>OX101754.1:31794754-36594754 GCA_944452675.1 Tachina lurida | reverse complement strand
AAAATATAGGACAATAATTTATCATGTTTTCCATTCAAAAAAAAAAAAAAATAAATAAATAAAAGAATGGTTGCTTGGTGGAGCAAATTCACCAAATAAAATTATGTGGTTGGATGGATCAAACTTAATAAGCTTTGATATTTGTCCGCATGGAAGATCATTTTCAGATGGGAAACATATTAAAAATATTTTTGATTTTTATTTAAAAGGTTTTCCCTTTCCTTACCATTAAACTTATTCATATTACTATGAAAAGCATCATAATGTCTTTTAATGACATATTCCTTTTTTTCCTTAAGCTTTGATAACATAAAAGTCATTGTATGTTACCAAATACATTATTTATAACAAAAGAATTTTCGCATATCATCATCAATTTGAAATGAAACACGTTTGTTTGCTGGACAAATATTCTTGAAAACAATATAAAAAAATATGTAAGCATCCGCCTGATGTGCATTCATCGCTGTCTCATCGACGACTAAATTAAAGAGGGTAAGAATACGTGTGAATATTCTCTTCACAATTGTGCCAAGAAACGCCCGAGTCTGCATTAGACCAATAAAATTTATTTAATAATAAAAAAATATAACAAAAATAAATAAATAATATAAATAAGTACTCCTATTATACTATTCATTATGATAGCATGAGAAAAGTACACCGGTTTGCTGCCATATGCATATGCACTAGAATAACTAAAGATAACTTCGAGTTCATCATTTTTGCACAACTACTCATGTGATAAAGAAAGTACAGACACGAACCAGCGAAAAACATGTGCTGTTTACTGCTCCGAATATCTTGATCAATAGTCATACATACGAACTAGAACTAGTTAAACAGACTGAATTGTTGCAAATGTAGAAGTAGATAAACACTTTATTTGAAATAATTACTGCTTGCCAGACAACTTAAAGCAAATATAAGTCAGTACTTTAAATAAGGACACAATAAGTTAAATTGTATTATAGCAGACCAAGAAAACGTTTTTAAAAACGTGCCATATTATTTGAGTGGTTGCACTAAAAATAACCCAGTAAAAAAAATTGGAAGTCATTCCAAAGGAACTACATTTTCATTGCTTCCAAAAAATCGATTTTTTAATTTGCCGATAGTTAGTAGAAAACCAAGTAGAATTTTATTTTAGTCATACAAAACCTTGTAATTCCTCTATAGTTTTAGAAACTACTCACCAGAATTTAAAAAAAATCGATTTTTTTTAAGAAACTTAGGAACTAATTTTGGTCTAAAATTTTTAAGTTATTTGCTTAAATTTACATGAAAATACTGTTTCGCGTTTAATTTCCTATAAAAAGAAACTAATTGTTAAACTAACTAACTATTAACCCTTTTTCCTAGATGAAAATATTATCAAAAGAACACAAAAAAGGACATTTTTCTTAAAATCGCTTCCAATTCGGTGACCAGGCAGCGAAAAAGAGAACTTCTTGCAATGACAACCCTATGTAAAAATCATTAGATCGGATCGAAATTTGCACTACTTCCAGATCGCAAACTCTACATTTTCATGACTTTTTTGGAGTGTCTTTTTTTACTGGGATCTTATTCATATTTACTGCCAGTTTATAAAAGACAAGCAAAAATTCTCCTCTGTCTATTATTTATAATGAAAGCAAAATTTATTGCTTTTTTTCTAACATAAATAGGCAGACCAGGATTTTTACTTGTCTTCTATAAACTGGCAGTTAATGTGCAAACTTTAACGCTGAAAAAGCACAGAGATGACAGCAAATGTGATATAACAGAAAAAATCTCAATCAAAAATCACTATTTTCTATTCAATTGCCGCCATTGCTTGATACAGTCTCTAAATACCCAGCAAAAAATTACACATTACCATCAGAACTACTTGCCATATAATGACTTACTTTTCTGATTACCAAATTTCATTACTCGCTTACAAATCACATTACCTAAAATTTTAAAAAATTATGTACAAGTTGCTAAATGAGGAGAATATTTTTGTTTTATTAAATTGATTACGTGAACAAGCTGCCAAATAAAAAAAGTAAGTACTTCTCAAGAATCGATTATTTTAGTCTCACGCCTCTCATTAAGTTGGTAATCCAGTAAGGAACAGTTTCCACCAAAAATTGTTAATTCCAAACTCGATTACCTTTTTTGAAATTTTTTGCTGGGTAGGATTATTATTATGTCTTGTAGCAAAAAAAAAAGCAAATGGCCACTACAAAAATATTCCATGCAGTTCTGTTCGGTGAGAAATTCTTAATTTCCCTTCAGCTTTGATAGCTTTTAGATACGTCGAGTTCAAGTGGGCGGCCCCACTTGTGACCCCTTTTTCGTGTTTTGCCCTGTTCAGGCATTAGCTGCTTTTGCAATGTCTACCGATGGTCTGCGCAGCTCATGCCCATTCCAACGCCATTTGCGTTTGAGTATTATGTGGACTGGTTTTTGACTTGCTCTATACCAGAGCAATGTATAAGACATGTTTGAAGGCCCAATCATCCGTAGAACTCGACGCAAGTAATGGTTGATGGCCTGCATTGTTTGGCAGCACATTCCAAGTATCGCTTGCTTACAGATGCTTGGATTTAACAAAGCTGCTAAACAGCTTTATTTTGGTGTTTAGAAAGCAGCGATGCCAACTATTTATAACCCAAACGCGCTATATCCCTTCTCAAAACGTGCTAGATCGCGCTAAGTTACAGCATTATCAACAATTTATAGTCAAAACGCGCTATTTTCCTACGCGCTAAATTAAATTTTAATAAAGACCGATGTATGTAATAGTAAATACAAGTACAATTAACTTTTTAGTAACTATTTTTCAGATTATGCAATAGTGCTTCTTCGAAATTATATCCTAAATAACTAAAATCATTTAATACAGCATCAGTCTCGCCTTCCAAATATTCGAAATTCTTAGTTTTGTTTTTAATTTTATTTGTCAAACTTTGTAACAACTTATATAAATTTTCGAATAGTGTTGCGATTCAAATGTTTTTTGAAGTACAAAAAGAATAGATGCTTACTTAATAAGTTATATAAATTTTTTGGGTCACGGGTACAAGTACATATTTTTAACTGAAATTTCAAAATATTTGCCATTTACAATATTAAAATGCGTTTTTAATTCTAACCACAGTCAAGGGAATTTTATTTGCAATATCTGAATCATTAACGAATTTAAACAAAAAGTTAAATTTTGGGTATTAGACAATTGTTAAATTTATACAAAAAAGTAAAACGATATTGAACTGAAATGATATTTTTGACTTTAATCAAAACGCGCTAATTTAGCGCTTTTTTTATTAAACGCGCTAAGACGAAAACAAGCGCGTTTGGCATAGTTAAAACGCGCTAAAACTAGCGCGAAAGACGCTAAATTGGCATCGCTGTTAGAAAGTTGTCGCCAGATTTCCATTTGGTTTTTGAGATACGGAATGCAGCATTATTATTGTAGCCGCAAGTATAGGTAATTATGCTTCCAGGGTAAAAAAAAAGAATGCACGGTGCCGGTTAGGAACATAGTTCCTTACGTTTTACTTGCCTTAATAATAGTTCCTTAACCCCTGGTGGGCTTATTGTTGATAAAATATATAGCGTTTGTGTCCTTCCATACTCAGATCTATCCATGTTTTGAATTTTATTAAAATAGGTTAGGTAGTTCCAAACATCCAATAATCGCCCCCTACCGCTCTTGTGCAAATGGTCTTGCTTCGTAGCATGTGCAAAACGGTATAGTATATTGATACCCACCACTAAGAATTGTTAAGTGGTGAGTATCCAATATACTATACCATTTTGCACATGCTACGATGCAAGACCATTTGCACAAGATTTTGAATTGGGCTATATTGTTTTCTTTTATTTGGACTAAGTAAATATTTGTTTGAAACATTAAGAAAGAGTTTACACTATTTAAACGTTGCAATTATACATACATACATATGTATGTATGTGTGTATGCACCACAAATATTTGCCACGTCTGACCTCAGCTTAATACACTATTTGCGTTGCTCATTTACACATCTTTATGTAAAATTAAATTTTTATTAACACATTTGTTCCAACATTTGATGTGTCTAATACTCGCATTTGCTTAATAGATTTCAATATTTGCATGTTTGTATATGATTTGCTTTATAATTGAATAAATCAATTTAATCAATTGCGCAGTATTCATAAATGTTGCTTTTAGATTCATTCCATCTGTTTGTAAATATTTACGACTAGATGGGCATCTGTGTGTAGTACCCTTTTTCCAAGTTCACGTACGATAATACTGTCCGTCTGTCCGCTTGTCTATCTCCCCGTGTACATAAAATAGTTCATAGACATATAAATTAATTCTACAAATATTTAAATAAATAAGTATGTTATTATGTAGCACGTAGGTACATATCGTTACCTAAAATGCAAAAAGGCGTAACTAACAAAAATATAATTTTACAGGAGAAATAAAAAACTAAACAAAAAACTGAACAAACGTGAAGTTAAGTCCCCTTGTTATTTGTTAATAAAAGCGTCATTTTTGATCGCAGAAGTGTAATATTTTGTCAAGACATGTAGTTTAATGGCATTCATAATAATCAATCAAAAACTCGATTTTGAATATTTTTGTTAGCTACGCCTTTTTGCATTTTAGCTGACGATGTGTATGTATGTTTATTATTTATATTGTATAATTTGCACAGTGCTCATTCGCAAGTCGTGTGGATTTTTTTTTTAATTTACAATAATAAAAACGTTTTTATTTTGTCATCTATTCTGTGGGGAATTGATATTAATGTGATTTAAATAAATTTGTTAAATAATAATATTAAGCTTATATCTTATATACATACATACATATGTACATACATATTTGCAAATTTATTTAGCATATTTTAAAATAAAAATTATAATAATGCTCTTAATTTGCAGAGTGTGAAATTATTTGAACTAGCCGTATGCATTATGGTTGCAGCGATTTTTTTTTTAAATACGAACGAAATATCTGAAAGAAATTTATTATACTTTATTCTATTAATTTTGGAAATCGTACGATTTCAAATCGACTCGATTTTTTTTTATTTAGTGCTACGCGGTCCAAAAGTTTTTTTAGCATTGCTGAAGTAATCGATACGAGCACAGCATTAGAGTTTAAACTAATTTTATTAACACTTCGCAAACTTTTGTAAATTAGAATTAAAATACAACTTATCTCAAACAAATATTGTCTCTGTCCAACAAAAATATTCATCTACCAGGTTGGTAAGGGGGAATGAGCAGAACTCTCGCTTACGAACCTGCTTCGTTATTATATGATTTTTGTTCGTGATATTCTCACTTGGTAGCTCTCCAGGTACGAGTATCTGAATGTATATGGGCATCTCTACAGCAATGTCAACTTTTGTAGAGTGCGACACCAAGCAAAGCTGCTTCTATTTTTCAAAGAAAGCGATACTTTTTTTACTTCTTTATATATTTGTTAGGCCGTCAGCAGCTAAACGCTAGGTAAAATTTTAAGAACAACCGAGTCAAGTTATTCAGAAATACAAGGTTAATTGCTTGCTGTCGTACGCGAAAAAAATTGGAATTTCTCTGAGAAATGCCCATATAGAATGTTCAGAAAGAAGCCCATACTTCATGCCTTCTTCATAAGTAAGTGTGTTAGGGTATAACTAACCTGACCAGACATCCCGCTTTTCTGAGGTTGATCCCGCCTTGAATTTTTATCCCGCTTTATCCCGCTTTTTAGAGTTTTGAAATTTCTTATCTCTTAATATATTTTTATTAATATGTAACTGATAAAAATTTATTCCAAATATTTTTTAGTGTAGTTATTGTTTATATTTTTTGGATCTGCCAGCTCTCCAAATGAAAAAAATAAAAATACAAACGTACACACTCAAAGATCCTTTTGTTACAGTGCTTTATATGTGCAGACATTCCGCTGCTTTAGGAATTTATTACCAAGAGGGCTTATTAGGAGAATAACAACCGACATTCACCAAACTGTCAATAATAAAATAAAAAGTTCTTGCTTATTTTTTTATAAAGAGTTTGACACATTGGTGTAGTCAGTTGATGATAATATGGACTAACAAGGCCACTTGCTATCATTCGCCTTAAGTTTTTGTACATTGTTTTGTATAAAAATCGTATTTTGTTTTGTAAATGAAGTCAAAAAATCTTTAATTTTATTTATTTTACGTTACTAAATAAAAATTTTTGTTAATAAAAACTTTTGTTTATTTAAAATCGATTCTTTTGAGTTAAAAACTGTGTTTCCTAAGTACATACGAAACTTTTTATGTGCGTATTACACATCCCGCTTTCAAATAGTTGTTTATTTAAAAATCCCGCTTTTTGGCCGTATTTTCGTCAAAATCCCGCTTTTTGAACGATCGTGTCCCGCTTTTTGTAAAAAGCTTCTGGTCACGTTAGGTATAACCCCTACTCATGCAATGCATTATGCTAGAACTAGGAAAATAGGTTATGCAGAGGATGATTGAGAGAGCAGTGTCTGTGGACGTTCGATTTGAACTTTGACAGGAAAGACTTCCACAGGTAATTTGTTCCACATACGAACATTACGGCTAAATACGAAATTCTGTATGTAGTGCGGATTTATTGGCTAATCGGCCACAAAAGGATGTGCTCTGAATGAAGCACGTGTTGAGCGTAAAAATGTGCGGGCTTCGGGAACAAGTTCCCTAAAATCATTAGAACACATTCAATTATAGTAGCGACAGAACAAAGAATGCACCCCGAATTTGGGTCGGTGCTCCAATGAATCAATAGAGTTGGAGACCGCACTGTCACCGATTTGCTTCTTCGCCATCTACTATCCGCGGTCGAACATCCCCAAAATAGACTGTGAAGCGCCGGCCCATACATGAGAGTTGTATTCCATTTTCGGTCGGATATAAGTAGTAAAGGGTGTTTTTTATTGAGGTATAGAACTTTAAGTTGGCATCACTTTTTTAACTGGCGGCCATTTTGTCAGCTGTTAAGTGATTAATATTTAGTTTGGTTTGCCATTTCATCATGAACAGTTTGACAAAAGAACAACGCTTGCAAATCGTGCAAATTTATTTCGAAAATAATGGTTCAGTTCGCGAAGTTTACCGCAAGCTCCGTCCATTTTATGGTCGACATAATCGTCCATCAGAGCAATTAATTCGGTTAACCATGGATCGTTTTCGCACTACGTTTACTCTATGTGATAATACGCATCCGCAGAGACGTCGAACAGTGCGCACCGAAGAAACAATTGCCGCTGTAGAGCAAAGTGTTGAAGAGGACCCGAATGAATCGATTCGCCACCGTGCACAGCAATTGGAGCTTTGTCCATCAACTTTATGGAAGATTTTGAATGTGGATGAGTTGTGGTTCCAACAAGACGGCGCTACATGCCACACAGCGCACGTCACAATCGATTTATTGAAGGAAACATTCGATGAGCGCATAATTTCGCGGAATGGACCTGTCAATTGGCCACCAAGATCGTGTGATTTGACACCATTGGATTATTTTCTTTGGGGATATGTGAAGTCGCTCGTCTACGCCAACAAACCAGAAACGTTAGGGGACTTGGAAGCCAACATTCGTGGCGTTATTGCCAACATACGACCCCATATGCTCGAAAAAGTGGTTGAAAATTGGACCTGTAGAATTGGCTTTATTCGAGCCAGCCGCGGCGGCCACATGCCCGAAATCATATTTAAACATTAATGGCATAAAATTATCCTTCCAATAAAGCCAAATTGATGGACATTAAAACGATTTTCTTGTGTTTTATTTCAATTCGAAGTTCTATACCTCTAAAAAAAACACCCTTTATAAATAGCATGGATATCAGTACCTGGATTCTATAACTTTTGCGAACCGAGAAACGTAATATTTCTCAACATATTTATTCGCTTGCTTGTAACGACAATATGATTCCATAATTTATTTTTTACGATAGTCTCCAGCTTTATCTTACTCACCTTTTAATTCAATATTATGTGGTAATAATGTGAAAATAAGTCCTAATTTACACACAGCAAGTCTTATTGCTAAGCTGATTACTTTTTTTAGTATAAAGAGATGATGGGAAAAGAAACGTTTATGTTCCCCTCGACTCACTCCTACAAACTAATCAGCTTAGCAATAAGACTTGCTTAGTGTAAATTAGGACTAAGCGAAAATCACAAAGGATAATAATAAAAAATCAATTAATTTGATTTTGTGACTTAATTTTTTTTCTCCAACCGACAGCGAATATCGTTAAAATATGTTACTGAATAGCAAAGTCGATAAAGTTTCGTTATATTTATTATAGCGATATAGTTGAAAAATGTATTCAGTTCATGGAACATCAAACTAAATTTTCATGCCGAGAACATCAATAGCTTCTGAGTCCTTATTATTTACGCCTCCCATAGTTGCTAAGGGAGCAGCATTTTTGTTCATGTGTCTATGATTAATCATACAACATTGGGTCTTACGAGCGTTAAAATCGACCCTATTCGCATGACTCAATTTAGACATTTTTGTTAAATCATAATTTAAAATATCATTAATAATTTGTCACATAGCCTCAACATCCGGTAGGTTTGGTCTATTGCTGAATGGGAAGGTATGGCAGAAGCTGGTGTCGTCCCGCAACGAATAGTTAGGAATGAAAGTTTGACAATAAAAGTCATTTATAAAAACAAGGAATAAAGTTGGTGAAAGAACGGAACCTTGCGGCAGCCCTGAATTTAGCTTGGGCTCGTTTGAATAGTCCTAAAAATTTTGTAGTGCGATCCCTGAGGAAACTTGATTATAATCGAGAGAAGCTATCACCGACACCAAGGGTAATGCATTTGGACGAAGGCTTTGATACCAGGTGATCCATTTAGTGGTTTCAGAACTGACGCCCTGGTAAGGCTGTCAGCTGTTAAATATCTGTCATCTGAAGTGCCATCTTTTTAGTTGTTTTTTTATATATATGAATATGGATCGATTAACAACCAAAGAACGCCTAAGAAATAGTTAATACTTACTAGAAAAGTGGTAAAAAAGGGAATCGGCAAAAAAAAAAATGAACAGAATTACTGGGTTTTAATGGGAAAAACTCTGCTCAAACAAGATCGATACAGAGTTTACATCTGTAAACAGAAATCAAGTTTAAAGCTACAATCTTGTATAACTACGTACAACTTAAGGGGAAAATAAAATTTTATTTTATGAAATTTTTGCAGAGTACGAATAAAGGCATGAAGTGCAATTCTGCATTATTAAATAAAAATATTGCATTTTTTGACTTGTAACGTTGTTCATGTAAATGAGGAAAATGTATCAGAGAATGGCAGTGGTATCGCTTTAAGTACTCGTTGAGTATTGGCCCATTAAACAACTAGGAATGCGTTCAACTAAAAATAGAAAAACATTCATAATAGGAATAACTATAAACATCCAACAATTATGTTTTCAGACATTTTTTAATTTACGCAACACATACAACTATAACTAAAATTGATAGACTGTATGAGCTACAATCACACGCCTGAATATGAAAATACTCTGACTATTAATCGGCTACACATGTGTATATACAGAGCTTTTTGATTCAAACACACACATAAAGCAGGTTTTCAAAGCGCCACACATTTCCATTCCATTTTATTGTATACGGTGGCGAATGATGAATAAATATCCCAAGTATCAGGGTTTTTTTTTTTTTGCCGATTAAACATCCACAGCCTGTGTATAAACATAGTCAGACTAAAAGTATTAGAGAGAGTCAATTAGTTTGATACGCATGTACCTTTTTATTTTTAGTTGTAGCGTATTTTAGTTTTTCGCATAAACGATGTAGAGATGCTCTTGTATGTTGGAATCGGCTTTAGTCAGAGTTGCTTGAGAGAAAATATGTGAACGTATAAATTGTTTGCGCTACAATTATGATTATACGCAATTACTAGAATTAAGACTACGTACGTATGCATATTTATTTTGAGTACTCATTGTCATTATCTGATATGTTTGTACAACGGCCACACTGAAGAGAGGCGGTTGAACAAGGCTTCAACAAGTAGTTCAATGTATGAATATATAATTAATAAAATGGCAACCACAGGATTTCCTTTTCATTTTCTGTCATATACAGACATATTTATGTTTACGATAATGCGTATCTGTAAATATAAATTACAAATATGCGTACACATACGAGTATGTAAAGGGTGTTTTTTATTGAGGTATAGAACTTTAAGTTGGCATCACTTTTTTAACTGGCGGCCATTTTGGCACTGTCAAGTGATTAATATTTAGTTTGGTTTGCCATTTCATCATGAACAGGTTGACAAAAGAACAACGCTTGCAAATCGTGCAAATTTATTTCGAAAATAATGGTTCAGTTCACGAAGTTTACCGCAAGCTCCGTCCATTTTATGGTCGACATAATCGTCCATCAGAGCAATTAATTCGGTTAACCATGGATCGTTTTCGCACTACGTTTACTCTATGTGATAATACGCATCCGCAGAGACGTCGAACAGTGCGCACCGAAGAAACAATTGCCGCTGTAGAGCAAAGTGTTGAAGAGGACCCGAATGAATCGATTCGCCACCGTGCACAGCAATTGGAGCTTTGTGCATCAACTTTATGGAAGATTTTGAAGATTTTGAATGTGGATGAGTTGTGGTTCCAACAAGACGGCGCTACATGCCACACAGCGCACGTCACAATCGATTTATTGAAGGAAACATTCGATGAGCGCATAATTTCGCGGAATGGACCTGTCAATTGGCCACCAAGATCGTGTGATTTGACACCATTGGATTATTTTCTTTGGGGATATGTGAAGTCGCTCGTCTACGCCAACAAACCAGAAACGTTAGGGGACTTGGAAGCCAACATTCGTGGCGTTATTGCCAACATACGGCCCCATATGCTCGAAAAAGTGGTTGAAAATTGGACCTGTAGAATTGGCTTTATTCGAGCCAGCCGCGGCGGCCACATGCCCGAAATCATATTTAAACATTAATGGCATAAAATTATCCTTCCAATAAAGCCAAATTGATGGACATTAAAACGATTTTCTTGTGTTTTATTTCAATTCGAAGTTCTATACCTCTAAAAAAACACCCTTTACATATGTATATTTTGAACATTTCCTTTAAGTCGTCGTTTTATACATACATACATACATACATACATACTCGTATGTAAGGCTTACATTCATTTGTACATTTGAGTATTTGGCTCAGTGGTTGTGATTAACAACGCAATTTCATTTTAAATGTTACAATTTATCTTTATTTAATAAATGCCCGACATATAAATTCATTTGTTAAAATGTTTAATTGCTCTGCTCAACCATAACAACCATTGGCAATTTTGTTAAGTATGTACTTGTTTAATTGAAATTTATTTGTCTCGCAAAGCAGCATAATGACAGATGACAAAGTCTCTTGTATTGATATTGCCACTATTTGAAATTAATTTGGAAGGAAAATGTTGCCGAATTTCACCATGGGTGATTGCTAAGTAATTGCTCTCTTTATTATCACATACTGTTTAATGTACATATGTACATATGTCTTTATGTACTATGTATGTAGTATATATTATGCAGGAACATACAAATATAAAATGATTCCTGACTAAACGAAAATTACTATTCTTTAATAAGAAAATCGTTTTAACTTTTTTTTTATTGACACCAAATTAAACAAGCAGTAATTAAAAAATTAAAAAACCCCTACTGCGACCAACTGTGAACCATTAAATATCCTAAATTGTCATTCGAAATGAAAAATCATAAGAGAAACCTAAAGATGGTTGTAAAGTACATGTCGAATAATACCTATTTTGATATACCATTGCCGGTATAATGCCCATCGATTTAGAAGTCTTACATAGGGAAGGTGATATAGATTTATGTTTACGCAAATGTCAAGAGCGTTGGTTAACAACTGACAAGGAAGGATGGACTTACACATTGATACCCGACATAAGGACATGGTTGACTAGAAAATGACTACCTCATACATTTCTTGACTGCTCACGCTTCCGATACGACAATGTTCCGTTTAGTCCGAATTGTAGCGGAAACGTTGTAGAGGATGCTTAGCATGTATTTTTTGTCTGTTCACGATTTTACAATTGGAGGTTGTATTTAGAAGATAGTGTAGGGCGTAGCATCAGACCAGAGAACTAAGCCTCGATTATGCTAGAATCTTTGTATAACTGGACTACTAGTGGAAATAATTTTATAAAGCTAGTTCTATTAGAATTTAGCAGGTTAGAAGAGATTCGTAGAAGAATCAGTATATTTTAAATCAAAATCAAGATAAAACTTAAAAAAAAAAAATTAAACCGACTTCAAAAATAAGCACTAAAAAGCTACAAATAATATAGATCTAGTTAAATAAAAGATTTTTATATATGTTACCTACAGTGCCGTTTGAAGCTGGTGCCAGCAACATTGGTAACTAAGCACATACATACATATGTACATAAAAATTACTTGCAGTTTTTTACCGGTCATGTTCCTATGTGTTTAGTACCAGTATTACTGGCACCAACTTCAAACGGCACTGTAGGTAACATATATAAAAATCTTTTATTTAACTAGATCTATATTATTTGTAGCTTTTTAGTGCTTATTTTTGAAGTCGGTTTAATTTTTTTTTTTTAAGTTTTATTTGTAGCTTTTTAGTGCTTATTTAGAAATATGGTCCAGTTTTGTAAAAATCGATTAAGTAAAAACACGTGATATATAGTAATAAATTTAATGGGGCGTGGCTACGCCTACTTTTTTAAATCAAGATTGTGTATTTTTAAGAGTTCAAGGTGTGTGCCAAGTTTCGTACAGATCGATAAAGTAAAAGCACGTGAAATTAAGTATTAAATTTATGGGGCGTGGCTACGCCCCTTTTTTTAAAACAAGATTGTGTATTTTTCAGAGTTCAAGGTGTGTGCCAAGTTTCGTCAATATTGGTTAAATACAAGCACATGAAATATTATACTAAAATTTAATAGGCGTGCCCCGCCCACTTTTTTTAACGCAATTTTGTGCCTTTATTAAAGCTTAGGGTGTATGCCAAGTTTCGTAAAAATCGGTGAAATAGAACCCTGTGAAATATAATATAAAATTTTAATGGGCGTAACCCCGCCCATTTTTTTAAAAGAAGATTGTGTCTATTTTAGAGCTCAAGGTGTGTGCTAAGTTTCGTAAAAATCGGTTAAGTAGAACCACGTGTAATGTTAAAATACATTTTAATGGGCGTAGCCCCGCCCATTTTTTCAACTTAAAAATTTTGTAATTACAAGAACCAAAGATGTTTGCTAGGTTTCGCAGCAATCAAATGAGTACAAGATCATTAAATAAAATTTAAAAAATTTTGGGCGTGACTCCGCCCACTTTTTTCAAATGGGACCAATGGGAAGCTATACCCTCTCAGACAACAAAAAAATTTTTACAATCGGTCTAAAATGCACCGAGTTATGGACCTACACACCTAAAAAAAAAAAAAAAATAGAGACGAATTGTTAACCTCCTTCTTTTTTTGAAGTCGGTTAAAAAGAGGGATATAATCTATTAGCTGAATCACCACACCCCGAAGTAATACTTAATAGTGGTCCACGGTGGGTCGGTGGGGGGTGGGATAGTTGTAGGAGGGGCGCACGATGATAGGTCTTAGCGCGTAAGCGCATTGGCAAGCCAACGAGTAAGTCTTGCTGTGAATCGTTTATATTGTCCACTTTGGGCTGCCAATATCTTTTGAAGATTTCCTAGCTTTAGCTCGTATAACTTACACACATACTCGTACGTACATAGGCTGATGAAAACGATACTTGGCTTGGCGCAGTCGGGTAAAACAGGATTGTATCCGTTGGCAGTAGCGAATACTACGAGGGCAGTCCCAAAATTAAGTAGCTTGGAAGAAATTAAATATTTTGTTGAAAAGTGGCACATAACATGTGTTTTAAGTTTCAAGGCTCCATGTTGTTTATTTTTTTTTTGCGCAATAAAAAATAAACGAAAAAAATTGGTCACTATTAAGTAATTCAAAACTTTCATTTGAACTGTCTCAGACAACCAATGTTAAAGCCGAATCACGGAAATGGTATTGAATGTGCGGGAGCTAGCTAAAATTATAGAAATATCAAAAAATGCTATACATTGCATATTAAAATGATGAGAAAGCTGTTGGCAACAAGATGTGTGGCGCCTTTGCTCACAATGGAACAAAAAATGCACAATACCGATGTTTCACCGCCATAAAGCTGAGTTTATGCATCAATTCGTAGCTATGAATGAGGCATGGGTTCACCAATTTACACCCCCAGACAAAGAAACAGTTAAAACAGTGAACTGGATTAATAGAATGGTGTCAAAAAAAGGTGAAGTCATTTAAATCTGCAGGCAAAGTCACGTCGTCTGTTTTTTTGGGATGCGCTTGATATAATTTTTATTGATTATCGTCATGACGGCGGATGATGTGGGATTGTAACGTGCCCAAGTTAATTTTGAGCTAGAGCAGGTAACCTCATTCAGCCATTTAGTCTGCGCAATTTTAAAGAGCCATTTCTCTATATTTATTTTGCAATGTTTCAAAAGAGTAGCAACCCTTTGATCAGTATATCAGTTTTACAGTCGAGCTCCATATTTTGCTAGCCCGTCCGTTATATCGTTTCCGTGTGAACCTCCGTGTTCTGGTACCAAATTTATCTCTGGCTTAAAATACCTCGACATCTCATTAAGAAACATCTGGTATTCATGACTCATGTGTATACATACACCTTATAGAGATTTGATCGCGGATTTGCGGTCGGTGCATATACGAATATATTCATATATGTATATATGTATAGAATATAACCTGTTCGAAGCTCTACTTGTAGCTGATATTTCAGCCTGTATTACTGGTTGTCTAGCTTGAATTTATCCTTTGCCCAAAACCGGAAACAAAAACTTTCCCGCCCGCGCCCTTGTCCGATTCCATCCGCCTGTGTAAATTTCTACCATATCATAAAGATATCCTAACATCGTTCCATATGTACCAGGTGTGTTAACTTCAAAACCTCAGAGGGGAAACGGTATGGATGAGCTACAGTCTATACACACAGGAGAATCTGCTATTTGTTCCAAAATTTTTGCATGGCCAGTGGCCTATTTTTTCCATGCATTGCCATTTGTTTGACTATGAGGTCAGCTTATCATTGTGAAAAGGCTTCGGAATGAGTGGTATTTGAGAGCCCAGTTATTATCAAGGCAGAAGTGCGAAGGATTCTTACTATTATCCCTCGATAGGTGACTTTTTGTAGTGCAGGCCACCATACTAGTGCACCATACATCAGTTTGGGCTTAGAAGTTACAACAGAAATTCAATGGGTGTGTTACTGCCTACTTTTTTAGCCATTATATTGAACTGCCACATTAGTGAAGGTTTCTACAAAGTTACATAAGAATCGGTAAAGAATTGCAGCCGAAAATAGTTTTGGCCACTGAAAATTGGTCGCCTGAATCATATTTCGTTGTAAAGATTAGGGTATAAATAATGGAAAACAATATCAGCCAAATTGTCGGCACATGTACGTTTGCAGGACCGCAAGTCGCTCTTTTTCCTCACCGTTTGATTTCTAAAGAGGCGATCACAATTGGTCACCGATACCTTGTGATTTAATACCCTTAGACTTTCTTCTTTGGGGCTACGCGAAAAATAAAATATATGCCAATGGTCCACAAATCCATTCAAGACATCAGACTTTCTTCTTTGGGGCTACGCGAAAAATAAAATATATGCCAATGGTCCACAAATCCATTAAAGACATCATACATACAAGCGTGAATGTGCGAATTGCGGTTGGAAAATTTTATGAAAAGTATATGGCGGTGGCCATTTGGCTGATATTGTTTGTCATTATCGATAGGCACACACACATCCCATGATTTCGCTTAAAAATACTTTGGAATGAGTTAATGGAACACCCTACATGATCAAACTTAAAAAAAAATAAGAGAAGATCCAAACCATTTTTTATATACGATTTGTTTTTTATTTTAAAAACAATTTTTTAAATTTGAAGTTTGAAAGGTCAAATTTTAAGCCTTTCACTTGACCCACTTTTGATATTATTTTAATTTATTTTTTGCTTGTTTTAATTCATAAAGGGACTCATCTGACTGACTAATAAGTAGTTATTAGGGCTACCAGCTCTTGTTTAAATAAAGCAGTATTTTGTAACTTGGGGGTTGCACATTGAACTTCCCTTTTAAATGGGAATTGTAGTTGCCATACACTGACATTATTTACTAACACACATATTA
The DNA here is from genome assembly GCA_944452675.1 of Tachina lurida. Taxonomy (NCBI): domain Eukaryota; kingdom Metazoa; phylum Arthropoda; class Insecta; order Diptera; family Tachinidae; genus Tachina; species Tachina lurida. Next base: position 36,578,470 of record OX101754.1, on the reverse strand, counting down.
TTTTGCACGTGATAATAGCGAACTTTATTTAAACGAATGCACGAGAGTGCATTTGGAAGGCTCTGGCAGCGTGAATTGGATAATTGTGTAAACAGGCCTTCTAATAATGCTCTGTTCTACGATGTAACTCCCTCTCATAATTTCCATTTCAAGTACCAAGTCGACAATGCCGCAACTCTGCGATCCTTGTTGTGTCTTCGTTGAAAAAATATTTCTTTCTTTCTTAAGTCTTAATGTTCAAACAGAATAAGTCCGCAACTTCAGGAAAAATCGCTGTCAAACTAACAAAGCCCATAATAAAATCTAAGGCAGTAATTTCAAATGCTCTCTAATTTTTGTTTTGTTTTCTTTTGTGCTTATTTTTCTTTGTAGTTTTGTTCACAAAATGTATGAAATTTATTGAAAATATGGTAACATGTTTGAGAGAATATTTATTTATATGTGAGAGCATAAGAAAAAACGTTCTCAAAATAAAATAGATTCTATCTATCGACTGCTTTCTGATGCTAGTTTTTTGTGTCATTTTGTATGGAAAATGTGTTTATGCTCCAATTCTGTTTGATCATTTAAACTTTAATATCGTGATTGATCGATATTAAACTTTTTCATCAGACAAATATTTGTTAAAAATTTATCAAATGAAATTTGTTTTTTAAGTTAAGTGATTCCAGGATAAATCACGAGTGTTTTTAACTTCTTGGTGCATACAAGAAAAATGTGGAGTCTTACAGCTGATTACAATATTTTGAAATAAAAAATACAACATCTGGCAGCCCTAGTGCAACAAAATTAATTTGTATGCGCTTGCAAGAAATTGTGAATGATTAATGTTTCACATATGACACATGATTACGAACGCATGAGTTTAGAAATTTATAACGATTCTCAAACTTATAATAAGTGTGATTTATTAATTTATCAAAAGTTAACTTTTACTTTAAGTTGTTATTTTACCTTTATACCTATTTGTACGTTAATTAATACTGGCATATGCTGCTTATCACATTTAAGCCCTTAAGTGTGCCCTAAATGCGTATGACAGCCAGTCTAATGAATTGTATCTTTTGAAGTATCCCAGCTAGCATTTTGTATCATAATCGAATCTTTTCCGAATCAGCTTGACGGAAAAAATAACCGCATATGAGCTAATTTTTCTATCATAAATGACACACCCGTTGTGAGAAAAGGATACCCTACAGATAAATCATACCAAGGAATCATTTATGATACGATTGGCTGATTCATTTTTGAGCAATTTTCTGGTAGTATTAAATCATTAAATCACCTTTTTGCGGTTTCTTTGCATTTTGTTCCACTATTTTCAAGAACTCATTATGTTATCATATAGATGAATCATAAGTGAATCATTTTTCAATCACCCAAGTGAAAAATCAGTTTTTAATTTTAAGAGATTTCTGCAAAAAAATTATCACCCAAATGCTAACTGGGATAAATCCTATGTTTGATAATGTGTTATGTATGTATGTATGTAAGTGTTTTTTTGTATTTGCTTAGATATTTTTGAGTTATTAAGTTTTATTTCATAATTCATACCTTAATATAGAAAGGTCCCAACTCGTTATTTTCTTTACATAGGGATTTTTGTATTTTTCGCTACATTAGATGTTCTTCTATCGAAATATACAAAATATTCGATTTAAAAAAAAATGATTTCAGTACGTATCGATGACTTACGAGGGCGGTTCAGAAACTTCTTAGCCTAGCACAAAAAGCGCGGTATAAACAGAAAAAAGTTAAGTGTTTTGGAAACTTCCATCACAGCTATGAACACATGTTAAATTTTGTTTCGATCTGGCGACTCCTTCATATAGAAACAGGTGTTCACAAAAGACGCATCCGCGATTTTTTAACAATGGAAAAATTAGAAATGCGTGGTGTCATTAAATATTTACATAAAAAAGGTTTATCATAATGATATGGTGAATGTGTTAGGTGAAAGTGCTCCTTCATATGCAACAGTAAAAAATTGGGTTGCTGAATTTAAACGTGGTCGTACAAGCATTGAAGATGAACCACGTAGTGGACGTCCAAAAACAGCAACAACAACAGAAATTGTAGCCAAAGTGCATGATATGGTATTAAATGATCGACGAATGAAAGTGCGTGAAATAGCTAATATCATGGGCATCTCAAATGATCGATGAAAAATCTTTCTGCAAGATGGGTGCCGCATTTATTAACAGTCGACCAAAAACGTATAAGAATGAACATTTCTCAAGCTTGTTTGGATCGTTTTAAGCGAAATAAAATGGATTTTAAGCGTCGTTTCATAGCTGTTGATGAGACATAGATCCACCACTATACTCCAGAGACAAAAGAACAATCCAAACAATGGAGGAAGTGCCCCAAGGAAGGCAAAAACAATTCAATCGGCCGGTAAGGTTATGGCAACGGTTTTTTGGGACTTCAAAGGTATTTTATTGATTGACTATCTGCAAAAGGGTAAAACAATAAATTCAGAGTACTATTGCAACCTTTTGGATCAATTAAATGTACAAATTCGAGAAAAACTTCCTGGCTTACAACACAAAAAAATAATTTTTCATCAAGACAACGCACCAGCGCACAAGAGTGTTTTTTCAGTGGCTAAAATCAACGAATTAAAGTACGAGTTGCTTGACCACCCACCTTATTCTCCTGATTTGGCTCCCAGTGACTTTTACCTGTTCCCAAATCTAAAAACAATTCCTTGCTGGCAAGCGTTTCACCTCAAATGAAGATGCAATTACAGTTGTAAATCACTATTTTGAATACCTTGAGGAAAACTATTTTAATCAAGGGATAGAATTGCTAGAAAAGCGTTGGACTAAGTGTATTGAAGTTTCAGGAGATTATATTGAAAAATAAAAAAATTTTTGAAAAACTAAGTATTCTCTTTCATTGATAGGCTAAGAAGTTTCCGAACCGCCCTCGTAATAAAGAAAAGGCGCATCTCGGAATTTCGTTATTTTACAATCGAATGAAAAGAAACTGAAGACAAACTATAAGAATTGCATAGGAAAAATAATTCTTAAATCAACTTAGTTCTTTAAAGAGGATGCATTTACAAGTTGACTACCAGAAAACGTTGAAAACACGATTTTGAAAAATAGTCTAGATATGCCTTTTCTATATTAAGCCAGCGATACTCATTTATTTTTATGAAATTTGTATTTTTTTTAGTCAATAGCTCACAAGTATCAAATTGGAACTAATTTATCAACAAAGCTAAAAAGATTATATTTCCAATTTGATTTTAATGTTAAGAAAAAGAGTGAAAATAATCATCTGTGAATATAAAATGAATGTAGATTAAATTGTATCCACGTTATGCATGCATGCATACATGTATCCGTCAGTTCGTTTAGTGTCAGTGCCTGGCAATGAAACTTTCATCTATGGAAGTATATAGGGCGAACACGACTTTCTCTTTATAGTTTGTGATGGGGTCAGTTATTACTTTATAACTTTAATGTTGAGTTTGAGTTTATAAATTAGATACTTGATTGTTTGGGTTAAGAAGCAGAAGCTTTTTTTTACCTGATTACCGTTTAATTAGTTTGAGTAATAACATGGTTATTACTTTAACCAAAGATTGGATATGTTCTCTGAAGGGCAGTTCAGACTATTATACTTTGTATTAATACATGTCAAAAATTCAAAATGCGATATTGTGAATGCAAAATGTCATAACGAGTGGTAAATAACACATATTATAAAAAAATGTGGCATCCCATACTACTTGACGGTTTTTTTTCTAAACAGGAGTTGCATTATAACAAAATTATAACAAACTAACATGTCGTCTGTTTCGACGCCGATGCCGTGCCGTCGTTTGTGGGACATGTCTTCGCCTTAAACCGGCTATAAGTATTGAATATGATTTTCGTATTAAATAATTTTTTCTGTAAGCCATGTCTGAAAATTAACGAAATTATCGTTTTCTTTTTCCTTATCTGATTTAAATCAACTACTTTAACCGCCGTCTATTTTCAAAGGCCGACACGACCACAGCGTGCATGAAACTTCTTTGCCGCCGGAAGTCAACGTTTAATGTAGGCATGTTAATCCTCAACAGCTGTTTGCTTTCTACTTGTATTTTTAATATATGTATGTGGTGTGAACATAAAATGTCACTTTACTTTAGATATTTTGACAGTCGAAACAAATGTATTTAGATTTCCTTCTCGTAAAAAGTGATGAAAGTCTTTATACATGTATAATAGCCTGAGTGGGCCTTAAGTATTATTTAGAGTTCCATACATGCCGGTACTGCAACACAAGTATGTTGCGAAGCTAAACAGCTGGCAAAATTTCAAGGCGGAAGCGCCGCCACGAAATCTGCCACCGCACATCTGAGAATATTCACTGAAAATGAATATGGTTGAAATTTAAATACCAATTGCATATATGTACATATTTACTTAAATTTAATAAAATTATTAAAAACATAAATGCTTCTATTACGCAGTTATTTTAGCGGCGCCGCTGACGTTCAAATATTGGCTCCTGCTTAGCTCATGTAAGCTTTGTGTATATATCCCACACAAAATGTTTCACGGCCAAATACTTCAATAAATACAAACTCAGGCTTTAATTTTAATCGCCTTGAAGCTACTATTGAAAATCTGGTGCAAACTATAAACAATTTTACAACAAGTATGACTAGCATGATGCAAGAAATGCTGCGAATGCAGAATACTCTGCTTCAAGCAATACTTAATAAGCCATGAACACGTTAACAATATGTTTCTGGAACGCAAACGGCATTCGCCAACATAAAAATGAACTTGAGCACTTCCTCACGGAAAAAAATATTGATATAATGTTGGTCTCTGAGACTCATTTGACTTCGAGAAGCCTTTTTAAAATTTATGGCTACACCTTATATGATTCAAAGGACCCGAGAGGAAGAGCATGCGGTGGATCAGCAATTTTAATAAAGTCAAGACTCAAGCATTATATTATTGACAACATTTGCGAAGAACATTTACAAGCAACGAATATTTGTATCGAAAATTTTTGCACTAATTTTGTCATATCATCAATTTACTCCCCTCCTAGGTTCGCAATTACTGAGGACCAATACGAGAATTTCTACAAATCCCTTGGCCCTTGCTTCGTAGCAGCTGGCGACTACAATGCAAAACATACGTTCTGGGGTTCGCGTCTTATTACACCTAGAGGTCGGGCATTGTTCAACACAATTTCAAAAATGGGCTTGGACGTCATTTCGAGTGGGGAGCCCACTTACTGGCCTACGGACATACAAAAAATTCCGGATGTTATAGATTTTGGAGTCATGAAAAATATTTCTAGGGAATTAGTTCATGTTGAAGCGTCTCAAGATCTTTCCTCCGATCACTCTCCCACGATCGTTACAATTTGTAGCCCACTAAGTAGTGACTTACCTCACCCGTATGTGAAGACGATCAACCGTGTTAATTGGCTGGGGTTCAGAAAATATCTCAGTACTCATTGTACGGAAAACATTATACTAAGAACATCCGAAGATATTGAATTTAACATTGGCAATCTTATCAAAAATATAAAACAGGCTGCTGAACATGCGACTACCTCCTACCCGCAGACTGGATTTAATAGAATTTATTCTACGGATATTGAACGTCTTGTAAGTGAAAAAAGAAGAGCTAGAAGGGAATGGCAACAGCACAGATCACCACAACATAAAATCAGATTTAAAGAGTGCACTAAACGACTCCAAGACTTGTTTGCATTTGAAAAAACTGCATCTTTTAAAAACTATCTGGAAGGTCTTGATGCCACACCAGCATCTAATTACTCCTTGTGGCGCGCTGCTAGAAAGCTTAAAACACCTGTTGCGTTTAAACCACCTCTGCGTACATCTACAGGGGGTTGGGCAAGAAGCGATACTGAAAAAGGTAAACTATTTGCTGAGCATTTAAAATCAGTATTTACCCCTAACTCGTGTACTGGTGTTATTGATTTGCCGAATGTAGTGGCGCTACCCCCTCGACCCATAAAATTTAGAACGTGTGATGTACAAAAAGTAATTGCTGAACTTAACCCGAAGAAAGCTCCGGGTATTGATGGAATTAGTAACCAGATGCTAATAAAGTTGCCTCGTATTGCAATTAGAATCCTATTATTTATTTTTAACGCCATTTTACGACTGGAGTATTTTCCAAATAGCTGGAAGCTTGCCAAAGTTAAAATGATTCCAAAGCCGGGCAAAGACCTTACCAAGGCTGAGTCATACAGGCCAATAAGTCTGCTATCAACAATGTCAAAACTTTTCGAAAAACTGCTCATGACAAAATTGTCCCCAATTCTAGTTAGTAATGGGTGCATACCGGACCATCAATTTGGTTTTAGAAGTCAGCATAGCACCATCGAACAAACTCATAGATTGGTTCAATTTATAAGAAGAACATTTGAAGAAAAGAAGTATTGTTCTGCGCTGTTTATCGACGTTTCTCAGGCATTTGATAAAGTGTGGCATGAAGGTCTTATTTTAAAATTGAAATCATATTTACCAATAAATTTTCTGAAGCTATTAGAAAGTTATATTACTACCCGGAAGTTTACGGTTGTGGAAGGAGACTTCATGAGTGTGCCCGAATCTATATCATCCGGTGTGCCACAGGGGAGCATACTGGGGCCAGTTTTGTATTTGATTTACACTTGTGATATGCCTTTGAGCAGCAATATTCATACATCTACGTTTGCCGATGATACAGCCTGCCTTAGTATGCACGAAAACCCTCACGAGGCTTCCCGATATCTACAAGAACATATTACACAACTGGAACTATGGTTAAATTTATGGAGAATCAAAGTAAACGAGCAAAAGTGTGTCCAGGTAACATTTACCCTGCGAAGAGATACTTGTTCCCCTATTCGAATCAACAATCAAGTTGTTCTTCAACATTCACACGTAAAATACCTTGGTATACACCTTGATCGACGGCTTACATGGAAGCCCCATATTGACTCAAAGCTAACACAAATGAAACTGAAATTAACTCAGCTACATTGGCTGATTGGTAGAAATTCTTCACTCAGTCTAGATTGTAAACTTTTAATATACAAGACGATTTTGAAACCAATATGGTGCTACGGAATACAGTTATGGGGCACTGCTTCAGCTTCTAATGTCGAGAGAATCCAACGAAGGCAAAACAAAATTTTACGCTTAATAACATTGGCTCCATGGTATATAAAAAATTCAAATATACATCGTGATTTAAATATGCCACTAGTGACTGAAGAAATTGCAAAATACGCTGGCAAATATTTAACAAAACTCGAGTCACATCCTAATCCGCTTGCCCGTAATATTTTGAACTTTACTGGACACATCCGCCTAAAAAAGAGGGACACATGGGCTCTTATTCATAGCACTCCAGATGGCACTTCTTGAAAATACTTTATTTTTTTCCTTTTGACTATCACTACTTATGTATTATATATAACTATTACTAAGCTTATGTCCGACACTGGTCGGGCCTAATTATATTTTTAGATTTAAGATTTGAATACTTATTGTTAGTTCATATATGAAGATACAATAAATAAAAAATCATGCATTCAAAAAAAAAAAAAAAAATTTTAGCGGCGCCGCTGACGTTCAAATATTGGCTCCTGCTTAGCTCATGTAAGCTTTGTGTATATATCAAGGTTAGCAAACGGTATCGTAAAAATACCAATACCGATTCAAATGCCGCTAAAATTAGGTACCGGTATCGGTAAATCCATTTCGGTAAGAAAATACCGGTAACCAGACTACCGTTTATGTCTATACCGGTCCGTACCGGTATACCGATTCCGGCCAAAAACTTAAATTTTTAAGCTTCTAAGTCAGCCTAATGAGGTATTTAAGGTGACTAGACACGTTCATATTATATTGATGTGTTCCAAAAACTTGTTCAACTTTACCGTAGCTACATTTTTGCCAAATATTGTTAGCAAAAAATCAAAAGACCCTGAAAGTTATTCTAAAAAAACTGGAAATTTTTTTCCTTAATTTTTGCACAAAAAAAGTGCACGAAGAAATAATTTTTTTGGCATAAAATGGTAGCAAGATTTGCTCAGTAGACTCTTAGCTACATTATTGCTATATATAGCTAAGCGCTGTCACTAAGTCTGAATTAGCTCTTGGCCAAAAACTGATGCCAACATTTTTTGACGGTGCCGTCATTTTCGAAATCTTTGGAGACCCATAAACAAAATTGGTCACCAAAATCGCCAAACTAGGTATAGGGTTTTACTACTCTTTAGTAGTACGATCGAACCTATACTGTCAGGACCGTGTGCTTTTCCAAAGTCTCAATTTGTTGCATAGTGATAGAATAGAATAGCATAGGGAGAAGATCTAGTCCAAAGACTGGCACTGCGACACCTGAAGGATCTTTTGTTCCATAGATCTGTAAATTAAATTAAATCAATCTCTGTATGACTCTCCTTATGAAAGTCAGTACAGATATTGGAGAAGCCCGTTTAATATCATGTGAACACAGAAACTCAGAATGAAAAACACGCCTTCTACTGTCACATTAGACGATACACTCGCTAAGAGTATGTGTCGTCTAGTCATCTTCCAAGCATAAACGACACCGGAGTGAACGAACTTGGTTACTTTTCCACAGAGAATAGTTCATTCCAAAATAACCAGAAAAAAACAGTAACAAGCCGTAAATTATTCCTGTTGAGTTTTATATGTAAATGGTAGCATCAAAGCTTTGGCCTGCCTTTAACCAAAAGAAGACAATCACATTTCCTTAGCGGTCGAAGTGTCATCTTTGATCAGTGATGCTACAGTGGAACGACCATGCCACAAAACGACTCTGGCCCCATAAAAGGAGCAGCAGAGGCCCTGTTGGTAAGTCCATCCTCATTCCCTGGATGACCGCTGTGGCCAGGTATCCAATAAATGGAAACCTTGTTCCATATAGATAGCTTTTATAATGAGTCAAAGTACTCTAAAACTAGCCTGGAACGGAACTCCCATGAAAGGAGAGACTTAAGAACTGCCTGACTATCGGAAAAGATAGCTACATGCGCACCTCTAATGCCCCTATTTAAATTAATGTCAGCACATGTGGTGATTGCCTGTATTTCTGCCTGAAATATCGTTGGCCATTTGCCAATGGGCAAAGAGGTTTTTACGTTGTGCCCAAAAACTCCAGCAGCAATTCCATCCTCCGTTTTCGATCCATCCGTGTACCAACATAAACTTCTGGAATCCACATCGGGACCGTTTTCGTCCGACACTGCCCTTGGTATGATATTAAATTATGATTGAACCAGCTCCTGACTCCATTCTGCCATAATCTCAAACTGAAAAAACGTAATGGAATCAGCACGTTATCGAAAATGACGATTAGACACCTGTACTCTGGGGTGTCCCTTTGGATAAATCACGCATAATGAATTTAGGTGCTTAGCGGCTTCAATTGTTTTTAACTCGGAAAAGAAGTCTTCGTCAGCTTCCTTGCTACTTAAATCTGAGGCGCTCAGCTGATGTTTCCCTTCTTCTACCTGCTTTGCTCAGCTAGTTTTTATATAATTTAAGGGCTATGCTACGTTTAAGATTGATGGTGCCGTAGGAGTTGGAAAGGTTAATGTTGATGGATGGGTACCATACTGTACCCCCGGTTTGATCTTGCCAGTGCGAAAGACTGGTGGAGATTTAGCGGTGCTATTTTGGATGGCTTTTCTGGTGCTCTTATCCCAAAGCTCTTTGGTTACTTTGTCCACTGATTTGTTTGCACTTTAGATTGTTCATAGAAAGGTAGGAATTATGGTGGCATGGAATTGAGAACCTACTCATTTTCTTAAGTCCGTTAATAATACATAAATATATTAGAATAACTTTACGTTTGAAAATGGAGCGTGGCTATGTTCTGCAAAGTTGGGAATTGAAATAAATTGCTAGTCTCTCATACACTTTAGTTCTCCTAGAAGCGTATTTGGGACAGTCAGAGTGATGAGAGCAGGTTTTATAAAAACCAAAATTTTTGAGGGAACCCCTTAGGAAACTTCATTTCCATTATGTTCCATTATGTTTTTAAAATAATTTTTGAGGATCTCATGCAAGATGAATATATGATCCGTTGTTTATTTGACACGTCCAAACATATCTTTCACAAGTGGCTTTAGTCTTTTTCACAATATTATTTTTATAAATTATGACTAAAGAAAATTTCAATTGAGAGAATGTATGCTTGTATCAGAGCTGTTAAATTTCGATTACGATTAGTAATCAATTAGATTACATTTTAAAAAGAATCGTAATGATTATATAATTGCCTTTAAAGGAATTGCTGATAAATAATTGATTACGATTACTTCTAAGGATTACTTTTGATTCTTTTTGATTATTTATTAAGGATCAAAAGTAATCTTTGAAAGTAGTCGGATTACTTTTTGATTACTTTTGATTCTTTTTGATTATTTTAAGTAATTTTAAGTAATTCAGATTACTTTTCCATTATTAGTAATCGTAATCACGATTACTAAGTACGAAACTGAATATAATCGTAATTTAATCATTACTTCGCCTTAAAAAAAAAGTAATCAAATTAGTAATCATTACGATTAGTAATCATTACTTACAGGTATGGTTTGTGTACACCCAGCAAAACCGTGAAAGTAATTTTTTTTTTATTATTTAAATATTTTTAAATATTTTCATAAGACAGCTTCTTGATTGTTTATTTTTCTTTTATTTTAGAGATTAAAAATATAAGTTTCAAGTTAAAGTGCTGCTTGAAATTATCTTGGCATTAAATATTTAAAATTTTTACTTTTATTTGTAATAATATAATTAACTTACGAGCATACCTGATGCTTAATATTTTTTGTTCTCAACGCCATGAATATTTTGAAGCATAAACTTCTTATAATTACCCCAATTGACTTATACGAGCATTAACAACGTCGACATGACGTGGTGTATATTTTTTTACGACTTTATAATAAAGACTACTCATTCTCGTACTAATGCCTTACAAAACAAACTTGAATAGTTTCCTTTTTACATCTAAAAGGCAACCAAACCCAATTTTATGTGTTTTGCTTCAAAGTCGTGAGTTTGATTAAAATTTTGCATTCAAAAGGAAACAAACATAAAGAGAAACAAACTCTTATTTTGCTATTCAAAATGATATTTATGTTAGAAGTGAATTAAATTTATAAATTACAATATATTTCAATACAATAAAAGAGTTCAACCCACCAATTTAATATTTCCCCAACCTTTCGCCATACACCACATACTTATAATCTTAATAACTCTTCCTTTCCAATCATTTTAATAAATCTGTAAATTTCCTCTAATATTATATTATATTTTTCCGTTTCTAGCGTTTTTCGACTCGTTCGCCATTACCGTAATGATGGCTTTAGACCAGGTATGATTTGAAAAGAAAAGAAATTAAATTGAATGTTGTAAAATAATAAAAAAAAATCTTAATCAAATAAAAGAAAATAAGGTGCGTAGCTTATACATTTGTTTTTGAACTGAACGCACATTCAAGTAAATGTTGGCTTAACTATACATAATTTCTTCTATTTTATAAACTTTAAATTGTGAAAAAGGGAAATTATTGTTATAGAAGGCAAACACGACTATTTAAGACACTATATCAGATTTATAATTTTTAAAAACTATTAGTCCTGCAGTCGTTCTCAAGAGACAGAATCGTTTTGTCTTGAAGTTATTGCTCAACTTTTCATCATCACATCCCTGCAGGAAATGGAACTGACACAAGACTAGTCACGTTACCGGTCCCACAGTGATAAGGACCGAGTTTTCTTTTACTGGGTTCCAAAAAATAGGTCCCTTTGTTTTACCTGAGAGTAGAAAAGCTTTAGTACAAGTGCAAATAATTATGTACCATATATACATATAATGGGTGTTTTTTATTGAGGTATAGAACTTTAAGTTGGCATCACTTTTTTAACTGGCGGCCATTTTGGCACTGTCAAGTGATTAATATTTAGTTTGGTTTGCCATTTCATCATGAACAGGTTGACAAAAGAACAACGCTTGCAAATCGTGCAAATTTATTTCGAAAATAATGGTTCAGTTCGCGAAGTTTACCGCAAGCTCCGTCCATTTTATGGTCGACATAATCGTCCATCAGAGCAATTAATTCGGTTAACCATGGATCGTTTTCGCACTACGTTTACTCTATGTGATAATACGCATCCGCAGAGACGTCGAACAGTGCGCACCGAAGAAACAATTGCCGCTGTAGAGCAAAGTGTTGAAGAGGACCCGAATGAATCGATTCGCCACCGTGCACAGCAATTGGAGCTTTGTCCATCAACTTTATGGAAGATTTTGAAGATTTTGAATGTGGATGAGTTGTGGTTCCAACAAGACGGCGCCACATGCCACACAGCGCACGTCACAATCGATTTATTGAAGGAAACATTCGATGAGCGCAAAATTTCGCGGAATGGACCTGTCAATTGGCCACCAAGATCGTGTGATTTGACACCATTGGATTATTTTCTTTGGGGATATGTGAAGTCGCTCGTCTACGCCAACAAACCAGAAACGTTAGGGGACTTGGAAGCCAACATTCGTGGCGTTATTGCCAACATACGGCCCCATATGCTCGAAAAAGTGGTTGAAAATTGGACCTGTAGAATTGGCTTTATTCGAGCCAGCCGCGGCGGCCACATGCCCGAAATCATATTTAAACATTAATGGCATAAAATTATCCTTCCAATAAAGCCAAATTGATGGACATTAAAACGATTTTCTTGTGTTTTATTTCAATTCGAAGTTCTATACCTCTAAAAAAAACACCCTGTATATATATAGAGAGAGAAGAGAAGCTTAATTGGTTTTTATTTGTTTTATTTTCCTTCCTACAACTCTGCTAGTGTGCGTTTTGGTATTTATAACATGGTTGCAGCGCCTCTGGTGTTAAGTTGGCGCATTATTTTTCATAATAAAGAAATTCATGGTATTGATATGGCCAAGGATCGGTCATCAATGCATTAGCTAATTCGTTAATTTAAAAAAAAATCAATTCAAAAGCATGATTCTATAATACTAAGTTCTATAATAAATTGTTTTGTGGAAATTCCCATATACATATATATGCATATGTGACATTCTCCGAGACAAGCAGCGATGCCAACTTAGCTATTTTAGAGCTAGATTTAGCTCTTTTTGATTGCTTTTAACTCGAAATTTTTCCCTTTAGCTCTTTTTTTAAAAAAAGAGCTAACACAGCTCTTTTCAATTTTAAAAACGGCACGTTTAGCACTTTTCGCATCTATAGTAAATTTTCTCGTTTTTACCCTATTGTTTCGTCTTTGAGGCATTTACATTTTTGGTAAATATGTTTTGTTGCAAGTTCAGATACTTTTTTGAAACTATGTAAGATATATTTACATATGTATTTAGTGTGTTCGTTTCTGAATAATTAGAAAATTTTTGACAAATTATTGAAATGGATTCTTACTGCAAAACAAGAAAACTTGGGGATCAAATTCCTCGTTTAAGAAATGGATTAAACCAACAAAAGATCCATGTTAAGCTTTGTGCAAATGTTGCAAATTAATTATAAGAGCGAAATATTTTGATTTAGTTCGCCGTTCGGAGACTCGAAAGCATAAAAAATGTATGGCTCCATTTAACGATATTGTGCTATCCTAGCCAGATATATCAGAAGTTCCAACACAAACGTAAATTGCGCAAACAAATCTTGAATTATATGCTGCAGTACATACACCGTTTTTAGCAATGGATCTTTTATTTTTTCTTACTATTATTTTTTATTAATGTTAAAAAATCTTGAAGTACAAATTGAATAATAAATACATTCATAGATTTAAAACGGAAAAATATCTAATTTTTAAATTTAGCTCTTTTTAGCTCTTTTTGACTACTTGGTTGGCTCCTTTTGCCTCTGAATTGTTGGCATCACTGGAGACAAGGGACCTAGTGTGTGAAAATGAAGTTTTAAGAAAAACGCATTTAAAAAATAAAATTTTAATGTTTTTCTCATTTTTATCGATTTTGACACACACCAGTTTTTTGACACACTAGGTTCCTTTTCTCGGAGAAGGTCACATATATTACTATATATGTAAGTATGTATATCAATTTTTTGTTCTTCTCGCAGTGGGATAACTACGAATATGTATTAATATACTTTGTATTCTATCCAGCTTATATTTGTTGTTAAATCGGTTGAAGTCGTTTGTCAGCTTTTAAATTTGTATTCGTTAAATACGCTGTAGTCATGGGTGTAGCCAATACATTATATTAAGGAAGGGTAAGAAGCTGATCAGGATGAGAAAATACACTATTTTGTAAGAGGTTACGAGTTAGTTTTACTATATTGATAAATAAACGTAAATGGAAAATATTGATGGTAAATTAAAACTTTGATATAGAAAGAATTTAGAACAAATAAATGTCATTACACTCAAAACAAGTCTCGCATTCTTTTTGCTATTATAGTTTCTGTATGTAAACCTGAAATTTACATCAACAGAAACCACACACAGTGGATCAAACACATGAATACTACGTTGAAGGTCCTTCGGAAGCAGCATGTTGTTCAAGTCTGCTAGTGGTTGTCTGACAATTAAATATTACTTCGATTGATTTGTTAATTAAAATGTCAATTTGACAAGGGAAGGTGCCAAGTTTTTAAATAACATTTTTTCTTAGTATGAGGGTATTATGTTTTCATTGCTTCAATATAACGTTCTTATATCTGGTTACGAGGACAGTCCATTATTTGTTCGACACATATTGTTCATAATTCTACACGGTTCACGTAGGCATTCAAATATAATCTAGATCATTCCTTTTCAACACTGTATAGTAATTTTTATTTGTTTGTTATCGAATTCGCAACGTTTCGATCTAAATTATACAACGTACCATATTTCTTATTCTCTCCTTTTTGTCCTGACAAAAAAGGAAAAACAATGCAAACAAATCACAGTAATGCTTTGTTTCATTTAAAACATTTTGATATCTTACAATTACTTTATTCGTTATAAATATGTGTATTAGGGGTATAACTTTTGAACAATTTTTTAAATTATCAAAAAATACCTATCCATGTCATATAGACCATGAAAATCTATGATGAAAAGTGTGATGAAAAGTGGGGTTACTTTTTCGCCCCCAAATCACTTTGAAGTTTAGTATATATAATTTTTTTTTGTTTATTAAAAATACAATATCCTATCCCATGTACTCGTTGACTTTTGTGTCAGTGCGTAGTGACATTTAAGTTTATAAGATGTTTTATAGAAGTGCTCTAATTTGTAACCGGAAAAATTCGGAAATCTGGACCCAACATTTTGGTAAATTTCAAAATATTAGAGAAGTTCAAAATATCGAATACCCACTATGTGAATTAAACCAAGTTCCCAAACAGAAAATAGTTATTGGAAGATTTAATGCGTTGCTCCGATTAGAAAAATCTAAAATAAATAGATGTGAAATTGTATCTCAAGAACTATCCGATTTGTGGATTAAGTTAAATATTCCCAAAATGGCTATGTCTTCTATATATAGAAAAGTAAAAAACTTGATTTTTGTGTATCAAAAAACTCAAAAGCATCCACAGGCCAGTGAGTTTGAAAACGATTTTGATATTTCCAAGCAAACTTTTGAACCAATATCCGAAACAAGCTCACAACGAAATCCCTCCGACTCAGATTCAGTATCGATGTTCGACAATGATGGCGAAGACTCATATGATGATGATGACGATTACACGCCACCTTCAAGAGTTATAGCAAATAAGCGGTCAATAAAACCAGCTAAAGTAAAACAATGCTAAAGTAAGTACCAAACAAGCAGCTAAAATATGCAAGAAACTGTCTGAATCAGGGGTCAACATCTCAACTCCATCCCAACCAGCAATTTATAGGGCAGTAATTAAATCTGCGGAAAAAAAGATAGAGATTCTAAAAAACGAAAGCTGGTGCGTTAATTTCGATGGGAAGAAAATTGGAAAAAAGGAAATACAGGTTATTGCTTAAAAACCAATTTCGGGAAATAAAGCTAGGCGTTTTAGTACTGGAGAATGGAAAAGCGTGTCATATTTTTAATGGCATTAGAGAAACTCTAGAAAAATTTGATGTACTGAAGTGTATAAAAATGATAATTTGTGATACAACCAGTGTAAAAAAAAACGGTGTTGTTAAGCTACTGCAGAACCATTTTGGAGCAATTTCTTTGCCTCCACCTCAGTACATTGGATGTCAGCACCATGCTTTAGATCTTGTTCTAAGACGAATTGGTAAACAACTACGCCCAGTTGAAAGAAATATATCAACAAAATGAGGAACGTATAAAAATTTAAAATATAAAGTGGTGAGACGACATGCAATATTTTTACGTATTAGGTAAAGCTTTTAGATACTTCATCGAGGAGAAAAAATTCCCATTCATTTTAAAGCAATACCGGCGCTAAGTAATGCAAGATGCAATTCCAGAGCAATACTTGCAATTCTAGCATTTATACTCATTCCGAAATATCGTGAAAAGCTATACAGAGTATGCGAATTTATATGTGGAGCCTGGTATACCGTTTGGTTTTCCGACCACTGCTTTAATGAAATTGATTTTGAATCTTTAAAGCAATCACTAGAACAATTTACACATGCTCGGAAATGCTTTCTTAAACATTGGGTGAGAGAAGACTCTAAAATTCATAAACAACAACGAAGTAACATTTGCGCGGAACGTGGAATCAAACTTGTGCAAGATATTTTTCAACTTTGCAAAACAACACGCACTTTAAACTTAAAGTTTCTTTCCTTCAACAATGATAATTTGTAGTATCTGCAGTTAATTATAGTACATAACTATGTATGGTATTTAAAAAATAAATATTCAAATATTTTTTGGAAGCTCTTAGAAAAAACGGTTTGGGGGTAGGTTTTTTTTATAAAAATTGATCTCAAAAAAACTGTTTTCTTGATATACACATCAGTGGCCACCCCGTCGTGATAGGTATTTTTTTTTTTTTTTTTTTTTTGTTATACCCCTAATGTGTATGCTCACTTGATTTGAGAGAAAAAGTTCAAGCAATGTTCTGATTCTCTTCTCTTAAAACAAAATTTTTGCTTTCAGTTGAGTTGGCTTGGTTTGTACTTTAGCAATAGTGGGTGTGTTTTTATTGCTATAATTTGTTGTGAATTGAAAAATCATTTAGTGCAAATGTCTTTAAACCAATTTACTTTTTAGAAATCTTGTGTCTGTATCTAGAATTATTTGTATTCTTCAATGTCGAACCTTGGAAAATATCTCCTTCGATCCAGGAATAATTTGTTCTCCTTAAAGCACAACTTTGAAGTTTCCGATTGCAGTGGGTAAACGTTTCTCTTAACGACCAGTTTTCACAAAAATTGTCATAATTAAACAAAAACCATAATAACTTAAAAGGTTGTGGATGGCATAATGTTATTAAGCCATAATAAATCAAATTTCTTTAATTGAATATTTTATCTCATTTCTTGAAACATTCAAATATAGCAAAGAACTCTTTTCATCTCCCTAAAAATAAATAAACTGCTGCACCCGTGTCTACCTTTGCTTGTCTAAAGTGAGTTAACTAACTAACGTTGACGATGTTGCTGTGATGTGGTAAGTTAAGCTGCAGTAAGATGCAATAATGGTGTTTGCAAGACAAAAGAATAGAAAAATTACCTGACTCTTGCGGTTATGATAATGTTATGTTGTCAGTAAAACAATTGTCCAGATTTTGTTTTGTTATTTCATTTCTTTTGTTCTCTGGTTGCTATTGTTAGTAATCTCGTTACTTGTTGCTGCTGGTTTTATAACATTTCGTCGGCTTGAGAGTATAAACCTGTTAACTCACTTCCAACAAATTTTACAGGAGATACAAAATACTGTTAAATTTTTCTATACCTAGCTCCAGAAATTAGCCTAATACATTAAGTTTTTCCGACATGTAGAATTTCAAATTAAAATAAATATTTTAGCCAGCCGATGCGACGTCTATTTCCCTTTCCAACGGCATTAAAATATCATATTGTTACGGAAATGGCCGTCGACAAGGTTAATGCAGCATTATGCAAATATATTCCAACAGGGTTAATGTAAGTGCTATGCGAAAATATTCCTACAGGGTCAATAAAAAAAGAATCATCTGGAATAAAAGCTATATACGCATGCCTAGCACATACATACATGATTAAACGTAAACAACCAACAACAACTACAAGCTTCTGCTTATTAAGAAGATAGACATAACTACATGCATACATATATGCCTGACAATTCCAACGAAAGGCAGAAATAAAGTAAACAACCACTTAATGATGTATGCATACACACACGTATGTACATAGTTACCACATGAACTTAATTAGGCGCTTTGTAAACAACATCGAAGATAATAATGATTCGTCTAGACTTTGCATGAAAATTCTAGTGGTTGTTGTGCGAAGTATAAAAAGGGGTGACGCATCCAACAGCAGTCAGTTGCGATCAAAAGTTAATTGCGATCAAAAGTCAGTTGCGAAGAAGGCCAGTTGCTAATCAGAAATGTTGTTAATCAAGTGAGTCGTTAATTAAGTTGTGCGCAGTCCGTGATTTGTGATACAGCAGGTTTTTTTTTTTTTTTTTTTTTTTTAATACATGATTTTTATTTATTGTATCTTCATATATGAACTAACAATAAGTATTCAAATCTTAAATATAAAAATATAATTAGGCCCGACCAGTGTCGGACATAAGCTTAGTAGTAGTTATATATAATACATAAGTATTGATAATCAAAATGAAAGAATTTAAAAAATAAAAGAATTTTCAGGAAGTCCCATCTGGAGTGCTGTGAATAAGAGCCCTTGTATCCCTCTTTTTTAGGCGGATGTGTCCAGTAAAGTTCAAAATATTACGGGCAAGCGGATTAGGATGTGACTCGAGTTTTGTTAAATATTTGCCAGCGTTTTTTGCAATTTCTTCAGTCACTAGTGGCATATTTAAGTCACGATGTATATTTGAAATTTTTATGGAGCCGATGTTATTAACCGTAAAATTTTGTTTTGCCTTCGTTGGATTCTCTCGACATTAGAAGCTGAAGCAGTACCCCATAGCTGAATTCCGTAGCACCATATAGGTTTTAAGAGCGACTTGTATATTAAAAGTTTAAAATCTAGGGTGAGGGTTGAGTTTCTACCAACCAGCCAATGTATCTGAGTTAGTTTAAGTTTCATTTGCGTAAGCTTGGAGTCAATGTGGTATTTCCATGTGAGCCTTCGATCAAGATGTATACCAAGGTATTTCACATGTAAGTTTTGAGGAACAATTTGATTATTGATTGTAACGGGGGAACAACTGTCTTTTCTTAAGGTAAATGTTACCTGAGCACACTTCTGATCGTTTACCTTTATTCTCCACATGTTTAACCATAGTTCTAGCTGAGTAATATGTTGCTGAAGATATCGGGAAGCCTCGTGTGGGTTTTCGTGCATACTAAGGCAGGCTGTATCATCGGCAAACGTAGATGTATGGATATTGCTGCTCAAGGGCATATCACAAGTATAAATCAAATATAAAACTGGCCCCAGTATACTCCCCTGTGGTACACCGGATGAGATTATTTCAGGCGTACTCATAAAGTCTCCTTCCACAACAGTGGAATAATGTAACTTTCCAGCAGATTTAGAATGTTTATTGGTAGGTAAGTCTTTAATTTTAAAATTAGGCCTTCATGCCACACTTTATCAAATGCCTGAGAAACGTCAATGAACAGCGCAGAGCAATACTTTTTTTCTTCAAAAGTTTTTCTTATAAATTGAACTAATCTATGAGTTTGTTCAATGGTGCTATGCTGACTTCTAAATCCAAATTTATGATCCGGTATGCACTCATTATCAGTTAGAATTGGGGACAATTTTATCATGAGTAACTTTTCAAAGAGCTTTGACATTGTTGACAGTAAACTTATTGGCCTATATGACTCAGCTTTGGTAAGATCTTTGCCCGGCTTTGGAATCATTTTAACCTTGGCAAGCTTCCAGCTATTTGGATAATACTGCAGTCGTAAAATAGCGTTAAAAATGAATAACAGGATTCTAATAGCTATACGAGGCAACTTCATCAACATCTGGTTACTAATTCCATCAATACCCGGAGCTTTTTTCGGGTTGAGTTCTGCAATTATTTTTTGTACATCACGCGTCTTAAATTTTATTGGTCGAGGGGGTAGCGCAACTACATTTGGCAAATCAACAGCACCAGAACATGTGTTTGGGGTGAATACGGATTTTAAATGCTCACCAAATATTTTACCTTTTTCAGTATCGCTTCTTGCCCAACCTCCTGTAGATGTGCGTAGAGGTGGTTTAAACTCAACTGGTGTTTTAAGCTTTCTAGCAGCGCGCCACAAAGAGTAATTAGATGCTGGTGTGACATCAAGACCTTCCAAATAATTTTTAAGAGATGCAGTTTTTTCAAATGCAAGCAACTCTTGGAGTCGTTTAGTACACTCTTTAAATCTGATTTTAAGTTGGGGTGATCTGTGCTGTTGCCATTCTCTTCTAGCTTTTCTTTTTTCACTTACGAGACGTTCAATATCCGTAGAATAAATTTTATTTAACCTAATCTGCGGATGGGCGGTAGTGGCGTGTTCAGCAGCCTGTTTAATATTTTCATTAAGGATGGCAATGTTAGATTCAATATCATCATGTGTTCTTAGCGTAATATTTTCCGTGCAATGACTACTAAGATATTTTTTAAATCGCAGCCAGTTAACACGATTTATCGAATTCGCATATGGGTGAGGTAAATCACTTCCTAATGGGCTACAAATTGTAACGATCGTGGGAGAGTGATCGGACGAGAGATCTAGAGAAGCTTCAATTTGAATTAAATCCCTAGAGATATTTTTCATAACGCCAAAATCTATTACATCCGGAATTTTACGTATGTCAGTAGGCCAATAAGTGGGCTCCCCACTCCAAGCCCATTTTGGAAATTGTATTGAACAACGCTCGACCTCTGGGTGTAATAAGACGCGAACCCCAGAACGTGTGTTTAGCATTATAGTCGCCAGCTGCTACGAAACAAGGGCCCAGAGATTTTTAAAAATCCTCGTATTGATCCTCAGTAATTGCGAATCTAGGAGGAGAGTAAATTGATGATATGACAAAATTAGTGCAAAAATGTTCGACACAAATATTCGTTGCTTGTAAATGTTCTTCACAAATATTGTCAATAAAATAATGCTTGAGTCTTGACTTTATTAAAATTGTGATACAGCAGTGAGTTTATATTTGAGTCTGTGCTTTATAATACGTGAGTTGGAAATTGAAGAGACAGACTATAGTACAGTCTATAGTGACAGTTAGAGTCTGTCGTGACTTAAGGTTATTGTGGAGTCCCTTGAGTGAAGAGTAAGGGAGCAGTGGAAGCTGATAAACGTGTGTAAGTGAAGCCAGCGAGTCTTGATTAGTGTATCAACTGTGAGAGTCTGCCATTGAGTTGTTATTGGTGTCTCAACTGTGAGTGTCGGCAGAGTGAGTCATAACTATCGCGATTTCTTTATATATTTTAAGTTTATGACAATCTTGACCTCCCGAATTTCTCGTTGCCAATGTTGTGTCGGTCTCCTCAAACATTTTGTTATATTTCGAATGATATTGTTTTTGTAATACTCTCGAACGCACAATGGGAGGTAATATCCTGAAAAAAAAAAACTATTTGCCACTACTGTATGTTCGCTAAACGCATCCTTTGTTTTCTTGCTGGGAAAAGATGATGAATGGCTCTTTAATTGAATTATAAGGTGTCTTACAATTCTTGATAAAGAGTTTAGAAAAAAATAAACATTACTTTTCTCTAAGCAAAAGCATTAAGAATCGAATTATTTAATGACGCAAAAAAGCATTGAATACCTTAATATTATTCCTCAGCTTTCTTATCTAACACTAACTTTTTAAACTACGCCACAAAAAGTGAAAAAAAAGGAGTACGTAAGTACTTTGTTTTCATGACTATTTTATGACTAAAATATGGCAAATAATCTCAAGTACGATGAAGTATTAGATGGTATTTCTAAAGTAACTGATACTATTTTATTAACTGATCTAAAAAATTTCATAAATAAAGTAAGAATTTTATTTAAATTATTTGGAAACATCAAAGAAAGGATTACACAAACTGTATACACTTTTTAATGCTATTTCAACTATATCACCAACATTAACAATTTGCAAAAGAAACGTTTCTACTTGTTCTTTTAAAATCGTCTGCCAGCTACGAGTAAAAATTGGATATCTGAGGTTTTTAAATGATTATTTAAAAGGAATAAATGTGTATAAATACCTACCTATACTTTTTAACTAATTTCGTTTCGGTTTTAAACCCCCCGACAAAATGTGTATAATGTGTCTGTGACAGGGAAGGCATTGAGAATTTTAAAAATGTACCAATAACTTTCGAAAATTGTACTTTTTTTACATTAGTTGTACTCAACAATTTTTTTAGTTCAAATTAGATATTTTTATTTGATTTTATTAAAGCAATCGACTTTGTTCTGGCTACCGAATCGCTTTCACAATTTTGATTGTAAGTTGGGATGTTAAAGCATATGGTTACAACTGCTCCAGCATCCGAATTTAGAAGAAAAATTATTTGAAAATGGACGAGTTCCCATTTTTTTTGGTTTTCTCGCTGCGTTTTGCTTTCACAAGACTCTTTTCAAGTGAGAAGAATATAAGTTTCATTATTCAAAAGTGAAAACTGTCATATGCAATCGTTTGAAAAGAAATGCGGAGGGGGAGATTCCCTAATTGTACTAAATTAGTCATTGGTGTACTATTGTACTTGCCGATTTTGAATAGTACCAAAAAAGGTACAATTGTACCAACTTTGCCATCCCTGGTCTGTGTATGTACGAGTCCACGTACATACCGAAAATTGGGCTCCGTTTTGAGTATTTTCACCTTAAATTCATTTGTTTATCTCTCCCTCACTAAGGAAATATGTATTTTCGCTATTGAATCAGGCATGGAAAAGTTTGTACAATCGTATTTTTTTTTTTTTATCAATTTAGCGGTATCGGATTTTTTTGGCTATTATATTACATTCCAAAAAATATTGAATCTATAAAACACCAGTTTCGAGCGTTGAGACACGACAACATAAATATAATAGCTATTAGAAATGAAAATTGAGGTAAATAAACCGATATTTCAAGAATTGCTAGAGTGATATTATCTATTCCAAATTCATCTGGGAATGTGGAAAGGATTTTTTCTCACCAAAGAGAGAAACAGACTATTGATAAATATATCCTAAATACTACTTTTATATTCAGTACTCAACCACTAATAGTCTGTTGAGTACCTTCCGAAACAGCCTTATTTATTAAAATTATTGAGGCTTTTTAAGAATAATTTTTTATAAAAAAAACCCCTTTATAAAGCCGTAATAACTTTTATAATATTATAATAATTGAACTTAAAAGTGCCTTTTTGTTAATTTTTTACACACTTAAATATACGTACAAATAAATTTTGCGTACGTTTTTAATTACTTAAAAAAAGTATTAAAAAAATAAATTCAAAAAAATTTTACACAATCGTACTGACAAAGTAAAATTTTTCTTAAAAATTAGTACAATTTGCAAATATGAATTCGCATCCCTCTCTTGCATTGATTGTTACTGAAGTAACAAAACCTTATGCAAAGTACTTATACCGTAGTTTTGTTATTTTAAAAGTTGTTTGTTTTTGGTATACATCAGTAAAATCAAGTGAGTATTTGATGAAAATAATGGTTACGCTGAAAGATGTGGTTATTCCTAGTACATATTACCTGTTTACGTTTTTGCTTTTACAATAAAGTAACTTTTGAGGTTTTGCCTTTTTTATTTTTTGATGGAGTACGACTAAATAAGGCATGTGGTGTATGTGGGTAGGGCTTGATGTGGTTTAAGTTTTCCTATTTTTTTAATCAAACTTTGTAGATGAAATCTATTAGATAATTTTTTTTTTGCATTGGTATGAGTTTGAGTATGAGAGTATGAGTTGTTTTATTATATACGAGGCTTGTTCAAAGAGGATGAGTTCAAATTTCGTGGGATGTGTTGAGATACTTTCACCTGACTGGCATTGGACGCAACTCGATAAAAAATTTTATTCATAGGCTAGGACAAGTAGTGGCATATATATAAATTTCATTGCTTGCAGAGAACAACAACCATGTTGTTGTCATGTTGGAAGGCTTGTGATGAACAGCTCTTTTTGAACTAATTTGCTCACCTTTTAATTACCAGTTGTTTCAAATCCATTTAATTTACTTATTTATGATTTGCTTAGGCTAAAGTTCGTATCGCTCAATACGCCAAATCATATGTGATAATTATTAATGAACAAATAACATCAAAGTTAATTGTAAATATTCTGACAAACACTAGCAGAACGTAACAACTGACTGTTTTCGAAAGCTCAAGTTGTCATTTTGTCCACTAGCGCTAGCATTGATGAATTATATCTGATATGATAACTTTGAAGTAAAATTAAATATATGTTGTTACGTTCATACGTTTAAAGTAAAAGCTTCTTAAGCACACAAAGTTAAAGAAATCACTGCTATAATACCACGTTGTTAACTACGCTGTCTGACTGTTCCTGGTTTGGCAGATTCATATCACCCTTTTGTTTACGCAACATAAAGCTTTTATGACGCAACAACTGACTTTCTGTTGGTTTGTGTGTATGTGCATTGGCAATAGAACATCAGTTAAAGCTAATAAATCAGTGAAAGTTTAAACGCTGGTTTAATTGAACTAAACTCAAACTTATATGTGGTTTAAACTCAACAGGAGTAGATCAGTGAACCATACCTTAGCCTAGTTTGAAAAATAATATTGTGCAGCACTCGAATAAATGTCACAAAAAACAGCTGTTTTGCAACACGCTATCAGTTCTTTGCACAATCAAAAAGACTAGAAAATGTATAAGTTTTAATTAAGGATCGCCAAAATTTTACTGAGAAAGAAATTATATTTATGCTTGGCTTGGTAGTATAGAATACCTATAAAATAACAATAGAGTATAAGAAAACAGATCGAACAAGATGTGAAGAAAAAGTGGAGGATTGGATATTGTTATTGGTAGTTTAAACGCCTAAGGTTATGGGTTTGCAGGTGGTTTAAATATTGTACTGGTTTTAACACATTTTAAACCAAAAATAGAGATTAACTTGCACTGATTTATTAGTCCTTATAGGCATTACCCACTTGACCTGAGATTCGATATAATCGAATGCTCACTAAAGCAAAGATATTTCGAAACAAAATTGTTGGATATTTGTTCTCGAATCTAAAAAAAATTGGAATGTTCGCTAAGCGAACTTCTCTCGATAGTTTCTCGAATGTATGCTGACAGCCTATTGAATGTATGCTAGTCTGTTATAATGGAGGTAGCGTGGTCAAAGCCTGCAGCGTAAATTAAACAATTAAAAATTAATAAAATAAATTAAAAATAAAATAACTTTCTTCTGCCTTTTTGCGATATAGAAATTCATTTGATATTGCTAGCGAAATCGAATAATGTTTGGAACGAAACTGAGCGACAGGTAGCTTTTTCGAACGTTATTTTCCATAGTCCTACACGATAAATGCTCGAGATATATTCGAAATGGATATCATTAAGAAGAGTCTTGGTATAGATATTGTTGTTTGTGACTTTCGTCTGTATCGGCTTATATGTTTGTGCTATTGTATATTTGTGTTCGTTAGCTAATTATGTATGTGTGTATAGATTTTCTTGTATACAATTGTTTTGTGTTAGGTTTGTTCACCTTTATTTTCGTAACAATATGTACTTATAAAAAAATTAAGAATTTTTTTCGTTGTAGAAAATTTAAAAGGGATTCAGAATCGAAGGAGAGATGTTTGTTGTGCATTTTTCGTTTGACACTTTTAACTTTTTATGTTTGTGTAATTTATTGCCAATAACATTATGAGAGTCCTTTTTTATAAAAATGCGATTTTTTAGCTTTTCTCAAGAATTTTTTGTTTGACCTCTACTGATTAGTTTTTTAATCTGAAATGAAATGCATATAGACGTTGATTAACCAACATCAAAAAAGAATACCAAATCATAAACACATACTGCGGTATTTTTTTTAACATATCGCTCATTTACTCAAATAACGACATAACTAAAAAAAACTAGTTTGCCAGAAAATGAGTTTGAAGTTTTCAATTTAGACACAACTCAATGGAAAAAAATTTTGTTTTAGCGCTAACATCTATATAATACTCTTCTTGAAGATTTGTTTTTGCCTCAACAGCTGTATTAACCGCTCCTGTTGTGATCATTCGCTTAGCTACGCACATATCAGCAGGTGAAAGTTTCTTTGGGCGACCTGCTTTGTTGCTTAAGATATTGAAATCACTTTATTTTTCTATTTTATTTACTAATCCAACTAAAATTTTATAATTTTGGGCAGTTGTATGATATGTGAGCCCTTCAGTTAAATCTTTGATAATATTTTTCTAAACCAGATATTTGTATGATATTTTTACACAATATGAAGAACGATATGAGGATTAATTTTACATCATTAACTAAAAAATATAATTTTTTGAGTTATGACGTTGTTTGAGTAAATGAGCTATATATGTATGTATATATATTTGTTGGGGGACGCAAACCGCAGCCTTAAGTGTCATACTTTCTTAAAATTTTTGTTGGAAAGGAATTATAACCCTGTTGTGTAAATCGAATCGATTTGAAATCAGACGATTTTCAAAATTTTAAATGGTCCTGCAGACGTGTTTAAACTCATATGCGATAACTTTCCTTCGGGTATGATATTTGAGAATCTATATAAAACATAAAAATTAAAAAAAAAGTCTGAAAAAAAATATTTCTATTGTCGGAGTTAGTTTTCTAAAATCATGAGATTTTAAATCGATTCGGTTTACAGAAGAGGGCCGTATATTTAAAAAATTTCAAATATTATGGCACTATGACACCTAAGTCTACAGTTTGAAGCCCCAAATAAATAAATTTTATTCGAAAAATCTAATAAATAATATTCTTTTTTATTTGGTAACCAATTTTCAATGTCATTTTAATACAATACCAAAATATTTGCTTTCTGTCTTTCTGTCTGCACGTTGTCAAAAAAAAAAAAATTAAATACTACTGAAAGCCTCCAAATATTCTTTAATTCCTACAAAATGGACAGATTATCACTACAAGTTAATCGAAGACGACAACGAGCAAAATATTTGTAACTTATTTTTATTGTATTGACGTGATGTTGACAAATAGTTGCGTAACCAGCCTCGCATATTGCGAAAGTCTTGAGCACTTTAGATTTTATTTTCTTTTAACTCTCTATATAAAACAGATGAAGTATTAGAGATTTCTTATCAGTCATGAAAGCAGTCAGTCAGTCAACCAGTCTTAAAGCAAAATGTGGCAAATAATTGAAACGCTTCTTACTGAAGGAAAATTGTAAATTGTATGCTGCTAGATGTAATGCTATGCATAAATAAATAATTATGTTTATAAATGTGTATATAAATTTTTTTGTTAAACAGAAATCCTGTTCTTTTGCACTGAAACCGTAGATACAAATGCTTCAAATCTAAACTACTTTTTTTATCACAAACGGTGACAGGTGTTACTCAGATTCTTTTATTAAATTTCCTTTTAATGCAATTTCCAGTCTTAATAATTTATTCGCTAATATGCCGCAAAGTTGTCGTTACGGGCAAAAGATCGTCAGCCAGTGTTATTTATAATGCTCTTTATTTTAAATTGAACTAATCGTATGATAAGCATTTAATTTCTCAATTCTTGTTTTTAAGCATTTACGCCAAGAATCCAAAATGCTTATAAATAAGTGCTTATCTAAGATCGTAAGTTATAGTTTTTTTCCATAAGATAAGTATGGTTGTAGGAGCGACATGTGTGATCGATGTTTTCCTTAGAGTCGTAAAAGAACTCATGAATGTGAGTAGAAAAAAGTTTGTTTGATTCAAGTGTGAATGATCGTTAAAGAGTATTCAGAGTAAAAAATAAAATTATAATCGAAGATCTCTAACTGCCCTGAAGAAAAATTCCTGAATATTTCCACACCATTGGGATCATTCTTCAGAGAAGTAAATATTATATTTCTTTCTGGGAAATAATTGCCTAAATTTTCAATTATTTTCGAAACCAAGTTAATGCATATCGACAATCCACCTCCCAACTTCTTCGCCGGTACTTATATATAGTGATGATTGCTCGGGGAAGTAAAATAACTAATAACACGGCTACATAGCTCAAAAATTATGCGTTACAGGCGCTGCAATGGCGTAATAAAAATTACCAAAACGCTCAGTTGCAGAGTTATAAAAAACAAAAAAAAATTAATTAGACTTCTCTTCTCACGATCTATCTACACCATCACAATCTTAAGCAGTGACGCCAATTTATCGCATTCTAACTATACCAAGCGCGCTTTTTCCTCTGAGCTCCTTTTTTATAGCTTTGCTGTTTATTGGGTTATACAGGAGTTCGAACGTGATTTTTGTAATAAAAATAATCGACACTATTACAGTTATAAATTTATTTTTGTTTTGATTTCTTTGTACTTAAAACCAGAGTACGAAAATAAACGAAAGTAATTGTTTGATTTTGTTTTGTTTCATTGTTTGAAGTGAGCGAAACAAAAACAATGAGAACGATTGCTCAATTTGTTTTTGCTTTGTTTTTTCACATGAGCACAAACCAGAGAACACAGCCGATCGGATGTAAGCCGGCTAACAGCTGTCACCGGCCACGAACAATACAATAATTTAATCGTACCCCGCTAGAAAAGAAAATAGTGGATACGGAAACATTTTGAAATATTTGCAGAGAATTTGACATCATCATATAATATAAAATTATTGCATTGTTCAGACATGAAACTTCTGTTATATAACTAAGCAGCAAAGCTATAACCGGGTGTCCTAAGACACCTCTCATATTTTTTTTATTTAATTAGTGCGTTATGAATAAGGTCAATAACATTAATTCAGTTCAATAATTTTTACTTTTTTTTTTTTTGGTATAAATTTAACAATTTTCTAGTAGCCAAAACTTTGATAACCATTTTAAATTGCTCAATGACTCAGCTGTCACAAATAAAATTCCCTTGACCGTGGTCAGAAATTGAAAAGCATTTTAGATCCTGTACATAGCAAATATTTTTTAGTTTCACAACCAAAAATTTTGATAACTTATTAAGTCCTAGTTTACACTTTGCAAGTCATATTGCTAAGCTGATTAATTGGCTGGAAAAAGAGAAGAGGGGAACATAAACTAATCAGCTTTGCAATAAGACTTGTATAGTTTAAATTAACACTAAGCATCTGTGCTAGCTGAAATACAAAAAGCATTTGAATTGCAAAACTATTCGACAATTTACATAAGTTGTTACAAAGTTAAGCAAATAAAATTAAAATAAAAACGTAAGTTTTTCGATTATTTGGAAGGCGATTCTGATTCTGTATTAAACTGATTTTAGTTATTAAATAATTTTAGTTATTTATTAAATAATTTTTGTTATTTAGGATATAATTTCGAAGAAGCAATATTGCATAATCTTGAAAAGAGTTACTACAAAAAAATAATTGTATTTACTAATACATACATCGATTTTTATTAAAATTTAACTTAGGGCGTAGGATGTTAGCCCGAAAATAGTACGAAACTTAGCGCGTTCTAGCACATTTTGGTAAGGAGAATAGCGCTGATCTTAAGTGGCACTAGCAATTTCATACTCACAGGTAACATTTTATGGAAGGGCTATTTTATGGAAAGAGAGACAGAGACAAAGAGAGATAGATGTATGGAGAAATAGATATATAGAGAGATATATGTATATACATGTATAGATAGAGAGAGGGATAGAGAGAGATAGACAGAGAGAGAGAGAGGGATAGAGAGAGGGATAGAGAGAGAGATAGATAGAGAGAGGGATAGATTGATAGGGAGAGATGGAGAGAGAGATATATAGATAGGGATAGATAAAGATATAGAGATATAGATAGGTCAGTTAACATAAAGAAACCTTTTATGGAAAGACCGAGAGAAAGACAGAGAAAGCTAGATAGAAAGAGATACATATAGATAGATAGATTTATAGTGTTTTCCCACTGAAAGTTAAAACCGGATTTTAACGTTAAAACCATAAACAGCTGATTTTGCATTAACACTGGAAGTTTGTTAAATTCAGGTTTTAACTCACAGACTGTCTAATAACTTTGCTCAAAATAAAATAAATCTAATGCAGAAATGCTGTATTTTTTCTGTTTTTTATACCACTTATTTGACAAACTGTACAACAACTGTTTTTGTTTGTATGAAAAACTCGGAAATTTTACAATGCGTTGTAAAATGGAAATTATTTTATATTTTGTAAATAAAGATTTTAAAATTATGGAACTAGTAAAATACTACGTTTATACGCTCACTACTTGCAAATAAAATTATTTGTAAATAAATTAACTCACTGTTTATACGGCATGGCAAAAGTACACAAACTTGGTAGCACTTCTATAGAAAGCTTACTTATGTTGCCAAAAAAAATAGTGTAAATGCACAAAATATCAAATAATTATTTCTTTTAATTGTTATTATTTGCTTCTATCAATATTTTTTGTTGCAATATTTGTCCATTTATTGTTTTTGTTATCAAGCATTTGTAAGCGTGGCAACCTCAAGCAATTTATTTGCAAATAGTGAGTTAATCGTGAATAGTTTTCTGAATTAGTAAGTCGCAATAAAGAGAATAATATGGCAACAATTTACAGTTTTATTTGCAAATAAGCCCTGCGAATAAACGTAGTAAAACAAAGTGAATAAGTGCTTGGAAATCAAGTTATTGTATATAAAAAATGCACAAATACATCACAAAATAAAACTTTTTTATCGGCGGATCAGCGGATGTCAGTCATATCGTCTATTTTCACTTCCCAGAGGTCAATGAAAATGATTTCGTTGTTTTCCTTCCAAAAAACTCTTTTTTACGTATTCTTTTTTATTATTGCTGCTACATCCATTTTTAAGTTGAAACTCTTTCAAGCGACATCTATTGTTATTCACTGGCATAAACATTAACAGCTGCTGCCGGTCATTTTAACTTGGCAGCACTGAATTTAGGACAGCAAAAACAACGTTGCATTTCATAAAAACAACTTAAAACCAATTTTCAAATGGTTTTAAGTTGGTTTTAACAAAAACAATTTGTATGGTAAAACCAGCTTTTAACAGTTGGTTTTAACGTTTAAAACCATGTTAGTGTGAAAACACTAATAGATAGAGATCAGTGATGCATTTTTAGTTTTTTTGGTTTAGGGGCAAATTAACGATTTAAAAAGGGCCAAATTACCTTTGATAGGACCAAAAAAATTTTAAATATTGATTGTAATATTTTTATTTATATAAAAATAAACGTATGTGAGAGTGATATAATACATGTTTTTATTTTATTTACAAAAATTAGCAACACAAATTAAAATTTTTTAAAGTACTTTTTGCTAAAGTAAAATAAATAAAATTTTATATAGCTTGATAAATAAAACATTAGTTAAAAAAAGTATATTTTAAGGGAATTATAATTTTATATTGTATATAATCCCTAAGTTCTTAGTCCAACAGTTCCTCAAGTGTGATGTTACTGTTGTAACATTTTATTTTTGTTTAAATTTTTAAAATATCTTTATCATAACAATTACTAGAATTAGATTTCATTAAATCTTTCTATTGTATTAAAGATGACACAGTATTTTTTTTATACTACTATTACTAGGTGTTACCTTCTGTAGGAAAGGGATAGTGATAGAGAAGCCAGGTGGTGAAGGGAGAGATAGAGGAAAGCTTCATTCTTTTACAACTCTGCTTTTTGCACGTTTTTAATAATGCAGTGTTGCAGCGCCTCTCTGATGTTAAATGAGGCGTATTAATTTTTTGAAGCTGTGTTTTGTAGCCATTTTATTTTATTGATTATTTTACTTCGCCAATGATTCTGCTACACAACGAAGGAGGGCGCTCTGATGTTACATTAGGATTAGTATCTGCTGACGTCGGTATAGTTAAGTGACCAGTGACTATGCCTTCACTTGAACTTTCCTACAACAACTGATACAAATGCACATCAGAAAAATGCGTGGTGTTGTTATATTCTTATGAATTGAATAGGCTAAAGTTCGTAACGCTTTTTAAGCCAAATTACATGTGATAATTATTAATGAACAAATAACATCAAAGTTAGTTGTAAATATTCTGACAACAACACATAGTTGAACGGAACAGCCAGCCGTTTTCGAAGGCCACTAAACCTTCCTCATCAGCGTTCTTCTGTGTTTTGGTCCACTGTGTGTGGTGTCAGTTGATGTAGATGTCTGCCTTATATACGTAACTTTATTGCAAATGGAATATGTGAATTTGTTTGATTCATTGCATTTCAATTTGCCAATGTGTTTCGTAATGTGTTGTTATTTATACATATGACATTAACATGAACATGTCGCCAATTAAACAAAGGAAGTATTTCTCAAGAATCGATTATTTAAGCCTCACGCTTTGTTAAAATCATTAAATTGGTAATCCAGTAGGGAAGAGCTCCCACCAAAAATGTTTAATTCCAAACCCGGAATTAACGTTTTTAAAATTTGCTACTGGGTAGCTTAGAGAGAAAAGTGCCAGAAATGGCCCAACTGTGCCACATTTTGCATCACTGATAGATATATAGATATAGATAGATATAAATAAAGAGATAGAGATAGATCAGGTCACATTAAGAGAGAGAGAGAGAGAGAGAGGTATAGAGAGAGAGCTAGATAGAAAGATAGAGAGAGCTAGATATACAGCTAGATAGAGAGAGATAGATAGAGGTGGAGATAGAGATTGAGAGAGAGATAGAGTTAGAAAGTGAATCTATAATTGATTATAGATAATATTAATAATGAAAATAATGCATGAATTTAAATTTTTACGTCCACTGATGGTTTGGCAATGAGCTGGGCGTGATTTGACGTATCAGTGGCGTGATGCGTGTAACTGATTATATTGTTAGATTCATATATACGAATTGGGTATATATTCGAGCTTGAGCGTGGCCAGAATGATATACATATATATAATATAATGACCGGTACCACACAGCAAACGTATAAAAAAATAATGGCTTCTACAATCGCCGGTCTTAAACGCTATCGATCACCTCTAGAGCGATTTGAAAACAAATGATTTTACAAAATACTTAATTAAACTTTTTTAAAAATTTTATGCAATTTTTATTTCGCTAGTACATACTTCATTTGGTGATAAAAGTATTTGAATACAATTTAATTTTTGATATTTTTTGGTGAAAAATTTTAAGTAATATTTTCTGCTGTGTGTTATAACTGATGTTGAAAAATATCTTATCAATTACTAATGTTGTTGTTATCTCTAGTAGTGTGTACTTGCTATTTCTTATTTTGCATAATTTTTCTTTATTTACATTACAAAAATTTCAAATATATGAACAAACCAAACAATCAATCTTTTCCAAGGTTTTCCTGTTTTAACGCAATATACATACATATCTTTTATTTATTTACTTATTTATTTTTTTTGGAAATTATCAAAAACCATTTAGCGTATCTAAATATGTCTATGCATAAATATTTTTGAGCATAATTAGCAAATATTGATTTATTCAAATTAATATGGAAATATAACGTTTGTTTGTTGGATTTTTGGTTTATTTTTTGATGGGTTTTCAATTGGAATTGGGGCATAAACATTATAAATCATGACTGTCATCTACAAAAATAATATTTTATTTTTTATTTTTTGTCTATCCATGAGATTTCATATTTATTTTAGACAATATATACTTATGTCTCTATAGGTAAATAAGGGCTTTCGATAAATTTTATGGAGGGTTATGATGTGATTGATGTTTATACAAAATGTCAAACAAAAAGCCTAGCAAAAGTATTGGAAAAATAAATAAATAAATGTACTTTGAATGTAAAAATAAAAACAAAACAAAAATAAACATATCACATGTCAAACTTTAAATATGTGTATTAACATAATGTTGGTTACAAAAAGAAAAAATCATTAAAGCACATTTGGCGTAGTTTTTTTTCCATGGACGCAAAAGCTCAATTCGTTCAGCTTGATTGTACCTTGTACACGCTAAGAAAAATATGTTTATATGGAACTGAAACTAAAGTCGTACCCCCCCCCTTATGCAAAAACGACTGTTAAATTTGAACAAGTGAACATTCGCATTAAAGCCACTTCAGATGCCCTTAGGTTCCACTATCTTTATCCCTATATATCTCCGATCGGCCAATATCAAATCTTGATTCATTTTCAATTGCTTCAAATTGCTTCACATTGTTCATCAAAGTTGCAACCAAGCATTTAATTGTATGTAAGTATAATCAATTAAATGCTGAATAATACTGCCAAAAAAAACCGACTTCACTGCAAAAATCTGATACAACATTTACAATTAAATTTTAATGGGCGTGTCTCTGCCCATTTTTCAAATGCAAGATTTTGTGTTGTTCAGAGCTCAGGGTGTGTGTTAAGCTTTGTAAAAATCGGTATAGTAGAACCACTTAAAATAAAATATTAAATTTAAATGGGCGTGACTCAGCCCATTTTTTCAAATGGAAGATTGTGTCTATTTTTAAGCTCAAGGTGTGTACTAAGTTTTGCAAAAATCGGTTGAGTAGAACCACGTGAAATATAATAATAGATTTTAATGGGCGTTGACTCGCCCATTTTTTTCAAACTTTAAAATTGTGTAATTGCAAGAACCAAAGGTTTTTTTTCTAGATTTCGCAGCAATAAAATACACAGAATATCATAAAATCATATAAAAATATTGTGGGCGTGTCTCCGTCCACTTATTTTTACAATGGAACCTCTCAGACAAAAAAAGAATTTTTACAATCGGTTTGAAATATACCGAGTTATGAAGTAACAACCCCAAAAAATAGGGACCAATTGTTAACCTGCTCCTTTTTTTAAGTCGGTTAAAAATATCACTGAAAATAAAATTTCAGTCAACTTTTTTCTTTGATTCATTAAATTTCTTTATTAACTGAAAAAAAATATTTTCAATAAACGTGCATACAATTTTATTTACCAGTAATGCAAAACTCGTCATCACTGAAAATTCAAAAGATTTTTTTATTGAATCAGCGATTTTTCTATTCAAATATCAAAATAATTTTTTTCTGTGTATGAGGGTTAATTCTGCATCACTGACTCAAAAAATCCATTTTTTGAGCTATGACGTTCTTTGAGTAAATGAGCGATATGTATTTTGAGTTACACTAGAACACCACTTATGCCCGTAATTTCTACACACAGATAATTTACCTAAGCTTTTTACCTACGAGTTACCTTATAAAATTTGACTTACACGATAGATATCTTTACACTAATAGATATCTATGGGTAGAAATTACGGCCATTACTGACTAAGCCAAAGTAAATATAATTTAAAAAACCAGAGCAAATAATTAAATTTTTTATACATTACATTAGTTAGTTAGTTTGCTCATCATAAACAGTCAAATTGCCTAAAAAAAATTCGTAAAGCAGTCTCTAACAATAATATTATATATTACTACATCTCAGCAGCTGTTAAGTTTCAACTCGCAAGGACACTGCATTAACCTAAAGTTTATCATGTTGAGTGTGAAATAAATTCGGCCTTAAAATGTAATTATGCATAACATTTATTACAGCAATAAAAAGTTCACATCTGAAAATTCAATTATAACGAATGACACTTTTGTGTCGCAACAAATGTGATCATAAAAATCCAAACAATATTCCCAGAGTGCCCACATCAGCAGATAACAAATCGTATTATAGCAACGTATTTCTTTTATGATTAAACCCTTTTTATGTCCCCTTAATATTGTTTATTTGTTTTGCTGTTTTAATAACTAATAAGAGATTTTTATACTCGTGTATGTTGTACAGTGTGTTATTTGCAGTGTTGAGGTAACTTTGCCACCAGTATTTTTAGGGGGCGGCGGGGTAGGGATGGTAAGGGAGCTTTAAAATTCATTACACCTTCCTGTACTTAAGTGTATACTGGGCTTTGCATTTTATCCTTTGGAGAATATGAAATAACATGTATGTATATGTATAATGCGAATATAACAAATATGTTAATGTATCTTTATATGGGCTTTAACTGAAATGAGTATTAGTAGGGATATGAGTAGATGCCCTGTGTTGTCATTAAATTTAAATTTAAATGTTAACTTACATGTTTAATGTGCGATTTTTAACTAACGTTTTCATATAAGCATACAAATGTACATTTCAAATTTGATTGTAATACTATGAAATGCGCTTGCTTGTGATAAGGTTACAAAAACTTTTGTTCAGGTTTGTAAAGAAGAACAACGGCTTATGAACAGGGAAACCTCAAATATGCAATTGCATGTTTTTTCTTCTGTGATGTATTAATGCGGGATTAAGACACGAGTATTTATACATTTTAGAACTTTTTATGGTTTTTGGCATCGATTTGTTACTGCATGTTTTTGCATATTTTAACCTTTAAAGCATATTTTTGCATATTTTGCAATTTAAAGCAACTGGGGTCTGCAACCGAAGATAGATAGCAAACTGGATTTACACATCGGTTGTCCGGCCGGTTATTTCCTATGGTTGTGTAGTATGGTGGAAAGCATTGAGGAAGTTTCAGATATGTGCCTCGATGGGCATCACAGGTGCTCAGAGGAGCATACCTCAGGCTGCCTTGGACGTCATTCCTCATCTACTTTCTATAGAGGACTTTGTGGTGGGAACGGCGACTAGAAGTCTCCTTAGACTCATAGAAACAGGTTTGGTGAGAGCAAGAATAACAGGTCACACATCAATCTTAAATGAGATCAGTTTTACTGATCAGGCATTTGTCACCCCTGGGCTTACGGACTATAAGGTCGCTGAAATCGATTTAAGTAGAACCCCCTTACTGGTAATTCTGGATAGGGACTATCGTGTCAAATCCGATAAGCTATATGAGGGTAGTGCAGTCTTTACAGACGGATCAAAAATTGCGGAAGACACAGGGGCTGGTGTCTATATCTTGGGAACGAACATTCATTGTTATTTTAGACTGCCGAATGCATGTAGCGTTTTCCAGGCTGAGATCTTGGCGATCCTCGGGGCCACGGAGCTGGTGGCCAGGAATGTAGCTGAAGGTGAGAAGGTAACCTTTTACGTCGACAGCCAGGCAGCGCTAAAAGCTTTTGAAGGGACACAATGTCAAATCGAAACTTGTTAGTGACTGCAGGAGAGCCCTCAACTTGCTTATGGATAAATATAGTGTCAGGCTATGATGGGTTCCTGGCCACAGCAGTGTTGAGGGAAATGAAATTGCCGATGAGCTGGCAAGAATAGCATCGGCATTAGATGAGGGAATGGCAGACAGATCGGTGAAATTACCGATAGGTCATTACCAGGGAAACCGCAAATATGCAATTGCATGTTTTTTTTTGTGCGACGTATTAATGTGTGGGCAAGATATTTACACGTTTCAGAACTTTTTATGAATTTTGGCATCGATTTTTTAGTGCATATTTTGCCCTTTAAAGCATGTGTTTGCATATATTAGTCTTACACGCATATTTTAAGCATATTTTTGAATTTTTAGAGCCTAATTTACGCTTTTAGGGCATATTTTGATACTTTATAGAATTTTTTTATTATAACTTGGGGCAACCGTCCTTTTATAAAGACACCCCATTCCGAAAAAAATTATATACATTTTTTTCTAAAAACTTATTAAAATTTCACTTTCGAAATAAAAATTTAAGTTTTAAAGAAAAAAATTTTCCGCCGCTATCTGGGTTAATATGCTTACAAGTTAAGGGGTTGGGCAACATTTTTATTAGTTTTACGGACGTTAGTTTCAATATTCAGATTTGCTATTTGTGACGGACTCTGCCCCGTGCAGACGTTGAAGGAACATTGGCAATGTATGAAATTTTAGTTAGGTCAAACAGAAACGATTTTTATTTGAAATTCTAGGTCAATATTTTGTTATTTATTGCAATAAAAATTATAAATGAAAATCTTGTCTTATTTTTCCAAAATACAGTTCCAAAGCCTGAATTCTGATATCGTGATATTTTCAAATTGAAGTTAAATTCTTACGAGAGCAGTTAGTTTTTTATAAATAATTTGTATTATTTGTTTTAGTCAAAATTTTTATGGTAATTTGGTTTTAACCTGCACTTCAAACCCAGTTATTCTATGTTAATTTTGTTTGATTTTTTTGGTCTATTTGTTTTTTTGTCTTATTTTATATGCAAATGTTGTTGAATTTTTGAATCAAAAATTTATTTTAATTTACAAATAAACCAATTTATTCTATTTTTAAGAGCATATTTTTTTACTTTTTAGTGCATATTTTCAAGTTTTTAGTGCATATTGAATGCGCATAAAACACTTTTTTTAGAGCATATTTCTGGTTTCCCTGGTAAATTACTATAGGGAACTCAGTAATTGGGTAGAGAGCAGGACCAACAATTCATGGCGAAGTAGGGATGATTGTAGAGTCCCGAAGGGTTTGTGGCCAAAACTTGACTGAGGAAGATCCAAACGCGTGCTGACAGGTCACTGCTCGGTGAGAGCAAGAACCAGCATTTAGGAAACTGGCACTGTAGATTTTTGTAGGTTATGCGGGAATGAAGAGGAACCAGAAACCATTGAACATACTATCTTCCACTGCTCGAAGCTGCAACGTCATAGGCTTAGATGGCTGAGCAGACGTTTCCATGAAAGCATTACTGATATCGGGAAGTGTAAACTAGAGGACAGCAAGGTCTTCATCATGGGAATTGTGTGTTTCAATGACGGATAATAGGCTCACTTCTGGCTACAAAGAGGGGGGGGGGGCGTAAATATTACTTTTTCTGGGCAACAGAAGGGAGTCACAATGGATCCAATTGGGGCTCCTAGTGGAGGTGCGGTATAGCACCACCCTTCCTAAACTAACCTAACCTTTTGAATTGAATCTTTAAAAGAAATTCAATTAATTTTTTAATTGAAACTTAAAATCTTTCAATTAAATTTTAATTGAATCATTAAAAAATTTTAATTAAATTGTTAGTAAATGTAATATTTTTTTAATTGAAAAAATTACTATTAAAATAGTTGAGTTAACTGAATCTCCGTATTTTTTTATTGAAACTTATTTTATTATAAAATATGTGAAATAAAATTCTTATGTAAAATTCAGTTTGTTTTATTGCATACACTCTTTAAAAAAAAGCTCAAAAATTTGTATTCTTATGAAATATTATTTAAAAAAAATCATAATGCAAGTATCAATAATATATGTATTTAAACTATTTGTGGTTGAAGTCTACTGATGATTTGGTTGAAGCGCCGATGAAATGCGTATATAGTAGGGTTTGGGAAACGGGAATTCCCGGGCGGGAAACCCCGGGAAATATCTGTCTAATAAACGGGAAATCAAAAGTGCATGTTATTTCATAAATATATAGAATTTGTAATCCAATTTTACTTTATAAAAACTTATTATTTTTTTATATGTTACAAAAGTTCGTTTGAATGATTGTATGACTAAATTTACACGAACGTTGACACGTTTTTCATCGTCTGTTTAAACACTTACATATACCTTGTTCGAAGGAAATTTTTTAATCTTAAAATTTAAATTGAGTTTTTGTTTTAAATGTAACTGTAAGAAAGAAAGAATTCTTTCGACGCCGATAAACAAGCAGTAAAATGTCCATATTTTTTTAATATAAAATAAAAATGTGAGCTAGTCTGAAATTTCATAAAAATTCCATTAAATTGAGGTCATACCATATCTCCTATAAAAAGTGGAATAAATTGTATAAGTATCAATGATTGCAATGATATAATCATTTCATAAAGTAAATAATTCGATGCTAAGCGAACTTGTAGTGATTTTTCGCCGAATTAGTGAACAAATTTTGAAAAGTGTAGTGAAAATTTTAAGCTGTAAGAACTCTGAGTTGACGAAACTTAAATTGATTACAAGTAGACGCTATTATGGAAACCCTGCAGAAAATATTTTAGGAGAAATAAAATGAAAGTCACTTAGACAGGGTATTCAAAATTCGGCGCAGCGCAGTATGGTACTGTAACCTGCTTGTACTTAACGATAAGAAACCGCCTGGAACTTTTTCAAAAAGAATGAGAAACAAGCAAGGCAAATTCTTATTAAAATGAAGGTAGGTCTTATTAGAAAATTGTCTACTAATTGTGGTAACAGTCGTCAATTGGTTTTTATATGATATTTTGCTGTGTAATAACTTTATTCCATTTGCTTAAATTCAATTAAAAATTCTTAAAAATTTGTCTTAGAACTGCTTTTTATTAACTTTTATTTCAAAAGAATGCTTACATTAATAAAACAATCGAAATTTCACCAACTTTCATTTAATAAATGTATTTAATTTAGAAAATTAGCTTTTCCCGGGAATTCCCGGGAAGTGCAAAAGTCCGGGGAATCCCAAACCCTAGTATATAGACATGCTAAAACAACAGCAAATAAATTTCAATTATTATATGTAAAATAATATATACAACTTTATTACTCAGATGTGAATTGAAATATGTCCATACCCAACAAGCATATGTGTGAAATTATGAAGCATTATTTATGTTATTTATTTAACATACTATACAAAGTAAATTTGCATAGTAGGGTTTTGCACCTATATGGGCGGAGTAACTAAGAACATATGCCCAAGATGTTATTAACAGTAGTTTAAAAAGTTTTGTGACTGACTGTACACGACATATGCCTTCGCATAGGAAGTAGCAACGTGGTTGTTAAAGAAATTCCACAAAAACCCGCAGGATTATACGGTTATCCGTGGCAGATCAGTCAACCAGTGCTAGCGAGAGGAAAAATTCTCGAAGGCCAAACAACACACACAACCCTGACCGGTCTTGAGAAATAATTATGATGACGCGAGAGATGTTCTCCAACCCAGAGCTGCTTAACGACTGGTGAAGCATTATAATTTATGCCCTAATTCAGTAAGAAGATTTAGGACGTTTTTGTTTGAAAATGCTTCTGAGTTCTTGTCTTTGAAGTCTCTAAATTATTATCTTCAAAAATGGTTGTTGTCTTTGACAATGAAAAATATAAATATTATTGCCATGTTTTTAAAACATAAAAATTCAATTAAATTATTATACAATAGTTTGAAAAATATATGAAAAAATATGTGTTGGATATAATATTTAGAACAAAATCATAAAGCAAATACACGAACCTTCTAGCATAGACAACAAATAATAATCGTTTTAAAGAATCAAAACTGCTTCTTTTTTTCGTCCATAGACAAGACGATACATTCGTCGAAGAGAATTAGGGCATTAATAATTTTTTACAAATTGTGATACTCAATATTCTTTTTTAATTTAGAAAGTGGTTTGAAACTAAAATGTATATTTAAATTGTTGTTTATTGGAAAATTAATATTAATAATGTCATAAATATAACAAAGTTCTTCCTCAAATCAAACCCAAACCCTGTCTAAAGAAAATGAAATTGCTAGTTATGTTGAAGATCAAGAAGATATTATTTAGAACAGCTTCAATCCCACGCAAAGAAAGTATCGATAACCGTTTTTAGTTCATATCATTCAACAATCATTATTTATTGACGAGGCAAATATAACTTTAAATATAATGCATAACCCATTTCAAAACTTTTACGGTATTGTTACATAGTATGCTCTAAAACAATTTTGATTAAAAAAAAATAAACCAAGCAAAGTTAGAAAAATGTTAATTCAATATGAACAGTTCTCGGGTTTTCAGTGCGTTACGCGTACATATCGTGCTATAACCGCCAAAATAGCTTAAGCGACATAATTTTCGAACCTCATTTATTGACCAAAATTAATTATTTGCGATCGTAATAGTCGATTTTCGTAAAAAAAACGAAGTCCAAAAAATGTGTCGCTTAAGCTATCTTAGCGGTTATGACTTATG
The DNA here is from genome assembly GCA_944452675.1 of Tachina lurida. Taxonomy (NCBI): domain Eukaryota; kingdom Metazoa; phylum Arthropoda; class Insecta; order Diptera; family Tachinidae; genus Tachina; species Tachina lurida. The sequence continues at coordinate 36,536,422 of OX101754.1, read as the reverse complement.
TATGTATATATAAATTTTTTGTATAACTTTTAATCTGATTGAAATGCCATTTCAAAAATTTGAATGTACAATGGAGACTCTCTGGAATAAAAAAATATTGAAATTTTCATTTCAGTTTCGCAGAGCGACAGCTATGCACAGTTATTCTCGAATCTTTTAAACTAGTATATATATATATATATGTATATGAATGTTCTTAAAAACATTTTTATATTATGGGTACACCCTGGACTAATTTCGAATTAGAAAATATTAAAAATTGGGATAAAGTTAGAAAAAATGGAATTAAAAATTTTCACTTTCGGCTTTGAAGAGCGTTACGGGTATAAGGAAATTTGCATAAATCATAAAGCTTTGGAGATCTCATTTTCAAACTTTTGCAGAGACAAAATTCGAATTTCGAAAACAAAGTTTTTTTTATATATAAGAGTATAAACCTGCTTTATCCACTTTTCATAACATATGACATTTTAATGCAATTCGAAAGAGAATAAGACACCGCATCGACTGGCTAAAATATTTATATTAATTTCAAACTCTACATGTAGAAAAAACTAGGACTATAAGGATAATTTCTTAAGCTATGTATAGAAAATGTTAACATTATTTTGTCTCTTCTGTAAAATTTAGTTGAAGGTGGTTAAGCCGACGATATTTATTTTTTTTTTGGTTCGAAACAATAATTAAAAAAAAAAATACATATTCAAAACCAGCATAAACATTACCATGCCATAACTCGACAAATAAACTCCATATGCAATTATACGCATGATTATAAAAATACTCTGACTATTAATCGGCTACACATGCGTATATACAGAACTATTTTATTTACACACACACAGATGCAAAAAATGTTTTCCACACACAAACCCACACACAATTTTATATACACAAATGTATGTATACGGCGGCGAATGATGCATAAATATCACGAGTGTCATTAGTATATTTATTGTACGATTAAATATTCATAGCCAGAGTATAAGCATACGTATTTTAAGTTTTTGTATAAACACAGCAGATATGCTTTTATATGTTGGAATCGGCTGTACTCAGAGTTGCTTGAGTGAAAATCTGTGAGCGTACGAAATGTTTGCGCTTCAATTATAATTACACGCAATTACTAAAATTAAGACTATTTACTTATGTATATTTTTTTTAGTACTCATTGACATTTTTTTTATATATAGTAGAAAATACGAAACCCACAGCAATATATAATGTTAATCTAATCAATTTCAGTTGTTAGTTTTGCTGGAAATAAATCGCGAAAACCGTTTATTTAAGAAAACTGTCCCTATGGCTTATTTAGCCAGGGGGTCTACTCTGTAATTCGAAACGAAAGAAAATGCTTTCGAATTCATGTGCTTATAACATGTAAATTCGAAAACATTTTCTTTCGTTTCGAATTACAGAGTAGACCCACAGTTGTAGTTCTTAGTTTACTGCCAACTTAAATTGCACTGTGCAAACAGTGAAAAATCCGCATGGTCCTGCTTGCCATATATACCTAAGCGCTGAATTAGCTGTTGGCCAAAAACTGATGACACCATTTTTTGAGGGTGCACTGATTTTCGAAATCTTTGGAGGGCCATAAAATAAAATTGGTCACCAAAATCGCCAATCTGGGTATAGGGTTTTACTACCCTTTTGTAGTACTTTGAACCTATACTGTCAGGACCGTTTATTGGATAACTAAAATAAATTATCAGAATCAGACCAATAATTCCCACGGAATAATTTTTTTTTTGTAAAAATAAATTCCATCTTTCCCAAACAGATTGAACTAAAAATTTAAATATTAGGGAGAACTTCGTATTTTCGAAGTCATCTCTTTTGTTTCTAGTTGTTTTATTTTAACTGAAAGCTTGCAAATGACTTTTTAAAATGGGAGAACAATGAATAGGCAATAAACTTCTGGGGAGATGTTATTCAGAATAAGGCTGAATATATAATTTTCTGGCTTAATGTAGCAGATATAAGCATTGGGCAGATCTTAAGCCAAAAAAAACATATCCTAGGTTAATCCAACCAAAGCACAAGAACTCATGCAGGGTGGATCTACCGAATATGAGTTACTAATTTGACTGTAAATGAAACTTGTTGCGATTCGGTTAAACGAACAATTTTAGTTGGTTAACCTAATTGTATTATTCAAATTATCAAATAGACTTTTATTTTGCAATAAAATCACTCTTTTTCCTTGTATTCACTTTGTATTCTAGCGTAAAGCTTTGTACAGACCGTCGTCAGATCTTATAATCTTCTTGCTACCGTGTGAACTGACAATTTTTGTCTCACAACTTTGCCAGAAAAAGCATCTTCAGGCCATTGCAAGACTGCCAGCTGACCACAAATTGTCGAAACATTTTACAATTGTGTGAACACATTTCGGTGCCATTTAGAGTTTTTCTTTTCCCGGACTTTTTCATTTCCCGGGAAAGCGGGAAAGATTTTTCGGTTTCCCGGGAAATCCCGGGAATTCCCGCCAAGTACAAAACAATACAAAATATTTTTAAATTTAATTTATTTCAACAAAAACAAATTATAATTCATGAGATCGATTAAATTATAATGTTTTATACACACATTATTCAAAAAATAATACCGCTTCCGTTCTTTATATAATAATACATAGATACCAATATTATAAAAAAGACATATACGAGTATTATTAAAAAAATATTACAAAATATCCCCCTTATGAAAAAACCATTGTTAAACTTAAAATTGGTTTAACAAACGAATTTTGTATGGCAAAACCAGTTTTAACGCATGCTTTAACTTTAACAATCGTTTTTGCATAATGGCCTACTTTTTTGGAAATAGGACTTTAGTACAGAATAAGCTGTTAATGATGTTAACCGTACTATTTACCAAAGATAATCTGTAATTATTTGTAATTTTCTTTTATTTCCTTGCTCATTTCTGTTTTTTACTTTTATGAATTGTTGTACAATTAAATTTTGATAGTCGCGTTCTGCTTATTCCAAATAAAGGCATCTAAGTCTCAGAATGCATGTGTACCAGATGTAAACTCGGCCTTAGTTGTTGTAAAGCTTTAGCTATTGTGATATTGCCATCACCCTATTATTGCACCATCGCATTAATAAAGTGAATAACGACACTCATCAAGGAATGTGTACATACAAATTAAGTTGCCATAAGAAAATCAAAAAATCCCGGGAATTCCCGCACAAATTTCCCGGGATTTCTTTCCCGGAAAATGTGCGGGATCCCGGGAAAATTTTTCCGGGAAATCCCGTATGAAAAACACTAGTGCCATTGGAAAAATAATTGCCAGATATTTGTCAGACATATTTTGATGCTTATGCATCTGACAATGGCGTCATTGTGATAGAAATCTTTCTAAGGGTGACACACTGCACACGCAATGCTGCCCATATCAAAAAAATATAACAAAATATACGCAGCCAAAATCATTGTAACTTCTTTATACTTTTATTACTTTTATTTAACACAAGTACAAATGATTCATAATTCACCATTTTTAACAAATGCTTTGAGTCTACAGTTTAACAACATATCTGACAGTTTTGCATAACCTCCAAAAAATATAATATTCGAATTTGATTTTTTTTTACCATAATCGATTATTTTCGATCGTTAATAATCGATTTTAGTAAAAAAAAACGAAGTAAAATAAATGAGTCGGTTAAGCTATTTTGCCGGTTATGGCTCGATATGAAATGACAATTTTTTGACTGACAATTTTGTCAGATAATTTTATTGCCATACAATGGTCTGACAATAAAAAATGGCTCGATATGAAATGACAATTTTTTGACGGACGATTTTGTCAGATAATTTTATTGCCATACAATGGTCTGACAATAAAAAATGTAAGATTCTGTGAACAATTTTATTCAATTGTCAGTACGTTGTCATCAAATGGCCAGATGTGACAATATTGTAAGATCTGACAAATGTCTGACAGACGTCTGTAGGTAGCTTCTTTGCTATTATGGCAAAAATAAATATTAAATTAGAAATTGATTATTTGTGTTTTGATGTAATGTTTGATGTTTCAAGTAAGCACTATTCAACGCCTTATCGATATTCAATATTTGAGACTGGCCAATTAGGTTCTGTTAATTTGCCGATATGAAGTTACATAACTAAAGTTTAATAATAAATAGCACAAACAAGTTCGCAGTAATTCAGTGTTCAGACGAAGATATTCTTATTTTTAAGTTTGCTAGTTTATAGGCGAGAGCGACGAGGGGAAAAGAAAGGAGTACTAAGCTTCATGTACTGTCGATACGTTTTGCTTTCTCATTCGTAATTTTAAAAAAAGCATACTTCAAAAAGCGACAATTGACGAAAAAAACTTCTCCTATTAACATTTTTAATTAAAAATATTTCGGCCAAAAAAACCGACTTCAATGCAGATATATGATAGAGTATTTTTATATTTTATGGGATATAAAATTAAATTTTAATGGGCGTGCCTCTGCTTAATTTCTAAATGCAAGATAGATTTTATATGTTTTCATAGCTCATGGTGTCTGTTAAATTTTTTAAAAATAGGTAAAGTGGAACCACTTAAAATAAAATATTAAATTGTAGTAGGCGTGACTCCGCCCATTATTTTAAATGGAAGATTGTGTCTATTTTAGAGCTCAAGGTGTGTGGTAAGTTTCGTAAAAATCGGTTAAGTAGAATCACATGAAATATAATAATAAATTTTAATGGGCGTAACCACGCCCATTTTTTTAACTTTAAAATTTTGTAATTACAAGAACCAAAGGTGTTTGCTAGATTTTGCAGCGATCTATTAAGTAGAGTATCATAAAATAAAATAAAAAAATTGTTAGCGTGGCCCGCCCAATTTTTTTAAAATGAGACCAATGGGAAGCTATACCCTCCCAGACAATAAAATAATTTTTACAATCGGTCTAATATGAAGCGAGTTATGAAACAAGAATGTAAAAAAAAGTACAGACAAATTGATAGATAACCTTCTTTGAAGTCGGTTAAAAAACACAAATAACCAAAATTTAATTGAGAGAATTAAACTTTTAATTAAAAATTCAAATGATTAAAAGCTTAATTAAAAATTTAATTCAGTGAATTAAACTTTTATTTAAAAATTTTGTTAATTAAAAAAATTTATTCATACAAATAAATTTTTAATTGATTTTTAAGGTTTTTCAATTAAAGGTGTATGATTAAAGAAATAATTTTTGTGTGTTTAATTCGAATTATTTATTTTTAAAATGGCTTTTCAGCATTTTTTTATCGTTGCTTTCTTGAAACATAATCATATGTGAAAAAAATTGTTTTTTGAGTAAATAATACAAAATAATTCGTTTTATCAATTTTAATATAAAATTATTAAACTGAAATCTCTGAGTTTGCTGTGCAAACAGGCACATTTTGTTTTTCATGGTGTTGTACATACTTACATGTAGTTGATTACAATTATATATGAAGCCTGCATATATGTATTTTTGAAAATATTGTTAACTTTTATTTGCTTCAAGGACTTACATATAAAGGATAAGTATTAAAAATGTTTACAAGTGTATGTATTAATATACTCTTTTTCAACGTTGTGCTTTAAGAATTTTCATTGCTTGAGACAATTTTCACAGAACTTTCGCTAAGATTGGGCACACAACGCATACCATTTGCCTCAGGGATCTTTTATGTCAATTTAACAAAATAAAAATGAAAGAAAAATCTCTATGGCAGCACAAACGAACGACATGTGCATGTGCAAATTTAAAGTAGATATGTTTTTTCTTTAACATCTAACATCATAAAATTAAACAAAGTATAAATTTGTATGTTAATATTTATATAAATTGTACCCTTAATATTTGCCTTTCAAACCATTAAGTTCTATTTTCGTTTCTTTTTTTTCTTTTTCCGAGAAATACAATTGAGAATTGAATACTACCAAGATTTTCATATTTAACTTCATTAAAAGTCATGCTTCCATTACAAGGCAGCAATAATGATTCCATTTATTTGCGTACAGAAAAAGAAAATGGAATGAAACAAACAAAAAAAAATGGCCCCAGCGGTCGAATTGAAAAATCGCAAATACCCATTTTTAAAACAAATGTACTAAAATGACAACTAGGCCAAAGGGTATGTATAGTTCTTAACTGCAAATGACAGTGATATAATAATGGGGAGAGAAACCTCAATCAGTTGCAAATATTGCGATGGCATATGACACAAAAAAAAAGAGACTAAAGCCCACATGGGTCCGACTTATCAGCTTTTTGTTTGTAATGCCTTAGAAATAAAGCAAATGAATAAGGACGCCAAAAAGGTTGGAGTAAAAAGGAAATTTATGAAAACAGCACAAAGCAATTTAAAGTGGATTCATATTGTGTAAAAACTATAATAAAAAGAGTAGAGGAAGAAAACTTCTCTTGAATGAATTAAGCTTATGGGGGACACAAACAAAGAATCTTTTTATAGCTATGCTATTTATGTCACGACACAGGAGCTGGGACGTTATTTTCGTAACGAAAATAATCGAAACTTTTACAGTTATAAATTTATTTATGTTTTGATTTCTTTGTACTTAAAACCAGAGTACGAAAATAAACGAAAAAAAATTTTGGATTGTGTTTTGTTTCGTTCTTTGAAGTGAGTGAAACAAAAACAAAACTAAAAGGATGGGAAGGATGGCTAAATTTGTTTTTGTATTGTTTTTGCACATGAACACGCCGCTAGAAAAGAAAATAATGGTAAATAAATGAACACGTTTTGAAATATTTGCGGTTAATTTAACATCATCATATAATAAAATTTTATTGCATTGTTATTTAATACATTAAGTTTGTTTTATATAGCTAAGCAGCATAGCTATAACCGGTTGCCCTAAGACACCTATTTTCTTTTTTATTTCCTCGACGTTGATACTCTACAAGAGTTTCCTCAACTCAGGTGATAATAATAAGGATTTATTTTATTTATTTATTTATTGATTTAAATTGCTTAGCATGTGGATTTAACATAAAATCCATTTAGAAAAACTAAACAAATTTTAAATCATATTGCGGTAAAAAAAACTGAGTCGTTAACTCTGTGGCAAAAAGCGAAAAATTGCTCAAGTCGAGATAAGCTAATTTTGAGTTAATGGCACCCCTGGAATCTTCAGATTCAAAAGTATACCTGTTCAAAATCTCAATTAACATTGTCGCTAACCGCTGTCTTGATGGCTTAACAATTTCAGTTGTCAACTTTACTGTTTCATGAAATCTTTGCTGTTTTTTCAATTCTAATACATTTAGACTTTTTGTTTTATTTTTATGCAACTCGTTGTTGCGATTTAAATGAACAAACTAATTTTCTGGTTGATATAACTACTTTGTATTAGTTATTTATTTGCTTGTTTCAATTGATGTTGCGAAAAGTTTTTTTTTTGTTAAAACAACCAAGTTTTATTGGTATAATTTATGAAAGCTTTCTTTTTGTTGACATAGTCAAACCTATAATTCAAAGTTATTACATTTTCCAGTTACTTTATTTGTCAATTGCTGACAGTGAAATTTACTAAATTTTGAAACAACTAAATCTAAAGTAATGAGGCAGTTTAATCCAACCAATTACAGTTGTTGTTTTTACTGTAAATAAAAGTTGTGTTTGATTTGAAACCCAGATAGATAGGGTTCAAAAAGTCCACGCAACTTGTTATTTTGATATTGTGATCAACTAAGAAATTTTTCGTGTTAATTCCTTCAGCCCACACATCAAGCCCCTTATCTGAGAACCATATTGGTAGGTGTGTTTCTTGTCTGAAAATATCCATTTACCCAAAATATTTTCAGTAAATTTTGTGTTTGCTTCTCAAAAATCCCTTTCATTTGACACCCATATACATAATGGGAGAGGGTAAAGAGTAGTGGTCCTCCCTTTTTGGGCGTCCTATTTTTGTGTTGGGAATCATCTCATTATTTTTCATCTTCTAAAATTTTCTTTAATTCTCATATCATTCGGGAGGATAACAAATAGTAAAAAAGTATCTTGTTCAAAAAGTAGCCTTTTTCTAAAAAAGCACCTTTTTCGAAAGTACTTTTTTCTTAAAAAAAAGTACTTTTCACAAAGAGTACCATTTAAAAACATTAAATTTAGCCTAAAGCAGCTTTTCTAATTAAATACCTTTTCTTAAAAGTGCTTTTTTTGAAAGAGTACTCTTTTCATAAAGTACCATCCTTAGAAAGTACATTTTTCAAAAGTTTTTAAATCCCAAAATTGCATTTTTAAAAATTATATTGTTAAAACTTACATTTTCAAAACAATACCATTTCCCAAAAGCGCTCTTTCAAAGAGAATCAGGGCAATCATGAATAAAATTCCGCCTTTTCCAATTAAAATTTTTTGTTTTCCCTATTACTTGCTATTGTTTAAAATTGTTCCCCGGGAAAAAATTCTCGCGGAATTTTATTCATGATTACCCTCAATATAAAAAAAAAATAAAATTTAAATACTTTTTTCGAAAAGTATTTCTTCAAAGGTACCAAATCAATATTCAAAGTACTCCTTTAATGTCAATGTTCAAGAATACACTTTATCAGTTAATAATATTTAACTCAGATTTGAATATGTTTTAATTATATAAATTTGCCCGAATTTTTAATTTTTAGCACAGTTTCCCGTATTGAAACCTTTTTGCGCCCTTCGCAAACATATAGATTTTATTTATTTATACATTGTACTATCTCAGCTTCTACTGAGCGATAGGAAGTCATAGTCAAAAAAGTACCGAAGATGGATAGGATAGGATTATCGCTTATGAGTACGAATTTTCAGAAAGTGTCAAAACATATTCGAGATTCTGTCGAGAGGAAATGAGGGCGCCAAAAAGCTTTCTGCTATGATCAATGCTTTAGAAGTACCAAAATTCTTCCTAAAAGCACACATATTGAAAAAGTACCAAACATGTATCGACTAATTTTTAGGCAGCACTCGTATGATTTCGGAATTTGGAGTCTATCTGTCGTAGTTTCCGAGATATAGTGATGCCGATTTTACCCCCTTTTGTCCTCTTTGCATCTGTATTTGCAAAAATCCCTTCTAAATGGATCTAAACATCGCAAAAATAATTTTAAAAACTAAATAAACAAAGCTAACCTAAATTACTCCTCGGCTGTGCTCCTGTGTAGAAAGGCCCTGGATATATTTTGTACTGATAGACAAGTACATATATTCTGGATCCGGGGACACATGGGGATAGAGGGAAATGAAATGGCCGATACACTGGCCAAAAGCGGAATTCAATTGCCGGCTGAGGGAACGGTATATATCCGAAAACCAATTCAATACCTTAAAGAGATCATAGACTCTAAAATGAGGGAAGAAGCGGAGAAATGTTGGCGCGCGACGAAAACTTGCAAAACTTCTAAAATCATGTGGAGCTCCTATGATCCCAAATTGACTAAGTTCCTTTTATCATTAACTAGAAGCAACTGTAAACTTTTAGTGGGAGTATTAACTGGGCACTGCTGGACGTCTTCGTACGCTGTCAAAATAGGACAAATAACCGACGGTACCTGCAGGAAATGTAAGGAACCCGGAGAAATGGAAACAATGGAACATCTACTGTGTCACTGCCCGGCTTTAAGCCGCACTAGATATAGCCATCTTGGTGCTTACACTTTTCGTAGTCTTGAGCTTGTATCGAGAGTAGAAATGTGTAGGTTGCTAAGATTTGTTAAATCGGTGTGGGAGTCATTCGATACACGCACCACGAACTAGGCTGCCGTACTAACAGGTTCTCTTTCATCTCTTTCATCTGCTGATATCGCTAAGGATCAATCCCGGTCTATGCGAGGTCTTTGGACCAACCAGATAAACCTAACCTAACCTAAAATTTGAGTTGTTAGTTTTACATTTAAGTAGAGAGCTGCAACAAGTAAGATCCAGCCGCACTACTCTCTAGGTTTGAAAATCGAGTACAAATCGAATCATTCCTTCGACCGTCTTATGTATGTTTGTGTCCCACTTTGTAGTTCAGTGAAAAGAAAAACAATTTTTTTGGACCGAATTTATAAATAATTTTTTTTTTGTCTCAGTGAGTATAAATACCTTACATTTGGTTCCATTGCCAAAAACGTGGGCGGGATTACGCCCAATAAAGTTATTTATGTGCTTTTACTTTTCTGATTGTTCAAAAACTGTGCACGTACCTTGAACTCTTGTTATGACAGAATTTGACACTTAACAAATGGGCGGAACCATGCCCCATAAAAATTTATGCTTCTTATAAAGCTTCGAGAGTGTCGTACTAAAATTTAGCATTAAATATTTCGGTTGAACGAACCTAAAGTGTTGACAGGCTTGTTCATTAAGGAAAACACTTACTTCATTGAATCTAAACTATTTTTAACTTTCTATTAGTGCTTATTTTTGCTTTCGTTTAATTTTTGTTTATTTAGTTTTCTTTTTAAGTAAAAAATCATTATAATTCACTGTACTTAATAAAAATTATTTTAAGAAATCAAATGCAAATCATTATTCCATAATTTACTAGCAGATAACACCTGAAGAAATCAATAAGAGCATATTAGTGAGTGAAACCAAATATTGTATGTGATAATAAAATAAAACGAAATAAGTATACGGAAAGAAAAATATATTCGTGGAAATGGTCGCAACATGAACAAATAAACCCTGCCACGTTATTAAAAGCGACGAAAATTGTTAAATGCAATGACAAAATAAAATAAATTTAAATGAAATGTGATTTAGACATGCAACATCACTTAGTACAAACTTGTTGTGTTTGTGCCACAATCTTGTTTCAACACTAGCCAAAAAAAAAAAGAAAAAATAAAAAATTATTTTAAGAAATACAAATAAAATAGTTAAATGTAAGTATGTTTAATGATATTTTCATGTACATACGTTTGTGTTTATGTATATGTTTTCATGTGTATGTGTATACACAAACACACGCATAAGAAAGTAAACAATTGTTTTTTAGTGAAAATCAGATAGCAGGTAATTTATAAACTTTTTTTTCTATTTTTTTTGGGTAAACTACGGAATATACATGCAGTTTTTATGTATAGTATAATGTTCCGGAGATAAGAAAATTACAGTATTTGGATGTAAAATGAAGGACACATATAAACTGGAAGGTGAAAACACTTTAAAATACATATTCATATGTACATTAGGTATGGCATAGTGGGCGATTTTTCGATTTCGACATGAAAGAACCCCTCATTTTATGAGGTTCGGAAAAAATATTTAAGCCAAAAAATGGTGGCGGTCATATGGGGGCAAAGGTCGCCTTTTCGTGCTCAAAGTTCAGGGTAAAATCAAAAAAAAAAATACAAAAAAATCATATAACTTTCCCGGGGTCACCGCTACAAGGGTCAGCACCCATTAATTTCTCCGCCCATCATCTTTTTTTTAACAAACCGAGCGCCGAACTCCTCTCCTTGAGGGAACTTCCTTTCAAAGGAGAAATTTTTATAAAATTTACTCGCGGGGCTCTAACACTCCCTAGAGCGTACCTATCGAAGTCAAATGTATGACCAACCTCCAATATTTAATTTTTTTAATAATTTATTTTTAAGAAATCCGCTAAGTGCTCAGTTAGCCGACAGTAATGGAATGTAACTGCAACGGTAGGAAACAGCTCATCAATATTTTTATATGAAAAGTAGGTTACATTACATTATATCTCTATAATCATTTTCATTACGTTTCGCATGACAATATCCATCGTTACTAAAGTCCTTCACAGAAGTAATAATATACTACGTTTATACGCAGGGCTTATTTGCAAATAAAACAGTAAATTGTTGCCATATTATTGTTTTTATTGCGACTTACTAATTCAGAAAACTATTCACGATTAACGCACTATTTGCAAATAAAATGCTTAAGGTTGCCACGCTTACAAATGTTTGATAACAAAAAACAATAAATGGATAAATATTGCAACAAAAAACATTAATAGAAGCAAATAATGACGATTAAAACAAACAATTATTTGATATATTGTACATTTACACTATTTTTTTGTCAAAATAACTAAGTTTTCTATAGAAGTGCTACCAAGTTTGTGTACTTTTGCTATGCCGTATAAACAGTGAGTTAATTTATTTACAAATAATTTTATTTGCAAATAGTGCGCGTATAAACGTAGTAATATATGTGTTCCAATTAGAGATAAGCGTGTGTCCAGTTGTGACACGAACACGCACGACCCAACACGAAGTGTTCGTGACAAACAATGTGATTTCGTGCGTGTTCGGGTCGTTTCGTGTTGAGCAAAATGTAGACGAAAAACACGAAACGATTTAGATGTAAAATATATATGAATGAATTTGCAGTAGAGAAAAAATTTTATATTTTGTATTGTTAAATAGTATCAGCTGGGGTGGCAGATTATATCAGCTGACCGTGCCAACTCGGTGCCATATTTTGAAAAGCGACTCTTAAAAGAAAAAAAAACTAAATTTTCTGATTTTCAATACCATACCAATAATATTTCATGCGTGTTGTGCAGTATCGTATTGACAAAATTTTTCACGTGCGAGTTTCGTACGTGTTGAGCCCAGCGTGACCGTTTGACTGACTAAAGTGGGAAATTGCCAAATATATTAAAAATAAAAAGTTTTTTTTAATTTAGCCCCTTTTTTTTGGTAAATCCCCCCTGTTTAGTGCCACTTTTCGAAAAATGTCATCGGTCACCCTGGTTGAGCGTCTTGTTATTCGTGTTCGTTTCGTGTCGTGTTGGAAAAGTTCGACACGCGCTCATCTCTAGTTCCAATTGTTTGAGCTAATAAGGCCTAAGTTATTTATAATGTTAATAAAGTAAAGTTTTTTTTTAATCATATGCAAAAGTTAGTGATTGGAAAAATGTTCTAAGATAATTTTCTACTTTGTCAGGGAGCCCGCCTTACGGTAGTGCATTTCAGAACCATTTTTCAGTTGTTAGTGCTTCCAAATCAGATTTATTTTGCTGGTATGGGATACTACGTTAGTGTTGAAACTTATTAGAAATAAATTCACTAAAGTGGGACTTTGACTCGCACACGTAGGCTTCTGTACTCCGCTTGTTTTCTTTTGGCGATTTTTTTTTAGTATTGACAATTTATTTAGTTTTGGCTTTTTTTTTATTGTTTTTGGCGGCGAGTTTCTTTGTTTTTTACAATACATACGAGTATTTTTAGTTTTAGGGTTTTTTATTTGTAGCGCTTTTTTTCGTTTTCCCTTTTTTGCGTTTTTTAAGTCTTTTGGCGATTTATTTTTGGTGATATGTTTCATTTAAGTGCTTTTTTCATTTCGGGGGGTTTTCGTTTCGTTTTGCTTTTGGTTTTGGGACTTTTTAGTTTTAGCGTTTGTGAAAATTTTAAGAGTCAAGTTGTTAAAATTTCATAGTGAAAATTTCATTCACATTTTCACCTCTGGTATACGGAAACCTTAAAAAGCTAGAAGTTGTGTTAAAAAAAGCATTTAATATACATATAACAATTTGACACCATATACTCAAAATGGGAAAAATTTAGCGTAGGTTGTTATTCATCAAACCAGAGACTTTTTAATTGTGGTGGTGTACGCTGATGGTCATTTTTGTAAGGATTGCGAGAACTTTGCGAGTCAAAAAATTTATTATCATTCTGTGAAAGACAGGTTCGACATTTTTCGCTGTAAAGAGTGGCCAAAATAAAACAAATAATAAAATGACTACCAAGCTTACTTCTGCTACTGCACACCAGACGTGAGGCAACGATTATAATGGGTGTTTTTTATTGAGGTATAGAACTTTAAGTTGGCATCACTTTTGTAACTGGCGGCCATTTTGTCAGCTGTCAAGCGATTAATATTTAGTTTGGTTTGCCATTTCATCATGAACAGGTTGACAAAAGAACAACGCTTGCAAATCGTGCAAATTTATTTCGAAAATAATGGTTCAGTTCGCGAAGTTTACCGCAAGCTCCGTCCATTTTATGGTCGACATAATCGTCCATCAGAGCAATTAATTCGGTTAACCATGGATCGTTTTCGCACTACGTTTACTCTATGTGATAATACGCATCCGCAGAGACGTCGAACAGTGCTCACCGAAGAAACAATTGCCGCTGTAGAGCAAAGTGTTGAAGAGGACCCGAATGAATCGATTCGCCACCGTGCACAGCAATTGGAGCTTTGTCCATCAACTTTATGGAAGATTTTGCGCAAAGATCTTGGCTTGCGACCTTACAAGATCCAGCTTGTGCAAGAATTAAAGCCGCGAGACCATGCAATGCGTCGTGATTTTGGTGTATGGGCCGAAAATGAGATCGATCTCGATGCTGATTTTCATCACAAAATTTTGTTCAGTGATGAGGCTCATTTTTGGTTGAATGGCTACGTCAACAAGCAAAATTGCCGCATTTGGAGTGAAGAGAATCCACGTGAGACCCTTGAGACGCCATTACATCCACAAAAACTGACTGTTTGGTTTGCTCTATGGGCTGGTGGAGTCATTGGGCCATACTTCTTCCGAAATAATGCTGGAGAGTCAGTTACCGTTAATGGAGACCGGTATAGAGCCATGATAACCGACTATTTTGTTCCCGAATTGGATGGCATGAATGTGGATGAGTTGTGGTTCCAACAAGACGGCGCTACATGCCACACAGCGCACGTCACAATCGATTTATTGAAGGAAACATTCGATGAGCGCATAATTTCGCGGAATGGGCCTGTCAATTGGCCACCAAGATCGTGTGATTTGACACCATTGGATTATTTTCTTTGGGGATATGTGAAGTCGCTCGTCTACGCCAACAAACCAGAAACGTTAGGGGACTTGGAAGCCAACATTCGTGGCGTTCTTGCCAACATACGGCCCCATATGCTCGAAAAAGTGGTTGAAAATTGGACCTGTAGAATTGGCTTTATTCGAGCCAGCCGAGGCGGCCACATGCCCGAAATCATATTTAAACATTAATGGCATAAAATTATCCTTCCAATAAAGCCAAATTGATGGACATTAAAACGATTTTCTTGTGTTTTATTTCAATTCGAAGTTCTATACCTCTAAAAAAACACCCTGTATAAAAGTTAATCAAATGCACAATAGCAGAGTTGTTAAACCAGTTAAGCTTAATAGCTTTATACTTCACCTGTCTGTCTCTCAAGGATAGCGTCAATGTTTCTATTAACACTTCTTGTCCTTTGCTGTCTATAGAGACTAGTGTTTTTCAAGGGAAATCCCGGGAATTCCGCAAAATTTTCAATCCCGTAATCCTGGGAATATACCGCGGGAATTTCCGGTAATTTTTCGGCGTAAAAAAGTCTACTGTCTACAAATTATTATTAAGGTATATTGAGTGTTTATTTGTTTTTAGAAAATTCCGTAGCAAGTTAAGCATTCTTCGGGTAAATATATCAAATAAATAATTTTTATGCAAATAATTTATATGGAAGATAACAAATCTTATTTGTGGGACTATTTTAAAAAGAAAACAATAGATCCTGCAGCTTGCTCGTTGTATTCCAAAACAATTACTTGCAAAGGAAGGAGCACAAGTGGTCTAATTTGACGTTTAAAGGGAGTACACAATAGGGATGCCAAACGGGAAATCCCGAACCCGGAAATCCCGGGATTTGTAAATAAATAAATAAATTAACTACTTTCTCACGGTTATTTTCATCAAAAGTGCTACAATATACAACTAAGAATTATTTTGAAAACAAAAGGAAGCATATGACCTTTGGAAGGAAAATAACATTTGGAAAATTCATAAGTTTGACAAATTTATTCCGTCTTATGCTATATTATAAGGGCAATTATGAATAAAATTCCACGAAAAATTTTTCCCGGGGAATAATTTCAAACAGTAGCAAATAATAGGGAAAACAAAAAAAAATTAATGGAAAACGGAGAAATTTATTCATAATTGCAGTGTAGAACTTTGTATGTCGACTTCTAAACGCTATAAAAAAATTAGCACTTATCAACTTTTCGGTAACAATTGAGTATTATTGACAGCTCCTTACAACTGAAGTAGAAATAAGAAAGTCGGGTTGACGTAAAAGCTGGAAATATTTGCAGAATAATGCGGACTATTTTGTCTAAAAAAACCGCTTGAGTGTGTATGTATGTTTTTTTACATTGCAGTTCAAAACTATTTTCGTTAGACCGTTTAGTTCCTTTTTAACACAAACCTATGACCTATTTAAATTACATGGGTTTGATCAAAGGTTTGTGTCAAAAACGACCGACTGAATGAGTTCGACTCAATTATAGTTTTATTCGAGTTGCAGAGTAGAAGGACAGTGCACTAATAAACCATACTCCTCTTAGCGAACGTAGGAATACATATGTACATATCTGATAAACTTGTAGAAAACAACTTAGGTATGAATTTAAAATTTTTCACTAGAGCTAAATACTGTTCCAGTGCTCATGCAAACTTTTAATGTATGTGCATATAGAAATGTGATCAATAGACGTAATTAATCGAGTTTTATTAGAATTGTGTATACATTTCTTTTAATATTTCGACATTATTATCGTTGTCATAGTACACTGAAAGAATTTTCGGCATAAATTTATAAATAATGAAAAATTCATTAAAATTCAACCAACGTTACGCTTCCTTCGTTGGATTAATGAAACCAGTTGCGTTAAAATTATTTTATTGAAAACTTCATCAAATTTAATGCTATAACTTCATCTAAACAATAAAATAATTTCATGAAAATAATGAAATAACTTAAATATAAAGGGGTTTCTTAATAATTATTTTGTCATAAATCCAATAAAATATTCTTACGAAACCAAAATACCAACGAGGCAATTCCAATGAAATTCTTTCACAATATTCATGAAAGTTTCATTGGATTGAAATTATCATTAGATTTGTGAAAAAATTTTAATGAAATTGTTTCATGGGAGTTATGAAGCAAAATTCTTTCAGTTTAGTGACGAAATCGATTAAAAAAATACTCGTATTAGAAAATTGTTAACTTTAAAGACAATTGTTTAATGATATATTATCAACACAAAATCTTTTAAAATGCATAAAATTTGTTATTAAAGTAATATTTATTAAAAAAAAAATAATTTATTTTACCAAAAAATTTTAGATCCCGAAAAACCCGGGATGCCGAAAATCCCAAGATCCCGGGATTACAGCGTTTTAAAACTAAAAAACAAATTCTAATTATTTGCTTCAAACGGGAATTATCGGTTTTTTTTTTAAACCAATCCCGATATCTTGGGATTTAAAAAAGTGCGGGAAAAGAAACACTCTAATTGGGACGCGTCCTTGTGGTTTTCTTAAGCAAATCGAATGTAGCTTTCAACATATGCAGAAGGCTTAGCTGACCTCAACTTACCTCCTTCATGCCATTCTAGCAAATGCATATATTCCCGACATATTTGGGCAATGTTATTTTGGGCAATGTTTAAAAATCTAGAATGCTTTTCATTTTGCTTCTTCTCGAAGCAAAATCAGAAAACGATTTATGACCAATTGCGCAGTACTTTCAGCAGTCGACAATTTGAAAAGTTTCTTTCGCTTTTATAAGTTTTAAGCACCACAAAATAGTTGACTGAACCTGCTGAAAGCTTCTAAAATCAAGAGCTTTTGCTTCTTTGACTGTGACTCTTTGGTACTTACAAAAGCACACAGACTGCTTATGCTTTTACTGGGGTAACTAACCAAAAGCAATAGCAAATCAAATTCAAACTATTGAAATCGTCGACTGCTGAAAGCACTGTGCAATTGTTCATGATTCGTTTTCTGCTTCTGGTTCGACTGCGACTGTTTATTATTTTCACAAGCACAAGCAAAAGCATTGGTTCATTTTAAACAGTTGGAAATAGCAAAACCAGCGAAAAGTAAAAATTTTACGACTTAAGTTTTTTAAACACTACTTCTGGGGCTCTTCGCATTCATGTTTCAATGACTAATCGAAATTTTACTTTTTGTGATCGACGTATTCAATATCAAAAATTGAGAGTTTAACAAATGTTAAACCTAATTCCAAAAAATAAAACAAAAAAATTAATTTAACATCTCTGTGACATTACCTTTTTGTTTAGGACAAATATAAATAAAATAAATGGAAAATAAAAAAAAACTTATGTGTTTTGCTTCGCATTTCTTTTCAGATACGCATGACATTTTCAACTTTTCCATCAGATGAAGACAAATAATATAAAAACAAGAAATTTTCTACAAAATGTAAGTAATTTAAAACAAAAATATTTCAATTTTAAGAGCTTTACGTTTGCTTACCTTTATTTGATTTCTTTGTTTATATTTTATAAGAATCATATTCTTTTATTCGACTACAATGCAAAAAAAAAAACTTTTATTCGAACGCTTTCGAATGCCGCAATCTGGTAACTCCATACGTCACTAAATTTTATTCGATACGAAAAGTCATTTGATCACGAATGCACAGTTTGGCCTCTGGTAAATTAGTTAGTTTTAATTGATACTATTCCTTGTTATGACAATGTACGAAAATTTTACCATCCAATGGTCTTTACTCACGGCATATGTTTGACGCCATATTTGTTCGTAGTAAAAACAGCTGATGTCGGTAGATTTACTGGAAGAAAAGAGCGCTCTTATTGAAATTTCTCAGGCTACTTTGCGCCTGACTTTTGCAGAAACAATGTTTTAAATATAAGACACGACAGGATGAATTTAAATTATTTTATTAAAATTGTTTTGCTTTTGTTATTTCAAACAAAAATTTTTAAACATTATGACATTTAAGACTACCTTTTGAATCCCTCGAATGCTTTTAATTTAGGCGTTTAAATTAAGCATAGTGTAAGGCTTGAAGATGGCTTTAGCTTACAGTCTTGGTAGTGCAATTTGATCTCTCAAAGTATAATAAATGTATTAATTTTAAACCTGTTTTTTTATCTCTTCAGTCCTACGGGACCATTTATCCAAAACAGTTTCTAAGCCTAAACCAACGACTGTAACCACTATTTTGTTTATAGTGCTGCTACAAACTCTCATGACTCCGTTCGTGAACAATAAAAAAGGAAGAAATATTGCAATTACTATAGCCCAAAAAAAAAAAGAAAGCAACCAATGAGTTTTAATAGTTAAGTTTTTCCAATTGCTGCTACTGACATATGTATGTATGTATGTACATATGTATGAGTTACAACTAAACTGTCATTGTTGACTCTTGTTTTGTTGGCTGTTTGTCGTATGTTTTCTCTTCCGAGAATTGGGATAGTGACATTTTAGTGTATGACATTGCGTGTCAAATTTTAATGAACAAATGTTCTGAAATGTTATCTTAAATTAATAATATTGTAATATTGTTTATTGCCAAAGATTGTTTACCAAAAGCTGTTGATAAACAAGTATCGTAGTTCTAGTGGATGATGGTATTAAATTTTAGCAACAAGAAAAGACAAATTGTGGTTTGATTTCAGGAATTCTTGAATGGAAATTTCCAGCACGAAACAAGAAATTAAGTGAGTGTGATCTGGGCTTGGAATCAAAGAAAATTTCAAGTTTATTTGAGCCACAATGGGGCCTATATGATGGCATAGGTGGTTCATAATCAGGAACAAACATATTTGAACTCTTACATAAGAATAGTGGCAATAACATAATTTTTGTGCAACAATATTTTACTCCGTTGTTACATTACCATTAGTATCCGCTGAAGCCGGTGTAGTTCAGTGACCAGTGTCTATGCCTTCATCACTTGAACTTGCCTACAACAACTGATACAAAAGGACACTAATGCACATCAGAAAAATGGGTGGTGTTGTTATTTAATGACTGTCGGAGACCATGCTGGAAGCCTGTACCTTCGGTTTTGTAGCCAACGTGCCCCAATTGAATATAAAGTCGTAGTTATCGGAAACAAAGTGTGAATGAATTTGTGGTAATCTGTTGGCCGCCGCCATAATTTTAACAAGTTCCCCGTGAGATGCAAATAACTTCATCAAATCTGATTACCTTTCGTAATCGTAATCGAACCCATTAATCGCTCGATTACGATTAAAAATTTTGCCCTTTTCCAAGCAAAGAATTTATGTAAAATTTTCTATTAAAAATACTTTTGTTCACTCATGGTGATAGAAATTCATGAGGATTCGATAAATATAGAAAATTAAGTTAAAAATAAATTAAGAAGGAAGAAATATTCCTTTTTCTACAAAAAATTTTCTATCAAAAGATTGATTTCCCATAATTCGTATTGTTTGAGGTTAGGTTAGGTAAGGGTGGCAGTCAGAAGACCGCACACACTTAGACCCTTCGGGTCCAATGTGATACCGCGGAGACTCTGCTTAAGTGGAGTCCCCACCGTCGAACCAACCAGAGCTCAATTTAAAGCTATTAATACGTTGCAGTTCAACATTGGCAACTTCAAAAAGTGCCCGGAACTCAAGAGCGCCCATTGTGGTAATTCCCTTTCTTGCTTGTTCAGGACAGTGACACAGAAATTGTTCTAGACTTTCCTCTTCATCGGTACCTTGCCAGCTTATATAACCTTTGTGCATGCCTAACTGTGAGACAGTGTCCGGTTAGCACGGGCACTAGACTCGAGATTTGTTTCCTATTTCTTAAAATTAAAGAAACTGTATTTTTGCATAAGTCCATAATCACGCAATAATTTCTTGTGACCAACCTTCTATTTGTTTCATCTTCTGTCTTGAGCCTAAATTTGAGTTTGCAAGAGAGTAGGGGTAAACACACACATTCCAAAACCGGTGTAACCTGTAAGTCCCAGTTCCAGCAATCTCATCAGCCCTGGGGTCTAATCGTCGCTTTCGATAACGAATTGATTCGATCACGTTTTTTCAGTTTGAGATTATGGCATTCGATATTGTACCATATTATTACATTGTTCGATAGCGAATGCCATAATCTCAGACTGAAAAACATGATCGAATCAGCTAGTTATCGAAAGCGATGATTAGACCCCTGGAGTTCTCATGAAAGATTATCCTAACATTAAATTGCTCTGCCATCTCGTTTAGAGATAATCGACAGTCGATGGTTGTTTTTGTTGTTAGAGGGGGGTATTCAAGGGACATAATAGCTGCTCGACTATCAGTTTATACATGTGTTAATTAAAGTCGTTGATGTGTCACTCACTTTCAACCAATTCAGGCAACGAGTAGCAAGACTCTCTGCCTGATAGACACTGCAGTGATCCAGAATTTTAAGTGAGTATCAATCATAAGTCCTAATTTACGAACTTTATTTTATAATTTAATTAAAAAATAAAATAAAAAGGCGAACTTACGACAAAATAATTAAATATCTTTGGCTGAACCCATACAGTTCGACTAAAACTTATGACTCAGTATTAATCGCGATTACCCGAAAGAGTAGATTAACCGCATATTTTTTTTTAATCATTATCGCGATTATGAAAATCTGCGACTATTTCCAAGCCCTGGGTAAAACCCACAACATCGACTTGTTAAAGAAATTTTTCTACTTGTTTTTTATTAAAAATAATAATTAGTCATCTACAAGCTAAAAAGAAATCGTTTATGTCATAATCATATCTCTACTATAGATGGAAATCGAATTTAAATTGTGTTTCCAGTTGCCAAAATGGTATTATGGATGACAACAATGGTAACTAACCGCTGTTAATTTCATTTGGCAATCGTGAATTGTTAGTTGATACGAAGGCGGCAATTCAAAAGGATTTGAAATATCCATTAAGGGACATCTCATAGATGTTACATTTTGAACTTCATTCTCTTCATTGTAAAATAATTTCGCCAATATAATTATTTTTATGATAAGAAATTTTTAAACATTTAAGTACTTGCAACACTTTTTTCCCTTGTACTAAGCAAGTATTTTTGCTGGGAAGTTTTTCCACATAATGACCCACTGTGCGATGATGTTTGTGCTACTTTTCGTTTTTTTGTAAGTTATTCGTTAGTTATTACAGATACTTTAAATTTTAGCTTGCTTGTCAAAGTTAATGAAATGTGACATTATCTTTATGTTTTAAGAATTTCTTGTTCAATATATGGGTCATTTTAAAAATGAAAATTCTATAAGTTGTTGATGGACATGAAAGGTAATCTTCTAATGATGATTGAAAAAGAACTGACAAATACACACCTTATTATGTGTCAAATGAATGGCTAAAGTGTATTTCATTATGAAACCAAGGACATAATCATTTAAAAAGTTTGGAAATTTTTTTAGGACATTAAGCACGTCATACAAATGTCAAGCGGCCCCGTTTAATTTTTTTTTTTATAATAATGGACATTTCTCTTTTTGAAGTCTTTTGTATTCTCTTATAAATTTCGGCTAATCCGTAATTACTTTATTTTATATTTCATTCTAGCAGGGATAAGAAAGCAATTTTTTTAGGGAAACGTAACTTTGTTACCTTGCATTCTTTAGTTAATTCAATAAAATAGAATTGTATTATAATAGCAATAGATATTTAAATTAGGAATGTATTTTTTTCTTAGCCCAGCACTTCTAAATAAAAATGACTTCATTTGTGTAAGAGTTTGAAGTTGATGAAGGGTTAAGTTTATATCCCTAAATAAATTATAAACCAGTTTTAAATAAAAAGAAAAAATTAGAAGAAACTGACATAATAGAGTGGTAGAGCAGCATACACTTGAACTTAATTTCTTATCAATTTTGCACCTTTTTCGTGTTTGATTGACGTTAAAGCAAACCCGCAATTAAGTGCCGCAATAGATTGTTATCATTTAACAATGACCAGATAATTGACACAGGCATTTAAAATGGTGTTATTTTGTGGAAGTAAATAATCGTTTTACTATGACTGAGCAAATCTTTTTCCAAAATTTATACTCACACAAATACGGTAGAAGATGTTACGGATTGGAAAAAAACACAGGAACAAGCGATGTACTGAAAATTTTACAAATTTATGTTGAAAATAATGGCTCGATTATGGATGGCAACCGAACTGCAGTTGCCGAATTAACTAACGAAAAAAGTTATCGAAAATACGATTATGGCAGATTGGCAACTGAAAATATGTAAATAAGTGCTAAAAAGAAAATTATTAAGTTAAAAAGTTAACGAGAAGGATGTACAAAATGTTGAATTTCTTATACGGCTCTTTAGATTATCGCATCTACAGTGAGTAAAGCTTATTGCCTAAAATAAGTTTTATCAACCCCTCTTTCAGCTTTTAAGCATATTTTCTTTAAATATGCAAAGAAGAAATTCAAAAATAAAAATGATATTGCGCTAACTTTTTAATTTTTCCACTCTTGCTTCAAAAACTATGCAGCAACTATAAAATTGTGGTTGCCAATATGGCAACTGAAATTACCAGCTGTTAGTTGCCAGTTGCCATCCGTAATACGATTTCGGCAACAAGCAACGCAACCAAAGTTCGGTTGCCATCCATAATCGAGCTATAAGCTTTTTATTTGACGAAGTTTTTTTTTAAAGATTTTAATTTATATCGAAATTATATTATGAAATTTTTTATGAAGTTTTTTGCACGACAAACTCTGTTAAGTATATACGCTACTGGTCAGACCTCGAAGTTACAAATCCATTATCTTTTGAATTAAAACCAATTAAATGAGGCTGGTGTTGGCTGAGCAGTGCTGGGTTTAAGTATAGGCCCGGGCCTAGGGCGGCATGGTTTTAAATTTTAAGAACTCTAAGAATTAAAATTTTAAATAGGCTGATAAGTTTTGTCAATCAAAGAAAAATTTAGAATATAATTTTGACCTTAACCGTTAATTTATCGATGCTATGTAAGTTTCTTAGATTTATATGATAGTATTCTAAAACACTTGAGTAGACCATTGTGCATTGTTGAGATTTAACGGCATTTCGGGTAATGTATGTTAAATTTTTTTCTGGTTTACGAAACTAGAGCCCACTCTAGGTAGGAGGTACGAGTATTAACAAACATTGCTTAAAACTTCTGATTTGTATAATTGCTTTTGCTACTGCTTACGCTTTTACTTCTGAAAATGTAAACAGTCGCAGTCAAAGCGAACGCATGAAACGAAAAATTATACACAGTGGTGAATTTAAGCAGTCGACATGTTCGAATAGTAGTCGGTTTGACTGACTGCTCCTTTAAGTAAATTCGGATGTTAAATTTTGTTTTTTTTACTAGAATATATTTTTTTTTTACAAAAAGTTCCGATTCACATACACCAGGTTTACCTGATAAGTTTTTGTTCAATTTTCTTTTGAACCTGCACTTGCGTTCATACACACCGTAAAGTTTGTTTCATCAAGTCTCATCAATTTGCGTTGTAGTATAGTATTACGAATGACACGACAAGTCTGTGCCCCTCTCCATTCTCTTTTCCTCTCTCTCCTAAAAACTCAAGACTTGACGACTCAGACTTGACGTGTGTAAATCACGACAAAGTGTTACTGGAACTCAATTATATGATTTTCCAAAAAAAAATTGTGAACAAATAAAAGTTTTTGCTCTGTATAACTAATTAGGGTACCTAGACACGTTCAGATTATATTGCCAAATATTGTTAGCAAAAAGTTGTGAGTCCCTGTTTGTTATTCTGAAAAAATTAGCGAATTTGCACGTGTATATATATATTTATAAATTTCATATTTAATTTTAAAAAGCTTTTCTTCATAGAGCAACAAGGGCGGCATATCTCAAAGGGCCCAAAGCGACATCAAACATAAATCCGCCACTGTGGCTGAGGTAGTTTGCACGTTGGCTAGAATACCGAATATTCTGAGTTCGACCCCAGTCTCCGACAAAAGTCATAAGATAACATCATCATGTACTTCTCTCATGTAGATAATCAAGGCAATTATGAATAAAATTCCGCGTGAGTTTTCTCACTTTTCCAATTAAAATTTTTTTGTTTTTCCTATTAGTTTGCTATTGCTTGAAATTATTGCCCGGGAGAAATCTCACGCGGAATTTTATTCATAATTACCCTGTATAGTGTGCCTTAGTGATATCTGCTGCAGGAAAGATCAAGTGACGAAGGTATAGTCGCTGGTCACTGAACAGTATCAGCGGATACTAATCCAGTATTGTGTAGCATAATTATCGACGAAGTAAAATAATCCATATAATGGATAATAACCACAGGTTGAAATTTTTAATGTGCCTCATCGACACCAGAGGCAGTGCAATCTGGGATTAAAAAATGTACAAAGAGCGGAGTTGTAAAATAGAACGAAGCTTTTTCTTCTATATATTCTTTCAGCAGCTGCCTTCTCTATCACTATCCCTTTCTTAAAGAAGATAGCACCCAATAGTAGTAGGCATTAATTTCCTGAGGGTCACTTATCTTTAAAAAAAAGGTGACGCTACCTACACCTTTTCCCTTTTGCGAGAAGAAAGTGACAAGAGTGTGCTTGAAAAAAACAACAGTGGAGAGGCTGATAGTAAAATTTGAGCTTTAAAAAAATATTTCAGTTGGTTGAATTGAAACTTTTATATGATGCCAAAATTAGAATGAAGTGTATTTTCCAAAAAAAAGTCATAATTTTTTTATGATATTTTCAAAGTTCTATCCATCAGAAATAGTATGAAGAAATCTTTAGATTTGTTTCAAATATTTTATCTACTTATTCCAGGAGAATGCTACAAAATTTATGACGCACTTTACCTTTACTGCTGCTCGAAGTCGGTGCTAACTAAAGACTAAGATTCACTATGGTACGCAATCGCATGACTTTTGAAATTTGTGCATGAAAATTTTTTTGTTAAACGTTTTGTGAATCATAACTATTTTTTATGAATAAAGCCTTTAGTTTCCATTTTAGAGGTCAGTTAAATTTGTTTTAGAAATCAAAGAATCGAATCTTGAAACCGTATTAAACTTCATTTACATGTATAATTTTAAAATTATTTCTATTTCGGCTATAAATCTTTTTGTTTATGTTTTGAGCTTGATGCTAAAATTGAGCTTTTGCTTTTTATGTAGTTTTCGAACTAAAATTCGTTCTGCTTTCTCCTCTTATAACTGTGCAAAAGTGCAGTTAAGGCTTTTTGGATTCTATGTGTGTAAAATACTTGTATACATACGTAGAGATATAAATTTTCCCTAAAGTCTTTGATAAATAGTTCGTATATTTAGGTCTTCGTTAAATTTATATTTATCCCTTGAATGTCATGCACGGTGATGGTGGGAGTAAATGAACGTGTGCGGCGGCACCTTAAAAGAATTAAAGGAAACATAAAACTGATACCACAGATACAGCAGAGGCATATGCAAACATTTTAAGACATAAATTTTTCTCATACCAGCATAAAATTCGTAGCTATTTTTAAAGATATACTGACATTTTAATAAACATGTTCGTACAAACCCATCAAATTAACATCATCTTAGTGGAACAAACAGCTGACTAGTGTCCTTGAAAGTACACTTAAAGAAATATAAGTATATGTAGAGAATAGACGTTGACAATTTTTAAAATGTGCCTTATTAAAAATTAAAGATACATTGTTTGAATTATTTTAATACCATACAAATATAAGTATTTATGTAAGCATTAAAATTTTGTTATATTATACAAAATCTTAAAAAAAAAATAATTTATATATACAAAAATGCTTCGCACTAAAGAATTGTGTTCTCAACATAGTGTTGTAGAAAGGAGTTATTCAGGCTCAGATGAAGCTAAAGGAATACAGAATAATTATATAAACACAAAAAGTTTCGGCAAAATACAGGTTTTGATCACCATATTTGGAAAGAAATGATTTCTATTAAAAAAAGTATATACACATAGCTTTTATCCATCCTGGGCATATGCAAACGAAGATTGCAAGGTATGTGCTAAGTTTCGTATTGATCTGATAAGTTAAACTACAAAAGTCAAAGGAAGAAATCAAACGTTCGTTGGTTGGTTGGTTTACGTGGCTGCCTTCTTCACGCATGATGATTCCTTTTCGAAAGGACCACACCACTCGTTGGTGTCAACTTATGTAGAACCTTATCTAAGTATTGGAATACGGTTATATGTACTAGATCCAACCGTCGAGTTGAGATATCTCATAAATCTGAAACGTCGTCTAGTACATGCCTGTTGAAAAATTTTTCTTTTGAGACATGTGTACATTCGCAAAAGAAGTGGAAGGCAGTCTTCTTTGCTTTCTTCTCGACAACTTAGGCAGAACTTATTATAGGACAGACCTATCCTACTAGCATGTCTGCCGACCACTCAGTACCCCGTCAGAACTGCAACGAGCCTCGAGATGTTCCTACGGTTTCTATTTGTTAATTGTCTGGAGCGCCTACCATTGTAGAAAGAAGATGAAGATGCAATTTATAATAGTATCAAACCGATTGGCTACCGATTTGGGGTTTGAGGCATAATAAATTGCAATGTGCTAGACCCCAGATGAGAGTGAAGTCAACCTGACCAGCCAGCACACTCTTACACTGCCCAACCAGAATAGAGAAACTGGGATAAGATCTTAGGGATAGCAACGCTGCTTAGCTGTCGATACCGTCCTTCCCTGTACCTTCCTATCAATCAGCACCCTAGTCGCTTTCCTTACCGCCAAAATTTCAGTTTGAAATACAGTGGTTTCGTTAGAGAGACGGAAAGTGCATTCTAAACCAAGATCATCTGAAAAGACCCCAGGAACGACACCTAAGACCATTCTTCATCCATCAGTGTATATTTGGACGTCATATTGGAATCAAAACTTGAAACACTTTATCAAAGTCCTTTTAAGGCACCATGTACTCAGTACATTTCCTCAGCATAGGGGCTCGCTCATCCAGAATTCTGGCATCACCATGATCTCCTTCACCCTATAATTTTTCCGCACTACTTGATTATACCACTAATATTTGAAGGCCGATTGGAATAAGGTTTATTATAGCCTCCAAAGGACTAGTACGTAAACATCCAGTTATCCCTAAGCAAGCGGATCTCTGTATTTTATAAAGTTGATCAACAACGTATTTCTTACTTGTGGCAGGCCACCATACTACAAAATCGTAAGTCAGTATTGGACGCACAATTGCTGTATACATCCATATAAGCATTTATGTATTTAAACCCAAAGATCCTACGACAGAAATACCGTTGCCTTTCTAACCCTATGTTGAATTTTCAGTTTCCATTGAAGTTTTTGGTCCCGTGTAACTCGTAGATATTTTCCGTTGCCCGGTAGAGACATGATTATTCAACCGAGGAAGTCTAAAGTTCTGTAACTTGGTCTTTGTGGTAAATAGTACCAGTTTCGTTTTTTTTTTGCTTCACTCCTAGCTCACAGTCTGTAGTTACTAAGTAAGCCCAAAGCGTTTAATGGGCGCATTACCGATCACTTTTTTTTTGAAACTGAGACCAAACAAGAATTTCTAAAATCGGTTCAAAAGTTATGAAGTTATGGAGTCACACATATAACAATTACAGACGAATTGATAAATAACCTTAAAGATGATAAGGGGTACGTTTTCAATGAAACTGTGGCTAAGTGATAGCGATGCTAGCTTGTCAGTACAGAGGTCGTGGGTTCGATTCCCGCCATAGACCCTGGCTGTTTTCCGCAGACAAGATAATCCCTTCGCGGAATGTTTGTTAAAAAAAATTAAATATGTGCACACATACATATATAATATTAGTCCCGCCGTAATTGAAGTTTTTGTTGTAATTTTGTAATTTTCGAATCGGTCATGTTGTGTAAATCGAGTCGATTTTACATCGCACGATCTTAGAAAACTAACTGCGATAATAGAAACATTTTTTTCAGACTTTTTAATTTTTCTATTACCTAGAGCTATATAATTGTAGAGTCTCGAGGGTTTTTTAGCCAAAGCTTGACTCAGGAAAATCCAAACTGCTACTGGACATGAATAAGAAAGCGATGCGATTGCAGCGCCTCTGGTGTCAATGAGGCGAATTAAATTTTGAAGCTTATGTTGAGTAGCCACTTTGGCGGTTATTTTACTTCGTCGATGATTTTGCTACACAATACCTTCGAAGGAGGGCGCTCTGATGTTACATTAAGTTTTGTATCCGCTGAAGCCGTGTTAGTTCGACGACCAATGTCTATGCCTTCATCACTTAAACTTGCCTACAATAACTGATACAAAAGGACACTAATGCACATCAGAAAAATGCGTGGTGTTGTTATTTAATGACTGTCGGAAACGGGGCTCGACTCCAGGAGCTTCGGTTTTGTAGTCAACTTGCTAACTACTTTAGCCAAGGCCACCCTGCTGCCTCCAAAACAAGCAGAACGACTTGAGGTTTAAAAGTCGTATTTTATTGTATAAAATACTTGCACTGAGAGTAACTGAACCTGCATGAGAAAATAACTTTGCAAAACAGTATCTTATTTTTTTTAACATCTTCAGCTTATAATTCTAACTACGTTGCACATTGAATATGTAGCTCATGAAACTTCAGTACCAGAATACATCCTTGCAAAATAAATCTTGACTTGCTTTTCATGTCCATCTAGATTTGAAGCAGAGGGTACAAATTTAACCATTGGTTCAAAGTTTCGTAAGTCAAACCGCATAGTTGCGACAAACTTCACTATAATTTTTCTTTAATTTTATGAAATTTTTTCAGTTACTTACATGGCTTTGACATACGCAAAGTTTACCTTGCAAAGTCTTGAGTTTGTAGCAGAAAAGGGAAAAGAGTTCAAATTCTCTTTTCCCGTTTACTTTCTAATTCCTAAAAACCATTTTCCTTTACACACACAAATTCTTCCAGTGTACGTATTTTATATCAGATATAATTTCCAATATCATAATTTAAATCGAGAACACACCTTGTATCCCTACGGCTTAAACATGATAAAAAACAACAGGCATAAAATGAAAGAAAGAAGGAATATATACATAAATAACCATAAATTTTGAGACAAAACAATTTCGAAAAAAAAACCTTACAACTTCCCTAATGTCATCAAGTTTGAATAAAACCGACATAGAAAGAAGACCATAAAACGTGCAAAGGATCAATTTATACCACAAAAATAATAATAAGGAAGAAAAGAACGTGCGATCTAAACACATGATTTTTTCGATATTTTCTAAGTTCTTTTCCTTTTTGAGGATTTCTTTTGTATAAACTCACATTCAGATAAATTTTTTAGTGAAGCCCTTAAAACTAACAAAAGAATTGTATGATAAAAAAAACAACACTCCTTGTGTACGAGTTTGGTAATTGAGTAAGTACGTGTTAAAAACAAATATAGAACTAAACAAAAATAACAAAAAACAGCAAACATTCCTTTTTTTTGCTGCAAAGGACTAAAATGTATTTTGAAATTCCGTTCATATGTTTTCCTTTATGTTTCTTGTGTTAAAAACACATTTCTGTAGATTTTGTTAAGTAGATGAAATATTTATTTATTTATGGTACTCATGTTATGTTGTTGTATTTGCCCAAAAATTCACTTCCTTTTATTCATAACTAGTTCCGGCTGCTTGTTCCGGTTTTAAATTATTTAGTTCTATTTTTTTTCGTCTTTGTTGTTCTTGTTTCTTTTTATATTCTTCTCTTTAGGCTTGCTTGGGGATACAAATAAATTTCAGCTGTTTCTGAAGTTATTTTTGGAACAAGTGCAAGACTATGTCCACAATTTGAATTTCAAATGTACAATTATGGGCTTGTGTTCATATGCGAGAGCAGTCGAAGAATTATACGCCGAGGTCTCACTAACGGAGCAATGTACCGATTTTCGTCGGCTCAGTGAAAAAAAAGTCATAAGCTGGGACCTGGGACAGGGGTTTCATGCAAATGCATGTTTTTTCCCCTTAAACCTGTTAATGGCAAGAACGAAATATATTTTCGAAACAATGAATTTGCGTAAAAATGGCATCGATTTGTTAATGCCTATTTTTGCATATTTTGCTGAAAATGCATATTTTTGCCTAATTTGGTCATAAATGCATATTTTTGTCTCAGACTTTGGTACAAATGCAAGGTTTTGTGTCATATTTTGACAAAAATTCAAATTTCAAAAAATATTATTGTTGACAAATATTAATACAAAACTGTTTTTTGGCAAATTTACTCGCTCAAATTGTAAAACGATTCTACAAGCACACACACTTACCAAATTTATGGGAAATTGTCATTTTCAGGATATCAAGAGGAAATTGTCTGCTATTAAAATCGAAAGTAGGAATAAAATAAATAAATGCTGTATTTTAGTGGTCAGGGATCCGTAACACCTGGGTTTACGGACTATAAGGTCGCTGAAATCGACCGGATAGGGACTATTGGGTCAAATCCGATAAGTTATGTGAGGCTAGTGCAGTTTTTACTGAAGGATCAAAAATGGGGGAAGGCACAAGGACTGGTGTCTATATCTTGTGAACGAAAATTCGTAGTTCTTTCAGACTGCCGAAAGAATGCAGCGTTTTCCAGGGTGAGATCCTGAGGGTCACGGAGCTGGTGGCCAGGAATGTAGCTGAAGGTGAGAAGGTAACCTTTCACGTCGACAGCCAGGCAGCGCTAAAATCTTTGAAGGGACACAATGTTAAATCGAAACTTGTTAGTGACTGTAGGAGAGCCCTCAACTTCCTTATGGATATAAATATAGTGTCAGACTATGTTGTGTTCCTGGATACAGCAGTGTTGAGGGAAATGAAATTGCCGATGAGCTGGCAAGAATAGGATAGGCATTAGATGAGGGAATGGCAGACAAATCGGTGAAATTGCCGATAAGTAATTACTATAGGAAACTCAGTAATTCGTAAGAGAGCAGGAGCAACAGTTAGTGAACAAGCAGGGAGGACTTTAGAGTATCAAGGAGCATGTGGCCAAAACTTGACTCAGGAAGTTCCAAACTGCTACTGGACATGAATGAAGGCGATGCGAATCGTGATAGGCGTGTTGACAGGTCACTGCTCGGTCAGAGCAAAAATCAGCATTTGGGAAACTGGCACTCTAGATTTTTGTAGGATGAGCGGGGATGAAGAAGAACCAGAAACCATTGAACATATTATCTGTCACTGCCCAAAGCTGGAACGTCATAGGCTTAGATGGGTGAGCAGACGTTTCCAAGAGAACATTAGTGATATTAGGAAGTGTAAACTAGAGGACATCAGTGGCTTCAACATGGGAATTCGGTGGCTCAAGGTCGGATAATAGGGTCACTTGTGCCTGCAAATTGTGATTACTTTTTTTGGGCAACATAAGGGAAACTCAATGAACCGAATTGGGTCTCCGAGTGGTGGTGCGGTATAGCACCACCCTTCCTAACCTAACCTAACCTAAAACCGAAAGTAGTGATATTTGTATTAAAAATGATAACGGATTTAAAAAAATTTTAATAGCTAGTATTCAATTTATTGTAATGTTAAATAAATACGAGTATATAACATCATTTAAAAATAATCATTTAAATTTACAATGCACAAAAGCTTTCTAAAAATTTATTGAACTTCACATTCAAAAATATAAATAATATGCAATTTATAAAGGAAAATAAATAAATAAATAACAACAATTTTTCTTGTTACATTTACGTATCGTTCCTCTACCGCGTCTTTTGAGTTAATAATGCAGAAAAACTCTTTATATCATATTTAATCTTATGTAAAAATTTAATATAACAGGCTTGTACACGCACCTCTTGAGAAAAGAAAATATTTTTATATCTGTATTAAGTTGCATGTAAATTGAAAACTTTTCTCTTAAATAATTTTTTTTTAAATATGTGCATATTTTATTATTTTTAGTGCATATTTTGAGTTTTTGATGTTATATTTTAGGAGCCTAAACACCTTTTTTAAATGCATGCAGTCCTTGTCCCTGGTCATAAGTAATAAACCAAAATGGTCTAAACAGGGTTTATTTATCCTTTAGAGAAGGATATAATGGCTATTGGCATAATAAGAAAGCTGATGAATGGAGTAAGGGGCTGCTGCTACTCCTCTCATTGGGCCCAGTTTCACCGTTAATTGGTCGGCAAACGATTCTCCAATTAGGGAGAGTAAGATACTGAAAAAAGGTGTTTAGCTTAACTGTCCGGGGGTGAGACAGGAGTCTTAAGGTTATTGGAACCTTTGTCGCATAGTGGCATAATTTTAAATTTCAATAAAACCTTCTGTGGATGGCTACTGTGTTTGCTTTCATTGGATTTCATAGATTATTCCTTTGGACCAAGTCTTTTTATACCTATATATATATATATATATGTATATATATATATAAACAGAATTAATAAAGTCTTAGAACTCTTTAGAAGCATGTCATGTGGTAAATTTTGGTACAAGATACAATCTCCTTCACAAAATGTTCTATTTTTCTTTAATTTTTGTATACAGCCTTCTATTAAATTTAATTTCATTAGGCGCAATTAAATGCTTATCTCGAATGTATTCAAAGCTATATAATTAAATTCTGTATAATATTTTATATATAACTTGTCTATCGGTTTCGAATGCAGCAGACATTTATAAATATTTCTAGATCAGTACAGTAAATTTTTACAAACGGTAAAAGGACCTGACCTCCTCTCATATATCCTGTAAATAAAGAAATGCCACTATAATTTGTCGCAAATTAAATGAAAATGTTCATAATTAGTAAAGAACAAACGACAATGGAAGACTGTTGTAAATTTGGAGATGGTAAAATTAAGCATTCTTTATTAAAAAGCTCTCAGCAAAATCTAATACGATGAATCAAAACAATTCACATATTCCATTTGCACTGAAGTGCTAAGTATATAAAGTAGAAATGTACATCAACTGACAACACATACAGTGGACCAAACACAAAGAACACTAATGATGATGAAGGTGTTGCCAGCTTCGAAAACAGCTGGTTGTTCCGTTCGGCTAGTTCGTTTCGCTAATAAATGTCACATGTAATTTGGCTTACAAAGCGATACGAACTTAGCGTAATCAAAGCATAAATATAGAAACAAATAAAGTTGGAACAATAATAATTAAACTAAGTAAAAAATATGAATAATTGTTATGTTGATCTTAGACCAAGGACATGCCTTATTGAAAACCTGTAATACTGGCTTAAATTTAAAGCTACTTATACAAACTTTCTGGATAGTTTTATTTAATTCAACCATGACTTTCTCTCATATATCCTCTATTTGAAGCTCTATGTTTAATTTTATTTCATGCCATGTCTACTTCCCATATATTTTTGTTTTCAAAATTCAGCATCCATTATAGGAAGTATTTTTTAATGTGTGGTGGACTACAAAAATAATTTACTTATAAATAACTTTTCTTAGACTAACTAAAAGCTAACTGTAATGTCATCCAGCACAGATCCAAAATTCATTCTTAAGTTGAGTACGTAATCGAATTCAGTGAGAGCCAACAAATTTATTCTCAGCTACTTTGAAACTCATTTCAGTTTTATATTAACATTTTGCTGTTATTATTTTACATGTTCGAACCCTTGAAATTTTTTTTTAAATTTACTGATTACCAGGTGATTTAAAAAAAAATTAACTTTAAGTTAGTTGAAAAGTAATGCACAGTGAGACAATTGACTACCGCCTGAGAGATCGCAATGTTAAAATAGTCAGTTGATTACATTGAAAAGTAATCCCAGTATCAGTCAGCTCCTACTAGTTGCGAAATACATAGTTAGCTTAAAGTTAGTTTAAAGTTAACGGAATTTCCGATAGGGAATATATTGATTGATCTCTCTGCTCAATTATATTAAAATAGGTAAAAGGACAATCGAAATAATTTTCAACTAGCCCTCGCATATACATATATATATATTAATATATGTATGTTAAATTCAAATGTATTTGCATTTGTATGGGACGTAGGCCACGACATGTGACAAATTGTCAATTGGAAAATTTTCCAACAAAACATGTTCCATATGCCTGCAAACATAAACTAACCACCAAAAAATTCTCATGAGTACGAGTGATGTACTTGAAATTAAAATCATATGGTTTATATCCTTCTTCATTAGCACATCAGCTGTTTTAATACTAAATTTAAAAGCAGGCACTCCACATTTTTTTCCATTTCCGTATAAATGCATCGCTACTATGAATATGAATGTGTACATAATTCAATTTAACTTGTGCACTTATACTTGAAATACACACGCATTAATATGTACATCATTGATTTTAAAAAATTTTAACAAAGAATAAATACAACCTATGTTCTGTTCTTACAACTAACCGAACATCAAAATATTTTTTCTTCTAAAAATTATGTGTACATAGCATTCTGTGATTGTGCACTCGTATGTATGTACGTAACTATATGTGTATATGTGTTAAATATATAATATAAACATAGATTTCTTCAAATAAATTTTGTTTTCAGCATCAGCTGCACGTATCAGCTGAATGCATGGATGATAATGCGTAAATGCTGTTTTATTGCTTACTTTATTGTATGTGCGACTTGTATTAAAACAGCTGTTTGAGGGGTTATTTCCAGTGGTTCAAGTGTAGCATAAATGCGCTATACAAACGTCAACTGTGCGTTTAAAGTCATTAAAAAATTACGACCCACCACCAATACATGCGAGTATAATCAAAGCATTAAAATCCCAAAATGCATATTTTATTGAAAATTTTCATTTTATGTTTTGTACTCGTAACGAAAACTGCTGCAACAACAATATGAAAAAAAATAAAAAATAAATAACCTTGAAATTCTGACTAAAGATAGTGAATTCAAAAAAGTTAAAAAATTTCTTTTAGAATTAAATTTATATAATTCAATTTAAATCTTGTTTATAAATAAAAAAATATATAAATAATAATTATGATAATGAAAAACGTAAATGTTTAAAAAAAAAAGAAAATAATTGTATTTTCTGAAATGTATAACTACAAAAATGCCCTATATAACCTTATTGTTCTGGGGCCTTCCAAAATCAAAATAAATAAGCAGAAAGGATTCCAAATTATACACAATTCGCACCTTTCTCTGAAGAGTTGTTTTGCTAAAAACAATTTTTGACCATCTTGCATTTGATGTAAATTTGTTTTAATCGATCACGTTTTATGCTTAATTAAAAAAATTATAATATTTAATGGATATAGTCTTATTTATATATTATTACGTTTCTCCATTTTAAAAACGTTGCTCACAATGGTGAATTAATTCACTACTAAAGTGTCGAGTTGTTCTTTACGAAATTCTGTCTGCTTAGCGAACGCATAGCCGTTTTTATGCTTAACAGAAAGCCATTAGAAAATGTTAGCACCATCCAGAAAGTTACAGCACATACTGAAACCCTTTCATATTTTAATTGTGTTTGTATGGATATCGATTGTTGCTTTCGATCACATCGGTAATTCGTGTTAGAATTCATTTTATGGGTTTTGTGTGTATGTAGGTTGTCAATAGAGCTTAATTGTAGACTCATTACAGTTGTTGTTGTTTGTGCCTGGAATCTGCATTGGCTTATGTGTTTGTGTAATTGTATATATCTGAACAAGAAGAAAGAATAAAAATTTAGTTTTTTGTACGAATTTTTGCTTGTTTTTGTTTGGTTAACCAACGTCTATATGCATTTCGCTCCCGCTATGGAACTTGTCAGCCCAAAAGATTTTTCAGAAAGATTTTTCTGTGGCAATATGGCATAATACGAGGACGGATCAATAAGTCCGTGACGTTTTGAATGAAACACAGTTTTTTTTTTGCAAAACAATAATTTATTATTCAACATAATCTCCTTTTAACTCAATACACTTAGTCCAACGTTTCTCCATTTTTTGTATCCCTTCCAAAAAATAGGATTTTTCGAGGTCCTTAAAATAGGCAATAATTTCATCGTTGGAGCTAAATCTCTTTCCACCGAACCATTTCTTTAGGTTTGGAAATCGGAAGTATGGCGGATAGGAACCCATTCGTAGACCAATTCATAGAGTTTTGCCATTGAGACTGCATAGACTGCTGCTTGGTCTCCGGAGTACAGTAATGGATCCATGTTTCATCCACAGTTACAAAACGCCGCAAAAACTCATTCGGATTGCGGTTAAACAACTCCAAACAATCCTTTGAAGTTGTCACACGCTTACGTTTATGGTCAATTGAGAGCAAACGCGGCACCCATCTTGCAGACAACTTTCTTAAACCCAGCTGATCATTTAAAATTGAAACCACACTGCCATATGAAATGCCTATGGCGTCAACCATCTCAGGCACTTTTACTCTTCGACCGGCCAACATCATATCATGGATTTTTTCCGACATTTTCGGGTGTACTGACGTCAGTTGGTCTTCCAGAACGTCAGCGTCATTTGTACTTGTACGACCACAACGAAAGTCAGTAAATCACGGAATTCTTCTCTCTATTCGTCTATTTTAAGTATACTAATTTTATAGTTCCAAACAAAATATGAGTAGTAACTACTTTAGTAAATGTAGCTCATTTGATATCAAAAATTAATTGACAGCTAATTTTATTTACCACATAATATTCTGGGAAATTAAAAGAATATTTATAAAAGAAAGGGGGCGGAGTATAAATATTTGAACAATACTTTAATATTTTAAATTAACTTTTAGCTAGATGTACAGTGATAAACAAAAAACTCATCTGCGAATTGATAATGCCCTGCCATCAAATTATATACGTCAATATTATATAAAGTGTAATCAATAATACTAAAACTGACATTAATCTGACAACAAACGTTATCATAACTTTTTTTTCATATTTTTAGTGTCACCTGTGCGCTATGAAAGCAAATAAATCATTACGATGGCACATTTTGTTTTTATTTCTTAGTAGTTAAATTATGAATGAAAGAAAAACATTAATGTTAACCTAATGCTTGTAACTTGTATTTCAAAATATA
Source organism: Tachina lurida (assembly GCA_944452675.1). Lineage (NCBI taxonomy): Eukaryota > Metazoa > Arthropoda > Insecta > Diptera > Tachinidae > Tachina > Tachina lurida. The sequence continues at coordinate 36,498,703 of OX101754.1, read as the reverse complement.
TTTTATTGTTCCAATTATGAATTTTATTTTTAAGCGCATTTTAAAAAGATTTCATCGTTTTCATGTACATCTGTCATGGTTACACTAACAAAACTAATGATAAAATGTACAAACCTTTCTTTAAACGAAGACAGCATAGCGTTAATATGAGAGATAAAGATAAGTTAAAGAAAAGGTAAGAACTCGAAGAATAATTGTTTGCTGTAAATTTTTAACAAAGTTTCTTTGCTTTTTTGTTCGCTGGCAATGTTTTTCAAATGAAAAGGTTATGTTTCTCATTTATTTAAAAAATTGTATAAACAGCAGGCACGTTTTTTAGAATTTCCCAATTTTCTGTAGACTAGTTTAATCAGCTAAGTTAAATAATATGGTCATATTGTCATAGTTTCAATGACAGTTGCTTATGGTATTGATGAAACTCTGCCAAAAGCAAGATATCAACAAATTTCATGACATTTTATCGTCATGTTGACTAAGTCAGTCATTGCACTAATGAATTTTTGTCATCAATTGATTATGATGTCAGTATTTTTTCATTGCCATTGAAAAACATTTGATGTAAGGGTTGATACCGAATTGATATAAAAAAATAGAAACACTTGTAATTGTATTGATATTCAACTACGTCCACATCATGGCGGTTTTTCGATCAGTGTATGTTGATACATATTTATTTTTATATATAGTCAATCATCCCAGAAAGTGCCCATATACAATAGATGTGTAGCTTTTCTAAAATGTTAAATGTAGTCAGCATTTAAGTATAAATACACATTTCAGTGGTAACACCTTCAAAGATTTCGCATTTATAAAAATAATAAGGGTTTTCATGAGAATGTTCAAAAGTCTCTCAAACTGTGCAAATGTGCATTTTTACACTCTCGTAAATAAAATGTCAAAAATTTTATGGGAATTTATTTACACAAACCTGTTCAATTTGCCCAATAATTTTCACACGTAAGCTTAAGCTGCGCAACTGTGCATTTTGTAAATAACTATTTCGTGGATTTTTTGGCTTCCTTTACCCATTTTTAGACACCCACACACACACACACACACACTTTTTTATTTATATAAATAGAAATATATAAATATGTTTTTAAATTAAAAATCGCTTTAAATTTTATTATTATATTTTTATTAAATTAATTTTTTTGATGTTTGTTTCAAATTTACATAACGTCACCTAAAATCCAAAAGGCCGTAACAACCAAAAAATTCAAAATAGACTTTTTGATTGATTATGATGTGATTAACCAAAATACATATTTTCCTAAAATTTTACCGATTTTATACATAATTCAATTTGGCACCTAACATATAAATAAAGAAATTTATTATTTGACATATTGTCAATTATTGTAACATATAAATAGTATTAAATTTATGAAGTTTCTGGCTTCTCCTGTAAAATAGTAAAAAGTGTACTTAAGGCCTTTTTGATTTTAGGTGACGATGAACTGTTTGCCCAAAAGTTCAAAAGGTACTTCATGAAACAAGTCTCGCAAGTTTGCCCAATTGCACAAATGGCGATTTTAAGAGTTCTCATGAAAACCCTTAATATTACTCTTTTTAAAATATATTTTTACACAAATTTCGGGATGTTCTTTCGGTTTGGCGGGCTGTTTATACTCAAATATTACACATTTTTTATAGTGTATCCTCTCTTGCTTACCAATTTGAATGCGAATTAGAGATCGACCGAAGGCGTTTTTTTTGGCCGAAGCCGAACTTCGGCTAAAATCCTAAACTTCGGCCAAAACCGAAGCCGAATGTTTTAAATTTTAAAAATGATACTTGCTTTATATGAATTAAGAAAAAAGTTTGCTTTTTTGAGATCACTGAAATAGCTGTAATATCTATTGGATACATAACAAGAAAAATAAAACTATTTTGCAATTTCTAGATTGTTTTTTCATATGATCACTTACAAGAACGTCCAAGTAAAAGAAAATAGAAAGCAACAGGGTTGTATTTCAAAGCAACCCTTTCAAAACGTTAAACACAATAGAAACTGTCGGCGAGCAACGACCAAAAATAATGTTATTTTTCAAGCTTGGAATGAAAAATATTCGGCTTCGGCTAATCGGCCAAATTTTGCCGTAGGCCGAATGTTGGCCGATTACCAATTTTTGGCCGAAGGCCGAAGCCGAAGCCAATTAATCGGTCGAACTCTAATGCGAATGAGATTTTTATTTTGTGATTTGATTTTTCATTGTTAAGTTTATTTGTGTATAAAAATAAATGTGTTGTTTCTCTGTAGGTCAGAGAGTAGTGTTCTAGCGCACCATACGGATATGGTTGGATCGACTCCTGATTTAAATAAAGGGTGGTTAAATTTGTAAGTGCAAAGTAAATCAAAATGTTCACGTCTACAACAAAACGTAGGTAAATTTATATTCAACGGACTGTCATTAATAACTAATGCCAAAAACAAATTATGTATAATATAAATCATATCGCAACTCAATATATGCCCAGATATACATATAAAGGGTGGTTAAATTTTATACGCATAAAGTGCATTTAGGATGTGTAGAAGAAAGCAAATACCTGTAGACTTACGAAGTAGGATATCTCGAACAGAAATTATGGCATGCCGAGCAAGGTGGTGAAGGACAGTTGGGCTTTCTCTCGTTGAAACACAACAAGTTTTCTTGGTCAAATTTTGAAATTAGAATGAGAGAGAACCTTTCTTATATCTCTCATAAAAAATCGAAACTTGAGCAAGGAAACTTAATGTGTCTGATGTGAGGTATATGGAACATTTCGACTTGTTATATCCCCGGGTGAGAGTATTTTCTTGCCGCTTTTACGAAGGAGATAAAAAACTATAAAATTAATGCCCCTATTACGGTTTTTAACTTTTAAAATAGTTTGGTTGGGATTGATAAATTTGCATTGTCATTCTCCACTAAATTAACAGTTGACTTTTCAGTTGTGTTTTGGTATCGTCATTTACAACTCAGTGTAAGTTTGGTTGAGAAAAACGTTGAGTATACACAACTGCTTTTTAGTAGTTGGGTCTGTGGTTGTGATTTTCTAATTATAAGTTGGTGCGGTATAAAAAGCAGAAAAAATGGAAAATTTTCAACTAGAAATATTTATTATGCTTAATAACAAAATTTTTTAACAGTTTCAGTATCGGGGGTGCAACATACATAAAAACATTTCTTCAAATGTGATTTTAGGTGATCCAACTTATAACAAAATGTTTCTTTGTTCTGCCAGAAATAACTAAAAAACCCACCAAAATATTTTTTAAGGAATTCGTTCCCTAATTTGATTATTCCTTACCTTACATTAGGTAGTTCAAGAGGGTTGGAATGACCACGAATTTTTCTTTTGATACGTAGCACATTTTCGTCCTCATAAAATAAATTTACACATATTTTTATCTATTTGGGATGGTTTCTTTGAACTAAAACACTAAAAAAATATATTTTCTAAAACTTTGTGTTTTTTAAATTTACTCACTAATTAATTTTTTTCTGTCAAACTTGATATTTTAAGTTGGCAACACGTTGACAATTTCAACTAAAAGACAGTTGTGGTTCATGATACTAAAACACAGTTTGGTCGTGTGTAAGTTTGGTCTACTCTTAGACGACCAAACTGAATTTAGTTGAGAACCATGATAGGGGCATAAAAATTTCTGCGTATTTTTAAATGTATAAACCATGTATAACTTTAAGACTACTGGATGTGGCCAGTAAAGATTTCGCTTCATATATTGAGTTTCATCTAATAAAAAAAATTCTTAATCAAATACATATTTAAAAAAAAGCATATAAATCCTTTCGAAAGTTTTACTTTCTTGCTTCAAAGGCAGTATAAATTATTCTCAATTCTGCAAGTTTCCCCAATAATGATAACTTAAAACTTTAAAGTATAGCTCGAAAGCTGAAACACAAATAATTACAATTAAAGCAGCTGCGTCCAAGCCTTATGAACAATGTGCAAACTTTTACAAAAGAGGTTTTGTGCTTTCGCACCAACGGGAGCACAACAGCTAATCAGATATCGGCGACAAGAACAAATTTAAGAGCTTTCAAAGCTGTCCGCAATTGCAAATATCAGATCAGTTATCCTGCTTATCATTTAGCCATTATTTATTTATAGAGGTATAGTACTTTGAAATGGAATAAAACAAAGATGAAATTTTTAAATTGACATGAAATTTATTTTATTCGAAAGGTAATCTTCCGGCATTATAATTTAAATATGACCTCTGGCATTTGACCACCACGGCTGGCTCGTACGTATTCTAATCTGTAGATAAAATATTCGATTACTTTTTTAAACATTTTTGGCCGTATATTGGTAATAATGCGGCGAATGTTGTGGTCAATCGTTTGGAACTTATCGGCGTAGATTAGCGACTTCACATATTCCCACAAAAAAAAAAAAAATCTAGCGGTATTAAATCGCACGATCTTGGGGGCCAATTCACGGGTTCGAAACACTAAACTATGCGGTTATCAAACGTTTCCTTAAATAAAACAATTGTGGCACAAGCTGTGTAACTCAGTCTTGTTGAAACCACAGCTCCTGCACATCATGTCAGTAATCATGACTCTATAGCCTGATTATAGACTATATATATACTGATTCGGGTCTTCCTCTACGCTACGCTTTACAGCAGCAACGACTTCTTCTGTATGCACTGTACGACGTCTCTGTGGATGCGTGTTATCATTTAAATTAAAAGCGGTGCAAAAACGTTCCATAGTTAATCGAACTAATTGCTCGATTATGGAATCATGATTTTCAAAATATATTTGCACAATTTGGAAACGTTGTTCAGTCTATTCATGTTGAAAGCCCAAACCAAACTGAACATAAGTCACTTGACAGCTGACAAAATGGCCGCCAGTTAAAGTGTTGCCAACTTAAAGTTGTATGTCTCTATAAAAAATAACCTGTATAACAAAACTACTTAATCAAATTCACGTATATTATTTTTCCATTGCATAAAGTTATTTGAAAAAATATTTGAATTATTTAAGTTATTATAGTTATTCGAATAATACTCCATTAAATACTGAAACAAAAATATAAGATTTTTCATCCAAAATATCTTTATACCAGTTTGGCTGATATATATCTAATATCTTACTGTATACACAATGTTTTGTTACCACCTTAATCTACAAATTTAACCAAAGAAATTGGCATTCTTAAACATCCAAAAAAAGTTCGGCACGTGTACTAAATGCCTACAAGTAATATTGTTTATGTCGATGGTATAGAGAGAATGAATACAAAAAAAAAACTGAAGAAATAGCGACGATAAAAACAAAAATATATTGTGAAAAATATTTTGTTTCGCACGAGTTGTTAATTTCAAAGTTTTTTTTTTTTTTTTTGGACAATTGACAAATGCGATGTGACATGAGGCACGAAAAAAACAAAAAGTTTGTAGATAGTACATATGTATGTATGTTTGTATGAAGTCGTATATAAAAATTTCAAATTTAAATTATAGATTTAAATAGAGCAATTAATTCTTCAACAGCGTTTCTGTTCATGTATGTATCTGCAGATGTTTCACATTTATTTGCGCTAAAATGTGCCTTTAATTTGTTTTGCTTTTTAAATATGTAAAACTTTTTTTAAATTTATATCGAGGAGATATTAAAGTTTGTTATTTTAATTTATGAATAGTTGAAAGCAGCCACATGTTTTACGTTAAAGGTTCCATTTTATTATCAAAGTCTTTGTACTACGCTGAAATTTTTTATATAAGTTTGTCGTTCAATTTGTAGTTTTTATGATTGTGAACAGTCAAATTCATTCAAATTACATACATATGTGACAGCACATAGAGAAAGGGACCTAAGAGATATGCACGTTTTATGAAATTGAAGTCGACAACTACACAAAACAAGAGGTAGGGACCACCTATGCGCGTTTTCAAGGTTGATCAACACGTTCCTGACGTCATGAGATGTTTCGCTTTAAAATGAGACCAATATCAACACGCTCAGTGATGGTACACCAAAGATACACGTATTTAAATCTTTAAAATGGCTCTCCTGAACAAAACCGGTTTTTACCCTTAGGTCCCTTTCTATTTTGCGCGTCACATATGTATATATATCGCTACTGGAAATTACTAAATATATGGATAAATATTATTAGTTTGTTGAGCAAAAAAAAATTATTCGTTTGTAGTAACGCTAATGTCATTCCGCAATTTTTTTACTCACTTCTTTATTGTGACATCTCCGCATATAAAATGTCATTGGAGACCTTAACCTTATCCCCTAGTCTTCTGGTAGTCTTTATGATAAAATATATCTATATGGTTTGTGTTCTTCCAGACTCAGATCTATCCATGTTTTCAATTTCATCAAAATCGGTGAGATAATTTCAAAAAGGCAGAAATTGCCCCCACCTCCCCTCGTGGCCATATTTAAAAAAAAAGTATAGCCCAAGTCTTCTTTTGGACTCAGATCTATCTATATTTTGCATATCATCAAAATCGGTTATATAGTTTATGAGAGGTATAAATTTCCCCCTACCTCCCCTTGTGTTCCTAGTTTTAAAAAACATATTACATATGTGTCCTTCTAGACTTAGTTCTATATATATGTTCTAAATTTAATCAAAATCGATTCCGTGGCTTAGCCGTTAAAGCGCAACAAACAAACAATAAATTTGTCTTCGTATTTATAATATTGGTTAGCAGAGACACCTTGAGCTATTACTGCCACGAACCGTTTACCCAAGTTACGAACCTTTTTTTAAGCAAAGAAACAAACCATATTGAAGATTCCCAAAAAAAAGCTAAATTTAATTAATTAAAATCTTAGGAGATCCCCGGCATTTCCCCGGAGAAAGAGGGCAGCACTGAAAATATAAAAATTTCACAGTGGCAGCACCATTATGCTATGTAGAGTTGTTACTAGTATTTTATTATTTCCTAAAAGTTGTTGATTAACCCCCAATGAACTTACGTTCCAATAAATAAAAAATAATAATAACCATGACATCAACCGACAGCCAATATCGTTAAAATATGTTGCTGGATAGCAAATTCAATAAGTTGCCGTTATAAGTCTTATTGCAATACGATTATCGTAATAAAAGTTACTGAACATGCAAACTAATCGGAATCTTCGATACTATGATCAAAGTTAAACTCTGCAGTTTGTCTGATTTTATAAACTAGTCGTACTACTGAAAAGCCTGCGAATGCCGGCTTTTTCTCAAGTGTGGGAAATCATACTTCATTGTAAAATATTAATTAAGTTTTTGCTGCTGCTTTTTGTCGGCATAAACTGACACCATCTAATGAAAATACCTTACTTGTATTTAATTTCTCTTAGATAAAATTTTTGGCTTCTTACTCAAATTCTGCTGTTGTACATTCGATCCATTTTATTTTTACTCACATTCTCAACAAAAATCAGTATCGCATATATTAACACGTGTACTGCTACTGAAAGTTGTATTTAATGTTAAAAATTAATTTTAATTCTATATGCTAAATTTAACCGATTGCTTTAATAGTTTTTTGCAGGCAACTTCTAAAGTTGGACTTATTATTGGTATCTACACAAAATAAGGGTATATAATATTCGTATATACTGCATATTTTTTTTGCATAACTTATGCTTGGCATGAGTGCAAGCAACAGTTAGTAGATGTTGTGCTCAATGTAATTATTTGCGGTGTCAAGTCCGGTTAATTGGAAATTTATTTATAATGACTATGATTGCGATTATTTAAAATTGATGTGCATCCACCTGAGTTCTTACGTGACCAAGTGTAAACTTTGTTAGTTTTATGTCCATCCATGTACGAGTATCCTGACATACCAACATGCTTAGAGCTCTTTGGTTTTATTTAGAAAGATCCCTGCAAACATTTACAATGAAAAAGTGTTTCTTAATTTTATCACGTTAAATACATTTTGATGTATTTTTTTTACATATTTTATAATACGAGCTGTAAAAATAAAAATAACCCCACCTGGCAGTTTTTAAAAATCTCCAGAAAAAATTGTGTAATAATGAAGAGTTTAATAGTTTTGTCACAACGCTAAAAGAAAGTGTTCGCAGGGATATAATTTCTTTGTGTTTGTTCACCGGTTATGTTATTGTTAGTGAGCTAACGTTAATAAATATGAGTATATTATGTTTTTAAATAACCATAGAAATACTATAAAATCTAAGACTGGAATGTCCGAAATTTTATAGATCAAATTAACTCAATGAACTGCACGAGACTTTAGTGAAAGCAAGACAGGAAGTAATGAAGAATATTTCATAAAATTTCATATTTATTATGAGTTTATTTTTGCTGTAAATTTAAACTATTTTATTAATGTCACGAATTAAGTTGTAAATGTAATAAAACAGTTCGTCATTTTTAACTTGATACATTTTCATTAGTTGTAAAAGAGTATTTCATATATTTTCATTCACATAAAGAACACTATCCTAGTAAAAAAAAATCCAATTGAAATGCAGTTTTAAACTAAAAGTAATATGATCGAACTTTAAAAATAAAAAAATTTCATTATTTTAAAGATCAATACGTAACATTAACATTTGATGTAAAATTTTGGAATACTTTTTCGACCCCAAGGCGTCAATTTTGCTAGTCTATCAGCAAAAGCCACTGGTTTCACGTGCCCACTTAGGAAATAAAAAATAGGTGTCTGAACTGCGTATTATATATATGCATTTTTCTGAATATAATGGATCAGAGAACAGCAATGAGTAGTGAAAAAGTGAGTACAGTTGAATCATGACTTATAATTTCTTGTACTTATGCGCACTCATACTTATTCTAATGTTGCCTATGAATTAGACTTGTGTCCAACAGTTCTTTTTGAACTAGTTCGTTCAGTTGGACACAAGTTCGGTCAAAATCATCAATGTAAATTAAATGGTTTTGAAACAACTTTTGATTCAAACGCTCTCAAACTACTTCAAAAAGAACTGTTGGACACAAGTCTACTATGAATTATATTCACTAGAAAGTTTGAAGTTCGCATCGAACTCATACTTAGCAACATTTATGATGTTGTTGATTTCGACTCTCCTTAACTCAATGCCTATGGACGATGCAAAATAAGTCTGATTCACAATGCGGACTTCGCATACGAATAGCTTTAATGTTATTATGAAGTTATGTGTTTCTCTGCTGCTTTTTCTTTTGTTTTTTTTTGCAGGAATTTAAAAACAACTATATTTAAATTTTTACCCCCATATTCATAAAAAAATAAAATGAATTTAAAATCCATTTTAAATGTTATGGACATGGGGGTGATAATTTATTTTCTTTAAATCTGTGAAAAAGCTTATATCAAACTTTCAACAAAGATTTTTTTGAAATTTAAAAAAAAATACCTAGCGGGATGTTTTAAATTTTTTCAAGTTCTGTGTAATAAAATAAAATAATGAAAAAAGGTTACCAGCTCTGAAACCCCTTGCAAAGTCCGGAATATTCAACTGACACTCCTATTGCAGCAAACATGGGTGCAGGGCTGTAACGAATGAATTTTTTTTAAGGCTTAAGCCGTCGAATTCTTGGCAACATTTCTTTCAAATCAAATAGGTAGCTTAGGCCGTACGTAAGTATTGTAGATATTAGTAACGTTTTTTCATTCGACCTTAACTTTCTGTGTTGGATTGTTAAAATAAAAACGATCTTATGCTTAAAAAAAGAAGGGAGACACCTGGTTAGAGCTATGCTGTTTAGCTATATAAAACTAATTTTATGAGTTAATTAACAATGCAATAAAATTATTTGTATTTTTAATACTACTTATTATATCGAGCCCTTTTTTCGATTATATCGTAAGCGACATGTTATCGGAAATGGACTTTTTTATTGAAATTAAAATTTTATGGGCCTACACATAGTTTAGAATTATCAAAATGGCAAAATTGTTGATAACTTTTAAGATACACGCTGTACAATTTTATCGTAAGCGACAATTTACGGACAAAAACAAATTTGAATATTTTAAAAAACCTTCTCCTGAAAAATTTAATTTTTGTCGCTTACGATAAAATCGAAAATAAGGCTCGATATATTACGGCACCTGCAGGAAATGTAAGGAACCCGGGGTAATTGAGACAGTAGAACATCTACTGTGCCACTGTCAGGCTCTAAACCGCACCAGATATGACTATCTTGGTGATCACACTTTTAGTAGTCTTGATCTTGATTAGATACAGGCACCGCGAACTAGCCCGCCATACTTACAGGTTTCTTGTTATATTCTGGTATCGCTAAGGATCAATCCTGGTCTATGCGAGGTCCTTGACCACCCAGACTAACCTAACCTAACCTAATACTACTTATGTAATATTTATAAAATTAATTTAATTATTATTAATAAAACAAAATAAATTCGCCACAAACGCTGACTTAGCACCCCTGTTCTTAAAGTTCTTATTAGTAAGTCATCTTCTTCTTTACGAGCAGTAAAAAATAAAGAAAGCAAGAACGAAACGAAAAAAATGTAAAAGAAATCAAAACGGAAAAGAATTTACAAATGTAATTTTATTATTTTTTTTATTTTTGTTACGAAAATCATGTCCTAGGTCCTGTGTCTGACAAAAAGAGCATAGCTCTAAAAAATCGTTTATAGATAATTTTTTAGAAACCAATTTCTAATTGAGTTTATGTGTTTTGCTTTTTTCTTTATAGATTTGGTGGTAAAAACAACAAATTTGGGATCCCTTTTATCTACAAATATTCGTTTTCATTATGGTCGGGTAAGTGCATTTGAAATATTTAATTATCAGCCTTGAAAGTTAAAGATTTAAGTATGTACATATGTACAAAATATGTTAGAATTAAAAGAAATTTTCTAAAACTGCCTAAATGTCAGTTAATTTGGTATATTTTTGACAAAAGAAAAACATACAAACGAATACATTTAATCAGTCATGCAAGTCGAGTTTTGAGAAAAGGTTAGACAGGACGGCTTTATGATTTGCATGCACAAGAAAACACACCCACTACGGTTGCTGGCTAAATCAACAACGGAAAATTTATTTCAGTTTTTCTTTTAGCTGTTTGTTGCAGCCACAATGCCATAGAATTTTTCCTCATTTCATTTAAAACTATACAGACATACACACGTCTACATATATATGAGTATTTACTTGTGAGTACCCAGCTAGCATTTTGTGTCATAACCGAATCTTTTCCGAATCAGCTTGACGGGAAAAATAACCGCATATGAGCTCATTTTTCGATCATAAATGATACTCCCGTTGTGAGAAAATGGTACCCTACAAATGAATCATACTAAAGAATCATTTATGATACGATTTGCTGATTAATTTTTGAGCAATTTTCTGGTAGTATTAAATCATGAAATAACCTTTTGGCGGTTAATTTCCATTTTGTTCCTCTATTTTCAAGAAATCAAAATTTGATCATATAGATGAATCATAAGTGAATCCTTTTTCAATCACCCAAGTGATAAATCAGTCTTTAATCATCAAAAGTAATCTGAGGAGAATCATATAAGAGATTTCTGCAAAAAATGATCACCACAATGCTAGCTGGGTACCCAGCTAGCATTTTGTGTCATAACCGAATCTTTTCCGAATCAGCTTGACGGGAAAAATAACCGCATATGAGCTAATTTTTCGATCATAAATGATACTCCCGTTGTGAGAAAATGGTACCCTACAGATGAATCATACCAAAGAATCACTTATGATACGATTTGCTGATTAATTTTTGAGCAATTTTCTGGTAGTATTAAATCACGAAATAACCTTTTGGCGGTTTCTTTCAATTTTGTTCCTCTATTTTCAAGAAATCAAAATTTGATCATATAGATGAATCATAAGTGAATTCTTTTTCAATCACCCAAGTGATAAATCAGTCTTTAATCATCAAAAGTAATCTGAGGAGAATCATATAAGAGATTTCTGCAAAAAATGATCACCACAATGCTAGCTGGGTATGTGCTGATAATGCAGCACGTTTACATATAAAGTTTATAAACTTATACAGGTATACTCATAGCTACACCCCTTAACAAATGGGCCTCAAATAATGATTAACTGACAGGCTGTCTGTCTGACTGACTGAATGTCCGCCTGTCTGTCAATCTATTGAAACTATGTAAAGTCTGTAAAGTAATTTTTTAGCAATGAATGGGAGCGCATATTAAGCCGCGTTTGTGTTGGGTTATTTTGGTTGTTTACAAAAATACTCGTACTCTCAGCTGAGTTAATAACGTCTAACTAGCGCTAAAAACAACAAAAACTGACTGACAGTAAACTAGCAGAACCGGCCGCCTGTTCGTCTGTTCATTTGTCCGTTGATTCGTTTGCTTACTTGTTCATTCTATTGGCTCTTAGCCGGCCTGTCTCTGTTAAGCTGTGTAACAAACAAAGTAATGAACAAACGAATAAACACAACTGACGTGCAACTTTACAAAAAGCAAAAAAAAATATATATATATATATGAATAAAAAAAAATCAATGCTATTGTTGCCGCGGTGCCGTGCAACGGAGTCATAAAAAAGTTGCTCTACACAGCGAGCGAATCAGTTAATATAAGTCTATCACACATACAAACATTTACTAATGGGTACAATTTGGCTTGGAGGAGCTTGAAGTGCTTAAGGTTTTATAAAAGCGCATGTATGTATATATGTAGAACTATGTGTCGATATATGTATGTATACCCGGCGGGAAAACTCAGAAGACCTTCTCACCTTAGACCTTATTAAAGGCCTGCCTTGATAGGCGCCGAAAAGCCATTCTTGGGGGTGCATTGCACCCCAAGAATTGCTGTTTCCCCCCCCCCCCCCCCCCCCCTAGAATTATTAAAAATTGCATGTAACTATTTTTTTTATTATTACTCATAAAAATCAGCAGTCATAATGTCCCCCGCCCCCTTCAAAAAAAATTTTATAGCTACGACAATGCATGCCTTAGGAATTTTTTTGATTCAATTACACTGTTTACTAATTTTGTGGTAGATATTGTCTGGTATAACAACAATCTGTTGTTGAAATTTTTGTTCCAAACACGCCCCAAAGTCTTGAGTTACGGGTAAAAACCCGGTTTTTCGTACCCGTATGAACTTATCAACTTCTAACTAAGTTGAATATTAACCGATTTGAAATTTATAAACGGCTTTAGAAAGATTGGATTTAAACCTTTCGAACAGTAAATCTCAGGCATGTGTGGGTATTTTTCTATCAATCTAAAGGGTGTTTTTTTATAGAGACACAAGTTTAAATGTTAATAAAACAAGGAAATATATTTTTAATATCAATAAAGCGGTCTTTAATGGAAAGAAAATTTTATGAAATTAATGTTTAAATATGATTTCTGCCATGTGGCAGACCTAATTCTTGATTACTTATTGTTAGCTAATTTTTTTTGAAGATACTATAAATAAATATATAGTAAAAAAAAATGTGGCAGCCACGGCTGGAGCGTAGAAGGCGCAATCTGGAAGACCGATTTTCATCAACTTTTCGCAGCATTTGCGGCCGTATTTCGCCATTAACTCTTCGAATGTTGATTTCTAGATGTTTAATTGCTTGTGGTTTATCGACGTAGACAAGTGACTTAAAATAACCCCAAAGAAAATAATCCAATGGAATTAAATCACACAATGGCCAATTAATTGGGCCATTAGGTGAAATTATTTTTTCATCAAAAATTTCTTTGAATAATTAATTTGCAGCGCCTGTTGTGTGGCATGTGGCTCCGTCCTGTTCGAACCACATTTTCTTATTTTTATTTTTTATTTATTTATTGTATCTTTAAATATGAACTAACAATAAGTATTCAAATCTTAAATCTAAATATAATTATTAGGCCCGACTAGTTTCGGACATAAACTAAGTGATAGTAATTAATAATACATAAATTTCGTATTAAGCACAATAATTATTTTCAAGAAGTATCATTTGGGGTGCTGAGTATTAGGGCCCTTGTGTCCCTCTTTTTTAAGCGGATGTGTCCAGTAAAGTTCAAGATATTACGAGCAAGCGGATTAGGATGTGACTCGAGTTTTGTTAAATATTTGCCTGCGTATTTTGCAATTTCTTCAGTCGCTAGTGGCATATTTAAATCACGATGTATATTTGAATTTTTGATTTACCATGGAGCCGATGTTATTAACCGTAAAATTTTGTTTTGCCTTCGTTGGATTCTCTCTACATTTGAAGCTACATTCCGTAGCACCATAGATATATATTGGTTTAAAAAGCGACTTGTATATCAAAAGTTTGCAATCTAGACTGAATATTGAATTTCTGCCAATCAACCAATGTATTTGAGTTAACTTAAGTTTCATTTGAGTTAGTTTAGAGTCTATATGATGTTTCCATGTAACCCTTCGATCAAGGTGTATGCCAAGGTATTTCACTTGAGAATGTTAAGGAATATTTTGATTGTTGATTCGAATGGGGGAACAGATATCTTTTCGTACGGTAAACGTTAAATGAACACTCTGTTGTTCATTTACTTTAATTCTGCATAAGTAAAGGGTGTTTTTTATTGAGGTATAGAACTTTAAGTTGGCATCACTTTTTTAACTGGCGGCCATTTTGTCAGCTGTCAAGTGATTAATATTTAGTTTGGTTTGCCATTTCATCATGAACAGGTTGACAAAAGAACAACGCTTGCAAATCGTGCAAATTTATTTCGAAAATAATGGTTCAGTTCGCGAAGTTTACCGCAAGCTCCGTCCATTTTATGGTCGACATAATCGTCCATCAGAGCAATTAATTCGGTTAACCATGGATCGTTTTCGCACTACGTTTACTCTATGTGATAATACGCATCCGCAGAGACGTCGAACAGTGCGCACCGAAGAAACAATTGCCGCTGTAGAGCAAAGTGTTGAAGAGGACCCGAATGAATCGATTCGCCACCGTGCACAGCAATTGGAGCTTTGTCCATCAACTTTATGGAAGATTTTGAAGATTTTGAATGTGGATGAGTTGTGGTTCCAACAAGACGGCGCTACATGCCACACAGCGACGTCACAATCGATTTATTGAAGGAAACATTCGATGAGCGCATAATTTCGCGGAATGGACCTGTCAATTGGCCACCAAGATCGTGTGATTTGACACCATTGGATTATTTTCTTTGGGGATATGTGAAGTCGCTCGTCTACGCCAACAAACCAGAAACGTTAGGGGACTTGGAAGCCAACATTCGTGGCGTTATTGCCAACATACGGCCCCATATGCTCGAAAAAGTGGTTGAAAATTGGACCTGTAGAATTGGCTTTATTCGAGCCAGCCGCGGCGGCCACATGCCCGAAATCATATTTAAACATTAATGGCATAAAATTATCCTTCAAATAAAGCCAAATTGATGGACATTAAAACGATTTTCTTGTGTTTTATTTCAATTCGAAGTTCTATACCTCTAAAAAAACACCCTTTACAACCATGTTTCCAGCTGAGTAATATGTTCCTGGAGATTGTGGGATGCCTCATAAGGACTTTCGTGCATACTCATATAAGCTGTATCATCCGCAAATGTACTGGTGTGTATATTATTGATCACAGGCAAGTATATATTAAATACAAGACTGGCCCAGCATACTACCCTGTGGTACACCGGAAGATATAGATTCGGGCACACTCATGAATTCTCTTTCCACAACAGTAAACTTCCTATCAACAGTATAACTTTCCAAAAGTTGTTATATATTTATTGGCAGATATGTTTTCAATTTTAAAAATATGCCTTCGTGCCATACTTTGTCAAATGCCTGAGAAACATCAATAAAAAGGGCAGAACAATACTTCTTTTCTTCAAATGTCCTCCTTATAACTTGAACCAATCTATGCGTTTGCTCAATAGTGCTATGCTGACTTCTAAAGCCAAATTGATGGTCCGGGATGCACCCATTATCAGCTAAAATTTTGGGCAATTTAGTCATGAGCAGCTTTACGAATAGCTTTGAGATTGTTGATAGTACGCTTATAGGTCTATATGACTCAGCCTTTGTAAGATCTTTGCCCGGCTTCGGAATCATTTTGATCTTGGCAAGTTTCCAGTTATGTGGAAAATACTGCATTCATAAAGTGGCATTAAAATAAATAACAGGATTCTTATTGCAATACGAGGCAACTTCATCAGCATCTGGTTACTAATTCCATCAAAACCCGGAGCTTTCTTCGGGTTGAGTTCAGCAATTAGTTTATGCACATCACGCGTCTTAAACTTTATTTGCTGAGGGGGTAGAGCGACTACATTTGGCAAATCAATTACACCAGTACATTAGCTATGGCATAGTTAATATGGGAATTCTTAGTAAGGAGATTTCGACTTCCAAGAACCCCTCATTTTGTGAGGTTCGGAAAAAAAATATTCGAGCCAAAAAATGGTGGCGGTCAGATGGGGGCAAAGGTCATAAAAGATGATGAAGTAGCAGCCAAAATTCCAGTAGAAGTGCAAATTGAAATCAAGAGGTTTTGTCGTACTCAATCCGACGAACAACCCAGAGGCGAGTACAAGGAATTTCTTGAAATGGTGTTACTGTTTCTAGGTGAAGGTATAAAAAAGTTTCACTTCGCACCACCAGGACCCATCAGTCATGCTCGTTGGATGGTGAAAGGGATATACTGCCTTAAAATTTTCTTATTTCGAGAATATCTGGGTTTAACCAAGAATGAATTTGATGGAGTCCGCGAGGTCAGTATATTCATCGTCACACTTTATGTAAAAACTTGGTTTAGTGCTCCAAATAACGATTTGAGCTTTTAAAAGCCATTGCTCATTATGATGCAATTGATAATACAGTTTCGCAGCGTTTGGTGAAGAAATTTTGTGGACATCTCTGGTACCTTAGAGATGAACCTGTTGCTCTCGCATTATTTGACCAAAAGACGACAAAATAAATAGCGGCGCCAGTGAAGAGAAAGGTCGTTCTCGCCCAGTCATTGGGTTCACAGGTGTGAAGCGAATTACGTTAGCTGCCACAGAAGTACTTCATCATCTTCTATGCCAGGAATATATGGTTTGGTTTTAATATTTTCCCATTGATCTTTAAAACGTGCAAATAATGGCACTCCTGGCCCAGACATTTTGCCGAATTTAGAATCGAACACTTCTTTCAATAGCAGTTCGTAAATATGAACGCGCCAGGGGCAATTATAGCCCTGTGAGTAAATTTTGTACAAATTCCGCCTTTGTTAAGGGGGCCCCCATAGGAGTCGAGATAGGACATAGGTATGTTCGGAGGAAAAGTTGAAGATGAAAAATTACTGCGAGTCGGTCTTACATTTTACCCCCTAGGAGGCACCATAAAACTGGAAAAAGCGGATTTCTTAAAAAAATTATTCAAAAAATTATTTATTTGTATGGGGACAACCTTAATGGTTGAAGATAGACGATAAGAATGTTCAGAGAAAATTTTCGTAATGAAAAAATTTTGGAGGTCAGTCATACATTTGACTTCGATAGGTACGCCCTAGGGGCAGTTAGAGCCCTGCGAGTAAATTTTGTACAAATGTCGCCTTTGTATGGCAGCCCCCTTAATGAGTCGAGATAGGATATAGGTATGTTCGGAAAAAATGTTAAAAATGAAAAATTACTGTGGGTCGGTCTTACATTTTACCCCCCTAGGAGGCAACATAAAAGCGGATTTCTTAAAAAAATTATTAAAAAAATTATTTTTTTGTATGGGGACCACCTTAATGGTTGAAGATAGACGATAAATATGTTCAGAGAAAATCTTTGTAATGAAAAAATATTGGAGGTCAATCATACATTTGACTTCGATAAGTACGACCTAGGGGCAGTTAGAGCCCTGCGAGTAAATTTTATAAAAATTTTCCCTTTATATGGGAGCCCCCTTAAGGAGAGGAGTTAGGCGGCCGGTGTGTTTAAAAAGATGTTGGACGGAGAAAATTAATGGATGCTCGTCATACATTTGACCCTGGTAGCGGTGACCCCGGGAAAGTTATATGTTTTTTGTAGTTTTTTTTGCTTTTACCCTCAACTTTGAGGACGATGCGGAGCCCTTTGCCCCCATCTGACCGCCACCATTTTTTGGCTCGAATATTTTTTTCCGAACCTCACAAAATGAGGGGTTCTTGAAAGTCGAAATCGAAAAATCGTAAATAACGCCATACCTACAGTACATGTGTTTGGGGTAAATACGTATTTTAAATGATCAGCAAATATGTTACCTTTTTCAGTATCGCTTCTTGCCCAACCTTCCGTAGATGTGCGCAGAGCTGGTTTAAACTCAACGGGTGTCTTAAGCTTTCTAGCAGCGCGCCATAAATAGTAATTAGACGCTGGTGTGACATCAAGATTTTCCAGATAGTTTTTAAGAGATGCAGTTTTTTCATGTCCACGCAGCTCTTGGAGTCGTTTAGTGCACTCTTTAAATCTAATTTTATTCTGGGGTGGTCTGTGCTGTTGCCATTCCTTTCTAGCCCTTCTTTTTTCACTTACGGGACGTTCAATATCCGTGGAATAAATTCTATCAAGATTAAGATTAATGCCACGTAATTGAGGTACGAACAAATTTCGAATCATGTTCCTATACCGTTCGCCATTGACAGTGACAGCTCATAAAGCTCACCAAACAGTAATTTTCTGTGGACAAAAGATTGTGGATTCTCCTCACTCCAAATGCGACAATTCTGCTTATTTACATGGGTAGGTAAATGCCAGAAACAGGCTTCATCGGAAAATAAAATTTTAAAAATTTTAACTATTTGCATCTATTCATAATGAAATTTCAAAGCACAATAAACAAAAAGCAACAGCTGTTAAATGGGTTCTCAAATAAAGCAGTCATGCTAACTCAAACTTGTGACACTCTAAAAAACTCCCTTTATTTGTTTCGATTTTTCGTAATTTTTCTAATTTGGATTCGTTCTTATGCAGCTTTTGTGTACAGTATCCATGTCAGTTATAACTTTATTTACAAAAGCTAATTGATTGTGAATAAAACGCTTGTTCGTTTTAAAAAATCTATTTGAAACTTATTGAGTTGTTAAATATTTTATTAGAAAATTTTTTTTTATAAAAAAAAACTAATATGTTTCGTGTTCTATTTATGCCTTTTCAAGGTATTTAAGCTTCCAGGATGATAAAGCTAGAATTTAACAAACATATTTTAACACATATTAAAAAATTGGATTGGCGACCACTCAAACTTTTTTCCTTGAGAGGTACTTCATTAGTTTTTTTTCACAGTGCTACTATTCTTATATAACTGCTAAAGAATGTCTTGGAGGGCCACGACTTTTGCGCATAAAAGATAAGATACAAATTCCACAATCCCTTCTATGGAAAGGGATCAGAGATGGAGTAACATTTTTGTTATATTACATGTGATAATTATTACTGAATAAATAACAGCAAAGTTAATTGTAAATATTCTCACAAACACTAGCAGAACGGAACAGCTAGCTGTTTTCGAAGGTCGCTGCAGCTTCATCTTCGGCGTTCCTTTTTTTCCACTGTGTGTGGAGTCACTTGATGGAGATTTCTGCTTTATGTACAAAACTGTATGTTTTTTTTTATACTAAAGCTAAAGCTATATCCATTCATTCGAAGGCCTTTCAGAATCACTGGCGAAAGACGCGAGAGTGGAAGGCCTACCCGGAAATGACAATTTGTGTAAAAGAGATACAAGTATGGAATAGTTCGAGCAGGCTTTGTACATCCAATAGGAGGAGTGCAGAGGCCTTCTAGAAGGCATTCTTACTTCTTTTTTTCCCGCTGGGTATATATTTATATATATTTATTTGTGTATGTGTGTGTGTTTGTGTGTACGTGCGTTTGGGTATGCGCGTTTGTTGTATGCTTTTGCTTATAGCTTTTTGTCATACGATAAAAAGTTCGCTGGCCGTTCATGAACTACAAAAATCCGCTTTTTGCGGTTGTTGGCTTATACTATTACTATTCGCTACAACATCTACAAATACATACAAAATTTTACTTACAAACATTTACACCATGTATTTAGTTACTTACATATAATCAGTTACTATACATGCATTTACATACAACAATATACATACCTGTACAAAATACTAGCACAAAGCCATGCTAATAGTTTGACTGACTTGTTGTTTGTTTGTTTTTGTTTCTTGCCTTTTTTTTGTTGAAACATTGTGGCGATTTAGCATGCTACACTTGGTTGATGTGATTTCTAAGAATTTATCGATCAGGCGATTTTAATGGTTTGGGTCTTTGAGATTTTACACTTCCCATAATAAAACTGTTCTACAAAGTTCCATTCTTGGAGTGTTACATATAATGAAATTTGGCTTAAACAATATACTTATTGCATATTTCATTGGACTGTTATTAAGACTTAGGTCAATACGAGGGCGGTTCGGAAACTTCTTAGCCTAGCACAAAAAGCGCAGTATAAACAGAAAAAAGTTAAGTGTTTTGGAAACTTCCATCTCTGCTATGAACACATGTTAAATTTTGTTTTGATCTGGCAACTCCTTCATATAGGAACAGGTGTTCACAAAAGACGCATCCGCGATTTTTTAACAATGGAAAAATTAGAAATGCGTGGTGTCATTAAACATTTACATAAAAAAGGTTTGTCGGGATAAGAAATTCATAATGATATGGTGAATGTGTGCTCCTTCATATGCAACAGTAAAAAATTGGGTTGCTGAATTTAAACGTGGTCGAAGATGAACCATGTAGTGGACGTCCAAAAACAGCAACAACAACAGAAATTGTAGCCAAAGTGCATGATATGGTATTAAATGATCGATGAATAAAAGTGCGTGAAATAGCTAATATCATGGGCATCTCAAACGATCGAGTCCATTTAATTTTGCATGAAGAACTACAGATGAAAAAGCTTTCTGCAAGATGGGTGCCGCATTTGTTAACAGTCGACCAAAAACGCATAAGAATGAACATTTCTCAAGCTTGTTTGGATCGTTTTAAGCGAAATAAAATGGATTTTAAGCGTCGTTTCATAACTGTTGATGAGACATGGATCCACCACTATACTCCAGAGATAAAAAAACAATCCAAACAATGGACTGAAGCTGGAGGAAGTGCCCCAAAGAAGGCAAAAACAATTCAATCGGCTGGTAAGGTTATGGCAACGGTTTTTTGGGACTTCAAAGGTATTTTATTGATTGACTATCTGCAAAAGGGTAAAACAATAAATTCAGAGTACTATTGCAACCTTTTGGATCAATTAAATGTACAAATTCGAGAAAAACGTCCTGGCTTACAACACAAAAAAAATGATTTTTCATCAAGACAACACACCAGCGCACAAGAGTGTTTTAACAATGGCTAAAATCAACGAATTAAAGTACGAGTTTCTTGACCACCCACCTTATTCTCCTGATTTGGCTCCCAGTGACTTTTACCTGTTCCCAAATCTAAAAAAATTCCTTGCTGGCAAGCGTTTTACCTCAAATAAAGATGCAATTACAGTTGCAAACCACTATTTTGAAGACCTTGAGGAAAACTATTTTAATCAAGGGATAGAATTGCTAGAAAAGCGTTGGACTAAGTGTATTGAAGTTTCAGGAGATTATATTGAAAAATAAAAATATTTTTGAAAAACTAACTATTCTCTTTCATTGATAGGCTAAGAAGTTATGTTATGTTTATATCTTTATAATAACCTTTGTTAGAGTAATGGGAATTTCACGCAAATATGAAATGTCGTTTGTAGAATTTTGCACGTATATAACGCAATTTTGTCTTAAGTCGCCTTATGAAATTTACCATTTTTGGGCACATTAAACACAAACATATATATCTATGTCCGTTATGGACTCTTAACCATCCACCCGATGTGCTTCAAACTAGTTTTATTTTAGATTAAATTTTTGGAAGATAATTCTAGACACTTAAAATACTGTATTAGCTCCATTTGTGAAGTCGATTTGAGAATTTTAAATTATAACCTATAAATGTTTTTCCAATTGTAAATTCTTAAAAATTTGCATGTCTTGCAATTTTCTATGAAGGCACTCCTAATGTTTAGATTCACTAAGAGGGTATTTTTGGAAATTCGAATTTTAAGGTGGTAAAAATAGGTTAGAACTGGTAAAATCGGTATCCCTACATCTCCGGAACTAATAATAAAGCTAACACAAAAATCCGAATTTATGAAAAAAAATAAGTAAGACTGTTATATTGGGCTGTGCCGAATCTTACATTATACCCTAAAAAGAAAAACTCGTCTCGTCTTTTTTTTACTTTGAATCCCAATTTAATTATAAAAAAAATAGTTTTAACTAGATACTTGTATATGCCAAAAAAAAAAGCTTAAATTTCCCAGCTCTGAAATCGTTTTTTTGATTTTTCAATACTAATCTATTTCGGACCATTTGTAACACACCACTCCAAGACCGTAGTCTCTACCTTTTCTGGGAGCTTCAGAAAACCGATTTCACATACGGACGCACGAACTTACGTACATACGGACATCGCTAATTCGTCTTGCATATTCATACGGACCCAGAATGTAGGGTTAGCTTAGGTTAGATTAGGTTGTGCGCTCTCATGTAAATGAAGAAACCAACAACACAGTTATAGGAAGTCAGTATCGTGCACGTAGTCCTTTAAACTTTTCCCATCAATACCTCTAAGGTGGGTAATGCCTGGTAAGGTGTCATCTCCAAAATAACGGGATCTCTGCTAGGCAAAAACTGGACAATAACAAAGGAAGTGCTCCATTGTCTCCATGTCCTCCATGCATGCCCTGCATTCATTGTCATTCGTGGCTCCAATGCTATACAAATGCCTTCGTAGATTTGATTGGTCCGTTAAGATACCGAGCTCGGGCTTGTTTAGTTTCAACAATCCCCTTGTTTTATCTATCTTGGTTACATTACCCACAGTATCATAATTCCATCGTGTCCTGTGGGCCATCTTCGCGTAATTTTGTAACCAAATCTTCGCTGCCTTGAAAGGCTTTGTATTACTTAGAGTTACTGTCCATAACGTTCTGGACTTTTTCGCTAGTTCATTTTCGGTTACGCCGTAGTGGGCAGAAACCCATACAAGACGAATGTTTCCATGTACTGCGTAATCGTTTATCATGTTCTTGCAATCTAAAATGGTCCTGGAGTTTACTCTCTTTCGGTTGTGATTGCCCTAATTGCCGACTTGCTGTCGGTAAATATATTGACCACTGTTGTCCCAATATTCACACTGATCCATTTTAAAACCCTCGTGATCGCACGAACTTCCGCGGTCAGACAAGCTTAAGAAAATTTTGGTCTCTGGTTCTTCTATGAAAAAACCTGAGCCCGTTCTTTTCCCTAGCTTCGAGCCCTCAGTGTAGCAGCAAACTCTTACGGGTTTGATATAAACTACCATCATATATATTTTGTTCTAGGATTCGATTGACCCAGGAGTGTCTTTCTAATATTAATGTCTCTCATTCAGTTATAGACCTGGTTTCACTCGCTCGGACATTTCCAAAGTCTAGTCGTATCCGTTCAGTGACGTCCATATGTTCTGATGGTGTGGTATATTCACCCTTGTTCCAGTTGTCGACATCGACGTCACTTTAACACGATGCCATAAATTAGGGCCTGGTATACCCGTTGTCGAAAAAAACTGACTCCTGTTGGCAGGTTTATGCTATTTTCTAGACCTTAGGGAACGGAAATAGATTTTCAGTAGCACAAAATTCTTCTCGAGAGCGAGTAAATAAGCCCCAATTTTTGGTATTGTGTTAAAGTGACGTCGATGTCGACAACTGGAATAAGGGTGATTGTTTTGTCCGATCCATTCAATGTTTTGATTTTATATGCAGCAGTATGCAGCCTTACAAGAGGTTCTTGTGAGAAGTTAATAAAAATAAGATTTTTATCTTGTTATACACAGAAAAAATTATGGGAGGTTTTTTAACAAATATGTTTTTGAAAACTATGCTAAGCTTTATTATTTTACTTATTTAGTTTGATGAATCCGAGGGGAACTTTTTATATTTCGGGAACTGGCAACACTAATGTCAATAGCTAAAATCTGGCAACATCATAATAAAGTTTGACATTTATTAGCATAAACGAACTCACAACATGTTGTGAGTTTACAGTAAATTCGAAAAATCGATTTGACAAACAAAAATGGACATTTCAAGAGAAAGTTTTCGTTGGATTATTTTTTACAATTTTCGACGTGCATTATCTCAACAAGAATGTGTCGATAAACTCAGTTCTCTGTATATCGATAAAGCATCATCAAAAACCACATTATCCCCCCTGTTCTGAAAATCACGGTGATTTCAAATCACGTGATTTCAAAAGTAAACTATTAATAGCTGACTTGGTAATGGGATTTTATTGCGTTTTAAGTATTTTTCATTTATAATAGCATATTTTCTTCCAACTTCCAAAGCTATAAAGCGTAAAATATACAAAAGCAATTATTTAGCTTTTATTAATTTTTACAAATCACCGTGATTTGGCATGTCGTGATTTGCAGAACAGGCCCATATATCGCTGGTATAGTGAGTTCAATCGTGGTCGTAGTTTCGTCGCCGGCGAATTCCGTGAAGGTCGTCTCAAATCAGTTGTTGTGCCACAAAACATCGATGCAGTGCGTGAACTGATAATGCAAGATCGTCATGTGAAATATTCTGATATAGAGGCATCCTTGCACATTAGTTGCACTTTAATACATTCGATTTTGCATCAACACTCAGTTGTAAAAAAAATTTATTCTCGTTGGATCAATCGCTCAAAAAAATGCTCGCGTCTAGTGGTGTAAGGAAATGAATAAAAAGTTCAACCGTGCTGCTTCAAAAGACGAGTATAAAATCTTGACAGGTAACGAATCATGGATATATGCTTATGAGCCGGAAACAAAACACCAATCGATCGTATGGGTGGGTATTCCAAGATGAGTTAAATCGAACAAAATTTGTTCGTGGAAGAAGCACAGCGAAACAAATGCTTGCCTGGTTCTTCGACGAATGCGTCATGTGGCCACTGTTCCGCTTGACAACGTACAACTGTCAATTATGAGTGTTACACGACAATTTCCTTGTCGGAACTCTTCGGAGAAATTCGTAAATTTAACCCCCGGAGACAAATCATTCTTCATCAAACAAGCCAACTTTTAAGCAGTCAAAACATCGAATTGATGACTCATCCTCCGTACAGTCCTGAGTTGGCGCCCAATGATTTTTTCTTGTTCCCGAATATCAAAGGTAAACAGTCGAAGCGTTCAAAAACCATATTTTGGAGGTTTCTCAATTGAAATGAAAAAACTGTTATCATAAATGCTTTGAACGAATGCGAAAGTGTATTGATCATCAAGGGGAATATTTTGAAAATCAATAAAGCCATTTTCATTTAAAAATGTTTGTTATTATTTGCTATTCCCGAAATATGAATAGCAGCCCTCGTATATACAACATTATTTTAGAAAAGAAAAAATGGGCTTTTCGTTCTATTAAAATCTTACAAATTTTGGTATTAAAATTTTACGAATTTCGGTATTTAGTTTTTACCAATTCGGTGTTAGTTAATTTTTTTGAATTTAGTAACTGAATACATAATAAAGCATTTTCTGTGTAGTGGGGTCTATAGTCAAGTTTTAATTTTCTTAATTTCATTCTGCACCAGACATCCGAAATTTTACCTGTGAATTTAAGCTTTGGCGAAGGCAAACGATTTTGTTTTCCAACATAAAACTAATTTAACATTGAAAGAGAAAAAAAAGTATTGCTTGATATGAAAATTATGTATTAAGGTTAAACTTGTATCGACTATAATGACCAGTATATGTCATTCATTATTCATAGTCGCTTTAATTCAGATTTTTTAATTTTATTTTTATTTTTTTGTGTTTTGTGCAGTGTTGCCGAATCGCGGGTAATTACCCGAATCAGGTGTAATTTTTATGTGCATGTGTAGCTCGTGGGTAATTGCTCTCAGGTGTAATTTACGGGTAATTTTGAGTTCGTTTGTTTTATATAATAAATCGTGTGTGTTCTGGCTTTCACATCGTTTTCACATGTTTTCTTGTGAGTTTGGATGTTAAACACCTAAAAAAATTTATACAAAACAAGAAAAAATAATTTTTTTGATTCGAAATTTATATTACAGACGAACATTATATAGGAGAGTTTTTTGCCATCGGAAACTTATTTTGGGAAAATTTGAGTTGCATTTCACTGGGGCTGATACCAAATCATAAGTAGACCTTAAACAAGATTTTTGAAAT
Source organism: Tachina lurida (assembly GCA_944452675.1). Classification (NCBI taxonomy): domain Eukaryota; kingdom Metazoa; phylum Arthropoda; class Insecta; order Diptera; family Tachinidae; genus Tachina; species Tachina lurida. Next base: position 36,472,528 of record OX101754.1, on the reverse strand, counting down.
GTGTCAAATATTTATTTTAATATTGGGTGTAATTCCTTTGAAATCGGGTAATTTTGGCTACTACGAGGTGTAATTTTAAATATATGTTTTGGTAACACTGGTTTTGTGGCTATTGCTGGCTGCTTTTCAGCAATGCTGGCTGCCACTACCACTTTGTGTTCAGCTATTTAAATCTACTTATGTATGTATATGCCCCCGTTAGAAGAAACTTTCGTAGAGCACCAAGAGTTCACAACACATATTAACTGTGTTACTACTGCGGCTGTAAGTCTTAAAACCCAACCGACTCAAACTAATAGAAAATTCAAAAACCAAAAAAAAAAAAAAAACTGAAAATATAAGAAAATAAGACTTTAGCATTAAATAAATAAAACTAACTAACAACAATGCATGTATTTCTGGTAAAATGATACTTCAGCTTACAAAAAAAAAACTGTCTAAGTAATCATTTTTATTTCATTTTGTATTCTGTGACTAGTTTCGTGCTCTTTCCACTTGGTTGTGGTTTTGTCATATATTTTTTCCTTTTTTTTTGTCTTTGTGGAGAACGAGTATTTATTTTCCAAAGCATACAGGTATTTTTCAACATTGTTCCCTTTACTACACGTACGTACTCGCATTTGTTGCACACTGCCTAAAGAAAATAACATTTAAACGTCTGACGAACGAATGAACAAATCACACGAACTTTTTATTGAAAGAATGAACAAACGAATAAAATAAATGAATGTATTTAAGTTTTATGTGCAATTAACACACCTTTTGCTTTTTGGTTTTATTTACCTCAATTAAATTTAATTAAATGAAAAAAAAAAAATAAATAAAATGAAAAGCAAAGCAAAATACTCGTTCGTACAGGTAAAATAAACAGAAAACTGGATAAACTTTGATTTTGATTGCGTAAATTTTTAACTGGGCATGGATGATTTAACTCAGAGGGTTTAAACTTTAAAGTATATTGTTCAATAAACACGGATGCGTTTTTAATACCCTACAGCAACTCATAGAGTAGAAATATTATTAGTTTTAGTTATGGCAATAAGTTAAACAACGTTTTTGCGCTGCATCTAGGAAATGTAAGCCTTCTTTATGTTAAAATCTTATACATAAACCAGAGAATGATAAAAGTATCATTTGAAGTACTCTGATTATTGGCCGTCAAACAACTATACATAAGTATAAAAATACTCGTGAGTATTTATTGGGCTACACATGAGTATTTATATACATACATCTCCACACACTTTAAATATAACAACAACACAACCCGCGTAACAATTATAGATTGTCTGCGGAAACACCAAGGATCTATGGCGGGAATCGAACCCACGACCCCTAGACTGAGAGGCTAGCATCGCTCTCACCACTCAGCCACAGGGGAACCCAAACATCAATGCTCCCAGAAAAGTGAATTGGTGAAACGCTAAAATCCCTGATTGCATGACAAAAACGTGATGAAAATATTTCTAACTAAATACTTTTTAGAAATTATTTATCACTTTACATATTACAAAATATCAGTTTGTAAACGATTTTTTAAAGCAAATTTTACGATTTTTTTTTTAAAGAATAATATCAGTTGCTTAAATGTTATACATATTTATTCTAAATTTACCTAATTATCTGATTAATGGTTTTAAGTATCCAAAGCACAATTTTTATTCCCTTTCATACACGCAAATGCATACGGGGGCGTATGATGAATAAATACTCTAGAGTGTCATGCAAATATTTATTTGATCAGAATAAATATTCATACTCTGAGTATAAGCATACTCTAAGTATAAGTATGACAGACACTCAATACGCTCAATACTCATATTCCTTTCTATATATATTTGTATAATATTTTACTTTTTCGCATAAATGAAGTAGACATATTATTGTGTCTTGGAATATGCAGTACCCTGCAAATTATGTGACTAGTCCATACATGCATGTAAAGTCTACTCCATGCAGAACCAGCACTAGTTCAAATATAATCCAAATTTATGGATGGACCACATGATCCAACTTTGAATTACATCGGACTAATCCCAAAACTACCCCAATAATTATGGACCACTCGTATACAATTTTTAAGTGGCTTAGAAGAACAATCATAATCTGTTAAACCAGAACACTTGTGTGAAACGACATGATCCATGTCTGCACTACATAGGACCATGATATAGCTAGACTGTTTCATCTAAATTGGTTCAATATTATTTACAGAGTACTGATGGTTGTTTGAAAGCAAATATGTGAGCTTACGAATTGTCTATCTATATATACGTGTATGTATGTATGTAACGTATGGACTCCAAAACGGCTGGGCCGATTTTGATGAAATTTTCAAGGAATCTTCAGAATATTCAGGCGAGTGGCACTGTGAAGTCTGATTTTTGATATTCTGTCTGCGAGCGGAGGGGCGTGGCAAAATCCAATTTTCATATTGCACCACCAATGCCATATATATATATTTATATATTTATTTTTTTTGCGGGGAGGGGATGTGTAGCGAAGCACAACGGGTTAAGCTAGTACGCAATAAAAATTAAGATTATTTATTTGAATATATTTTTTAGTCTTATCTTAATTCTCTGATATAAAATCTTAAATCCAACGAAGCGATATTTTGGCTTGAAACCTGTTGTACTTTAAGTGTGGCTAGCTTATCTTGTTTTTCTAATATCTCAAAGTTTAATTAAAAATATTTCTACATATCGCTTCTTTATAACCACAGAGGCATAAATCATAGATGCTACTCCAAGTTTTTAAGATATACAAATATTTTCTTTTCTAAAGAAGTGCTGGTACAAACTTTTTATATGAAATTTTTACACAAGCTTAAATATGATATAAAAACTTTTTTTACATTATTACCTACAAAAACGACTTCCAGAGATATGTATGTATGTGTTGCATTAAAGGACCCATATGTGAAATTTCTTATTTTAAACTTTTCAAAATTTCGTAATGGGTAGTAAGTACTAGGGATGTAACGAATGTTCGCATTCGCTTTCGCATTCGCAAATTATTCGCTTACTTTTGCTATTTGCATTCGCTTTTGCATTCGCTAAAATGTATGCGAATATTTAAAGCGAATACTAGAGAGAAAAAAAAATGTTTTATATCTTTTATGAAAATAGTTTGCGATTAACAAACGTCAAAAAAAAACGAAAATTATTTTAAGCCAACATAAAAAAGACACATATACTTACAATTAAAGCATTCTAAAATTTTAGCGGAAAACTATTCTATAAATAATTTCTCGTAAGTATCAAAATGGAACCGATTTCCAGCGGTGTTTGGAAATATATTTCAGTTTTTGCTTAAAGCTAGTCTGTTCAAACTTTTGAAAAATTGTTTGTTGTAAATTCCACGCGAAACAAGTGGCACTCATATTATTTCTAATGAAAACTTAAATTGTTGAAATCCTTGTTTTTCCCAAGATGTACAGAGTACTACTTCTGAAAGATTTTGTCAGGAAATATTCATTCCTTTTCTTAATATGTATTTTGACAGCGAATGGTTGATTGCCTAACATTCTGTAAACTTATTAGTAATTATTATCTATACTTACTCCTATATAAATTTATTTGCATGTGATATTTTAACGAATTGTAATATTTGCATTCGCTTTCGCATTCGCATTCGCTTTCGCAAAAATTAAAATGTATTATTCGCTTTCGCATTCGCATTCGCTAAACTGGTATTCGTTACATCCCTAGTAAGTACTCTTTTAATGGCTTACAAAGTAATGAGTGGTACCTATTTATCTAATTATTTTATATCTATAGCAATTGGCTCCTCGTAATGAATATAATAACTATTTATTTATATCATTATGTGAAAGTAATTATTTTAGTACTTAGCAGTTGTTAAAAAAAATATGTAGAGACAAAAATGTCTTTCTTCTTCTATTAATGAAATATGTAGAGACAGAAATTTATTAATTGTTAAAATGACTTTAGAAAACAAAAAATTAACTTTCATTTTACGTTAAACTGACTATATCGCCCCTACCATGTCAAAATTCGTTTCGTTTTTTAGATTTGTTACCTTGGTACCGTAATTTCTGAGATATGCCTCGTTTCAAAACGTTGCACAGTGGCGTGAATTAAAAAAAAAGTGGTAAAAAGTCCGCAACTTTTGAACTAGTTAACCGATTTCGATGAAACCAACTGTTTTGGAAAGTAGAAGTGTTGAAATTTTTAGAAAGCATATTTTGAGGCACCCTGTTGTAAGACAGGGTAGCTCCAAACAGCCTCAAAGTGGGAAAGTGCGGGTATCGAAATTCTTTCGGAGCTTGTAACTTTTGTAAATAGGGACCGATTTCAATAATTTTTTCAGCGGGACAATCTACGTTAAGAAATAAAAATAAAACATGCTGAGAGTACCATTTCATCTCTTTCAGTTTCCAAGTTATTTGACTTGAAAAATTTATTTTTTAATTTTTGGCCCTGACTTTTTTTATTCGTTAGTACATAACTTCTTTATTACTTGGCAAAAATCAGTATGTTTTAATGTTTTTGAAAGAAAACTTCATTACAATTCATATAAAAAAAAAAATTTTTTTGATATCTCAAAAATTGTAGCAAGGAATAATTTTGCAATTTGGATTTTTAAAAATTATGAAAAAATTTGGTATATTTTGTGAAAAAAGTATTCTTAATTTTTTTTGAATATTTTAAAAAATTATTAAGTATTTGATAAAAACTTTGATTGTTTCTGAGAAAGGAGACATTGAGAAAGGCTGTGAAATAAATTTTGGAGATTGTTGTTGGTGCACCCTACATTCAGCATTGGTCGAAAACTAGCAATTTTTTTTCAAAAAATCCGATTTTCGGATGTGGCAAAAAAATTGCACGGTCGTTTTTGTAAATTTTTTGGTTTTTTATTATAAATAAATTTGTTGTTAGTAGCCTGTAAGAAACTTTCGACATCCTACACAGAAATGTAGGCAGGAGAGGAGATTTTCTAAAAATTATAAAATTTTTCTAACACAATTTTTCCCAATAAGAAAAAAGTATTATAAAATTATAAATTGGGAATCATTTTAATTTTTATCAATAGCATACATTTAGTTTTGCAAACTGAAAAAAAATTATTCTCCTACCTTCAATACTTTTTGAAATATTCGAAATCCAATTTTGATTAAAAATTTTAATTTTCTACATTTTTTATTTTTGTCTAAATTATTGATCTTATTTTCTTTACTGCAAATGTTTCTTAATTTTTTCTATGTTATTACAATAGTAGATATAATTATCTATTCAACGGTATATAATATGTATTCCTTTGCCATTATATCAGTTTTAAAATGTATACACAAATATAACACCTCAGGTAACAATTTACGTGTATATCTGATACTCAAACAAACCCACATTTTTTATGAACTCTTGAAGCTGTTATTAAATACTTTTTTTTACTTAAATACAATAAAATATAAGAATTTATATACATAAATATAAGTATATTTATATACCTACAAGGACAAATAGATTGAGTTATTTATTTATTTAAAAAAAATTAGTAGTTAATTTAACATTAGAACATTAAATTACGAAAAATTTTTTATGTAGCTCCTTTTTAAACGCATATAAATTGCCTAAGTTTTGAATATAATTTGACAGAGAATTCCAGAGACTTTTTGCCATGATATCAGATATTTGTTTGTATGAATATAAATACTTATGTATCAAGAGATATATGTACAATGTACATATGTATCTGAGACATCATGGCCTAGCAAGCTATTAATTTCCTCTGCTTCGGGATCGTCCTTCTCGATTTCAATACTTATTTTTGACAACCATTTCATTCTTATGCCTTGTATGCAAATGATGCATTAGAGCATTTACGTGTATTGAAAAGTCGATATTGCTTAACATCTCTATTTCTAACTTCCTGTGCTTCTTCGGTTAGTTCCCCCAGAGGAATAATGTTTTTTCTATTTGTTCTTTTGTATACGCTAGCACTTTATGTACGGTTGGAGTTATTGATTTTCATGGATATAATTCATTTATTAGAATCAGAGTGTCTTTTGAATATTTTTCAAACTTGTCCTTATTAATTAACTTTTTGCTATTTATGACGGCCAGTATTATTTTGAAACGTCTTATGAGATTAAAACTAAAACCAGTTATAGAAGATGTGGTTTCAGGGTCATCAAAAAATCGCCTAGCAGTGTTGCCATTATTGGAGTTTCCATAGCCATATAAAGGTTTGTCAATGATTAATCCACGTTTCATAAACTCATCTTGAATTCTTTTCTTTTCTTCCAACTGTATCTGCTTTAAAGCAGAATTATTCGCAACTGGAGCGTTCTGATGTTCTGGTACACTGCGATACTTGTTGTCGTAAAATGTACTCCATGAATCGAATCTGAGCATGAAGTGGTGATATTCCAAGCTTAAGGGCATCTTCATTAGTTGGAGTATAATACTCAATGTCCTTAAAATCAGAATCTTTCTTTCCGCATATATTACAAATCAAATAAGATTTTGTATCGGTTATTGCATTTGCAACTTTTCCATCTATCATTGTTAAATAAGGTCTAAAAGATATTGTTATTACTCGTCCTAATATATGAACGTCAATAGGTTCCATATTAGAAATTTCATGTTTTATACCATCAACCAGATTTTGAGTTGTTTCTTTGTTTTCCTTGATGTATTCAAAATGTATTGGTCGGCATAAAGACTTTGAGCCTGGAGTAGTATTTACCCACATATCTTTAAATGCATTTTTACTTGTTGAAGGCATTTCATTATGTAGTCGAAGCCTTAATGGTACTAACGATGCCATTAAAACTTTGGAAAAGTCATTATCGTATGCACTGGGCTGTCTATATTCTGAAAATCCAGATGATCCATCACATCACCATTTGTATATTAGTGTTAGTTCGGAATTATTACATGTATCTAAGTCTCTTTCGTCAAAAGTAGCGATCAGTCTTGATCCTGTATTATGAAGAAGGTCTGACAAACTAATATCAAGTCTTCTTGTTTAATCCTTTTGCTCCTGCGTCGAACGTTATCGTAATCTTTATTTGGCCGACCAAACTTCTTTGGGTATATTTTCGTAGATAGTCCCATATCTAACCAATCCTGATTTTTATTCTGAAATTTAGAAATTGATTTATTGCATTCACGTATCTTCTTTTCATATAATTAAAAAAAAAATCAAGTTTTTTCCATAAACCGGTGTTTACAGATAAACCATATGTAGTAGATATTGTGTACATCATTTGGTCTACCTTGTCCAACCGAGTACTCCCATCAGTGAGGTTTTCCCACATTAATTTGCAGAGCGATTTATTTTTAATTGTTATCTCCATGATAGCTATAACTGAAATAATGACATTAAATGCATCGCAGCTTAAATATATAGCTATTTTACAAGCTACGAATACAAAACCGATACAAATATCAGGTAAAACCATATCCATATTAGAGATGTGCGCGCAGGAACCTTTGTCCTTGTAGGTATATAAATATACTTATATTTATGTATATAAATTCTTATATTTTATTGTATTTAAGTAAAAAAAAGTATTTAATAACAGCTTCAAGAGTTCATAAAAAATGTGGGTTTGTTTGAGTATCAGATATACACGTAAATTGTTACCTGAGGTGTTATATTTGTGTATACATTTTAAAACTGATATAATGGCAAAGGAATACATATTATATACCGTTGAATAGATAATTATATCTACTATTGTAATAACATAGAAAAAATTAAGAAACATTTGCAGTAAAGAAAATAAGATCAATAATTTAGACAAAAATAAAAAATGTAGAAAATTAAAATTTTTAATCAAAATTGGATTTCGAATATTTCAAAAAGTATTGAAGGTAGGAGAATAATTTTTTTTCAGTTTGCAAAACTAAATGTATGCTATTGATAAAAATTAAAATGATTCCCAATTTATAATTTTATAATACTTTTTTCTTATTGGGAAAAATTGTGTTAGAAAAATTTTAGAATTTTTAGAAAATCTCCTCTCCTGCCTACATTTATGTGTAGGATGTCGAAAGTTTCTTACAGGCTACTAACAACAAATTTATTTATAATAAAAAACCAAAAAATTTACAAAAACGACCGTGCAATTTTTTTGCCACATCCGAAAATCGGATTTTTTGAAAAAAAATTGCTAGTTTTCGACCACTGCTGAATGTAGGGTGCACCAACAACAATCTCCAAAATTTATTTCACAGCCTTTCTCAATGTCTCCTTTCTCAGAAACAATCAAAGTTTTTATCAAATACTTAATAATTTTTTAAAATATTCAAAAAAAATTAAGAATACTTTTTTCACAAAATGTACCAAATTTTTTCATAATTTTTAAAAATCCAAATTGCAAAATTATTCCTTGCTACAATTTTTGAGATATCAAAAAAATTTTTTTTTTATATGAATTGTAATGAAGTTTTCTTTCAAAAACATTAAAACACTGATTTTTGCCAAGTAATAAAGAAGTTATGTACTAACGAATAAAAAAAGTCAGGGCCAAAAATTAAAAAATAAATTTTTCAAGTCAAATAACTTGGAAACTGAAAGAGATGAAATGGTACTCTCAGCATGTTTTATTTTTATTTCTTAACGTAGATTGTCCCGCTGAAAAAATTATTGAAATCGGTCCCTATTTACAAAAGTTACAAGCTCCGAAAGAATTTCGATACCCGCACTTTCCCACTTTGAGGCTGTTTGGAGCTACCCTGTCTTACAACAGGGTGCCTCAAAATATGCTTTCTAAAAATTTCAACACTTCTACTTTCCAAAACAGTTGGTTTCATCGAAATCGGTTAACTAGTTCAAAAGTTGCGGACTTTTTACCACTTTTTTTTTAATTCACGCCACTGTGCGTTGAAATTCTCATAGACGATATATAACTCAATCACCCTAATCGGGAATAAAAGGCGAACATTTTGTTCACGTGAAATGGTGAATAAAATTAGAAAATAGTATACTAACAGAACAAGAACGCAAACATTTGCTATCGCAATTTTAGGGAAAAAAGGGAACACTTTTCACGTGAACTTTTATTCCCGATAAAGCTGAATAAGAAATATTTTAAGCCTGGCATGTTTAGAAATACCTTAAATTCATAATTAACGACTGCTGTAAATTACAAATTTTCATATTGGATAGTTTGACATGGTAGGTACGATATATATATATATATATATATATATATATATATATAGTATTTGCATATAGAACATATTTGTAATATCGCATTCTGATGTCTTTGCAAGATCCTGAAGAAAATGGAAAGCCTATGAAAAACGCCCATTTATTAGCAAGAGCGTCTTGGTGTCAGAGTACCTGTTCTAGCGTTTCCTCCTCCTCTACATCACGACAACTTTTTAGCCTTTTATAAATATCTTGCAGTCCAATTGGAATACGTGACTTACATTGATTCTTCGTATCACAATTTGTTGAACGTTTTTTTGAAATAAAAGCTCGAACTTGCCATCTCTCATATAAGGCAGTTCTAAATGTTAGAAAGCTCTAGAATATGTAATAAAGCCAATCCTTTTACAGAATAATATTTATAACATACATACCTATCAGAAGGCATGAACTGGTGTCTATTGTTTTAAGCGGACTGCTGTGATAGGCTTATACAGGCTACATCAAAACAAAGCTTTACGTTTAAGTTTTTTACTTTTTAAATCGGTTAAATTTTTTTAAAAGTTTTACCTTTTTAATTATTAGCGCCAATTTTATATTTTCAGGGGCAGAGTCACGCCCAATTTAGTCCACTTTTCTTTATTCAACTACGTGTCACTCTCTGCAGTTCCAAGGTGTGTAAAAATTGGTTGAGTAGAAGCACGTGAAATATAATATTAAATTTTAATGCGCGTGTCTCAGCCCACTTCTTCAATATCGTAATTGTGGCATTACAAGAGTCCAAGGTGTGTGCAAAGTTTTTAAACAATAGTAGATAAGTTAAGGCACATAAAATTAAAGTAAAAATTTAATGGGCATGTTCCCGCCCACGTTTTTGGTAATGGAACCTAATGGAAGCTATACCCACCTACACAAAAATAAAAATTTTCAAAGAAATGGAGACGAATGGATAATATTCTGATTTTTTTATATCGGTTGAAATTAGTTAAATATTGCTGAAACTGAACTTAATCTAAAAGCATTTTGCTTTATAAAGGTTGTGAGATATGGCAATATCTCGCCAAACGTGGCGACACACATTTTTTTGTTTGGCGATGAAAATTTTGATATGGCGATTGGCGATTTACTTGGCGATATTTATAGTACTTGGCGATATTTTTGGATACGTTATATAATGTTAAAAATATGAAATTTTTATGTAAGGAATTTTTTTCTACAACACAAAATATTTCGTGCAAAATGTTGTAACTCTTTATCTCAAAAAAAAAAAATTTATCTGAAATTCTAGAATTTAAAAAAAAAAATTCGGGCCTACAAAATCTTATTTGTTGTTTATGAAACAAAATTGCAACCAACATTTTGATAATGAAGCACCAAAAAGTCTGCACGAGTTTTCGCCTACAGTGTATGATTACGGCGATGCTTGCTGCTGGTACTTACCACTTCAAGGATGTGATATGTGTACTTAAATACATACTTAACTAAACGTTAATCCCACAAGAATTAATCAAGAATTAATTAAGATAATAACTTTGATCTTGGTGTTTAAGGTCAATTTATCCTATTTAGATTGATATTTTGGAATAAGTTATTTTTAAGTATTTTTTTACACGCCAATATTTTTATGTTAATGTAAACTTTTGTCTTAACATTTCGTAAACAATTGGGGTATTCAAATGGTACTCATAAATTAACACGTTTTAAAGTAATAACACGAAAAATATGATTGCTGTGAGCAACCTCTATAATGCATTGAACCCCCAAAGGGTTCCATTTCACCTATGCTGAACCCTAAAAATGGAACACAAAATTAGAAAAAGTCCCTGAAGAAATGAAAATAATTATCATTACTCACCTTGCAAGGGTGCATGCGATTCGTTTTGTGCAAATGCTGCTGTCGTTTAATATTTTTTATTTTAACTCAACGTCTTGACGCATTAATAATCGACTGTGTAGAAAGCGTAATTCATTATAGATCCGTTAATGCGATTTCGGTCATAAAATACAAAGAACAAGTTTACAAAGAGGATGCGTGTAGACATGTATGAATGATTTAAGATACTTTGTACATATCTGCTGTTGAGGGTGTTGAAGGTGGACACAAGGTTACACTGTTCAATCTTTACAAACTGTTTAATTAAATATTTTTTCTCAATTTCTTTTCCGGTTAACTATAAAGTATCATTTTAATCAAGTAGCTACGCAGATTGCCCCTGCAATTGTTTTTTTTTTTGTATGATTGACACAATTTTCAATACATCTTCGAATGCATTAGGATGTACATACATAAGTATTTATATAAGAACTTTTGGCTACTCACACTGATTGATGTTGTTGTCTTCGAAATAAGTTGCTTTGCAGCCAAATGTCAAACCAGTCATATATGGTAAAAATTTATATGCAGAGCAACATGCGTTTAGACTGCTTATGTACATACATATGCTAGAAATAATCGTAGAGATTTGCGCTATTTAATTGTGATGACTTATCTTTTTTATGGCTTTAAACAATCGTAAACTAGTACAGTAATTTCCGCTTAATTGATTTAAACCAAAAATTCATGTTTTTCTTTACAAGTCACGAAAATTATTTAAGTGATACTCTCTCTAACAAATTACATAAAATTTTTTTTTTAATTTATTAAGCAGGTAAATGAACTAAATGCAGGCCAGTTAAGCGGAAACTACTGTGCATTAGCGAAAGCAAGATCTTTAATGAAAAGAGCTAGTAAAATGAGCCTTTTAGATAAACTACGCATAAATTATGTATATTACTCTAACTGCTAACAACTCAAATAACAATTAAGCTTATGAAAGTGGCCTGAATCCAACGGAAAAAAAACAAAATATTCATCTAGATAACAAAATTAATGTGTGTTTATTTTTCAATTTGAAGTGATATACGCAATATATAAATTAGCAAGACGCTATAATTCGCTAATATTTTATGAATGAAACGCAATAGGTAAGAAATTGTCTAAGGGAGTGAAACTTAAATTATTTGCTTACTTTCCAACTCAATTACTTCTTAATTACTCGTATGTACGTATGTGATACCTAAAATTTTTACAACGCATTAGTTTGTTTTGAAGGTGCCACGACTTATTTATTTAAGTTTTTGTTTATTTGCTTCTACTTACATTTATATTTGCTTTCCTAATTATTTGTTATTAATATTTTTAATAAAGTAAAAATATTTTTTTTCATACAACGAAATATGGCCATTTTCACAGGAATGTCAACTTGTGCGACACCAAGCAAATATGCTGGTTTTTTTTACTTCTTTATATATTTGTGTAGGCCGTCAGCAGCTCTACTTTAGGTAAAATTTTAAGGAAAATCAAGTCACGTTGTTCAGAAATACAAGGTTAATTGCTTGCTGTCGCACGTGACTAAAAGTGGAATTTCTCAGGGAAATACCCATATACAATGACAAATTTACAATAAATTTGCACAGGTTCCAATGGTACTTGTGCTAATACTCATATATTATTTCCGACTTACCCTTAAATATTGGCCCTTATAGGCACAAATTGTTTATAGAATAACTGTTTATCACTTTTTTAACATTTGGCGAACATATTTGGCCGACAATAAAGAAAATGTCAACACAATAGTGAACACCACTCTCTTTAGCAGATATGATAAAGTAAAGTAAATACCTCACACCAATTAAATAACCACGTCATATCTCGGATCGCAGCCGAGGTAAAATTTTTTTTCTTTCAACTTCTATGGTCTTCTAGGTACACATTACCAAGTTGGATAAAAATTGTATAAGACGATCTAAGGACAGGTACACAGAGTTTTCTCATAGAATCAAGAAGATTTCTCTCTATGAACCGTTTTTAGGCCAAGGGGTATCCCAGCAGAAAGAAGCGAAGATTTTTTCATAAAAATTTCCTATTATTTTTATGTGGTAAATCTTATTAATTTTATCAAGAAGAAAACCACATGAAATCAAGAAGAAGTCTTATTATTCACAACTTTTTGTACTCAATTTCCGTTAGTTTTGGCACCAAAAAAACAATCCATAGAGGAAAACTTCTTGATTCTATTAGGTTTTCTTATAAATTGTAAACTGTAGGGATTTCTTATTGATTTTATTAGGTTACCTTATTGATTTTTTCTTTTTTTCTTCTTGATTTTCTTAGGTTGCCTTATTGCTTTATTCAATAAGGGGTTCTTCTTGATTTTAGTAGGTTCCTATATGATTATGTGTAAAGCATCTTATTGATTTTTTTAATAAGGAAATCTTCTTGATTTTATGCGGTATCTGGTTACTTTGTTTCTATAAATAGACATAGGACAATTTTTTTATGATCTTTTTCATTTTTGTATAAGAATGTTTGCACAATAATTGCAATGGTTATACAGGCTGCTTGTTAGCATATTGGGCAGAGTGCTTGTCTATCAGGTAGAAGTTTGCTGGTTCAATACTTGGTGAGTAAGTTAGTTACTAAAATAACATAATGTGTATGCATGTATGTATAAATAAATAACATCTACAAATACTACATACATACATACATACATACATACATATGTATATGGTGTAGAACTTAAATCAAAATACATAAGTACAGAGAATAAAGACGCAATTTTTTTTATTGAAAAAAATCAATAAGATAACCTCATAAAAACTACAAGATTTCTTCTTGATTTTTTCAAAAAGGTTTTCTCTATGAAATTAATAAGATTTCCTTATAGAAAATCTTATTAATTTCAGGCACTGTTTTCTCTGTGTAATAATGGGTTAAGAAGAATTTAATATTCGAACTGCGCTGGTGTGCATATTTTACAAGCTCCAGCCCTTGAAATCTAACTTACGAGTATATATGTATATAAAGTTGTAGGTTAATTTGTTGAGAGGAAAACCAAATGTCAAATGTAAGTTTAATTATCGATTGTCAAATTCGTATAATGGGATTGTAACACCGTGAATATTTTTGCTAAGCATCTCATTTTATATTGGAACATGTTTTGTATTGCTGTTGTAAATAAATATTTATAGCAACAATTCTGTGGCAAACCGAATCGCCCTAAAATAAAAATTAAAAATCTCCCATAATTATTATAGAAAATTATATATAAATTTTATTTGAGTGATAGAGTGACTAAGTGCGATATGTAAATTGTAGAAAATAATGTCTGTACGAATTATCGACCAAGTGATTAGTCATTTTTAAGAAATACCCAAAAAACATTGCCCGATCTTCTAAAAAAAGGTAAAGAATAACCCAAAAGTGCAAAATATTAAAAACACAAATAAATATTCCAAATACGGGTGATTGTAATTAATGCACCAACGCTCGAATTTGGAATGTATAATCGCAAATTTTTTTTTTTTTTGGTTTTTTTTAAACATTTTGCGGAAATTTGGCAATTACTTATTATGAACAAATACCCAAATATCTAAAAATGTTGAGTAGCCCAAAGTCGATGAACAATAGCGCATTTTTTGGGCCATGCAAAATTTTTTATCAAGCGATTTTCACTTTGTTGATTATTCATATAACCGTTTGCAGCAAACTTTGCCTTATTGGTATTCATAAAGAAACACAAATATTACCAATATTTGTATCATTTCAAAACTTTGGAGAACATCTTTCGTAAAATGGTAACATGCAGGCTTGCTCGGAAATATAGGAAAACTTTATTGGGCAGGAAAACTTTATGAGACAGAAAATCCTTAATAGGCTGAGCAGTGTTGGGAAACTACATGGTGTAGGAAATCCATAAGCTCTTCGGAAGAGCGACAGTGCAGGAAAACGTTATTATGTATTAAGGTATACACACGCACACAAATTTTTGCAAAGCCAGCCTTTGGTCGGGCTTAAAGGTTTTTTCCTCTCGGTACACAGAAAAAATAGTTTGTAAATACCATTAATTTTTTTTTTGTTTTATCAATTAAATAATTAATCAAATTGCAAGTTAAAGGAAAATCTGAAATATAATTTCAATTAAATAATCAGTAAATAGTTTGTTAAAAATTTATTTTTATTAGATTTCAAAGTTACTTCAATTAAAGTTATAGTTATGTTAACAATGCGAATTGTTGAATTTCCGTACAAATTTTGATTATCATAATTGTTATATTAACAATGCTTTTTTATACACTATCACAAACCTCGAAACGATTTCTTTGCTTATCTGCGCAAAACACTAGATGCCACAAAATACTGAATGAAGAATAATTTCGGTGTTAGATTTAAATTCAAGGGATAAGCAATAAGAGAAGAAACAAAAAACCGATTTCAAATGATTGAAACCACCAAAAAAAATGGTCAGATGGAGTGTTTAAAAAACTGCAGTCAAAATAGCAAAAGCCGTAAGATTGTGCTTTGCTTCGACTTTTTCACTTTTGAGTGGCCAAATACAAAATGTTGCTTGTTCTTCTGCTTCAGCAGCCCGATATGTTTTCGGGTTTTTTTAGTTTGACTACTGAAATACAAGTCCCTCTTACCCTGTGAATTTTGTGTTGCTAATTTTTGCGAAAGCTCTTAGGCTGAGTTTACATCTGGCATTTCATGTGTGCCATATGCCCAAAAAAATAGTAACCACTAATCACTAATGAAAAACTGTTTGGTTCAGACACGTATTTATTAAGTTTCATACAACTAATAGATAATTTTATACGGCCCTATGTATAAGCAAAACTTGGCATGAAGTTAGCATAAGTGACCAAATTGAATTAGGTGTTAACAAGTACATCCATACAATTTGACATTAAAAATGGTCGCCTTACCTAATTTTAACCCACCTCTAAGTCCTAGAATGATTTTTAATGTGAAGTTTCATCGCAAAACTCTTTAAGATCATGTTAAATTTTGCCACTTATGCTAACCTCATGCCAATTTTTGCTTATACATATGGCCGATAGAATCCAACATGATTAGAAACTGTTTAAATCAAGAAATATGTACATGTCTGAATCAAACAGTTTTTTATTAGTAATTAGTGTTTAGAAATTCTTGGGCACATGACCCGACCTTACTTAAAAATGAAAAGCAAAACTTAACACAAAATACACGTAACAGTGCACTCATAGTAATAGTAACATAAATGGTAGTTATTCAAAGTACCAGAGTTCGAGTTCACTAAATATCTAGGGCCTTATGTATAATCAAACACTAGCATGAAGTTAGCATAAGTGGCAAAATTGAACATGGTCTTAACGTGTTTTGCAATACAGTTTTACAATAGAAATCATTCTAGGATGTAATCGTGTGTTAAAACTACATTATACGCCGATTTTTAATGTCAAATTTTATATAGGAACTCGTCTACACGAAGTTCAATTTTGTCACTTATGCTAACTTCCTGCCTGTTTTTGATTATACGTAAGGCCGCTCGCTATTCTTTAATTTCTTCTACTTTCATACATCCGACAGTTCAGTTATCAAATCTCCTTAAGTTACCAAATCTCCTTGTCACCGAATTCGAAAAGGACTATAGATAACACAGACATATATACATACAAATGTACTATAATATTTTATTTAACTAAACCTCAATTACGAGGGCGGTTCGGAAACTTCTTAGCCTAGCACAAAAAGCGCGGTATAAACAGAAAAAAGTTAAGTGTTTTGGAAACTTCCATCTCTGCTATGAACACATGTTTAATTTTTTTTCGATCTGGCAACTCCTTCATATAGAAACAGGTGTTCACAAAAGACGCATCCGCGATTTTTTAACAATGGAAAAATTAGAAATGCGTGGTGTCATTAAATATTTACATAAAAAGGGTTTATCGGGACAAGAAATTCATAATGATAAGGTGAATGTGTTAGGTGAAAGTGCTCCTTCATATGCAACAGTAAAAAATTGGGTTGCTGAATTTAAACGTGGTCGTACAACCATTGAAGATGAACCACGTAGTGGACGTCCAAAAACAGCAACAACAACAGAAATTGTAGCCAAAGTGCATGATATGGTATTAAATGATCGACGAATAAAAGTGCGTGAAATAGCTAATATCATGGGCATCTCAAATGATCGAGTCCATTTAATTTTGCATGAAAAACTACAGATGAAAAAGCTTTCTGCAGGATGGGTGCCGCATTTGTTAACAGTCGAGCAAAAACGCATAAGAATGAACATTTCTCAAGCTTGTTTGGATCGTTTTAAGCGAAATAAAATGGATTTTAAGCGACGTTTCATAACTGTTGATGAGACATGGATCCACCACTATACTCCAGAGACAAAAGAACAATCCAAACAATGGACTAAAGCTTGAGGAAGGGCCCCAAAGAAGGCAAAAACAATTCAATCGGCTGGTAAGGTTATGGCAACGGTTTTTTGGGACTTCAAAGGTATTTTATTTATTGGCTATCTGCAAAAGGGTAAAACAATAAATTCAGAGTACTATTGCAACCTTTTGGATCAATTAAATTTACAAATTCGAGAAAAACGTCCTGGCTTACAACACAAAAAAATAATTTTTCATCAAGACAACGCACCAGCGCACAAGATTGTTTTAACAATGGCTAAAATCAACGAATTAAAGTACGAGTTGCTTGATCACCCACCTTATTCTCCTGATTTGGCTCCCAGTGACTTCTACCTGTTCCCAAATCTAAAAAAATTCCTTGCTGGCAATCGTTTTACCTCAAATGAAGATGCAATTACAGTTGTAAACCACTATTTTAAAGACCTTAAGGAAAACTATTTTAATCAAGGGATAGAATTGCTAGAAAAGCGTTGGACTAAGTGTATTGAAGTTTCAGGAGATTATATTGAAAAATAAAAATATTTTTGAAAAACTAACTATTCTCTTTCATTGATAGGCTAAGAAGTTTCCGAACCGCCCTCGTATTTTTAAACTTTTAGTAGATTTCATATTTTTTTCTTTTAAGAAAATTTTTTATATATATCCCAAAAGCTGTTATAATTATTATGTCTGCATCGTTATTTTTCTAATGTTTTTTTTTTTGCTTATTTTTAATAATTAAAATTTTAATTGGTCATTAATGATATTTACCTAAAAAAATAAGCAATTGGCTTTCATTAAATCACTCGCTTTGAATGCTTGATTCGCTATTAGCTAAAATCCCTTCATGTAATAGTCAAAAATTATAATTTTATCTAATTATTTAGCAATAATGATAATTATCCAAAATAAAACATTATTCATACATATGTATATTTCAACAAATGTTGGTAGCAGCCTCGTTCCATTTAAATAGTTTCAACTACAGTCGAACTTCCATAACTCGAATCACCATTATACAAAAAAAAAACTTTGACTTACGGAGACTTCGAGTTACAGACTTGTATGTGATTTGTTCTTTCAACGCTACTGCCAACCAAACTAATTCGAGTTAGAGAAAATTCGAGTTAGAAAAGTTCGAGTTATGGAAGTTTGACTGTAAATATATTTTGCCAGCTTAAAAATAAATAATATGTATAACACAACATGTGCAATTCCATTTAGCGAAAATAATGCTGAACTTTTGCATAAATTCTAATACAAGCAACAGGTTTCTTTTTCGAAACCTAAATAATGACAAATTATAGCAAAAAACAGAAAAATAAAAAATAAAAAAATATATTAATTCAACAGGAAACACTTCAGAGTCCAAAGTTTTAAAATTGTACTTGCTTGTGATTTTATTTTAATTGTTACCACTTGTCGGTTGGATGGGCAGAGTCAGAGCCAGTGCCGATGAGTGTTTAGAAACCACAAACTCAACAGGTATACCACATTTAAAGTGTATTTCAGTTCAATTTTTATGAGTCACTAACTAAACTATAATGCACATTGAGTCCAACCAATTCAGCCCCTGACAGGTTGAACTGACATATATATACATATGTATGTAGTATATATTTAAAAAAAAACAATGCAAACCTGTCTAATTTAAGCAATGAAAATAACAAAAAGCAAAAACATTTGAATTATTGTTATTTTATTGTTGGACACAAAATTTACAAAAAAAAAAGACAAGAAATTGTATATTAATTTGGTACGTGGTTCAATTGATAATTGCTAAATATAATACAAGCCGCGTATTAATTAGACATAAATGACAAAGTAATTAGTGTGCCAACATGGTATGAAAGCTTTTGGAATATAAATGTAATAATTCGATTAGTTTATCGTTAATTAAGATACAAAAGGACTCAAATATGTTCTAAAAAGGGTTTTAACTTTAACAATACAGCAACATACGGTTGCTGTTTGATTGCAGCAATTATATGGTTGCAGTCAAATCATATTATTGTCAATAGAAAAGCAAAGTTTATATAATATTATTTTCTGACTTAATAATAATATTATCTACAAAAACAATTAACTTTGTTATACCTAATCTTAGTATTGTAAATATGACAACACTATTGTTAGATGTGACTAAAATATAATTGAGACTTGCTATACCATGTTCTACTATTATGTATAATAATATTGTTAAATACGATCATAGTAGTATTTTATGTAATAATAATATTTTGTGTTTTGATCATATATTTATTATTAAATCTTTTGTTTAAATACAGCTGTGCGTTACATCCAAAATAAAAATAAATTAATATTGTTGAAATAAAATGTATGTATGTGTATTGTATATAGAAATGTATACTTACATATCGATGGCTTAATATAGAAAGGACGTATCTCAAATGTTGGATATTTTATACGAGAAGCAAAAAACTGAAGAAAACGTAAAGCATTTACATGCAGGAATAATTTTTTAAGTGGCCATAAGTCCTTGAGTTTTAACAGTAACGTACTAAGATCTTCAAGGAGGATGCAATTATAAGTTATTTCCCAGAAAACGTTAAAAACGCGATTTCGAAAAAAAATTGAGATACGTCCTTTCCATATTAAGCCATCGATATGTGTGTATACACGAAATACAGACACGTCTCTATAAAGAGATATACATACATATGTATATATATATTTCTTATACTTTTTTGTTACTTTTTTGATATACTTTTTGTTTATTTATTTAACATCACGCGTGCACTACCGATAGCTTACAAACGAAACAGTGAACTGACAGAAGATGTTTCTGAAAAAGATTTGTTTATAAGCTTAACATAGTATGGTTTTGGATAACATTATATTGTTATTTACATTATATTGTTTTTACACAATAATATAAATTATATTGTAGTCATCAATTTTTAACGAAACTATATTGTTAAATTCTAACCATGTCACACTTTCTATGAATATAATAATATAATTATTAAATTCAAACATTAATTTGTTTATCGTAACAACATTAATGTTTAAAATAACAATAACTAGTTTTAAACGACCAAATATTTCTTTCAGAGAACATAATATTGTTTTCTCCACCATTCTACAACCATATCTTTTCTTTGCGTGTACGTACAAATTATATCCCAGACATTGCTTTTTGCTACAGATGTTTAACATATGCTTCTCCTCTAAGCTGTCTAAACGCTGGATAAGGATGGGCGCAGTGTTCCAATGTTTTATCCTGCTTTTCGAATTCTCTGTATGTGATATGCAGAGCTAGATGAGTGTTGAGTGTTCAGTGTTGTTCTTCAATACGGTCGGTACATCTACTCTCAAAAATACTTCCTAAAATACGGTTACATTTCACCTTTTTAAACTGAAGAAGAATTATTTAAAATTTTTGGTTCCAAGCTGGTTTTGCGTTAGGACAAGAGCAGAAGTAGCGAGTATGATCTCCAAATATATCATTTACGGTGGGGAACACATCTCGTTACTACCACTTATCTAGGGCTGAGACAAAACCGAGCCTATTAATCATAGCAGTTTGCCTCGTCCAGTGATCATGCACTTTCATATAGAGCGCATAAACGAATAGCAGGACCTGTCACAATAAAGACTATTAATCGGTGGTTGCAATTGCATGATGATTAAATGTATTTATTAGCAAAGTTTGATAGCATCAAAATTAAAAGATATACAACAGAGCTCAATGATGTCGCATCAACCGTCAAAATTAGGTTGGCAAAAAATTTGGTAGCCGCAAGGAATCCGTTTTCTCTGTGTAATTAAAGAATCTTTGAAAGAAATTTTTTAATATGTATATTGGCTAGGTTAAGTTTTTATTGCAAAGGGAATCACGTATTTAAATGAAATCAGTAAAAAAAGTAATTTTAGTTACTTTCTTAAAAGCCAAACAATTAAGGTAGTACAAGAATTTTGTGTTTGTGTGAAGAAGAAATTCAATTCAAATTCACAGACGGTTAAGCAAATCAAAAACCATTTCTCGTATTCTTTTTCCCGGACTTAAAAAAAAGAAGGAGTTTAACAATTCGTCTATTTTTTTGTGTTATTTCATAACTCGGTACATTTTAGACCGATTGTAAACATTCTTTTTTGTCTGAGAGTGTATAGCTTCCGATTAGGGTTTGGGAAACGGGAATTCCCGGGCGGGAAATCCCGGGAAATGTCTGTCTAATATTCCCGGGAAATTTTTTAGATTTTCGCGGGAAAACGGGAAATTTAAAGTGCATGTTATATAGAATTTATAATCCAATTTTACTTTAATATAAAAACTTATTATTTTTTTATATATTACAAAAGTTCGTTTGAATGATTGTATGACAAAATCTACACGAACGTTGACACGTTTTTCATCGTCTGTTTAAACACTTACATATACCTTGTTCGAAGGAAATTTTTTAATCTTAAAATTTAAATTGAGTTTTTGTTTTAAATGTAACTGTAAGAAAGAAAGAATTCTTTCGACGCCGATAAACAAGCAGTAAAATGTCCATATTTTTTTAATATAAAATAAAAATGTGAGCTAGTCTGAAATTTCATAAAAATTCCATTAAATTGAGGTCATACCATATCTCCTATAAAAAGTGGAATAAATTGTATAAGTATCAATGATTGCAATGATATAATCGTTTACTAAAGTAAATAATTCGATGCTAAGCGAACTTGAAGTGATTTTTCGCCGAATTAGTGAACAAATTTTGAAAAGTGTAGTGAAAATTTTAAGCTGTAAGAACTCTGAGTTGACAAAACTTAAATTTATTACAAGTAGACGCTATTATGGAAACCCTGAAGGAAATATTTTAGGAGAAATAAAATGAAAAATTAAAGACACTTAGACATACTGTGGCTCAGGGTATTCAAAATTCGGCGCAGGTTTTATTAGAAAATTGTCTACTAATTGTGGTAACAGTCGTCAATTGGTTTTTATATGATCTTTTGCTGTGTAATAACTTTATTCCATTTGCTTAAATTCAATTAAAAATTCTTAAAAATTTGTCTTAGAACTTTTATTTCAAAAGAATGCTTACATTAATAAAACAATCGAAATTTCACCAACTTTCATTTAATAAATGTATTTAATTTAGAAAATTAGCTTTTCCCTTGATTTTTTAATTTCCGTTTCCCGGGAAGTGCAAAAGTCCGGGAAATCCCAAACCCTACTTCCGATTGGTCCCATTGCAAAAAAAAAGTGGGTGGGACACACCCACGATTTTTTTTATATAATTGTATGATATTCTACTTATTTGATTGCTGCGAAACCTATAAAACACATTTGGTCTTGTAATTACACAATTTGAAAGTTGAAAAAATGGGCGGGATGACGCCCATTAAAATTTATTATAATATTTAAAAAAAATTGGCGGAGTTACGCCCAATAAAATTTAAAATTTTAAGTGGTTTTGCTTTACCGATTTTTACAAGAATTAACAGGCACCCTGAGCTCTGAAAAACACACAGTCTTGCATTTAAAAAATGGGCAAAGGGACACCCATTAAAATTTAATTTTATATATCATTTATGGTCTCTTATCAGATCTTTGCATTGAAGTCTGTTTTTTGGCAGAAAGAATTATTTTATATTGATAATAATTACACTGTGTGACAAAAAAAACAGCTGTGATGTATTACTATTTGCCTGGTAGATATTGTCGAGTATAACAACAATCTGTATTTAAAATTTTCTAAATAATTCTAATATCTTGAGTTACGGAAAAAACTGGTTTTCATACCCGTATGCACTTATCAACCTCTAACTGAGTTGAATATCAAGCAATATTATTTATAACAGATTTAGAAAGAAGGGATTAAGACCTTTCGAACCAGATATATTTTATATGTATGATTTGATTAGGCTAAACATCGTATCGCTCTGTATCGCTAAATCACATGTGATAATTACTAATTAACAAATAACACCAAAGTTCGTTGTAAATATTCTGACAAACACTAGTAGATAAAAATACTTTTCCATTGTAGGAAATATACAAATAAAAAATGTTTACAATTAAAATTCAATGCCAGCATGGACTTAACCCAAAAAAAGCATATTACCCGAAGAAAAAATGTTTCATAAATCTCATATGGTTTCCAAATAAATTAAGTTTTTCAATAATAAATCAAAAGAATACAACTAGCTAGATCGTAAATGAATAAAATGTTGAATGTTTACAAGTTGTAATTTTTCTGTTTTTTTGCGACAACACAACCATAAATTAAAAACACAAGAATTATTTGAAATTGTTTATATAAATAAGTTCAATTAAAATATTTAATTATAATATCCAATCGAATTTTTTATTCTTGTACTCTTCCATATTGATTTGTTCCAATAAACACAAACTTATGCGAGTATTGTTCGTATTGTTTTTTTGTGTTCGTTTTAATTTTTACAAAATATTTAATTTTATTTGTTTTTTTCAATATACCACCGTATCTAATTAGACAATTAACCTTAATTTTTTTTAGCAATGAGTCATTCCACTGTTTACTCATGTATACATACATATGAATTTTATCTACATGTATTATTTTAGTATTAGAGTTGTATAGTCGGTTAGTCAGTTATTCGTAAGAGTAACTTATAATTATTATTTTTCCATTATTTGCTTTTAGTTATTATTATTATTATTTGTTTTTTGTTTTTCAGTAAAGTAACAGCAACAAATTTTGCTTACAACGATCACTTGGCTGGATGACAACAGTCGCCTATTTGTCTAGTGTATTTTATAGTCTCGTAAATAAGTTCTAGCTTTTAAAGATTGTAATAGAAGAACCTTGGTATGTAGTATTTTTGTAGAAATGTTAATGCAAAACAAATATGTACATTAGGGTGGCCGTTATTTTTTTTTTTTATTTCGTCTACTCTCACCCCCCAAATCGGTTCAGTTTTGTGTAAAGTTGGCCCTCAAGCCCATATATTCAATGTAATTTTTTTTTGTTTGTTTATTTATTTTTTAGTTTTTTTTTACTATATGTACACTTAGTCGCAAAACTCTACATACGACTTAATATTTTAAAAAAATTTTACTTTTTAAAGGAAAAATCATTAATTTTTCAACCTTTTTTTATTTTAAAGTAGAAGTAATTTAAATTAAATAAAAATACTTCATATGATTTTACTAAACAATATTAAACAAGCAAAAAATAATAAAATTCAATATTTAATCCGATTGCAAAAGTGTACATACGATGTATTGTTGACTACATTGTGTACAATTTTTTTAAAATTTTAAAAGTTTGTGTGTCCGCTTTTTGATCAAAAGCTTCTCTAAGCCTTTTAGGTATCGAAGAAACCAGATCTTTAGTTGTTTTCGCCGATACATTTTCCCATTTTTCCTTTGAAATTTTAATTATTTGAGATAAGAGACTATGGCCGCTATTTTGACGCCTCTACTTCAAGGAAGCCCATAAATAATCGATCAGATTTAAATCTGGGGACTGTGGAAGGTTTGGAAGCTTCGCTTTTACTTTATAATGAAGCCTTTCCTTAACCAGCCTTAAGTTATTCTTGGGGTCATTATCATGCATAAATATATATTTATCTTTAAGGTGCAATTTGTTCACATTCTATAAAAAATATAGTTTTAAATATCTAAATTACCACGACGATCCATAATTCCATAAAAAAAATTTACTTCTCCAACCCCATCAGCACTTATGCACTCCCACACAGTTACGGAGTCCCCACCATGTTTGACAGCACTGCATACATTTTATTATCCAAGTCAATATTACATTTTATCCATGTTTTTAGTCGTCCGTCGTTTCCAAATAGGTTGAACTTACGTTCGTCCATAAAAATAACTCCTTTCAAAAACTTAGATGTATTAATATGGACGTGTTTTTACTCCAGAGCATAAGTATATCGTTTCGTTTTGTTTATGGGACTTATGTATGGCCTTTTCCTTGCTATACAAGTCTATAATCCAACTTTATTTAAGCAACGGCGAATTGTGTTAGCATCGACAAGAATTCCATAATTATTTTTAAGGTCCCCTTTCAGTTTTGTGCTACTTCCGTTTGTATTTTTCGCAATTTCTCTCACAATTTTGCGCCTTAGTCTTTCATCAAGCCTTCCTATTCGTCCTAATCGTGGAAAACTTTGATTTGTAATTTTAATGATAGTTGTTATTGTAAATTTACAAAAAATTAAGGTTTGTCCGGATTTTCTCATTTAATTCCCTTCATTTGAAAGATTGATGACGAATTTTCGAACGTTGGTTGATATTTCCTTATTTTTCCCCATTTTTTCCAACTACTGCTAATAATAAAAGCAAAATTTAAGCAGAATCTAACAGATATTGTTAAAACAAGACTAAATGAATACAAAATTATGAAATAAAACGTGCTACTATATCTGTATTTAATACAATTCAAACGCGTATGTACACTTTTGTGACGTTGGCTAAGCGTCATTTTTCAGCAATTTTTACTTTACCAAAAAAGTAACAGTGATTTTTTATGTTTTTTATCTCGAAGTTATAAAGTGGGTCCAATATAGTACTCAAGATACAATATTTTCAAAAATTAAACATTAAATTAAAATTAGGAATAAAAGATATGAAATATCTAAAATCGTATGTAGAGTTTTGCGATATGTGTATGTATATGTATGTAATAATTTAATATAGGTACATATATGTATATGTGAGCTCTTATTGTACAAGCTTAAAATAAAAAATTTCCATATAAATATAATTTTGTTACATAAAATGTTTGGTATTTTGTTGGTTATTTTCCTCATTATTTTCCAAAATATTAATTTTAGCAAAAAACTCTCTTTGAGACTAATGCTGTTGAAGAGCAAAAATATTGCCATATGTCATATTCTTGTAAAATGATTTTTTAAAAAGATGGTCATATGCAAAAAATTACATTGAAAAATGGGCTTGAAGGCCGGACGCACCCCCTAAAACACAACTTAGCGGTATGAAATTTTTTTGTATTTTTTTTTTTACATAAAATTGAACCGATTTAGGGGTTGAGAGTAGAAGAAATCGGAAAAAAAAGTTCTCCATACAACTAACGGCCACTCTAATGTATATATGTACATTCATATCTCGCATACTTGCTTTATTAATAATACGGTAACTTAAGTATTGAAAACCAACAACAACAATAACAGACACAGAACATTAGAACTATTTAACCTTCGTAAAAGGGCTTAAAAATTTGAATAAATATTAGAAAAAAGAAAACCTAAATAACTAATTAGTAAGCTGTAAGTCCTAGTTTACACTATGCAAGTCTTATTACTAAGCTGATTATTTTGAGGGGGAGAGGGACGAGGGGAAATGAAACGAGTATGTACTCAGGTTCATGAACTGTCAATACGTTTTGTTTTCTCATTCGTAATGTTAAAAAAGCACACATACGAGCTGAAAAGTAATACTTGAATTGTGTAGACGCTGACGAAAGTTCAAAGAAGAAAAAGTGATAAGCTTAGCAATAAGACTTGAGTAGTGTCTTAAGTTATTTCGAAAAAGGTCAAGAAAAATTCCCAATTTGCGTTGAAAATGTACCAAATTTAGTGCTTCTTAAAATACGAGGGCGGGTCAATAATCCCTGACTTTTTGAATGTAATGCAGGCTTTTGAATAAAAAAATAATTTTCTTTGTTCAACGTTTCTCTAACTTTTATATCCCTTAAAAAAAAAAGATAGAATGTGTCCAAATCATCAAAATAAATAAATCAAAAATTCGTTCGTTATGAATGTTTTTTAAATTTATTTTCAATTACATACTTCTTACAACTGCAATTAGAGCTGAACTAAAGTCAGCGAAAGCGTTAAAGAAAATTTTACTCATTTTGGGGTCATAATTAATTGCAGCCAAACGGCAGAACTGATTGAAATGATTTTTTGCAATCAAACTGCGGAAGCCTTGCTCTTAATGTTCTAGTCTCACGAAGAAACATTTTTTTTACCACTCACGCTCACGTCCTGTCACGCGTGACAACTTTTGAGTAATATTAATAACACACATATTCGACATTGTATTATATATTTTTGATTTTCAAAAACTACAAATTTTTATCGTTTTAAACTTTGTTTATTTGAAATTACACACCAAGCACTTGATAAAGTGACAGTAAATCAAAATGGTGTGGCATGATTTTAAAAAGAGTTATATTCTTTCTTATTCTTTTTATATTAAAGCAAAAAAGAAATACTATTTCACTCACGCTCACTCTTTTTCACGCGTGACTCCTTTTTTAGGCTCTCTCTCCTCCTCTTTTTTTAACACTGGACTTAAGAAAAACTTGATTTTAGGTTTCTCCCCGCACAGTAAATATTTCGTTTTAGCTATCTAGAAAAATATGTTTTATTTTTTTAATTGCAAATAGTGGCAGCTGAAATATATCATGGTCGGAAAATATTCGATTGTCCCAGAGAACTGTAATGATATCATTGCTAATCGTATCATATGCTAAGAATTATTTTAAAGTCCATTATAGTTATATAATCTTACCTGGAAGTCACTTCCATAATTGCAATTTAATCGAAATATTACATTAATTTACTAAAATTTTGTTATATATAAAAAAAAGACTTCCCAGGCTCTACAGTATCTTTCATTTATTAGATTTTAAAGTTTGGAAACTCTTATTGCTGTAACATTCATCTGAAATTTGCATTGTATTCACTGAATGGAATCCTCTCTTTTTAACTCATTTAGAAACCGCATGGAGAACATATTAAAACATAATGGTAATGCAACGTGGCGGAAAGATGTAAACAGAGACGTTTAATTTGTTATGTTTTAGGTATACTAGATCAAAACTAGTTAATGCCAAATTTTCAATACCAAAGCCACAATTTCCTATAGTGCAACGTAGTAATGGTAAGGTAAGAAAATAAAATACCTGTTCATTATTGAGTTTTTTGTTTCAGCTATGAAATAAGTTGAGCTTCTCATTTGTTCAAATAAAAGTTTAACATAATATCTCTAGTTGTTCTAAGAAATATTTGGGTAAAACTTCGCTGACGATCTGCATTAGCAACAGTAAAGTGCGCTTAGGTACTAGAACTGAGCAGAGACTGGTTGCTTGCTTAATCTTCATGATGTATATTCCCAGCGGCGAACGCTGCATACCACATTACATCTCTTTAATGATGTTTGTCATACTTTGTGCTAAATGAATGCTAGCTTACAAAGTGTACGAAAGTATTGTATTCGAACTGCCCACTGCCAACTTACAATGTATGTTAGGCAATACTAAGCTTTTATGCTGATTGGATGAACACTTCCGTATCTCGCTTACTTTCTGTGCAAGTGAAAGGCATTCACTCCACAAATGCGGCAATGCATTTGAAAATGTATACTGTATATGAGGTGGTGTGCATTACTGTCTTACATGTGTGCATCGAATCATCGCTTCTGTAATCGACATTTTCGCCGCTGGGTTACTGAATTGTTCTCTCTTTTTAGTGCTCTTGATTTTATGACAACACTAAAACTGGTATTCAATTTTATCAAAAGCATGCAACAGCATTTGTTTATCTGCCAAGTGAGGGCACTAGTTATTGTAGTGTTGAAGCATATTTCACTAGTGCACACCGAATGACAATTGTAAAATGAGCACACAAGTGCAAAAATATGTGTATGTGTATTTATTTATTAATTTAAGACTCTAAAAAATAAAATACCTATAGAAATAATAACTTTCACACAATGGACATAATTGTAAAAAATTTTATTATCACTTAATATTTTATGAAATTTTGAGTTTGTGAAATTAAGTATGGTGCACTATGAAGTGTACAATAAAAATATTGCACACTCGACACAACTGTCTATTCACCTGTTGTACAATGGTTTTGTGTATTTTTTGTTTCCTTGTTCTCTATTTTTGCTTTACACCCAATTACGATCACCGCTACGAACAATATTCGCTCTTGAAAAAAATACAATACTGTGCACTTTTTCATGGCTTGCGCTCACTTCTAGTAGGTTCTAACAAAACCCTCAATAATAATGTGTGTCAAAAAAAAGAACACTGTGTGGTAAGCTGCAACTTAAAAATAAGAACGCGTCACATTAATTCAATAATTTTCAATATAATAGAAAATGTATGCTGAGATACTTAAAAATAAATAAAATTAATAAAAAATTAATATTTTTCCATATTGAAAAAAGAAATTTCAACATGACTAGACTTTCGTTAATGTTTCTTCTCAATATGGTTTTTATTGATTTTAAGCTGTTTTTTCTCTGTGTGTAGCTATTTAAAGATACAGAAGTTACTTTTTTAAAGTCTATTCGAACATATTACTTTGAGCTAAAAAATGCGTTATTTAAGGATTTTTTGAATTTTCTGATCCGAATAAGCGGTAATAAAAATCAGCCAGTCTATTTGCAGGTGGTTCTGCGTTCACCCTCGCAATACTTAGTGTTGAAATTTTAAAATTTATAAAGTAGGGTATCATATAATTTTATTTATTTTCATAATTTACATTAATTAATGTATGATATTTTTTTTAGTTATGTGTGTTACCTTACAATAAATTAATTTACTATATTGTACAACAACACTATTGCATGTTGGTTTTTTTTTGTTTTTTTTTTTTGTTGTAACAAACACCATTTACTTTATTACCCTCTTTTGTTTTTCTTTCTTATTTTAATATATATATATTTTTTTTACAAAATTTCTGCCAATTCAAGGTTGTTATTGATACATTTCGCTGTAAGTTATCGTAAGTTGAAGCGAGCATGTAGTGGCTTAAACTGAATGGCGTTTTCTTGTTGTTTCACGAAACAACACGCAAATGATTATTTACAGGAAATATGTATATACACACGTATAATATTTTTAATGAACTTAATACCACTGCCACAGCCACTTATACTTCTTACTTCCTCTTAATGAACAGGATAAGTGAGTTGTTTTTCACACTCAAAATTGTTTTTAAGTAAATTGGTTATTAATTTTTATTATAATTGTGCAAAGCTTTAATTTGCGAGAAAGCAATATTTGTGATTGGAGTTTTTAAAATACTTTTCTGCAATAGTCGATCGCATAATAAAATGGGCGTATTGTAGTTTTGAGACTAGAAACGTGAGGTCGAGAGTAACTTTTCAAGAGCCATGAAAAAGGAGCAGGATTTTTTTCATAACATAACGAGTAAAAATAATTGTAATTCGTGACTTCTTTATTTGTACAGATTTTGTTGCTGTGGTTTCTAATATGTGATTTCGGTGACTTTGTTATTGCTTTGGGCTTACAAAAAGAACAAAACTTAATTACCCATAGTACAGATTCAAAAACATGATAGAAAAAATTTAAAAATTGACGAAGAACACAAGGAAAACAGTGCCTACTAAATACCTCATAAAGTCGAACAAAATTAATAAGAAATCTCTATGATTTTTTTCAATAAGGAAATCTTATTAATTTCATAGAGAAAACCTTTTGGAAAAAATCAAGAAGAAATCTTCTAGTTGTTATTAGGTTAGCTTATTTATTTTTTCAATTAAGTTTTCTTGTTTTTATTAGGCGACCTCATAAAAAATAAAAAAATGCGTCTTTATTCTCTGTACTTATGTATTTTCATTTAAATTCTATACCATATATGTACATATGTATGTATGTATGTAGTATATTGTAGATGTTATTTATTTATACATACATATGTACATACACTTTATGTTATATTCTTAACTAACTTACTCACCAAGTATTGAACCAGCAAACTTCTACCTGATAGACAAGCCTCTAACCAATATGCTAATAAGCAGCCTGAATAACCATTGAAATTATTGTACTAACATTCTTATACAAAAATGAAAAAGATCATAAAAAAATTGTCCTATGTCTATTTATAGAAACAAAATAACAATATACCTCATAAAATCAAGAAAATTTCCTTATTAAAAAAATCAATAAGATGCCTTACACATACTCATATAGGAACCTAATAAAATTAAGAAAAAAACCTTACTGAAAAAATTAATAAGGTAGCATAATAAAATCAAGAAGATAACCTTTTAAAAAAAATCAATAAGGCAACCTAATAAAATCAATAAGAAATCCCCATAGTTTACAATTTATAAAAAAACCTAATAGAATCAAGAAGTTTTTCTTTATGGATTGTATTTTTGGTGCCAAAAATAACGGAAATTGAGTAAAAAAAAGTTGTCAATAATAAGATTTCTTCTTGATTTTTTATGTGGTTTTCTTCTTGATAAAATTAATAAGATTTACCACATAAAAACAATAAGGAATCTCTATGAAAAAATCTTTGCTTCTTTCTGCTGTCATACCCCTTAGCCTAAAAACGTTTCATAGAGAAAATCTTCTTGATTCTATGAGGCAGTTTTTTCCTGTGAACGGTATGCGGAATATGAACAAAAGGCAAGGGAAAGTTAAATAGAATTACTCCTAAAATAATTTGTTTTATTTATCTATTTTTTTATTTTTATTTAAAGAAGTTCTAATCAATCAAAACGAGCTGAAATAATAGTGTTCTAAGGCTAGGTAACGAGTGACAAAAATATGGTAAAACAAAAAAAAAAACAAAAAAAAACATTAAATAATTGCCCTCATTATGATTGGCGTTTTTGCGGTTTAAATCAGGCGTTTTGTACTAGATTAAAGAAAAATGTAGTTTGGTTTCTTTAATCAACTACAAACTACGACGAATTTGAAGTCGAAAAACACCAACCACGATAAGGAGGAATGGTTTTTAGGAGACTGTTGGTTGGGTCTCCAAAATCTGCAGTCATTAACAGTATATTTTAAAATTTTAAAATAATAAAGCTTACATTTTATTACCTTTTTTTATGTGTTAAATGAATTTTATATGTACATATCGTTACTTTAATATAGAAAGGCCCTAAATCATTATTTTCTTGAAATCGAGATTCTTGCATATTTCGATAAAAGAACATCTAATGTATCGAAAAATTCAAGAAGCTCGATTTCAAGAAAAGAATGAGATGGCTTTTCTATATTGAGGTAACGATATATATATGTATGTATGTATAAACCATATGACAACCATATAATGTAAAGTAATTTTGGAAACTAAACTAAAATGTTATTTTTTATTCACCCCTATCGGAAACAGCTATTCCTTTTTCCCCAAATTTCAATCGTGAATAATTTTTCCCCAGAAATCTGTTCGCTTTTTTGATTCCCCTTATCGTGAATAATATTTTTCACATGGATTTTTTCACTTTTCCCTTGATTTTAGTCACAGGTGAACTGAATCAATGCATCGCGTAATTTCAGTATTAAACTTCCAATTAATAACTTTTAATAATAAATAATTATTTTTAGGACAATATCAGTAAATAATTAATAACAATAATTTTGTGTAACACCTTTTTTCCATTGAATATGAACATGTTTAGTTCACATGGAGTAAATTTTATATCGATGGCATACATAAGAATTTTTTCCACTGCACCCAAAATATTTAAAAATTCTGCTTTAAACTTAAAAACATTGAATTTGAAACAAAAAATTTGTATAAAACATAAATTTGTCTGATTTTCAATTAATTTTTAAGCTTTACAAATCTTCTGACCGTTTTTGACATTCACTGCGAATCGAAAGCGGGAACAAACGTTCCCATGTACTTCCCGGTAGCAAATTTCCCTTCATGTGGAATGAAAATTTATGTTAATAAAAATTTCACATTTTATTCACGATAGTTGTGATTAAATTTTAATATTGCCTTGAGATTTTCCCTTTTTAAACCGTATAAAAATTGATATGTGAAACTTTGAATATCTTTCGAGGAGAACATAGACTTTATAACACATGTCTTATTTTAGAATTTTTAGCTTAGCTCAATAAAAATTAATATTTAAAAAGCTTACAAGCCTCAAAAGCTGTGGTCAATGTCATAGTGTAACTCCTCTCGTGCTTTAGCCAGAAGACCGCAAAAAAACTTTTATAAAGCGCGAGTTCTCCTTTAAAGATGTTTGAAGTTTTAGGTAAATCCTACATGCAGCTTGGAAGCTCCAGATTTATTAGCATTTATTTTGCAAAAGTCCCCACTGTGCCCTGTAGGGAAGCGAACAAAAGAAAAACATGTGTATTAAAATTGGTCAAGCCTCTTCTGAGTTTTAGCGAGACCAAGGAAGTGCGATTTATATTTTTATATTTATGTTTATAGACTGACAGAAGAAAGATTATATAAAGAAATACAACTCCATGTCAAAGAGCAAAAAAAGTTTGCTCCGAAAATTATATTTTCGCTCTCCCTTACTTTCCTTTCCCGCGGAAATTATAATTAGATAAATTTTTTCTCGAGAAAAGAATTCTAATTGGGAAATAAATTGCTCGAGATTATTCATGATTGTGCTGACTGTTTAGTGACATAAGTGTTGGGAAATCATTATTGTATACATATACACACTTACTATTTGTCATACATTAATACAGTTTTTTGTGCAATAAAAATCAAAGAACATTTCACTTCATCCAATATATTGTGATATTAGTATCATATACACACAGAAAATTTTATTGTACAACATCAATTTGTATTGCACAATAATATTACATACATATATCTTAATATATATAATACAAAAACACGTTTATTTGTTATGGGTGAACTCTTCAATGCCCCAACAGATTTTCGCCTACCACCCCACAAAATATTTGTAAAAGACCGGTGCGTGTTTTTATTTATATTCTACCCCGGTAAATGCTACGCCCCTTTCAGAAATAGTGATTCGTCCGACAGATGGCGCAATTTTTAGTTTTTTTGTGTTTTTGCACCGTAACTCGAAGAACTACTGAACCGATTTTGACCAAACTTAATATACATGCTCTATAGGGCGTGAGTAGTGTTTCTGTGTAGTTTGAAGTTCGTCCGACAGATGGCGCCTTATTTAGTTTTTTTTTTGTGTTTTTGCACCGTAACTCAAGAACTAATGCACCGATGTTGACAAAACTTTATATACATGCTCTATGGGGCGTGAGTAGTGTTTCTGTGTAGTTTGAAGTTCGTCCGGCAGATGGCGCAATATTTAGTTTTTTTGTGTTTTTGCACCGTAACTCAAGAACATACTGCACCGATGTTGACAAAACTTTATATACATGCTCTATGGGGCGTGAGGAGTGTTTCTGTGTAGTTTGAAATTCGTCCGACAGATGGCGCAGTATTTATTATTTTTGTGTTTTTGCACCGTAACTCAAGAACTACTGAACCGATTTTGACCAAACTTCATATACATGCTCTATAGGGCGTGAGTAGTGTTTCTGTGTAGTTTGAAGTTCGTCCGACAGATGGCGCTATATTTAGTTAATTTTTGTGATTTTGCACCGTAACTCAAGAACTACTGCACCGATTTAGACCAAACCTTATATACATGCTCTATGGGGTGTGAGGAGTGTTTCTATGTAGTTTGAAGTTCGTCCGACAGATGGCGCTATATTTAGTTTTTTTTTTGTGTTTTTGCACCGTAACTCAAGAACTACTACTCCGATTTCGACCAAACTTCATATACATGCTCTATGGGCCGTGAAAAGCGTTTCTGTGTAGTTTGAAGTTCGTCCGGCAGATGGCGCAATATTTAGTTTTTTTGTGTTTTTGCACCGTAACTCAAGAACATACTGCACCGATGTTGACAAAACTTTATATACATGCTCTATGGGGCGTGGGGAGTGTTTCTGTGTAGTTTGAAATTCGTCCGACAGATGGCGCAGTATTTATTATTTTTGTGTTTTTGCACCGTAACTCAAGAACTACTGAACCGATTTTGACCAAACTTCATATACATGCTCTATAGGGCGTGAGTAGTGTTTCTGTGTAGTTTGAAGTTCGTCCGACAGATGGCGCTATATTTAGTTAATTTTTGTGATTTTGCACCGTAACTCAAGAACTACTGCACCGATTTAGACCAAACCTTATATACATGCTCTATGGGGCGTGAGGAGTGTTTCTATGTAGTTTGAAGTTCGTCCGACAGATGGCGCTATATTTAGTTTTTTTTTGTGTTTTTGCACCGTAACTCAAGAACTACTACTCCGATTTCGACCAAACTTCATATACATGCTCTATGGGCCGTGAAAAGCGTTTCTGTGTAGTTTGAAGTTCGTCCGGCAGATGGCGCAATATTTAGTTTATTCGTGGGCAAAATCCAATTTTCATATTGTACCACCAATGCCATATACAACACTAATGTTTGTTTAGGGCCAGCAACGCGGACCGGGGTCAGCTAGTATGTACAGTGTTGGAAAATATAATAGAAACGATGTGCAGTTTTCTTTCTTTTCAGAATTTTACTTGTAAAAAAATTTTATTTTGGGAGTTTATTTTTTTTTATATCAGAACTTATTAATACACAAAAATTAGAATAACTCAGCTCGGCTGCATTTATGTAATAAAACAAATGATGGCATTCATTTCATTGCCCTTGGAAAAAATAATAGAAACAACAAACTTAAAACTAATTAACATAAAGTTTTTTCTTTAAAACAATAAATACAATGTTGAAACTAAATTGAAATTAATATTTGGTTGTTCCACCCTTGTTTTTAAGAACTTCGGTACAACGCCGGCCCATTGAGTCTACCAACCTGGCACAAATCTGCTTTATTTTTTGGCTTATAGCCAGCAATTTTCTTTTTTAGAATGCCCCAAATGTGCTCAATGGGGTTTAAGTCCGGGGACTGTGACGGCCATTCCAACAGGTGGACATTGTTGTCTTGGAACCATTTCTTTGCCAGCTTAGATGAGTGTTTGGGGTCGTTGTCCTGCTGAAACTCCCACTTCAAAGGCATTTCTTCCTCTGCGTATGGAAGCATGACTGTCTGTAAAATGTTTGTGTAGTCGACAGCGCACATCTTATCCTTTACCCAGAATAACTGACCAACACCTGACGATGAAAAGCATCCCCAAAGCATTATATTCCCACCCCCATGCTTAACAGTCTTTAAGGTGTGCTTTGAATCGTATGGAGTATTTTTAGGGCGTCTTACATGCACCTTGCCATCAGACCCAAACAAATTAACCTTTGTCTCGTCAGACCATAACACGTTTTTCCAATTTCTGCGCGATACGTGTTTCCTAGCAAACGATAACCTGCAGTTTATGTTGTTTTGGCTAAGGTATGGTACTTTCTTTGCACTATATGCCTTCAAACCCGCAGACTGGTGCTTTTAAGGCATTTTTCAGGTCTTCTGAGGATAAAAATGGATTTTTTTTGACTCTCGTATGAGCAATTGGTCAAACTTTTTTGATGTTGCGCGCTTTCGTCCTCGTTTTTCCTCCGTAGGTTTAAAATGAACCGCAGAAAATACCTTTTTTTTCGAGCAGTTCATAAAGTCGGCAATCTGAGACATGGAAAGGCCATCATTTTTTAATTTTTTAATAATTTCCCTTTCCTGAACTGTACAATTTATACCACGACCCATCTTGAATGAGATATTAATGAAATATGAAAAGAATTACAGCAGCTTCACTTTTTTGACGTACCTTACCCACAAAGTATCAAACACTTTTTAAATAACAATATTTTATTAATTTAAAGTAGAATTATTCGCAGCGTTTCTATTTTTTTTTTCCAACCAAAAAACATGTGGTCACAGCACTAAAAGAATACTAAACTTAAATTTTTGCGATCATGTACCCAAAAGCAAACTCAAAATAAACTACCGTTATCAAAGAGTATAATACAGTATGTATCTGCTGAAATGATTACATTACAAGTTAAAAATATGATATGAAATGTGTACGTAGTTGTCGTTTCTATTATATTTTCCAACACTGTATATAAAAAATTATTCATGGAATCGGTACAATGTTTGTATTTGAATGAAATCTTTTAATTTTGCAAACTGCCGTCTATGTGAGTATACCTTAGAATAATTCCCTTGTACTCGTATTATATATAAATTTATAATTTAGTTAAATTCAGTAAACAATGTATGCTATTTTTTTTAGCACGAACTCACGCACAAATTCTACTCACACGCATTTAGTTACATATCTACATTAAATCGCATGCATGTTCAGGTTTATGCGTGACTAACTGTGATTGATGCCAATTATGTATGTATATGGGTGGTGTACACGTTTAAGGCATGTTTTAAAAATTCTTAAATTTTAGTTACGAATATTTTGTTTTAACAAAATCACACATAATTTCAAGAATTTCAATCATTTCTACTTTATATCCTCGGGTGTGTGATATTGACTATGTACTTGTATGTACATCTTTTTATTTTACTTTAAGAAAAAGGTGTTAAAGTCAAAAAATTGGGTGAAATATTTATGAAATTATTTAAACATAATATGACAATTAAACACATTAAAGCAGACTATAAAGCGAAAAATTTTTAATGCTTTAATTCTTTTAAGAAAGAAGAGGAAATGTTTCATTTATTTTCCTTTCAATTTATTTTAGCACGAATACAAAATACATTTGCTACGTGTTTTAATTACAACAACTACGAGTATGACAACTAAATTTATAATTGATGACAGTTGGTATAGGATTATAAAGAAATCTAGCGCAACAGCAGTTAATTGACTGAATAAAATGTTTAAAACGGATACATCTGACATTCGCTTTAGTAAACTTTTTTTTTTCTTCAATGCATAAATATTCATAAATCTTGTGTTGATTTATTCATAAGACAAGTGCCGGTGAATCTTTTATGCAGTCAATATAAAATGCTTCTAATTTATTTATAACGTCAACTTTTAAAAGGTTTAGACAGCACTCATTTTTCATTAGATAAAAATTTTAAATTGGTTATTGGCATTTTTTCAAATGTTTGTTAAAAATGATGTCAATAAAAAAAAAGAGAAAAACTTTTAAGCACTTTGAAACAGGGTAAATAAATGTTTGATTAAGTAAAAACTTTTTTGTTTTGACGCATCCAGCAAATGTTACTTAAAGGCAAATTTTGTTCCTTTAGAACTTTCTTATTTAATTTTATTTTTTAGATTCCTCAGCCCTATGCCGGCCATACACTACACAAGTTCAGTGCTCAAGTCTGGCACTGCGTAAACTAAGCTAGTGATAAACACTATACAAGTAAACTGTGCATTTTTTATTTTAATTCGCCATAATGCTGGTGATTATTTGTATAATTCTAGGAACTCTGTCCAGAATATTTGTTCTGCGCTCATTTCTTGTGGTGAACTTCTAAAAACTCGCGAGACAACTGAACGTTTGCAACATATACTACACAAGTTCACTGTACAGTTTGCAAACTTGAGCAAATATCGACATCATTTTGATATATACTCAGTTCACTGCGTAAATAGCACAACCACCCCCATACACTACACAAACGCACTGTACAGTGCCAGACTTGTGCAGTGAACTTGTGTAGTGTATGGCCGGCATTAGCGAATATCAGAACAGCCTAAATACTACCCCTTATTGTGAATGGCGTCATCGTGGACGTCGCATCAAGACGACAGTAAATATTATCACTTGTATACTCTTTATCGGCAACAATTGGCTCTTATCGACAATCTTTTACTAATCTGTAAGGCTTTGTAAATCAATGGAGCATGTTAATAGTAGTCAATTGCTGTTGACTTGTCTGCCAGTGACAATTTTTACTGTAGTCTTGATGTGACGTCGACAACGCAATTAGCAATAAGGGGGAATAAATTGAAAGTGTGCAGTCAATTAAATTAAGTCCCAGCGAACATTTTTTGTCGAATTCATTAAGAAACGGTATAAATTGACGAATTTGTATCCTTTTAAAATACGTATATTGGATAGTTCTGTACAAATTCTGAAGAAGTTTTTTTGAGAAATTCTTCACGAATTTACTCCAAAACATCTGTCAGTAAACGATCTGAGTTTTCTTATAGTTTTTATGTGTTGACATATTGATGTCGTAGAAAACGCTGGCATAATATCAGACTGCTTTTCGCATAAATGAAAGAGAGCGGAAGATAATGAAAAGGGTAGCCACTATAATTTACTCTCTCGCCCATTAACTAAAACGTTCTTCAACTAAAGTCGCTTTAGCTCTAATCCAGTTTTATGTAATACCAAGATGTAAGGAAAAATTAGCAAGCTAATTTATTTTGGATTGATCTTTTATGTGAGGGAAAAATTGAAAATAAATAAATAGCAAATAATTTCTTAATCAGGCTTGAGTTCAGTAATTTCAATTCTTATTGAATGAAATATTTTTATTAATTAATGTGGCTGCACAGAAAAATATCGGTATTTCCCCTAGCTAATAAAGTCTAGTTTAATTTTTCTTCTCTTCTTTAGATACTCACATTAATTAATAAAAATATTTCATTCAATAAGAATTGAAATTACTGAACTCAAGCCTGATTAAGAAATTATTTCTGATTAAAATTCATTACAGTTCAACTAAATCTAAAAATGTCTCATAAATAAATAGCGTATAAATGGCGGGTGTAGTTTGAAAAAAATTACTTTGGTGAAAAGTGGCAAACCTCATTAAACATGTGTTTCAAGTTTCAAGGCGCCACCACGTTGCTTAGTATTTTTTTAGCCGTAAAAAAGAAACGGTCTCTGTGAATTTGTAAACATGGACAAATTGGTCACCATCAGAGAACGATGCCGATACTGATTTGTCGGCACCGGCGGCGGAACAAAAATATCTAAGGCGGCGACGAAAAGTCGTCCTTGGCAATATGTCGCCTACCACTAAAACGGCTAACCCGAAAGTTAGCCGCAGAGGTTGGCGGCGGCTGTTAACCCACGCGATCGGCTTTGCTCACTGGTCACCGTTATGTAGTTGAATATTCTCATTTGTAATGTCTCAGTAAAACTGATATTAAAACTAAACAGAACCGAGTGATCTGCCAAGACGAACACCTATCGATCACTATGATCGACAAATTGAGGTGTCCACAACAAGAACCGTCAACAAAATCCACAAAATGGTATTGGATGATCATCGGCTGAAGGTTCGTGATCTAGCTCAAATGACAAACATTTAAAAAATTTTAATTTATTTGCTGGTGGTTAAGCATATAGACAATGCTTAATCACCAGCAAATAAATTTCACTTATAATAGAATTATGACAATATGTCAAATAATAAATTGCTTGAATGTTTACTTAAGATTTTGCATTTCATTTTGACTTATAATAATACTTTTGAAAAGGTGTCGTTAACACAAATAGCGAAATTTTCTTTTTGCAAGGAAATATTTTCTGAAGTTTAAAATTTTTGGTCCAATTGACCATTTTGACAGTTTTTGAAGTACAACGTGTATTAGGAATGTATTCCTAATACACGTTGTTCTGTCAAAAGCTTAAATGAAGTCAATAGAAAGTATCGACGTATGTTTTGTAGTTGAACGATTTTTGCAAACAATATGGTCAAGATACAAAAGGTAATCGGTGGTGGTGCTGAGATCGGACTGAAATCCTGTTTGATTGTGTGATAGGAGTTTGTATTTCTTGATAAACCACATGAGACGCCGGGAAACCATTTTTTCAGGTAGTTTCGCAATACATGGGATTAAAGAGATTGTAGGTCGGTATGAATCTAATTGTGTAAAGGTCCAGAAAAATAAAATAGATGCATATCGAATAAGAATTATTTACTGGGTTTTATATATGTTTTTGAGCCTTTTCTGATTTGCAAAATGATTATTATTTTAATGATTTCTCAAATAGTTATTGAAAGTCTGTGCATAAGATAAGAGGTTTGTGACTGTAGAAAATGCGACGCTGGCTGAAGTCTACTAACGATTTGCTAATGAAATGCATATAGACAATGCTTAACCACCATCAAATAAATTTCATTTATAATAGAACTATAACGATATACCAAATAATAAATTTCTTGAAAATTTACAAAATTGCTATACATCCACTAAGAGTAAAACGTTCGTAAATGCAAAGATTTTTTACATCATATGTATTTATGATTTTGTCATTATTTTTTTTTTAATCAATGCAACGCTTCATTCGCATTACGAAAATTGTTTCATCAGCTCAAAAAATGTCATATATACAACGAAATATTTCCATTTATGTAACTAAGCAACGTACATTTTCATTTAAATGGAAAATGCAATTATTGCAATGAAACCTTCTTTTTAAAATATCTTCCCTGATATTTATAAATGTTTCATGGCATAATAAAATACATTGCACATTGCCAAAAGCATTTTTTTAATCACGAAATATTTCTTAACTTCCATAATTATTTTTTATTTATTTATTGCGTGCATAACTTTATTCGTCATTTTCTCAGTAACGATTTAATGAAAGAGCATAAGCATGTGCGTGATTTTCTTGTCCACAATTGTGGCATGGCGCACGGTTCACTGATCTAATATACTAGAAGTAAATGCTTCTCCACAAGCATTGCACTAAGCGTTTCTCTATTGCCTAACTTCTTCATGTGACAACTTTGTATCGGCTTGTAGTTTTTATGATTTGAAAATCAATCCTTGAAAATCACCCTATGTATAAAATATTTCTAGGTCGTTTTTAAATTTATTGTAAAAGGCCTTCCAAGAAATTTAAATTAAAGTAGTATTTTCTAATAAAGCATAAAAAAATATACATATATTCATTAGCAATATGCATGCGTGCATGTGTGTACGTGAGTTTATACACACGTACATAAATACATTTAATAATAATAGTAATAATAAAAAAAATGTTTGTACAAAAAGAAAATGTCACATGAATATCAATTTCTTTTAATTATAAATTTAAATTTGGTACATTTATACAAACAATGTTTATTTAACATATTGTCGATTTTTTGTTTTTATAATTACTTCGTAAATAAAGAAGCAGAATAATGAGAAGGAAAAAAATTCGTATTTACAATTAAACTTATTTTTTAATGGACAATTAGTAAATGGCACACCACAAAACGTGACTTCTGCACTTAATTGTGGTTAATATTCGGTTTTGTTGTAGATAAAAAAAATATGTTTGCATATAAACCAAAAAAAATTTGTTTATCTTTCCCTTCCCGTGCAATTACAAATAAAGTCAAGTGGCCTGATTCGAAATTAATTCAAACCGACAACCGTAGTGGTCGCAGTGGTAACATTGCATTACATACAATGCAATGTTACCACTGCAATGTTACCACAGCTCGTTATATATTAATAGAAAAATAACTAATCATAAATAGTAAATCTATTTTCGTACTTATAGAAGTAGGACTGTCGGATGTTTGTAAAAAGAGGTCAGTGTCCGGGGAAAAGAGGACGGATACTAACTAGGGTTTTTAATTTCCCGGACTTGTCCAATTCCCGGGGATCGAGAAGTAAAAACATATGAATTTAATTAAATGGCCTCAATAAAAAATATAATTTTATGAAAAAATATTCAACATTCAAATTAAAAACAAAACAACTTTATTCGTTCATTTTACGAACAACAATATTTAAAAAACAAAATAAATAAATTCATATGCTTTGAGTTATAGCATGGATGGAAATTCCATATACATACATCTGCCAATCTAGATACTATTTCCCATAAAGTCTTTTTGGGTTGAAAATATTTCGTAACTCTATTACATCTGCCTCTACGATTATATTATGCATCGTTACAGAGTTGTATTTTTAAGTAATAAAACAATAAACAGCAATGTAAAAAAAGCAAATTCCGAAAATGCATATATTAAATTCCCGAAAATTTCCGTTGAAAAATTCTCGGGATTTGTAAAAAAAATA
This sequence comes from Tachina lurida, assembly GCA_944452675.1. NCBI lineage: Eukaryota > Metazoa > Arthropoda > Insecta > Diptera > Tachinidae > Tachina > Tachina lurida. The sequence goes on along the minus strand of OX101754.1, from coordinate 36,429,538 downwards.
ATTCCCGGGAATTCACGGGATTTTTCTCCCGCGTAGAAACTGTAATGGTAACCCTACTTGCAGGCAAAGTCATGGCTGGAGATTCAGATCCAGGATTTATTTACTTTTAAACAAGTAAATATGTGACGCGCAAAATAGAAAGGGACCTAAGGGTAAAAACCGGTTTTGTTCAGGAGAGCCATTTTAAAGATTTAAATACATGTATCTTTGGTGTTACATCACTGAGCGTGTTGGTATTGGTCTCATTTGAAAGCGCCACATCTCATGACGTCAAGAACGTGTTGGTCAACCTTGAAAACGCGCGTAGGTCTTGTTTTGTGTAGTTGGTTTTTACTGTTTTCTACCTAGCGCGCTGTTTCCATGAGTTTGATATCAATTTTGCTCGCGTTTTTTCGAATCCAGGCTTATTTTCTGAAATTATTAATTGTGAATTATAATCAGGGAAACCAGAAATATGCTCTAAAAAAAGTGTTTTATGCGCATTCAATATGCACTAAAAACTGTAATATATGCACAAAAAAATCAATAAATATGCTCTTAAAATAAAATAAATTGGTTTGTTTGAAATGAAAATATATTTTTAATTAAAAAATTCAACAACATTTGCATATAAAATAAGCAAAAAAGGAAATAATAAAAAATTAACAAAGAATAAGTGCCGTATTAAAAACAATAATCTGGGTTTGAAGTGGACGTTGAAACAAAACTTCCATACATATTTTGACTAAAGCAAATAATACAAATTATTTTTTTTATAATCTCGTAAAAATTTAACTTCAAGTTCAAAAGAGATCACGATATCAGAATTAAAACTTTGGAACTGTATTTTCGATAAATAAGACAAGATTTTTATGCATAATTTTTATTGCAATCGTTGATGTCACATCTAAATAATCTTTTATATATTGACAATGTTCCTTCAACGTTTACTCGGGGTAGAGTCCGTCACAAATAGAAAAACCGAATTTTTTATTGAAACTAACGTCCGTAATAACTACGAAAATGTATACATTACATGGAACATTAGAAATGAGACTTAGATCGCGAAAAATAAAAATTAAAATTTTGTGCAACACTTAAGCTTGTAAGCAAATTAAAATAAAAACTTTTATTTATTTTTTTTATTTTATTTATTTAATTTCAAAATATGCCCTAAAAGCGTAAATTATGCTCTAAAAATTAGAAAATATGCTAAAAAAATATGCGTATTAGAGTGATAAATGCAAAAATATGTTTTAAAGGATAAAATATGCAATAATATGCTTTAAAGGGCAAAATATGCAAAAATATGCACTACCAAATCGATACTAAAATTAATCAAAAGTTCTGATACGGATAAATATCTTGTCCCCGCATGAATACGTCGCACAAGAAAAAACATGCAATTGCATATTTGCCGGTTCCCTGATTATAATAAATACTCATTTATAATTCTTTTAAATCGTGAATATCACTCTGTTAGTACGAAAATTTGTTCACATAACCATAGAATCGTCGACTTCAATTTCATTAAACGCGCATATCTCTGGGAGGGAACACTTTTGGGGCATGGGATCGGTTTCATTCGATGCTCAAAAAAAAAAAGTGAAACATTTTTTTTTTTTACCCTTAGGTCCCTTTCTCTATGTGCTGTCACATATAGAAATAGTTGAAATGTACTTAGTTTTTTTCTGAAATTTAACGTTGTTTTATGGATAATTTTTTGTTATCACTTAAATCTGTTTGTTGTTGATAGATTTAACGTTAATATTGTATATTGCACGTAATCTAAATTAAATATCGATATATGAATTAGTTTAGCGATGACATATTATATAGCGATGACATATTATATATTATTCTACAGTCAACAAAATTTCTGTTAACTCACCCTTTAAGAACCATATTCTCCTCTTCAAAATATAGCTTCCGCAATTTGTATTTATTTAAGTACATGTATCTGTATTTGAATTTGTGTTAGACTTTTAAAAGTGAATTTCACCAACTTTCGCTCCAATTTTTATGTCGTTATATTGTACAACTGCGAATTGTTAAAGAAATCAGCTGCCGCTATTTTCCTAAACAGTTCATATCGAATATTTAGCTCCCAATGTCAATCACCAAAATGGATTTGTTCAATGTTTGGTATGCTGAAAAGTATCAAAAGAAAAATAATGAAACTGATATATTTTACATTTTTATCAAAAGCGGTATACAAAATGAGGAAAATGACGACTATATAAATAAACTAACGCAAGCAGATCGAAAGTAGATCGAACAAAGAATGTTTCCGAGTCTAGTTATACATAAATGTTGGTTGAATGATATTTTTCTCTTCCCAGTAAAGCCTTGTGTATGGTTTTGAAAGAAGATTCGGCAGACGGACCTTCAATATCGAAATAAGTAAATAAATAAATAAATGAAAATTACAACATGTTAGTACGAAACGTCTGAAATCACAATAAACTTATCTTGTTGTATAGTTTCTTGATTATTTATTATTTTTTGTGTTAAAAGTGAATACGTACTCGTACTTACATATTTTGAGTAAACAATGCCAGTGATTATGAAATGATTTTGCAGGTCTTATGTCAGTTAGTTTTTATATGAAAAGGGCCACACCCACTTCATAGAATTCGTCCTTTTTTGCTTATAGGTTCTTCTAAAAAAGAGTTACGACCATCATTGGGACCACTGTGCGGTGGTAAGAATATATGGTAAAACGCAATGTGAGAGGAAACATCTGTAGACGGCTGGGATGCTTGTCGAAATCAGCAGGCAAAACCGGCGCACTGTGGACCATTTTACGAGAAGGAGACCAAAAGTAATTTTGTTATGGTCAGTGATTGTAAAATGTTAAAGTTCATTCGAAAGTAGACACTAGTGTACCTCGGGAGCCAAAAAATTTAAAGCTTATTTCAACTATATCACAGTGAACAGGGTGACTAAAAAAGGACTTATCAAACGGTCATATACAGTTGGTCACAAAAATATCTAGCCTACTTAAAGCAATTTTATATAATTCAGGTCACATATATATAGTACTTTGCTTTCTTACATGATTTATCGTGCTTATAAAGGTATGTAACAAGCACTCTTCAGGTAGGAGTACAAAATCAAAAAGTTTCCGCAATTAGCGAAAAAATTTTTGATTATGTCATCAAAGAGGGTGTGTTTTATGCACCTGAAATGTTTGGCAAACCATTAAAAATTGTTTAAGTGAAATTTGAACCAAAGTTTGCATTTTAGTTGCTCGCTTTTTAAGAAACTAATTTTTAACTCAAAATTCTTCAAAAACCAACCTTTGGCCCTTCGTACTAAAAGTTTTACGGGGGTTAAATATTGGCACTTTCTGAAAGAATTTAAGTTTTTAATAAGTATAAGTTGTAAACGTGACATAAAATATAAGACTTTGTGTAAAACAAATTTTTGAAACAAGTTTTAATACCTCCCAAAAATCAGCTAAGACTTAAAATGCATTTTAAACCTATCATAACTACTTTTCTAACGGGTCGATTTTAAAGTTGTATATCTCACCTAGTGAAAAATACGAAATTCCAACCCAGTCAAAAGTTATAGATTTTTGCCCGCCTTCTCGTGAAATTGTCCACTGTGCGGCGGCTGCTCATCTCTTTATCCTCGTCCACACTAGAAAACATTTGCTGCAAAACTGTCGAGTTTGTTGATGAAGGTGGAAAGAGGTTTAAAAAGGGTTTCTTTGTTTAATGTACGAGTACATGCAGTCCTAGTTGAGTACGTCATTTTCATGAAAAATACTTTACTGTATAGACGAGGACCAGCAAAACGGCAACGCCAAGCCGACTTAAAGGAGAAAAATATGACGGCTTCAAATGTGGTCTGAATTCTAACGGCACAACAAATCTGTAAATCATTAAATTCCTGTTAATTTTAAGGCTTACGTTACCTTGTGATAAGCAAAAATAATTTATCTATTCGATAACATTATAATACGAACTATTGGGAAGTAATAATAATGGGTTTAAGTATGTTAGACAAGTTCTAACATAAGCAAAAATGTTTTAATAATTCAACTAATATTCAACTTTCAACATTGGCTAACTAGGACCAATAAGAAACTATTAATATTAACCCACATATATGTACATATTAACATAAGCTGTAATAAAATTTTGACTGCCCTGAAAATTTTTCTCATACGCTTAAAATATTTGCTTATACCACAATTTTTCAATAGTCAGTTTTACAACGGCCCTCGCTGGGCGATTCTTATCAGTTTGTATTTGCATATACACTTACGAGCCTTTGTATGCATGCTTATATAAGCAATAGAATATCTACTTTTTAGATTCATAAGGAACACTTTGCAAACTTATTTTGAATATTAAGTATTTTTATAAACGAATATAAAATTTTGTATGTTTCTTTTTTTTAAATAACAATCTATTGTGCTTATTTGTATGTATGTACTTATCTACATATATGAATATATAATTTTTTATTTTTTTTTTCATACCAGTTAACATCAAGCTTTTATTAAAAAACTAAAAAACACTCCCACTATTCTTCCAATTTAGTGAAAATTATTGTGTTTTCTTGTTTGCTCTCAACCTTTTGGATACAGTTTTGTTCAGTTTACATCGTACTACAATTTATATGCATATCACCGAATATACGTTTGTGGTACTTTGAAAACGTGATCTTGCCCGTGCTATTACCAAAAGTAAAAAAGCAAAAAAAAAAACAAGAATAAAATCTGATAGGCAGTAAATTTAAAAAAAAAAGCAAAAAACTTGTTTTTCACTTTTGTCAGATCAACGGAGTCGCACAGCAAAAAAATTTTGTATCGAAAATACAACAAACAGTGGCTGTGTAAATTGAATGCATGCAGAGGATTTAAACTGGCTAAAAAAATATCTAAATAAAACAAATGTGTATGAATTATTTGCATCATAAATTCCGTTCTTAACTAGCGGCATCCACTAGCCATGAACTTGGTATGGACATCATGTCGGACATAGCAAATGGCTAATGAAGACCGCTCATGTCTATGTTTCGTCCATGTTGTGACATGGATGCCCGAACATATGTCTGAGCAACAATGTTCGCCATGAGATTCACTATTTGCAGAGAAACAAAATTGATAAATACTCCATCTATATTTCACTACCGCAAAATACTTTAATATGCCTGAACATGGACACTGCACGTATTCACCACAACAAAGAATTTGATTAATTTTTCTTAAAGACGTAGGCTCATATAAAATAATTATGGCAACAAATTTTTCTACTACCCAAACATGAAATTTAGAAAGACCCAACTCTGGAAAAGATAAACAAACAAGTTAAACAAATTTAAGGAAATGTTAGAAAAACAAAAAAAAAAATGTTCTTAATTGTTTATTGCTTAGGGGAAAGATCTGGTGGAAATCAATGATGTCAGTTTCATAGCACAATTGTGGCAGGTAAAATCACACACATTCTTATTCTCTTTCATTTAGTCGTCGATGAGACAGCGACGAGAACACATGCGTAGCGGGCGTACTAATTTGTTTATAGATACAGTGAAAGAAAAGAAGCGGTATGCGAAAAATATTCTATGATCCCCAACGCTTTTCGCGATATTCAACGTTAGTAAAAGTAAGGAAAGGAATTAATATGTATTTAAAAGACATTTTGACTTTTTTTTTGGAATATTTTCACTAAACTGCACTTTCTATTTAAACTTTAAAGACCAATAACTCGGGAAATATGGGCTGCAGCAAATTTTTTTCATTAAGTTTTTTTTCTTATTTTTCACATTACTACCTGATAGGCTATTAAAAAATATTTTTTTTTTAATTTTTCAGAGTTTCGTATGAAAAGTTCAGAGCCCGATAACTTGAAAAATATGGGTCGCCGCCAACTTTTTCATTTAAGTTTTTTATCTTATTTTTTAATTTTCTATCACATAGGCTCTTTTTTATATATTTTTAGCTGCTTTACCAAACTGCATTTGTTCCAAATATTTATTTTTTCCTGTGTACTTCAGAGACGAATGAGACAACTTTTCTCACACATGCAACTATAGTTTTATTTTTGACATCACTGTTCTAAATATCTAAATAATGACAAATATTAAAAATTAGAAAAAACCCCAAATATATCTAGAAAAGGTGATATATTCTAAACGGCTGGACCGTTTTTCTTAAAACATAGAACTCATTCGATCAAGTCACCTTTCAAACAAAAAAACTAAATCAAAATCGGTCCATCCCTTTGGTCTGTACGTTGGGGACAACAGACACACATACACACACTAGAAACTTATAACACCTCAGACAAAAAATAATAATTTTTTCAATCGGTCTAAAATGTAACGAGTTATGAAGAAACAAACTCCTCCTTTTTTTTGAAATCGGTTAAAAATGGGAAGAATACTTCCTGATTTTTTTACACTATTTTTTAAAGTTTTGCGCTGTTTTTACTCCCTTGAGAGGTTTGTTGACATTCATGTCTACAACATAAGCGGGTCACTTTACACTGCAAGGGCTATATTGCTCCGGTCAACATGCAACTGTCAGTTAACTTCTGTCAAAGTTCGAAAATGGTGACCAGTTGAAACAATCAAACAAATTCACAATATGATGTTGGGCGATACGAGATTGAAAGTGAGGGTGATTGTGGAAGCCATAGGCATCTCACGTGGGTGCAGAATTTGCTCACAATGTGCCACAAACGCAATCATGTGACGATATGGACCATTTTTTGCTCCGTTTCGCAAGCGAGGATCCACCATAACATACCAGAGACTAAAGAGTAGTCAAAACAGTGCGGTTTTAGAAATGAATTGGCGCCCAACAGGCCAGGTGGTGGGTTTTTCAGCCAATTAAGTTATTACAACAATATTTAGAGCTACACTCGGTTTAATCTACATCGATTGCATCGAAAAATGTAAAACAGTAAATCACCGTGTGATTCTTTTTCCCAAACCTGAAGAAATTGCTTGGTGGAACGAGATTTGACTCTAAAGCATGGTACTATTTTCGATGTTGTGGAAAATGTTCAGCAACATTCCCCCTTATTGTAAATGGCATCGTCGACGGCACATCAAGACGACAGTAAATATTGTCGTTTGCCTACTCTCTATCGTCAACAATTGGCTCTTATTGACTATTTCTTACTAAACTCTACGGCTTTGTAAATTAATGTAGCATGTTAATAGTAGTCAATTTTTGTTGACAAGGAGTAGACAAGTGAATATTTTTACAGTCGTCTTGATGTGATGTCGACGACGCCATTTACAATAAGGGGGAATGTTACTGAACATTTTCACGTGAAAGATTTGACATGTACTAAATGTACCCCAACTCGCGTTTTTTTTTTGTTTGTAAATTTCTCATTTTTATTGCTTGAAAGTATGCAACATTGTTAAAATTCCGTGCGAAAAAAGTAGTGCTCATGTTGTTTCGCAGCTGAAACTAAAATGATGCCAGAGTCATATTGCATGGAAAAACCAGCTGCATACAGAAAAAAATACCAATGTAAAATCAACATGCAATAAGGTTGATTCAAACTCCTTCAAATCACATTAAATTTACAAGAAATAATCACCCTTATTCCATTTGTCGACATCGACGTCACTTTAACACAATACCAAAAAATTGCGGCTTGCTTACTCGCTCTCGAGAACAATTTTGTGCTATGGATAATTTATTTCTGTTCCCTAAGGTCTACAAAAAAGTTTGAGCCTGCCAACAGGAGTCATTCACCTTTATTCCAGTTGCCGACATCGACGTCAGTTTAACACAAAACCAAAAAATTGGGGCTTCCTTACTCGATATCGAGAAGACTTTTGTGCTACTGATAATCTATTTCCGTTCCTTAAGATCCGAAAAATAACATAAACCTGCCAACAGAAGTCAGTTGTTTTCGACAACGGGTACACAAGCCCCAAATTTTTGGAATTGTGTTAAAGTGACGTCGATGTCGACAACTGGAATAAGGGTGATTTATTTTCGAGAACGGGTATACAAGCCCCAATTTTTTAGTATTGTGTTAAAGTGACGTCGATGTCGACAAATGGAATAAGGGATAATATGTTGTTTGAGTGTGTTGGTGTTTATTTGCTTTGTTCATCGCTGCAATACACTTTTGTGCCTAGCTACGTGAGTTGTTTTTGTATTGTTGTTGTTTATTTTGACGTTTGTAAACAGTCGACAAACTGCTGCTGGCTGGTAGGCAGTGTACTAGTCTTGCAGTCGGAGGATCGCAGGTTTGAATCCTGGAGTCAAGTCAAAGTATTTTGTATTTTGTTTTAACTAAAACTTTTCAAGTAAAAGCATTTGTTTTTTTTTAACTAAAACTAAAACTCTTCAAATAAATTGTATGTTAAATGATAAATGAAATAATGTTAAATTACAATTTAATTAAAGATGGTACATATTAGTGTGTATCTTAAGAATATTTATAGTTGTTGTGGCTGCGATGAGTTCCGAGTTCAAATCTTGGCCGGGGAAGCCCGTTTTTTACGTTGACATTTTTCTGTGTGTACCAGATAGAATTTACGTGTTTTACGCAATAAGAATACTACTTTTGCGAATTTATTTCGCAAACATTTCATACCAAACACTTTTACACGTAGTTTGACAGCATTTCGCATGAAATTGTGAACGGAGTACCAGGCTTAACGCTAACATCATCTTACAGACAACTATTTCGACAAATTCGAAATATTCTACATTCACTTGCAGTTAGCTGGCAGTAGATAATACTACTAACATTTAATTCGCTATTAGCTCCTTTTTGCTCGCCACTGTACTCTCATATTCGTATACATAATGTCAATACCTATGAAAATGTTTCTTGATTAAAAATAATAATAAAATCATTATGTATACATACTGTATCTATCTGTATTAATGCTGACTGTATGGTGGTACGATGTTTTTTTTTTTGTTTTTTGTTATTAACTGGTTTTGTAGCTGGCTTTTTATGATTGTTTCTGTTTTTTTTTTCTTTTTTGCTCTTAACAATATCTTGTTATACAGTAGTAGTGTTAGTTGTGAAATGCTACCGTATTACCCTTCATTTTTTTAAAAATTTTTTTGTGTGTCTGAATTTTTTGATTATTTTTTTGTAAAGATTTTTTTTTCTGTACAGATCTACAAACTGTGTATGTGGCTTGTTACCTCTCTTTGGGCATATCATTTGGATTGGAAACGCGTTTCTTGCATTTTTACTTAATAATGCAGAAAGCCGATTATAGACATTTTCAAATATTATCAAAGATTACATTAAATGCATCAATTTTGTTTTTGTGTGCCGTCCGAAATGGGCATTCAGTGTGTTGCCACGATGGTCCAGGGGATTTTAGTCGTAGTAGTAGTTTTTTCTTTTATTTTATATTTTTGTTGTGAGGCAGGAGACATACATACATATGTACATGCCCGTACGAGAAAAAGTCTTATTAATAACAAAGTAAGTACGGTAAAAGTTTCTGCCAAATAAAGTGTTTTATTTGATTTGACTTTTGGAAACCTACTTTTTGTAATGCAAGTACTTAGCAATTCAATGGAAAATGTGAAAAAACAAAGCTTATACTTAAATTTTATTTAACGTATGATAACAATTTATTGGTTAAGTTACAAAAGTATTATTGGACAAACTTGAAGTTTCCGGGCGCAAACGAGATATTTTGAGGGATATTTCAAAAGAAATGCTTTTCTAGAAGTGCTTATGAGATTGTATTTTTAAACATACATACATATCTGTTTATTGGAAATCTCAATAATTAATATGATTTTAAGACTAGCTTATTTAAAATATTTATGGAGTTACAGTCTGTTAGATTAGGTGGACTTATGCCATAATTCTAGTAATGTTCGAAACATTTTTATTCATTATGTATTAGTCTGTGTCTAAAGAATATTTAAGGTTGTTGTTGACTTCCGAGTTCAAATCTTGGCCGGAGAAGATAATTATATCATAAAAACATTTTTCTAATGCCTGTGCCATTATACACATTTAAATTAAATAATTAATAAAATTCATGTTGTTTCAGGTTGAAATAACATGATTTGTCGTCTTATTTCAGTATCGAATTTACGTAGCTGTCTTCTCCTGGTTTAAGGCAGGCCAAAAGCATCGTAGAGCCATTGACATATGTGACAGCGCATATAGAAGGGGACCTAAGGGTAAAAAAATCAATTTTCACTTTTTTTGGTGTGGACAACATCTGAGCATCGAATGAGACCGATCCCATGCCCCAAAAGTGTTCCCTCTCAGAGATATGCGCGTTTTATGAAATTGAAGTCGACGATTTTAAGGTTATGTGAAAAAAATTTCGTACTAACAGAGTGATATTCACGATTTAAAAGAATTATAAATGAGTATTTATTATAATTCACAATTAATAATTTCAGAAAATAAACCTGGATTCGAAAAAACGCGAGCAAAATTGATATCAAACTCATGGAAACAGGGCGCTAGGTAGAAAACAGTAAAAACCAACTACACAAAACAAGAGGTAGGGACGACTTACGCGCGTTTTCAAGGTTGACCAACACGTTCCTGACGTCATGAGATGTTGTCGCTTTCAAATGAGATCAATACCAACACGCTCAGTGATGGTACACCAAAGATACACGTATTTAAATCTTTAAAATGGCTCTCCTGAACAAAACCGGTTTTTACCTTTAGGTCCCTTTCTATTTTGCGCGTCACATATAGTGGCATCCTGAACCTCAACACTAATAATTTACGGCTTGTTACTTGTTTTCTTTCTGGTCACTTTGGACTGAACTATCCTCTGGGGAAAAGTAACCAAGTTTCTTCATCCTTGTGTCGTTTATGCTTGGAAGATGATGATACGACGATACACATTCTTTGTGAGTGTATCACCTTATTTAACAGTAGAAGGCGTATTTTTCATTCTGAGTTTCTTTGTTCAGATGATATTAGACGGGCTTCTCCAATATCTGGGCTGACTTTCATAAGGAGAGTCAGACAGAGATTTATTTTATTTAATTTACAGATATATGGTACAAAAGATCCATCAGGTGTCGCAGTGCCAGTCTTTGTACCAGGGGCCCATTTCTCAAAACTTATTTCAGTTGTAATATAAGTAAAATAATTGTGAAAATATATTTTTTATATGAAAATAATATGTTTTAATCAGAAATAATTTCTTAATCAGGCTTAAGCTCAGTACTTTCAATTCATATTAAATGAAATATTTTTATTTATTAATACTGTAAGTTTCTAAAGAAGAGAGGAAAAATTAATATGTTTTCACAATTGTTTTACTTGTATGATAACACTTGAAAATTTTGAGAAACGGGCCCAAGATCTTCCCCCTATTCTTTTGCGTTGTTCCAACTTCAAATAACTTCGATTCAACAAGATTCTTCATTCTTATTCAACAGTAGGGCAATTTTAAGTCAACATGAATTAAAGTTATTTCAAAAGGAAAATATTTCCGGATATTATGTAAATCATTTTAGATTAACATGAAACACATTGCCAAAAACGTTAAATTAACCTTGTTTACGTAGATTTTAAGTTGACAATTTTCTATCTGTATGATAGTAAGGAAAATCATTTCCACCAAATAAAATTCCTCATTTATTGTGTATTTAGTATATTATATTAAGACTTGTCTTCTGATTTGGCTGAATATCGCACAGTAAAGCAAATAGTGTTTAAGTGTTTCACAGTCTTCCTGGCAATTTTCTATAGATATATAACACCTTCCGTAATAGGCTTGATCTCAGTCAGTTTTCCGCAGGCGAACGAATTTACGTGCATTACTATTCATGTCATACAATTTGCTCGGTTACCAAATGTTCACCCGTCTTTGTGTAGGACAATCAATCTAGTGGCGACCAAAGATGCTCCATATCGTTTGTCTCAAATAGAAATGACCTAACTCGTATTTTTTACGAAATTGAGTTTTTCAGTGATTACAATACATTTCACACAAATATATCTCGTCACTAAAATGTATTGTAATAGTGTAAAAAATAGACGCTGGCACAGTCAGTACTGAGTCTTTAATTTGGAAGAAGTTTTGCTTTAACCGTCTTTACTTAAGAAGTCCACCACACGAACGATGCGTGCGGTATAATTTGGATTTATTACCCATTTGAACTCAAAGTTCGCAGACTCTAAGGTCGTTGAAATTGATTTTAGTAGAATACCCCCACTGGCAGTTCCTAGTGGGGACTTTTAAATCAAATATAATAAGCTATATGAGGATGGTAAGGTTTTTACCTATTGGTGAAAATTGAGGATGCACACTGTTAGTTCTTTCAGACTACCGAATGAATGTAGCGGTTTCCAAGCTGAGATTCTGGCGACCCAAAGAGCCATGGGCTGCTGCTCAGAAATGCGACTGAAGGTTACCTCCTTCTACGTGGATAGTTACGCGGCGCTAAGACCTTTGAAAGGATGCTAGGACACTAGGTAGGCACTGTAAGAGAGCCCTCCACTTTGCTTATGTATAAATAAAGTTAGTATCATAATACTCGTATGTTGCGTTTCTGGTCATTGCATTGCTGAGGGAATTGAAATTGACGATGAATTGGCAATATAAGGGTTGGCCTTAGTTGAGAGAATGTGCGACAGATAGATTGAAGTACCCATGGGTCATCACTATAAGGAACTTTGTAATTATTTGTTGCACAGGGCCAACCATTTATTGGGGAGTAGGGCGAATTATAAATACTCGAGGGCTATGTGACCAAAAAAAAAAGGAAGATCCAAATTGTTGATGGAAAGATAGGTTCTAGGAGTTTTTGTAAGCACATTGAGTGGTGACTTCTCTGTCAAAGCGAAGACCAGCATTTGGAAAACTCGTACTCCAGATTTCTGCAGTATGCGCAAACATGAAAAGGAAAAAGAAAACACTCGGCATATTATATGTCATTTCCCGAAGTTGCAACGCCATAGGATTAGGTGGCTGATCGAATTTATAATATCACGCAATGTAAACTGAAAGCTATTACAGGCTTCATCTTAGAAATTAAGTGGCTTAGGAGGACACTTACATTTAGGCTTATGTGACTCCTGCATGAGTCTTACAACCGTGGTTTGTTGAAGAATGATGTGGAGGTGCGTGCGGGGTAGACTTTGTACAAAGATTTGAAAATTAAGCATGCTTTATTTACGGCAACGCTTTACCGAATGAATGAATAAAAAAGTATCAGACGATCCTGCTCCAAAACAAGGATTTCATCATCTTCCTAACGCGAGCCAGGTGAATTATTAAGTCTGTATTTTCAGTTACTATGTTTGCCTAACTACTAAGTGTACGCTTTCTAATTTGTTTTTCACTCTATTTGGGTTTCAGCAGATAATTTCATTCAGTCACACCTACACAGAGAAAACAGTGCCTACTAAATACCTCATAAAATAGAACAAAATTAATAAGACATCTCTATGGTTTTTTTTCAATAAGGAAATCTTATTAATTCCATAGAGAAAATCTTTTTGAAAAAATCAAGAAGAAATCTTTTAGTTTTTATGAGCTTATCTTATTGATTTTTTCAATAAAAAATAAAAAAAATTGCGTCTTTATTCTCTGTACTTACGTATTTTCATTTAAATTCTATACCATATACATATGTATGTATGTATGTAGTATATTGTAGATGTTATTTATTTATACATACATACATACACATTATGTTATATTCTTAACTAACTTACTCACCAAGTATTGAACCAGCAAACTTCTACCTGATAGACAAGCACTCTAATCAATATGCTAACAAGCAGCCTGAATAACCATTGTAATTATTGTGCAAACATTCTTATACAAAAATGAAAGAGATCATGAAAAAATTGTCTCTATGTCTATTTATAGATATGAAATAACAAGACACCTTATAAAATCAAGATTTCCTTATTAAAAAAATCAATAAGATGATTTACACATAATCATATAGGAACCTACTAAAATCAAGAAGAAAACCTTATTGAAAAAATCAATAAGATTGCCTAATAAAATCAAGAAGGAAACCTTTTTAAAAAAATCAATAAGGCAACCTAATAAAATCAATAAGAAATCCCTATAGTTTACAATTTATAAGAAAACCTAATACAATCAAGAAGTTTTTCTCTATAGATTGTTTTTTTGGTGCCAAAAATAATGGAAATTGAGTAAAAAAACTTGTGAATAATAAGATTTCTTCTTGATTTTATATGGTTTTCTTCTTGAGCAGATGAATAAGATTTACCACATAAAAATAATAGGAAATCTATGAAAAAATATTCGCTTCTTTCTGCTGGGATACCCCTTAGCCTAAAAACGTTTCATAGCGAAAATCTTCTTGATCCTATGAGGCAGTTTTTTCTCTGTGTACAATAGTATAGAGTTGGTCTATAGCCCATTATATTAGTATTTTTTACTGATTTTGCAAACTTTGAACATTTCCTTGCCATATATACCTTGTGTCATAGAATCCATATTATCTCCATATATGTTTAAGTTTTTCTTACCTATAGGTTGAAAGACTCTATGATTTCATAAATCTTCGATGACACTATCCGTGAAGATACGGAGAGTATCCATTTCCTTAATCCATTTAGTACCTTCCGTAATAGCCATAATACCAGCTTCAAAGTCTGTATTATCATCCGGCATACTCTCAGTGTAAATGTACCAGGCTTTCAAGAAAATGTTATCACAAGCTTTAAAACCATCTAAATCATATCAAAACCATCAACATAAGTATATTATTTTTTCCCATTCATTTTTATATACAAGTTTTTTCTAAAGGAAATATTCCTTAATATAGAAATTTACTGAATATTCCTGCAAACAAATGTTGACATTTTATTAATAACGACTATTTGTCATAAAACTTTTAAACATATCAAAATGTCAACCAATTTCAATTCCAATTTTTTTTGTAGGGGTGGAAAAGCTGGCATGGGTCTACGGTTCATTATGAAGTGTCGTAATTCCAAGACACCTATAAAAAATTGCAGCAATAAAAAATTGCATTAACTTAGCTTAGAAAATGTGGTAACATACATTTTGCAGCACGGCTATGGTTCGTTTTTTTTTTTTTGTGTTTTGTATAAAATGGTTTGCTTCGAATCCGCATTTATATAAATACTTACATTTACACCTAAATAATGTGTCATCACGCAGTACATCCATCATTGTCACTAACACTTTTTCCCATCTAATAAAGAAACAAAGCAAGTTAGAAAAATATATACAAAGTAGCAAAGCAAACGCATCATGAAGCAGACACAGCAGAAGTAGAAAAAAAAAGAAAGTACAAGTTTGTACCTAAAACTGAACATTTATAAATGTAAAAGCTTACATTTGATTGCAGCAATCATCAAACTCAGTTTGGTTCGTAGCTCATAGTGTATCGAAATACTAATGTACGAGTGTACATTATTGACCTGCACAAGACCATTTATAAGACCTTTCAAGACATGCGACATTTTTCAAACGCTTTACTACAGCGAAATATTCTAAAATAAACGCTGAACAACACTGTTGGCAATATTTTTTTTGAGTTCTTTGTCTTGCCAACAGTTTTTTTTAGCGTTTGTTTTAGAATATTTCGCTGTAGTAAAGCGTTTAAAAAATGTCGCATGTCTTGAAAGGTCTTATAAATAGTCTTGTGCAGGACTTTAGTGTACATCGTTAACACTACTACAGTGTGACACATATGTAGCGAAACAAACTGTAACCAGAGCTTCGTTTCTGTAAATGGTGCAATTGGTTGTGTTATCTTACACAGAGTTATATAAGTTTTGATATAAACTTGAATAAATTCACAAAAACTCAGCAAAAAGAGTTCTTTTCATAATCATTCTTTGGTTCACGAGTTGAAAAAGATTCTTTCGGCTCAAAAAGTTCTCACATTCGTAACAGAAACGAGGCACAGAAATCAAGTTGTCATGATAAGCACTGACGAAAATATTAATTAATGTTCAGCTACCAAAGAGAAGATTCAATGTTGAAATCCCAACACTAGGAGAGTGTACGAGTACAATCCTAGAGTAAGTGTAAATTATACCATTCAGTGCTGAATGAATTTTTAAAGTATTCTCAATACTTGTTTTAGATTTAATTGAACTGTAGTGAATTTTAATCAGAAATAATCTCTTAATCAGGCTTAAGTTCAGTAATTTCAATTCTTACCGAATGAAATATATTTATTAATTAATGTGAGTTTTTAAAGAAGAGAAGAAAAATTAAACTATACTTTATTAGCTGGGGGAAATACCGATATTTTTCTATGCAGCCACGCACTTCATCAGCACCCATGTCTATCTACTGGGGTAGAGATTTCTGTTCTGGTATTTCCCCCAGCTAATAAAGTCTAGTTTAATTTTGTCTTCCCTTCTTAGAAACTCACATTAATTAATAAAAATATTTCATTCGTTAAGAATTGAAATTACTGAACTTAAGCCTGATTAAGAAATTATTTCTGATTAAAATTTTGAAGCATTTTAATATAATTTAAAAAGAAATACTTGGATAATTTATTTGTATCGAATGCAGCAATTTACCCCCAGGTAAACACAAAAGTGGAGGATAAAGCTCAAATTATATGATCATTATAATGTACCAAAAGCTAAACTTGCAGCAACAAAAAGTTTACACCTTGCTTGAGGGACTACGAGAAGAGAAAAGTAGCTGGAATAAAACCACAGTCAAATTTCTGTTAGATATGCTATAATGCGGGAACTCTCTTGACAAGATATTCCAACTTGGAGATTTTCTGGGGTCTAAGACAGAAGCGTCTAATATTTACGTGAACACTTGCCGTTACGGCTTAACTCACAGTGGTCTCGGGGGATGAAGTTGAGCGTCCGCCAGCATCCCTAGAAAGCACTGTGTAACTTGTGACGAACACATAAGTGGCAATCTTTGAATATAGTTATCGCTGACTATCAGCCCAGTTATCTAATATCTCACTGCTTCCCCAATGTTAGAAGCATAATCTGTGGAATAGCACTAATACCTAGAATAGTACCTGTCTGACCCCGTCAGATCAACCACTAGCATTGTTTTGGCACTAGACATCCAATACCATTCTTCCATTGATTTTAATGGAAACCAGACCCATTGCGAAAGCAAGGAATGTTGGTTCTCGCACTCGCAACCTGTCCTCCCAAAGAAAACATTAGCAATCACCGGACACAGGACTAATGTTTGTAGTGTGGTTGGAGCTTCAAAAACCTACTGGCCATTGTGAGCATCATTTAATTAACCCCGTAGGTTTATACGAAATCCACCCTCGGCTTTCGGTCGGTGTATGATGCAGACACATCACCTTTCATTAAACCCTCAGAGCAGATCAGCCGTTAGGCCACCGGTAACCGTAGTACCAATATTAAGACACTGGTTAGTTTCGAATTTCGAATTTCCACTGAGAAAGGATTGTCTTCTATAGTATTTTAAACCGTACCAAACATGTAGCAAAGCTAATTCGTTTTAATAGATATGTAAAAAATCTCAGGTAATACCTAAAAACTTAGACTTGGGTCCGCGGGATTGTCACACCCGTTATCTTATAGAGATATTATTGCCGGACACCTTCCCTAAGAGAAGCAGATTTGATCAGCAGCAACATTGCGGATGGGCTAACTGAAATTGGGTTCCGACTGCTTTATTAGGTTACCCTTCATATAATTGCTAGTGCAGAAGTAGCTTTTCGCACTCTCGTAGATAAGGATTAGCTTGGCCGTTTTCACAATTTGAACGTTTTCTTGGAATTGATGCCTGAGAATCAAATTCGTTTAGTACGAGGGCGGTTCGGAAACTTCTTAGCCTAGCACAAAAAGCGCGGTATAAACAGAAAAAAGTTAAGTGTTTTGGAAAGTTCCATCTCTGCTATGAACACATGTTAAATTTTGTTTCGATCTGGCAACTCCTTCATATAGAAACAGGTGTTCACAAAAGACGCATCCGCGATTTTTTAACAATGGAAAAATTAGAAATGCGTGGTGTCATTAAATATTTACATAAAAAAGGTTTATCGGACAAGAAATTCATAATGATATGGTGAATGTGTTAGGTGAAAGTGCTCCTTCATATGCAACAGTAAAAAATTGGGTTGCTGAATTTAAACGTGGTCGTACAAGCATTGAAGATGAACCACGTAATGGACGCCCAAAAACAGCAACAACAACAGAAATTGTAGCCAAAGTGCATGATATGGGATTAAATGATCGACGAATAAAAGTGCGTGAAATAGCTAATATCATGGGCATCTCAAACGATCGAGTCCATTTAATTTTGCATGAAGAACTACACATGAAAAAGCTTTCTGCAAGATGGGTGCCGCATTTGTTAACAGTCGACCAAAAACGCATAAGAATGAACATTTCTCAAGCTTGTTTGGATCGTTTTAAGCGAAATAAAATGGATTTTAAGCGTCGTTTCATAACTGTTGATGAGACATGGATCCACCACTATACTCCAGAGACAAAAAAACAATCCAAACAATGGACTAAAGCTGGAGGAAGTGCCCCAAAGAAGGCAAAAACAATTCAATCGGCTGGTAAGGTTATGGCAACGGTTTTTTGGGACTTCAAAGGTATTTTATTGACTGACTATCTGCAAAAGGGTAAAACAATAAATTCAGAGTACTATTGCAACCTTTTGGATCAATTAAATGTACAAATTCGAGAAAAACGTCCTGGCTTACAGCACAAAAAAAAATTATTTTTCATCAAGACAACGCACCAGCGCACAAGAGTGTTTTAACAATGGCTAAAATCAACGAATTAAAGTACGAGTTGCTTGACCACCAACCTTATTCTCCTGATTTGGCTCCCAGTGACTTTTACCTGTTCCCAAATCTAAAAAATTCCTTGCTGGCAAGCGTTTTACCTCAAATGAAGATGCAATTACAGTTGTAAACCACTATTTTGAATACCTTGAGGAAAACTATTTTAATCAAGGGATAGAATTGCTAGAAAAGCGTTGGACTAAGTGTATTGAAGTTTCAGGAGATTATATTGAAAAATAAAAATATTTTTGAAAAACTAACTATTCTCTTTCATTGATAGGCTAAGAAGTTTCCGAACCGCCCTCGTAATAGGAAACTTATGCTACTATAACACGGTCTCATTGAGAGCCTCCACTGAATTCGTTTGTTGATAATTCGAAAAATATTGCCGAGAATTTTTGCAATAAAAACAAAGGCGAACTAATAGTGTAGCATAATACTTTTAGGTCTTTTCGAATATATAAAAGTTTTATATTAGGAAAATAGCAATACAGCCTTTTAACCCAATCTCTGGCCTCGTTCTATGTTGTTTCGGCTGGGGAAACTAATTGTTTAGACTGATGTTTGATCTTGGGTTTGTTAGAATAAACAATGGTGCAAATCCCGCTTAAAACTTTCCAATGATAATATTGAATTTAAGTTAAGCTGTGAATTTCTTGCTGACAGGTTTTGAACATCTAATTAAGTATTTAAAAGCGAAACCTCAGACTAAAGCTTAGTTAGGCTGAAAGAATACTATGAATGTACTTGTATATAAAGTATTCAGCTTCAGAATTGGGAACGATTTTCTGTCATATCAATTCAAATTTAATTGATAATCAGAGTGATTTGGGCTCAGTGCGATATTAAGTACTCAACAGGACAGTGAGTGAAGCATTTAGCCGCAGCCGGTCGATTACAACTAATTCATAAAATAAACTAGCTATGCACACGGCATTACCCGCTTGGAATTAATTTTTTTACTTACTACATGTTGGAGAAGAAGTAAAAATGTAAAATACCCATTACTGTGTGTAATAAATTTGTCCACTTTGCGAGTAGCATTCGTCCTGGTAGGGTTCCGTACCACTGTCGAATTTTTGAAAGTTTAATGTTCTTCAAAATCGCTTCAAACACTATTTAATGCTTATAAATCATCATTTATTGCAGAAACGGTTAAGTTGAAACAAGTTTCAAAACTGGAAGTACTGTTTGGCTGTGTGTCCTTCAAAATCGGTGGATTAGTTTCAGAGAGGCAGAAATCTTCTGCTTCATTTTGGGTCACCCCGAGGGTAGTATCTTTTTGACTAAGGATGTGGCATTCTCGGGGCCCCAGCTAGGGTGATGTGGCTTTACATTACCCATAGAACATACATATGTGTTGCTACCCGATCTCTGGCAACAGCGGCAAGGATGTGCACATATTTATAAAAGGAAGACAGGTAATGTTGATGTCAACCAGGTGCTGCATCACCAGGAACTGCACCTGAGTTCAAAAAACGATAGAGGTGAAGCCCTTTTGGTGGAACTTTGAGGTCTAACCAGAGGCTACTTCTGGTGCCACGGGTGCCGGTTGCCCGACAGTCGAGCTGCTCTGAAGTTTTGAAGGATCCTTTGCTAAAACGACGAGTTTGTCCTACCCCACAGGGTTAAAGGTATGATTTTGATGTGTGTGGAGTAGGCACTGGGTTTTTGGCGACACATGCATGAGTTCATCTCGGATGAGTGGTTGAGCTGTGCCGGCAACGGTTGAGGAATTCTCTTGGGGACCTCACTGTAGGTGTATACACAACACATGTGGCGTGAGAACCGGGCGAATAAACGTGGTGGGTGTGGTTGCTACCAAAAACGCTGGGAGAATAGTTTTGGCTTCCCAGTGTTAAATCAATGCTAGTGGTTGGTCGGTCAGCTAGACACTATTCTAGGTGCTGTTGTCGTACAACATATAGTACTGTTTTGACAAAGTCATTACGGCGAATAGTTTAGATAGCTCAAAGTACCTCAGCAAAGTACTTGAATATAGTACAGGGATAACTATATACAAAGATTGCAACCTATGTGCCTTAGTGAGTGGGCACATTGGTTCATTCAAAAGAGTGCATGGGGGCGATGGTCTGGCGTCTTACCTACACCCGGTGCTTGGCACCCGTGAAATAAGGCCGTAAAGGCAGGTGCTCACGGAAATCTAAGCACATCTGCCTCATTTTGGGTCCCAGTTTTAGAAATATATAAAGCTTGTGTGCCCGTTTAGATGCAGATGTATCAATATTTGGAATGTTACGAAAAGCGGTTGGATACTTTCGGAGAGGCAGATATTTCCCCCTGCCTTCCTCTTGGCATACATACCACCCATTGTCATCTATTGGTATGAAGTTGTGACATTTTTGTTCTTGACTATATATGCTTTATTTAGATTATAATGCAGTTATAATGATCGAATGTGTGAACTGAAAGTTTTTTCTACGATTATGCACGCCATTACTAATTTTTTTATTTTTTAAAAATTGTTGAAACTATTATCTCACACCCTGTGAATGCGTAAATTGTTTTTTTTTTTTTTGTAATAAAATGAACGTTGCAATTGCGTGAGACAAAACCAATTTGTTGAGTGGTGTGAGAATTAAAAGGGTCCCTTGGTACAACAATTAAATGGTGTTGCATACAAAGCAAAAAACTAAATAACAAAAGAAACACGATAAATGAGAAAATGAAACAAATGAAAAGGTCGCGTGTTTCATTTTCATGTAAGAGCCTACTTCACATAAACACATGCATATGCACAAACATATTTTTATTTGTTTATACGAGTAACATTTTCACTTGGCTTGTTTGCCGCAGATATACGCTCTATTTTGATTTGTTGCCAAAAAAAATTTGTAATTATAATAATTAAAGTTATTACAAAAAAAAACAAACCTAAAAATCAACATTTATGAATTACTTTTAAAATTTCGTTCGCAGCCGCCAAATGGTATTGTATGTATCTGGAGGGGGAAATTTTGAAAAATGCTTTGTTGCTGTCATCAATGACAGCATTGTGCTACAAATTATGAAAATGGTTGATGGATTTAGATAGTTTGGTCTAATTAAACTTTTGTGGTTTTCTCACAATAATGTTTGGTCTGCAGGCATAAGCATCAAGCACGCACAGATCTGTCAGTTACTTAGACATACATAAATATAACAAGATAACTACTTGTCATCATTGTTTTTTAATTTACAAAAAGAAAAAAAAATTCACGTGTGTTAAATATTGGCCAGCGTGCCTCCAAAGGATAGCCTTTCTATGCCTATGTTAATCCTTGAGGGTTTTAACTAGTTTTTCCAAATATTTTCTCCTCTTCGCTGACATATTACTATAACATTGGTGATGTTCAGGGCAAATTACGACATTCGATATCAAAAAAAATGTTGATTCAATTTTTATTCTGAGATTTGGAACAATATCGAATGACGCAATTTGTCCCCAGGTCTTTTTCCTTATGCTATTCGCGAAACTTTCGCATACGGCTAGAGCTGGTTGAAGATTGTTCGACACTCAATTTCACCGTTTGTTATACAATTTCTTACATAATTTTAAAAGTTTTCACAGATCTTAAGTCTGGAATTTGGACTTTAAAGGGGGTGGAGCCACAAACCTCAAAGTGCACAACCTCGGGTTAATGAAAAATTCACACCGAATTAAGCTGTGATGTTTTTGATCTGATAAAAAATATTTTTTGCAAGTGGATTTTTCGCTTACAGTTTAGGAAACATTTGAGAAAAAAAAATTAAAATGTTGGCCCTTTTTTACCAAGCTTGCTCAACTGATCTGCTAATGGATAAGTCAAATCTTGTTCCATTTAGAAAAAGAAACTAATTATAAGAACAAAATTTTTAACATTTAGAAACATTTTATATCAAATCCTCAAATGTTGTATTAAATCTCATAACAATCTGGCGGCTCGTTTAGAAACTGCGGACTTATTTCCATTTTTTTTTTTTTTTTGACAAAATCCCACTGTGCAATGTTAGAAGCGTGCTCATACCGAAGTCCGAAATTAGCCGCATATGTCGGTGGTGGCTGTGGCTAGTCAAAAATTGGCGACGTCGGGTGTTAAAAAAATTAACAGTTTTTCGAAAAAATGTGATCTATTCGTTATAATTTACGAAAGTGGATCATTAACTCAGTGAATTTTTGAAGTACCACAGGTTTTTATATAAAAAGTTATCTTAATTTTCAACATAGTCTCTTTTGAGTTCTATAAACGTAGACCAAGGTTTCTCCAACTTCTTTATCCTTTACAAAAAGTATGATTTGTTGAGGTCATCCAAATAGGCCTTTGTTTGTAAGACGATTCGTCTTTGGAGACAAATCTGTTTCCGCCGAGTCATTTCTTCAAGTTTGGGAACAAGAAATAGGCGCATGAGGCTAAATCTGGTGAACAGGACGGGTGAGGGAGGAATTCGTAATCCAATTCATGGATTTTTGCCATGGAAACTGCACATGTGGAAACTGGACATGGCTACATCAGTTTTGCGGAAGGCTTTGTCATACCCATGTGATCAGTCAAAATTGAAACCACTGAACCATGTGAGATATCTATGGCTTCCACAATATTTCTCACTTTCAATCTCAGAGCGGCCAAATTGTTTCGAATTTAAAGACCTCAACTGGGCGCTCAGATCGTTGTGCTTGTGCGACCACAACGAAATTCAGTAAATCATGATGGTGAAGAGTGCCCATAGTGCTTATCAAGCTTAGCCTTGGTTTGAGTGATGGTTTTTTCCATATTCTTTTCAAAACGCACGATAGTCTGGTATTAATGTTTGCCAAACGCAAACTAAATGAAGCAGTTTGTTGAAATTTAGACAGGAGTCAGTTGACAGTTGCCTGTTGACAGGGGCAGTGTTGCTATTTCAATGACGCCTTTTCATGGACATTCAAAGAGACACTGAGTTTATAACCCACCTTCATACATAAATTATTTTAGATGCGAACATAATTCCACTATGTAGGCGCAAAAGTATTTAAAAAAATTAAAGTTAGTCAAATTTTTAAGATTCCGTTTTTTCATGGAATGTCCCATATGTATACAATACATACATACAAACTCTCTTATTACATTTAGTGATTTTTAGTGCGTTTTTTATGAACGAACAGTGCGTTTTGTTCTAAAAAAACGTTAATTTAATGAAAGCAAACAAAATAATAATTTTTGAATAAATATTTAAAAATATTTATAAAAGTAGAACGACATAAATCTCAATCGTTCATTTGATTATTAAATCCACTGGTAGTATGTATTTATAAAAATCAATAATATTTCTCGTCCCATTGAAATTTATTTTTTATTTGGAAAGTTCAAAGAAATACATACGTTGAAAAAAAATAATAAACATTTTTAATAATGTGGTAGTAAAAGTTTATTTTAGTTTTATATCTTTTTGCCTAAATCAATAAAAAAAAACATAAACTTACTCGTACATCACATTATCTTATTTTATTTATTAATTAATCCATTATATTTACTTGTGTATCTATTTTAAGCAGATTTATACAGAAAAGTGTTCAATCCTCACCAATCGCCTCAATATACATTAACAACATGCTTAATTTATGTTTTTCTTTTCAAAAAATATTTTATATTTTTTCATTGTTTTTCTGAAAGCATTTTCCATATTTTTCCTTTTATTTTCCTTTAAGGTTTTGTTAATATAAAAACTTTATGTTTCACAATACTTTCTTTTCTATTTTACGTTCGAAAAACAAACATAAATACATACAAGACAATTTATTGTGAACATAGTATTTACTTTAATTTGTTGGTTTTTCGTTAAAATTTTATATGCTGCCATGTTTTGGGATTAGTATTGAAAGAAAAATTAAAAAAAATACGAAATATACACATAAAAGCCACTTGCGTTTCAGTGGAAAAGCAATAAAAAGAAAACCAATATACACAAAACAAGTGCCTTTCATATGATGCATATGATGCTGCTGTTGATGCAACATATTCGCTGCAAAATGCACTTGGCAACAGCAGCTATAAATATATTTTTTTTTTATAGTTCAAACACAAAGACACATGCTTTCAGTGAAACATAAAAAAATATTCTTATTTCTTTGCTCACAATTTTTTTACAATTTCACTTTTCATTTGCTGTCATAAATTAACCAAATTGTACAATTGGTCACACATGCACGCATTCGACAGATAAATGCTATATCCCAGTTGGCCAAATCGTCGCAGACGACATTGTCTTCGACGATTTATGTACGACATGTCGCCTGTCGACTAGGTTTTCTAATCGATAATTTGTAGGAAATCATCGTTCATGACTATTTGAGCGACAATGTCTTCAATAAAACTTTGTTGAGGTCAATCTGAGCGACAATGTCCCTCATTTTGTTTTCGACAAAATGTTGACGTGTTGACGACAATCTGAGCGGAAGTGTCATACGTTTTGTCTTCAATAAGACTTTGTTGAGGACAATCTGAGCGACAGTGTCATAAGTTGTGTCTTCAATAAAGCAGTGTTGACAACAATCTGAGCGGCAATGTCGCTCATCACATCTTCTGTGACCTCACCGCCATTTGTATGAAAATTTTGCCGACGATTTGTATGGAGCTGTCTTCAAAATGTCTTCTACGATTTACCATTGTCTGATACCCGTCGTCAAAGATATCTTAAAGACGTGGCCAACTGGGAAGAAATATTAAATAAAAATTTGTTTTTCTCATATGCATTGGTGTTTACTCTTCCATAATGAACTTTTGGGCACCCCTGCTGTAGTGTATTGATAGAGGGTATTTTTTTAATAAGAAAAGGTCGATTTTTAAGTGGATAAGGCAAGAAGTCTGTTAGTTAGTAACGACATATTTTATTAAATGCCCATGTATGCAGTAATGTAGGGGATGTCCTTTACAGTTTTGCTTAATAGGGAACTTTCTAAAGGTCGTCGAGGTTATTGATCAACAACATTGCAGCACATTGATATACACCTCTGACTTGTAGAAAAAAAACTATAAGAAAGAGAGCAGCAAAGTAAAATCGTGCTATTTAAGTAGTCTTCGACAACGAGAGTGAGAGTACAGGCAGATACTCTTGCCTTGAGACCTTGAAACACATATAGGACTGTTCTGTAAATCATATGCTTTCAAATCACATGTGAGTTCTACTCTTCCATAAATCGCACACTTTCGTGTTTTTTGTTGTGATTTTAATTTTTCGAAAACATAAGAAACTCCATCATAAAAAAATTCAAAAAGTTTAGTGTGAAAAGCAAATTTTTTGTTCTTTCAAATCGCTTTCACAAATGTGATTTTCAGAACAATTCTAATCATTTTCGTTGAAGAGCTCAGTGAAAGTTACGTTTAAATCGACTCAAACAAAATTGATCATCGCTAAATTCTCGTTTTTGTAGAATTTACACACACACCTAACAAAAGGTGTGTGAATTAGCTACATTAAAGTTGTTTGGTTGTGGTTTTAGAAAATTGTCAGTTAATGGGCTTAAACAAAAAATCTTAATAAATGTCAAAAAAACTTGATGTAAACGCTACTAGTTTTCATAAAAACTTTAATTAAAGTCTGCTAAATTCCTTGCATGTGCAAATGCCCTATTATAAAAAATTCATAGGTGAACAAGGTTAGGTTAGTGTGTGTGGTCAAAGACCTCGCATAGACCGGGACTGATTCTTAGCGATACCAGCAGATGACAAGAAAACCTAGTTCGTGTTGCCTGTAACGAATGACTCCCACACAGGTTTCACAAATCTTAGCATTCTACACAGTTCCACTCCCGGTGCAAGTTCAAGACTGCTTAAAGCCTGAGCACCAATAAAGCTATATCTAGTGCGGCTGAGAGGTGGATGTTCTATTGTCTTAATTACCCTGGGTTCCTTACATTTCCTGCAGGTACAGTAAAGTATTCGTCCTATTTTGACGACATACGAAGCCGTCCAGCATTTTGCAATTGCTTATAGTTAATGACGAAAGGAATTTAGTCAATTTGGGAGCTCCACATGATTTTAGAAGTTTTCCAAGTTTTCGTCCCACGTTAACATTTTTCTGATTCTTCCTTCATCTTAGAGTCTATGATCCCTTTCAGTTGTTGAATTGGTACCGTTTCCGTTTGGCCAGTGTATCGCCCATTTCATTTCCCTCAATTTCCATGTGGCCCGGACCCAAAATATATGTACTTGTCTACCAGCACATAACATATTTTGGGCATTCCTACACATTAGCACTACAGAGGAGTAGTTCCAGTCTGCTAAAATTGCCTTATTTGCTGCTTGAATGCCTCTTGTAGATAGTTCACATAGTTTAAGGGGTGAAAACTAGCTTTGCTGCTATTTTGGCTGCATAGATTTCCGCCTGGAAGATCAGAAAGTTTAAATGATTCCTCTATACCGAGCTACGGACAGTAAACACCAGCTCCCACCACTCCATCCATCTTTGAACCATCAGTGAAAAAATTTTAACTAGAACCTCTATAATAAATACCTTCTAGATAGCCTTCTTCCCTTATAATGATCTGTGGTTTGGCAAAGAAGTTCATTACTGTGATGATGTAGTCCGAGCTGCACTCATGTCTTCCAGCAATTTACTGTGACCAAATGTTCTGTACGATCGATTTAAGGTTTTTGCGTGTCCTTAAGTACTTTACCTTCACCAACCCGCTGCTGGCAGTCTTCCATCATTGATTGTGGATATGGGCACTACGTGTAAGTCAATGGGTATAATGCTTAGCTTAGAATTAGACTGGTACGCAACTACTGCGTGATTCCAGTACAGGCGGATATTTGAACGCTATATAGTTGGTCTACCACATATATTTTAATTCTAGCTGTCCACCAAACTAGCGATCCATATGTCAAAAGGGGTTGTTTAACTACTGTTTACATTTATTTTACGATCTTATAGCTTAGACTCCATTTCGCACCAAACGATTACCGACAAGTGTAGTAAGCAACTGTAGATTTTTTAATACTGTGTTGTAGGTTTTGCTTCCAAGAGAGCTTAAAATCCATGATGACTTACAGATCCTTAGCACTATCTAACAGTGGTACTGTAAGTTTATAGAATACAAGTAAAAATTCTCTTCTGTTTGTCTTCAAAACAAAATCAAATCTGAGTGATTTGTTTGTTTTCAATATAAATATGCAGACGAGAATTTTTACTTGTCTTCTATAAACTGGCAGTTAGCATATTATTCTGCATCCGTGGGAGTTCAAGCCGTTGTACTTTGATCTTTGTTATACATAGTTGATCATAGTCGCTCGCGACCAAGAGATTTTGAAATTACACGGCGGCGCATGTGAACCGACCGGCCTCCCGTTCCGCTCATTGCACATTGGAAACTCATCTGACATTACGAGTGCAGCTCAGACCCGCAGTTATGTATTGGACTGACAGTCGTAGCAGAAATTACTTTAAATCAGAGCTGTTAAATTTCGATTACGATTAGTAATCAATTAGATTACATTTTGAAAAAGAATTGTAATGATTATATAATTGCCTTCAAAAGAATTGCTGATAAATAATTGATTACGATTACTAATAATCGAAAAGTAATCTAAATTACTTAAAATTACTATAAATAATCAAAAGTAATGAAAAAGTAATCCGACTACTTTCAAAGATTACTTTTGATTTTTGATAAATAATCAAAAATAATCTTTCAAAGTAATCGGATTATTATTTTTATTACTTTTGATTATTTTTGATTATTTTTAGTAATTTTAAGTAATTCAGATTACTTTTCTATTATTAGTAATCGTAATCAATTAGTAATTGTGCGAAACTGAATATAATCGTAATTTAATCATTAATTCACCTTAAAAAAAAGTGATCAAATTAGTAATTATTACGATTACTAATCATTACTTAACAGCTATGCTTTAAATACAGTTGATGTTCAAAATATCTTATTTATGCAACGAAAAAGCAGAGCAAGATATTTTCAATGCATTTCAATTGTATGAAGGAGCATTACATGATGTTGGTACTACGGTGGCATGGCTCCATTTATCATTAACAAAAGTTTTAAAAAGAAGAAGTTTCACTTTCACTGTTGTAACCCTGGTGTTTTCTTATTGAACATTTTAAAAAACAAATAACATGCCACCTAAATCTATATGCATTAGAGTAAAAGTCTTCGCTTTTTTTTAACAGTTTACATTATTTGTTGGTCTTTGCTGCATCAAAATATATAATTAAAGACAAAATTTCGTAGTTTTAAATCTCTTTTGACATCCCTTTGAACTATAACTATAATTTTTGCTTGTTTATGGATTAGCTAGCGTTGACAAGTTTGACCTACTGTTCGCAGTGCACGACTGAAATAAACAGAATTTTTGTTTTATAAACTTCAAATAAATTTAAAAAATATCAAATACTAGAAACATTTTGAACGACAAAAGATAATTTGGTCATTCTAAAGCACTTCATGTCATAAGACCAGCACAAATGTATTTACAAATACAGTATAATTTCGGTTTAACGAATTCGCGATTTGAAAAACGCTCAAGTTTTTCTCACTGAGTAATTTATATAACGAACAAGCCAACAACGAATAACGAAAGTTTTTTTTAATAACAAAAAAAAAATGGAAAACAAAAGTGCATATACGAGCAAGTATAACGAATTATTTGCATATGTATAATACAAAGACTCTCTTTTATTTCAAAGTATTTACTTGTGCACAAAAAAAAATTATTTTGAATTGATAAAAGCCAAGAAAAAACATAACCTTTCCGATATATCTTTCGTTAAACCGAAATACCAGTCTATATGCAAAATAATCAAACAGCTGACTACAAGGCGACAATTGCAGCTCACGGCATTTAAAGTCGTGTAGTCTGCTGTGATCAATATGTTTACTGCATTATACAATGTAATTTTTAAATTTAAAATGTTGTAGATATTAGTTGAGATTGAGATGCACGTGCATGTAAATTACAGTGAATACGAGAAACTGTACTGAATGAAACTCGTGGTTTTATCCATAAGTTATAATTATTCTAATTTAACTTTTCGTTCCATAAAATTTCAATTAAAATATTTTTTATTCAACATTTTCCATCACAACCGCATAACTAATTATAATGCGTGGTAAAATAATAATTCGCTTTAATATATTTGCACACATGCACAGTGAGGGTTATTAGTTTAGTGGCGAGAAGTGTTTGACATGCATAAAGAATTCTGGAATGACTGGATTTAATGTTGCAAAGAAGTCGTTTTTGAAAATTCGAGCGGTCGACCAATACATCGATTAATACGATTCTTAAATATAGTTAGACTGTGAAAAATTAATTTTTATTTAATTTGCGAAACATTTTATATCATACTCGTATTATACAATTTTTGCTACAAGAATATTTCTTTTTTGTAGAAATGTCCTTTTAAAAAATGTTTGGTAGCCGGCGACTTGTAGTAAAATTTTTTTTTCGTCGCCGCAGAATTTTTTCATCATCATCATCTATGCCAAAGCGAATATGTCAAAATTTTACTTTGCATTGTCAAAAAATATATCATTTGGCACAGCAAATAAATTAAATTTTTCACCGACAGGCAAATATTTTTTATTATATTTCTACCGTTTGGTCCATGCCCAAAATGCAAAAAAAAACTTTAACATTGCGGTGAGAATGTGTTTCAAAGTGAGAGCATAAAGAAAGTCAAAATAAAATAGTTGGCATCTCGCGACTGGTTTCTAAAGCGAGTTTTATATGTAAAATTGTAGGAACATTTTTGTCAAGACGCTGTTCTGTTCTATAATTAACTTTACTGGCTTTCCTTGCTAGTGTGGTTACTTTGAATGCCCCAAATTCTAAAATTTCTTTTGATTCTGGTTCGAGTAGGCTTTTACTATTATTGAGTTCGGTATTGGTTCAAAAGTAGCAATACCTATTAAGTATGGAGTAAAAAGCATCGAATAGATTTTCAAAATTTCAACAAGATTGGTTCACTGGCTTACGAGTCCATAGTCTTTAAATAGACAAAAAGATGGACATTCCTTCTTATACACATACATTTGTATGTAAATATGAATTTACATATCGCCGGCTGATTTACATACCGTCGGTTGGCACAGTATATTCAAAATGCATTAGTCTGCAGCAAAGCAATAACCAACCGACGATATGTAGATAGACAGATTTAAATGAGCCACATTTAAATGCAAAATGCAACCGTAGTTGCCAGATGAAATAGGGGGTAAATTCGTCAAATTTCTATCGAAA
Source organism: Tachina lurida (assembly GCA_944452675.1). Lineage (NCBI taxonomy): Eukaryota > Metazoa > Arthropoda > Insecta > Diptera > Tachinidae > Tachina > Tachina lurida. Next base: position 36,398,617 of record OX101754.1, on the reverse strand, counting down.
AATCGTCAAAATAATTATCCGAGAACGTCTAAAATTCGTTAAAAATAAAACTTAAAATTTTTTATACATATAAGTATATTGGAATTGATCAGTTACTACTTTCAAATCAATGCAATTACAATTATTTAGTTTTAAATTATCCTTACCCCTAGTTTTTAACTTAATAATTAAGTACGTAATTAGCTAATTTTTATTAAGTTGTAATTAAATACGATTTATTTTTTCAGTGGTTAATTAAAGTTCTTATTGAATTACGTTGAAAGTACAGCAGCACTGCAAAATTTCCTAAGAACAGCTGGTTAACATAAAAAAGTTACGTTATTAACATGTAGAAAATTAAAATTGCATAAAAACTCATTTTATAAAACCAAGCGAACATCATAATGCATTTTTCTATTACTTTATTCCATGATATGAAACTTTTTATGGTATATGTTATACATATATTTATGAAATTTAAACGAAATTCTTTTTAATACGATCACATGATGTTTGCAACCCGACTACATGATGTTCATGTGTATGTTTTCAATAAACACACACGCGCATAAAAACATATGGTACGCGCATAAAACTTAAGTAGTATTTAATTACACAAGATTGGGTATTTAATTATCATTTAAATATGCACTCAAAAACACAATTTTGTATTCATTTATTAGAACTTAAAAATAATTACAATTTGATTACCAAGTCAAAAAATGGGGGTTAGTACACAAAACTGCTTAGAGAAGATATAACCTACCGATTTCTTACTTTCGTTTTGTTTACTCGTAAGTTAACTCGATTAAAAACTTTTTTTTCTATATTTGCTGAAGATTGCGTTAAAAGTAAAATAAAATTAGTTAACGCGGGATAAAAGTACTTAACATGGGAAATAAAAGACCCTTTGGTGCCTTTCTTAATTTCTGATTTTTTTTTTAAATCTGAATGTTTCAGGTGTATCAGGGAATTTCAATAACCTTAATTGTCTGAATTCAGATTCAATTTCCTCTCTTTAACATTCTCCAACAAAGCGACGAATTTCTTAGATTATCGTAGAAAAAACTTTTATTTTCTATAATAATATCGAAGTGATCAATTGCTCTTAAGGCTTTGAATTCATCTTCGAAGTCAAATGTTATTAAAATCTTATCACACATTTTTAAATTTGATTAACCTTAGCATCCTCGGATACATCCCTGGCATATATTCCAAAGTAAATTTCTTCAATGTCTAAATAATTATTTTCATCTTTATAATCCACGAAATAAAAATGAACACACTCAAACAAATCTGTTTTTAAAAAATTTTTCATAAAATTTTCAAGTAGTTTTTGAATTTTACCATATAAGTTTTGTATTTCTGTTGTTTCATTTGATAAATTATGTACAAGAATTTGTTTAAAAACCATTTAGTTACAAAAATTAAGATTGATGTCCTTTTACTCCTTATTTTGATAGCATATTCTAGCAAAAGCTGTCAAGTTCTTGGTCAAGTTCAAAATTGTTTTATAGTTCTGAAAAGAAGGTGTTAATTTATAATTATTTAAAATCTTCAAATTGAAGGCGAAAAACGTCCAGTCGTCAAAATGACACCCAAAATCGTCAAATCTGGCAACTGAAGATAAAACGAACAGTTCTACCGAATGTTAAATTTGGTAAAAGTTACTTAATTATTCTAAATTTTTTTTACAAATATCCCGTTCACTGAACTCTTGAGGTAAAATTAAAATTTTCTTTTTAATCAAGTTGCGGCAAACTATTCAAATAGTTGCTGCATATCTGTATTTTCCCTTAGTTGTCATCCCATTTTTATTAACACCTAATTTATAATGTTATCCGGCTTTTCCCAATTAATTATAACACTTTCTAGCCTCATCAATAATTCCCCAACTTCTGGCAACCCTTTTTTTGCTCTTTTACTTTCATTAGTTTAATTATCGTATTCGCAAAGAAAGCACATGTAAAGTAGCCCATATTAAAATTAGCTTTGTTTAAACTTTAAAAAAGTGAAGTTTATATAATAAAAAGTGCATTATATTGTTAAGAGCTGTTTAAAGTTCATAAATGTGTAAAATTATTGGTAAAGTGTTCAAAATAATACAGAAAAAGTGCCGAAATATCTAAGAAAAATGTCGTGTTAAATAAATATGTATGTACCTACATAGTATGTATGTATGTATCATGCAACACCATATGTATGTAAGTATGTATGTAAAGCCGAAAGAATAATTTTAATAACATTGTGAGCTGATTGCACTTGTTTGCTGTTGTTATTATTTTTAGAATATTTCTCTTACTATTTGAGTAATGGGGGATTTTAACATAACTATGTTGATTATGTTCCATTTGGTTAGTAAATAACATGGTGGGATACTATGTTTTAGTACAAGGTGAAAGTGGTGGAATTAAGTGTTCTATAAAGTGGTATATGCAATACAATGTTAAAATATGCGTATGCACTAGGGGATCACTAAATTTTAAAGCGGCCAACGCACTTGCAATATACAGTACTGTGCAGAACAAAAGCAACAAAAACCCTATTTGACTTAAAATTTAAATATTTTAGACATTTGATTATTTCAAGCAGCTTTTTTAACAAACTTTTGTAGGCATTCATACTAGAAAACGAATTCGTATTTTAATTTTTTAATATTGATATTTCCTGAAAAATAAAATAACTAATATTCTCAAACCCATGTATCGAGATTGTGCAGAACAATAGCAACAAAATGGAAAATGTCATAATTACCAAAAAACTCTTTGATATATCCCTATAATTCCAAAGTCCAACAGGCTTAACAGTACTTATTAGTCCTTATACTAAATATTAAAATGCATTTCTCAATGTTATTGGTGCTGCTTGATTTAGCAAGAACTAGGAAGAGTATGTATTGCTGAACTTTCTAATATTTAAAAAATTAATCTAAAAACATTAGATAAGCAGCTGTTACTTATTTAAAAGTGTAATAAAAATATATTTCTAGTTTGCTGATGGATAGGTCGGCATAATAATTACGTATTGAGCAGTTTTGGGTACCACCACGAAAAACGTCCGCAGCTTATCATAGCTAAATGCATTTCAAATAATCCAAAAGCTCGTTTTCTGTTCCTAGTGAGGTTATAATATCTCGAAATCTTAGTGTGCATTATGGTACAACTCGAAACCGTGCAATTGAAAAAGTTACATACTAAGAAAATACTGTAGTTGACCAAGAGATAGATACTTAAAAAAAATCCAGGTAAATCTTGTATTTAGTTCATACAATTTTATTGTTTTTTTGCTTAAAACGGAGTTTAGTAGTACACACCGTAATTGAATCCTAATAAAATGGGAAACCGATGTTTTTATTGAAGAATTCAAGTTCCATATATGGAATTGGTATTTTAACATCTTCAATGCGGCGCTTGCCTAGCAAACCGTTTTCGCCACGAAATGTTAAAATGAGTTTTAAGCATAACAGCGGTTAGGTGATTTTGATGTCTTATTTTCCGACGTATAAAGTTAGACCATTCCCAAAAATTTGTAAAAAAAAAAATATCCTTGAAATAAAAATTATTTGGCATTTCGAGTGGAATATTACTCTTTTATGGGTGTTTCAATGCGGTAGTATTCCATAACATACTTGGAGGTTGGAAAAAAAGTCAGGAACATTAATTTAATTCCAATCCTCGCTTTATCGACAAACGCAGCTTTCTCGATCGCCATTGCAAACCTCTTTGCAAGAATCCGAAGTAGTGTTTTCGGAAAATGGATCCTAAATTGCAACGAACACTTCAAAATTCCATTAACTTAGCCAAAATTTATTCCTTAATGCATAATAAATAATATTTGAGAATTTATCCACGTTGATATCCACGTATTATGAAAAAACTAAAGATTATACAAAAAGGATTAATTTGTTGCTTTGGTTATGCACAGCTTCATATCAAAGTCTGGACTATTTTCTATAACTTTCGAAACCCCAGTTTTTTTAAGAAAGATTTTATTCAATACGATACATAGGGCATATAAATACAAATAAATTATGCTCAGAGTTTTTGTTGCATATGATGTATATTCTGAAATAATCGTCTCCATTTATTTTTGCGGAGTTTGTTGCTTTTGTTTTGCACAGTACTGTAATTGTGCAATTTTTCGTATTGTACAATAATATCGTCAATGTGTATGTCATATTCAAAAGACTTTTGATTTATATTAGGGATGTAACGAATACCAGTTTAGCGAATGCGAATGCGAATAATACATTTTAATTTTTGCGAAAGCGAATGCGAATGCGAAAGCGAATGCAAATATTACAATTCATTAAAATATCACATGCAAATATATTTATATAAGAGTAAGTATATATAATAATTAAAAATAAGTTTACACAATGTTAGGCAATCCACCCATTCGTACTTTAGCCCTAAATCCTGGTACTCTGTTCAACATTTCATGTAAAATGCTGTCAAATACATATGAAGAAAACTTGGAATGAATTTTTGCTGAAAAAATCTTCCAGTATTAGTACTCTGTTCATTTTGGGAAAAACATATGAAATATATCTTCAACATTTTAAGTTTTCATGAGATATAATATGAGTGGCACTTGTTTCGCGTGGAATTATAACAAACAAGGACTAGTTAATATTGTTTGGATTTGAAATTTGTCTTAAGCAGAAAATATTTTCGCGCAAATCAAACACTGTTTATTCTTTTTCAAAATGAAAAATATTTCCAAACACCGCTGGATTTGGGTTTCATTTTGATACTTATGAGAACTTATTGATAGAAAAGTTTTCCGCTAAAATATTATTGCTTTACATGTATCTTTTTCATGCTGGCTTAAAATAATTTTCGTCTTTAAATTTAAAATCGTAAACTATTTTCGTAAAAGAAATACAAAATTTTTTTTGTCTTTAGTATTCGCTTGAAATATTCGCACACATTTTAGCGAATGCAAAAGCGAATGCAAATAGCAAAAGTAAGCGAATTATTTGCGAATGCGAAAGCGAATGCGAACATTCGTTACATCCCTAATTTATATTGTACAATCAAGACAGTTCTGAAATGTGGTGGCAATTCAATGTTGGTGACTTTTTCACTGTCAGGACAATTGGGCAATATTTTCTTTGAAAATTTTGTGCTATACTATTGCATAGTATAGGTCAAAACGACAATAATATGTACAACATGTGCAATAATATTGCATAATGGATGGGCCGCTTAAATTATTTGAAAAAAGGAGGAGGTGTTAATCCGTCTGCTTACAAATAACACATTTATTCTACTCATGAGGGAAACTTAACATTTTCTTTTTCCTTGAATTTGTGTGTAAATTGAAAACTTTAATTTTTTGTTGATATGACGTAGAATTAGTAAATTTAGTTGGCACAACATCTGAAATTCATTAAGTGCTCCCAATAAGCAATTTTGCTTGAAATCAAGTGTAAAACAATTGTTATTCAAGTCACATATTCAATTGTCAAGGGTTGAATCTTGCTTGATTTACACTTTATTTCAATAGCATTCTCCAGTGAAAAGGGAACTTGAATTCAATTCGAACAATTCAATTGTATTACAGTTGAATTCAAGCCTTGAATTATACTGTAATTCAACCTTGTATTACAATTGAATTCAAGTGTATTTCAAGCTTCAAAAAAATGCTTTTAAAATATAAAGGAAAATGCAATCGACAAGTTTTCTTACAATAATTTCCTGCATATCTATCTACCTTCACTATTGTTTTCACGTTTTTAATCGCCTTTTGTTTTTTAAAATTCACTTTTTTATTTGTCTTTGATGTTTTTCACCACAATTTTAATTTTATTAATAAATAAATTATTTATTTGACAAGGTTTGAACATATACTTATGTATGTATGTTGTTTGATTTTTTATTTCAAAATATTTTCATACTTGAATATTACTTGAAAAATTGATTGAATTTAACTTTGTTTCCATTTAAATTTCAAGTGCTTGAATATTAATTTTTGAGTGCTTATTGGGCTGCCTCTATTATAATATTTTGCAGTGTTCAGTGTTGTTGCAGTATATATGTTCAATGTTTGCAGCAGCATGTGTTTCTGATGTTTATTAAGTTTGCGTGTAATAATTATTTTAATGATGATAATTTTGCCAATGGCCATAAATACAATTTAATACAAACTTGGTTCTCTGGTATATACTGGAAACATGTAGGATAAATACACTAATGCACACAACATGCATATCTGCACATATGTATGTACATACTTACGTACACACATTTGTATGGCTAAAGCTTCATTGTGAGTTATTTGTATGTGCGTAAATAGCAATTTTGGAATGCATATAATTTTCAGCGAATTCAAAGCAAAATGTATGCAACATGATATGATCATGGCTTGTTTTAATTTGTATTTTATTACAATGAATTCAAAGAAATATTTTGTTTACAAGTGCTATAATTGAATATTGGAATATAATAGCACCCCATTCATTAAAATTTCTACTCCTATTGTTTTTTGATTTTTTTTCTTAGTTTCTTTCATACGTATAACAAATTAATTACAAGTGCAAATTAATGTATTTTAATGGTAATTAAAACATGAGGCACAACACCTTAAAGTTGTTTTGAAATACTTTCTATTTGATTTTAAAATGATGAAAAATAGAAAAAAAAACACAAGGGGCCTAACATTCCCATAGTATTGAAAAAAATATATATAATAATGATAATGAATTGGGGTACTCTAGTGAACTAGTGAGTATTGTGCTAAATCGTATCTTTAATTCGCATCGAAGAAATACTTTAGTGACTAAAGTTTAGTCTCTATGTATACGCATGTTCTATTGGAATACTTAATACTTGCATAAAATCTGCAGGAAATCGCATTGATAAAAGCTGTATTTTTTTAAGAGAAGTAACACTCAGGCATCCATATGCGTTATTGTGTCCTTTTCATATCCAGGTTGTACATCAAAATCCAAAAAGTTACATCGCTAAATAAAAATGTATTCCCCTTCTCGACGGCCCCATTCGCGTGTGCTTTTACAAAACTAGGCGTAAAAGTTAATAAAAATTAATGACAATTAATGAAACATTACACTAGTTTGCTGCAACCTCTTTTTCAAATGGCCTTATCGCATTTAGAAAGTATAGCGTGATACAATAAAATTATGGAAAAAAAGCCCTATAAAAGAAGATATCATATTTCTTAATTGTTTTGAAATGTTGTCTTTGCGTTCCATTAAAAAGATTGATTAGTTGCTTTTGTTAGTCCAAGACGTAATGTCTATATAAACAAAAATAAGACTGTAAAAAAAATTATTTAAATAAAATGCTGAATAAAATTATGCCACTAAGATGTGTAAACACAAAACTTTAAAAACAAACAAGAGTAAAAAAATGTGAATAAATAACACATAAATCAATAGTGAAGGAAAATTAATTTGAAGCTGCTAAAAAACATTATGTTATTTTAATTCGAATATTTTAGATACATTAAAAACTCGTTAGTATCTCAAACTTTAAGGCGACTAAAACTTTTCTATTAAATTATAAAATGAAAAATCATGCAACGAATTTAATTAAATGATGCATAAAATAAAAATTAACACGTAAATAATTTATGGATGAAAATATAAAACTGTTAGTCCATTAACATTTGCATTCAATGAAGACTTTTAAGAAAACAAATAAATTTATAGTCTATAAATGTAATTGGACATAAATTGAATAGAGAAATACACTTGGAAAAATTAATTATGTGTATTGTTTCAAGCTGATAGCAAGATAACCCACAGTGAATCACTCTTAGGCCAAATGATAATAAAATTGTTATTAAAGATTTTTAATATAAAAAAACCCAGACCCAATTTTATTTTTTTATTGTATTTTTTTAACGATGTTAATGTTTAATTTCTTCAAAAGGATGGAAAAATTCAGGGTCATGAAAACAAGTCGTTTTTATTATTTTTTTCGAATGCAAATAAAACCGATTTTCGAATCAGCCGTTTTCTGTTTTTGATCTGTTATTTGCAATTTTTAATGTATTTTTTTTTAGAAAATTTGGCAAATTGTGATGTTTGTGCTAAAATATTGCTAAAAAAAATTTATTAAAAAAAAAATATAAAAAGTAACAAATAAGTGACAGTGCCCAGCAAAAAAGTTTGCTTACTAGAATGCAAAAAAGTATATGTACTCTTCAGTCGTAAGTACTTACAATTTGACCCATTATTTTTGTTTGAGAAGTTCAAAAAGTATGCGGTACCCTATACTTTTTGCCTACAAATATCCAAAAGTTAATAGATTACTGATTGCCCAAAAGTATTCAAAAATTTATTATTATTTTGTGGATTACTTTTTGCCTAAAATTGTTCAAAAATAATTTTTTGCTAATAAAAATAAATAGAATTTTTTAAAAATTATAATTTTGCAAAGAAAATATGTGAATATGTATATTGAATAATATGCAAAAATACTTAAATTTTGTAATAAATTTTTCTCTATATATAATGGGTGTTTTTTATTGAGGTATGGAACTTTAAGTTGGCATCACTTTTTTAACTGGCGGCCATTTTGTCAGCTGTCAAGTGATTAATATTTAGTTTGGTTTGCCATTTCATCATGAACAGGTTGACAAAAGAACAACGCTTGCAAATCGTGCAAATTTATTTCGAAAATAATGGTTCAGTTCGCGAAGTTTACCGCAAGCTCCGTCCATTTTATGGTCGACATAATCGTCCATCAGAGCAATTAATTCGGTTAACCATGGATCGTTTTCGCACTACGTTTACTCTATGTGATAATACGCATCCGCAGAGACGTCGAACAGTGCGCACCGAAGAAACAATTGCCGCTGTAGAGCAAAGTGTTGAAGAGGACCCGAATGAGCCATGATAACCGAATGAGCCATGATAACCGACTATTTTGTTCCCGAATTGGATGGCATGAATGTGGATGAGTTGTGGTTCCAACAAGACGGCGCTACATGCCACACAGCGCACGTCACAATCGATTTATTGAAGGAAACATTCGATGAGCGCATAATTTCGCGGAATGGACCTGTCAATTGGCCACCAAGATCGTGTGATTTGACACCATTGGATTATTTTCTTTGGGGATATGTGAAGTCGCTCGTCTACGCCAACAAACGAGAAACGTTAGGGGACTTGGAAGCCAACATTCGTGGCGTTATTGCCAACATACGGCCCCATATGCTCGAAAAAGTGGTTGAAAATTGGACCTGTAGAATTGGCTTTATTCGAGCCAGCCGCGGCGGCCACATGCCCGAAATCATATTTAAACATTAATGGCATAAAATTATTCTTCCAATAAAGCCAAATTGATGGACATTAAAACGATTTTCTTGTGTTTTATTTCAATTCGAAGTTCTATACAAAAAAACACCCTGTACTTCATTATTAGCTGGAAAGTACTACAATAAGTACTTTCACGTAATGATATAAATTAGTACCACTCATTACTTTGTAAGCCATTAAAAGAGCACTACCCATTACAAAATCTCGATATATTTTTGCTGGGTGCATTTAATCAATAAATAAAATGACATCCGCCGTTGCAACATTTATGTTATTGGGAAAAGAACAGTCTGAGAGGGTGACAAGAAAAATTTTGAGGGACTCCCACAGCCCATTTGAAGTGCCGGATAAGTTTATTTTAATCCGTACAAGATTTTTATTGTGCATGTTTAAAAATTATGTGCAGATTCTTAGCCTTTTATCGTTTGAACAAATATGCTTTTCGCGTGATATTAAAATAAAAAAGGCACCAATATATATTTAATTTTAATATTAATTTATTAAAGTTAAAAAAAAACAAGATTTACGGCCCTTTTCAACGGCAAGTTTGGTATGCAGACCTTGCAGTTAAAAATCACGTTAACTCTTAATCACACATTGTGAAAAGGAACGTTTATAGTGTAAAACCTCAAAATAAAATTTAAAATCTTTGCTTTAAAATAAACAAAGGATTTGAGATGTAATAACAGAACTTATTAACATATTAATTAAAACAAAATCACGATTAATTTAATAAAAAAAGAAAGGTGTCTTAGGAAACCCGGTACCTATAAAACAAATTGTATGTGTTAAATAACAATGTGATAAGATTATATTATATGATAATAAATTCGGCGCAAATATTTCAAAACGTTTAATATACTGCTTCTGCTCATGTGCAAAAACAATAAGAAAAAAAATGGAGCTAGCATTCTCATTGTTTATGTTTTATTTTTGTTTCACTCACTTCAAAGCACGAAACAAAAGAAAATCGAACATTTTGTTTAGTTTATTATCGAACTCTGGTTCTAAGTACAAAGAAATGAAATCCAAAATAAATTTATAACTGTAATAGTGTCGATTATTATTGTTACGCAAATTATGTTCTAGCTCCTGTGTATGGCATAAAGAGCATAGCTCTAATAAATAATATGTAAAAAGAAATAATAAAACAAGTAGTAATTAAAACAACAAAAAAACCCTACTGCGATCAACTTTGAACTAGAGCTGCAAACATATCGATAGTTTTGTTTTAAATGAAATATCGATAGTTTTTTCCACTATCGGTACTATCGACAAAAAAGCAAGTAATTAAAAGAGTAAAAATCTAAGTCTATCCGATGGCAGCTTTGAAGCAAATTATCCGTAGTTTCTCGTACATCAATACATATGAATATAAATTTTTTAAAAATCGATCATTTCCGTTTGTAAATAATCGATTTTCATAAAAAAAACGACGTCCAAGAAATGTATCGGTTAAGCTTTTTTTGGCGGTTATAGCTCGAAATAGTAGACAAAAGTATCTTCATAAATTTCAGTGGTACTGACATCGCGACGGCCGGCAATCGTCTCCGATTTATTTTGACAAATCGCCTGCAAGCATGTTTCTCTACATATATTTTAAATGTTGAGGATTCTGGATTTTTTTAGAGCCAATGAAAGATATTAACTATGCTAAATGTCTGATTTGTTGCAACATTTACAAAACCAGTCGATACTACCGATAGCATCGATAGTTTTACATCAAACTATCGAAACTATCGATAGTTTTGCAACTCTAGTTTGAACCGTTAAATATCCTAAATGGTTATTCGAAATGAAAAATCAATAAGAGAAACCTAAATATGATTTTTAAATACCTGTCGAATGATAGAGTTCTCCGACTTTCCTTATATTTCGGATTCACAAAATAGCGTCTGTTTACCGGAATATTGAGTTTTGACTACTGTCGTATCTTTAGTGACACTCTCAGTATTACGACAAATCGATTGATGTAAGAATCATCAAAATTGGTCCACGAGTTTGGTTTATATAGCGCCGCAAACGAACACACATACATACATACATAGGCTGATAAACGCTGTCTGGTAAACAATTATACATCAGGCAAGATTTTCCATTATGCGAGTATAGGCTTAAGTTGATATAGTATTACGTACATACATATCGTCACCTTAAATGCAAACCGACGTAACTACACAAAAATTCGAAATCGAGTTTTTGATTGATTATGGTTCATTTTATCAAACTATAAGTTCACGCAAATATTTAAAACTGTGCGATCAAAAATGACGACTTTATTAAAGAAATTCAAACGGATGTAATTACGAATTCATCTATTTTTTATTGCAAAGAACGTAACTAGCATAAAAGCTTAAATATATATAAAAAGGAAATAAATTGTTCAAAACATATAAGTATCCATACTACAAGTAAATTTCGAAGAACATTTTATTATTATTGATTTTGAAACTGTTTTTGTTTCTCCTGTAAAAATATAAAAGTGTAGTTACGTCCGTTTGCATTTAAGGTGACGATATGTAGTGTTCGTATGGAACCCTTCGTTTGCGAGTCACAGTTGCGTTTAACTGAGTTTATTTACGATTTCAATGACTGCTTTTGACGAATTATGATTACGACGATTTTTCTCTTAAACAATTCACGATTTTATTCTTAATAAATTTTGGCAGGAGACCACTCAAATCTCGTTTATATATTTGCTGCTGTGAAGCAGTAGTTTTTGTTGGGATATTAAAAAAAAAAACATGTGTGGTCTAATCATCCTTTTCGAGAACGAGCTGATTCGATCACATTTTTTTAGTCGAACCATATTATTACATTGTTTGATAGCGAATGCCATGATCTCAAACTGAGAAACGTGATAGAATCATCTCGTTATCGTGACCGACGATTAAACCTGCACAATTTTGAGGTTTTGCTGAATACCACAACAGCTGTCTAAATGACACATGCAGTATTGGCAATTTAAATTTCTATTAAGTGGTAAGAGAAAGGGATGCAGAATCGTGGCTTATGCTGATGATGTGGCAATAGCTGTAAGAGGAAAATTCCTCACAACTCTAAGGGACATCCTACAGGATGGTCTTTTACATTTAACAAGATGGGCGGAGAAACGAGGGCTCGCCGTTAATCCTAATAAAACGGAACTAGTCCTTTTCTGTAGGAAGTATAAGATACCTGCTTTCCGACCTATCACACTTAATAATACGGAGATAAAAGTGTCCAACACTGCAAAGTATCTTGGTGTTATTCTTGATTCAAAACTGAGTTTCAATGCAAATATTCTAGAGAGAGTGAGAAAAGCAACAATATCATTGGAAAGAATTGGGGTCTTACCCCAAAAACTGTTCACTGGATCTATACTGCAGTAGTACGTCCAATTCTCATGTATGGTATAATCGTGTGGTGGCCATCCCTGGAGAAAAAGACGTATCTATACATCTTACACAAGGTGCAAAGACTCGCATCCTTGTATGTAACCAGTGCTATTCGCACCACTCCTACGGATGCACTGGGGATGCTTCTTCATCTACTACCATTAGATCTAGTAGGGAAGGAGATGGCAACGTCCTCGGCAATCCGTCTTCGATGTACCTCTCTGTGGAACGGAAATGGAACCGGCCACTGCAGAATACTCGATGATGAAGTTAGGGGATGGAGGATTGACCAAACCTCCCCTGCTCTACTACACGAACGTCTTTATAAAACCAGGATACCATCCACAGAAATGTGGATGAATGGAACTCCAGGTAGAAGAAAAAGTGTTGATTTTTATACGGACGGCTCCAAAACACAGGAAGGTGTGGGCTATGGGGTCTTTTCGAGGGCTTTAGGTCTTCGTATTGCACGGCGACTTCCGGATCACTGCAGTGTCTTTCAGGCAGAGATCCTTGCTATAAGAGAAGTTGCGAATTGGTTGAGAGTGAATGTCACTTCAACGACTTTGATTAACATTTACACCGATAGTCGAGCAGCTATTATGGCCCTAGAATCTCCGCTTCTAAGAACAACAACAGCCCTCGACTGCCGATCATCTCTAAATGAGATGGCAGAGCAGTTTGATATTAGGATCATCTGGATCCCGGGGCATAGAGGCTCCCAGGGGAACTCTAGGGCTGACGAGCTTGCTAGAATTGGGACAACCTTACAGGTTCCACCGGATTTGGAACGTGTAGGTCTACCCCTACTCTCTTGCAAATTCAGACTTAGGCGCAAGACAGAGCAAGAAACGAATAGAAGGAGGGTCACTAGAAATGACTGCGTGATCACAAGGCAGTTATGGACTCACCTAAATAGAGAAGGTACGGATTACCTAATTTCGAAGAATAGGAAACAAATTTCGGTTCTAGTATCCGTGTTAACCGGGCACTGTCTCATAGGTAGCCATGCACAACGGCTTAGGGTTGAACACAACGACTTTTGCCGCAGCTGCCAAGACATCGATGAAGAGGAAAGCATAGAACATTTTCTTTGTCACTGCCCTGGACTTGCAGGAAATAGAATGGCCACAATGGGCGCTCTTGAATTCAGGGAACTTTCTGACGTTGCTAGTGTTGAACTTCAACATATTAGTAGCTTTATACTGAGGTCTGGCTGGTTCGACGGTGGGGACTCCGCATAAGCAGAGTCTCCGTGGCATCACAATGGACCAAAACGGTCTAAGTGAGTCCGGCTTTCTGACTGCCACCTCTACCTAACCTAACCTAACCTAAGAGAAAGGGATGCGTGATATCTCGGATATCTTTTATTTTTAACCGACTCCAAAAAAATGAGAAGGTTAACAATTCGTCTCTATTTTTTTGGGGCGTTACTTCATAATTCGGTACATTTTAGACCGATAGTAAAAATTTTTTTTTGTCTGAGAAGGTATAGCTTCCCATTGGCCCATTGTAAAAAGTGGGCTGGTACACGCCCACAATTTTATTTATATAATTTTGGTTCTTGTAATTGCACAATTCGAAAGTTGAAAAAATGGGCTAGGTTACGCCCTTTAAAATTTATTATAATATTTCACGCAGTTCTACTTGACTCATTTTTACGAAACTTACCACACATCTTCAGCTCTAAAATAGACACTATCCTTCATTTAAAAAAATGGTCGGAGTCGCGCTCATTAAAATGTAATATTTTATTTTACTTCTACTTACATTCTTCTATCAGATATTTGCTTTGAAGTCGGTTTTTTTGGCCGAAAGAAAGATTTTTTATATAATTTTTTATTATTTTAAAACCGTAAAACTATTTCTCTATATGTATAAGCCTTTAGATTTACATGTACTACATACATAGGTGTACATATGTACATATGTACATATGTATATCTGTATGTATGTATGTATGTACAATTACATATTAGTCTGACTTTCTAATTAAAGCTCCTTAAAAATAAATTTACGTTAATAAATCATAAATCTTTGGTTTACCCATCATAATGTAAAACACATCTTTTTACAAAACATTTAAACCAATTGGCTCGGGAGCTGCCGAATCGAATGAATAGCCCATCCTGATGGAACATGAGAAGCCACTAACAGCCACACCAAGCACCAACATAATTGATTTATGACCTTAAAGAACTAAATTAGAAACATATTATGCCATTATTTTTGTGGTCAGACCAGGAAACTGTGGCTGAGTGAGTACAAGTAAAGAAGAAAAAGGAAATTGAAGCAAGCAAATGAAAATGATTTTGATTTTAAATACAGAGCTCATAAAGCGACTGAAAAACTCCCCCCCCCCACCTTTTGTTTTCAACCATTTAATTTCCCGTACTCTTACTTTGAAGTACTAGCTCGTACTTGAAACATTGGTAGGCACCCTTCTGCGGTACATACATACTCGTATGTGTTAAATGCCATATGGTGCATGAATGGATAAAATATGTATGTGTTGTTAGTAAAGCGTAAAAACTTTTCATATTATTCTCCCCGTTTTAAAGTTAAAAGGAGGTTAAGTTATGAATAACATAAAAGTATTTTCATAGATTGTTTAGATAAATGATTGAGCAAGAAAATTTAAAAAATGCAGGCCAAATGCGCAATATGGTGTATGTTTCTATCTTTTGTAAGTGTTGTTTTCTTTTCTTTTTGCTAGTGTTTAAATGGAAAAAGAAAGGGAAATTTTCTAACAACAGCACATTGCATGAAATGATTTATGTGATTTTTTAATATTTGTCGAGTGTATCAAATGGTGTTTAGCGTTAAGGAATCTTTTTGTCTTCTCTTCTGCTTTGATATTCTAAATGAACTATTATGCTACAACTCATTAAGGGAAAACGTCTACTGAAGAGCTTCAAACTTTAGATGAAAGTTTTAAAGCAAAGTGGTTTTCTCTAGCGTGCTAATTATACAGTAAATATGTAATAGGAAATAAATCAAGGCATAATTTTTTAATATTTAATGGATGTAATAATTTGTACAAATTATACAATTTTTTTCGAAGTGGATTATGAAAATTGCATGGATTAGGTAAGATGCATCAGTTAAGCCTCTAATATTGCAAAATTGTCTACAGGCTGCAGTTGCTGCATAACCATTTTTGTTAAATTCTCGTATGACCAATGCACTGTTCTGCCCAAAGAAATTCTAGCAAAGGAATTCCCAGCAGTTATACTACCCTTTTGATGTACCCTGCATATTTTTTGATATACTTTGGAACCATTCACTTAAAATTAAATATTGATGTACAAATTTAACTTAGATCCTTCTGGTCCATTGTAATACCACGAAGACTCTGCTTAACTCTGCCACGAAGACTCTGCCTCGAACCAACCAGATCTAAATATGAATATATTAACATGCTTCAGTTAAACACTGGCAGTGTCTGGAACTCAAGAGCGCCCATGGCAGCCATTTTCTTGGTAAGCCCCGATAATGGCACATTAAATATTTTCTGCCACCAGAAATCTGATTCTTTAATGGTGGCAAATCTCTTCGAAAACGTTTGCACAGAACCACGTGAAAGATACTCAGCGTCTCTTAACTCTGCGTATATAAACGTCAAATAATGGCATTGCAATAGAATATATATTTACAGAGATTTTATGGAATCGATTGAACAGAAGTGTAGATAATATAAAAACTTTTTGACAATGGGAACATTCAAAGGGTGTCTGTGCCCTTTTAGACGGAAAATTAGTTAGCGAATTGTGGGATTTTTAGATATCACATACAAGGTGTTCCAATAAGACGTTTCAGTTTCAATAGCCAGCCATTTTAGCAGTTGTCACGACTCAATATGTAACTACTGGACAGATGATAAGTAAAAACTACGCCATCAATAATGCATTCAAATTAGTAAAATTTACTAAGAAAATTCGGGAAATTTCGCCGCCACAATTCCTAAACCTAAAGCATTTATGAATTGTCGTGAAGCAACTGCTTGGCCAGTAATTGCGAAACTGGTGGTCAAATTTGAGCTGTTGGGATGGGAAAAGCTAGTGATGTGAAGAATCGAACTCTTGCACGCTGCTCAAGAATAACTGGGAATATTGCTGTTATAACTCACTGTGTAGAGCAAACGTTTATCATTTCTTACCGATCTTTAGAATTAGTCATTTCTCAAAAGAGATTACACCGTATTTCGCTCAAAGACTCAGGTTTTAAGGATCTAACACAAAGTCTCAAGCGTACCGACCGTCAACAACGTCGATTCTTTGCTCATTGGGTTCTTGAAATACATTTAACTGACCAGAATTGCATCGAAAAAATCATATTAAGTGATGAAGCCCAATTTCAGCTCGGAGGCTCCGTTAACAAGCCAAATTGTCTTATCTGGAAACACCAGGTTTAAAGTCTCTGGATGCTAAAATTGTGTCTGGCGAGGTTAACTGTTACGATGGATTGCGTTATCAAATAATTAATTAATGAGTTTGTATGATCGGAATCTGAATAAATATATATGTATATATGTGACGCGCAAAATAGAAAGGGACCTAAGGGTAAAAACCGGTTTTGTTCAGGAGAGCCATTTTAAAGGTTTAAATACGTGTATCTTTGGTGTACCATCACTGAGCGTGTTGGTATTGGTCTCATTTGAAAGCGACACATCTCATGACGTCAGGAACGTGTTGGTCAACCTTGAAAACGCGCGTAGGTGGTCCCTACCTCTTGTTTTGTGTAGTTGGTTTTTACTGTTTTCTACCTAGCGCCCTGTTTCCATGAGTTTGATATCAATTTTGCTCGCGTTTTTTCGAATCCAGGTCTATTTTCTGAAATTATTAATTGTGAATTATAATAAATACTAATTTATAATTCTTTTAAATCGTGAATATCACTCTGTTAGTACGAAAATTTTTTCACATAACCTTAGAATCGTCGACTTCAATTTCATAAAACGCGCATATCTCTGGGAGGAAACACTTTTGGGGCATGGGATCGGTCTCATTCGATACTCAGATGTTGTCCACATCAAAAAAAAAAAAAAAAAGTGAAAATTGATTTTTTTACTTTTAGGTCCCTTTCTCTATGCGCTGTCATATATATGGATTAATGTGGACACAAGTATTGATATCACCCTGCATATAACGCGACTAGTCCATAGATGCATCTATGGACTACTCCATAAGGGACCATGACTAGTATAAAACTAGTCCAAATGTATCGATAACACATGGTCGATTTAACATTGCGATGTCCTAGAGATGGAGAACATGGTCCAAATTTGCATTACATCGGACCACCCCAAAACTACACCATATTGAATAGTTATAAACTACTCGCATAAAGCTTGTAAGTGGCTTAGAAGAACGATCATAATCGTTTAAACACGAACACTTATCGAGCAGCATTGAATGCTTGATGTAGCTAGTCTGTTTCATCCAGATTAGACCACGTAGTCTAAAATTATTTGCAGGGCATCGCACTTTTGTGTGAAAAGTTTCCTAACCGTGTGATTTATCGAAGAGTCGGTTATGATTGGGCAAGATCTTTTGATTTAACTCATTTATAATTTGTTTTGGGGCTAAGAGAAAGATAAGGTCTAGGCCAGTGGCCCAAGACTTAAGACCTCAATAATGAAATTCGTGAAGTTATCGAGGAGATACCGCCGCAATTGTGCGAATTAGTGATAGACAATTTTATGCCAACAATATGTCCCTACAAGAGTACTCGTGGCGGCCATTAGGCTGATATTATTTTACGTATGTTTGGTTTTTCAAAGAAAACCAAACTTTTTTACGTCTTTATATACGAGTATGTATTTGTGTAGACCGTCAGCAGCTCTATATTAGGTAAAATTTTAAGAAAACTCGAGTCCACTGTTTTGAAATATAAGACTAATTGATTGCTGTCGCACGTGACAAAAAAGTGAACTTTCTCGTGGAAAGACCATATGTGTTTATAAATTCATTATGTACATAGAAAAATAATTATAATATATTTTGGATACTTGTAATTTTCGTCTATTTAAAAAAAAATATTGTCCCAAACGATTTATTCCTCATGACAGTTGTTGTTAATTTTTATTTGCACTGGAAATTCTTTCCAGTGAACAGTTCGAGTAAGAATATAGTCAAGCCAAGTATTGCTGAACGAACACATAAACATATTATACAAATGTTTGATTATAAATTTACGGTGTGAGCTACTTTTGAAATGTAATTATAAAACGTTTGATTGAAAAATTTACTTTAGGCAAAATTAAACAAAAAGTTTAGAACAACTTTGTGATCCAACAATAGTTTACGAAAAAATTTGTAGTCCCATTCTTGGATAACTACACAGAAATCGGCAACGCAGTATGTATACCCTAAAGTTGCAAATATGCAACGAACAGTGACAACCATTAATTATTTTTCGGATGCCCTGGAAAATTTTCTATACTTCATTTTCACTGTCGTAGTTGTGTGTATGACAGAAGTTTTTCCTATTCGCTGTTTTTGTTTTAGTTCATTTTTGTGTTGTCAAAGATATCTGCAGTTCATAATATGAACGCATTTGTAACATATCATTTGTTTTGAATTTTGAAATTTCTTGTTTTCACACAAGTGTATTTAAACAATTTTTTTTAGCTGTTTGTTCCTTATTATGTCACATACCATGAACTGAACACATAAATCTATCAATGCTTCGAAATGGAAAATAACCAACCATACGCGGTACACAGATATCTATAAACTGTAATAAACAAGCATCTTAAAAATACATAAATATGTTTAGATGTTAATACCCAGCCAACCTGAGTTTCGAAAATAAACGAACGTTCGCTGTAGCCAACAATTCTCGAAACATTCTCGCAACAAAAAAAGTTTAGCAACAAGAAACAATTTGTTTCTCTCAATTTTTTATTTTTCTGCATGTACAACAAAAGAGGAATAAAGTTTTTTGTTATTAAGAATCAACAAAATCGATTGCTAATGATATTGCTAAAGGTTCGCTATTGATTCGTAAGCGAAACATCGATATCGAACGACGAAGTTTTCGGTGCGAACTTTCGTCATAAAAAATAAAACACGTGTGTGCATATGAAAATGAACACAACACCGCCGTACAACGAAATTCGTCGTGCGTGACGAATTCTGAGATAGGTTTATTTCTAATTTTTACGACGACGAACGACGAAAAAACAATTTTCTCTCTCTCACTCTCTGTCTTTGTACACAAAACAACCAACTTTATCAAATATAAGAGAGGAATTCGCTGCGTAAATGCGTCGTTGTTGTGCTTCACACGACGAATTTACGCAGCGAACTCTTCGTCGACGTGGTCGAAATTCGTCGTTCGTCCCAATTGTGTTCCTAGGATGAGTTCTAGCAGCACTTTCTCTTTCCGTTTACGATGGTCGTTCTCGAGTGTTTTGTCCGAGAAATGATTACGCAACATTCGAATGCGATTTATTTATGAATGTTTTGGTTAGCTGGGTATACATACATACATATGTATGTATAGATATCGATGTGTAGAACTACATATGTATGTACATAAATATTTCCACAGTATATGCATATTCTTACATGTAATTTTGTATGTGTATTTTGGTTGTATAAATTTGCTTTTAGTTTATGTCGTGCCCATAACTTAAAACATATATTTTAATTAAGTTTTCAGATGCTTAAGATTAAACGAAATTAATTTAAATTTTATTAATCATTGTTACTGTGATGTTGCTTCTTCTTACGTTACTTTTGATAAATGACTTTGTGGCGCAGTCTCTGCAGTTTTAGAATATGAACATTTATTTTTTTCGTTTTAAAATTAATGATTTCTTTTATTATTAGTTGAGTATGCAAGTGTGTATGCATGTATGCAATATTATATATGTAGTTACAACAGCAACAAAAAAAATATGCATTTAACACAATTGTAAGTCCTAATTTACACTAAGCAAGCTGATTAGTTTGTAGGGGAGAGAGAGAGAGAGAGATACGAGGGCAACAGAAAAGTTTCTTTACCCCTCGTCTCTCTTTCCTAAAAAAACTAATCAGCATAGCAATACGACTTGATGAGTGTAAATTAGGACTAAGAGTAGTTGTGTAATAAAATCCTACATAATTGAAAACAACTTAGCAGAGATGAATCTGTATGAAGGAATGAAGCGCAGTGCTGTTGCATGCATAAATAAATCTATCAGACGTCATTATGTTCACTCCCATAGAAAATTATTAGAGACACTCCTTGTCTACTGTGAAGATAATTTAGGTTTTCATGAGTTTGACGTAACATATGTACGTATGTACGCATACGTATGTAGGTTTATGTAAAGATTTGGAGCAGCAATAAGGCAAGATTGCCAGTATGGCAGTTAGTACCGAAATTGAGGGATTAATTAAATTTCGAGTCCCATAATTTTTTAACACAAGTTCCTCAACTTATATTAGTAGACTTTAAACAGCAAACAATATTGTAGCTTGATCTAACCAATTAAAATTTTTCCGTTTACTGTTTTAATATACATAAGCACATACATTGTTGTTGGAATTAAAATTTTGTAAAATATC
The DNA here is from genome assembly GCA_944452675.1 of Tachina lurida. Classification (NCBI taxonomy): domain Eukaryota; kingdom Metazoa; phylum Arthropoda; class Insecta; order Diptera; family Tachinidae; genus Tachina; species Tachina lurida. The sequence goes on along the minus strand of OX101754.1, from coordinate 36,377,414 downwards.
CTGCTCTTAATCATGTCATGAAACTGTAGACACGGCTCGTCGCAGCGTAGTAAACTACACCGAGAAAACTTTCAATCACAAGTTGTATACGCTTGGCGTTTGTATTGACATTGAAGGCGCTTTCAACAATGTGAGTACCGACACCCTTATCCAATCTTTAGTACAGTTTCAAGTTGACCAATCAATAATTGATTGCCTAAACTTCATAAGATGCGGCATGCACAACGTAAACATTAGGAAGGGGGTGCCACGTGGAACGCCTCAGAGAGGAATAATTTCACCCCTTCTTTGGGTAACCACTAATACACAGCCTATTAAGGAGCCTGGCTAATGAGGGTTATGAAACTGTCTGCTATGCGGAGGATGTCATGATATTTCTAAAGAACTGAACCTTAACTAACTTTGCCAGAAGCCGGAAAAAACTCTCAACATTGCGTCAAACTGGGCTTGGCCGAGAGGACTAAATATTAACCCAGAAAAACCGGAAACACGTATTTTCACCAGAAAAACAAATACCATACAACATATTGATCCTAGTTTCCAAGGAAAGACCATCACCTTATCCAATAGGATTGAATGTTTAGGAGTGATCCTAGATCGGAAACTGTTGTGGGGACATCACAAAAAGGAAATAAGCAAGAAGGCTAACTCGTGCTGGTCTCTCTGCACAAGGGTCATTGAGTCCAGATGGGTACTTAGCCATATTGCGACACACTCGCTCAGACCAATTTTAACATACGCTACGGCAGTATTGTAGAGGTAAACAGGTAGGAAGTACAACACTGAAATTTTTGGAGAAGTTTCAACGAATGTGCTACCTAGGTGTAATGGTGCTATGAGAACTACATCCACCAGGGCACTGGATACCATTCTTTATGTCCAAGCTATAGACATTCGTATTAGATACGAATCAGCTCTTAGTACAAAACGTCAACAAGTGATAGGGGAATGGATCGGGCAAGACAACATACCACAACATACCAGAACATATAGACGTCACTGAATGGATACGACCAGACTTTGGAAATGTCCGACCGGTTACGTGAGACTAGGGTTACAACTGAATGATATACATTAATACCAGAAAGACACTCCTGGTTCAATCGAACCCTAGAACAAACACCCGTGGGAGTTTGCTGCTACAGGAATGGCTCGAAGCTAGGGAAAAAACCGGCCTAGGTTTCTTCATAGAGGAACCGGAGACCGAGATTTACTTCCGCTTGCCTGACCATAATACAGTCTTCCAGGCGTAGGTTCGTACGATCACGGAGACTTTATAATGTATCAGTGTGAATATTAGACTCACAGAGGTTAATATTGCCGACAGTGAGTCGGCAATTAGGACTATCACAACCGAAAGAGCAAACTCAGAGACCGTTTTAGATTGCAAAAATTTGATAAACGATTACGCGGTTCATGGCAATATTCGTCTTGTATACGTGCCGGCCCACTACGGCGTAACCGGAAATGAACGTGCAAATGAACGGGAGAAAAATGCCAGTTACGGGCAGTAACTCTAATTAATGCAAAGCCTTTCAAGGCGAAGACGGTTCAGAGGATACGATGGAATTGTGATACTGTGGGTAATCTAAGCAAGGTTCTATCGGGCGATCCGAACGAAGACAAAACAAAGGGACTGCTGAAAACAAACAAGTCCGAGCTAGGAAACTTGACCAGCATCTTAACGGGGCACTCTAATCTGAGTGTGCATTTGTACCGGATTGCAGTCATGAATGACAATGAATGCAGCTACTTGTTTTTCAGTTTAAAAAAAGATTCGTGAATTAACTAAAAAACGAACAACACTTGCAAATCATTGAATTTTTTAAATCAAAATTCGTGTTGTGTGAAAAATTTGTCTTCGTAAACTACATCCATTTTATGGTCGTCAGGCTATTTGTTGAACAGGCTTTCCAAGCTGTTTCACTTTATTGTACATAGGATAGTTTAGGTTGGGTTGACGACAGGACCCATCTCACTCATGTCAATAGCATACGCATAAGCCAGTATAGGTCTGGTATACGCTCCCAAGTGATTTAAACAAACTCCCAACTTCATAAGAACTCAGTGTTGTTTCCGTACTCCCTCAATCAGTTACAGTCAATACCTTTAATGTGCGTAATGTTTGGTAAGGTGTCATGGTAAAAAAATCGCGATCTCGGCTAGCAGAAAACTGGGCGATGACAAAGAAAGTGCTCCATTGTTTCAATGTGCAAGGGCTCCGGAATTTATTCGCCACTGTATATAAAATGGATTGGAAAATGTGCGGGTGTCTGTCTGGCTTAAAAACAACACTTTTGTTGTTCTCTGGTTCAAAATTCTAATATCAAATAATCTTCTGCGGTCTACAGTCGCCGAATTACGACTATAATTTTTGTATAATTCTCCCATGTCAATTGTGCTGTTTGACCTCGAGACACTCTCCACAGCTACTTATTTACCTAAAGTTACGCTACCGATTATCTTCCCGACACGCTTCTTAGACTTTTTGCCTTGCTGCACTGAGCTTATCAAATATAAAATTGTCTTTGAAGAAAAAACTCTGAATATTTAAAAAACTGATAGTTGTGATGTTTGCGAAGGCTTCAAGTAGATTGTTTCTTTTAAGACACATCACTCTGTAAATTGCACTGCATATATGTACGTGTTGTGCCTCTGGTCAGAAAGTAACATTCTCTAAGCATCTCTATTTCATCTTTTTAACAACTGTCATAATTGCTAACAAGCAAAATAATTAGTCTATAGAAAAATATTTTCCTATTATTTTGTACACCTCTTTTATTCTCTGCCATTGAAATTAATTAATTTTACAACTTTGCACCAGTTGGTATTGTTTTGTGTGCTGCTCGTATTGCTTGTTGTTGCAGTCGGTACGTTTTAGAGACAATGAAAAAATATTCAGGCAAGATTTTACAGGTGAAAGTAAGTAAGAACATGCTCCAACATGCAAGTATCTGCAAGGAAAATTTTATTTGAAAAATTGCACTAGAAGTGAATGTTTTATCGCATTAGTAAAATCCATGTTATCTTAGTACGGAAATATTTCATTAGTTCAACATACGGGTAGACAGGCACAGACATTTTCATACATACTTAGATACATACATATCGTTACCTTTAAATAGAAAGGGCCTAACTCGTTATTTTTTGAAATCGCGATTTTTGCATTTTTTCGATACATTAGATGTTCTTCAACCGAAATATACAAAAAACTCTATTAAAAAAAAAAAAATATCGAGTTAGGGCCTTTCTATATTAAGGTAAGGATATATATGTATGTATGTATGTATATTTATACATACATACATATATACCCTGTACGTACGAGTACCTACATGCTATTTCATACAGATTTATAATCAATAGACAACATGCACTGCACTTCACCCGGTCTGGTCTAGTCGCCTAATGTCAAGTAAATAAAGAAATAACTAAATACGAGTAGTAGCAGTTGAGGTAGAATAATTATCTTTGGAAAAAAAGTCAACACTGAAGTGCTGCTATTGAGTATTATTGGTTTTTCTTCGTTACCAGAACGTGGGAATTTTACTTAAGTGTGTTGGTTTTGTTTTGTTCTTGTAATTTGCACAATTTTTTAAATTTTTCTTCCTTTTGTGTCACCATGCAAGACCTAAAGTAAAAAGTAAAAAAAAAAACAAAGATTTATGAAAACAAGAACAGGATGCACGTATGAAACTTGGTATATTTTTCTGTTGGCGACAGTAATACACGTGTCAGTTAAAAATATAACTGTCAATGTCACAATATAACATAAGAAATTGTAAATGGGACAAGGAGATAAAAAATTTTCAGGAAGTACACACAAAAAAAAGGACAATTAAAGAGAGTTTGAAAATCATTTGCAACAGTCTGAGGGATAAGTTGGTAAAAGGGCATGTGTTACAGCTGAGATCGTGGGTAGTCTTGCAAGCGAAAAAAAAATAATTTATTTGCTATAATAATGTTTTTTAACACAAACTGAGAGAAAACCCTACAGGAAATGGAACTAACACAAGACTAGTCACGTGATCGGTACCCAAGTGATAGGGACCAGTCCAAGTTCCACTACTTCCTATGAAGCGGACCAGTACTTTAACATGGGCATGGTTTAGGATGGGGTTAATTGATACTTTGTATGCACCTTGTGACTTGCCACTGAACTAAGCTTTGGGGACCTAATCGGTGTGGAATAATCCCCTTTATTGCGAATGGCGTCATCGACGTCACATCAAGACGACAGTAAAAATTGGCACTTGTCTACACTTTGTCGACAACAATTGACTACTATTAATATGCTCCATTAATTTACAAAGCCTTAGAGATTAGTAAGAGATTCTCAATAAGAGCCAATTGTTGCCGATAAAGAGTAGACAAGTGACAATATTTACTGTCGTTTTGATGTGACGTCGACTACGCCATTTAAAATAAGGGGGAATATAAATTATTTAAAAATTTCATTCCGACACTTAACTGTAACAATGAAAACTTATAAATTTTTTTTATTGTTACAAATGCAATTATAATTTATTTTTAAACATATATTTTTTGTGACTCGAACTAACAACTTCCGGCATGATAGGCTTGCACACTATCCACTAGGGATGGGCAAATGGAAAAAAATGTATCGATATATATCGTATCGATATTTTTGAACAGCATCGATATATATATTTTTAAAATATCGATATTTCGATATATCGATATTTTTTGCCCACAAATGTTGCAAAAATCTTTTAAGTTTAAAATAAATACACATACTAAAATATCGCGCCATAACCGCCAAAAAAGTTTAAACGACATCATTTTGAGAACTTAATATTTTGCTAGCGATTTTAAATGTTAACATGCTTATTTATACAAATTATTGAGGCTTTGCAAAGCTTTTTAAAACAGATTTCCATAAAAAATTTTCCTTATTAAGCCTTTAGAAAGCCTTAATAATTTTTATAAATAATGCTCTTAATAATTGTTTTATGAATGCTCAGTGTTGAACACTTCAAACTTCATCGTTGCAGAATACGAGAAATATGTACTGGGCATCCATTAAATAATGATTTAATATTTAGAGAAATCGCGAAAAACTATCTAACTTAAATTTTAATGAACTCTAATAGTGAAGAAAACCAAAGCTGATATTGAGCTCCTTAAGGCTTCATTAGTCTTTACTTTCTGTTGCCGTTCTGTGTCTAAGTTTTAATTGATACTTTTTCTGTAATAAATTTGAAACTAAAGTGATGAGTTTTGCATCGTCCATTGATATGTTTCAATATAGTTTTATGTTTTTCTGGTAAAAATTTAATTTTTTCAAATTCCTAAATTCCTAAACCTTTCTAAAGGTTTTTATTTTACTTATGCTGACACCTAGTACATACATTACACTACTTAATAATTTTTTGATTTTCACAGGTTGAACCGAAACAGAATATAACGAAAGAAAAAAACTAACGGCTTGTATAAGATTTCTATAAACAAAACAGAGTCATCTGATTAGTAACAGAACAGAAAGTAAAAACTAATTCTGCCTTGAGACTTATACCCACACCAAATTTGACATTTAGCTTAGTTAATAAATAAACGTCAGCTGGATTAGTGGGGTCACCTTATAGATGCGTCTTTTCTGTTATGAAATTTCTCTATTTTTTGTTCGCATCACTAGCAGTCATGCCAACATCCTAGCGTTAAAATTTATAGAGCTCTTAAAAATATCGAAACTCGATACTCGTAAATTAGAATCGATGTATCGATATATCGGTTTTTGAAATATCGGCGATATATATCGGTATTTATTTTTTCAAATATCGATATATCGATATTTTTTGCCCATCCCTACTATCCACTCGACCACAGAGGCACTCATATTTCAAAAGTAATAATACCAGTTAAGCTTAGGTTAATATCTAATAATAGTTACGGGACTAGTTCCAGAGTGGCTTGGCGGTACCATTGTAGGGAACAATGAACACTATGTTTATACTGTTTGATAGGTCCTGCAACACATCGAACTTGTTCAGTGCATTTTACTGTATGATATTAGACCATATCCCAATTAACCATTTACAGAATATGTCATTTTTTCACCATACTCTACTCCTTACTTTTGGTAACGCTCCCATTTTCTCAAGTCATAGGACGAGTACGTTTGGATCAATTGTCACCAATTTTTTTTGCAGGGAAGTAAGAAATTCTAAAAATCGAAACTACACTCTTATTTCGTCTAAAAAGCGTAGCAGCGAATATTTGAGAAAGGAAAGGTATACATCACGCAATTTTTTACTCGATGGCGCGACGCAAAAAAGGGGATTGTCTTTATCATATATACATATATGTGACAGCGCATAGAGAAAGGGACCTAAGGGTAAAAAAAATCAATTTTCACTTTTTTTTTGATGTGGACAACATCTGAGCATCGAATGAGACCGATCCCATGTCCCAAAAGTGTTCCCTCCCAGAGATATGCGCGTTTTATGAAATTGAAGTCGACGATTCTAAGGTTATGTGAAAAAATTTTCGTACTAACAGAGTGATATTCACGATTTAAAAGAATTATAAATTAGTATTTATTATAATTCACAATTAATAATTTCAGAAAATAAACCTGGATTCGAAAAAAGCGAGCAAAATTGATATCAAACTCAGGGAAACAGGGCGCTAGGTAGAAAACAGTAAAAACCAACTACACAAAACAAGAGGTAGGGACGACCTACGCGCGTTTTCAAGGTTGACCAAGACGTTCCTGACGTCGCTTTCAAATGAGACCAATTTATTTAAATCTTTAAAATGGCTCTCCTGAACAAAACCGGTTTTTACCCTTAGCTCCCTTTCTATTTTGCGCGTCACATATACGTATATATTTATATATACCTATACATTTATATGTATTGAAATATGTATATGTGTTTTCTTTTGCGTCACTATAGAAACCTGATGGTTCTTACGTGTATCGATTTGTATTAATCTTGGAAAATATGGATATATGGACGCCATTTTATAGAACAGAAAAAATAGGGCAACTACTCGTATTTATATATGTGACACGGAAAGTTAAAGGTCCCTTACCTATGCTCAGAAAATAAGTTTTAGAGAAAAACGGCTTTGAGGTTAACAAGTTGATTATGATGCGCTTGAACGCTTTTATCGCTTTAAACACGCTATCCGTTTTAAAAATTAAAAATGGGGGTATATTTTTGTAATATTTATTATTGTATTTGCTTGAAACTCGTTACTCTGTGATTTTCCGGACAGCTGATTATGCATCTGGTATTAAATTTTTTAAATTCAAAACGGTAGTTCCAACTTGGGGAACTATTTTTTGTAATATAATTATATTTACAGTCGTTAAGCAGCTCTGGGTCGGAGAACATCTCTCGCGTCATCGTAATTATTTCTTAAGTGCGGTCAGGCTTGTATTTGTTGTTTGGCCTTCGAGAGTTTTTCGTCTCGTTCGCACTGATCTCTGACTGATCTGCTACGGACAATCGTATATACTTGCGGTTCTTTTGTTAAATTTCATTGACAACCACGTTGCTACTTCCTATGTGAAGGCATAGGTCGGGTATAGTCAGTCTCAAAAACATTTTTAAGCATACTGTTAATAACATCAAGGACATATGGTCTTAGTCACCCCCTCCATTTTTGTGCATTATTCTACAAATTTACTTTGTAGAGTATGTACCAATAAATAAATAAATTATATTTACTTGAAACTAGTTACTCAGGGGTTTTCGAAGTCGCTGATTATGAATCTAAAAGCAGGCTTTATTGTGTTTAGTTTTAGTTTTTAAGTTGTGTTTTTTATTTTTAAAATAAATAGTTAATTTATAAATCTGCTGTTCGTTTGATTAAAAGGATCGGATATATCTTTTATAATCATACATCTTAAATTTTCAAAAGCTATCCCGATAAATTAAAAAAAACCAGTCCTCAAAAAACTTAGAATAACAATTTTAAAACAAATCTGATTAATTAAACAAAAAATCATCGGACATATTGGATCCGCTATTTTGCATTCTTAAAATCTAATACCAGATTCGTAATCATCGGGGTCCCCGATAATAACTGAGTGACTGGTTTCAAGCAAATTATATCAATTGCAGAAAAGTTTGTCAAATCGGATTCTTTTTCAAAAGTGTATTTTGAAATTTATTTCTGACAAAAGTAATGCAGTCAAAAAGCTGCGTTTAATATTGATTTTTTCGAGCTATAGGTTCCTTTTAACTTTCCCTGTAACATACATATATTACAATCTTTGGTTTGTCATATCATTTTTCATTTCTAGTAACCATTTAGAAGAAAAAAAACAAACAAAACAAATACTAAAAATAAGGTGTCCTAGTTATAGCTATGCTGCTTAGCTATATAAAACAAACTTAATGTGTTAAATAACAATGCAATAAAATTATATTATATGATGATATCAAATTCGACGCAAATAGTTATTTCAAAACTTTTCCATTTATTTTCCGTTATTTTCTTTTCTAGCGGCGTATAATTAAATCAATGTATTTTTTGTGGCCGGTGGCTGTTAGCCGGCTTTCAGACGATCGGCTGTGTTATCTAGTTTGTGCTCATGTGCAAAAACAATACAAAAACAATTTGAGCAATGCTTCTCATTGTGTTTGTTTCACTCACTTCAAAGAACGAAACAGAACAAAACCAGACAATTTGTTGCGTTTATTTTTCTACTCTGGTTTTAAGTACAAATAAATCAAAACAAATATAAATTTATAACTTTATAATAGTTTCGACTATTTTTGTAACGAAAAACGCGTCCTAGCTCCTGTGTCGTAACATAAATAGCATATCTATAAAACATTTTTATTCTGCCCCACTGTGAGATGAAAAACCTATATTTCATATACCTACCGGATTGGCAAAATTTCGTAAAAACTAACTATTCCGCAGTCATTTAAATCTCAATATGTGTTCTATCACGAAACAGAAGAAACTTCAACTTAATAATATTTTGTGAAAAAAAAAAATAAAACATATTTAAATAAAACTTTATAAATGGATCTGGTCAACATTTTTGCATATTTATGACTCCCAAGGCAAAAAGTTCTATGCTTGGTATAAATAAATGTAAAAAAAAACAAAGTAGAAAAGAATATAAAATTTTTAACGATTGTAGCATTTGACAAATCAACAAATGACCTCCATTTTTTTGACACACACAACTGAAAACATGACTGGAATACTATTTTAACCAAGGCAGGAAATGAGAGAAAAAAAAATTGTAAATACTTAGAAATGTGTCACGTTTTGATTTTGTTTCGGTTGTTACAGTTGGCAACTTAAGCAAACCCTTTTCCTGGGCAGCCATGTACTAAGTAAGTGTGCCCAAGTAGGAATATGATAAGTATGAATTTATGTTGTAGAAGGGGGGGGGGGGGGTGGTGGTGTACATAAATATTTTCTTGAAAAAATCTAAAATATTAATATGCCAAACGAGTCGTTTGTTGCTTTTGAGACAAATTTATTCCATTAGATTTCAACGTTTCAATATAATTTTTGCGCCTTTTTTTCGTCATTTTTTGTTGGGTGAACTAAAAACGGCAGAAATTTTTAATACAAGTACATATAATAAAAAAGGAGCAAATGAAAAACGAAATACTGCAGTTAATGGTTATTGCAGACTAAGTGTGGTTAATGCTTTTTTCAAACCCCTTTTATGACAAAATAAATTGCCAAAAAAAAAAGGATTCCACCATTTAGGTCAACATTTTGAGATTTGATTATGATTTTCTGCTTTTTTTAAGCACAATTTTAAACTGGTGTTTGTTTTATGTGTTTGTCTATTGAAATTTTAAACAGCCGGGGGTAATTTATTTTCAAATTACTGTCATTTCTTTCTCTCTCTCTATCTCCATTCCACTGTTTTCGTGTTGTTGGCGGGCATCAATTTATTTTTGGTAAATTTCCCAAGATATGGAAAAGTTTGGTTTAGTCCAGTTGAAAATTACAATTTAAGGGAACGCTGTTACTTCCAATTAAAAACGGAAATTAAAAGTGCACAGAGCCGTGCAAAAGGGACTTTAAGCAATTAAATGTTAATATTGGTTTATATATTCATATTGTTGATTTTGTATCTAATTTATTTAGTAAAATCTCTAGAGTATCAAATGTTGCTGTACTAAAGTTAGCAGAGCATTAGAGATTTTAAAGAAAATATGTATTTTAAGTCAATTCGCAAACTTAATTAGTAAACGAGTTTCATAAATTTCACTGCCAGTCTTTTATTTACCGACTTCAGCAGATACTAATCCTAATGTAACATCAGAGCGCCCTCCTTCGTTGTGTAGCAAAATCATTGGCGAAGTAAAATAATCAATAAAATGGCTACAAGACACAGCTTCAAAAAATTAATACGCCTCATTTAACATCAGAGAGGCGCTGCAACACTGCATTATTCAAAACGTGCGAAAAAGCAGAGTTGTAAAAGAATGAAGCTTTCCTCTATCTCTTCCTTTACCACCTGTCTTCTCTCTCACTATCCCTTTCCTAAAGAAGGTAACACCTAGTAATAGTAGTAGGCATTAATTGCCTGAGTGTTACTTCTCTTTAAAAAAAAAACAAAAAAAAAAAAAAATATTTTAGATTAAATCAAAAAAAGATGCCTGGTAAAACTTTTAGGCATTTTTATTGTGACGGTTGTGACCATGATAATCACATATTTTGTTATAATTCAAAAATATAAAATTTATTCTATATGTTAAAAAAGAGTGCATTTCCCCAGAATGTTAATCTTAAAAACATTTAGTAATACTCAAACACTGAAAGAACATTATTTCTGCTCAGAATTGACGTTCAAATGCTGTGACGGGTGTGACCTTGCAAGTCTCTGTTTTTACAGAATTATTAATTTTAAGATTTATTCTGTAAATTGTACAATGACTTTTTGATTGGAAATAACCCATTTTTATAAAAAAAACTGCAACCTCTTTAATGGGACGAGTGTTGTGGCCGGTCTAGTATGATAACTCTAAGAAAAGTTCAATGTCACCTGCCGGAATTTTGATTATGTTCTTATTTAAGGCTCCAAAGGGTCTTAATTTACCTCTTTTAAAGTGTTGTTTAGCAACAGCATGTCTTTTAAATGGAATTGCAGGAAAGTTTACGTTAAGTTTTACTGACTACCTTTTTTAATGAACGCTGTGATTTAAAACTACAAATTTAAGATGTATTCAAAACGTTTACAATTTAACTTTCATCCTCTTTCCGTTGTCAGCTTTTTGGTTTTCTGTCTTGATAATTATGATCTTAATAGTTATTCCAATGATTCTGTACCCATCATAATTTCCTTACCATATCCTCTTTTAAGTTTCCTTGCTCCCAATTTTTATTATTAAAATTCATTTAAAAAATAGCATTTCAGCGTTGGTGTGACGGGTGTGACGAAATAATTGTTATATATAATTACGTACTCGAATTTTAATATAGAGGCTCACAAAATTTTATTATATTATTTTTAACATTGTGACAGTAACAATTAATTGTTATTATTATTACTGTGACGGGTGTGACCGAAAATATTAATGTTTCAACTAAACCATATGACTTTCATTATAAGACATGTAAAGCCGAAATTTCAACAAAAAACAAATAAGAACATAACATTGTAACAGATAAAGGGTTTTACTAAAGATGTTAAAGGGAATGAAAACTTAAAATAAAGATCAGAGACAAAGAAAGAGAGCAAATTTATTTATATTGTCCATAATGTTCATTCTCTTGTGGACATCAGTTGAACGATTTTAACGAGAAATAAATAATATATTTTTCTGTGTAGCAGAATCATCAGTTTCGTCGGCACTGTGCAATAGCATCATCAGCGAAGTAAATTAGCCAATAAAATGGCTACTAAATACATCTTCAAAAATTTAATATGCCTTATTGACACCAGAGGCGCTGCCACACTGCGTTATTCGAAATGTGCAAAAAAGCAGATTTGTAAAATAATGCAGCTTTCCCCTATCTCTTCCTCCACCACCTTTCTTCTCTATCACTATCCCTTTCATAAAGAAAAATAACGGAACAACTAGCTGTTTTCGAAGGTCACTACACCTTCATCATCAGCCTTCTTTTGTATTTGGTCCACTGTGTGTGGTGTCACTTGATGTAGATTTCTGTTTTATATACTCAGCTTTTATTGGAAATGGAATATGTGAGCTGGTTTTGATTCATCGTAGTACAATTTGTAAAACGTTTTTGTACAAGCGTTACTAGGTGCAGGGAGGGGAGTTATAAAAAATCCGAAAATACCGTTACGTAATAGATATATGAAGCGCTCAAAAGCCTCTCCAGCTTGGATAAGACCATATCCGAATAAAGCAGTGTCTTATGACGTTGCCGTACATATTTTAAAATAAACAGTTTTCTTTTCTTAAGCCTGTCTTGAACTTAAGCTATGGTTACCCTTTTTACGATTTGCTTCTCTACTTCTTTCTTTTCTCAATTTTTCAGAAAAATTTTGGCACATGTGCTCAACAATTGAGGCTATCATCGACGAAGTGGTGTAACCCACAACTTTTCAATTAAACAATTGCTCCAATTAATTATTTAATTGCTTTATTACTTTGCAATATTATGTCTCCATCCTCTTTAGATTACCAAGAATAAAAGGAAATGCGTCTATATTTATAATTTGATCAGGTTAAAGTTCGTATCGCTTTGTAAGCAAAAAAAAGTGGTTGACTTCCTTTTTAGGGTTTCGTACACCAAAGGTGAAAAGAAACCCTATTGTTTTCGCTACGCTGTCCGTCTGTCCGTCTGTCCGTCACAGGGTATTTTCTCGAGAACCCCGTAAGAGCTACGGACCTGAAATTTGGACACAGTGTGTATACCCTTGGCCGCTGCAACAACAAATACATGAGATTTGGAAATTAAAGGGTGTGCCAAAACGAGCAACGAAAAATGTTAAAATCCCATGTAATATACATACATAAATAATAGTGTATTTTTATACACACTACAACAATTAACACTAAAATTTAAAAAATTTTAATTAAAGGGTGTACCATCAGTTAATGTAATTTCGACTATGTAATTTTGATAACTTGCTGTATCTTGGAAACCGTAAGAGCAAACTTCTTGAAATTTTCAAAACGGTAAAACAAAAAAATCTCAAAATTATAAAATCGCCAAACCGAAAAAAAATCGCCAAAATCAAAAATAAAATCGCCAAAACAAAAAATAGCACCAAATTAAGAAAAATTTCTAAATCGAAAATAAATCGCGAAAAACCGGAAAAATCGCCAAAATGAAAAAAAATCGCCAAAATGAAAAAATCGGCAAAATGAAAAAAAATCGCCAAAATGAAAAAAAATCGCCAAAATAAAAAAAAAACGCCAAAATGAAAAAAATGTCAAAATTAAAAAAAAAATCGCCAAAATTAAAAAAAACGCCAAAACGAGAAAAAATCGAAAAATAATAAAAAAAAATGCTCAAAGCCCAACGTACGGAACCCTTCGTGCGCGAGTCAAAGTCGCACTTTACTGAATTTATTTATAGTTGGTAATGTAAAGAATGTATATATCACCAAAACAGCAACAAAAAAATAAATGTGCGCTAATAGCGTCAAGGGAGTATTGTTTATAAAATTTAAGAAACATTTTTTTTAAATTTAACTTCAACTTTTTTTTCAGTTTTAGAATGCTAGCTTTTTTAACTTTAATTGCTAAAATAGAAAAAAAAATTAAAACAAAAATAAAATTACATTAATCATAGCAATAACAAGAACATGACAGGCGGGAGAAATTTCTAATAGCGCAATTTTATTTTTAGTAACAGTTTTCTAACAGTGTAGTCGAAAAAACACACACACACACAAAGTGCGTGAGTGGCTAAAATTAAGAAACCCATTTTTCTTTCTTTTTTTTACGTAAAAGATAAATATTTTTGAAGAACAAAATTTCACTGACAGTTGGCTTATTAAGCAACCACACAAAACAGGTTCATTTGTAAACGTCCACTCGAGTTACACACTTTTTTAAACACATTTTTCTTTAATTTATTGTTTTTGTTTGCTTGACAGCATATTTATGGCATATTGATATGCAAAATATTTATTATAAAAAGTGAATTTTTAATAATCACTTTTGGAACATTCACTTGGTAACAGTTAGGAAATATGTATAAGCAGAAAAATATTCTCACGCACTTTTGTATTTGAATTAATGAAAAAAAAAAAAGAATTCAATTCGTTTATTTTCAGGGGTGTAACTTAAAAGAAACAAGTTTTTACCATGAATTTTTGCTTTATCGCCAGTTTTTCCCATTCTATTTCCTTCTACAAATTTCAATTCTTTGTTTAAAACACGCAATATTCTTTACTTTATTCTAATTAAAAATAATAATAATATATATAATAATAATGTGTGTAAAAGCATTACAAAATAATTTTCTCTATTGGCTACTTGACCTCTAAAACTCCAGCTGTTAAATATTGTATTTTTGTTTGTTTGTTTGTTTGTTTGTTTATTTACAAAATGAATGACCTTAATAATACCTTAATATTATGTTATTGTTTCTAATACTAATATATAAATTATTTTTACCTTAATAATACGAGTGAAGGCTAATTAGTTCTTACAGAAAATTGAGACAGCCGAATGGTAGAATTAGTCTATTCGTATCGTTAGTTGACGGATCAGCTGACAAAAGCTGTAACATAAATAGAACATATAATATTTATCGTAACGTATGTGAGGTAGAAACCCTGTCAGAGAATGTGTGGTTGACTACAAAAATAGTTAACTTATAGTTAACTTTTCTTAGACTGACTAAAAGCTAACTGCAATGTCATCCAGAACAAACCTAAGGTAATTCTAAAATTGAGTACGTAATCAAATTTGATGAGAGCCAACAAATTTATTCTCAGCTACTTTGAAACTCATTTCAGTTTTATATTAACATTTTGCTGTTGTTATTTTAGATGGTTTATTAGCTGAGTAGCGCGTTGAGTATACAACGTGTGATGATACATGTTCGATCCCAGGAAAAACGTTTTTAATTAACTGACTACCAGGTGATTTAAAAAAAAAACCAACTTTAAGTTAGCTGAAAGTAATGCAGAGTGAGACAATTGACTACTGCCTAGGACATCGCAATATTAAAATAGTCAGTTGATTAGATTGAAAAGTAATCCAAGTGTCAGTCAGTACTAGTTAGTTTAAAGTTAATGTAATTTCTGACAGAAACACACACCCACCTATAAAGCAAATAGAAATACAATAACAGCTGATACATTCTCTGGCAGCTTCACGTTTTTACTAAAGGGCCACTCAGACTATAATACAAGTATTAATACTTTTGATGAAAATGTCACCCTGATCTGATTTCTGTTTAAACAATTTCAAAACACAATAACAACTCAACATGTCAGAGTTGCATTTTCCACAAAAGTATTAATACTTGTATTATAGTCTGAAATGACCTTAAGTAACATCCAGAATTAAATGATACGACCACTTCAAAAGTAAACCGATACGAATCGACTAATTCTGCCAGAAGACTTTAAAATAGGACCATTAGGCGTCCAATGAAACAAAACTCCTTTGAGCAAATTTTCGCTGATATTTTAGGTAGAGCAGTATATGAGTGGATGTATACTAGGGGTATTCGTTTAAGCTGGTAAATGTCTCTCATACCTATTCAACTCTTCAACGTTAGATACAAATTTAAAAATCACTGAGCAGCTTACATGAGTCTCCCTACTGGCCAATAATTCTACTAAATTCCGGAAACCCTTTCAATGTAATAATGAGATAAAGTTGTTATTATCTATAGATAATATGGCTACCAGTACGTGAAGTTATAATTAGAGTTTATCTTTTCCCAGACTTTTTCATTTCCCGGGAAAGTGGGAACGATTCTTCAGTTTCCCGGGAATTCCCGCCCGGTGTAAAATAAGACAACATATATATTAATTTAATTTATTTCAATAAACATCAAATTATAATTCACGTGATCGAGTAAATAATAACGTTTTATAAACACATTAGTCAAAAAAAAAAGTAATACCATTTCAGTTCTTTATATAATATTAATGCATAAATGCCAATATTATATACATATAAATGCAAAGCCAAATGCAGTGATAGAACGCAAAAAAAAAACAAATTATATTATTAAAAATATTACAAAATATTTCTTGGGAAATAGGACTTTAGGACAGAATAAGCATTAATAAAATCGTTATTTTTACCAAAGAGAATCTAAAATTATTTTGTAATTTTTTTTTTGCTTTTATGAATTGTTGTAAAATTAAATTTTGAAAGTTGCGTTCCACTGTTGGCAAATGAAGCCCTAAGCATCAGAGCACATGTGTGCCAGATGAAAACTCGAATTTAGTTGCTGTAAAGTTTCAGCTATTGTAATAGTGCAACCACCTTATTATTGCACCATCGCATTCATAAAGTGACACTCCTCAAGTAATGTGTACATACAAACTAAAGTTGCTATAACGAAATCCAAAAAAAATGCTGGAATTCGCCCACAAATTTCCCAGGATCTCCCGGAAAATGTGCGGGATGCCGGAAAATTCTTCCCGGGAAATCCCGTATGAAAAACACTAGTTATAATAGAAAACAAATAGGCTGCTAAGTTAGTTAAAATGGGATCATCCTTGCATAACATCACACCGCAGAACGCCAGATCTTTTAGAAGACTCAAAGCCGAACTCAAACTATGGGCGAACATGAGAGAGTTTAGTACTGTAGGTAGAGTAACCTAAATCTTAATCTAAATCAAGAGAAGTTCAATTAGATTTTATTATTAAATATGTCTACATTCGGGAACTGGTTAGTATCATAACCGGCCACACAGAGATAAGGTCTTATCTAGCTCGGATGCGGCTGATGTAGATTATGCGATTAAGAAGACGTAACATTGAAATGCTACTATACCATCAGTGTTTGTTCAGTAGACGAAGACAAATCCTCCTTCGGGACAATGTACTGGACTTGAAATGTTTTAGGGACTGTTTCCTGATCAGAAGGGTTTGTTGGGGATACCCTGCTTCTTCGGGTAAAGAGATGGGCACGTGTCGAATTTTTCCAACACGACACGACCCGAACGTGAATACCAAGATATCCAACACGCAGGAAATAAAATTTAATACCATACAATCAAATTTTTATATTCAAATAGATATTTTTGCTAAATATAAGAACTTAAAAAATCCATACACTAACAACAAATTTGCTGGTGTGGCAAAAAAAAACTATATTTTCTAACACGAACATTTCGTGTTTGGTTTCGTGTGTTCGTGTCTTAAATAAACACAATACGCGCCGACCTCTATTCGGGTAGAGCATTTAAAATGCTGGATTGGCCATAAGCGTAATACCGTACGGGACTATGTCACCGTAGTTGTCCCTCTTTGTAACCTAACCTACCCTAACCCAAACTTACCTGCTTTAAATAAAAATATTCGCAGAGAAATGTGTAAACAGCGAGAAGTTCTTATGTGTGAAAGACACAACAGTGTAAACCGAAAATCATGGATATGACGGATTTTTTTTGGTAAATGTTATTTCAAAATTGTTTCCTTCTTTAATTATTTGAGAATTTCGAAAAAGCATGTATTAGTTTATAGCAAAACCTTATAGATTTTCCCTCGTATGTCGGTTACTCGTTTTTATTTCTATTCGATACAATTAATTAAGGCAGATATCTTTGTTATACGTAACAGTGCTTAATTAGATTGCGATAAAAAAATATATAAATATGGTAATATATTTCACAGCAATTAACGGCCTAATGAGTAATTTATATGAAAGAAATATATATGGAGATAAGCAGTTTATGTGTGCGTGTGTGTAACATTTAAATTAAACAAATGGAAAATATGCCTTGAAAAATAAAATTTTGTGTTATTTTGTTTTTTTTTAGTAGTGGAGAAAGTGATTAATTATTAGTTCTCAATTTCATTAATTTAACAAAACAGGTTCACAACCTTCGCCCAGAATAATTAAGAGAAGAGTTTGAATGGAAGGGTTAAATGCATGCAGTTGGGGGCAAAAATATATGCAAGGTAGAATTAATTGCGGGAAAACATTAGCATTCCTTTCTCAATGACGGTGTCATACACTGAAAGAATTTTCGGCATAAATTCTATGAATCTCGACATTAATCTAATGAAAAATTAATTACAATTCAACCAAAGTCACACTTCGTTGGATTAATGAAACCAGTTTCGTCAAAATTATTTTATTGAAAATTTCATAAAATTTATTTAACAGTGTAATTAATGCAGTGCTATAACTTCATCGAAACAATAAAATAATTTCATGAAAATAATGGAATAATTTAAATATAAAGGGTTTTCTTAATAATTAGAAAATATTGTTGTCATAAATCCAATAAAATATTATTACGAAACCAGAATACCAACGAAGCAATTCCAATGAAATTTTTTCACAATATTCCTGAAATTTTCATTGGATTTGTGAAATTATCATTAGATTTGTGAAAAAATTTTAATGAATTTGTTTCATTGGAATTATAAAGCAAAATTCTTTCGGTGTATATCAGGATGGTTAATATTATAGTATTAATAATAAATTATTATAATTATAAATAACTAAAACTAAGGTTTTAGCTTAACTGGTTTCTAATATCATTCTAGGCCATTTAATTGGTTAACCGTTGCTTATTAAGTTAATATAAAGTTTTAAAATAGAATTTTTTTCGTTCATAAATTTGGATTAATTTATTATCTATTCTCACGTGAGCGAAAAAAAACTTTAGCCCTTTTGTGTTCAGTTAATAATAATGTGAAAAGCGTGTAAAAAATTTACAAACATTGCATAATTTTATGACTATAAATAGTTCGAAAAATACAAGAGCACAATTAAGTTTCACTGAAGCTTAAATCTAGGAATATGTTCTATCCAAAAGTTGGACTGAAAGTTTATTTTGATATCCCATATGGCAACAATATGTTACGGTTTTTCGGGATTTTGCAGCTTCGAAGATGTTCGAAATCTGTCCGATCTTAACCTTCCGGATTTTGGGTGATGGGCGTTGTTAAAGCGTACTAACTAGTCGCTAAAAATACTGACAATACCACTTAATATATACAATCTTAGCCGAAGATGCTGTGAAAACAGTCAATCTAAGTTGCTGTGTCAGCAGAAGCTGCCATAGCGAAACAGCCAACCGAAGCGACTGTGAAAGGCACTCCACCAAAGTCACTTTAGGAGACCCCATGCTTCTCATAGAAACTAAATGATTTAATAATAATAATAAACAGCGTTGCCGTTGTGACACTAAAGTATCACTTTTTACCCTTTTTCGTGCCAATGAAATAGTGAAATTCGTGAAATAGTGCAAAAAAAACTGACACCCAAATCACTGATTCCAAATGAAAATTATTTCTGGTAGTATCACAATTAAAAAAATATACATTTTATCTTACTTTAATTTTTAATCTTAATAAAAGTTTTTTTTTTAAATATAATAAATTTAAATGTGATTTTACATTATTTACAAACCGGCAAGACTGTATACATATGGTGTTCACTATTCTTGACCCGGCGTTCGTTCCTAATTTTTTTTTTACCAGTAAACTAAAACTATATGTTTAAACTTAAAAAAAAAAATATTAGCTTCATCCGATCTTTTTTACGATTTGGCCGATTAGAAGGTTAACATTGATTTATAATTAAAGTATGTTAATTAATTTTATTTTAGTCTAATATATTTAATTAATTCTTAAAATTCATGTTTGTTTTTTTTTTAATTGAAATAAATGTTATTTTATTGTTAACAAAAAAAGGTGACCCTATTTTACTTTAAAATACTCTATTTTTTACCCCTTTTTTCTTAAATACCCTTTTTATGATACTTTTTCGAAATTTTCAACGGCAATTCTGATAATAAATAAAGTCGCTGTAGAGATACATTCAACCGAAGAAGTTGGTACTTGTGTTTTCGTGGTTGTCTATCTATTCCTGGATACTCGTATCTATCTACATTATGCCACTATGTTTCTAACCCTCATACCTAAATAAGAGCGGCAAGCGTCGCGTTAGCAGCAGGGTACGCATTTTCAGTACATTTAAATGTGAAAATATTACTTGATTGTACTGAAAATACGTACCCTGCGGCTAACGCGACGCTTGCCGCTCTTATTAAGGTATGAGGGTAACTAATTTAAGCAATTTTAGTATATTTTATTCGTTGCATTGGATTGAAAATAAAAAGATATGTATGTATTTCGCTATCAAATTTTCAAAAATTATTAACTCTCAATATGCCCTGAATTTTATATATGAATTTAAGGCTACAATTATTTTAGAAATGTTACAAAAATATCCTTAATTATGAAAATTAGACTTTGCTAAAATTAAATACATAAAATCAGATAAAGTTAAATAAGTTTCCTTTTTCTCTTTTAGGAACCATCCCATGTGTTTTTTTTTAGCTTTAGTGCAAAACATGCTTAGAGAGCATAAGTGCAATCCGGTAATGGAATTGGATCAGCATTAAGCCAACCAATATCTTTCAACTTAAACTAATTATATATACCAGAATTCGTGTATGTGCTTGAAAGTGTACAGCTAAGCTACGGGGTAAGTTTGAATTTTAACAATAAGAGCCGAAGCCTACTTTACTTTAAAATTTACTGCACTTTGATTGGAATACCTGAAGTTTGGGAATGTTTTCAGAACTATACAGCTAATCAGTGTGATACAATAATCTCTCAGCAAACAAAAAAATTTCGGAATTATCTGCATACGAAAGTAGTGCAGATATTTGTTGTTAGTTGTTTCCATACCTAATCTGACCAGATATCCCGCTTTAGGCTAGACTATCCCGCTTTTCGTAGGCCGATCCCTCCTCGAAGTGTTCTATCCCGCCTTATACTGCTTCTTAAGGTACGGTCACACTTGACAAACATTTGCCCAAAAAAGCGTAACCAGCAAATACTAATGAGAAATCTTTTGCTTCAAACACGTGTTTATTAAGTTAATTAGTTTCGTATTTAACAAATAGGCAAAGTTAAAGAATACAATATGATTGGAAACTATTGAACTTAATAAACACTCGTCTGAATCAAAAGATTTCTCATTAGTATTTGCTGGTTACGCTTTTTTGGGCAAATGTTTGTCAAGTGTGACCGACCGTACCTTTAGAGTTTTGTAGTTTTCAATCTCTTATTCGATTTTTATTAACAAATAGCTGATAAAAATGCATTACAAATATTTTTTAACTGTACCCAGTAAAAAAAAAGACACTCCAAAAAAGTCATGAAAATGTAGAGTTTGCGATCTGGAAGTAGTGCAAATTTCGATCCGATCTAATGATTTTTACATAGGGTTGTCATTGCAAGAAGTTTTCTTTTTCGCTGCCTGGTCACCGAATTGGAAGCGATTTTAAGAAAAATTTACTTTTTTGTGTTCTATGATAATATTTTCATCTAGGAAAAATGGCTAATAGTTACCTATTTTAACAATTAGTTTCTTTTTATAGGAATTTAAACGTGAAACAGTAATTTAATGTAAATTTAAGCAAATAACTTTAAAATTTTAGACCAAAAATAGTTCATAAGTTTCTTTAAAAAAAATCGATTTTTTAAAAATTCTGGTGAGTAATTTCTAAAACTAGAGAGGAATTACAAGGTTTTGTATGACTAAAATAAACTTCTACTTGGTTTTCTGCTAACTATCGGCAAATTAAAAATATCGATTTTTTGGAAGCAATGAAAATGTACTTCCTTTAGAATGACTTCCAATTTTTTTTACTGGGTAGTTATTGCAAACAGGCTGTCTGCTTCGATACATCCCATATACGAGTACGTTTTGTGATAAAAAGAAAAATGTTATATGCATATTAGAAGTGCCACGTTTGCTGTTCAACCTTAACTATTTTGTAAAATACAATTCTCATTATTAACACAAATTGCCATGGAGAGTTTCAAAACTCCCACTGCATTAAATATTTTTTCTATTTGGAAGGGCGACGGCAACTTCAGTCATTAAAAATTAATGACTTCTTGTTACATCTAGGTCACCAGTATGGTGGTTATTATATTTGAAGATAAACAAAAATATGCGCTATATGAGAGGTTCTCTTTATATTATATTAGTTTTCCAGATATCTCAAAGGAAAATTTTACGTTTCTTGCTGCATTAAGCTCAGTACTCACGGTCAAAATGCATGACACAAGCATCTCGTGTGCATGTATATGAAGGTCCCAGCATACACGTGCATGCATTGCGCAACAAATTGATATCATGTAATGCATAAGATAAATACAACTCAATTGTCAAATTATATATATAAAAACTTTACGTATGGAATTTGACAGGTTAACGTTTAACCTGCTACCTGAGTACTTTTCTATTTTTGTGTTGCAAGACCATTATTGCTTTTAAAATCGCATGTGATTTCAAAAATATGATTTCCGAACATGTCTGATAAGCAGGGCAAGTTTTTTGTGGCATATGCCATTTTTGCATTAAAAACATTTCTTCAATTATTGACATAAAATGCCATTTTTTTATCCACCTTGCCACCTTGAATGAATTTTTATATGTCAGAGTTTTTTGCCGGTCATTTTGAACCATTCTTCGTGCCACAAAAAACTTGCCCTGCTGATATGTTTCATGACGACGATCCTCAAGAGTGACTTATGTTGTTTTTTTGCTGACATGCCAAACCGGGTTCTGGTGGTACTCAACTTATATGATTATTGATTCATTCAACAAAACTTTAAAGACAAAAAAAGTCTTTTTATTAAGCTAACTCTTTTTAATGAATTATCTTATATGATTAGCTGTTACTTTAATTAATTACATATTGCTAAAAATTAGCTTCCGTAGCAGAATGTATTAAGCCTCGGCTTATTTAACTAATTTCAAACAGGCGTATTCAAAAAGGAGATTACTCTTAAAAGAAAATTAATGAATTCATGTCAAAGAAAAGGGTTTTAAAGTTGACTTTCAAATGTTGTGCACTTGCACAAAGCAAATGAAATGAATTGCTCTGGCTCTGTGTATTTAAACTTAAATGCGAGTTATTACCATTATACATAAATTATTTTCCATGTAAAAATTTCTACGTTCTCATTCATCATCCATCCACCTTTCTATATTTCATTTATTTTCAGTCTTCAAATTAGCCAGTTTTCCAAAGTCAAGTAAATAAACTTTATGTGTTTTCTGCAAGTTCACAATAAGAGAAAAATTAAGGATAAAATAAAAGTTAATCCGAGTAATACTTTTTCCTAACAAACTGAATGATAGTATCATAGATTAGCATAGGCGTGGAAAGGACATTCTGGGGGGCACATTGCCCCGAAAGAATTGCTGTTGCCCCCCTTAGAAAATAGTTCATGAAAATCGCCTGTCAAAATGTGCCCCTCCCCTATAGAAAAAATTTATAGCTATGCCAATGTAGATTAGATAGTTGCAAATGTTGCCAGAAATTTTATTATTATTATTATTATTATTATTATTTAATACAAGTCTATGGAGAATTCCTTACAGACTATTTAATATTGAAGAATAGATTATGTATAAATTACATTATTGATTTAAAAAAGATATGACATTGCATTTTATAATATTAACATTCAAAGAAAAGTCAATAAAGTGATACATTTCGTTGAAACAGCTGCATAATTTGCTCATCGGATCAGCCATAGCATAGTTAGTTCGGCAAGCCGCAATATAAAGTGGGTCATAATAGCGTAACGAGCGTTGGGGAATATTAAAAGTTACGTTATTCAGCAAAAACTCAGAACTGATGTTGCCATTTATAAGGTTGACAATAAAATGTATAATATCATGGCATACTTTACATGAATTAAATCCTACTGATAAAAGTATGCATTTATATAATTTTAAGAAAATCAAAGCAATACATGCATATACTCAGACTAACACGCTGCAAAGAATTACAAAGGCTCTCTATTATATTTCGCATAAACTCTATATAATTCTAGTAATTTTCGGAATATCATGTAGCGATTTAAGTTCTTTCAATTGAAAGTATTCAAATATTGAAATATTCCGAATTATTTTTTTAACATAAAAGGAAGGTAAAACGTGTAAAATCATTAACCTTATGCTTTCGGAAATAATGCGGATATTGGGTGCCCCGGTAGCCTGGTGGGTAGTGTGTTAACCCAGCAAAGAAAATTCTTATTTAGAAGCACTAACAACTGAGGGATGCAATGTATTACTTACTTGATAAAAAAAAAGCTTCGAAAAATTATTGTGAAAAGCACTAACGTAAAGCGGCTTCTCTAACAAAATAGAAAATTAAAGGGTGTATCATTAACTCAGTATCTTTTTGAATTTCCCGGCCCTTGATTGAAATGGCAACACTGCTCCTGTCAAAAGGCAACTGTCAGTTGACTCCTGTCTAAATTTGAATAAGCTGTGTCATTTAGTTTGTGTTTGGCAGACGTTGATAATATACTACCTCGCCTTTTGAGAAGAAAATGGAAAAAAGTGAATTTCGTCTGCTCATCAAACATTATTTTTTGCGGAAAAAACCGTCAATCAAACCAAGGAAAAGCTCGATAAGTACTATGGGGACACTGCACCATCGATTTCAATGGTAAAAAGTTGTTTATTGACTTTCGTTGTGGTCGCACAAGTAGAAATGACGCTGAACGTTCTGGAAGGCCAATTGAGGTCAGTACACCCGAAAATGTCGAAAAAATCCACGATATGGTGTTGGCCGATCGAAGATTAAAAGTGCCTGAGACGGTTGACGCCATAGGCATTTCATATGGCAGTGTGGTTTCTATTTTAAATGATCAGCTGGGTTTAAGAAAGTTGTCTGCAAGATGGGTGCCGCCTTTGCTCTCAATTGACCATAAACGTAAGGGCGTGACAACTTCAAAGGATTGTTTGGAGTTTGTTTAACCGCAATTCGAATGAGTTTTTGCAGCGTTTTGAAACTCTGGATGAAACATGGATCCATTACTGTACTCCGGAGACCAAGCAGCAGTCTAAACCTGATCTGAAGAAGGCCAAGGTGAGTTTGTCGGCCAATAAGGTGATGGATAAATAGTTTTTTGGGATGCACGCGGGATAATCCACGTCGATTACCTTCAAAAGGGAAAAACAATAAACGGCGAATATTATGCCAACTTTTTCACCAAGATAATGCACAAGTGCACACGTATGCAGTCTCAATGGCAAAACTCTATGAATTGGGCTACGAATTGGTACCCCATCCGCCATATTCAGCTTTCAGCTGGCTCATCTCAAACAAAAAAAAATGCTTTATTCATGCGCAGCAGCAAGTAATTCTGTAACATTTTCTCCTGCTTCTGGGAGGCTATCAGTTGAGGGGTTGTGGGTACGATTCCCAGCAAAAGCTCTACGAGGGCTACTATTTTTATTTCAGAAACTGTCAGCACTGTTTTTTATAAGATTGGTACAAATACAGTTTAAAATCAACTTCGTTCCTTACTGGATGCGAACGAAGTTGAGGGAAAAATGTAGGATCATCAAAAAATCACAACTTGGAAAAACTTGTTCAGAAAAGAAGAGAGGTGTCGTAGGACACCCGGTTATAGCTGTGCTGCTTAGCTATATAAAATAATCTTAGTGTGTTAAATAACAATGCAATGTCAAGTTTACCGGAAATATTCCAAAATGTTTCCATTTGATTCGCATTATTTGCTTCTCTATCCACGTACGATTAAATTAATCGCCCTTATCGGCAATAAAAGGCGAACATTTTGTTCACGTAAAATATTTCTTGTGAACATAAAATGGTGAACAAAATTAGAGAATAATATACTGACACAACAAAAACGCAAACATTGGAGATAACAACTTTAGGGAAAGGGAACACATGTCACGTGAACTTTTATTCCCGATTAGGGTGAATGTATTGTTTGTGGCCGGCTTACAGGCGATCGGCTGTGTTCTCTGGTTTGTGCTCATATGCAAAAACAATACAAAAACAAATTGAGCAATTCTTTCCATTGTTTTCGTTATGTTTTTCTTTCACTCACTTCAAAGACCGAAACAAAACACAATCAAACAATTTGTTTCCTTTATCTTCGTACTCCGGTTTTAAGTACAAAGAAATCAAAACAAAAATAAATTTATAACTGTAATAGTGTTACGAAAATCTAGGATGTGAATAGAATAGCATAGCTATAAAAAGAAGAGTATGAATTAGCAAAACGGGAATGAATACTAAAAGGGAAAATATTGCTTCTTATTTAAACTTAAATGTCATAGAAAAGGCAAATTTTTCAGAGAATTTTCTCTTCAAAGAAAGTGCTTATTCCCAATTTACACTATGCAAGTTTTATTGCTAAGCTGATTTGTGGGAGAGAGAGAGACGAGGGGAACAGCAACGTTTCTTTCCCCTCGTCTTTCTTTCCTACAAAATTAATCAGCTTAGCAATAATATATGCATAGTGTAAATTCCCTGCAGGAAATGGAACTGACACAAGACTAGTCACGTGACCGGTCCCCAAGTGATAGGGATCAGTCCGAGTTCTAACACTTCCTATGAAGCGGACCAGTGACTTTTACATGGGGATGACCTAGGATGGGGTTAATTGATACTTTGTATGCACCTTGTGACTTGTCACTGAACTATCTCATAGGGACCTATTCGATGTCCAATAATATAAATTATTTATAAATAAAATTTCGACATTTAACTGTAACAATTAACGCTTATAAATTTTTTTATTGTTACAAATGCAATGACATTTTTTTTAATTTTATTTTTAATCTGAAAATTTTTTGAGATTCGAACCGACAACCTCGTGCATGACAGGCTGGCACACTACCCACTCGACCACAGGGCCACTCATATTTCAAAAGTATAAATACCATTTAAGCTTAGGTTAATATCTAAGTATAGTTACGGGACTGATCCCAGAGTCACATTGAAGGGAGCAATTAACATTATATTTACACTATTTGATAGGTCCTGTGTTCGACCACATCGAACATGTTCAGTGCAGTTTACTACAATACTAGACCGAGTCCGAATTAAATTGGCTCAAGATCAAGACGATACACCACGAAAATTGTCAATATGCCACCATTTAAACGATATGACTTTTTTCACCATACACTACTACGTACTTTTGATAACACCCACATTATCTCCAGTTATAGGACGAGTACATTTGGATCAATTGTCACCAAATTTTCTGCAGGGTTAGGACTTATCAAGTACAAAATAAGCTTTAGTTTTTTCAAGAGAATCTTCTGTATATATTCTATTTGAAAGGTGTCGGAAAAGTACGTTCTGTAAAAATAAACTTTTTTGAGGTCAAATTTTTAAGAAAATAATTTTTCTATCGTATATTGCTTGACAAATCTAAAGGTTTCCTTAATAATCTAGCCGACGATATTGTAATAAAATATAAAAGGATTCATGGAGCATATTCCATTAAACTGCAAGGTATTGATCATGGTATACTTAAACGTTTTGTTTATTTTAAGATCTTACAAATTAGTTGCACTTGCAAATAATTCAGTTTATATCGGCAACTCTGTGAGGATATCTTATTGTGGGCAAGTAAAGACTCAGGAAGCGAAAGGAAGCACAGAATAAAATGTAAAATATAAAACAATACAGCAATTTACAACGGCTGGTGTTCCAGTGCCATAAACCTTTCTCTGCTTCATTATGAAAA
Organism: Tachina lurida; assembly: GCA_944452675.1. Taxonomy (NCBI): domain Eukaryota; kingdom Metazoa; phylum Arthropoda; class Insecta; order Diptera; family Tachinidae; genus Tachina; species Tachina lurida. The sequence continues at coordinate 36,349,777 of OX101754.1, read as the reverse complement.
GTTTTTTTTTTCAGAAAATATAGCAAAATTCCAACGATATTTCTTACATCCAATGCGTTAAAGTTTAGGCTCATAATTTTAATGAAATAATTTTCCATGTTGTTTCTAATGATATTTAATATACGAGTATATTTTTCAGCTAAAAAGAAAATTTAAATTAAAAGAAGAAAAAAAAGAATGGCAAACAAAAACAAACAAATGGTGGAAAGAGGCAAAAATATATAAATAAATTAGAAGAATACTTAAGATTCTGAATAGAGAAAGAGACTCAAGCAAACACATTAAAATCTTTGGAAAATGAAAAGCTAAAAAGAAAAACGACATAATTTAGTGGGAGAAGAAGCAACAGCAAAAATTCAAACAATTTTATTATGAATGGCTTTAAGGATTAGCTGGAATTTATGGCAAAAACCAGCATCCGTCCTTTTTCGCCTTTATTTCAGTAGAAATATTTATTTATTTTGTTTTGTTGTAAATATATTCTTTGGCAGCGGGTCGGTTCTGGAAATCTAAATCAAAATCATTTTATATTTTATGGATTTTTTTTGAAAACTGCTTTTACCCCCATACTCCTTAATGTCTTGAGGCCAACACCGAAAAGTGTTGTGTTGTCTTTTTTATGCTCCTGGGAAAAATTTAAAATTTTAATTGACTCTCGTAAAAAGAAATTTAATACTCAACATACTAAGTAGAAAAGCTTAAAACAGTTGAGACTTTTGAGTAACTGGTTGGGAATTTTTATTTCAAAAATATTTTACCTTTCCCTGTAAAACAATATGCAAATTAACTTTTTTTTTGTATTTATGGTGGGGCTTTTTTATTTATATAACGGTAACAAAAGTTTTGTTTTCAACTATATATATGAGCTTTTTTATTTGAAGGCTTAAAAAAGTGTTGTAGCTCATATTTCCTATAATTTTTAAAGTATATGCAAGAACTTTTAAACTAAGAAGTCAGTGGCCACTTTATTCCTTGTCAAGATATTTTAAATATTTTTTCTATATATTTTTTATATTTATCACAATTTGCTGGTATCAAATCTGGCCGAGATGATACGAATTCAGTTAAGCTGAATTTACCCATTTGTAAATTTTTTTTTCTACACCAAAACACAGTGTAACACGTATAACCATATACGGATACCACTTCGTAATAAAATACCAAAAAAATACCATTGTCTTCCAGTTTTGCCTCCAGGTCATACACTTTTTTATGGGCCCCCAAAGATTTGGGGCCTCGGTATAATTTTTGCATTTTCTCAGGCTCACATCTTGTCAACTTTTAAAACACACCTATTATTAAAATGTGTTAAAACACACCTAGTATTAATATTAATTGAATTTGTCCAACCAAAGCAAAATATTAAACGTATTAAATTGCATTAATTACAACTTTGTTCTGACTGGTTAATTTCCCATAAATTTTAAGTTGCTGTAGACATTAGCTCAGCAATTTTTTTATTATTAATTTAGTATACGTATCGTAATAAAATTTAAATTTTTGTCAGTCAGTCACAAAATAAATCTTGAGTGTTATAATTTTCTGATTCATTGTCTTCAAGTTACAAGTGCTTGAAGATAAAACAATAAAAAAAAAAACAATTAGTACGGTTCCAATTCAAGTGTTGGAATTGATTAATACTAATAATTAACATTTCTTGGTGACCCCAACTTTTAAGGATACATAAGTTTTTCCCACCAGTGGCAAAGGACTTTTATATTCTTAAAAAACATCAACACAGCCTTTTGAAATTCAACATCCTGCTACAGATTTGCGACAACATTCAAGTCAAGGCTCATTCTACACAGGACAGCCACGAGTTTCCTAATTACGACGTCAGACAGCAACAAGTCTACATCGTCAACAATCCACCAAATAACATTTTGGTGACAAAAGGCCTTTAAGACTCATCTCGACAGCTGGATATCAACCAGGCCAATCAACATTTTGGCAAATAAATAAAAAAATTTGGTCAGCCATTTTTGATCCTTCAACAACCTCCATCCATTTTCGTTACCCACAACAACTATTAACTCATGGCTTCTTTCGAGGAATTGGTCATCAACCAAAAACAAATTGGCAACAAAATTGAAGTTATAATCCGAAATTTCAAGAAAAATCCTACATCGAGAAAGCATTCTACAGATTATTTCCAGGAAAGGTTGAGACGCCTGGAGGCGGAATGGTTAGAATTCGAGACCAATGACACCAAGATTCGCCTCATTGTTTTGAAAATTCAATAACAAAAATTACTGAATCTGCCGGCAAGCAACAAATTCCATCACTCGGATCAGAGCCAACTATACTTACCACTGACAAATCAGTAAATCAACAAGAGCTAGTCAAGCTCATGCGGGGGCAAGCCGCCATGATGTCATGGTTGGAGCGCCTTTTAGAAGACGTCTTCACAAGAGAAAACACCGAAACCGCAACAAATTTGTGGCAAAATATTGAAAGCTTGCATTATCAAATTGCAGAATTGGGTGCTGACACAAGCAAACAAGGATATAATATGGATAGATTCAGTACAATATGGAAATAGTACAAATGATCAAGCCCACTCCATGCCCCAAAATAATCAGCAAGATTCACGGACAATCCCAATTCTAAATTTGAAGGAAATTATTTGAAGTGGAAGGAGTTTCATGATTTGTTCTCTTCACTAATAATACAAAAACCGAGTTTAAAAAATGTGATATCTCAAAACACATCCGGAAGGAGAAGTAGCAAATCGTATCAAGCACTTCACTGCTACAGGAGATAATTTTGAGGCAGCAATGTCATTAGTAATAGAGCGCTACAACAACATACGATTGCTTGTTGGCAAACTGGTACAGGAGATGGTCGATGTTCCAAACAGAACTTCAAGCGATAATTACAAGTAATTGCTTGATAAAACACAAGAGTGTCTATTAGCATTACAGAATCTTAAAATAAACACAGCCACTTGGGATCCGTTGCTACTACACTTGTTATTAAAAAGACTTGATCAACCCACCCGCCTTCGCTACGAGCAATCTCTTTCACATCCACGCGAAGTTCCCAAAATCAAGTAATTTTTGGGAGTTCTTGGAGAGAAACTTTTAGTCAATGGAGGCAGTTGCTCTGAAGGACAAACCACAACACAAGGTGGTATCAACAATTATAACAACCAACGGAAGCAATAGTAATACATGCAGACTGTGCAATAGTAGTGACCACAAACTATACCACTGCAGTAAATTCCTGCGACTATCATAAGCAGAACGACTACAATGTGTACAACCAAAGAGGTTATGTGTAAATTGTTTCGGAAGTGACCATGCTTCAAAAACTTGTAATTCAGGTAGCTGCAAAAGATGTGCGAAAAAACACAACACGTTGCTCCACTTAGAAAAAAGGGGCAATACCAAAACAACGAAAAGCTCATCAACTTCATCTTCAGCTTCAAATCCGATTCCAGAAGTAAATCCGCCTGCCTCAGAAGTAGCACCAGTTGCATCAGCAACAACAAATATCGGTGCGGGCCGCCAGGGTCATGTATTGCAAGCAACGGCAAGAGTTATCATTACGCCCTCAAATGGTGTATCAGATGAGTTTAGAGCAATATTAGACTCTGGCTCACAAGTAAATATTGCATCCAAACGGCCTTGTCAAAAATTGTCCATTTCACCATTTGTATTGATGGTGTTGGTGAAATTCGAAGAAATTCAAAATATTGGAATGATGGTCAGGAATCGCAATTTCTCAGCAAATGTTGAAGCGTATGTTCTACCTACCATAATTCCCTTGCAACCCAATCAAAATGTTGACATTTCAACTTAAGGAATTCCCAACAATATTCACCAGCAGATCCTCATTTCTATCAGCAGGAAAAAATAGATTTGCTGCTTGGAGCGAAATTTTTCTTCAAATTAACTCAAAATGGCACAATACACCTTGCTGACGATCTTCCAACACTTCAAAATACTGCCTTGGGCTGGATTGTGGGTGGAGCAATCGGGAAAAATCCAATCCCGAGTCCCTTATGTGCTACAACATGTGCAGTATTTGGAGACTCCACTTCATTGGAAGAAGCCATAGAGCATTTGTGGAAATTTGACGATATCGAAAGCAGCGAAAAAGTTCTCTCGCTCCCCGAAAAACAATGTGAAGCACATTTTACCCAATATGTTCATACCAATGGCGAGGGTCGCTTCATAGTCAGTCTTCCTTTTCATGAAAACCCAACTGCGTTAGGAGAATCCCATGCGATGGCATACAACCGATTCATGAGTTTAGAGCGTCGACTCCAAAAAGATGAAGGCATTCGAACCGAATACATAAAATTTATGCGAGACTACGAGCAATTTGGGCACATGCAGAAGGTAGATATCTACACCGTATTAAATCCTAAATACATTATTCCTCATTACTGCGTGCTAAAACCAGATAGCACCACAACAAAACTCAGGGTGGTGTTCGATGCATCAGCCAAAACCTCGTCAGGCTACTCATTAAACGATTTGATGTATACAGGGCCAAAGTGAACTTTTCTCAATTTTACTGCGTTTTCGATTCCCAAGATTCGTCTTCACCACCGACATCGAGAAAATGTATAGACAAATTCTGATTCACCAGGACAACCATCAGTACCACTTAATTATTTGGAAGGAAGACTCAGCACTTCCTATTAATTACTACCAACCAAATACAGTTACATATGGGACACGAGCAGCACCTTATCTAGCTACAAAATGCTTACAAAAATTGCTGATGAAAGTTCGCTAGCCTACCCATATGGTTCACAAATGCTTAAAACCAATTTTTACATGGATGATGGCCTGGGGGCTCTGAAAGTCTTAATATTGCACTTCAAACACAACAAAAACTCAGTACAATTTTAAGAAGCCATGGTTTCAACCTAAGAAAGTGGTGTGCAAACAACCCGCAACTACTGAAGACTATTCCACTCGGTGATCAAGAGCTAAATTTGGATTTCAGTAGTAATAACGCTGATACTATAAAAACGTTAGTCTTATTATGGCTGCCTAATACTGACCATTTTTGCATCAAGGTAAAATTGAATCATGTACAGAATATCACAAAACGCACAGCAACATCGGATCTCGCAAGATTATTCGATCCGCTTTGTCTACTTGCACCTGTTGTCATCAATGCAAAGACAACAGTTGTGGCAGTTAAGGTTACATTGGGATAAGCCTTTGCCCGAGGACCATCTAGTACTCTGGACCAATTTCAGAAAAAATTTAGACAGCTTGAATAACTTCAAAATCCCTCGGCACATTTTTAGGTGTCTGTTTTCTCAGACACTTCTGTAAGAGCTTTTGGTGCAGTCGACCATATTCGAGCAGCTAGCAAGAGCTATTGTGCAATTACTTTGTGCCAAGACAATGGTTGCTCTATTAAAAAAGCACTGCCTCGGTTGGAGTTATGTGCCGCGGTTATGGCTGCCCAGCTAATGCATAGAATCAAAATGGACCTTCAAACCAAAAATCAACGGATGTTTATGTGGAAGGACTCCGAAATAGTAGTTTCCTGGATAAGCTCCCAATCCTCGTTGTACCATACATTTGTGGCCAACCGAGTCTCCAAAATTCAATCGTTGACATTTCCCAGTCAATGGAGCCACGTCAGATCAAAGGACAATCCCGCTGACATACTATCCAGAGGTCTTCCAGCACGTAAACTATCGGAATGTAACTTATGGCTATATGTAATTTATGGCTATATGGGAACTGTCAATTCCCAGCGACCTCGAGAAGAAGGCGACATCGCTAGCTGCAGCAGTTAGCGTTTCGAACAATGATCTCATATACAAAATTCCACATAGAAATTCCTTCAAAACTTTGCAGAGAATACTGGGGTATGTTTTGAGATTTACAAAAAATTCACGTATGAAAAAACAACAGCGAATTAGACGATGCACTATATACCATTATTTGAACCGTTCAGTTGTCCGATTTCTTATCAGAAATCAACCAGCTTTGACAAAAGAAAGAAGTCGACAAAAACAGCTCCATCATCAGTCTTGCTCCATTTCTAGATAGAAGAAATATTTTACGACTTGAAGGACGATTGGAGGCATCACTATTGTCATATGAAGCAAAACACCCAATGTTTATACCATATAATGACCCTATCACAAGGCTTTTGTTTACAATGGTTCACGAAGAAAACAAACATTGTAGCGCACAAGTATTATTAAACATAATACTACAACGATTTTGGCCAATAAAAGGCAAAATAACAGCGCGCTCAACTGTACAAAAGTGCGTCAGATGTGCCAGGTCACGACCTCAACGGTGCCAACTAATAATGGGTAGTTTACCTCAGACTGGTGTGACTCCAGCCCGACCCGATCATAAGGTCAGAGGTAAAATACCGACAAAAGCATATGTAGCCGTATTCTGTTGTTTTGCCACCAAGGCGACTCATCTCGAGGTAGTAACCGATCTAACAACTGAGGCATTCATTGGGGATCTGAAACGATTCATCCGTCGTGGTCGTTTTCAGAACATATATTCAGACAACGCTACTAATTTTATAGGAGCAAAAAACCAATTGTCAGAACTGGCGGGAAGTATGTACTCCGAAAAGGGACAGGAATCAGGGACAGGGAATAAATTTTCATTTTATCCCACCACGTGCGCCGCATTTTGATGGACTATGGGAAGCGGCAGTAAAATCGGAAAAACACCTTTTTACTGCGAAGTGTGGCAGCTGCATCATTGACCCAGGAAGAAATTGGGACTATCGTAGCAGAGATCGAGGCAATACTCAACTCTCGCCCACTAACACCTATGTCAAGTGATCCTGATGATCTTGAAGCACTGACTCCTGGTCATTTTTTGATTGGCGAAGCACTTGTAGATAGTATCGCAAGTAGATAGTAGCGCAACAACAGTAAACTCATCAAGACTATCACACTGGAAGCTGGTATCCCATCTCTAACAAGAGTTTTGGAAAACATGGTCCACTGAATATTTGAATCAATTGCAGCAGCGCCATAAGTGGAATAAGCGGTTTGATAACCTCAAGATTGGTGATATGTTAATAGTAAAGGAAGACAATCTACCAATCAAAAAGTGGCCCTTAGCAAGAATAGTCAAAACACATCCTCGTAGTGACAATATGATCAGAGTTGTGGAGGTTAAAAGAGCTAATGGAATTTTCAAACGACCAATACATCGAATCGCTCTCTTATCCATCGAACCAGATTGCGAAACATCTGTCACCCTTGATGACAACAGTTCAACTAAACTAGCAACTAGCAACAGTACTTATGATTCAATTTAGGAGCCTAGGATTAAAAGGAAAAGGGTTCTATCAACCCATCTGACTCTAGCCTTAATTACAATACTTGTGCTGTTACCAATGTCATTTGGAGATCCGGTATCGTCAAACACACAACACCAGCATATTTGTTGATATTGTATGAGCCTCTGAAGCTTAAAGTGCTATACGTAAACCGATAGTACCAGATGTGGTGGCAAATAGTACCAGCTGGCAGTGCCAACTCTGTGTCATATACATATTTCGGATTGACGAAATTTTTCGCGTGCGTGTTTCGTACGTCTTGAACGTCTTGGTATTCGTGTTCGTATATTGTCGTGTCGTGTTGTAAAAATTCGACACGTTGAACAATTCAAAAAAATTTTTTTTATTTTGCAATATTTAATATAGAGTTGTAGTAACCTCGGTTAATATAAATTTATTTAATATTTATGAAATATTTATTGAAGTTTTTATAAGGTTTATTTAAAATTTCGAAGCAAAAATAAATATGACTTAGATCACTTTCATAATGAAGGGCATTAGGGTGGATCAATTGTTTTTGTCAACAGGCGTCTAGCAAAACCGAAATCTACACAAAATATTAATAATATTACCCTGAGAAACTAGGGGTATAAAATCAAAACCTAGCTCTCTCCGAGAGGCATCAAAAATCAAGCTTTTCGTTGAGTAAAAGCATTTATAACCAAGTAACAAAAGTAGTATTTTGAATATTATCGCTTGCGATTTTAATGAAATTTTGTCAGAATGATGCCTCTGACATAACTACCGTTAGTGTTTCGTTTAATTCTGTACTCTGGTTTTAAGTACAAAGTAATCAAAACAAAAATAAATTTATAACTGTAATAGTGTCGATTATTTTTGTTACGAAAAGCACGTCCTAGTTTCTGTGTCGTGAAATAAATAGCATAGCTTTAAAAATAAAAATGAAAAAACTACAAAACTGCTCAACGCTTAGAAAGACTGCTGAGTACAGGGATAACTGTACATTTGGCAACTCTGATTGTCGTATAAAGTGGGGTACACATTATCGAACAAGAGTGACAGTCAAAAACTCATCAGTTTTGAATGATAGTGTTAGCTGTTCAGACTATCGATCATGTTCGACACTCAAACCATCATTCAAGAAAAAAATTAGACACACAAACACAAATTTGATGCGCATTGTTGCCAACAACATTTTTGTATAATGAATTATTTTAATGTTTTCTTATCTTTAACAACTCCTCGTAATATGTTGTCTTAATACTTTATATTTAACATCATACACAGCCTTGCATTTAATAAAAATATGTATATTCCTTAAAAAAATAATTTTCAGCGTCCATCTTGTGTTCTTTCTGCTATAAAAATATCTCTTGACTGACGCTTTTGGGTACACACTATCAGTCAAAAATTAATATGGCCGCTGACTGTCACTCATCCACAAAAAATTCTGTGGTTGACTGTTGACTGACGAAATTCGTGTTCACACTATCGATCAATGTAAAATTTGAGCAAAACTGTCACTCATGTTCGATAGTGTGTACACCACTTAAGAGGCAAGGAGACAATAAAATTGCAAATACAAAAATGGGAGTGCTGTACATAGTTGTCAGAAAAGACGATTTGACTATTTTATCCCGACACAAGCTGAAGGTTTAAAAAACAATATTGTGGTGGCTTTATTTACTGTAAAGTAAGCATACAATAACATTCAAAGTTTGTATGAAAAAACTACATTTCCAAAACCTGTTACTGGATAAATTTAGTCACATTTGTGTTTAGAGATTTTTCAATCGGTGTGAAAAAGTAACAGGTATCGAAATGTGGCTCATCTTTAAAACGTATACTTTACATATAACTTGGAACAATTACATATCACGTATACGGCAACGGTATAATTATAAAGAGCTTCTTAGCTGTAAATTTAAATAAGACGAAAGTGTGTGAGAGGGTCGCAGCACGTGCTTAGATTTAAATGATATTTTTCAATTTTATTTGATTAAAATTGATTTCAAAGGTAATTTCTTTTTAAATTTGTTAATGCAATTCTTTACCTTAATTTAGAAATGTCGTAACTCATTTGTTTTAATGTATCGAAAAATTTAAAAATCTAGGTTTCAAAAAAAAAAATAATGACTTAGAGAATTTCTATATTAAGGTAACGAATTGTTGTCACTACAATTCGAATATAAAAATGTTTTGGTACCATACAGTTCATATTTACATACATTTTTCATTTAAAACCACTTGATGGATAAATAACGAGAATTAAATAAGTAATTAGTTGCTTATTTATTTATTTTTATGCTTCTTCGCCTTTTCTATCTTTTTTTTTTTTTGGTAATAAAATTGAATGTACGTACATATAAATGTATGTACGAGTATGTCTCCGCAGATTAAATGCCTTTAGCCTTAATTAAAAATTGCCATAATAGAATTTTTGACTTATTACAGCGATGCCGTTATTTTAACCCCTCTCAACCAAAAAATATTTGTTTACGCTTGTCGTCGTTGTGTGCAAAGGCAAAAACAAATTTGGTAAATTGTAAATGTGAACGTTGTCGAGCCCTCGTGTATGCAAATGTTTTTGTGTTGGTGTAGACAAAAGGGAGTATAAATAAGTGCTTAAATGAATTTGTTTGTCTGGAGTGCATTTTCTTTTTTATTTTACTTCTTACATTTTGTTTTTGTGCTCTGTAGTTAATGAAACTGCTCTAACCCACAACAGTCGCAATAAAAAAATTGGTAATAACACTGCACAAAACAGAAAAAAAACAATGTTCCAACGACTTAATCCAGTAGAAGATATTAAAAAAAAATACCCATTAGTGCACCGCTTACGCGTGGATCAGTTAAACACAGTAAGCGCTGAAGCCTACACAATACTACATTTTTAACGAATGTATCGCCCTTTTTAGGGTTCCGTACATACGCTGCCCGTCTGTCCGAATATCTGTCTGTCTGTCCGTCACAGGCTATTCTCTCTAGAACCGTAAGAACTACGGTCCTGCAACGGTATGTAGAACTTTGGCCGCTACAACAACAAATACATGAGAGTTAAAAATTAAAGGGTGTTCTAAAACGAGCAACGAAAAAAGTTAAAATCCAATGTAATATACAAGTTAGTGTATTTTTATACAGACTTGAAAAATTAACACTAAAATCAGTTAAGGTAATTTTGACAACTTGCTGTATCTTGGAAACCGTAAGAAGCAAGGTATTGAAATTTTCAAAAGCCGTAAAATAAAAAAATTCGAACTGTACAAAATCGCCAAACCGACAAAAAAAAATCGTCGGAAACTGAAAAATCGCCAAAACGAAAAAAATATTTTAAACTGAAATAAATTGCCAAAATCCGACAAAATCGCCAAAATCAAAAATAATCGCCACAATAAAAAAATCTCCAAAATGAAAAAAATTCCCAAAAACCGAAAAAATTCGCCAAAACGAGAAAAAGGCGCCAAAACTAAAAAATTCACCAAAGCCAAAAAACGCCAAAACTAAAAAACGCCAAATTAAAAAAAGCTCAAAACCGAAAAAATCCCAAAGCGAAAAATGCCAAAACTATATATTATATAGGCTAAGGTTCGTGCATTATTACTTATGTATATAGTGTCCGTACGGAACCTTTCGTGTGGGAGTCAAAGTCCCACTTTACTGAATGTATTATACTTAACATAAACATTCCAGAAGAATTTTAGCACTCAAAATCTTAGAGGCTTTCGGTCATGACGTCAGATTCTGTTGTAATTCATTCCGTTTGCTTGCATATGTACGGTGACAATAGAACATCATTGCAGTAGTATTATTAAGATTTGTGTATTTCGTCTGCATCGACTTATGTGTTTGTGTGGTGGTATATTTCGTAATAACCTGAAGTTATAACATTATAATTGATGCTATGCTTTGCATCGTCTTGAATGTTTGTGTGCTTGTGTTTTATGTTTTTAAGCTAATAATACCTGGATCATCCTAAGTGTTTGCAAATGTTTTTATGGAAAATATTTCTATTAGGTCAGTTCTCGTATAATTTCCTACCAATGCATTTGTCTGCATGTTATAAATATATACATATTATGTGAATTAACGACTGCACACAGCATTTATCATCAACATTAGCTTTAACGATGTGACTGATATGGCTGACGGCACAGGATTGTGTTAAATAGTTCCTTCTCTTTAAATTTTTGTTATAACTTTTTTTGTAATCCATTTAGTTGTCGATCCCACTGTGCGCGACCATTGCAGCGTTAACAAAACTTTTAAAAGCCTTCACGAAATTTCATATTTCCGAAAATAAGAGAAAAATATGCTGAATAATTAAAACTACTAACGATATTGAAATGAATTACTCAGCAACAATCAATTACTATTTCGTTATGCTTCACAGTTAAGACACCCAATAAAAAATTATGCTAAACTGAAAAAGACATTTATGAAACAAAAAAAAAATATAATTCAAAAGCGAAGCGAAATTGCAGCAAATTAATATTAGTTAGTTACAAAATATGAGTACAGAAATTTCTGTGTGAATTTTTTTCTAATTAACTGTCACTTTCATACATGAACAGTTCTGAACAAGACTGTAACAAAATTTAATTTTTTAATAAACTCTTAAGTAAATAAAAATCTCTTCCCCCTACCCATGCAAAGATACCAAAAAGAAAAAATTTAATTTTTGATAATCTTAATAATATTTATAAAAAAATAGCCATTTACTTACATTCATACCAACGAATGACGCAAGTTCAAGTTTTATAAGAATTTCTTGTTTAAGTACACTGTGTGTTTTAGTTTAATTGCTTTCTATTCAAATTTATAGTTCAACTAAAAACAAGCAAAAGCTTACGCAAGAAAAAATAAATAAAAAAAAAACAAAAACAATCTTAAGAAATTAGTATTCTTTAAAACTAACATTAACAGTTTTCCAACATAAACAAAACAAGCAAAAACTTTTCAATCTAAAAACTTGAAAAATATTTACGAAAATTATCGAGAAAAGTTTTATTAAGTGCTTAATTATTCTGTTGAAGGGGTACATTTTAGTATTTAGTACGTATCTACTGCTCCAGTCGTTCGCATTTTACAAGAACGGAAAGACGGAAGGAAGGAAGTACAATCTTGGCCACCCATGCCTTTAGTCAGCCAGGCTTTTATTGTGCAAAATAAAGTTACAACAATAACAAAAGTAGCAAAGTAAAACAAAAACTTTGAATAGCAACTGCAACAACAGCAACAACAAATTGATTAAAATATAGAAAAGTTTTTTTCAAGCACAAACTAAATAAAACATGTTTTTTCACTTCCAATACTTTTAGTTTTACAACAGAAACCAACACAATTAAAATAGTTTTTGCAACTGTGTGCGTTTTAATACGCCAATTTGTTTGTAGAATTGATCGTGATTTACTTTTTACATACACAAAAAAAGCTCAGATCTCTTTGGTGCAATGAATCTGAGGGGCGCCTCCATAATCGAAAGTGCTACGATCCTTGAAATTTGTGGAAAGTGCGAATCACAGACTGCACACAGCGTTGTATTTCGTGTAAATAAACGCATGCCACTATATCAATGATGCGCACACAATGCCCCCGGGGGCCGAACACTTTTCGCGATTTACACATACACAACAAGCGAAGCGCACTACAAAGAGTACAAAAGTTATAATTTTATTCAGTTGTATGCCAAATTTTAAGCAAGAAGGTTGATGTCGCTTGATTTGTTATGATGCAACAACAAAATACACAGTTGAGATTACAAGTTAGAGAAAAAGAGAAGAACAACTGAGTATTTTTATGATTTTTTTTCCAGCATTTCAGTACACTTGGAATAACTTTATGTTTACATATTAACCATTTTTTATTATTTTGAAATGTGGAAGGTATATTATGAGAAAAAATTTTTATTTTCACTAAACATATTTAATGAAGCTGAGTGCCTTGTATGCAATCAAAAACTAAAAAAAATAAGTGCATACAGTTTTAAGCGTCATTATGAAAGTCGCCATTTAGAACTGTGTAGTTTGTCAGGGGAGGACAGAGATATGCTTATAACAAAATTAAAAAAGAATTTGGAGTTGAAAAGTAATGAAGCTTTGCGTGATTGTAAAATCAATACAAATACCGCAACATGCAGCCAACTAAAGGCTACATACCTAATTACTTTAGGTTTAGCAAAAAAGGGGCGGCGTAAAACAATCATTCGTAATTGAACTTATTTTTTATTTCCACTTAATCTTTTTCATGGATATACTATTTAATTTTTTTAATGCTTCATTCATACTTCAGTTCATGTTATTAATTGAACATAAAAAATGTTGTACACAAAATCATTATTCAATACATTTACCAGCAAATTTCTCCCAGTGCACTCACCACTACACACACATTTTTAAGCTGTTTCTCTTTGTGGACAACGCTGCACTATATGGATAAGTTGACGTACATATGTGCTAAACACTGTCCCCTATATTCATAAAATGAATTTGAAATCTATTTTATTTAAAATTTTTCATAGATAATTTTCCTAAAATGGATTTCAAATTCATTTTATTTTTTTATGAATATGGGGGTGAAAATGGAATTTTTACTTTTATCCTTAATTCCCCGTGCGTAACAGGTAGTAAATAATAGAATTTATATTTTATTAAGACTGTAGTAACATCCATAGGCATATCGAACCAATCATATATGTATATGACTGAATCTCATTGATTTTGTAAAAAATGTGCAGTGCCTACTAAATACCTCATAAAATAGAACAAAATTAATAAGAAATCTCTATGGTTTTTTTTCAATAAGGAAATCTTATTAATTTCATAGAGAAAACCTTTTTGAAAAAATGAAGAAGAAATCTTGTAGTTTTTATGAGGTTATCTTATTGGTTTTTTTAATAAAAAAATTAAAAAAAAATTGCGTCATTATTCTCTGTACTTATGTATTTTCATTTAAATTCTATACCATATACATATGTATGTATGTATGTAGTATGTTGTAGATGTTATTTATTTATACATACATACTTACATACACATTAGGTTACATTCTTAACTAACTTACTCACCAAGTATTGAACTAGCAAACTTCTACCTGATAGACAAGCGCTCTAACCAATATGCTAACAAGCAGCCTGAATAACCATTGAAATTATTGTGCAAACATTCTTATACAAAAATGAAAAAAATTGTCTCTATGTCTATTTATAGATATGAAATAACAAGACACCTCATAAAATCAAGAAGATTTCCTTATTAAAAAAAATCAATAAGATGCTTTACACATAATCATATAGGAACCTACTAAAATCAAGAAGAAAACCTTATTGAAAAAATCAATAAGGCAACCTAATAAAATCAATAAGAAATCCCTATAGTTTAAAATTTATGAGAAAACCTAATAGAATCAAGAAGTTTTCCTCTATGGATTGTTTTTTTTTTTGGTGCCAAAAATAACGGAAATTGAGTAAAAAAAAAGTTGTGAATAATAAGATTTCTTCTTAATTTTATGTGGTTTTCTTCTTGATAAAATTAATAAGATTTACGACATAAAAACAATAAGGAATCTCTATGAAAAAATCTTCGCTTCTTTCTGCTGGGATAGCCCTTAGCCTAAAAACGTTTCATAGAGAAAATCTTCTTGATTCTATGAGGCAGTTTTTTCTCTGTGTACCGTAAAAAAAATCAATATCGACACATTAATAAAACACCATAATCTGGACTTAGTAACTTTTTCAACACGAAAATCGTAATTTTTATCGATTAATTTATACGTTTACAATAACGATAATATAATTATATAATTTATTTTTTACAGTTTACAGGCGTGTTTTTCACGCAATTTAATTTTATATCATGTGGCATCTCTGTGCACAAAATGTCGAAATAAGCTAAAAGCGAAAAGAAGAATAAATAAATTCAGTAAAGTGCGACTTTGACTCGCACGTGAAGGGTTCCGTATGGCTACTGCATATGTAATTCTATACGAACGTTTTAGTTTTGGCCCTGGTTTATTTTTTTTTCGCGATTTTTTCAGTTTTTGGCTATTTTTCGGTTATTGGCCATTCTTTTAGTATTGACGCTTTTTTAGTTTTGACTTTTTTTTATTTTAGATTTTTTTTTCGGTTTCAGCGATTTTTTTTGTTGGTTTTGCAATACATATTTTTAGTTTTTGCCCTTTTTTCGTTTTGGCGTTTTTTCGGTTTTTGGAACTTTTATACTTTCGGGGATTTTTTGGCTCTTTGACGATTTATTTTATTTTTAGTAATATTTGTCATGTAAGCGTTTTTTTTTCATTTGGGGGATTTTTCGTTTCGGCATTTATTTTTAATTTTACGAATCTTTGGTTTTGGCGTTTTTGAAAATTCAAGAGTTTGTCTCTAACGTGATCAAAATTACATCAACTAAATTAACTAATTACATTAACATTACCCTTTAATTTTTATTTTTTTAAATTCAGTGTTAAAAATACACCAACTTTGAAAATGTCATGTGTGCATATATGCGAGTATAATTGTCTGTATATTTACATTAGGATTTCAACATATTTCCTTGCTCGCTTTAGAACACCCTTTAATTTTTAACGGTCATATATTTTTTGTTGTACATATATATTTGTCATATATTTGTTGTTGTTGGGCAAAATTTTAGGTACTCTGTAAAAATTTCAGGTCCGTAGCTGCTACGGTTCTCGAGAATTCAGCCTATGACGGACCAACAGACGGACATCGTAGCGAAAGCAATAGGGTTCATTTTCACCTTTGGTGTACGGAATGAATTTGAAGTTGTGGTTTTTGTTACTATAAGCTAAACTGAATATCGTTAAAATATATTTTTTTATAGCAAAGTCTATAAGTTGTTATATTTATCATAGTGATATGATTATAGTAACAAAACTTACTGCATCCAGGGACAGTGAATTTGTTCCCGAAAACGGATTATTATCACGCACAACACGTTTGTCATTAAGGGCAAATCCACTTGTGATCGATTTGCTAGGAAATCTCGCGGGGAGAATTGGTTTTTCAGCCGTCCGATTCATATGTCGAATATGCTAAATGCAGAGGTCCTTCCTGTCACTTCGAATATCTAATGGTGCATATCACTGTGCGTTAGTAAACTGTTTTGCCAAACAATTACAGCCTTATGTATAAGACAAAATTTACATGAACTTAGAATAAGTGAGAAATTTTAATTAGGTGTAAACGAGTTCCTCCATACACTTTGATATTAAAAATGGGTGCATTACGTAGTTTTAACCCACTACTAAGTCTTAGCGTGATTTTTAATGTGAAGTTTTATTGCAAAACTATTGTAAGAGAATGTTCAATTTTGTCACTTATGCTAACTTCATGCCAGTTTTTTCGAATACAAAAGGTCATTATAAAACAAAAAAACACGTAAATTATAATGTATGGAAATGGAAACTGGCAAATGAGCAAATGAAATTACTCTCGAGTAATTAAGAGGAAACCGACATTGATCAGAGTTAAGTTAAAGTATACACAAGTTTCAACTTTTCAAATATCCCGCTCTTATTCATTATTAAAGGGCCACTCAGACTATTATACTTTGTATTAATACATGTCAAAAATTCAAATAATACGTGCAAGTGCGATATTGTGAATGCAAAATGTCATAACGAATAGTAAATAATACGATAAAAATTTGACATCCCATAATGCTTGACCATTTTTTGAAAATTTTCTAAACGATAATACTTTTCATCTGATCAGAGTTGCGTTATTACAAAATCCAAACTAACAAGTTGTTTGTTTCGACGCCGATGCCGTGCCGGCGTTTATGGTATATGTCTGTCTTAAACCGGATATAAATATTGAATATGGTTATCGCATAATGAAATCATCATCATCATGGGTTATCGTATTGAATAATTTTTCGTGTAAGACATGTCTGAAAGTTAACGAAACCATCATATTTTCTTGTTCTTTATCTTATTTAAATCAACTACTTTAACCGCCGTCTATTTTCAAAGGCCGGCACGACCAAAGCGTACATGAAACTACTATACCGCCGAAAGTCAAAGATTAATTTAGGCATGTTAATCCTCAACAGCTGTTTGCTTTATACTTGTGTTTTTAATGTAATATGAGGTGTGATGGTGTGAACATGAAATGTCAATTTACGTTAGATTTTTTGATAGTCGAAACAAATGTGTTTAGATTTCTTTTTCGTAAAGTGTGATGAAAGTCTTTATACATGTATAATAGTCTGAGTGGCCCTTAACCGACTTCCATTAGGTACCATTGTAAAAAAGTGGGCGGGGACACGCCTACTAATTTTTTATTTGATTTTATTATATTTTACTTATTCGATTGCTAGGAAAATTAGCGAACATATGGGGATCACGGAACGACATAATCTCGAAGTTGAAAAAATGGCTGGAGCTACGCCCAATAAAACTTAATACTTATTATATTTCACATGCTTTTATTTTACTGATTTTTATGCAAATTGTCACATGGTCTAAATTCAAAGAAAGACACAATCTAGCATTAAAAAAAGTAGGCGGGGCCACACCTATTAAATTACAATATTATATATCACCTGTTTGTACTTATATAAAAAAAAATTTAAAAAGTAGGCGGGGTAACGCCTATTAAAATTTGATATTTTATTTCACTTGCTCCTATTTTATGGAATTTTCCAGAAACTTAGCAAAAATATTGAACTTTGCAAAATACTTCATCATGCTTTAAAAAAAGTGGGCGGGGACACGCCCATGAAAGGTTAGCATTAAATTATGTGTACTTCTACTTATCCAATCTCCACGAAACTTTAAAACGTATTTCGGATCTTAGAATCACATCATTTTGTGCTTAAAGAAGTGGGCGGGGGCGAGCCCATCAAAGTTAAAGTTAAAGCATGCCTTAAAACCGATTTTGCCATACAAAATTCGTTTGTTAAACCAACTTTAAGTTTAACGTGCTTAAGTAGCACGTGCTTCTAGGTGACCGATTTTTACGAAACTTGGCAAACTCCTTGAGTTCTGAAAGTGGTGCAATATTGAATTTAGAAAAGTGGGCGGACACTAAATAAAATATTTTTATATGTGTTATCAGTAATGCCATTCAAAGTCGGTAACTATAGCAATGCTAACTAAAGGCATAAACATATAATGTACATACCCTGCAGGAAATGGAACTGACACAAGACTAGTCACGTGACCGGTCCCCAAGTGATAGGGACTAGTCCGGGTTCTAACACTTCCTATGAAGCGGACCAGTCACTTTTACATGGGGATGGCCTAGGATGGGGTTAATTGATACTTTGTATGCACCTTGTGACTTGTCACTGAACTATCCCATAGGGACCTATTCGATGTATAATAATATAAATATAAATTATTTATAAATGAAATTTCGACATTTAACTGTAACAATGAACGCTTATAAATTTTTTTATTGTTACAAATGCAATGACTTTTTTTTTAATTTTATTTTTAATCTGAAAATTTTTTGAGATTCGAACCGACAACCTCGTGCATGACAGGCTGGCACACTACCCACTCGACCACAGGGCCACTCATATTTCAAAAGTATAAATACCATTTAAGCTTAGGTTAATATCTAAGTATAGTTACGGGACTGATCCCAGAGTCACATTGAAGGGAGCAATTAACATTATATTTACACTATTTGATAGGTCCTGTGTTCGACCACATCGAACATGTTCAGTGCAGTTTACTACAATACTAGACCGAGTCCGAATTAAATTGGCTCAAGATCAAGACGATACACCACGAAAATGGTCAATATGCCACCATTTAAACGATATGACTTTTTTCACCATGCACTACTACGTACTTTTGATAACACCCACATTATCTCCAGTTATAGGACGAGTACATTTGGATCAATTGTCACCAAATTTTCTGCAGGGTAAGTACAAGTAAATATAGAATTTGTTAACCTGATTGGCACCGACTTCAAATAGCGTTATAGATAACACATACCTATAAAAATATTTTCTTTAACTGAATCTAAATTATTTTTAACTTTTAAGTGCTTATTTTTGAAGTCGGTTTAAGGTTCTTTTTTTTGTTGAAAAGTTTTATTTTGTTCACTTTATTGCAAAACCGTGGTGTCGAATTTCGTTGAAATTACACACATATATTGTGTGTTCTATTTGGGAAGAACTGAAAGCAGAGTTTTTTTTTTGGTTTTTTTTTTGTTTTTTTTTTCGGAATTGAAACCAGTGCCAGTATAAAAATATATTTTTTCATTTGAGATGTTTTTGTTATTGTTCAATTACATCTAATGGCAGCAACATTCAACAACAAGACTTGAACGTTACAGTACTTAACATTTAAAAATGACAACAAGAGCAGCAACAACAATGACAATATTTTGTTTAGGAAGCAAAAATAAAATTATATTGTTGTTGTTGCTTTTCACTATTCCATTTATTTGATGTCGTCTGTTGTTGATGATGTTGGTGGATGAGGCAGTGGCGGTGCTGGTGGCGCTGGTGCTGGTGCTGGTGCCATTGCTGGTGTTGAAGCTGGTACTTGAAGTAGTCCAAACAGATACTTGTGCACTGTTTATTATTCAAAGCACGTCTTTATTATTAACAATCAAATAATGTTCTCATTAAATAAGTTGAGTTGAAAAAAAAAGATAAATAAATAAATGTAAATATTACGCCAATAGAGGCAAAATATAGATATTTATTTTGTAAATTTAAAAAATAAAAAATAATAATAAGAAAATAGGACAAAGTGTATTATGTTTCTTAATGACAAGAAGACGCAAGGCATTCAAAGAAAATGTTCAACTATTGAATTTCATTTCCAACATCAATTTTTAAACGAAGAATTTTATTAAAAAAATGTTTGTAAAATAAAACTGCTCCTAGTTGTCATTCTTTTTTATATTTCTATGGGATTTCATGTTAAAATATTCTTTTGTAAGCGATAATGAAATAAGAAAGTTGGAAAAAATTTAACTTTAAAGTTATAATAGAATTTGTTGGTACATTACAAATAAAGCGGATCTATATTTAGAAAGAACTTTACGAAACTAGTCATGCGTTTTAATTAATTATGCAGCAATACTTACAAGGAAACTTTATAATGTAAGAAGAAAGAAAGTTGTATTTTATGACAAAAGAAAGTCTGGCAGGTACTCACCATAATGCTAAATATTATTGAACCAAAGTCATGAATAGAATATCACGAGGTAGTAAAACACTATTAAAGACAGAACTGTAGCCGGTATATAAAATGTTATGATCGGACTAAAAATGGCGACACATTGAACAAAATATTAAAAGGGCGGTATTTGTAGGCGTGGCAAAAAATAAAAAACATATTTTTGGAATTGTTTTTACACTATCGGGTATGTTCTGTATTCCACGTGAAATTAAAAGGTGTGGAATTGCTATAGAATTGTTGCTGGAAATATGTATTTATAACAACAATTCTATGGCAATTCCACACCTTTTAATTTCACGTGGAATACAGAATGGGGGTGAGTGGCACATTTTTTTTTTGTATGGAAGGCAAACCACTCTTAATGTGTATACATGTTTGTTTGCAACTAGAAAATAAAACCAAAATAGAAACTTGTTTCTTTTCAAGCATATTTAATATACTTTTTTCCACTGTTAGGCTAAGAATTTTTAAATAACATTTATATTGTGCATATATGCGCGAACACACCTTTTACACCATATATGTTTCACCAATATTGGTGGACGATACGATAGTCTCAATAAAAATACACTAACTTTGAACATTTTAAGCGTCTATGTATAATTGTCTGTTTATTACTCGTACATATGATTTCAACAAGTTACGTTGCTCGCCTTGAACACCCTGTAATTTTTAATTGTAATATATTTGTTGTTGTAGCGGCAAAAATTTTACATATTCTGTGCCAATTTCAGGTACTTAGGCAGCTCTTACGGTTCTCGAGAAAACAGCTTTATACATACAGACAGACGGACAACTCGAGCTTAACAAATATAAGAATATTACCTTCTTCTGATAATAATGAAAGGCATTACAATTTAATTCATATTTTTAACAATACACAAAAAAAATTATTCCCAATAATGAAATTAGTCCGAAACCTCAAAATCAAAACACAAAAAAAAATCAGAATTCATATTGATTCTTGTCCCAATCTCCTTTCTTATTAATAGGACTAGTGCACAGGACTTGGCATCTATGTACTCATTCAATTTATTTTGTTAAAATTAGGTAAATATGTTGTGGAGAGGATGGTATTGGGAGCATTATAATCTTATATTCGATTTGAATCTTTCAGCATTGAAAATGGCAGGAAGGACATCTGAAAATAGTTTTTTTCCACTTACAAACCGTACGGATAAAAAATGTTTGGATTGGCGGCATTCGGCGTTCTTACAGTAATCGGTCAAATGTGGCCTAATATATTCATGGAAACTTAATATCTTTGTTCAGAGTTGTGCATATTTTCAAAATAGAAATAATATATTTCGTCCATCCATCTAAATAAGACAATCTTTTGAATAACCCATCATCACATAGACCACTTATTGGATACATACGAAAAATAATACTCAATAGACTGGAAATCGAACTTTGTGGTTTGTTTTATTATTATTGTTCGAACTTCATTTGTTTCTAAAGTTCGTATCGCTTTATAAGCCAAATTGCATGTGATAATTATTTATGAACAAACACTTAGTAGAACGGAACAACTAGATGTTTTCGAAGGTTACTAAACCTTCATCATGAGCGTTCTTTTGTGCTTGGTCCACTGTATGTGGTGTCAGTTGATGTAGATTTCTGCTTTATACATATATTCAGCTTTTCAACGCAAATGGAATATGTGAATTCTTTTAATTCATCGTATTACAATTTACTGAAAGCTTTTTTTGGTAATGAAATTTTACTATCTCTAAATTTAGAACAGTCTTTGTGGTTTCTTACGAGAGCGGTCCCAAAACTAGCTCTATTTTAAAAATGGCGGCAATAGTTTAAAAAAATCTCAATCTTGTTAAACTCGTGTTTTAAGTTTCACGGCGCCACGTCATTTGGTATTTTATGTATATCCATCAAAAATAAATGATGAAACGTCTCAGTCTAGCGAGTGTTAAAACCGAGCAAGATTCTGCTCTGGAGGAGTCTGCGACTATAAACTAGAGTCTTAAGGACACAGTACGACTACCTAGAAGAACACACTAGTGGTAGGCCAATTGAGAAGTCCGCTTCAGAAGAGGTTAAGAAAATAAACAAAATGGTATTGAATGATCGTCGCCTGAAAGAATGTGAGCTAGCTGTTGGGTCCACTGCTATTCCCTCAAACTATACACATTTCAAAATGTGCTATACATCGCATAGAAAAGGAACATACTATCAAGGAGGGTTCATTCTTAAAAAAAAGGAATTTACTCCCTTATTCACTCGGGACGAGAGAGAGAGAGAAAGATAGCATGAAATAGGGTGACAGCGAGGGAAAGGCAGGCAAGCAAACATACAGAGATAGGCTTTTACAGAGATGGACAGACACACTCTCGTAAGCATATAGGGATGGCAAGCTGAAGTAGTTAGCACGTTGACTACAAAATCGAAGGTCCTGGGTTCAATCCCTGTATCCAACAGCCATTGAATAACAACACCACGCATTTTTCTGATGTGCATTAGTGTCCCTTTGTATCAGTTGTTGTAGGAAAGTTCAAGTGATGAAGGCATAGTCACTGGTCACTTAACTATACCGACTTCAGAAGATACTAGTCCTAATGTAACATCAGAGCGCCCTCCTTCGTTGTGTAGCAGAATCATCGGCGAAGTAAAATAATCAATAAAATGGCTACAAAACACAGCTTCAAAAATTTAATACGCCTCATTTGACACCAGATGGCGCTGCAACACTGCATTATCAAAAAACGTGCAAAAAGCAGAGTTGTAAAAAAAAGAATGAAGCTTTCCTCTATCTCTCCCTTCACCACCTGTCTTCTCAATCACTATCCCTTTCCTATCCTAAAGAAGGTAACACCTAGTAATAGTAGTAGGCATTAATTGCCTGAGTGTTACTTCTCTTTTTCAAAAAAAAAAAAAAAAATATACAGATGGAAAAATATTATAAAAAATTATCTGCCTAAACATGACTACAACTTTTTTTATGCCGTATACGTTGCCCATATGTAGCGTAACACTGGCAAACAAAATTTTAAATTTGCATGGTTGATAAAAAATCGGCTGGCCCAGAATTTTGCAATGCAAAATTCAAAAAACAAACTTGTGGCTTTTTATCGGAATTTATCACGTATAAGTTCTACGGCTTGCCTGCTTTCCTGCCTTGTACCTTATTGTTGTCCAGCTGTAATCTGTCAACATGCTTGGACCATATTTTGTTTTGTTTAAGCTTATCCATCTTTGATTTTGTTGCCTTAGTAATGTTTTTAATTCTACTATATCACAAGAAATCTGAAGCTAATCGTAATTGAAACAAAACAATTAAGGTGTAGTAACAATGGTTGTTAGCTAAAATTGAATTAGCCATCGAAGTTCGTGTGATATGACTACTGTTGACCAGTGTAATATCACTAATTATCTTGCAGGCACAACAAAAAAATCAATAGTTTTGATTATTAAGTCATTTAATGTGAATTAATATTTATTTTTATCATAAATAATTTAAATATATCGTGTGTGTGGTTGGTACACGTTGTAATCACAGAAATATAAATCAATATTTACATAGAAAATAAAGTTTTATTTGGTTTAAGTTCTCAAACGATAATGATTGAAATTATAATAAAAGCAATGTTGATGTAATTCTTGGCTTTCTTTGGATTGCATGTGGTTTAGTTAACAGGTTATATTAAAAAGCAGCAGCAATTAAATGAAATAATATTTAAAAATAACTCTTGAATGTTGTAATTAAAACAATACTTACTTAATTTTTTATAATTGAATTTTTATCTTACAAG
The DNA here is from genome assembly GCA_944452675.1 of Tachina lurida. Classification (NCBI taxonomy): domain Eukaryota; kingdom Metazoa; phylum Arthropoda; class Insecta; order Diptera; family Tachinidae; genus Tachina; species Tachina lurida. The sequence goes on along the minus strand of OX101754.1, from coordinate 36,325,580 downwards.
GCTGTTTATTACTCGTACCAAAGTCATGTTTTCCTGCAATTAGCAACACTCTTAATAAAAGATAAAATTTAATTAAAATAACGTAATATTAAAACAAATATTCATGACACAAAGTTCTAAATATATGTATTACAATTAATTTTTTTCATACAGCTCTTTAAACTTTAAAAGAAAAATGTATGCAGTTGAATTTGAAATAAGAAAAGGGTGACAAATAAGAGCTTTGACTAACAAAATACTGGTTCACTTTGTCGAAGTGTTTTATCGAAGACTATTCCTTGAATAAATTTCTTCAAGTTAATGAGAGGCAAGAGCAATTTTAAAATGCTGACATATCACATTTTTGTTATAAAAAGATATTTTCAAATTGGTTAAAGCAATGACATAATATGATGTTCTTGGTATATTGATAGTTCTAGTTTTTTTTAAACAGTCAGTTATTTAGAGACAGTACAATAATAAAATTTTAAAAGCAACGATATGGGAACGACCTAACTTATTATTTTTTCAAATCGAGTTTTTTACATATCATTGCTCATCTAAAGAAATAGACAGAAAAACTCGATTTTTAAAAACGAGCAAGGGCCTTTTTATATTTAGGTAACAATATATACTTTAACCAAATAAGTTGTCCTTTGCGAAACATTTAAATTGAAAATATAAAAAATGTTCCTGCTAAATAAATTCAAGTCCTTAGGTTAGGTTAGCAGGCTGCTAGATGTCCAGTTCACTTGGGACCAATACGATGATCCATTTGTGCTACCTCTAAGTTCAAAGTAGTAACATAAAGGGCGGATAGGGAACAAAGGTGAAGATATAGATGAAAAGTAAAGTTTCTTGAGGATAAGAAAGAATAAAGGAGAAGAAAAGTGGGCCAAGAAAGGGTCTAGTGTATACACATGCTATAGAAGAGGGTTAACGACCATACCAGCAGCTGCTCCTAATGAATAGACTGAGTCCTATTTCCGATAAGTCGGACAGGCTATTCAAGGAGATTCTGTTAAGGAAGCGCTAAAGGAGATCCTCTAAAGCGGGGCAGGATCTCCGTCAGCGCTTCCTTGGCATAATATTAGCGATAAAGTGGGGAAAGGATGGAGAAGCCACGATATGCACAACATTAACGTAAGAAATGAGGTGCAACGTGGCATGGCTCAAGGGGGAATAATATCACCCATTTTTTGGGTAACCACTATACGGAGCCTGCTAGGACACCTGAATAATAAAGGTTTTGAATGATGCCATGATAGTTCTAAGGGAGGCATAAATGCCGTTGCGCTAAATTGAACCCAGCGAAGAGGACTGATCATAAACCAAGAAAACGGAAATAGGACTTTCACCAATGATCTATAGTGATCTTAGTTGTAAGGAAAAGACTATCATGGTCTCCGACAGGATCAAATACTTAGGGGTTGTCATAGGGGCAGTACGGCACGCTGTCTCTATAGGAGTGTTATTGGATTATTTCTGACATATACATCGGCGGTATGGTGGATGGCAAAGTGCCACACTAACATTTCAAAAAGGACTCAACGCATATGCTGTCTTGGAGAACTACATCCACCAGGGCATTAAATACTATTCTTTATGTCCAGCTTATAGATATTCATATTAGAAACAAAGCAGCTCTTACTGCGAATATCTACAAGTGATAGGTGAACGCATCGGAGAGGACAACATACCACACCAGCAGAATGGATGGATGTGATCAGCCATTTGACATGTCCGACCGGGTACGTGAGACTGGGTTTGTGACTGAATGTGAGACATTGCTACCGGAAAGGGAGTCAATCCTAAACTATAAAAAAATACCAGTGGCAGTTGGCGGCTATGTGAATTGAAACTAGCAGAAGTAATGGAACCAGGTTTCTTTAGAGAAGGACCGTAGACAGAATTTTGGTTCGTCTTCCAAGTGGAAGTTTGTTCAACCACGCAGGTATTAAAATGGGTCAGGATGAATATTGGGATATATGTATGTATATGTCAACATCTTTACCGACAGAAAACCGGCAATTAGGGTAGTCACGACCGAGTGGATAAATTCTAGAACCGTTTTGGATTGCAAAGATATGATTAACAATTAAACTGCTATGGCAGAATTGCCAGTAATACGGCAGTATTACTGGCGATTGCCGTGTGTAATTGTGAAATTCTGTCTGCTTCGAACACCGTTTTCATTTTTGAAGAAATAAGATCAAATTATGCCACCAACTTGTAAACCGCACCAAACACGTCAGTCTTTTTAGTGTATTAAGTCTGTAGGGTCTGTTTTGAATTCGTTTCACTCCATATGCTGCAATTTTATTTTTGAACAAACCCGTTAAGCCAGAACATATAAGGTCATGTAAAATTTGCTCGAATTGATTTTCAAACGACATCTATATAATTTGAAATAGTTGTTCAAATGTCAATCTATTAGTGATGACTTTGCCAGAATATATATACTGATCAAAACTTGATTGAAATTTAAAAGAAGGTTTTATAGTAAATATCCCCCAAAAGGGTGACGAGGCGAGGCATTACCATCCTTACCGCAGTGAATAAGATCACAGCGCTAATAATTAACCGGAGAATATCTGACACTGTACTAAGGGATCTAAGGCCCGAACAAGCTGGATTCCGGCCCCAAAAATCCTGTGTAGACCACATGAATAGTCTGCGAATAATTATAGAGCAATCTACAGAACTTAGCTCTCCGCGATACTTGTTGTTTATCGACTTTGAAAAAGCATTTGACACGCCGAACCAAAACGCAATATGGAGCGCTCATGCTTGCAAACGCGTCCCTCCGATAATCATAAGCCTCGCGCAAACTATCTACCGTGATGTTAAATGTCGTGTTGTTCACAATAACGCTCTGAGCAGTAGTTTTGATGTTGTGGCTGGTGTCTGCCAGGGCTGCATGCCGTCTCCCTTGCTTCTTAACATCGTATTAGATGTTATAGTTCGTAATGCTACTCAAGCTAATAGAGGTATTAACTGGGGTCTTAACCAAGAACTTGAGAGCCCAAAGTATGTACATGATATCTGTCTCCTTTTACACAGCTATAAAGATATGACATCTAAACTTAAATGCATCGAAACAGAGGCCATAAAATATGGTCTGAAAATAAACGTAAGCAAGAGTAAGGTAATGCGCTGCAATACAGTAAATACCAACAAGTTTCTCATAGAGAATATGAACTAGAAGAAGTCTCGTCATTTTGCTACCAGTAAACATGAAGCGTACCGAATCTCTAAAGCCAACCAAGCATTTGGTATCCTTCGGTCGGTATGGAAATCTTCTGTCATATCCAAGAACACTTAGATCGGTATCTTTAACTCTTGTGCCAAGTATGTGCTCCTCTATGCATGCGAGACGTGGAATACGACAGAGCAGGACGTAAACTCCCTACAAGTGTTTGTAAATCGGTGTCTCCGAAGAATTTTAAAAGTTTTTTGGCCTTACACCATACGCAATACGGAAATCTGGAGATAAACAAATCAACGATATCTTGATATTTTGAACCGCAAATGGCGGTGGATTGGCCACAGGCTTCGCAGCCCTTCAGATGACACAGCTAAAATTGCCATTGACTGGAACCGACAGGGTAGGTGGGCAACTGAACATCGAAATCAGCCGTAGTGATCTAAGCTGGAGAGAATTAAAACAACTATCATCAAACCGAAACGAATGGAATAGATTCGTTGTGGCTCTTTGTTTAATAGGAACCATAGGACATACATATATATATATATATATATATATATACTGATCCAAATTCAGTTAACCCTTTCCTAAGTTCTACCTGCTTCAAAAAAGGACCCTATAGTTTGATTAATTTTATTTAAAAGTGGACACGCCCATACCTAATAAACAAAATTTAACATTAAAAAGCTTGAAGAGCCTCGTATTAAATCATAAATAATTATTGCTAAGAAAATTGCATTCCTAATATTCTTCCGTTAATATTTGACATAATTACAAATCATAATCACTAGTAACTCCCATGAAGAGTTAGAGCTAACTATGTTATTGTACAGGTAGAAAAATTGTTTTGATATATGGATGGTTATTTACTTGGAAGCCCCACGCCCAGCCTTTAATGTGTATGTTTAGCCATGAAACATATTTAACCTTAAAAAACTTCTGCTTTTTCTAGTATTTTTCTAATACAAATAGTTTTAGTTCCCAACATCAAAGAGTAAGATTGTAATTAAAAGATTTAATTGTATGATTTCTTTGAACAAAAAAAAAAACAAAACAAACAAAAAACATGTAAAAGAAAATCAAGCAAAAAAATAAAAATAATTATTTCATACCATAAACTTATTCAAGTACAGATTCACATCATGTATGTATTTATAAAATGTGATACGTTTTCAGTTTGTTTGTTTGTTTCTGTATTTCAACGTAACCAACATGTACCATACATAGTTTTATTTGAGATTTATTGTGGTTATCTTGAAATATAAATTTGTATGCATGTTTCATATGCTACAAAATTCTTATGTTTTTGCCAAGAAATTTCACAAATAGATGTGTGGCCAAAATACGAGTGAACGTACAAAAAAATTTAAATTTTTGTCAGCAGACTTGTTGGCGACAGATATTTAAACAAATTGAAAGGAAAGAACTTACGATGTACATATGTATATACTTATGTAAATAAATTGCTGAAAAGAAACAAGTGTGGCATATAATTTGGTTGCACAGGTGATATAAAATCTGGTTGTTTGTTATCCTGTGTTAGTACCCTAAAAAGAGTTCTTAGGGCTCTTAATTTTGAAAGTAAAATCAGCACATGTTTAAAATTTTAAAATACATTATATTGCGCCTACGATCCTGGAAGATATAGCCCCGTATGCAAGAAATAACGTGTGCTTGAAGTGTACGTTAAAACAAAATTTCCATACAAAAACCGGTTTTAACGTACAGTGGAAGCACACGTTATTTTTTATTTTTTGCATATAGAGGATAGTCTTTGCCACCTGACAAGCTATATCACAAGCTATATATCAATTACGCCAGCATTTAAGCACCAGAGAATGAACAATTTAAGTACTCTTTAAGTATATTCCATCAAACAACTATTAGTGCGTGCATTTAAAAATAGAAAACATGCAAAATGCAAACACACGCATTCATTTTAAACCGAATACGTATAATTATTATATGATTAATATATGTTTATACAAATTATTTAAATTACTCAGCACAAGAGTGAGCAACAAAAATTTGTAGGCTGTACTAGCTATAATCACATGCATGAATAGAAAAATACTCTGACTATTAATCGGCTAAACATGCGTTTATACAGGGTTATTTTTACACACATATAAAGCATTGATTTCAAACAGCCACAAACACCCAGGAATTTTCCATACCATTTTATATACACAAATGTACGAATGATGAGTGAATATCCCGGGTATCGGCGTATTTTTAACCGACTTCAAAAAAAGAAGGAGGTTAACAATTCGTCACTATTTTTTTTTTTTTTTTTTTTTAGGTGTGTAGGTCCATAACTCGGTGCATTTTAGACCGATTGTAAAAATTTTTTTGTTGTCTGAGAGGGTCCCATTTGAAAAAAAGTGGTCGGGGTCACGCCCACAATTTTTTAAATTTGATTTATTAATCTTCTACTTATTTGATTGCTGCGAAACCTAGCAAACATCTTTGGTCCTTGTAATTAGAAAATTCTTGAGTTGAAAAAATGGGCGGGGCTACGCCCATTCAAATGTATTATAACATTACACGTGGTTCTACTTAACCGATTTTTACAAAACTTAGCACACACCTTGAACTCTAAAATAGACAAAATTTTCGTTTAAAAAAATGGGCGGGGTTACGCCCATTAAAATTTTATATTATATTTCACAGGGTTCTATTTCACCGATTTTTACGAAACTTGGCACACACCCTAAACTTTAATCAACGCACAAAATTGCGTTAAAAAAGTGGGCGGGGCACGCCTATTAAACTTTAGTATAATATTTCATGTGCTTGTATTTAACCAATATTGACGAAACTTGGCACACACCCTAAGCTTTAATAAAGCCAAAAAATTGCGTTAAAAAAGTGGGCGGGGTCACGCCTACAATTTTTTAAATTTGATTTTGTAATCTTCTACTCATTTGATTGCTGGGAAACCTAGAAAACATCTTTGGTTTTTGTAATTACAAAATTTTTAAGTTAAAAAAATGCGTGGGGCTACGCCCATTAAAATGTATTATAACATTACACGTGGTTCTACTTAACCGATTTTTACGAAACTTAGCACACACCTTGAACTTTTAAAAATACACAATCTTGTTTTAAAAAAAGGGGCGTAGCCACGCCCCATAAAATTTAACACTTAATTTCACGTGCTTTTACTTCATCGATTTTTACGAAACTGGACCATATTTCCAAATAAAGAAAGATACTTACAAATAAATTTTTTTTGAATTGACCAGAGTTTAAAAGTATTCACTAAAAAGGTAAAAATAAAACTTAAAAAAAAAAAAATTAAACCGACTTCAAAAATAAGCACTAAAAAGCAACAAATAATATAGATCTAGTTAAATAAAAGATTTTTATGTGTGTTACCTACAGTGCCGTTTGAAGTTGGTGCCAGTATTACTGGTACTAAGCACATAGGAACATGCCCGGTAAAAAAACTGCAAGTAATTTTTATGTACATATGTATGTGCTTAGTTACCAATGTTGCTGGCACCAACTTCAAACGGCACTGTAGGTAACATATATAAAAATCTTTTATTTAACTAGATCTATATTATTTGTTGCTTTTTAGTGCTTATTTTTGAAGTCGGTTTAATTTTTTTTTTTTTAAGTTTTATTTTATCTGAGATTGAGTATAAACATACTCGGACTGTAAGCATGAGAGACACAAGGCGTTTGATACGTGTGCCTTTTTATTTGCTTATTTATTTATTTCGCCAATGGGCTAAAATATCCTTACAGGATAATCAATAAATTTTAAATTAAAAATACATTTAATAACTCCTTATTTTCTAATAACATTCTAAAATTATCTCAGATATCGAAAAGTGTATTCTAACCACATTATTTATATTATTTATTTTTATTTGTAGCGTATTTTAGTTTTTCTTATAAACAAAGTAGAGGTGCTTTTGTATGTTGGGAATCTGCTTTGAGGCCCAAACACATAATAGGATCCATCATAAGTTAAAATTCGCCTTTTTTAACTGACATTATTGCGACGACAGAAAAGGTTGGCACAATGAGAAGCATTTGTGAACAGCTTCAATAGGTTCGTTCTAAATTTTATTCATTAAACTGAACTTTTTTTTTGTTTATTTCTTATGTTTAATTAATATTTGTTGCCACAAAACACAAAAACCAAAATCAAAACATAAAAAACCAACCAATATCTGTCGATTTAATCAACGTACGCAAAAAGTTAAAAGTTTACCAATTTTTGTACTTTGCGTTGACGGACACGTACTGAAAGTAACAGACCTCATAAGAAACTATTTATTTCAACTTAGCTGTCAGGTCAGTTGAAAAAAGCGAAGTTTACTTTACTTTACTTGCTTGAGAGAAAATATGTAAACCCAGCTAAAAAATATGTTTGGAGCATATATGTTTAATATATGATCGTATATAAATATATCTGAATATGTATGAATTAATGTATGGAGATGTATAGGATTATACATTGCAAAAGTATTATATATGAATTGATATATGGACTAATACGAGGGCGGTTCGGAAACTTCTTAGCCTATCAATGAAAGAGAATAGTTAGTTTTTCAAAAATATTTTTATTTTTCAATATAATCTCCTGAAACTTCAATACACTTAGTCCAACGCTTTTCTAGCAATTCTATCCCTTGATTAAAATAGTTTTCCTCAAGGTCTTCAAAATAGTGGTTTACAACTGTAATTGCATCTTCATTTGAGGTAAAACGCTTGCCAGCAAGGAATTTTTTAGATTTGGGAACAGGTAAAAGTCAATGGGAGCCAAATCAGGAGAATAAGGTGGGTGGTCAAGCAACTCGTACTTTAATTCGTTGATTTTAGCCTTTGTTAAAACACTCTTGTGCGCTGGTGCGTTGTCTTGATGAAAAATTATTTTTTTGTGTTGTAAGCCAGGACGTTTTTCTCGAATTTGTACATTTAATTGATCCAGAATCCAGAATTGCAATAGTACTCTGAATTTATTGTTTTACCCTTTTGCAGATAGTCAATCAATAAAATACCTTTGAAGTCCCAAAAAACCGTTGCCATAACCTTACCAGCCGATTGAATTTTATTTTCCTTCTTTGGGGCACTTCCTCCAGCTTCAGTCAATTGTTTGGATTGGTCTTTTGTGGTGGATCCATGTCTCATCAACAGTTATGAAACGACGCTTAAAATCCATTTTATTTCGCTTAAAACGATCCAAACAATCTTGAGAAATGTTCATTCTTATGCGTTTTTGGTCGACTGTTAACAAATGCGGCACCCATCTTGCAGAAAGCTTTTTCATCTATAGTTCTTCATGCAAAATTAAATGGACTCGATCATTTGAGATGCCCATGATATTAGCTATTTCGTCGATCATTTAATACCATATCATGCACTTTGGCTACAATTTCTGTTGTTGTTGCTGGACGTCCAGTACGTGGTTCACCTTCAATGCTTGTACGACCACGTTTAAATTCAGCAACCCAATTTTTTACTGTTGCATATGAAGGAGCACTTTCACCTAACACATTCACCATATCATTATGAATTTCTTGTCCCGATAAACCTTTTTTATGTAAATATTTAATGACACCACGCATTTCTAATTTTTCCATTGTCAACAAATCGCGGATGCGTCTTTTGTGAACACCTGTTTCTATACGAAGGAGTTGCTAGATCGAAACAAAATTAAACATGTGTTCATAGCAGAGATGGAAGTTTCCAAAACACTTAACTTTTTTCTGTTTATACCACGCTTTTTGTGCTAGGCTAAGAAGTTTCCGAACCGCCCTCGTATATGAAATGTATTATAATATATGAGGTCATATACGGAAATATCCACATATTTAATTATGAAACTCTTCATATGTGGATCCATATATAGAAATAAGATGTAATATATAAAGCCATATAAAAAGGTATGCACACATGATATCTCACATAAGATCGTTTTTGCAATCAAAAAAAGCTTGCATTTTATTAACTCGAATTTTTTCTCTCTTTCTGTTAAAGGAACAGCTATTCCTTGGCTTGTGGCAAAAATTAAATAAAAATATACTAATGTAATAGTAACAAACCAAAAAAGTTTGTCTTAAGTAGAACAAAAATAAGCAAATTAACTAACATGTGCATAATTAGTAAAGAACAAACGACAATGGTAAGACTGTTGTAAAATTAAAGATGGTAACTTTGAGCCTTCATTACAAAACACATGAGCAAATTGAAATGCAATGAATCAAACCAATTCACATATTCCATTTGCAATAAAGTTTCGTATATAAGGCAGACATCTACATCAACTGACACCACACACAGTGGACCAAACACAGAAGAACGCTGATGAAGAAGTTTTAGTGGCCTTCGAAAACGGCTGGCTGTTCCGTTCAACTATGTGTTGTCAGAATATTTACTACAAAAAATTTTGATGTTATTTGTTCATTAATAATTATCACATGTAAATTGGCTTAAAAAGCGATACGAACATTAAGCCTGTTGAATTCATAAGAATTAATCCAATTTTTTTTTGGCACGGCATCACGCGTGAATAACTGGACCAATACTCTCTTTGGTTTTTTGTTTTGTTTGTTATTGTCTGTAGAAGAAGAATATGAAAGAAAGAAATTAAGAAAATTGCGCGGAACGGGGTAAAACGGAAAAAATTTGTCTTCTTGGTATTTTTTCTGTTTTTGATAAGATTGGTACAAATTTCGTTTAAAGTCGACTCACTTTCTTTCCGGATGTGATAAAATAAAAATGTGATTGTAGAGTGTTTGGAGTATTTAAAGCTCTAATTTGTTCGTCTAGTAACAGTCGTTTCATAATGAGACTGAATTTTAATTTGTTTATATCATATACAGTGCTGTCATGTATGTTTTATATATCGTCATTGAAAAACATTATAAATCTCTAGCGGATATGAAACCTTAGAACCTTGGAATTTTATTGGTAGCTTGGAGTATTAATGTTTTTTTTATTAATATTTTTTCATTATTCTATTTATTTGATCCCTGAAGAAGTTACCCATTCTAGAAATGAAATATTGGAAATATAAATAATTGTTAGTTAATTTTTAATCTCAAGCTTATAAATAAAAACTAAATTAAAAGCAAGAAGCTAGAAAAAATTTCAACAATAATATTTTTTTATTTAATTTCGTTATTATCATAAACTTTGCAGCACCTGTTTAAGTCGACAAGTACTCAAATCATGTAAAATTGCTAAATAGCTTGTGCCCTCTTTTACATCATGTTTATTTGCATTGCAACACTTGGATGCCGACAAAAAGCAAAAGCGAAAAAAACGTGACATTAAACAAATGCTGAGATCAGTTCTAAAATGAAAACAAGATTTATTTCCTCTAATATCAAAGACACATTTTACTCAGATTTTGTTTACAGGGTAGTGTGCCTTTGTGTTGAAACGCTATTAAAGGGGCCAGTCAATAACGTTTATGCAACTGTTTGAGACACAAATATTTCTAATTTAAATAACTTATTAAAATAAGGTTTCATTAAAATTTTCAAATAATTCATATAGACTTTAAAGATTTTTGCAGTTATTAGGGAAGCTTCACAAACAGCTGTTCAAATAATATCCTGTTTACGGTGCACAGTGGGGACAAAGACCGCTTTTTCACGGATCAATTCATATCTCTACAACTACAATAGTTAGGCTCACTAAATTTTAGCGGTATAGGAATTGGGAAGACCGGTAATCCCAAAGTTATTATTATATTATCTACATATATCTTTACAACTAAAACTGTGAGCCATATTAAATTTGATATGGATAACTTTTAAAAGAAACTACATGTTCACCCAAAATCTTGTTGGAATGAAATGGGGGAGGGAGACTGAGAACCAGTTCAACGCACTGACTAAAATAAACACGAGATATAACAATTGATTTGGCATTACTGCATATATACAACGGCCGCACAGTATTACATTTTTTGAAACATATTCTTACATCTTCAATTGAAGTGTGCTGTTTGGTCGACTTCGACCGCTTAATATAGTGTACATCTTGATAATAATTTATTAATATGTAAGTCGTTGGCCATATGAAGGTGTTTAGTTTTCCTTAAATAACCTTGAATAAATTTAATACAAAATAATTAAAAGAATTATTTATCATTAAGAGATTACAAAAAAAAACTAATGCATTTGTGTTTAGTGAATCTAAAATTGATAAATAATTAAATAAAAACTTTTATATATTGTGAACTACTAAACAACTCTAAACTATTTTCGACTCGGTCACACATTTCGGCCGTAACGGCCGCTAAGTTCTAAGTTCTTCCAACGTCATCGGCTTGTGGGCATAGACCAATGATTTGACGTAGCCCCAAAGAAATTGCACGAACGAGGTGGCCAATTGACTGATCCATTTCTTGAGATAACACGCTCACCAAACTTACTCTTCAATTAATCGATTGTAACGTGTGTAAACCAAGATTTCAACGCAAAATTCGCCATAAAGTGGTATTGTTGATGCCCAGTTGAACGCCGCGGAATCGACTGATTTGGATCGTTTGCTACGGACGCGTGAGCGGTAGCGATATTTTCGTCACTTCGATCAACCCGTTGGCTCAATGGCACAGCAGCATCTCACAATGTATATGTTGACTAAAATTTTTGCACTAAACTTGTTATTGCTTGTCTACTAGGACGAGGATAACGACAAAAAATTGGAGTTAATGCTCTTAAAGTTGCGGTCACCGACTCCGAATTTCGGTAGTACATTTTCATAATTTGCATACGTTGTTCGTTCGTGTACTTAACCATGATGAAAATGTTGAGTTTACTGAAAAAAGTAAAGCAACAGTTAGAGGATCAGCGAAATAGTGCGTTCACAAATTAAATTCAAAAGTTGTCAAGTACCTAATCGAAAATCCGATAGATTACATGCCCTTGGAATATTTAATTTGAAACGAGCTTTTAGCGGACAGAACGACTTCGACTTTATGTCTTATGTTTTATATTTTCGAAGTAAAATGTTAAAATGTTATTAATTTAATCTTTTCGGTTATTCTTCAATTTTTTTAGGCGATAATTCTTACAGCATCATTACTGAATTATAAGTTTATACATTTTATGTTTGTATCTATGATAACACTGTGTGACAAAAATTATTTTAATTTTCAATTTGTTTTTGAACTTTTGCAGGTTTGAGCTATTTTATTTATTTACGCGTTTTTTTTTTGTGGATGAATTTTTATTTTTATACTTCTTTCCATTTTGAGAAGGTTTTCACTGGCTTATTAATCTAGTTTTGTAAGATTATTTATTTAAGGCTCGTACTACTCACTATCCCACACAATCGCACTTAATCGAACTTAAGAAAAAATACAATCCTTATGTAATGAATTGTTATTTTCTTTTCAAAAATTTCCTAAACTTTATTATGCCAGGGTAGAATTTCCTCACAAGTCGCACGATTGAGTAGCGATATATTTCATGTTTTAAATTTTTTGTGTTTTAGCATTGTTTTTATTTTCAGTTCTTAAGATTTTGAATTGAGTTTGAGGCAGTAGATGGCATTCATACACCATCGATACTGCAATTTGCTAAATTTATCACGTATAAGCAAGTCAAATTAGCCTGCAGGGCAGTGTTACCAAAATATATACTCAAAATTACACCTTGTAGGAGTCAAAATTACCCGAATTCAAAGGAATTACACCCAATATTAAAATAAATATTTGACACATTTCAAAAATCTTGTTTAAGGTCTACTTATGATTTTGTATCAGCCCAAGTGAAGAGCAACATATCGAGAGCGTGTATTCAAAATACGTCAACTCAAATTTTCTCAAAATGAGCTTCCGATGGCAAAAAACTCTCCTATAGAATATTCATCTGTAATATAAATTTCGAATCAAAAAAATTATTTTTTCTTGTTTTGTATAATTTTTTTTTATTCTGCTATCTAAAACACAGGATTCAGAGGTTGAAATTTATGACGTCTATTTTTCTTGATTCCCTTTTGAAGTTTTTACCAAAAATTATTTGCGTTCATACGATGATTATTTTTACATGTCTAAGGCCCCTTTCAGATTAGGCAACTTTAATTGCGCAAGTATAATTTTCATTTTTATTTATTTTCTTTTGAACTTGCTTTAATGTTCACATTCAGCAACTTTGTTGAGCAAGTTTAATTTTCTTATGCTTGAATTTTTTTTAATTTGTTGACGTTTTGTTTCATTTTTGTATACATTGTAATTGTGAAAGTGATTTTAAATTTGGTGTATACAATGGAAGTTGAAGAAAAAAATAATTTAGTTAAAGATATACTTGAATATACATAATTGCCAAGTACAAGTACAGAATTGCCAAGTACAAGCAAGTCTGTACTTAAATCTCGGCGATTCTTTCACCTTCAAACCGACCTTTCCTCTCACACCCACAAACACAAGACTTGCGCAAGTAAAGTTGCCTAATCTGAAAGGGGCCTAATTTTTTTATTGATTTTGATTTTTATTGATTTTATTGTTTGTACATACATTTGAAGTACATACTCTGTCGGAGAATGTGTGGTTGACTACAAAAATAGTTAAATTTTCTTAGACTGATTAAAAGCTAACTGGAATGTCATTCAGAACAAACCCAAAAATAATTCTTTACGTAATTGAATTTGATGAGAGACAACAAATTTATTCTCATCTACTTTGAAACTCATTTCAGTTTTATATTAACATTTTGTTGTTGTCATTTTAAATGGTACCTTAGCGCCGAGTGGTAGCACGGTGAGTACACAACGTGTGATGATACATGTTCGAACCCAGTAAAAAACTTTAAGTTAGCTGAAAGTAGTGCAGAGTGAGACAATTGACTACCGCCTAGGACATCGCAAGGTTAAAATAGTCATTTGATTACATTGAAAGTAATCCAAGTGTCAATCAGTACTATTTGCGAAATAGTTAGCTTAAGGTTAACCGAATTTCCGACAGGGTACTTTTTTAATAAAATTTTTTTCGAAGAACACATTAATATGAGAATATTAATAATAAAACGTAACAACAAGAACACAAATTGGTGTAAAGAAAAATATGAAAAAAACCATAGAAAACAGAAATCGAGTCATTTTTTCTACCCCTCTTTCTTCTCTACCCCGTTCGCTATCAAACCAAAAATGGCGTCGAAAAATAGACTTCATAAAATCGTCCACCTAATTCACACGAAGAAAGAACACGAAAGAATCTAAAAGTTTGAAATCGTCAATTTCGAAATAGTGTTCTTCTAAATTCGGATGCTAGAACACATGCTATTAATTTGTATTTTCTAAATTTCAACTTAAGCAGGCATGGTACTTTAACATCCGAACTCACAAGAAAACGTGTGAAAACGATGTGAAAGCCAGAAAACACACGATTTATTATATAAAACAAACGAATTTCAAATTACCCGTAAATTACACCTGAGAGCAATTACCCACGCGCTACACTTACACATAAAAATTACACCTGATTCGGGTAATTACCCGCGATTCGGCAACACTGCTGCAGGGACAGCGGTGAACGTATTCCATTTACCGTTAAATGGGTTCGTTCTAGCAGCTGCTGCCGTTATTATTGATGACGTTCATGTCAAAGTTTCTTTGTGGTATCGTATTCTGAAAAATTAACCCAATTTAAGGTATTCTATTAAGTTTTGATATATAATTTAATAAATAAAATGAACAAATATGGCAAATCTTTATGTCATAATTCCGGCCTCCAAATATGCTGCCTACTTACAAAACCATAATTTTTTATGTTTCTATTCTTTAATAAAGTTAGAAATTGCTGCTATTTTATCTATCTAAATATGTCGTGCTGTGCCTTGAATATATTTTTAGTTTATCCTGCCTTTACGTGCTTTTGTACTGGTATAAGTAAATGACGTTTTGCATGTGTTGGTGTGTTTATGTATCTAATGTCCTTTTTTTTTGTATTGTATGTGAGTGAAATGAGCCCAAAATCATTATTTTTTAAAATATGATGATAGCATTCAGTTCCCAGGGACCAATATTTTTAACTCATTTTGTTGTGGAAAAATGTTAAATAACCACTATCCAAATATAAATAATTCACAAATATTTGTTAAGAATATTTTATTTAATGTTTGTGTGTGCATGAAGAGCCAAAGTGTCAACATAAAATATTGCGGTTTTCGAAAATATACTTTTTGCAAGTCACAAGGCTTAAAAAGCTTAGGGCATTAACTAGCTTTTCAAAAGTTATTTTAGTTGAATTAAAAGTTGCCTGTTTTTATAGTTGGTTTACCCTTAGTGCCAATAAATGCTTAAAGTTTTATAGTCTCGTTTTCAGGCAAACCAAATAAGTATATGTAATCGCATGTTTTTTTTTTTTTTTTTTTTTGTAATAGCATATGAGTCCAAGTATGGCTTACAACTATTTATGAATTTTAACATTGTTTTAGTATGTACATATATTTTACTCTCAACCGCATTCATTTGCATATTTTATTTCGCATTTTATTTATTCGTTGTCCATGGCATATTTTATTGAACCATATTTATTCTTAGCTTGTCCAAACATAGGAGAGAAGAAAAATTTTGCTACGTTTTTATGTTTTAAAAACGCTATTTTTATAGGTGCAAATATTTTCAAATAAATAAAGGTCACAAGTGTTCAATTGTTATCAAATTCGAACACTTTATTAACTTAACACTGATATAAAGAGCTTTTAAACACACAATGTTAAAGAATTCACTGATTAAAATAACACGATGTGAACTACTCTTTTGTTTACGCAAAATTTTTTAGTCAGCGTACACACTGCCCTTTTAAACTTATTACAAAGTTTTCAGAATTAAGTTAGCAAATTTTAGAAAGTTAGAACAAATTCAACACTAGCTTATGTCTTTCAACACTACCTTTATTCATCACCTCATTAGTCCGCGTTACAAGTCACTCTGTTGGTTTGTGTGTATGTCAGTTGGCAATAGAGCATCAATGTAGATTCTATATTGGTGCAATATTCTCTTTTTTATCGATTCAATAAATAGCAAACTCAGTGTGAACTGCATTATAATACTTTTTTTTTACTACCAACACAAGTGTGATTAAATTTCAATGAATCGTGTATTGTGATTCAATCTTAATGAAAATCTTTGCGTTTATTTTTTCGTGTCACTGTAATTCGAAATTCTCTCACCAATGCTGCTGCAAAACATTTTTGGGCATTATTGGTGTGGAATCTACATTATAGAATCACTAAAGTTGTTCTTGTTTGTGTGTGGCATCTGCATTGGCCTATGTGTTTGTGTGCTTGCATATTTCTTGCTTAGCAGAAGTTATAAGATTATAGCTGTTGTTACAGTGTGAATGTTGCGGAAAATACAAACGAAATGGCACACCTATACACATACACTCAGAGACTAAAGTTTAAATACACACCCTCTAATCTGTAGTGTGAAGAAAATTAAAGCTTTTCTGAAAACTTTTACAATGTAGTTTTATTTACATTCATTGATAAGTAATAAATATACAAAAAAATTTTAACTAAGTCCAAACATAACGGTAATTTTTTTAGAAATACAGTAAAATTGGGTGGACAAAAGTTTAAATACATGTTGAGATACTTTAAAATGAAATTGAATTTCGTAAAAAAAAATTAAAAAAATATAATATTTTAGTATTTTGTTTATCTATCTGGACTCCTCACGAAGGTTTGTGAACAATTTGGCATTGAAAGCGTTCAATTTGGCGTTTCAGAAGGCGTTATTACTGGCCATAAGCTTTTATGAGCATTTTTTAGGGTTTCTTTGCCAGTAATTTCTTCCTTTCTCATCCAACCTTCATTACATTCATAGTATGCTCTATGGTTTTACTGTTTGAGGTTCGGGAAGGGCTGTAAAGTTGTCATGGATCATAATAAAGCAGCCAATATATCTCGGATTGTTAGCTAGTTTGGAGGAACCAATGAGATCCAAGGTCTAACCTGTCGATTGAAGCTTGCAAATTATCTTCTAAGATGCTCTTGCATAGATATTGGTATTGGTTACAGGTTACAATAAGTCATTTCTAAATGAGAAACTAATGGCAAACGGTTTTATTTATTATGCTAGGAAATAAATTTAATAATATGCTATAAAATGAGAAGCAAAATATATACATATGTATATGAAATAAGTCCAAAACATAGAATAGAGGGGATAGTCCTTACGACTCTCCGACGACTGGCAAAATGCCTTAAAAGCGAAGCAGTTTCAGGACATACTACAAATGAACCTTAGGACAACATGCCCATTCTATAGCGGACGGACGGCTGTTTCAAAATAGAAAAGAATTTTGGAAATCACTAGTTCGAAATATGGTTTGTGTGCCTGTAATTATTATTATTTTATATAATTTCTTGAGACTCTTCTTACAGTTTCCTAGACATACATATCGTTAACCTTAATATAGAAAGGTCCTAACTCACTATATTTTTTGTTTGTTTTAAAATCGGAATTTTTGCATTTTCCGATACATTAGATGTTTTTCTATCGAAATATACAAAAAAACTCGATTAAAAATACAATGAGTTAGGGCTTCTTATGTTTTTATAGAGAAATTCAGCAGCACGTAAATTTCTCAAGCTTTCATGTGTATGTAGATACAAATGTATCTCATATTCTTATTGCATAAATAAAGTTATGTCATATCTAGAGAACACCTGACCAACTTTGCTTAATTACTTAACAATATATTTTTATAACTTATAAGTTATTACAAAATACTTAAGAAAAATATGACAAAAAAAAAAAAAACCTACACACATTTTCGAACAAAAACTATTTAAATAAATTGCGAAAGAAATAAATGTAGCCTATTCATTGTGCAAAATAATTGAAATTCTAGTTATTGTAATGCAAATTGACAATAAAAATTCTAATGCTAGTAAAAGTTGGATTAGGGAAAACGCTATACAGCAAGATAAATATGATGCGATAACAAATCTTTCTTTTATTTGAGATATTTTTTTCTGGCATACTCGTGAGCTGTAGTTATTACAGCTCACGAGTATGCCAGCAGTGGAGTAAATATTTGATGTGCTTGAAATGCTGCCGAGGAAAAGATAACAGAAAGAGGAGAGTTTCTGATTCGTTTTCATACATAGGGAATAAATGTATACAGAAAAAAACATCATCAGTTTTTTTTTAAATTATCTAAATTTAAGTTATTGATTGGCTCAATGATTTTTTTCATCAACTTAATAATTAGATCAATCATTAAAAGGTAATGTGTCCTTTTTTGTTAAAGTTTTTCAGCTGTAACTTTAAATTACATTTTTATTTTATATTAAGATGTTACGCTTCTAAGCCATTTAAGGAATTTCATCATAAAGTTTTTGATGAATAGTCCGTCGCCTGTCCGAATGCACAAGCCACTCTATTTACTTTTTACGTCAGTCGACAATTTCTGCTTATCCGAACGATTTCTATAAAACCGAAAAACATACATAGATACATGTTTGTCTAAAAGCAAACAAAGGGTTCAAATATTTTAAGGCAGGGAGTAATTTCTTTCAAAAATGAAAGAAATGGAATTCAATTAATAGATGCATCTACGTCTAAACGGACACATATTTTACATATGCATATTTTTAAAACTAGGAGCAAGAAGGTGACAGAGGGACAATTTCTGCCTCTGCGAAACTAGCTGAACCACAGAGAAAAAACTGCCTAATACAATCAATAAGATTTTCTCTATGAAACGTTTTTAGACTAAGGGGTATCCCAGCAGAAAGAAGCGCAGATTTTTTCATAGAGATTCCTTATTAATTTTATGTGATAAATCTTATTAATTTTATCAAGAAGAAAATCACATTAAATCAATAAGAAATCTTATTATTCACATTTTTTTTTACTCAATTTCCGTTATTTTTGGCACCAAAAAAAAAAACTATCCATAGACAAAAACTTCTTGATTCTATTAGGTTTTCTTATAAATTGTAAATTATAGGGATTTATTATTGATTTTATTAGGTTGCCTTATTGATTTTTTTAAAAAGGTTTACTTCTTGATTTTATTAGGCTATCTTATTAATTTTTTCTTCTTGATTTTATTAGGTTCCTATATGAGTATGTGTAAAGCATCTTATTGATTTTCTTAATAAGGAAATGTTCTTGATTTTATTAGGTTCCTTGTTATTTCGTTTCTATAAATAGACATAGAGACAATTTTTTATGATCTCTCTTATTTTTGTATAAGAATGTTTGCACAATAATTTCAATGGTTATTCAGGCTGCTTGTTAGCATATTGGTTAGAGTGCTTGTCTATCAGGTAGAAGTTTGCTGGTTCAATAATTGGTGAGTAGGTTAGTTAAGAATATAAAATGTGTATGTATGTATAAATAAATAACATCTACAATATACTACATACATACATACATATGTACATACATACATATGTATATGGTAAAGACGCAATTTTATTTTATTTTTTATGAGGTCGCCTAATAAAAACAAGAAGAACACCTTATTGAAACAAGCAATAAGATAACCTCATAAAAACTACAAGATTTCTTCTTGATTTTTACAAAAAGGTTTTCTCTATGAAATTAATAAGATTTCCTTATTGAAAAAAACCATAGAGATTTCTTACTAATTTTGTTTTATTTTATGAAGTATTTAGTAGGCACGGTTTTCTCTGTGACGAATTTTATACAACGCAAAATATAGATCTATCTGTGTCTAAAAGGACTAAGATGAATCTTCATATTTTTTTAAATACCAGGACCAAGAGGGTGTTGTAGCCTCTCCGAAACTACCTAACAGATTATTATGAAATTCAGAACATATTTCGCTAGTTATTAATCGAAAAGAACCCACAGGTTTCATACTTTAAGGCACAAAGCCGCACAGAATTTACAGTTCCACGATTTTTGGCAATTTTGAATCTTTTTTTTTTAATTTGAAGGTTTTTAGAAGCGATTTAGAAGAACAATTGAACTTTGAAAAATTTTACAGTGGTACGGAACCCCATACGCACGAATATGAATTGCACTTGGGCGAATTTAATTAACACAGTAAATAGCATTTTCCGTCGCATGGCATGGTCGCACAGTGTAGCATGCGCGGCAAAAAAAAGTAACAGCTACATTTTAAAATGTTTCCCGCCTTTTACAAAAAGAGTTTTGGTTAAATTAAATCAAAACGATTTTTTGTGAAAAGTTCTATTTTAAATAACTTATCGCTCGCTTTAGTTAAAAAAATATGTTCAACATACTCAGAAATCCTGAAATCGTCCTTTTATCGTGCAACATATAGTCTGAATAAGCATTTTTCGTCAGACATAAAATCTCAATATGCTTCCTGACATATTCGGGAATATTTACCAAAAATTGTTATTCATATAAATCCACTCAAGTGAATCTGCTAAATTCCATCACTTTAGGATAAGTGTATAAATTTTTGGCCGATACACAGAAAACAACTTTCCAAAAAATCCATTAAAAAGTTTATTGAGCCAATTTTAATTAAATTAAATTTTTAAACAAAAGTTTAATTACATTAATTACATTTTTATTTGGTTCTTGGTATTTTTTTTGTAATTAAACGTGTTTATTACCAGAATTTTTTTCTGTGTATAGCCCAGTGTAAATAGTGCCATAAATTTAAAGAAATTAAGTAAAAAAAAGAATAATGTTGAGTGACTTTGTAACCCATAGCAGTGTAATAATTAATACCTTTGTTGTTTATTATTTGATATTATTGCACTAAGGTTTATTTACTAAATTTATTAAAAGCATATAAAACATTCCTTGACCAAGAATTAAATCCATGGCGGCAGTTTGGAACTTGTACATAGTTGTGGCGTGCAGGCAAAATTTTCATTTGCAAGTTCTTGAAATAGATCCGGTGCGAGAAACATCCCAATGTATAAACCAAGGTGAATAGGAATAATAAAAATACACCAAATCTGTTGGATGACCTTAGAAAACTAATCTTACTTGCTACACCTTAACTGAAATTATTTTCTTTTGAAAGGAAGCTTCAATTGTTTCAAAGTATGAAGGATATATAATTTTTTTTTTTTGGAATTCTGCATAGCGTTTGTCTTTTATTAGAATTTACTTTCTCTCTTAACCAATGCTTCTGCTTAAGCAATTGAAGCAACCTAAAAGAAAACATACAAGAGGCGGGGATAATGGTGATATGGCAACAGCAAAGAAAAATGTACATATTTATAGATACAAATAGTTATTTTACAGCCTGCATGTGGTATATATGTATATGTGTGTGTGTGTGTGTGTATTTGTAAGAAATTTTCGATGCTTAATAAAAGCCGACAATACTTTTTTTATTAAACACAACTTCAATAAATAACAGCAAATGGCAATATTTTCTTCTTTCTGGCATTATTGTATTTCTTGCTATTTGTTACTGTCATTTATTATTCGTTCAATTAATTAAAATGCGATCAAACATTAGTGTTTGCATTGGAAAAGTATTGGATAATTGGTAACCAATATTATGTGAAGTGCATATTGAAGTGTCATCCAAAGCGTTTACACCAGGTATGGTACTCTCAAAAACTCCTATTTTACACTAAGCAAGTCCTATTGCTAAGCTGATTAGTTTGTTAGAGAGAGCGACGAGGGGAACAGAAACGTTTCTCTTCCCCTCGTCGCTCTCTCCAGAAAAAAGCTGAGTGTAAATTAGGACAAATTGTACTTTTTTGCAATCGTTTGAAAATAAACGCGTAGTGAAACTGGAGAGATTCTATAAATTTACTAAATTGGTCATTGGTGTACTAGATATTATCAGCGTTGTCAACTTTCAAATTTTAAAAAGCACTGAAATCAGGAAAAAAACGCGTAATATAAGTAAAAAAGCACTAAATTTGAAACCTTTTCCTTTTATTAAAAAGATGTTATTCATAAATACATATCGCACACTAAATCACAAAGAGTCACAACACAAAACATTTCATATGCTGAGTAGTTGCAAACAACTGTTGATATTGTACAAATGACGCAAGTACATATGTGACACAAAAACAAGCATAGCGGTATTTTATGTTCTTCAAGAAGCCTGTATTGCAAAAGAAATTGTTGAGGTCGTTATAGATTTCTTCAATTAACTGGTTCAGCTGCAGCTGAACTATGTGACAAATGCAATAAATTTTGAACGAAACCAAAAAGGTGTCAAAAGTATTATGCAGCAAATGCAATAAATAAAAAAGTGATTTGAAAGTTTATCAAGTTATATACAAGAATATTCATAGCAAAAGAGTAATCGAAATGAAAAAAACATTGGACATTGGGAAAAAATTCTTTTTAAATTTTGGCTATAATTAACCAAAAACGGCAGCTCTATTCACATCAATTGTCTCGTTTCAGGCCGATTTTTATATAAAGCAAAGTGTTAAACAAGTGTTACGTAGTTTAGACTAAACTACAGTCATGGAGGCAAACCGCGTTCAACTTCTTCGTTTAAATATGGAAGTTACAGAAGTTTGATGCTGATGCAATTTTTGATAATGCCTCAAACGAGTTAATTTTAACTGAATCGCTATTAGATTTTACTTCTGCCCAAAACTCGATAGTGGACTCAATACTTGTAATATGTCTTCCTTGTTGTGTGGCAAAACAATGCTTACATTCATTATATGTACTTAAAATGCTAAAGTTTGAGAGTAATAGGGCGCTTATTTCTTCAACCAAGTCTTGTACAATCTTATTAGAATTTTTTTAAATGCTCTAACTTCAGAGCTTATGTTTTTTCAATGACAGACTTCCTCGAAAAACAAAAAGATAAGGAAATTTCTCTTTGAATTTTTGATTTAGTGCCACCGCTCGAAACAAAAAGCACCGAAAATGAATTTAAAAAAGCACTGAGCACTAACTTCAAAATTGTTCGCGTCGAAAATTTCAAAAAGCACTAAAAACGGTGCGCAAAGCACCGAGTTGACAACGCTGACTATTATAGTTTAGGAGTTTGAATAGTACCAAAAAAAGTATAATTGTACCAATTTTGCCAACCCTGGCTCACAGCTGCCATGTAGAGCAATGATAAGCAAACACATACATATGTAATGTAAAAAGACAGTGATGCCAATTTAGCGCCTTTCGCGCTAGATTTAGCGCGTTTTAACTACGCCAAACGCGCTTTTTTTCGTCTTAGCGCGTTTAACAAAAAAAGCGCTAACTTAGCGCGTTTTGGATAAAGTCAATAACATCATTTCAGTTAAATTTTTTTTTTTCTTTGTATAAATTTACCAATTTTCTAGTGTCCAAAACTCTGATAAAAATTTTTTAATTTCGTTAATGAGTCAGCTGTTGCAAATAAAATTCCCTTGTCTGTGATTAGAATTAAAAACGAATTTTAATACTGTAAATGGCAAATATCTTTAAATTTCACAACTACAAATATGTAGTCGTACTCGTGACAAAAAAAATTTATATAACTTATCAAGCATCTATTGTAGCTGAAGTACAAAAATCATTTGAATCGCAAGACTATTCGACATTTTATACGAGTATGTTGTTACTCGTACAAAGTTTGTTAAAGAAAATTAAAATAAAAACTAAGGATTTCGATTATTTGGTGATTCTGGATTTAGGATATAATTTCGAAGAAGCAATATTGCAAAATCTGAAAAAGAGTTGCTTAAAAAAGAATATTAACTCTTACATACATCGACTTTTATTAAAATTGAATTTAGCGCGCAGAAAAATAGCGCGTTTTGGCGATAAATAGTTGACAATGTTGTAACTCAGCGCGTTCTAGCGCGTTTTGAGAAGGTGAATAGCGCGTTTGGGTTGTAAATAGTTGGCATCACTGGATGTAGAGGCATAATATTTTTTTCTCTCTCTCTCTCTCTCCTATGCATTCAAAATATTTGTGTGCATTTGCGAACTCTGCGTTATCACTATTTCCAATTGCATCCACTGTGCATCGTTCTGTTGAAATGCTTAACATCCACTAGTAGCGAGTACCCAAATGAAATCGCATACATATTTATTGATTATTGAATTCCTTTAAAAGAAACCAAATCGCCAACACTAGAATTCTTAATGGCAGACAATGGCGGTATTTTTTATCTGTTTCTCCTTCAAAGTACTTAATTGAAATAAATGACAATATCTTTCAAAGAAGTATTTTTATTACCGCACAATATGTGTAAATACCTGGCGCGTAAATATATTTAATGATTTTTTTTTATATACAAAGTTTCTTTAATAAAGAGTGATTTAGTTGGCATTAATTTGTTGGGTTATTGGTTCAGTAGGATTATAAAAAATGTGGGCTAAATTAAAAAAATATATATTGTAAACATCAAAAGTAACTCAAATTGAAAAGATTTCTAATGAATTTGTTCCCTTTAGTTTATACGGAAGGAAAAGTTTTAAAATATTTAAAAGTTTTCAAAGTCTCATAACAAGCTAAAATGAATAAATTCTCGTATTAAATTTGACAAAAAAAAAGTTTGGGGATAAAAGATTAACCTTTCTTAAAATATTTTGAATGGAAATTTGAAATAACCCTTAAAAATCAATTCCTCCATCGAACTTAGTAAGCATTTATATGTTAATGTGCATGTCAAATCTATAAAGAAAGCAACCACCCTCCCTCCCCTTTTTGTCCTTTTTATATTTGTTTTTGTTTTTAGATTTTCTGGGATAAACTTTTTTGTTAAGAATGTTTAAAAAGGTTAAAGACCCACAAATCGATTGACAAGTAACAAAACACGCGTTTTCTGGCAACGCTTTTAAACCGTAAATTTTAAAATTTTCCTTTACAATAGTGACAATTATTGAAGTATGATGCTGGGTTGGTTGCCTTGGATAGATAGAAAAACTAGATAGATGGATGGATGCATGGCAGCCAGCGTGTTATTGCTAAAACGTGCCAAATAAATTGAAAAGCTCTTAATATTTTTTAGAAATCTATGAAAAAAAGTTATGAGATGAATTCAAGAAAAAAATCTACTTTGAAAATAGAGGGTAAACAACTAAATAAATGAAAAGATTTAAAATCATAAACATTTTATTAAATTAATATAAAGATAAATTGACGTGAACTTAAGGTTGTACTTGCTGCTTCAAGTAAGAAGGTGTGTATGTAAGAGGGCCAAGCAATAAGTCCATGATTTTTCGATTGAAACAAAGGGCTCTAATCGTCGCTTTCGATATCGAGCTGATTCAATCACGTTTTTTCAGTTTGAGATTATGGCATTCGATATCGTATCATATTATTGCATTGTTCGATAGCGAAAGCCATAATCTCAAATTGAAAAACGCGATCGAATCAGCTCGTTATCGATAGCGACGATTAGGCCCAGGATTTTGGATACATATATAATGATGCCTTTGTCTACTATAAGGAGCATAGGGCCGCTTGAGTTTTCGTTAATCTTCGCTTAAGTTAATATGATGAGCTCTGTATCCGATTTTGGATCTGTGGCTAAAAGTACGTCTCGAGGAATACAGTTGACACTGGAGATTTATCCGCCACCGTCAGAGCTTCGTCAGCTAACACGGCGCGCCGCGTGTAGGTGAGGTTGACAGTTGTGCAGGAGCTGCTGTGGGAGCGCATCACTACACCATTCGTAACCCAAGCAACCAAAAAATTCATTTTCCATTTCTAAAAAATTTTATCGCGTAGAGTTCGGAGGATGAGGAAGCAGTTCGTGACCTATTTCATAATTTTTTTTCCATCCTTGCATTGTCCTGGTGGACTTTTTCCTTACGCAAATGCTGCCGATTCTTTTTAAATCTTCACATAATATTCGCATTGATTTTGTAACCTTTGGATATATGAAATAAAATACTTCTTGTATGTAAACCGACTTATAAAGTGGGGGAAGGTTTATTCTATTATTATATTTAGGTACTTCTTCCTGACTGCTATTTTCTGGCGTATTATGACGGATGTATTTGTATACAAATGGGTCATTTATTTTATGCTGTAGAGTAATTTATGGTGAATGACCTATGAGTATTTTTTGACAAAAGAAGTTTCCAAGATTTTATTTTCGATATTAGTAATAGTTGAATATTTTATTCTACTCGCTCTAATTAAGTTTTTTTTAAATGATAAACACCTTCTAATGGCAATTTATTCACTCACATCTAAAGCAACTTGAACTACATGTATGTAAATATAATTTAAGGATTTTGCAAGCTTTTATCATATTGCTTAAGACACAGAAAACTGATTAAATAAGTATCCATAATGGTACAAAAAAAAAATTATATTTTAAGACATCTGCAAGCAAACTAATTATGTACACAACTGCATTTGTGCATAATACAAAACATATCGCAAAGATTGGCAAGACTAATTAGTGTCCATGTTTATGGTGAAATTAGATTTTCTTATGAAAATTGAAGAAGAAAACAACTGAAGTAAAGTCCTTCCTAATATACAAAATATGTTCAATTAAAAAGAAAGTAGAACTAGTTTTATTTAGTTACTTCTATATACCAAACAAATAATAAATTTTCCAACCCTGGACTTTGATTATGATTTTTATACTAATTTCTTTTTTTCTTATATGTATTTAGAATATATTTAATTAACAAAGAAAACAATTAGTTTTAGTTAGGTGCGTTGATATACTAAAAAAAGTTTAAGTTTTCCAGCTCCTGGAGCTGTTATTTTTTATTTTTCTAATTTTGTTGCCGAACTTTTCCTTCTGAAACATATAATTGATAATTTAATTACAAAAGATCGAAAAGAAATTAATTTGACCTGGTTATTTCAATAAGAAAAAAATTTTAATTTTCCAACCCTGGAATAATTTTTTTAGTTATTTTCTGAATTCTTTTAATAAAATATTTTTCTCTAAACATAAAATATATATTCTTAATTTATAGAAAAACAGAAAAAACTAATTTCAGTATGTTATCTACTGTTAAAAATAAAAAAGTTAAAATTTTCCAACCCTGAAATCGTCTGTTTGATTTATTTTGATTTTTAATACCACGAGCCATAACCTTGGCGGTTATGGTTAGCTTAAGCGATACATTTTTCGGACTTTGTTTTTTCGACGAAAATCGACTATTTGTGATCGCAAATAATAAATTTTGGTAAAAAAATTAAGTTCGAAAATTTTGTCGCTTAAGCTATTTTGGCGGTTATGGCATGACCAATTTCATTAGTTTTAGTATAGTGTGAATAAAAAAAGTATTAAAAATTTGTTTCAAACACCCAAATACGTATGTATGTGTTTGTTGTTTGTTTAAACAAATTTTTAAGTAAAACGCAAAAACTTTTTTATTCACACTACCCCATACATATGTATGTCAAGAAAAAGTTTAAAAAACTTCCGATTTTGCTAATTTTCAATACCAATCGATTTCAGACCATTTCTGACACACCAGTTCTGGACAGAAGTCTCTACCTTTTCTGGGAGCTTCGGAAAATTGATTTCACCGACAGACGGACATCGCTTAATAGTCTTCCCTATTCATAGGACCCAGAAAAAAATTAGTTTCAGTAGGTTATTGTTAAAACAAAAAAGTTTAAAATTTCCAACCCTGGAATCGTCTTTTTAATGTATTTTGATTTTTTAAACCAATCTAATTAGTTTTAGCTTTTGTATGTCAAGAAAAAGTTTAAATGTTCCAGCTCTGAAAAAGTCTTTCCGATTTTGCCGATTTTCAATACCAATCTGTTCAAAACAGAAGTCTCTAGCTTTTCCGGGAGCTTTGAAAACCCGATTTCACGATCAGACGGACGGACACACAGACAGATATCGGTTATTTGTGTTCCCTATTCATAAGCATTCCTTACCATTTTTGGGGAGGGGTATAATAATCTCAATCTGCTTTGATGTATGTGTGCTTATATTGAGCTGATAGAACAAAACTCATAAATTTGGAAATAAAACCGCGCAGTAGACTTAGCGGCTCAGTGCATTTAGTGTTGAATGGAATCGTTCTTAAGAACTAGTTCTTGTTCATTAGCGGCTCAACTCTATTCGTTGCTTTTGCTTACAAATACTAAATTTTATTTAAGCGCTTCACTCACATTCTTTGGTTTAATTAATTTAACTGATTGCTGCAAGTTTAATCATTTATTTAATTGTTTTGTGTTCAAAAACACTGGTATTCATAAACGATTGTTAAAGTTAAACAATTCTTTAAACCGGGTTTTCTTATACAAAATTCCTGCTTAACTGTAACAATCGTTAAGCGCAAGTCCTAATTTTCACTAAGCAAGTCGTATTGCTAAGCTGATTAGTTTGTTGGAGAGAGAGACGAGGGGAACATAAACATTTCTCTTCACCTCGTCTCTCTCTCCTAAAAACTAATCAGCTTAGCAATAAGACTTGCTGAGTGTAAATTAGGACTTGGTCTCTTAACGTAAAATAATGCATTTATTCCTGTTTTGTATCACTATCAATAACTGAAGATGTACTTAAAATAAAGATACGTATTCTTGTAAAAAAAATATTAATGCCCTAATTCTGTTCGACGAATGTATCGTCTTGTCTATGGACGGAAAAAAGAAGCAGTTTTGATTCTTTAAAACGATTATTATTTATTGTCTATGCTAGAAGGTTCGTGTATTTGCTTTATGATTTTGTTCTGAACATTATATCCAACACATATTTTTTCATAAATTTTTCAAACTATTGTATAATGATTTAATTGAATTTTTATGTTTTAAAAACATGGCAATAATATTTATATTTTTCATTGTCAAAGACAACAACCATTTTTGAAGAAAATAATTTAGAGACTTCAAAGACAAGAACTCAGAAGCATTTTCAAACAAATACGTCCTAAATCTTCTTACTGAATTAGGGCATAAATATCAAATATGTATATGGGCATTTCCACAAAAATGTAAATTTTTTGTAGCGTGCGACACCAAGCAAATATGCTTGTTTTTTTTTAAAGAAAACGAAACTTTTTTTTACTTCTTTGCATATTTGTGTAGGCCCTCAGCAGCTCTACGTTAGGTAAAATTTTAAGAAAAATCGAGTCACGTTGTTCAGAAATACAAGGTTAATTGCTTGCTGTCGCACGCGACAAAAAAGTGGAATTTCTCGGAGAAATGCCCATATGCATATGCAAAGGGTGGAAACACTTAAAATTTAGAGAAATGTATGAAATCTTTATTGGAGTCGGTAGAACGATGTGCATAATTCAATGTTTAAAGATGATTTCATGTTAATGTTGAGCGCGGATATGTCTGAAATGGCTCGTACGCTGGGTCCAGTTTGACATACTCTCGCCAACATATCGGCCGGCATCCTGCCAACAAATTCTTTAATATTGTCTTCCAGAGCGGGATTGTCCCTATATACATGAGCCTTAACATATGCCCACAAAAAATAGTCGAAAGGCATTAAATCGCACGCTCTAGGCGGCCAATTGACCGACTCCAAACGTGAAGTAAACTTTTCAATGAACTTGCCTTCCAATTGGGCCCTTGTTTCGCCTGCTGTGTGACATGTTGCACCATCTTGATGAAACCACATGTCAGCCAAATCGAACTCCTCCAGTTTGGGCAAAAAAAAGTAACAGAGGCCCAATTGCTGCTAATGGCGCCGAATCGATAATCCACGATCATCATTAACACTAGCGGATACAGCTGCGATATTTCCCTCTGTCTGCACTGTACGTATGTATGCGTGTTGGTGGTTTAATCAGTTTAATAATGTAATTTTGGTGCGAAATTTAGTCACAATATTCCGTATATTCGTCTCGAAGGTCACCCAAAGTGACCATAACATGGAAGAAGTGCACGGATGCACTTACTTAACCGAACATGAACTTTAATAATAAAATTTAATAATCTGCAAGCTTTGTTCGCTTGTAAGTGGATTCATGGTTAAATTATAGACCAAACTGAACATCTTTAACAGTCATGTGGTTACGCGAAAACAGCTGAGATGTCACAAACAGTGTTGCCAAAAAGAAAGTTGCTAAAAAATCAACTTCTAGAATACGCAAATATCTAGTCCTTCCTTGAAAAATCTGCATACTTTTATGTCTCTGGCTTCCTGCATAATTAGTTTATTTAATAAGCAGTGCAGCTACTAAAAAAAAATTATTTGCGGAACAGTAAACATTTCTATAGTTGCTGTTGATAATATGCTGACAAAGTTCATAAAGAGAAAGTTTTATAGCAACACAATATCTTTTGAAAGAAAAGAAAAAACTATCAAAGATAATTCAGTTTAGCAATAACATTAAATGAAGTTCTCTGAAAACCTACAGACCACCAAGGTAATTTGTAACAATGATTTTCATATATAACTTTCATATATATGTATATATTTTTTTTTAACTCCCTATTTAAACGAACCAACACTTTTTACAAACGTTTGCACACAAACATCGTCATCAAAATAATCGTATCATCAACACGTAATTTGTTCTCAAAAAATACATAAAATAATGAGAAACAACCAACATCGCGTGTTTAAAAGTGTCACGTACTTATTTATCATGTGCGCCTTTAATGTACTTTGGTCATTATTTCATACAAGTATGAATATAGTACCACGTCCAGATCAAAAAAAAATAAAATAAAAAAGAAGCTTACGTTCATTTGTTGGCTGGTTGCATGTGAACAAGCAGAAAACCCAAATCGAAAAGAGCAACGCTAAAAACTTTTAGAGGTTATTAAGTGAAATTTGTAAATTATTAAAATAACACAGAAATTTTTATAAAAAATATACTACGAGTAAGAGAAATAAATGATTATGTGCATATTAAATTATATTAAGTTTCGTGTTTATAAATACAATTTATCCGTACGCAATGTTTAAACATGTTTATATGCCAAACGTAATGTCCCAGCAAACAATTATAGAGCAGTCGTATCGATTGTACTTTTTGGAAAATAGAAAGTGCCTAAATCCTTTCTGTCACAAAAATACATACATACACTCAGGGAAAAGCTGTAACTTTAAAATAAGAACGCGTCAAATTAATTCAATCATTTTCAATATAATAGAAAATGTATATTGAGATATTTAAAAATAAATAAAATTAATTAATACTGAAAATCAATATTTTAAACATGACTAGACTTTCGTTAATGTTTCTTATTAATTCAATATGGTTTTTAATGATTTTAAAGTGTTTTTTCTCTGGGTGCATATGCATTCAACTTTAAGTAAGGATGAGTTAGCGAAAAAAGTGATAACTCTGTAACATTACTTGCTAGAATTTTCTTTTCCTTTATCGGTAAATGCTGTTATGTACAACATCGCAATCATAGGCTTAGAAAGGCCATTCTGAGGATGCAATGCGCCCCGCCCGCCCTATACTTAGGCTATGGATATTTAATCGACCAAAAAAATAAACGCATGATACTCGGCATATATTTTATTCCTCATTCGCCACCATATACATAATGGGTGTTTTTTATTGAGGTATAGAACTTTAAGTTGGCATCACTTTTTTAACTGGCGGCCATTTTGTCAGCTGTCAAGTGATTAATATTTAGTTTGGCTTGCCATTTCATCATGAACAGGTTGACAAAAGAACAACGCTTGCAAATCGTGCAAATTTATTTCGAAAATAATGGTTCAGTTCGCGAAGTTTACCGCAAGCTCCGTCCATTTTATGGTCGACATAATCGTCCATCAGAGCAATTAATTCGGTTAACCATGGATCGTTTTCGCACTACGTTTACTCTATGTGATAATACGCATCCGCAGAGACGTCGAACAGTGCGCACCGAAGAAACAATTGCCGCTGTAGAGCAAAGTGTTGAAGAGGACCCGAATGAATCGATTCGCCACCGTGCACAGCAATTGGAGCTTTGTCCATCAACTTTATGGAAGATTTTGAAGATTTTTTTTGTGGATGAGTTGTGGTTCCAACAAGACGGCGCTACATGCCACACAGCGCACGTCACAATCGATTTATTGAAGGAAACATTCGATGAGCCCATAATTTCGCGGAATGGACCTGTCAATTGGCCACCAAGATCGTGTGATTTGACACCATTGGATTATTTTCTTTGGGCATATGTGAAGTCGCTCGTCTACGCCAACAAACCAGAAACGTTAGGGGACTTGGAAGCCAACATTCGTGGCGTTATTGGCAACATACGGCCCCATATGCTCGAAAAAGTGGTTGAAAATTGGACCTGTAGAATTGGCTTTATTCGAGCCAGCCGCGGCGGCCACATGCCCGCAATCATATTTAAACATTAATGGCATAAAATTATCCTTCCAATAAAGCCAAATTGATGGACATTAAAACGATTTTCTTGTGTTTTATTTCAATTCGAAGTTCTATACCTCTAAAAAAACACCCTGTACATTTGCGTACATAAAATGTAATGAAATATGTGCGTTTATGCTTAATATCGGTGTAAATAAAATAGCCCTGTATATATGCATATGTAGCCGATTAATAGTTAAGAGTATTTTTATACTCATGCTTATGATTGTAGCTCATACAATCTATAAACTTTAGTTGTCGTTTAGAATGCGTAATTTAAAAAATTTTTATAAGCATGGTTGTTTTATGTTTATAGTGACACTTATTTAAAATCAATTGCGTGTTTTAATTTTTAGCTGTATACATTCATACTTGCTTGACGGCTTATACTCCAAGAGTACTTAAAATGTCATTCTCTGGTATCAATATCATTCACTTCTGGCCAAGAGAATTTTATTATCATGGATCTATAGCGCTCGTCGCTTACGGTAATTGGCAAACAAACGTAGTTTTCAGATTAATATAGATTGAAGACCCCGCAGCGAAAAATCCACTTTAAACAGTAAGTTTTTGTCAATGTATTCGAATCTACTATTGATTGGTATGATTCCAAATTCTGCAATTTTTGTTTACTTATGGGGCTCATCGCTGAAGATGAGTTTTCTTTAAAATTAAGGGTCAGTTTCGAACTGCTCCATTGCACATTCAGCTAAATTACATTGTCAGTTCCTGAGTCAAGTGAAATTGGCTCTGGTGCAGGCCCAGGACACGATGCCAAATTCGCAAAGTTTTTGCCGGCGAAAGGCAGAGTTCTTGTTAGCTGCGCGAAATCTACTGCATCGGTTATTTACTGAACCAGTTAAGTCATATTTACTGATCACACTGCGAATATTCTTCTCGGTAAAACGCTTATGGCCATGTGCGTAAAGTGCAAGTACAATTGTCGTTCCTAGAACACACATTTTGATAAAACTATTTTATCATTGTTGCGGAACTTTTTAATCAGGAATAATTTTTTCTTAATGGGGTTTAAACATAGCTGTTAAGTAATGATTACTAATCGTAATGATTACTAATTTGATTACTTTTTTTAAAGGTGAAGTAATGATTAAATTACGATTATATTCAGTTTCGTACTTAGTAATCGTGATTACGATTACTAATAATGGAAAAGTAATCTGAATTACTTAAAATTACTAAAAATAATCAAAAAGTAATCCGACTACTTTCAAAGATTACTTTTGATCCTTAATAAATAATCAAAAAGAATCAAAAGTAATCCTTAGAAGTAATCGGATAATTTTTTGACTACTTTTGATTCTTTTTGATTATTTTTAGTAATTTTAAGTAATTCAGATTACTTTTCGATTATTAGTAATCGTAATCAATTATTTATCAGCAATTCTTTTCAAGGTAATTTACTTGATTACTAATCGTAATCGAAATTTAACAGCTCTGGTTTTAAATTCAGTATTTTAAATTCTTATAGAATGAAATACTTTTTATTAACTAATTTGATTTTCTAAAGAAGAGAAGAAAAATTAAACTAGACTTTAGCTGGACGCAATATTGATTGTTTAGCGAGCGCTATGTGTCTCCGTGGTAATGTGGGTGACAAAACAAGCTGAATAAATGCAGAACTAATTTGTAAATGGTGTTTTTTTTAGAGTGTCACAACTTTGAATTGGCATCACTTTGTTTGGCGCGGAGTCATGGGCCCATATCTCTTCAAAAACAATGGTGGTCAGAGTGTTACTGTCAATGGTAAACGGTATAGGAACATGATTTGAAATTTTTCTTACCTCAATTACGTGGCATTAATCTTGCTGATATGTGGTTCTAACAGGACGGAGCCACATGCCGCACAGCGGGAGCTACAATTGATTTACTCAAAGAAACTTTTGATGAAAAAATAATTTCACGTAATGGCCTAATTAAGTGTGATTTAAACCCATTGGTTTATTTTCTTTGGGGTTATATGTTAAGTTACTTGTCTACGTCGATAAACTACAAACAATTGAACACCTGGAAATCAACATTAGAAGAGTTATCGGCGAAATACGGCCGAAAAGGGTGCAAAATTTTTTGGAAAATTTGTGTTCCAGAATTCGCTCTCTACGCGCCAGCCGTGGCGGCCACATGGCAGAAATCGTATTTAAACATTAATATCATACAATTTTCTTTCCAATAAAGCCCGTTTCATTGATATAAAAAATATATTTCCTGGTTTTATTATGATTTAAACTTGTGTCACTCTATAAAAAACACCCTTTACGTTCTATTCTGTTATTAATCTGCTGTTTTAATTCTGTTTGATTGAAGATCTGTATGTGTGGTTTGTTTTTCATATTTGATTCTGTTCTGTTGCCCAAATTCACAGTCCTTAGTTAACTAATGAAGGTGGTTTAACCAATGAAATTAATAAGAAAAATAGTTAGTTAAACCACGGGCTTTAATTAACTATATACTGTGAATTTCGACCTTAAAAATTAAAAAAAAACTGGTGTACTTTTATTTTTTGCAAAAAGTTTAATAAATTATGCAGAATGGCATCGAAAATTAAAAACTAATGAGGCCTTAAATTATAGACAATTCGTAAGATATAAGCTTCAACTGTCAAAACTTAGCAGTCGCTTTTGGAAGATTATTTTTATTGGAAGATATCGGCAAAGTGAAACAATAGTTTATGTTGGGTTACATGTTTCCATAAACTTATTATTATGTTATCTAAGTTTTTATACATTTCATGTGTTATAATATTCACGTTATCCTAAAATTGGGCTAATGTAATAACTTATTTGTGTTCATTTACAAGTTAGTTTCAATCCAATTGAGTGCAATAATAAAGATAAGCTGCGTTTCTGTGAAACATATTAAACTTTATTATATTATTTTGTTATTTGGAAGGGCAGGCAAGAGGATATTAAACACTTCATTAATCGGAAGTTCTAACAAAACAGACATTTGTAAAAAATCACTTCTATAATTAATGAAAAAAAACTGTAAAAGGCTTAACTACTTCTGAATGAAATATCACCCACAAAATATGAAATGAGTCCCAATTTGAGATAATAAATTAGTTCAATGGAATAAAGACATACCGTGAAGGAAGAACAGCTAAACTCCTGGTGGCCAAACCAGAAACGCTTTAAAAACTGAACCAAAGCTTGTAAATATGTACATCACAGAAGAAAATATTTCTAAGAAACAAAAAAGTTTGTAAAAAGTAAATAATTCTTAAAAATAAATTTAAAATTCTGTTCTTTAAAACTTTTTTTCACAATTTTTATTTTCAGTTTTATTGAAAAATCAAATAAAAAAATTAATTTATTCCCAAAATAATGAAACAGGCTTTAGCTATTTTAATTAAATTACCATGATTTTCATTGTACTCATTACATTCAAACTTAACGAAAACCATATATGTATATTTAAATCATTTAAAGCTAATGTCCTACAAAACTACATTTTTTACCCACCATTACATTAACGTAACAATTCAAAAGATGCATTTCTTTTTAAACAAAATTCGAGTGTTTGTTCTGACCATTTTAAAATTAACTATGCCTTTGGAGATTTGAAATTTTAAATTAGGTAACTGAGTAGAAATACCGGTTAGTGGTGAGACCATAATGGTATAATTAGTCGATTCGTATCGTTAGTTGACGGATCAGCTGACAAAATCTGTAACATAAATGAAAGCTGTTGCTGTTTATTTAATATGTATCTTAACGTAACTCTAATTAATGTAAAACCTTTCAAAATAGCGAATATTGAGTTACAAAATTGGGCGAAGACGGCCCACAGGACACGAAGGAATCGTCATACCGTGGGTAATCTAACCAAGGTTCTATGAGGCGACCTGAACGAAGATAAAACAAGGGGACTGTTGAAACTAAACAAGTATATGCTAGGAAAGTTGACTATCATGCTCTCTAATCTGCGAGCGCATTTGTACCGGTTTGGAGCCACGAATGACAATGAATGCAGGGCATGCATGGATGATATGTAGACATTGGAGCAGTTTCTTTGTCATTTTGCAGCTTTCGGCCAGCCGAGATTCCGTTATTTTGGGGATGACACCTTACAGGACATTACCCACCTTAGAGGTATTGACTGGCAAAGTTTAAGGGGAACTACGTGAAAAATACTGAGTTCCTATAAAGGTGGGGTTCGTTTTTTAATTTACATGAGAGCGCACAACAGGTCTGGACTGGCGTATGTGTATGTTCCCGGACTTGAGCATAATGGCTCTTCTTTTCAACCTAACCTAACCCAGCCTAACGTATGTAAGGTAGAAACCTACATAAAATAGATTTTTACGTGATAAACGTCAAGTTCTGGATTACATACATACCAGAGAACAGCAATGAGTAGTGAAAAAGTGATTAGAGTTGCATCATGACTTATAATCTCTTGTAATTATGCTCACCCATACTTATTGCAATGTTGTCTATGAATCATATTCCCTCGAAAGTTTGAAGTGCGGATCGAACTCATACTTACTCGTAGCATCATTTATGACGTTCATTTCGAATCTCCTTAACTCAATGCATATGGACGATACAAAATAAGTATGATTCACAATGCGAACTTCGCATACGAACATTAAAGTTCTCATTATGAGGTTGTGTGTTTCTCTGTTACATAATTATAAAACACCTTATTTACTAGTTTTGTAAAGCGTCAACCAGCTCGGCTCGACAACAAGCGGCCACCCTGTACGCACCCTAACGATTTTACTAAGAAATGCTGAATACAAATCTGGCATTTCTTGTGTCGTCATTTTCTAATGTGTTCACATTGGGTTTTTTATATGGAAAGAAAAATACCGGACATGACAAACGTTGCCACTAGCGCACACCATTGCGATTTCACAAAATGCCCTAGTAGACTTGAGTCCAACAGTTCTTTTTGAACTAGTTTGAGAGCGTTTGAATCAAAAGTTGTTTCAAACCCATTTAATTTACATTGATGTTTTTGATCGAACTTGTGTCCAACTGAACGAACTAGTTCAAAAAGAACTGTTGGACACAAGTCTATGCCCTAGTGTGTACTAAAGTCCTGCACAAGACCATTTATAAGAACTTTCAAGATATGGGAGATTTTTCAAATGTTGTTTAGCGTTTGTTTTAGAATATTTCGCTGCAGTAAAGCATTTGAAAAATCTCCCGTGTCTAGAAAGTTCTTATAAATGGTCTTGTGCAGGACTTTAGTGTGTACTCAGCGTAACATCCAGATTTAAGCGAGACGACAACTTCAAGAGTAACACGACACGAATCGACTAGTTCTACAATAACTCATACAATCGTAAATTGTAATAGCATGGATTGCCGATAGCTCGTTTAGGCCTGCATATATAAAATTGCAATCTTTCTAATGGCAGCAGGGAATGCCTATTATATCTGGTTTAAAACTAGCATTTCTATAATTTTCATTATTTGTTGCTAAGCAAAACCACTTTTTGTAGCGCTATGAGTATTAATTAAGAGAAACTGATAGAAACTTCGACGTCAATCATTTTGCACTTAAATTTTATTTATTTTATAGTGACTTTTCGCATTGCTGCTGTTTTTTACAAAAAAAAACTTTAAAACTAATTTGCAAAAATATATGTATGTAAATAGCAAAACACACGAATAGAAACGGAAAAAATTATTGCGAAACAACACAAATACGTTAGCAGCACTAATGTCAATAACACTGTTCGTCAGTGAACTCAATCGTAGTCATTTTCTGAGTTCATAGGCCCAATTTTTATTTTTTAATTTTTTCTTGTGCACGTACATACATGTTTTTTTGTCTCTACCACCACTGTGCTGTGCTGTGCTGTGCTGTGCTGTGCTGTGCTGTGCTCATGCAACTGCAAATCATACAACTTTTTTTAAGGTGTTGCTAAGCGGTTTTCTGGTGCTGCTTTTTTCACTTTATTTCTTACAATTTGATGTTGTTTCTTCTCTTGCTGTGTTGTTGCTAAGCCACCATCATCATTTAACAACAACGATATCATCGTCATCAGCAGAAAAAAACACATCTTTCTTTTACTGTCATCGTATCAGCTTGTTTTTCTTGAACTGTGTTCACACTGGCAATAAAGCTTAAATCACAGTTAATTAAAACTAGTTTTGCCTTTCGGAGTCAAATATGTAAATGCTGCAGCGTTTGAGTTAAATTTGAATCATAGATAAGATTTCATGGCAATAAAACTTTGAGATATGACTAACAGCCATAGATAAGGTTTTTGGCTAGTGTAAACATCTGATTAAGTTTCCATTTATTTATATATTTTTGCTATGCGGTTGTCGTATGCAAATACTGAAATATAAACAAATCGAGCAAACAGAGACAATCTTAAATAACAAGAGAATCTACTAATGAATCAACATTATAAACTTCCCAACCACGGTCTTCTTTATGTTCTTGATATTTTCTATTTATATTTTTTAGCTCTCAACTTGCTGTCTGTCACAGAACCCAACATCATTTGTCACGTTTACCTATTGTGGGTTGTCGTCACATTAATTCATACGAATAAACTTGCAACACATACGAAATAGCAACCAAACCAAATTTTTTGCATGCGATAGCCAACCTGGCGTGCGATACGTTGTCGTATGAGTTTCTGTAATATCAGAGGTTTGCATCACTTAAATGATGCACCATTCGAAATCCAAAATTTAAGCGACCAAGACCACGAACGGTAGAAAACTCGGAAAGTTTTAATCAGTCTACCCGTGGCGATTCTAACCTTTGAACTAGAAAATTCCGATATGCTTTAAATGTGTATAGATCGTCATTACAAAGACCTACGATGTAAGCTTAATAGATTTTTTAATTAATGTAAAAAAAAAGAATTGACTATTCTAAAAGATGAACGTTTGAAAGCTCTATAATTGGAATAACAAAAATCAATGCGTTTACGCCAAAAAAGGTTAATACGTTAAAATTCTGAGTTCGTTAGTTCCGGGCCTCCCACTTTTTTAATATCTATGTTAGTATATTTATTTGTTTAATCGACACCTAGACGTGAACAAAGTGAGAAAGACAGCTCTGTAACTTGATCAATAAAAGCCAATGCTTTTAATTAAAAGAAATTTATAACGTTAATACACTACGCCCTCGCATTGTGCAACATCTTGGGACCGAGGGCTATTGCAAAATCTTAGTTTTTTGCAATACCCGATTAAAAATTACATGGATTAAAATAGCAAATTTAATACTCTAAATCAAGGAAAATATTAGTTTCCCTATCTATACAAATATTGCATGGAGGGTGTTTTTTTAGAGTGTCACAACATTCAGTTGACATCACTGCTTTATTTGAGCAAAGCTTGCAACTTGTTGAAATTTGTTAATCAAAATAATTGTTCTATTCGTCAAACACATCGTGAACTTCTTCCATTTTCCGATGAAGCCCATTTATAGTTGAATGGGTAAATAAGCAGAATTGTCGCTTTTGTCGAAACACCATTCCATCCACAGAAAATTACTGTTTGGTGCTCTTTTTTGGCTGGTAGAGTCATTGGCCCATATGACTTCAAAAACGATGATGGACAGAATGTTACTGTCAATGGTGAACGGAATAGGAACATTATTCAAAATTTTTTCGTACCTCAATTACGTGGCATTAATCTTGCTGATATGTGGTTGCGTCAGGACGGAGCTTTCAAAAACACTTTGTATCCACATGAAATTAATGTGGAAAAAATAGAGAGAGCTGAAAAAAATTAGAGAAACATTTTTGGGTGTAAAAGGGTTATTATTCCATGCTCTTGTTTTTCTTTCATTTGCAATGGTATTGGTATTCTTGGCTTAAGCCAGGGTATTGCATTTTTCAAATGAGTTGAAGGAGTCCTACGGTGTTTTTGAATACCGAATAATATCACAAGAAATGCGATCGTAAATTTTTCTCGATTTCCTCTTTTTTTTCTTGTTCTTACACAACTAATCACAGAAACAAATTTTTTATTTATAGCATGAAAAAACAAGAAAATGTATTAAAAATATACATTTATAATGAAATATGCATAAATATGTATTTATTATAAAATATGCACTAAGAAATCGATGCCATTTTGTCGCAAATTTGTTGATTCGCAAAGATATGTTATTTATGTTGATATACGGCCAACGACAGAAAACATGTATTTACATGAAAATCCTTTCCCTACTCATAATCCTTCCTGAATTTTGTTAAGAAATGAATATTGTACCAACTTGCTGGTATGTTGTGTGGTTCGAGTATGATTTCTCAATCGCTTGATTGCGCGTGCATGCAATCGCTTTCTTGTGCTCGCAAATGCTTCAGGTACACATAGGCTTAAAGATTAAGTTTAAACTTTTAGTGACTGGAAAGCAGAGAACTGCATGAGTTGATTCACTTTCGCTCTCCACTTACTTTTACAATGCTTTTGTTTTGTTTTTTAACATCAATATGTACTAATGATATTGCTTGCAGTTTTACCTCTCTAACAATTGACTGTCATTAACTTAAGGTGACCATACGTCCTCTTTTCTAGAGGACAATCATCTATAAAATTTGTTTCCTCTATTTGTCATCTTTTTGTTGTCACAGTCATCTTTAATATTAAAAGAATGATTTATATTTTCTTTTTGTCGATGAAACAATGTATCTTCACCTTCATTTGCATTTTCTTACTACAACCAAGCTCCATATATGTATATATAACTTTTTTTGGTTTATTTTGGTTTTATAAGGAAGGAGGTTGTGACAGTTGAAATAAACGAAAAAAATCTCTACAATATCACAGCCTTGTACACATTAATTTTACCGGAGGCTACACTCAAAACAGCCTTATGGGCTTACCTGTTTTGAGTGTAGCCTCCGGTAAAATTAATGTGTACAAGGCTGTGATATTATAGAGATTTTTTTCGGTTTTTATGTTTTGCTACAGCGTGAACTGCGTAGGGGGATTTTAAAATTTTTAATTGTTATTATTGATTGTATATGAATGTAATTTTTTATAAAGTATGTAAAAAATTTAGACATTAAATTCAAATAAATTTTTTTTCTATTTTTGTTGATGTCATGTTTTTTCTTTCCCCGAAATTAACTCACTCTCTTTTTTAAAAATAAATAAAAAATTCTTATTGTTGTTTGATTGTTTTGTATAGTAATTAAATTACTCACAAAAGCACGTTGACCAGATGAAGTCTCAAGTTAATAAAAAATTGCGTATGAATTCATATTTTTTCTCGTATTAAAATAATTTATAAAATAGAATGAGCCTAGCTATTTTATTTTATAATATTCCATAAAACTATATTTGTTAGAAGGGATTTTAAGAAGTTTTCAAAACAATCATACTGATTCATTGCTTTAGTGAATCATATGAATGAATAGATATTTCAAGCAGTGGCATGCATTTGTTAACAACAGTCTCATTGATATGAATCATGCAATAAAATCTTTAATTTTTTTAATGTTAAGTGCTAGCTCAATATTAATTTTATAAAAAGCAAAATTATTCGTAATCACCCAGTTATCTGCTGGAAAGGCAAAAAAATTCAAGACGTTCTAAGAACTTCAATTGCCCTATTGAATTTGGAATTGTTGTGTTCAATAAAGTTAAAAATTTGTGCTCGTCTATTTTTACTAGTCGGAAAAGTAAACAATTCACAAACGTGGATATCGGCTGTTTTAATTAGTTCACGATATCACATTTAATTCACTTTGGAGTGGAGTTAAAGAACGTTTCTCGTATTATGTTTAGGAGTAAATTTATGGTTAGCTTGAAACAAGTTTATTATTTAATTTTAACAAAAAAAAGTTGTGTAATATAATTTTTAATTTGTCAATAATTTCCGTTGTACATTGTGCAAAAAAAAGTACTCACAAAAAATTAAATATCCTTTATGACGGCCTATGTAAAAATTACACACTCATTAATAAAATTATACATACATACATACATATATGATAATAATAATATTAATCATATTGTAACAATCTGCACACATGTACCAATTCTTCTTTGTGCATAATTTTCTCACAGCTAATATGATTATCTATTTTAATCTATTGAAATTAACATAAACGAAGTTACATCCAGTCAAGCGTACTGGTCAACAATTATAACTTGCTGTCACAGTTGTTCAATGCTAAAGCTTTAGCCAAGAAGATGTGATTGAAAAGTAAATTCAGTGAGAATTTAAAAAGACAAAAAAATACGGGCCAAATCTGGACCACCACTGGCTCATTGCTATGTGGAAGAAAAATTACTGTATGTATATCATGGCTTTCACAAAACTACTCGTGCGAACATGTATCTAAATCGATTAAAATAAAGAAAAAACATGTATACGAATAAAAAAAAAATAAAAAATAAAATCAAACATAAAATATAAATTTGCATGAAAGGTTGTTACACTTTTTGAAGAGCGGAAATGTATTTTTACCGTTTACTGTAAAAAATTAAACTAATAAAATACATCAGCGTATATTTTGTAATTTCACATCCGTAATTTCTATAGTTTTGGGATAGTTAAAAAATAACTATAAAAAAATTTGAATATTACTTCGAATAAAATAATGTTGATAATTAAAATACTTAGACATAATTGTGCAATTCACAAGCTCAGTCGTATGGTTTGTGGTTTAAATAGATCCGATTTTTGTTTATATGCTTGGGAACAGACAAATTTTTTGTAGTTATTTTATTTTATTTTTAAAATTTTAAAAATTTAAATCGACATTCATTTCACATGAAAGCATGAAATTTTACCAGGTATGGGAACTTTAACCTAATGCGAAGTGGTTATAAGTTTTTCGCTACAGGCAGACTTGATTAAAATAGTTTGAAAATTGAATTGAAATTAATTAAAACACGGTTTAGTTAAAATTATTGCCAATTTAAATGCCTATAAATTTATGATATACATGTATAAATAAAAAATATTTTTTAGAATAGAAAAAAAAAATAAAAAAATAATTGTTATCAATGTGCAAACTAATTATTGACAGACTGTATGTGTATTTATCTTTAAGATGGATTAGTTTTATGGTGCTAGTTATCAAATAATTTAAAGATTATTACAAATTAATCTAACATACATATATAATACTCCCAGACCTGGCCTCAATACAACTATGTATGTAAGAAACATTTAAACCCCAATCGAATGATTAGAATAAACTTTTAGATGGAAATTATTAACAACAAAAATACAGTATTGTATAACTAAACGTTTAGACAACGCATACAACCTTAATAGGGCATTTACATCTGCACAAAATTTAGCAAATTTTAATTAAAATCTTTATGAAAATCTGTACCGTTCACACCAATTTTTTGACATTTATCAAGATTTTTCTTATCCAAAACAAACCCCATTAACTGAAAAATGTCCAAAGCTACAGCCAAACAACTGCAATGTAGCCAATTCACACACTTAAAGAAAAATGCAGTGCT
The DNA here is from genome assembly GCA_944452675.1 of Tachina lurida. NCBI lineage: Eukaryota > Metazoa > Arthropoda > Insecta > Diptera > Tachinidae > Tachina > Tachina lurida. The sequence continues at coordinate 36,281,840 of OX101754.1, read as the reverse complement.
GCCACATACATATATAAGCGAAATTCCTCCGAAATACAGTGATGCCAACTTGGTGCTTTTGGCACTATTTTTAGTGCTTTGGAAGACTCAAAACGCCAAATTTTGAGCGTTAGTGCCAAACTAAAAATGTACTAAGTAGTGCTTTCAAATATGTATGTTTTTTTTTAATTACTTTAATAAAAAACTTGGTGTATTTATTTTTTCAGTGTAAAGCATACACTTTTCGTTTGAATATATCATTAAAGATGATACTATTGCAGAAATAGAGAATAGCTCAGAAAAGATTAAACATTATTAAATTTCACTCGTTTGAATCTTCATTTCTTTTTCACGTTAGTTCATTTTACGCTGTTTTTGATCTCAAAATTACCTTTTTTTATGCTTTTTTTAAATTTTGATTTGCATTTGGCATCACTGCCGAAATGTTCTCTTGAACGGTTTTCTCTTTTCTATAGTATACATATATTAATTAAATATCTTTTTATTTCGATGTTATATCTGTGCTTTCCAACGTGTTCGCAAAATTTTAGCGGAATTAATTTTTCTAAAAAAGTTAAACTTTCTCGAAAATAAACGCTAGAAACGGAAACTGAATGAAACCCCCTAATGCTGGCCATACACTACACAAGTTCAGTGCTCAAGTCTGGCACTGCGTAAACTAAGCTAGTGATACACAATATACAAGTAAACTGTGCATTTTTTATTTTAATTCGCCATAATGCTGGTGATTATTTGTATATTTCTAGGAACTCTGTCCAGAATATTTGTTCTGCGTTCATTTCTTGTTGTGAACTCTTAAAAATTCACGAAACAACTGAGCGTTTGCAACATACACTACACAAGTTCACTCTACAGTTTTCAAACTTCAGCAAATATCAAAATCATTTTGATATTTTCTCAGTTCACTGCGTAAATAGTACAACCACCCCCATACACTACACTAACGCACTGTACAGTGCCAGACTTGTGCAGTGAACTTGTCTAGTGTATGGCCGGCATAAGCTCTCATTCAACAACTTCTGGAATTCTTATGGTAAGAAGTGGTGAAAATTTTGAATTTTTGAAGTTTGTTTAAACTCAAAAACATCCCTATGGAATTTGGAATATTATATTATATTTTTCGCTTGAATTACTCTAAACACCACTTTTACTTTTATTTTTTTGATTGCAAATATTAATTTTTAAAAAAGCTCAAACAGTAAATGAATGTTTAAAAACACAAAATGTATATTTAGTTGGTCTGAAGCGTGAACTAGTGGATTGCAATGAAAATGCATAAAAAAAACATTAAAAACAAGTGAAAATTTAAAATATCGAAACACCAACTGCGGGCAAATTTAAACCGTTAAAGATGGTAAATTATCATTCGAAATGAAATATCATAAGAGAAATCTGAAGATGACTTTAAGCAGTCGGTGAAAAATAGTTTTGACCAAAGAAAGTGTCCACAGTGCAGTTTAATGCAATGTTTCGTCGTGTGAATGAAATCTGTCGTTATATTAATGAAAGTGATTCAACGTAATGGTTTCGTTGCTGTTATGAATCGTTTTTCCTCTAGTGTATGTAAATATTTTGATGTAGATGTCTGCCTTATATACGAAAATTTATTGCAAATGGAATATGTGAATTGGTTTGATTCATTGCATTTCAATTTGCTCATGTGTTTTGTAATGAAGGCTCAAAGTTAATAAAGTTTCGTATATAAGGCAGACATCTACATCAACTGACACCACACACAGTGGACCAAAACACAGAAGAACGCTGATGAGGAAGGTTTAGTGGCCTTCGAAAACAGCTGGCTGTTCCGTTCAATTATGTGTTGTTGTCAGAATATTTACAACTAACTTTGATGTTATTTGTTCATTAATAATTATCACATGTAATTTGGCTTAAAAAGCGTTACGAACATTAGCCTATTCAATTCATAAGAATATATGGTGCCTATTTTGCAATTTCTAGATTGCTTTTTCATATGATCACTCACAAGAACGTCCAAGTAAAAGAAAATAGAAAGCAATAGCGTTGTATTTCAAAGCAACCCTTTCAAAACGTTAAACACAATAGAAACTGTCGGCGAGCAACGACCAAGCATAATTTTATTTTTCAAGCTTGGAATGAAAAATATTCGGTTTCGGCTAATCGGCCGATTCTTGCCATACGCCGAATGCTGGCCGATTACCAACTTTTGGCCGAAGGCCGAATCCGATTAATCGGTCTAACTCTACTGTAGAGGTACCAAGTTCGAGGCTGACAGCACTGTAATTTAAAAAATAAAATAAGAACACACACCTACATATGTGCAATAATTGAAAAGAAAAAAATTTTGCCGCGATAGCCTAGTGGATGTGTGCTAATCTGTTAGAATTGAGGTACCATGTTCAAATCCTGCAGGGTAAGTTAAGTAAGGTATTAAAAAATAAGTAAGTTAAAATAAATAAATAAATAAAAAAATAATTTACTTTTTTAAGTTATCGAAATTAGTTCGATATTCTCTCACTTTTGATATTGCTAGCGAAACTTCGAAATCGAATGTTTTTTGGGACAAAACTGATCCACAGGTGAACTTTTTTCGATTCATTTTTGAGTGTCACTCTCGATAGTTTTACTCGATGAATGTTCGAGATACATATATTCGAAATCGATATCAATAGCGAAAGTCTTGGTCAACTGGGAATATGTATGTATATGTATTAAGGTATTTACGAGTATGTGTGCGACTATTTGTACATATTTAGAATATGTGTGTATAAAAGCTTTGAAAAGTTGTTTCACAATTATTTTTCTTATTACTTCTGACAGCTAAATAAGTGAAAAGAGATTATTAGTGATAAAACATTAATGACTGAAAAAAAAAATAATTTAATGTGAATACAGCTCATTAATGATTTAATAAGCCGAAATGTGAAAGCTAAAGGAAGTAGCCGAATTTTCTTTTCAGTTACATTTCGAAAAGGAAGCTGAATAAATGAAAAGGGTTAAAAGTAAAAGTGTTTTACTGTTAAACTGATTGAAAAATTAAAAAATTAATTAGGTTTTTCTTACATATGGAATCAAAAGGTCGTTTGTTACGCATTTCCTTATTATGGGGATATAGTAATTATTATCGTTTTCTCTGTTTAGGAAAATATATTAACACTTTAATCGAATGGGTTGTAAAAAAAGTAATTAAGTGTTAAGTTGATTGAAAAATTAATTACTTTTTTCATACATATACGAGTATAAACTCAAATAAAGGGCTGTTAACATGTTATGTAACGCTATTTTCGAAGTTTTTATACCCCCCCCCTCCCACCTTCCTTAATAATATTTTCAGTATGAATTTTCTAAACCGTAAGAAATTCTTATCTTCACCCCCTCCCTGGAGCGTTACATAATATGTGATGAGCCCCTAAGGGGAAAATCTAGCTTCTGATATATGTATTTTCTTGTTCTGGGGATATAATTTTTATCGTTTTTTTTTAATTTAATTTATTAACACCTTAATTCCATTAATGTCCACAAGCAAGATCTGCAAGAGATATACAATGAGTATTTCTCTAATTTGAAATATATAATAATTTTATTTTTTGGCAAAGAAATTGATACCCCTTTTCGTACTAAAAAAAAGTGCAAGTTATAATAAATAATGAAATCTGTATTGCTTTAAAATTATCAAGAGGTTTGTATTTATCTTCAAATTTACTGTAAATGAAAGTAAAGCTAATAAAAATTCGTTTTTTAAACATTTAAGAACAACAATCATGCTTAGTAGATAGTTGCAACAAAGAGTTATTTCCGCTAATATTTTTGTATAATTAATGGAATTTTTATTTGTAATAACATAATTAACGATATGAAACAAAATTTAATTAAAAAAATATACAAAAAACAATTATTCTAATGATTGAATTAAATATATAATTTAAATTTTGAACGAATTAACAAGGGCCTAATTCCCGAAATCGATTACAAGACTCGAACATGCGAGTTGTTTAACTTTTGGGATTTCCTCATTCGATTAGGAATAACACATATCGAGCCAATCGAATGCAACCATTCGTGTTTTTACTCACAAGTAAAAAGGCATACGAAATAACTTTTAATATAGAAAAAGTGAAAAAGAATGTAACTTCAGTATTTCAGTTATTTAGGGCCAAACCCCTCGATGTCGACAACGTTCGGCTTGTAGCACAATTACATTTGTTTTTGTATTGAATGTAGGTAAGTGTGCGACAGGTCGAACGTTGTCGATATTGCGGAATTGTCCCTGTACGTATAAAAACTACAAATATAATGAAATTCTGCTTGACTTTAAACATAACAAAATACACTTAATTTGCAAAAATGTTTCGCCCAACAGTTGTCAGGGAAAATAAAAAATCAATCAACTCAGGGGGCATCCAACTAACAAGTTAACTGATTCTGGTCAACCCATAAAAGATTGACAAATGTGGCTAGTGCTCTATCCTCTAATTTATACTAATTAATTAATATTAAGTTATTAATTAAATAAATATGAAAATAACATTTATAAACGTTTTTTTATTCTATTTGCATATACACACAGAGAAAACAGTGCCTACTAAATACCTCATAAAATAGAACAAAATTAATAAGAAATCTCTATGGTTTTTTTAATAAGGAAATCTTATTAATTTCATAGGGAAAACCTTTTTGAAAAAATCAAGAAGAAATCTTCTAGTTTTTATTAGGTTTTCTTATTGATTTTTTCAATAAGGTTTTATTCTTGTTTTTATTAGGCGACCTCATAAATAATAAATTGCGTCTTTATTCTCTGTACTTATGTATTTTCGTTTAAATTCTATACCATATATGTACATATGTATGTATGTATGTATGTAGTATATTGTAGATGTTCTTAACTAACTTACTCACCAACAGTGATGCCAACAATTCAGAGGCAAAACGAGCCAACCGAGTAATCAAAAAGAGCTAAATCTAAACATTTGGAATTTTTCCGTTTTAAATCTATGAATATTATTCAATTTGTACTTCAAGTTTTTTTTTAAATAGTAAAAATAATAGCAAGAAAAAATAAAAGATCCATTGCTAAAAACGGTGTAAGTACTTCAGCATATACAGATTTGCGTGCGCAATTTGCGTTTGTGTTGGAACGTCTAGTGAAAATTATATGTCAGGCCAGGATAGTACAATATCGTTAAATGGAGCCATAAATTTTTTATGCTTTTGAGTCTTCGAATGGCCTAGTAAATCAAAATCCATTTTTTAAACGAGGATTTCATTCCCAAATTTTCCTATATTTTTGGCAGTAAGAATCCATTTAATTATTCAGAAGCGTTTTATTAGGCTAAAAACGGGAAAAATTACTATAAGATGCAAAAAGTTCTAAACGTACCAATTCCACAATTGAAAAGAGCTGCGTTAGCTCTTTTCTTTAAAAAAGAGCTAAAGGGAAAAATATCGAGTTAGAAGCAACCAAAAAGAGCTAAATCTAGCTCCAAAATAGCTAAGTTGGCATCGCTGCTCACCAAGTATTAAACCAGCAAACTTGTGACTGATAGACAAGCACTCTAACCAATATGCTAACAAGCAGCCTGAATAACCATTGAAATTATTGTGCAAACATTTTTATACAAAATAAAACAAATGTTCTATGTCTATTTATAGATATGAAATAACAAGACACCTCATAAAATCAAGAAGATTTCCTTATTAAAAAAATCAATAAGATGCTTTACACATAATCATATAGGAACCTACTAAAATCAAGAAGAAAACCTTATTGAAGAAATCATAATAAAAATAATAAAATCAAAAAGAAAACCTTTTTAAAAAAATCAAAAAGACAACCTATTAAAATCAATTCGAAATCCCTATAGTTTACAATTTATAAGAAAACCTAATAGAATCAGGAAGTTTTTCTCTATGGATTGTTTTTTTTTGTGCCAAAAATAACGAAAATTGAGTAAAAAAGTTGTGAATAATAGAACTTCTTGATTTTATGTGGTTTTCTTCTTAATAAAATTAATAAGATTTACCACATAAAAACAATAAGGAATCTCTATGAAAAAATCTTCGCTTCTCTCTGCTGGGATACCCTTAGCCTAAAAACGGTTCATAGAGAAAATCTTCTTGATTCTATGAGGCATTTTTTTCTCGTGCATACATATGTTTTTGCATACACACATACATACACATGTTGTGTTTTCAGTGTTGTGAAATGAATTTGTTTGCCTTTTTTCAACACTGAAACAAAAAGTCGATTCATTTGTTATCGAGTGACATCATCAGAAAATTTCTTGCTATCGAAATTAATTTCTATTTGAATACAACTTCTATCAGGAGTGCGGGAATTAGCCCCCAGGTTGATAGAAACTCATAGTGAAATCGATTAAGTGTAATTCAAGGGTTCTAGTGCGAAATCATTAAAAGATCTACAATCAAATTCTTGAAAAAATTGAAGAACTTAATATCTTCATATAAAAACTCCGAAATATGATTGAGAATTACTAAATATCGAAACATAATAAGCTATAACTTAAACAAAAATTGCAACATATTTCGTTCTAAGTCCTCCAATGATTCAATAACTTAATATTTGAATTGAATGTTATTTCAAAACTTTAAAAAGTTGATTGAAAAACAAGCAATTTTATATTATTATTTTTTCTTAATTAAACAAATTAGTGAAGCTTTCAATGATTTAATTAAATTTGGTAGTTGCAAAAACAAAAAAAAATTATTTTTAAGTACTTTTTTGTTAGAGCTTATTTTTGTTTCTTTGTTTGATTTTCAGATGAGATAACTTTTTCCGTATACTTGGTAGCTCCATTTTGCAACATTGCCCAACCCAATTCTATTTATGTATAAATTAATTCAATTTATGAAGTTTTTGATTTCCAAAAATAAATTAATAAATATTTTTCCAGCAAATGGAATCTGCTTATGCTGTGATTTCCTTAATTCCATCCTATAACGAGTTTCTAATCGCCATATTATATGCATACACATAAATTTCTCAACCTTAATTTTTAAGAGTCTTCAAGTCTCTATTTTTAACTAAAACGCAATTTGGCTGTTTGTTGACTTTTAAAAGAAAGATTGTCGTATTTTTAATAACACTCGTAGCAAAAAAAAAAAACGTGCCTTAATTGAAATCCAATTAAAACTTATTTTGTATGCCACAAGGTCATCTCTTTGGGGAAATTAGAAATGACAGAAGAAGAAATGCTTTCATTAATGTGGAGAAAAACACAAGAAAAATGAAAAATCTGATGCAATAGCCTATTATATTACCACAATGAAAGCTGTTTATTTTAATTATAATACCCAGAAAAGATATTCACGAAAATGATAAATAAATCATTTGAATAGGCCAAGAAGAAAGACAAAATTTACTTCAAGTTTTAAATAACAGCCTACTGCCGACAATCTCCTTCGCTTTTCCTGATTGGCTACAATAGAACGCAGTCACAACTTTTCCAAATCACATTCAAAGACAAACTTACTTGTGTTGATGCTGGAAATGTGACTACTATCTATGAATATTACTGTTGGCATGACTATGATGTGTAATTGTGGCCAAATAGGAAATTGCTTTTTGTATAGCAACACTGAAACACTACCTCATGCACAGAGTTTTATGTACATATGCTTATGTATGTATGCTTGAACATTAATATGAACATAGAAACTTTGTGAATTGTTAATAAAGTTGTATTTGAAACTAACAAACCAGGAACACTAACACAATCCTAATAACATAAATCAATTTCTCTTTACATAATATACTTTTATTTCGTATACGCTCATGAATATTTGTGAACCAGTGTACCTTTAACATTTTGAGTAAAGGCGCGGAAAGAGACCTGCCAGGCCCTTTTGAAGGCCTTAAATGCTTAATTAGCATTTGACGAGTTGTGTTAATCTTTATAACTTGCTAGTTACGTATAATTTCCTGAGGCGGCTTGGTTGCGCTCCAGGCGTACTTTTGCGGCTTTGTTTTGAGACCAATAAATTCAAAATGTGAAAGATGTAAAGCTATTCCTATACTATGAAAAATGCCCCTTATAAAAAATAGTGAGAACAAAAACTGGCCCCAAACTAAAACATGAAAAATATTAGAAAGAAAAAAAATTTAAAAGCAGCCCTCCAAAAATTTGTTTTGCTGCTTTTTTAACAAACATTTTTTGCAGATACTTTTTCAGTTGGGCGTCTTTTGGCCCCAAATAGTACCATTATATTTTTGAATACATACTAGGTTAGCCCGCAAAACTTCTCTAACCCTCAATTATTTTATTTTTATCGTATTTTTGGGTCATATTTGAAGGCAACCTTAGAACCAGATTTGCGTCTCTATTCCTGTCACTAACTCGTTGACGAGCCTTTCGCTCTCAATTTCGCTGATCGTCAGTTTCATTGTACCTGCAATTTCATTGAGTACCAATTTAAATGTGTCCAAGCCATAAAGTTGCAGTATAGATGAATAACCTAGATACAAATGTTCCACTGTCCTCTTTTTGGACACGAGAAATTTACTCGAATTATAGTTTTACAAATATATCATAAATATGTCTTGCCAGTAGGGTTGTCAGATCTTTTCCGACCCATTCGCCAAATTGATTTTAAAAATTGCCAAAAGTCACCAAATTCAATTTTATGTAGTTTTTCTTAATATATATTTGATAATAAATTTGTTTTTACATAAAAAAATTTTAAGATAGATTTTTTTTTAAATCATCGTATAAAAATTTAACGAAAAATCGCCAAAATTAGAAATGAAATCGCCAAAAATTATTTCCTGTAAATTTTGTCATTATGTAAGAGTATTACTAATGATTACAAATGATTGGGCGAACGCCAAAAATTCTCTGCACATGCATCCAAAAATAACACCGGCTCTTAGTGGATTAACAAATTTGAAGAACTTTGGCACCTCCTGGAAGATATTTTTAACAGCTTGTAAATAATATCACTGAGAACCTAATACGTTTAAAAAATTAAAAGCCTTACATGAAAACTTCAGAGGCCCACAAATAGGAAAATATGGTTTTCCTAAAATGTTTTGTTATATTAAAATGCATATTAGTGCCCTTAATTATGAAATTGGTTTGAGTCATACATATATTTTTTTTGTCGAGATATTTAATATATTACATTTGAACAAATCAACAAATATTTTTGTATTATGCAAGATTTTAGGTTAGACTTGTACTAGACTCGATTAATATAAATTTATTTAATATCTATTAAATATTTATTATTATACAAGGATGTTTGCTGTCCCCAACTTTATTTATTGCCGTACTCGTAAACTATTAATAGTTTACTGTCATCAACATCAGTAGTGGACTTTAATGGAGGATTAATGAACAGCTAGAGGATCTTTATTACACAGCTGATTTGGTACTATTAGCGACAAACAGAAGAAGATGATATACAGAAAAATATCAAATTTAGCCTCCACGTCAGTAAAATGCAGTCTTCAAGACGCAATAATTTTTTCTGCCAAAAAAACCGACTTCAATGCAAAGATTTGATAAAAGAAGCTAAGAAGAAGTATGTGAAATATAAAATTAAATTTTAATGTGCGTGCCTCCGCCCATTTTTTAAATGCAAGATGGTGTGTTTTTCAGGGCTTAGGGTGTGTGTTAAGTTTTGTACAAATCGGTAGAGTAGAACCACGTTAAGTATAAAATTTAATTTTAATGGGCGTGACTCCGCCCATTTTTAAATAAAAGATTTTGTCTATTTTAAAGCTAAATTTGTGTGGTAAGTTTCGTAAAAATTGGTTAAGTAGAACAGCGTGAAATATTATAATAAATTTTATTGGGCGTAACTCCGCCCATTTTTTTAATTTTCAAATTGTGTAATTACAAGAACCAAAGGTGTTTTATTGGCTTCGCAGCAATCAAATAATTAGAATATCATAAAATTATATAAAAAAAAAATTTGGGCTTATACCCGCCCACTTTTTTACAATGGAACCAATGGGAAGCAATATACCATCTCAGACAAAAAAATTGTTTCAATCGGTCTAAAATGTACCGAGTTAGGAAGTTACACACCTAAAAAATAGAGACGATCTGCTAACCTCCTCCTTTTTTTGAAGTCGGTTAAAACACGAAATGCATGATCGCGAAATCTGCCCAAAACCAAACGTTTCCTCTAAACAACACACCAATTGAAAATGTTAATAAATACAATAACTCCTGATGGCGGTGCTACAGATGATGTAGACTCGCGTAAGGCCGATATAGCTTTCTTTAGCCTACGAAGTATGTAGAACTCAAACGCACTCTCCCCTAGGACAAAAATACATATATGTATGTATGCAATGCCTGCGTGAAAAGCATTTTGCTGTATGGTTCTGAAACCTGGCCAGTTAACGAAGTCATCAAACACAAAATACAAACTTTTACCAACAGATGTCTACGGAATATATTGAAAATATGGTGGCCTAGAATAGTCAGCAATGAAAAGTTACTTTTAAATCGCGAACGAAGACAACATCGACACTCAAATAAAGAGACGGAAATACAAAGAATGGAAATACATTAAGAAAACCATATAACGAAATTTGCCATGAAACCCTAGCATGGAACCCCCAAGTAGCGAGAAGAAAAGGAAGGCCAAAGATAATATGGAGGTGCAACATTTTCAAGGAAACCAATAAATCGTTCAACGAACTTCGGCATATTGCAACAGACAGACAAAACTGGAGATTCAACGTAGATAGCTTATGTGCCTGGAAGAATTTGCTAAATAAAAATATTAAACATTTATTGAAGTTTTTTTTAAGATTTATTGAATATTTGGAAGTAAAAATTCATATCTCTCATACCTAAATAAGAGCGGCAAGCGCTGCGTTAGCAGCAGGGTACACATTTTCAGTGCATTTAAATGTGAAAATATTATTTGATTGTGCTGAAAATACGTACCCTACTGCTAACGCGACGCTGGCCGCTTTTATTTAGGTAGAGGGTGACTGAGACCACTTTCATAACAAAGGGCACATTTCTGAAAAGTACTTTTTTCCAAAATCGTTTACTGAAAACACGAATAAAATTGTGGTACCATTTTTTATATTTTCATTTTTTTATTAATACTTATATGTATTAAACTATTTAAATATTTTTTCCCCATTAATAGTTTGAGGCCACTTTTATTTTTTCAGCTGGGATTTTCATTTCTCATTTTTAAGTTTAAACTCCCTTTTAATTTTTAATTAATTTTTTAATTAAAGAGCCTAATTAAAATGTGACAAATTTATTCAATTTGTTTAAAAAAAACTTGTGAATTGGGCCCTTAAATGGAAAACATTTCTTCAAAATTCGTATTGCTTTTGACAATAGCAAATATTGTGATCATCTTTCGTTTTTTTTAGTTTCAGATAATTTTTCAGGGATTATCAAAAACCAATGATTATTTTTCTATAAGAATAAGAATTCTGCTTTTATTCTTGTTTCCCCAGAATTTTAGATAAATCTATAGAATGAATTAATTATTTGAAGGGAAACGATGTTATATTCCAATTCCAAATTCAATCATTATTGTTACAGCAGATATATCCACTAAATAAGGCCCTATTTGAGGCCTGCTTACTTATGTTGCTGACCGCTTACCTACTGGATAAATTTGCAAATAAAGAAATCAATTTGTTTCAAGTTTATTATTTTAAAAAGTTTTAGGTTTATTGCGTATACACAAACTGAAAATTTAAATGATATTTAAGTACAGTTAAGCTTCGGTATGACGATGTATAAGGTAAATAGAAAATATCCAAAGGCCAATGTTTTTGAAAAAGTTTTTATATGTACATATGTATGTATCAGAGTACAGCAATAAGTAGTGAAAAAGTGAGTAGAGCTGAATCATGAATTATAATTTCTTGTACTTATGCGCACTCATAATTATTGCAATGTTGTCTATGAATCATATTCACTCCGCATCGAACTAATACTTAGCAACATTTATGGCGTTGTTAATTTTAACTCTCCTTAACTCAATGCCTATTGACGATGCAAAATAAGTATGATTCACAATGCGAACTTCGCATACGAACATTAAAGTTCTCATTATGAGGTTCTGTTGCTTTTTTTTTTTTGTTTTTTTGCCATGAATTGAAAAACAACCCTATTTACTATTCTACTTATTGTATTCTACTTGCAAACTGTTTAGTTACTAAACTTTTAAATAAACATGCATTCATGAGTTGAGTAAGCTGAATCAATGTGAGTAGTATAAGTATTTTCCTGAAATTAGAAATCAAACTGAAGTGATTTATTAGTAAGAGTGTGGTATGACTATGATGTCAACGTCGCAATCATATTTTTTTTTATTTCAACCTATACTTATAAATCAATGTCATCGTGAGTATACGTAAATCAGAGTAATTGAGTTTAAATGATGTCTACTCACTTATATTTAAAATTTTGTGATTCAGTATGAATACCGAAAAAACGATTCATTGCCGATCACTGGTATGTATATGAGCATTCTTAATATACAGAATATTTTGCTGTTAATCATATATATTCACAACATAAATGTGAAAATAGGCCAAGTTCCTGTCGAAAATTTCGGCCGTCAAAACTACTGAGATCAAAATTTCGACCAATTTCTTATTTGGTGATTAATTATTTAAATTTGTCATCGTCATTGTGTCATCTGTCATTTGTAGGTAACCCTAAGAATTGGTCTTACCTTCTTTAGGAAATGGTTAGTGATAGAGAAGACAGATGGTGAAGGAAGATATAAAGGAAAGCTTCATTTTTTTAAAACTTTGCTTTTTGAACTTTTTTGTTTTTTAAGGCATCATTGCAGCATCTCTGACGTGAATGATTCTGCTACACAACACCGATCAAGGTTGAGTGAGCAGTGATTATGCCATCATCACTTGAAGTAGATAGGCATAAAGTTAAAGTTTTAAAGGCATGCTCACGCACACTTTTGCTCGTGTTAAGTGTTAAGTGTTGTAAGGAAATGAATAAAAATTTCAACCGTCGTGCTTCAAGACGTGTATAAAATAGTGACAGGTGACGAATTCTGGGGGTCTACTATGTATGTAATTCGAAACGAAAGAAAAAGCTTTCGAATTTGTATATTTATAACATGTAAACTCGAAAGCAAATTCTTTCGAATTGAATTACAGAGTAGATCTCCTGGATATATGCTTCTGTGCCGGAAACAAACCGCCATCGACCGTGTGGGTATTCCAAGACGAGCTAAAGCCAACAAAAAGAAGAAATACAGCGAAGCAAATGGTCGCCTGTCATGTCGCCACTGTTACGCTTGGGCAACGTAGAACTGTCAATTCTGAGTGGTACACGACCATTTGTTTACTGGAAGTCTTCGGAGATGTTCGTAAAACTAACCCCCGAAGCAAATCATTGTTCATCATGACAATGCGAGCTCTCACACATAACGTCAAACAAGTGAATTTTTGAGTAGTCAAAATATCGAATTGCTGACTCATACACTCTACAGTATTGACTTGGCACCCAATGACTTCTTCTCGTTCCCCAATACCAAAGGTGAACTGCGTGGTTAGCGATTTACGAATAGCAAAGAACCAGTTGAAGCGTTCAGAAACCATGTTTTGAAGGTGTCTTAAGAGGAATGGAAAAACTGTTATGACAAATGGTTTGAACGAATGCGAAAGTGTATTGATCATCAACAGGAATATTTCGAAAAACAATAAAGCCATTTTCATTTAAAATTTTTTGTTATTATTTGCTATTCCCGAAATATAACTAGTAGCCCTCGTATCAGTCTCCATTGCAAGTTATTTTGAGAATTTCGGAAAATTCTAAACCATTTACGGAATTTTTTATGATGTGCAATTTTTTGTATCGCTATAATTTTTTAAATTTACGGGACGATTTTGTCTAAAAATAAAACATTAAAATCAATTCCTATAGGGTATTTTTAGGAATATGCTAAGAATACGAGTAAAAAATTCTATAAAGAAGTCGTGCCCAAAGAGCAGCAAGTCCTTGAAGAGAAAATGTTTTCTTAATTTTTTTCAAAAATTTAATTTGATTGGACTATAATTGCTTTGTCTTGTTTAAATTTTTCATTGCTGTATGTGTATTATAAATGTTGATTAGACCTGAATATGTAGCATTACATGAGTGAAAATTTGCTCTAGTTTCCATGTCTTAATAATCCAGTAAGAAGAACTGTGAAAAAAGACACCAATTTAGGCTTAATGGCTTTTAACTTAATTTCTTTCTGACATTAATTGGAGGATTTAAAAAATTTTCGACTTTATATTTAAGTGCTTACATAGTATCTACAAAATTTGAAATACAAATACTGCTTACATACACTCTAATTAAGTAAAATAAATTCTTAGAAGTTTAAAAAGTTTTGACAAGTAAATTTTTATACAAAAGAAATTAATAAAGTAATGCGTACAAGTACTTGTGCCAAGGTTCCTCTACATAAGAAAATCATTGTGGGCTTTCATGTTATTTAATCGTAATCAATTTTAAATTTATGCAAAATTAAAATGAACAAAGTCATTATATTAACAGACATTGAAAGTGGCACAACAGTTCTACGAGGCAAGCAGAGTCGAGATAAAAAGAAACTTATTAACTATGTATGAAAAAAGAAAGTACAGAAATTAACGAATATTGAAGATTTCCCCTGGGAACTTTACAATAAACTTAAGCAAAACTGTTTATGTACGCGTAAAATACAATTAAGCAGGATGTCTTTTTTTTAATGATGAAAAACTTCATTCAAACCTACATACATACGAGTACATTATTATGCTCTTAAATATTAATATTGTTTATTACTTATCTATACTGCGCCATTCACTGGAACTTATTTAGTTCAAACGTAAGTTAATGAAAAGCCAAAGAAATTTCCATAACAAAATACTCACGCATCCACTCATACATACAGACGACCACAATATCCCAGTTGGCCGTGTCTTTCAGGCATCGTGCAAAACAGATAATTTTAAAGCGTGGAGGACCTTTTGGAGAAAATTTTCGGACAAATGGTCGCTAGAACTGACAATTTCTATAACATTTTCGTTAATGAAACTATACAAAATTCTAGATTGAACGTTGCAAGACTAGCTTGCAGACAATATACACCAACTTGTTTGATGAATGACCAAATGAGTAGTTTTTCTTTTAACGAGTCTTTGAGTTCGGTTTCTGGTCAAGTATCTTAAAAGAAACTGTTTATAAACAAATGTCGAAATTTCCCTGAGAAGTCGTTGATAAAAGTGCACTTTTCGACAAGTTGGTCAAGTGGGATACTATAGAGTGCCTTAAAACTTGTATGCATCTGTTGGTTTTCCATAAATTTCAATTTCGTTGTACGTATCGTTACTTGTAAAATAATGATTTTTCCATTCCTTTTTTTTTCTGACAAACAAAGACGCACGCTAACGAACTGAACGTGGTTTGTTCCAAAACGCTTGAAGCTTAGACTTGTTGCAAGATTTTCCTGCATGGACTACTTGTAATAAAATTGCGACTTTGTAATATTTATTTGGCTTAAATTTCTCGAACATCCTGCGTTAAAATGTATGTAAATAGAAAACAGAGCAAAAATTCAATTTCATATTTTAATTTTTTTTATTAATTTCAATAGAGAAAGTTTTCTAAGCACAAAAAGCAACCAACCCAACCCCCTTGTGCTTCACTTCTTTCATATTTGATGTTAACATTTCCATTGTTAATCGCACATGACCCAATAATTTTAATTCAGCACCGAACGAAGTACTTCACTCAGCACTTGAATCTGTTCATGGGCTGTGTAATGAAATATCAATTTTTTGCAAATTATTAACATAGTTTCAATTTTAAGGGAACAAATACGATACAGTCAGACTTGTCATACACTCTGCATTAAGCAAGTAGAAAAATAAAATTTTTCCCAATATTCGTCAATTGCAGAAGCAGAAATTTACTTTTCTCAGACTTAATTTTACATTAATTGATTTGTCAATGTTATCCTTATTTAAGTCTACTTCTTATTACATCAAGTCTTTCACAATTTAAGAGTCTAGAGTGAGAGAAAGAGAGATGGTATAAATGTGGAGAGCTGCAAAATTATAACCTCGAGCAAAAAATGCCAATGAGTACTCACAAAAAAAAAATATACATTACTAAATAGTCTTAATGTTATTAACTACGTATAATCATAATTGTGATGCAAACAATTCGTTCGCTTACATAATGCGTGTTTGAAAACATGCTTTATGCGCGTGTAAATAAAATAGCCCTATATATACGCATGTGTAGCCGCTTAAAGTGAGAGTATATTTATTGTATGATTGTAGCACATAATTTAAATTGTTGCCGTTTGTGCTGCCTAAGTTAAAAAATGTGGATAAAAATAGTTATTTATAGTTATACGTACTCGGTTTGCATATTAGTGCATTTTTTTGCAGTACGCATTCATAGTTGTTTGATAGCCAATACTCGAAGGGTACTTAAAACAATACATTTGTCATTCTGTGATTTCGAACTGTTATTTTTTTATATGTGGCAGCTGAATGACCTTAACTCTGCTTCTCCATTAGCCATTGAGTTGAACATGACGCCGCAACTAGAGCACAGGTAATAATGGACCTTATAATGAGTTGCATTCGATTTTCGATCTTCGCTGGCTATCGAATATCGAAAATCAAATGTTCAATTCATATCATGAGCATCGAAAATTTCGTTGAAAAACGAATTTTCTATCAAACAGAATTTAGCTTTCGATGAAGTATTTTACTGAAAAAACGATTAGTTTTTATTTTTCGGCAAAGTTGTTGCAAATTTTAAAAATCACTTTGAGTGATATTCGCAATGAGGACATTCTTTTTCGAATGCTCGTCATAATACCAAATGAAAATTCGTTCGGTCAGTACTTTCGACTACAGTCGAAGATCGAATGTTGCTCATAATAGGGGCCAATATGTTCATGTTCTGTAGTGGCGAATACGTGTAGATGTTCATGTTCTCACTAACCATAAATTTTAGTATGTCAAAGCTCTTGTTTTGTGTATTTTTCAAGTGATTTTTGAATTTAAAAAAATTTTTTGTGGTTTGCTTTTTTTTAGATGTTCCATTGTTTCAATTGCCCCGGGTTCCTTACATTTCCTGCAGGTACCGTCAGCAGTGTCCAGTCCCTACTAGAAGTTGCTTCTAGTTAAATATAAAAGGAATTTAGTCGATTAGGGGTCATAGGAGCTCCGCTTTCTCCGCTTCTTCCCTCATCTTACAGTCTATGATCTCTTTAAGGTGTTGAATTGGTTTTCGGACATATACCGTTTCCTAAGCCGGTAACTGAATTCACCTTTTGGCCAGTGTATCTGCCATTTCATTTTTCTCAATTCCCATGTGTCCCCGGACCCAGAATATATATGTACTTGTCTACCAGCACATAACATATTTAGGGCATTTCTACACATGAGGAAACCGAGGAGTAGTTGCAGTCAGCTGAAATTGCTTTAATAGCTGCTTGACTATCTTTATATATACATATTTACACGATCATTCATGGTTAGAGGGGTGAAGGCTAACTCTGCTGCATATATTTCCGCCTGGAAGATGCTACAGTTTATAAGAACCCTCTATACCGAGCTCCAGACTGTAAACTGCAGCTTCCACCCCTCCATCCATCTTTGAGCCATCAGTGAAGAAGTTGAAACTAGAATCACTATGGTTAAGACTTTCAAGATAGCCTTCTTCCCTTATAGTGATCTGTGGTTTGGCAAAAAGTTCATTACTGAAATGATGTAGTCCGAGCTACACTTTATGTCCTCCAGTAATTTACTGTGACCAAATGATCTGTTCGACATGTGTCCTCTTGTCCTGAGTCGGATAACGGATTTGGATGCCGCGATCACTGCAGTTAATTTTAATGGTTTAAGATAAAATATATAGTCTTAAGCTGTAGTAGGTGAGCTTTTTAGACCTCCAGTGATGCAGAGCTCTGCTAGTCTCTGAATACTTTCTAACTTTTTCAGGTATGCCTTTGTCTCAGTCTGCCTCCACCATACAAGTATTCCGTAGAGTAGAATTGATCTAGGTACTACTGTGTAGGTTCAATACCTAAGAGTAGGTTAAAAGGGCAATGGTGACCCTTTTAACTCTATCTTCTATATTCCGCTTACTATCCAAAATAACCCCTAGGGACTTTGTGTTTGTTTTGGGCGAGAGCGATATACTATCTAATTTTGGTGTTTTCCATTCATCGACTTTCTTACTAGTAAAAAGCACAAGGTCAGTTTTTTCAGGGTTTAAGGTCAAACCAACCCGCGTTGCCCGTCTATGAATACCCTTAACGAGGACTCCATAAGGGAACTAATTGAGTCGAGAAACTTACCAGTGATGATAATGGCTATGTCATCTGCATATGCTGTAATCCTAGCTGCTTTACCCTCGAATTCTCTGGAAATGTCATAAACAAGCAGCGTCCAAAGAAGTGATGGTAGAACTCCTCCTTGGGGAGCTCCTCTATTAGCTTCCTTGTTTACAGTGGCATTGCCTAATTCCGCAAATAATATGCTTCACTTTAAGTGGTTGCCAACCCAGTTCTTGACATGCAATTGAGCACGGGAACGATTTATGCTTTCCATAATTGCGCCCGTAGAGACATTATCGAAAGCGCCTTCGATGTCCAGGAAGATCCCTAGTCTTTATGGTGTAACGATTTTTCGATCAGTTCGACAACATTATGAAGTGCTGTTTCAACCGATTTGCCATGTGTATGCATGTTGGTTGAAAGACAGAATATTTAGGTATACAAATTCCTTAATGTGTATATCCAAAATTATCTCAAACGTTTTCAGTAGAAAGGAAAGTCTACCTGCCTTTGATATGAATACAACCTTAGCTATCCTCCATGACTTTTGCACATAATTCAGTCTGAGGCAGCCCTTAAATATTCCTATTAGCCAGGTAATTATCCTCTTTTTACCATACTGTAGTAAAGCCGGGAAAACACCATCTAGTCCAGGTGATTTATAAGGTTTAAAAGAATTAATGGCCCATTTCAATTTACTAAAGGAAATGACGTCACAATTCTCAGTATCTAGTTCATTTGTCGTTTCTGGGCAAGGGCAGATCTCTGTGTACCCTGTGAAATGTGTGTCCCGGAGAATCTCCAGCTTTTCCCGGCTGCAGCTAGTCCAATCGTCATTAATTTCACAAATTGTGCTAGGCACTGATAAATTGCTTGTAAGCAGCTTCCTCATTCTGGCCGTATCCGTAGTTTTTTCCATGTTACCACAAAAATTCTTCCATTAACTTTTCTTGGCCTTTCTCAAATGATTTCAGTGCTTTTTTGTAGTCCCTGCAGCACTCATATTGGTCTGTGTATTTAGCCAATCTGTAGAACTCACGCAATTCACGTCTTTGTACGTATGTACAAAGACGTGATGATATGATTATGATATGATTTTGTTATGGCTTTCGTTAGTCTTCTATACCAGCCTCACTCCTCATCGGTTTGGCATGATATAAATTGTGCTCGATGTTTCTCCTGTAATAATCCCACCTGGTTTTGCGTGGGTTCCTATAAAACTTTTTAAGCTCTGAAACTTCAGGCAAAATTTTAAAAGCTATGTAGCAATGGTTAGAGAAGGACGCCTGTCTAAGCACCATCCAATCCTTTACTACAACATCTTCATTGTTAACAAGTGTTAAGTCTAATACGTTTGATGAGTTAGGACTTATATAAGTAGGCTCCTCCCCTCTGTTTACAGTTATCAGGTTAGTTTGCAGTATGAATTGAATAAGTGACTCACCTCTACCATTGATGTCCTTATTTCCATCTCACAGGCGTTTGCATCTGTGCCTATCACCAGTTTTTGTTTCTTACCGCAGACTTCTTTTTGACGAGCCTTTGGAGCTCCGGTGGAGGTGCCTCATTTACGTGTGGCATGTAGCATGATTGAAAGAATATTTTCTCATTTACTGCCACAAGCTCTAAATCGTCAGTACTATAATTATACCAAATATATGAATTAAAGCTCTTCTTAATAAGGATTGCTGATCGTATCTTGCTTACCATTTTGGGGAAGTATGTATGGTAATTACATGACTTTAGCCCAGCAACCCTGTTTCCCTATGAGATCCCCGTCATAGTTTCCCTCCTCCTTACTTCCATCATACGGGCGTTTGCATATGTGCCTATCACCAGTTTTTGTTTCTTACCTCAGACTTCTTTGACGTGTCTTTGGAGCTCCGGTGGAGGTGCCTCATTTATGTGTGGCATGTAGCATGATGCAAAGAGTATTGGCTCATTTACTGCCACAACCGCTAAATCGTCAGTACTATAATTATACCAAAGATATGAATTAAAGTTCTTCTTAATTAGGATTGCTGATTGTATGTATGGTAATTACGTGACTTTAGCCCAGTAACCCTGTTTCCCGATGAGATCAACGTCATAGTTTCCCTCCTTTAGAGTGAGGAGAAGTTCAGTGGATGCTAATTTACAGTGTTGGAGGTTTACCTGATGGATGCTTAGCTCCATCGTCTAATCTGACCATATCCAGGTATGGGACCTCTCATCTCGGTTCCTCCAACTTTAAGCCGGCTGTAGCAGCTGCCAATTCGCTCTCCAATTCTTGGGCTTCTATTGTATTTTCGTTTTTATCATGTCGGTGTCTCTTCTTCAGACGTAGTACTACAATGGCTTTAAAATACTGCCGAAATATCAGAAGTTTTTATTATATTTAAGCACGGTGCCAAACATGTTCAGGGACTATACGTTGTTAGTGTTCACTTGTATGGGTTTGGTCCTATCTATATATATCTTGAATCTTGCTTTCGATTTCTCCGCTTCTAGGAGCCTCAAATTTTTATACATCCTGCTCAACCTTTGTGCCAGAAGGCAGAAGGCTATATTTTTAGAATCATAGAATCTGCGTAGTATCCATTGAATTCGTGTTTTGGAATTTTCTGTTGGTTAAACTCAACCCTAATGCACCCCGGTATTTACTTTATTTCTATTTCCAAGATTGTTCTCATAGAGTTAAGTTAGGTTAGGTATAAAACAGGTGCAATCAATATTTACCCAATCTGTTTCGGCTTACACTTATGCTTATGTAGCATGTTGAGCGCTCTTAAGAAAGGTGTTTGGGTAGAAAGCACCTAATAAAAACTCTTAAAACCTCTCGAACTTGAACAGGCTAGGAACCTAATTTGCTCAGTAAACTTTATGATTTTCCAGTCTCTAGCCCTAAGATATTCTGGTATATTTTCCAGGTGGCAGATTTGTCTTCTAAATTGACTTAATGCTGGACAGTGACACCAGTAATATTCGGGAGATTTATCATCTTCCCGGCAAGCTCTACATGTTGTATCATCAACAACAACCATGTACTGTTGTTATGCTAACTAAATGCAGAAGTATTGGCCTTTTTAAACTTAGAATCTCTATTATCTTTTCGCTTTTTGAACTTTTACTCAGAAAATTTCGGTAACTCTTCCAACTCTAATGGTTCTGCAAATCGCTTATGTGTTGTTCTATAGGCCTATGTTGTAGTTAATTTTTAAATTACTGTGAAGATTTGGCATTTTATAGTGTATGATGGTATGGGTACCGGCCCACTTCAGCGTAACCAGGAATGAACGTGCAAATGTACTGAAGAAACGTTACGGACATTAACTATTATTAATGCGAAGCCTTTCAAGGCAACGAAGATTGAGTTACAACATTGGGCGAAGATTGGTCACAGGACACGATGGAATTGTGATACTTTGAGTAATCTAGACATGGTTCTATGGGGCGACCGGGAGGAAGACAAAACAAGGTTACTGTTGGAACTAAACAAGCAAGAGCTAGCAAAGCTGACCGGCATCTTAACGGGGCACTCTAATCTGCACCGGATAGGAGCCATGAATGACAATGAATGCAGGGCATGGATGGAGGATACAATGCAGCACTTCCTTTGTCATTGTCCTGCTTTCGCCCAGCCGAGATCCCGTTATTGAAACATGAACGTTTTTAACTCAAAATACGACGCTTGCTTGGTTTGCCATGCCAAGTCGCTACAACAGTGGACCAAAGGAAAGGAGTTTAAACCCCGTCTGAATTTTACCTTGATGTGCATATTTTTTGTCTCCTCTGCCCAAAGTCAGTCGTAGTGTTTTTTTTTACATTTTGTACAGTTTTAGTAATTTGTAATAGAAAAATCTCAATACTCATTGTCAGTTCATGAAATATTGAAGATACGCAATAAAATAAACTGGAAACCAATTCAATTCAAGAAAAACAAAAGCCGTTTGATGTTTGTGTGTTTGAAAACAGCATGTAACATATGGCATGAATAACTTGTGATTACCCTTATTTCCCACTAGCGTACGTGCGAGTGTATTACGACTGTTACAATTATCGATAGGAAAATTATTATGCTCGTTTATGCAGCATTAGTTATCATCGTACTCGTACTTCGTATTCCGTTTGCATGCTGGGGATATTGAAATGAAACGCAAAGCGTGGAATTGATTTATTGATATTTAATTTTAAATCTATTTTATCTCTTCTTTTTAATAACCCAAATTGTTTTCTTTTCTGCGCGCTGTTTTGTAAGTTGTTGTTGTGTAGTGTTCGTGCTGTTTTTCTTGCCTGGGGATATAAAGGAATCAATGGCTGAGTAATTTGCATAAATTGAATCGAAAATGAAATAGCTAAAAAATGTATTTGGCAACTGGTTGTCTGTGCTTAATGCTTAAAAGGTACATGGATGGCAAACGAGGAGCACATACTTCAGTGGAGATAAAAATTATTTATTTTTTTCTTGTTTTTTCTTTAGTGTGTTTTTATAGCTGTGAATTTATTGCCGCTTATCGTTTAAATATTTTATTTGGTTTTCATCAAGAGGAAGAATGTGTTTAGAATTCTGGCACGGTGGCGGGGCGGGGAGGGGAAAGCTTAGAGAAAAACTTTGTGATTTTTTATGTAGACATACGTATTCATTTACAAATTTCGGTTTCGATAATTATTATCTCATTTGTTTTGAATATTTTCACTAGATAGTTATTTGCATAAACCTTAAGATTTGCCTGATAATATGAAATGTAAGCACATATCTTTAGTTTCTATATATTGCATCCCAACTGCGACTCAGACACCAATGATGTCGTTAATGTTTTATTAGAGACTGGCAAATAATTAGTTTTTTTTATAAAAAAGGGTGTTTGTTTTTATCTATACACAGAGAAAAGAGTGCCTACTAAATACCTCATAAAATAGAACAAAATTAATAAGAACTCTCTATGGGTTTTTTTCTATAAGGAAATCTTATTAATTTCATAGAGAACCTTTTTGAAAAAAATCAAGAAGAAATCTTGTAGTTTTTATAAAAAATTGCGTCTTTATTCTCTGTAATTATGTATTTTCATTTAAATTCTATACCATATACATATATATGTATGTATGTATGTAGTATATTGTACATGTTATTTATTTATATATACATACATACATACACATGTTCTATTCTTAACTAACTTACTTGAACCAGCAAACTTCTGGCTTATAGACAAGCACTCTAACCAATATGCTAACAAGCAGCCTGAATAACCACTGAAATTATTGTGCAAACATTCTTATACAAAAATGAAAAAGATCATGAAAAAATTGTCTCTATGTCTATTTATAGATATGAAATAACAAGACACCTCATAAAATCAAAAATATTTCCTTATTAAAAAATCAATAAGATGCTTTACACATACTCATATAGGAACCTACTAAAATCAAGAAGAAAACCTTATTGAAAAAATCAATAAAGCAACCTAATAAAATCCAGAAGAAAACCTTTTTAAAAAAATCAAGAAGGCAACCTAATAAAATCAATAAGAAATCCCTATAGTTTACAATTTATAAGAAAACCTAATACAATCAAGAAGTTTTTCTCTATGGATTGTTTTTTTGGTGCCAAAAATAACGGAAATTGGGTAAAAAAAGTTTTGAATAATAAGATTTCTTCTTGATTATATGTGGTTTTCTTCTTGATAAAATTAATAAGATTTACCACATAAGAACAAAAAGGAATCTCTATGAAAAAATATTCGCTTCTTTCTGCTGGGATACCCCTTACCCTAAAAACGGTTCATAGAGAAAATCTTCTTGATTCTATGAGGCAAGTTTTTCTCTGTGTATGAGAACTTAAAATAATAATACAAGACAGAAATGAATCGTTTGTTTCACAAACCTGTCAACCGACATTTTAAAAGGCTGGCGGGTTTCTGAAATAAACTATCCAAATATTGTTGGAATGATTTTTTTTATTATAATCTGGTAGATAATTTCGTGGCATTTATTTTTTAATTATACGCCCTTATTCCAGTTGCCAATATCGACGTCGCGTCAGCAAAACACCAAAAAAAGTTGGGGCTTGTTTTCTTGAAAAATTTCTCTTGAATTTATTTCGGTTCCCTACGTTAAATCGTCACTGCTCGGTCAGAGCTAAAACCAGCATTTCGGAAACTGGCACTCCAGACTTCTGTGGAATGTTCAGGGATGATGAGGAACCGGAAACCGGTGACCATATTCAGGGCAATCATGAATAAAATTCCGCGAGAAAATTCTCCATTTTCCAATTAGAATTTTTTGTTTTCCCTATTACTTGCCTTTGTGTGAAATTTCTTGCGGAATTTTATTCATGATTGCCCTCAGTATCTGCCACTGCCCGAAGCTGCATCGTCATAGGCTTAGATGGCTGAACAGCCGTTTCCATGCCAGCATTAGTGATATCGAGAAGTGTAATGGAGGATATCACGGGCTTCATCCTAGGATGTCAGTGGCTTAATGACGGATAATACGCACTGATGGGTATTAAAGGGAGGGGGGGGGGACCCATCTTCGTCTCTGAGTGGAGGTGCGTTATAACACTACCCTTCCTAACTTAACCTACACTAACCTATTTCGGTTCCGCTCAGTCAGTTCTTTTCGACAACGGATAGACAAGCGCATTTTTTTGGTATTGTATTGAAGTGACGTCGATGTTGACAATTGGAATAAGGGTGGTAATATCCGGCATATGTATGCCGCTGCTACGAGTTATATGGTCCACTCGATGAGTAAAATAATAATACAAGACAGAAATGAATCGTTTGTTTCACAAACCTGTCAACCGACATTTTAAAAGGCTGGCGGGTTTCTGAAATAAACTATCCAAATATTGTTGGAATGATTTTTTTATTATAATCTGGTAGATAATTTCGTGGCATTTATTTTTTAATTATACGCCCTTATTCCAGTTGCCAATATCGACGTCGCGTCAGCAAAACACCAAAAAAAGTTGGGGCTTGTTTTCTTGAAAAATTTCTCTTGAATTTATTTCGGTTCCCTACGTTAAATCGTCACTGCTCGGTCAGAGCTAAAACCAGCATTTCGGAAACTGGCACTCCAGACTTCTGTGGAATGTTCAGGGATGATGAGGAACCGGAAACCGGTGACCATATTCAGGGCAATCATGAATAAAATTCCGCGAGAAAATTCTCCATTTTCCAATTAGAATTTTTTGTTTTCCCTATTACTTGCCTTTGTGTGAAATTGTTCCTTGGAAAAAATTTCTTGCGGAATTTTATTCATGATTGCCCTCAGTATCTGCCACTGCCCGAAGCTGCATCGTCATAGGCTTAGATGGCTGAACAGCCGTTTCCATGCCAGCATTAGTGATATCGAGAAGTGTAATGGAGGATATCACGGGCTTCATCCTAGGATGTCAGTGGCTTAATGACGAATAATACGCACTGATGGGTATTAAAGGGAGGGGGGGGGGGACCCATCTTCGTCTCTGAGTGGAGGTGCGTTATAACACTACCCTTCCTAACTTAACCTACACTAACCTATTTCGGTTCCGCTCAGTCAGTTCACTATTTTTCCAATAAATCTGTGCCTCTTTTCTGTAAGGAATGTAAGAAATTTTCAAGTCGAAAAAATTTTTATCATCCTGCAATCCTGTGTTTCATAGAGTAGAGTAAGAAAAAACTGTATTTGTTGATATTTTTTGTAAGTTTATATAAGTTTTTATGTGAGTAACACTCTGTAAAATAGGATAACTAATATAATTAATTAATTTTTCTCGATGCGAGAACTTCTCACAAGTGACAGAAACGGGGGACTGGTTCTTTGGGCCCAATGGTGGCTTGAATTTCGGCTTTCAATGCTTCAAGAGCTGCTGATTTGTCAGCATAAACCAATGACTTAATATAGGCCTATAAAAAGTAATTCAGAGGCGTTAGCGGGCCATTTAACAGGACCATTTCGGGAAATAAAGTTCTCACCAAATTGACTTTTAAATAAATCGATTGTTAAACATGCTGTATGGCAACTTGCGCCATCTTGTTGGAACCAAATATGGATGATGTTTAGCTGATTAATTCTTGGAAACAAAAATTTATCTAGCATAGCTCGGTAGCGCTACGATTCGACGTTTCGGCGCCTTCTTCAATACTTCGCGCTACATCAGCAATATTCTCTTCGGTACGCACATTTCTTTGCATTGTTGGTGATTTTGAAGAGAGAAGATTAAAATTATTACGAAAACGATCAATAACGGCACGAATTGCCAGCTCACTACGCTAATTATGTTGACCGTAAAATAAAAGAAATAGTGTCATAAACGCCAAAAAAAAGCTTAAACGTCATAATTTTTGAAGTTAATTTTTCGGCCAGAATCGATTATTTGCGATCGTAAAAAAACGAGGTCCACCTCCACAAACAGTATAATTTTTTTCAAAGTAAATTTCCACAGATTGGAATCATTGGTCTGGCGCTAAACCATTCATGATGGATTGCCAAACTTTATTGAACCGAAACTTCAACACCGTTTGACATTCTCAGCTGCACAGTCATAGTAATCGATATCAGTGATCGGTAATGAATCGTTTTTTCGCTATTCATATTGACTCATAAAATTTTAAATACAAGTGAGTAGAGATCATTTAAACTCAAGTACTCTGATTTACGCATACTCGCGATGACATTGATTTATAATTATAGGTTGAAATAAATATGAACGCGACGTCGACGTCGACATCATAGTCATACCACACTCACACTCATAAATCACCTCAGTTTGATTTCTAATTTCAGGAAAATACTTATTCCGCTCACTCAACTCATGCATATATGTTTATTTAAAAGTTTAGTTATTAAACAATTTGCAAGAAGTGTACAATAGTAGTTAATATGGCCGGGTTTACATCGGTGTGCCAAATGCCACTCAAGCGTAAAAAAAGCGTAACCAATTAATTACTAATGAAAAACTGTTTCATTCAGACATGTATTTATTAAATGAAAAAGTTCCATAGATAACTAATAGACTATAGAATCCAACATGATTGGAAACTGTTTAAATCAATAAATACATGTCTGGATCAAACAGTTTTTCATTAGTAATTAGTTGGTTACGCATTTTTGGGCAAATGACACACAAGAAATGCCAGATGTAAACTCAGCCTAGGGTTGTTTTTCAATTCCTGCGAAAAGAAAGAAACAGAGAAACACATAACCTCATAATGAGAGTATGCGAAGTTCGCATTGTGAATCATACTTAATTTGCATCGTCCCTAGGCATTGAGTTAAAGAGAGTCGAAATGAACAACGTCATAAATGTTGCAAGTATGAGTTCGATGCGCACTTCAAACTTTCGAGTGAATATGGTTCATACACAACATTGCAATAAGTATAAGTGCGCATAAGTACAATGAATTATAAGCCATGATTCACTCTATAGTATACTCACTTTTTTACTACTCACTGTTGTTCTCTGATCGATATCGATCATTTTCATGAAGCTAAACACAAAGATATTATTATATAATAAGGGCACTGCATTGATAAACCAAAGTGATCCATTTCATCAGTTGAGCTGTTCTTATAAACAATTCAAAAGATTCATATCGCACACTGAGTCATAAAGAGGCACAACTCAAAATTATCAAAATGGTCTTGTTGTTTTCATAAATCACTTCACTTAACAAATCTCTAACGACCGCAAAATTTTTTTTGCAATACTGACTTTTCTTGAACAATATCAAATATCGTTAAGCCTGTTTCTGTTTAAACTTTGCTTTTCTACTGACAATAATATGATTTGACTGCAACCATATAATTCAATCATAGTGCGTTGCTGTTTGATTATAGTTACCACAACCAAATATTTTTTTTGCCGCTCCAGAGCATCTACGATTTCTTTAATTGTGGCTGTTATGATTTAATGTGCGATATGTTCACTTGTAGAAATTGCCAAACGTCAAGATATTCTTACTAAATATTTACAAAATATGTTTTGAAATTATTTTTGCTTCAATTTAAAGCAGATATCCAGTTTATATCAATTTTGTCCGCTACCATTAATCTCAAAAAACACATTTTACCTGATCGGTATGTTTTATTTACTTTTCAAAGGACTTGACAACAATTATTATTTCAAGCTGGAAACTTTTTATGCACTTTTCAAGCACTGCATGACACTTTTACCAGAAAGAAACAATTTTTACTCAAACGCGTTTTTATAATTAAGGAAACACTTGCAAATGCACTGCACTGAAATTGAGTGCATCAGCGGTTGGGGAAAGCTGGTGGTGACAAACATTATAATTACAAGGTAAAACATTAATCCTAAAGTTGCTGTTCAAATGAAACACAAATTGTAAGAGCCCAGTAAACATTTGTGTTAGGCATCAAGCTGACAGTTATTGGAAATGTCTTTAATGGTTTTTTTCCCCAAGGAATTTTCAAAGCTTAATTGTTGATATTTTTATTTTACGTGCAGCTTTCTAGCAAAACCTTTACTTACAAGAATACAAAAAAGTGTATGTGTGTGTATCCTTTCGTCGTAAGTACTTTCAATTTGACTGAATAACCCAATGGTAAAATTTGCATATATTTAACATTTGACCTAGATGAGCTTCCCCAAAACATTGCCCGACTTGTTTAAAATTTTCAGCATTTAACTTCTGAACCAAATTTCACAAAATTCAAATGTCACCCTATTAGTTATAAATTGAATACCAATACAGAAATTCAGTTCCAAATAAAAGAAAACGTGCTCAAAAATCAAACTGCTGTTCGTCCGAGGCCGTCGTAGCATTCATATTCTCGAAATTATGTACAAAACATCAAGGCTAAAACATTTTCTTCTAATGTTTTTTTTTATGATTTCAGTTTACTGTTCTGCTGTTTTTTAGCAATCATCGAAAATGTTTCCCTTGTTCTATTTCCTTTATTTTGGATTTTATAGGAATTTTTTAAAAGAGAAGTAACACTCAAGAATCTTTTCGGGGTTGGTTTTGCAAAGCCACTTCCGAATCACTGCAGTGTCTTATCAGGCAGAGATCCTTGCTATAAAGGAAGTTGAAAATGAACGTCACTTCAACGAATTTAATTTACATATATACTGATAGTCGAGCAGCTACTATGGCCTTTGAATCCCTGCTTCTAAGAACAACAACACCCCTCGACTGCTGATCACCTGTCAAAGAGATGGCAGAGCAGTTTAATATTATGATCATATGGATCCCGGGTCATAGAGTCTTTCAGTGCGAACTCCAAGGCTAATGAGCCTGCTAGAACTGGGACAACCTTGCAGGTTCCACTGAAATTGGATTGTGTGTCTTGCAAACTCAGACCTAGGCGCAAAACAGAAAATAGAACAAATAGAAGGTGGGCCACAAGAAATGATCACGTGATCATCAGGCAGTTATGGATTTATCTAAATAAGAAAAATACAGCCCCTTTGCTTCTAAGAAATAGGAAACAAATTTTGCAAGAAATTACTTGCCGCAGCTGCCAAGATATCGATGAAGAAGAAGGTGTAGAACATTTTTTGTGTCACTCTCCAGGACTACCAGGATGGAGAATGGTCACAATGGGAGCTCTTGAGTTCCGAGGACTTTCGGACGTTGCCAGTGTCAAAGTGTAACCTATTAGTAGCTTTAAATTGACCTCTAGTTGGTTTGACGGTGGGAACTCCTCATAAGCAGAGACTTCGTGGTATGACAATGGAATAAAACGGTCTATGTGCCAAAATGTGACAAACCTTATGGTTGTGGTGGAGAAGACATGCTGGTCGTGGCACGGCGTTAGCTCGCCAGAAATGGTGTGAGTGGATCTTTCCACTAGGTTTGTTCCACCTTTAAAAGAAAATTTCATGCCAGATTGTACTTAAATAAAGAGAAGTTCAGACATTAGACATTGAGAAGTTTTTGAATTCGGCTAAATATAAACGGACGGACATAGCCGTTAGTTAAATCTAGATCTGCTGTTTTACGCCAAGTGATTTTTATTGTTACCTGGAAACAAGTTGGATATTGCCACCTCCGGTTGCCCTCCTCTAGTTTAGTATAGTATAGTATATAATGGGTGTTTTTTATTGAGGTATAGAACTTTAAGTTGGCATCACTTTTTTAACTGGCGGCCATTTTGTCAGCTGTCAAGTGATTAATATTTAGTTTGGTTTGCCATTTCATCATGAACGGGTTGACAAAAGAACAACGCTTGCAAATCGTGCAAATTTATTTCGAAAATAATGGTTCAGTTCGCGAAGTTTACCGCAAGCTCCGTCCATTTTATGGTCGACATAATCGTCCATCAGAGCAATTAATTCGGTTAACCATGGATCGTTTTCGCACTACGTTTACTCTATGTGATAATACGCATCCGCAGAGACGTCGAACAGTGCGCACCGAAGAAACAATTGCCGCTGTAGAGCAAAGTGTTGAAGAGCACCCGAATGAATCGATTCGCCACCGTGCACAGCAATTGGAGCTTTGTCCATCAACTTTATGGAAGATTTTGAAGATTTTGAATGTGGATGAGTTGTGGTTCCAACAAGACGGCGCTACATGCCACACAGCGCACGTCACAATCGATTTATTGAAGGAAACATTCGATGAGCGCATAATTTCGCGGAATGGACCTGTCAATTGGCCACCAAGATCGTGTGATTTGACACCATTGGATTATTTTCTTTGGGGATATGTGAAGTCGCTCGTCTACGCCAACAAACCAGAAACGTTAGGGGACTTGGAAGCCAACATTCGTGGCGTTATTGCCAACATACGGCCCCATATGCTCGAAAAAGTGGTTGAAAATTGGACCTGTAGAATTGGCTTTATTCGAGCCAGCCGCGGCGGCCACATGCCCGAAATCATATTTAAACATTAATGGCATAAAATTATCCTTCCAATAAAGCCAAATTGATGGACATTAAAACGATTTTCTGTGTTTTATTTCAATTCGAAGTTCTATACCTCTAAAAAAACACCCTGTATATGTAGTATAGTTTTGTTAGCTAATTTATAAAATGTAGGCTATTTCTTCCAAGCGATTATGCGTATACAGGTTCTTGTTTGGTTGGCATTGCTAAGGATTTGGATCCTTGAAAATTAAATCTTCACAATTTTAACTTTATTACGTTCGGACTTTTTACTACTTCGGCACGTCCGTTATTCTGAATGCCCGTACCTACAGAAGGCAGGTGGTGGTGAAGGAAGAGATGGAGGGAAGCTTCATTCTTTTTAGAAATTTTCATTTTTAAACGCTTTCAATAAGAAAGCGTTGTAGCGCCTCTGGTGTCAGTGAGGCTCATCAAATTAAATTAAATTAAAGCTGTATTTAGTACGCATTTTATTGGTTATTTGACTTGGCCGATAATTCTGCTACACAATCCGCTAAAGCCGTTGTAGTGACACAAAAAAGTTGTTATTATATGAGTTTGTTGGTGACTGGGCTCGAACCCAGGACCTACGGTTTTGTCGGCAACATGCTAACTACTTCAGCTATCCCCCATTGTCATAATTTTAGAATGGCAAGTACATGATGTAGAGCATTTTATTTAATCTGCTAACAATCCTACAAACGTTATATATTTTATTTATATTAGCATCAACCATAAATGGAGCGTAGAAAAGTACAAGACCAGGAATTATAATAATAGCATTTAGATTAAATTTGGACTAAAATTGTAAAAAAAACCCTCAAACTTGTGTTTGTTGGGTTTGAAAGGGTTGTTTTGCTCTTAATTTTTACATGATACACATGTAAATGCAGCTGGTAGTGCTAACCCAGCGGGAATAAGAAGTAGTAAGGACGCCTTCTAGAAGGCCTTTGTACTCCTTTTTTTTAGATGTACAAGGCCTGCTCGCTCCATTATATGCTCATATCTTTTTATATGCATTGTAATTACGGGGTAGCCCTTCCGCTTCCACTTCTTTTGCCAGAGATTCTGAGGGGGGTTTATATTAATTGATATTGCTTTTATTTTGTTTGAATTTTTTTAAATATACATATATTTATTTATTGTATCTTCAAAAATAAACTAACAATAAGTATTCAAATCTTAAGTCTAGATATAATTATTAGACCCGAACAGTGTGGAACATAATCTTAGTGATAATAATTAATAATACATAAATGTCGTATTATGTATAAAGATATTTGCAAGAAGCTTCATCTGTAGCATTAGTGTTTCTCTTCCTTAAGCGGATATGTCCAGTAAAGTTCAAGATATTACAATTGCTTGAGTATTTTGCAATTTGCTTTGGCTTTTTTGTTACTCCGTCTCTTCTTCTTTCTCATAAATGGGAATGTGTGGAAGGTGTATCTTATCTTTTATACGAAAGAATCGAGACCTTCTATAAGGAATTCTTTAGCAGTTATTTAAGAATAATAATTGAATAAAAAAAAAGTCAAAGCAGGCCTTTAAGAAGGCCTGTACTGAGAAAGTCTTTTGACATTTCCCACTGGGTATACGAGTCCATGTACACACACGCATATTTGTTTACCTTATGTGCTTGTGGAGCGCTCTGTTCTGGTGCATTAAATATTTATGAAAACAATCAAAGATTATGTGAATGCGAGTAAATGTACACATATATTTAAATATTTTGTATCTGCGTGGTTTTGGAGAATATTATTATCCGGGGACCATTAATGTTAAGTTTTGATTATTGTTTTTCTCTTGTAGTTGTTGATCTTGTTGTTTCTGTTACTATTGTTATTTTAATGTTAAAAGGTTGTCTGTTTCCTGACTTTCAAAGAAACATGGTGGAGAACGCTTTACATATTTCATAACGAAAACAAAAATTAAAAACAAAAGAAAAATAGAAAACAGTGGTGTTGTAATCATTGTTAATGGGCATGTATAATAATAAAGGAGTCTCTAATGTTTGCGTCGTGTAGGGGTGGGGTGAAGTTCTAATATAAATGATGAGAAAGTTAGATTTTATTATGGAAAGTTCTCAACATTTCAAAAAATTTATATGAAAATTAAAATAACAATAAAACCCGATACACATGCACATTTAATAACATATAAATTCAAGTGTTAAATTTTTGGCTACATACAGTTTGTCACTGAAATATTTGCAAAAAAAAAACAAATCCGCTCATTTACTCAAACAACGTCATAACTCAAAAAAAACTAGTTGAACAGAAAACGAGTTTAAAGTTTTCAATTTAAACACAATATAATGGAGAAAGAAAATTTTATTTCTTCCTCAAGAGTAAACGAGATATTTGTATGAAATTTTTTCACAATATAAATAACAAGGAGTAATTAAAAAAATCCTTCTTTGAGTAAATGAGCGTAATGTTTTTTTTTTTAGCAATATGTTATGAATATATAGAAAAACAAATTTATTGGTTCCTAATGACTCCACAAATTGTCTGTGTGTCCCCTTTACCCGTATGCTGTCAAAAAAAGTAGACGCACGTTTTGTTTGTCTTTGAAACCTGAGAAACTATTAGCTGATGGTCATCTACTGAGATGACGTCACGTGGTATGTATTCGCCTGGGCTGGATTCTTTCTAAATGTAATCGATGGACACCAGCTTCGATGTTTGCCCTTGCGAATTAGAAATATTTTTAAATCGGGCAATTTGTGAAATTGCGTTTTTGAAATGCGTTAGATTTAAAATTTGCATAATTTTCTCCTAGTGTATAAATAAACTTGACAAACTAGCTTAGATTATCTGTATTATCCTATGACTTAGTATTTATCAAAGAGGGTGGCGTTAGGTGAAGTAGTTAGCACTTTGGCTACATAACCGAAGGTCCTGGGTTCGAGCTCGGTCTCCGACAGTCATTAAAAATAACAATACCACGCATTTTTCTGATGTGCATTAGTGTCCTTTGTGGGAAAAGTTCTAAAACTACATCGGCTTCAGCGGATGCTAATACTAATGTAACATCAGAGCATCCTCCTTCGTCGGTGTTGTGTAGCAGAATCATCGGCGAAGTAAAATAACCAATAAATTGGCTACGAAACACAGCTTTAAAATTTAATACGCCTCATTTGACACCAGAGGCGCTGCAACACTGCATTATTAAAAAAGCTTGCAAAAAAAGCAGAGTTGTAAAAGAATGAAGCATTCTTCTATCTCATCCTTCACCACCGGTCTTCTCTATCACTATCCCTTCCCTATCACCCTCTCTCAATATATTCTCTTCAACTCACAGGTAGTGCCAAGGGATCATTGTATTGGACCCAAATGAGCTGGACTCTAAATTTCATCCTTCCTTACCAGCTGCCTGCTTACTCAACCTAACCTAACCTAGTCTTTATCAAGCTTGTTCCGAAAATTTCTGAAATTTTTCATATTAATTAGAACGCACCGACTTTCTTCCAAATGTCACTGACTTATTTTTTTTGGTATTTCGGTTTACACTTTCTTTTTAAGACAAGCATACAAAATGTTATCTTGTTTTTCAAATCTCATTCAATTAACTTAAAATTTTTCAATGACAGCAAAATCATACCAGAGTTCTTGTTCGTGTGAAAGTTTGGCACTTTGATATTACATTATAACAAATAAAAGGGAGTTTTTTTTTGGGAGATAAGTACTCACTTACATAAACATACATAGATACTCGTATTTCCTATGCAAGCTTCTTAGAATGAAGTCTTCTATTGTATCAGCAGCGAAAAGGAAATGTAATGGAAAACTGTGTGTTTTCAAAAGAGTTTGCTTTATTTATTTATTTTTTTTTATTAAAGCAACTTACAACTTTTCCTCTTTTTTTTTGATTTGAAAAATCTTTTCACTTACTGCAATTGTTTTTCCTCTAACCCTTTCACGATAATAAAAGGGAAACAAAAATATTATAAAGAAACCCTTGCTATTATTGTATCTAACCTAGTCAACCCTGCAATATACATAATACACGTAGTCGTGTTTGAATAATATACATACCATTGCTTGTAATTTATTTCAAGTAAAATTTCCAATTACTTAAAATGCAAATTTTCAACTTAAATGGAGCCATTTTCACTCAATAGCATTAAAGCCAAACAAGCAGCAGCAGCAGCAGCAACAGCGACTAAATAAACAAATAAAACATTTAGTGCAAAATGAAAAGGAAAACTTTATAAAAAAAACCCACTAAGTACTTAGTAACAATGTATCGTTTTTCCTTAATTTATAACTACCCCGTTTTAAATGAAATTTTGGGGGGGTTAAATTGAATTTGCTGTAAAAGATTTGTAATATTTAATTGAAAAGGAAAGCATGAAGATGAGAGATGATTCACTACATTTAAGGATCGGAACTGCTTGCCGCTTTGAAAGCAAGTTTTAGGCTTAATAAGAAGAAAATAAATTTCGTAATTAAAAAAGAAGTATTTTAAAATAATTGAATTCAGCTAAAGAGTTAAAAGGATGATAATAAAGTTAAAAAATAAATGTGTGTATAGCTCAAGCGTAGTATTTGCAGCAGCGACAAGTTAATTCTGTTTCATTTAATTGAGTTCAAATGATCCATAAAAATCAGCGAAAGACAATGAGTACTCAAAAAGTATATACTTAAGTAAATAGTCTTAATTTTAGTAGCTGCGTATAGTCATAATTCTAGCGCAAACAATTCGTACGCTGATATATACTTTCTCTCAAGCAACTATGACTATAGCCGATTCACACGTACAAGGCATCTCTACTTCGTTTAAACTAAAATACTCTGCAACTATAAAAAAAGGCGCATGCGTATCAAGCATATTGACTCTTTGTCATTTGTCAGAGTAGGGATATTTAGTCGGCGACAAAAAATATAAACGCATGATACTCGGGATATTTATGCATCATTCGCCACATACATTTGTGTACATAAAAAATGGAATGGAAAATGGGCTTTGGCTATTTGAAAATATGATTTATGTATCGTGCCATTACCGCCAAAATAGCTTTAGCGACATAATTTTTGAACTTAATTTTTTGCCCAAAATCGATTATTTGCGATCCAAAAAATGTGTCGCTTAAGCGGTTATGGCTTGGTATGTGTGTGTGTGTGTAAATAAAATAGGTCTGTATATACGCATCTGTAGCCGATTAATAGTCATAGTATTTTTATACTTATGCATATGATTGTAACTTATTTTGTCTCTAAATTTTAATTGTAGTCGTTTGTGCTACGTAATTTAAATGAACTCTGTATGAACATAGTTGTTGGTTATTTATAGTTATACGTATTCGGTTTCAAATTAATGTGTGTGTTTGCATATGAGTATGGTTTTTTATTTTTAGCTGCACGCATTCATAGTTGTTTGAAGGCTCGTACTTAAAACGATACTTATCATGTCATTCTCTGATACGAATAGCTGGTGAAGAAAAAGGTATATATTTAGAAAAACAGATTTGCTTTCCCAGTTAATTCTCTTGTAGAAGCTAATGTTATATGTTTACTTAGAACCAGCTTATGCATTTGAAGACGGTGAAGATAATTCTTCTTTGCAGTTTTTTTTTTCGATTCGCTCTAGTGTACATAATTCAAAAAACTAGAAAAAAAAATATTTATAAAATATACCAACGCAAATAAAGCTTGCCTCATATTTCTTTAGATTACAATGAATCCCAGTAGGATATTTAAGTTTTGAAAAATAGTATCTTGGTGACTGTAGCAATATTATAAATTTTCGTATCTCTCATTTGAAAATGGATCAAAAAGTTTGAAGACATCGATACAGCATTGGAATAACTAGAAATAGGTGTGACTTAACTTATCAAGAAGCGTAGAAAACGTGTAAAGCTTTAGTAAGTCTGTTCGCGACGACCCAGCATTGCAATTAGGAAGGTTGCAAGTGCCTTAAATTTAATTAATTAATCATTATATCGCATTTTACCCAAGGACTTAAGCTGCCTTAACGCAGTCCTGATTTAACCCCTTCCCCTTGATTCAACTAAAATCTAACGCTAATAAACCGACTTCTTTGGCACTTTTAAAAGAATATATCCCCAAAGAAAAGGCTGCCATCACAGCCATATTAAGCTTTCGTCCTGGATTAATGAGTGCTGCGAAGGGTTTTCAAATGGATCATGCCTACCATTCCTAACTTTGCATTTAAATACTTAAGTAAAAACAATGTTTCTATAAATAGCTTACTTATATTTCAATCCATGCTATAAATATAAACTTTTTTCAGACACTCCGTATACTTTTTAAAACGAACAGCCCTTCAATATATATAATTCTACACCGATTTAATTCCTAAAATATAGTTCAGTTACAAGTCACAAGGTGCATACAAATTAATTAACCCAATCCTAGGCCATCCGCATATAACAAAATATCCGCTTTTAGAACAAAATATCCGCAATATTAAGCTTTCGTCCTAGATTATTGAGTGCTGCGAAGGGTTTTCATACACGCTTCATAGGAAGTGTTAAAACTCGAACTGCTCCCTATGACTTGGCGACCGATAACATGACTAGTCTTGTGTCAGTTCCATTTATTGAAGGGTAGTTCAAACGTTAAAACTGTACTTGCGTATTGTTCTTAAAATTAGCTGAATTCACAATAATATTTAAACTTCTCGTTCAACAAAAAAAAAAGGAAAACTCGTGTAGAAATTCGAATATTAAATTTCCCAACATCTTAATTTTTTAACATTTTATTGCATACAATTTTAATAAACTAAAGTGTATAAATGAAAAATAATTATACAGAAAAATGTTGTAATTGCCTTAAAGTCTTTTAGATTATTTGTTAAAAAAAAATCTTGTTCTTTCTCTCTACCCGGAATGCATGGAAGATGCCTTCTACATGTGCACGCACTTAAACAAAAGATTGTTGTAACAGCTACTGAAAAATAAAACTAGTTACTGTGATGCTTTAGATTTACATTCTATTGCAAAACAATAGAATAGAAAACATTTACCATAAATCTTGGGGTATTAGTGAAAGGTATCAAGTTAAAGTTATGTATATTTCATCTTGTTGTATTTTCTTCCTCCTTTTGGTTTTAATTCATTTACATGTAAAAGTTTTTATTGTTGCGTTAACTGCGTTCGTTGTTAAGTTCTCTGCTTATTTCTCGGGTTGGTATAAGGGATGAGTTATAACTCAAAGTGATTGATTTGCATCACTTCTGAAAGTTCTTCAATCACGTGAGCAAATAAAATATTGAGTTTAATGTATTAAACACATTGGCGCATTTTCATAAATCGTAACTTAAGTCGAAATTTATTAAACAGATACTAAAAAATAGTTAACAGATAGTTACAGGTTCTATTCACAAATCTAAACTAACGAAGTAACGACTCCCAGCTGATAAAAGAAATAAGAAAATAAAATGTCGATAATACTATGATCGATATAAATTGCAATTAAATAAAAAACTATTCAAACTATCAAAAAACAATTTTTGACATGTAAAGTATAAGTATAACATGTATAAGTTAGTTAACATTTAGTTACAGCTTCACTCATAATTAAGTCTAAACTTTCGTAGCCGTCTGTGAATAACTTAAATATGTATTTAAAAAAGTTAGCACCTAGTAATGATTTCTGAATATGCGCCATTGACTACAGCAGACTACACGACTTCAAATGCCGCTGGCTGCAATTTATGTATGTATTTCACATTTATAGAAATAAAATTACGTATTTAAAATATACTTACATATATATATAATGTCTTATATGAGGAGCCGCAGAACAAAAGGTGCTTTTTTGCTCATTTAAAATTTTTGGGAAATCGAAACTTATTTTTTACGCCCCTTTAAAAAACTGCAAGAACCTGGAAATGCTAACAAGTTTTTTACTTACCTACAGATGCATCTAACTGTCATAAGTCACCCCATTAGATGTTAAGGATGTTTGATATAATTCCATTTTTATTTCGGAAAAATCACCTTTTGCAAAAAAGAAAGCAAAAAAGCACGTTTTGTTAAGGAAAAAAGTAAAAACACCTTTTGTTAAAAAAAAAGTAAAAAGCACGTTTTGTTAATAGAAGGAAAAAGTACATTGTGTAATTCGAATACACATTTATGATGATAAAATTTTGACTGAATGTGTTTCAACCTGATCTAATATATTAAAAAAAGCACCTTTTGTTAAGCATCAATTTTTTAGAACCCATTTACTTTGTAAAAAAAGTAATAATAATGCTAACTTTATTGTTTCTACAAGATTTCAACCTAAATATTATAAAAATACCAAAAAACCAATTTTTCGAGAAATGCGAAAAATCACCTTTTGTTCTGCGGCTCCTCATATGTCTTATATCATGTAAAATTATAAAAACGAAATTATTTTGTATTTCTTTATATGTATGTATTTTTAGATGTTCTTTATGTCAAATAATATCCAATAATTTTTGACAGGTTGTAGGTAGCCTGCTCTCGTGTTATAGCGTTGATGTATTATGGTATTAAAAATGTTTAGTATTATTAAAAATGTTAACATTGTGATGGTTTTAAAGCATCACATGGAATAGCAACTGTTTGATCTGAAGCAAAAGGGAAGGAAGGGAACTGAGACAAGACTAGGCACGTGATCGGCCCTCAAGTGATAGGTACAAGTCCGAGTCCTTTTTATGAAGCGGACCATTCACTTTTACATAGCAATGGCCTAGGATGGAGTTAATTGATACTTTGTATGCCCTTGACTTGTCGCTGAACTATCTCATAAGAACCTTATCGATGCAGAACACTTAACTGTAACAGTAAAAATTTATAATTTATTTTTTATTGCTAAAAATGCAATTATCGCCTGTGTTCTATATTCCACTACAAAATGAAAGTGAAAAACTTTTTAATTCCACATATACAATTTCACTGTGTTCTAGAAAAGTAATGAAAGTTCATTTTCATGGCGATTTCATTTTTATTTTGTTTTGAACAACTATTTAAAGGAACGTGAAAAAAAACAAAAATTGTCATGCTTAAGTGAATGGTTTACATTTCAATGTGAATTAGTGATACAAACTGGCCAAGCATTTGACTACCCGATACTATTAAAATGTGCATGCAATATTTAAAAATGCATTTGAAATTGCATTTTTTAAAAGAAAAATAAAAATAAAAATTCTGTTTATAATTGTTTATAATTTTTTAAATTATGCACAAATACATACCAAAAGTATTGAGCGATAATTTTTGTGAATCGAGTACTCGCCACAAGAACTACTTTTACGTACTCATAGTCGATAAACAGAATATTTTTATGTCACTAAGGAGTAAAGAAGAAGAGTTTGTTTCAACCAAATAATAATAAATATTTTATAAAATAATTAAAAATGAGTGGTGTATTGATAATTTCGGTGTTTATGGAAAAGGCAAAAATGAAAGCAGAACGAATAAAGAGAAGAAAACTTCGGGACTGTTCAAACCCTTTGGAATTGCCCGAACAATCGTAAGTAAACATTTTGCCATAAATGTTTGTAATATTGTGTCTGATTTATAACTAATTAAATATTTTAGATTTATAGCATATTTCATACTAAATAAGGACACCTTCAGAATGGTATTAGAAGAAATATCTCCCATTGCCAACAACACCAGTATTCCAACAATTTTGCAGTTGGCCACAGCACTTCGCTACTTCGGCCAAGGTAGTGCTCAACAAATGATTGGAAAGGACTCAAACTTGGCTTTAGGAAGAAGTACGGTATCCAAAGTTATAACACGTATGTGTAATGTTTTGGAATCCACACTATGCCCAAAATGGATATAATTTGACAGAAGCAGTGAAGAACTTCTACAATCAAAAAGGCACTTTTACGACAAATTCCGATTGCCTGGTATCATTGGTTGTATAGATGGCACTCATGTCAAAATTAAAGCACCAGCCATCTGTTTTACAACAGAAAGTGGTATTTTAGTTTGAACGCAATGATAGTAAGTATGAAAAACTTTAAAATACATATGTATATAAAAACAATGACGTATTATATTTTTAGTTATGCGATAATTTAATGAACATAATTGCCCTAAACGCATGCCGTCCCGGAGCGTGTCATGACTCATTTATATGGAAGCTCAGTGATGAAAGACAACATCTGATGACAATTTACAATAATGGCGCTAGAAGATCATGGCTCTTGGGTGATGGGGGTTATTCTTTGGAACCATTTTTACTCACACCTTATCGATGTCTACAAATAAATACTCCAGAGCACTTGTTCAACAAAAAACATGCTTCAGCTAGGAACATTGTGGAGCGCGTTATTGGAGTTTTAAAGAGCAGATTCAGATGTCTGCTAGATACAATATCGTATGAGCCACGGAAAGCAGTACAAATTATTAATGTTTGCTGCGCACTCCACAATATTTGCAAATCATACCATGTAAGTGATCCAGACTGCAATGATTTTGTTGTAGAAGAGATCACCGAAGAAACTACATCGGGCGATAGCGAAGCAAATGATTTAAGATTGCTGAATGACGCTGTTAGAATACGAAATGAAATTACTAGAAATATTATTTAAAAAATGTATTTTTTATTTCCATTAAATAAAGTTCAATTCATAAAACAAATAAAGTATTTACATAACAATTAAAGGTATCACAACTCGTGAGTTCATAAGGCATATATAAGGTACATCAGTTCATATGATAAATTTGTTCATCCTATTTTTTTTTTCTTTTATAACCTCTGTTAAAGTTTCTAACGCCTTCCTCATTTTATAAATATTCACCCTTATTCTAATTGTCGGCATCGACGTCACTTTAACACAACACCAAAAAATTAAGGCTTGTGTAGCCGTTGTCGAAAACTACTGACTCCTGTCGGCAGGTTTATCATTTTTTCTAGACCTTAGGGAACAGGAATATATTCTCAGTTGCACAAAATTGTTCTCGAGAGCGAGTAAACAAGCCCCAATTTGTTGGTATTGTGTTAAAGTGACGTCGATGTCGACAATTAGAATAAGGGGAATTTTTGGAAATTTCTTTTTGCTCTTTTAACATATTTTTGGATGTGTTACTGACGTCTTGCAAAATTGTACAAATTTTTTCGTTTGTTGTCATTTGGTTCTTCACAAAATCATGTAAATTGGTTTGTGTTGATTCTACTCTTCTCACTTTTCGCATCGGCTCTGTAAATTCACCTGGCGTTTCATTTAAAAATGTACCTTCCAAACTATTGGCGTCTAAGTTTTCCACTTCAATTGATTGACTAGTCTCTTTTCTGGAAACGCCAAATGATTGTACACTTTTTAAACCCTCGACGGCGGTATAAAGACCGCAAAGCTTTGCAACTGCATCATCTTTAGCTGAAATGTGCTGAATATTGTGAGGACCACCACCAGTTGCTGTTGTTTCCGCTCTGTTCTCGGACAATTTCTTGCGGATGCAGGCTTTCCAGTCAGCCCAAACTTTTTTCCAACCAGATGAATCTTTTTCTGGAGGACCTATGGAGTTGAGCTCTCTTGCTAGGTCCGTCCATAGTTGATCACCCGCTACCCTATCACCCTTGTAAAATCCTTTAGCTAATCC
This sequence comes from Tachina lurida, assembly GCA_944452675.1. Taxonomy (NCBI): domain Eukaryota; kingdom Metazoa; phylum Arthropoda; class Insecta; order Diptera; family Tachinidae; genus Tachina; species Tachina lurida. Next base: position 36,239,181 of record OX101754.1, on the reverse strand, counting down.
AGGGTTTTTTTCCATGAATCTTAGCAACGCCTCCTCTTGCTCCGGATTTTTGTGCTTGCCCTTAAGAACAGAAATAAACTCACGATGAAGAAATTTATGTATACAATTTTATTTATTTACTTACATTGTATTATTTTCGCAACAAATATATAAAATAAAGCTGGGAAAAATTATTTTTATTATTTTTTACCAAAAAGTATTTTCTTTCACGCAGCGGTTTGCTTTCGATTTCAAATTACTTTTTTTGTAGTGAAAATGATTCCACTTGAAACAAACTGAAAATGAAATTTTACTTTTTAAATCACTTTTACGAAATTGAGAACACAAATCAAGAGAAAATTTCACTTTCATTTCATTTTACGAATGTAGAACCTAGGCGTATATTTTATTTTTAAGCAGATATTTTTTCAGATCCGAACTGACAACGTGCGATATGACAGGCTTGTATACTATCCACTCGACCACAGGTTCACTCATATTTCAAAAGTATAAATACTAGTTAAGCTTAGCTGAATAACCAAATATAGTTACGGAACTGGTTCCAGAGTGGTTTGTCGGTATCATTGGAGGGAAAAATTAACATTATACGTATATATATACTATTTAATAGGTCCTCGATCTAACCACATCGAAATTGTTCAGTGCCGATTACTATAATAGTAGACCTATTCCCTATTAAATTAACAAAATATCAACACTATACATCACGACAATGATGAATATGGAACCATTTACTGGACATGTCCTTTTTTCACCATATTCTACTCTACTATTGAGGTAACACCTCAATTTTCTCAAGTCATAGTACGAGTACGTTTGAATCAATTGTCACCAAATTTTCTGCAGGGTAGTTATATTTCTACCATTCAAACTATATGTACTATGCAAATTTGATTTGTTTATTCAAACAAATAATATATCGCTGCATATATTAAGCTGGCTTCACAGCAAATTGTACAGAAGAACTGAATTTTTTTATTTGAGTATTAAGCGAATACGGTTTAAGAATGGCGACAATATTCATAAACAAAAGAGCTCGTGGCTTTGGCTTTTTGGGAAGTATCCCAGATATCACGTAGTAATTTGCGCAACTATAATTCGACCCACTCTACTGTTCAACTAAAGCAATATCTGCCAGTTTTTTCTGTATGTTTTTATTAAAGAGAACTAACACTCAGGCAATGGCTTCTACTACTAATAGGTATTAGCTTCTTTAGGAAAAGAATAGTGATAGAGAAGACATATGGTGAAGGAAGAGATAGGGGAAAGCTTCATTATTTTACAACGCTGCGTTTTACACGTTTTATTTTTAATTATGCAAAGTTGCAGCGCCTCTGGTGTGAATGAGGCGTATTAACTTTTTGAAACTGTGCTTAGTAGCAATCTTATTGATTATCTTACTACGCCGATGATAGAACGTAGTCAGGTCCTTGCACCATTTGAAATGAACTTGAAGCAATATATTCGTAAAGCGGACAACACAATTATTTTTTTGCCGAAGTTCCTTGAAGAAAGTTTTTTATGATGTTAGTTTTTCTAGTTATGGGGCGTTAAAGCGTTGCCGTTTTGGGAAAACAATTTTGACTATGTTTTAAAACTAATAAAAATATTAAATTAAATGATTAGCATAGAAAATAGTCTGATCTTAAAAAAATTATTTGAAATATTAAAAACTTGAAATGAAATATGCACATTAAATTTTTTTCTAATTTCGACACTTTTTTGATTGCTTACCATTAACATATTTGTTATACTGTAAAAATTTGGAAATGACATCTCTATATTTTAAGACTTCTGCAGATTTATTCACACATAACGCAATACAGAACCGGAAATGAACGCTTTGAATTCAAATTTTGCTGACAATCCCAATTTTAATCTTAACAATTTTAAACTACTCTAGGTATATTCATAATAAAATAGGTGGGATTTACACTAGTATAAAATATAATTAAATAACTGTGCATAGTTGTCGCACTGCGAAACCGGAAGTGATAATTTCAGTAAAATTTTTTCTTACTTTGTTGTTGTTGAGCAATAAAGTCAAAATTTACCGTGTTGTGTGTGATGGTAAAGGTTCTTCGGTGTACATTTCTGACCACGTCTGTAACGCTTGCAGTCTCTTCAAACTTATTTATAATCTTGGCCACTTCTTGCACAGTAGGTCGATTAAATGACCATAATCACCCCGAAAAATTTTTAAGTTTTGAACCAGGACTTTTGGTAAGTTTAAACTATTTTTGGCATTCGTCGATTGTTAAACGATCCATATTCGTAACAGCCAAACCTTTGACTAAATTAATTATACTTCAGATGACAGATCCTATTTAACAGCTGATAGCCTTGCCAGCTCTGTTGTTTTGAAACCACTAAATGTATAACCCTGTAAAATATGGTCTTACCTATGAATTAGCATGATCATGTGAATAGTTAAAATTGCACACGTTACCATCTCTACTTAACATATAAACATTACAAGAACAAACGACAATACCTGTGCAACGGAGCCGGAATAAAAGTAGTGGAATAAAATGGCTTTGGCGAAACCCATAAAAATAAATTCATTCACAAAATTTCAACCATAAATACTTAACAACACATTCATCCATATATAACTAACAATGGAATTCGGAAGATGTTTCAAACTCCATTCTTACCAGCAGTTTGAGTTGAGTTAAGTTATTTTTACTACTTCTTCCTTAATATGTTTCGGTGTATTTGCCTTTTCTAAGTACACATGCACATATGTACATATGTTTGTATGTATTTGTGTGTAATATTTGTACGTCGTCATTGTTGTATGTAAATTTTTTGGTGTAAATTACTTAGAAGTTTCTTGTGCTCTTAAAGACCATAGTAATACAAAACAAAATGAACAATAATAATAATAATTCTTCTATTATTATTATTATTATTATTTGTCTTTCCTTTCTTTTCTAGTTTTTGTTCCTGTTCCTGCAACAACTTCTTTTGCAACTTGTTTTTCTTTTGTTTTATTTTATTTATTTTTTTTGCTGTTATTACTTCTTACGTAAGGCAACATTAAGAAAACAAAACAACAAAAGCAATCCTTTTGTTCTATATTTGCTCCTAATCTATTCACATCTTTCCAGCAACTCTTTTTCCATTCACTCCTCTCCCTTCATTTACTTCCTTCCAGTTGGTGATTGTTTTGTGCTTATTTAAAAATGCTTTTCTTCCACATGTTTTATGGAAATTTTGTAATCCTTGAAGTTTCTTTTGTAGTTTTATCGAAACTAGATTTAAATCAATGTCATTGTTTTAAAGAAATTTATATACAGCAGAAGGGTTGTTATGATTTTTCCTTTTCCTTTTTCTTCTTCTTCGTCTGCTTTAACTTCTTAAGAAACTTGTTGAGATGTGTCAAAACTTAAGTCGAAGGATTTCTTTCTAGTTTAACTAATAGAAAGTTAACCGGAAGTAAAAACATAAGGTTCATGTACATACACATATTTATTTATAGAAACGTAGTTTACGGTACATTAAACGAGTAAAGAACTATTTAGTAACTAATTCTATTGAAATTTGTGTAAGGGAATGTAGAGCGCTTAGAGGCAGATTATACCAACTGCTAAAACACTAAATTTTAAAATGTTTTTTTTTATAGTATTAATTTGATACATAAAGATTTATGGAATTAATTATATATTTTTATTTTCAGATCAATATGATTCAACATAAAGCCCTCCAAGGTACGTTTATGTTTTCATCGACTTCTTCAACTCTTAAAGGACTTTAAATGAAACGAATAAGGAAACGAGCCAAAAAAAGGTAAAATTTATCAAATATCTTACACTGAATAAAGTATTTAAATTAAAATATTTTACGAAATATATCGAATTTCGTTCTTAAGCATTTCTTCGCAAAATTTGTGAAATGTGTACGTACTGTGAGAGTCAAAAGAAACTGTACACCTGGTTCTCTTATACGAGTATCAAAAGTTATATTTCGGTATTAAAAGATAAAAGTTTTTAAAACTTTTTTGTCATTTTCAAAACATTATATTATGCTGTTAAAATAAATGAATAAAAATTCAAAATTCCTTAACACCAACAACAACAATTGAAACAAAATCAAAAATACTGCAATTTTAATGCGTCAAAAGAAATTGTACAGTCTTACAATATGCAAAAACAAATAATGGCTACTATTTTTAACCGACTTCAAAAAAAGAAGGAGGTTAACAATTCGTCACTATTTTTTTTTAGGTATGTAGGTCCATAACTCGGTGCATTTTAGACCGATTGTAAAAATTTTTTTGTTGTCTGAGAGGGTATAGCTTCCCATTGGTCCCATTTGAAAAAAGTGGGCGGGGTCACGCCCACAATTTTTTAAATTTGATTTATTGATCTTCTACTTATTTGATTGCTGCGAAACCTAGCAAACATCTTTGGTTCTTGTAATTAGAAAATTCTTGAGTTGAAAAAATGGGCGGGGCTACGCCCATTCAAATGTATTATAACATTACACGTGGTTCTACTTAACCGATTTTTACAAAACTTAGCACACACCTTGAACTCTAAAATAGACAAAATTTTCTTTTAAAAAAATGGGCGGGGTTACGCCCACTAAAATTTTATATTATATTTCACAGGGTTCTATTTCACCGATTTTTACGAAACTTGGCACACACCCTAAGCTTTAATCAAGGCACAAAATTGCGTTAAAAAAGTGGGCGGGGCACGCCTATTAAACTTTAGTATAATATTTCATGTGCTTGTATTTAACCAATATTGACGAAACTTGGCACACACCCTAAGCTTTAATAAAGCCATAAAATTGCGTTAAAAAAGTGGGCGGGGTCACGCCTACAATTTTTTAAATTTGATTTTGTGATCTTCTACTCATTTGATTGCTGCGAAACCTAGCAAACATCTTTGGTTTTTGTAATTACAAAATTTTTAAGTTGAAAAAATGGGTGGGGCTACGCCCACTAAAATGTATTTTAACATTACACGTGGTTCTACTTAACCGATTTTTACGAAACTTAGCACACACCTTGAACTCTTAAAAATACACAATCTTGTTTTAAAAAAAGGGGCGTAGCCACGCCCCTTAAAATTTAACACTTAATTTCACGTGCTTTTACTTCATCGATTTTTACGAAACTGGACCATATTTCCAAATAAAGAAAGATACTTACAAATAAATTTTTTTTGAATTGACCAGAGTTTAAAAGTATTCACTAAAAAGGTAAAAATAAAACTTTAAAAAAAAATTAAACCGACTTCAAAAATAAGCACTAAAAAGCAACAAATAACATAGATCTAGTTAAATAAAAGATTTTTATATATGTTACCTACAGTGCCGTTTGAAGTTGGTGCCAGTAATACTGGTACTAAGCACATAGGAACATGCCCGGTAAAAAAACTGCAAGTAATTTTTATGTACATATGTATCTGCTTAGTTACCAATGTTGCTGGCACCAGCTTCAAACGGCACTGTAGGTAACATATATAAAAATCTTTTATTTAACTAGATCTATGTTATTTGTTGCTTTTTAGTGCTTATTTTTGAAGTCGGTTTAATTTTTTTTTAAAAAGTTTTATGTTTGAGTTCCATTTGCTTTTAGAACTGCTTGTAGTCTTCTAGGCATCACTTCCATAAATTTATTTATTACTTCCGTTGACATTTTTGGCCACTCTCCCCGCTAAATTTCCTTCAGAAAGTTTTTGATAGTTATGTTTCTTTTTCTGTTCTTTTGATATAAAAGAACCAGGTGTACAGTTTCTTTTAACTCTCACAGTATGTACACAGAAAAAATTTTTCCCCAATGATTCAATTAATAATTTAATTGTAATTGCTTTAATTAATTCGGGTAGAACAACTCAATTGTTATTATTAAATTTTTCACAGGTGAAACTTAAATTAATTTTCTAATTGATATTACAAAAATTTAGTTGATATTATAAAATGTTTTCTATTACCTTTTTCTGTGTATGTATGTTGAAGTCGGGTGGAATAAAAATAAATTTATCTGAATATGAAATTGCTTAAGCAACATAGAAAAAATTAACTTTTAATTATTTTCTTAGACTTAAGCCTAGATCCCACTATCGGCACAATGTACCATTTTCGTCGGCTCACTGAAATAAAGTCGTAAGTAATAAGCTAACTAAATTGGCCTAATTTCTCAACTAATTGAAATACAAAGACATAATTGCACCACTCTACCTACATACATTGGTAATAAAGCCATATAGACTTATTGCGGAATTAATTGAGAAATGAGGCCATTTTGGTTTATTACTTAGAGCTTTATTACAGTGATCCAACGAAAATCGGTACATTGTGCAGATAGTGGGATCCCGGCTTTAGAGCTACATAATATATTAAGGCTTTATAAATCTGTTTATAAACCCTTTATTAAGCCTTAATAATTTTTATAAATAAAGCTGATAATTCTTAATTTTTTTTAATGGAACTTTCCAGGACATGTGGAAGGATATTTTTGAAATGAACACTTTTTTTAATATATTTGTTCATTACAAGAAAACCAAATATTTTTATGCAATTGTAGAGAGTTTTCGTTTTACTTTGATACCAGCTGAGCTTAAAAAATATTTTACCTTAATGTGAAAATATATAAAAAAATAATTTTTAAGAAGAGTTATATCCTTTAAAAAATATATAAGTCTAGGAACTAAAAAAACCCGTACTTAGTTTGACTATGTTTTGTGTCTATTTTACGAAAAAAAAATCTTATGTAGTTCTTTTTTCTTCTTTTGTTCGAAGTTTCAGTTTTTTTTATCAACTGCAGGATGTATTTAAACGCTTAAGCGACACATACATATTTTGGACCTCGTTTTTTTTTGACGAAAATTTATTATTTACGATCGCAAATGACAGATTTTTTTCAAAAATGCTCAAAAATTATGTCGCCTAAGCTTTTTTGCGGTTATGGCACGAAATAAAGTTTTATTTCTTATCTTCGGTGGTGCTTATGTGAACTCATAGTTAGAGTCCAGAATGGAAAAGACCTCATTGTGGTTTTATTTACGTAATTCCCATTTCATCTTTGAAAGTTTTATATAAACATATAGACCACATTGTAGCCTACAACAAAGAAGACAAATCACATCGAAAAGCGGCTCAGCTGCTTACCGTATGGCGTAGTTTTTTTTTAGCTGCTGCTGTACATTTCACACTTTCAGTCAGCGCCAAAATATATAAATCGGCTCGCCTCTCCGCATTGGCTTAGGTATTTGTGTGGTTGTATATTTCCTAATAAGCCTAATATATAACATAATAGTTATTATGAATGCTGACTCCAACATTGTCTTGTATATTTTTGTGCTTGTGTATTTATATTCTTTGGAATAATATCTAGAATGTTCTTACTGTATACAAGTGTTTTTCTGGAAAACATTTGTAGTAGCTCCGCTTTGGTTACGTTCTTTTGATTTTCACTTACTTTTATAACATGAGAGCAAAATTGGAAAAAGGAACAAATGTTGTTGGGTTGATATGCATCATAACACTGTGTGTAATTTTTTAAGTCATGGAAATAAAACCATATACGGACATCACTACGTGAGAAAAGACAAAAAAAAAAAGACCCGTGTCTTCCAGTTTTGCCCAAGTCATGCATTTTTTTATGGGCCTCCAAAAGATTTTTGCATCGGTGTCATTTTTGCATTTTCTCTCTAAGGCAAAGTTGTAGCTTTTGTCATAAAGAACAAAAATTGTGAACATATAAAATCTTTATGATTTCATCTTCATCTTCAAGATCAAAATTGCAAAAAATTAAAAAAATCAATTTTGTTTACCTTTTTTTCCATTGTTGAGCTCTATTCTATTCTAATTCAAGGTAACAGTCAACTACAGAAACGTACCTAAGATCTCAATAAACAACTTTCTAGAACTTTTGAACTTCCTAGGAATGATTCTTAATATTGTTAAGGCAGCGCTTAGGTAGCCGCAAAAATTAAAAATTTCCAACAAATGAATTGAAAAAATTTTCTCAGATAGTAAATCAATATTCCGAACGGTTTGCTAGATATGAGCCCGAGAAAATGCCAAAATGACAGCGAGGCCCCAAATCTTTGGGGGTCCATAAAAAAGTGCATGACTTGGTGCAAAACTGGGAAACACTGGTCTTTTTTTTTGGTCTTTTATCACGTAGTGGTGTCCGTATATGGTTATATTTTTTTTTTTGCACTGTGTAATCAGAAAAAAACTGATTTCACATTTTTTGTTGGTTACGTGGTCTTGCATTTCAGCTAACATAAGGAAATATTGCACCAGTCATTCTACGTGTAACAAACATTGAGGGTGGCATTGGCTGAAGTAGTTATTACGTTGCCTACAAAACCGCAGGTCCTGGGTTCGACCACGGTTTCTAACAGTCATTAAATAATAACACCACGCATTTTTCTGATGTTCATTAGTGTGTCTTTGTATCAGTTATTGCAGGAAAGTTCAAGTGATGAAGGCATAGTCACTGGTCACTGAACTGTACCGACTTCAGCAGATACTAATCTAATGTTACATCGGAGCGCCCTCCTTCGTTCTGTAGCAGAATCATCGGCGAATTAAAATAACCAATAAAATGGCTACTAAATAATTACCGCTTCAAAAAAATTCAATACGCCTCATTTAACACCGGAGGCGCTGCAAACACTGCATTATTAAAAATAAAACGTGCAAAAAGCAGAGTTGTAAAAGAATGAAGTTTTCTGCTATATTCACCTTCGCCACCTGTCTTCTCCATCACTATTCTTTTCCTAAAAGAAGGTAACACCTGTTTTTTTTTTTAAACAACAAACACAACCCGCAAAGCAATTAGCTTGTCTGCGGGAAACACCCAGGGTCTATGGCGGGAATCTAACCCACGACCTCTGGGCTGAGAAGCTAGCATCGCTACCACTCAGTCACAGGGGCACCACCACAGTATTAGTAGTAGGCATTCATTGCCTGAGTGTTACTAAAAAAGTTTAAAAGTTTTTCTAAAATTATTATTAGAGGTGAATTATAATTATTTTCATTTTTAAAAGACCATTAAAAGGATTAAAAGTTTTCTTAATTTATTGAAATTATGATGCGCCTTTAATTGCTTTGCGCACAGCTGCTGCAACTACATTAAACAAGTTTTGATGTCCATAAAAAGCAATTCAATTAATTAAAGTGATATTTTTGTGTATTTTAATGTGGGTCAAAAAATTAGATTTATTTTACACAAAGTACCAGCACAGCATGCTGCAACGTTTTGCTGCATATAGATTTTCATTAATCTTGATTAAATAGTAAGTTGACTGTTGGTTTTCGTTTCTATCATTTTCACTTTCCGTAGTGTATTGGATAGCATTAATAAGTTCTAGTAAACATTCTTTACACTAATATCTTTTGATGATATCTTCTTGTTTTTTTTTTACAAATATAAAAAAAAAACTATAAATTTGTATGATTAATTTAACCGTTTTTCAAATATTTTTTAACTTTAAATTAACACTACGTCTACACCTGATATATTTTTATCATGATAAATGTCAAATTCTATATAGAAAAAAGAGTTAACATAAAAAAAATAATTTTTCACTGTAAAATTTGACTTTTGTTATGATAAAAATATATCAGGTGCAAACCTTGGATAATTTTTGTATTTATATGTGTAATTTTTATGTTTTCCAATATGTTTTGATAGGTTTAAGTTGCGCTTCCCAGCTAGCATTTGGGTGATCATTTTTGGCAGAAATATCTTATATGATTCTCTGCAGATCGCTTTTGATGATTAAAAAGTGATTTATCACTTGGGCGATTGAAAGAGGATTCACTTATGATTCATCTATATGATCAAATAATGATTTCTTGAAAATAGAGGAACATCATGCAAACCGCAAAAAGGTGATTTAAATGATTTAATATGAAAATTGCTCAAAAATAATCAGCAAATCGTATCATAACTGATTCTTTGGTATGATTCATCTGTAGGGTACCATTTTCTCACAACGGGAGTATCATTTGTGATCGAAAAATTAGCTCATATACGGTTATTTTTCCCGTCAAGCTGATTCGGAAACGATTTGGATTATGATACAAAATGCTACCTGGGTTATGTCATCCATAGTTTTTTATTTAATAAAAATCACTTTATATTAAAATGTGTTTTCCGTTCAATTTCGCAATTATTGTTTATTTGAGTTTTGGATGACAACAGCCCCGGTATACAATAAAAAAAAGTGTCAAATTTCCTTAAGGGTCCTCGAGGATAAAACAACACTTATACACACACACACACACGCCCTAATGCAAACAAGCACATCCCAGCTAACCAAAACATTCGTAAATAATATCGCATTCGAATGTTGCGTAAACATTTCTCGGACAAAACACTCAAGAACGGCTATCGTAAACGGAAAGAGAAAGTGCTGCTAGAGCTCACTCGTCACGAATCAATAGCGAACCTTTAGCAATATCATTATGTTATCATAAACAATGTCATTAATAGTTCAATTTCATTGCTTCTAAATAGCAAACAGCGTTATTCCTCTTTTGTTGTACCTGAAAAAAAAAGAGAGAAACAAATTGTTTCAGTTAATTTAATTGTTATTTTTCGAACTGTATTTGTTTCTATATTCTTATGAATTGAACAGGCTAATGTTCGTAATGCTTTTTAATCCAAATTACATGTGATAATTATTAATGAACAAATAACATCAAAGTTAGTTGTAAATATTCTGTTTGTTTTTTGTTGCAAAAATATTTTTAACGAGAATGTTTCGAGAATCTCAGGTTGGCTGGGATACTTCAATATTCGTCAAATACAATGGCAGAGTATTAAATTTTATTGTTGTTGCCCCTGTTACTCACACAATTTACCTGTTTCGCATAAATAATTCAATCTAAATGTTAAACAGGCAGCTTAAGAACAAAAAACCACACAATCTAAAAATAAAACATTTTCTTACAATATCCTTTTGAATTTTAAATATTTTTCGGGGATTTTCTTACCTATCACTTACTTTATTTTTGTTGTTTCTCTTTTATTTGTTCTATTTTATTAATGTTGAAATTTATTTTGTCGATTTTAATCAGCATCGTTTTTATTACAAATTAAAACGAAAATTTCAGGAAGGAGGACTTTGGGCTGAGTGGTATTTTATATAAAGGCACTTGGCATACATACAAACATACATACATGCATATAAAAGAAGGAAAAAGCTTCTAAAGCTTTCTTTTAGGCAAATATTGCAGCAAGAAAAAAATACTTATCTCAAGATATAAATAAGGTATGGAATCGTGACACCGTTCAACATAGCCAAGATCTCAAACTTATAAAACAAATATCCATATTGTAAAATGAAACTAATTTATATAAGAAAAACACGACCGAATACCGCTGGTGCACCCATATTATCTTGCAAAGAAACGAACTAAGAATTTAAAGTATTGCTGAAGCTTAAAAAAGTTTATGACGTCGACGTTTTATTGAAGTTTTATGAAATAATTCCAGATATATTGCCCCTACAAGACTTCCATATAACTCACAAATCTGGTGAGATTGAGCTGTAAGTAATGCACATTTCGTCTTTCGCTTGAGCAGATGTCCTGTTTTTAACCAAGCCAGGCGCAAATATTTCCTGCAAAGCCAAAAACTTTTCCATATTTTGTTAATCGTTTTGTTCCTTGCGAAACCCCTAACCAATATATCTCCACCGACAAACACAGCAAAAAAAGTAATCGTACAAGCAAATAAGAATAAAAGCTTAATGACTAGTTTTTTAATGATTCGTTTATCCATTTAGTGGTTCCAAAATCGCCGATCTGGCAAGGCCGTCAGCTGTTAAATATCTGCGATCTAAAGTGTTATTTGTATAATGAAAGGTTTGACATTTACAAATATGTATCGTTTAACAACCGAAGAACGCGTAAAAATAAATAGTTCCCCACAAAAAAAAAAATCTGATTTGAAAGCACTAACAACTGAGGGAAGCAATATATTGCTTACGTGATAACAAAAGCTTCGAAAAATGCTTTTGAAAAGCACTTGCGTAAGCCGGCTAGCTATTAAAGTAGAAAATTATCACAGAAAATTTTGCTAGCCATTAACTTTTGCATCTGCGTACACAAAAATATATATTTGCTTCTGTGAATCACAGTAATAAGGCAAAAGGATTCATGGCTTTTTGGAAGCTGAATGTATTGCTTCCAGCTGGCTCATCTCGAAAAATAAAATTGCCTTATTCATGCTCAACACCAAGTCAAGTGATTCTGTAACATTGTCTCCCTTAGAAAAATGCTTCTGGGAAGCAGTAATTTTTTTGCCGGGTTACTACTAAATTTGTATTTTGAAAGTGGTGGCCACTTTTGGAGTATTACGGAGTAATTATGGTCGTCATAATCGACCTTTGAAGCGACTGGAAGCGTTACAGATGTGGTTGCTGAAAAAATAGCTTCTTTTAGTAAAAGAGTGACGTATAACCTAAGTGTGTATTGCAAAGCGACTTTCGGATGACTGCAGTGTCTTCCAGGCAGAGATCCTTGCTATAAAAAAGTTGCGGATTGTTTGAAAGTGAATGTCTTTTCAACGTCTTTGATTAACATATACATACACTGATAGTCGAGCAGCAACAACAACAGCCCTCGACTGCCGATCATATATAAACGAGATGGAAGAGTAGTTTGATATTAGGATTATCTGGATGCCGGGGCATATAGGTTTTCAGGGGAACTGTAGGTCCGACGAGGTTGCTAGAACTGGGACAACATTACAAGATCCAGCGGATTTGGAATACTCTCTTGCAAACTCAGATTTCGGCGCAAGACAGAAGATGAAACAAATAGAAGGTGGGTCACAAGAAATGATTGCGTGATCACAAGGCAGCAAGGAAAAATACGGCTCCTTTTTTATTTTAAAGAATAGGAAACAAATCTCGATTCTAATGTCCGTGCTAACCGGACACTGGACACAAAGCTCAAAGGTCTAACAAAATGATTTTTACCGCAGCTGCCAGGATATCGATGAAGAGCAAAGTATAGAACTTTTTCTGTGTCACTGTCCTGGATTTGCAAGAAAGAGAATGACCACAATGGGTGGCTCTTAAGTTCAGGGAACTTTCTAACGTTGCTAGCGTTTAACTGCAACGTATTAGTAGCTTCATATTGAGCTCTGGTTGGTTTGACGGTGGGACTCCGCATAAGCAGAGTATCCGTGGTATCACAATGGACCAAAATGGTCCAAGTGAATTCTGGTTTCTGACTGCCACCCCTACCTAACATAACCTAACCTAAATGTGTCTATGTCACGGTGTTTTCACCAATTGGTCTTATCTTATGGCTGATTACAGCGTATTTGTACTTGCACATTCATCTGTATTAAGTCAAACTCACGCAGCATTACAAGCCGGCTGACCATTGGGTGCTAGAGCAACGGGCTTTCAGTCCTGATTTTTCGAACAAAATTTTCTGCAGCTTATTTCTTACTCTGTTAACTCATCAACAATCAAAATTATTGCATATGGGGCTCGGAAAACTCGGAAATGATTGTGGAAAAACAAACCATTGCATCCGCAAAGAGTGACTGTTTGGTTCGCATTATGATCTGGAGGTGTCATTGGACCGTATTTTTCTCCAAAATTATTCTGTAAGAACCGTTATCGGTAATTGAAAGCGCTATGGCCGTGCGATAACCGACTTTTCTTGGGCTGCAATAAAAGATCATAAACTGGACCATATGTTGTTTCAACAAGGCGTTGCCATGAGCCACACAACTTGACCGATTTTTTTGTTATTGTATGGGAAGTTTTCAGAACGCATAATTTTAGGTTTTGGCTCCGTCAATTGGCCACTAAGATGTTGTGATTTGACGTCGTTATACTATTTTTGTGGGGCAGACGCTGGGGTATTTGAAAGCAACATTGATTAAGCTATTCTCGAGATAACGCCAAGTATGGGCAAATGTTAGGAAGTAAAATGGCTTAAAAACACACTTTTTTGGGACAAAACATTCAGATTTTATTGATACCAAGATATTTAGATTTTATTGATACGAGGACGGATCAATAAGCCCTTGACCTTTTGAACTGCCTTCGTAGTTATCTGAAATGCAACACTGTTACCATCAACCAACCATATTCCAACCCTGGAATATTCTCTTTGATTTCGTCAACTTTCTATTAAAATATTTTTATTTCTATAAAAATAAAATATATTCAATTAAAAAGAAAAATATTCAAATTTAGTTTGTTGATTTTATTTAAGCAAAAAAAATTTAATTTTCCTACGGTGGAACCGATCGTCTCTTTGCCTTTCTAGATTTTCAATACAAATTTATTTACGAATAATTCTGACACATCAATTTAAGACCAGAGTCTCCAGCCTTTCTGTGGGCTTTCGAAAATCAATTTAATATACATGTTTACATAAAGATCAATAATTGAAATTTATTTGCTGATGGTTTAGCATGTACGTATTTCATTGGCGCTTCAACCAAATCATCAGTAGACTTCAACCACAAATTCTGGTTGATTATTGTATGTACTCTTCTGACAATATGTCAAATAACAAATTTCTTAAAAATACATAAATATCTATTATATTAAAATATACTTTCTGGGGTCGTATATAAATATTATGGAAAGAACATACAAAATGACAACCTATATACACCCTTGCCGTTTTGGGTGTGTTCTCATTGTTGTCCTTTCTAGCTGTGCACAGTGGTTGCGCCCATACGACAAAAATAAAAAAATAAAATTTTCTATATTGGGTTTGTAGCGAAATAAATAGTCGCTAATGTCATCAAATTTCTCTCTTCTGAATTTGTTTTGATAATTTCTAACGGTAATTTTTAGATGCAAACAATTAAAATGCGATTTTATATAGAAGTAGAAAGTTGATTAAGCGACATTGAAAACAAAGTGAATATTAAATTGTTAAAATATCTTTAATTAAAGTGCAAAATTAAATTAATCAAAATGGAAATTAATGTGAATGGTATTGGTATTATTTTTAAAAAATAATAACTTAATAAACTGTGTTGTAGTTTTTGTAAAGTACTAATTTTTAAGAAGTGTTTTAATTAACAATATTTGATATTCTTTGTTAAAAATACTTAGAGTTTTAGTTAGTTTCCCAATGAAAGCCAAAGACCAAATGGGTTTGTAAATATTGACACACATCTATAGTTAAAAATTATGTTTAATTCAAGTGCAGTTTTTTGCAGGTTTTTTCTATATATTCAATATACTAGCTTAACCTCCAAGTTTATTGTGTTTTATTGTATTCTAAAATTTGTTGTGTATCTCGTTTGATTTAATAAGAATGACATTTTTGTTGTTATTGATAGTTATTTTTTTCTCTATTCGATATAATAGAAACATCCCGTCAATGCATATATTCACGAATGACAATTTTCGCGCTTTGGTGCTCTAAGAAGGGTTCATATTCGGCGAAATCACAGCAAGTTTATGATGAAATAATCAAATTAATTAATTTTGAGTGCGAAGAAGGCGCGTTTTGTGAATTACTGAAATGTGTACAATATTTATGTAAAAGAATTGTTGACATTTGGAAAAAGAATCACCGCTTAAAATCAGACGTTTTGAAAAATCATTCAGATTGGTTAGCTAAAAAAGAGGTTGTTTCTTTAAAACCGAAAAACGTATCTAGGTCACCTAAAGAACAAGTATTAAAAGCGAATAAACGTGGTCGCCCTTCATCTGATTTCTCAAGTTCCTCAAAAAGAACAAAACAACGAAGAATAGCAAAGTTGGCAGAAACCGATGCAACGGCAGCGGATACCTTACGTGGCTTATGTTCAGAACCAAATCAAGGTTGTTCGGAATCAAATGCCGCTGAAGTTCTTGCATTAATAATTGACACAAATTTAACCAAGCAACAGTATTGGCATATTCGAAATTTTGTAAACTCTAAGGTTTCCTTCAGTTTATTCCCTAGTTACGAAAAGGTATTGAGGGAAAAGAAAAAAAGTTATCCAAATTCAAAATATATCGCCGTGAGTGAATCCAAAGCTGAAGTAGATTTACAAAATTTGCTTGACCATACAGCTTCACGTATTTTAGATTTACAATTTGAAGTCTGGAAAGACGAACCTGGTATTAATATAAACAACATTGTTTTGATAGGAAAATGGGGCTTTGATGGTAGCTCCGGTTATAATGAGTATAAACAACGTTTTAATAGCAATACTCTACAGGACAACAGTTTATTTGTAACGTCTTATGTACCCCTTCAATTAGTGACAAAATCTGCTAAGCCTGAAGATGCAAAAATAATATGGAAAAACCCTCGGCCGTCGTCAACTCGGTATTGTAGACCGATTCGATTTCAATTTAAAAAAGAAACATCCGAAGTTTGTATTGCAGAAAGAGATTATTTCAAGCAGAAAATTGATATGCTGAAACACACAGAGTATCCTAAATTTGAAAAGAAAATATATGTTGAGCACAAGTTGCAACTGACTATGGTCGATGGCAAAGTGTGCAACTCATTAAGCCAAACGTCATCTGCCAAATGTTATATATGTAAAGCAAATCCGAAAGAAATGAATGATATAGAAGCATGTTTACAAAAAGTGGTGCATAAAGAAAATTATGAGTTTGGATTGTCACCCTTACATTCATATATTCGCTTTTTTGAGTATTTCATTCATGTTGCTTATAGATTGGATCTAAAAAAATGGCAAATTAGATCAACAGATGACAAGAATAAATTTATGGATAGGAAAAGGGAAATTCAAAGCAAATTTAGATCCGAGATGGGTTTGTTAGTTGACAGACCTAGACCAGGGGGTAGCGGCACGTCTAACGATGGCAACACCGCAAGACGTTTTTTTAACAATCCTGGTTTGGCTGCTAAGATAACTGGCGTTGATGAAGGGCTCATAACCAGATGTGCAGTATTGCTGCAGGCTATGACATCAGGCTACAAAATAAACATCGACAAATTTAAAATATTTGCACTTGATACAGCTAAATCTCTTGTAGAGAAATACCCTTGGTTCTATCTCCCACCTTCAGTACACAAGATTCTTTTACACGCTTCCGCCGTAATTGAAGACGCCATAGTTTCAATTGGAGAGCTTTCAGAGGAAGCTGCAGAAGCGAAAAATAAAGACATTAAAAGATATAGGTTACAACACACACGAAAGATTTCTAGAATTGCAACAAACACGGATTTACTAAATATATTATTGCTTAGTTCGGATCCATTCATTTCAGGTCAACGAAAATTACCACGTAAAAAGAAAAGTACGCTACTAAAATCTACAATTGAATTGTTGCAAGAGTAGCTTTTTTATATTTTTGATATTTATTTGAAAACAATAAAAGTCTAAATTTAATTTGCGGAGAAATATGTATTTCCATGAAGGGATAAAATATAATTAAAATCTATCTATTATAAAAAAAATGTAAAAATGGGCGGTAGAGGCAAGTGACCACGCCCACTTTTTCAGAATATTGTGGTTATTATATCCGAAATATACTATGCAAATTTCAACACTATATCTTTAATATAACTATTTTTGTCGCTCTTCCCCATATAAGTGCAACCACTGTGCTGTGTGACATTTAAAATAAAGTAGAGTTAGTGCTCACGATACTAAATGTCACAAGTTTCCTTAAGTTTATTTTGGTAATTTGCTTTTAACTTTTTAGCTATTTGATGAAGTTACACAATATATATATATATATATATATATATATATATATATGTGTGTGAAATTCTTTTAATGAAATTCCTTTAATTTCTCCTCTTTGAACTTAACCAATTTTTTAAAGACTTCTTTACTTCCTCCCCTGGTGCCCCAAATAAATCTTGGAAAATCTTAATTTTTTAACTCAAACTACAAGATATTTCGCTGTGACCTTGAAGATTAAGCTGTAAATTTGTTTAAAGAGTCGTAGTGTTTGATTAAAAGTCTACTCCTCACAACGCCTGCAGATACAGTTCATAAAAAATAATCAATAATAATGTTCTTTTTATTACACAAATCTTTGGTTAACCCAATCACGTACATTCAAGCTTTATCGTTTCGCTTAGAGCAAAATTTATTTACAATATAAATAAAAATATAAAGTTTCTTATATCACAAGGGATAAGCTGGTAAATGCTTATGAAAATAAAAAAAATAGTTAAATTATTTAAGTAAACCTTCTTTGGTTGCACAATTTCAAAGGAACGTTAAAATATTAATTTCATTTAGCAAGAAAAATATTCAAGATATGTTTGTATGTACTCTTGTGATTATTGTCATTATTGCTATAGAAATTGTACGAGTATATTTGCTGAAAGAGTAACAGGAGTAACATGATCTTTATAATACAAGTGCAAGAAAGTGGAAGTGAAGAATATCAGGTATGTACTGAAAGGGAATTAAAAAAAGGAGTTTGAAAATAGATAAGGCTGTGAGAAACATCTATGCAATTGATTAACTATTTCCACTAAAAACAAGAACATTACAACGACGACATTTTGGAGGCATTGTATAACGCTATGTAAATGTAATATAAATGTATATACAATAATTGCTCTTTTAAAGCTATTAGATTAACCCGCAGTTTTTAACTTAAAAATTAATTACGTAATTAGCTAATTTTAATTTAAAATTAAGTTTTATTTAAATATGATTTCATTTTTTCAGTGCTTAATTAAAGTTCTTATTAAATTACGTTCAAAGTACGGCAGCCCTGCAAAATTTCCAAAGAACAGCTGTTCAGCATAAACAAAAAAGTTAGGTTATAAACATGTAGACGATTAAAATTGCAGTACTATAAAAAGTGATACATCAACTTCTGCGGATCCTAACTCGTCAAACTCAACAATTACAAAAGCTCCGCTTACTACACCCGGAATTAGTACTGCTAAAGTCCCAGAAACAACTACTATTGTTCCAGAAACAACCACCTCCCGGTAAGTCATCCATTTTCCCATATATATTTATATACAACCCCCGTGTGCCCTGAACATTTTGAAATCAAGCGAACATCATAATACATTTTTCTATTACTTTATTCCATGATATGAAACTTTGTATTGTATATGTTATATATTTATGAAATTTAAACGAAGTTCTTTTTAACCCGACCACATGATGTTTTTAACCCGACCACATGATATCATGTGTATGTTTTCAATAAACACATACACGCATAAAAACATATGGTACGTTCATAAAACTTAAGTAGTATTTAATTACACAAGGTTGGGTATTTAATTGTTATTTAAATATGCAGTCAAAAACACAATTTCGTATTTAAATAGAACTTAAAAATTAGCCATAAAATTGCTTCCAAGTTTGGCAGGCTTAAATAATTGATTTAACTAATCTATTTATCCCAAAATTGGTTTCTTTCCTGTTCGAAAATTATCTTGCAACGTCGTATCACCAGATGAAGTTTAACGTACTAAAAGCTCAAGATATGGTCTCAACAATTTTTAAATTAAAATCAAGTCATTGATTCACTTCTAATTTCCAATACATGGTTAATAAATTAAATACAAGGCTTTGAAATTATAAAGCTAATCGTGTCTGCGGTTAATTTCTTTGTTTTTATAAGCATTTTGTTCAATATGCAATGTCAGTCAGTTGTTGTTGTTGTTGTTCAATAAACTTAACAATATTGAAAATGTTTGATTTTGGTGGGAACCTGCTCTTTGTTTCGAAAACTCAAACTTCTACACAGCACCGTGGGCGTTTAGTTTTTTTATATTTATTTCATTTATTTATTTTATTTGTTTTATTTATTTTTTGTGAAATCTAAGATAAGTGTTTTTAACACTTGGTTTAGCGAGTTATACCTTTTTTTTTGTATTTAACTAATTTGAATTCTAAATACATCAACTTCGAAAAAGAAACGCTATTGAATATGGAATATAGAAAACTGCTCGAGTGTTTAACAACAAGTTACAAATACTTAAACTTATTTTATTGGAATGAATTAGCATAAAACCTCTTGCTAAGAAATGAAACTAAACCCTTAATAGTGAAGGAAATGTCTGTCCGTCCGTCTGTCCGTTTATTTGTGTTTATATTAACAACAAAGTGTTTGGTGTGTGCTGTTAAATACTCATGTATTCAAATTTTTTTTAAATTTTAATTGTCGAATATTGGTAATTATAAGTATTACGTACATGACACTTGATACTCTTACCTGTCGTATGTATAGTCGTACCCAAGAAATGGGTTATTAATTTTGTTATTTTCTATTAAAAATAAAATGTTTTGAATACAAATTATATATAATTAATTTGAAATTTTGTGTGCTAATTGTAAAACAAATCAAATGATTTTTAAACTAAAGGTTTCTCTTTTTTTAATCAAAATTCTTATTTTACCCATAGCAAGTAAGGCTTAATAGTTATAAATCAATTTAATACGTGTTATAGTCTATAAGTTTTTGCAGAAATATAAAAACTTTATTTATAAGTAGGCTCAAGTTTAAGCATATACATTTGTACATCAATGAACAAAGCTATTTGATGTTGTTCTTACCCAGCAAACAATATGAGTCCTAAAAGAGTCTTTTTGGACTCCTTTTTATGTGCAAAACCCTCAGAAAAAAGCTCCTAAAACGCTCAGATATGAGCGTGTTTTCCTATGAAACCGTAAAAAAATTTTGTACTGAATATGAGCGTTTTAGGACTCGTAAATTTAACGATTTGTATGGAAAATTGTGAGCCTTTTTGCTCACAAATCAATCATAAAAGCATCTTAAAAGAGTCATAAAAGAGGGATTACGGAGCCAAAAAAGGGTGATATAGGAGTGTTTCTTTTTCTTGAAATTAGGGTATTCATGAATAAAAAAATGCATTTTATTTGTAAATTTGTGCTTTTTAGCTTTTAATGGAAAAGTTTGATTAATATATGTTCGGTGCATGGAAATAATTTATTTTTCCAAATTTGTACATTTCTTTAGTTTCAAATGCGAAACGAAAAAATAGAAACTTGAAATTCATAGCCTCACAAAAAATAATGTGTACCTATCTGTGAACATTTAGCAAAATGATCATTTTAAACAATTTTCAACGGACAAAACCAAATAATTTTCTTTTAGGTTTCAAATGGATAGTTTTGTCTAATGAAAAGATTTACAAGGACAATGTTTTGTCAAATATTCACACATAAAGTACACAAAAATAATTAAATTAATTAAAAAATAGGAAATTAGTGAAAAAGTTACAAAATAAATAAAATAAATGAATAATAAGCATTTGTTCAGTGCATATACTCGTACTTATTAGGTGTAAATGGACCATGTTACTTCTTTATGTTTATGTATTTAATACGATCATTTGCAGTCTGGAACCATTTGCTGGACACCGTAATAAATACCTTTTCCCCGGAAGAGAATTTTCGAATAAATGCACCTGAAATAGAGAAAACTTTAAATACGCATATTTATTGAAAGAAACAACTTTATTTTATTCTACCCTTACTTCGAAAAGCGGAAGTCGTCGTCATTGCCATTATGGAGACCTTGTTTTGTGCTCCTCTCCAAGAAAACTTTGCTGCAAGACTATCAACCATAAAAGTTCGCCAAATTTGGCGAATGAAATTGGAGGGATCTGACGCTGAGTTGCATTTAAATATTTCGGTTTCCTAAAATAATTTGTTAAAGATATTAATCTAAAAAATACAATTCTTACATAAATACAAGGCACTTAACTTACAAATTGGTTGTATAAGTTGTATAAGTTGGATACATTTTTATCTAGAAACACGTAAATAAACTTAGTTTTTGTACAATTTCTCAAAGATTTTATCAAAACCACAACTGAACAGCGCAAAATGATCACATTAATGACAGACAAACGCAAAATATTGAAATTATCAAGAAAAAGAAAACAAACTACCGTTACCCCCCAGAAAACCTTCATAAATAAGAGTTTTCTAGGAGTGTGCTCCTAAATTGCTCATAAAAAAGAGTATTTTCGGAGTCCTTAATTCTGCAGGCTCCGAAATCAATCATAAATGCTCATACATTAGGAGGGTAATCATAAAACCCTCAGAAAAAGGAGTCTTTTAAGAGTCATATTTAGTAGCGCTCCGAAAATTGTTTGCTGGGTACATATTACCAACATTATGATATCAGTCATCAGAATTGAGAAATTAAAAAAAAATGCCATGTTCTGTAAAACGAATCCGAGTAACTTTCTCGTTTTTCGAAAATAAATAATGTACCCTTAAAGTGTTTTAAATCATACTCGTATATACTAAATTAATTTCAGATATAATATTTCAATCTCTAAAAAATAGAAAACTACAAAAAAGCCTGAACAAAGTTCGCTATTAGTAGATTTAATTTTTCTAAATCGAGGGTTTTTAAATCGACTCGATTAACAGAACAGGCAGCAATATTTTTTCAGTTAATAGATCATTTATTTTTAATGTTTTTATTTTTTAAATTATTTTAAATAATAAAATGAAAATATTCAAATGTTTAGTTGACTAAATGAAAAAGATCAATTGCAAATAAATTCAAAATAAATTACAACTAACCCACGTAAACTACGGGACATGCATAAACCAAAGAAGTGCTACAAAACATGGGGCTTAGTTCCAAAAAATAAAACAAACGAAAAAAAAAACAGTACAAAACTAGGGGCTCTGTTCACAATAATGATAAAATATGTTGTATTTTTAAATATTATTCTCATTAAAAGTTTTATTAACCCTTATTGCGAATGGCGTCATCGACGTCACAATAAGACGACAGTAAAATTTGGCACTTGTCTACTCTTTGTCGACAAAAATTTACTGCTATCATACTATAATATCGTCAAAAGCCTCTCCTCCTCCTATATATACCAGAGTTCGACCGATTAATCGGCTTCGGCCTTCGGCCAAAAATTGGTAATCGGCCAACATTCGGCCTATGCCAAAAATTGGCCGATTACCGGAAGCCGAATATTTTTCATTCCAAGCTTGAAAAATAACATTATTTTTGGTCGTTGTTCGCCGACAGTTTCTATTGTGTTTAACGTTTTGAAAGGGTTGCTTTGAAATACAACCCTGTTGCTTTCTATTTTCTTTTACTTGGACGTTCTTGTGAGTGATCATATGAAAAAGCAATCTAGAAATTGCAAAATAGTTTTATTTTTCTTGTTATGTATCCAATAGATATTACAGCTATTTCAGTGATCTCAAAAAAGCAAACTTTTTTCTTAATTCATATAAAACAAGTATCATTTTCAAAATTTAAAACATTCGGCTTCGGTTTTGGCCGAAGTTTAGGATTTTAGCCGAAGTTCGGCTTCGGCTTCGGCCAAAAAAAACGCCTTCGGTCGATCTCTAATATATACATACCTGGAAACTTCCACTATTGTGCCTATAATCATTTTTTACCATACGGGTAGTTAGTTAATTAATTTCTGTTCGAAGTTTTTTTTTAACAAATACAACCCGCGACGCGATTAGCTTGTCTGCAGAAAACATCCAGAGTCTATGGCGGGAATCGAACCCACAACCTCTGTACTGAGAGGATAGTATTGCTACCACTCAGCCACAGGGGCACCAACTTCAAAAAAAAAGAAGGAGCTTATCGATTCATCTGTATTTTTTTTATTTCACTTCCTAGTTCGGTACTCCTTAGACCGATTTTCAAAAGTCATTTTTTATTGGGTCCCGTTGTAAAAAACTGTGGGCGGGGATACGCCAACTAATTTTTATTTTTTTTATTTTATGATATATTACTTATTCGATACTTCGAAACTTAGCAAGCACATTAGGCTTTCGTAAAGACACAATCTCAAAGTAATGAAAATGGGCGGAGCCATGCCCATTAAAACGGAATATTAAATTTCACGTGCTACAATATGACCGACTTTTACGAAACTTGGCACACACCCTAAACTCTAATGAAGACATAATACTGCTCCCCAAAAAGTAGGCAATACCACGCCCTTAAAAATTTAATCTTATATTTCACGTGCTCGTTCCTAACTGATTTCTACAAAACTTTTACCTTGAGCTTTTTAAAAGACACAATATTTTATTTAAGAATGTGGGCAGAGCCACTCCAATTAACATTTAATGTTATATATCACGAGATTCTACTTTAACTATTTTTGCCAAAGTTGGCACACACCCTAAACTCTAAAAAGACACAATCTTGCACCCCAAAAAGTAGGCAATACCACGCCCTTAAAAATTTAATCTTATATTTCACGTGCTCATACTTAACCGAGTTTGACACAATCCTGCATTCAAAAAAGTGGGCAGATGCGCACCCATTAAATTTAATGTTATATATCACGTGAATTTTTTCGAAACTTGGCACACATCATAAACTCTAAAAAAACACACAATCTTGGCACACACCGCGAGCTTTTAAAAATACACTATTTTGCAAAAAAGTGGGCAGAG
Source organism: Tachina lurida (assembly GCA_944452675.1). NCBI lineage: Eukaryota > Metazoa > Arthropoda > Insecta > Diptera > Tachinidae > Tachina > Tachina lurida. The sequence continues at coordinate 36,214,832 of OX101754.1, read as the reverse complement.
TCACGCCCAATAAAATTGATATTTATGTTATATTCCACTTGCTTCTACATTATCTATATTTACGAGACTTGGCACACACTGAGAGATGTAAAAAATATTTTATCTTATTTTGAAAAACAAAATGAGTGGTGTTATGCCCCTGAAAGGTTAGTATTAAATTTTATGTACTTTTACTTATCAAATTCCCACGAAATTTAGCAAAGAGTTTCGCCTCTTAGAATAACATAATATTGTGCTTAAATCAGTGTCCCGCAAAATAAAATATGTTTGTAGTGGTGAGAAAAATGAGAGTAAAATATATATACACTTGAAGAAAACATTTTTATAATTCAAGATACATGCTGTGGTTATTCATTGTTTGAATATTTTTTGTAAATAAGCAATTTAATAAAAACTTAAGTTAAAAGTAAAAAATAATAATCCATTCAACAATGTAGTCTACAAGTTCCAAATTAAATTTATTCGCAGCGCTGTGAAAGCTATTAAAATGCCTTTTTAAACTATCTTCCCTACTATTTTTAAGTGTTTCATAGAATAAAATGCATTGTATATTGCTAAAAGCATTTTTTATCACAAAATATTTCTTAGCTTGCATAATTATTTTTTGTTTATTTTTGCTGTAGAAATTTATTCAATTTGAACTCAAATTTCGTTCCGTGTGCTCAAAAAAACTAAACAAAAAACCAGGAAAAAATTAATACATGCGTGCACAACTTCATTCGTCGCTTGCTCAGTGACGACTAAATGAAAGAGCATAAGCATGTATGTGATTTTCATCTGCACAATTGTGCTATGGCTTGCGGGTTACTGGCCTAAATTAATGGGCGTAGCCATGCCCATTAAATATTAATATAATATTTTTCATGTGCTTCTTCCAGACACATTTTTACAAAACTTGGCGCACTCCTTGAGCTCTGAAAGTGACGCGATGTTGTATTTAGAAAAAGAAAAATGTACACTAATATTTGCGAATTGGGCGTGACCACGTCCCTAGAAGTAAAAAATTCGCTCTAAAAATTACAAAATAAAACTTAAAAAAAGTAAAACCTGCGTCAAAAATAAGCACTAAAAAGTTAAAGATAATTTAGATTCAGTTAAATAACAATAACAATGACAACTAAAAGCATAAATAACCAAATATACAATTCGCCAACCTGATTGGCACCGACTTGAATAGCATTAAATTTCAAAATAAGAACCGTATGCTGCTTCAGAATAAATTGCGTACGGCAAAAGTTCTAACATCAACTAAAACTTTTTTTGTAACAGAAACTTTCTAAGTGGCCAATTGGAACTTACATTGCTAAAAGTAAGTTAAAGACACGCCCGCTTGTAGTGATATGATTAAGTATTCTTTACATCCACAAGGGCCTGAGCATGCATAAGCAAAACATTAAGTCAGGTCTGCGCTAAATTGAGCATGAATGAGCATGATGCGTTAGCGTGGTTATGTGCTGAATATTAACTAGAATGGGCTATACTTAAGAACACTCGAAAATATTATAGGTACTTACACAAATTGATTTTAAAACTTAAACGTATTTTAAAAATTATGTACAAACATTTATAAATTATGCTCTGCCAAAGATTAACATCTTTAATATTTAATTTTACTTTTCTGTTGCAAATTATACGCTTTTTTTAGTGTTTTCTCCAACAGATTTGAACCGTAATAGTATTGCTTAGAAGTTGTTGTTTGTTTTAATATAAAATTTAATGAAAAGAGAAACAACCATTAAATCTCGTTTGTTTCGTAATTTCTTATCCCCTCTATTAACTCACATAATAACATTAAATTACAACTCTTAAAAAATTATGCCATTAAACACATTAAACATATTTTTGCTTCTTTTATTTTTATATTTTTTTATTTAATTTCTTTTTTTTTTTTTTTTTTTTTGGATTAAAACATCGAAATTAAACTAAAATGAAGAACAAAACAAGAAAAAATATTTTGAAGATACATAAACAATGTTGCATGATTTATATGCGTGTTATTTAGTTGCTCTTGTTATTGCTGTTGCTGCTGCTGCTGTTGCTGCTGTTGTTGATGTTATTAATGTTGTTTTTTTGTGTTTTATTTCTGTTTTCTAATTTAATGGCTGAAAAAGGCCTATTTCGTAGACATTAAAAAACATTGTACAAAAATATTTTTTCTCAGAATAAAACCAAAAACAAAAACGAATTTTTTAATAAAAAAATAAAGCAAAAATTAATACACTGCGAGTCATTAAATAAGGAATTTAGGAAGGTCTGCAGTACGGCTCCAAACAAGTTTTTAAATTGTGGAAATGCGTCTTCTTATTAGACTTATTAGAGAATGACAATGAGTACCCAAAAAAATATGCATACCTAAGTAAATAGTTTTAATTGTAGCCGAAACAATTTGAACGCTCACATATTTCCTCTCAACTTAAGCCGATTCCAACATACAAGAGCTTCTCTACTTCGTTTATATGAAAAACTTAAATACGCTACAACTAAAAAATAAAATGCACATGCGTATCAAGCACATTGACTCTCTCTCTCTCTCTCCCTTATACATATAGTCGGAGTATGTTTATACAAAAAATATTCGCATGATACTCGGGATATTTATTCACTCATTCAATCATTCGCCAACATATGCATACATTTGTGTATATAAAACAGAATGGGAAAATGTGTGGATGTATGGGTGGCTGTTTAAAAACATGCCTTATGTGTGTGAAAATAAACTAGGCCTGTATATATGCAAGTGTAGCCCATTAATAATCAAAGTATTTTTATACTCATGCGTATGATTGTAGCTCATACAGTCTCTACATTTTAGTTACAGTTGTTTATGCTGCGTAATTAAAAAAATTTGTGTAAACATAGTTTTTGGATGCTTATACTTATACGCATTCGGTTTAAAATTAATGCGTGTTTTTTATTTTTAGCTGTACGCATTCATAGTTGTTTCACGGCCAATACTCAAAGAGTACATAAAACGATACTTGTATCATTATCTGTGCCATAGCACAACTACGCCTTCCCTGTTTTATCTTCGTTGCAAAAATATTTGGTCCCTTAGTCTGGTGTGATTCATCAATTTTAGACTCTTCGCCGTCAGAAAAATATGAGTTCAAATTTGGTAAAATTTAATTCCCTGTTTAAGTGATTCGCAGGGTATGTGTGTGTATGTTTAGTATGATTTTGATGTTAATAATAAATTTGTAACAACTTAATGGCCAGCACTTGAATTTTTCACCAGAGTCTTACACATTTTCTCTGAATCCTCTTCAAACACCATCTATGAGACGATTTAATACGCTAAGATTTTTAAGTCAAATAACCTTAAATGAAAGGTCAATCACGACATTAAAATGCTCCACCTCCCTTTTGATTTCCATGCCGGAGCATTCAGTTTTTGAACAAAATGTTTCGAAAAATAAATAGATGTTTTTTCTTTGAATCGTAGTAATCAGTGTCCAAAGTATTGTAAATATTAATACACTGAAGTATGTTTGTGCAAGGCTAAGTCTAATGAATTATTATACCTGCGTAACTATAAAAGAAAATAATAATGCGTCCAAAATTTAATTGTTTGCAGAAAAAACGTTTCGCAACCGTTTGCTAATGTAATAATAATAATAAAGTACGTATTGGAAATATATTTGTATGTGTTCTGGCTTTCACATCGTTTTCACATTTTTTCTTGTGAAATCGGATGTTAAAGCACATCCTACGCCTGTTTAGGTTGAAATTTAGAAAATAAAAATTAATAGTATGTGTTCTTGCATCCGATTTTATATGAAAACGATTTTTAAATGGACGATTTCAAATTTTTAGCTTTTTTCGTTTTCACTTTTGGCAAAAAAACTCGTATTCTTTTCATTTGTTAATTAATAGTCTTGTGAAAAGAATACGAGTTTTTTTGTACGGTTATTTTTATTATAAAGGGTGTTTTTTTAGAGGTATAGAACTTCGAATTGAAATAAAACACAAGAAAATCGTTTTAATGTCCATCAATTTGGCTTTATTGGAAGGATAATTTTATGCCATTAATGTTTAAATATGATTTCGGGCATGTGGGCGCCGCGGCTGGCTCGAATAAAGCCAATTCTACAGGTCCAATTTTCAACCACTTTTTCGAGCATATGGGGCCGTATGTTGGCAATAACGCCACGAATGTTGGCTTCCAAGTCCCCTAACGTTTCTGGTTTGTTGGCGTAGACGAGCGACTTCACATATCCCCAAAGAAAATAATCCAATGGTGTCAAATCACACGATCTTGGTGGCCAATTGACAGGTCCATTCCGCGAAATTATGCGCTCATCGAATGTTTCCTTCAATAAATCGATTGTGACGTGCGCTGTGTGGCATGTAGCGCCGTCTTGTTGGAACCACAACTCATCCACATTCAAAATCTTCAAAATCTTCCATAAAGTTGATGGACAAAGCTCCAATTGCTGTGCACGGTGGCGAATCGATTCATTCGGGTCCTCTTCAACACTTTGCTCTACAGCGGCAATTGTTTCTTCGGTGCGCACTGTTCGACGTCTCTGCGGATGCGTATTATCACATAGAGTAAACGTAGTGCGAAAACGATCCATGGTTAACCGAATTAATTGCTCTGATGGACGATTATGTCGACCATAAAATGGACGGAGCTTGCGGTAAACTTCGCGAACTGAACCATTATTTTCGAAATAAATTTGCACGATTTGCAAGCGTTGTTCTTTTGTCAACCTGTTCATGATGAAATGGCAAACCAAACTAAATATTAATCACTTGACAGCTGACAAAATGGCCGCCAGTTAAAAAAGTGATGCCAACTTAAAGTTCTATACCTCAATAAAAAACACCCATTATAAGACGAATCCATAAATAAAATGTTTTAAAATCGTAATTATTTCTTTAAACACTATCAAAACGAAACAATATGCTGTTTTCGAATGTCCTCACCAGCGTTTTTGTACTTGGACCACTTTTCAGTTAATGCAAGCTTCACATTCATATACTACATACATATGTCCATTAGGCCAAATCGATTTGTATGGATGAAAAAAATTTTAAAATTGTTTAGTAAAAACCACAAAAATCTGTAAAGTAGAAATATGAGAATTAATAATGGAATATGATGTCGAGCAAATGTCTGTCGTCGGTAGACGTTCGTTCTTTTCACAAAATTTTAATCCAAATTTTGCAACAAAACTTCGCTTATCTGGTTAATGCAGCTCCGAATTTCATGTTTCAGTTTTTTCTGGTTTTTTCACATAAACCCAGACTTTCCAATCAAAATTCACAAATTTCACAATTAAAATTCTTTATTCAAGAGTGGAGTCTTAAATGGTTAAAATTTCCCAACTTTTACTAAATAAATGTCAAAGGATGACAGCTCAATTCTTAACATTTCATAATTTGAAATCAATTTACTTACTAACCTCAAATTTGCCCACCCTTTTAAAAAGGAGCAAACAATATTTTTTTTGTAGTGTTAAAAATTAAGAACATAATATTAAATATGCAGGAAGCAAACTATGAATATTGCCTGGTGGTATCAAACAAAGCATGAAATTCGTCAAACCAAGCACACACTGTACTCAAAACAAGAACGTTTTCTTGTCAAGTAAACACTGGAAAAAAAGTTAAAAAGCACAATTCGTCAGCCCATTATTGGTTTGGAGCAGCGTTGTCCACAAAGAGAAACAGCTTAAAAATGTGTGTGTAGTGGTGAGTGCACTGGGAGAAATTTGCTGGTAAATGTATTGAATAATGTTTTTGTATACAACATTTTTTATGTTTAATTAATAACATGAACTGAAGTATGAATGAAGCATTAAAAAAATTAAATGGTATATCCATGAAAAAGATTAAGTGGAAATAAAAAATAAGTTCAATTACGAATGATTGTTTTACGCCGCCCCTTTTTTGCTAAACCTAAGGCAATTAGGTATGTAGCCTTTAGTTGGATGCATGTTGCGGTATTTGCATTGATTTTACAATCACGCAAAGCTTCATTACTTTTCAATTCCAAATTCTTTTATAATTTTGTTATAAGCCTATCTCTGTCCTCCTCTGACAAACTACACAGTTCTAAATGGCGACTTTCATAATGACGCTTAAAACTGTATGCACTTATTTTTTTAATTTTTGATTGCATACAAGGCACTCAGCTTCATTAAATATGTTTAGTGAAAATAAAAATTTTTTCTCATAATATACCTTCCACATTTCAAAATAATAAAAAATGGTTAATATGTAAACATACAATTATTCCAAGTGTATTGAAATGCTGGAAAAAAAATCATAAAAATACTCAGTTGTTCTTCTCTTTTTCTCTAACTTGTAATCTCAACTGTGTATTTTGTTGTTGCATCATAACAAATCAAGCGACATCAACCTTCTTGCTTAAAATTTGGCATACAACTGAATAAAATTATAACTTTTGTACTCTTTGTAGTGCACTTCGTCAACATTCCTGTTGTGTATGTGTAAATCGCGAAAAGTGTTCGGCCCCCGGGGGCATTGTGTGCGCATCATTGGTTTGGAGCATACGCCAAAAAGTCAGAATGGAGAAAAACGACAAAACAATATTTATTAAACCTTAAAATAGCTGATATGGAGCAAAACTAATGCTAAATATCTCGGAAACTATAATTAATTTCGCAAAACCTGTTTTGGATTCAGAAAGGGGACACTCAAAATATATATATACCTAACTCATTTTTTTTTAAATTGTCGGTGGGTCAAACCAATAATGGGCTGACGAATTGTTGTTAAAATAAAAACGATGCGTTTTTAAAATTAGAAAATGAAGAAAATTTTAGACAGAAGAAGAACAGGATGCTATTAAGGCCAAATTTAATTATTAGTAAACTAAAATGATAACTATTGTTTAACTAAAGTTCTTAGTATAAGCCAAGAATGACAACTCTATCAAACTATTAAGCTTCAGTATTGGCAACTCTGCTATAGCATATGGTTTTTGTTTACATTTACTATATTCTTTCTTAAAAATGGATAAAACAAGTGCTCGCTCGTCTAACTTTACAGTGCAAGATATTGACTTAGTGATGAAATTGGTTCGGAAAAACCAAAATATAATAGAAAAAAAAGAATGAGTTACAGCTAAATACAAAGAAGATGCTTGACAATGTATGTGCGAAATGTGTCTAAAATATTTAACCAAACAACAATACTAATAAAGCTTACAACGAATCAGCTGTTGTCTAACTATTTGTTAACCAATGACATTTGGCGATTTAATTAATGATAAACAAAAAGCTGTCAATCAAATATTATTGGTTAAACTATTGCTATTAGTTAACTAATGACTGTGAATTTGGGTTTGTGGTTTTGCAACGGACGTTGCCAGTGTCGTTCTTTTACTATCGATTTTTCCTGCGCTTTTTAGCACCGATCTTGATTTTTGTTGTGTTACTGTTTTAAGGTTAATTATTTATTTCCTTTGAGTGGTCCTTCTAAACGGAACTTCAACAAAAGGATTAAGAAACCTAGAGAGAATGATATTATTATAAAATTTTAAATTTTAGAAATTACGCATACATAAATTACTTAAGGGCCATTATTACAACTTAAAGTTAGTTAAACGTAAGATTTTGTCGGCCGTATAAAACTCTATTCATTATTATAAATTTAATTTAACTCACCAGGAAGGACACATTTGCCTTTAACTTAGCGCTCACTTTAGGTTAAGCTAAAATTGTACTGATGTAAAACTTTTTATACGTCCGATAAAATCCTACTTTTAACTAACTGTGAGTTGTAATAATGGTCCTAAATGAAATGATTCAAATACATTTTAAGTGCTTAAAATCAGGTGCGATAAACGTAAAAAATGTTTTGTATATTTTTTTATAAATTTTAAATTATTTCTGTTGTATAGAAATTAGACTCAATTATATACTTGCAATTTGTGGTATCACGACAAAAATTCACATATAAATAAAATATATTTTTATTGTATTTTTATATCAAACATGTTGAAAAATAACCATTCAATTTTAAGAAGCCATGCGCAAAAATTATCACAATTTTCCAAAATAGAACACTTGCACGTTAATATAAAAGAATATAAATATTTATAGAGTCTTCCGTTAAGCGCTTGATATCTTCCAACTTGATTGAAACAAAGAGTGCTTGAGATAACATTTGAAATTTTTATGTGAAAAACCTAACATTCGAGTACACATCAGCTTTAAGCGGCCCATATACTACAACAGCATGCACGCGCAATCAAACTATTGAGCAATCATGTTCGAACCACATAACATACCAGCAAGCTGGTACAATAATCACTTTTTAAAAAAATTCTAGAAGGGAGGTTATAAATAGTGACACAGTTTTTGCTGCAATTTTTATTGATATTTTATTAATATTAGCAGCTATGCATAACTAAAGTGCTCAAATTCCATTTTCCATTGCAACAAATTATTTTTCAACAAATTACGATTTTTAAATGCATATTTACTTCTTGATAACTTTTCCCAACTGAGCTAATTTCACCATACACAATACCAGCAAGCGGTACCATCAGCAAAATATCAAACTCTGTTTGACATCACTACAGCAAAACGTACAATCACACAAAATGCCCATACACGACCCAACCGCTGGCACAAACACTTGATTGCGCACGCATGCTGTTGTAGTGTATGGGCCCCTTTACGTGCGATGCCCAGATCCTCAAATAGCTCGTCCAGACAAAATGTCCAATGTGGCATGAGCTGTTTGTTACGTAAAGGCATTCTGCTGCAAACTTATGTCGCTGTTGTCCGTATCCTCTATTTCAGGTCACAAGAAGGTTGCAATAGTCGACCCGTAGAGCTCTTGACCGCAGGACGAGAGAAGCCTGTAGAACACGGTTGGCAAAATTATTACAATTGTACTTTTTTTGGTGCTATTCAAACTCGAAAAGTACAATAGTACACCAATGATTAATTTAGTACATTTGAGGAATCACCCCACTTTCACTCCGAATTTCTTTTCAAACGATTGCATATGTAAACTAACAATGAAACTTATATGCTTCTCACTTGAAAACAGTCTTGTGAAAGTAAAACGAAGCGAGAAAACCAAAACATGTAAACTCGTCTATTTCCAAGTAATTCGGATGCTAGAGTACATGCTAATGTGTATAATTAATTTGTATATTTTAAATTTCATCTTAAACAGGTGTAGCTATATGCCTAAGCATCCAAACTTACAAGCAAACTTGTTAAAATGATTCGGTAGCCAGAACATAGACGATTATTTTAATAAAAATAAATAAAAATATGTAGTTTTAACTACAAAAATCTTGTAAGGTCAAAAAAGGAAAATTTTTTAAAGATGTTGGTACAATTTTAAAATTCTCAATCCCATCCCTGCTCTAGAACTTTGCTTAAACAGAACAATCATTTTGTGGTTGAACGCTATAACTCGACATGGTAATTGTACAAAACATATTGAATAAATAATATAAAATTCCACAGTTGTAGCTTGTACAATATGGCGGCTATAAACTGTCAAAGCTTATAAGTCCCTTTTGGAATATCCTTTATGTATGCTTGCATGTATGTATCTACTTATATATAATATATGTGATTGACGTAATATTAGCACCCTATTTAAGTTTCACTGACTTTTTTTATTATGTACAACTTAATTCTATTTGATTTTATTATTATTTGTCATTAGCAGTTAATTTTTGGTTAATAGGAAACAGCTTATTATTAAACACCATGTGTGGCTGAAGTTATGAGAGGTTGTGCCCTTAAGACACGCATAAGTTTGCTGGTTTGGGAATTAAGAAAAGAAAACAAATTTGCGAAGAACACAAAAGTGCTAGAACATTTATTTATTTATTTATCTTCTAAAATTACCAAATGTTGTTGTGTTAATATTACAAAAATATGTATATCCCAACAAACATTGCCGTTAAATTTCGCTGCCTAGAACTTTAGGAAAAAATAGCTTTTTTTTGGATTCTGCGTAAATTGTTTAAAAAAAATTAAATATTCGAGCTGAATATGCATTATAATTAATTAAAAATTTTGCTAAGTTCAAGAAAAGAGTGCCTATGTTATTTATTTCAATGACTACATTCAGATAGGTGGACGATCTATCGGTTTAAATTTGAACCACTGAACGAAATGAATCGATTTACTCTTGAGCAACATTGTGGATTCATTGGAAATTTGGAAACTGCACTATGATGTTGGATTTTATCAAAAAAATAGACTTTTCGGATGAAACTCATTTTCATCTTTGTGGGTACGTTAATAAGCAAAATTGCCCTATTTGGGGCTCAGAAAACCCATACGTGGTCTTATAAAAGCCATTGTACCCACTACGAGTGACTGTTTGGTGTGGCTTGTGGAGCGGAGGCATTATTGGCCCCTATTTCCTTTAAAATGAGGACGGCGCGACCATTACGGTCAATGCAGACACCTATCGCACCATGGTAACCGATTTTCTTGTACCCGCTCTTCATGGTATTGATGTGAACAGTGTTTAGTTTCAACAGGATCGTGCAACTTGCCATCAAATATATTTTGCTTTGAGTTCCCAGCAATTCCCAAATAAATTCGCAAAATCCCAAAAATGGAACTTTCAGTATTGTTGACGTATTTTTCTTATTTTTCACCGGACGCAGATAAGATTTTTGAAAATATTTAAAAACATTTATTGTCTTAAGGTGTCATTATAAATTTTTTGATCATATCCTTGGCCTTAAATTTTATGTTTATAACATATAAAAACAGGTCTAATTCGAAACGAGCTGGTTCCTTCAATAACGAAAATTTTGAATTTTCTTTTAATATTTCTTAAAGTATTACCTTTTGAATAAGTAAAAATATGCGGTTGGTATTTTTGGAAAAAATTTTAATATTAGCAATGTAATCACCCTTATTCCATTTGTCGACATAGACGTCACTTTAACACAATAATAAATTGGGGCTTGTTTACTCACTCTCGACAACAATTTTGTGCAACTGACAATATATTCCTGTTCCCTAAGGTATAGAAAAACCATAAACCTGCCAAAAGGAGTCAGTTGTTTTCAACAACGACTTCACAAGCCCCATTTTTTTTGTATTGTGTTAAAGTGACGTCGATGCCGACAACTGGAATAAGGATGAATATATGTATAGAAAAAATCTTTTTTATCAGATCAAAAACATAAGATTGGCATCGGTTTTAATTTTGCAGTAACCCTAGGTTACCCACTTTGGGGCTCCGCCACAAATTCCAGACTTAAGCTCTGTGACACCTCAATGCTGTAACAATCGTACAGCTAGTTTAGAAACTGTAAAATTATTTCCATTTTTTTACAAAATCCCCACTGTGTATCGGATACCTTAGGGCCCACTATGTACTAGAAGACACCGTCGGAAAGAAATAATACTAAGACCGCATTAATGCCAGCAAACCTCATATTTTAGACAGCGCACATATTAAGAATTAAAAAAAAATCGCATACAAGCTGTGACCAGTCTAATGTACATAAGTGCCATACACATAAAAACATACATATGTATATGCCTGTTTTGTTGTAATGGGTGTTTTTTATTGAGGTATAGAACTTTAAGTTGGCATCACTTTTTTAACTGGCGGCCATTTTGTCAGCTGTCAAGTGATTAATATTTAGTTTGGTTTGCCATTTCATCATGAACAGGTTGACAAAAGAACAACGCTTGCAAATCGTGCAAATTTATTTCGAAAATAATGGTTCAGTTCGCGAAGTTTACCGCAAGCTCCGTCCATTTTATGGTCGACATAATCGTCCATCAGAGCAATTAATTCGGTTAACCATGGATCGTTTTCGCACTACGTTTACTCTATGTGATAATACGCATCCGCAGAGACGTCGAACAGTGCGCACCGAAGAAACAATTGCCGCTGTAGAGCAAAGTGTTGAAGAGGACCCGAATGAATCGATGCCACCGTGCACATCAATTGGAGCTTTGTCCATCAACTTTATGGAAGATTTTGAAGATTTTGAATGTGGATGAGTTGTGGTTCCTACAAGACGGCGCTACATGCCACACAGCGCACGTCACAATCGATTTATTGAAGGAAACATTCGATGAGCGCATAATTTCGCGGAATGGACCTGTCAATTGGCCACCAAGATCGTGTGATTTGACACCATTGGATTATTTTCTTTGGGGATATGTGAAGTCGCTCGTCTACGCCAACAAACCAGAAACGTTAGGGGACTTGGAAGCCAACATTCGTGGCGTTATTGCCAACATACGGCCCCATATGCTCGAAAAAGTGGTTGAAAATTGGACCTGTAGAATTGGCTTTATTCGAGCCAGCCGCGGCGGCCACATGCCCGAAATCATATTTAAACATTAATGGCATAAAATTATCCTTCCAATAAAGCCAAATTGATGGACATTAAAACGATTTTCTTGTGTTTCATTTCAATTCGAAGTTCTATACCTCTAAAAAAACACCCTGTACATATACTTTTGCTTGAATGTGTACAAGTTCCATATGTACACAATACATTTAAATATGTGCATGCATCTGTATAATGTGTTTATTGGTTTGAACTTTTTTCTTAAATCCTTAATAATCTCTAATATCATAAACTTATTTATTTATGTGCGTACATTATGCTAGAACATATCGCAAAAAATTACAACCAGTAACCCAGAAAGCAAACTGGAAGCGGGTCTGAAGTAAAATTTAATTTTTTTTATATATTGTGGGAGAGCTTTTAATTCATTGATCCACGAAACTTAAAAGAAAATATGTACTTAAAACTTGATTTTCATCCAATATTGCAACAAGTCCCTCCTTCAGCCTGTTTATTATTCAGATATTGTTGATTTCATCAAATCCTATGGCCGCGTAATGGTAGAACAAGGATATAGTAATTCTTAAACCTCTGTTAATACTTGTTGACTATTCTTTTTATCGGTGTGAACAGAAGCTAAATAAAAACAATGGATCATATTAGTTAACTTCTTTTCGAACTTACATACATACGGATGCCTTGATAATACTCATCGAGTATACATAACGGGTGTTTTTTATAGAGTGACGCAAGTTTAAATCATAATGAAACAAGGAAATATATTTTTAATATCAACGAAACGGGCTTTATTGGAAAGACCATTTTATGAAATTAATTTTCAAATATGATATCTATCATGTGGCCGCCACATGGTAGCTGGCGCGATTAGAAGGCGCAATCTGGAACACCAGTTTTCAATAACTTTTCGCAGCATTTGCGGACGTATTTCGCCGATAACTCTTCGAATGTTGATTTCCAGGTGTTCAATTGCTTGTGGTTTATCGACGTAGACAAGTGACTTAACAAAAGCCAAAAGAAAATAATCCAATTGGGTTAAATCACACGATCTTGGTGGCCAATTAATTTTGCCATTACGTGAAATTATTCTTTCATCAAAAGTTTCTTTGAATAAATCAATTGTAGCGCCCGCTGTGTGGCATGTGGCTCCGCCCTGTTGGAACCACATATCAGCAAGATTAACGCCACGTAATTGAGGTACGTAAAAATTTCGTATCATGTTCCTATAACGTTCACCTATGATAGTAACATTCTGACCATCATCGTTTTTGAAGATATATGGGCCAATGACTCTGTGTTTGTACAAAAGCTTGTGGATTCTCCTCACTCCAAATACGACAATTTTGCTTATTAACGTACCCATTCAACCAGAAATTGGCTTCTTCGGAAAATGGAAGAAGTGCACGATGAGTTTGACGAATAGAACAATTATTTTAATTAAAATGGCAAGAATTTGCTCAATTTGCTCTGGTGTAAACCGATTCATAACACTGGTTTACAAATTTTTAATTTGGAAAAATACCAAGAACGCCATATGCCTAGATGAGTTAATTGGGACCTCCTGAACAGAAAAAACGCTGTAATTTTTTTTTTCTAAGTACCGTTTTTTAGATAACGGTACTTTTGTGTTTTTCGGTGTATGGTCCCACTCAAACCCTTGTGGAGCCCAACCGTAAAGTCCGATCGAGATAAATGACATATCGTTGAAAAGGTAATTGAATGCCTTTTCCGTCAATATGCTGCAAATTTCTATCTGACCAGAAATGGTTGAGTTATGGCACCTCAAAGTTCAAAATTTGCCTATTTTTTACGTTTTTTTCAAAATTTTTAAATTTTGTTTCGTTTTTTTTCTCCGTTATAGTAAAGATCTGGAATGTTTTATTTTTTTACCAAATAGTTTATTTAGTTACAAGCATTTTAAGCGTAATTTGAAGAAAAATGGATGAAAAATAAAGTTTTTATTAAGGATTTTGTGGAACGACAATATTTTCATTTTCAATACTCACACACTATATTCGGCATGAATTCAGAAAATTTAAATTAAAATGACGAGCGACTTGAACTTTTGCGTTTTTTTCGGATGGATCTTCGTGAATGAGGAACCAACAATAGTCTGCCATCATTTGTTCATCCCACCAGCCTTTATAACGTCTCTAGATTTCTTCCATTTCTTGGTGAAATCTTTCACCTTGTTCATCACTTTCGGAGCCCAAGTTCGTGGGGAAAATATCCAAATGACTGAATAAGAAGTGTAATTTATTTAGGTGTCATATTTGAACCTAAGAGTTAAAAAGAAAAAATTTTTAAATGATAACGGCCTTTTTGATATACATGCTTTCACTCAACGCTTACCAATAGCATTGAATTTTTGCAGTAATGTATCGATCTTCTCAGCGTAATCAGGACTTCTGTAGTTTTCCAAAAAGTTGTGAACGATGTCCTGGAATGCTTCCCATGCCTCCAAATAAGCTGGACCTAAACACTCAATAAATGCTTGGTCACCCTACAGAGCCCGAATTTGAGGTCCATCAAATATACCAGCTTCAATTTTTCTGGCTGTGGCTCTCGGAAATTTTTGTTTAAGGTAATTCATGGCAAGACTGTCTTTTAGCAACTTTTTCACAATATTTGTAAATACGTTAAAACTGATGGACGCCGAATATAGTGTGTGAGTAATGAAAATGAAAATATTGTCGTTCCACAAAATCCTTAATAAAAACTTTATTTTTCATCCATTTTTCTTCAAATTACGCTTAAAATGCTTGTAACTAAATAAACTATTTGGTAAAAAAATAAAACATTCCAGATCTTTACTATAACGGAGAAAAAAAAACGAAACAAAATTTAAAAATTTTGAAAAAAACGTAAAAAATAGGCAAATTTTTAAAGGAAAAGGCATTTAATTACCTTTACATCGATGTGCCATTTATCTCGCTCGGACTTTACGGTTGGGCTCCACAAGGGTTTGAGTGGGACCATATACCGAAAAACACAAAAGTACCGTTATCTAAAAAACGGTACTTAGAAAAAAAAAATTACAGCGTTTTTTCTGTTCAGGAGGTCCCAATTAACTCATCTAGGCATATGGCGTTCTTGGTATTTTTTGGCTGTAAACCAGTGTAATGAAATTTCAAAGCAAAATAAACAAAAAGCATCTATCAGCTGTTAAATGTGTGCTCAGATAAATCAGTAGTACCAACTCAAAGTTGTGACACTCTAAAAAAACACCCTTTACATCCTCTGAAATGAGAAAAAACATATGAAGCAACAAGAATAATTTGCACTACCACTAAATTTTAGTGGTAGTGAAATTTTAATAACACTACCATTAAATTTTCATAGCAAAAAAAAAATTGCACTACCAATAAATTT
The DNA here is from genome assembly GCA_944452675.1 of Tachina lurida. NCBI lineage: Eukaryota > Metazoa > Arthropoda > Insecta > Diptera > Tachinidae > Tachina > Tachina lurida. The sequence goes on along the minus strand of OX101754.1, from coordinate 36,199,162 downwards.
TAGTGGTAGTGAAATTGTTAGTGCACTAAAAATATACTGCATTATGCCCATCTCTGGTACATGCATTTATATCTGTACTATCATTTGCTTTCATCACATTTTTCGTAGTTTACATATTTCATATTGTGTAACCCGGCTTTTCGCAATTAATTATAACACTTTCTAGCCTCATCAACAATTCCCCAACTTCTGGCAACCCTTTTATTTGCTCTTTTTCTTTTATTAGTTTATTTATTGTATTCGCACAGAAAGCATGTGTAAGTCGATCGCGTATATTAAAATTAGCGACATGTATAAAATTTTGATGTAAAGTTTATATAAAAAAGTGTATTATATTGTTAAGAAGTGTTTAAAGTTTCTAAATGTATAAAAATATTGTTTAAAGGTGTTAAAAAGAATGCAGCAAAAGTGGAGAAATATTTTAGAAAAATTGCTTGACAAATATGTCTGTATATATGTATGTAAGTAAGTACACATGTATCTCCCTATGTTAACCCAAAAGTATAATTTTAGCAACATTTTTTATTGCTCTTATTTAAATAATGGTGGATTTTAAAATAACAGTGGTGATTATGTTCAATAGCATTAGTAAATAAAGTGGTGGGATATTATTTTTTAGTACAAGGCGAAGATGGTGGAATTAAGAGTGTTATAATATGTTATAACCCAGGGTTCGATTCTGGTTCTGTGCTAATGTGAAATGCAAAAACTTTTCATATTCATTTTCACAACCGTTTTTCATAACACTTTTCACAAGTGCATATGAAGCAAATCACGGTATAACGAATCTCATTTTACGAAAATCTGATATAACGAACATCCAAATTTTTTACATTAACAACCTTATATAGCGAAAAATAGTTTAATTTTATATTGGATATAACGAATGGCAAAATAAAAACCAAACCATCGTAGCAAAATATATTTAACATTTAGCACTACCTTATATACATATACATACATATGTATATGTATGTATATGTTTCTATATTTATATAGCGAATGTTTTAATAGATGTGTGTTCTGTATAGCGAACGGCAAAAAATATTATTAAACAAAATCTACAGCAGGAACGTAAAGGCAAAAAAATTGTGGTAGGGTGAGTTTGCGTTTGGTAGCTTCTTTGAAAACAAGTTGTTGTCATTCTTTTTATTGTATTGTGTCATGTTTACAATAATAATTATTAAAATTACACTTAAAAAACTTTGCGATAGGTATAACGAATTTTTCGATATAACGAATGGGCTTGATATTATATCGTTTGTTATACTGGGATTTGCTTGTAATGCGATTCTCGTTGCTATTATGAAAACATTGTTTAATTCCGTTGTGCTTTTTTCATGCTATTGAAATATGTCATGTAAATAAATAATATTAATTATTATTTATGTACTCGTACATATTGCAAGAAACTCGGTATGAGCATAGGTATAAAATGTTTAAAAGTTTATAGCTACATAACTAAACTTAATCTTTTTGTCTTCATTAATATATTTTGGGTTAATTTACGCTTCCAATAGCAAGGTCCGTTGTTTGTTCCGAATTATCGTCATAAGCAGAATTTAGCACAAACTTTACTTCAACCTCTACAACCACAGAAAAAACGGCTATAAATCAATAAAAACCATATTGAATTAGTAAGAAACATTAACGAAGGTCTAGTCATGTTGAAATTTCTTATTTCAATATGGAAAAATATTAATTTACAGTATTAATTTAATAATTTTATTTGTGTTTAAGTATCTCAATATATATTTTCTATTATATTGAAAATTATTGAATTAATGTGACGCGTTCTTATTTTTAAGTTATAGTACAAAAATAAATTTTTTTTGGCCCCATTGGTATTAAATCGGCTTGTAAGACGACTGACTTCTCATGGAAGAAAAATTTTAATAAGGCACTATCGGTAAGAACATGGTGTCTTTTCAATTGCGGAAAAGTTGTGGATACTCCATCTCAAGGTCCAGATCTATGCCCTATTCAAAATTTATGGATTTATTTGAAAAATAGTATTTCCAAAGCGTATTTCAAGAACTAAATGGAGTTTAAAACAGTAATACGAGGGGAATATGAGAAATTTCAGCGGAATATTTGGAAAAGAAATTTTTTTTCCAAATATTCGTCTTACAAGCCGATTTAGTACCAAATGGGGCCAAAAAAAAATTATTTTTGTACACCTTAAAATCTTTCCTATTTTCTTACGATATAATACAAAGATGTACATAAAAACATTTTCTTGACAGAGAAATTTTTGATTATTACTACTATATATTCACTTAAATGTAAATAAAATGAAATCTACAACAAAAAAGTTCATAATGCAAAAAAGGAAACAAATATTTACGATAAAAGTAAAAATTTAAAACGATTTTAACTACATATGTCAAACATTTTCTTGACAAACTGTATATCGTTCCATAACCGGCAAAGAAACTTAAGCGACATAATTTTCGAGCTTAATTTTTTTTTTACTAAAATCGCGAATAAAATCTATCAATCAAACTGAGCACAACTGGCTTAAGTCTTAAAACGATACTTTCGTCATTCTCGCACACTAAATCATAGAGAGTCACAACTCAAAAAATTTTAGATGCTGAGTAGTTGCAAACAACTGTAGTTACTGTACAAATGACGCAAGTATGTGATATAAAAACAAGCATAACGGTATTTTATATTCTTCAAGAAGACTGTATTGCAAAATAAATTGTTGAGGTAGTTATAGATTTCTTCAATTAACTGGTTTATAAAAAAGCAAAGCCACTTTGATAATTTTGAGTTGTGACTCTAAATGATTTAGTGTGCGATATGTACTTTTTCATATACATATGTACCTACATGCATATGTATGTATGTATAAATGTGGGCATTTCTCCGAAGAATTCCACTTCTTTGTCACGTGCGACAGCAAGCAATTAACCTTATATTTCTGAACAATGTGACTCGATTTTTATTTTTATAATATAATAATTTTACCTAACGTAGAGCTGCTGACGGCCTACACAAATATATAAAGAAGTACAAAAAAGTTTGATTTTCTTTGAAAAAAAAAAAACAACGTTGGTGTCACACGCTAAAAAATGTTGACATTCCTGTGGAAATGCCCATATACATATCGCTCATTTACTCAAAGAACGTCATAACTCAAAAAATTGCTTTTTTGAGTTAATGATGCAGAAGAAATCCTCATATCGCTCTTCATATTGTTTAAAAATTTCATGCAAATATCTTGTATACTCAACTCTTAAAAGCGAAATAAAACTGTCGCTTTCCATTAATTTGTGTGTAAATTGAAACGCGTTTTCTGGCAAACTTGTTTTTGGAGTTATGGCGTTCTTTGAGTAAATCAGCGATATGTACACCATACGTATGTTCGTCGGTGAAAGGTAAATAAGATTCCTCACAGCCGAATATAAAACTATTATCTATTTTGTATATTTATATGAATAATTATTCGACCTTTTTATTTAAAATATAATGTGTATTTTATAGAATTACTCTATTCAGGCTTCCAAGGTCATTCATTAATTTAAATGCAAATAAAAGAAAAATTTTTTTTTTTTTTTTTTTTATTTCATTTATTCATATCCGACGTTTCGTTGGGATTTTCCAACATCTTCAGGGATACTATTTTTATTGAAATATATAGAATTTTCTAATAAAATGTGCATTTAAGTTTCAATAATGTTATTTTACGCGACATGACAACATACAACATAAAACACATAATTTAAAAAATAATTGCAAAAATAATCAAAAATTGTAAATATCACAGTAGGTATAAAGCTTTTTCTTAACGTTCTAATATAACTCCAGCTGTGATATTAGAACGTTAAGAAAAAGCTTTATACTGTGATATTTACAATTTTTGATTATTTTTGCAATTATTTTTTAAATTATGTGTTTTATGTTGTATGTTGTCATGTCGCGTAAAATAACATTATTAAAACTTAAATGCACATTTTATTAGAAAATTCTATATATTTCAATAAAAATAGTATCCCTGAAGATGTTGGAAAATCCCAACGAAACGTCGGATATGAATAAATGAAATAAAAAAAAATTTTTCTTTTATTTGCATTTAAATTAATGAATGACCTTGGAAGCCTGAATAGAGTAATTCTATAAAATACACATTATATTATCTATTTTATTTAACTTAGTCCCAAATAAAATATTAAAATTAATATTGATTTTGTTTTGTGTGGGTGAACGTATTCATCTTAAGTTGAAAAAAAATTACAAGCATTTTCACTAGGAAACCCTAAAAAATCCTTTATTTTATATTATGTACATATTATAATTTTTTTCATACGTCTTATTTGACAAGAAACACATTTACACAATTTCATCAACATTTATAAATTTTTCACTACACGTGTCGTGGTTTTTTGCTTGTTCCAATATGTGGATTTCTAACGAAGGATGTATGTATGTATTTATGTATGTATGTGTGCAAAAGTGTGTGTGTGTGTGTGTTACTGAAATACACAACCTATGCCTATATTTATAAATTAAGGTGGGTGTTATATCTGTGTGGCAAAAAGGAAAAAGTGCTTAAGTCGAGATAAGCTGATTTTGAGTTAACGGTACCTCCGTTCCCAACTCAACTGCAAAATAAATTAATTACTAAAAATCGACTTTAATGCTTAAAACTACTCTCTTGCAGTAAAATATGACTTAAGGACTTTTTCTTATTGCCACAGATATTTTAAACGATAACCATTTTAAATAAATCGCTTCTGTTCACTATTTGTGGCATTATTGCTTTTTAACAGTTATTCAATTGAAGGGAAATGTACGATTAAAAAGGATAATAGATTTTTGAAAACAGCAATTTGCATCAATTCAAAATTTTTTTTACTATAACAAAAAATTTATTATTTTCCTTAAACAAAAAGAAAAACTTTTTTTTTCTAAATATGTGCACCCTAATTTATATGTATGTGTGTATGTTATGTATTATATTGCAGATATAATATACGTGCATATGAGATTTGGGTTTCTTTCTTTTGTTGTTGTTTTTTGTATTTCTAATTCCTCTTAAGATTACAAGTAAGAACTTAAAATAGGTATTAAGTCTTTTCTTTCCTTTGTTTGTTTTGATTAGAAGAACCCGTACTCTTAAATTACATTTCGAAGGATTATTTTCTAAATTTTAAGCCCAAAGTACTTAACAACCTCTTTTGGCTACATACAATTTTCAAGTTTAATTAAAGGCAATTTTAAAAGTTTTAAAGGAAAGCAAAACACACGAGCAGAATCATTAAAGTTTTTTATTGTTTGAAAGTTTTTTAATATGTATAGTTAAGAAAAAGTTTTAATGTTAATATTAAATTCTAAATTAACATGGAATTAAGGGATATGAGGGAAATAAATTTATAATTGCTTTCTGAAACCGACCCAAGAGCTCGTGTGCATGACAATAAATTTTAATAAGTTTCTATGTAATTAAGGATTTAGTATCTCATCTTTAATGCTTAACACAAACCAAACTAAAACGCACTTTTCCAAGTCGTATACAGTTTTTTGTGTTTGTTATTAAATGGGACACATTTTAGTTCTTGTGATTTATTTGATTAATAAGAGGAAATTAAAATAAAATCTGGAAATTAGCTTTTTTTATACCAGAAATTTTTTACGCATTACTACAAGACATCTACATAGTCCACATTGTAGATAATTTGAAACCAATTTAGGTATGTATCTTCAAAACACAGTGCTACGCCAGTTCTTAATGTAAGATTCAGAACTATATAGTAAGTGAACAATTTCTTGGAAAATGGAATGGACTTTTCAACGAAAATATAAAACTGTGGGTTTAGTTTTATTGGTTGTATATTCCCCTTATTTCGATTGGCGTGTTTTGACTTCGACTACGAACTTTTTTACGAGATTAAATAACACCACATCCTTTGTTAAGGTTCCTTACACCATCGTGCTTTCGCTACGATGTCCGTCCGTCTGTCTGTCACAGGCTGTTATCTCGAGAACCTTAAAAGTTGCGGACATGAAATTTTCACAGAATATATAAAAATAAAATATAACAGTTAACATCTGCAAGTCCTGATGCAATACACAGATAATTATATATCGTCAACTCAAATGCAAACGGACGTAACTACACAAAAATTCGAAATCGAATTTTTGATTGATTATAGTTTATTTTATCAAACCTCTGCGATAAAAATAACGACTTTAGTAAATAAATTAAAATGGAAGTAATTACGAATGCATCTATTTTTTATTGCAAGGATTATAACTAACATAAAAGCTTAAAAAGGAAATAAATGGTTAAAAACATATAAGTATCCACACTACAAGTAAATTTCGAAGAAAATTTTCAAAAATACTTTATTATTATTGATTTTGTAACATTTTTTGTTTCTCCTGTAAAAAATATAAAAGTGTAGCTACGTCGGTTTTGCATTTAAGGTGACGATATAGACACTCTAAAATTTGCAAAGTTAGTATATATTTATGCAGATGAACACTAAAATGTAAAAAAAATCTAAATTAAAGGGTATTCTATCAGTTAATGTAATTTTCACTATGTAATTTTGACATCTTTCTGTTTCTTGGAAACCGTAAGGAGCAAACTCTTGAAATATTCAAAAACGCTAAGACTAAAAAGTCTCAAAAGTAGCCAAAACGAAACGAAACTCGCCGAAAATGCTCAGGAACGAAAAAAGCACCAAATCTAACAAGTAAGAGTGCTATATTCGGCTGTGCCGAATCTTATATACCCTTCACCAACGTAGTAGTAGTATACAGGTACATACAGAAATAAATTATACATATTTTTTTTTGTGATAAAATTTATCATTTTTTTTATAGTGCAATTTTTAGTAAGTGATCTCTCGTTATTTTATTTTCAATATTAGCAATAGTTGAATACCTTATTCTACACTCTTTATTTAAGATATATTTTACATTCACCCTTATTCCAGTTGTCAACATCGATCTATATAATATAAAAAAATTGGGGCTTGCATACTCGCCCTCAAGATATTCAAAAACCGTGCTACTATTTAATAACACTAAAATAGCCTTAGTATTGTACCTACATACAAAAATTCTTTAGTGTCTCAATTTGAATATCCCATTGCAAATAGCGCGATTATGTAAATGGTTTATTCCTAAAAAAATTTTAGTTTTTGTTCACCAGAAAGGAATGGCCTCACGGAAATGAAATGTCATATGCTCTCAATTTATTTTATAGCTGTGACTGTTCTTTAGCGATTTTTATATTTCCATTTACTAAACATTAATAAGAACTCGTTACAAGCTGTCAACGAAAGACCATCGATTTGAAACATAACTGTACTGAGAGGATAATAAACAACATGTCACAAAACTTAGTTTATACTTAAATTAGATATCCATATAAAAATTCAGCAAATATAAAATTAATCTTGAGTAAAGATCTTCTAAAACATGGAATATGTTTAACTGAAAAAAAAAATATTTTTGGTTATTTTTACCAAATTTTTTTTTCAATTTCAACCCTGACACCATAATTTAGATTTTTCTGGTTTCTAATACTAATTTATTTCTTTCTAAAACATAGAATATATTTAATTACCAAGGAAATAACTAGTTTTATTTAATTAGTTATATATTCCCAACCCTGGAATCATTCATTTAGATTTTCTGGTTCCTTATACCAATTTTGTTCTTTGAAAAATATATAAAATATGTAAAGTGAACAAAGCAAAAAGAAATAAGGAAACTACTAGTTTAGTTACTTTAATATCAAAAAAAGTTAAAATTTTCCAGCTGTGGGGCTGTGGTTTTTATTTTTCTAATTATCTATACCCAACTTTTCTTTTCAAAACATAAAATATATTTAATTTATAAAGAAAAAGAAAATAATTAATTAGACCTACTTACTTTTATATATCACAAAAAGTGTAAGTTTCCCAACCCTGGAATCATCTTTTAAGATTTTTCTGATTTCTAACACTAATCTTTTCCTTTTAAGACTGTAAGATATATTGAATTTATAGAGAAAAAGGAAAAATCAGTTTTAGTAGGCGATTTTTTATATGACAAAAAAATTAAAGTTTTCCTTCCAACCCTGGAAACGTCTCTTTATTTTTCTTATTATTTATTTTTTTCGTACTGAAATATAAAATAAGTTTATTTAAAAATAAAAATAAAAAATTAGTTTTAGTTAGTTACTTTTTAATGGCAAAATCAAGTTTGCGTTTCCCAGCTCTGAAACAGTCTGCTCAATTTCGCTGATTTTCAATACCAATATATTTTGGACCATTTCTGACACATCAGTCCAAGACTGAAGTTTTCAAAGTCTGGTGTAAGTGAAAAAAAAAACCGATTTCACTTACACCAGACGGACGGACGGACAGACGGACGTCGGTTATTCGTCTTCCCTATTCATAAGGACCCAGAATATATATACTTTATGGGTCGAATATGAATATTATGGAAATTACACAAGGAATGATAAACCGATATATATCCTTTACTATTTTTGGTAAATGGTATAAAAAAGCGCTTAAATGAAAAATACCACCAAAAATAAAAAAGTCTAGAAAAAACGAATAAAAATCGCAAAAAACCAAAAAAATCCCCTAAATTGAGGATTCCTAGGCTAACAACCTTATTAGAGCGATCATTTTACGTAAGAGTAGCAAGGGATTATAACGAATTGCCGGTTGTTTTAAGGGCTTTTAGCTGTTCTGTTAACACTTACAAGAGGAAACTATTTCAGGAGATACGACTGAGTAGCTCTTCCTTGTAGTGTTTCACTACGTTGAGTATCAGGTCTCAATATTAGTAAACTTATAGTTGTTTAATATTCTGTTGAATTTTAAATTTCTTATTACTTATAATGTTATCTATATTATTCGATACTAAATATATTTAAATTTATTTTTTTTTATATAGATTTTAATATTGTTACAAATTATTTATTATATAATATTGTTATTTTTTTATTTTTTACATACATATTACACTTTAGTGATAATTGATGTAGATCTTTGTAGTAGTATAAGTGAAACCGATTATGGCCATTAGGCTAGGTTTTTCTATTTTGGATGAATAAATGAATAAAATGAATAAATTAAAAAAAAACGTTTAAACCATAAACAAAATAAACAATCCAAAAAATTCGCCAAGAAGAAAAAAAGTGCCTCTATTCGAAGTTGTGAAAATTTTTCAGTACCATTGATTATTTTGCGTGAAAATTTTGACATGTACTAAATGTAGCCCAACTCGCGGTTTTTTTTTTATAAATATCTCGCTTTTATTGCTTGAAAGTATGCAACATTGCTAAACTTCCGTGCGAAAAAAGCACTTCTCATGTTGTTTCACACCTAAACTAAAATGATGCCAGATTCATTTTGCATGAAAAAATGCTGCCAGATAGATTTTACGTGTTTATTGCAACAAGAACAGAGTACTACTTTGGCGAATTTATTTCGCAAATATTTCATACCAAATACTTTTGTATTTAGTTTGACAGCATTTCACACAAAATTGTCAACAGAGTACCAGGCTTAAACTAAAAAAAAACTTTAAGACAAAAAAAAAGCAGCCGAAAAAAATCGCCAAAAACCAATTTTTTTTAATTTCTACATCAGGGTATCAACTATGTAATAATAATATGAAAGAAAATGTTTACGAATTTGTATGTAATTAAAATACAATTTCGAAAATATTTTCTTTCGTTTCGAACTAGAGAGTAACCCCAAAGGAAAGATTTTGTATTATTATTGCAAAACTTCTAAAATCATAAAACTTCTAAAATCAATCGACTAAATTCCTTTTTTTTTATCACTAACCAGGAGCAACTGTAGACTTCTAGTGGGGGTATTAACTGGACACTGCTGGACGGCTTCGTATGCCGTCAGTATAGGATAAATACTTGACGGTACCTGCAGGAAATGTAAGGAATCTGGAGTAATTGAGACTGTCCGGCTCTAAGCTGCACTAGATATGACTGTCTTGGTGATCACACTTTTCGTAGTATTGGGCTTGTATCGGGAATGGAAATGTGTATATTACTAAGGTTTGTTAAATCTGTGTGGGAGTCATTCGATACAGGCACCACGAACTAGGCTGCCATACTTACAGGTTTCTAGTCATCTGCTGGTATCGCTAATTTTAAATCCTGGTCTATGCGAGATTCTTGTCCACTCCGAATAACCTAACCTACCTAATTTAGAGCGAGTAAAACTATCCTAATTTTTTAACTTGTAATATCTTTAACATTTCTTAAGAAGACTACATACTCTTGATGCTTTAAAGCGGTTCCTTTTAAAGTTTCCCCACATTAAATGCAAATTAATATTACTTTAGGACTTTTTCCAACAAAAAAGTAAAAAAAATAATGTTTTTTATAATACTCCTAGATATAATAAAATGGTACTAAGCCCGTACTTAGATGCTCTTAATGCCTGCCTATCAAAGAGCTGATTTGATTTATGTTTCAATTACAGTCTATTTAGGCGGAGGTGTGCGTGGAGGTGTTAATGATACGAAACGTATTTACACATCTCCCCAGTACATAATAATTTCACTTGAATTTCTATTAAACCAAATTCTGGGAAAAATAAGTGAAACAAAGAAATCGAAAAAGTTGCTAAAATATTAATTTACCAAAAATATCAACTACGCGTTGCATAAGGCCTAAATAAAACCTTAAGACAGGGGAAGCAAACTCAGCAACTAAAAGCTGCTAATCACATATATATATATATATAGTGAAAAAAAAAATGAACACGAAAAGAATACTTGACAGGCATCCGTACGTACGTACGTACCCCAGAGCACAGTATTGTACACAGCCTTATGCGAGTTTCCAACTAACTTCAATTATTAGGCCTTTTTAGTCGTTGTTAGTACGGAGCTAATTTAAATTTATTAGTTGCGCTCATTAGCAGTAATTGTGGCTAAATTGTTAAACTAGGAAATTCATACAATAAATGTAAATGGGCATTTAAAATGCAAAAGAACAAGCATGGGGGACGAAAATTAAAAGTTTACTTTTTAAAACACAGTGATGAAGTTGGAGAGCTAAGCACAAATTATATGTACTGGATTTATGTGAATTGTTAATTATAGGCTTAATGTGGAGGACATTCTCTGGCATTGGCTAAATAAGACAAATAAAAACTAATCAAAAATTATTGTTCTTCTAAGCCGTAAGCACATATTAATTAACAAGACGATTGTTTAGTACACTAATTTTAGGCATTAGCAAATACACCGCTGTGTTGAGTGGGTGCTTTTAGGTCAGCATATTTCTCTATAAGCTTTTGGTGTGGCTGAGGTCTTCTTTCGATTTATATCCAGGTTTCTCTCGGATCAGGGCAAAATTTAAGGATATAGCAAGGCTCCGTGCCCTATTTATTATTTTTCTTAATAGCATTCTGTCAGCCCAATTATGAATAGCAATTCTCCGGGAAGTTTTTGCCCCTTCCCCATTCATCCTATTATGAATTAAAATTTCCCTGGGAAAGAACTCAATGGGAAAAAGTAGGCATTCTAAACATAAGGGAGAGGTAAAAACTCCCTGGCAAAAAAGTACGTATTCTAAATATGAGGGGGAGGGAGAATTTTTTTGAGAGTTTTCTCCCCAAACATTTTGAAGAGAACTAATGCAAAAATTTAAAAATCAAATTAATAAATGTTATAAAACAATGGTATATGCATTTATTTAGAACAAAAAGTTTAAATAAGCACCGGGAATGTTATATTTCTCTCTTGTTTTAAGTATTTTCATCCCACAGCTGATCCAGATTTTATTTTCTCCCGCATTTCCTTATTTTTCGGCTATTTAGAATAGAAGGATTATTCCCCGGGAACAAATGATAGAGAAGAGAAAAAACTCCCCGGGAATATTCATAATTGAGCTTTGACATACATACTTTTAATCATATCAACCATTTTTTCATACATATTCTGCAATAGGGAAAGTCTCGGAGGTTGAGTGTGGTCTATCGTTTCTGTGACGTTAATATTTTTGAAGCTCAAGTTGAAATAAGTGTTTTTGCCTTATATTTATATATAATGAACGCATAATATATAAAATAATAAAATTCAATGGATTAATTTTAATTCATTAGACTGTCAGGACATGTTCTGTGTTAACAATAATGAATTTTGAAATGAAAAATTATACATGATGCATTACATTATCATTTCTTAGGTTAGGTTAGGAAGGGTGGTGCTATACCGCACCTCCAATCGGAGACCCAATTGGGTCCATTGTGAATCCCTTCTATTGCCCAAAAAAGTAATATTTATCCCCCCCCCCCCATTTCTAGCCAGAAGTGACCCTATTGTCAGTCATTGAGCCACCGAATTCCCATGATGAAGCCCCTGATGTCCTCTAGTTTATTTACACTTCCCGATATCAGTAATGCTGTCATGAAAACGTCTGCTCAGCCATCTAAGCCTATGACGTTGCAGCTTCGGGCAGTGACAGATAATATGTTCATTGGTTTCTGGTTCGTCTTCATCCTTGCACATCCTACAAAAATCTGGACTGGCAGTTTCCCAAATGCTGGTTCTTGCTCTGACCGAGCACTGACCTGTCATTGCGCCTATTACGATTCGCATCGCCTTCCTATTCATGTCCAGTAGCAGTTTGGATCTTCCTGAGTCAAGTTTTAGCCACATAGCCCTCGAGACTCTACAATCCTCCCTACCTCGCCATGAATTGTTGGTCCTGCTTTCTACCAAATTGTTGAGTTCCCTATATTAATGAGCTATCGGTAATTTCACCGATCGGTCTGACATTCCCTCATCTCATTCCGACCCTATTCTTATCAGCAATTTCATTTCCCTCAACACTGCTGTGGCCAGGAACCTAACATAGGCTGACACTATATTTATCACTAAGACAGTTGAGGGATCTCCTACAGTCACTAACAAGTTTCGATATGAAATTGTGTCCCTTCAAAGCTTTTAGCACTGCCTGGCTGTCGACGTAGAAGGTTACTTTCTCACTTTCAGCTACATTCCTGGCCACCGGTTCCGTGGCCCTGATGATTGTCAAGATCTCAGCCTTTAACACGCTGCATTCATTCGGCAGTCTGATATAACTACGAATGTTCGTTCCCAAGTTATAGACACCAGCCCCTGGGCCTTCCTTCTCGTTTTTTACTCAATACCTTTTTCCTCTGACTACGTTTCCCGCTTGAAGTTAAGGGAATAGAAGGGGTGGTAGGGAAGAGACCACGAGAGATAGAGACAGTGAGAGAGGGAGAAAGCTTTTAACTAATCAGACAGTAATTTAACAAATTTCATTCATTATATATATCATGGTTACAACTAAACTTAATCAGATTAACAGAAATAGTTCGTACAGCAAACGTAACAACTCCAATTAACTCATCTTCATTATTTTCTGGGTTTAGTTTGTCATTAGCGTATTTTATTGGATAAGAAAATAGTGCATTTTATTGTATTTTTTAGTTATCTAACGAAAACAACAAAATTTGGTGCCACTAACCAAGCCATCAATTATTCTTATCTGAATTGCAAACCCTACTTTAAATTATAGTTAAAAATATAATAACTAAATTCGATTGCATTAACCCAGAAGATATTTTCTGTGTATGCTCATAATTATTTATATGAAAGTGCGTTAAGAAAGACTTTCAAGGGTACCAGCATATTCATTCCATTGTAACTTAAGCATCAACACCAACACCAACGCCAACTTCAATTCTTTTTTATAAAATGTAGTGCATAAATTATGTTTCCTTATTCAATTAAATTGTAAATTGTATCTCTTCATTGTTTTCTATTTTATTTATTTTTTATTTTTTTTTCAAATTTCTATGTGCTGTAAAATATGATTATGAGTATCTTTGCTTGCGGTTTTTAACCGGCATGTGTACTTCTAATCTAATCAAATATCTAAAAATAAATATTCAGTTACAAAGCGAACCGTGAAGTGTTGAATATGAAAACTTTGATAAAAGAATAATAAATATTCAACTAAGCCAACTTATTGTTGATTATGCAAATGGAATAATATAAATTATGCTTACATATGTACATGTACATATGTATGTACTCGTATGTATCTCATTTTAATTTCAGCTTAGGAAACTTTAACCCCATACTGAGGACTTTCTACATGATTAGGAGTAAAAATGTCTTTGTTTTGGAATCTAGGTATCATGTTTCTATACAAACTCTTTCTTGTCTTTTAATACTAAATTTGTTTAGCCATATAAAATAGGATAACATTAGTGTTTTGCTTGAAGTTCCATTATTTTGAATTTCTCGGTCTTCCGACAATTTATATTAAAAACAAAAGAAAATGTTCATACTTTTTTGTTGTTTTCAATATAAATCGTTGACAAAATGTGTTCGACATAAGAACAATGTTTCAAATATCGCACTTGTTCTTCTTAACATGGTCCAACTCAAAATTTTGTACTTTCCACTTTTTGCAAACAACCGATATACAGTGGTCATATCTACTTACTATTAAAATCTTACAAATCTTTGCTATACTCTTTAAAATGATTAGGTGACATAAAAGAAGATCAAAGTATCAAACCACAATTGTAATTAATCTATAGTTGTGGAAGTTATATTTTCGTTGAAACTTTAATGAAATATTTTCGTAACTACAATGAAGAAAACTTCCTGCTATTGGCTAGTATACAGTGTGCTAGCCTTGTAGTCGCAATTTCGAATCCTGGAGACTAGTCCAAGAATTTTTTTTTAACATAACTTTTTTTTTATATAACGTTTTTAATGCTATATATCGATGGTCTCAGGTAGAAAGGCCCTAACTCGTGTTTTTTGCGAAATTGAATTTTTCAGTGATTCCAATACATTCTAGTGATGCAGGCATAAGGTCCTTGACAGTAAACTATACCGACTTCATCAGATACTAATCCTAATGTAACATCACAGCATCCTCCTTCGTTGTGTAGCATATTCATCGGCAAAGTAAAATAACCAATAAAAAAACTACTAAACACAGCGTAAAAAAATTTAATACGCCCCATTTGACGCCAGAAGGCGGTGCAACACTGCATTATCAAAAAGCGTGAAGCAGAGTTGTAAAAAAATGATGCTTTCCTCACCTGTCTTCTCTATCACTATCCCTTCCCTATCACCCTCTCTCACTATCTTCTCTTCAACTAACAGGTATCACAAAGGGATCATTGTATTGGTCCCAAGTGAGCTGGACTCTTAAGTTTCACCCTTCCTTACCAGCAGCCTCCTAACTTAGCCTAACCTAACCTAGAAGCTTAAACCGTTATTTCGCTTAAGTCACTTTTCACTATGATCTAGAACAGATTTAGCACAGAAGGTTGGAGGATGAACTAGATATAAATAATATTAACGTTAGTTTTTATACATCAAAAGCATAGTAACGGAGTTTTGCTAAATGTGTTACTAACTCTGAACAAATGATAGCGCTGTTCTCGAGCAATCTTGTAGAATGTTTCCAAATGTTCTATTCTTCATATTTTTATGCTGGCAGCGCCGTGAAGTAGAGTCTGTCTTATGTTTCGCAATTTTGTATTTGATTTTTGTTTGTTATTTTTCAATACATATGTACATATCGCACACTAAATCATAAAGAGTCAACTCAAAAATTTCAGATGCTGAGTAGTGACAAATAACTGTTGATTTGATACCGTACAAAAGACGAAAAGCAATCATAACGGTATTTTATATTCTTCAAGAAGACTGTATTGCAAAACAAATTGTTGCGGTCGTTAGATATTTGTTAAATTAACTCATTTATAAATATACAAAATCACTTTGATCGTTTTGAGTTGTGACTTTTTATGATTTAGTGCGCGATATGTATACATATATTGATTTCTGAAGCTAAGATTTTGAACTATTTTGAATGTCGGAGCCTAACACTGTTAAGTGATTATTTATAAAATTCATCATATCATTCCCTAACTCGAAATCGATATTTTTGCATTACGAAATCGAACGTTTGCACTTTTCGATATATTAGATGTTCTTCTAACGAAATGTACAACAAACTCGATTTAAAAAAATAATGAATTACGGCCCTTCTATATTAAGGTAACGATGTGTATATGTACATACATATGTATGTATGTATGTATGTATTAATAGATTTTGTTTTATGATTTATTCTAAAAATGCAATTTAAATATAAAGTGTGTTTTCTATTCAATTTAAATTTTATTTGAAATTTTTGGGACGCCTTTAATTTGCATATTTTGTTTAAACCCTTATTTTCTTAGCAGGCTTTCGAAAGAAAATGCAAATTTAGAATTTAAATTATATATGAAATAAAATTGCTCTTAAAAGAAATAAATTACTTTTCTACTTAATCCAAGTCAGTTATAGAAATTAAGCTGTGCTTGGATTAAGTGATTTTTAGAGACATGGAATTTTAAATTGCGATAAAGGGTGGCCCGCTAGGGTAGGAGCAGGTGTTCTCGTCTATCCGTGTAATGGATCTTCGGTTCGAATGTCAACATAAATATCCAGCATTTTTGCTTGTGACTATAAAATACAAACAAATAAACAATTAATTAATTTGAAATAACACACATATACATAAATGTTGTTTATTATAGTGTTTTCGGGGTTCTGACAATCGATTCTAGTACATGAGGCCAACAAAAACTAGGGGGCTACTGTTCTTATTTCGGGAACTGGCAACACTAATTTCAATAGCTAAAACGTGGCAACACCATAATAAAGTTTAACGTTTTTTATCCTAAACGTACTCACAACGTTTTTATGTACAAGTGCTATTTGTTTTGTTTACAGTGACTTCAGAAAATCAATTTGACGAAAATGTGAAATTTCAAGAGAAAGTTTTCATTGGATTATTTTTCAAAACTTTCGAGGTGGATTATGTCAACAAGAATGTGTCGATGAACTCAGTTCTTTGTATGACGATAAAGCACCATCAAAACCCACAGTATATCGCTGAAATAGTGAATTCAATCGTGGTCGTAGTTGTGTCGCCGAGAAATTCCGTGAACGTCGTCCAAAATTCTTTTGTTGTGCCACAAAACATAATGCAAATGCAAAATCGTCATGTGACACATTGTGAGATAGGAGCATCCTTGCGCATTAGTTCCACTTCAATATATTCGATTTTGCGTGAACACTTAGTTGTAAAAAAAAATTTGTTCTCGTGGGATAACCCATAATTTATTCATCGCTCGAAAAAGGCTCTGGTCAAGTGGTGTAAGAAAATTTTAAAAAGTTCAACCGTGGTGCTTCAAAAGACGTGTATGAAATCGTGACAGGTGACGAATCATGAATATGTGCTTATGAAGCGGAAACAAACCAGCAATCGACTGTATGAAAATTTCAGGACGAGCTAAATCCAACAAAAGTTGTTCGTGGAAGAAACACAGCGAAGAAAATGGTCTCCTGTTTATTCGGCCGAATGGGTCATGTTGCCACTGCTCCGCTTGGGCAACGTACAACTGTTAATTATGAGTGTTACACGACAATTTCCTTGCCGGAAGTCTTCGGAGAAATTCGTAAAAAGAACCCCGAAGACGAATCATTCTTCATCATGACAATGCGAGCTCTCACACATCTCGTCAAACAAGTGAATTTTTGAGCAGTCAAAACATGGAATTGATGACTCATCCTCCGTACAGTCCTAACTTGGCACCCAATGACTTCTTCTTGTTCCCGAATATCAAAGCTAAACTGCGTGATCAACGATCTACGAGCGCCGAAGAAGCAATTGAAGCGTTCAAAGACCATGTTTTGTAGGCGTCTCAAGAGGAATGGAAAAACTGCTATGGCAAATGATTTGAAAGAAGGCAAAAGTGTATTGATCATCAAGGAAAATATTTCGAAAAACAATAATGCCATTTTCATTTAAAATTGTGTTTGTTATTCCCGAAATATAAATAGTAGCCGTAGTTAATGTAGGTGTGCCGTCGTTTTGAAAGATCAAGATGTTCAATTTGGTGAAGGTTACTTAGGAAATTCACAGCGCAGGCGAATATTAGTTAGTCCGGCGTAAGGCTACCCTTACAAAACAAATATAGGAATCTGTTGACTTGCAGGCCATCCCTGAAACTTTTTGCTAAACTACAGATTTTATACAAAATTACGGTTTCCAATACACTTTTTATGCCTATAAAAATTAGTTAATATTTAAAATCGCTTTGACGAAGACTATTGAAATTATTAAAAAAAAACCATTTTTTCGTAATTTTTCATCAACGATATCTCTCTAAGGTATCACCCGATCTTAGTCAAATAAGGAGTAATCGAAATATATTTTTAAGGTTAAGAGCTGCTTAGATTTTGAACTTGATCGGCTTGATCGTATAGTGGGAAGTTAAAATTAGTTTAAAAAAAAGGAGCGATACGAACGTTCGATACGAAAGTTCGAGCACTTTATGATTTGATTAATTAATAATTAAATTAACTCGCAAACTGGTTCATCAAGCACCTCATCAGTAGACTCCAACTGCAATTCAAAAAAGCTTACATACCCCCAAATACTATAGATAAACTCTCAATAAATTATTGAGACTTTGACTTATGCTGTTGCGAGCAGCGTTGCCATATTGGTGCTTTTTTGGTGCCTTTTGCCTTTCTAAGTACCTGAAACTTTATTAAATACCCGTTTCAGAAAAACGGGCTTTTTATAATTTCTCGCAGTGCTTTTCAATAATAAACATTTTAACAACTTAAACAAAGCAAAGAAGCAAACGCTTCGACGTTTCACAATACATTTTTTTAATTCCCTATTATATTTTGTTTATTCATATGTTAAGCAACGATTTTGCTATTTTAAATCGCATGTGTGAACATAGTTAAACAACGTGGATTTATCAGTTGTGCAAATTTAAGAAATAAGAAAAAAGTGTTCTTATTAAATTAAAGATTTTTCTTAAAATTAATTTTGCATTAATGGCATTATAATGGCTTTCTTCAAGATGTAAAAAGAAAAATAGAAAAAGCTTGGAAGACTCATCGAGAGTTCAAAATGTGTGTTAGAAAATTAAAATATGCATTTGATGTAATTTTAAAATAGTTGCACGGTATAGCGATTTAATATGTCACAGTTAAATAAAAAATAAAAACTTATTTATATAAAACATAAATAACAGAGAATATTTAGTTTAGTGCTTTTTTACCCGCAATTTTTTTTTTATTCTTACCATTTTTACCCTATTTTTATATGCTCACAGTGCTTTTAATGATCCAAGAGTTAGCATCACTGGTTACGAGTATTGCCTGAGAGTCAGCCCAACTTTCTATAACTATAACAAAAAACTTTTATTTGAAAGTGTTATGGCACAAGCCAATTAATTAATAACAAACTCGACTGTTATTTAAGTTGTGAATGGCAATGTTAATCTAAAATTTAGCTTTACTCTCCAGTGTTGCCAGTTTTTTTTTTCTAGAAATTATCGCCAATTTTTGATTTTTCATCACCAAAAATCGGCAAATTGAGTTTTTTGATTGAAATTTTTTCTTTTGTGAAAAAAATAATTTTTTTTTAATTTTATTTAAAAAATAATGACAAAAATAACATATGTATTCAATAAAATTCATTTATATCGATAGCTATATTTACATTCATATTAATTTAATTTTTACTTATAAAACTTGTAAAGAAAAAATTACATATAGTTTAATATACGAGTACACAAGAATAAAAAACATTTCTAGCCAAAGTTTACCATTGCAAAAATTTCAGATTCGAAAACTTCTAATTCATCAGCCTCAAACTTTGTTGTACATAGTACTTGTATGTATTCAAAAGCTTTAGCATTTCAGCAAAAGGATTAAATTTGTCACAACAAATTGAATTATTTTTAAAGTGTGTGTTTGTTCTAAGAAGTGCTTCCAGCAAGTCATATTGCATTTTGTTACGTGTTTTTGTTTTGGTAGTGTTCACTATTGGTTAATATGCCTTGATACTTCTTGTCTATTAGAGGGTGGCGTTGACTGAAGTAGTTAGCACGTTGACTACAACACCGAAGGTCCTGGATTCTATCCCTGCATCCAACAGTCATTAAATAACAACACCACGAATTTTTCTTATGTGCATTTGTTTCCCTTTGTATCAGTTGTTGTAGGAAAGTTCAAGTGATGAAGGCATAGTCACTGGTCACTGAACTATACCGACTTCAACAGGTACTAATCCTAATATAACATCAGAGCGCCCTGCTTCGTTGTGTAGCAGAATCATCGACGAAGTAAAATAATCAATAAAATGGCTACAAACACAGCTTCAAAAAATTAATACGCCTCATTTTAACATCAGAGGCGCTGCAACACTGCATTATTAAAAAATTTACAAAAAGCGGAGTTGTAAAAGAATGAAGCTTTCCTCTATCTCTTCCTTCACCACCTGTCTTCTCTATCACTATCCCTTTCCTAAAGAAGGTAACATCTAGTAATAGTAGTAGGCATTAATTACCTGAGTTTTACTTCTCTTAAAAAAACCATTCACTATGAATAGTAATACAAATTTTTTGTCTTGCCAGGCGCATATTTCTTGGTTAAAAAATCATTCTTGTTACCATCAGTTATAAAAAAAATTCCCAACAAATTTGATTATCATCCCCAATAAATCCCCAGGTCCCCAATACGAAATTTTCATCCCAAATCGCTAAAAAAAAATCCCCTAAACTGCCAACACTGTTACTCTCTGACAACGAAACATAGTTCAGTTGAGTAAAAGACAATAGGGGGCTTCACTTTGCCCTTTTCTTTAATTACGGGTATTTTGAGTATTTCTTTCTGTGTATATCTTAAAAACACAATTCTTATCTAACCATAAACAGCTGATTTTGCATTCACACTGCAAGTTTGTTAAATTCAGGTTTTAACTCACAGACTGTCTAATAACTTTGCTCAAAATAAAATAAATCTCCTGCAGAAATGCGTGTGTTTGTTGATGTATTTTTGTCTGCTTTTTATAACACTTATTTGACAAACTGTACAATTGTTTTTATTTGTATGAAAAGCTAAGAAACTTTACAATGCGCTCTAAAATGGAAATTATTGTATATTTTGTAAGCTAATATTTTAAAATTATGGAACTAGTAATACAAAATAAAGAAGTGCTTGGAAATCAAGTTATTGTATATAAAAAATTCACAAATAAATCACAAAATAAAACTTTTATCGGTGGATCGGTATGTCATATCGTTTATTTTCACTTTCCAGAGGTCAATGAAAATATTTTTGTTGTTTTCCTTCCAAAAAAACTCTTATTTTTCCTTAATTTTTTACTTTTTGTTGCTGCTGCATCCATTTTTAAGTTGAAAATCTCTTGTTATTCACTGGCATAAACATTATCAGCTGCTTCCGGTCATTTTAACTTGGCAGCACTGAATTTACCACAGCGAAAACAGGGTTGCATTTCATAAAACCAAAATAAAACCAATTCAGAAATGGTTTTAAGTTGGATTAAACAAAAACAATTTGTGTGGTAAAACCAGGTTTTAACAGTTGGTTTTAACATTAAAACCAACTTTTATTAAAACCAATTCAGTGTGAAAACACTAAGAAAGAAAATCATTTAATTAACACTTTTTTAACTGTCCCCGTGCTACGGGGTATTTGTACTCGTATGCTTGGGCAACATTTTTCTTCTATTTTTTGGAATCCAAACAATAAACATAAATATAAACATATTTACATACATACATACATATGTATTGCATATATATTTTATATAATTTTTTATGTGTTGCTATTTAACAAATATACGTTTATGTATTTTAGTGAAATTCACGCATATGTAGTTTTCTGCTTGTGCTACAATTTATCGTTGTATTATTTTATTTTTTATTTCATTTTTTTTTTGTTAAAGTTTACCTAAAAAGTAAAATTTCTTTTATATAAGTACTTTCTTTTAGGGATTTTTAGTATTTTAAGACAGGTAGAGTTTTAGCCGTATTGTGTTGTTCGTTTAATCATAAATATTTATTTTTGTTGTTTTGTGTATTTAAGTTATTTACTCGCACTCTAGTGTATCACAAGTATTAAATTAAATGTAAGAATTTACATTTTGATGTGGCTTATACACTTACATACATATGTACATAAATATGTACATGTGTACATACATACATATGTATATATGTATGTACTTGTATGAACACATATTTACGTGTTCATTTGTTTGACCTTTACGAAAATTACAAATTCGAACGGAAATGAAGGCACTACATGAATTCATTTTACGTCCGACGTCTAGCCATACCTACTAACTGTTTTCCTTCTTTGTTTATTTATTTATTTAATTTTTTTTTTGCTATTGCAATACTTGATGGAGTCTTATTTTATTTTCCTGAATATAAATGATTTTTACACTTGTGCATTTTAAATGAAAAAAAAAATAGTTTTTTTTCTCTCTGTATTAAATTAGGCCCTTTTCCCTTTTTTTCAAACATACGTAACAGGTGTAGCCTACATTATTTCCAAAGAATTGTATCAATCGTTAAAATTAATTTCCTAACTGCCTAACATACATACTTATATACATACATACGCATGAGAGACATATATTTTTGCATATATTAAATGTGTAATTAAATCCGATGTTTGGGGGAGATAGATATATACATATGTATGTATAGTGTGCAACCCCGTACTTCAAATAACACCGATAAAAGCAAAACACAAGAAGGAAAATTACAAAAATGTCTGGTTCTGCAACCCTTCCATTTCCGCTACGATCGATCCATCTTATTCGTCGCCAAAGTAATACATTTGTCCAAAATAAACATATAATCTAAACTATTTTGCATAAATTTTAAGTTTATGCATAAGCTCTCTTTTCAGATTTTGGGATTTTACCCCTTTCAAAAAATTAAAAAGCAACAATATATAAAATATTGTCTGAATGTGAAATAATAATGTTTTTATCCTTTACAAAACGCTTTCCATGCAAAAGGTTATTCGTTTTCAATAAGACAATTTACTTAGAAGTGTTTACTAAAATATCAAGGCTTTTTTAGATTTTATCGTAAGCTACATTTTATCGAAAATATACTTTTTTATTGAAATTAAAATTTTATGGGCCTAGCCATAGTTTAGAATTATAAAAGTGCCAAAATTGTTGATAGCTTTTAAGATACGGGCTGTAAAATTTTATCGCAAGCGACAATTTACGTAAAAAAAATATTTGAATATTAAAAAAAAAACTCCTTAAAAATTAAATTTTTGTCGCAGTCCACAGTCTAATTCATGCCAACTTGTGCTGGTTTTTTTTCGCTTAAACCAATGAATGCATGCTTCCAAAAATCACATGACCTTGTATGCTAATTTTGACTGCACTGTTTCGAGAAGTAAAGCATGCCACCCACTTGCAATATAATTGTGGAATTTTTCGTATTGTTCAATAATATCGCCAATGTATATGTCATATTCGAAGGTTGCACAATATATTGACAAATATCAAAAGACTTATGATTTTTATTTTACAATCAAGACAATTGTGTAATGTGGTGCCAACATTATGCAATCTTGTTTACTTTTTCACTGTCAGGAAAATTGGACAATATTTTCTGTGAAAATATTGGGCAATTTATTCCATAGTAGAGGTCATAACGACAATAATATGTGCAACAACATATGCAATAATATTGTATAATGGATGGGCCGCTTAAAGCTTTTTCCAACTTCGCTGAAATAAAAAATTACACTTAACAGAGCTCTCTAAGTAGAGATTTTTGTGCAGGTAGCGATGCCGGAAGAAAACTGCATACTGTACTTTAGACTTTGCAACATGTGTGTGGACCAAAAATAAGCCTCTTGACTTTGCTTGTTTACTTTCCGCAAACCATTGTTATTCGACATTATTTCTTGCACCATAGTCCAAAATTTCGTTTTGATTCACTCACTTTCCTCTTCAGCAAGAATTGCTTCTTCGAGATCACTAATGGTGTCCTTGCTTATGCATATATTTAAGTATGTACATATCGTCGATTGATAATTTAATTGTCGTATGTGGATTTTGATAGTTTCGAGTAAATTGAGTTTTCAGTTTGAAAATTGTATCAGCAAGTGCCACATACGACAAACTCAACACTCCATATCTCGAAAACCGTATCAGGTATCGAAAAACTGATTACGCCAAATGAAAGATCAGGTCAGAAACCCTAAGGAATCGAACTTAACTCAACACCGTAAAAAATCCACATACCACATTTCAATTATCAACCGACGACCTATACAAATTTAAAATAAAATTCAAATTTCCCTTCCAAAAGTGAAATAATAAAACGGACGATGCGTAAGGTAATTTTGGTAAGAAAATTTTCTGTTTATTTGCCCCTTTAGCCTTCCGTCTATGAACGATAATAACGAAAACTAGTTTTCGTGCAAAAAATCTGAAATTCATTCAAAGCTAGTTTAAAAAAAAAGTTGGTATTATTCACATATGAAAATAAAACTGGTTTCAGTTTTCAAACGCATTGCAAGTTTTGTGATTAAAACTAGTTTTGTGCAATATTTTGTATCAAAACACATGCTTTCGCAGGCAGTGTTTACATTTTGAGTGCTTAAAATCATTGCGGAAAACAAAATATTGTTTTATATATTACTCGTGAGTTCGATTTGAATATATATTGATTGTAATATGTGTTTAATGTTATTTATTTTGTTTTTAGTTCTATTTTAGCTACTAAAGTGTGAATTTATAAATATTTAGCGTAATTCGAAGAAGCACACCATTTCTAAGAAAAAGTAATACATGTATTATAATTTGATTCCTTGTGAAATCGAAGATATAATCGACCTTGTAATCAATATTAACCTGCAAACCCCCTGGCGATAATATTTTGATGTGAGTGCAGTCTATTGTTCCGATAGTCGGCGGAAAACCAGCGAGAGAATGAAATGCGAGTGCTGCCGCTTGTCGCTCCGACGATGTCTGTGGCATCCGAATAAATTCGGTAAAATAATTGAGCAACGCATCGCACACAATTGGCAAATTCAGACTAACGGTTGGCTGAGACACACGTACTAAATCTGCAGCATTCTGTTCAAAGCTGCCAGCCGCCAGAAATCGCAGCAGAATCAAAACTCTCTGCTCAGTGGTGAGAGAACGGCATCTGTGGAAGCACGAATTATTTCTACTTAATAGCGAGCACTCAAATATAGACACTTACCGCCCTGGCTCCGTTGCCATATTCGGTTCAACCATTGCAACCACGCTCCGAAAAGTGGTCTTTTTCATTCGAAATCGCTGATGAAAGGCCACATCGTTCCATTCATCAACTACTGCATGGGTTCGTAGTGTATATGGTCGACGAGGGCGAACGTCTTCATATTCTTCGTCAGAGTTGGAACTGGTATCATCGACGTCATCTGTTAAGAAGTCGGCCATCCCCATTTCTT
Organism: Tachina lurida; assembly: GCA_944452675.1. NCBI lineage: Eukaryota > Metazoa > Arthropoda > Insecta > Diptera > Tachinidae > Tachina > Tachina lurida. Next base: position 36,173,815 of record OX101754.1, on the reverse strand, counting down.
GCAGTGGCATTTTTTTTTCAAATTAATAATGTGATACAGAGGCAAAACTAGTTTTATCTACCCCAAAGCCAGCTTTTTCTAGTTTTGACGAAAACTAGTCTTCAATAAAATTAGTTTTCAAAATCCGCGTTTTATCCCTCAAAACTACAATGAATAATACCGAATTTCTCAAAACTAATTTTTCAATTGCCTATAAAACCAGTTTTCACGTTAAACTAGTTTTCAAACTTATCAATAATACGGCCGTAAGTAAACAATAAATATTTGAGCTTACTAATTTTTTTTATGAATACTATTAGAACAAAAAACCAAATCCAAGTATTTTACACCAGCTTCGATAACTCCTCAACATCTTTTGACCTTTCGCACACGTGCCCTGGGTTGACCAGCACTGTTCAATTTAAAAGTTGATTTGTATGCTTTTGTGTGTATTTTTTTATACATCAAATATATTTTATTGCCAACATTTGACGACCTAATGGTCGGAAATTTACTCATGCGTGTTGAAAATGCTCGCACCTACATCCTTTCAACAATGTTTCGAAAAAAGAAAAATTTAATTTATTTTATTTCAGTTTACTTTTACATACGAATACAATTCAATTTAAACATTATATATTCATAGATTTTAAAGCAAACAATATAACTGTTCAAACAAATGTTGAAAAAAAAAATATAAAAATAAATGGAATTACAATGCTTACATCGCTTCTTTTCATTCTATTTTTAAGTGGTTACAACGAATAGACTTTTTCATAATATGAAATTTGAAAAAAAAACTATACATATACGAATATACATATGTACATATGTATGTATGCATGCATATACGAGGGCGGTTCGGAAACTTCTTAGCCTATCAATGAAAGAGAATAGTTAGTTTTTCAAAAATATTTTTATTTTTCAATATAATCTCCTGAAACTTCAATACACTTAGTCCAACGCTTTTCTAGCAATTCTATCCCTTGATTAAAATAGTTTTCCTCAAGGTCTTCAAAATAGTGGTTTACAACTGTAATTGCATCTTCATTTGAGGTAAAACGCTTGCCAGCAAGGAATTTTTTTAGATTTGGGAACAGGTAAAAATCGCTGGGAGCCAAATCAGGAGAATAAGGTGGGTGGTCAAGCAACTCGTACTTTAATTCGTTGATTTTAGCCATTGTTAAAACACTCTTGTGCGCTGGTGCGTTGTCTTGATGAAAAATTATTTTTTTGTGTTGTAAGCCAGGACGTTTTTCTCGAATTTGTACATTTAATTGATCCAAAAGGTTGCAATAGTACTCTGAATTTATTGTTTTACCCTTTTGCAGATATTCAATCAATAAAATACCTTTGAAGACCCAAAAAACCGTTGCCATAACCTTACCAGCCAATTGAATTGTTTTTGCTTTCTTTGTGGCACTTCCTCCAGCTTCAGCCCATTGTTTGGATTGTTCTTTTGTCTCTGGAGTATAGTGGTGGATCCATGTCTCATCAACAGACGCTTAAAATCCATTTTATTTCGCTTAAAACGATCCAAACAAGCTTGAGAAATGTTCATTCTTATGCGTTTTTGGTCGACTGTTAACAAATGCGGCACCCATCTTGCAGAAAGCTTTTTCATCTGTAGTTCTTCATGCAAAATTAAATGAACTCGATCATTTGAGATGCCCATGATATTAGCTATTTCACGCACTTTTATTCGTCGATCATTTAATACCATATCATGCACTTTGGCTACAATTTCTGTTGTTGTTGCTGTTTTTGGGCGTCCATTACGTGGTTCATCTTCAATGCTTGTACGACCACGTTTAAATTCAGCAACCCAATTTTTTACTGTTGCATATGAAGGAGCACTTTCACCTAACACATTCACCCTATCATTATGAATTTCTTGTCCCGATAAACCTTTTATATGTAAATATTTAATGACACCACGCATTTCTAATTTTTCCATTGTTAAAAAATCGCGGATGCGTCTTTTGTGAACACCTGTTTCTATATAAAGGAGTTGCCAGATCGAAACAAAATTTAACATGTGTTCATAGCAGAGATGGAACTTTCCAAAACACTTAACTTTTTTCTGTTTATACCGCGCTTTTTGTGCTAGGCCCTCGTATTAATATGTACTTTTATATACATACATATATTTACTTCTATGTATTTACATACATACATACATACATACTGATGTAAATAAAACAATGGATTAAAAATAGAGAAAAAAAATACTTTTGTAAATATGAACCGTTGGTGATGGTGTTTGGCAGATTGAATAATTAATGAAAATTGTAACACTTAAAGCACAAACACAATAAGAGTATTTTTTTTTTAGAATATAGGAGAACTTTTTTACTGTTTGGTTAAAAAAAAATACCTACAAGATATGAACATTATCATTATTTATGGCACTCCGCTCTCATCCTGCTGGTAGCGTATCGACAATGTATTTTTTTGCGATAGCAGAAACCAGAAGTGGTAATATAAGCCCACCTGATCCATATAGAAAACCATGTGGCCTCATACGAGGGATACTATATTCATTTAGGGAATAGCAAATTATAATAATATCAAAAATTTTTAAATGAAAATGTCTGTATTGTTTTTCGAGATATTCTGCTTGATAATCAATACACTTGTGCATTCGTTCAAACCATTTGTCATGGAAGTTTTGCATTCCTCTTGAGATACCTCGAAAATACGGTTTTTGAACTCTTTAACTGCTTCTTTGGTGCTCGTAAATCGTTGACCACGCAGTTTACCTTTGATATTCGGGAACAAGAAGAAGTCATTGGGTGCCAAGTAAAGACTGTACAATTCGATGTTTTTACTGCTCAAAAATTCACTTGTTTGACGAGATGTGTGAGAGCTGGCATTGTCATGATGAAGAATGATTCGTCTTCGGGGTTCTTTTTACGAATTTCTCCAAAGACTTCCGGCAAACAATTGGTCGTGTACCACTCAGAACTGCCAGTTCTACGTTGCTCAAGTGGAACAGTGACTACATGATCTATTCGGCCCAAGAAACAGAAGACCATTTGCATCGCTGTGCTTCTTCCACGAACAACTTTTGTTGGATTTAGCTCGTCTTTGAATACCCACACAGTCGATTGCTATTTTATTTCCATCTCATAAGCATATATCCATGATTCTTCACCTGTCACGATTTTATACACGTCTTTTGAAGCACTACGGTTGAACTTTTTAATCATATTCTTACAGCACTTGACTCGAGCATTTTTTTGAGCGATTTATACGAGTATATTATGGGGTATCCAACGAGAAGAAATTGTTTTTACCACTAAGTGTTCATGCAAAATCGAATGTATTGAAGTGGAACTAATGTAAAAGGATACCTTTATCTCACAATATATCACATGACGATCTTGCATTATCAGTTCACGCACTGCATCGATGTTTTGTGTCACAACAACCGATTTTGGACGACCTTTACGAAATTCGTCGGCTACGGAACTACGACCACGATTGAATTCACTATTTCAGCGACATACTGTGGGTTTTGATGGTGCTTTATCGCTATACAAAGAACTGAGTTCATCGACACATCCTTGTTGAGATAATCCACGTCGAAAGTTGTGAAAAATTATCCAATGAAAACCTTCTCTTGAAATTTAAATTTTTTGTCAAATTGATTTTCTAAACCCACTGTAAACAAAACAAATATCACTTGTACATCAAAACGTTGTGAGTACTTTTATGCTAAAAAAAATGTCAAACTTTATTATTGTCTTGCTAGAATTGAGCTATTGAGATAAGTGTTGCCAGTTCCCGAAATACAAATAGTAGCGCTCGTATTGATGTAAAAAGAAAATTGCGTCTCGTTAGTATCTCGCTCACATAAGTGATATATTCCTTGACTGCTATTGCAGGTCTTCTCTATAAGGACTAATGTTCCAGTTGTCTGGATATAGAGAAAAAATATATTATAATACACCATCTCTGCTGTAGAAAAATATATGTATAAGACCTCTAAACTGCTAGACTGAGGTGCAGACTACTAAATGCATTCTTTCAATAATGGAATACACATGTTTATATGAAAACGATAATTGTGATGCCACCTTTAGTCGTCCTGAGGGTCCACTCTGTAATTCGAAATGAAAGCAAATACTTTCGAGTTGCAATGTTAATAACATATAAATTTAAAAGCATTTTCTGTCGTTTCAAAATACAGAATAGACCCCTTGTTTTGTAGCCCGCTGTGATCTAAGTGTATAATGTTATAGAGACAAAATTTTAAAATCTCTTTAAAATCTCTTTAAAATGTTTTCGAATATTTAGAAAATTTATGCAACATCGAATGTCATATTTTATTCCTTAATCCCTTCTTCCTGTTGGTGTTTCTAAGGGCTAGAACGCACTATGGTACACAATCGTACGACTTTTGAAAAAAATGAAAAAGTGAAAACTATCACGATTGTGTAGGATAGTAAGTCCAAGCTTTAAGTGGTTTTTCAGAAGATATAATATTATCTATTAATCATTAAAAAGGGGACTAAAAAGCTAATCTAGTTATCAATATGATTCAACCAAATCATCAGTAGACTTCAACCACAAATTCTGAAGAGTCACAAACCTCTTACGTTATGCTTATTTTTTTTTCTTTTGTGATTTTCAAAAATATTATTATTTTATGAATTCTCATATAGTTTTTGAAAGTCTATGCATAAAGTAAGAGGTTTGTGACTCTACAGAATTTGTGGTTGAAGTCTACTGATGATTTTGTTGAAGCGCCAATGAAATACGTATATAGACATGCTAAAGCACCAGCAAATAAATTTCAATTACTGTATACATATACATATATTATTTGCGCATACAAACAGCCACCCTGCAAACAACGCGACCAGGCTATACATGCATCTGAGGACTTCTCCATAAAGGACCAGGACTGGTCCAAAACTAGTCCTAGTGTATGTATAAAAGATGGTCAATTTAACACTGCGATTTCCTAGGAATGGGCCACATGGTCCAATTTTGTTTTACATCAAACCACCCCAAAACTACCCCATATAGTTTTAGACTACTCGCATACAATTTGTAAGTGTCTAAGAAGAACGATCATAATCGTTTAAACACGAACACTTATCGTGCAGCATTGAATGCTTGTGTTAAAACGATATAAATATATTTTTTGTGTAATTAATATCCATAGTCTGAGTATAAGCATACTCATAAGTCATAGCGTATTTTAACTTTTCGCAAAAACGAAACTTAGATGCTCTTGCCTGTTGGAATCGGATGTAGTCATAGTTGCTTGAGAGAAAATACATCTGTATATGACCTTACGAATTGTTTGCGCTACAATTATAATTATACGCACTTACAAAAATTAAGACTATTTGCTTACGTATATTTTTTTGAGTAGTCATTGGCATCCTCTGATGCGGACTTCCTTTTAAACTAACATAAGTACATGGGACCGACCGTCTTGTTATCTAGACGTTTATCTCCCGGAAAATGGGAATAATTAGCAAAAAGCTTTTCTTATAGAGTTTTAATGATTTAAGACAATTTTAGGCTGTAGTTAAGTAAGTCATTGCATGACGAAACATTATGGTCTCTAAGCATAGTTAAATTTAACAAAGTAAATATAATTTGCCACTTTTAAAAACTATTTATTTTTCTCTTATAACACACACGAGTGTGTTAAAAAGACCAAATAAACAAATATACTCGTAGAATTAACAGTCTTTTATTTGAATTTGACACTAGGCTGCATTTAATAAATATTTGCCTAAAATAAATTATACTTATGCATTATTCAATGGCTGCGCTTATCTCATCAAGTATTTGCTTAAGCTGGCCAAACCTTTCTTTGAACTGCAACTGAGTTTCATTATCGAAAACACAAACAGCAAAAAAGATACTCTATACCTACAATGGAGCACATTAATATCTATACAATTTAAACATTAAATTAAATTTTCACCCAAAGTTGCAACAAAGCGACGAGATCTGAAAAGCGTTAATGAATTCATTTATTTATTCGTTTTTTATTATTTATTTTAACAACACGCAAAGAAAGCTTATGATTAATGGAGTCATAATCGAAAACTATTGTTTAGTTTTTGAATACATGTGTGATTGTGATATTTAATATGTTTGTTACATAATATATATTATGTATGCATGTAGGAGTTAGTGGCTGCAACATTATAATATGATACGAGTAATTATGGAACCATGGATCAATGCCAGTTTAAATTTTTAACATGAATTGTTTGGTACTGTTCAGTGTTAGTGGGTAGAACATCACATTCATTGTTCGAAACATATGGTGGTCACTGTATTATCAATAAGGTCCTACATTTGGTCATCATTATGCCACATTTTCTTTAAATGTAGATCCCTAATGAGTGATTATTAAGTATTCTGGTAAAGAACACTCTCTTCTTGTCAATTTTGCGTAAGCTTAAATTGATTTCATGGCAGACATGCCCTTCTTACTATATACATTTGACATGGCAAACAATTTAGCGTACCAATTTTCATACTAAAGCATCTTATGCCAAAAACAAAAGGAAAAACTTGTCTTTGAAGGTTATTGTGAATCATGTTGAATTAACATGAAACGCATATAAATTAAAATTATTACTCAAACATGTTAAATGAACCTTGTATTCCACGATGTTAATATGGAATTTTTCTCTGTGTCTTGCACGTCACTTCAAAACCTATTCAAAGGAGAATATACCCTATATTCTAATATTTGTATAATCAAGCTTTCATTGATTTTGATATTATTTCGCGTAGTAGCTCTGTTAACTTTGGGTAACAACATTGGTCACAACCCCATCATACAAATTTAACATAAACCATATCTCATGCGGATATACATAAATCTATACAAAGGAGATGCATACTCGTACAAACGATTTTGTAAAGCCAACACAATTCACAGCACCGCTGGTGTTCATTCGCTCTTAATTTCCCCATGTTATAGGGCGATGCAGAGTGGGGACTTTTGCAAAATAAATGGTAATAAATCTGGAACTTCTGAACTACTGATTGGATTTATATGAAACTTGGAACATCTGTAGAGGTTAAGCTTTATAACAAATGACTTGGCAGCCATCTGGCTTAAGCTGGACAGGAGTTACAGTGGGCCTAAGTTGACAACATGGGACTCAAAAAAAATTCTGAGGCTTGTAACTATTAGAAAAATTGTCCGATTTTTATGAGATAAAGCGTTTTTATCTAATCTCACAATTTTAAAGAAATAATGTCCTTAGATGTGTTTTGGTATCTCTCATAACTTAGAAGATATTTGACTTTTAACAAAAAAAAAATTTTTTTGCCTTGACTTTTTTTAGTATTTCACCTACAACTTTTTTGTCTATTGTTGGAATTTAAATCAAAATACAGCATTAAATTTCCGATTAAATTTTAAATAAAAATAAGTTAAAAACTTATTAATATCTGCAGTCGTGAAATCGGGAAAATGCAAAGAATTCAAAACTTTAAAATTTTCCTGAAAAAGGCATGTTTTTTTAAGAAAAAGTATCTTCATTATTTTCAATTTTGTGAAAAACTTTGTTTAACACATGCACTTTTAAACCACATAGCTCTAAAAACAATCTATTCAGAATATGCTAAAAGCTAATTATTTTGTATTTTGTGCATGCACCCTACATTCAGCAGTGTCCGAAAATTGCTAATTTCACAAATATTTTTTGTGCTTATGCGTTTATAAAAAGTTGTGACGGTTGATTTTGAAAGTTTTAACTATAGCATTTAATTTTTAAAATAGTTTGCAACATGTTTAACTTAAGTTTTTGACAGCCTTTTCATAAATGCGAAAATACGAGCAAATTTTCTGAAAAAAGTAAAAATTTTGGAAAAATTTTGTTTTGTACCATAAAAAATATATATTAAAATAATTTTCTTTTCTTATGTTGGCCTTTTTGACTTCTGTATAAGTCTTTCTACTTCACCTGAAAAAATTATTCCAATATAATTAACTGATCTTGAGATATTCCGATTGTAGGGTGCAATTCAAAAAATATATAGAATGCGCTTAACTTTTTTCCCTTTATTCACACATCAGCTGTTTAAAACTTTAATGAATTCTGAAATTGAACCTAACTAGAAAAACAAAAATAAATTTGGAATGTTATCCAATAAGTCTATGTATATTTTTCGCAATAAAAAATATTTATGGTATTTATACCATATGTTTTTCCATGTAAGTGTAGTTAATCACCCTTATTCCATTTGTCGACATCGACGTCACTTTAACACAATACTTAAAAATTGGGGCTTGTATACCCGTTCTCGAAAACAATTGACCCCTGTTGGCAGGGTAATACCATTTACTAAAATTAAGGGAACGGAAATATATTGCCATTATCACAAAATTATTCTCGAGAGCGAGTAAACAAGCCCCAATTTTTTGGTATTGTGTTAAAGTGACGTCGATGTCGACAAACGGAATAAGGGTGAATGTTAATAACAGGTAAGCATTTAACGAATAACAACACACATTTTTAATGGATTAAAAAAAGGTTTTCGGGCATTATTTTACAGTGACATCGGGTGGTGCTACCTGATTATGAACACTTCACAGTACCAGGTAACTAGACAAAATTAGCAAAGGTGCTTATAAAGTATGCTGTATTGTATAAACAATTTGAAAGGTTTTATTTGTATGTATTGTTTTTTTATTATTATTTACCAATATATAATCTATTTAATATTACGCGATAACTAAGAAAAACTTTTTAAAACTAAATAAAGTATTCATTTTTAAATTACATGTTTTAGCTATGTTAATTACCATCATTTTACAATTTATTTATTTCAATTATTTTTAAGAAAACAATCCGAAATATCGAAGGTTAAGGGGTTATTTATTTTAACTGCTTCACTGTCGTCTTTCTCTATTTCTTTAGTTATCTTTGGTAACCATTTCAATCGTATTGCCTGTAAAACTGGATCTGAGGATAACAATAAGTGAAGCCTTAAATCATAATTTTCTGCTAATTTTGAACACTTTCGACTATTAAATAATCTGTACTGCCTTACATCTCTGTTCCTTGCTTCTTGAGCTTCTTCTGTAAGTTCTCACAGAGGTAGGATGTTGGTTTCAATGATTTCTTTTCCATGAGATAATACCTTATGTACAGTTGGTGTCATGAATCTCCATGGATAAAAATTTTTTATCAGTACTTTTGTTTCATTAGCAAAAGCATAAAATTTTTCTACATTGATTTGCTTTTTACTGTTAATCGTTGCCAGTATTATTTTGAAGTTCCTTATTAGTTTTTTTATCCAAGCCGGTTATCAAGGATGTGGTCTCAGGATCCTCAAAAAATCGTCTAGGGGTGTTTTCATTATTCGAGTTACCATAACCGTTAATTGGCTTATCCATTATAAGCCCATGCTTTCTAAATTCATCTTGCATCCTTTTCTTCTCAGTTCTTCGTGTCTCTGCTAAGTCCTTGTTGTTTCATGAGGAGACAGTTTCATTACCTTTGATATTTCTATATTTTATATCATATGTTAGATGCAAGTAATAATCCATAAATCTAACGCGAACATGAAGTGAGGAAATTCCAAATTTAAGGGCTTCCTCTTTTATAGTTTCATCAGATTTATCTTCAAACTCAGAGCTTTTTTTCCCACATATATTGCATTTCCAGTATGACTTGGTATCCGTTAGGGCATTGGCAACTTTTCCATCTTTCATAGTCAATTGTAAATCAAATGTGACATTTATAATGCAGTCAGAAATTGTTACTGCAATGCTTGGTAAGTTCCTTATTTCTTCTGATATAGTAACCACAATATTTTGAGTTTCATCTCTGTTTTCTTTCATATATTCAAATGATGAAAAAGATATATTATCTTCGCTTTGTTGTCTATATTCAGAAAATCCAGTAGTCCCATCACAACGCCATTTACAAATTAATACTAGCTCGGACTTGTGGCATTTACTTATGTCTTCTTTGCTAAAGGTTGAAATTATCCTAGAAGCAGTATTTTCGAGGAGACTGGATAACGTTCGAAACCGATGGCAAAATTACATCCTTTGTTGCCTTCAATGACTTTGTAGATGGCAAATTTCCCCAATTCTTTTCAGTCATAGCTTTCTTAATATTTCATATTTATTCCTTGTTGGACCCAAGTTTAGAATAAGGGCTAATGCATCTTCATTAGTAAAATCTGTTTTAGATTTAGGTGTTGGTATGCTTTCCACCATACGTTGTATTCTCTTTGGAGATGCTTTTGGAAGAGCATCTACAATTTGGCCAACTTCCTTCGGTTTGGTTTTGGTTAAGGCTTTTCTAAAGGCATCCTTAATAAGGACAAACGAGTGGTTTTCAATAAGGTCCTCTTGCTTTCTTTTCTGGCTTCTTGGTTAAAGTTCCTCGTATAACTTATTAGGCCTTCCCAATTGTTTCATACCTATGTATATGTGTAACTATCTCGGTTTTTAGCCATTCTTTATTTTGTTTTTGGAAGTTAGTTTTGTTTTAATTTAATTCTTTATTTTTTCTTTCGTACGCTACCAAAAAGTTCTCTATTTTCTTAGTACCTTCTTCATTTAGTTTTAATCCAAATGAGTTGTCAATTATATCTATGATTTTAGAACATTTTTCTTGGCGCAATAAACTAACAGGAACGTATTCCCATAAAAGTTTACATACCGCGTTATATTTAATACTAATCTCCATAACAGTTCAATATAGACTGATTATTCTTATAAAAGAACCCTGCGTTTTTATACAATACATCATACTTTATAAGCACCTTTGCTAATTTTGTCCAGTTACCTGGTACTGTGAAGTGTTATTTATTTTAAGTAGTAGCATAATCAGGTAGCACCACCCGATGTCACTGTAAAATAATGCCCGAAAACCTTTTTTTAATCCATTAAAAATGTGTGTTAAATGCTTACCTGTTATTAACATTAACTACACTTACATGGAAAAACATATGGTATAAATACCATAAATATTTTTTATTGCGAAAAATATACATAGACTTATTGGATAACATTCCAAATTTATTTTTGTTTTTCTAGTTAGGTTGAATTTCAGAATTCATTAAAGTTTTAAACAGCTGATGTGTGAATAAAGGGAAAAAAGTTAAGCGCATTCTATATATTTTTTGAATTGCACCCTACAATCGGAATATCTCAAGATCAGTTAATTATATTGGAATAATTTTTTCAGGTGAAGTAGAAAGACTTATACAGAAGTCAAAAAGGCCAACATAAGAAAAGAAAATTATTTTAATATATATTTTTTATGGTACAAAACAAAATTTTTCCAAAATTTTTACTTTTTTCAGAAAATTTGCTCGTATTTTCGCATTTATGAAAAGGCTGTCAAAAACTTAAGTTAAACATGTTGCAAACTATTTTAAAAATTAAATGCTATAGTTAAAACTTTCAAAATCAACTGTCACAACTTTTTATAAACGCATAAGCACAAAAAATATTTGTCAAATTAGCAATTTTCGGACACTGCTGAATGTAGGGTGCATGCACAAAATACAAAATAATTAGCTTTTAGCATATTCTGAATAGATTGTTTTTAGAGCTATGAGGTTTAAAAGTGCATGTGTTAAACAAAGTTTTTCACAAAATTGAAAATAATGAAGATACTTTTTCTTAAAAAAACATGCCTTTTTCAGGAAAATTTTAAAGTTTTGAATTCTTTGCATTTTCCCGATTTCACGACTGCAGATATTAATAAGTTTTTTACTTATTTTTATTTAAAATTTAATCGGAAATTTAATGCTGTATTTTGATTTAAATTCCAACAATAGACAAAAAAGTTGTAGGTGAAATACTAAAAAAAGTCAAGGCAAAAAAAATTTTTTTTTTTGTTAAAAGTCAAATATCTTCTAAGTTATGAGAGATACCAAAACACATCTAAGGACATTATTTCTTTAAAATTGTGAGATTAGATCAAAACGCTTTATCTCATAAAAATCGGACAATTTTTCTAATAGTTACAAGCCTCAGAATTTTTTTTGAGTCCCATGTTGTCAACTTAGGCCCACTGTAACTCCTGTCCAGCTTAAGCCAGATGGCTGCCAAGTCATTTGTTATAAAGCTTAACCTCTACAGATGTTCCAAGTTTCATATAAATCCAATCAGTAGTTCAGAAGTTCCAGATTTATTACCATTTATTTTGCGAAAGTCCCCACTGTGCGATGTTTTTCAACACTTGAAATATGTAGCTATAGTTAATATTGCAAAACATACGAAATTACACTGTTATTATGTATGAAGAAAATCTTGAAGAACCTTATTTTTAAAGCTGATGATAAAATAAAGTCTGTGTTCAGGCAATGTAAGTTTTATTGATAAGATTGCTGCTTTTTCTGTGATAGGTACAAGGGAAAATAAACGAGTATTCAGCTTCGTGTACCGTCAATACGTTTTACTTTCTCATTACATTAATATAGAAGGGCCCTAACTCATAATTTTTTTTAAATCTAGCTTTTTTTTGTTTCATATTTCGATAGAAGAATATCGAAAAACACAATATGAAAGACTTACACAATGCTGTCTTAACTACCCAGTAGCGAAAAGAAGTAGCAAGCAGTCCTACTGGAAGCCCTTATTTCTCATAGACTAGGCCTTATTACTTCATTCGATAATCTTACATTTTTACGCACGATGCGCATTGGGGTGCCCGATATCAAAAGTGGGAATTAATTGAAAAATTAAATTTGTGGGAATCGAATAAATTCTTGTACTCGTTAAAAGTACACAAAATTCCACATCATTAGCAAAAAAATTTTGATTGTGTCAGCTACCGTTGTGGGACTATACACTTTTAAAATTTCAGTTATTTGGCGTTTTTCTTGCGTGCAATAAAAATTGCAATTTTGGTTTTCGGTGCTTTCTGTAGGGAAAATGAAAAATATAATAATGGATCCTTAAAGCTCGGCTTAGTAATATTAAATGCATGTTTTTGTTTTTATGTTTAAGTTGTGTTATTTTTTATAATTTGTTTTCACGCATAACCCTATAATTTAGTGAATTTCGGGGAAAATTACGATAAATAGTTGTGAGTTAAGCTTAAGTTAAGTTTATTAACGCCCTAATAATCCCAAATTATTATTTTACTTATTCAATGAAATGTTTTTGTTTATTAAAAATACATTGAAATTGATTATTGAGGGGTTTAGCTGGATCCTATGCACATTTAACTGTTGCTAATGCAGATAGATCATCAGGGAACTTTTACCCAAAAATTTTCTTAAAATAACTAGAGTTATTATGCTAAACCTTTATTTAAATTTTTTTCCGCTCGAATTGTAATATATGAAGTAATTTTAAAATTCGATTTTAAGCCGGGATCCCACTATCGGCACAATGTACCGATTTTCGTCGGCTCACTGCAATAAAGTCGTCGGTGATAAACCAAGATTGCCTTATTTCTCAATTAATGCCGTAATAAGTCTATATGGCTCCATTACCAATACAGTGTGGGGCAATTTCAATCAGTTGAAAAATACGGCCAATTTAGCTTAATACTTATAACTTTATTTCAGTGAGCCGACGAAAATCGGCACATTGTGCCGATAGTGGGATTTAAGCTTTAGGATAACAAACACGTAATTTTATTATTTTCAAAAAACCTATGCCTCAAATATACATACATATATGTTGTTAGAATTTTGTTAATGATTATGAATGTTATTAATATTTATACTTTGATTACAGAATTATTCAGCAAAGTTCTGACACTTTCTTTCAGCATTTTAACAAAATTTTGTAATAATCAAGAAACATTCTAGTATATTATATGTATATTTGTACATATTAGCCCAATTCACAAACTTGTGCAAATGGTCTTGAATTGTAGCATTTGCAAAATGGTTAATATATTGATACTCACCACTTAACAATTCTTAGTGGTGAGTATCAATATACTATACAATTTTGCACATGCTACGATGCTAGAGCATTTGCACAAGATTGTGAATTGGGCTATTATGTTTGACTTTATCGACAACTAAACAAAATGGATTGCTCACGACAGAAAGAGCAATTATGCATTATACACAGTTGCAAGAGTTGACGTGAATACCTTTATTATTTCATATGTTATATTTAAAGCTGTTAAAAATATTGTTTATTATCACCAAATATATTGAAATTAATAGAGGAAAGGATAAAAACATGGTTTGAAAGCAGATTTTCATTGACACTATTGACAGGATGATACAAACAAATATAAAAGATCAATATTAGCCCAATTCACAATCTTGTGCAAATGGTCTTGCATCGTAACATATGCAAAATGGTATAGTATATTGATACTCACCACTTAACAATTCTTAATGGTGAGTATCAATACACCATACCATTTTGCACATGCTACGATGCAAGACCATTTGCACAAGACTGTGAATTGGGCTATTGTGTTTCATGATGTTTTTATTTTTATAAAAAAAACAAAACTTAGTAAACAATTTCGGGATTGACTGAATGCCGAAAATTCTGGGATTAAAAAATTTAAATCCTGAATCCCGGGATTTTCAGGATCGGGATTGGCATGTATGTATGTGAGTTCCTTTGCTGCACTACCCTGCAAATAATATTGGACTACGTGGTCCAATCGACATGAAACAGACTAGTTACAACATGGTTCCATGTAATGCAGCCATGGATCATGTCGTTTTCACACAAGCATTTAATGCTGTACGATATGTGTTCGTGTTTAAACGATTATGATCGTTCTTCTTAGGCACTTACAAATTGTATCCGAGTAGTCTATAACTATTCCATATGGGGTAGTTTTTGGTGTGGTCCGATGTAGTGTAAATTTGGACCATGCGGTCCATTTCTAGGACATCGAAATGTTAAATCTACCATGTTATACCCATACATTTGGACTAGTTTTGTAATAGTTGTGGTCTCTTATGGAGTAGTCCTTACATGCATGTATGGGACTAGTCGCGTTATTAGCAGGTCATACGAACCGAACGCGTGGAGCGTTTTTGATCATTCTTACATCAATCAATTTGTTTTAATTCTGGGTGCGTCACCAGACGCCATTTTGTAAATACAAAAAAAAAGTAAAAGTCCGCGAACTAGTTATATCAAAGTGTATATCACTCGAGAGGTATTTTAAAATCATCTTTAGGTTTCTCGTATGATTTTTCATTTCCAATGACTAGTTAGGATATTTAACGGTTCAAAGTTGCTGGCAGTTGGTTTTTTTATTTTATTTTTTTATTACTACTTGTTTATTCCGGCTTTCCATTTCAGCATTTTCAATTATTTTTCCATTAGAAATTAAATAGTTTTTATTTATTTAAAAAACCAGTGGTCTAATCGTCGCTTTCGATAACGAGCTGATTTGATCCCTTTTTTCAGTTTGAGATTATGGCATGCGATATCTAACCATATTATAACATTCTTCGATAGCGAGTGACATAATCTCAAACTGAAAAATGTGATCGCATCAGCTCGTTATCGAAAGCGACGATTAACAGCCATATCTTGCAGATGTAAATAAATCCAAAATAATCCTAATCCTACATAATTTTTTCACTTAACTAAACCCCCCCCCCCCCTTCAATTTTGCGCAAAGAAATGCAAAAAAAAATTTTTTTTTTTTAATTTTTTTATTAATTTTTTATTATTGCAAATTTGTTGGTTTGTCTAAAATGTTTTGTTTAATAATTCATACAAAAATGATGATTATTTATTAAATTTGTTATCCTAGAAAATTTATTAGGCATTAATATACTTTTTTTTTTTTTTTTTTTGCTTAAAAATTTATTAATTCATTATTAACGAATATTTAAGATGTCACAGTTCTCTTTTGTTTTATTTAAAATTAAAAAAAATATATATTAATACATTAATTGAAAAAGAGAGAGATAGATATTAAAATACTAATTTAAGGGACAAACAAAATTTGTAGAAGAAAAAAATTCATAGTAATAATTAATACGTTTCGTTAATACGAACAAAAACTTAACTGCATAAGTACAATAATAATAATTGCAATAGTAATAATAGTAATTAATAATAATAATTGTAATTGTTATATAATTAAAAATACACATTTGCATAAATTTGTAATTGAACGATCATTTTAACAATGATCGTTTTGATATAAAAAGAAAAGTTACACAAATTGTATTCGTTTTCCTTGAGGAAAGATGATTAAAATAAAAATAAACAAATTGTTATTTATTGATTGAGGCTGGTTGTTAAATGAGAAAATTAGTTACGAGATAATTTATTGTGTAATATTTTTGTTGTAATAAAGTGATATATTTATTTGTTGGTTGGATTTGATAACACATTCCTAATAAATACGAGTACTTGTAGTTTTAATTTAAATTTATTCGTTTTTGTTTTTATTTTTGTTTTTACTTTTTTGCTTTTGCAAGAGTTGTATGGGGGCTCGTGAGTGAGGCTACACAGTTCATTTGAGTGGGGTGTTGTTAATTAAGGGTGGGGGGGGGGAGAAAGGGAGGTTGGAAGGTGGTGAGAATGATTACAACACACTTCAATAAATAAGTTGTTTGTTGTTTATGCAAACAAAGCAAAACAACTCCACCGTTTCTGTTGGTGTGGATCTTTCAAATGATTTTAATAAGTGTGGTTATACATACATACATATGTATGTATGTATGTATGTATGTATGTATATATGTATGATTGTTTGTAGCTCACGAGCTATTTTTTTTGTATTCTTATTGAAACTTACAAACTAGGAGATATAAATTTCATATGCTTATTTATTTTTTTGTTGTAGTTTTCAAATGATAAAAAATTTATAATTAATTTATTCTTTAGTGTTTGTTATAAATTTGAAATTTGATATCAAGACGTTTTCATATATCGCAGTTTTCTTTATTTGTTATTTGTTTTCATTTTCAAAAATTCACAATTGTTAATTGATTAATTGTAATTATTTGGGTCCTAAACATTAAGCCAGTAATGCAGCCTTGAGTTGATTGATTTTTTTTTATTTGTAGTTAGTTAGTACGAGTACATACATACATATAAAAATTTTGTAATTTTGAATTTTGTTGTTTTTTTTTTTTTGTTTTGTTCATTCTTTTAATTTAAAATGGATGTGTTTTGAATTTGTAATTTTTGTGTATTTTAATTTGTTTGTTTGTTTAATAGTTAATTATTTTGTAATTGATTTCTTAACCTAAGCTACTTAATCAGTATCACATTTTTATGAGTTGGAGATCTTGGCAAATACTTCATATCGTTTCATTAATTTTTTGCTTTTCCTAATAAAAATTCACTTTTAATTTTGTTTTAGTTTTGAAATGTATAAGTGCTGCCATTGTTTTGTTTGTTTAATACTTATACCACAAAATTTTGACAAAAATTATTGATATTAAAAAAAATTAATGTAAGTTTGTATAAAAAAAAATAATAAATAATTCATTAAAACCTAATTTGAACAAATGTATCAATGAGATTTATTAAGATTCTAAAGTTCTAAAAAGAAATTTAATTTGTTTTTTTTTTTACTTGAGAAATTCAAAAAATATAAAGGATATACCATTCTTTAACAGGTTAATATTTAGTGGGTTTTGTTGAGTTTTATTTTTAAGTTCTTTTCTGCTTTCACTTTGAAAAGTAGAAATCTAATAAAAAGGTGGGTGGTTCTTCATCTTTTTTTTTTTCTTTTAAATCATTTAGACATTTTGGTCTGTGTTAGTGTTTGTGTTAATGTTAGTGTGAGTGTTTTTTATTTATGTATTTGTTTTTATTTTATTTTTGCATAAGAAAAAGGTTATTTAATTTTGGTTAACTATACCAAAAAGTATCTATATGCTTGTTTGTATGTCTGAATATAAAATTGTTAATAATTTAATGATATTTTTGTATGCCAACCAAATTGTTGTATTTTTTTTGTTTTGTTTGTTTTGTTATTTGCTCTCAAATTTCATAATATTTTATAACTGCAAAATGTTAACCATTTAACACACACTCTTGTAGTATGGCCTGTGTTTGGTTATATTGAATTCGGGACTTATGGTGATGGTGCGCGATAGATTCTTCATGAACTGTGGCAATAAGGCAGTCCAGCCGCTATGATCCTGGCTAATGGTCACATATATTTCATAGCCAGTATTGCCCGAACGTTTATTGTTCAAGTTCAGTGTAGCTATGCGTCTAGAATTGTTCGGCTCATCCTCGAACTCAATGTAGATGGTGCAGTCGCTCAAGCCATTTACTTCTGCGCGAGCTAAACGTAAGATTTCCAACGCTATGCGTGGTGTGAGATCACAGGGTAGCGATACCTCGGTACAGGCCAAATGTTGGGACTTGGCTGCACGCAGCTCGTCCAATAAACGCAACGAAAGGTCTTGGACAGCTTCAGTTTGCAGCAACTTAGCGTTAATTGTTTTGCCCGCTGTTGCATTTATTGTTGTGTTTGTTGTTGTAGTTTTTGTTGCTGTTGTTTTTGTTACAATTGTATCACAGTTTAACTTGTTTGAGGAGTTGGAGGTGTTTTTATTACTGTTAGATGTTTTAAGATTTTGTTGCTTTCGTTGATGGTGATGATGAGGATGAATGTGATGATGATGATGATGATGATGCGGATGATTGATGTGATGATGCGGCTTAAACGGGGTATTTAAAAGCTTATACGCAGCCGGGGTTTTCAATGAACCTCCGCTGGTGGGTGTGGCTAATTTAAGTTGACTCTTCCAATCTGCAATTGAAAATAAAATGCATGGAATTAAAAAAAATTATTTGCATATGTAATTGAATTAATTAAGAAAAAAGCTGAGGGCTTAATATTGTAAAAGGAAACGGCTAAAGGCACACAGTCGGGCAATGTTTGAGAAAATACATCCCTGGTAGGTTGGAGTTTATGAAAATTTTTAAAAGACAATAACAATTCATCAGATCAGGGTTGTATTTCTTCGCAGATCCGTGCTGTTGTGTAGGATAGTGAGTCATAGCTTGAAGCTTTGACAAATTTAATAGGTGTTTTGTTTTTGTAATTAAAATTTTTTCATATGAAATTTTAAAAAATAAGCTTTCGTAATGAATTCTTGAAATGTTTTCGGAATCAGCAGGATTTTCATTTTCGTTTTTCAAATATTCATGTGTATAAGCATTTTAAACTTGCTTCTAGAGAATTAATACTTTTTGGTATAAAAGTATTAAGTGTGTTTTGTGGAAAAGTTTCTTTAAGGTTTTGTAATTTCCATTAAAATTGTTGTACGAAAAGGTAAAAAGTATAATAACGTAATATTCTTTCCCTAATATTCATAAAATTTTAAATGCATTTGAAATGTATTTTCTTTAAAATTTTTCTAAAATGGATTTAAAATTCTTTTTAATTTTTTTTTATGAATATGGGGGTTTGTGTTTGACTGTTTTCTTAATACTTTAAAACTTCTCGCATTATATGTATGAATTATTTTTCAACAAACTCTTTTTATATGTAGTGTAGAAAAATTAATGCCATCTATAATTCAACAATTTTTGTTCTACTGTTGGAGTCCTATTTTCGATTTAATCGCAAGCAAAATGTAGTAAAAAATTTTTTTTTTTTTATTTATAATTCCAAAATTTTTAATAACCTTTAGAATACAGGCTTATAAAAAAGGCTTAACAGCCTAATTTATAAAAAATTATTAACGCTTTATAAAGGCTTTTTAATGAAAATTTCTTTATGAAAATTTGTTTTAAAAACTCTTTATAAAGCCTTAATAATTTTTATAAATAGGGCTGTAAGTTTGTAAAACATATTTGAATATTATAAAAAACCTTTTCCTGAAAACTTTAATTTTGACTAAATAAAAAATATGTATCTACATATCGTTACCTTAAGTATAGAAAGGCCCTAACTTATTACTTTTTTGAAATCTGGATTTTTGCATATTTAGATGTTCTTCTATCGAAATATATAAAAAAATCGATTTCAAAAAATAATATTTGTATGTATTTATGTATGAAAAAATCCTACTATTCTTTTCTCATAAAATTAAAAAATCATTCAGGCATTGAAATTTGTTCTAATATGAAAAAAATTATAATTAAAAGTAATCCATGTAAACATGCAGAAAACATAAAATATATTCCAATAAAATTTAGTTTAATAATTTAAACAAATTTTAAATAAAAAAATATAATTGAAAAAAGTATAATTTTAATCAGGAATAATTCCTTATTCGAGCTTAAATTCAATACATATTTTCAATTTGTATTGAATGAATTGTTCAATTAAATTTAATATGTAACACACAACTATAAATTCTTGATAATAGATTAACAACCAAGCTCTGAACAAGAAAATTGATTAAGTGTAAGATGTCATAGAAAACTGTCGACAATTACCCCCACATAAAGTATATTTTAATTTTTCTTGTATTCTATAGAAAGAAAACCACATTAGAAATTAATATTAATTTATATTAGTTTAATAAAAATATATTAAATCTATTAGCCAGACAATTTTCAGGTTTGAAACTTGTAAATACAATTTTAGAAAATCTTTCCGATATTTCACAAAGATATCTGAAAAATTTCATTACATATTACGTAGAAAAAAGCCTTGTTTTTCATATACAAAATTTAAGGTTTTCCTGTAAAAATTGCTGCAAATCAGCGTATAGAAAATATTATTCTTTCATACGGAAAGCTGTCAGTTTGCTACTAAAAAAATTCATCTCCATGTCTTTACAGAAAACTTCTCTAGAAGAAAAAATTTTCTTTCTCTCTCCAAGAAAAAACTCAAGAGCATCAAACTCATATTGTTGAGAGAACGAGAAAAGAAAATGACTCAAAAGATTTACTCAGATACAAAAGTGAGTACTGAGAGATACAAAAGTTGTATATAAAATTAATAGGGGCCGGTTTGGCTAGGTTACAAAAAACCAAGAGATACACACAAAGTTACCGAAATATGTATATGTATGTTATATATATACATACATGCAGAGTTTTATGTGTATTTGTAAGTACATATGGATATATGTATGTAAGAAAGAAAATTAAAGTAAAACAGTAACAGCAAAGTGGAAAAACTTGTTTCCAGCTGATAGCACAGCTGGAAATCAGTTGTTTTTTGTGTACATCTATCCTCTGTCTTATGGGCCAAAACACAGATACACATTATGGATTCGTTAACGACGAGTTGCAGCAAATACACACACAACCAATTAGTGGGGATACAAAATTTTCTTATAACCGTTTGTGTATGCGTTTGCACAAACTAAACTTTTTGTTCACTTCAACTCTTTAACTTAAAATTAACTACATATCTTTGTTGCTGTTGCTTACTGCCCTTAGATTTCCCTGCAGGCAACAAACAGGAAATCTTTGATTTTATTTTCAAAATGTATCTACATATGATTTGTGTGTGTGTGTTTATTTTTTAAGTTTAGATAGGTACTTGGTTACATAAAATTAATTGCAAGTACATAAAGGGTTTTTATAAATAGTATATAGTATATATGTATGTAGATATGTAAGTATAAATACCTGTAGCTAGAGCGAAATGAGCTGGATATTGATTTTGTACGGATAACACCTCCATGTTCATGTATTCAAATTAAAACAATTAATTAAGTGAATAATTTATTTAGTAATATTGATGATGATGATGATTTTAAAAACGTAAAGCAAGTAGTTAAATTATAAAATATCACAATTGATTTGGAGAAAACAATTTTTATTTTTGCTGCCAATTTTTGTTTCCTCTCTACATATAAATAAAGTTTCGCCTGAAAATTTCTCTCGCTTGCTTCGTTCGTTATACGGCACTTTTATGTTATTGTTGTTGGTAATTAATTTCCTTTCTTTCAAATGAACCCTTAAGTTTATTTTAATATTTTCCTTGTGCTCATTGATTTTTCTTTAACAACACTTTAGATATGCAATTGGAAAATGAACTTTTCTTAGAAATTGTGATTTAGCACTTTTTTGCATAATTTTTACAAAAAATTTCCTTTCTGCTGCAGGCTGTTGTTAAGTGACGTTTTTTATGAAATAAGGAAATTTCATTTATCAATTTAAATTTACTTGAAGAAATAAACAAGAATCTAAAGGAAACAATATAGTAGAAATTGTTTTGCGGCTGCTGCTGTTAATTTTTGAACGGTCTGGATTATTTTGTAATAAAAAATGAATTTAGTTTTGCCTTTTTAATTAATGAATTTTTAGGCTAAATAGATTTTTTTTGGGTTATTATAGTTTTAGATGTGTTGTCAACAGCAGTGCTACGAAGCTACTATTCCGGCCGGTTGGTTGCAGCAGCCTTTTATAGCACTTGACGGTCCTGTGTTATAGCAAACTGACTCACTCACTCACTGTCGTACAGGTCGGTCGTTTGGTATTGTTCTATACCATACACTCTTTCATTTGCACATACAATTACTTAGAGCACAAAATCTGTACATGCACCACCAGCACCACCACCACCACCTTTCACACCACTACCATTGCCGTCAACAACATCAGGCAACAACACCATCAACAATTTCGAAATATATGTATAAATATGTTTTTATATACAGACACTCGTTCAAACTATATAAATATATCTACTATATATATCACACAATTACTCAGATTTTGCTTTACTCAAGCTACTCACTGAGCTCAATTTTCAGATACTGCAAACACTGGGAGTAAAAAAAGAGACGTAAAGAGTAATGAAATAAAAAGAGAGTTAAAGTAAATGTAGTAATATAATTTTTTTTGTGGTTGGTTATATGTTTATAGTGTTGTATATCTGTCTTGTTTATTTTCTTCTTAGAGGCCTGGTAAATAAATGCACTACCATCCCAATCATCCCAAAAGTATCCAAAGTAATCAACCATACATATTCACACCACATAAGCATTTGTATCGAGATACAATTATACCCTAAACTGATGTTTGATAGAATGAATTCATTTTTGATGTTATCTTGTATACCTATGCGATGCTTTGAAACCAGAAGTGACATAACATGTATGTAATATTAGTTCCTTTGATCCCTGTGAGGAAAGGACGGCCTCTTATTTCTATTTGATGCTAATTTTATTCTAGCTTTTAACTGATATGTAAACCTTGGTATCTAAATGTCTTGCCCAGGTGTGAACGGCTCGGCCTCGTCTTCTACTGTTACTCTACTGTCGTGATGTTATCGGGTGGGCTTCTCAAATAATGCCCACTAGATCCCCATTTACTTCTCGGAAGTTTAGTTAGTGATAAGAGGAATAACTGTAAGAAAATCGCATCAGTAGATAAGTAATTGTGGTCAGGAATTAAAAACCGGGAAAAACCAAAAATGCTGGCAACCCTGTTACAAATGAATGATTTTCGGGGAAGGGGGGACTTTCATGAAGATCTTGCGCCTTATCGTGTTTGGCGTATTTCAAATACGACTACGACAGTTTGGTAATAGATTAAAGAAAAACTGTTCAAGTCTTCTTTAATCTATTACCAAACAGTCGTAGTCGTATTTGAAATACGCCAACCACGATAAGGCAGCTTGTTTTCAGATCTGGTACCAGACCAGGTTATTAAGTAGTTGATCTGGCTTTCACATCAGGTATCATATCAGCATGAAAATCTCCCAAAATCCCCCATTTGTAACAGAATCGCCACAATTTTTTGTTTTCTCCGGTTTTGAATTCCCAAAACAGGACTCTTTCTACTATTACCTATCTGCTAACATCGAAGACAAACTTTTTGACTTACAATCGCGACGGTCAATTTTGAATCGTTAAGATCAGTAGAGTTGTGTCCAACAGTTCTTTTTGAACTAGTTCGTTGGACAGAAGTCCGTTTGATTCGAGCGCTCGCAAACTAGTGCAAAAATAGCTGTTGGACACAACGCTAAAGACCAGGCAGCCATCTCCAAGAGCCCTCCCACTCTCGTATTAGTTCCTAATTTTATGTACAAATTATACGTAAAGTTTTGAGAATACTTGATTTAAACGAGACTGTCCAATGTCGTTCAGATCAGCACCAGCTCCCCTACGTTCTGTATTCGCTTCTCTCCAACAAACCCAAGACCCCCTTTTAAACACCCTAAGTTTACTTTGCAAAGTCTTAATTCATCTGGGAGGAATACAGAAAGAGAGAATACTCCTCCCTTCTCTGTTTTTTTTTACTCATCTGAGTTAAGACACCTTTAGAAAACTAAGGTGGAAAAGGCTTTGCGAAAACCACCAGATGACACGGCCAAAATGACGATGCACATGTGCACGAGTATGTATGTGCATGGAAGCGGCGGATCACGGTAGACTGGTTCAAATTACGTTCTAACTGAAATGATGCCTTACAAAAGCAAAAGGATCTTATATACATATATACAAGCCCTAATGTAAAAGTTAGGTTAAGAAGGGTGGTACAAAAAACGCACTCGGAGATCCAATTTGGTCCATTGTGATTAATGTAAAAGTTAAGTAGCTGAAAAATCTACGTGCGTTGTAAAGTAAAAAATTCAATTTAATCTGCAGTGTTGTATTTATTAAATCGGGCATCATCAACGGAGATCAATATTTCGAATGATCAGATATCGCTGTTTAATTAGTTTTGCATAGAATTAATGCTGATATTGGTATCCTTTTAGCTTAAGGCTGGTACTCGGTTCAAATATGCGGAAACAGTTGACCAACATTAATTTTTCCTTGCGAAAAACTTGACATGTACCAAATGTAGCACATCTCGGGGTTTTTGCTAAATTTCTTGCTTTTATTGCTTGAAAGTTTAAAATTCCGTGTAAAAGAAGTACTGCTCATGTTGTTTCGCAGCTGAAACAAAAATTATGCCAGAAACCTTTTGCATGGATAAACATGCTGCCAGGTTAATTTTTCATGTTTTTCGTAATGAGAACAGAGTACTATTTGTGCAAGTTTATTTCGCAAATACTTTTACAAGTAGTTCAAAAGAATTTTGCTCGAAATTGTGAACAGAGTACTTTAAGAACAAAGTCTTTTAACATTCTGTCTTGCGTATATACACACATATACACATGTAGTTGCGTTGTATTGTACGATACATATGTATATCGGGTGATTTTTTTCCTGCGATTGTCGGTTTGTCTAAAATTAAGTTTGATTCGGAAAATCATCATGGGCACAAATTGAAATTTCTTTCGTAAATCAGGGCTTTTGTAGGAGCAACTCTTTTAGAGATGCTTTGTTTTAAAGATGAGATAAATGTATCTGTCCATAGGAGAAATTTCCGCAAGTGCAATGACGATATTCTATGAGCTAAGTTTCATGAGATTGTGAAGCTAATCAGAATTTTGTTATTAAGTCTTGCAAATTGATAGACACATTGCGAATACTCTTGAACTTTTTTCTCAGCCATTTGTATGAGATTTTCACACTGACTGGTAAAATAAATGTGCATCCCGAAAATACCAAAGAAAAGATGGAAGTTGACGAACAATTAATAACCCTTATCTCTTAAGGGCATGACTCACTAGCATATCCTACAATCGCACGATCTACGAAAAAATACAACCCTGATCTCCTGAATTGTTATTGTCTTTTGAAAACTTTCATAGACTCCAACATAACAGGGATGTATTTTCTCAAAAAATCGCACGATTGTGTAGGATAGTGTATCACGTCCTTTACTGTAAGACATTATCGGCCAGGTTCTGAAAATCATTAAATAGAAAGCTCACGTATTGCAGCTTTTTATTCGGTTTGAAGGTTTCATATGCTTGAGATATTTTATCCGAATTTAATTTCAAATGCGATAAAAAGAAATTGAAATTTTGAGATTTCAAAACGAAATGGTTTTCAGAACATGGACGTATTGCTTTACTGAAATGCATATAAATGAAATAATTAAATTTAATGATCAAATGTGTTAACTCAAAATTCGATATAATTAGATTCTTTTCTCTATGGAGGGAGGAATTTTTATTATTTATTATCAATAATGAACTTCATATACATACATATATATATGTGTATGTGCATACATGTACATTCACCAACATATTCGTTTTATACATATATATCAATTTGAAGTTGTCCGCCTTGAAAAAGATTACCCTATATGTTTTTTTAATGATTTTCTTT
This sequence comes from Tachina lurida, assembly GCA_944452675.1. NCBI lineage: Eukaryota > Metazoa > Arthropoda > Insecta > Diptera > Tachinidae > Tachina > Tachina lurida. The sequence goes on along the minus strand of OX101754.1, from coordinate 36,147,808 downwards.
TCACAGAGAGTAACCGTGTGTAACATTTTGGTTATTTATGTTTAGTGTTTTATTTTTTTTATATATGTGTATTTACTTATAAATACTAGCTGCATAAATGTTTGTACAATTTTTAGTTTGCAATAGCGTAAACCAACAAACAAAAAGACAACGACTTGAAATTTGCTGCGAACAAAAGTTAATTTCAAACTCCTTTCAAGCTTTTAAAGGAAATCCATATCGCTATTTCGGTTAAATATTATTGAAATTTAAATTAAATTAAATTAAAGATGAAGAGATATTTTACAAGGAGAATTGTATACGATCAATGGTCAATTCATGACATTCAAATTGTGTAAGGTCTTTTAGCTTCAATTTATCGTATTTCCTTTTTAACGTTTAATAAAATCATCAACAAAACGAAGGAAGTTTGAGTCGTATTCGGAGTCAGTAGTACCTCCCTTATCGCCGATGAAACGAAAGTCGTCAGTTGCATTCAGCAAATCGAATTTATTTTCAAATTCCTATATTTTGTCCTATCAACCCGTTTCATCTTCAAAAATTTAAAAAGCTATAATAAGTGTTTTAAAAATCAGTAGAACCGATTGAAAAACGTTGAAAGTTTTAGCTGGACGTTAGAAAACGAAAAATAAAATTTGTTTAAGATAGCCGGTAAAGTTCCTGAAAAAATTTATAAAAAATATTGGAACGTACAGGAAAATTTTGGTATAACGAATCTCGCTTTATTGATACGTACCACACACCAAAATTTTACATTTACAACGTCATACATATAGCGAATACAATACTGATTTTATACTGCATATCTATTACGATTAATAAAAAACAAAGCAAAATAAGAAACCAAAACAGGCTAGGAACAAATTTCTTACTTACTACCTTATATAGCGTATGTTTTGATTAATGTGTGTTCCGTATAGCGAATGGCAAAAATAACCCAAAAAGAAACATCAATCAGTGATTTTTTTTCCAACAGAATAATATCAAAATATCTTTAAAACAAATAAATAAACATATCGTTCCAGTTTAAGCGACATAATTTTGACGAAAATCGGTTATTTGCGATCGTAAATAATCAATTTTCTTGTTGGTTAAGCTTTTTTGACAATTATGGCTTGATTTGTGTAATACACTGTGTATGCATGTAAATATTTTTCGTGCTTGTTTGGTTTTTTTTCTGTTTTTAATATTAAAACTAAAAATATTGGCGCATATTCATAGTCAAAACAAAGTTTGTATACTTGTAAGAGTTTAAAACCAAATTTTTAAACTATTCTTTATCTTGACTATGAATATGAGCCAATGTATTCGCTATATAAGGCATGGTATGTTTATTTATACGGTTCTATATTTAAAGATAATCCTGTTGAAAAAATCACCTATTGATGTTTGTTTTTGGCTAATTTATATACTTTTTTGAGCCGCTTCTTCCTAAATTTCTCCTAATACCCAACGGTTTGGAAAAATTAATATAGTTTTTCTGACTAAAAATTTCTTGCATTATATTTTGTCGTTCCCTAAATCCTGTATAAAATTAAATTCATAGCCAAAACAAAGTATACTTTGGTAATCAGATTTGATGAAGTTATTTCGATCTAACGCGGAACGTGGAAGAAATAAATGAGTGAATTATTCATTATAACGGCGCTAGCTGCCCTAATGCCAATAGATAACCACAAATCTATTCATTCAGTGGGTGGCCTTGGCTGAAGTAGTTAGCACGTTGACTACAAAACCGAAGGTCCTGGGTTCGAGCCCGGTATCCTACAGTCATTAAATAACAACACCACGCTTTTTTCTGATATGCATGTCTCTTTGTATCAGTTGTAGGAAAAGTTCTAGAGATTCAGGCATAAGGCACTGGTCACTGAACTATGCCGATTTAAGAATATACTAATCCTAATGTAACATCAGAGCGCCCTCCTTCATTGTGTAACACCTAGTAACAGTAGTAAGCATTCATTGCCTGAGTGTTACTTCTCTTAAAAAAATACCTAAAGAATTTAAAACCAGTATTTTGTGTGGTACCAGTGGTTTTAAATATTTTTACAATGCGCTCTAAAATGAAAATTATTTTATATTTCGTAAATAAATATTTTAAAATTATGGAACTAGTAATACAAAGTGAAGAAGTGCTTGGAAATCAAGTTATTGTATAAAAAATGCACAAACTTTTTATCGGCGGAACGTTAAAACCATGTCAGTGTGAAAACACTATTAGAGTGGAACGAAAAACAATGTCAAAGGACGAAACGAAATTTATTATCCACTTAAATTCAGTACTTTTACGGCCCTTTTCACAATGTACAATTAAAATCTAACTTTTGTATGAAGAACTGTCAGTTAAAGTTCACGTTAACTCTTAACTCTTAAGCGTAAAATTACTTGAGAAATATGTACCTATACCAACTTGAATTCCTGAAATTATTTTAGAAAACTTCTGCCATTTAGGGTTTATTTATATCTGTTGAGAATTCGATGTTGCTGAAAATGCGCTCAAGTAATTGTTAAACGCTTATAACATGAGTTGGAGTTCAATTGTACATCATAATCAATGGATATACAATGGATGTATAAGCCTTGTGTTTGTTGGGTTATACATATGTAAGTACGTAAATGGTTGTGTGTATGCGTGTCTATAAATACGTACGTGTGTTTGTTGTAAACATTTGTGTATGTATACGAATTTTTGTAAAGAACAATGAGTGTTTTTGTGCTCGTTTTGTTTTCCTCTTCTTTTACAATCACCTTATTATTATACAAGAGTAATATGCATGCATATATGTATGTTTATGTATGTATATGTATATATATATATATATATATATGTATATGTATGTGTGTTTGAATGCATTTGGATGTGTGCTTGTGTGTATCTATGTGTTGAGTATACTCTTGTGTTTTATTTTTTTCATACTATTGTTCTAGTCAAGTCACCGAACCCGGTTTACCCCCCGCTATTATTTTACTTACATATGCACATACATATGAGTGACTCTCTGTTTTGGTGTTTGTATCTGAACACACAAAAATAAAAGTAAATAACACAAAACATATGTTTTCTATATGGATTTTTCATCTAAAGGTACACACATACTTACATATATACATACTTATCAGCTGTTTTCTTTTATTTATATTTTATTTTGCATTTCTCCTACAAAACGACAATGACAAAGTAATAAAAGCAGGCCTCTTCTTCTAATTCTGTGTTCGTGTTGTTAACTTCCTCTTACTTGCATTTTACCCCTTCATCGGGATCTACTCTTCTGCGGGTTTTATGTTAAAATTGAGGTTTCTGTTTTCTTTTTTTTTTGCTGTAGTGGTTATTTTTTACTTCGCTTGCTGGTGGAGAAGGTTCTTTCGTAAATTTATCTTGCTTGAGAAATCATGTTTGTACGTGTCTTGTCTTGTTTTTCCTGTTTCAGTTTTGTTTTTGGTGTATGTATCTCTTGGATTTATTGTTTATTATTGTATTTTTTTTTTTGGTCTCCACTTTGTTTGATTTTTTTTTATTTTTTATTTTGTTTTGCAGTTTTTATGTTGTTTCTTGCCAATTAAGCTTTCCTAAAGCAAGCCACAGACCTTGCGACTGTTGGTACAACATGATCAAGTTGTGTATAAGATTGTAAAGTGTGGGGTCGTCGTATGAAGTTGTGTATCGGTTGTACGAAAGATTAAAAAGATTTGATTTTTTGTCTAGTTGTATGGACAGGTTGTAAAATTTGGGAGTTTGTTGTACAACTTCATTTCATTTTGTTCTTATTTTCGTTGTGGTCATATGAAAAACATCGCGCTCGAATTCAAATTTGCGTATAAAATGGAGAATTGAACAGAAAGAAGTGATTTTATATAATTGTATAAGAGTTTGCGCGGAAGAATTGCTTTTTTATATTCATCGGCACTTTTGACAAAAGGTCATTGAATACTTCGTTTGACACCCATGTGTAATTTTTATAGTCCATTGGCTCACTTTCTTTTATTATTTCCAAAAGTTTGTTATTAGAATACGTTTTTTTATATAAATCACTCCTTTAACCAAATTCTTTTTTCTGTCCTTTTTTACGTTCTTCTTCTTATTTTGTCACCAAAAAAAAAACCGTCCATTACAATACACGACATAACACCCGATGTCATGTTTACTCCAAAAAAAAATTAAGAAATGAAGTTGTGCTCTAATGTTGTGCACGTTGTTGTAAAGTTTGTGGGCAAAACACACAACTTGTTAATCCAACGTGTTGTACCAACAGTCGCAAGGTGTATGGCTTGCATAAGGGAATTTAAATGCAATTTTATATCTTTTGGGTTTTATATTTTATGTACATATGTATGTACATACATACAAATGTATGTATGTATGTATGTATATTCGCTTTAAATTGCTACCGGCTACATATGAATAAAAAAAAACAAATAAATGTCCATACATATCATTACTTTTAATTCAAAATAGCATAAACATACATACATACATATACATGTATGTATGTATATGTACATAATTTGTCGTTAATAAACGTCTACCCTTATTTAGAAAAGACCTCATTTGACAGTTTAAAATGTCGATCAATTGAATCAGTTTTTCTACTATTATTTATTGAAAATAGGGAAAAACAAAGTTCTTCTATTCAAGAATATGACATACATACATATGTATATACTTCATACACATACTCTTGTATGTATGTAGGTATGTATATACATATGTACATACATATGTTTTTAATATGTATTTAGCTATGTGTGCATGTGTTTTTACTGGCAAAACTAGCTTAATTAATATAATACAAAATAACTTGTTAAATGATTTTCGTTTGCTTTTTTATTAAGCTCTTAACAACAGCAGGGAACAAAATCCAATTTCATTGTTTGTAAATTATAATAATTAATAAACAACTTCAACAATTACATTTAATTCCACTTATTATCTAGCAACAATTTATACTTATTTATCTCGAATATTACTGTTTGCAACCATTATAGTTCCTTCCGCAATTTTTTCTATTCAGGAACAAAACAAAAACAATTAAAATTCTATTTTTAGCCCAAGTTGGGCTCAAACTTTGATAAATTTTCTAGGGCATTTGTATGAGAAACTTGTTGTGGTTATTCCATTTCGTAAATAGGAAAGTAGCAGCTACTGTTGGAGCATCTATACTAATTGTCAAAATTTAATTTTAAATTGGTCTTTAAATCAGAGTATAAAAATGCATAAAGCATTTCGGAAACGTTTTCTGAAACCTCGAAAACTTTTCAGATACTTATGTTTAATTGTTTTGTAGATTAGAAGAACCCAAACAGCAAAACAATTGGCCTTTCACGTTTTCTGTAGTTCGTCGTACTTCAACGTAAATAAAATATTTTTCCAAATCAATAAATTTGTTATAAAATGGCATCAATTTGTTAGTGCATATTTTTGCATATTTCAAAATAAACACATATTTTTGCATATTTTATTATAAATGTACATTTTTAGTAAAATTTTACACTATGCAAGTCTTATTGCTTACTGGTGGAGAGAGAGAGAGAGAGAGGGAGAGGGAGAGACGAGGGGAAGATATATGTTTCTTTTCCCCTCGTCTCTCTCTCTCCTAACAAATTAATCCGCTTAGCATAGTGTAAACTAGGACCTTGTAAATCCAACAATTTTTATGTACTGGTTCCGTACTAATTTCACGTACATACATATACGTCTCATGATATACCTGTACATAAAATACCTAACGTAGCGGCTGCTATGATCTTTTTAAATTTTATTTACTGTTGGAACACATTTGGCCGGCTTTTTTTTTATGAAAAACAGTTTTTTTTGTTCAATATGGGCAGTTTTTCCTTAAACGTATATCGCAACACTGGTTGTAATTCACCACTAAAATATAATTGGGTTGTGTCAAAGTTAGATTGATTCTGAGATAACGAAACTGTGTTGACTTGCGAACAGCAATAGGGGGCTTAATATCATCGAGTTAAATTATAAAATTAAAATGCATACTATATCAAATTAAGAAGAGTGGTGAAATGTTGTATTCCCAACAAACGCCTCACATTAATCTTTAGAGATCGTCGTAACTATATAATATGTTACTGAACTTTTTTTTACAATATAAAGTTTTAAAAACTTATGCTTAAGTTTTATTTTATTTATTTAACAGTTTTGTAAAAAAGATGTTTGACACTGTGACAACACACTTCTCTCATAGAAAATATGGTTCACTGTATGACAGCACACTGTTCTTATGGAAAAGAAAGTTGACCATGCGACAGTACTTCTCTCTTATATGTTGACTCTGTGAAAGAACAACTTTCTTATTGAAACGGAGGTTGAGCATGTAACAGTTGATCTTTGTTATAGAAAATATGGTTGAATGTATGACATCACATTGCTCTTGTGAAAAAAGGGTCGACTGTGCCAGAGCACAATTTTCTTATAGAAAATATCGTTGATCGTGTCAGTAGTTTAGTTGAAGTACTTTTACATGCTTCAATAAATATTTTCTCTAATCCAATTGGAATTATTACATGAACATTGATTTTTTATAGCCTTTCTTTTATTACTAACAATGGATTTTTGATTGTTTGTAATAAATTTGAAATTAAGTTTTTATGTTTCCTAAAAAATTAAACAGAAAAGTACACATGTGCTTGGCAGTTTACCCAGCAAACATTTAATCATTAAAACTTAACTTAATAAAATTTCTAGCATGTACTGCTACATTCATCTCTTGCGAAACCTTGCACAGATACGTTAGCCTCTCTCTCAACAGCAACAATTTGAAGTTAGGGACCATTTTCATTAAAGTCTTATGTTACACTTTCATTTGAAGAAAACGAAACAACTACAACGATTCTGGTATACACTTAAGGATTTAGCACTATCCGACAATGATAGGACTTGCTCTTTCACATGACGGTGCTCAAAGTTTTGTACCTTAATCCTTGTGATAAATGATTCCATTTCTGTCTTGTTTGGGCTTACTCCTAGACCGTAGTATGTGGCTCAGTTGAGTTGATTGTGTAAGACAGTGGATATTCCCTTTACTAATACAGCAACATCGTTCGTATATGCAACGACTTTCAATCCGTTATTGTCGATTTCCGGTGGGTAAGAATCAACAATGGAAATCCATAAAAAGGGGAGATCACGCCACGTGGAGGTGTGCCTTGTCCTGGCGTTTTGATTGCTCGTTGTTAACTAAGCTTGCGGTGACATTTTTGTCTCCATCATGACAGCAGGCATGAAGGACTATTCCTCTGAAATATTACCTTATATTAAATCGAATAAGCTGTCTTGGATTTTTAAATGATCCATCTTTGTCTAAGAAGGCAGCTGAGGTGTACTGTTTGTGTTCCATAGATCTGTCTACGTGACTTATCGCTTTCTGTTGGGTTGTTTTTGTGAAGCAATCTTTAAGTTCTCATGCTGACTGTTTGAGCGTCTCGAGGATTCTGTAACATATGAAAATCTATGAATCTGCTATCCCTATATTACGTCGAGCACCTTGCTGAGATACTCAGAGCTATGTAAACTCTTTTTGCCGTAATGACTTTTTCAAAACAGAACTATGTCTTGTATGGCAACAGCACCTAGAATAGAGTCTGGCTGACGCCGTCATACCAACCACTAGCATTGGTTTAATACTAGAAAGCCAAGACTATTCTCTCAGCGATTTTGGTGGCAACTAACAGCCACCACGTACGATTCTCCAAGTTCTCACGCCGGAAGTGTAGTTGCTTACACTCACAGCGAGGTCTCCCAAGAGAATACCTCAATCACTGCCCGCACAGCTCGACCACTCGAGCTTACTCCACACTGCTCAAAATCATCCCTTTAACCCCGTGCGGTAGGACGAACTCGATCTTTTAGCAAAGGATCTTGACGACCGCTACATACTCCCAAACTCCTATAGCAGCCTTACTGTCGGGTAAACGGCACCCGTGGTACCACAGACAAGCATCTGGTGATACCTGGAAGTTCCACCCCAAAAGGCTTCACCTCTATCGTCTTTTGAACTCAGGGAACTTCTAGGTGACGCTGCACCTAGTTGACATAAACAGACCTGTTTTCGTTTTATAAATATGTGCACATCCTTTGCTATGTTGCCAGAGATCGGATAGTTACACGTAAGTTCTATGGGTAATGTACCAAAGGTACGTCAAAAGAAAAAGGAACATCACACCAGCTGGTGCCCCGGGATTGCCACACCCGAAGTCAAAAATAAACTCCCAGGGGGAACTTGGGAAGGAAAGGAAAAAATCAATGGATGTAAGACTAGAGTCATCATGAATTCTTCTACCGATATTTGAAATAAAAAAATTACTGAAGTTCTTCTATACCTGGTCGGAACTTAGTTCAGAGAAAAGCTTAAAGTGTATAAAGCTTAAAAAGACAGGAGCTAATGTAAAAACTACTCAAGTCTTTCTCCAGCTCGTCCGAACGTAGTTTAGAGAAAAACTCCATGTGTAAGACCTAAAAATGTAGGAGATAAGGCACAGTTTTCACATTGTTATGCGTAGTTCCTGAAATTTCTACAGGGAAAAGCCGGCGATGATCCATGAGATTGTCTGTTATTGACAGGGTATAAGTGATCCTTAATCAATCTGATGTTCGTCTAATTGTACCTGTGCTGCCAGGAAATTGGGATAAGGAGTATAATCATTGATTCCGCTCAGGGTTCTGACCAAGGTTCGTCATCGTTTGTACAAAAGGTTGGACAGTATCCAACTAAATCTTTGCAGAATACTTAGTGTTATTTACTGATTCGCAGAATGATTTCCACGAATTTGTTTTAATAACCTTTGTAGCCTTTTTGTACACCAAGAGAAAAAGTATTCATTCAGCTAATGAAGTAGCATCATAATCACCCTTATCGGTAATAAAAGGCGGTCATTTTGTTAGAAAATAAAATACTGACACAACAACAACGCAAATATTGGCGATCGCAATTTTCGGGAAAGGAACATATTTCACGTGAACTTTTATTCCCGATAAGGGTGAATAATTCTTCATTGTATGACTGAAATTGTTCATTAGCTTATTGAAAGTTTTCAATATACATATACATGAAATTGTTCATTAATAAATTAATTCTTACCTTAGGTCGGTTTATTAAACACAAAATTCATTGATCAAATGAAGGTTTCCTTCCATTTCAGTATAGGATCGTAATATTTTTACGGTGGGCAAAACGGACATGATTTTTTTTTTATGAACATTCTTAAAGTTGGAAGTATAGTGTGGGTGTATTAACAACTCTCTAGTTTAATATTAACGTTAGGAAGAATATTGATATAGGATCTCACAGAATGAATAGATTTTAAAAGAAGTAAAATTTAGATAAAACAAATCGAATAATGGAAGTTGTTGCATTTGGCAAGTCGATTCGAAGCTTTAGAATATAGGTTAGGTTAAGTTAGGTGGAGCTATAACACACTCCACTTCATTGGATCCTCCTTCTGTTAACACCCGTTAATATTAATTTTTAACCCCATTTGTAACCAGAAGTGCGCCAATTATCTGTCATTAAGCCACTGAATTCCCGTACTGAAGCCTCTAATATCCTTCAGTTTACACTTACCGGTATCAGTAATCCTCTCTTGGAAACGTCTGCTCAGCCATCTGAGCCCATGGCGTTGCATTCCCTTTAGTAATGACCTTTCGGTAATTTTTACGATCCGTCACACATTCCCTCATCTAATGCCAACCTCATTCTTGCAAAGCTAGTTTTACGTTTAACAAAAAGTTTTCTTAAAAAAATTATATTTCAAACGCTTAACCTTGTGCTTACTGGGCAATTGTACTCGTAGTTGTACAAAAACACATGCACATAAACATTTACATACATTTTATGAATATTTAATGAAGCCATTATTATTGTATTTACAATCTGTAAACAAATTTTAGTGTGTTTTTAGTGTATAGTATAGATCATGATGAATGGTAATATTTTTGTTTTGTATTTCTTTTTTCGTTTTTAACTCAATTGGTTTGCTTGCATTGCCCACCATCCCGCAACGATCGACCCTCGTTATACAAAATTAACCTTGATGTTATTATATTCTAAAGACTGTTTTACGACGGTCCCAATGTTTTACAATATTAAGGGACAGATTATAAAATTTATTAAAACAAGGTACGTGTGAAAAGGAAACATTTTTTTTTGTTTTATTTGAAAGGCATGTTAATTAGATTATGAAGGGAGTATAATACTATACATACGCAGGAGTTCAAAAACAATAGCATAACTCAAAATCAAAAAAAAAATATTATTATTATATATTTTTTGTTTAAACTTCCAAGTGATAATATGAAAAATAAATTATTGGAAACATGGATTATTATGATTCATTAATTATTGGTTTTATTCGAATCGCATAGAGTCTGTGGTATACAAGAACGGGACTTCATTATATGTTGATTGTAGAGTTAACAAAATATCAAGAGATTTCGCTAAAGGGATTTTTACTCTACAACACAAGTATAAAAATTTTCATTTTATTTGTGAAACCGAAATTAAATGAAAATTGTTAATGCAGGGTATAGACGTTGCTTACTTTCGTACTAAGAGCAGCATGAGTTACTTTTAAAAGAAAAATTTTACAGACAATACTCACGAATAGTTTTGAAAATGAGCCGTTGTGTAAATCAGCTGTTCAGAAAATTAATTTTTATGTACATGATAACGATACCCAATACTTATTATCCGTACTTATCGAAGCTCCTTCGTACTAGAAAGTATACTTGATTAAGGGCCACTTATAATAGTCATAACAAATGGTAAATAATACAATAAAAATTTAAAATCCCATAATACTTGATCATTTTTAGAAAATTTTCTAAACAATAATACTTTTCTATATTTGAACAGGCTAAAGTTCGTATCGCTTTGTAAGAAATCTACATCAATTGGCACCACACACAGTGTACCAAACACAAGAGGACGCTGATGATGAAGGTTTAGTGGCCTTCGAAAACAGCTAGTTGTTCCGTTCAACTATGAGTTTGTCAGAATATTTACAACTAACTTTGGTGTTATTTGTTCATTAATAATTATCACATGTAATTTGGCTGACAAAGCGATACGAACTTTAGCCTGTTCAAATCATAAATATAGAAACAAATTTAGTTCGAACAATAATAATTAAAATTAACGATAATACTTTTCATCTGATCAGACTTGCATTATTACTAAATGAAGTAATAAACCAACTAACAAGACATTTGCTTCGACGCCGATGACGTGCCGGCGATTATGGTATATGTCTTCGCCTTAAAGCGGCTATAAATATTGAATATGCTTATCGTATTGAATAGTTTTTCATATAAGGCATGTCTGAAGGTTAACGAAACTATCGTATTTGCTTTTTCTTTATCTTATTTAAATCCACTACTTTAACCGCCGTCAAACGCCGGCACGATCACAGCCTACATACAACTGCTCTGCCGCCGGAAATCAACAATTGAAGGTGAGCCGCGAATAACGTTTTAAGTGACAAAATAATGATTTTGCAGGAGAGCCACAAAACGTATTTTAAGGCAAGATTGTTTTTCTCGTTTACATTTTTTTAGCGTATCGAAAATAATGATAACTAGCATTATCTTTTCTTTTTGTATCTCTGCTACATTTATCAATTATTTTCGACAATTTTGTTCGCATGATTTATTAGTTACTTACAAAGTTTTCGACTGACTGACTGATTGTAATTGTATTTTGACGGCGATCAGATGCATAATTTTGGATGGTTTGATGTTTGAACAATGCAAGAGAGTTATGTTACCGGTAATCTGTGAAAAAACTGGTTTTTCTTAAATTGCCATTTACAACGTTATTCGCGGCTGTGCTTCAATTAATGTAGGCATGTTAATCCTCAACAGCTGTTTGCTTTATACTTGTGTTTTAAATTTAATATAAGGTGTGATGGTGTGAACATTAAATGTCAATTTACGTTAGATTTTTTGACAGTCGAAACAAATGTCTGTAGATTTCTTTCTCGTAAAGTATGATAAAAGTCTTTATACATGTATAATAGTCTGAGTGGGCCTTTAGTACGACAGCAATATACACGCTACTAAGTTGTATTATCTTGATTTATCGTATTATTTCGAGAAAGTTCTATACGCTGCATAAGACTGTTAAAATAAAATAAAATGAAAACTTTAATTGTACATACATACATACACATCGAGCCTTATTTTCCATTTTATCGTAAGCGGCAAAAAATAAATTTTTCAGGAGAAGGTTTTTTTTAAATATTCAAAAATGTTTTTGTGCGTAAATTGTCGCTTACGACAAAATTTTACAGCCCGTATCTTAAAAATTATCAACAGTTTTGGCATTTTGATAATTCTAAACAATGGGTAGGCACATAAAATTTTAATTTCAAAGAAAAAGGCCATTTTCGATAACATGTCACTTACGATAAAATCGAAAATATGGCTCGATATATAATATCTCTTTATATACATATATAATTCTACTCTACGTGTGTATGTCACTGAACTCCCCCTAAACGACTGGACCGATTTGAATAAACTTTTTTTGTATGCGTTTGGGTGGCACTCTGGAACTCTTAGAATCTAAACTTTAGATTAACAAATCAGGCCGGTAGATAGAGCTACAATCCATATCTAGGTTATTTATCTATACTGCAAATAAACATCTGGACCGACTTGAATGGATTTTTTATGTATGCATTCAAGGGGGGGCATAAGACAACGTTTGCCGAACTAGTATATATATTTATATATATATTTACTTTTTGTGAGTTAATAAATTTAAACAATTTTGATTGTATATAACTTTTTAATCATATTTACTATGGCAAAAAATTCAGTAGCAGATTTTGATTGAAATGCTTAAAAAAATTATGGAAGTCATACGACTTTGATAATTCCATAGGCATTTTTTAATTTTCTTTTATTTAAATTCTTTTAAGTGCCACGTCTACTAAAAAATAGACGAAATATCTGATGGTGTTATTAAATTGCCCCAACTGCTTGTCAAGGAGCTTAACTATGTTGAATCCACGGAGCAATAAATGAAAATTTGTATAGGACTTCAGCTTAGAAATTGTTAATTGATTTTAAATATTTTTTTCTTTTGCCCCACTGTGCTTGACATTTTGCAAAGTTAGACCATACTTTATAATAAAGTGACAAAATTCATTAAAAATCAGTTTTATTTTTAATAATTTTTATTTTATTTATTTTGTTAAAAATTTTATTTTAAAACTTATGAAATTTTCGACTTTATCGTTTTCATTTAAATAAACAGCAACAATTCTATCAGTTATGAAATTATAACAAAAGTCATTAAGGCAAAAGTTGTGGTAAACTTTAATTCAGAACAAGGTTTTAGAACAAACAACCTGGGCCACAATTTCAAACTACATATGGGAATCGGTTGGAGGACCTGCAACATCCCTGAAACGTTTCGCCAGTTTTTAAGTTAAACTCAAATTAACATGTATCGAGAATCGAACAAATACTTTTTGCGCAAACTGTACACAACGATATTTCTCGAACCATTTCACAGATTTTGGTCAAACGTACAACACCTTATACTTTTTTTAAGTCTTTAAAATCAGTGACTGTCTAGAATCGATTTGACGACAACTTTTGAACGATATCTCCGAACAATTGATTATATCTTAGTTAAATTGGCAGCACCCAAAGTTTCTTTTTAAAGTCATGCATGACCTGATTATATTTTCAAATTGATCAGCTTAGTCACTTAAAATTTGTTTGAAAAAAAAAAATTTTTTTTTTCGAAAATTTTCAAAATTTACGAATTTAATCGATTCGCTATTTTACGAAATCAAAGTGAACTCAACATCTTTCGAATCCGGGAAATATGCTGCAGATTAGTTTAGCAGTTCTTAATTTATGAGATGTTTACCTACACACACATGCATACACACACACAGAATCTTAAAACGTCGAAATATGATGAAAATTCGATTTTCGAAAACTGGAGTGAAATGAGGGGGCAAATTACGGCATTCGATACGATCCGAAATTTAAAAATATTTTTATATAAACTCTATTGAAATATTTCGTAATTTTGTTCTATAACGAGTGCCGTAATTTTTCCCCATATCTTCCTTTAGCGGGCCGTTAAAAATATTTGTTGATCGATTTATATCGAAATCAAAAGCCATTTTTGCGAGTATTAATTTAAATATAAAATCTCAATAGCGCAGGCCAGGCTAACATGTGTTTTTCTAAAACCCACATTCATCACATTAACTATTAAACATAAAATTTGTTGGACAGGTTTTATTCCTCACTGATTAATCTTAAAGTTGTTTGCCATAATTTTTCAACAATAACTAACCTGAAATAAATTTGCAATTGTGTACTATAGAAACCGCCGCTTTTTTGAAGCTTTTTTCGCTAGCCCCCGTACATCGGGGTCTAAGTATGTATTATTTTTTCTTACACACATATTTTTTGTTATTTGGTTTTCTTCGTTAAATTTTCAATTTGTTTAAGTAAATTGTTCAAGGCGCGTCTTGACTTGAATATTTTACAAATTTTGTTACGAAAATAAAATTTAATTTTACATTTTATTTTAATTTTCATTTCCATTTCGGTTTATTGCTTTCGTGTGTGTGTCCGTCCACGTATTTGTTTGTTATGATAACTTTTTTTTTATGGGTTGTTTAAACAATACTCAAATTTATACTACACACTCGTAAATGGCCTGTTACCTCCACCTTGATGTGGATACAATATGCATAAATATATTTATGTATGTATGTAGTATGCATAATTTTAATTTTAATATTTTCACTTATCGGTTGATTTTACTGATTTTTTTTTATACACAGCTGTCAATATACACAAGCACATATTGTTTATATGCGTGTAACTATGTTTAATTTACTTTATTTCCAATTCAATATTAATAATTGAATGCAAATAATAGATTTGTATTGGCTTGCATGTGGTTGGCTTTCAGAAAAAATAAAGTGTTAAAATTTTAGTTCAACAAAAAACATAAATCCATAAATAAATATACAATTATTATTTTGTTTTTTGTTTTCATTTTCTTGTTTTTCTTCTTTTTATGCTTGAAAACAAATTTCATTTAATTTACATGTAGCTTACGAGGGCCGTATTTGATATTAACTTATGTTTTGTTTTAAAGGTCTTAGAACAGAATTTTAGTTACAAATAATTAACAGGGTAATGGTAAATTAATCAACTTGCACAGAAAAAATATTCTTGAAAGCAACAGCTTTAATTGAAAATAAATCTAAAAATCAATTAAAAATGTATTTAAGTCAATTAAACTTTTGCTTAAAAATTTAATTAATTACCAAGTTTAATTGACTCAGTTACATTTTTAGTTGATTTTTGGCTTTATTTTCAATAAAAGTTGTTGATTGCAGAAATATTTTTTCTATGTATCGCAAAATGATATAGTTTTTGCAAATAGAGGTGTATGTCAGTTTCGACTGGACATTTGTATAGTATAGATGGCGGTTTAATTGTTTCAATTTCTTTGAGAAATATCATAAGCGACGAGTCCAATTTTCAGCTCTGTGGATACTCTAATAAGCAGAAATATCGCTTCTGAGCCTCCGAATATCCACGTACAGGCAAATCCCGCTATAACGAACGATAATGTCAGGCCCATTCGTTATTTTTTTTTCAAGCTTTATTTTAATTTGTTTTCAAATGAGCTACCAAATACAAATTAATGGTATCACATTTTTTTTTGCATTTACATTGCTTCTTTAGATTTTGTTTAACATTTTTTTAACGTTCGTTATACAGAGCACAACCTTTATCAAAACATTCGCTATATAAAGTAGAACTAAATGTTAGAAATATGTTAATAGCAAGTTTTAGTTTTTTATTTTGCGATTTTTTCCCGTATCATTCGTTATATCCAGTATAAAATTAAGATAATATTCGCTATATAAGGTTGTTAATGTAAAAATTTGGGCGTTTCGTTGAAGCGAGATTCGTTATACAGGGATTTGCCTGTATATCATTAAAAGACCCATTGCACTACCAAGTAGCTTATTATGTAATTCGTTTCGAATAGTAAAGTTTACTAATTCATACAAATTGGTTTATGTAATACAATCTTCGAAAATTAATTTACGAATGTTCGAAAATGTATTTATTTATAAAAAGCTAAAGTAGGCTTTCGCAAACCTAATTATTAAAGCAGCTACGTTCATGTCATATTCACAATGTGCTAGCTTTTTCAAACGTGCTTTGTTTGTGCTTCCACACCGACTAGAGAGTAGAGTTCGACCGATTAATCGGCTTCGGCCTTCGGCCAAAAATTGGTAAACGGCCAACATTCGGCCTATGGCAAAAATCGGCCGATAACCGAAGCCGAATATTTTTCATTCCAAGCTTGAAAAATAACATTATTTTTGGTCGTTGCTTGCCGACAGTTTCTATTGTGTTTAACGTTTTGAAAGGGTTGCTTTGAAATACAACCCTGTTGCTTTCTATTTTCTTTTACTTGGAAAATAGTTTTATTTTTCTTGTTATGTATCCAATAGATATTATAAAGCAAACTTTTTTCTTAATTCATATAAAACGTAAGAATCATTTTTAAAATCTAAAACATTCGGTTTTGGCCGAAGTTTAGGATTTTAGCCGAAGTTCGGCTTCGGCCAAAAAAACGCCTTCGGTCGATCTCTAATGTACACTATTTTTTTTTGTCAACATAAGTAAGTGTTCTATAGAAGTGCTACCAAGTTTGTGTACTTTTGCTATGCTGTATAAACAGTGAGTTAATTTATTTGCAAATAATTTCATTTGCAAATAGTGCGCGTATAAACGTAGTATGAGTTAATTTAAGCTTCATTTGTATTCGCTAGAGTCAATGTGGTGTTTCCATGTAAGCCATCGATCAAGGTGTATGTTGAGGCACAAGTATCTCTTTCTTCATAAGGTAAACGGTTCCTGAACATATTTTTGTTCGTTTACTTTTATTCTCCATTAGTTCATCCATAGTTCAATAGGGCACTATTCCGAATATTATATATTATATGTACTACGAATATTTTTTTTGTTTAGTATGTCTATATAAGAAAGACTCCGCTAGGGCATGTTTTATGTATTACGAATTTTTTTTTTTTTTTTGGTTTAGTATTATATATGGGTGATTCTTTTCTGGCGTTACATGCCATTTGTACGACAAAATGTAAAAAAAAACGTTTTAAAGTTAAGTTTGAAACATTTTTTTTCTTACATTTGAGAAGTGATTAAATAGGTATATATTCAGTGAAAAAATGCTAACAATCAAACCTAAGGATTTCAAGATATTCGCAAAATATGACGTGGCGTTACGTTACAAAAAATGTAACGTTTTCAATGTTTCAAACTTAACTTTAAAACGTTTTTTTTACATTTTGTCGTACAAATGGCATGTAACGCCAGAAAAGAATCACCCATATACAAGAAAGACATGGCATGTTTTATGTATTACGAATTTTTTTTTGGCTTAGTATACATATATACATATATGTAAAAAAAAACTTGGCTGGGAAAGACAATGAATTGATATAAATGGACCGTCAAGTTACTCTGGAACAAGCCCGTAACTATACTTAGATATTAACCTAAGCTTAACAGGTGTTTATACTTTTGAAATATGAGTGCTACTGTGGTCGAGTGGGTAGTGTGAAAGCCTGTCATGCACGAGGTTGTCAGTTCGAGTCCCAAAAAATATCTGCTCAAAAATAAATTATAATTGAATTTGCAACATTAAAAACAAAAATTATAAGTTTTCATTGTTACAGTTAAGTGTCGGAATGATATTTTTAAATAATTATATTATTCTACACCGAATAGGTCACTGTGGGATAGTTCGGTGAAAAGTCAAAAGGCGTATACAAAGTATCAATTAACCCCATCCTAGGCCATCCCCATGAAAAAGTGGCTGGCCCGCTTCATAGGAAGTGTTAGAACTCGGACTGGTCCCTATCACTTAAAGATCGACCACGTGACTAGTCTTGTGTCAGTTCCATTTCCTTCAGGGTCTTGTTACAACAGAAGCAAAAGAAAACTTTTAAAATTTGGATTATTCTCAGTTAACAAAGTAGTAAATTTCTTGCACTAAATGTTCAGAATTTCACAAATTTTTATTGACATTAGGAGAAAATTAACTTGAAACATAGTAATAGCTGTAATTAAAAAAGCCCAATGAAACCAAACTCAAGATGAAATAAAGGCCAACCAAACTCAATAATAAATAAATAATATTATTTCATTTTTTATTTGGGCATTATTTCCTTTGGCCTGATTTCATAGCGCCTTTCTTATTACGTATATCGATTATGAATTAAAAAAAAAAGACGCAGCTTTAGTATTACCGAAACTAGCAATCCTACTTGCCTCATGTAATTGAAAGTGACAATCTCTTATTAGAGCCAACTGAGCTGAAGCCTTTAATCGATAAGAATTTGTATATGGTCCTTCGAACCGTACAATATTTGTTTCCAATTCCTTAAACAGCTGAAAGTAATAAACAATTATGGTTACACCATAATTAGTAAAATTTTAATTATTGCTACTGATTTCTGCTATTACGCGGAGAATTTTGTTACTACCCTCGTAGATACATATATGCGTTCAATGTTCAATGTGTTCTATGCTTTTTTTCTTATTCTTTTTTTCTATTTACAAATACATATTTCTAATTTGCATAATGTATTCTGTACAACAATTTATTTTCACACAAGTTATGCAAATTTAATAAATATCGATTCTAGAGACAGCATTTGATTTTGATCAATAACAATGTGTTTATTATGTATATATACACTAAATATTTTGTTAGCTATTTTTGTTCGTATTTTTACAAAGATTTATTTGTTAACAAAAACAAATTGTATATTTATTTAAATCATATTTAATAATTTTATGCAATGAAATTTCATTGTATACAATATCTTAAGTAAGTTGATATTATCAAGCTAAATATACTCGTATGTAGATATACACTAATATGTACAAATGTATATTTTGGTATTGCAATATTTATTTGTTTTTTTTTTTTAAATAGAAAGTTTTATCTGTATGCAATTAATAACAGTTTAGGCATTTTGATTAATTATTTAATTATAAAAACAAATTAAAAATTTTTAAACAGATACATATTTGATTATTTGGCGCCTGGTTTCTTCTTGATGATTAGTTTATAGGCAAAGTTGAAGAAAGAAATGTACATTATAGTCTGTCTGCTCTTGTTTAAGCTTCAAAGTTTAGACAATGGAAAAATGTTGTAACTAAATTACAAAATTTTAATAGGATAGCTTTAGCTTAAAAAATTAAACATGGTTTTGTTAAACGAAATTTTAAATGACGCGTCTTGGTAGCAAAACCATAGAAATTTGGATCACTGGGATCCAAGGCGCTACTCACAACAGCTTCATTATTTTAATCTCTTTACTTGTATAGATGTATTTATATAGACAAATTAATGTTTGTATATATTTTTATTAGTATGTATATATGTATATTTGTTTCTTTCTTATAGAAATTCGGCCGCTTGACCGACCAATCGCTTTCGAATTCAGCCACCATTTTACTGGCAGCGACAAATTGTTTCGAAATTCTTCTATATTCGCCATCTCATTGAGGTAAGTCATATAATTTAGATTGTAAATTAACAAATTAAAGCAAACTTTTAGTAGGAATATATCATTTTTTACAACTATGTATGAAACAATTTAATTAAATACGCAGACCATAATATTAAACCATTTAATACTCTAATATTTTATCAAGCAATTGTGAAATTACAATTTAGTATTTCGTTAATAACAAAAATATAAATAAACATTGAACATAAATACGATTTCATCCATATGTTGGCCCCTTACAACAAACAAAACAACGAAAAAAAATCCATACAATATTTTTTATGTTAGTTTTTTTATGTTGTAAGTAGTTCACATCTGTAGGCCACATGTTTAGTTTTTACACCATCGTTATTTTGGTTTTTAGATTTCTATCTGTTCTAATAAACTACACAATTTCCTACTACATATTGCATAAATAAATTTTAAGTGATATAATAAATTTTAAATAATAATTCAGTTACATTCAAGTATTAATTAGCAATAAGTTTTAAATAATTGGCTTTAGTTGTAATTTTTCACTATATTTGCTTTTGCCTGCTGCTGTTAAATATATTATTTTTACAGCGGTATCTTGTTAATTAAAGAGCCTTTAGTATCAATTCTAAAAACCCCTTTTCAACTCAATACCAATAAATAATCGGGATTCGAACGAACCGGCTATTACACTACAAACTCAATCACACTGGTACTCATATTTCGAAAGTCTAAATATCAATCAAGCCAAGATTAATACCTTGGCGGTGTCATTGGAAGGAGCAATTAAGGTTATATTTATACATATTAAATTTAATTGAACTAGATTGAATTTTAATCAGGAATAGTTTCTTAATCAGGCTTAAATTCAGTGTTTTCAATTCTTTTTTTAAATATGATTTTAATTATTATTGCTCGAACTTCATTTGTTTCTATATATGTACAACTAGCTGTTTTCGAAGGCCATTCGAAGGTGTTTGGTCCATTGTATGTGGTGTCAGTTGATGTAGATTTCTGCTTTATATTCTCAACCATTATGGCACTCAGGGAAAAACTGCAACTTAAAAATACGAACGCGTCACATTATTCAATACAAAGAAAATGTATATTGAGATACTTAAAAATAAATAAAATTAATAAATTAATACTGTAAATTAATATTTAACTTAATATTAAATTTCAACATGACTAGACTTTCGTTAATGTTTTTTATTAATTCAATATGAATTTTATAGATTTTGAGCTGTTTTTTCCCTGGGTGTGCAAGTGGAATATGTGAATTGTTTTGATTCATCTTGTTTTAATTTGCTGAGAGCTTTTTTGTAATGAAATCTCAATTTTAGCATCTTTAAATTTACAACAGTCTTGCCATTGCCGTTTGTTCTTTATTATTAAATGAAATCTTTTTATTAATTAATGTAATTTTCTAAAGAAGAGAAGAAAAATTAAATAAGACTATTTAGCTGTAGTAAATGGTAATTTTTCTGTGCAGCCACGCACTTTGTTGCGGCCTACAACGGGTTAATAACAAATCATTTATTTGTTTATATATTTAGGTCAATTCATAAGTCCCAAGTTGCATTTTATTTTAATTATTTAGTTCACTTACACTCTATTTAGTTAAGCACAATTCAAAACGTTGCATTTTTTATTTAATTATTTCATTTAAACTCAAGCTATTTTTTGTTCTTGCATTTATTAAATGTTCCAATTAATTGTAACATTTTAGTTTAATGTTTATTATGCATTTCTTTTATAACTTATTATTATTATTGTATGATTATGTTATTTAGTATATAAGACCAACATTTCAATAAAGAAATTATCAGTTACGGCATAACAGATCGCAACTCAATCATTTAGATACTTTTTCTGGTTCAAGTACTAGAAGAAGGAAAAACTTTAATTACAATTTAGTGCCACCCCAAATTTATGTGTTTGGACTGATTATCACTAAATACCAAGAAACATTGGTGACCCCGACGTGATTTCAAGATTCCCCCCACCAGTGGTAAGGGTCCTGAAACTTAAAAAAACAGCGTGTATAAAAATCCTCAGGAAATCCAAAGTTCAAAAGACGTGCTGCTGTCAAGGATAAGTTTTTAACATCAATCATAAACCCATCATGGCTACCTGGTAAAGCGGCAAGAAGACGCGGCGGTAGAAATTAATAAGTTAATTGGTAACGCAAAAAAGACGCCCAAGGAGAGAAGATCTCTGGAGTACTACGAACGGAAGACCCAGGAGTTGGCAATCTTATGGCAAACATTTGAGCAAAACGACAATACGATTCGGAAAACAGCATCTGTTACACAGGATCACCCATATCTACAAAGTTGCCTAGATGAAAAAATTGGCTAAATGCACAGCGGTCATTAGCAGGCACTTCAAGCAACACGTCAGAACACAAACAACCAAACGTGCCAGCAGAAAGGCACGGATTAGTAATGAAGCTACAAGTGCTTATTACCATCATCAACAATAAGTTGGATAAATTGCTGGAAGAACATTCCGGAATTTCCCACTTATACATCAAGTCAAAGCTAAGGCCGATAACTTAGAACATGACCTCAACCAGTACATGTTAGAAGAAACCGTCATTGAGGACAAGTACATCAATGTCCAAGAAAGACAAGAGGTAACCGTATCACCAACTCAACAAAAATCTTCGGTTCACCTACCGAACGTAACAATACCACACTTTTATGGAGACTACTTGCAATGGCGTGGATTCTATGAGCTAATCAATGAAATCATTCATAAAAACCCGATGCCGACAATAAAGAAAATGTGGTTCTTGAAGACTAATGTTAAGGGTGGGGCTCAGAAGCTTATTCAACACCTATCGTTAACTGAAACAAATTATACAACAGCATGGAATTTGCTTCCAGAAAGGTACAATAACATGAGAGTTTTGACATTCACGTTACTAGATAAACTCACAGCGCAAGCAAATTATCGGAAAATCCATTTGCTTCCGCAATTAAAAACTTGCACGACAACATACAATAAACTCTAGCAGCACTTAACAATTTAGGGGTAGACACAAACTCATGGGGTCCTATAGTCCTTCACATAGTCATGAATAAGCTAGATAAAGGAACGTACATGCTGTATGAACAATCATTGTCATGCCCAAAGGAAATTAAAGCACTAACAGAATTTCTTAAATTTCTTGAAACCAGATTTCAGTCGTTGGAGGCAATGGGGGCAGAAAAACAAACAACTTGCCACAAAGACGTATTCGTCCGCAGCTGCAATTTCAATCACAAGGGATAAGAAATGCGGCTGTTGCTATAGACAAAAGACTGCAGTATATAAAATCTAACAAACTATGTGTAAATTGTCTCAAACCAGGTCATATTGCCAGGGTGTGCCCATCACAACATTGCACCAAATGCGAACCAAAACACAACACGTTAGTGCACATCGATCAAGTCATGTCGGACAACTCACAGCAGAGCTTCAAGAAGTCTCCCGCTCCACCAACAGGGTTATGTATTATTGGCAACTGCTCGAGTTCGAATACAGGGTAACAATGGACAAATCGGTGAGTTTAAGGCACTACTAGACTCCGGTTCTCAGATCAACATTGTAACCACCAGACTGGTGAAACGCTTAAACATTAAGCCTGCAGAAGCTATCATACGGATAGAAGGCATCGGAAGTCAATCAAAAAGTCCAATCAACGTGTTAATGTGAGTCTCCAGTCAACAACAAGTGAGTACAAAACTCGGCTCGAGGCCTTCGTTCTTCCCAGTATCATCCCTGTGCAGCCATCAAGGGATTTTAATCACTCATTATGGCCGATTCCAGAAAACATTCAGCTCGCTGACCCCGATTTTAGCAAGGGTGGTAACATCGATGTACCTCTGGGAGCCGAATATTATTTTCAACTGCTAAATTCCGGCAAAATTCAGTTAGCTAATGATCTACCAACATTACAAAACACAAAATTAGGTTGGGTTGTCAGTGGAAAATTAAACAAGAAAGACAACGAAACTGCAGTATGTGCAGTTTATGGTGAAAATGAAACAAGTGGCACAAGCTAATTGATACAACAGTTTTGGAAAGTAGACAACTTTGAATCAAGCATTGAATTTACAATTGAGGAACAACTTTGTGAAACACACTTCGAACAAAATACAACAAGAAGTCAGGACGGACGTTTTATTGTCAGACTACCATTTTCAAATAATCCAAGTAGGTGAGACAAAGAGCATAGCAATTTCAAGATTTCATGCGTTAGAGCGACGAATATTCAGAGATAAAGACCTGAGATCCCAACACATTAAGTTCATAGATCAATACGAGGCACTGGGCCACATGACTCGCATCAATGACGACAAGGTCCAATTACACCCCTTTTATATTCCTCATCATAGCGTGCTAAAACCAAAAAGTAGCACCACCAAGCTTCGTGTGGTATTCGATGCCTCGGCAAAATCCGCCTCAAGACTATCGTTGAACGACATTTTACACATCGGTCCTGCCACTCAAGGCGACCGTTTGGTATGTTACTACGCTTTCGGATGCCGAGATTTGTATTTTGCGCGGACATTGAGAAAATGTACCGTCAAGTTTTACTTCATCCAGAGGACCGTAACATGCAATTAATCCTTTGGAGAAGGAATCCAGAAGAAGCTATTTCAACGTACATGCTGAATACAATAACGTATGGAACATCCTCAGCACCGTACCTTGCAACAAAGTGCTTACAACAATTGGCCGAAGAGAACATGGAAAGATACCCACTAGGGGCGTGCACATTAAAAAATAATTTCTATGTGGATGACGGCATGAGTGGAGCAGACAGTCTAAGCACAGCAATTCAGATACAGCAGGAACTCACACAATTGCTCCACGAAGCCGGATTCAACCCAAGAAAATGGTGTGCGAATCATTCTCAACTACTAAAGGATCTGGAAGTTAACTTAGACTTCGACAATCAATCAACTAAGGTGCTGGGATTAACATGGAATCCAAAGTCATCAGTTTTTCCTGAAGACAAACATCCAAGACAACCAAAAAATAACTAAGCGTTCGATTGTATCCGATGTGGCAAAACTTTTCGTTCCACTGGGCATTGCAGGGCCAGTAGTAGTGGCTGCAAAATGCTTTATACAGAAACAATGGGAGTTACAAATTGCATGGGACGATCCACTGCCGGATAAATTAACTTCAGAATGGAGAACATTCCGCGAAAACCTGAAAGAGCTTAACCTCGTACATTCTGGAAGACACATCTCTAACGGTCAGATAACAACTCACACACAATTACATACATTCGTTGATGCATCTGAAAGGGCGTATGGAGCTGCCATCTACCTACGTTCAATATTACAAGATGGAAGAATTATTTTTAGGCTGTAGTGTGCAAAATATCTAGTTGCCCCATTGAAAAGGTTGACGTTGCCGAGACTATAACTATGTGCTGCTACTATGTGCTCTAGGGGCAATGCTAGCCACAAGAGTAAGAAAGGAGCTTCACTTTGAAAGTCATAAAACATATTTCTGGTCCGACTCAGAGACCAATTGGCCTAAAGAATTCAATAAAAAAACGACAACCACCCAGCACTGAAGAATTCAGATCTAACCCTGTTACGGTTCTGTCTACTATGTCGACTGGACTGGAAGACATAATATACAAGATACATCATCATGACTCTTTCATGTGCCTTCAAAGAATAGTAGCCTACATGCAGCGCTTTATTATAAATACCAAAATATCAAATGATAGTCAGCCATCAACTAAGCTAATCAGCCCTCATGAGCTAACCTCTGCAATGCATCTGATAGTTAAAGCCATACAAATAGCTGATTTCAAGCAAGAAATCATGAGACTACAGAACAACAAGGAAATAAATAATTCGAGTCCTATATGTACATTATCCCCTTTTCTTGATGAACATGGTGTGTTACAAGTCCGAGGAAGACTAGAAGCGTCAAATATTTCATACAACGTGAAACATCCAATATTGCTTCCACACAACGATCCGACCACAAAACTAATAATGAAAATGGTCCATCTTGACAACTATCACTGTGGTCCTGAAGCAATGTTGGCAATATCCAGACAGCAATTTTGGATTGTCAAGGGCAAATCAGTGGCCAGAAACATCGTTCAGAACTGTGTGCGATGCACAAAATCGAAGCCAAGGTTACTAAATCAAGATATGGGTGAGCTACCGGCAAGCAGAGTAACTCCAGCTCGCCTATTCATAAAATCAGGAGTGGATTACTGTGGACCATTCTGGGTCCACTACAAGATAAGATGTAAAAGACCGCACAAGGTGTATGTAGCGGTATTCATTTCTTTCGCAACAGAGGCTGTTCACTTAGAGGTAGTGACTGACCTTACCACTGAAGTATTCTTTGGGGCCCTCAAGAGGTTTATAGCACGCTGAGGACGTTGTCAAACAATATACACAGATAACGCGACAAATTTTGTTGACGCCAAAAATCAGCTAGACGTGCTAAACATGGCCATATTTGCTGATACTTCGCAAGAGATGATTGTTCGAGCATGTCGTAAGGATGGCATTGAGTTCAAATTCATACCACCGAAAGCACCTCACTTTGGCGGACTATGGGAGGCAGCAGTCAAATCTGCAAGGCATCTTTTATTAAGAAATGTATCAACAGCGTCCCTCACGCACGAGGAATTCGAAACAGTTATAATTGAAATCGAAGTAATTTCAAACTCGCGACCATTGACCCCACTATCAACGGACCCTAGTGCTAAACATGGCCATATATGCTGATACTTCGCAAGAGATGATTGTTCGAGCATGTCGTAAGGATGGCATTGAGTTCAAATTCATACCACTGAAAGCACCTCACTTTGGCGGACTATGGGAGGCAGCAGTCAAATCTGCAAGGCATCTTTTATTAAGAAGTGTATCAACAGCGTCCCTCACGCACGAGGAATTCGAAACAGTTATAATTGAAATCGAAGTAATTTCAAACTCGCGACCATTGACCCCACTATCAACGGACCCTAATGATTTAACGGCATTAACACCAGGGCATTTTCTAATTGGAGAACCACTCACAGCTTAAGTGTACTCCGGGGCAACAACCTCATCCAGTTCCCTCGCAACACGAAGGAGACTTGTTTCTCAAGTGAAGGATGAGTTCTGGACGCGTTGGTCAACAGAATATTTACATAACTTGCAGGAGAAACGGAAGTGGAAAACAACATGCGAAAATGTGCATGAGGGTCAAATGATCATCATAACGGAAGACAATATGCCTATTATGAAATGGCCTCTCGGCAGAATTCTCAAAACTTACAAGGGAGATAATGCAAGATTCGAGTGGCAGATATAAAAACGTCATCTGGTGTAACAAAAAGACCTATCACAGGCTAGCTCCGCTCTTTCATGACGAAGGTCCAGTGGAGATTGAAATTATGTTAAAAGGGCCTCTACGCGCTTCCGCCCGAAGTCTACCGAAGAAGTAGATAGTACCCCATCAAATAGGGTTAAACATATCACCAGCCCAATATTACTCGCCATTATATTAACGGTTCTACTCATCCCTGTCGTCATAGGCAACAGTATTAGGATCTAACATTTTCGTACAGTTCCCGGATTATATTTTGATGGGATCGGAACAGCTAAATTGGTCACCGCTGAATGGAAATTAATGGTATTTTATGATCTGGCTCCATTTTATTCTGAGCTAAGATCTTTCAGTAAGGACTAAACAAGTTACAACAACTCTGTTCAGAAATTCAACAACAGGCAACGTGTAGGAATTTGGTTAATAACTTCGAGCAAATTATGAATGAATTAACCGAGGAGAAGGAGTTGTTTGCAACCAGTAGAACAAAATGAGTTGCATTCAACATTGTAGGAAACATTGCACGATCATTATTTGGTGTACTCGATTCAGATTATGCAGAGGAGATGTCAAACACAATCAAGCAAGCTAAGGGCCAGACTCATTACTTGTTTCAACTATTAAAAAATCAGACGTCCATTATTGACTCAACTATCAATATTATAAAACAGGACGAACTCTATGCTCAAGGTCAACTAAATGCCATCATCGAAAGAATAAATAAAGAAGCAAATGAGATAGACAAAGAGTCCGAACAAATCAGCCAAACACAATTAATAGGGCTACTAGCAAATCAAATGACGCTGACGGCAATAAATGGAAGGAAGAGAAACGGAAATCATAAATGTGCTCACCGACGCCCACAATGGAAGAATCAGTCCACTCTTATTATCCCCCCATCATCTGAGGAGTGAACTTACCACAATCAAGGCACATCTTCCAGCATATCGTACACTTCCCGTCGAAAATGAAAACCTTATACAACTATATAAGCTAATGAGTGCCAAGGGAGCTGTAACTAAAGCTGAAGTCATTTTCGAAATCATGCTACCGTTAGTTGATCAAACATTTTTAGAGTTCTTTAACATTGTGCCAGTACCAACCATCAGAAATGATGTTTTAGTCGCCATCATCCCAGAAAGTTAATTTTTAGCTGTAAATCCACACAGGGACGAATACGTGCTATTAACAAATAATGAATTGTCCAATTGTACCACAGTCAAGGACAATTTATATGCCACAACAAACATCTCAAGCTTGGAAGGAGTTCGAATCACAATTCATGTGAAATCCACATCTTTAAGAACAGGAATACAACATATTGCAAGCTAACCCGGCTTCAAGGCAACTCTACATGGTCGCAATTGAAAAATCAAAATAAATGGATCTTCGCGATTATCGGAGACATCGAAGTATCATCAGTATGCTGCACCGAAATCACCCAGTGAAAATGGGGGGAAGTGGACTACTCGAAGTCGATGCCAGCTGCACAGTAAAGTCCAGCCTGATTACGATTCAAGGACATTTTTCGCACAACCAACAACATACACACATCATATGCTAAACTTAAGGACATAGACTCCATAAGCACACTTCAGGAGATAAAGAGAATATTCAACACCACTGACAAGGAACTTGAGACTCATTCGGATCAACTTAACGCACTCCAGAATCAACTAAATGAGTCAAGTCTTGCTTCGCTCCCGGAATTCAACATTCAACACCACCAGGTGTTTTGGTGACAATTGGTGACAAAAACATGGTGACATATTCACCATTTCCGTGATGTATCGTCTTGATCTTGAGCCAATTTAATTGGGACTTGGTCTAGTATTGTGCGAGTAGTAAACGGCACTGAACATGTTCGATGTGGTTGAATGAACATATTAAATAGTGTAAATATAATGTTAATTGCTCCCTCCAATGTGACTTTGAAACCAGTCCCGTAACTATACTTAGATATTAATCTAAGCTTAACTGGTATTTATACTTTTAAAATATGAGTGGCCCTATGGTTTAATGGGTAGTGTGCAAACCTGTCATGCACGAGGTTGTCGATTCGAATCTCAAAAAGTTTTCAGATTAAAAATGAAATTATTGCATTTATAGCAATAAAACAATTTATAAGTGTTAATTGTTACAGTTGAATGTCGGAATGGCATTTATATATAATTTATATTATTCCACACCGAATATGTCCTTATGAAATAGTTCAGTGATAAGACAGAGGGTGCATACAAGGTATCAAGGTTTATCGATGTAGACAAGTGACTCAACATAACCGCAAAGAAAATAATCCAATGGGGTTAAACCACACGCACGATCTTGCTAGCCAATTAATTGGGGCATTACGTGAAATTATTTTTTCATCAAAAGTAGCGCACTCTGTGTGGCATGTGGCTGCGTCCTGTTGGAACCACATATCAGCAGGATTAATGCCGAATTAAATTAAATTGAATTACGAATAATGTTCCTCTACCGTTCACCATTGACAGTAACTTATTTACGTTATGAGCTTGACGAATAGAACAATTATTTTGATAAAAATTTTCAACAAATTGCACGCGTTGCTCTGGTGTAAGTCGATTCATAATGAAATTTCAAAGCAAACTAAACAAAAAGCAACTATCAGCTGTGAAGAGGGTGCCCAAGTAAAGCAGCGATGCCAACTAAAAGTTGGGACACTATAAAAAACTCCCTTTATAATTAAAAAATAGACTTTAATTTGACAAAATAACATAGCATAGCTAACAGTAAAAAGCCGAGAATTTTTAGGAAAATTTTTATTATAAAGTTAAAACTTTCCAGTAGACGTGCATCTAACTTTTTCAGTAACTCGTAGACACAAACCCTTATTCAAACGCTTGTAATTCAAATGAATTTGATTAATGGTGTGTGTCTAAAACGAGCTACTGAAAGTGTTTGATACATGCCAACTTCCCCATGTTGCTATGAGTCCATAAACCTTTTCATTCCATAAGGCGATTTGTTGAATTTTTTTATAATGCCCAATTATAGGTAAGCGAAATAAAAGCTACCCGGGTCTTATATCGGTTAAATTATATACAGTACTTCATATAAAACTGTTGGTTATATTTATTGACTAAAACACAAAAATAAATCCGCTACCTTTACAAGGTTAACAATAAATAAGTAGGTTGTAGGGAAAAAAGAACGTTTTGTAAAAACAATATTTGTTTCTAACTTATTGAAAATGATACGGCTTCACACTATTTCCGTATTAAAAGCTGTAGATCTTATTGACTTCTTTGGATGTTGCTTTTTTATTGCTGGAGTTATACATAAAAACAATGCTTTCAATATATTTAAATTTATGCTGTAAACTGGTTTACCTCCATAAAAAAAATTAGGTATGACTTACTGTCTTTTTGACTATCTTTATGTATATGTATGTGATTTAAGTACGAACCCCAATTTAAATTTGGCTTAAATAAATTAACATCTTAACAACTGGTAACAAGCAAACTTCCACTCGTTGTTGTGAGTTGCTGCTTTTTTTTTAAAGGAGATAAATTAATAAATGATTCATTCAAAACTTAATGATATTTAATGATTTTCTACTTCGTTTGTTTCATCTTCTGCATGGGCGTTCTACGACAAATGTAAGGAGGATTATTATACGCTATTCAAAATATATTTGCTAAAATAATTTAAATAAATATCAATATACATACATATAGTATATTAAAAGAAAAGTGCAAAAATTTTCTTTAAGCACAAATGAACTTAAGGACAAGTTGCACTACTTCCGGATACCAATTACTGAATCGTATTGACTTCTTTGCAAGCCCATTTTTTCAAATCCGATAAAGCGATTCTATCCCTATGTAATTAAAAAAAATTATCTTTAAAGCTTTCTCAAGAACTTCCCGTTCCCACCCATCTTTCGCTAGAGATTCTGAGAATGCTTCCAATTAATGGATTTTGCTTTTGCCTGGCAAAAGAAAATTAATTCCTTCTCTTCTCGCTTCTCATTGTAGAATATGTATCTTATCTTTTATACCTAAGATCCAAGGCTTTTTATAAGTCATTCTTATAGTATAATCATCGGCGAAGTAAAACAACCAATAAAAATGGGTCCTAAACACAGCATAACAAATTTAATATGCTTCATTGACACCAGAGGCGCTGCAAGTATTAGGAACGTGCAAAAAAGCAGAGTTGTAAAAGAATGAAACCTGTCTTGGTTGAAAAACTTTATAGAATACAGAGATCCGCTTATGTAGGGATAAAAATATGTTTACGTACTAGTCCTTCGGAGGCTTTGAATGCTATGCTACACCTGTTTCCGATCGACCTATTGGCGGTATCCTCAAGTAGTGCGGCAGGATAAGCAGCATCTGGGATGTGGAGATCAAGGTCGTATGGTCATACCAGAATCATCGATCAACTACCCCCTACGCTGAGGAGTATTTAAAGTTCTGATTCCATCCAGGCGGAAATGGGAGGAGGCACAATAGTAAGGTCAGGGCATACACTAATGGATCAAGAATGGCTTGTGGTGTCGGCTCTCGGGCTTTTTCGGACGATTTTGGTATTAAATTCTCTTTTCGTCTCCCTAACGAAGCCACAGTATTTCAGGCTGAAATTTTAGCGGTAAGGGAAGCGACTAGAGTGCTGATTGATAGGAAGGTACGGGGAAAGTTGGTATCTTTGTCGATATATCAGATATCACTTCGTCTATTTTAGTCTAAACTGGGTTGTCAGGATCACCTCACCCTCATCTGGGTTTCAGAACATAGCAATTTTTTAGGTAACTAACGGGCGGACGAGCTGGCTAGAGGTGGTGCTGCTATGAATCCTTCCAATGCCGAATCGGTAGCCATGCCGTTTGGTGCTATTGAAGCGGTATATTCAAGCACTATCTCTGTAAGGCTAAATGTAGATGGCGCAATAAAGTCAGGTGCTAGGTTGCTAAGAAAATGTGGCCTTGCTAAATGAGAGGCGCTCAATACAATTAACAAAAAAAAAATGTAGGGACATCTCGAGGCTCGGTACAGTCATGACGGGGAACTGGACCGTCGGCAGACATGCTAGTAGGATAGGTCTGTCCTATAATGAGTTCTGCCGAAGTTGCCGAGAAGAAAGCAACGGTGAAACAATCTTCCACTTTCCTTGCGAATGTAAAGCTTTCCATCTCTCAAGACACAAATTTTTTGACAGTCATGTACTAGACGAGGTTTCCGATTTATCTGAGTTTGGGTTGATTGCCGTTATCATTTCAAAAAGGAATCATCTAGATTCTACTTGAATGCCTGCTTGTAGTAGGCAGCCACGTAAACCAACCAACCAACCTGTCTTATCTATCACTATCCCTTTCCTAAAGAAGGTAACACCTAGTAATACTAATAGGCACATTCATTGCCTGAGTGTTAGTTCTCTTAAAAAAAGCCTCAGCAGGCCTTCAATAAGGCCTGAAGTGAGAAGGTCCGCAGAGTTTTCCCACTTGGTCATAAAAATAATAAGAATATATTCTTGTGATGAAAACTCGATTTTCGAAAGTCGGTATGAAATGCGTATTTCCCACTTTTTAATAGCGAAAAGTTAAAAAACCACAAGCTGAATTTGGAAAATAACATAAAACATTGTTCAGGGCACCACAGTGAACCAATGAGTTTCTCATTGATACGAAAGTGGCAATCAGCATCCTTCAATTGCAAATTTTATGTTTTTTATTTTAACAAGAGTATCAAGTGGAAAACCATTTAGGTTCAGACAGTCTTAGATAACTAATGAAGGTGGTTTAACCATTTCATTGATAAGAAAAGTTGTTAGTTAAATCAGGGATGTTAATTAGCTGTATACTTAATGTGACCATCCGTCCCGCTTTCGGCGGGACAGTCCCGTTTTTCGATTCACCGTCCCGGTTTCCCGGAAGGAAAATGGGAAATGGGAATTTGTCCCATAATATAATAGCATAATATACATATTTGAAAATGTAAAAAAGTTAAAAATTTTTGTTCCGTACGTTATTATTGCGGTGTCTCGGTCTGTGTCCCGCTTTGAGTTACTAAAAAAATTGTCACGTTATGTATACTGTGAATTTGGACCTTAATAAGTAACATTTTTCTAAAGTAAAGTGTGTTCCAATTTATGCCTTATGCATTCATCTGCCATAAATAAACTTGGAACCAAGAACTTTTTGAACCTTCTTTGAATGCGACTACCCCTCCCAGATCGAGTGTCTGAACTACGCCAATGCTCTTATGCCAAAGTTGTTTGTGTTAAATTCAGTGCTACTGTCTTGTTGTCCTCTCTTTTATGTGTTTTTTTTTTATTATTTTATTTTAATTTATTTCACTTTTTTTATTTGGTTTTTTCTTTTTCTTGACCATCATTTAAAATCAGATTGTGTGGAATTGTTGAAGACAACATTAAGAACTGGAACATTCGATTGGTAAGATGGTTGGTTGGTTGCTCAGTTGGTTTGTAACATTATATGAACAAAAAAAAAACAACAACCAGAAAACTTGGTTGTGTTGCTTTCGGTGATTCGAAGTAGGTTTAATGAAATTAACGTATTGTAGTGTGTCTTTTCATTTTAAACATAATAAATGGTTCTCAAAGTTAAAAGATTCTGTAAGAAGACGATGTCAGCAGTAGATGATGAAGAAGGATGATAAAAACTGAATGTTACCGTCCATGTTTAAACTATAGAGACAGCAAGAGCGAAAACAAAGAACTAAAACTAAAAAGATCATTTGCAATTTTGTTGAAAAGAAAAACAACTTTTATTATTTACTATTTTTTTCTTCTTTAAATTTAACCTTTTAGTTGCCAAATTTTTTAATATTATTTAGTTTTTACTTGTCAGTAAAATTAATAAAAATTAGTGGGATAAAATGTGAGAAGAGCAAGAAGTTTAAGAGAGAAGTAAAACTCTGGCAATGAATGCCTACTACTATACTAGGTGTTACCTTCTTTTAGGAAAGGGATATTTATAGAGAAGGAAGATATAGAGGAAAGCTTCATTCTTTTACAACTCTGCTTTTGGTACAGTTTTAATAATGCAGTGTTGCAGCGCCTCTGGTGTCAATGAGGCGTATTAATTTTTTTTGAAGCAGTGTAGCAATTTAATTGTTTTTTTACTTCGCTGATCATTCGGCTACACAATACCGATGAAGGAGATTGCTCTGACGTTACATTAGGATTAGTATCTGCTGAAGTCGGTATAGATCACTGATTATACCTTCATCACTTGCACTTTTCTACAACACTAATAGACGTCATAAAAAAATTTACTAAAAATAAAACAAAAGTGGAAATAAATTTGTACACTTCTTCGGTGTTACTGCTTAGCATTAGGTGACACATTTATGGATGCGGATCCATAACATTTAAAGAGGTTTTATTTTAGGAGTATAGAATTATAGGTTTTACATTTAAACATGTTTTATTTAACTATATCTAAATTATTTTTAACTATTTTTCTCTAATTATATTTTTAAATTTTTGGTGCCAACCTTATTATGACCAGGCCCAATTTTGCAAATATTGGTGTCCGCACACTTTTCCAAATTTAACATTGCGTCACTTCCAGCGTTCATGGTGTGTGCCCAGTTTCACAAAAATTTGTCAATTAGAAGCACGTGTAATATAACATTATACTTAAGTAGGCATGGCCCCGCCCACTTCTTTAAGCACAAAATGGTGGCCCTTATTATGAACATCTTTTGATCTCCGACTGTAGTCGAAAGTGCTGATCGAACAAATTTTCATTTGGTATTATGAAAAGCATTCGATAAAGAATGTCGCAACAATGTTTGTAACAATTTTAAGATAGATTAATAATTATATAGAGTAATGGAAATGAAAATTCTCTTGGTCCTACTACAAACAGCTTACGATTTGTGTTTTTGTACCTAAAATAAATAAATTTTAAATAACGTTTCATTTTAAAATACTTTATCGAAAGCAAAATTCTGTTCAATAGAAAATTCGTTGCACAACGAAATTTTCGATGCTCGTAATATGAATTGAAATTTTCGGTATTCGAATGCACCTCATAATAAGGGTATATGTCCCTACAAAAGCCGAAACTGTTTGCCATGTTTCGTGGGAATCGGATAATGAGATTTCAATCTAATTTGACACTAAGTTTTTATGGGCGTGACCCAGCTCACTTTTTAAGTGCAATATTTAGAATTTTTCAGAGTTCAGCGTGTGTAGCAAGTTTCTTAAAAATTGGATAAGTAAAAGCACGTGATATATGTAATGCTTATTTCAGTGGGCGTGGCACCACTCATTTTTTTAACTTCAATATTGTTTAAATTGCGAAAGCAATCGGATAAGTAAAAGTTTATGATCAAATGAAAAAGTCCTTGGGGACGTGTTCTCTCTCGCCCACTTTTTTGACAGTGAAAATAAATGGAAGAGAGAAAAAAAATAATGTTTAAAATATAAAATTTACGGAGTTATGAATTAACAATTCAGGCTGCGGAATTGCGACATTCACAAAAGCTGAGCGGCCAGCTACTAAACGGGTCACAGATTGCGGATAGTGACATGGCCCCATAGTGGAGTTAGTTGCGAATATACTGAGTAAGTCCCCGGACAAGCAGCGGGTGATAGATAGTGATGTCTATTAAATCGCTTTGTTTTTCCCTAGTGATTGACAAGGTACTCAATGACCCGCTTTGCAGATAAGCATCGTGGAATCCAATGTACCCTTAATAGCCACTTCGAGGATTTATATTAATTTAATATCTTTTGTAGGAAAAACAAAAGCTTTAAGAAACCGAGCAACGAATACTAACCCGCTTTCTATTGAATAAGAATAAATGAAATTAATCGATAAATTCAGTTACCTTAGATTGCTTCAGAAGATAGTGCAAAACTAGATATATTATAAAGAATCGGGAAGGCCGATAGCGCATTCTTCCAGCTACGACACATATGGAAATCTACAGTGATATCAACGAAAATGAAAGTTAAAAGTTTTAAATGAAATGTATTATCGGTACTGATTCGTAACTGTGAGACATGGCTGATAACAGATACCCTCAACTCTAAGCTCCAAATCATCATAAACCATTGCCTGCGGTATATATGGAAAATATGATGGTCCAGTGTGATAAGCAGGGAAACCACAAATATGCTCTAAAAAAGTATTTTATGCGCATTCAATATGCACTAAAAAATAAAAATTTGCAATAAAATTATGGATAAATACTCACTTACACTCTACATAAATATTCTTCTATGCATTAAAAATTTTCTTGCAACTTCTACTGATGTAATCGGGGTAACGTCCGTCACAAATAGCAAAAACCAAATTTTTATTGAAATTAAAATTTATTGAATCGTCAAAACTTGTATAATTCTGGAGTGGCTGGTTTATTCAAAGCAATTAACTGTCTGCAAAAAGCTATAAAGAAAGCGGAATATCGTGGAATGAGATTAAAGCGAAGTCGTACGACAAAATAAACTGGAGAAACTTTGTAGATACCCTGTACACCGATATTGGTTAGGCGGATAGAAGAGGAATAAGATGAAGTAAAAAAACATAAAAATACCACCAAATTGATAACCTCCTCTTTTTAAGTCGGGAAAAAATTTGCTCTTTATAGTATCTGGAAGGTCAGCGATTTTTTCCATCATATGTATCATTAAGATCAAATGGATATTTTTGTTTTAATAAAAATCTACGGGAAAACGTTTCGACATTGATATTGATAAAAAGGTCAGAGTGTGTATACATACATACATACTAAGATCTGAAATAAATTACCACTAAATTATTTTTAAAGGCAATAAACCCTTTTTTCGAAGTCTGTAAAACTTTTAACTCAATACCTGATTTTGTTAATTTTTCTTATTTTAGAAAAAAATATTTTAAATTTTCCAAAGCGACTTAACCTAATTTCACACAATGATGATGGAAAAATCTAAATGAAATACAATACAACATTTCATTTCAATACTTTACAAGAAACCTAATATTTTTTTGGGTGTATCCATGTATTCTAATTTTTAATTTGATTACATTTGTAATTTTTGTTTTATGTTTGACCCAACTTTTTCCAGTCAAATGCCCGAAAGTTGTTGTAAAAGAGAAATTTTATTTTTCTTCTACATTCGTTACAACTTTTACCATTTTCGTTTTTTTTTGTGTGCCGTGATTAACTGTTTTTATTGTTAAATTAGAAAATAAAGGTAAAAGTTAAAATAATTATGTTTTTACATTTTCATTTTAGTATTTTGGGTGAGAGAATTGAAAAAAATCAATAAAACAAATACAATTAATAAAAGTAAAGGAAATTTTCTATGAAATTTCTTGTTCTATGCAGGGAAATATTAATAAAAACTTACTAAATACTCAACGAAAATCTTACTTTACGATTATAATAAAGTCTAAGAGATCTGGGTTCTAATTGTCGCTTTCGATAGCGAACTGCTATGATCACGTCTTTTCAGTTTGACATTATAGCATTCACTATCGAACAATATAAAAATATAATTCGATATCGAATGTCATAATCTTAAACTGCAGAAGGTGATCGAATCAAAGCATTGGAAAACTGAGCAGATACCTCATGGTTAATTAATTTTCAAAGGTAAAATCCTCTCCGTCCGCGGGCTGGTTTATGCTCTACATTATAAATAAATATCTCAATTCACATAAAAGTCAAGATGTAATTAGAATATTCTGGCCAGCCACGATATCAAATAAAGATTTATGGAATAGAACAAATCAGGGCGCTCGTTATCGAACGAAATTACGAAATATTTCAATAGAGTTTATGTGGAAATATTTTAAAATTTCGAATCGTATCGAATACCGTAATTTGCCCCCAGGCTTCTTTGGCTTTGAGTATACCATCGCGTGAATTTGGTTGGCTGGGACACACAATGAAAAAGCGATATAACTAACGATATAACTCGACAACCACTTAGGTGACCTGCCAGACCTGCAAATACTTGGATGGTGTATCCTGGAGTGAGATGAAATTTGTTTTGTAATGATAAAATACAATGGAAAACATTTGTTGCGGCCTTAGGATCCACTGGGAATTAAAAGATAATATATATATAAATATATATATAAATATTTATTTATGAGCTAAGAAAATAGTATTGTTTATACTTTTTTATGGTTATTCGCTATGAGCTTCATTTATAGAAGTTAAAAAAGAGTTCGCTATAGGTGGTGTGTTAATTTTTAAAAAATATTAGTGCAAAACTATTAGGACCGAAGAAATTGTTTTCTGTGAGCAATGATCCGTTATAACAAGCGTTCGCAATAACCGAACTTACTGCACTTATTTCGTCTACATAAGTATAGCACAAGGAGAACTCGATTATGGAAAGTATTTTATAACTAACTAGCTGACTCCGCAAATTTTGTTTTGCCACAAAAATTATTTCTAGGGTAGAAAATAATAACCAACTCATTGTAAGTGTGTGAGTATGTGATATATTAGTGATAGAGGCGAGGAGTGCTGTGAGCGATTACGGAATATAAAAATAAGAAAACACCAAACATTTATTGCTTTAAATTTATTATAATTTATATATACATGTATTAATTGTTTTCAACTGATCTCATACCAATTTTGAAGACTTGCTCTTATAGCTTTCAAGATATAACATTTTGAAAATTACTTTTTTTGGTGGTATGCCCCTTCCCCAGGTCCTATTCTACCAACATTTAAAATTACTTCGCACCTCTCTCTCAAAAGAGTCCATACTAAATTTGAAGACTTGCTATTTTAGCTTTCAAGATATAAGATGATTATTAATTACTTTGTGTGGGGGGTGCCCCTTCCCCAGTCTTCTTCTACCAATATTTTGAATTACTTCGTACTTCGCACTCTTGATATTGCAGCTTTCAAGATATAAGCTTATTATTAATTACTTTGTATGGGGGATGCCCCTTCCCCTTCCGATTTTACCAATATTTTGAATAACTCCGCACTTTGCTCTCAAGAGAAACCATATCAAATTTGAAGACTCTTGCTGTTGTAGCTTTCAAGATGTAAGATTATTATTAATTACTTTGCATCGGGGGAGCCCCTTCCCACGGTCCTATGATACAAATATTTTTAAGTACTTCGAGCCTTGCGCTCAAAAGAGTCCATACCAAATTTGAGGACTCTTGCTATTATATCTTTTAACATGTAAGATAGCTCGTTCATATGGGCGTGGCACAGCCCACTTAGTGGTATGAGAATTACATGGTGGCGTTGGCTGAAGTAGTTACCATGTTGACTACCAAACCTAACGTCCTGGGTTCGAGCCCGGTATCCGACAGGTCATTAAATAACAACATCACGCATTTTTCTGATGTGCATTAGTGTGCGAAAGTGCAAGTGATGAAGGCATAGACACTGGTCACTGAACTATACCTACTTCATCAGATGCTAATGCTAATGTAAGAGCAGAGCGCTCTCCTTCGTCGGTATTGTGTAGCATAACCATCGGCGAAGTAAAATAACCAATAAATGGTTGCTAAAGACAGCTTCGAAAACTTAATACGCCTCATTAATACCAGAGGCGCTGCAATACTGCATTATTGAGAAAGTGCAAAAAGCAGAGTTGTAAAAAATAATGATGCTTTCTTCAATCTCTTCCTTCACCGCCTGTCTTCTCTATCGCTATCCCTTTCCTAAAAGAAGGTAGCACCTAGCAATAGTAGTACGCATTCATTGTCTGAGTGTTACTTCTCTTAAAAAAACAAAAGATTACGACCTATTCTGAAATCTATCGAATGCACATTCAAGAGATCATAAAAATCGGTCAAGACGTTTCGGAGGAGTTCAATTACAAATACCATGGCACGAGAATTTAATATCTGTATATAGATTTAGTAGTTGCATAGATTTCTTCAAGATATTTGCATGTGCGTTTAATTATTTTAAATTTTTAACTACTAAATTCCTTAACAGTTGAAAAACAAATTGAATAAACGAATTCTGAATGAGATGCTCGAGCTTAGCACTACATCAGCTTAAAATGTTGAAGTTTCTTTTTAATACTTAAAAAAAAAGAGAAAACATTCTTACAAGGATATTGAATATATACATATTTGCTTGGGGCTCGAAAAGGATTAATTTTAAGTAAGTAAATAGAAATGAATATAAAATCAAATGACAGTCTGTTTGACTGTCTAGCTGACACTCTGACAACTATTATCATTATTATTGTTATTATGGTTGGCAATAGCGTATGAAATAATAAAAAAGACGATTTATTCGATGATGTTGTTGAGTTTGTTTATGTAAAGCTTTTCTTTGTGTGTTTTTTTTTTTTTTTTGTTTTTTGTAAGATTCTCCTCTTCTTTTGGCTGTAAGTAGTCACAACTGGCCATCTGTTGATAATCGATTTAACGCTGGCTGGTTGCTTGAATGCCCCATAAAAAATAATACAAAATAATAAAAAAAAAAAAATTACAACCAAGAAGAAAAAGACTAAAATTCAAACAACTCTCTACACTGCACGAGAAAACTAACAACTATAACAACGCTGGCCCTGTGTCATTTCTATAGACATAAATACGAGCTTAGAGACAATATACATACATACATACATATGTATGTACATATGCATAAATGTTTGTTTGAAAATGTTTTTATGTCCGTTTGTCTGTACATTTTACTGTCAGTTTGACGCTAAGACTATAAATTTATAAATGCCCGTTTATTTCTATGGCAACGTTTGGACAATTGTTTGCTTTGTTCTTTGGCAAATATGGGCAATCAAGTGTCAAGTCAACCACTATGAATTGTTTTTTTTTTCAAGTCGGGCTTAATACTGCTTGCATCTCAAACCAGCCCTTGATTCACCTCTTCTTGCTACAGTCTCTATATACTTATGTATTTACATATGAATATATCTGTGGTTCTCATTAATACCAGGATATGTCCAAAAATCAAAATTTTTTCAGTAGAACCAGGAAAAGTTCTTTTTCAAGTTTATTTAAAAAAATTTAGAACTTGTGTTGTTGCTTTAGAAAAATATAATTTATATGCGTGCATATATTTTTCAAAAATTTCTTAGAACTTTCTAAGAAGCATTTAATAGATATGTATATAATAATTTGATATCATAAACTGGAAAGAAGAAGTATGTATATAACATACGTTGTTATTAATGACAATCACAGATATAATATATACATATATACAAAGATATGCATACATATGTATATATATGTATGTAACGATGCTTCATTATGTCCAGTTTTCATCCATGTTACTCAAGACCGGTTCAATGATGGTTTTTTCTTTACTTTTCTATATTTTTATTATTATTTTGTATATCTAGCTGCCTATTTTATATTATTCGAGACTTCTAAACACTGAAGATTAATTTGATTTATTTTTTTTTTTCTTATAAAATTTTATTACCTTTTACTCTTTTTTTGATTGCTTTTGGTCTTTCTTCTTCAGTTCGAAAGTGTTTCTGGTTGATGTTTAAAAAATTATAAGTTTCAGCAATTGTTTGTTACAAGCTTAGATGAAAAGGTATAAAAATTTAAAATCGAAACGAATTCAGTTAAATTAAACGTTACGAAATTTTAAAGAAACTTTAAAATTTAACAAACATTTTATAGAGTGACACAAGTTTAAATCATAATAAAACAAGGAAGTATATTTTTAATAGCAATGAAACGGGCTTTATTTTATGAAATCAATGTTGAAATTTGATTTCTGCAATGGGTCCGCCACGGCTAGCTCGTAGAAGGCGCAATCTGGAACACCAATTTTCAACAACTTTTCGCAGCATTTGCGGCCGTAGTTCGCCTATAACTCCTTGAATGTTCAATTGTTCATTTGTTTGTGGTTTATCGACGTAGACAAGTGACTTAACTTAACCCCAAAGGAAATAATCCAATGGAGTTAAATCATACGATCTTGAGGGCCAATTAATTGGGGCATTACGTGAAATTATTTTTTCATCAAAGCTTTCTTTCGAGTAAATCAATTGTAGCGCCCGCTATGTGGCATTTGGCTTCATCCTGTTGGAACCACATATCAGCAAGATTAATGCCGAATTAAATTAAATTAAATTTCGAATCATGTTCACCGTTCACCATTGATAGTAACATTCTGACCATCATCGTTTTTGAAGACATATAGGCCAATGACTCCGCCAGCCCATAAAGCGCACCAAACAGTAATTTTCTGTGGATGTAACGGTACTTCGATAAAAGCTTGTAGGTTCTCCTCACTCCAAATGTGACAATTCTGCTTATTTAGGTACCCATTCAATCAGAAATGGGCTTCATCGTAAAATAGACGAAGTACCCGATGAGTTTGACGAATAGAAGAATTATTTTGATTTAAAATTTTAACAAGTTGCACGCATTGTTCTGGTGTTAGTCGATTCGTAATGAAAGTTCAAAGCAAACTAAACAAAATGCAAATATCAGCTGTTAAATAGGTGCTCAAATAAAGCAGTGATGCCGACTCAAAGTTGTGACACTCTAAAAAAACGCACCTTATATATTAATCTAAACAAATATTGTTACATTTTACAATCTTATTTATTAATTTTCTTCAATAAACTGCAAGATATGTTTGATAGCCTATTTTTACCAGACTGCGCGAAAGAAGGGATTGTGTTTATCAGCCTTCATATGTATGTATGTATTTATGTTTGCATTTATGTGTGTTCCTTTGCGGTACTATATAAACTGAACACGTAGACCGATTTTAATGATTCTTACATCAATCGATTTGTCTTTATCTTGGGAGTATCACTAAAGATACTCGTATGAAAGTATTAAAAATTCAAAATGACGGCCAATATACGAAAAAAAATTAAAATCGGCGAACTATATCAAAATGGGTATCATTCGAATGGTATTTTAAAATCATCTTTTTCATTTTGAATGACCATTTAGGATATTTAGCTTTTCAAAGTTGGTTGCTGTCGGGTTTTTTTATTTTTTTAATTACTGCTTGTGAAATTTTCAATCCAAGCTTTCTTGGACACATACATATGTATATAAAATAGAATTTGAATATATTGCAAAATGGGTGGCAAGAGGTGCAAAAAATAAAACCCACAAACAAATTAAGATTCGATACATATCTATTTTTTAAAATTTGACTAGATACTAACTGCTCTATTCTATTTGGATTTGAAATGTTTGCTTAAACAAAATTTCAGTATAAATCTTGGTCAGGGAAAAATTCAAAATGCCAATTAATTTTTTTAGAATACGACGGTACAACAATAGTGCTATAATTTTTTTTCTTTAAGTTATTAAATTTTGCACCTATTACCAAAATGATGATCTCAAACACCAGAATTGAAATTGTAATGGAGTTCTTATTTTTA
This sequence comes from Tachina lurida, assembly GCA_944452675.1. Lineage (NCBI taxonomy): Eukaryota > Metazoa > Arthropoda > Insecta > Diptera > Tachinidae > Tachina > Tachina lurida. Next base: position 36,104,563 of record OX101754.1, on the reverse strand, counting down.
ATTTAAAAAAATAATTGTATAATGTATATTATAGTGTTTAATTGAATAAATTAAAATTTAATTGAAAACAAATTCCAAATCAGTTAATCTAGTAATTAAATTAAATTCTAATTTACACTCAGCAAGTCTTATTGCTAAGCTGATAAGTTTTTTAGGAAAGAGGGACGAGGGGAAAAGAAACTTTTATGTTCCCCTCGTCTCTCTCTCCTACAAACCATTCAGCTTAGCAATAAGACTTGCTTAGTGTAAATTAGGACTAAACAACCCAACTATTGAAATGTTGACCAAAATACATTAAAGCTGGCAATAGTCTACCCAATTAGGGAGTTCACAGTAGGGTTTTAAAATATGTCTTAATATTGCAACATTTACATTTTAATACTTAAATATGGGTTGCCAAGTTTGTTGTTTTTGTTTGTTTGTGTAAATCAAACCCTGCAAAAAAAGTCGGAACTAGTTCCAAAGGTTTACCACTTTGATCGCATACCAATCAGTACAGGTACTGAATTTAATATTCTAAGGTTGTTGTTTATATCAAAAATTGTTCTAGACAACCTTTTAAGTGCATACCATTCAGTTATTTGGACCACTTCCGTCCTATGACCTCAATGTGTTAAATTCATTGATGTTTCACCAGAAATAAAACTACTTAGAATTGAGTTCAGCAATGCTGTAACTAATGATTTGTATGTTAATTTTTAGCTGGGAATTTATTACCAGGTAGCAAATTTAAAAGTGCGTATTAAAAGCATAACATTTTCAATATGGAAACATGATAATATTAAAGGAAACAAAGTAAAATTGTTGGTGCAGCTGTAGCTATGAAGAAATATTCACCCTTATTTCAGTTGTCGACATCGACGTAACCTTAACACAATACCAAAAAATTAGCGGATGTTCACTCGCTCTCGGGAAAAATTGTGTACTACTGACAATTTATTTCCGTTCCCAAAGGTCTAGAAAATAGCATAAATCTGCCAACAGCAGTCAGTTTTTTTTGACAACGTGTACACAAGCCCCAATTTTTTGGTATTGCGTTAAAGTGACGTCGATATCGACAACTGGAATAAGGGTGAATTGTATTTTTCGCTGTCTTTAGGAAGTTTGCAGAACAAGAGTTATTTTGATAAATTCATATCGTTGCCTACTCACAATGAAAATATTAAGATGGCACATCGTTGCTACATTAAAAATTTAAGATACTCATTGTGAATACCCTTAATATTATTGAGCACTTTATTACTATTATTACTGTCGCTTTGCCCCACACTATTCAATAAGTCACATAATACTAACAAAATTTATATACATATGTGCCACTATATAGCGGGGAGATTTTTTTAATAACAATTTTCAAGTCTCATCCCTCGAGAAGTTGATGTAGTTCTTCCACAAATTTTTTTGCTGGGATAATCACCTGAAACCTCGTTCTTTTCGCGAGAAATACTTATTCTATAAAAAGCCCTTGAGTATTTAAAATTTATCGCATAAGTAGGGTTCCGCATATTCGTGTATTAGCATCCATAAATTCTCATTTTACTTTGAAGTTTTCTTTTTTTTTTGTATATTTTTTAAACTCCTTTTCTTTTAGTTTTTTTTTTTAATCTTAAATATATTATCATGTTGGTGATTTATGATCATAATTATTGCTTTTGAACTATTGTGTGTGATTAATAATTTGTTACTTCTTTTTTTCTTTATTTCTAATGGTCTATCTGTTTTTGTCTGTCCATTTATGTATATATGGAGTGTTGACTATATAAAAAGAACTAGATATACCAAACGGACGACACAATCGTCCGTATTAAACCTAATTCAATTTACTGAACTCTCTTCCTATAAGAAAAGAAAAATAAGAAAAAAAATTGGAATATCAGGAAAAATACTACACAAATATACACACACACAGTGTAAGCTAACAAATGCGTGTGTACTATGTTTGCATGTAGTAGTAGCAACTTTAAACGCTTATAGCTCCCAAAATACTAAACCGATTTCAATAAAATATAGATTCTGCACATCTGTGCAGAAATTCCTTTAAAATGATGTAAATCTTTCCAAAATCGGTGCAGTAGTTCCGGCGTAAAAGGGATTACAAAAAACGTGTTCGCCTATTAATTATATAGATGTACACGAGATAAGTTATGGGCAGTTAACATTTTTATGGCATTTGAGTTAATTGATGTATGGTATTATAATATTTAATTGCTCAGCTGTAATTCATTCGCTTGCTTGGGGAATATACATATGTATGTATGTATTGCACCACAAATATATTTCTTGCGCTAAGAGCAACTATAAACATATTCACTACATCACCAAGTACTCGTATTATAAAAGAGTGAATGGTGGTTTGACTCAATATTAAGGTGTAGTTTACAGATTCGTTTACTTATAATGTGGAAACCATAACTTAGTTTATTGAAGTATGTAAATGTATGTATATAAACATTAACATATAAATAGGTCTGTTCGAAACTATATAGCTGCAGTACATCTTGATAAAACACGAACATACAAAAATATATGTTCCAAAAGAAGAGCATCAGCAGGCGTTGACACCGAGCATCATCGATGCTGAGCATATTTTTTTCGGCAGGCTAATAAAAATATTGAACATTATGAACCAGGAACACAATTTGATGATAAATCATTGATGGAAACCATCAAACTGCCTGCATCAATAAAAATATATGATCAATTTTACAGCTTTCACCAAAATGATGATACTAATCAATATAAAAAATAATGAATTTAATATTTATTTGCTTTTAATCAAGCGTGAGTAAAAATTTAACAATTTTACGATTCCAATAGAAGTTTTTTAATTAAATGAATCAAAAACAATTACATAACTGCAAATAACTAGACTATAATCAATTAATTTAATGATTAAATTAAACAACTTAATAATGTTGACCAGAACAATCTGATGATGATGTGCACATTTGACTTTTTTTGAGAGAACCTTGGGATCTCAGTTTATGAAGAACTACTGTTTAAAAAAGTTTCGTGCTATACGACAAACCTATAAGTTTAAAAAAATGTTTCCACTTTTTAAATGACATTTGTAGTGCTGCTATCACCGTGGGTTCATGTATCAAATATTTTCAAATGTCTATATACTTTTGTAGGTACAATTAAATGTAAATATATATATCGATCCAATATTCTATATAAAGTGGTGCGACACAACACCATCGATATGCATTTAAGATTTAGTAGTAATATTATTGGAAAATATCAATTTCGTTTTATTTCTGAGTCCTATTTTTTTAAGCAAATGTCTAAACTCACCAACTCATTAAAATACTCGTATTAAAATTGAAACGTTGTAATATTAATATATATTTTAAAAAGCTATTGTGAACTCCCTAAATATATTAGCAATATAAATATCGTTTAAATGAGGAATCCATCCAAACATTTTTTTCAGGCTCTGTAAATTATTCAGTAAAGGCTCAGTTACCCGACTGTAATGTAAAGTAACAGCAACAGTAGGAAACAGCTGATCGATATTGTTATGTGAAAAGTAGTGCAAATGGTTATAGAGATGTAATGTAACGTAACCTACTAGGGTGCCCCTGAGGCTGAGTGGTAGCGATGCTAACCTCTTAGTGCAGAGGTCGTGGGTTCGATTCCCGCCATAGACCCTGAGTGTTTGCTGCAGACAGGCTAATCGCTTCGCGGGTTGTGTTTGTTAAAAAAAAAAAAAAAAAAACTTCTCATATAAAAATATCGATCAGCTGTTTCCTACGTTACTTTTACATTACATTACCATCGGGTAACTGAGCCTTAATAGGTAACTTTTTTCGTGCACATACTTTGGCTTTTTACAAATGATTGTAATAATGGTTGCTAAATGTATGTTTGTATGTATGTAGATATGTATGTACGTACGTGTTGTGTTGTTTCCAAGATGACAGTTTTCGTGATAATCACTTGAAACCGTTAACTTGACCCCTAAAACCTTTACAAAAAACTAAGAAAAAGAATTACAAAAAACAAAAGAAGGTGATAGGTATAGAGTATCGTTATTTGTTGAAAAAAGCTATTTAAAAAAAGTAATTAACGGTGTGTTATTTAGCAAGCCGACAAACATACTTTGAGAGTTTCTAATTTAAATGAACAGCTGTTATGGTTTGAGGTTTTTATAGCAAACCAAATCAAATCAACTTAAACTCATACTACTCGTAACTGAAATGAAAGCCTTATAGGCTCACATACATACATACATACATATGTATGTTGTAAATAAATGCATGTACATATCAACGATTTCAAAAGATATTACATTATTATTAAAAACAAACATCATTAATTATGTGATTGTCTGATATGAAAGACCTTTAATCAAAATGTCCCTAAAGCAGTGTTGCCTACTTTTCGAAGGAAAACTGCACATCAAGGCCACAAAGTGCTAGAAAGTGCTTAATTTAGTATTGAAATTAGTTAATTTTAATTATTATTGTGCGAAATTAATTTTTTTCTATACCTATGATTTGATCAGGCTAAAGTTTGTATCGCTTTGTAAGCCAAATTACATGTGATAAATATTAGTTAACAAATAACACCAAAGTAAAATGTAAATATTCTGACAAACACATAGTTGAACGGAACAACTACTAGCTTTTTTCGAAGGCCACTAAATCTTCATCATCAGGGTTCTTTTGTGCTTGGTCCACTGGGTGAGATGTTAGTTGAAATGTCCAAAATATCCCTGTAACAAGATATTAATTAGGCTTCTTCTAATTGCAGTAAAAAATTGCATGCTTTGTGCTATTTTGGAGCCCTTTCAGGTTTTCGTAAATAGAAGGCAGAGATCGTTTCATTTGCATTCAAACTCTTCGAAAATCGCCTCCGTTTTGGCGATCTATTTATCGCTTTTGTAATGTTTGGTGTGTTAGAAATTTTTTCATGTTGTTGGACGCCTTAGCGATATTTTATATGTTATTCCGATTTATCTGTTTCAATAATTTTTTCTGCTGCCATTATTGTTTTCTTTGACTTTTTTTAAGTTATAACTTAAACTTTGGTTGCTATAACCAAAACCAAAATTCAATTGGTTTATATGTCAAGTCACCTATAATCAAATACAGTATTGCCCATTAGTTTGGTTCGAACAGCTGTTTTGTATGGTTGTGGTTATGGCACGTCTAATTTAAGCTTATAGGTATATAAATTTTTTCCGTGTTGCCATCTTTTCTCTTCGAAGTATTTTTCATTTGTTTGGAAACGTTTTCCGATTTACGTACCTTTTCACAATGCATGGTTAAAAGATAACAGAGACTTTAACTGCAAGTTTTGTATGAAGAACTGTCAGTTAAAGTTCACGTTAACTCTTAACCATACATGTGATTTTTTTACACTCAATTGTTTTTTCGAATTGACAATTTTTTTAGCGCATTAGATTTTAATGGGTTTGGCAGTTCTTGGGTATTGGTGATTTTTTAATTATTATTTTTTTATTGTATTTTATTTTATTTTTATTTTTTATTTGATTATTTTATTTTTTTAATTTTGCCGATTTTTTTCAGCGCAAAAATAAAGGCATTCGTATAGTTGGTGTCATATTCAAATGGCATGTTAAAGGTATTTGGATGAGATTTTTGATGTTTCCTTAACATTTGAATATATTTACGGATTCGCGTCCTGATTGTTGAATCGAATTATTCTTAAACCTGCTTTCAAATTGACAATGTTACAGAAAAAGGGAAAGTTTTCATTAATACATTGCTTAAGCTTAAGTCACATTTTACTGACTTTTAAACTTTCAAGCCGATTTTCAAAATTTTATATATTTTACAGTGAAATAGGAAACTTCAGTGTTCACTTTTGTTTATTTTTTTAAAAACATCGCTATACAAATATAGATTCAATTTGAAATATACGAAAGTATAAGATAAATTAAACTATCGGGTCTGTTCTGTAAACCGAATCGTTTTGCAAAACGAGAAATTTTTAAAAAACTGTCAATGTTTATTTGGTGTTCTACAAATTACTGAATTTGGTGACATTCGAAATTAAGTTGAATAAAATATTTGGACGTCAAAGTCAGTTGTTAATAAAAAAATCACACTGTAAATAAAAAATAAGCATTTAAAATGCCCAGTTCTAAATCTTTTGAGTTAGACTGTTTTTAAAACCAAGTTTGTACATTTAAAAGTATCAAACTGCATGTGATTTGGTTACAATTTGGGATTAAAGGCCTTAAATTGTTAATTATAATTGTTTTTTGATGTTTCTTCAGTGATTTATTGGAATAATAAAATATTAAATTTACGAGTACTTTCGACCAGTGCCTCGTTTCTGTAAGGAATGTGAGAACTTTTCGAGTCGAAAAAGTAGTTATCATCCTGTGAAACACAGGGTGAGTAAGAAGAAAACTGTATTTGTTGAGATTTTTTGTAAGTTTATATAATTTTTTATGTGAGTAACCCTTTGTAAAATGGGACAACCAATATAATTATTTAATTTTTCTCGATGCGAGAACTTCTCACAAGTTACAGAAATGGGGTACAGGTACGCTTACTCGATTTAAAAACGATTAAGACTATGTGAATTCGGTTTAGAGAACACTAAAACTTTTATTTCGTTTTGAAAACGAGAAATTTGTTCGGATTCGGCTTACAGAACAGGGCCGTATTATTCCATATGAGATCAAGTCGAAAAAGATAAGCAGCACTACAACTTCCTGAAAAATGGCGCAGAATAACTGACATTTCTCCCAGGTGTACTTTTGAATGTGAAGATTACGAGCGTACCATTGACTCAAAATCAGCTTATATGGACTTAGATCTATATTCTTATAAATTTATTGACTACCATGATTTTGTACTAGACTGAAGTTTAATACACCTTTTTTGCGAGTTGATGTATTGTGATCTAAATTTGTTTGTCTCTTAATTTTTGTTGTGTTTTTAATTTTTTCTTTCTTGCTTTAAAGGGTTAAAGAATTATATATAAGTTAAAATTTTTAGTTTTTTTATGGACATATATTTGCTCCTTAAGAGCTCTGCTTGCTATGAATTGAATTAAATCCAGATTGGTCACGTTTTGTAAATTTCGGGCTTACTGTCCATCTGTAGAACCTCTATTTTGCGGGCGGCTATTTTTTTGCTAGAATTACATGTTTTTATAAACTATTGATACCTCTATCTCGCATGGGTTTTTGTTTAGAATAGCTGATTTCAAAGCAACACGTACAAAACTGAAGACTTGCTAAAATAGTTTTCTATATATCTGTGGCAAAAAGGAAAAAGTGCTTAAGTCGAGATAAGCTGATTTTGAGTTAATGGTACCTCCGTTATCTGCATATTCGAAAGTACTCCTAGTCAAAATTTCAATTAATTTGTGTTACTTTTCAGGATGTTAAAGCACTGCACTCAAAAAAAAAATAACTAAAACTTTGGAAAATGTTCTAAATTTGAGTAAAAAAAAGTAGTCGTATGGCGTCAAAGCTGTTTTTACTTGAAACTAGAAAAATATTTACTAAATTTCTAGTTCATTCATGAACTAGTTTATAGTAATTATTATATTTTCATATTTAAGTAAAATTTTCCTAAAATTTCCTCAATGTACATTGTACATACATCCAGTTTGAAAACTATTCGTGACAACTGAAAATTTTTTGTATGAGACCTACACTTATCCACTTCTATCCTTAAAGTACGAGGGCGGTTCGGAAACTTCTTAGCCTATCAATGAAAGAGAATAGTTAGTTTTTCAAAAATATTTTTATTTTTCAATATAATCTCCTGAAACTTCAATACACTTAGTCCAACGCTTTTCTAGCAATTCTATCCCTTGATTAAAATAGTTTTCCTCAAGGTCTTCAAAATAGTGGTTTATAACTGTAATTGCATCTTCCTTTGAGGTAAAACGCTTGCCAGCAAGGAATTTTTTTTAGATTTGGGAACAGGTAAAAGTCACTGGGAGCCAAATCAGGAGAATAAGCTGGGTGGTCAAGCAACTCCTACTTTAATTCGTTGATTTTAGCCATTGTTAAAACACTCTTGTGCGCTGGTGCGTTGTCTTGATGAAAAATTATTTTTTTGTGTTGTAAGCCAGGACATTTTTCTCGAATTTGTACATTTAATTGATCCAAAAGGTTGCAATAGTACTCTGAATTTATTGTTTTACCCTTTTGCAGATATTCAATCAATAAAATACCTTTGAAGTCCCAAAAAACCGTTGCCATAACCTTACCAGCCGATTGAATTGTTTTTGCCTTCTTTGGGGCACTTCCTCCAGCTTCAGTCCATTGTTTGGATTGTTCTTTTGTCTCTGGAGTTTAGTGGTGGATCCATGTCTCATCAACAGTTATGAAACGACGCTTAAAATCCATTTTATTTCGCTTAAAACGATCCAAACAAGCTTGAGAAATGTTCATTCTTATGCGTTTTTGGTCGACTGTTAACAAATGCGGCACCCATCTTGCAGAAAGCTTTTTCATCTGTAGTCCTTCATGCAAAATTAAATGGACTCGATCATTTGAGATGCCCATGATATTAGCTATTTCACGCACTTTTATTCGTCGATCATTTAATACCATCATATCATGCACTTTGGCTACAATTTCTGTTGTTGTTGCTGGGTTTGGACGTCCACTACGTGGTTCATCTTCAATGCTTGTACGACCACGTTTAAATTCAGCAACCCAATTTTTTACTGTTGCATATGAAGGAGCACTTTCACCTAACACATTCGCCATATCATTATGAATTTCTTGTCCCGATAAACCTTTTTTATGTAAATATTTAATGACACCACGCATTTCTAATTTTTCCGTTGTTAAAAAATCGCGGATGCGTCTTTTGTGAACACCTGTTTCTATATGAAGGAGTTGCCAGATCGAAGCAAAATTTAACATGTGTTCATAGCAGAGATGGAAGTTTCCAAAACACTAGAAGAAAGAAGAAAAAGTTTCCGAACCGCCCTTGTATTTTATTTGACTATGACGCATTCGTTGGAAAGTAGCCTATACCGAATTTGAGGACTATAACTAATGTATATCTAATATAATAATATAGGTTACTGAAATTTTATTTTGTTTGAGTGGTGCCATCATTCCTCCTCCTATACCGAAAGTCTTCTGCTGTGCCGTGCACAAATTCATTAATACAATTAAAAATTTAATTGAATCAATTAAATTATTATTATTATAATTAAAACCATTAATTGCTGAATACTTTTTTCTGTGTACACATTCATATGCATTAAATACAAACAGCTACTTCAATTTTATTTATTTATATAGATTTCTACGTAAATTATATTTTACATAAATAATTGTGCATATATGTACATTCATATGTATGTATGTATGTGTGTATGTATTTGTACATATTTTGAAAAATATTCTGCTGACGAAACCTTAACTTTCACCTTTTTCTGCTGTTTATTAGGACCCTTTTGTTACACTGTGACTATATCCTTGTACTCGTATTTGTATGCTATACCATCTCTAATATCTTTATTATCATCATATTTCTATTACAGCCACTAGTTTTTATGCAATCGTTTACAGTCGTGTGGGTATTTGATTTAGAATTTAATTCTATTTGCACACGTGTCTTAAATTGTCAAACTTATCATCATGACCACAAAATACACAATATTTGAAGATACAAAAATAGAAAATGTTTCGCAAGGAAAAGAAACAAATAAAAAAAAATCTAAAAATGAATTCATAGATTAACTGTGACACAGCAAAGGTTTCCTTTTATCTACAACTGCTAGGGACTTATTTGTGATAGAAACGACAAACACTTCAATTGTATGCAGGGCGACAGGCTGACAGGCTGACAGGCTCACAGTCAGATAGATGTAGTTGCTCACAGGAATATACTACAAATTTACTCGTAGTATCCCAGTTGCTCATGTATTGCAGATATATTAAACGATGGCTAAAAGACATTAGAGAATTGTGAAAGACATTTCGACGACAGCTCAAATAAGTCGCTGGCGAAATCTGGCGTAAAAACGGTCAATACCACAGAAGCGACAATTTCCATATTCCATTTGCAATAATGGCTGAATATATAAAACAGAAATCTACATCAACTGACACCAAACACAGTGGACCAAACACAAAGAACGCTGATGATAAAGGTGAAGTGGCCTTTGAAAACAGCAAGTTGTTCCGTTCTACTACGTATTTTTCAGAATATTTACAATTAACTTTGGTGTTATTTGTTCATTAATAATTGTCACATGTAATTTGGCTTACAAAGATATACGAACCTTAGCCTCATCAAATCATAAATATAGAGAACAGACTTTAATTAATATTTTTAACACACAAATAAATGTTTTTTGTTTAATTTTTTTCGTTTAATTTAAATTATTGACTGACTTAGCTGGTATTCGAACTGAGGCTACATAGCAATAACGTCTAATTTAGGCTACAGCACCAACAGTCCAACATAATCATGTATTTGATTGTAGACAACACACGACTTATCGCCCAGATTGTCATCAACAAAGTCGAAAGTGTTTAATTGAGGACAAGATGCAAGACATTGTCGCTCGGATTGTCGTGAAAGACGATTTCCTTTAAATTGTCTAATAGAAAACTAAATAACAGAGAATACGTATATTAGGTTAGGAAGGGTGCTGCTATAGAGCACCTCTACTCGGAGACCCTCTTGGGGTCCATTGTGATTCCCTAAATAACAGAGGATAAGTCGTACAATCATCATTGATGACAATGTCGTGCAATGCAATCTGGCCAACTGGGATATAGTATACAAACATACAGGCAATGAAATGAAAGTGATAAAAAGGAATTTGTGTGATTTAACTTCATACAGATGACTGGATGTCTGTCAAATGGACTTACTATTATAAAACTTATAATATAATAAAATAATTAGGAAAGAAATTGCAATATATGTACATATAAGATAAATGTGTGTACATATGTGTATAAGTATATGTGAATAATATTCATCGAGTTCAATGATTTTAAAAAAAAACCTCCCAACACAAATGGAAACTGTATAACTCAGAATATTAAATTAATCTGTATTATATTTTTTATCGAGCTATAAAACAAAACAAAAAGTGGATCTTCTGTCATTCACTTTTTGTTTGACAGTCCTTCATAGCAGACTGCTATGGATTTGAGAATAAAGTGGAAAAGATATAATTTCGTGAGTTTAAAGTAACTAGAATAAGCTTTATAAATACTATGAGGACTCTTCGGCTCTGGACTGATTTTCGTTGTGTTGTTACAAGTAGGAAAAATGCCGAACGCACCCGAAATATTTGAAAAATAAAATACACGATATGGTATTGAAAACTCGAAGTTATGAAAGTGAGACAGATTGTGAAAGCCCTACGCATCTCATATGGCTCAATGGTTTCAATTTTGAATGATCAGTAGGGTATGAGAAAGCTTTTATCAAGATGGGTGCCTCGTTTGCTCACAATAGAAAATAAACCCAATTAGGCGGCAACTTCGCAATATGCATGAGTTTTTGCTTTGTTCCGCAGCCGTGAACAAAACATGGATTCACAGCAAAACGCCAGAGGCCAAATATCAGTGAAACAGCTAGTTTCTTGTGGGTGCATCGGCACCAAGAAAGGCCAAGGTATTTTGGTCAACCAATTAAGTTCTTTGGAATTAACATGGTATAATCCACATTGAGTACCTTGAAAAAGGCAAAATAATCAATGGCAAATATTATGCCCATTTGTTGAGTTGATTTAATGAGAATTTAAAAAAAATACCGCATTTGGCCAGGGAAAAAGCTCTTTGCATCAGCATAATGTAAAGGTGCACACCTGAGAGTGACAATGAGTACTAAAAAAATATAAAAAATATATAAATACATAAGTAAGTAGTCCTAATTTTAGTAACTGCATATAATTATAATTGTAGCGCAAACAATTGGTAAGCTCGCATATTTTCTCTCAAGCAACTATGACTATAGTCGATTCCAACATACAAGAGCATCTCTACTTTATGCAAAAAACTAATTTACGCTACAACTAAAAATAAAAAGGTACATGCGTATCTCGTACTTATAGCCTAAGTAAGCTTGTACTCAGGCTATGGATATTTAACCGGACAAAAAAATATACACATTATACTCGGGATATTTATGCATTATTCGCCACCGTATACATACATTTGTGTATACAAAATGGAATGGAAAATTTGTGGGGGTGTGTGTGGCTGTTTGAAAACATCCCTTATGTGTTTGTGTAAACAAAATATTCCTGTATATACGCATGAGTAGTCGATTCATAGTCAGAGTATTTTAATACTTATGCGTGTGATTGTAGCTCTCACAGTCTATAAATTTTAAATATAGTGGTTTGTGCTGCGTGATATAAAAAATATGCATAAACATTGTTGTTGAATGTTTATACTTATACGTATTCGGTTTAAAATTAATGCGTGTGTTTGTATATATACTTGAAACGATACTGTCGTTTGTCGTTGGGCTTCATTAATTCACTATTCCTTAATCCGCCCTATTTTCCCAGACTTAAACCCGAGTGGTTAGTGCTTATTTCAAAACCTGAAGAAATGATTCGACGGAAAGAGATTTTACTAACACAATGAAACCACCTCTCACACAAAAACATATTTTGATGACAATTTCGAGAAATTCGGACTACAAATAAAATGATTTTTTTATCCAAAAATCTGTGTTTAATTTAAGAAGTCATTGACTTATTGACCCCAAGTAAACGAAGTCATAATGTCTATGATCGTTTGTTTATAATTCGATTAAGCTAAAGTTGGTATTGCTTTATAGGCCAAATTACATGTGATCATTTTTACGGAAAAAATTGCACTAAAGGCAATTGCAAATTATTGGCATTACGAAGGCCGCCATACCTGCATCATCAGCGTTCTTGTATATATTCGGTGGACTGTGTGGTTCAGGGAAGGAAAATGACTTCTTGGATTTTGTACCAACTGTGAAAACAAAATGTACTTTTTGGACCATGACGGTACCATTTTTTTAATATTTATTAATAAGAGCGGAAACGTAAAAAATGTGTAAACATTTAGAAGTAAACAATAAAAAACAGAAACTTAACAAAAATATGTATAAAAATTCAGTATAAAAAATTAAAAATAACATAAAAAAATAATAATTATTACATTCATAGAGATCGGTTATCCTAAATAAAACACACACAAAAAAATTAAAGACAATATAGGCAAAATTAATGTTACCATATCATCGGTTGGTTTCTGGTTTTCTGCAGACATAATGTATTTTGTATATAATGTGCCCCAAACCAGGAACAAACCGATGATATAGTAAAACATTGGCATTTTTAAATTGTACCAAGTAACTCGCGGTAGTACCACGGTGCCAACGAGGTCAAAAATTTACCATAAAAAGTACAATCGTACCATTATTTCCATTTGTGGTGTGGTTTCAATTGCTGTAAACTTCGGCCCTATAGATACACATATTTTTCAATGCAAATGGAATATGTGAATTATTTCGATTCAAACTTGATTTTTTCGATTGAAAACTTTTAGTGTAAAATAAAACTGAAAACGTTTAATGTAAAAAGCTCAAATTCAACATCACTAATTTGCAACAGTCTTTCGGTTGTGTTGGTTGTTCTGAACGTTATATTCCATTTTGTATGGACTTTATATCCATTTCGAAAACTTTGGAAATTGAAGAAATAACCCTGGGAATTATTTCAGTTATTTGTGCAACCATGATTCACAATCATTTATGATCTCCTGAATAGCATTATTCCCGAGTTCATGCCTATTTCATGTCTAAGGTTAACTTTTTTTTGTGCTTTTAAAGTGAAACTTTCCAAAAGTTTCAACAACAGTTGGTGGTAGTGTTCTAATATTGCTTCCTGCTAAGTCTTCGCGTCACCTGTTTTATTTTGCATCCCAAACTAGTGTAATTTATTATCCGCAAATGAAATATTATCTCTTTTTTTTTGCATTGATTTATTTAATATGCTCCTAGTATTTATTAAGAATGGTCAAGAACATATTTTTATTTGCTATATATTTGTTTTTTTCCAAGTAGAATATTAAACACTCAACTTGTACTACTTGCATATTTATTCTGGTCATACACAATTTGCATACGATTTAAAACAAATCTGCTATAAATAAATAATGTTCAACAAAATATATTTATAGCTGCATAAAACCACTTTATATATTTTATTTTTATCAATAAATTATAAAACAACTCATTTACGTTATGCAACTTTATTTAAAATTCTAGACCCGAATTCATCTTTTATTGCTTGAATTGTTATAATTTAAAAACTGAAATTAAATTTATACATTCGAACTAATTTGGGTAAGTGTTTATTCAGAAATGGTTGTATGTACTAGTGATGGAGATTGAATATAAATTGTCTTAATGCATGTTAACCCATTAGAGACGGGAGAAAATCAAGAATTCTAATCGAGTGATGAAAACTCAACAATTTTAAAAATAATTTCCCTGATATTTCTGGAGTAAATATTCGGAGAATAAGGAGTAAGATTATAAATAGTGGGGCGAATTTGGAGTTATCAAATAAATTGTCAGTCTTATTGATACTGACGTTTATTTCGGTGGTGAGTCACAAAACTGAAATATTTTCGTTTAGGAATAACATAATTGTAATTCATGTATTTAATTTGAAAAACTAAACATTATCTATATCAACTGACACCATACACAGTGTACCAAACACAAAAGAACGCTGATGATGAAGGTTAAGTGGCCTTCGAAAACAGCTAGTTGTTCCGTTCAACTATGTGATAGTCAGAATATTCACAACTAACTTTGGTGTTATTTGTTCATTAATAATTATGACATGTAATTTGGCTTACAAAGCGATACGAACTTTAGCCTGTTCAAATCATAAATATAAACATTATTAAATTAAATATCTGGCAAAAGTTGAAGATAATATTTGCATTAAATGCACTTAGCTACATAAATATATGTTCTTTTATTAAGCGGTTCTTAGCTTTAAATTTAAATTCAACAAAAAGTGTGGGAGATATCATCGACAATTTTATTTGCCTGAAAGGCGTGCGGAACATTATCCGGCCGAAAATATTTAAATGCGAACAAATCCTATTCTGTGTTACGATGTTCGCAAAATACTTTTTTATTCGCATTTAAAATGCAAATCAGTAATCTGCAATACGAAAACAATTATCAAAATCGCAAAATTTATTCGAATACGAAATGACATTCATAAAGCACAAAAATCTAAGTGAAAAACTATATTTTATTTATTTATTCATGAATTTGTTTTTTAAATTACCAAATAAACTATTCTATATGGTAAAGAGCAGCCTCACTGGGACTTCCAAGAGCGATTATATATGAAATTTAACAAAAAAGGATCTGAAGTTCCATGCTTTTAAAATTTAAATCGTTAAAAACTTAAAGAAAGTGACTTTGATTTACGCAAAAATGTTTGTGAAACGATGTTGGAGCATTTTCGCACTGTACATCCCATTTTTTGGAGTGATGAGGCTAATTTTCACTTAAATGGCCACATTTAATAATGGACCATTTTTTTTCGAAAATTTTCGAGGCCAGGCGACGAATGTCAACTTTGAAAATTATCGATGCATGATTACGGAATTCGTTTTGCAAAACATGCGAGCTCATCTATGGTACTATTCACACACGTGGTTTCAACAGAATGGGACGACTGCACACACAGCCAGAGCTTCGATGAATTTGCTGAACTGATCAGTGGATTTGGCGACATCCCATGGCCAAAGAGGTCGCCCGATCTAACTCCCATGAATTTCTTTTATGGGGCTACCTCAAAGAGAGGGCTTATAATAACAATCCCCAGTCTCTTGTGGCTTTAAAAGAAAATATTCGTCGAGAAATCTGCTCAATTGAACCAAGTTTACTGTAGCGTGTGGCGCAGAACTCAAGGTTCATATTTGAACAGTGCTAGGATTAATGAACAATTAAAAACGATTGCAAGCCGATGTTTTGGATCTGATAAAAAATATTTTTTGCAAGTGGATTTTTTTTCTATTCAAGAACTAAAAAAAGTTGCTACATTTATGGGTTTTCGTTTACAGGTTAGGAAATATTCGAAAAAGTATTAAAAATTTGGTTTTTTACCAACCTTGGTCCACTGTTCTGCTAATAGAGAAGTCAAATCTCGTTCGATTTAGAAAAGGAAACTTATTATGAATTAAGAACAAAATTTGCAACACATTTAACTCAAAAGTTCTACGCAATTCACGCGTATATTAAAATTTTGAAAAAAGTAGATTTTTCGCCGTTTTTTGCAGAAAAAGTGGGTTTGATTTTATAAAAAAATTTTGCACAAATAACAACCCTATTTTTTCACTTATTGCAGATATTTTTTGTTAAAAATTTTTGTTATTGAACGAACCAGATCCTCTCGAAATATACCTATTGTTGTTATAAATATCAAATTTAAAGCCTTTTTCGAATTGCAAAGCTAAAGCCAAAAAAATTCATCATGTCAACTTAATTAAGACATAATATGTTTTTAAATAGTTCCAAAAATATCTGCGTCCGGCGGAAGATAAGATATATACATCAAAAATCATGAAAAAATTCCATTTTCGGGATCTTGCCATATGGTTTTTTGGGAATTGTCGGGAACTTAAAAGCAAATTCGTTTTCTTCTTACTTTCTGTATATTAGTTGCATAATATTTTACCTAAGAAAAACTTTTCAGCCCATAATATTCCATTCAATTCTGACAATTTTCGCGATGATGTGGTTGTGTGTATGTTTATATGTAAACATCACATAAGTTAAGTATGGGTCAGCTGATCTGAAGCAAATTTTATGCATTCAAAATATGTTGAGCTCACTTAGGTGTCGTAGGAAAGGTGAATCGATTCGGTTCTGTACATTTCGAAAATTTTCGAAAACAAATATTTACAAATCTATTTTTTAAAAAAATTGCAAACTACTTCTCTGATGGATATTGTACTTTATATTAATTACATAAACGTAGTAGGTTTTGAATTAGTTTATAATTTAAGTATTTTTCATTTTTATATTTTTATTCATTCAATAAAAGTTCTTTACTTGAAAAACACCTTTCAATACATCACATAATTGGCGACGATGGAAAATTTTTTTTTTTTTTTAATTCAAAAAACTAAAGAATTTAAAATCAAATAAATTTTAACAATTGTAAATATAATTGTTATAAAAATAAAAATATGCCTGTAACTTCATCCAATACGAGTGGCACAATGACGACAACGTTGCAGACTTCGCAATTACCAGAATTTATGTGTGAATCTGAGTCGTGGCAAATTTGGAAGGAGAAATTAGAAATACAATGTGAAATAAAATGTGATGATGAAAATTTAAAAAAGGGTACGTTATTGAAATCTATTGGATCAGAACCATATAAACTGTTACATAACTTGTGCAGTCCTGGGTCTCCTGTTTCCAAAACATATCAAAATTTGTGTGATTTATTGGAAAGCCATTATATTCCTCCTGTTATTATATTCCATGAAAGAAAAAAGTTTTACGCCGCAGTTAAAGCTGACGCAGAAAGTATGTCGCAATGGTTTGCTAAAGTCAAGAAACTCGCAATTAATTGTAAGTTTGGTGCAAACTTAGATGCTTTTGTATTAGATCGCTTTGTTACTGGACTGCCCGAAAAAATTTTTGATAAATTGTGTGAAGAGGACGAAAATTTAACATTGGAAAACGCATCTTTACCACGCATTGATGAAATTTTTGCAGCTTTAAGTGGTGGTGAAATATTTTCGAAATTAGATCTGTCCAATGCTTATAACCAGCTTGTATTAGATGAGAAATCTCAACGTTTGTGCACATGGAGTACACATATAGGGACATTGAAAATGAAGAGATTACCTTTTGGTGTTAAGCCAGCAGCGGCAATTTTCCAGAAGACTATGGAAAGTACTTTAAGTGGTGTTCCAAGTGTTGTTGTGTATCAGGACGATATTACAATTACAGGTAAAACAATAGCAGAACATACTAAAACACTTAAAATCGTTTTTAATAAGCTGAATATAGACAAATGCAAATTTTTTGCAGGATAAAGTGTCGTATTTAGGATTCACAATTGATAAAAATGGCCTACAAAAAAACAGTGATAGGTATAAAAGTGTAATCAATTGTCCGGTACCGCAAAATATTACTGAAGTTAGAGCGTTTATAGGAATGTCGAATCATTATTCCAATTTTATTGAAAATTTCACCATGAAAGTAAACCCCCTGTATGAATTATTAAGGAAAAATGTAAAATTTTAATGGTCGGAACGGTGTCAAAGGGCTTTTGAACAGATTAAATTTGAAGTGTCTTCAGATCAAGTTCTAGTGCATTTTAATAGTTCATTACCAATAATTTTAACTACAGATGCAAGTAACATAGCTGTGGCAGGTGTATTATCTCACAAATTTCCGGATAACACAGTTAAGCCTATAGCTTTTGTATCTCGTGCTTTATCAAAAAGTGAACGTAATTATAGTACGTTAGAAAAAGAAGCACTAGCAATTAAATATTGTGTAATTAAACTCAGACAGTATTTACTAGGACATTTTATTTTGAGAACGGATCACAAACCGTTAAAATTTTTGTTTGGTGAAAGTAAGGGATTACCACAAATGGCTTCGGCGAGGGTCAAAAGATGGGCATTTATATTGTCAGATTTCAATTATTCAATTGAATATATAAAAGGTAAGCAAAATGATGCTGATGAGCTTTCAAGAATTCCGCAATCTGAAACTGTACCTGATGAGGAAGAAAGCAACTTTATAAATTTAGTTGAATCGGAAAATTACTTGAACTTAACATTCAGAGATATTGCTAGAGAGAAAAGACGTGATCCAGTACTTTCTAAGGTAGTAGATGCTATATATTCTGGATTAGTAAAAAGGTTAGAAGGCAATGAGTTTGAACCTTTTAAAAGAAGATCTGTTGAACTCTCAGTTGAATACGGTTGTATTCTTTGGGGTTATAGAACTGTAGTTCCTCCTAAACTACAAAAATCTGTACTTAATCAACTGCATCGCTCTCATATGGGCATTGTTAAAACTAAGGGTTTAGCCAGGTCATATATCTGGTGGCCCAATGTGGATATTGATATTGAGAAATTAGTTAAAAGTTGTGTACATTGTCAAGAAATAGGATATAGTCCAGAGAAGTCCGTGCTGATACCATGGCAACCTCCGAGTTCAGCTTGGAGCAGGATACATTTAGATTTTGCAGGCCCTGTAAAAGGTTACTACTTATTAGTAATTATAGATTCCTTTACTAAATGGGTAGAAGTTTTTAAAACTAAAGATATAACATCTTTGTTTACTATTCAGTCATTAAGAAGATTATTTTGGTAATATGGATTAGTAGACACAATTGTGAGTGACAATGGTAGACAGTTCACCTCTAAAGATTTCAATGATTTTACAAGTATGAATGGTATTAAGCATATTTTAACTGCACCTGGTCATCCAGCATCAAATGGTCAGTCGGAGAATTTTGTAAGGACTTTAAAAAAATCACTAATTGCATCATTGAATAGCAACGTTAATCATAATTTTGACACTATTTTGAATCAATTTCTTTTTGATTATAGAAACTCAAAACATTGTACAACAGGAGAAAGCCCTTCAAAACTATTTTTAGGTAGATTACTTAAGTCTCGTTTAAGTTTGCTAAAACCTCCTTTAGTTAGGGATCAGATCATAAAGAGTCAGGAGAAGAACATTGAAAACCAAAGGGTAAAAGATTAGTAGATTTTAACTCTGGTGACACATTTTTTATACGTGATTATAGGGATCCTAACAAACATAAATGGTCTGAGGCTAAAGTTAAAAAGCAATTAGGTCCTAGATCTTATATTTGCATACACACTCATAATAACAGAGAAATCAAACGTCACTGTAATCAAATGCGTAAAAGGGAGCTGCCTATTGACATTGATTCCAAGGATCTAAGTGATTTTTCATAAATCTTCCTAAGAACTAAATTCTGAACGTTTGTTACGACCACGAAGGGATGGTAAAGCTGTTAAAACTTAATTGCAAACTTTACTTAAACACTATTTAAACTACTTCTGTTTTATATTAACTTTTTATGTATTGTTATTTCTACATTTTAATCTACTTTTAAAATGTCTCAATACAATTGAGACATTTTTAGATTTAATTGAACTGTAGTGAATTTTAATCTGAAATAATTTCTTAATCAGGCTTGAGTTCAGTAATTTCAATTCTTATTGAATGAAATATTTTTATTAATTAATGTGAGTATCTAAAGAAGAGAAGAAAAATTAAACTAGACTTTTAGCTGGGGGAAATACCGATATTTTTCTGTGCAGTCACGCACTTCATCAGCACCCATGTCTATCTACTGGGGTAGAGATTATTATTAACATCAGCTATTTAACTTAAATTTCTATGAAATGGAATATGGGAATTGATTGTGTATACAATTATTGATTTACCTTTGGCAAACACATTTGTAAGTATCACTATAGCCACTACAATAATACTTATATGTATGTACCGATGGTGCATATAATAATTAATGTGATGATCGTAAAAGATAAGTAAGAAACGTACATAGGTAGAGTGATATAACTTCGTGCTAACCTAAATAGAAAATGGAAAAACAGAAAATGAATAGTGATACTTACAAATGTGTTTGCCAAAGGTAAATCAATAATTGTATACACAATCAATTCTCATATTCCATTTCATAGAAATTTAAGTTAAATAGCTGATGTTAATAATAATCTCTACCCCAGTAGATAGACATGGGTGCTGATGAAGTGCGTGGCTGCACAGAAAAATATCGGTATTTCCACCAGCTATAAAGTCTAGTTTGATTTTAATTCTCTTCTTTAGATACTCACATTAATTAATAAAAATATTTCATTCAATAAGAATTGAAATTACTGAACTCAAGCCTGATTAAGAAATTATTTCTGATTAAAATTTAATACAATTCTAAATTCTTATCTAAGATTTATTATCAATCTTAAGTAAGGGCATGATAGATATTGTACTTTATATTAATTACATAAACGTAGTAGGTTTTGAATTAGTTTATAATTTAAGTATTTTTCATTTTTATATTTTTATTCATTCAATAAAAGTTCTTTACTTGAAAAACACCTTTCAATACATCACATTCTCAATCATATGTTGAATATTTTTGTACAAAAATGTTAGGTTTCTAAAGCTTTTAAAAACATTTGATTAAATAATCTTCGATAAGATGCAGTGTAAAGACTAACTAAGCCAATAATTAATTATTTAATCTCTCTGATACTAAATCAGTTAAAATCATCCTTTTAAATTATTCCATACAATTTCTTATATATTCTAGGCAGCATTGGAAGTAGTTAATTGTTGTATTCAGTGTTTTGGTTTATTTTATTTTGAGTTTAACTTCAATTAATTTTTTAATTATTTATTTTAATTGAAATTATATGTTCTTAACCAAAAATAAAAAACTGTTTAAAAATAAATACTTTGTTAATGAAATGATGAAAAATTAAAAAAAAAGCTTTTGGATTTTCTCAAGTTTAATTTTTTTTCTCTGTAATTTTCAAGACATTGTCGCAACTGTCTCACCTAACTAATAATCAAAAATAACTTTCCAAACTTTTGTGTTCCAATTTCAGATTTAAGGCATTATTGTTCCAACTTCGTTTTAAAAGGGTTAATTTTATATATTTTGTTTTTTATATACACACATATATATATGCATCAGATTTCATGCCACATCACATTGGCTTTGTCCACCATGAGAATAAAAACAAACATTTGTAATCATAAGTTTAAGTCTAGTAGAGACAAAATATAAAATTATTTGTGCATTGAATAAAGGCGACTACAAGAGGCGCTTTAAGTTTTCAAACTAAATATGGCATAATGTTCAAAAAATAATACAAAAAAAAAAATTTAATTTAATTTAATAATACATACTAAGTTTTTCAAAGAAATAAGAGTTCTTAGTCAAAGAGAAAAACTCTTCATAATACACTCATAGCCAAGTCCAAACATGAAACCCAATGAAGGAATTACTTTCTTCAAAAACTTACGAGTATCAAATATATTACGTATGCTTTAAATGACTCTTATGAAAAACAAGTTTAATATTCTAATCTTTTCTACACATTTAACACATATATGTAGATAATGTTAGAAATCAATTGACTAATTTTAGCAGACCACTTCTGTAGAGCACCCAGTTAGCACAAGGGTCTCTGCGAAATGCTTAATTCTTCAAGGACACAGAGCACGATAGGATTACACCATGTTTAAAAAAATTTGGGGAATGCAAATTATGACACTTTGGGTCTAATGCATAAAAACTGAGCTTTAACTCAAGTTAAGTCTGCTGAGTACGATCTCAAGCACTGAGCACAAATATACCACTTAGAGCTACACTTAATATTTTTATGCATACAAAATGTACCTTTTGCTCAAAATGTTTGAGTCGAAGCACATGCTCATGTTTTATGCATTAGACAGACCCTTTATGTCATGTTGTTAATTTCGACACTGATGTCTAAGGATAACCTTTCGAAACCTTTTCAGCTTCGATTATAGCCTCAGGCAGATCGAAAATTCAATATTATCAGAGAATATTTTCAATATAAGATCATTAACCATTTTTCAACCTTGAAATTTTATTTGCTTGAACAATTTTTTTTATAGATTACATATTTGTTTTTTAATGATTTTTCTATTACATTTTTTTACTTGTCGTTTTTAACATATTAGTTCGACATATTAGTGAATTTTGTTTTTTGATCACGAGAACAGTTTGAAACTACGAAAATTTTAAATTTAAATATATGTTCACAGAAAAAAATATTTCTTTAATCAACGCCTTTAATCGAAAAAAAAACGAAAATCAATTGATTAGTAGACTTAATTACATTCTTGGTTAAACTTTTCATTACTTAAATAAAAAAACAGGTATAGTTTATTCAATTAAATTTTTAATTGGATTTTTGTATTATTTTAATTAAAGGTGTTAATTCAAGTTTAAGTTTGTCAGTGCTTATTACAAATATTATATAACAAATTATTTAAATATATACAGCCTTATTTATAAAAATTATTAATGCTTAATAAAGGGTTTATGCAACAGATTTTCATAAAAAAAATTTCTAATTTAACCTATATAAGGCCCAAATATTTTTTATAAACAAGGAATAAACGATTTAAAATTATGAGTCAAAATTTGTTAAAAATAAAATAAATCTCCTGTATAAATACGTGTATTTGTTGCTGTATTTTTTTTTTTTTTTTGCTTTTTAGAACACTTACTTGACAAACTGCACAACAGCTTTTTTGTATGAAAAATTCAGAAACATTACAATGCGCTCTAAAATTTAAATTATTTTATATTTTGTAAATAAACATTTTCAAATTATTAAAATACTTAGACAAAGTGAAAAAGTGCTTGGAAATCATTATATCTCCGAGAAAAGGGACATAGTGTGTGAAAATGAAGTTTTGAGAAAAACGCATTTAAAAAATAAAATTTTAATTTTTTTCTCATTTTTATCGATTTTGACACACACCCGTTTTTTGACACACTAGGTCCCTTTTCTCGGAGAAGGTTACATATATGAAAAATTACCAAATACATTATAAGCTAAAACTTTCTTATCGGCAGATAGGTGTCAGTCATATCGGCTTTTTTCACTTTCCAGAGGTCAATGAAAATATTTTTCTTTTTTTACGTTCAAGAGATTATTTTTCTCCACAACTTTTTGATTACGAGTATTGTTGTTGTTGCATCCATTTTTTAAGTTGAAAATGTTTTATTCGGTATCTATTCTCATTAACCAGCATAAACATTATCAGCTGCTTCCGGTCATTTCAACTTGGCAGCACCGAATTCAGCACAGCGAAAACAAGGTTGCCTTTCAAAAAAGAAACTTAAAACCAACCTAAAACAAATTCAAAAAAGGTTTCAAGTTGATTTTATAAAATCATTTTGTATTGTAAAACCAGGTTTTAATAGTTCCTTTTAGCATTAAAACCAACTTTTATTAAAACTATTGTATTAATATTTTTCACTCAGTGTTGAGATCTGTATTTTTATTCCAAATTACTGTTTGAAGCTCTATTAATTAGCAGCTCATTTTTTGCACTTGTATCCTTAATTGTCTTATAGTATCTCGATTTAGAGGAACTTTAAAACATTGCTGATGGATTTGAAACGCACTACAGCGAATTAGGAGCCGAAGTGCTGAAATTAATGCAATAAAATGAATTGCAGGTAATATTACTGCTGAAATTGATCAAAATCGGTTATGGCAGAAAAACTTTAATAATAATATCAAGAACTTCTTTTAGCTTTTGTTTTTTTATGTTATAGCAGCAAATTATAAATACAAAATCAACCTTTGTTGCAATAAATGGGTCAGATGTTAATATGTAACACAAATGCTCCCAATGTGCTGTAGGGTGAACAAACAAATAAATATTAAATAAATTCATTCTAGCACTAAACTCAGTTGTGTTCATTAGGGATGTAACGAATATTCGCATTCGCTTTCGCATTCGCAAATTATTCGCTTACTTTTTATATTTGCATTCGCTTTCGCATTCGCTAAAATGTAAGCGAATTTTTCAAGCGAATACTAACAAAAAAAAAATTATTTCTTTTATGAAAAACGTCAAAAAAAATGAAAATTATTTTAAGCCAATATAAAAAAGATACATACAAGAAAAGCATTCTAATCAAAGCTTTAAAATTTTAGTGGAAAAGTTTTATATAAATAATTTCTCGTAGGTATCAAAATTAAACCAAATTGCAGCGGTGTTTGGGAATGTTTTTCAGTTTTTGAAAAAGATAAGGCAGTGTTGGATTTCTGTGCTTAAGACTAGTCTGTTCAAACTTTTGAAAAAATGTTGAGCACCATTCATTACTTCGTACAACAAATTTCAAATCCAAACAATATTAATTAGTCCTTGTTTGTTGTAAATGTCACGCGAAACAAGTGCCACTCATATTATTTGTCATGAAAATTTAAATTATTGAAGATATATTTCATATGTTTTTCATAAGATGAACAGAGTACTACTTCCGCAAGATTTTTTCAGGAAAAATTCACTCCAAGTTTTCTTAATCTGTATTTTGACAGCATTTCACATGAAATTTTGAACAGAGTACCAGGCTTTAGAGCCAAAGTACCAATTGGTTGATTGCCTAACATTTTGTAAACTTATTATTATTAATTATTATCTATACTTACTCTTATATAAATTTATTTGCAAGTGATATTTTAAGGAATTGTAATATTTGCATTCGCTTTCGCTTTCGCATTCGCATTCGCTAAACTGGTATTCGTTACATCCCTAGTGTTCATTTATATAAAAAATATATGTACATTGTACATACATATTGTATATCTTTTTTATAATTCTCGTCCACTTGCATAAATAATACTAAAGTGGCATCAAAACTAAACGAATAAAAAATACGAAATAAATATAAAATACAACAAATGAAAAATAAACGTTACGAGACTTTCATACAGCATCAACATGATAAAAATCTTCTATAAAACACCAAAAGAATAGATGAACACTTTAAATGTTATGAGGCGGTGGTACGAGTAATAAACTACAATTTTATACTAGTGCTGGCAAAATGTTAAGTTGTGAATACAATGACTCGGGTATTTGCAAGTTGTCTTGTATACGGGGACAGTTAGATTTTTAAAACAACTAATGAAATAATATATATAAAAAAACAACTATAGGTACATGGAAAAATGTAGGGTCTTTTGAAAGCACTCAACTTTGAGCATAATTAAGGCACTGAAAACCAAGGGGGTATTACAAACTAAAAAAAAAAATATGATACAAATCAGTGATCTGCAATGAATCGTTTTTTCGCTATGCATACTGAATCATGAAATTTTAAATATAAGTGAGTAGACATCATTTAAACTTAACTACTCTGATTTACGCATATTCACGATGACATTCATTTATACGATTGATTTATACGACACTGATTTATACGATTCACGATGACATTGATTTTTACGTAAGTATAGGTTGAAATAAATATGAATGCAATGTCGACATCATAGTCATACCACACTCACACTCATAAATCACCACAGTTTGATTTCTAATTTCAGGAAAATACTTATACTACTCACATTAATTCAGCTCACTCAACTCATGCATGTAACATACATATTTAAAAGTTTACAGTCTGTTTGTGTAAGACGTTGACGACGGAAATCTAGACGTTTCTGTAATAGATTAAACAAAAGTTGTACAAGTTTCCTCTAATCTATTACAGGAACTCCAAGATTTCTAACGGCAACGTCTTACACAAAGAGACTGTAAACTTAGCAAGTACAGCGATGCAAACTTGGTGCTTTTGGCACTATTTGTAGTGCTTTTTGAAAAACCAAAACTCCAAAATGTGAAGGCGTTAGTGTCAAACTAACGAAAAGGCAATTAGTTCTTTTAAGAAATTTGAGTATTTCTTTTACTTTAATTTAACTACTTTAATAAAAACGTGGTATTTATTTTTTCAGTGTAAATCATACCTTTTTCGTCTGATATGTTTCATTAAAGATGTTGATACTATTGCCGAAATAGAGAACAGCTTAGAAAATAATAAACCCTACTAAACATTATTCACGTTAGTGCTTATTACGCTTTTTAGTGCTCTTTTTAAATTTTGATGTGGCTTTAGAGCCAAAAAAGTGGGCATCACTGATTACAAGCCATGCTTCAACACTACTCACGTTTTCACTACTTATTGCTGTTCTCTGATTCAAATGCAGCCATCAACACTTAATAATAATATATATATCACTGCACAAAAATGCAGACCTGTCCTCTAAGGACCAAAAATTGCACTACAACAGGAATTTAATGGGAAAATTAACTAAAAATTAAATTTTTTGCACTTGTAACACTTTTGCTTTTAGCCACTTAACTATATATGATATAGTATCTATAATATAGAATTTATAAACTAGCGGCATTTGGAAAACTTTACATTTTCTTAGAGTTTTTTAATCACATTCTTTCGTTCACGTAGAGTTGCGAAAAATATTGTTAAAAAAATTCTTGTTAGGGAGCCTCAAAGTTCTTTTTTATGCCAGATACTGAATGGAGTTACAAAATCCAAATTTTTTTTTCCTTTTAATTGAAAGCCAGCAAATGTAACCAAATAAAAAGTATTGGGTAAATAACAGTAGCAGCAGAATTTTGCACAAAAGCCATAAAAAAAAGAATGAATAACAACTTAGGAGTAAGAATATAGCCAACAAAAAAGTATCTACAGAATTAAAAAGTCTCATATTCCATGCACACACTAGTCGTATATGGCACGAGTTTGTACCCAACAAACATTTCATATAAATTTAAGAGCAATAATAGTTTAGAAAATAAATTTAAAATGATAGATAGCGCACAAGCTGTAGGCAAAATAAATTGCTTGCTTATGTAGTTCTACATACAGGGTTATACATTTAGTGGTTTCAAAATCGCCGGTCTGGCAAGGCTGTCAGCTGTTAAATATCTGTCATCTGAAATTTCATTTATTTATTGAAATGTTTGCCATTCACTAATATGGATCGTTCAATGAAAAAGAAAAGTAATGACAGACGTTAATAAATTTTAGGTGTCTGACAAAACATGCGTATGAATTTTTTGCGTTTGTTCATTTTGTGTTTACTGGGTCATTTCGTTTGTAAGCTTAAAGTGATATACTGGTTGTACTCGGAATATTGCAGTAACTTGAAAAATCCGTACTTAACAAAACGCGAATAATGAATATTTATTGCCAGGAATGAAATATTATCAAATTACATAATTGCTGTGTTGTTCGTATGTTTATTTTGCCCTTTGTTGTAGTTGTTGTATGTTGCAAGTTGCTTGTATGTTACTTGTGCTACATGCAACAACAAGTACACCAATGACAATGACCAAACAACTAAACAAGAAATAAAAAAATACCAGCGACCAGCAGAGAAAAAAAATATTTAAAGAAAAATCAAATTGTCAGTGGAATGAAAATTTAAGATAAAAAAATAATACACAATGAGAAGAAAATCACTTTAGTGTTTATTTCGATTTAATAGGGTCGTACATGTTGCTTTAAACAGGGAGTGCCTGATAACAAAGTTTTTTTTCTATTTTTTTTCTCGCAAACGAATAAATAAAAATATAATTTTGTTTATAACTACGAGTATTTTATCTAACTTTCATCGGTTTATATTGTGTGTTAAAAGAAATCAATTTAATTTAAATTTCAAATACTAACGTCCCTTTTCACAATGTATGGTTAAGAGTTAACGTAAACTTTAACTGACAGTTCTTCGTATAAAACTTGCAGTTAAAGTTTCTGTTATCTTTTAACCATACATTGTAAAAAGGTACGTACGAGTTAACGTGAACTTTAACTGACAGTTCCCCATACAAAACTTCCCGTTAAAGTCCCTGTTAGCTTTTAATTGTACAGTGTGAAAAGAGCCATAAATATATTTTAAAATCACCAACAGGAATAGCCACAAGTAAAGCTCCGTATTCATTCTGTTCAAATCTGGTTTTTACGCTTCATGTTCCTGTGTGCTGGCACGACTTTGGCCATCTTATCGAATTAAATTTTTTTATCAAGCTTATACAATTTTTGTTATCTTTATAGCAGTTTTAGAAGTCTTAGGCTCAAATTCTTGCTTTTTAGTTAACTAATCACCTTCATCTTTAAGCAATGAAATTGATAAGAAAAATCGTTAGTTAAACTGTGGGCGTTAGTTAACTATAGACTGCGAATTTGGACCTTAACGATTTTTTTTATACCTTTTACTAAAAATGGAAAAGGGTATATATAGGTTTGTCATTCCATGTGTAATTTCCATAAATTCATATGCGACCCATAAAATATATATATTCTGGGTCCTTATGAATAGGGAACACGAATAAGCGATGTCCGTCTGTCTTTCCGTCCGTCTGGTGTACGTGAAATCGGTTTTCCGAAGCACCCAGAAAAGCTAGAGACTTCAGAAATGGTTCAAAATAGATTGGTATTGAAAATCAGCGAAATCGAGCTTCAGAGATGGAAACCTTAAACTGGATTTTGCCACATAAAAGTAACCAGATAACACAAATTTTTTGATTTTTTTTTTTGTTAAATAAACTTATTATATATTTCAGTACGAATAAATATTGTATTAAAAATATAAAAATGAAAAAAATAAAAAAGGTGTTTCCAGGGTTGCGAACATTAACTTTTTTGTTACATAAAAATAACCTACTAAAACCAATTTTTCCTTTTTGTTTGTAAATTTAAAATATCTTACATTTTTAAAAGAAAAAGATTGGTCTAAAAAATCAGAAAAATTTTAAATTATGATTTCAGGATTGGGAAACTTACTTTTTGTGATATATAAAATTAACTAGGTCTAATAATATTTTTTTATATTTTCATTTATATGGAAAATTTAAACTCTTTTTGATATTAAAGTAACTAAATAACACTAGTATTTTCCTTATTTCTTTTCTTCTTTTGTTCACTTAACATATTTTATATATTTTTTAAGGAGCAATTTTGGTATAAGGAACCAAAAACCTTTAAAAGAATGATTCCAGGGTTGGGAAAAGTACACTTTTTTGTTTGGTAATTAAATATATTCCATATTTTAGAAAGAAATAAATTAGTACCGGTATTAAAGCCAGAAAAATTTTTATTATGGTTCCAGGGTTGGAAATTGAAAAAAAAATTTCGCTAAAAAATAACCAAAAATAATTTTTTTTGTCGGTTAAACATATTTCATGTTTTAGGAAGATCTTTACTCAAGCAAATTCTTTAGTCGAAAAAAAAACCAAGAGGTCACTTACAAAAAATTGCACTATAACAAAAATTTATAAATTTTACCACAAAACAAATTTGTACATATGTATGTACTTATGTTTGTATCTATATACTACATGTACATGTTGGTAAAGGGTATATAAGATTTGGCACAGCCGAATATAGCACTCTTACTTGTTTTCTATTTGTGTAAGTTGCAGTTTTTTTTATTAAATATTTTTTTTGGAGCACCATGAAGATTTTCGGTATTTGAGTATTTTTTCCATTTCCAATTTATAAAGTTTTAATGAAATCAATAGATTTTCGATTTGTTTACTTTTATGTATTAATTTTCGATTATATAGCAGACTTTCACAGAACGTTGTTTCGCTGAAAATCGGTTTTATTTCCGCAAAGACTGGTACGACGATTATGTACTAGATTAAAAAAGGAATATGAAAATTAATCCAAAAGTTCTTTGAAAACCTCAAACTCATAATTATTTTTATATCAAAAATGTTCTGTGTACCTAATTTCTTTATATTTTTATTTAAATTAGGACGATTCAATTTCAAATTGGGACGATTGTATAAAAAATGCCACTGCGTGCATTCTCTCCCATGCCCATTTCATTTAGTAGTATAACAACTGCTATTTAATTTGATCATATTTCAAACTCATATTGTTTCAATAATGATTTCCACATCCTGACTAAAATACGGTCATGAATATGGGTACTCATGGAGATATTTACAATATGCGCTTCTAATGATGTTTGCAATTGTAATATGAATATTTATTTTAACGAACGGGTATGCGTAAAATTTTAGGAAAACAAACGTCACCACATTTAAACAGATGCCCAACTAAACATTTCAAACAGCTGAATATTAATTGTTTTGAATTCGATTATTTAAAATGTGTTTTTCATTTTCCTTTCATGGTTTTTGAAAAATAAAATAACACGCGCAAACTAAACTCTTTTTCTCACATCACACAAAAATAAATAGAAATAGAAATATTAATTTTTACACAGAATGATGACTTTGACAATATTATTACTATTCATGCTGATCCTTTTGTAGGTTTTGTTACTAATGATGGTGTGGAGAAAAAAATTTTTTGTTGTTGAAAATGATAAAAGCACAGCATGAAAGGAAACTGGTATTGAATGTATTCTATGGAAACTTATAAAGATAAGTATTTTATTTGGAATGTAGGGATGCTTGGCAGCAGCAAAAGAGATCCTAACCAAGTGAAGAGAATATCTTCAAGAAACAATTATCTTATTTTCAGCGGGATTTGATCATTTCATTAGTCTAGAAACGAAATGTAAATCGCAAGAATATTCTAAATTTCTTAAATTACTGAACATTTTTTAGGCAGGAGCTGGTGGTGATTGTATGTATGTTGTAGGGTGTATCTTGAGAATTTAACCCACAAAACCCAAACTGATAGAATACTACCTTCTATTCTAATCACGACCCTTACAAATTATTTTTAACCACGCAAAGACATGCTTAACTGCCTTATGTTCTTTATATTAATAATCAACTTTTAGAGAAAACAAATGTCAAGAAACATTGAATATTGTTTAGTCTGATATTAGCGATAGGTTAGATTAACAGGTTGCCGAGGAAAGAGAAAGTATTCGGCTCAATGAGGTCCCTTTGTGTTACCTGTGAGGGAGAGAAAGTGTGGAAATAGAAAGGTAGAAAGAGAGTGTGAGATAGATTAGGGACGTGTTGTAGAAAAATGAAAAGGATCACGGTTTTGGGAAGGTTAGCTTATGGGTGTGCTAAAAAGTTATTGCTGCTGTAAATAGCGATTGAACCACTCAGAGAGGAATGCTGATATTTAAGGTCAACCGATGATACGAGTAGTTCCGTAAGGCTACTGAAAACCCTCATTCCTAGTGCATGAAAGCGTTGGTTTTCAGTGCAGTGCAGATGCACTACTATAGCTAATAATAATGTTCCTGCTGTGGGACACGTTGGCTCACTATGCCACCTATTTTGGCAGATGCTTCCAGCAGGAATTTAGAGTGATGCTGCAGAAATTATAAATGTCTTCATGCCGAAGCATAGTTCCTCTCTTCGCTAGTTCTTTTGGCTGTTAGATTGCCAACATTGATCCCATGTCCTCGCACCCAGTGTAGGTAGGGTTGTATTGAAATGATCCGCCCTCCTTTCGAGGTATTCGCAGCTTATACTTGTATTTAATAGGTGCGATGTGTTATATACATTCGCTAGGGATCTGGCGGAAGCGTTGCTATCAGTCATAATCGGAATATCCCTATCAGGTATACGATGCGACTATAACCAGTTGGCTGGAATTTTTATTGCAGATATTTTTGCTTGAAGTATGATACAATCATTCGGGAGTGGAAAGGATGTTCTTATCCCGAATTATTTAATAAAGACCCCTCCTGCGACCCTTTCCTCGTCCACCTCTTGGAGCTATCTGTATAAACTAGTATAGCTCCAGGTAGCATGTGTGGGGTTTTCTTCCAGATTATAGCAGAATTTCCTTTCGAATGTATGAAGGGTAGTGCGGTAGTCAATTCCCTGCAGAAAATTCGATGATAATTGAACCAAGCGTACTCATCCTATGACTTGAGAAAATGGGAGTGTTAACAATAGCAGGGAGTAGTGTATGGTGAAAAGAAGACATATCGTGTAAATGGTTACATATTCACCTTTTTCTTGAATTGGGTCTCGTTCAAGTATTGTAGTAAACGGCACTGAACATGTTTGATGTGGCTGAATCCAGGACCTACCAAATTGTATAAATATATCTTTTTTTTTGGATTTTCTCTACATTGGAAGCTGAAGCAATGCCCCAGATGCTAACGTGGCCAGATGTGCAAAAAGCGTGATTTTAAAGAATATATCCTCAAAAATAGGGATTGAAAAATAAATATGAAAAAACGGTATGTACTTAAGATACACAGTTTCTAACCTGAGAAAATGTTAATATATACATATGTAGGTAAGGCAAATTTAAAGTTTTTTGAAGAACTCCTGAAAACTCGAACTTCAAGAAATTTTGTGTATGCACGTTCTTAGAGGACCACTTGGACATGAATCAATGACCAATATTATCCGCCAACATTGACTCAGAAAATGCCAAGTTAAAAACTTGGCAATCGTCCCTGTTCTGTAAACCGAATCCGAGTAAATTTCTTGTTTTCAAAAAATTAACAATGGTCCTGCAGACGTGTTTAAAATCATACACAATAATTTTCTTTCCAATATGATATTTGGGAATCTATATAATAAAAAAATTTTAAAAAATCTAATAAAATATTTGTATTGTCGGAGTTAGTTTTCTAAAATCGTGCGGTTTCAAATCGATCGGTTTACAGAACAGGGTCGAATATCTAGTTCAAATTCATGGGCAATAATAAAGGAGGAGGAGGAGCACCTTGTCAATAAATTTGCATTACTTTTTTCCGTCTCGGTTGCGTCATTTATTGCAAAAATCCTTTCGCAATGCATTATAGCTCAACAGAGCTCTGTTAGGACTCTAATAGAGTTCTGTTAAAGCGCAAGGTTTGTGTCAAGGGTTATAAATCTATACAAGCACAAACTTGAAATTCCGACGATTCCGACAGAAAATAATGCAGTGATAATTTTGAAACTATTCATGACATCTTAATAATGCGAATTGAATTCTACAAATTAGCTGCACTACAAGAGTGACACCTCATCTCAAAACGGTTGTAACGAATCACACAGTTATTTGGATAGTTAAGCAATAACTACATTTAAAAAATATTTGGATTGATTTTTTATCACTTACATTTTAATAATGGGTAAATGTTACCTGAACACGCTTTTGTTCGTTCACTTCCATAACTTCATCCATAGTTCAATAGGATACTATTACGAATATTATATATTATATGTACTACGAATATTTTTTTGTTTAGTTTGTCTATATAAGAAACACTCCGCTGGGGCATGAATTATGTACTACGATTATTTTTTTTTTTGGTTGAGTATATATATAAGAAAGACTTCGCTGGGACATCTGTTCACTGTGAAGGTTAAACAATGAATCAATATAAATAGACTGCCAAGTCACTCTGGAAAAAGTCCCGTAACTATACTTAGATATTAACCTAAGCTTAACTGGTACGCATTTATACTTTTTAAATATGAGTGCCCCTATGATCGGGTAGGTAGTGAGCAAGCCTGCCAAGCTGTAGGTTGATAGTTTGAATATACAAATTTTTTTTACTGAAAAATAAAAATAATAAAAAAAGTTCAAGTTCGCGTTGTTACAGTTACATAAATGTATGAATGGCATTTATATATAATTTATATTTTACACGGAATAGGGCCATATAAGATAGTTCAGTGATGAGTCAAAAGGTTCATACAAAGTATCAATTAACCTCATCCTAGGCCATCACCATGGAAAAGTGACTGGTCCACTTCATAGGATAGTGGTCACTATCACTTGGGGATCGGTCACGTGGTTAGTCTTGTGTCAGTTCCACATCCTGCAGGGTTAAGTCAGGGATTATATTTATATTCTCGGCTTCCATGCACCTGTGACATTTAGTTTGATGGCATAGCGTGTTCCCAGCATCCGGGCTAGTAATTATACCGGTATCCAGTCTAGCATCACGAATAATGCTTTAGATGGTATTAGTATTGCCAAAAACCGGGGAAATTAGAAAACCGCGTTTTCCGGTTTTAAACTATTAAAACCGGTCGGTATCGGCTTGGTTTAAAAAGTATGCATGTACGTATATACATAAATAGGTATGTATACTGGAAATAATAACAAGTGGAATTTTTATTCAAGTGAAAGTTTCATTCCCCTCGAAGGGAAAAAATGCTATCGTGAATCTCCTGTAAAATTTTTCCCCGGTTTCAGTCCACGTGAATATAAAAAGTTAAGAAGATTTGTAAGGCTTAAAAATTAATTGAAAACCGGACAAATTTAAGAAAAATATCAAAATTATTCGATGTAATAATTCAGTTCGCCTACAAAAATAAAGAGAACACAACCAATGGAAAAGTGAAAAAATTCACGTGAAAAATACTATTCATGATAAGGGGAATCAAAAAAGGGAAAACATTTCTGGGGAAATTTTTTCGATGGAAAAGGGTGATGACGTTTCTCTTGTTTGTATTCAATTCAGTTACTTTTGTTAGAAAAGGAACACTTGGTAATGAGCATGTGAATAAATGGTTTAAGAATAAAAAATGTATATTTAAATATCCATGTAATAAAATTTCAGAAACGTTAAAGCATTCAGTGTAGAGTCATTTAAACGAAATTAAATTTTTGTGCAGAAGTTACCAGTGACATAAAACACTGTGTTATTGCCTTGTGAAGCAATAATATCGTATGTTGGTTGTTTTGTTGTTCGTTTTTTTTTTATAAAGTATAAATTGTTGTCGAAGAACGTGAAAATTATCGCTTTCTTGCCTTATATAACAGATTACAATTCTTCCTGCAAAGACTTGTAA
The DNA here is from genome assembly GCA_944452675.1 of Tachina lurida. NCBI lineage: Eukaryota > Metazoa > Arthropoda > Insecta > Diptera > Tachinidae > Tachina > Tachina lurida. The sequence goes on along the minus strand of OX101754.1, from coordinate 36,069,266 downwards.
TTTTCTCACATTTTGACAAATTTCTTACCTGCTATTGTTACAGACTTAGTAATGTATAAAAGTCTTCAATGTAAAGTACATTTGCTGTTTTTTTAAAAATGATAATAATATTAAAGTAAAACTTAAAAACAGACCCATTTTTTATCAGTTTTCGGTTTCGGTTTTTATGAGTTAAAACCGCGGTTTCGGTTTCGGTTAAAACCGAACGGCAATCCTTAGTGATACCCTCTGATAAATTTTATTTTAGCAAGGATATGTCTGACTTTCTTATATCCTTATTACAAAAACTTGTGATGAGGGACTGCATAAAATTATACACAAAAGCTCTCTGATAGATTTCACTGCAGTACCCGCAAGGATATGCCTACCTCCCCTATATATTTTATATTAAATATTGTGTCTTCCAATAAGAGGTTTAATTTTGATATATAAAATAAAACTAGTATATCTAATTGAAATCATCCGATGTTTATTTAATTGTAAAGATGAGAGTCTGCCTGTTAAGAATCGAAAAAATATCAATAAAATGGCCGCCACTGACTGAATTATTTTTACAAAATTTTCCATCACTAATTCTTACATTTGCTGATAAATGTCCATCTTAGAGCTCTTGGTGTTCAATCGGAAGATCTCGGTGGCCAATTGTAATCGCCTTGTCGAAAAACCACACAGTCCGAAAAAGTTTTACCCGAAATAGCGATGCATATCGTAACTTTAACTGTGTTTAGGAAGCAGCGAAGTATTTAAGTCTCTTGTAGAACTAAACAGCTAAAATTCATAGTAAAGGCTCAGTTCGCCGACTGTAATAGAATGTAACTGAAACATCTGGAAACATCTGATCGATATTTTTATATGAAAAGTAGGTTACGTTACATTACATCTCTATAACCATTTGCATTACTTTTCACATAACAATATCGATCAGATGTTTCCTATTGTTGCAGTTACATTCCATTACAGTCGGCTAATGCTAGGAACACAACTGGGACGAACGACGAATTTTTCGGTGCGAACTTTCGTCATAAAAAATAAAACACATGTGTGCATATGAAAATGAACACAACACCACCGTACAACGAAATTCGTCGTGCGTGACGAATTCTGAGATAGGTTTATTTCTAATTTGTACGCCGACGAACGACGAAAGAACAAATTTCTCTCTCTCACTCTCTGTCTTTGTACACAAAACAGTCAACTTTATCAAATATAAGAGAGGAATTCGCTGCGTAAATTCGTCGTTGTTTTGCTTCACACGACGAATTTACGCAGCGAACTCGTCGACGTGGACGAAATTCGTCGTTCTTCCCAATTGTATTCCTAGCATAACTGCGCTTTAAGTCTTACTTCCATAGTTGCAAGATGATGCCTGCTTTCCATATATCCTCATTATAATATTAATGGAATGCGGCAAAAATTCATAACAATCTGGTTGAATTGCGTAGTAAATTTCATTTTAATCGTTGCAAGAACATGTCAACGTCCCATATATCCTTAGCATAATATAAAAACAAGCAAGCAAACTAAAGCCACCACAAGTTAAATGAAGCTTAACTTTACTTATCATTTCTTGCAGTGTAGTTATCAGGTAAAATAAAAGTGACAATCATGATGATGTCAAGAGGGTGGAAAATATTTAAAATTTCATAAGTAAAAAATCAGCTGGAAGTAAATTTTCAAAAATTTAATGGAGTTTGCAAAATTATCTCAATGCAGCTATCAGAAACCGTTAGCATTGATGATGGCGAAGTTAAGGATGAAACTGATGATGACGATGATGATGATGATGATGCTGATGAGGTTGACAGTGACAATAAACGGTGACAATGATGCTGATGTTGAAGATAAAATAAAACACTATAGTTTTTCCCTTTCAACCAACAATGATAATTTGTCACAGTGTTTTGCAAGCGGTATGGCAAAAAAAAAACAAACAGAAGAGAAATACTTAAACGAAGGAGGAGGGTATGAGAGAATGAGTACTTCCGTTTGGGTAAAATGCAATCAGTCGATAAGTCATTAGGGTGTAATAGTGGTGGCACAATACTAAAATATTCTACTTTATTTGTTTGTAGCTGGGTATAAAGTATTTAAATTTATAAAAAGAGCCATGTGTGTGTGTGTGTGGCAAGTCTATCTTCTTTCTATTTTAATTTTTTGTTTGTTTGTTTGTCAATATCAAGGTAATATAATTGCTGGCATACACCTTTATGCCAACATGATTTGTGTACTTTTCCTGTGTAACATATTCACATCAATTCCATGCTCTGTGAACCACATCGAAAAAAAAATAAATAAAAACGAAAAAATGCTACAGGAATTTTTTATAGCTTGGAACTCTTGAACAAAAAATAGAAAAGAAAAATGCTGTAAAAGAATACAGCGATCGACACACATATTTTACGTTATATGGTACGTACAAACATACGTTGAAATTTATGTAATGAATATTTTGTGAAGAAAGAAAATGCAATTTGTTAAATTTCACATGATACTCACATAAACACACATGTACGTATGTATGTCAGTATGATGATACATACATACCTACGTAGGCATGTACAGTATGTCAAAAATATGTTTTTACATTAAAAGAAAACGAGAATTTTTCATTAATTGACTTGAAAAAAATTTATATTATTAATTTAATTCAAGATTTCGTACAACAAATGAATTAAAAAATATATTTACTACCATATAACAAAAACAAAAATAGCACATTAAGATTTAAACAACTTAAAAATTAACAAAAATTAAAAACACTTAAATATTTTCCTGTCAAGTAATTGTTTGTACATTTTTAGATGAACTGAATAAGAAACTATATTTTGCGGTTTAATACTTTGTATAGCCTCCGTTGGCATTCGTAACGACTTGTAGTCTCTTTTTCATTGAACTTATTAATTTCATAAGGTCATATTCACTTAGGATTTTATTCCATTCCTCCAATATTGCACTTTTTAATTCATTTCGGTTTTTGGGACTTTGCTACTTTTTTCTTCAGATATGCCCATACATTTTCTATGGGGTTTAAGTCTGGACTCTGAGCTGATGTATCCAATAGAGTTCGACCGATTAATCGGCTTCGGCCTTCGGCCAAAAATTGGTAATCGGCCAACATTCGGCCTACGGCAAAAATCGGCCGATTAGCCGAAGCCGAATATTTTTCATTCCAAGCTTGAAAAATAACATTATTTTTGGTCGTTGCTCGCCGACAGTTTGTATTGTGTTTAACGTTTTGAAAGGGTTGCTTTGAAATACAACCCTTTTGCTTTCTATTTTCTTTTACTTGGACGTTCTTGTGAGTGATCATATGAAAAAGCAATCTAGAAATTGCAAAATAGTTTTATTTTTCTTGTTATGTATCCAATAGATATTACAGCTATTTCAGTGATCTCAAAAAAGCAAACTTTTTTCTTAATTCATATAAAGCAAGTATCATTTTTAAAATTTAAAACATTCGGCTTCGGTTTTGGCCGAAGTTTAGGATTTTAGCCGAAGTTTGGCTTCGGCTTCGGCCAAAAAAAAAACGCCTTCGGTCGATGTCTAGTATCCAATACTTTCTTGCAATTGTACAGCAGCCACGTTCGCACTGTGTGCTCTTTGTGCTTCAGGTCGTTATCTTGATAAAACCTGTACAAGTTTTCTTTAATCTATTACAGAAACGCCAAGATTTTTAACTCAAACGTCTTACACAAACAGGGGGTTAATTACAACCATTATCACATTGTTTTTGCAAATCTCGGTAGAAAAGAATGCAAGCAATAAAATTAAAAGGAAATCATTTTTGGAAATTTTGAAAACTTCGCAATTTTCGTACAATTTAAAAAAAACTATTTTATTTTCATTGTAAAAACAATATATTGACATACTGTATGTACATACAATTGTACGTATATAAATATGTAGCGCTTTAATTTACTAATTCAAGTTACAAAACCTTGGAAAGAGACTCGTTACACATAAGTTGTAATTTTTACATGCTGCTTCATTCGCTGGCGGTGAAACAATATGCTGGTACATATTACGTTACTTTACGACAATTACAGTCATATCATGTGGCCTTTATCATGCGATGAGGGCTCACTTAAACTCTGCTGCACCGAATCTTATCTAAAATGGTCCAATTTTCACTTAATATTACCGCTGCTATTTTATCTTCTTGTTTCTTAAAGTTCTAGCCACTGCCTTTGGAGCAGCAACAATATGTTTTGCTACCGTTTAATGTCTGGGAATATATAAGCAATTATATACATATACATATGTATATGTTTTATGCTACTTTAAGGTCTTTGGCGTTAAGTTCTCAGAATACTTCCCTAATGTTTTGACATACTCTAAATATGAAAGCAGGTAGCCAGCATAGTTTCTTTCAAACTTGTACAATTTAGAAAAAAAAAGTAATCATAAAGGTCTCAAAATGAATGTCCATAATTTGGAATTCTTCGAGCGTTTTGTTATAATCTCCCTGCACGTGATCGGTCCCCAAGTGATAGGGACCAGTCCGAGTTCTACGAAGCGCACCAGTATTTTTACCAATGGTGTTGGCCTAGGATGGAGTTAATTGATAATTTGTATGCACCTTGTGACTTCTCACTGAATTATCTCATAGGTACCTAGCTATTCGGCGTAGAATAATATAAACTGCTATTTTTATTATTACAAATGCAATTATATTTAATTTTTATTTTTGGGATTAGAACCGACAAACTCCGGGATAACAGGCTTGCTCAATATCCACTCGGCCACGGGGACACTAATTATTCAAAAGTAGAAACACTAGTTAAGCATTTTGTGACATCGCAATAGTGTGTATTAGTGGCAACGTTTTGCTACTTCCACAATTTTTCGTTGTTTGGCATTGCTTTTCTTATAAAAAATAGAATGTGAACGGCCTTGCACATACATAATTTCAAAATTATACTACAAAATGACAATAAAAGACAATTGCTTCAGACAATGGGATGGCTTCAGACATTTTTGTGCAAGAACTATCAGGAATGGTGGTATATCAGCGAAACAGTTCAAATTGAATGTCCAAAGACTCTAATTCCTCTATCCTCCTTCATGCTGCAAACATACAAATTCGAAAGCATTTTCATTCTTTTCGAATTACATGGTCGAGCCCCAGTAGTCCATATATGTATGCATAATTTTCTCGATAATTTTCTCCATAAGTTAAACAAAAATTATAAATATAATAAAATTTTTCTAAAAACCATAAATGCACATAATATATTTAAATATACGAGGGCGGTTCGGAAACTTCTTAGCCTAGCACAAAAAGCGCGGTATAAACAGAAAAAAGTTAAGTGTTTTGGAAACTTCCATCTCTGCTATGAACACATGTTAAATTTTGTTTCGATCTGGCAACTCCTTCATATAGAAACAGGTGTTCACAAAAGACGCATCCGCGATTTTTTAACAATGGAAAAATTAGAAATGCGTGGTGTCATTAAATATTTACATAAAAAAGGTTTATCGGGACAAGAAATTCATAATGATATGGTGAATGTGTTAGGTGAAAGTGCTCCTTCATATGCAACAGTAAAAAATTGGGTTGCTGAATTTAAACGTGGTCGTACATGCATTGAAGATGAACCACGTAGTGGACGTCCAAAAACAGCAACAACAACAGAAATTGTAGCCAAAGTGCATGATATGGTATTAAATGATCGACGAATAAAAGTGCGTGAAATAGCTAATATCATGGGCATCTCAAATGATCGAGTCCATTTAATTTTGCATGAAGAACTACAGATGAAAAAGCTTTCTGCCAGATGGGTGCCGCATTTGTTAACAGTCGACCAAAAACGCATAAGAATGAACATTTCTCAAGCTTGTTTGGATCGTTTTAAGCGAAATAAAATGGGTTTTAAGCGTCGTTTCATAACTGTTGATGAGACATGGATCCACCACTATACTCCAGAGACAAAAGTACAATCCAAACAATGGACTGAAGCTGGAGGAAGTGCCCCAAAGAAGGCAAAAACAATTCAATCGGCTGGTAGGGTTATGACAACGGTTTTTTGGGACTTAAAGGTATTTTATTGATTGACTATCTGCAAAAGGGTAAAACAATAAATTCAGAGTACTATTGCAACCTTTTGGATCAATTAAATGTACAAATTCGAGAAAAACGTCCTGGCTTACAACACAAAAAAATAATTTTTCATCAAGACAACGCACCAGCGCACAAAAGTGTTTTAACAATGGCTAAAATCAACGAATTAAAGTACGAGTTGCTTGACCACCCACCTTATTCTTCTGATTTGGCTCCCAGTGACTTTTACCTGTTCCCAAATCTAAAAAAAATCCTTGTTGGCAAGAGTTTTACCTCAAATGAAGATGCAATTACAGTTGTAAACCACTATTTTGAAGACCTTGAGGAAAACTATTTTAATCAAGGGATAGAATTGCTAGAAAAGCGTTATACTAAGTGTATTGAAGTTTCAGGAGATTATATTAAAAAATAAAAATATTTTTGAAAAACTAACTATTCTCTTTCATTGATAGGCTAAGAAGTTTCCGAACCGCCCTCGTATCTCGAAAAATAAAATGATTGACACCGAAATACCACTGTGCACCGTCTTTTTGAAACCACACCTCTGACTTCGAGTTTTTAACTTAATATTTAAGTACGTAATTAGATAATTTTGATTAAAATTTAAGTTGTATTTAAATACGATTTAATTTTTACAGTGGCTAAGTAAAGATCTTATTAAATTACGTTGAAAGTACGGTACTACTGCAAAATTTCCCAGTGTTATGGAAGTTTAAAAAAAAACAGCTGTTTAACATAAATAAGAAAGTTAGGTTATCACACCAAAGGAGTATCGGTATGAATTTTTCTATTTATTTATTCCATGATATCTTATATATTTATAAAAATTAAACGAAATTGTTTTTAATACGACCACATGATGTTTTCAATACGACCATACGATGTTCATGTGTATGTTTTCAACAAACACATACACACATACAACATATGGTTCGCTCATAAAACTTAAATAGTATTTAATTAGACAACCCAGTTAAACATTTTCATGTTTTTTGAAGCAATGAGGCAATAAAGCTTGTTAAGAAGCAGTGAACGTATATGAAGCAAACCACAGGCATTTTTCAAAACAAAATTTAAATTTTTCCAAAGAAAAATTAATAAAAATTGACATTTAACTGCTTTTTTGTGCTTTTGTGAGCAAAAATGTAGTACTCCGAACCGGGAACTCGACAAAAATCAGCATCGATATCAGCAGGTTTGTTTGCGCTACTTTTATTCTCTAATAGTAGAAACCTGCTTTATTTGAAGCCAAATTTTTACTGGGAAGGTTGGGCATTGAAGTATTATTTAAATATGCACTCAAAAACACAATTTCGTATTTAAATAGAACTTAAAAGTAATTACAGTTTGATTACCAAGTCAAAAAACCGGCATACGTGTTTAGAACGATATCAAATGGGCTAATTTTTGTCTTTCCAACATCAATACTCTGCCCACTGTGCGACGTGTATGAGAATGCTTGTTATCCCGTATAATAAAAACAATGCCGCCATAGGCTCGTGTTACATAATTGATCTGATGAAATATTATGACTATTGTAAAATTTAGGAAGAGCGGAAGGAATTTCTATAACTGGACCACGTTTTTCGGCAACAATTTGCACAATTTTCAAGCATTGTGTAGACGCTGGTTTATTTATGATTAAATGACAAACCAAACTAGACATAAGACAAGCAACAGCTGATAAAATGGCACACATATCAAAGAGTGTTGCTAATTTAAAAAAATATGCTTCTAAGAAATATGCACACATTTTCTAAATGAGCTTTAAAATTTTCGTGTTTTTTTAAATGACGTTTAACAACATCGTGTTTTATTCCGCTCCCAAACTTCATTGGAAAACCTTTTCATATACATATGTATAATACTTGTATTTTTTTAATGTTCATATAAATTTCTTCAAGTGGAACAAAAGCAAAAGAAGCAATTATATATTTAGTAAAAAAAATACACTCTTTTTTTAAAGAGTTTGTGTGTCTTAATGCCATGTTGTTGAATGCGTTTATGTTTTAAGACAAGACATTTGATTTGCATAAATGTACATATTAAAATATGGTACAATATTTAAAAGTTAGTAGCAAGAAATTGTAAGGTAATTGAACTATGTAACTATAGGGTGGCCCAAAAGAAAGGTTATATATGCAGTGGCTTAAATAAACTATTAAAAAAATTAAAATATTTCACTATTAAATTAAATCCATAATGATTTGATATAAAAAAATCTATATTAAGATTAAATAATAAAAAATAAACGATATTTTACAAAGTGTTTCAATAGAAATAAAACAAGAATGTTTTAAGTATTTTGATATATGTATTAGTAAAATGTGCGACATCTTTTCATTAAATGTTCGAAGACATTTTTGACAATTGGCTTATTTCAATATTGCACAGTGGGGCAGAATCAAAGAATTGTAAAAATAAATCAAGCATTTCTAAATGTAGAGTTCTGTAGAAATAAACAAAAAATCGGCGACTAATAAAAATTTTACGTTCTACCCTAATTTGAAACTTTATACATCAGCCCCTAAGAAAGTTTAACAACTGGTATCTCGAACGGAAACCAGGATACTCTTCTGCTATGTCCAAGCAATAGGATTATCCATTTTTAAATAAAAAATTGATTTCCATAATATTTTGGTTGTGCCTCACTGTGCATTGAGATAAATGAGCCCCGCTTTGCGAAACTCGTTTAATAGAACAATGAAATTTCGTAGCAAATCTTTGACTTTCATTCAGGAGCTATTGTTGTCAAACCACCTGAGTTTTGTATGATCGATCTTAGTTTTTGGGATTTTCTCGAAATGCAGTGACGTCGTAAACACATTTAAAGTACACTTATCCCTCGATTTACACGATACTTTTTTTACACGATTTCACTTTTACACGATTATTTTGGTTTTCGTGTTAATTGAGAGACTTATGAAATACCTCGATTTACACGATTTTTTATGTGTTTTATTGAATATTTTTGAATATATTATTAATTACATCAATTTTTTTTTTGTTTTTATGAATAGCATTTATTTTGTTTAATGAATAAAGCTTTATTTTTATGTGTTTTGAGTAAACGCTTCTGATATTTTAAAAACTAAGTTGAAATACATATATAATTTCTTAATAAAATAAATTTTTACGCGATTCTGCCTTTATTTTCGATTTGCACGATTTTTCATACAAAAATTTAAAATTTCGATTTACACGACTTTCTCAGGAACGTATCGATCGTGTAAATCGAGGTTAGGTGTACTTCCTATTGGCCGCACATAGGGTCGAAGGCGGTAATTTCACGGATTAATTAAAAAAAAGTTCAGGTACAGCGAAAACTGAAAGTACTTGCTTAAAGTGCACAAAAGTATACAACACAGGGCAATAAATAAATGCTAAACATGTAGGGCTGCTTATGTAATGATGCGTTAAAATTGAACATTGGGAAAAATAAGCAAAAAAAACTAAAAACTTTGCGTAGTTAGATCTTATTTCATTCCAGCAATTTGAAAAAGTAATAAATCTAACTATAAAACCATCATGTTCAGGTATTTATTCAAATGTTTTGCTTAAATTTGTTACAAAAATTATTTGTGGAAGTGCTTTCGGTCTTAATGTTTGAAAGTGGAAAAAATATATGATTTTTTTCAGTTTAAGTGGACATAAAGTTATTAATTCGGCTCAATTAAGCAGAGATTTTATTTTTATTTTAAATGTTGGACAAATAAAAGTTATTTTAGAAAATATTATGTTGCGCATCGTTGCGCCTCAGAAGTTATGTACGAGTTATTAATAACCTCACGCGTTGATTTTGCCAATGATAAGGGCTTAATGACTCCTGCTAACACTTATTGTTGTTGTTTTTGTCATTATTTTATGTGCTTTTGTTAGATATGTACAAATGTCATGATTTGTGACGCGTGAGTCACGCTTTTAGTCACATGTGAGTCACGCATGAGTCACGCGTAATGGTGGTTGCATTTGTATATAATAATGATTAAGAAAAATTACGTGTTATTTTTATGCTGGTTAATCTAAATTAAAATTAAATTAAATTACTTAAATCTATATTTTTCTAACTCGCATCCGAGTTTATTCAATAAAAGGCTGTTCATCAGGAGCGTGCATGAATGAAAAAACCATGATGTTTGGCCTGTTTTGTTGATTAAGCACCATTTATATGCTCCCGCTTCGGTATTTATTGAAAAAAATCATATTTGTTAATTAATTAATAGTTAATTTGTATGGGTGATACCACCAAGATTTTGGTGGAACTTTCTGATTGTTTTGAGAGTTATCTACATCACTATTGCTGTTCTGAATATATAGAGGAAAACTAATAATTAACTTGTGTGTGGGGGTACCCGTCTCCACTCTCCTATACCGCCAAGATTTTATTGGAACATGTATTGTAGTGAGTCTCACTAGTGTACTTGTGGAGATATGAATTGATGCGGGGAAAAGGGCCATATGGCCCCACTCTGGACTGATTCGAAAGTTTCAGCTAGGTGTGAACATAGTAATTTATTCTAACAACATTTTAAGTATTTTATGTTTGGTCCCATGATCGCATGAAATATTTGCATTTGATTTCGTATCGAAAGATTCAGTTTGTTTCTCCAAACTTCTGAAATCGGTGACGTAATTGGTCTATCGCATTAGTAACAAAATTGTCGAATATTTTGGCATTTCCGTAAGGCTATTAGGCACACAAGCCACTCCTAGAAAATTTATACCAGTGACTGATATACTTAAAATATAAACTGGCTCCTAGATCTCGCTGTGAATATGGAGAGCCAATTAATATAAAGTTTCTTTGGTGCACCTTGTTTGAGATAGTAGTTACGTCGCGATAATCATTATGTAACAGGATTTGTAAAGAGCCACTGAAATGAATTTTGACAGACACGCCATATTGTATGGATGGTATAATTATGTTTAAAATAACTAACATTTATTTAATAACATCAGTTTATGCGGCTTACAACAACACAGAAATACAAAAAATCATCGCACATTATCGTATGGTATATCCCAGTGAGCATTTTTTTTTCAATTTTGAATTTAAATTAAAATTTTTAATCAAAAGAATTATTTGTGCGATTTCTTTTGAGCCAAAAAGTCTGGGGGGCTACCGCGTATTTCGTTTCGAAAGAAATAACTTACGAATTCGAACGAATTGTACTGTGTATTACGATTTTCGTACTACTTGTTTCGAATTTACGAACGGTTTTTGTACTCTATCGAAAACAAAAAATCCCTTTCGAGACAGCAACTCTGTATTACGAACAATAAAAATCCCTTTCGAAAGGGCTACTCTGTAATACGAAAACGAGTGTCAGTTATGCAAAAAGCGTTCGGAAATGGTTCGAAAGACATTTTGTTAGTGACAACTTGAGACAAAAATAGAAAATGTAATTATTTAAATATTTCAATATAAATAAAAGGTGTTATAAACAAATTATGCTTAATGTTTGATTTGCTAAAACATATTGCTTATTTGTGTTGTTATAAATGTTTTAATATTTGTGATTTTGAAACATTCAAGGAATACTAAAAAAAATGACACAAATAAAAGCAATATGAAGAAGTGGTAAACTATATGTCTCTGCATCCATACCTCGCAAGAGGGCATTTAAATGTTTCAGATGCTAAAAACAAATCGTGTAATAATCATCCTCGTCCAACCACAGCAAACACAATCCATTATAAAAAGTACAAGGAGCACTTAATTTTTCACACAAAATACGTATAACATTAAATTTTTTTACAAGGTAAATATTTTTTTGTTATGGGATATTTTTTTCCATATTGGTACTTTAGCAGCAGTGCTACCGGGAAGGGTGTTCTGCACCCTTCCCGCGACTGTTCTTAAAGAGCCTTTTGTGACTCGGTTTCATGGTTGCTAAATAATTCTTCAATCAGTCATGTTACGAACATTTGTACGATTATTTTAGGTTTCCGCATATTTTGCAATTTTGTTTGTATCTTTAAATAAGTCGCTTTCTAGGCATGAACGTTTTGGTAGTTTTTCTGAGATCACACTGATCACACAGTAAAAAGTCGTGGTTTAATTTTTTTTATACTCATCGATTTCCATTATAGACTATTTGAATTAGCATTTGAAATTCATTCCGAAAATAGTCATATTATTTTGTGTTAAACTTAATTTTGTTCTCGGTTTGTTGTACTAAAATTAAAACGAATTTTTTTTACTGTGTATGTCAGTCCTGGAAGACTCACTTTCGTAATATTTTCTAATACAATCTTCCAATTGCTGACTGGGATTCATATTACAATATATATGTTAATTTATACATACGTATGAATATGTACATTGTACATATGTATGTGTATTTGTATTATGTGTTATGAATTCATGGTTGTATGTACATATATTATAATGTTGTTGCATGCCACATACTTATTGCACACACACTTTACATGTACGAGTGCCTGAGAAAGAATTTTAAACATCAATTAATTAAGATTCCATATTTAATCTTTTCAAATATGTACAATTAAATGAAACCACAAAAACCGCAACCTTTATCTTTCATACGAGTTACAATATTTTTTTTTTGTGGTTTTTTAATCAATTGCGCAGTTTACAACTGCATGTAGATACAATGTTAGTGGGAGACCAGATTCATAATGCAAGCGCATGAGGGAAAATGTGCTGCACGTAAGCCTTTTACTACAATAAACTTGCAGCAATTCGAAATTGTATTTATGTCATATTATGAATGCCAAATATGATATTATAATTATAGGTACATATATATTTAAATTTTAATTAGCCTCATATACTTCATAATTATGCAGAATTGTCCACAGCGGTGGTATTTGTTGATGTTATTATTTTGAAACATATAACTTTATGACACTTTGTGACTTCATCCATTATTTTATGTTATTTGGCTCTGTTTTTCTTAAAAAAAATCATCCATTATTTTAAATTAAACCCTTTTACCAATTTAAGAAAATTTTTATATTGTACAGGGTGTTTTTTTTAGAGGTATAGAACTTCGAATTGAAATAAAACACAAGAAAATCGTTTTAATGTCCATCAATTTGGCTTTATTGGAAGGATAATTTTATGCCATTAATGTTTAAATATGATTTCGGGCATGTGGCCGCCGCGGCTGGCTCGAATAAAGCCAATTCTACAGGTCCAATTTTCAACCACTTTTTCGAGCATATGGGGCCGTATGTTGGCAATAACGCCACGAATGTTGGCTTCCAAGTCCCCTAACGTTTCTGGTTTGTTGGGGTAGACGAGCAACTTCACATATCCCCAAAGAAAATAATCCAATGGTGTCAAATCACACGATCTTGGTGGCCAATTGACAGGTCCATTCCGCGAAATTATGCGCTCATCGAATGTTTCCTTCAATAAATCGATTGTGACGTGCGCTGTGTGGCATGTAGCGCCGTCTTGTTGGAACCACAACTCATCCACATTCATGCCATCCAATTCGGGAACAAAATAGTCGGTTATCAGCTCCAATTGCTGTGCACGGTGGCGAATCGATTCATTCGGGTCCTCTTCAACACTTTACTCTACAGCGGCAATTGTTTCTTCGGTGCGCACTGTTCGACGTCTCTGCGGATGCGTATTATCACATAGAGTAAACGTAGTGCGAAAACGATCCATGGTTAACCGAATTAATTGCTCTGATGGACGATTATGTCGACCATAAAATGGACGGAGCTTGCGGTAAACTTCGCGAACTGAACCATTATTTTCGAAATAAATTTGCACGATTTGCAAGCGTTGTTCTTTTGTCAACCTGTTCATGATGAAATGGCAAACCAAACTAAATATTAATCACTTGACAGCTGACAAAATGGCCGCCAGTTAAAAAAGTGATGCCAACTTAAAGTTCTATACCTCAATAAAAAACACCCATTATAACACCCTGGAATTTTTTTTATATATTTAAATTTTATATTTATTTAATTAACACTGAATCTCTGTATGTTTCACAATATTTGCTGGAGGATTAAGTGTCTGAGGTTTCATAGTAAAAAAAATAAGAAAAAATAAAAAAATATTCTAGAATAAATATGATTCTTTTTTTTTTTTGGTTTACAAAACATTAATATGATTTTGAATAAATAATGTGCACAATAGTTTAGTGAAAAATATTTATTTTATTTATTTAACAATTTTATCAGTGGTTAAGTCTGTTTATATAAAAGCGAAGCTATTTTAAATTTTGAGCTGCATTTTTCAATGATATGCATACTTGGTGCATTTTATTTGTGCATATGTTGTTCACTACAATCGTAAAATATACATATCGCTCATTTACTTCAATAGTGTCATAACTCCAAAAAAAAAACATACAACTCAATGAAGAAATGAAAAATATTCTTCTCTCACGAGGTTGTAGTAAAAGCTATTTATGTATATGAAATTTGTACACAAGATAAAATACAAAATTACGAATTATTTTGCATTATTAACTCAACGAATTTTTGGACTTATGACACTATTGAAGTAAATGCGATATGTATGTGGGTAGAGAAACATTTCCCTCCCTATAGGCATGTCTGCTTCAGTTTAAATATTTGTTCAGGTAACATATACAGCAGATACATATGTCAAAGCCTCTTTTATAGAAGAAGCTTGGGGAAACAAGGATATGGTTAAGTGCAAGTCCCTACCTGGTCCCACTTATGTCGAGGGCTGCTACAGGGTAATAAAATGGCGCAACTGTATGCGAGTCACAAATTGTTTTGATTCAGCCCTTATCTATCAAAAAATATAACGCACTAGTTTGTGTAATCAAATTATGATTGACATGAAAACAATCACTCCTAAAAAAACTCCACAATTAAAGTTCTACTTTTTGAGCGCTTTTTTATTGAAATAGTATGACTTTAATTAGTATTTTACATTTAGTGGTTAAAAAAAAGGGAATTATCAAATTGTATATACATAAGTACATTCATACATATGAACACATGTATGTATGTATGTATATAAGTATTTTGACAGTATTTATTAATTAAATTTGAAATTCATGCATTTTAAATATTGTTCACTATTACAGTAAGAGTAGGGAGATATTTTTAAGCTTGTTTTAAGCTACGGTCACACTTGACAAACATTTGCCCAAAAAAGCGTAACCAATAAATACTAATGCAAAATTGTTTACTTCAGACACGTGTTTATTAAGTTAATTAATTTTGTATTTAACAAATGGGCAAAGTTATAGAATACAAAATTATTGAAAACTATTGAACTTAATAAACACGTGTCTGAATCAAAAGATTTCTCATTAGTATATATAGGTTACGTTTTTTTGGGCAAATGTTTCTCAAGTGTGAACGTACCTTTGAATCTACACACAAAAAAATTTCAACTTTAAACAAACAAGGTTAATTGATTAATCTTTTTCGGCAATGATTTTGCTTCACATGTGTTTCATGTTAGTATAACATGATTTATACAATTTTCCCGTTTGAAATGATTTTATTTCATTTTAATTTAACATTTACGTGCTGTTAAAATCAAAACCAAGAATCATGTTGAATCAAAGTTATATCAAGTTGGAACATCGTAAATTCTATACCGAAATAACACGAAGAACAACTTTGAATCAAAGTTTTTGCAAGTTGAAACAACATAAATTTAATTTAATGCAGTACTTGTATTTTATTAATTATTTAACTTATTTGTGTTTGGCACAGGCATCAGAAAAATTTTTGTTTGTATATAAATTGGCTTCTCCGGCCAAGATTTGATCTTCGAACTCATCGCGTAAAAATCAATGCGCTTTCCCCTGCAGCCACAACAACTTAAAATATTCTTTACATACACACTAAATATATACCATCATGAATACAATTTTAACCCAGCATTATTTAATTGATAATTTAACATACAATTTATTTGAAAAGTTTAAATTAAAATACTTTGACTTGTCTCCAGGACTCGAACCTGCGATCCTCCGACTGCAAGACTAGTACACTGGCTACCAGCCAGCAGCAGTTCGTCGGCTGTTTAGAAATATCAAAATAAACAACAACAATACAAAAACAACTAGGCACAAAAGTGTATTGCAACTATGAACAAATCAAATAAATACATACACACTTAAAAAATATATATGTAACTTTTAAATTTAAATCAAAATTTTTGCATGGTGATTTTACATTGGTATTTTTTTCTGTGTGTACGAAAGGCTAAACTCTCAAAAGAACTGTGCTTCGATTTTGACATATATGATCAGTATACTTTAGCAAATCATCCTGAATATATTGTTGCTTCAAAAATGCTACCAACTTATCCAGGGGTCTACTCTGTAATTCGAAACGAAAACAAATGCTTTCGAATTGTAAGGTTAATAACATACAAATTCGAAAGCATTTTCTTTCGTTTCGAAATACAGAGTACAACCCCAGATTTACTTTGACAATCTGTCATTAATTCGCGTAACTTAAAGACGACTTCGTGATATCTGAGCAAGCAATTCATCGAACTGTGCATAGATTTTATATACAGAGGGAAAAAAGTTGTAGAAAAATACCGAAATCGACACCATTTGGTATCAAAATTGAGCTAAGTCCGTTTGTGCTTACATTGATAACTGTTGGTATCCACTGTACCAACCGTTCCTGTTTTCATAACAGGCTGTTCTTATTTTGTTATCAGTTGTACTTATTTGATTACCAGCAGTTCTTATTTTGATACCCTACCAGTCTTAGTTTGTTACCCATAGTTCATTGTTCTTAATTTATTAACTAATGGTATTCTTGTACGGTTTGTTATTAGTTAATTTGGTAACGCATTAAGCTTGATCTGATACCGTAAGCTAACAAAATATTGTTCACGATTCGTTTTCAGTTTGATACCAACCGTTAACAGTTTTAGAACAAATTTTTTCTCTCCGTGTAGCACATACTTTTTGAATGATGATATACTGAAAAGAATATCTCCGTCATAAATGAATGTGGGGAAAAAGATCCGAATGTCCTCCCAAATGTCTTGGTTTACAATTATTTAAGATCCATCATACGCATCGTTCTTTCACCAATTGGGCTGTACAGCAGTTGGAAACTGATCCGATATCTTATCTCAAAACTGTGTTCAGCGATGAGGCAAATTTTTGGCTTAACGGCGGGTTTGTTAATAAAGAAAACTGACGCATATGAAGTGAAACCGATTCCCAGCAGTTCCAGCAGACTCCATTACCTCCAGAAAATTGTACCGGTGGGGATGTTTTACACACTTGTGCCATCATTATTTGATCAAAAATGAAACCGTATCTCGCGTTATGGTAATCGGATTTCGTTACTGCAAAGGGCACTCTTTAGTCGATCTCATTAGCTTTTGAAATAGTTTAGTAATTGTCTGATTAATACAAAGAAAAAGTATAGGTATGGTGTGCAGTTTATAATAAAGAAAACTCTTTCCTATTTATGTATATCTGGATGTGTGCATACATGTGTTTTAAAATTAAAATTTAAACTTCAAGGTTCATACGCAAGCAAATAATAAATACGGTTCTGTTTGTTGTTTTTGTTTTCTTTTGTACAATGTGTTAATTGTTTAACTAAATTACAATTGTACAGCAACGAAATCATGGCCTTGGTAAATAAGGGAAATGGCAGTAAAAAAAGTATAGTGTAAAATTAACTTAACAACGTTAGCAGCGCTCGTATAAAAACTTTTCAACAACAATTAATTACTAAACAAATGTTTTGTTACAAAGAAAGATATAAAGACTTTCTTTGTTACAGAATACTTACTTACGGTTAAATAAATAAAGCAATTTTATTTATTGTGAATAAATAAAGTTTTCATCTTTCAGCCGGAAATGATAAAACTGCAAGTTAAACAAAAGCCAGAAATCGAAATTAAGGGAAACTCAAAGAAGTGAAATTTAATATTAGCTTTTATTTTAGTTTTGAAATTTAAACTGATGTTGGTAAATAGCTTTTTTATATAGATATTCAGCTATGCAAAAGGTGATTTATTTTGAGGTAATATTAAGTGGTTTTCGATAAATAAACTCAGTGAGTCATGTCAAACTTTCATTGATATTATAATATAAACCAGAAACAATTTAACTGGAAATCAATGTTCGTCGGGCTACTGTCGAAGTACGGCCGCAAATGCCGCGAAAAGTGTGTGATAATTGGAGTTCCAGATTGCGCGGCTACATAACATGAAAGTAATTTAGCTATCCACTACAATCAACTTGTTGGTCTTAATAATCAGTGGTGTTCTGTAAACCTCTCGTTTTGAAATCGTGCTAGTTCCGAAAACGAAATACAATGTTTTGCTGATTGGACGATTTAATGCATTCGAAGATAAACATCTAAAACATTAAAACCAATCAAAAAGCTGCAATAAGTCACCCGTTTAATGCAGCTCGTTCTTGAAAATCAGGCGATTTCAAAACGCACGATTCACAGAACATCCCTGAATATTTATATTTGTTTTATTTTAATTTAAAGTTCTGTAACTTTAAAAAGTACGCTGTAGTTTCCAGTATATACATATGTAATTCATTTCATTTTAATTAAAAAAACAATTTCATAATTTAGAATAAAAAACACTCTTACTTCTAAACACGAGTCTTGCCATACAATTTGAAATAAAAAAATTAACGCAAAATGTAGTTTTTTCCCACTATTAAATCCTGGCGTGATTTTTAATATAAAATTGTATGGCAAAACTCATTAAGACCATGTTAAATTTTGCTAGTTTTTCATTATACATAGGACCATATATCTTTAAAGGAGGCACAGCCACAATGCCCCAAAGTGGGCAACTTGGGGTTAATGAAAAATTCAAACAGATGCCAAACTGATTTTTTTGATCTGATAAAATAAAATTTTTCCAAGTGGATTTTTGTATATAAGAGCTATGTACATATATGGATTATTTCTTACAGTTCAGGAAATATTCGAGAAGAAACATTAAATTTTGGCCTTTTTACCAACCTTGGTCCACTGTTCTGCTAATGAAGAAGCCAAATCTTATTCCTTATAAAAGGTAACTTATTATGAATTAAAGATAAATAGTATAAATTCAAGACCTCTTCAAATGCTGTATGCAATTTCATAACATTCAGACTGCCCGTTTAGAAACTGCAGAATTATTTAAATTTTTTTTAACGAAATCGCCCACTGTGTGACCACATCTGGAATGATGCTCAATATAAATATATGAAACTTTGTGAAATATTTTTCTTTAATGCAATGAAGTGGTTTGTTAACTCCTTATTAATTACAAATGTTAGGTTAGGTTAGCAGGCTGAAGGTAAGGAAGGGTGAAATTTAGAGTCCAGCTGACTTAGGTGCAATACAATGAGTTACCTGTGAGTTCAAGAAAGATAATGAGAGAGCGTAATAGGGAAGGCACAGTGATAGAGAAGACAGGTGGTGAAGGAAAGCTTCATTCTTTTATAATTCAGTTTTTTACTGATTTTTAATAATGCAGTGTTGCAGCGCCTCTGGTGTCAATGAGGTGTATTAAATTTTGAAGCTGTCTTTAGTAGCCTTTTTTTTGGTTATTTTACTTCGCCCATGATTCTGCTACACAATACCGACTAAGGAGGACGCTCCGATATTACATTAGGATTAGCATCCGCTGAAGCTGGTGTAGTTTAGTGACCAGTGCCTATGCCTGCATCACCTGAACTTTCAAAATTTATGCAAAAGGACACTAATGCACATCAGAAAAATGCATGGTGTTATTATTTAATGACTGTCAGAGTCTTGGCTCGAACCGAGAACCTTCCGGTTTTGTAATTAACGTGCTAACTACTTCAGCCAACGCCACCCTCTTATTAATTACAAAACTTATTGTTAAAATTATGATAATAAATTCAATGAATATTTTTCTCTTAGTGCATAAAAAATGGCGTACTCTTAAGTACGTATATTTGGCAATTTTTTTGTTTGTTTTGCTTTGTTTCACCAAGCCTTCTTGTGACGTATAAAATAGTTTCAGGCTACAGAGTTCATTAAAAATTTTACAACTTTAATTTAGTCTATGATTTTTCAAAACTTATGTTCCACATTTGAACTTTCAAAAATTAGGCGGTATTGCACACTTAAGTTTTAAAATTAACATAAACTAAAGTAAGCAGCAGACAGAAATAAAAGGATCATTCATTGTCTTAATTAATAATATTTAAATTTATTTAACAGCTCTAAGCCATTATGTGTGACCAATTATAAGCTGCAGGGTTTATACTTCTTATACGAGTAAATGTGGCTTCTCTCTGTATGACTTGTATTTGAGGCGCGTGTTTTTATAGAAAAAAAATATATATATGTATATAACCCAAACAAGCTTTTTGCAGGGAGCGGTCTTAAACTTTATTATTGTATGTAGTTTATTTTTTAATTTGATTGCCGTTTTTTATTCGGTGAGTGGTTTTGTTGTTTAGTTTTAAGATGCAGTTTTATTTCTGTTATTTAATCAGTTTTTTTTTATTTTAATTTTAGCTCGTTACGCAAATAATAATTATGTATTATTTAAAAGCAAGAGTATAATTATTGTTTATTATCTTTATGCCAGCAGTTGTCATAAAATTTACTAATCCGCGAATAAGGCTTTTAATAAACGAATATAAAGCGTTTTCATGGTTTTTATTGTCATTTCAACATGTTCGCTTTGCAAATAAACATGTTGTGTGATTATAAATTTAGTAGTGGGATCACGTTTTTTAATTATTAAGATATTAATTGTAAAGATTTAATGCAAAAACTTGCATAAATCAATTAATTTAAAGAAAAATATTTAGGATAACCAACTGATGTTTAAATTTTTTAGACTATTTATATTACTAATGAAAGCTTATGTTGATAAAACCACGTATCTTATCTTACTACTTTAAGGCTAAAATATATTTAAAAATAGCAGCCGAATGTCACAAAATTAAAAACAATTAATAACACTAGGCAACAAGTTGAGACTTTTGGAAAATACACGGTCCTGACAGCATAGGTCCAGCTTTACTATAAGTACAACTTTGCTAAATATTGTCAATAAAAATTTAGGAGTCCCTTTAAGTAATTCTGGAAAAACTGAAACAAGTGTTTGGCTTGCATAGCGATACGAACTTTAGCCTGATTAAATTATAAACATAAAAACAAATGAAGTTCGAACAATAATAATTAAAATTAACTAAAATTAATAGCCATGGGCCTGTGGTAAAAATGAAATAAATATACTTAAAGTAACAAATCAAAAAAGTTTGCCTTATGTAGAACAAAAATAAGTAAATTAATTAACATGTGCACAATTAGTAAAAAACAAACGACAATGGCAATACTGTTGTAAATTTAGAGATGATAAAATTGAGCTTTCATTACAAAAAAACTTTCAGTAAATTGAATATGATGAATCAAAACAATTTTCATATTCCATTTGCAATAATGGCTGAGAATATAAAGCAGAAATCTACATCAACTGACAAAACACACAGTGGACCAAATACAAAGAACGCTAATGATGAAGGTGTAGTGGCCTTCGAATACAGCTAGTTGTTCCGTTCTACTACTTGTTTGTCAGAATATTTATTTTGGTGTTATTAGTTCATTAATAATTATCACATGTAATTTGGCTTACAAAGCAATAAAAATTTTAGCCTGATCAAATTATAAATATTGAAAAAAAATGTTTTTCCTTAATTTTTGCCCAAAAAAATGCACGAAGAAATGATTTTTTTTTTGGCATAAGATGTTGGCAGGATTTGCTTGCTAGGCTCTTAGCAACATTATTGCCATTTATATGTAAGCGGTATCACAAGTCTGAATTAGCTGTTGGCCAAAAATTGATGACACCATATGTTGAGGATTCACTGGTTTTCGAAATCTTTGGAGGGCTTTAAAAAATTGGTCACCAACATTGGCAAACTTGGTATAGGGTCTTACTACCCTTGGCTAGTACTATCGAACCTATACTCTCAGGTCCATGCGGATTTCTCACAGTTGCACAGTGTAATTAATAAATAGAGATTATTCTATAAGAATTGAAAATGCTGAATTTGTGGCTGATTACGGAACTTTTCTTGATAAAATTACCATTAAATTTTTTGGCTTTTAACGTCGCTCTTAAACACTTTGACTATATCGCTCATTTATTTCAAAAATGTCATAACTAAAAACAAACTAATTTTGCAGAAAATTAGTTTAATAAAGTTTTCACTGTACACACAATTTAGTGAAAGAAAGTTTAATATTTCTGTAACGAGCTGAGTGTACAAGATATACGTATGTATGAAATTATTACACAATATAGCATTATTAACTCAAAAATCACATTTATAGAGTTATGACATTGTTGAATAAATAACAAATATTTTGACATAAATAAACGCTATGTACATATCGTTGATCTAAAGTAGAAAGGCCCTAACTCAGATAATTGCAACTTTGCAGTAGAAGGTAAAAACATAATAAAAACTGCAATATTCACAATGTAATTTTTTTTTTGCCCAACTGCAAGATCCAGTTATTAAGTTATTACATCGTAAAAAATGTCACAAAATAATTTGGATTTTGCCCAGAAATACTTTTGAACATGAGGATGGCACCCTTGCCATTAGCTCAAATTAGCTTATCTAGACTTAAGCTCTGTTTCCTTTTTGCCACAGAAATATGTCGCGACTCTCATTTAAATTAAATAAAGATATCGCTCATTTACTTTAGCAACATCATAATTCATGAAACCTGATTTTTGAGTTAATAATGCAGAATTAATGCCAATGTCGTTATTCATATTGTGTAATAATATCTGTGGCAAAAAGGAAAAAGTGCTTGTCGAGATAAGCTGATTTTGAGTTAATGGTACCTCTGTAATCTGCATATTCGAAAGTACCACTATTCAAAATCTTAATTAATTTGACTGATTTTTCAGGAAGTTATAGCAAAATTAATTGCGACTTATCTTTTTTAGACTTCTAATCTCATTTGGAATAATAGCTTAATTAAGGTTATACTTTGGTATATTTCAACTTAAATGTATTATTTACAGTGTGTAGAACGATGTTTGCTTAAAAAAATAAAGGTAAACAGGGAATTTCCCAATTTAACTGTAAAAGAAATAAATTTCTGAAAATCGACTTGAACGCTTAAAAGTGCTCTCTTGCAAAACAGTAAAATATGACTTAAGGACTTTTTCCTTATTGCCACAGATATCCAAAACGTTGTGTTAATTGAAATCTTTAATTTTCGGTAAACAATTTTTTTAGAGTTATGACGTTGTTCAAGTAAATCAGCTAGTTATACCATTAATTACAAACAACATTTTGGCATTTGCTTTCACTCAATCACACGTAGAGATAGATTACAAAGAACAGTTGAGTTTACCTGCATCAATTTCGTAAAATTTGAAAACAAATTAATTTATTTCTTAATTTTGGCTACGATCAGCAATTACTCTAATTTACTTTTTAGATAATTTCATGCTGATATTTTATTTTCAAAGATAGTCTGCCTACACACATGTATTTTTTTTTTGAGGCGTTTCCTATAAGAACAGGTAAATTATGTTTTTGGTTTAGATGCTTCTTTTTGTTCTTAAAATAATATGCCCAAAATATTTTTACCTATGGTGGCTGGTAGGTAACACGTGCAAAAAAAAAATTAACTATTACTAGCGCAGTGTGTGTTCTCGTGTAGCAAGGCTTTACCTGGTTGCAATTTAATCCGAAATCATTGAATTTACGCTGCGCTAAAACATTTAATAATACAGTCGAACTTCCATAACTCGAACTTCTCTAATTCGAATTTTCTCTAACTCAAACTAATTTGGTTGGCAGTAGCATATACACTTCTGTAACTCGAAGTCTCCGTAAGTCGAGTTTTTTTTAAATAATGGTGCTTCGAGTTAAAGAAGTTCGACGCTTATGCCGGCCATACACTATCGTACACAAGTTCAGTGCTCAAGTCTGGCACTGCGTAAACTAAGCTTGTGACACTCACTACACAAGTAAACTGTGCATTTTTTATTTTAATTCGCCATAATGCTGGTGATTCCTTGTATAATTGTAGGAACTCCGTCCAGAATATTTATTCTGCGCTCATTTCTTGTTGTAAGCTCTTAAAAAATTACTACACAACTGAGCGTTTGCAACATACACTACACAAGTTCACTGTACAGTTTTCAAACTTGAGCAAATATCAAAATCATTTTGATATTTACTTAGTTCACTGCGAAAATAGCACAACCATCCCCATACACTACACAAACGCACTGTACAGTGCTAAACTTGTGCAGTGAACTTGTTTAGTGTATGGCCGGCATTAGTTAGCCACTTTCGCGTCAATGATAAGTTGAGTTTGTACAATAAAAAATTTCTATAGATCAATAATTTTAACGTTTTGCTTATGGAATAATGATGTTTTCAGTTTTACGTTTAAAATATTCTCGAATTATAAACAAAAAGATTTTACAAATGTGAATCCCTTATGACGATCAGAGAGACTTGAAAACAGTTTGATGTGTGTTAGTTTGAATTTCATTTTTCATTTTCACCCACCAGGACTCACCTAATTAGCTGATTTTTTTAATTAAAAAATTTTTTATGTTCCAGGACCAGCGCATAAATAAATATTTTTAGTATTAACAATTTCAGTTGTATTAAAAACATTTTTTTGCATTGTGAACTTTAACGAACTTCAAGACCTGCATTCAGTTTAATTTATAATCACATCTTTTAATCCTTTTGCTAATAGTTAATGTTTAACCGAATTTTGACGGTCTTGTTATAATAAAAATTTAGAAAAAGCTGCCAACTAGAATGTTGACTTTGGGACCGTTGGTACAACACATTGATTTACTAAGTTGTGTGTTTTGCGCACAAACTATACAACAACATGTACAACATCAGTGCACAACTTCATTTCACACAAATTTTTTTGGGTAAACATGACATCGGTTACTATGGCGCATATTGTAGTCGATGATTTTTTTTGTGCAAAACGGAGAAGAAGAATGTAAAAAGGGACAGAAAAAAGAATTTGGTCAAAGGAATGATTTATATAAAAAGAAACATATTCTAACAACAAAATTTTTAAAGCACTAAAAGAAAGTGAGCCAAAGAAAGTGAGCTAAAAGGAAGTGAGAAATTTGTAATGGTATAATGTGATAAAAATTTATTTTATTGGATGGAATTGGTGAAGCACGTTCGAAACCGACTACACCGCGAAAAAACTGCCTCATAGAATCAATAAAATTTTCTCTATGAACCGTTTTTAGGCTAAGGGGTATCCCAGCAGAAAGAAGCGAAGAGTTTTTCATAGAGATTCCTTATTGTTTTTATGTGGTAAATCTTATTAATTTTATCAAGATGAAAACCACATAAAATCAAGAAGAAAGCTTATTATTCACAACATTTTTTACTCAATTTCCGTTATTTTTGGCACCAAAAAACAATCCATAGAGAAAAACATCTTGATTCTATTAGGGTTTCTTATAAATTGCAAACTATAGAGTAAGTGCGGGTAATGTGGTATACCTATCTGTTTTTAGATTGCCAAATTTTTAGCTTTTGTCCTATTAAAATATGATTTAACCATCTACATGCTACATGTGTTAACCTTCCACGAAGCGATTTGGGAAAAACCTAACACCAACATTTTCAGAAATATTTGAGAAATAATTGCATATCTCATTATACGCGGCTTTAAAAAATGTGCGGGTAATGTGAGTTTGATATAAATTCAGACTTTATTATAATTTCTAACTGCATGTATAGCTCTTTTCATATCCTTAACTATCCATTTTCTTATTTCACCTGTGTTTGGCATTTTGTTTTATTTGGAAGGTAAATGGGTACGCTATATGAAATTAAGGTATACCACATTGGCAGCACTTGGGTTTAATGCAGATATTTATTTATTTTAAAATATTTACTGCATATATAGTTCAATTGCTTATATTATTCGCCACTGTAGTAGTTACCAATTACTTTAACATTACACTTAAGTACTTTAAACTACCATTTTAAGACACAAGCTAATTTTATAGCAGCACCCAAAAAAAGTCAACCACGCATCAAATCGAATTTTTTCAACTGACTCTTGGAATGACTTGCAAAAGTAAAACGGATCATTGTTCTCTTGATTCTCTGAGAGCAGCAAACTATTAAGCTTATTTCCGTTATTCCTATATTGTTAGTTAGGAAAAAAAACTACTATACCACATAGCCAGCGTATACCACAATACCCGCCCTTACTCTAGGGATTTCTTATTGATTTTATTAGGTTGCCTTATTGATTTTTTTAAAAAGGGTTTCTTCATGATTTTATTAGGTTGCCTTATTGCTTTTTCAATAAGGTTTTTTTTTTTTTATGTTAGTAGGTTCCAATATGAGTATGTGTAAAGTATCTTATTGATATTTTTAATAAGGAAATCTTCTTTATTATGATTATGAGGTGTCTTGTTATTTCATATCTATAAATAGACATAGAGACAATTTTTTTCATGATCTTTTTCATTTTTGTATAAGAATGTTTGCCCAATAATTTCAATGGCTATTCAGGCTGCTTGTTAGAATATTAGGTAGAGTGTTTGTCTATCATGTAGAAGTTTGCTGGTTCAATACTTAGTGAGTAAGTTAGTTAAGAATATAACCTAATGTGTATGTATGTATGTATGTATAAATAACATCTACAAGATACTACATACATACATACATATGGTATAGAATTTAAATGAAAAAATACGCAATTTTTTTTTATTGAAAAAATCTATAAGATAACCTCATAAAAACTACAAAGATTTCTTCTTGATTTTTTCAAAAAGGGTTTCTCTATGAAATGAATAAGATTTCCTTATTGAAAAAAAAACCATAGAGATTTCTTATTAATTTTGTTCTATTTTATAAGGTATTTAGTAGGCACTGTTTTCTCTGTGTAGGGCTCGTCGGATGGGGAGGGATCTTTTCACCAAATACCACCTGGAATGATACCATATAAAAATACGTGCTAAGCTCCTTAGTTGAACTGCTAACTAATATTTGGTCAGCTAAAGATATTCATAGGGGTTCATGTTGTCCCAAAATTGCCCAAAACCTAACCATGTTATCAAAAGAAAGTTCCGTATATATGTATATTATTTGATAACCCAAAACTTTGGACTATACAAATTACATGTGGATGACAGAAGAAGTATTCAGTGACCAGGCCTGTTATTTTCATGCACTATAAAATCTAATTTATGCGCATAAAATATGTGTAATAAAACCTAAAATATGCACTTAAATTAAAAGTAAAAGTAAAAGTAAATCAAAAGAAATCCTAACTGTTAATACTTGTTTCAAACGCATTAGATAAGTAAATTCATAAATAATACAACTAAAAGATATTATTCTGTTCAATTCTCAAACTCCATATATAGAAAGGAACGAAATTTATGTTGTTATTATTGTTAGTGTTTTCATACAGTTTTTGGCAGTTGGGCAGAAATCAGCTGAACTACACGGAAGGTATTGCAACCACTTGCTTTTTATGCTTTCTGCTAGGGTTTCTAATTTCCCGGACTTTTCCAGTTCCCGGGAATCGAGAAAAAATATGTTCTATTCCCGGGAATTCCCGGGAATGTCAAATACATATGAATTTAATTAAATGGGTTCAATAAAAAATATAATTTTATAAAAAAATACAAAAGTTTAAATTAAAAACAAAACAACTTCATTCGTTTGAACGAAGAACAACAATATTTCAAAAACAAAACAAAAACAAATAAATTCATACCGCCGTATTCATAAAAATTATTTTAGGTTTATGAAAGTCTTATTTGACATATTGCTATGAGAAACTTGTCAAATAAGCCTGTAAGAAACCTGGGGGCAAATCACGGCATTCGATATGACTCGTAATTTAAAAATATTTCCATATAAACTCTATTGAAATATTTTTAAATTACGACTCGTATCGAATGCCGTGATTTTCCCCCTGAAATATTTTTTATAAATACGGCAGTTATGCGTTGAGTTATTGCATGGATGGAAATTCCATCGGCATTTGCCAATCTAGATACTATTTCGTAACGCTTGAAGTTGTTGGAGTCTTATATTATGCATCGTTACAAAATTGTATTTTTAAGTAATAAAACAACGAACAGCAATGTAAAAAAAGCAAGTTCCAAAAACGTAAATATTAAATTCCCGAAAATTCCCGTTGAAAATTTCCCGGGATTTGTAAAAAAATAATACCCGGGAATTGCCGGGATTTTTTTCCCGCGTATAAACTCTACTTTCTGCTTTTAGTTTTGAACATCGTTGCCATATTAAGGGATTTATTTTTAGTTTAATTGATTGGAGGCTTTGCCAACTATTTGTCGCAATTTAGTTTTACTTAACTTTGTTACTAGTCATGTTTTAGAATCGATTGTTTTTCTTGAACCAAGTCTGAGTTTATGAAAGAGAGAGCAAAGAAGAGTGCTTGCACCGATAAGTTATGACTTGTAACAGAAACGCTGAATAACATACAGTATCTGTACATACCAGAACCAACACACGTAAAACTGGTGCAAACAGTTATATTTGTGCAGACCTATAATTTCTACTCCTCTAGTTTCACAGATATTGTGCGTTATGA
Source organism: Tachina lurida (assembly GCA_944452675.1). Classification (NCBI taxonomy): domain Eukaryota; kingdom Metazoa; phylum Arthropoda; class Insecta; order Diptera; family Tachinidae; genus Tachina; species Tachina lurida. The sequence continues at coordinate 36,040,639 of OX101754.1, read as the reverse complement.
ATAAAATTATTAAAAATTTTTCTTTTCTCAGTAATACATGTAACAAAAGGTGTACTGCAGAGAATATGTACAAGATATATGTACATGCATATGTATGTAATTATAAAAATAAAGTGCATCTTTATGTTTCTAAACTCTACAGAGATACATACATACGATGTGCATATACTCGCGGATTTGCACAATCTGTCGCACAAACAGCAGACAAATTATTGCATTCGACATCGAATTAATTTACATAAAATTTTACTTGTGTTTGTAGGGAAATTTCGATCGACATCAAATGCCGTAATTTACTACAAACTTTAAGCGAATGATTTCTCTTAACACGCTTATGCTGATTTTTGCCTGTAGATTTTTGTTTGCTTCTCTTTCTACATGTATGTATATTGAGTAAAACATCTTTGAAATTTAATCATAGGAAATAAAGCTGAAGGTCCATACCATCCTTTCAATGCGTAGTTGCGTTTTATGCGTGTATCAAAGAAGTCGAATCAAGGTAATTGTATGTGGCAAGTTACAGAACAAAGCGCAAAGAACATATAGACGCATAGGACGGATAAAGTAGGTTTACTTTCAACTTTTGTATCCGTCGCATGCATCATGCTCTCTTTTATAGCAAAAAGTTTGTGTGGTGAATTTAAATTTTCTCTCTTTTTGCATTAAAACAACAAAAATACTTGCGCATAAGACGTATTACATGTAACTTGAATTTAGAATCGGAGAGAACGTACAGAAACGCATACAACGCATATGCAAAGAACAGATTGTATGGACCTTCAGCTTGAGTATTGTTGGAGAAAATATGAAAGTAGCTCAGGCAAAAATTACTTCAGCTAGTATACAAAAAGTACCATTTATTACATTTTCAATCTCATTTTTAGCTAAGAACTCTTGTAGTGTTTTTAACAAAGATAAATCTTCACATTTGCTAACGCTGGTTTAGTACTCCAAATTTTAAATATTGTACACTAGACCTAAGAAGTTTTGCAATCCACAGCCTAGTTGACAGTTTCTAGAAAAAAATTGAAATTTTTTTTAGCAAAAAATACAATAAATCAACTTGAAAAAATTTGCACAATTAAATATAATTGACAATCTATAGGTAATTGCTGAAAAGTAATGTTGACAAATGAATTTTGTTTACTCTGATTAAGCAGCTATGCAATTAGGATTAAATGAAATCGAATATTTCAACAAATTTCCATTGTTTGGTATTAGTAGGGCTTAAAGATTTAGAATCCTTGGATTAGGTATTGTTAGTAACTACAAACACAAGTAATACTTATCCATTATTTCTTCCTGTCAATCAACTTTTCATGTGTGATTTTGTCTAAGAATTTCTTGGAAAAATAAAATCATCATCATATTCATCATGGTTGAGACAACACAATTCTCATTAATGCAAGTCATTCATTTCATGCCTTAGAGATACATACAAAAAAATTTACAATTAAAATAAACCTCTGGGGAATATCAAATACATTTGTATAGTATCTAAAGTGTTGGAAAAGATACCTAATTGTGTTGAACGCACTAGGAGTGCACTAAGTATTAGGGACGATAAGAAAACCTTTTGTTTTTCTTTTTACTTTTATTTGGTGACTCAAAGAAGGATCGAGAGAGTTTGTAGACGAGCACAAGTGTGCCACAGGTGGAATATACACAGTTTGGCGCGCTGCTAAGGGTTCGAAATAAAATAAAAATTTACCCTAAAACTACCAAACTCATGCATGGCTCAGAGCGTGGGAACGTTTTTCACGAGAACGGAAAATTTTTACACAAATAATCTTCTTTCATTCTTTTTGAAAAACAAGTTTTTTTTCTATTGTAAAAAAGAGCGACACAATTGTGTTGAAAATGTTCAAAAATTTTCCTCATGCTTTGGCAAGTACAAACAACAAATGATCTTTTTTTATGTTCAATAAATTCATGTGCAGAAACTGGATGCTAAACAAAAAAGGAACAATACATGTTAATAATTTTTTTTTTTGAGGGATTTAAATAATACATACACATATTATTTTTATCTTTTATTCCTTTTTTTGTAATAAAAAGATAAAGGGCATTAAAATACGTATATACATCCATATTTTTTTTATAATTCCTGTTCTATGCACTTGTAGAAGGTAACAAGCAATAATTGCATATAAAAGATAGTAGAGAAGGCGAATAAAAGTATTTTCCACTGCAGCACAATAAAAGTAACCTGATATTATTAAGTCCGTCTATACAGGCTTAGTTGGTCGTTTTATAATCTTTGACAGGCGAAAAACTAAGAAGAGAAATCCTTACAAGTAAAAAAAATATGTATACACAACACGTGCATTTACTGCCACTACCAACCAATAAGCCTTCCTTCCCTTTCATCTGTTATAAAATAAAAAAAACCTATAAAATTTTAGAACAATAACAAAAGCCTGTAGCCAGTTAACATTATCTCGAAAGGAGTGCAACCCGTTCTCGGCTTTGATGTAAACATTAATTTACGAGGATGACAAGGGTCTCGATGCTGTGATTGAAATAATTTTGCTTGTGATGGAGAGAATGTATGCTAGACATTTTATTATTTTCCAATAGACATGAATAAATGGTGCCATTTACACTCACGATATATGGTGAATGATACTTTAATTTTTATTGATTACACATTATATTAATGTGAAATAGAAAAATACACTGAAAAAAACAAAGCCACGAAATAAATGATTAAACACAAATATATATTGTTTACTTGTTTGCTGCACAGAATATTAAGAATACATTATTATTGCGGCAAATCAGTAACCACCCGACGACTAGATGTACCGGAAATTAAAGAAACCTTAACAAATCTTAGAAAAAATTATTTGTCACTTACAAGTGTCCAAGAATATTAAATTATTCGCATAATTTAAATAGTTTTTAAAACAATTTTGTGCAATGTAAAAACAAATGTGATTTTTTACTTACAATGGTATCCCGGTTTAACGAACGACATAATGTCAGGCTGATTCGTTAAATCTAAAAACTCGTTAAGTACGGCATCTTTTTACCCGATTGTGCGACGCAAAGAAGGGTATTGTGTTTATCAGCCTATACATATATGTATGTGTGTTCCTGTGCGTCACTATATAAACCCTGAAGACAGTAGTCATAACTAAATACGGTGGCCAACAGACGCCACTTTGTAAATACGAAAAAAATAAAAATTTGACGAGCTATATCAAAATAGATATCATTCGACACGTATTTTAAAATCATCTTTAGGTTTCTCTTATGATTTTTCATTTCGAATGACCGTTTAGAATATTAAATTAGGAATATAGGAACTGCAAAATTAATTTAAATTTTTTTTAAGAAAAAATTTTTTCGTTACTGCGTTAACAAATGTTATTACTTATTTTTATTTGTGAAAAATTAAATATATTTTCTATATTTATGATTTGATCAGGCTAAAGGTCTTATCGTTTTGTAAGCCAAATTATATGTGACAAGTATTAATGAACAAATAACACCAAAGTTAATTGTAGAAGTCTGACAATTATTAGCAGAACGGAACAACTAGCTGTTTTCGAAGGTCACTACACCTTCATCATCAGTGTTCTTTTGTGTTTGGTCCACTGTGTATGGCGTCATATTCTATTTGTAATAAAAAGCTGAGTATATAAAGTAGAAATCTAAATTAACTGACACCACATATAATGACCAAACACAAGGAACGTTGTTCCGTTTTGCTAGTGCTTGTCAGAATATTTGCAATTAACTTTGTAAATATAAATATATTTTCGTTTTTCTGGTAAAAAGTTCCTTATAACTGCACTGCAGTGTGGTAAAATTTAATTTTTTAATGCAAATATTTTTTAAGAATATATTATTCAGTGATATCCGAAAAGGTGTTGTTTGTTTGAAACACCCATGCGGTGATAATATTCAAAATTAAAATATTCTTCAAAAATTCCCCTAATAGGATTTTACATGAAATTGCTGAGCACATCGCATTTTATAATGCAAAGAGGACATATTATTGTATTTAAAAAAATTAACTATGGAGAAAAAGTCCCTTAAGGACATAAGGACAGATATTACGCAACGCTCTAGCGGGGCGAGTGGGGCGTGATTTAGGATTTGTTACGGTTTAGATAATTTATACTGAAAATTGTGTCATATGTGTTGGTGGGGGGGGGTGTATAAAAAAACCCGAAAACAGCGTTACGTAATGTGCGAAGGGCCCTTAAAGCTCCACAATATACCGCTCCTTTATTGTCATATTTTATAAAATTGTTGTTTAGACGTATACAAACCCTCTAATCTCTTTTTTTTAACCGACTTCAGAAAAAGCAGGAGGTTACACTGCACAACAAAATAGATTTTTTTTATGATGTTTAAATAAAAATGGCCGATCCATATGTATTTTCATCTGCTGATTACAATGGCATCATTAGTTTTTCCCTATCAGGCCTAGTTTTAAAGATTTAGTGACATTTAGCATTTGCATAATTTACATCACTTTTTGTATTATTTCGTTAATATTTCACGAATGGTGCACCAAACTTAAAAATACTGGATCATTAATCTACACAAAAATCTCTTTCATGCAGATAGAGTCGCATTGTTGAATATATCAGGATATCTTACGGTTATTGTAAGGATGTTAAATATCGTGTGTTTTTAGTTTAGTCCTTGAAATTTTTTTGATTATAGTATTTTTTTACCTAGTATAACTAAACCTTATGTATTTTATGAAAATAGGTTTATTACTTTCCTAGCCTCTCTAGTTTCAGAGATATTATGCTTTACATAAAAAAAATACTTTAAATTTTTCTTTTCGAACGCCATCCAAAAAAAATTGTCTTTTATATTACATTTGTCAATTTACTAATGCAGTTATCATGAAAAAAAAGTGTCGTATGGACCAGTTCAGATAATTTTTGTGTTATTTGTAGTTAATATAAATAATTTTCATTCATCCAATGAAGAGCTTCATTAGCTAAATTTCAATGACATACCAAAAAATGTGTTTTGAAATTAATAATAATAATTCTTCCTGTCAAACAAAGACCGACTGCAATGCAAAAATCTGATAGAAGAAGATAAGAAGAAGTACGTGAAATACAAAATTCAATTTTAATGGGCATGCCTGAGCCCATTTTTTAAATGCAGGATTGTGTGTTTTTTAGAGCTCAGGGTGCGTGTTAAGTATTGTAAAGATCAGTTCAGTGGAACCACTTAAAATAAAATACTAAAGATTTAATGGGCGTGACTCCGCCAATTTTTTTTAAATGTAGATAGTGTCTATTTTAGAGCTCAAGGTGAGTAGTAAGTTTCGTAAAAATGGGTTAAGTAGAACCACTTTTTTTACAATGGGATCAATGGGAAGCTATACCTTCTCAGACAAACACAGCATTTTTGCAGTGGGTTTAAAATGCACCGAGTTATGAAGTAACACCCCCCCCCCCCCCAAAAAAAAACAATTAAATTGCCTGTAAGCCAGAAAACTTTAATATCATTTTATGTGTAACTTACTTTATTTTGAGTAATGACTATGTGATCATAAAACAGCGAAATGATTCTTAAAGGGCAAACCTTAAACGAAAACAGAAGAGAAGTGTCTTAGAACACCCAGTTATAGCTATGCTGCTTAGCTACATAAAAAAACTTAATGTGTTAAATAACAATGCAATAAAATTATATTATATTATGATGTCAAATTCGCCGCAAATATTTCATTGTTTGTGGCTTACAGCCGATCGGCTGTGTTCTCTGGTTTGAGCTCATATGCAAAAACAATACAAAAAAATCGTTTTCATTAATTTTGTTTTGTTTTTAGTTTTCAGTCACTTCAAAGAACGAAGATGAAAGAAAATCAAACAATTCGATTCGTTTATTTTCATACTCTGCTTTTAAGTTAAAAGAAATCAAAACAAAAATAAATTTATAACTGCAATTGTGTCGATTATTTTAATCACGTCCTAACTCCTGTATCACGCCATAAATAGCATAGCTATAATAAATTAGACTTCAGCCCTTATTCTGTAATACGCTAAAGCAAAATCCAAATTCGATCACTAAAATGCTGAACAAATAAAAAATTGTTTGCGATGACATGAAACACTAAAGTTTTGGGAGGATTAAAATTTCAAGCCAATACCTGATTTGGCAATATGCGTTTCGAAGTTGAATTCGTAGCCGAAAATTGATAAACCGACTTTATAAATTCTTAGCAATAGAGATTTATTTTAGCTTTAGAGAGTTGAGGGAGCAAATGACTGATATTTAGCAGCTGACAATCCTAATTTAGCACGAATTGAAGTTCCAATAACGTCAAAATAAAATAATAAATTTCGAGCACATATGCGCAATTTAGTCGTATTATTGAGGATGGGTCGATTTTGCAATCGATATTGTGCCATCGATTTTTCGTTAGCTTTTGGCATGAGGGAAAAAAGTTGCACTGCGACATATCAGAATTTAAATTTTTTTAAGAATAATACTCAAATATTTTACTTTTTTATTAGTATAAAACAAAAGACTTAAGAAACGAACTTTATCGTCAGAAGTTTTATCGGTCTCTCAAATAATATGCAGATCTTTTCTATAGCGCAAAAAACTTTAAAGTAATTATTTTGCATGATATTAATTTATTGCGTATCATTATTATATATAAATAAAAAAAAATGATTTATATGATTATTTAAACACATTAAATCAGTCGAGATTTCTTATTACCTACTAAAACAACCTTTAGTGTTTTCACACTGCAAGTTAAAACCTGGTTTTAACGTTAAAACCATAAACAGCTGATTTTGCATTCACACTGCAAGTTTGTTAAATTCAGGTTTTAACTCACAGACTGTCTAATAACTTTGCTCACAATATAATAGATCTCCTGCAGAAATGCGTGTGTTTGTTGTTGTATTTTTTTCTGCTTTTTATAACACTTATTTGACAAACTGTAAAACTGTTTTTGTTTGTATGAAAAACTAAGAAACTACAACGCGCCCTAAAATGGAAATTATTTTATATTTTGTAAATAAATATTTTAAAATTATGGAACTAGTAATACAAAGTGAAATAATAAATAAATCACAAAATACAACTTTTTTATCGGTGGTTCGATATGTCATATTGTTTATTTTCACTTTCCAGAGGTCAATGAAAATATTTTTGTTGTTTTCCTTCCAAAGAACTCTTATTTTTCCATAATTTTTTACTTATTGTTGCTGCTGCATCCATTTTTAAGTTGAAAATCTTTCAAGCGACATCTCTTGTTATTCACTGGCATAAACATTATCAGCTGCTGCCGGTCATTTTAACTTGGCAGCACTAAATTTAACACAATGAGAACAGGGTTTCATTTCATAAAACCAATTCAGAAATGGTTTTAAGTTGGATTTAACAAAAAGAATTTGCATGGTAAAACCAGGTTTTAACAGTTGGTTTTAACATTAAAACCAACTTTTATTAAAACCAAGTCAGTGTGAAAACACTATTAAAAAGACACTATAAAGAAGTAAAAAATTTAAATTCTGGCGCCTCAAAACAGATTTTTTTCATATGTCGTACTGGAAATTTTTGTCCTCATGCCAAAAGCTACCTAAAGATCGATGGCACAATATCGATTGAGTTTTGTCCATACAAATCGACCCGCTCTAATATTTTAGTAGTATTTTTTGGTAAGCAAACTGAGATGCGAAAGTATTATTTTTAGGTTCTATCATCAACTAACACAATTTTTGAGTGTATATTGTTTGTAAACTGGTTTATCAGTTCGGCTTTTAAATTATACTCACTTTTGTGTGTTTGTACCTGCATTGGTATTATTTATCAAATCGTTGGCTTGCTCAATTTTATTTCTTAAGGGTTCGTTGTTCATATTTTGTAAAGTGTGTCTGTGTCTCTAAATCTGCCTGCAACTTGGTCTTTATTTTTTTATTTTATTTTTTGTTGCTAACAATATATTTTTCGTTTTTAATTTAAATGCCATGACCTTTTATTCTTTTCGTGTGATAAAATCACTTGTTTTAAAAAATAAAATAAAATTATTTGTAAAGACTGTAAAGACAAATTTTTAGTTTAAACACAGGTGTTTATTATTTATTTACTTATGCGAATAGTACTTTTCTATTTGTACATACGAGTACATACAAATTTATTTTTTTATATTTTGGTAGAATATAATTTTTTTATCTTTATCTCACAAACATGTTTAATGTGGCATTAATCTTTTTTACATGATCGTTTCTCAATGTAACATATTTTTGAGACTCGCACACATTTATTTTAATGTTGCACCCAACGTTGTGTTGAATTTAATACATGAGTTTCATAAATATTCATTTGTTTGCGATATTAGGAAATATATTATGTTTTTAATATCATTAGATGCCTTTAAGCTAATTCGATATGGTTGACTTTAAACAGTGTTCAAGGTAAACAAAAATCTATGGGAGAATTTTCAAAGTGAAGCAATCAAGCAAATCAATTGCGTAGGAAACTTTTAATGGCTGGATACTATAGCAGTCAGGTAATGATGGTTGGCTTTAAGCTTTTTTTTATATATATTTGCTTATTTTTGTAGTTTCTAAGCCCAAAGCAAAAAGATTAATAATTAAAAATCCCATTACAAGTTAAGTAAGTCACTGCGTTAAATACAATTGTAGTATTAATTAAACAGTTCGACTTCTATTTATTCGTTTGGCATTGACCAGATATGTAATTAAAATATTAATTGATGGTAAATCTGCAGTCTTTAAACTGACAATTATATTTTGCTAAAACACCACGCATCCATAGAAAAGTTACTCGTGTGGTTGAGCTTAAGTTTTGAATTTGAATGGCATAGTCACAGTGCATCAAAAGAGGACACCTCTGGTAAATGAAAAATTTAAAAAGATGAACATTTTTTATATTTTTTTTATTTAATCATTAACCCTCTTATGCAAAAAAATATTTTACTTTAGCTTTAAAGTTCATAGTAGTTGCCAAGCACTTTAAGGCTAACATTGCTTTGTTAAGGAATTATATGCAAAAGACAACTTAATTAGTTTGTGATAATAATAATAATAATAAATACTGGTAAAACCACCGTGTTCAAAAACCACTTCACAGCTTATTATATACATAATACAATTTCAATACGTACTCAAAATATTTTATTTTACAATTTTTACACATAGAAAAAACTGCCTCATAGAATCAAGAAGATTTTCTCTATGAAACGTTTGTAGGCTAAGGGGTATCCCTGCAGAAAGAAGCGAAAATTTTTTCATAGAGATTCCTTATTGTTTTTATGTGGTAAATCTTATTAATTTTATCAAGAAGAAAACCACAAAAAATCAAGAAGAAATCTTATTATATACAACTTTTTTGACTCACATTCCGTTATTTTTGGCACAAAAAAATCCATAAAGAAAAACTTCTTGATTCTATTAGGTTTTCTTATAAATGGTAACTATTGATTTTATTAGGTTGCCTTATTGATTTTTTTTAAAAAGGTTTTTTCTTGATTTTATTAGGCTATCTTATTGATTTTTTCAATAAGGTTTTCTTTTTGATTTTAGTAGGTTCCTATTTGATTATGTGTAAAGCTTCGTATTGATTTTTTTAATATAGAAATTTTCTTGATTTTATTAGGGTTCTTGTTACTTCGTTTATATAAATAGGCATAGAGACAATTTTTTTCATGATCTTTTTCATATTATACAATGTTTGTACAATTATTTCAATGGTTATTAAGGCTGCTTGTTAGCATATTGGTTAGAGTGCTTGTCTATCAGTCAGAATTTTGCTGATTCAATACTTGGTGAGTAAGTTAGTTAAGAATATAACATAAGGTGTATATATATGTATCTATAAATAAATAACATCTTCAATATACTACATACATACATACATATATGTATATGATATAGAATTTAAATGAAAATACATAAGTAGACAGAATAAAGACGCATTTTTTATTTTTTATGAGGTCGCGTAATAACGGGTGTTTTTTTAGAGGTATAGAACTTCGAATTGAAATAAAACACAAGAAAATCGTTTTAATGTCCATCAATTTGGCTTTATTGGAAGGATAATTTTATGCCATTAATGTTTAAATATGATTTCGGGCATGTGGCCGCCGCGGCTGGCTCGAATAAAGCCAATTCTACAGGTCCAATTTTCAACCACTTTTTCGAGCATATGGGGCCGTATGTTGGCAATAACGCCACGAATGTTGGCTTCCAAGTCCCCTAACGTTTCTGGTTTGTTGGCATAGACGAGCGACTTCACATATCCCCAAAGAAAATAATCCAATGGTGTCAAATCACACGATCTTGGTGGCCAATTGACAGGTCCATTCCGCGAAATTATGCGCTCATCGAATGTTTCCTTCAATAAATCGATTGTGACGTGCGCTGTGTAGCATGTATCGCCGTCTTGTTGGAACCACAACTCATCCACATTCAAAATCTTCAAAATCTTCCATAAAGTTGATGGACAAAGCTCCAATTGCTGTGCACGGTGGCGAATCGATTCATTCGGGTCCTCTTCAACACTTTGCTCTACAGCGGCAATTGTTTCTTCGGTGCGCACTGTTCGACGTCTCTGCGGATGCGTATTATCACATAGAGTAAACGTAGTGCGAAAATGATCCATGGTTAACCGAATTAATTGCTCTGATGGACGATTATGTCGACCATAAAATGGACGGAGCTTGCGGTAAACTTCGCGAACTGAACCATTATTTTCGAAATAAATTTGCACGATTTGCAAGCGTTGTTCTTTTGTCAACCTGTTCATGATGAAATGGCAAACCAAACTAAATATTAATCACTTGACAGCTGACAAAATGGCCGCCAGTTAAAAAAGTGATGCCAACTTAAAGTTCTATACCTCAATAAAAAACACCCATTAAAAACAAGAAGAACCCCTTATTGAAAAAATCAATAAAATAACCTAATAAAAACTAGAAGACTTAACTTTTTCGAAAAGGTTTTCCCTATGAAATTAATAAGATTTCCTTATTGAAAAAAAACCATAGAGATTTCTTATTAATTTATTTTATTTTATGAGGTATTTAAACGGCACTGTTTTCTCTGTGTATTATATTGAAGTAAAGCAAACTAATTTAAAAAATATGAGCTTCAGACTTGGTAGGAAACCAGATAAAAATTTTTATGAAGTAAAAGTAAAAAAAATTATGATGAACAAAGAAAAATTATCACAATTTATTTTATTCGAATGAAATGAGTATTTGAATATCCAGCCTTTTTTGATTCGTTTTGATGGTATGTACATCACTAAAACATTTTTGTATAAATGTATTTGTTTTAATATTTTTTTTATGGATTTTGCTATGTATTTCGAATCAGTTGGATAATTTGGTGATACTTTCCATCACATGACAGAAATAATAAATTTTAGCTTAATTTTCAGATGTAACATGTATCAATATATTTTATATTAAAAAAACTATTTGAGGTTCATAATACACATTTTGGAAATATCAACTTAAAGTAGTCTTAACAAATGTGAGTGCCTACTTTGGAATAATAATTTTTTTAGAATACAACTTTACTCAACATTGCTTGGCAAAGCTTTGTTACTTTTTTTGGCATACGACCCTTAATTCTTATGAATTTTCTACATTTTGTATATAAGCAAAACCGAGCTGCCCGTTAAAAGACAAAATGTTTCTATTCCCTCACTGTGCGCGGGTATAAACAATTGAATGAGTAACCGTTAACTTTTTGTAATACATATCGTCGACTTAGAGTGTAAACCTGCTAACTCACTTCAACCAAATTGTACAGGGAAGACAACATTTTTTTTTAACATTTTCTATAGTTAGCTTAAGAAATTAGCCTAATGCATTGAGTATTTTCGACATGTAGAGTTTCAAATAAAAATAAATATTTGAAGCAATCGATGCGGTATTTTTTTCTCTATCGAATGGTCACATGTTATAAAAAGTGGATTTAGCAGGTTTACACTCTAACCCGACGATATATACATTTTCTAGAAGGTGTAAAAAGTACCTTTGATCTCTTGATGATTGATGATTGTTCTTATGTAAAAAGGGCATATTGAAAAAAATTGGTTTGGCAGAAAATAAAAATGTTTTTTTGTAAAAATTCCATTTTCTTGCAAATATCTTAAAAAACAAAGATTTTCATCAAAAAAGTGCATTTTACAGAAGTACGTTTTTTAAAAAGTGTCTTCTCTGAAAAGCATATTTTTAAAAATATAAAATACTGCACAATCCTACTAAAAAAAGTACTTATATTTGTTCGTGACATCAAAATTTTTGCATAAAATTTGAAAATTTTTTACTTAAAATGGTCCCTATTAATATTTTTTTTTATAAATCTAAATTAGTTTAGCAAGTCATTAAAATTTAAATTATATGCGAAATTTTGGCAGGGATATTTTCTATAAAGAACATTTTTAAAAAGGTACCTTCTCTAAAAAGTACGGTTTGTAAAAAGTATATTTTTGAAAAGTATTTCTTGTAAAAACTACGTTTAGTAAAAAGTACATTTTTAAAAAGAACCTTTGGTTAGAGGTACCTTTTTGAAAAGTGGATTTTCTGTGTAATATGTAGAACATGCTAGTATTCAAATTAAAAGTTTAAACTTTAAATTAATAAACGTTAATTCCCACCGAAATTGCGTTTTATTGTTGAATTTATTAGTGGTTGTTGTTGCTGCTGCTGATGCTGCGGTGGTTCCTCTGACGGCAATATTGTTGTTGTAATAGTTGTTGCTATTACAGCCTGTTGTTGCTGTTGTTAATAATTATTATTATTATTATAATTCACTTGCTGTTGTGATTGTGTTTGAACTTGTTGTTGCTGCTGCTGTAGTTGTTGATTATGATTATGTAAAGGGATTACTTGAATACGACAACAAATTATGGTATCAGATCCAATAGTTCGAAAAAACTGGCGTCTTTAAAGCACGATTTGTCAAAAACCTGAAATTATGTTAAAAAGAAATAAAATAATACATCTTTGTATCTCTTTGAAAAAGAAAAAGGAAGCATATTTAAAAAAAAACAATCTAAAAATACCCTTGTGAAAAATATGGCTTTTTTAAAATGATAGTTTGTTTGTTATATAAAAAAAAAATAAAACAAAATCAGTAAATAATGTTCAAGATTATTGGTAACACTCTAGAATTCCCTACATATAACAGCTTCTTTGGTTGACATGCAGTAAATTTTATGATGGTGTGCTAAATAATTTTTTCCACTGCTCTTAGAATATTTAGGGTCAATTTCTCCAACTCTATTTAAATATCAATTCATACTTAAATGTCGATTTCAATTAATTTTTGTGTAGAAATATTACTTTTAAATATGAACTCATATTTAAATAAGTTGGTAGAATTGGCTCTTAAAAACATAAAAACTTAAATATATTTAATTCCAAATTCAAAATTGGTGTATATTTTATTATTAAGCTAAAATTTTTTTGATTCTCAGTTAACTATTAAGCTTTATAAATCTACCTCTCGTTTTTTTTAAATTGAATGAGATTCCCGATAACACATTTCCCTTCGAAGGGTATAAAAATTTCAGAGTAACAAAAATTCCACTGGGTATTCACACAGAAAAGTAAAACTAGATCTAACTGCGGGAAATGCCACATTTTTCTGTTGAACCACGATTTTTAGCAGTATCAATTAATTAACATAAATTTTGAATATGAGAATATTCATTTCTGTTTATCCGCTTTTTCATTTATGATTTTCTAAATTATTAAAAAACACTTTTTAGAAACTTTGCTTTTTATAGAAGGTACTTTTTACAAAACCTATGTTTTACATAAAGTACTTTTTCGAAAAGGTACTTTTTTAGAAAGCTTATGTTTAGAAAAAATACATTTTAGAAAAGTTACTTTTCAGAAAAGAAGTTTTTTTGAGAAAGTTGATTTTTTAAAAAGTAGCTTTTTGGTACTTTTTGAAAATAGTACTTAAAAAATTACTTTTTTCAAATGTATGTGTTACAACATAATAAAACATAATAAATAAAAAATCGAAGAGTTCAAAAGTTAGTTAAATTTTCTGTCTATGTTATTGTGTATTGCATATTATCTTTAAGTTACTTATTTTTTTCATTTTTTTTTAATTGTAAAAGAACTTCAACTCGAGAGCATAAAGAATTATCGGCCATGTTACAGAGTTCAATTCCGTTCGGAATCGGAATTCAATTCACGCCATTTCTTAGGAGATGGTGACTAAAACTAAAATACGGAAACTTATCAGGTGTGTCCAGACTGTGGGAGGCAGTGATATGCTGGGGTATGCTCCGACTAGGGCTTGACATTTTGAGATTTATTCAACTCCGATTCCGAACGGAATTGAACTCTGTGAGATGGCCGTATAATTGAAAAATAAGTCGTAATTTTAACTCTACAGCTTTTTAAGTTGAAGTAGAGAAAATACAAATTTGAACTCTCTCAATATAAATTTGGATTTATCAATATCAATTTCTTTTTTTTTCAATATCAATTTGGATTTCTCATTATCAATTTGTATTTTCTCAATTACAAGTTAAAAAGGTATAGTTTCTAATGAATTTTTCTTTTTATCTTTCAATCATACATATAATGCATTTTCAAATTTTCTGGCAATGTCAACAGCAATCATATATGTACATAAATACGCATACATACATATGTATATACAATTACCTTCTAACATATTTTCGAATTTATTTTGTTATGACACTTTTTCGTATTATTTTGTATTCACAAACCAGCAGTGAAATATTTGATTAAAATGACACGTTGTGCTGAGGGGGAACAATGCCATAACCATTACATAAATGCACATAAGCATATACGTTACTCTTATTGTCCTAACCACATTTTGTTGTTGTTGTTGTTTACAATAATCAGAAATGTTGTCAATGTAATAAAACGCCTTAAAATTTTCTTCTTAATTGCAGGAGTACATTGTAAAACAATAAAAAAAACAAACGAAATGAAAACCTTTAGATTTAATGATAAAACGAAAAAAGAAAAGATATCATAACAAGAGATTAATTTCTAATATATGGCGTTGCCACTTTTACAAAGTTAATCCAATTATCGGTAGCAACCGAAAACCACTCTGCAAACATCGAAGACGCCACTTTTTGGCGACTATCAAAAATTAGTCGACAAGTAGACATTCAGGCATATTCTGCAAATCAGTTTCTAGTAAAGTGATTTGAAATCATGAAACATTTTTAAGATCTCGTGATTTGAAACCGGTCACCCAAATGCCTGACGATTTCAAATCGAAATAAAACTACGAGTATTATGTACACTTAATATGATTTGTTCTTTATATATTTTTGTAATAAAATGAATTATTTTACACAAAATAACCTTAAACCTTATAAATTTATGAAAACGCTATATTTTTTGTAGGCTCAACATTCTTCGTGATTTACTTTTCCTTTTTAGTAGTCAGCTGATATTGTTTACAAAAAAGAAATTTGGGATTGCCAGATCAACAAAGTTTTAAAGTGGTGTAGCATATGACCAACTTATTTAACTAAATTAAGCATTAATAATAAAACTTGATTAAATTCGTTAAATGTAGAGCTGTGCCAAATCGTTCATTCAAGTGACCGCTCATTTTCGTTCATTTTCTAAAAAAGAACGAGTTCGTTCATTTCGTTCATCCACTCTTTTCAAGAAATAGAAAGAAGTGAAAACAAACAAGCAGTTGATTCTGTACATAAAAAGGGAAACATGCACAATGCATTTTGTTTTGAATTGAAAGTAAAGAAATGAAAAAAGATTCATATCGCCAAAAGAGCCACATTCTTATACACAATAATGACAATGAAAATAAACTAAAATATCTAAACCAATTTTGCTAAAAAACTATTAATACTTATGTTCTAAAAACTTAATAAATATGAATGGTAATTTAATTAATTTCATAATGGCCACAGTGTTACTAAAAGTATATAAAAAGTCAAATGAAAACAAGAATATGACAACAAATCTCACATGAACAAAGAAAAAGCCAAACAAAACAAAAAAAGAGCCAAGTGTGCTCGGTCGTTCATTTCGTTCAATTGTACCAAAGTTTTGAGATTGTACTTTTTATCAGTACTGCTGAGCCAAAACAGCTCAGTAAAGTGACCGGCTCACTTCGTTCATTTCACTGATTCGTTCAATTGTACTCGTTCGTTCATGAACGACACAGTTCTAGTTAAATGTAATCAATAATTATGAAGTTCTATTGGTTAATATTTAATATACAATGGTGAAAATGGCAAAAATAATAAGCACAATAAAAGCTTTTTGCTCGTTATTTAGAACGATGAAAATCACTACTAAAAACTAAAAATCTCGTGATTTTCAGAACACCCAAAAATTACCTGCGTGATTTCCAAATCGTTCGTGATTTCAGAACATGCCAGAACAGATTGTCTACTTTCATATTAAAAAAAGCCGACAACCATAGACCACGACGTGGCCAGTTGTTTGGAAAACCATAATGCAATTAAATTCATAAATTAGTGTTACTTTTCATTACGAGTTTTTTGTACAGGGTGTTTTTTTAGAGGTATAGAACTTCGAATTGAAATAAAACACAAGAAAATCGTTTTAATGTCCATCAATTTGGCTTTATTGGAAGGATAATTTTGTGCCATTAATGTTTAAATATGATTTCGGGCATGTGGCCGCCGCGGCTGGCTCGAATAAAGCCAATTCTACAGGTCCAATTTTCAACCACTTTTTCGAGCATATGGGGCCGTATGTTGGCAATAACGCCACGAATGTTGGCTTCCAAGTCACCTAACGTTTCTGGTTTGTTGGCGGAGCCGAGCGACTTCACATATCCCCAAAGAAAATAATCCAATGGTGTCAAATCACACGATCTTGGTGGCCAATTGACAGGTCCATTCCGCGAAATTATGCGCTCATCGAATGTTTCCTTCAATAAATCGATTGTGACGTGCGCTGTGTGGCATGTAGCGCCGTCTTGTTGGAACCACAACTCATCCACATTCAAAATCTTCAAAATCTTCCATAAAGTTGATGGACAAAGCTCCAATTGCTGTGCACGGTGGCGAATCGATTCATTCGGGTCCACTTCAACACTTTGCTCTACAGCGGCAATTGTTTCTTCGGTGCGCACTGTTCGACGTCTCTGCGGATGCGTATTATCACATAGAGTAAACGTAGTGCGAAAACGATCCATGGTTAACCGAATTAATTGCTCTGATGGACGATTATGTCGACCATAAAATGGACGGAGCTTGCGGTAAACCTCGCGAACTGAACCATTATTTTCGAAATAAATTTGCACGATTTGCAAGCGTTGTTCTTTTGTCAACCTGTTCACGATGAAATGGCAAACCAAACTAAATATTAATCACTTGACAGCTGACAAAATGCCCGCCAGTTAAAAAAGTGATGCCAACTTAAAGTTCTATACCTCAATAAAAAACACCCATTACAAGAACTTAACTTAAAAAAATTACTTTAAATATTTTGGGTTTCCCCGGGATTTTTTTCCGAATTCCGCGATTCGAGATTTAGCAATCCCTAAAAAAATCCCGGGATATTCTTGCACTTAATTATGGGTAAAAGAGCCTATTTCACCAGTTTATTTAAATATCAATTCAAAAGCCATTTTTCCATACAAAAATTCATGAAAATCGACTTTAAATATGAATTGATATTTAAATAGAGTTGCTGAAAATTACACTTAAATAACAGCTGATTGAAACGATAAATACGGGCCTGTTCTGCAAATCACGACATGTCTAATCACGCTGATTTAGAAAATAATGTAATAAAAGCTAAATCATTGATTTTGTAAATTGTACGATTTACAGCGTTGGAAGTTGAAAAAAAAAATTCTATTATAAATGATAAAAACTTAAAATAAGATAAAAAACCACTATAAAGTCAGCTGTTAATAGATTGTTTTTAAAATCACGTGATTTGAAATCACCGTGATTTTCAGAACAGCACGATACTCTTTGTTTCCGAACAATCTCCTAAATAATAAATTTAACTTATTATCATCACTACCTGAAGAGGAGGGAGGAATGCAGGACGAGCATGTATGTGCGTGTACACTGTACATACGTACAGGGACCTATGCTCAGAAAATAAGTTGTGGGGAAAAACGACTTTAAAGTTAACAAGTTGATTTTGATGCGCCTGAAAACGCTTTTATGGCTTAAAACTTGTTAGCCGGGGTTTTCGGGGTCGTTAATAACGAATCTGGTACTAGATTTTGAAAATTCAAAATGGCGCATTCAATATGGCGTTGACTGTTTCTTACAATATTGTTGGATTTTGCTATATTTTAAAATTAAAAATGACGGTTAGATAGGGTGATAGGGAAGGGATAGTGATAGAGAAGACAGGTCGTCAAGGAAGAGATATAGGAAAGCTTCATTATTTTACAACTCTGCTTGTTTTTGCACGTATTTAGTAGTAGTACGTATTAGTAGCCATTTTATTGGTTAGTTTACTTCGCTGTTGATTCTGCTACACAATACCGTCGAAGGAGGGCGCTCTGATGTTACAGTAGGATTATCATCCCCTGAAGGATAGTAATGGACATCAGAAAAATTAGTGGTGTTGTTATTTTAATGACTGTCGGAGACCGGGTTTGAACCCAGGACCTTGGGTTTTGTAATTAACTTGCTAACTATTTCAGTCAACGCCACCCTCAAAGAATCACTTAAAATGTAAAAATCTAAATTTTCGACCCTCAGGTCTCTTTTAACTCTCCCTGCGCATATATGTATAAGCCGACGCGCTTGATTGATTGCTTGGCTAGTCCAAAACCCTTGGTAGTCTTGTTGTTTTATTTGGAGATATGTCATATTTGTTTTAGTTTCTTTTCTTTGTTTGCTTTAAGGACAGTGCAAACACTTCAACTTTAAGCCACTTCTTTGAATTCAATGGAGCGGCAACTGTTGCACCAGCATGAGTGATAAATATGGTAATTAAATGCATAGCAACCCTTATTTACATACACTATCATCATATAAAACTAAAAGAGAAATCTTTTCTATAAAAACTAGCAACAGGTAGAAGTTTTTCTCACCATTAAAATTCATTATTATTATATTTTTATATAAAGAGCTTGTCAGGTTTTCAGCCATTTATTTTCGTTCCTGCCTGTGTAAAGTAATGAAAGTAAAAAAAAATTTAAGATGTTAACAAAAATTCATTTAATGAACATTTTAAAACTTGTTGCTTTATATTGAAAATACTTTCTTGGCATACTGTATCTCAAACAAGTTGGACAAATTTAAGGTAGTTTATATCCTTTATGATAAACGCTTCTATTCTTTTTACTTTAAATTATAAAGTGTTACTGAAAACAAACTGATGATTGGAAATTCCTATGTGATGTGTTTTTATGACCAAACCCAACCATTGTTTGAAAAGTGTAGACAGATTTTGTTAAAGCCGATGAAAGCAGCATGCAACACGTTCAGTAATATTTTCAATATTCAGATTTATTTATTCAAATTCTTTATCAATTTTTTTTTTAATTTGTTTAAAAAAAGAACTATCCTGTAGAAAATCGGACACATTATATTGCCTTTCAAATTCAGACGGAGGAAATACGCATGATGAAACTACTCGTAATAAAAAATTTTATAAACATTAGGAAAATCCGAAGCATTTGTTTTAAGATAGTAAAACCAATTAAAATACTAAAAAAAAAATAAAGTAAAATAGGAAAAATAAAAGATAGAGAGGAAAAATTATGTAAATAATCATAGTTATGTATCATGAGAGTACGTGATAAGTTTTAAGGGCCAAATACCAATGAAAAAGTAAAGGTTTTTTGTGTTAAAAATTACAAAAAAGAATTGTCTGAGCACGCAATACATACGTCTCACAGTCATATTTTATTTTTAATGCTGAGTGATAGCAAACAAGCACAAAAAAAATTTTTGGGAGACAAATACCTTTTTTTTTTGCAACCGGTTAGTCTCTGTTTAGACTAACAATTTTATTCACTATTTTTCAAACTAGCATATATTTTATTTCTGCTTCATTACAGTGTATCATAAAAATCAAATTCCTTAGCTGTGGTACCATTTTTCGGTTAGGTACTGTCGAGTACAACAATCTGTTTTTGAAATTTTCCAAACACCTCCAAAATATTGAGTTGCGGGTAAAAAAAAACCGGGTTTACGCACTCGTATGCCCTTATCAACCTGTTACTAATGCCGAGTACACATTTGGTATTCATTTTGTTGTCATTATGTGGCGTTGTTTTCAAAATGCATGCAATTTCGTTCACATTATGTTTTTTTTGTTTGTAACGCAATGCCACACAACGAAATATATCGCAAATGACAAACACTACTGCAATGTCACAAAATGTCATAATGATAACTCTACATAAATTGAATATCAACCGATTTCAAATTCATAAATGGATTTAGAAAGAACGAAAGAAGATATTTAGGCCTTTTAAGCATTATATATTTTATTTCAGTTAATTTTGGATATATGTATGTGTGTGTGTATTTTTTCGCCACCCACTTGAGATTCGCTATCAATAAATGCTCACTAAAGCGAATACATTTCCGAACAAAATTTTTCATTATTTGCTCGCAAATCTAAAAATATTTTAATGTTCGCTAAAGCTAACTTTTCTCGATAGTTTCTCTAAGTAAGTAAAATAAAATAAATAAATTAAAAAACTAAATTCCTTTTTTCTACTGTATTTTTGCAGTGTGGGAATTAGTTTATTATTGGCTCACTGTTTATATTGGTAGCGAACCTACGAAATCGAATTTTTTTTGGAACAAAACTGATCGACTTTTTCAATTAATTTTTGAGTGTCATTCTCGATAGTTTTACACGATAAATGTTCGAGCTATATTCGAAATCGATATCATTAACGAAAGTCTTGGTCAAGTGGGCAAATATATTTTTTTCGGTTATTTTTATAACTGTTCTATTTTGCATTCAGGCCTGACCCACGATATCGACAACGTTCGACTAGTCGCACACTTACATTTGAAACAACAACAAAATATTAAAATTTGTTTTTGTTTTGAATGTGAGTGTGCGACAAGTTGAACGTGGTCGATATCGTGGGTTTGGCCCTTCGTTCTTACACACAGTGTTCTTGTACAAGAACTATACTATTTATGACTTTATTTGTAAAAAATAATTAATTAAGAGTAAAGCGCAATTTTGTGTTAAAAAATCCGTTGGAAATTAACTGAGTTAATAAATATTTTATTAGAAAACAGTTTGATGAAAAAAAAAACAATTTAACAAACATAGATCAGCACATAGTACAACAGTGATGCAACAGTGACCGCCAAACTTTTTCCTTGATCCACATTTTTCACTTACACCAACCATACATTCTGCAAAATTATAATTATTCTTAGTATTTTTACATAAGTTAAGCTTTCTTGGTAAATGTTTGTTGGCACTCTGACTTAAATCTATATATATGAAACAGGATGTGTGTATGTATGTATGTATGTATGTATGTAACGTATGGACTCCAAAACGGCTAAGCCGATGTTGATGAAATTTTCAGGGAATCTTCAGAATAGTCAGGCGGATCACACTTTGAAGTCAGATTTTTCAGTCTGCGGGCGGAGGGGCGTGGCAAAATCCAATTCTCATATTGCACCACCAATGCCATATACATATATGTATGTATTTATTTTTTTTGCCGGGGTGGGGAGGGGTGGCGAAGCACACCGGGTTAAGCTAGTTTAGTATAAAAGTGATTTGCAACTTGCGACCATGCATATGTACATAGTACAGACAAAATCAAGAACTATCTGCACCCCCCGTCACAAATTCTAAAAGCTACTTCACACACAGACGTTAAAGTTTTATTGCGTGTTATTAATGAAGTAAAACCCCATAATAAAAGCAGGCTAAAACTATAAAGCATTAAAAAATAAAGTCCTTGAGGCGATTGAATTTTCTATTTTAATAACAAGTAAATTTAATTGAAAAATAACATTTCTTTGAAGTTAACAAGATTAAAAATGGAAACTGCCAAAAATAAGTACCATGCCTCTTGGCGGCAGAGCTACTCATCCGTCAGCTGCAGTTATTAATGCGATATAACATTAATGTTTTAAGTTTTCACAACAAATGTAAATTTCTTTGTTCGGTATTTCAACTTTTTGTTTTTTTTTTGTTGTACAAACAAATTTTTTAAACAATTTGAAAACTAAATTTTTTTTATAATTATTAAACTGCGATACAGTGCAGCTTCAAGTTTAACTTAATAGCTTTTTAAATAAGCGTAATTTGTTTTAAGCCAACCAGTCTTTGACTCTGGCCTGGTGCGTCATGCAAAAAAATACGCATCTTATCTGATGAGTGGACGAAATGAAATGATTATTTTTTTTTTTTCATGTTCAGCACACTTTAATTAAAATAAAAAATAATAAATTTTAAAATTCTTGAAATAAAAATTTGGTTGTAGTTATTTAATTCTCAATGGGCCTTATTATGAGCTTCGTATTATGACTATAACTGCGACGTACGAGGTACTTAGCAGCAACGAAATGCATTTAGACGTGCTTAACCAACAACAAACCAACATTTTAAATTCGAACTCATTTAAAAAATAGTACAGAAACTATATGCTTATTTGAGAGCATAATGCTAAAAGCAAAATGTTAACTTTGAATTTCCCATTTCCTGGGAGTTTTTCTTTAAAGTTCAATGTTTCCTGATAGAACTTACGAAAGTGTTAACTGTCAAACGAACTATCATACTCGTACTCTCACTTTTTGTCATTTGAGGAGCTGGGGAACAAAACTAGATGTGTCCTCAGTAAATGATTTTTTTCGGACTATCCAACTACACATCTATGAAGTCACGAAATATTTTCATCAAAACCAATTCGATCATGCCGTAAAAAAATAACGAAAACTTACGTTTCCTTACTAGTCTCTATCTAGGTACTTCATTTATTTGCCTGTCCTGTAAAAAACGGTTAACGGGACTAGTCTAGTTTTGTTCACCAGCTCCTCATTTGTGGTCAGTACTTATATATGTGTGTAGATTGATGCTGGAACAACGCTTCCAAATTATCGGCCATCGTTTGCGCAACTCTTAGACTATGTTTTATCTCAAACTTATCATCAGCGATGAGACTCAATTTTGCCTTAACGCGTTTGTTAAGAAACAAAACAAAAGAAACAAAAAAAATAGTCCTTAACAGACCATACAGACTCCATTGCATCCAGAATAAATTCAGTAAAGTGCGACTTGGACTCGCACAAGCAGGGTTCCGTGCGGACACCGCATACATATGTAATACTATACGAACATTAACCTATATAATCGGATGTTTTACCTTATGTGACCTTCTCCGAGAAAATGGACCTAGTGTGTCAAAAAACGGGTGTGTGTCAAAATCGATAAAAATGAGAAAAACATTAAATTTTTATTTTTTAAATGCGTTTTTCTCAAAACTTCATTTTCACACACTAGGTCCCTTTTCCCGGAGAAGGTCACTTATGTAGAAAATTTTTAAACAATTCTAAGTACCCGTTAAACTTTTTTCAGTTTCTGGCGATTATTTAAGTTTCGCGTTTTTTTTTTGGCGATTTTTTTTTTTGGTTTTCGGCGATTTACTTTAGCTTTAGCGATTTTATTAGTTCTGGCGATTTTTTAGTTTTGGCTTTTAATTTTGGCGTTTTTAAATTTTTTTTTGTTTTTGCCGATTTATTTTTCGTCAGCAATTTTTAGTTTTGGCGCTTTGTTCGTTTTGGCGATTTTTTGGTTTTGGCGATTTTTTCGTTTTTGTTTTGGGATTTTTTAGTTTTAGCGTTTTTCAAAATTTAAAGAGTTTGCCTCTTACGGTTTTCAAAATACAGAAAGTTGTCAAAAATTACATTAACTGATATGCCCTTTAATTTAGATTTTTTTTTTAAATTTCAGTGTTAATTGGTGTAGTTTGTTTACCCCAAAAATGGGTTGTTTGGTGTGGTTACAGGCTGGTAGCATCATTGGAACTTATTTTTTCAAATATTTCACCGGATCTCGCGTTAAGGTCAATGGAGATCAGATAGTTATCGAAATCATTTTATGTATACGAGTGTAAAGCTAAAATTTAAACTTATGTATAATTTCTTATTGAAAGGTTGAGTCATTAAAAGGGCCCAATATGTGCGCTAAAATACGTAGGGATCGGTTAGCTAAAAGCATATGATATATCATGTTAAAATTGAGTGGACGCAGCCGCACTTGTTTTGTATCTTCGGAGTTATCATCCGAATTTAAGTTATAGAAGTTTGCATTTATATAAGGGGCAACAACGCCTCTTTTTATTATATTTATTATCATCGGAATCGGTGTTATGTTTAAAATTTCTACCCACCAAATATTACTGCTTCCTAGAGGCGTTTTTGTAAGGGATACAATGTTACAGTATCACTTGCTTTTGCGCATGAGAAAGGTATTTTTTTTGCTCGAGATAAATTGTTCTCCTTACTAAAGTGCTTTACAGAAGTAATAATATATACATACTTTTTGTGTACTCAGATTGTTGACTTGCAAAATTTTCTGTGATACTTTCTACTCTGTTAGAGAGCCCGCTTTACTTTAGTGTTTATCAGAAGCATTTTTCGAAGGTTTTGATATCTAGTAAGCAATATATTGCTTCCCTCAGTTGTTAGTGCATCCAAATCAGATTTTTGTTTGTTTTTAGGTCATCGGGAAAAGATTGCAAAAAAATCAAGATCCAACGCGACTTAAATGCTATTTTATATCTTGGCAAGAAATTTACTATCACACTTAACACATTTACATATCTATGTATGTACGATGTAATATCAACAAAATTAACTATGTAATAATTTTATGTATTTATTTTTCTTACGTGTAAAGGCCGTAGCTGGACCTTGATAACTCCCCTACTGGGCTGGACATGGGGCTTGTAATTAAAAAGCCTTAATTTGAAAAGTCAACTTTAATTTTATGACACATTTCAAAAAGTTTTAACGAAGTGTAAAAAAAGTCTGTGTGTGGCTGCATAATTCGTAGTATGTTATAAAATTCCTATGGGTGTACACAAATAAACCAGTGTCTGTATGACCACTTGTGTGTGTTTGTAAACTTATGTTTGTATATATTTATATGACACGGTCAAGTTGATTAACAAGAACCAGTTTTAGTTTTTAAGTTGGGGGGCGTAAATTAAGAAATTTTATGAGCAAAAAGTTAAAACGTTTTTTAACCACTTTTTGTGGTTACTTGTTACCTCTAATTGTCGTAATATTGTATTTACTATAAAAAACATACAAAGAAAACGAAAAGGATACGAAATAACTAAAAACTTTATAGTTTTGTTAAGCATTATTTACATACATATTATTTGAAGCTATTTTAAATCATAAAAAGTTATTTTATTATCCAATTCCCTAACTACTCTTTTCAATAAAACAAACAACATTAAAAACATGGATACAATTTTTGTTTTTAATGGGAAACTACTAAAACAATAGAATTAACTATTGCCAACAACAAAAATACTTTCGGCCATCCATGTACTACAGTAAAAAATATGTCTTAACATTGCTGGTTTTATAGCAAACACATTAATAAAAACTGCTGAAAATGGACACTAATTTTATGTAAATTTCATCACCGAAAAAAGGTAGAAACAATAAATTAGAAAAACTTAAAAATGTTGTTTATAGCATTTGACATATGACAAAGTGTTGGTGTAATAAAAAGCCCTACAAGACTGTATATATAAGTAGATGAAATTTGACAGATATGGTGACTTGATGTTTCCCAGTCAAGTTTAAATCATGAATATAAAAGAGTTATTAAAGTGGCATATGTGGTTAACACCAACATGATGAAGTTCAGAGCTGGGACGTGTATATGTATTTATATTTAATATTCTTTTGATTAAGTAGGAAACAAAAAAAAATATCGTGAGCTTTTTTCAATTACTGCCGTAGCTTGATAGAAAGTACTTAAATTGAATTCAGTCATTGATTTTTAAATAATTTTTTAATATTCTATATACATACATATGTATATAAAAATTAATAAATTTTTCTTTGTCACTGTATCACACGTTAACGGCTGGACCCCCTTCTTTTTTTTTGTTTTGTTTGCTATTGTCTGGAGAAGAATGATATGAGAGAAGAAATTAAGGAAATTGTGCAGAACGAGGTAAAACGTTATAATTTTAGCTGTTTATATTTTTTCTGTTTTCGATAATGCCGATCTTATATCTGTGCCCAAAAGAGCGTAACCACTAATTACTAATGAGAAACTGTTTGATAAAATTAAATTTTGCAATTTTGGTGACGGATATCATCATTTTGGTACATAATAGCAAGGCGAATTCAGTATCAGGTGAACTCTTCCCTGCAACAATTTTACAACACAAAAAACAACACGTAGTTTGCTTGCTATAAAACCAATCTGTCAGAAGATTTCTAAGCAAATTTTAACATTTTGGTTCAAAATGCTGATAATCAGCCGGGCTGCTAAGTTCACCTGGTAATGAATTCGCCTTGGGCAATAGCTGCAAAATTTATTAGTTTTGGGGTTGATTCAAACAATGTGATGATTAATGGCTCGACTATGGTTGGCAACCGAAGTTAAGTTGCCTTGTCAAGTGGCAACGCAATCGAAATTAAAATTAGTATTATGTATGACAATTTTCTCTAGTGGCTTATAAATTATAGATTATGATAGATTGGGAATTAAAAATAATGTAAAGCGTATACTACTCCTAATGAAACATCAGAACGCCCTCATTCGGCGGTAATGTGTAGCAGAATTATCGGCGAAGTAAAGTAACCAATAAAATGGCTACTAAATACAGCTTCAAAAATTTAATGCGCCTCATTGACACCAGAGGCGCTGCAACAACACTGCCGTATTAAAAAAAACGTGCAAATAGTAGAGCTGTAATGAAGCTTTCCTCTATCGCTATCTTCACGACCTGTGTTCTCTTTCACTATCCCCTTCCTAAAGAAGTAATAGTAGAAGGCATTCATTGCCTGGGTGTTACTTTTCTTAAAAAATAAAAAAAAAATTAAAACTTAATTTTGTAATTTTTTTTTCTTAATTTTATTCCATCTTTTTGCCTTAAAAACTGCAAATTTGTAGTTTCCAATTCTGGTGGTTTACTTATTAATTCGAAACGAAAGAAAAGTATTTTGAATTTGCATGGAATTAACACACAAATTCGAAAGTATTTTCTTTCGTTTCGAATAACAAAGTAGACCCCCTGCTGCCATACGTAGTAACATTTTGGTAACTGGCAACGCAACTAAAGTTCGGTTGCCATCCATAATCGAGCCATAAGACTCAGTTTTATTTTTTTTTCGTATAACGTTAAGTTTTCTTTATCCGCTTTAATTTTCAAATTATTTATTTGTGTGTTTCGGCTGCCTTGTGTGCCATTAATTAATTTTCTTACTTCCATTGCAATTGCTGTGCAGTGCAGTCCTCGCTTTTAGTTAGACTTTGGTGACAACTTTTGCTCAAAAAATTTCTAGTGTTATGCACAACTCAGTACATATAGAGAAATATTTGTAAAGCCTTAAGGTACGGTCACACTTGACAAACATTTGCCCAAAAAAGCGTAACCAGCAAATACTAATGAGAAGTCTTTTGCTGCAAACACGTTTTTATTAAGTTAATTAGTTTCGTATTTAACAAATACGCAAAGTTAAAGAATACAATATTATTGGAAACTATTGAACTTAATAAACACGCGTCTGAATCAACAAGTTTCTCATTAGTATTTGCTGGTTACGCTTTTTTGGGCAAATGTTTGTCAAGTGTGACCATGCCTTTACAATTATGTTCGTTTATGTCTAAGTGAAAACTAAGACATAAACGAACGACTTGGATTCATGGAATAGTAAACGCATTTCATCAGCATAACCGAAGTTTTTCCAAAGGACACAAACCTGTTGGCGATATGGAACGAAGTTTTAAAATATTTCCATTTCAACTGGAATGAAATATTTTAAAAAATCATTCGTTATGGAAATTTTAAAATAATTCCATTTCAAGTCTATTGAGATATTTCGATAATGCGCTCAGAATCGAATGCCGTAATTTGTAACTTGATTGGGCAACATGACGTAAACGTTCTGTAATTTCAATCTGGAAATCATTCATTGGGTTTCAACTTTAAAGGATTGCCTGGAATTGTTCAACAACAATTATCCGTGATATTTTTTACAAAATAAAAAGGGTTTTGCAACAACTTTTAAGCAATGGGATTAACCTAGAAAGACCACGAAGTCAGTGGATGATAACCTTCTAAACTTGTGAAACTTATGTTAATGTTACTCATACGGAAAGCTTTTTCATGTCATAATCTCTATAAATTTCCTGAAAATTGTATTATTTAGTCCCTTAAGTCCCTTTAAGTTGTAGATTCTTGCATACATTTAACGCTTAATAAAACGAAATGAGTATTAAATCGAAAGTACTTTTTAGGGTCTCTAATATAAATTATTGTTCATTTAACTTCATGAAAAATGTATACATGTATTTATAAATAAACATTTTAATATCTAATTAGACATGGTTTCCTCACCCTATACAAAAAAAAAGAAAATACATTTTATAATCAAAAGGTCAACTTACTTTCATATGCTCACTCTTGCACTTGCTTTTAGTTTTATTCACAGAAAATGAAACCTTTTCATATTCTACATACAAATATACATTTATAAACACTTATACTCTGTATATGAATACTTACCCATACCAAAATCACTTGTAAATATTTAATCCCTTGACATTATCTTCAAAACCATTCATACTCATTCTAATTCCATTCATTCATTCTTTATAATTCTCTATATACCCATTAAATTTTAGATGTATTTATGTATGTATTTGTTCATATGTATCTTATGTATGGATACATATGTATGTGACCAACAATATGCATACATATTCGTATGTACAAATGACATTTTTACTAGTTTAAAAAAGATAAAAAAATATGTGCATAAAACTCGAAAAAAAAATCTTTAAATTTATACGTATCCATATACAGAGTTCACAAAAATTACAATAAATAACAATATAAATGGCCATTGTATCTGCATTTGTGTATGTACGAGGTTAGACTTGAAAGTCAAAAATAGCTAAGAGATAAATTATTTAATGATGCAAGAGCTTATGTCATGGTTATGATATACAAATAACTAACAGGTCGCAAAATTTTTTTTTCTTTAATTAATATATTTTCACTATCTTAAATATGAGGTTTGCTGTCATAAATGCGGTCTTAATTTTTAAGCTCGATCCGGCGGTGCTTTCTGGTGCCTAGTGGGGCCTAAATTACCCGATACCCAGTGGGGGATTTTGTGAAAAAAATGGAAAATTCTGCAGCTTTTGAACGGATTGTTATAAAATATCATACATCATTTGAAGAGTTGTCACAGATCTTAAGTCTAGAATTGGGACCATATATCTTGAACGGGGGTGGAGCCATAAAGCCCCAAAGTAGGCAACCTAGGGTTAATGAAAAATTCGTAGGGATGGTTAAATGAAAAAAATTTATCGATATATATAGTATCGATATTTTTGAACAGTATCGATATATATTTTTTGAAAACATCGATATTTCGATATATCGATATTTTTGCTGCATTAATTTCGAATGCACAACTAGTCACAATTTAATACAAAAGAACTACATATTTATGTTAAGTTAAGCACCCCATATGTATTTTTAAAATTGTATTTAATTTCATTGAATTTTAAATAAAAATGTAAAAATTAATAAATGAATGCAATAGAAGTCTTAAATTTTTAAATTTGTAATTGTGAAAAAAATATAAATTTGACAGTTTATGAAGTGTGTGGCCAAGAATCAATTCAATTGAAAGACTCAATTCACAATTGAATTGAAACGTGTATGAGGTGCTTTATACGTAACCTACTGTACACATGTCAAAAAAATAATACAATTTCAGTTCCCGGCCGTAATTGTTGTAAAGTTTTAGCTATAGTTCTACCATCGCATTCATAAAGTGAATATTCATCGAGGAATGCGTACATTTGTACAAACTAAAGTTGCCCGCACAAATTTCCTGGGATTTCTTTCCCGGAAAATCCCGTATGAAAAACACTAATTGTTATGTTTAAATATAGTTTTATTTTGTTCTGATAAAAATAATTTTTTTTTTTTAATTCTTAAAGCACAATAACAGTTTATTTATGCTGCCACTTACAATTAGTTAACAGTTTTTTATTTTCACAGGTTGAACCGAAACAGAACAGAATGACAGAACATGAACAGAACATATGATTTCTATAAACCAAAAAGAGTCAGCGGATTCGAAGCAGAACAGAAAGAACTCTGCCTTTCGGCTTGTACCCACACAATCCAAAAAGTCAGCTGCCTTAGTTGGGTCACCTTATAAATTCGCCTGGAATGTTATTATTTTTTCTTCGCATGACTAGTAGTTATGTATGTCAATATCTTACAGTTAAAAAACGGCTACAGGTCTTAAAAGTATCGAAACCCGATACACGTAAATACCCAGTAAAAAAAGACACTCCAAAAAAGTCATGGAAATGTAGAGTTTGCGATCTGGAAGTAGTGCAAATTTCGATCCGATCTAATGATTTTTACATAGAGTTGTCATTGCAAGAAGTTCTCTTTTTCGATGCCTGGTAACAGAATTGGAAGCGATTTTAAGAAAAATTTTCTTTTTTGTGTTCTATGATAATATTTTCATCTAGGAAAAATGGTTAATGGTTTATAGGAATTTAAACGCGAAACAGTATTTTCATGTAAATTTAAGCAAATAACTTCTAAATTTTAGACCAAAACTAGTTCATAAGTTTCTTCAAAAAGATCGATATTTTTAACAATTGTGGTGAGTAATTTCTAAAACTATAGAGGAATTACAAGCTTCTGTATGACTAAAATAAATTTCTACTTGTTTTTCTACTAACTATCGGGAAATTTAAAGTATCGATTTCTTGGAAGCAATGAAAATGTAGTTCCTTTAGAATGACTTCCAATTTTTTTTTACTGGGTAAGAATCGATCTATCGATATATAGGTTTTTGAAATATCGACGATATATATCGATATTTATTTTCTCAAATATCGATATTTCGATATATCGATATTTATTTTCCCATCCCTAATTAAAACCGATGCCAAGCTAATGTTGTTGATCTTATAAAAAATATGTTTAGCAAGTGGATTTTTTTCTATCCAAGAGCTAAAAAAGGTCTGCTATATTTATGGGGTTTCGCTTACAGTTTAGGAAATATTCGAGAAAAAAATTAAATTTTGGCTTTTTACCAGCCTTGCCCCACTGTTCTGCTAATGGAGAAGTCAAATCTTGTTCGATTTAGAAATGCAACTTATTATGAATTAAAAGCAAAATGTGTAATGTTAAAAAAAATTTTGTTGGTGTCAAAAGCACAATCAAGTGAAGAAAGTCGATTTTTCGCCGTTTTTTGCAGAGAAAGGTGCGTTTATTATTTCGGTTTTATAAAAAAACTTTGCAAAAAGTATCCACCCCATATTTTTACTTATTTAATTATTATAAGAAATATCACAAAAAAAATTTTTTATACAAAATGTTCGTTATTGAAGGAACCAGATCGTTTCGAAATAGACCTATTTTTGTTATAAATATAAAATTTAAAACCTTTTTTCTCAGATTTCATAGCTGAAACTAAAAAATTCATCATTTACTTCAATAGTGTCATAACTCAAAAAATGCGTTTTTTTAATTTAATGATGCAATGATGCATTTCGTATTTTATCTTGTGTAAAAATTTCATATAAATAGCTTGTACTGTCATCTCGTGAGATAAGAATATTTTTTCAGGTTTTCATTGCGTTGTTTGTAAATTGAAAACTTAAAACGCGTTTTCTGCAAAACTGTTTTTTTGAGTTGTGACACTATTGAAGTAAATGATCGATATGCTTTTAAATATTTCCAAATATATTGTTGCGCCCGGCAAAAGATAAGAAAAATCCAGCAAAAATACATAAAAAATGCCATGTTTTGGGATTTTGCGAATTAATTTTGGGAATTGCCGGGTACTCAAAAGCAAATTCTATTTTTTCTTACCTTTTGTGTATTAATTGCATAATTTTCCACTTAAACGAGCATTTTCAGCTATGAACATAAAATGAACTTTTTAATGAACTGAAATACGAGAATTGTTTATTTTACTGCAAATTCAATTATAATTTACGGTCGGTAAGGAATATTCAGTTGCATTATATTTTTGTGATTATTCAATTTTATGAAAGTACTAAAAAAAATTTTTTTTTTCATTTATGAGTTATTTAATTTTATTTTGCACTTATTTCTCACTACTTTTGGTTAAAAAATTTCTCATACAGAAATTTAAGTTGTTACTTCGCTTCGCTTGTAAAGCCTTTGGTCGGCAATTTTCTGCTTCGCTTTCCAAAGCATTTCAACGTTGTTGCACTTTGGCCTGACGTAAGGCCTTTCTTCTCTGTGCCATATCAAAAATTTCCTTTCCTACTATTACTAGGTTTTACCTGTTTTATGAAAGCTATAGTGCTAGAGAAGACATGTGGTGAAGAAAGAGGTAGAGGAAAGCTTATTTTTTTTACAACTCTCCTTTTTGCACGATTAGTGCCTGATTCATAAAAAATAATATTGTTTTCCAATTGGCTTATAGGCAAATTTTATATATTTTTAGTGTTTTATTTTTCGAAATTGCTACAATTTAAGTTTAACGTTTATTAACGCACTAATAATCCCAAATTATTATTTTACTTAATTAGTAAAATAACTTTTTATACCCTTTACCAAAAATGGAAAAGGGTATATATAGGTTTGTCATTCCGTGTGTAATTTCCATAATTTTAATTTGCGACCAAAAAAATATATATATTCTGGGTCCTTATGAATAGCGATGACGAATAAGCGATGTCCGTCCGTCCGTCCGTCCGTCCGGTGTGCGTGAAATCGGTTTTCCGAAGCTCCCAGAAAAGCTAGAGACTTCGTTCTTGGACTGATGTATCAGAAATGGTCCAACTTAGATTGGTATTGAAATTCAGCAAAATCGATTGCAGAGCTGGAAAACGTAAACTATATTTTGCCATATAAAAGTAACTACCGAAAACAAATTTTTATTTTTTTTAATAAATAAATTTATTTTACACTTCAGTACGACTAAAATTGGTATTTTAAATTTAAAAAAATATAAAAAAAATTAAAAAGACGTTTCCAGGGTTGGAAAACTTTAACTTTTTGTGTTATGTAAAATTAACTATGTCTAAAACTATATTAGTATTTTCTCGAGAACCGTAAGAGCTACAGACCTGAAATTTGGACACAGTGTGTAGACCTTTGGCCGCTACAACAACAAATACATGAGAATTGGAAATTAAAGGGTGTTCCAAAACAAAAATTAACACTAAAATTTAAAAAAATTTTAATTAAAGGGTGTTCCATCAGTTAATGCAATTTTGACTATGCAATTTTGACAACTTGCTGTATCTTGGAAACCGTAAGAGCAAAACTCTTGAAATTTTCAAAAACGGTAAAACAAAAAAATCAAGGAATTATAAAATCGCCAAACCGAAAAAAATCGCGAAAAACAAAAAAAAATCGCCAAAACGAAAAATACCCCAAAAAACATTAAAAAATCGCGAAAATGAAAAAAACCCCAAAACAGGAAAAAAAACGACAAAATGAAAAAAAATCGCCAAAATGAAAAAACCCCAATAAAGAGAAAAAAATTGCCTAAATAAAAAAACCCCAAAGCAGGAAAAAACGTCATAATGAAAAAAAAACCCAAAAACAGAAAAAAATCGCCATATTAAAAAAAATTTCTAGGACTAAAATAAATCGCGAAAAACCGGAAAAATTGCTTAAATAAAAAAAAATCGCCAAAACGAAAAAAAAACCCCAAAAAACAGAAAAAAGTCGCCAAAATGAAAAAAAAAGAAAAAAAACTCCTAAATAAAAAAACCCAAAAACAGAAAAAAATCGCAAAAATGAAGAAAAATCGTGAAAAGAGAAAAATCTACAAAATGAAGAAAATCCCAATAACAGAAAAAAATCACCAAAATAAAAAAAACTCCAAAAACAGAAAAAAATCGCCAAAACGAGAAAAAAGCGACAAAACTGAAAAAATCGTTTAAACTGAAAAAAAAAACTTCAAAAAAGCCTACCTTTCGTGCGCGATTCAAAGTCGCACTTTACTGAAGTTTTTAATATTAAAGGAATTAAATGAAACTAATAAGCAGATTTTGTAAAAAATTTTTTTTCTAAACGTTTCAAATTTGTATGAAAAATAACGAAAATTCTTTTCAAAAAATATTTTTTCCATACAAATTTCAAAACGAAAAAATCGTTTGAATTTACAAAATCTGACCTTAAGTTTTTCCTTATTTCGTTTTTGCTTTTTTCACTTAACATATTTTATGTATTTTTTAAAGAACTAGATTGGTATCAATAATCAAAAAAATCCAAAATTATGACTCCAGGGTTGGAAAACTCACACTTTTTGTGTTATGTAAAATTAAATAGGTCTAAAATTTTTTTTCTTTTTCTTTATAAATTGAATATATTTTATGCTTCTGAAAGAAAATTACAGCTCCAAAGATGGAAACTTAAAAAAAATTATAAATTTTTTCACAAAACAAATATGTATGTATGTGTCTGTATACTATATATATGTATGTACGTACGTTGGTAAAGGGGATATAAGATTCGGCACAGCCGAATATAGCACTCTTACTTGTTTTTATTAAAAATACATTGAAAGTGATTATTGTTATTTGTTGAGCTTCTAATTTGTTTAAATGAAAATTAATAACTTAATAACTCTAGTTGTTCTAAGATTTTTGGGTAAAGGTTCGCTGATGATCTGCATTAGCAACAGCTAAACCCCTCAATAATCAATTTCAATGTATTTCTAATAAAAAAGTTATTTTACTAATTAAATAAAATAATAATTTGGGATTATTAGTGCGTTAAAAAACGTTAAATTTATATATTTTTGTTTGTTTTATTTTTGGCGATTTTTTAACTTTGGCGCTTTTTTAGTTATGGCACTTTTTCTTAGTCTTGGTATCTTTTTCTTGAATTTTTTCGGTTTTTGGTGTTTTCATTTTTATTTTGGCGTTTTTGACGATTTGTTCGGTTTTTGGTGATTTTTGATTGAAAATAATGAGACGAAAATGGTCATCAACAAAGTTTAATATTAAGCAATGAGTTTAGGGATATTTAAGCAGTTTAAATTTGTGTTTGGCAAATCTCTTGATGGCCGGTACCTGGACCGTATTAAATTTTTGTGTCAGAAGCTTTCGTTCTAATATGAGATTTTGTTTTCTTAGTTTTTGTCATCACTCAAGTCTGAATTTAACTCACAAAGTTTTTTTTAAATTTTAAGAAAATTTTTATGGAAAAATAACAAACAAACAAATAAGCTAATTCAAATATTTTTAGAGATGTTTTTTGATATGATAACATGAAAAATAAATAATTGTGATTAGCACAGACGATTGATAGTCTTTTATAAATTTTAAATGGGTCATCACTCTTTAACACATTGGTAAAGGACATTTGTTGTTCGAAGAACAAACATACGTTTGACATCGAAAAGAACTGGAGGGTCACTCTGTCACTCGAATTGATTAAAAATAGTTTTGAATAGAATTCAAATTCAAATTAAAAAAAAATTAACCGAAGTCATTAAACCGACTTGAAAGATGTGTACGCTTAAATAATCCAATAAAATTAGAATGTATTATATTCTCTTGTTAAAGCCCAATAAAGAAATATCTTATTTAGAATGAGTTAAAGATAAACATACATATGTACATATTTATGTAGCCTTAAGTAAATTATTTATGTGTTTCTGCTCTTGTTCATTATGGTTACATGAATTTGTTATTTAATCCCCAAATACTTCATTCGAACAAGTAACCAAGTCATATATTTTCTTAAGTTTTTCATCCTTGTGACCAGAAAGTGCTTTAACAGGAAAATAAAAATCCTTCTCTATTCGCAAAAGACGTGCATATGTATGTATGTTTGACTGGTCTTGTGGATTTTTATACCCTACATCAGATATATACGGACACTAGGAAAACTGATAAACACAGTAATGAAAAATTCGAAAGAATATGCCATTTTAGACTTGAGATCAAGTGGTTTTATACACCCGTGATTTAGTACAAGATTGTAAAATATGCATTTAAATCAGTGTAGGGCAGACACAATACACTTTCATATGTCTCATATGTGCTTCCTATACACGCGTGCATAGGATTTCAAAAATCTGCGCGACACTGATTGAAATTAATTGTAAAGGCTTGTTATAAAGTGCTGTACTACACAAACGTCTTTATAAAACCTGGATGCCATCCACAAAATTGTGGAAGAATGGAACTCCAGGCAGAAGAAAAAGTGTTGATTTTTATACGGACGGCTCCAAACAAGAAGGTATAGGCTATGGAGTCTTTTCAGGGGCTTCAGATCTTCATATTGCAAAGCGACTACCGGATCACTGCATTGTCTTCTATGTAGAGGTCCTTGCTATAACATAAGTTGCGGATTGGTTGAGACTGAATGTCACTTCAACTGCTTTGATTAACATACACGCTGATAGTCGAGCAGCTATTATGACCCTTGAATCCCCGCTTCTAAGATCAACAACAGCCCTCGACTGCCGATCATCTCTAAACGAGATGGCAGAGCAGTTTGATATTAGGACCACTTAGACTTAGGCGCAAGACAGAAGATGAAACCAATAGAATATGGGTGTCAAGAAATGATTGCATGATTACAAGGCCGTTATGGATTCATCTAAATAGGAAAAATACAGCTTCTTTAATTTTAAAAGTAGGAAACAAATCTCGATTCTAGCGTCCACGCTAACCGGACACTGTCTCATAGGTAGGCATGCACAAGGGTTAAAGGTCGAATGATTTTTGCCGCAGCTGCCAGAATATCGACGAAGAGGAAAGTGTAGAACATTTTCTATGTCACTGTCCTGGACTTGCAATAAAGAGAATGACCACAATAAGCGCTCTTGAGTTAAGGGAACTTTCTGACGTTGCTAGTGTTGAACTGCAACGTATTAGTAGCTTTATATTGAGCTCTGGTTGGTTCGACGGTGGCGACTCCGTATAACCAGAGTCTCCGTGGTATCAGAAGGGACCAAAACGGTATAAGTGAGTCCGGGATGCTGACTGCCACTCTTACCTAACCTAAACTAACTTATTGCTGTAGAGTATAGGATTTTCAAGTACACGGCTTACCAGAGTCCCATTCAGTCACATTATAATCAGTAAGCCCCATTATTCAGTGATGAAGACATTTTGTTTTAAAGCGAATAGAGCATAGTACGCTCCCGCTGCTCAGAAAGCAGTTAGAGTTTGGTCAATGCATCCACTTAATATAATTTAAACATCTTTCCAATATTGGTACTCACGAACGATTATTAAATGTACGTATGAATTTAAATTGTTACGGGAAATATCGGACACGAAAAGATCTATTGTATCACTTGTGAGATGCTAGATAACCTTATCTAGACGTGCTCTTTTAAGAAATCTCAAGATTATCATTGGTTCTAGTATTAACTGTTCCCAACCTATCAACACTTACCCAAGTGGTTGTATCTTTTGTGGCATAAAGCTTCAAACTCCTAGTGCTCTTTAGTTTCATCGTCATAATCAAAAAATCTGCACCAGTTGTTACTCTCAATACCAAGTCTGTTGAGGTATTTGGTATTTGCTCTACTTGCAGTGGGCTGTGTGGAAGAATTTGAGCATTTTTAGATTATTTTTACTTGATGATATAAGAGCTTTAAAAGGGTATGGGTTATACGTACTAGTCAGTAGCTTTCCATCCCTTAATTTAGGAAGAGCTAGCAAGAGGAGTTCCCTGATATTTTTAATCTCCATAAGTATATATTCTCGAATTATATACGCTCCAAATCCGCAAAACCGTTCTTTTCCAACAGTGTTGATATTAATGGGTTGTGCAACGTTCGATGGACAGCTTACATTGAAAACAACAAAATTTGGTTGTGTTTTCAATATACAGTGAACAAAGAAAAAACTTGTACAGCAAACGCTCCGCTCTTCTAATCAAAATATCTCTGTTGCTTTGTAAGATTTTAAGATAAAACCAAAAGCGATTTCAAGGAAAATTAATCAGCTTTCTATGAAAATCTTTAATTTTATTAACAAATTTATTTTAATGCGAAAAAAATAACCTAAAATATAATAACACTATTTTCCAGAGCCAAAAATAAACTTGTACACTAACTCTTCTTTCAGGAAGGAGCTATGAAATAAGGAATACACTTAAAATTAGTACTAAATGTGGCCACGTCTAGCATCTAATAGATTATTTTCATAGAATGAACTGGGTTTTCGGTAATTTTGGGAGCTATATGGTCCAATATGCCCTGGAGAGCACTTTTGAGTTAATTTTTACACATAATCTACAGCTCGCGTAATTTTTTGTTCACATACGCCCACAGAATTTCATTTGTACTGAGGCCAAGGATCTAGGGAGGATGTGCCTGCAATTTTTTTCCATTGAATGGAAGCCATTCTCTTATTATTGAAGACGAAAGTTTCGGGTATTTAACTCTAACTAATCAATAGTCTCCACTTACATTTAATTTGGCAGCTAACTGTGCTAAATTATCTCTTAGTATTTTTAAATAATTCATTTTATTTATTGTACGTTCTATAAAAACCGGATTTCATACACCACTCGATCCCATTGAGCCCCATACCATCATATTACACCCCCCATGCTTCACCGTGTTATATATATATATATATATATATATATATATATATATATATATATATATATATATATATATATATTTATTCCTTGTTGTTACGGTTTCGGTATTCAAGTTGTTTTATGACGAATGACTAATTAGAGCATAGCGTCCGAGTGTTACTTCTCTTAAAAAAATTTGTTTAAAAGATTTTATTCTCCAGTGCCGTAGAGCTTGATATGTTCATCATTGCCGAACACTAAATTAAGGCTTGTGTTTGCCGTTAGAGTTTTTTTTTCATTTTAAACCATAAATAAAACCAAATTAAAGACAAGAAAAACAAAACAAGATTTTACGACATTTTGAATATGCGGGTGATGTGCATGTCTGTTTGTTCACAGATCCCCTGAGTTTTGGTTTACTGCGCTAAAACCATATTTTATATTTGTAAAAAAAAATATAATAATAATGATCAAGTTAAAGTTGAATGAGAGGTTTTAAAAATAACTTAATGAGGGATTACAAAACACACATATATATATATATATATATATATATATATATATAAATATACACACATATTTTTATTTATTTTAGTTTATTTTCTTACGAACAACATTTAGACTTTCACTTACATGAATTTAAAAATTTACTTAAATTATTGACGTATTTTAATTTAAATTGTTTACTATTAAGAAATAAAATCAACCTTTCTTTTGTAAGTATTGTGTTGCATTTTATGTGTGTTTCAAAAAAGTTAAATTTATAACATTGTATGTTGCATTAAATTTCGTAATAGAAAGGCCGTAACCCAGTTTACCAAGACTTTCGTTATTGATATCGATTTCGAATGTATCTCGAACATTTATCGTGTAAAACTATTAAGAGTGACACTCTAAAATGAATCGATTAAAGTTCTCCTAAGTTTTGTCCCAAAAAACATTCGATCTCGAATTTCGCCAGCAATATCAATAGCGAGAGAATATCAAACTAATTTCGATATCGTAAAAAGGCAGAAAAAAAGTAATTAAATTTTTTAATTCATTTATTTTAAACTACTTATTTTATTTATTTTTTTAATACCTTAACTTACACTGCAGGATTTGAACATGGTACCTCCATTCTAACAGACTAGCACACATCCACTAAGGTATCGTGGCAAATTTTTTTTTCATTAAATTATTGCACATAAGTAGGTACATATGTATGTGTTAACTTGATACCTCTAGACTAAAAGGCTAACACACATCCCCTCGGCTACCGTCACACATTCGAAAAACTATCGATATACGTTCGAAGCTTTACCGAACATTTGAATTTTTTAGATTTGCATTCGTTTTTATGGAATCTCAGGTCAAGTGGGAATATACATATTTACATACTTACATACATATATATGTATGTACGTATGTAAATACTCGTACTTCGTTTTAACTAATGATGCTATAATGAATAAAATGCTAGAGCAAATGCATTGCACTTTAATATATTTTTAATTTTATTTTGCTATGAAAGTTTCAAGTGATTAAGGTTCTCCATAGGTTTGGGTATGGCTGTTGTTCCACAGATTGTGTAAAATTGCCGTGTAGGGTTAAGTTTTTTACCAACTGATTTCATGGCGTATTTTCGACTCAGCCGGCAGCAATAAATTGTCCCAGTATACAGAGAAGATTAATTTATTGAAGATTGATTTATTACCAGCAAAATTTATGCAAACATTCTTTGCACAAAAATCTATTACTCCTTATAAAAAATCAATGGCCTTTATTATTTTTAAGACAAACGAAGTCTTAAAAGCAGCTGCTGCATGTACATATATCTACTATTTAATACTTTTTATCATTCCGATAGTGTAAGTATCGAACAAATTAAAAAATTTATGACCAAAACAGAAAATAAATGAAAAAAAGAATACATTTCACAATTATTGTTTTCTGGTTTTTAATTTAACGTTCTTTCATTTCTCGTTTTGATATTCTCACAAATAAAAATTTCAAATCCTAATTGAAAGAATGCTGTCTATTTATGTATGTGTTCCTTTTAATAACTTTCTGTATTTTTATCGCTTTTCATAAACGATTTATTACTTTGGTATATAAAAGACAAATCGTTACATCTCGGTGTGATTTTTTTATTACAATTTTTCCTTTTATTCTGCATTTCTATTGTAAAAATTTTATGCAACATTGTAAGCAATCGCTATGATTGCAATTCACTAAATCACACGCTTTCTTCAATTTCAGAAATTTACTTATTGTGGGTACTTATTTACCCAGCAAACATATGTTATTAGAATAACAGAAAAAAATATTTTTCCAATCAATATCATTAATTGCAAAAACAAGCAAAAAATTAATTACAATTTTAGTTGTTTTAATTAAACTTTTTTCCTAATTAAATCTTTAAACAAAAGTTCAATTAAAATAATTTTTAAATAAACTTTTGATCCATTAAAACAAAAACTAATGTGATTTTTTTAAATAAATATTTAAGTGATTCAGTTAAATTTTTAATTGACCATTTATGATTTTTTAAATAAGTGTTAATTGGAGAAAAAAATGTTCTCAGTAAAACTACTAAACCAATATGTTATTTAATTTAAAATGTAACAATGTTTTTTTAATACATTTTGAAACGTAACTTTCAAATTGAATACGATGAATCAAAACAATTCACATATTCTATTTGCAATAATGTCTGAGTATATAAACAGAAATCTACATCAACTGACACCACACCACTACACGCTGATGATGAAGGTATAGTGGCCTTCGAAAACAGCTAGTTGTTCCGTTCTACTAAGTGTTTGTCAGAATATTTACAATTAACTTTGGTGTTACTTGTTCATTAATAACACTGTGATACACAAAAAATATTCAGGGATTCTAATGTACCAATTCTATTTTGTTGGAGTCCATGGATGACGAAAATACCGTTGGTTTTTTTAGGTCACTTCATAAACTGATTTTATAACGGTAAATGTAGTGAAAAACGCGGTTTCTTAGATTTTCAGTTGTAACTTCTTTGTTTCCCAACGGATTTCTTTTAACTTTTCGTTGGTGAAAAGAATCGAATATTATCTTTCAATAAAGATATAGTTTTTGTAAATCGACTAAGAAATGGCGAAGTTACAGTCGTTGAAGTGTACAAAAAATCCATTAAAAAGTATTCTTTTGTAACTCATAAGCAACTTATAGCCTGAGGAAAACAAAAGAATACTTTTTTAATTGGTTTTTTGTACATTTCAACGACTGTAACTTAGCCATTTCTTAGTCGATTTACAAAAAATATATCTTTATTGAAAGATAATATTCGAGCCTTTTAACCAACGAAAAGTTAAAAGAAATCCGTTGGGAAACAAAGAAGTTACAACTGTTTAAAACTGAAAAGCTAAGAAACCCCGTTTTTCACTACATTTACCGTTATAAAATCACTTTATGAAGTGACCTAAAAAAACCAACGGTATTTTCGTCATCCATGGACTCCAACAAAATAGAATTGGTACATGAGAGTCCCTGAATATTTTTTTTCTCAACTTTTGTAGCACAGTGTAATTATCACATGTAAATTGGCTTACAAAGCGATACAAACTTTAGCCTGATCAAATTATAAATATATAGAAACAAATGAAGTTCGAAGAATAATAATTTTGTATATTTTTTTTATAAGTTTTACAACATTATAGAAGCAAATAATATGAGAATATACATTAACCTCATTACCTTACAAACAACTAATATGCTTAAAATTGTCGTTTGTATAATCGCCGACGATGCAATGCATACTGTGGTAAATCACAAATCTGGCAACATTCCTTATGGCCGTTTAATGAACTTCGCAATACTTGTCAATGCTAACTAAAATCACACGCATTCGTATTACTTTTCATTTGGTCGTCAATGAGTCATCGACGATATCACATGTGTATCGGGTCTATTAAATTCTTTATAGGTACAGTGAAAGAAAAGAAGTGATATTGGAAAAATATTCTATTAATGGTTTTCGCGACATTCAATGTGTTTTATGTATTAAAACGACATTTTGATATATTTGGAGAAGATTCACTAAAATATAAAAACTTCCAATACCAATAACTCGGGAAATATGGGACACAGACAATTTTTTTATTAATTTTATTTTCTTATTTTTCAAGTGTCTATTAAATAACCTATTAAATTTTTTTAAGATTATTCACTATGAAATAATATGAACCTATGAAAGGTTCAGAGTCCCATAATTCGGAAAATATGTGTCGCCGCCAACTTTTTATTTTAATTTTTTAATTTTCTATTTTATAGGGTTCGTTTTTATTTATAATTAGCTGCTTTACTAAACTGCATTTGTTCCAAGTATTTTATTTTTTTCTATGTAAAGGGTGGTTAAATTTTAAGAGCCGATGTTGATTTTGAATAAAACACAAAACTAAAGAAGTCCGCCACGTGAGATAACACGGCCATTGAATTTGTCGTGCAAAAGAGCCATTGTTTCGTTAGCTGTGTGGCAAGTGGCACCGTCTTGTTGAAACCACATATCGTCCACATCCATATCTTCTAATTCGGGCCATTGAAAGTTCTTTATCATCTCACGATAGCGAACACCATTCACAGTAACTGTCTGACCGGCCTCATTTACAACTACGGCCCGATGATGCCGCCAGTCCATAAACCCCATCAAACAGACACTATTTGTGGGTGCATTTGTTTTTCGACAATCACTCTTGGATTATCATTCGCCCAAATGCGGCAATTCTGCTTATTGATGAATCCATTGAGGTGAAAATGTGCCTTCGAAAAAATCACGAAGTGCACGTTATGTATTTTGATTTGTGCGCCCATTTTCATAATAAGCCTGAATAACTTCAACGCGTTGCTCGATTGTGTATCTTTCCATGGTTCAAAATGAGTTAGTCTGAAATTGAGAAATGTCAAATGGAAATGCACAAAAAACTTGACGTTTAGGTGTGGTTCACATTCAACATCGGCCCTTAAAATTTAACCAACCTTTACTTCCCAACTAACAGCAAGAGTCCCCTACTCTTATTGCTTTTCCGTCTAGCAATACAAGTCGGATGTTGCCGGTATTAATTATCATTATCTTCGTTTTTGCAGTGGCATATGTCATCTGTATAGTCTAGGTCTTCAAGTATACCATGCAGTTCCCATGTACTACCGGTATTGTTGGTTGTTACATGTTTCATTATTTTGTCGAGCGTAAGGTTAAACAATCAAGGCGAGTGAACACAGCCTTTTCCATTGTAAGTATAAAAAAAATATTTTTTTTTTGTGAGAAGTT
The DNA here is from genome assembly GCA_944452675.1 of Tachina lurida. Taxonomy (NCBI): domain Eukaryota; kingdom Metazoa; phylum Arthropoda; class Insecta; order Diptera; family Tachinidae; genus Tachina; species Tachina lurida. Next base: position 35,996,623 of record OX101754.1, on the reverse strand, counting down.
CAGAAAGTGCAAAAAATAAAATATTTCCTTTTTTCAAGTAGAGTTAAAGCTGTTTATTCCGCATAGTTCCGACGTAAAACTATATATTGGTTAATCTTTAAGTGTGTACTTTAAGGTAAATCAGAAACATTTTGCGCATTTCACACACACATTTTCACTTTTCCAGTATGACCTCTACTATTTGGCGAAAGGAAATTTTTAAGGAATGGATAAAAACTCCCAAAATACATCGCTAGGGCGGGAGTCTTATTGACATTAATAAAGGTTAGATATGGTCTTCAAGATATACCAGAAGACGTGAAACAAATCTTAAATCAAATATAAATATTATTTGTTTTAAGTTAATTGAAAAATTTATAAAAAGTGAAGGATATCGTGACCGTTTCTTAACATCAAATTCAGATTGGCTCGATGAACCAACCGTAGGTATTGCCTGGAAGTGTACAATCGAAAAGTTGTAAAAAACCTGGAAGAAACCCGACAATTTTTGAGCAACAAAAAAGAGTTCAACAAAGAATTAATTGAACGGTTTTATATTATTTTGAAAACTTTAGGTAGTTGTTACCCTATTGATGAAGATGCTTTTGAGTGTTTTATTGTTGTCACACGAAGTTTATATTTAAACGAATACTAATGCTGCGTTATGCGAGTTAAGGTCCATAAAATCCTTTTTCATGGAAAATACATAATAAGTTCTTGCATTCTTCCTATAGGACAGCTGTCAGAAATAGCTCCAGAAGCAAGAAATAAGAACACGAGGAATGTTTACGAGAAAAACATGGAGAATAGACACAAGTTTAGACCTTTTGAGTCGATTCTTAATTTCTTCAGATCCTTTTATCGCAAGTTTGCGTCACTCTTCCTTTCAATTTCGAGGTTTGCTAACAAAATAAGTTTCATTATTATCTGTTGAAGCTTTTGGAAGAGGAAGAATCTTTTAACGATGCATATGAAATTGAATAAATTACGTTTATATGTTATTCACCCTTATCAGGAATAAAAGGCGAACATTTTGTTCTCGTGAAATATTTCCCGTGAACAAAAAAAAAAATGGCGAACAAAATTAGAAAATAGTATACTGACATAACAACAACGAAAACATTGGATATCGCAATTTTAGGGAAAGGGAAAACTTTTCATGTGAACTTTTATTCCCGATAAGGGAGATTATCTGTATTTAATGTAATAAACAAAACCAAGTACAGAAAGCAATTATTATAAAATATTTATTAAAAATATTAACATTATTTTAATATTAAAAATGATTACCTCTGACTCCTTGCGTAAAAACTAACTTAGTAATTTTATTAATCATGAATCTTAGTTATATTCAACTTAAATACTAGTATATGTAATGTGACCATCCGTCCCGATTTCGGCAGGACAGTCCCGATTTCCGGTTCACCGTCCCGGTGTCCGAGAAGGAAAATGGGAAATGGGAAATTTCCTGTAGCATAATAAACATGTTTGAAAATGTAAAAAAGTTAAAAATTTTTGTTCCCTACGTTATTATATTGTGACCCGGTCGGTGTCCCGCTTTGAGTCACAAAAAAAAATGGTCACGTTAAATATATGTAACTACAAATAATCTCCGAGGATGTATAAAAAAAACTATTTTTTATCTTAATAGTGGGAACTTTTTATTTTTTGCCTCATTTTATATTTCGATTTGCGATCTACCACACTGTGCTATTGTGGAAATTGTCGCTTGTGTGGTCTTGGATGATTTCGCGTCCATTTGTTCGAAAATTTGGTCAACGATTTATTTGAGCTATCGTCAATATCTTACACGATTTTCTATTGTCTTGTACCCATCGTTCAAGATGTCTGTAAGATATTTCCAACTGGGTATGTAAGTGCCTAATTTTAATACACATACACTCATATCGTCGGTTGGTGATTGGTTTGCGGCACAGTATATTCAAAATATATTATATTTGCAGCAAACCAATAACCAACTGACGATATGTACATACCTAGATACATATCATTCATATCATAAGTTTTTATTTATAGTAATATCTAATTCTATTTAGCGCGTGTCAAAATTAACTCTTAAACTGCCCACACATGTATGATTTATACTTGCGACTTGTGCGAGCAAAATTTCCCAACACATGTTGAACAAATCCCCTTACACGTAACTTCGAACAAAATAAAGATGAACGGAAAGCGTATTTTTATTTTTCGTTTTGTCTGTATAATTATCATATAAAGTGTTATAATGGTATCAACACCGGCGGTCTGACAAGCTTGTCAGCTGTTAAATATCTGTCATCTGTGGTGTCATTTATTTAGTTAAAGATTTGCCATTTACGAATATTAGATCGTTTAAAACCGAAAAACGCGTAAAAATAGTTAAGACTTACTGGTCGTTCAAAAGTGGTGGCCATTTTTTTTTCGATTGTGATTGTGGTCATCATAGTCGAAGTACTTGTCACAGACGCACAAATCATACGTGTAGCTTTAATTAACGACTTACATACATACTTATGCTTAAGCAACAACAAACAAAATTTTTTTAAATTCCAAAACTTGAATTCATATACAAATGTTGAAATTTTGTCTAATATTTTAGAAACGTTTGTGTTTGTTGGGTTATAACTTTGTTGGTGTGCGTGTACAGTTTGAAGAGTTGTAAATCAATAACACATAAATCTTATATTCTAAATTTGCTAGCACTTGCAATATAAAGGAAATCAAATGAATAACAAGAGATGAAAAAAAAGAACTAAAAGAAGCAATAAAAAGTCCAAAAGAAATTTATGTTTCATTTAAACGCATTGTTTGCAGGAACACTCGTGTAATATCATTTTTATTAGTTTTTTTTTTATATTCAAAGATTAAATAACATTTTATTGAAATAAAGCAAGTTTGTTTATTCGTATATGGCGAGTTCGGAATTATAATAAATTTGAAAAAAAAAAATTAATTAGTTTCCCCCGATTTTGACAAAATATTGCATGTCTGGATGTGCAATGTTCTATTCCTTGGTAACATTCAGTTAATATATGTACATATCTTGCAAAAACTTTTAAATAATTTTTTTTAATACATGATTTTTATTTATTGTATCTTCATATAGGTATGAACTAACAATAAGTATTCAAATCTTAAATCTAAAAATATAATTAGGCCCGACCAGTGTCAGACATAAGCTTAGTAATAGTTACATATACATATATAATACATAAGTAGTGATAATCAAAAGGAAAAAATAAAAAATTAAAGTATTTTCAAGAAGTCCCATCTGGAGTGCTGTGAATAAGTAAGTGCCCTTGTGTCCCTCTTTTTTAGACGGATGTGTCCAGTAAAGTTCAAGATATTACGAGCAAGCGGATTAGGATGTGACTCGAGTTTTGTTAAATATTTGCCTGCGTATTTTGCAATTTCTGCAGTCACTAGTGGCATATTTAAATCACGATGTATATTTGAATTTTTTATATACCATGGAGCCAATGTTATTAACCTTAAAATTTTGTTTTGCTTTCGTTGGATTCTCTCGACATTAGAAGCTGAAGCAGTACCCCATAGCTGAATTCCGTAGCACCATATAGGTTTTAAGAGCGACTTGTATATTAAAAGTTTACAATCTAGGGTGAGGGTTGAATTTCTACCAACCAGCCAATGTATCTGAGTTAGTTTAAGTTTCATTTGCGTTAGCTTAGAGTCAATGTGGTATTTCCATGTGAGCCTTCTATCAAGATGTATACCAAGGTATTTCACATGTAAGTTTTGAGGAACAATTTGATTATTGATTGTAATGGGGGTACAAGTGTCTTTTCTTAAGGTAATTTTTATTGCAAAAACTTTTAAATCATTGAGACTTTGAAGTTATTATCACTTTATTTTTTTTTTTATAATACCAATTGTAACAAAGTGATTCATTTTCAATTAATTTTTAGTTAAAAAAAACTATTTGAAATGAGTGTAATTTCATTTAAATTATTTAATATAAGGAATCAGAAAAACGTATTGAAAATTAATTTAAAGTCAATTAATCGCATGGTTAAATTAACCAGCCCAATATTTGAAATATTACCAAGAATGAACAAAAACCATTATTGAATAAATTAAGCTGATTGATTAGTTTATCTAGTCCATATGCTGTAGTTCAAAAGTATAATAAGTCCAAAACTTACATTAATCTGCTAAAAAAAAAGAATCATAATGCAATTTTATTACAAAGTGTATGCAAATTTGAGATTAGGAAGTAAATTGGCTGTCAAATGATGAAATGTCATGAATTAAATTGTCATATCTTGATATTTATTAAGTAAAAAGTTGGGAAATTTCAACCATGGAACGCTTACACTCTTGAACAAAGAATTTTATTTGTGAAATTTGTAAATTTGAATTTTAAAGAGCGGGTTCACGTGAAAAACCCAGAAACAACTAGCGCTCTGAAAGATATAATACGGCGCTGCATTGACTATACTCGTATAAGCGAAAATTTGCTGCAAAACATGGTTAAACACGTTGTGAAAAGAGCGGACGTCTACCGACGTGCTATAGATGACAGCGAGTTAAAACCCTCTAAAAAATAGGACGTATGGTCACCTTAATTAAATCAATATACTTGAATGACACATTTTGTACTTACAGTCACATACTAAAGTTTGAATACACACCCCAAATCTGTAGTTTAAAGAAAAGTGACAGTTTGTATTGCACTTTTATTTATCTTCACTGATAAACAAGGCACTAGTTCTTGCTATTCTAGTAATTATACAAGTAGCTTTTAGATAATTATCCTACTCTCCTGTTGAGACGGTTATAAATGTAAGTGTATAGCATACATAAAATAGATAATAATTGGTGTTTTTTTTTGGAATTGTTACAATAAGATTAAAATTTTTTTAACTCACTAATAATCCCAAATTCCTATTTTACTCAATAAAATATTTTTTTATTAAAAATACATTAAAATTGATTATTGAGGGGTTAGCTGGATCCTATGCGTATTTCCTTGTTGATAGTGAAGATCATCAGGGAATCCTTCCACTGTACATTTATGAGAAGAATCATCTATACGGAAGAATTTTTTTAACAAAGTATAATATTTTGTTTTCAACAAATTTTGCGAGCAAAAATTTAGCAGAATTTATTAAAAGTTTAATGATTTTTAACTAATGAAAATGCCAGATCTAGCAGTGAAAAATGTTAAAATGGCAACAATGATGATAACGACTCGTAAGCCAAAACATTATCGTGTAATGTTTTAGTACTTTGTTAACCCATAGACTTGGCGTGGCCGTTTCACAAGGTGTTATTTCTGGCAATACATATTTTAAGCTCATTTTTGCTAGTAATTTCTTCTTGTCTTATACAACTTTCATTTTATCCACAGGATGCTCTGTGGGACTAATGTCCTGGGATTGGGGAGTAGCTGCTTTATTGTTGGAGCACAATAAAGCAGTCGTTGTTCCAGCAAAAGCGTAGTGTCATTGTTCCAACCTTTCAACCTAAGCTTGCGAGTTATCTTCTAAAATGCTCTTGTATTGATATGGATACATCATTTCATCAACAAAAATTAAATATCCCACACCAGCTGCTCCTATTGCGCCCCCCCCCCCCCGCCATAAAGCTGGGACGTACTTGCTCCAGACTTGGAATTAAATTTTTTGCTTAATATACATTTATAATATTTACAAACACGGGAACAAGTACAAGTGAGGTGGCGTTGGCTGAAGTAGTTAGCACGTTGACTACAAAACCGAAGGTCCTGGGTTCAATCCCTGTATCCGACAGTCATTAAAAAATAACAACACCACGCATTTTTCTGATGTGCATTAGTGTCCCTTTGTGTCAGTTATTGTAGGAAAGTTCAAGTGATGAAGGCATAGTCACTGGTCACTGAACTATACCGACTTCAGCAGATACTAATCCTAATGTAACATCAGAGCGCCCTCCTTCGTTGTGTAGCAAAATCATCGGCGAAGTAAAATAATCAATAAAATGGCTACAAGACACAGCTTCAAAAAATTAATACGCCCCATTTAACATCAGAGAGGCGCTGCAACACTGCATTATTAAAAACGTGCGAAAAGCAGAGTTGTAAAAGAATGAAGCTTTCCTCTATCTCTTCTTTCACCACCTGTCTTCTCTCTCACTATCCCTTTCCTAAAGAAGGTAACACCTAGTATTAGCTGTAGGCATTAATTGCCTGAGTGTTACTTCTATTTAGAAAAAAAAAAAAAAAAAATAATACAAAAATATTTGTAATAACAATTAACATTTTTGTAATGTTAATTAAAGAATTTATTTAATTATCGCCAGTAAACAATTTAATAATATCAGTTTAGTTTTTCCACTCAAATTAACTGAAGCAACTACAAATGTAATAGAATCAATTAAACTCTCCATTAAAAATATTATCTAATTGGTTAACAAATTTTTCTTTGTATGTATTAAGTTAACAATTTCATTTTCTATTTTCCCACATTTCGTGCAAATATCACTAACAACAATGAACAAACGCATTAAAAGAGCAAAAAATAAATTATATGTATATGAAGTAGAAATGTATTTTTATGTACGTATTATTTCTTTGAATATCATTAATGATTTCATTCTAAACATTGTTTGAATATACGATATACATATGTTCATACATACGTTGACATGGAAAACGAAATGAATAAATAATTTTTATTTTTGTAGTTCAATGAACTCTGTATTGTTAAACTTGCTGGCAGAAGTCTTCGTTTATATTCTAAAAAGCGAATTAACATTAGTTTATCTCTTAAATTGCAATCTATTTGTCTGAATAGTGAGTGGCAACAGAATTTAGGAATACATGTGTACATATCGTCGTTGTTTTAACTAACTTACCTAACTGACATTTTGTAAATTTTACAGGAGAGGAGCTTTTATCATTGCTTTCTACATGTATTCTTATGGAAATGTCTGAAATATTTTTACTGTTATAGGCTCGACAGTAATGTTTACAGTCATAAAAATTGTGGACAAGGTCTATTATGACTCATAAAGTCTAATATACTACGTTTATACGCGCACTATTTGCAAATAAAATTATTTGCAAATAAATTAACTCACTGTTTATACGGCATAGCAAAAGTACACAAACTTGGTAGCACTTCTATAGAAAGTTTACTTATGTTGACAAAAAAATAGTGTAAAATGCACAAAATATCAAATAATTATTTGTTTTAATTGTTATTATTTGCTTCTATCAATGTTTTTTGTGCAATATTTATCCATTTATTGTTTTTTCTTATGAAACATTTGTAAGCGTGGCAACCTTTTCCATTTTATTTGCAAATAGTGCGTTAATCGTGAATAGTTTTCTGAATTAGTAAGTCGCAATAAAAACAATAATATGGCAACAATTTCCTGTTTTATTTGCAAATAAGCCCTGCGTATAAACGTAGTAATAGTGGACTTAACTCATTTTTCAAAATGTTGTCAGTTAGGTTAGTTAGATAAAACAGCGACGATATGTATGTAGTATGTATGTATTTTTTTTTGCGGTCAAGGTAATGCTTTTCATTATTTATTTATTATTTTTTTTTATCTGTCTACAAAATCTTCTCTATTGTGTATGAGTTCTTGCTGACGTTTTCTTATACATATACATATGATAATTTCCCTTAAAATTAATGTTTCCATTTCTAAATTAATCACATTTCTTAGAATTTACGAATTCACTTGGATACGTGACCATTTGCATGTTAATGCTACCAACAACTAATTGTTGATCGGTATTTCGTTTTTTATAATTCTTAAAAAAATTTTTTTGAGTTCAAATTATATCTGATTTGTTTATTAAACAAATTAATTTTAAGAACATTCAATGAAACAATTAAAATCTTCCCACATGTGTTTTTTAGTGTGCAGGGGTTTTCCGAAAAAAAAACTTAATTTCCATGCTTAACCTACCGGAGGCAAACATGGTCAAAGGCATACATATTCATAAATATAAATTTTTATAAAATTCAGATTTAATTTATACTAGTGTAAATTAATATTGAAATTTTGATAAACAAGCCACTTTTTTGGTGCAAATAAATGATTTGAAATATTAACTAAAGGCCAGATTTTGTAAATACAAACGATTTTTTCGTTTAAAATTTTTATGGAAAAAACATTTTCATTATTTTTCATACAAATTTGAAATGTTCAGAAACGAAATTTTTTACAAAATCCGTCTTTAAATTGAACTGAATTGTTATTGTAAAAATTAATCATTTTAGTAAAGTTGGCGTTGCATTTCAAACCTATTCTAACTTGTAAATTGAACAAATAGTTCCCTTAAAATTTTTATTCCACAAGTTTTCAAAATAAAATTTAGTCTTGTTTATGTGTCCAAATTACAAAAAAAAATAATAACATTACAATTACGAAGAAAATAATAATAAAATATTAAATATGTATGTACTAAATATATACATAAACGTATGTTATATAGGTACCAAAAACCATAAAAGGGTCTACGCACCACCCTTACTTTCATAAGATATTTAGTATGTATTTATATGCATACATAGATATATTATTATGTACATATGTATCTATTTTGACATGTTTTCATACATTAGTGATCATTCATCATCTACTGTCAGATGACGTACAAATATTCTAATCACTTTGCTGGTTGTTTTTGGGTTAAATTATTCTTAATGAAAACACGCACATTTTCCATTGAAATAATTTTGTATTTATTATGATACAGATCCCTCAAAAAATTATTAACTAAATGTAGTATTAATTTTGTATTTATGTACGGCATCTACTAGTGCTGTCAATTATTCATGTTTTATAGTTGTTCACTTAGAATGTCATGATATTGTTTTTGTTCGAATAAACGAATAATTTCAAACTTTTGTTCGAATATTAGCATGAGTCTGTCAACAGCACCCAGTTGTTTTGAAAACGGGTAGACAAGATCCAATTTTTTTGGAATTGTATTGACGTGAAGTCGATGTTGACAACTGGAATAAAAGTGAATGTTCAGCATCATCTTCATCGTTTTACAACCTCCTGAGGTCACAAACAACCCTGGGTCCTAGGTCATATTGCATATATTGAAAAATCAAAGTTTTTTTTATTGGAAACGCCCATTGTCCTTAACTGGGAACAGCTTAATAAAATCATGCCTCATAATAAAATGTTACTCTTTTCCTTTTACTTAATGTTTTTAAAATCATTTACACACAACAAATAATTCATAGTTTTTTATTTTAAGCTACTAAACACAACAAAATATCAAATTTAAAATCTAAAAAGTAAACCGAATTTTACTTCATAATTAACAATACTGAAAACAGCACATCCATTTTCTACTGCACCTTGTGTGCTTGGCTACAATATTTTCAAAGGTTTTAGATGAGATATTTGTTTTTACATTGAGAGACATAATGTTCTTCTAAAAGTTTAGGTCAGTTGAACAAGTGTGCTCATATGGGATCAGTGGGCGGTAATGGGTTAAAATAATAATTTAAAAGTAGCTGATAAGCGAGCTCTTTAACTTGTAGACGATTCTTTTTTTTTTTTATTTTAATAAAAGAACAAGTAGGGAAATTTTCTTTACAAATTGTTGATGTTGGTAATACGGTTAAAAAAATTAATGTTTGCAAATAATTTAAATGAACTACAATATTGTTAACGGTTTTTACGTTTTTAAATACTAGATCAGTTAATGGGCCTAGTTATGAGCGTCGTATTTCGACTTCGATGATTTTGTACTATACTAAAGAGCAATGCAACATTTTTTCTTTAATCTAGTGCAAAATAGACGCAGTCCAAGTCGAAAAACGACACTCGTAATTAGGCCAATACTTCAGAAACGTCATCTAATTCTTCATCGTAGGTGAGTCATTCGCAATATTTTCACCACAAAATAATTGTGTAAACAAAGTACATATTTGCGTACTCTTTTGTGACAATGAGCCCGTGATTTAGCTATATAAATAATCGAAAAGTTATGAAATGTAAAATTTTTTTATGTAAAGTAGTTAAATAAATTATTGCAATATTCGACAAAAATTATTCGAATAATTCTTAAGTCCAAATTTAAAAATATCTATTCGTTCCAACAAAAATAAATTTTTTTTCGAATATTCGAATAATTATTGCTCAACACTATTATGTACGCACCACTGATGTATTTATATGCGTATGTGTATATATATTTATTATTTATACATAAATATCCCTGCAGGAAATACGAATAATGAAATAGTAGTGATTTACTGGTGACATTGTCAGTAGTACTACTGACCAGGTGTACCCCAGCCAATGTAATCATCTATTGACATTTAACATTAGCTTGTCATTGAAAATCCACCACTAGACAGTAGCACTACTGATTAAGTAATTCTTTTGGGACCACATGAAAATATTTTCACCAAAGATTCACTAGTAAATTTTAGGTGCTCTAGTCTACAATATTGATATTTCCTAGTAAAATTGTAGTAATTTACTAGTTACATTGTCAATAGCATAACTGAATAGGTGTACCGCAGCCAATGTAATCGTCTATTGACATATACTCGTAACATAGGGTTGGCATTGAAAATCTACCAGTAGACTTTAGCACTATTTTTTTACGACCATATGGAAACATTTGAACTAAAGATTGACTAGTACATTTTAGTGACCCTCGTCTGCAAGGGTTGGGGCAACAAACTTAAATACATATACGTACATACATATACATACATACTTATTGCATAGCACAATAAAAGAGAAAAACAAACTACATATTAACGCGCTCATTGACAATGTCACAAGAAATACACTAGAACTGTTGTCTCTAACGTATTTCTACTCGCACATAAAAGGAAAGTTGTCGACATTTCAACTAGTGCAATTGTCGCTAGAAAAAAGAGTGTTGACATAGAGACATATGGTTCTAGGCTGACTAGAGGGATGTTGTACGTGGCATACGTATGTCATGGTTATTCATACAGTATTTTTCGGTTAATTGCACATCAAAATTTGCACAACTTTTTGTTCAATTAACCGGGGAACCAATTAGCCGATACCCGCTTAATTGAACAATTCGTTCAATTACAAGAATCCCGTTTAATTGAACAGTTTGTTCTAGTGTTGTAAAAAGCGGCTACTTTTGAATACTCAATACTACTTGATATTTTTTCAATTGGGTACTCGATACTACTCAATACTTCAACCGCTTTTTGAATTTAATATTAAAAACACACATACATGTGAACGTATGTGCATATATCGTCGCTGGTTTAACTAACTGACCTCACTAACATTTTAAAAATTTAAAAGGAGAGCAGCTTTTATGGTTGTTTTGTACATTCATTCTTATGGCTGCGTCAAAAATCTTTTTACTTATAATGTATATTATGACTTATAAAGTCTAGTAAAGGACTTAACTCATTTCTCAAAAAAATGTCCGTTAGGTCCGTTAGTTAAAACAGCGACGATATGAGAAGTTAAAAATTATTATTTATTAAAGCAAATTAACCTGCAATACGTATTATATAATGCAATATGCAAAAACCAAAATTAAATATATTTACATAAATTTATAACAAATAAAAATAAATTACTTTGAAGATTAGTTTTTGTACGTTAATCTTTGTTGGTTTCATGTGCTTTCCACCACTCTAAAGGGTCACTTTTTCTCCTCATGAGTGAAGTTGTTTAGTTCAATGAAGCATTTTGAAGTCCTTGTTTCATTATGCGTCTTCGTATCAAAATAATTCGGAACATTCCTGTTGCTTTCTGAATTTGTATTTGTTACACTAATTCCAGGAGGTCCAGAGATAGGTATATTTTTCTTCTTGAGAGATATATTTTTATCAAGCTTAAATTCGCACACAGAGTTGTATAAATTTGATGTATTTTAAAGGAATAATTTCGTTTGAATACTAGAAAATGCAACCCTGAAAGTATTGAGTAGATACTTTTGTGTATTGAGTATCGGAAAAAACATTCGGTATTGAGTACTCAGTACTCAAATACTCAATACTTTTACAACACTAGTTTGTTCAATTACAGAAATCACGCATAATTGGAACTTCTAATGAATTAAAAGAAATCGCACATGTGCACTTTAAGTTTTTCAAAATAATTTTTTTTTTACCTTAAACGAAAAAAATGCAAGTAACAGAAAAAAATGTACATACATATGTATGTACATATATGTGTATACGCAAATATTTATTACTATTTCAATTAGTAGAGATGCCACCCAGTGTTTTTCACAAATAATGTCAAATATGTATGTGCAAAAATGCTAGATTATTTTTCAATAATAATGCAATTAACCGGGTAAAAGTAAGAGGAAATTTATTTTTGATGACATGAATTTTGAACCAATTAAGCGGGAAAATCAATTAACCGGTTTCAATTATCCGAGGAAATTTACATGTGTTTTCGTATGCAATATTTTTTTGCCCGATCATGTGGTTCAATTAAGCGTGGAAACCAATTAACCGTAGGGTCAATTAACCGAAAAATACTGTACATCTTATTGCGAAGGTGAGCATGGATTCCACACAACTTGAGTTCCGGAAGTAAAAGAATGTTCGCTAATGCGGAATTTTTCATGTCAGAATATGATTGAAAGGCTTTCAGCAATTTATGTTCATATCATATTTATACATAGATACTCGTATAAGTACTATTTATTAAACTACTGCAAGGTTTTTGAAAATTTTCCGTAAAACTTGTAAAATTATCTGGTTTCTAACAATCAAAATCGCGTAGTAAAAAACTCTTTTCCATCAGCAAGGCGATCGCAAACATAAAGTGCAAACTTAAATCCCTTCTCCAATAGTTAGATTTTAACCAAATTGAGATAGTTTGTGATATCGGGAAAAGAAAACTTGGAGATTATATTATTAGAAACGTGCTGTTCTTGAGCTATTCCTGAAATCAGCCAAAAGCTGGTCTCATCAATGCCAAAAAATCTGCAGGCCTTGATTGAGGATAACGGTGGGTACACAAAATATTAATTTTCGCCCGCCAACGGAAAATTTTTTATAAAATTTTTAATATAAGTTGTCGAATCCTTAGCAAATATTTATCACCTCCCGCTTTAGAGTGTCACATTCCTAAGAATTACGAGCTTAAAAATGAGTTCAGTCGCCGAGATAGACAATTTGGTAACTTGTTTTTGCATACCAAATTTTTTAATCACCCCGTAACTCAGAAGATTCGGATTTGTTACAATAAGTTTGCCATGGGAATCATTACGTCTCGTTTGTTTCAAAGTAACTACATACAACAGGTTTGTTGGTAATATTGGTTGGTTAATATAGCTTCTCGTTACCTACAAATGAAAATTTTTGTTTACCAAAAATCAGTTGAGTTATTGAAAATTATAGCTATAACTTGGTTTTCTTAATTTTATTAAAAACTTTTGGTTTTTGAAAGTTTCCCAAACTATGCGTACTTGCGTCATATCGTCGGGTGGTTATTGGTATGCCCCAGTAATATTTAATATACTGTACCAGTAATCACCCGACGATATAAATTAATAAACTCAGTAAAGTGCGACTTTGACTCGCACACGAAGGTTTCCGTACGGTCACTAGAAATGTAATATAAAATATAGTTCTGACATAGTTTTCGTGTTTCGGATTTTTTCGCTTTTTGTCGTTTTTTAGTCTTGGCGTTTTTTTTGGTTTTGGCGTTTTTTAGTTTTGACTTTTTTTTGCTTTTTTGGAGTTTTTCCGTTTTTGCGACTTACATATATTAGTTTAAGCGATTCTTTTATTTAAGACTCTTTTTTTCGTTTTGGCATTTTTTTTTTGTTTTTAGAATGTTTTGGGTTTTGTGCAATTTTTTTTGTTTTTGGCGATTTTTTTTTGGTTTTTGACGATTTATTTTACTTTTATTATTACTTATTACTTTTTTACTGCAGCTTGACGCTTTTTTGGGATGTTTTAGTTTTAGCGTTTGGAAAAATTCAAGAGTTTACCTGTTACGGTTTCCAAGATACAGCAGTTGTCATATAGAACACCTTTTTATTTAGATTTTTTTTTTAATTTTAGTGTTAATTATTGTAGTCTGTATAAAAATACACTTTGCAAATTTCAGGTTTCTATATATAATTATATATATAGGATACATAGGATTTTAAAATTTTTCGTTGCTCCTTTTGGAACACCCTTTAATTTTTAACTGCCATATATTTGATGTTGTAGCGGTTAAAGTTCTATATATATTCTACAAATTTCTGGTCCGTAGCTTTTACGGTTCTCGAGAAAACAGCCTGTGACGGACGGACGGACAGCGTAGCGAAAATAATAGATTCTCCTTTGGTGTAGGTAACCGTAAAAATCCGAAAATTATTAAAATGGAATAGTTCCGTATTTTTTCATTCTTATTGAATGAAATATTTCTATTAATTAATGTGAATTTCTAAAGAAGAGAAAAAAAAATAAAGTAGACTTAAGCTGGGTGGAATGCCGAAATATTTCTGTGCAGCCTCGCACTTCACCAGAACCCATGTCTATCTACTAGAGTATAGTTTGTTATTAACATCAGCTATTTAACATGAATTTTTTAATCAAATGGAATATGAGAAATGCTTACATTTTATATGCAATTTAATACGTATCATTTAATTATTAAAATCTTAAACAAAATTAATTAAGTAATTTGTGAAAATTTTTTCAAAGTTTTTTTGTTCCCAATACATTCAACAAATATGAGAGTGAACTCTTAAAGTAAGTTCCCTTTCTCATGTACTCTTCAAAATTTGCTCTCGAAGTCGAATTAAAGTTCAAGGTTATGACTGCCATGTCAGCGGCTGAGTGTTTATCATACATCATACATATCGTTGCTTTAATTTATATTTTGTTATAATATTATGGCCGTGTTATTTTTCGTGCAAAGAATTGTTTTTATGAGCAATTACAATAACTAACTACATACATATGTATATACATATATACACCCCGCAGAAAATGCGAATAGTGAAATTATAGTGATTTACTAGTTACATTGTCAGTAGTACTACTGACCAGGTGTACCCCAGCCAATGTAATTATCTATTGACATTTAACATTAGCTTGTCATTGAAAATCCACCACTAGACTGTAGCAATACTGACTAAGTAGTTCTTTTGGGACCACATGGAGATATTGGCACCAAAGATTCAGTAGTAAATTTTAGGGGCTCTAGTCTACAATATCGATATTTCCTCGCTCAATGTCAATAGTAAAATTGTAGTGATTTACTAGTGACATTGTCAATAGTAAAACTGAATAGGTGTACCGCAGCCAATGTAATCGACCATATGGAGACATTTGAACTAAAGATTCACTAGTAATTTTAGTGACCCTCGTCTACAATTTTATAAGGGTTGGGCAACAAACTTAAATACATACATACATACATATGTACGTAAGTTTTTAACATTATTGCATAGCATAATAAAAAAGAAAAACAAACTATTGGCGCGTTCATTGACAATGTCACCAAAAATACACTAGAACTGCTGTCTCTAACGTATCTCTACTCGCGCATAAAAGGAAAGTTGTCGACATTTCAACTAGTGCAATTGTCGCTAGAAAAAAGAGTGTTGACATGGAGACATATGGTTCTAGGTTGACTAGAGGGCATCTATACATATACATTTACATATATACATATATACATATATACATATATACATATATACATATATACATATATACATATATACATATATACATATATACATATATACATATATACATATATACATATATACATATATACATATATACATATATACATATATACATATATACATATATACATATATACATATATACATATATACATATATACATATATACATATATACATATATACATATATACATATAAATGTTTATAGTGAAACGCTGAAGTTTTTAACCCATAATTTTTATTATTAGAAAATATACAAATTAATGAATGTACGTATACCCATATGCATCACTGTTGGGATTTGTGGTACAATTGTACCAAATTTGGTACAAGTGCATATGCATTGGTACAGTGGTACACTTTATATATCCGTCGTACAATTTGAAAAAAATTGTATTCTAGGGATCAAAATAAGAAAGTTTGCCGAAAAAACCATACCTCTAAAATGTATTTTGATGTCCCGACTTTTGATCAGAAAAGTCAAATTTTCTTGAAGGGTCAAATTTTGAAAAATCTTACTTTGACCCATTTAGAGTTCCTCAATCGAGTCAAAATGTATGACTGACCCCCACTAATTTTGGAGGGCCGACCCACCTATGCCAGTTGCACACCCCCTGAATCCACCTATGGGGGGTTCCCCATACAAACATTTGTGATTTTTTGAAATATTTGTGTGTGACACTAGCATAGGTGGGTCGGCCCTCCAAAATTAGTGGGGGTCAGTCATACATTTTGACTCGATTGAGGAGCTCTAAATGGGTCATAGTAAGATTTTTCAAAATTTGACCCTTCAAGAAAATTTGACCCTTCGGATCAAAAGTCGGGATATCAAAATACATTTTAGAGGTATGGGTTCTTCGGCAAAGTTTCTTATTTTGATCCCTAGAATACGATTTTCTTTGTAATTTGTGCGATTTTTAAATCGACCCGCCCTACCTTAGATAAATGTATTAGTTGATTTCTTTATGTTTTTGTTTTTAATAAATGAAAAATTGTTATGAATTCTTTTACTGTGTATGCTTATTTAGCAGTTGGCTACCTTTTGGTACAATTTATGTTAATTTGGTACCATTTGACCATTTGATTGGTACAATTTAAGAATAGCCAAATCCCAACACTGATATGCATGCATGTAGAAATGCAAAAGAAAAAAAAAGAGTATGATGAAAATATTACTACAATAAAATAAAGATAATTGTTGACAAGTTTCTTTTAGCCAATTCAATAGGGGTTTAAGGAGAATATGTTCTAAAAGAGGCCAAGAAGAACAACACTTGACATGATGTTTCTAGCTTAACCTAACCCTCTTATGCAAAAACGATTGTTAAACTTAAAGTGGATTTAACAAACGAATTTCGTATGGCAAAACCGGTTTTAAAGCATGCTTTAACTTTAACAATCGTTTTTGCATAAGGGCATACTTATTCTATCTTTATTATGATTTAGTTTTTCTTTTCTTATTCTTTAGACATTTTTAAGGTGTGAGAAGCGCACGTGTGCTGCTCGACTTGATACAAAAAATATTCAAAATAAATACATATCAACAACTTTCCGATGAAATTGAGCTAACAACAAATCAAAAAATAATTTTCTTACAATTACTCTTAATGAAATATAGAGGTGATAAGTTTTTGTATATAACTTTTCGTTTTTGTTTAGTTTGTGTCGTTTTTTTTTTTCTTTCTGTTACAACAGCAAGGGAAGTAAATTCAAGGTAGATACAGATATCCCACAATAGACAAATAAAAAAACACATAGACAAACAGACAGACAATAAGTTAATGATTAATTACTTTGTAAGTGTTATGAAATTTACATTTTTTAGTGAGGGTTGTATGAATAATAAACAAAATATGCCGATGAAAGAAAAAAACTAAAATTTAAATGAAACAAAAGTGTCATTTAAATTTTCATGCATTTAAAATAAATGTTTACACACAAAAAAAAAATTTCCTGCAATAATTGAATTAATTGATAAAAACAAAAATCAGTTAAAAATGTTATTGAGTCAATTAAACTATTTATTAAAATTTAATAAAATTAAAAGTTTAACTGATTCAAACAAATATTTAATTGATTTTTGGGTTTTTTTTAATTAAACGTGTTTATTGCATTTGTTGCAGGAAAATTTTTTTGCTGTATATCTTGTTAAATTCATATTATTTTTAAATGATTAATTTTTATTAGTCAGTTAAAAATGTTATTGAGTCAATTAAACTATTTATTAAAATTTAATAAAATTAAAAGTTTAACTGATTCAAACAAATATTTAATTGATTTTTGGGTTTTTTTTAATTAAACGTGTTTATTGCATTTGTTGCAGGAAAATTTTTTGCTGTATATCTTGTTAAATTCATATTATTTTTAAATGATTAATTTTTGTGTAATTTGTAGAATTGGAAAAAAGTTGTTAGAGAACTTGTTGAATTTCAAATAGAGATGGGATCGTGAGTTTTCTATTACTCACCGTAATTCAGCAATAAAACATGTGTGCTCATCTCATCTCATTATAAACTTGTTTTACTTTGCAGCTTGCGCAAACAGCAGACAGGTTTTCTCCCAATTTAAGCATCTAGTGCCGTTATCCAGTCAACACAGTTTGGTTATCCAAAAGTCAACCCAATTTTCGCACCCGCAATCCAATTAGCAAACGGAGAAAGGGCGATTTTTTCAAAGCTGTTATTTAAAGTGACTGAAGAATGACTAGTCATTACTGTCACTGAATTTAAAAACTAACAGGTACGTGAATGTGCATTCCTGCAAATAACGCATGTAAAGTCAACTCCATAAAAAGCCAGGACTAGCTGAAATATAATCCAAATGTATGGACAAAACATGGTCGATTTAACATTGCGATGTTATGGCTGGAGCACATGAATGAGTGAATGAATTAAGTCAAACGGGAAGCACAGGACACTACCAAAGTAGATCTATTGTATCCCCAGCCAGGTGCTGAAGCACCTCATCCAGACCTACTCTCCCGATGAATCTCAGGATTACCAGTGGGTCCAGAGTTGCCAGTTCCCAATCCTCCAATAGGTGCTTGCCCAATTGGCTATATCTTCTGTGGCACAACGCTTCACAGTCCTTCAGAATATGCTCTGGATTTTAATCTTCGTAATCACAGAATCTGCACAGGCTGTTACTCTCAATTCCAGAGGCTTCCTGTGAGGAAGCCTCTGAGTATTCTTTGATTGTTTTACTCAGGGACATGAACGCTATCAAACGATTTTGGTTATATGTACGTTCCAATCATTAGCTTTGCATGCCTCAATCCTGGGAGATTGAACCAGAGGTGTTCCCTATTACTCTTGATCTCCTTCGATATATCTTCCCGGATTTTGCCCAATCCGAGTCCACAAAACGGTTTTGGTCTGACCATGTGTGTACTAGCCCAACTTCTGACCATTTCGTCTGCATTTTCATTTCCTAACACCCCGGCGTGTCCAGGAACCCAACAGAGTGTGACCCACGCTAACTTAGAGATAAACTCATATGAGCTGAGCGCTTTGATGGCAGCCTGACTATCCGAGCAAATGGCTATTTGTTTTCCTCGGTAGCCCTTATCAAGATTGAATTGTGCGCATCTCTCAATGGCATAAACTTCCGATTGAAAAATGGTGGGAGATTTTCCCAACGACTCGTGGTAGTTAGTTTATATTTCCCCCATTCCCTTCTATTTGCCAGAAAATCCTCTTGCAAGGGATGATTGCTCCCATTGGCTAATTAGACAGTCCCTGTCTGTGCTTTTCCCCGCGATGCTGATTACTTTTTGTCTGGCAGTAGTCTCTATCACAATCGTTAGATGTGTAAGTTCAATGAGGACTTCCACAGCTGCCGTAGGACACGTCCTCAAAGCTCCTGTTATACAAAGGCATGCTGGCCTCTGTAATTTCTCTAACCGATTTCTGGTCGTAGCCAGGCTGACCCTGTCCGATCAGGCAGCAGCGCCATAAGTGATGATAGGTCTTACTTTCATGGTGTATATCCATCTCAAGATTTTGGGTGTGCAGCCCCATGTTATTCCTGAAAAAGATCTATAAACCATTAGTGTTTTTGTTGCCTGCTGGACTACATTGTCCAACTTTGCATTACATCGGACTAACCCCAAAAGTACCCCACATGGACTAGTTATAGACCAGTTGCATGCAATTTGTAAGTGTCTTAGATCATAATCATTTAAACACGAATATTTGTCGTGCAGCATTAAATGATTGTGCGCAAATGACCACGATGTAACTTTATGATGAAGCTTATATTTATATTTGTTGAGAAGACTGGATATTGATCTAAAATGATATACATACATTTTAAAATTAAAAAAAAAATCTTGATTAGTTCTTTTTCTCTCTGCTTATGGGAAGTGCGTACCTATAAGCAGAGAAACGTTCTTAGGTCTAGCTTCTGTCCATGAACCATCTGGAATATATTCCTAGGGTCTTTGAATAGTATTCCTCTAAATATCGACAATTCATTAATAGAATGTATTGCCTTGCAGTAAGTTATCCCAGAAGCCCTTTCGCTCCACCTCTAATTTATAGCTGATCGAATCTACCATATTGCCCGTCAGCTTTGGCATATTAAATACTTAGACTATACTTACAGTGAACCGTAGATCTTGTATATCTCTAGTGCACCACGTCGGCTGTCCTCTTTTTCCGGGAAATGCCTGCCGGTAGGACCACATGTAGGGCCAAATTTTCTTGGCAACCTTGCACGTGTTTATATTGCGCCATCTGTACTCAGCCTAGCGATTGGGCGTTGGAGGCATTCATAGCACAGGCAGCTCATCCGCTCATTCGTTACCTGAAAAATTGCTATGTGCTGGAACCCAGATGAGGGTGAGGTCAACCTGACCACCCACCCAGCCTAGAGAGCACACTCGTGTACTGTCCAACTGGTAAAGGGGATAGAAGCACTGCTGGGCTGTCGCCAATGATACTGGCTTTGCCCTGTATCTTCATATCAATCACCACTCTGGCTGCTTCCCTTACCGCAGAAATTTCAGCCTTAAATACAGTGGATTCGTTAGCGAGACGGAAGGAGCATTCCATACCAAGATCGTATGAAAAGACTCCAGAGCCAACATGCAGACAATTATTTATCCATAAGTGTATATTCGGAAGTCGTATTCTCTTACTATTGTGCCTCCCCTCCACTCTCGTCTGGATGGAATCAGAACTTTAAAGACTTTATCAAAGTCTAAATGAGGTACCATGTAATCAGTAGATTTCATCAGCGTAGAGGGTAGTTGATCCAAGATTCTGACATGTCCATAAGACCTTGATCTCCACCACCCAGATGACGCTAATTTTGACTGGCCTCTAATCTGAATAGTACATTAACCACAGGAAGTCGAATCAAAGGTGAGATAACCTCCTTGGTGTCCCTCTGTGTGCCCATTTTGACCTCTCGCTGTTACCTAATTTGGCAGTGACATTTCTTGCCCCCGGCATGGTTATTAATGATGTAATCCTCAACGTCAATATTCCGGAGAGCATTTTGGATGGCTGACACCGATACATTATTGAAGGCACCTTCTTTGTCTAGGAAGGCAGCCAAATTGTATTGCTGGTACTCCAGGGATCTCTGTCTGAACCTTACCACTTCCCTTAAGGTAGGCATTCTGGCTATTTGAGAGTCTTGATGATCGCAAAAGGCGTTGCCTAATATTACTGTCTACTAGTCTTCCAGCGTCTTGATCAGAAAAGATGAAAGGCTGATGGGACGGAAGTCCTTTGCGTATTCATGACTTCTTTCGCCAATCTCCGGAACGAAAACTACTCTGACTTTTGTCCAGCTGGCCGGAACGTAGCCAAGAGAGAGACAGAGTTTATAGAATTTAGAAAGGCAGTGGATGATGTAGGTTTTTGCTCTAAGTACCGTCATTGGCATAATGTCATCCGGACCTGGTTATTTAAACAGTGAGAAACTGTCCACTTCCCATAGTGATAATATCTCATTATTAATTAAAATAAAGGATTATCGATACTGGGTATTGGAATGGAAATACCTTTGCTCCTGCACAGTGAAACAAAATTTTGATGCCAAGAAATTAAGAAAAATAATACGTAATCACTAAAATTTCTATAAATCGTTTTGAACGATTGAAACAGGTGCAAGTTTTTTCCGCTCCTACAAATTCAGACGGTCTTATGTTTATTTTAATGAATTGTTTTTCGTATGCAAAACCGTGACCGCCATTTTTGCAGGGTTATTTACGTAACCTCAAAACATATACGAGACTTTTAAATAACATAAAAACAGTAACTGGAGTACGCCTCAAATCAGAAAGCCTATTAAGAAAAAAAGTTCATTTATTATTAGCAACTTTATTAGAGACAATCATAAATATTTTATTTAAGTAAGCTTAAATACATATTTACATATACATTTTTTTTTGCAATTCTTGATTTTGTTTATAAAAAAATATTCGTATTTCCTTTTTTTTTTTTTTTGTTACCTGGGGGATGGTTTAAGTTATCTTTTAAAAGCAAATTTTAAAAAAAAGAATGTATGCATAAATATTTTATAATTTAACTAAACATGTGCTCTGACATAATTAACCAGAAGAAAAAAACACACTAATAAGCACTCGTGCATAATGCAAAAGGATGTTGTGTGTAAAATGGAAAAGGAAATGAATGGCAAAGATTGTTGTGACAGAAAAATATTTTTAAGGCATATTTTTTTCGTAAATATTACATAAACACATCTTGGATAACAATTTGCAAGTAACAAACTTTGGAAATTCTATAACTGTTTGTAAAAGTTTTGTGTTGTAACAGGGAAAAAAGTGCTTAGAAGCTTTAAAAGCCGCACGAGGTAAAACTCCATGTAGGAGAAAAATTAATATAACATTAGCGGTTTTGCGGGTGAAATGTTACCATACATCAAAGGAAATAAATTATTCATTTAAAAAAGCTTAAATATACTCGCACAAGTCGAAATTAATTAACAAAAATTTACTTACAGCAATACAAAGAACTTCTCGTAATTAAAAAGTTTTTCAGAAATTGTTTCACTTTTATTTACTATATCTCATGGCATTATGTTGCCTTTAATAAGGATTATATACAGAATATATATGAAAGAACCAACAAATATTTATTTCAAGTCTAGCTAGGTATATGCGTAAAATAAATAACTATGTATATTTGAATCATAGAAACACATTAATAACATAAAGCTTTCAAAGCTTTTAACGCCTTAGGTATGGTCACACATATTTGTACCATAAGCAAATGTTTACTTCAAATAAAACGCAGTATTCCATATTCATTTTAGCTCCAGGAACATTTGTGAAAGATTGTGGTTATTTCATCAAATATTTGCTAAGTATAATTACGAAGAATTCTAAGTTCAAAGTGTATTCTGTGTTTATTACACAAAAATATGTAAATTATAAGCCAAAGTAAATATATATGATAATTATCAAGAAATACTATTATACCATCTAGTACTCCATGCCTTTTTGATACCACAAAGGCTGCTCATCATCAAGGACTAGGCCATTATTTTCTTAATCTATGGAAGATTACAATTTTATTTCATGCTCCACTGATATACAACATGTTTTTTGTAAAAATTGCATAATATATATTTATGTATGTTTAAATTAAGCCGATCTAATACGTCAGAACGTGCAAATGATGGGCTACATACACAAAACTGTCGCTGTTGCAAATGTTAATCAAATCAAACCAATAAATAAAAATTAAAAGTCGCTATAAATACTTTTCAAATATAGTACAAATGTTTGAGCTAAATACAATTTTTATTTACATATCGATGGGTTAATATAAGAAAGACAGAACTCGAATTTTCGATATTTTATAGGAGAATTAAAAAAACCGAAGAAAAGCATTTACATGTAGAAATAATTTTTTAAGTGGCCATAATCGTTGATTTTTAACTGTAACGCACTAAGATCTTCAAGGAAGATGCAATTATACGTTGTCTCCCAGAAAACGTTAAAAACGCTATTTCGAAAAAAATTTAAATTTATATTAATCCATCGATATGTACATACATATATAATTTTTTTTAAAGGATCTGTTTTTATAAACTACTCATCAACTGATAAATTATATGGAAAACAAAAACTTAAGGTCTAATTATTCATTCCGTTCCGCAATTGCGAAAAGCATATTTTGTGCGGAAGAAAAATTTCAAATTATACATTCCATTGCTGCGATATCGTCTCTACCGTATCCGTATTATCATACTATTGATTCCACACCATAGATATTTTTCTCTACATTGAAAGAAAAACACTTCATAATGCAAAATATCGTAGCTTTTCTTTAAACTCCAACAACAAAATGCACACACAATCCAAAGAAAAGCTTTGATATTTTGCATTTGCACTTACGCAAGACCATTTGCATCAAACATCGAATAACGCCAACCCAAAAAATCGTTACATTTATGAAGGCTTTTCTCTTAGTGTATTTTGCTTACGCTCAAACTTTAAAGCCGAAAGCTTAGTACATAGAGAACAAAAATTTTGTGGAAAATATACAAATTGGCTAAAATAAAATTTAGTTTTTGTTACTTTGTTTTACTCAGCGTGGTGTGGTGTTCTGTACTCGGCGACACGCTTTGTTGTTGTTTGGCGTTGGCTGAAGTAGTTAGCACGTTGACTACAAAGCCGATGGTCCTGAATTCGAGCCCGATATCTGACAGTCATTAAATAACAACATCACGCATTTTTCTGATGCGTGTTAGTGTCTATTTGTATCAGTTGTTGTAGGAAAGTTGAAGTGATGAAGGCATAGACACTGGTCACTGAACTACTCCTGCTTCAGCGGATACTAATGCTAATGTAACATCAAAGAGCCCTCCGGCGAAGTAAAATAACCAATAAAATGGCTAATAAACACAGCTTTGAAAATTTAATACGTCTCATTGACACCAGCGGCTCTACAGCGCTGCATTGTTAAATACGTACAAAAACAAGCAGAGTTATAAAAGCTTTCCTCTATCTCTTCCTTCACCACCTGCCTTCTCTATCACTATTCCTTTCCTAAAAAAAATAGCAAATAGTGATAGTAATAGGCATTCATTGAGGCCCTATGCTCTTTATAAGGAGTCATTGCCTAAGAGTTGGTATTATCTAATAATATTGGAATGTCGCACGCAAAATTTTCGTCTGTGTGAACACGAATTCCAGATGGTTTCCTTCCAAATGTTCGCCCGTCTGAACTCATATTTGTATAAACATAAATAAATTCCTAATTAATTTAACTTGTACTCAAATTTCTTTATTTCAACTTAGTCTTTAGCATTAATCTGCAACACATTTTTAGTTTTATAGCGCAAAACTCTTCTTTCTACATTTCGTTGTTTTTACATATCAAAAATACATACATAGTACATAATATTGATGCACGAATATTCGTATTCGTATTCGAATTGTCGAATATTCGTCCAGTTTGAGATATTCGTATCCGTATTCGTATTCGCCTGAATTTTTCCAAACAAATTAAATAAATAAATGCATAAATCCCAAACGAAATTTAAATAAATGGCTAAAAATATTAGTTTGTACAAATCCATTAAATTTTTTATAGAAATTTGTGGTTTGTATCATTTTGAAATATTCAGGGATATCATGAAAAATACCAGGAAAAATTCCAACTAATAGCAAATAATAGGGAAAACAAATAATTCTAATTGGAAATGGGAGAAACTTCACGCGGAATTTTATTCATGATAACCCTGATTATTTAATGACGATCATAAAAATGTTGGGTAGTTTTTATTAACTTTAAAGTCTGCCAACTGGAGTATGACGTCCTTTTTCATAAATTTTTTTTATTATTTTATATTGCAGGCGTAAATAAAACCTTAATGTCTATAAATTGCACATATAATATTCGTATTCGTATTCGCGAATATCGTTTCAGGTATTCCTATTCGCGAATATCAAAAATTTACATTCGTTACATCACTAATACATACATACATATGTACTCGTATATCTTTTTGAAATACTTTTTTAAACACGGAGATGTTAAATAAATTTTGCGGAAAGCGCATACCGTAGGATTGAATAATTGTGCTTTGCATTTAGATCGATATTTATTTCCGTTGAACTTTCCTTTCTGTGCGGAATCAATAATACCATCCATTATCTCAAAAATATGAAAATATGTAATTTTGGATTCTAAAACAAAAAGTCAAAAACCCGATTGCGAACAACTTTGAATGTGCTAAATGATCATTCGAAGTAAAAAAATTATCAGAGAAACCTAAAGATGATTTTAAAATACCTGTCGAATGGTACCCATTTTGATATAGTTGGCCGACTTTTTTTTTTTTTTTCATATCTACAAAATGGCATTTATTAAGTTTTAACTACTGTGTCATATCTTTAGGATTAATCGAAAATCGATTGATGTAAGAATCATCAAAATCGGTGCACGCGTCCATACATACATACATACATAGGCTGATAAACACAATACCCTTCTTTCCGTTGCGCAGTCGGGTAAAAATTAAAAATTACGTTTTTGTCTGGGTGTTTATTTATAAATTTTATTTTCAAGATGCCGTTGGCACACATCACTTTATTTATTATTTTATTCACAATATATTTATTTAAATTCAATTACTATTTTTCGGCGTAATATAACATTATTTATAGTAGAACACAAAAACCTATAGCAACAGAATAAGTACATACATATGTATGTATTTGAAAACAAAAATTAAAAATGTGCTCATTAGAATTGCTTTCAGCTGTTGCTTTGCCTGTAAATTTTTAAACAGAATTGGGAAAAAAGTTAAAGCATGTTTCCAGCAAATTTTAAAAGTATGAATGTATTACTGAAGAAGTGTGGGTGCATTGAAATTTGAGAGGTTGATGGTGTAATCCCCAAGTTATCTATTAAAATTTTTTGAAAGCTATAGTTTTATCGATTTAGTCTCTGTACTCATATACTCGTAATTATAAGCTATCGGTAAATATCGATTGCATCAATTATCGACATTTTCCCATTGTTAGTTTGTACCAGTTCAAAAAGTTATTTAAAACTAATTTCAAGTTTCAATCAGGTATTTGTGGGCAGCATAATCCCCTCCACAAAAAAAAACTTTTTCTCCGAAATTTTATCAGGATGTTTTATATTTTTCAATGATTTTTATTATAATCATTCACTTTTTTATGTTTTGCTTTTAGAATATATGTTGTCTTGTAACGAAATTGTACAGCATGTACGAGTACTTGTACAACATTTTGCATGAGTTTTAGTTTGTGTTTTCTGCCGGTTGTCTGTTTTTCGTAAAAAAGAATATATAAAGGGTGTTTTTTATTGAGGTATAGAACTTTAAGTTGGCATCACTTTTTTAACTGGCGGCCATTTTGTCAGCTGTCAAGTGATTAATATTTAGTTTGGTTTGCCATTTCATCATGAACAGGTTGACAAAAGAACAACGCTTGCAAATCGTGCAAATTTATTTCGAAAATAATGGTTCAGTTCGCGAAGTTTACCGCAAGCTCCGTCCATTTTATGGTCGACATAATCGTCCATCAGAGCAATTAATTCGGTTAACCATGGATCGTTTTCGCACTACGTTTACTCTATGTGATAATACGCATCCGCAGAGACGTCGAACAGTGCGCACCGAAGAAACAATTGCCGCTGTAGAGCAAAGTGTTGAAGAGGACACGAATGAATCGATTCGCCACCGTGCACAGCAATTGGAGCTTTGTCCATCAACTTTATGGAAGATTTTGAAGATTTTGAATGTGGATGAGTTGTGGTTCCAACAAGACGGCGCTACATGCCACACAGCGCACGTCACAATCGATTTATTGAAGGAAACATTCGATGAGCGCATAATTTCGCGGAATGGACCTGTCAATTGGCCACCAAGATCGTGTGATTTGACACCATTGGATTATTTTCTTTGGGGATATGTGAAGTCGCTCGTCTACGCCAACAAACCAGAAACGTTAGGGGACTTGGAAGCCAACATTCGTGGCGTTATTGCCAACATACGGCCCCATATGCTCGAAAAAGTGGTTGAAAATTGGACCTGTAGAATTAGCTTTATTCGAGCCAGCCGCGGCGGCCACATGCCCGAAATCATATTTAAACATTAATGGCATAAAATTATCCTTCCAATAAAGCCAAATTGATGGACATTAAAACGATTTTCTTGTGTTTTATTTCAATTCGAAGTTCTATACCTCTAAAAAAACACCCTATATATATATGTATATATATATATATATGTGTATACATAAGTATGTATGCATATAAAACTACGAAAAAGTTAAATAAATTGAAATAAAAAATGGAATAGAAAAATAATTGGCTATGCATGCATATCGTTTTGCTTATTTGTTAGTTTAAATTGCTTAGTGATGTTGCATACAAACATGAGTACACCTTCCCCCGCCTTTGTGCCGCTTTAGCAGCCATTACTGTAACCATACAAGTAAGTGTAAACACCCACTCCCCACCTAAGTTTTTCAATGTACTGACAAGTATATATTTGCTGATGTTTTTTTGTTTCTCATTTTATTTTATTTTTTTCTAGTGATGTGTCGTCGTTCTTCTTTAACTTTTTTCATCTATTGTGCATACAAGTTCTATTTTGTATATTGCAGAATGAATTGAATCTTTAGGTTTCTTTTCTGCTGCAGTTGCTGTCGTTTGTTTTGCAACGTGCCTTAGCAAATAAAATGTACTTGTACGAGTGCATAAAACTTGCATGGGGTACAATGCAAAATGCATAGAAAAATAACGAATAGAAGAAAAAAAAAATAAAAGCCCACTTACAACATGAAACAACATTCACAGTTACATGAATAAATGGCAATACATACTCGTATGCATGTACATACCCTCTAGTCAACCTAGAACCATATGTCTCTATGTCAACACAGTTTTCTCTGGCGACAATTGCACTAGTTGAAATGTCGACAAATTTAATTTTATGCGTGAGTAGAGATACGTTAGAGACAACAGTTCTAGTGTATTTCTGGTGACATTGTCAATGAACGCGTCAATAGTTTGATTTTCTTTTTTATTATGCTATGCAATAATAAAACTAAAAATAAACTTACGTACATACATATGTACGTTACCGAAGGCGTTATTTTTGGCCGAAGCCGAAGCCGAACGTCGGCTAAAATCCTAAACTTCGGCCAAAACCGAAGCCGAATGTTTTAAATTTTAAAAATGATACTTACGTTTTATATGAATTAAGAAAAAAGTTTGCTTTTTTGAGATCACTGAAATAGCTGTAATATCTATTGGATACATAACAAGAAAAATAAAACTATTTTGCAATTTATGGATTGCTTTTTCATATGATCACTCATAAGAACGTCCAAGTGAAAGAAAATAGAAAGCAACAGGGTTGTATTTCAAAGCAACCCTTTCAAAACGTTAAACACAATAGAAACTGTCGGCGAGCAACTACCAAACATAATTTTATTTTTCAAGCTTGGAATGAAAAATATTCGGCTTCGGCTAATCGGACGATTTTTGCCATAGGCCGAGTGTTGGCCGATTACCAATTTTTGGCCGAAGGCCGAAGCCGAAGCCGATTAATCGGTTGAACTCTAGTATGTATGTATTTAAGTTTGTTGCCCCACCCCTTATAAAATTTTAGACGAGAGTCACTAAAATCTATTAGTAAATCTTTAGTTCAAATGTCTCCATGTGGTCGTAGGAGAATAGTGCTAAAGTATACTGGATAGATTTTCAATGACAACCCTATGTTATATCACAATAGGCGATTATATTGGCTGGGGTACACCTAGTTAGTAGTACTATTTACGATGTCACTAGCAAATCACTACAATTTTACTATTGACATCGAGCGAGAAAATATCAATATTGTAGACTAGAGCAACTTAAATTTACTAGTGAATCGTTGGTGACAATGTCTCCATGTGGTCCCAAAAGAACTAATTAGTCAGTAGTGGTGGATTTTCAATGACAAGCTAATGTTAAATGTCAATGGATGATTACATTGTCTGGGGTACACCTGGTCAGTAGTACTACTGACAATGTCACTAGTAAACCACTACAATTTCACTATTCGCATTTCCTGCAGGGTACATACACACATGTATTTGAAGCCTATGTGTGCGTATGTATGTATGTATGTCTATATGTGTGAATGTGTGCAAAAGTGTACTTGCAGTTTGTCAATTCTGAAACTTTGTTTGCTTTTTTATTATTTTTTATACCTTTTTTGTTTTTCTTATTATGTCTTAGGTTCGCTGGCCGTTCATGAACTACAAATGCGGTTGTTGCACCCAAACTGCAACCAACAAGAGTGGCAGTAGCTGCAACTTTTTGTTAGTTAGTTTTTTTTTTTTTTTATTTTCTTAATTATTTATACTGCATGCATAAACGTTTGTAATAAAATTGTAGGCCTAAATAAAACTTTTGTTTGGTTTTTTTTGTATCTTATAAGATGTTGTGTGTGTGCGTATGAGCGTGTATGTGTACGTGTGTGTGTGTGTGCGTATATAGAAACAATTATGGTAACACAAATAACAAAGTAACTTTGTATACTGATGCACTTAACGCAATAGATATTTTCGATATAAAACTAGAAAAAAAAAGATATGAAAACTGCTCAGTCCAGTTGGATAGATAACAGAAGCTTCAGTACGTGAAAAAGAAAAATTAGTAGCAACTTTAAATAACTAAATTACTCGTATGATTGTCATATTCCACGGTGGCATAAAATCTTGCCCAAAACAAAAACAAACCATGGTGAAAAGTCACCCGAAATAATTCCTAAAAATTTTGGGTAACATTTTTAGGAATTATTTCTATTATTATTTTTTTACTACAATAGCAATATTTCAAAATTTGCCAATTTCAGAAAAAATATAACTTTTTACTACTGTATTATTTATATTGAAAGCACAGCACACTGAATTTATGTACTTTTAGGCGACAAAAAGTTGAACAAAAATTCCCCGATCCTGTTGATTTTTTGATACGCCATAGACATGAGTACAGTGCAATGAAAGATATGTATATGGTGTTTTTTATAGAGTGTCACAACATTGAGTTGGCATCACTGCTTTATTTGAGCACCCATTTCACAGCTGATAGTTGCTTTTTGTTTAGTTTGCTTTGAAATTTCATTATGAATCGGCTTACGCCAGAGCAAGGCGTGCAAATTTTTGTAATTTTTAATCAAAATAATTGTTCTATTAGTTAAACTCATCGTGCACTTCTTCCATTTTCCGATACAGCCAATTTCTGGTTGAATGGGTACGTAAATATGCAGAATTGTTGCATTTGGAGTGAGGATAATCAACAATCTTTTATCGAAACACCATTACATCCACCAAAAGTTACAGTTTGGTGCGCTTTATTGGCTGGGGGAGTCATTGGCCCACATGTCTTCAAAAACGATGATGGTCAGAATGTTACTGTCAATGGTGAACGGCATAGGAACATGATTCGAAATATTTTCGTACCTCAATTACGTTTCATTAATCTTGCTGATATGGAATTCCAACAGGACGGAGCCACGTGATTTACTCAAAGAAACTTTTGATGAAAAAATAATTCCACGTAATGTTTCAATTAATTGGCTACCAAGATCGTGTGATTTAGCCCCATTCGATTACTTTCTTTGGGGTTATGTTAAGTCACTTGTCTACGTCGATAAACCACAAGTAATTGAACAGCATTCGAAGAGTTATCGGCGAAATACAGCCGCAAATGCTGCGAAAAGTTTTTGAAAATTGGTGTTCCAGATTTCACTTTCTACGCACCAGCCGTGGCGGCCACATGGCAGAAATCAGATTTAAACATTAACTAACGCAATTAAACGGAACTTATTTATTTTGCCATGTGTTTTATATGGAACATTTTATTCAATGTTTTTTAGACCAATTAATACCTGCAACAACTGAAATAAGTGTCTTGCAAACAGTGTTGTTCAAGGCTTCGCTACAGTAAAGCATTTGAAAGTTATTTTAAATAGTCTTATGCAGGTCTCTAATACATGCAATAGTTAACACGCAAAGTATACTTTGCAAATTCTTGTTTCAGCTCGGTGAAAGACAGAGGAAGGAATACTTTCTCTTTCTGTCCCTGTAAAGTAAACTTTCCGTGTCTAAAAGGGGTATTATCAAATATTCAGTATCAAGAGAAGCCACATAACAAAGTGTCTAAATTTACAATTTTAGTTACTTTGCTATGGTTAGGCGATTAAAGTGTTACCTTTTCAAAAGACCATTTTATTAGTGTCAAATTGTTTTTTTTTTATTCAAATTACTAAATGTTCGAAAATAATCAAGATTTCAGAGTTCATTCACTTCAGCTCGATGTGGCCAGCTATTTCTTTGACTATGGCCTTCAAAAGGTTAAAAAATGCTGTACGAATATGATATAGAGGTATTTTGGCTGATACAGTGGCTTTCTTTAACACATACATACTAGCATACTTTTAGTGCTCAACTCGCTTTCTAGAATGAACCAGATGGAATAGTGCATCGAACTTGCATCTGGCGAACTGAAAAGCCATTGTTTGAACGAAATGAAGTGTAGAACATTGTTTTTTAATCATTATTGGTTCATACGAGCTACGAGCGTTATGAGGCGGTGCCGAGTCTTGTTGAAGTCTCCATGGTCCACGACCGAAACATTTTTCGTGCACGGTTCTAAAGTAGCTTCCAACACATTTTCCCGATAATAAGTTCCTATTGGTTTTTACCATTTGCCATTACTTGGAAAACTAGATGGAAAATGACTTCGGGTGGCCGTTCGTAGTCTAGCAAGTAAACATTTTGAGATTTTATGAACTACTCAACAGAAACATTTGTTTTCACCAGAAAACACAATGTTTGGAAATTTGCCACGTTCATGCAAGCATAACAACTCTTTTTCTCTTTCGAGTATAACTTTTTTTGTTTTGGTGTAAGATCGTGTGCCTTTGGAACTTGTAAGGATTTACCTTGAGTCCATTGTGGAATATGCGTCGGTTGCCTCGCTGAGATATTTTGAGCTCTTTGGCCATTTGATTACCACTATGACGTGGATTTCGAACCTTATCTTTTCCAGCCATTTCATGTGCTGTTGCGTCTAGCAATGCTGCCTGTACCGTTCTAACGGTTTATGGTGCGATACACAATAATTTTATTCACTTTGAGATGGCTTATCTCACGAACAATAGCCGATTGTGGTTTTCCGGCTGCCAAATATATCGTAATCACACTATTGCGTTTCAATTCGACTTCGAATAACTTTTGTTTTATAAAACTTCACTGCAAACGCTTGTGGTAGGTAGTAATCATTATAACAGCCGTCATTGATATAAATTTCACTGAGCCGGAATCGTCGGTTTGGTAGTATTGCCAATCTAAAGTTGGTAACATTTCAAGCGCCTAAAAAATTTTGTATTATTTTTTCTTAAAATGGGGTTATTTTTAAATATTCCCCCTTATTGTGAATGGCGTCGTCGACGTCACATCAACACGACAGTAAAAATTGTCACTTGTCTACTCTTTGTCGACAAGAATTGACTACTCTTAACATGCTACATTAATTGACAAAGCTGTAGAGATTGGTAAGAGATTGTCAATAAGAGTCAACTGTTGCGGATAAAGAGTAAACAACTGACAATATTGACGGTCGTCTTGATGTGACGTCGACGCCGCCATTCGCAATAAGGCGGATTATTGGTTAGATATTGAGTAATATAATATATAATTTAGTCAAAAATTCATTGAAGTTAAAATCCACTAAAAGCAAGTAAACAAAAAAATTTATATACAAATTTTAATGGAGTAGAACTAACTTTCTTCGCCGAGTTCTGTTCCTTTATTGTCACCAGAATATTATGTAGAGTCTCTAGTTTAAAAATAAGAGAATTGGGTGCTAGATAGTAGAGAAAAAGAAGAAAATAAATATCGATACATGTATATATATCACCGATATTTCAAAAACTTATATATCGATACATCGATTCGTATTTACGAATATCGGGTTTCTATATCTTTAAGAACTGTACTACCTCAAATATTGACGGAGGAATATGAAAAATTTTATATTATCGAAAGTCAACACTTGAATGTTTTGATTGAAATTATCAGGCATGTTCTGAAAATCACATTTTTCAAATCAGAGTAAACCTGCTAACTCCTCACATCAACCAAATCTTAAAGGATAGACAAATACTGTTGACATTTTCTATATAAAACTTCAGAAATTATTCTAAAACATTAAGGTTTTTCAACATGTAGAGTTTTAAATTAAAATAAATATTTTAGTCAGCCGATGCGGCGTCTATTTCTCTTTCGAACGGCATTAAAATGTCATATTTTGTAAAAAGTGGATTTACCAAGTTTACACTCTAAGCCGACGATGTGATTTTAAAAGTAATAATGGTCCTGTAGACATTTTTAAGATGAGTTTCTTTCAGAAATTATATTTGATGCTCTATACAATAGAAAATATAAAAAAAATAGTGAAAAAATATCTGCTTGACCATTATTACTTTTAAAATCACATTTGATTTGAAAAATATGATTTTCAGAACATGCCTGTATAAATAAATTTCGGTGGATGACTTGTTTTTTAATTAAACAATCTAGTATACAAATTTCTTCATGATACTCGTATAATTTGCTTAATGCGCTAATATTTTAAAATACATCATAAACTTTTTCAGATAATTTCATACACAACGAAATGTTCTTCACTGCCGCAGTGAGTGTGAGTGAGTGAGTGCTTAAATACTGATATTTCCCCCTTTTAAAAATTAAGTTAAATAATGGGGCTATTTAAAATTGTGTTTTATTTTTTAATGCACATCCACATATACATATATCTTTTTTTATTACACATTTAACTGTCAACATGTTGGAAGTTTGAAATTTTACGTTTAAAAGTACGAGTATTATTATTATTTTTTTTTTAATTTTAGCCGTTAATGGCATAAAAATAATTAGTAATTTACATTTTTTGTATCTTAAAGAGATCGTATCTTAATTTGCATAAATTAAAACAGTTGAAAATAAACAATAAAAGAAACCTTGTGAAATCTTAATAATTTATATTTTAATTGCTCTAAATCTAACGAAAAGTATAATAGAAGAAAAAAAAAGATCTTAAAGGGTTTGTTGGTCACTTTTTGTTTTAATGAGATTTATTTAATTTTATTTTCCAACATAATTTTGTTTTTATGACCTTTCCCAGTGCACAGATGTGCTTCTTTTCTTTTAGTATACTTTATTTCTTCCTTCTTATTAATGGTATCAGATTTTATAAACTCTTTCATTATTTCATGTTTGAGCTCGTAAAATGTTTTAGGAAACAAAAATACTTTTTGCTGTATTTGATGTGTTTTGCTGTGTATTTTCAGAAGGCTTTGTTGGCTTTTTATTTAAAGATTTGTGGCTTTTTTAAATTCCTCTTAAAATTACTGAAATAAAATTAAGTTTTTTTTTTTGGAGATATACTGAATTTTTGAATTGTTCTCAAATAGTTGGCATGCAAATTTTTTATATGCATATGGGAAAGTAGAAATAAATCAGGGGGTTACTCTCTATTACGATGCGAAAGAAAAATGGTACGTAATCGATCGATTGGTACTCTCTAATTCGTTTGCGCATTCACCTTTCGCATCTTTTTTTTTCCTTTCGCAAGTCTGGTATCATCGTACTCTGTAATGCGAAAGCGTCTGTCAAAATCGCGCGATAAACGCAAATATCTTGCGATAGCTAAATACCAAACGCAAAGTGCGAAAAACATGTAAGTACGTTGAAAAAAATATTTAAATCGTAATTTTCAGGGAAAAAACCAAAAAATTACAATTAAAACAACGAATGTTTGATATTTTGGTGGATTTCACGGTGCAACAAAACGACTTGGCATTCAGCAAATGGCAAACAAGCTGCAAATAATTTGTGGACAAAATTGACAGACGACCTAAATTCGAATTTTAAGGCAGCGGCTAGTTTTATAATAGTTGGAATTGCTGTGTATCTCTTTAAAACTTTAAGCTGGTGTTGAACAGCGTTTAGAACATACAGAAACGCAAATTTTGTACAAAGTTAAAATAAAGCAATATGTATCTAATACATATTCCGCTACAGATTTTTTCGTACTTGCGGTCATTTAAGGAAAGTATACCGGAACTATCTGTTAAGATTAAATTAGACGTGACATAACCATAATGACATAGCCATAACCAAACCAAAATTCAATTGGTTTCTATGGTAAGAGTTATGGCGTTATGGTTGTTTTCTATGGCTATGGTTATGTCACGTCTAATTGAACCTTTAAAACTCGTCTTGCAACTCGTTATACATGAACGTTTTCTTCATAAAACCATAACGCTACTTTATTTTCAATTAAAAGCTGTTACACTTCACTTTTTCTTAAATTTTGCTTTTAAATGTCGTTTTTTTTATACATATTTTGACATTTCAGTACGGCCAACCTTTGCCATATTTTCTTTTGCAATGTCCGTGTTGCCACTTTTTCAAACAATTTTGCGAAAGGTTTTGCGAAAGTAATAGAGAGTACCAAATTTGCATCTCATCGCATTTAGCTTTCGCATCGCAATAGAGAGTAACCCCCCTGGTGTTTACGACAAGGGGTTTAGCTCCCCTCAATAATCAATTTTAAAAAATATTTTACTTAATAAGTAAAATAATAATTTGGGATTATTAGTGCGTTTAAAAATTTGAAACTTATATAACATTTATTTTTGCATAGTGATGTAGAATTTTGTGCACTTTAAGCGAATACTTTCAGTTTTTACAGTACTTGAGTTTTTTAATTAATCCGCGAAATTACCGGCTTTTGACTATGTACTGCCAAACTCGTCTATATTGCGGTTAAACAACTTCAAAGGTTCCTACGAAGTTGTCACACGATTGTGCTTATGATCGATTGTGACCAAACGTGGCACCTATATCCAGAAAAGAAGTTATATGACAGGCTGGTGCAGGAGGTGCGAGCTTTCCACATTGAATTTATTTTGTGAATTTTATGTTTCAATAAAAAAAAATTAAAATATTGATGATGTTGGTGATTATGGGAATTCATACATACATCAGTACATAAGTACAACAAATGGATTCGTAATGAAAGTTTCTTGAATAGTTTTTCACATTCATGGAAATAGTTTATAATTCGCTTTTATAGAAAAAAATCCCCTAGTCTTTGACCTATAATTTCGTTGTATGTATTGTAAAAAGATTAAAGCGATTTAAGCTGTTAATAAAAAAATTTTACCATTAAATACTGCAGCATCAAATAATTTTTATTATTTATGCTAATAACTTAATAGCCAGAAAAAGTTTAAATTTTTAGTTTTACGACCAATTACGGCTGCAGACAATACTGAATTCTAACTTCTAAAAATATTGTTATATTTAGGGGGGATAAAGAAAATATGTTAAAAATTATTAAAATATTAATACAATTTTGATTGCTTAAATGATTTAATAGATTTATAAAAAATTTAAACAAATACAGAAAAGATTCAAAACAGTCAATGAAATCTAAAATTTGTAATCCGTAATTTGACATGGGCGTGTCAAAGCATGATAATATTTGTGTTCATGGGATTTTTCATGAAATTCCAAACTGGGTTCATCATTTTATAGGAAATTGCTAAGTTATTTGCTTCCATAAAGTTTCAATAAATCGCTTACTGTGAACGGATTAAAATATAATATAAAAAACTGTTTAAGTTTTGTTTAATATTATTAATAATCTTTTGGCTTCTTAAGAAGCCGAAAGCTACCTTGGAGTCAAAGAAAAGGTTTTTGTTGAGCTAGACTTATATGTGGTAAAAAGTAATTTGGTTTCAAGAACATATTTTTAAAGCAAATTTACTAAATCTTTTTAATAATTTTCAAGGTTTTATGTGCCTTCTAAGGAAAAATTTGATGACAATAAGTTAAATTGCTATTGAACATATAAATAACATATGTACTTCACACAACTTCTTCTTTGGCGTTTTAACTCATTAACTTAACATGGCGATATCACTAGAGGCAAGTACTTACAATTTTGGATTAGAAGCAATAGTTTAGAAATGTCAATACTTAGAAGTCATTGCATACACAAAATGAATTTAAAAATATTTAGCTCCAACTGGAGTATTGAACTAGTATTTCGTGTGATACAAATCATACGTTCTACTTTCTGCCCCAGTATTATGTAACTCGCTAAAGCTTAAACTAAATTCGTTCGCTAAAATAGTGAACAAATACAAAATTAAAATTTTTTGGCAATGACGTAATACACTAAAATTTCGGCGGATTAAAGGCCTGTCCCACGATGTCACCAGCAAACGTTCGAGCAACAACGTGTACTGCAAAAAACAATAAATAACATTATAAAATTTGTTGTTCTTTTCAATACAAGTATTCGATCGAACGATTTCTGGTGACATCATGGGACAGGCTGAAAATTTTTAAGCCGTTGCTTGAATTAGAAAAGACGTTTGAAAATTACATTCGTAGCCGAAAAGCGATAAATCGACTTCATAGATTCGTAGCGATAGAGATTTAGCTTAAGCGAGTTACAGCATACGGAGGCGGAAAGTAGAAAATATGACTTGTGTATCACAGGAAACACGAGTTCAAAAAAAGTTTGGCAAACGTTTGGCTGATGACTATTCTCACTAAATATAGTCTCTATTTTAGCTTGTGTTAATTTGACTAAATTGGGGGTTGGGGGTGAAGAACTTGTATGCATGTAGGTACATATCGGCCTATCGTATTATGTGTACGTTAGGCTCTTGTCTATCGAATGAAAAATAGATGGATGCATGTCTTTGCTTACTCCATATCGAATGCTTTGGTCTTAAATTACAATACTTTTCATTCGCTATTGAATGCAACGGTGCCAAGTTGAATAATTTGTATCAATTTTTCTCGTTTACGTATGCGGCGTTTATATCCCTGAGCTTTTTTTGGACACTTACACTACTCGAAATCTATTTTGCTTAGATGTAAATGCACTGTTACAAAAAAAAATACTAAAATCAACAATTTATTTAAATGAAATAATTTCAGTTCTTGTTGTTAGTGTAAACAAGAGCAGAAAACTTAAAGCATTTTTAAATGAGACACTATTTATTAAATTTAAAATGAATTTCAAACACATGCTTGTCTAAAAATAAAAGTAAAAAATGTGACAACATAAAAATGGTGCTAAAAAGTAGAAAATATTAGAGCTAAAATTTTAAAGTGGTCATTTGCGTGAAATATGAGACAGAATAGAATGTTAAGTGCTAAAAAAAATCAGAAAAAATGCACAAATATACAGGGTGGGCCAAAAGTTACCATGGGGTTTAAAAGTTTAATAACTTTTTCTTTTTTTTTTTATTAATTTTTTTTTATTTTTTTCTCAGATTGTATAATATACAAAATGGGAATTTTTTACACCAAGTATGAAAAATAATGTCTCTTAAATGACCACCGTTTTCAGCTTCGCACTGATGGGCTCGTTTTAGAGCATTTTCCATAACATCTTTCAAAATTTGTGGCTGTAGCTTTCGAATTTCTGCAACAACGTTTGCCTTGAGTTCACGGATTGTCTCTGGCTTGTTCACATACACTCGCTCTTTCAAATAACCCCAAAGAAAATATTCGGGTGCTGTCAAATCTGGCGATCGCGCTGGCTAAATAATTTCCTAATTTCTGGAAATTATGCGCTCCCCAAAAATTTTAATTAAAAGTGCCATTGTGTCTCGGGAAGGCCCAATGATATTTTCAGATGTGATCCCATACCATATTGTACACCTAATGGGGTGCAATTGGCATTGATGAATGGCTCTTAAATTTTCAGAACCCCAGAATCTATAGTTATGTAACCATTGAAATGAAAATGAGCTTCATCACTCATAATCAAATTTTTAATAAAGTTGCTTCTGTTGATTCTATTATTCTGGTTCTTTGTTCAGTTGTGAATCTCTCCATTATTTATTCTCCAAGTGTTATTTATATAATCTGAAAAAAAAATAAATAAATAAAAAACATATATAAACGAAAAAGTTATTAAACTTTTCCCCCATGGTAACTTTTGGCCCACCATGTATATAATGGAAATCTTGCCGAATAATCGCTGAAAGAATGTGGTGTGAGAAGAAAAAACTACAAATCAAGAGCCTTGATAAGAAAATATCTTTTTTTTTGGAAAATATATTCACCCTTATTCTAATTGTCGGCATCGACGTCACTTTAACACAATACCAAAAAGTTGGGGCTTGTTTACTCGCTCTCGAGAAAAATTTTGTGCTACTAGCAATTTATTTCCTTTCCCTCAGGTCTAGAAAATAGCATAAGCCTGCCAACAGGAGTCATTTGTTTTCGCCAACGGATACACAAGCCTTAATTTTTTGGTGTTGTTTTAAAGTGACGTCGATGTCGACAATTAGAATAAGGGTGATTGAAGGACTATTGTCTTCGTCTATGGCGCAAGCAGGTAATTCCAACAACTATTCGGGCTACGTTGTATTTTGTGTTTAGATTGCAATTACGTTATATGTACTGTAAAGATGGTCTTAGTCTGAAAAATAAAAATCGTTCGAAAATTTTTTTAGCTTAACTTAAATAATTTCGAAAAAGCAACTATTAAGAATTTTAGTTCTACACAAAGAACTTAGTTTATCGAAACATTCTTATACCCCTTTTAGACACGGAAATTTTACTTTGCACAGTCTTAATTCAGCTGCGTGAAAGACAGAGGGAGCAGCTGAATTAAGACTTTTCAAAGTAAACTATCCGTGTCTAAAAGGGGTATTATTGAGATTATACACTTCGAAAGTTGTCAAATTTAATCCAACAAAAACTTTCTGCTGAAATTTTTATTTTTTTGTTAAATTGATTTTCTGCACTCACTGTAAATAACACAAATAGCACTTGTACATCAAAACGTTGTGAATACTGTTTTGTGAATGGTGTTGCCAGATTTTAGCTTTTGACATTAGTGTTGCCAGTTTTCGAAATATAAATAGTAACCCACGTAAGAAAAAGTTAAATAAAGGAAATTAAGGATACTGGATTTATGTGGGTCAG
Organism: Tachina lurida; assembly: GCA_944452675.1. NCBI lineage: Eukaryota > Metazoa > Arthropoda > Insecta > Diptera > Tachinidae > Tachina > Tachina lurida. The sequence goes on along the minus strand of OX101754.1, from coordinate 35,955,961 downwards.
TATTTGCATGTTTCGAAGGTAATAGACATTTTGCTTTAAAATTATACGAATTTTTATTTGCTTCCCTGCTGGTGATTGATATTAACATTTTATTATTTTAACGTGCTACTTAATCGTGGGTAGCCTGAGTCATCCAAATGAAAGTCTCTTTTCATAAATTGTTTTATCAATCAAAATGCTTAATAGTTCGCTTTTATTGAATACTTTTAAGCAAGCCTAAAAGCCTGAAATTTTATTATTCCAGTTCATTTAAAGCTTTCACGATCAAGTATTTAAGAAGCACTAAAAATTTTAGTTTTATTATTTTCTGCCGCCGATAGTGCAACGAAACTAAAATATTTAATTATCAAAATACATTAAGATTAACATATACATTTTTTATATTTTCGAATAAAATTTTTACTGCCATATCTGTTATAGTTATGGCAAAAGAAGGAGCACTTGATCCAGATGGAAACAATGAATAAAAATCACGCGGTTAAGTAACATGTGACTCAAGTGCCGAATACGTATTTTATTTGATGTGGTTTATTTTAATCTAATGGAGCAGTACCAATGGAGTATATATTAACAAATATATTCGAGTACATATAGAATTTGGTTTTTTTATGTTTTAAGATATTTTTTTCAGGTCTAAGAAGTTCGACAGGGCGTAAAACTTGACATACATGTATTTGTGGAACTGACATATTTTTTTGTGTAATTATATCCTCCTTAAAGAGCTACGTACGTTATAATTTAAAATTAAAGATTTATAGCCACTTAAAAAATAATTTTTGCATGTGAATGCTTTAGTTTTTATTCCTATAAAATATCGAAAATTCGAGTTATGCCTTTTGTACATTAAGTCATCAATATATGTATATACATATACATTAGACCAATAATTTTATGGGTTGCCGAAAGTATATATTTTAAACGCTCCACCAGCAGTTTCTGATAGACTGGGCATAAAAAATCACGTGTGTGTAGAAATTGCAGTGATAGTGCAAAAAAGCCCATGTGCAAAAATAAAATTACCTAACTTCATTATAAACACTTTTGGCAATATAACTTTCAAATGCATCGTTTTTCAGAAAAATGGTATATAATCATTTTTGTTCAGAATAAACAGCACAACAATTTTCTTGTACATAATTTTCTTTTAACTATGGCCTATCATCTCCTTTTGATAGAATGAAGCAATATTTTTGAAAAGGATATTTTTGGGAAAGCTATAATTATAATCCTTTTTCATTATTTAATAAAACAAAATCTGTAAATTATATAGTCTCATTACATTTCAACGAAATATGTATCATAAGATAATATCAGTATCAAAACATCAGATACCAGTTTATTATAAGTGAAAAAAATTTTATTATTGTAAACGCATTTTGTATGTTTCTCTTCACTGTATTTACTTATTTTTATTATTTTTTGTAAAGAGAATCCTAATGACTTGTTGGTGAAGTTACGTAAAATATACAGTGGCTCACATCGAAATTCGAGCAACTAATTGCAGAAAAGTTGAAACGGCTTGAAATAAATAATTCTTAATATTTTACAAAATATTTCTTTAAAATATTTATTTTGCATTGTAATCAATAAAACAAAAACGTGTTACTTCAGCCTTATCACACTGAAAAATGGACAGTCTTAAAATTCGGTTATTTATGCATTAGTTAATATTTGGTTGCATATTTTTTTGATTTTCTATAACTTTTAACTTTATTGGAAAATATTCAATTAATTTTTAGCACTTATCAGGTGTATTTTGAATCCAATCCTTTTGTAATGCAATTTTAATTTGGTCTTTATTACAGCACGATCTGTTTTGCATACGAAGTCCAAGTTCGTCCCATTTTTTGATGATCTTAAAGCAGTTATAAAATAGCCAGTTCTTTACTTTTAGACATATATGCTTAATTAGGGTCGTTGTCTTGATAAAACTTAAAATTATCAGCAATACCTAACTTGCGCGAAATTTCCTTAATATTTATTAGTTTTCAAAATAGTACGATGTTCCTGTTCATGATACTCTCTATAAAGTTAAGGTTTCCGACATCTGAAGCTGCCATACAGCCCAACACCATCACTGGTAAGCTTCCATGCTGCACTATTAGGTATGGCATAGTGGACGACTTTTCGATATCGACATGCAAGGATCCCTCATTTTGTGCGGTTTGGAAAAAAAAATATTTGAGGTGGCGGTCAGATGGGGACAAAGATCGCCTCATCGTGCTCAAAACTGAGGGTGAAAGAATAAAAATTTACAAAAAAAATATAAGTTTCCCGTGGTCACCACTACTGGTCAGCGTTAAGTGTGTTCAAAGAATATCTTTGTATTGAAAAAATATTGGAGTTTCGTCATACATGTGGCTTCGATAGGTACGCCCTAGGGGCACTTAGAGCCCTGCGAGTAAATTTTATAAAAATTTTACCTCTATATGGAAGCCCTTTAAGGAGTCGAGATAGGGCATGGGTATGTTCGAAGGAAATGTTAGAGATGAAAAATTACTGTGGGTCGGTCTTACATTTTACCCCCTGGGAGGCATCATAAAAGCGGAACAAACGGTTTTCTTAAAAAAAATTATTTTTTGTATGGGGACTAGGGATGCCAAGCGGGAAATCCCGATCCCGGAAATCCCGGGATTTTCGGGATTTGGCAAATCCCGAATCCCGGGATTTGTAAGATTCAATCCCGGAATTTCCAAAAATCGATCCCGATTGGCATCCCTAATGGGGACCACCTTAATGGTTAGAGATAAAGGATGCGTAGAGAAAATCTTCGTATTGAAAAAATAGAGACCTGCGAGTAAATTTTATAAAAATTACCCCTTTTTAAAGGGAGACTCCTTACTGAGACGAGTTAGGCGGTCAGTGTGTTTAAAAAAGATGTTGGGCGGAGAAAATTAATGGGTGCTAATCATACATATGACCCTTGTAGCGGTGACCCCTGGAAAGGTATATAATTTTTGGGGTTCAGTAAACGAAATTTGAAAAGGAACCCTATTGTTTTCGCTACGATGTCCGTCTGTCCGTGACAGGCTATTTTCTCGAGAATCGTAAGAGCTACGGACCTGAAATTCGGACAGAGTGTGTAGACCTTTGGCCGCTACAACAACAAATACATTAGAGATAAAAATTAAAGGGTGTTCCAAAACGAGCAACGAAAAATTTTAAAATCCCATGTAATATACATACAACTGTATGCATATACACTTGGAATTTGTAAGGTTAGTGTATTTTTATACAAACTACAACAATTAACACTAAAATTTAAAGAATTTTAATTAAAGGGTTTTCCATCAGTTCATGCAATTTTGATTATGCAATTTTGACAACTTGCTGTATCTTGGAAAGATAGTAAGAGCTAAACTCTTGAAATTTTCAAAAACGGTAAAACAAAAAAATCCCTAAATTATAAAATCGCCAAACCAAAAAAAAAATCGCCAAAAATAAAAATCGCCAAAACGAAAAAAATCCCCAAATAAAAAAAATTCTAAAACGAAAATAAATCGCAAAAACCGGAAAATCGCCAAAAATTAAAAAAAATTGCCAAAATTAAAAAAATTACAAAATTAAAAAAATCGCCAAAATGAAAAAAATCGCCAAAACGGAAGAAACGCCAAAATCTGAAAAAAAATTGCCTAAACGAAAAAAAAATAGTTTCAGCTGAAAAACGCCAAAAATGCAAAAAAAAAACGCCATATTAAAAAATGCTCAAAGCCCAACGTACGGAACCCTTCGTGCGCGAGTCAAAGTCGCACTTTACTGTATTTATTTGCTTTTATTTATTTTTTTGCTTTTAGTCTCAACTTTGAGCACGATGAGGCGACCTTTGTGCCCATCTGACCGCCACCAGTTTTTGACTCAAATATTTTTTCCGAACCTTGCAAAATGAGGGGTCCTTGCAAGTCGAAATCTCGTTACTAAGGATTCTCATATAACACTATGCCATAGCTAATGTACATATATTTATGTATGTATGTTTATAAATCAGGCCTTTTTTATATTATAATAGAAAACATTTTAATTGCTGCCATAAAACTAATGTTTTTTCCACTTATGCAACGCGAGACAAAAAAATTCGTATAAAATAGACATAAATAAAACAATTAAATAAAAATTAAAAACTTTTTTCTGCCTAAACGTATTAGATCTCACATTTATTTCGCTGCCAAGTAGTTTGCATAAAGTTCAATAAACTTTTTGGCTAAAAAACAGGCATGAGTGGTGCAGCAACGAAAACTGAAAAAATAACAAAAAAAAAGTATACGCAACATGATTGAGTAATATTTTACAAAAGTGTGTTGTTTAAATTTTTAATTTTTTTTTTTTAAATTATGCAAAGCAAATTAAATAAGCAAAAGATTATAAAGTTAGTATTGGCTGACTCAATGATTCCCTAATCTAATAGTGCGATAAAATACTAGAATTACAATAAAATAAAATTTTCCTGAGTTCTGGTATGAAATGCAGGCAAATAGATATTTTAATTTTTTGCAATTATTTTAAAGTGTATTCCTGTTATTAAAGAGAAAAGTTTTTCTTTTGGTCTTGTGCAGCGCCATTAAAACAAAAGTGTGGGACTAACAAATTATGCAAATAAAAGTGCGCGTGAATCTGTTGTAGTTGTATCTATGAATGTTGAAAGCTAAAAAAAATTAAATTTTATAAAATGTATCTACACAAATTTGCACAAACAATTTTTGAGAAGTCAACGCACTCAAGAAACAGAAATAAATAGAAGACAAACAAATGATCTCAAATCAACTGAAGTGCGAATACACAGTGAAAGTTATTGTTATTGGACTGTGCATAAATTACGAGTAGTGGAATGCAAATATGTACTAAAAACTCTTAAATCAAATGATTTGTCACTTTAAATAAGTGTTATTTGAAAAGGTTTTACTGTTAAAAAAGAAAAAAAAAATTCGTTTTTCTACATGCCCCGGCAAAATACACTTATGAACCTACAACGAAATTTATTGCAAATATAAAACACAAACATTTGTATGTATCTATGCAGCACTAGCGTGTGGTAAATATACTTCTGCTTAGACGTACACATTAATTTATGGATCTTTGTGTTAAATAAATATAATATTAACGAAAAAATAAAACACACTTGTAATATATGAGTTTTATAACTAAAAAAATAAACAATTAATTTACATGCACACAGTTTTCTTTAAAATTAAACTGAAATTTATTTATTTATTTTTATAAAACCTAATTACAAAATAAAATAAAAAAATAAAAAAAAAACTTGCAGTAAATTCAGTGCCTTACGTGATAATCTGAATTTATAAGCAATTTATTTTTGCAACCATCTGCATTTAAGAGATTATCGAATTTTTGAACAAAACTCAATTTTATGTTTAAAACAGTATTTACATATTTGGGGGATTCAAACGGTAGTCTTAAGTGTCATAGCGTAATAATGTTTAAAATTTTTGTTTTAGAGAGAAAAACAATCACATATGTATATTAAAATAATTTAAAACATTACGACACTATGACTCGTAAGACTACCGTTCGAAACACCCAATTGTTTATATAGTATACCCAAAATCCTTAAGAAATATAAACAATATTTTTTTAAAAGTCATCTTTAAATAACACTGTGATACACAAAAAATATTCAGGGATTCTAATGTACCAATTCTATTTTGTTGGAGTCCATGGATGACGAAAATACCGTTGGTTTTTTTAGGTCACTTCATAAACTGATTTTATAACGGTAAATGTAGTGAAAAACGGGGTTTCTTAGATTTTCAGTTGTAACTTCTTTGTTTCCCAACGGATTTCTTTTAACTTTTCGTTGGTGAAAAGAATCGAATATTATCTTTCAATAAAGAAATAGTTTTTGTAAATCGACTAAGAAATTGCTAAGTTACAGTCGTTGAAGTGTACAAAAAATCCATTAAAAAGTATTCTTTTGTAACTCATAAGCAACTTATAGCCTGAGGAAAACAAAAGAATACTTTTTTAATTGGTTTTTTGTACACTTCAACGACTGTAACTTAGCCATTTCTTAGTCGATTTACAAAAAATATATCTTTATTGAAAGATAATATTCGAGCCTTTTAACCAACGAAAAGTTAAAAGAAATCCGTTGGGAAACAAAGAAGTTACAACAACAGTGTAATTTTTAGGATTTTTATCGCATTTTTTCCCCAAAAATCAATGTTATTCTTATTATTTAATACCATACATTAAAATTTATTATTATGTTGTATTGTTAAGAACTAAACGCCGTTTCACATTATGATGCATATGAGTAAAATGCAACACTGACATTGCTATTGCTGTCAGAAGCTTTTCAAAAACAATTGCATCAGTGATGCTTTACATCATTGATGTCAGTTTCATAGCACAACTGTGGTAGATAAAATCACACACATTCTTACTATCTTTCATTTAGTCGTCAATGAGACAGTGACGAAGCCACATGAGTAGCGGGTGTATTAAATTCTTTATGGATACAGTGAAAGAAAATAATTAGTATGCGAAAATTATTCTATGATCACCAATCCTTTTCGCGATATTCAATGTGTTTTATGTTACAAAACTTTTAAGAAAATTAAATGAATATGTATTTAAAAGACATTTTGACTCTTTTTGGAGCATATTTACTAAACTGCACTTTCTATTTAAAATTTAAGGACCAATAACGCGGGAAATATGGGTTGCAGCCAATTTTTTTGACACTGCCCGATATAACAGCAATATTCTCCTCAGTACACACTCTTTGCATACGTATTGCTGGATTAATGTTAAAAAAGTGAAACCGGTGCAAAATTTAGTCACAACAGCTTGACAAAGGTCGATCGATTATGACTAGCATGGACATAATTAACGAAAAACATTTCTCACACATCACGAATTTTGATAATAAAATTTAATGATTTGAAAGTGTTGTTCGTTTGTTAGTGTATTCATGGTGAAATGGAAAACCTTACTGAGCATTTTTGGAATTGCCACAAGTTACGAATCTTTTTTTTTGCACTGAAAAAATTCACACTGAAAAAACAAATAGTAAAAAAATCTCTCGATATATACTCCTACTTTTTTCTGATATAAAAGGCATTACTTATTATAAAACACAAAATTTGTTTTGTGTAATTTATAAGATTTTGGATAATTTTGAAAGTTCGTCTGTGTAAAATTGAATTTCGATTCCGGCAACACTGGTACTAACACTTGTATTACAATGTGTAACAAATCATCTACCCAATCACAATAAGAGATATTAAGTTCAATTTTCATTTAAATAATAAATTTAAAAATTTTCATTGAAATCGGTTCAATCGTTTAATTCAATCAACTATTGCAAATGTATCGGTACCTTATGGGCAACCGTTTCTCTTTTTTTTCTTCATGAAATATTTGAAATTGTTAATTCAAAAAGTAAAAACTTGAAAGCTTAAATGTTTGAGTTGGTAGCAGAGCACTTTCAGCCCTGGCCCCTTTATATTTATTAGTTTATTTCAGACATTTACTGACTAGTCATAATACCAAACAGAATGTCTTCTGACATAATATGCTTCTTCTGATAGCAACTCTAGTTACTCTGACTTGTTTTGTGTCTTATTTTACAAAAATAATATTGCAAATACATGGGTAGCGTTGTATACACGAACAATATACTATCTCCACACCAAATTTTAATTTTGTAAATAAGCAAAGTCTTTTTGAAGTGTGAATGTGTCAGCGATAAAAAAAATATGTTTAGGCATCAATATCTACTTTTAAAAGATAATATTTTTTTTAATCGAAATTGTAAACAAAGTATTAAAATTGTGGTCTCTTATTAGTCAAAATTTTGGACAGGTAAGTGATAAAGATTTTTTTATTATAATGGTTAAGAAAATCGTTTTCTGAAATAAAGCTTCGAATTCTTTGTTGCATTTTCTATTTTTTTTATTTCTGTATTATTCCTCATTCCAGAACTTCTTTCCATCTATTTCTATCGTTACATAGAGGTACTATTTCATTGAATGATAGATTTTGTATCTAGTTCTATGGTTAAGTTTCTTCGCCATTAATTTTTAAGTCGACTCATTTTTCTTTTGCGCTGCTGGTTCTACCTGAGCGCGTTTCCGGTTTTGTTCTCGGCTTGGTTACGGAGAGTTTGCCCAACCCATTTTCATTTTCTCATCTCTTGGTTTAAAAAAGAGAAATAAATGATTCGCGGCTTAGTAACATATTTATAAATGATAAGTTGTTCTAACTAGTTTTTACTGAATAACAACTGCCTGTGTTGACATTAATTGTTTTGTTTTTATAAATTTCCAAAAAATGTCTTTGTTTTATATTATTGTAGGCATTTTTTTACTAATTAATGGAGTATTGACACTTTTCTTAGTGCTATAAAATTTTTCATTATATGTATGTATATTATGTTTACCTTTTTAAAAAAATTCGGGTCAAAAGTAGTTTCAAAATAAAACGTCTAACAAAGACATTCGATCTTTGTTAGAAATTTTATTTGCTCAAGCGTTTTCTTATTAAAGCGAATGTATATATTTCATCAGCAAAATGAGGCAATTCTTTAGAAAAATTCTATAAATTGAAATTCCGATAAAAAGAACGCATACAAATTTGGTTTTTAGAGATTCAAGGCTGAAAGAAAGAAATAGATTAGGGGAGGGTGGTAAAATATAAGAACAATCAAACAGTGTTGTCAAATTTATAAAATGTCATATATAAAAATAACAGAATAAAAATACCGTTATTTGTCATATTAACTTTAACGTTTCTCAAACAAATGTATGGTTCATCACAAGTAGCCAACAAAATCCCCAACTAATTTATAAATTGGAAAAATTTTACCATCTTCACCATCTTTATAATAAACGATTAAACAGTCGAATGCCGCAATTCTCTTTGATAACTGTGTCGTCTTGTCTACGGACGGAAAAAATGCGCGGGTTCATGTATATGCTTTACCCCAGCAACAAATTTCAAAAAAGGTAATCGGGCTTGGAATTAAGCATTTCTGATGGAAGTTCTTCCCTACTGGATTACCAGCTTAATGATTTTAACAAGGCGTGAGACTAAAATAATCGATTCTTGAGAACTATTTACTGGTTTTTTTTTGGCAACATATTCATGTAATCTATTAAATCTAAAGGAATCATTCTCCTCATTTATCAACTTGTACATATTTTATTCAAATTTTATGTAATGCGATTTGTAAGCTGGTAATGAAATTTGGCAATCAGAAAAGTAAGTCATTATATGGAAAGTAGTTCTGATGGTAATGTGTAATTTTTTGCTGGGACGCTATTGTCCCAAACCATTATATGCAACAAATATTTTTTTAAATATTTTTTAAACTACCGCATAATACTTAAATTTAATTCTTATGTCTTAAACATATCGCCCATTTACTTTAATAATGTCATAATTCAAAAAATTAGTTTTTGAGTTAATAATACAAAATAATGTGGAATTTTGTATTTTATCTTGTGTTAAAATTTCATACAAAAAGCTTTTACCATCATCTCATGATAGAAAAATATTTTTTCATGTCTTCATTGAGTTGGAAAATTGAAAATTTAAAACGCGTTTTCAGCAAAACTGGTTTTTTGAGTTGTGACACTATTGCAGTAAATGAATTATGGAACAGTTACACCTGCTGGAAATCTAGCAGATTTCAATTGAAATACATTTTAAAATGTATTCCGTTAAACAGCAAGTTTTTCGAAATTGAAATATTTCCTAAGCTACAAACAAACAACCCCATATAGCTAATTCACGCACCTTTTTAAGTATATCGGTTTATTTTTTCTTTAGTAAGTTCTAGTAGATTTCGGCCAAATGTAGAGACGAAATAAATTTGGTTTTGTATGGGAAATATACTCTAATATACTGCATTTTGCTCGAAATCTCGTAAGTAGTAGATTTTGCTTGGATGTAAATGTACTACTAAAGAATTATAAAACTAACACTTAAGTAAAAACGTCCTATATCTCCTTACTGAATGAAGGCATTAATAATTTTTTTTATATTTTATTTTATGTATATAGGCCTTCACCGCACGGAAGGCGGAGTTTTCGATCGGAATTGAAGCTTATACCCCAAACTGATAGACCAGCACATACCTGCCAGCTTTTCAGTGAAAGAAATTTCGGTAAACAGTTGAAAGCGAACAAGAAATTAAGGGATTTTATTAAAACTGCGAAGTTAAATGTCGAGTGGTCAAATGCTGCACAAACTATTCCACGTATGTATAAGCCTTCATTAATTGTTTTACACTCTTTCATGTATCCTCTTATGTATACTTTTTTTATTGTAATCTACCAATGAACGACTAAAGCTCTTAAGCCAAGTTCTTTCTATGTCCAACAATTTTTCAATGACATGCCCTATATACATATTAACATGCGCAAGTTTTTTAAAGCAGTGGGGGTTCTTATTAACACGTTTTCCCGTAGTTATGGGCGTCTTTCTGCACATACCAAGTTCGAAATCAGGAATAAAAATCATGTGATACCGAAGCAGGTTGGTAAGGGAGAGTTGTGCTCTCTCTCCCTTATCAACCCGCTTACAGGTAGATGCATATTTTTGCTGGGTATGTGTGTATGTATGTATTTAAAAAATATGTGTGGGTCATACATGATGTACCATATATGGCTCGAATCCGAAAAATGAGGGTATATGGACATATACGACGATATATATTCATTCATTTGCATACATATGCGCATATAAATATTCCATATACAGTATGCAAAGTTCAAATTTATACACCCTGGATTCAAAAATGCTAACTGCTGTACATAGTATATGTCCATATACCCTAATTTTTCGTATCCGAACCATAATATGTTTATATATGTTATAATAATATATATTATATGGAATATAATATCGCTCCTTTATTGCAACGCGATGGTGCTATTTTTTTTTTATGAATATGGTGTTTTTTTATTATAATTGCAACGATGAACACATGTAATTGTCGCAGCTCATTAGCAATCGCTTCTTGCGATTTTATTGCGAAATACAAAGCAACACTACCTTTAAGTATTAGGTAAATTTCTATGTTTTTTGTATAAGAAAACGATTGATATTCGGCACTCTGGTGCTACTCTGGCCAGCGGTGTACTATAACGATGTGCTTCAGTAGGATGGTTCACAAATTGCCACGCCTTCATTAGCTATCTGCTTGCTACAGAAAAATTAAGTTGGTAACACTTTGCTCTGGCAAGTATGTGATAAACAAAATTCCATAGCACTAAAATAAATAAAGACTGACACAATTAATAAAATTTATTATACAAAAACACAAATTTCCTCGAAATTTATAAAGAAATGAGCATTAATACAAACACAGTTGTTTCTTATTAAGTTAAGAAATTCCTAAAAAAAAACAACTATTATACTACAAGTTGTTATGACCAACAATATTTTTACACTATCGTTAAATTAAAAAGTTATTCAATATATTCTAAAGAAAATTTTTCAAAACTTTCCATGTACTCCATCAAAAGTACATTCCACTAGATTGATAGGTTTTTACTTGTTCATGAACTTGCAGGCCGATAGCATATACATACATACGTACATACATACACACTTTTGTGTGCCGGACATTTTTTTTATAAGATAGTCTTATTACTTTAAAACCCCTTACCATTGGAAAAATAGATGGATTGATCCGCAGTTCAGAGATGTCTCAATGTGTTTTGTGAGTTGCAATATCAAAATAAAACATACTCCGTTATCAAACTATAATATACCTATTTGGTTTTATGTATTAGTAAATTACTTGCATATTATGAAATCTGTGCAAAAAAATTAACGGGAATATTATGCTGTTATTTAAATACATCCTGCACAACAAATTCTGTCCAAAAATAATGATTTTTTTTAGCTCATCAGAATAGGTTTATGACTAATTGTATTAGTTTACAGTATTAATTGACCGCGAATGGTTTGTTTTGAATAATTTTTTTTAAATTTCTAAGCCGTTAAAACAATTTGCAATTTAAATGGGTCGAGAAAAATCTCTATCTGAGGCTGAAAGAGTCAAAATTAAATGTTATGGTGAGAGGTCTCACTCACGATCAAATTGCAAAAAAGATCAATAAAAGTCGAAATTGTGTAAGTAATTTCTTGCAAAATGAAGATAACTATGGAAAAAACATGAAAGGAGGCACTAATAGAGCCACTTCAGTAACGGAGAGATGAGCGATCATTAGATCTGCCTCCAATTCGAAAGACTCAGTAGCGAAAATAAAGGAAAAAGTTGGTACTAAAGCTAGTTTAGCGAGTGTAAAACGAGTCATACGTAATGCCAAACATTTAAAAATATTGAAACTGCAAATCAAACACCACTTAACCCATTACGTAAGGAACATCGTTTAAAGTTTGGTGAAAATTATATGACTTGGAAATATGAAACGTGTGGTCTTTTCAGACGTAAAAAAGTTTAATCTGGATGGTCCTGATGGGTTTAATTATTTGTTCCATGATCTCCGTAAGGCAGAACTTCACTTTAACCGGAATGATACTTGTGCAGGTGCTGTAATGGTGTGGGGCGCTATATCGTATTATGGTACAGTTGAACTGCAGTTTCTTTCAACAAAAATGAATGCCGTTGATTATAAAGGAGTTTCAGAGAAAGCTTTTCCACTCTTCAACAACATCTTTAGACCCATTTCGTGGAGTTACCAGCATGATAATGCACCAATTCATACTGCAAGGCTGGTCAAACAGTGGATTAATGAACAAAATGTTCGTGTACTGCAATGGCCTCCTTATTTTCGCAACTTTAAATAATAAACTGTGCGGGGATTTCTTTCACGTAAGGTCCACGAGTCGGGCCGTCAACTCGAAACTAAAAATTACTTGATTGCTGCCAGTAAAGAAGCCTGGAGCGACGAAATTGAATTACTTGGCCAAACTGTACGACTCAATGCAAAAAAAAAAAAGAATATACGAAGTCATTCTGAATAAAGGAGGTACCACGCATTACTAATTACTAAACGAATTTAATAAAAAAGTGATTTTTTATGAAAAAAAACCTGAAAAAATTTGTTTTTATTTATTTAATAAACCCGGACTCACTTAGACCGTTTTGGTCCATTGTGATACCAAGGAGACTCTGCCTATGTGGAGTCCCCACCGTCGAACCAACCAGAGCTCAATATGAAGCTACTAATACACACTGAACTCAAGAGCGCCCATTGTCCATTGTAAGTCCAGGACAGTGGCTTCATCGATATCCTTGCATCTACGGCAAAAATCATTGTGTTCAACCCTTAGCCTTTGTGCATGCCTACATATGAGACAGTGTCCGGTTAACGTGGACACTAGTATCGAGATTTGTTTCCTATTCCTCAAAATTAAGTAATCCGTACCTTCCTTATTTAGGTGAGTCCATAACTGCCTTGTGATCTCGCAATCATTTCTTGTGACACACCTTCTATTTGTTTCATCCTCTGTCTTGGCCTAAGTCTGAGTTTGCAACAGAGTAGGGGTAAACCCACACATTCCAAATCCGGTGGAACCTGTAAGGTTGTCCCAATGCCAGCAAGCTCATCAGCCCTAGAGTTCCCCTGAAAGCCTCTATGCCCCGGGATCCAGATGATCTTAATATCAAACTGCTCTGCCATCTCATTTAGAGATGATCGGCAGTCGAGGGCTGTTGTTGTTCTAGAAGCGGGGATTCGAGGGCCATAATAGCTGCTCGACTATCGGTTTATATGTTAATCAAATTGGTTGAAGTGACATTCGCTCTGAACCAATCCGCAACTTCTCTTATAGCAAGGATCTCTGCCTGAAAGACATTGCAGTGATCCGGAAGTCGCCTAGCAATACGAAGACCTAAAGCCGTCGAAAAGACTCCATAAACCACACCTTCATGTGTCTTGGAGCCGGTCCGTATAAAAATCAACACTTTTTCTCTTACCAGGAGTTCCATTCATCCACAATTTTGTGGATGGTATCCATGTTTTATAAAGACGTTCGTGTAGTAGCGCAGGGTAGGTTTGGTCAAGCCTCCATCCCCTAACTTCATCATCGAGTATTCTACAGTGGCCGGTTTCATTTCTGTTCCACAGAGAGGTACATCGAAGACGGATTGCCGAGGACGTTGTCATTTCCTTCCCTACTAGGTCCAATGGCAGTAGATGAAGTAGCATTCCCAGTGCATCCGTAGGAGTAGTGCGAAGAGCACTAGTTATATGCAAGGATGCAAGTCGTTGCACCTTGTGTAAGATATGTAGATACATCTTTTTCTCCAGGGACGGCCACCATACGATGTGCCATACTTGAGAAGTGGACGTACTATTGCAGTATAAATCCAATGAACGATTTTTGGGGTAAGACCCCAATTTTTTCCAATGGACTTTTTGCATAGATAGAGTGAAATTGTGGCTTTCTTCACTCTCTTCTTGAATATTAGTTTTGAAATTTAGCTTTGAATCAAGAATAACACCTAGATATTTTACAGTGTTGGACACTTTTATCTCGGTATTATTGAGAGTAATAGGTCGGAAATCAGGTATCTTATACTTCCTGGAGAAGAGAACTAACTCCGTTTTACTAGGATTAACGGCGAGCCCTCGTTTCTCCGCCCATCTTGTTAAGTGTGAAAGACCATCCTGTAGGATATCTCTTAGAGTAGTGAGGAATTTTCCTCTTACAGCTATTGCCACATCATCAGCTTAAGCACGATCCTGCACTCCCGCGATTCTAGAGATAGCAGCACAGGATTTAGAGCTAGATTCCACAATAGTGGCGAAAGAACTCCTCCCTGTGGTGTACCCCTATTTACAAAGCGGGTCAGCCAAGCAGCTCTTAGAGCCGAGGTTATCCTGCGGTGAGTTAGTAGATTTTGAATCCACTTACACGACGAATGACACAAGGGTGTATTCACCCACAGAGACAGATTTCTCTATCGTGCCAACCAGCTCGTATAGAGCCGATTCGGTCGACTTTCCCCTTTGATATGCATGCTGATGTGAGGAAAGTAGTTTTCCATTGATGGTTTTACGAATATAATGATCAACCATCCTTTTTAATGTTTTCAGCACAAAGGATGATAGACTTATCGGTCTGAAGTCCTTCGGTGTGGTGTGAGAGCTTTTACCAGCCTTCGGTATGAAAACTACTCTCGCTGCCCTCCGCTTATTAGGAATATGACTCACTCTTAGACAACTGGTGTAAATTCTCAGTAGCCTAGGAGCTATGAGATTCTATACCTTCCATATCTCGGCCGGTATGATACCGTCGGGTCCTGGAGACTTAAAAGGCTTGAAGCTTCTCAGAGCCCAATCCAATGTCTGCATATTAACAATGTCAGATATATTTTCCGTAGGCATTGGGTAAAGATCAGATGTCTGAATCTCAGATATTGAGTTACTCGGAAAGTGAGTGTCCAGCAGGGCTTTTAACGACTCCTCGCTGGATGTAGTCCACGTCCCATTGGGATTCTTCAAATACCCCAGAGTGTGGGAGTAGCGGACAAAATTTTGCTTATGCGAGAGGCTTCTGAAATATTTTCACAAAACTCCTTCCATGTTGTATTTTTGGCAGTTAAAAATAATAGGGACGGTAGTTTAAAAAGACATTTTAATAGTTTTCACAGAGCTGTAAATACATTTAATTTGGAATTTGTGCACTACATTGTTGAATGGATTATTAGATTATTTTTACTTTTTTCTTAAGTTTTTATTAAATTTGCTTAATCACAAAAAAATATTCAAGGAATGAATAACCACAGTATGTATTTTAAATTACTAAACTTTTCTTCTTCTTTTTATTTTACTCTCATATTTCTCACCAATACAAACATATCTTATTTTGCGGATCACTGCTCTATTGTCATTTAACACGAACAATAAAATAAACAACGAATGGGAGAAAAAATTTATTCAGAAGCGTTCTCTCATTCTCTCTCTATCTTGTTTTATTTTGAATTTTAATTTTAGAGTTTCATTATTTGAAGTTAAATCAAATAATTGAAATATAATTGAATGCTTGATGCAAAAAAAAACATTATAATGCATGCTTTGAAATCAAAGCAAAGTTGTATTTTAAAAACAAGAACTGCCAAGTGGGACATCGCGAACGAAAATCATACCTTTTCGAAGACCTTTTTTGTAGTAGGAGAAACAACAACTAACATCGGTTACAAATCAGCTTCGGCCGAAGCAGTAGTTTTTACTGGATATGCTTCATTTTGGAAGTTCTAATGCAAATAATGCAAATAACGAAAAAACTTTCAATAAAATTATTCGTAAAAGTTAGAATGAGGTATCGTTGGTATCAAGTAGAGAAGGTAAAAACTGTAATATTCAATATGTAACTTTTTTTGTAGAACTGATTGTAAAAGCGTTTTTTTACCCTATTGCAATATATTTTTGTGACGATATGTATTTGTGTAAAATGTATTAGAATTCGTAAATAATACGAGTGAGGGCCTTTCAACTTTAGACCATCGATAATTTTATGTGTTTCATACCAAAAATCAATTGAGAATTGCTTAATATCTGAACATAAGAAATTACTACATATTTCGTTCTACATAGTTTATCAATAAATTAAAATTATCATTAAATATAGAGTGATTTTTTAAGAACTTTCGGATTTGATAAAAAAAAACACAGAATTTAAGGAAATGTATGAAATCTTTATTTAAGTCGGTAGAACGATCTATGTATATAATTCAAAGTTTAGAGATGATTTCATGTAAATTTTGATATGTCTGAAATGGTTCATACGCTGGGTCCAACTTTGGCACAATTTCTCCACCATATCGCCGGTATCTCACAAATGAATTCTTCAATATAGTCTTCCACTGCGTCAACCGTTGCGGACTTGTCCCTGTTACTACGCTTATACGCAGGGCTTATTTGCAAATAAAACTGTAAATTGTTGCCATATTATTCTTTTTATTGTGACTTACTAATTCAGAAAACTATTCACGATTAACGCACTATTTGCAAATAAAATGCTTGAGGTTGCCACGCTTACAAATGTTTGATAACAAAAACAATAAATGGACAAATATTGCAACAAAAAACATTGATAGAAGCAAATAATGACAATTAAAACAAATAATTATTTGATATTTTGTGCATTTACACTATTTTTTTTTGTCAACATAAGTAAGCTTTCTATAGAAGTGCTACCAAGTTTGTGTACTTTTGCTATGCCGTATAAACAGTGAGTTAATTTATTTGCAAATAGTGCGCGTATAAACGTAGTAATAGACATGCGCTTTAATATAGCTCCACATTGTTTGGCCACAAACGTGAAATAAACTGTTCACCGAACTCGCCTCTCAATTGGGCTGTTGTTTGGCGTGGTGTGTGGCATGTGACACCGTCTTGCTGAAACCACATATCAGCCAACAAAAAAAAGTAACAGAGGCCCAATTGCTGCGAGTGGCGCCGAATCTATAATTCACGGTCATCAACAACACTGGCGGATACAGCTGCGATATTTTCCTCTGTCCACACTCAAAGTATGTGTGTTGGCGGTTTAATGTTTAATAATGTATTTTGGTGCGAAATTTAATCACAAGATTTTGAATAGCCGCCTCAGATGGTCGCCCAAACTGACCATAAAATGGAAGTAGTGCACTGATGCACTTTCTTAACCGAGCATTAATTTTGATAATAAAATTTAATAAACTGCAAGCGTTGTTCATTTGTAAGACAATTCATGGTTAAATTATAGGCCAAACAGAACAAGTTTAACGTGATACACGAAAACAGCTGGGTTGCAAAACACAGTGTTGCCAAAAAGAAAGTTGGAAAAAATCACCCTTTATAATTAAAATCTATCGAAAGTTTATTGGAAAATACAAAATCTTAAAAAAATACAGCACTATTATAAAAAAAATTTAGATATTTTTTGGTGTGGAGAAATAGTAAATATATAAATGTATATACAAATGTATATAAAAGGCTCGTTATATAAATGGTAACTCTTGTATTTAACGGCTAGTTTTCGTTTTACAGCGATGGTAACACTCTTGACAGCAACTTGTTTGCTCTTGTGCTGTTGTGTGTAAATGTTTGCCAACCAATATATTTCAAACGTATGACAATAATAATTGAATGAATCCCCTTTCTAATTTTCTTCTTATTTATTTTTTGCTCTTGCATGTTTTTTGTTTATTGTTCTTTTTTAACACCCTCCAGTTACATATTATTGTTTATTAGATAATTTGTCTGAAATTCTGATGTAATTGTTGTTGCTCTTGCTGGTAGTTTTTGTTGTGAACATGCATTAACTAATGGAACCTCTATTTTAAGACAAGTCATACCATTGCCAAACCTCGCCCCAACTACATTAATCCCTCTTTTCAAAGCCCACTAACAATCCTTAAATAATACATTGTCACAGACTTTGTTTTCATTTATACATTCGTTGTTTGGTCGTTTTAGGAATGTAGGCAGCTTTATGTGTTGGCTTGTTTCTAACTTTCTTAACTCACTCACTTACTTTGTTAACCGCAACACCCACCCAGTGTCCCCACTATTATGGTGTCGATTGTGCTTAGTACATGTATGTATGGTGTTACTTGTGTGTCAGTAAAATGTATTAGATTTCTTTTTGCTAAGTACAAATATTTAAAAAACCAGCTTTTCCTTCCAGTTCACGACGTATTATTCTACGTCCTGCATCACCCCCTGCCCTTTAACCCACACACACGATTTGTTATTGTCATCATGGTAATGAATACATGAATACAAAAAAAAATTAAAAATATATACTTATATACATATGTATGTATGTAAATATGTATTTATATCAGATGATTTACGAGGGATGTAAAAATTGTTTTTATTGCGTATAATGGAAAAACTTTGAATAGAAAAAAGTGAATTTTTTGTTAAGCCTTGGTTATTAATAGCGATTGTCTCAAGAGCAGTTCATCATTGAAAATTTCGGCTTATTTTGATTTGTGTATTTTTATAGGACCAAAATATTGGAATTCTGGTAACCATACCGCGCTTGAAATAGTCGATTTATTGCAGCTTGTATTTCCAAACCAAATTATCTTAGTAAATCCTAGTGTCAACTCGCCGCCACCAACGCCATGCGTTTTGGTTGGTTGGTTTACGTGGCTGCTTGCAATCAAGTATAATCGTATAGATTCCGTTTTGATAGACACCGCTCTACTTGTCCAAGTCCTAACCTTTGAAAAATGTCCGGATCCAATGCTAGATCCAGTGATCTATCGCACTAGATCCACACCTTTGCGTTGAGGTAGCGCATGAGGTCCCCTATGCCAATTTGTGATCCTACACATTTGTATCGAGTAAAATTTAATGCCGGTCACTCGCAGAACAATTTTTGTTTAATACATGAATTTATTTATTGTATCTTCAAATATGAACTAACAATAAGTATTCAAATCTTAAATCTAAAACATAATCATGTGTGTTCTGGCTTTCACATCGTTTTCACATGTTTTCTTGCGAGTTCGGATGTTAAAACACATGCTACGCCTGTTTAAGTTGAAATTTAGAAAATAAAAATTTATAGTGTGTGTTCTAGCATCCGAATTTAGAAGAACCCAATTTAAAAATTTACGATTTAAAACTTTTAGATATTTTCGTTTTCGATTTTGAGAAAAGAACTCGTATTCTTTTCACTTGTTAACAGGCTTGTGAAAAGAATACGAGTTTTTTGCTCAAAAGTGAAAACGAAAAAATCTAAAAGTTTTAAATCGTCCATTTCCAAATTGTTTTCTTCTAAATTCGGATGCTAGAACACACACTATAAATTTTTATTTTCTAAATTTCAACTTAAACAGGCGTAGCATGTGTTTTAAAATCCGAACTCACAAGAAAACATGTGAAAACGATGTGGAAGCGAGAACATACACGTATTATTAGGCCCGACCAGTGTCGGACATAAACTTAGTGACAGTTATAAATAATACATAAGTAGTGATAATCAAAAAGGAAAAATAAAAGTATTTTCAAGCAGTCCCATCTGGAGTGTAGAGTATAAGAGCCCTTGTGTACCTGTTTTTTAAGCGGATGTGTCCAGTAAAGTTCAAAATATTACGAGCAAGCGGATTAGGATGTGACTCGAGTTTTGTTAAATATTTGCCTGCATATTTTGGAATTTCTTTAATCACTAGTGGCATATTTAAATCACGATGTATATTTGAATTTTTTATGTACCATGGAGCCGAGGTTATTAACCGTAAATTTTGTTTTGCATTCGTTGGATTCTCTCGACATTGAAAGCTGAAGCAGTGCCCCTTATGGCCAGTATTTCAATACACTTGCATCATCGGGAAGGCGGTACGATCCACCACCGCAGATCATTCTTGATACGAGGTCAGTGTAGGCTACAGTTCGACCGATTAATCGGCTTCGGCTGCGGCCTTCGGCCAAAAATTGCTAATCGGCCAACATTCGGCCTATGGCAAAAATCGGCCGATTAGCCGAAGCCGAATATTTTTCATTCCAAGCTTGAAAAATAACATTATTTTTGGTCGTTGCTCGCCGACAGTTTCTATTGTGTTTAACGTTTTGAAAGGGTTGCTTTGAAATACAATAGATATTTCAGCTATTTCAGTGATCTCAAAAAAGCAAACTTTTTTCTTAATTCATATAAAACAAGTATCATTTTTAAAATATAAAACATTCGGCTTCGGTTTTGGCCGAAGTTTAGGATTTTAGCCGAAGTTCGGCTTCGGATTCGGACAAAAAAAACGCCTTCGGTCGATCTCTAGTGTAGGCTCTGCTGTCATAATCATTTACTATTTCGGCCCTTTTCTATTACTTTCTGAATGGGAGAAGGATTATGAAAGTTCTATTAAACTGTGTTGTGGACAACATATAATCGGAGGCTTTCCTTAGTTCTTAGATTTTTGCAGATGTCGCCAATCCAGCAGTACTGCTTGCGGCAGTGGTCTTAGTTTCTCGCAGAAAAACGCTTGTTCACATTTTGAAGCTTTAAGATATAATGATCTAAGATTTTAAACCCTACGTTGAAACACCGTGCGTTTTTATCTTTAAGTATTAAACAACTCTTAGCGTATCTGAATAAGCAAAAAAAATTCCTGAGCTTTAAATCCAGATTTAAAGTCTGGGGGCATATTACAAACACAATTGAAATCGCATGACAATTTTTTCGATATCGAAGGCCGCAATTTGCCTCCTGGGGCCAGATTCCGTAACGATGACTTTTGGAATGTTCACCAATTTCAGTGTTCACAATTCACCACACTTTTTCCAGTGATAAATTTTGACGCTAGTATTCACTATAACTATCAAAATTATTCATTCTCACCGTTGCGAATGCACAAAGCAACAAGTGTACACTGGAATTGGTGAACACTTCAAAATTCATCGTTGTGGAATCCGGTCCCTGATGTGAGCATACAGCGAAAATAAATATTTTATTCTTCGAGACATTTTTTACTTAGGTAGAGTGATATAACTTCGTGCTAACCTAAATAGAAAATGGAAAAACAGAAAACGAATAGTGATACTTACAAATGTATCTACCAAAGGTAAATCAATAATTGTTTACACAATAAATTCTCATATTCCATTTCATAGAAAATTTAAGTTAAATAGCTGATGTCAATAATAATCTCTACCCCAGTAGATAGACATGGGTGCTGATGAAATGCGTGGCTGCACAGAAAAAATATTGGTTTTTCCCCCAGATAATAAAGTCTAGTTTAATTTTTCTTCTCTTCTTTAGAAACTCACATTAATTAATAAAAATATTTCATTCGGTAAGAATTGAAATAACTGAACTTAAGCCTGATTAAGAAATTATTTCTGATTTTATTCTTCTTTTTGCTTTTTAATACTTTTATTGTTGCCTAGTGCGGCAGATAATTGTAAAAATGTGGTGGAAAGATTTTTTTGTTTTGTAAAAATTTTTGTTTGAAGCTTTTAAACTTATTGGGCTTTATTATGAGTGTCGTGTTACGACTTCGACTACGACGATTTTGTACTAGACTAAAGAATATTGCAACCGTTTTTCTTTGATCTAGTACAAAATGGTTGTAGGCATAGTCGAAATATGACTTTCGTAATTAGGCACTTGGTCTTACTCATCCGGTGTTTCAGAATTAGATAGTTAAATTTTTTGTCTCATTACAAAGACGGGGCGCAGATCTCAGGACAAGTCCCAGGAAAAATTACTGCTTCTCTGAAGCGTATTACTGCGTATGAATAAGGCATTTTTTTTTTTCAGATGAGCCAGCTAGAAGTAATATATTCAGGGGGTCTACTCTGTAATTCGAAACGAAAGAAAATGCTTTCGAATTTACATACAAATTCGAAAATGTTTTCTTTTGTTTCGGGTTACAGAGTGGACTCCCAGTTTCCAAAAAGCCATGGATTTTCTGCCTTACTAAAATACCAAATTTTCTGTGATAATTTTCTACTTTGTTAGAGAGCCCGCCTGACGCTAGTGCTTTTCAGAAGAATTTTTCGAAGCTTTTGTTATCAAGTAAGCAATGCATTGCTTGCCTCAGTTGTTAGTACTTCCAAATTAGATTTTTTTCGCTGGGGTTTGAGATGCCAGGTTAGCCTACATGCTAAACCATAATAATACGACTTGATTGTTTTAAGTAAAATTTTAGTCCTTTGCAACAACAATTTAAACTATCAATGCCGTAACTATTTCAAACAGTTATTACAAAAATATAACATTAAATCCCAATTGATTAGATTAATTGAAATTTCAACAACAGTTGCATTAACTGTGAAGTAAACTATTGCAACTGGTTAGACTAACCTTTAAGATTTCCCTCTCTCTCTACTTTATTTAATTATTTTCTACTTTACTCACTTTATTATTTTCTCTAGTTGTTGACAGTAGCAGTGTTTTCAAGTTGTTCTTTAGGACATATTATTATTTGGTATTGGCATTACTATTCTTAAAGTGAATTTTCAGCTGCACCTCATACACTATAATATGTAGGTAATATAAAGTGTACAGTTTTGTTTTTAATTAAATAAAGTTTTATACAAAGTACTCTTACTACCAATTTTACTTGTTTTGCATTAATTAAATGTACGCTATACAATTGTTATTATCGTTGATTATTAGATATTTTTTATATTTGCTATAATATTATTAAATGTCTGCGTCTGCTTATATGTACGTTTATTGTCACATTTGTCTATAGCTTTTATAATCCTTGTTGTTTTTTTATAATATAACAAAACAATATCCTCCTATTTTCTTTTATTATTGCTATTAGAACCTTTTCCTAGCTGGCACTTGGAAGTTAAGTTATCATTGATTAAACCCTGTTTCCACAACCCATACTACCGACTTGAATAGAAAATTTATATGATGAGCACTATTTTTTCCAGTGATTTTCATAAATATTTAATCTTATATTTTTTTTTTTTGGCTCTGTCAGAATCATTCGGTTTAGCCTTATTATTTTGACAAACGCTGTTATGTCTAATTATTGTAATATTTTTTTTTCCAATTCTCATAATATATTTGAAAACATATTTAATATGCGATGGAAAATTATTAAATAACATAATTTCATCAAAAACTTGTTATTATTTTATCTTTCGCAATACTATTTTGTTTACAATAAAATAAAAACCTAATTAAAATGTATCTAGTTTGCAGTTCAACATATTTTTGTTTCTATTATTAATACTATTATTATTCTTCTTATTTTTCTTAAAAGAAATACATATACATACATATTTAGGTATATGTACATATCGACGGTCCCATTCCAAAACATGCTAAGTCGACATAGCATTTTTTGCTGGGAATAGCATTTCTGAATTCATTGTTTATTAACTTAGATTCTGTAAAATTTTGATATTAATCGGACTATTCTATCAAAAGTTATGAGCAAAAATGTACTTAGCATAATATGTCAACTTTAAAAAACGTCCCTTTTTAAATGTTGTAAGTACACTTAGCTTGATTTAGTTTGGAATTAAGTAGTAAAAAAAATTGATTTAAATTTTTTCGAAACTAAAACATGCTACATGTACTTATGTAGATGCCCATTGTAGGTGAGGAAGGACCACCAGAAATATATCAAGTCCACTTATAGGACTGGGGAATAGTTTTGTATACAATTTTAAGTATTTTAAAGCACTTTTAACTATGATTTACAAAAAATTTATAAAATTTGCATTTATTATATGATTACAAAAAGTCTGAAGTTTCTATCTCATAACATTCCCGAGATATCATCAATTTGAAGGCGTTTCTCTCAACACTGCCTTTTTTGACTTAGCATGTTTTAGAATGGAGCCGTCGATATGTGTTAAGTTCTGTGCATTTTGTTTGTTATAAAAATATTTCTATTTTACCATTTCGCAATACAATTGGCCGTAGGAAATACAGTGTTTTAACTTTTTGAGTATTTCTCAAGCAATAGAGGAATTTTTTAAATTTCTATTAAATTTAACGCGCGTTATATGGAAATAAAATATTGAAATAATCTTCCAAGTAATTCCACTCAGTTTTAATTAACTTGGATAGGCATTATTTTCAACTAAAGAAGCACTTCTGATAAGAAATATCTAAATTTATTATTTTGGCTGTGCACATTTTTGGGATCTGCAATATAGCCTTGTAATAGTGCCCTGTTGGCCGTTAGGCAGTAGGCTCGTCTACATAGTAGCCGCAGGTTCACTCGTTCCACTCCTAATGGAGACTGTCGGTTCTTCTGCAGGTAACTCAAAGTAGATTCGAAATATGTATTTGTTAAAATAAAAATAAAAAAATTACTTACCAACCGATTCATTCCCTGTCCGAGAATGCATAGCTGACCACAAAAATAATCAACTTATAAAGGGTGTATTTTGCAGAGAGACACAAGTTTAAATCATAATAAAACAAGCAAATATATTTTTAATATCAATGAAACGGGCTTTATTTGAAAGACAATTTTATGAAATTAATTTTTAAATATGATTTCTGTCATGTGATCGCTAAGGCTAGAGCAATCTGGAGCACCAATTTCAACAACTTTTCGCAGTATTTGCGGGACGTATTTCGCCGATAACTCATCGAATGTTGCTTTCCAAGTGTTCAATTGTTTGTGGTTTATCGACGTAAGCAAGTGACTTAATATAACCCCAAAGAAAATAATCCAATGGGGTTAAATCATACGATCTTGATGGCCAATTAATTGGGCCATTACGTGAAATTACTTTTTCATCAAAAGTTTCTTTCAGTAAATCAATTGTAGCGCCCGCCGTGTGGCATGTGGCTCTTTCTTGTTGGAACCACATATCAGCAAGATTAATGCCACGTAATTGAGGTACGAAAAAATTTCGAATAATGTTCCTATACCGTTCACCATTGACATTAACATTCTGACCATCATCGTTTTTGAAGACATATGGGCCACTGACTCCGTTAAGCCATAAAGTGCACCAAACAGTAATTTTCTGGGGATGTAATGGTGTTTCGATAAAAGCTTATGGATTCTCCTCACTTTAAATGCGACAATTCTGCTTATTTACTACGCATTCATCAACCAGAAATGGGCTTGCTCGGAAAATAAAATGTTCAAAGTTTTTCAGATTTTCAAAATTTGAACAATTGGCACGCAAAACAAAAGCAACTATCAGTTGTTAAATGGATGCTCAAGTAAAGTAGTGATGCCAACTCAAAGTTGTGATACTCTAAAAAAACACCCTTTAGTTAATTGTTCATCCAGAATTGACCCAAAATTAATTCTTAAGTTGAGTACGTAATCGGATTTGGTGAGAGCCAACAAATTTATTCTCAGCTACTTTGAAATTAATTTAAATTTTATATTAACATTTTGCTGTTATTATTTGAGATGGTACTTTAGGTGGGTATACAACATGTGATGATACATACGAGTATATAGTTCGAACCCTAGCAAAATTTTTTGTAAATTTACTGACTACCAGGTAACTTCAATAAAATGAATTTTAAGTTAGTTGAAAAGTAATGCAGAGTGAGACAATTGAGTACCGCCTAGGATATCGCAATGTTAAAATAGTTAGTTGTTAAAGTTAGTTTAAAGGTAACTTAATTGCCGACAGTGTTGCTACAAATATCGCTGCATTATTTATAAGGACAGACACTAAGGCATATTCGAAGATCTATGATATTGACATGACTGGAAAGGGAACAAAAGCATGCTCTCAGACTCCGTGATTTGCTTTTAAATCAACGCAATTACTAATTAAGTCTATAGCACACTTTGAAAAAACATAGGCTGAGATAAATGTCAAATAGCCGTAGTTGTGTGCCACTGCTAATGGGCCCTAAGTTTTATCGAAAAATCATCTTCAGCGATTAGCCCATTTCAGCATTAATGGGTACTTCAAGAAACAAAACTGTCGAAGTTGGGACGATAGCAATCAACATTACATCCAAAAGGGTGCAATATGTCCCGAAAAAGTCAATGTGTGTATTTGAGGCTGACGTCGTAATGGGTCCATATTTTTTGAGAACGAAGTAAGCTTTTTAACCTTTAAGGGTGACCGCTATAGGCTAATGATTACGAAATTATTTTGGCTATGATATAAAGACCAATCAATCAACACATGGACATTCGGCACGAGCGATTTCAGTTCCTACTCTTCTCATATGGATGTTATGTGAAGTGGCCACCGAGATCGTGCTTTTTAATTCCGTTCGAAAATGTTTGTGGGGTTTTCTTAATTTCCAGGTCTATGCAAATAAACCACAAACCACAACGAACCTCAAAGCCAATATAAAACGTTATGAGAATGGCTGTACGCTACGAAGGATATGAATATTTTTTTTTACTTTGCTTGCCCAAAGTCCTTGGTTGCCGTCTTCTTTTTCTCAAAGAGAACTGTGTTATTTGATTGGACTCCTAGATCATTTAATCATCAGAATTAATCTGTCTTAATATTGTTAATATTTTTCTTGTCATTTATTTATTAAATTGAACCACATATTCAGCTGTCATTAGTGTCGCCAGAAAAAAATTGTTTACTTGTAAATGTAAACAAACATTTGCATATATAATTTTTGTACTATTTCATACTTATTTTATACTAATTTCTTTAAAAGCATTTAGTACTGTTTTCGCTTTGCTTTTAGTATTTTTTTTTTTGTTAGAAAAGAACAAACCATTTTAAATTTGCCGACTCATTCCTAATCAAGGCATTTTATTTTGTGGCTCGTGTATGTATACTAAATAGTTAAACGATATTTTTTTTTAATATTTTTGTTTCTATTTCACATAAATATTTTTTACCAAATACATGTTTACTTGTCTGTCAATGTCTTAATTTCTACACATTGCATGCCAACAGACTTTTATAGTATGATTTATGTACATATACTGTCGTTTGGTTAGATTTTATTTAAATTTTTTTAAACTAAATACCACCGTAAATGGAGGCCTGTTTAGCAAATTTGTAGATTAGGCAATTTTGCATGCTTCTTAAAATCAGCTTTTGACTTAAATCCTAAAAAGGATTTGAAAAAAAAACTACTTGAAGTCTTTTGAAAAGACTTCATTCACATCTCTTAAAACAATAAAAAAATATTACATGAATTTAATGCACAATACGGAATGAAATTTGTGTGTTACAAAATGACTAGAAGTCAACCATAAACTATTCGAATTATGTAAGTAAGCACAGCTAACAAAAGTATTCACCCAAACTAAAAATGTTTGCTAAGATATTTACTTGATGGTAGGACGCTTTTGGCGTTTTTTACTGCTAAATTCAGCGTTTAATTGCGACTATATAGAACTGTAAAATTTACTTAAAGAAAATAATTTTTAATTTTTAAACATTTCTTTCAGTGTATTGATTTTTTTTTTGCATATATTATTTTAAATTGAAAAAATATGCCCGCTTATAGTGGTTGGCGTATTTCGACTTCGACTACTAATTTTTTTTTTTTTTTTGTAATAGATTAAAGAACACTTAAACAGTTTTGCTTTAATCTATGGCCAAATTGTCGTAGTAGAAATCGATATACGACAGTCATCAGAAGGACCACTCTTTAAAAAACTTGCAATTTTTCCAATTTCCATTGGAAATTAAAAATTAAAAAATTGTATAAATCGTATCAAAATTTCAATAAAGTGCGCTTATACGAAGTAGTATGTAGTACACCGAAAGAATTTTGCTACATAAGTCCAATGAAACAATTTCATTAAAATTTTTTCACAAATCTAATGATAATTTCACAAATCCAATGAAAATTTCATGAATATTGTGAAAGAATTTCATTGGATTTGCTTCGTTGGTATTTTGGTTTCGTAAGAATATTTTATTGGATTTATGACAATATTTTCTAATTATTAAGAAGCCTCTTTATATTTAAGTTATTACATTCTTTTCATGAAATTATTTTATTGTTTCGATGAAGTTATAGCACTGCATTAATTACACTGCTAAATAAATTTGATGAAGTTTTCAATAAAATAATTTTGACGATACTGGTTTTATTAATTTAATTTTTAATGAATTTTTTTTAGATTAATGTCGAAATTCAAAGAATTTATGCCGAAAATTCTTTCAGTGTAGGATTAAAACAAATAACACAAAAGTTAAAAAAGTTAGAAAATTAAAAAGTCATATTTTTTTAACCCGAATACCGAACATTTTAAAATTTGTTATTGTTTGGAATGTATATATGTGTGCTGCAAGCAGTGTTGCCAAATGTGCAGATTTATCTGTTTTTTCGCAGTTTTTTGAGGAGTCTAGCAGTCATGCAGTTTTTTTCTTTCAAAAATCATTTTTTCTTTTCTTTCTTTTTTTTCATATAGTGACAAGCTCATTCAGACGCACATTCTTGTCATAATCGTATAAAATCCCTCATCAAAAATCATTAAAATGCAAACCAAAAAGAGTTAAAAATATTCAAAATTTCTTAACGTTTTTCACACAAATTCAAAAATTATGAAATCAAAGCAACGTATGAATACCAAACGTTTCTGCGGTGGAAAATTTGTATGGAAAACACACGAAAAATTTAAAAAGTTTTGTCATTTTCTTTTGGTTTTCTATACGTGCAATTTTAATTTGATAAGGAATTTTCTAGGATTAGGCTCGTAATGACACCCTGACATCTTTTAAGGTGTATTTAAATTTAAAGCTTGGTTAATTTATAACACTTGAGAAGAAAATCATATCATACTAACGAGTACTTCAGACTCCCAACGCCTTAATAAAATTCGAAAATGTAAACCAATATTTCACCATAAATCTTAGAAAGCAATAATGAAACAATGTCTAAAGAAAAGCGATATTAAAAAGTTTGTAACTGTGAGCTAAAAGCATAAGGTAAAATATATGATTTAATGCCGCAGGTATAGTAGCATTAGCGATGTTATGATGGTTTTAAGTTCTAATAAGAAATATATTACTGTTAAAACATTTTGGGCAGTTTTTTCTTCAGAAAAACAGATTTTTTTCTTGGTGGGCAGTTTTTTCTTCAAACGAACATGGCAACACTGGCTTTAAGTTGAACGTTGTCGACATCGTGGAACAGGCTCTAAGTTTTTAATATTGGTAATATAGAAATAATTATATAAAAAACGCAATAGTTAATTAATATTATTTGTTTCTTAATATAAATTAATATTATTTGTTTCTAACGCTAAAACCTGGTTTTAAAGTTAATAAAGTTAATAATATAAGTTTAAATAGTTAAGTTTTTCAAAAACTGTATTGTTTCTGAATACAGTCTATACAGTTCTGAAATATTTGAAGCTTTGGCTTTCGACCCCAATTGGCATATAACCCCACCATTTCGATTTTGGCCGAAATTTTGACCACCAAAAAAGGCTTCCATATACATATGAAATTGCTTTATTTCACATTTTTGAAAGTCATATATCTCAAAAACTGTATTGTTTCTGAATACAGTCTATACAGTTCTGAAATATTTGAATCCTTGTCTTTCGACCCCAATTGGCCGTATAACCCCACCATTTCGATTTTGGCCGAAATTTTGATCACCAAAAAAGGCTTCCATATACATATGAAAATGCTTTATTTCACATTTTTTAAAGTCATATATCTCAAAAACTGTATTGTTTCTGAATATAGTCTATACAGTTCTGAAATATTTGAAGCCTTGGCTTTCGACCCCAATTGGCCGTATAACCCCACCATTTCGATTTTGGCCGAAATTTTGACCACCAAAAAAAGCTTCCATATACATTGAAAATGCTTTATTTCACATTTTTGAAAGTCATATATCTCAAAAACTGAAGCCTTGGCTTTCAACCCCAATTGGCCGTATAACCCCATCATTTCGATTTTGGCCGAAATTATGACCAATCAAAAAAGTTTCAATATGTACATTAATAATTTTGCTTGAAAATGTTATAAAATATCTACTCTGTTAAGTTAACAGTGTACAAATGAGAGATTTTTTCCTACCTCACAGTGTTTGAGCGAGAGGTATGTAAAGTAACATAGGGATGCTAAAAACGAAGCTAACTGACGGAGCTAACTTCACACACATCCTTCCAGAACGGCGAACTTCCTATCAATAATATAACTTTCCAAAAGTTTTTGTATGTTTATTGGCAGGTATGTGTTCTATTTTAAAAATAGGCCTTCGTGTCATACTTTACTAAATGCTTGGGAAACATCAATAAAAAGGGCAGAACAATACTTATTTTCTTCAAACTCCTCCTTATAACTTGAACCAATCTATGCGTTTGCTCAATTGTGCTATGCTGACTTCTAAAGCCAAATTGATGGTCGGGGATGCACCAATTATCAGCTAAAATTTTGGACAATATATTCATGAGCAGCTTTTCGAAAAGCTTTGAGATTGTTGATTGTAAGCTTATATGCCTATATAACTCAGCCTTAGTAAGATCTTTGCCCGGTTTCGGAATCACTTTGATCTTGGTAAGTTTCCAGTTATGTGGATAAAACTGCATTCGTGAAATGGCATTAAAAATAAATAGCAGGATTATTAAGCCTATGTCAGATAAAACTTTTGCTTCGCGTTGCGTTGAAGATCACAAGGTGCATACAAAGTAGCAATTAAGCTCATTCATGGCGCCCTATGCTCCTGAGGGAGTTAATGGAACATATATTTATATATATATTGGTCATTCCCATGTAAAAGAGATTGGTCCGGAAGTGTAACGACCCCACTTGTCCCTATTATTGGGTAGTGTTTTTTTAGTGTCATTTACCTCAGGGAGGTTTCATTTACCCATTGCAAGACTTCATCACTGATCTTGTGTAGTGTTTGGTTGGCATTACGTGAGCAGTGTTCATCTTCAATATTTCGATGCAGATACAAAAAACATATTTAAATTAGTTTGACTGTTTACTTTTGTGTTACGTATTTCTGTATGTAGTATGTACACCATGAAGATATGGTCATGCTATGTAATTACACCTTTTTTTAAGTCGGTGTTCTTATTATTTATAATTTTCATACATATTGTATTTAAACAAGCGTGTATGTATACATATGTACACATTCTTATTTCAGACTGTTGTCATGTTTAAAAATACAAGCTCACAAAAGAATTCAGAATATACATATGTATGTACATATGTACCTACAAATAAATATATCGCTCATTTACTCAAAGAACGTCATAACTCAAAATATCGTTCTTCATATTGTGTAAAAATTTCATACAAATATCTTGGTTACTCAAATCTTCAAAGCAGAATAAAATTTTCCTTTTCCATTAAGTTGAGTGTAAACTGGAAACTTTAAACTCGTTTTCTGACAAAATAGTTTTTTTGAGTTATGACGTTCTTTGAGTAAACGAGCGATATGTATGTACTTATGTACATACAGACCAACATGCAAACAATAATAAAGTATGTACAATAAAAATACAAATAAACAGCACTTTATTTTCATGTTCAGTGTTGCAAATTGTGCTTTCACAGACATGCTGGCACCGAACGTAGATACATTAATACGTAAGCAGATATCCGTCAGATCAATTATAAATAGTATCAGAAACGATAGAAAATTGAAAGAAGAAAAAAATTAACGAATATATGTAACTATAAGTATTAACATTCATAATCATGAGGATAGTACGTAGATAAAACTTACTGGTAAATCTAACCAATAATGTTGAACTTTACCTCATGTATTAGTTGAAAACGAGCCCCTAAATTCTTCTTAGGTTTGTCAGCCAACGCCACGGCGACAATTTAAATTTCAATACCATAAAATCAATAAAAATCAAGGATAGAGAGAGAGAGAAAGAGAGATATTTTCAACTTACAATATCTACCGTACATTAACAATTTAAATTGGTTATTTCTATAGTAACAACTAAATTTAATAAGTTTTAGTTGTTATTGGTCGAACTTCATTTGTTTCTATATCTATGATTTGAACATGCTAAAAAGTTCGTATCGCTTTGTAAGCCAAATTACATGTGATAATTGAGGAGCTGGCGAACAAAACCAGACTAGTCCCGTTAACTGTTTTTTACAGGACAGGCAAATTACTGATCTACCTAGATAGATACTAGCAAGGATTTTTCTTTCTTATCACAGGAAAATTTTATCAAAGCTTGAACATAGGACTGGTTTTACTTTTTGTAAACATTATATTGTTATTTTTTTATTTTATTTTTTTTTTAATGAACATGTCTAAAGGTGTGAACATGTCTGGTTATGATTGAAAATGTCCAGTTTTGAAAATAAAATAAAAGTTTACATTGTAGGAAAAATTATTATTATTTTTTTAATATTCAGAAATTTAAGATTAATCTTATATATAATCCTGTACAAATTCCTGCATGTCAGGGTCGCAGCAGTCACATAATTCATCATCATCATTACTGTCACTCTAGTTGTCATTATTAGGTTCTGGCACATTAAAAATATTGGTTTTAAACACATGTAGTTCACTGTTTTCAACCTTGTTATTTCCAAACTGCTTTTCCAAAATTTTCTTCACATCTTTTTTTGTCTTGTTTAATTTCATGAATGCCTGCAAGTCCTTAGAGTAACGAAAATGAGTGTAAAGAGTTTTTGATGTCTTTAGCAAAGATGTTGCATTTTGTGGGTATTCGACATTGTAAAAATTCTAGAATTTTATCCTGAAGCTGAATTTTCAGGTTGTGTTAAGGTGTAATTTCTTTCTATCAGTATACGCTTTGCATCTCTGATATTATCAATTTTTTTTGTAAATCTCGTGAAACGTTTCAGGTTCTTAAATCTTTATCTACTCTGTCAAAGACACGGTCTGCTGATAGGAAACTGTGTCCCCAAACAGGGAACGCCAGAACGGTTGTAGCAATATTTGATGCAGCCAAAATATCAACATGTGTACCACATGCGAATTTTTGTTGTGGTATCCGCATCCATCCATGCAAAGTTTCTATTTCAGAAAAATCAACAGATAACAGTTATGTAAAGAGGCCAGAATATATTTCTGTTTATCCTCTTTGGGCTTTATTCTTAGTCCAGATAAAGAAATTAGGGTGTTTCGTATCCATGTCTGTGACGCAAAAAGAATACAATCCGATTTGCTTAAGATAAAAAGATTCTTGAATTGGCGTCTTTGGGAGCACCTGGATCTGTTGAAGGTCAAAGCAAATTGTAAAAATATTTTCAGGGGTTTCCTTAGCAAGAACAAAGGAGTATTTTTGCTCTAACTTTGTGAACACGAAAACAGTGATCACCAAAACATCCGCAAACTGTTTGCTCTACCATACCAGACATTTTGTTTTCATGCCAATGTATTAATAATTTAAAGAAGGAATAACATAGCAGAAAAAATAATTTCATTGGAGAATTATAGCTTTGTTTGGAACAAGTCCTAGGATTAGATTTGTCTAGTTTTGAATGGAAATTAAAAATCTATTTAATTTTATTCAGCCGTTAGGATGACATGTCTGGTTGTGTTCAAAAAGTCAGTTCTCGGTATTTTTTTAAGGTGGGATCGAACTGGTTTTGAATTAAAATATTTAGGGATTTCATAGATGTATACTTGGAGAGCCCGAAAAAAAATATAAAAAAATCGTTTAATGAGGACATGTATAGTTTTGTTCGCCACCTCCTCAATTATTAATGAACAAGTATGTATAGTCCATTTAATTTTTCATAAAAAATTTAAGATGTATAGTTAATTTAATTTTTGCATGAAAAATGGACGATGTATAGTCTATTTAATTTTCCCATTAAAAATGGATGATGTATAGTGCATTTAAATTTTTTGCATATAAAATAGGCTATGATTTTTTTTCGTTTGTTATATTTTTGTTGATATATTATATTTTTTTTTATTTATTTATACATATATATGTATGTGTGTATGTATATAAAAAATTTTCACCATTTTCTTCAGTATAACTTAATCCATATTAAACCCAAATTATTTTTCTTTTACTTTTATAAACAGCGTATCCTGGCCGTAAATTGGAAGTAATTCTTACTGGTATATCATCTATTAACTTCAAAATTCTCACTCATTAACTGACTGTTTTAAACGTTGCTGGAATGGTTTTAAGATAATGAATTAATTGGCTTTGTGGCAATTTTTAATTTGTGTATTTTTGATATTAAGTATTATAAACATATCGCTCCTTTATTCCAAAGTAGTAGCATCTCCAGAGTTAATCCTCATATTATTATTTACATTGTGTAAAAATTTCATACAAAATATCTTGTTCAATCAGCTCTTGAGAGAAAAATTAAATTTTATTTTTGCATTAAGTTGTCTGTAAACTTAAAACTTTAAACTCGTTTTCTGGTGAACTAGTTTTTTTGAGTCATGACTATGTTGCAATATATATTTACATTTATAATCAATAGCAGTAAAAGTAATAACTTGTATTATTATTATTGCATTTGTACACTAAATCATAAAGAGTCACAACTTAAAGTTAAAGTTTTGCATTTTTTTTATAAAAAAGTTAATTGAAGAAATCTATAACGACCTCAGCAATTTCTTTTGCAATATAGTATTCTTGAAGAATATAAAATACCATTATGCTTGTTTTTATATCACATACTTTTCGTCATTTGTACAGTAACTACAGTTGTTTGCAACTACTCAGCATCTAAAATTTTTTGAGTTGTGACTCTTTATGATTTAGTGTGGGATATGTATACTAGAATTTGTAATTGTTTAAATAAGTAAGCGAAAATATTAATAAATTATAAAAGAAATATGAATACAAATAATGATTTATTTTATTACAATTTTATTGTTGAAATATGTTTTTGCACAAAATACGAGCAGATTCACTTGCATTGTCTGGTTCTAAACATAAATGTGTTTTTGCGTAAGATGTCGATATTCGGATCGGGCACGTAGAATATGGTTAGTAGGGTCCCAGAGCGAAATCTGCACAGCCATTGCGGAGATAATCGTATACTCTGAATACAAAACAAAGCATGAAGCAGAAAAATTTTTTAGCTTAAACGCACTCTTATTTACTTAAAATTAGGCGTATTATATCTACCACACAAAAGTCCCCATTATGCTTTCTATCAACCAACAAAATTTCATACAATTATCTCGCAAAAGAACAAAAAACCAGAAAACTGTAACCAAAGCGAAGTAAGCGGAAATAAAAGTTTTTACACAACTTGTAACTCTCATACCTCGGGAACCGCTAGGTATTTTCGGATGAAATTTTTTCTAGATGAAAGACCGCAGCTTTAGCTTCAATAAAGGGGACCTTTGGACTTTCGAAATACAAAATAAAGCAATAAATAGAAGCAGTTTTTAGTTTACGCCCACTTTTATCGACTTAGAAATGGGCGTGGAAAAATTTTATTTTGCACAGAACATTCCGCATTACGTTCTCTATCAACCCACCAAATTTCATGAGTTAATCTCGAAAAACTACGGAGATATTGCAAGAAAACTAAAATTGTTCTTGGACCCGAAAAATGTTAAAATTTTTGCCATTTTTTTGTAAAACACCAGGTCAACAGAATTGGTAGGAGGTGGATTTCGGGAATTAATTTTTTTCAAAACGCTATAACTCAATTACCACTGGACCGATTTGGATGAATGTTTTATCATATAATAGATTCGATATTTGGCTACAAGATGGGCAAACTTTGGCCCGCCAGGTGGCCCCCATGTTAGTCAAAAAATGGAATTTAAGTTAATAACCCTTATATCTCCCAAAGTAATTGACGTGAAAAGTGCAATTGACTTCCTTACGAAGCGCGGAGTTCTGCTCTACAAAACTGCCAAATTTCATTTCTCTATCTTCACAACGTTCGGAGTTATTGATAATTTTCCAAAAACTGCAATCAAAGCGAAATTGCCGAAAACGCCTATTTTTATTGAAAATGTAACTCCCATATCTCGGGAACCGCTAAGTATATTTCGATGAAACTTTCTCTGGATGAAAGGCCACAGCTTCAGCTTCAATATAGAGGACTTTTAGAGGTTAAAAATACAAAATAAAGCATGACATAGAACCACTTTTTCGTTTACGCCCACTTTTAACGGCTTAAAATTGGGCGTGGCAAAATTTTATTTTCCACGAAAAATTCCCCATCATATCTTCTATTAACCGACAAAATTTCATAGAATTATCTCGAAAAACAACGGAGATATTACAAAAAACTGTAACCAAAGCGAAGTAACCGGAAATAAAAGTTTTTACTCAACTTTTTTTTAACTCTCATACCTCGGGAACCGCTGGGTATTTTCGGATGAAATTTTTTCTAGATGAAAGATCGCAGCTTCAGCTTCAATATAGGGGACCTTTGGACTTTCTAAATAAAAAATAAAGCAAGAAATAGAAGCAGTTTTTAGTTTACGCCCACTTTTATCGACTTAGAAATGGGCGTGGCAAAATTTTATTTTCCACAGGACATTCCGCATTACGTGCTCTATCAACCCACCAAATTTCATGAGTTAATCTCGAAAAACTACGGAGATATTGCAAGAAAACTAAAATTGTTCTTCTCTACAAAACTGCCAAATTTTATTTCTCTATCTTCACAACGTTCGGAGTTATTGATAATTTTCCAAAAATTGCAATCAAAGCGAAATTGCCGAAAACGCCTATTTTTATTAAAAATGTAACTTCCATATCTCGGGAACCGCTAAGTATATTTCGATGAAACTTTCTCTGGATGAAAGGTCACAGCTTCAGCTTAACAGCTTCAGCTTAACCTTTAGAGGTTAAAAATACAAAATAAAGCAAGAAATAGAAGCAGTTTTTAGCTTACGCCCACTTTTAACGGCTTAAAATTGGGCGTGGCAAAATTTAATTTTTTACGAAAAATTCCCCATCATACTTTCTATTAACCGACAAAATTTCATAGAATTATCTCGAAAAACAACGGAGATATTAGAAAAAACTGTAACCAAAGCGAAGTAACCGGAAATAAAAGCTTTAACTCAACTTGTAACTCTCATACCTCGGGAACCGCTGGGTATTTTCGGATGAAATTTTTTCTAGATGAAAGATCGCAGCTTCAGCTTCAATATAGGGGTCCTTTGGACTTTCTAAATACAAAATAAAGCAAGAAATAGAAGCAGTTTTTAGTTTACGCCCACTTTTATCGACTTAGAAATGGGCGTGGCAAAATTTTATTTTCCACAGGACATTCCGCATTACGTGCTCTATCAACCCACCAAATTTCATGAGTTAATCTCGAAAAACTACGGAGATATTGCAAGAAAACTAAAATTGTTCTTGGACCCGAAAAATTTGAAAATTTTTGCCTTTTTTTTTGTGAAACACCAGGTCAACAGAATTGGTAGGAGGTGGATTTCGGGAATTAATTTTTTTCAAAACGCTATAACTCAATTACCACTGGACCGATTTAGATGATTGTTTTACCATATAATAGATTCGATATTTGGCTACAAGATGGGCAAACTTTGGCCCGCCAGGTGGCCCCCATGTTAGTCAAAAAATGGAATTTAAGTTAATAACCCTTATATCTCCCAAAGTAATTGACGTGAAAAGTGCAATTGACTTCCTTACGAAGCGCGGAGTTCTGCTCTACAAAACTGCCAAATTTCATTTCTCTATCTTCACAACGTTCGGAGTTATTGATAATTTTCCAAAAACTGCAATCAAAGCGAAATTGCCGAAAACGCCTATTTTTATTGAAAATGTAACTCCCATATCTCGGGAACCGCTAAGTATATTTCGATGAAACTTTCTCTGGATGAAAGGCCACAGCTTCAGCTTCAATATAGAGGACTTTTAGAGGTTAAAAATACAAAATAAAGCATGACATAGAACCACTTTTTCGTTTACGCCCACTTTTAACGGCTTAAAATTGGGCGTGGCAAAATTTTATTTTCCACGAAAAATTCCCCATCATACTTTCTATTAACCGACAAAATTTCATAGAATTATCTCGAAAAACAACGGAGATATTACAAAAAACTGTAACCAAAGCGAAGTAACCGGAAATAAAAGTTTTTACTCAACTTGTAACTCTCATACCTCGGGAACCGCTGGGTATTTTCGGATGAAATTTTTTCTAGATGAAAGATCGCAGCTTCAGCTTCAATATAGGGGACCTTTGGACTTTCTAAATAAAAAATAAAGCAAAATATTGAAGTAGTTCTTAGTTTACGCCCACTTTTATCGACTTAAAAATGGGCGTGGCAAAATTTTATTTTCCACAGAACATTCCGCATTACGTTCTCTATCAACTCACCAAATTTCATGAGTTAATCTCGAAAAACTACGGAGATATTGCAAGAAAACTAAAATTGTTCTTGGACCCGAAAAATTTTAAAATTTTTGCCATTTTTTTTGTGAAACACCAGGTCAACAGAATTGGTAGGAGGTGGATTTCGGGAATTAATTTTTTTCAAAACGCTATAACTCAATTACCACTGGACCGATTTAGATGATTGTTTTACCATATAATAGATTCGATATTTGGCTACAAGAGGGGCAAACTTTGGCCCGCCAGGTGGCCACCCATGTTAGTCAAAAAATGGAATTTAAGTTAATAACCCTTATATCTCCCAAAGTAATTGACGTGAAAAGTGCGGTTGACTTCTTTACGAAGCGCGGAGTTCTTCTCTACAAAACTGCCAAATTTCATTTCTCTATCTTCACAACGTTCGGAGTTATTGATAATTTTCCAAAAATTGCAATCAAAGCGAAATTGCCGAAAACGCCTATTTTTATTAAAAATGTAACTCCCATATCTCGGGAACCGCTAAGTATATTTCGATGAAACTTTCTCTGGATGAAAGGTCACAGCTTCAGCTTCAATATAGAGGACCTTTAGAGGTTAAAAATACAAAATAAAGCAAGAAGTAGAAGCAGTTTTTAGTTTACGCCCACTTTTATCGACTTATAAATGGGCGCGGCAAAATTTTATTTTCCACAAGACATTCCGCATTACGTTCTCTATCAACCCACCAAATTTCATGAGTTAATCTCGAAAAACTACGGAGATATTGCAAGAAAATTAAAATTGTTCTTGGACCCGAAAAATTTTTAAATTTTTGCCATTTTTTTTGTGAAACACCAGGTCAACAGAATTGGTAGGAGGTGGATTTCGGGAATTAATTTTTTTCAAAACGCTATAACTCAATTACCACTGGACCGATTTAGATGATTGTTTTACCATATAATAGATTCGATATTTGGCTACAAGATGGGCAAACTTTGGCCCGCCAGGTGGCCCCCATGTTAGTCAAAAAATGGAATTTAAGTTAATAACCCTTATATCTCCCAAAGTAATTGACGTGAAAAGTGCAATTGACTTCCTTACGAAGCGCGGAGTTCTGCTCCACAAAACTGCCAAATTTCATTTCTCTATCTTCACAACGTTCGGAGTTATTGATAATTTTCCAAAAACTGCAATCAAAGCGAAATTGCCGAAAACGCCTATTTTTATTGAAAATGTAACTCCCATATCTCGGGAACCGCTAAGTATATTTCGATGAAACTTTCTCTGGATGAAAGGCCACAGCTTCAGCTTCAATATAGAGGACTTTTAGAGGTTAAAAATACAAAATAAAGCATGACATAGAACCACTTTTCCGTTTACGCCCACTTTTAACGGCTTAAAATTGGGCGTGGCTAAATTTTATTTTCCACGAAAAATTCCCCATCATACTTTCTATTAACCGACAAAATTTCATAGAATTATCTCGAAAAACAACGGAGATATTACAAAAAACTGTAACCAAAGCGAAGTAACCGGAAATAAAAGTTTTTACTCAACTTTTAACTCTCATACCTCGGGAACCGCTGGGTATTTTCGGATGAAATTTTTTCTAGATGAAAGATCGCAGCTTCTGCTTCAATATAGGGGACCTTTGGACTTTCTAAATAAAAAATAAAGCAAGAAATAGAAGCAGTTCTTAGTTTACGCCCACTTTTATCGACTTAAAAATGGGCGTGGCAAAATTTTATTTTCCACAGAACATTCCGCATTACGTTCTCTATCAACTCACCAAATTTCATGAGTTAATCTCGGAAAACTACGGAGATATTGCAAGAAAACTAAAATTGTTCTTGGACCCGAAAAATTTTAAAATTTTTGCCATTTTTTTGTGAAACACCAGGTCAACAGAATTGGTAGGAGGTGGATTTCGGGAATTAATTTTTTTCAAAACGCTATAACTCAATTACCACTGGACCGATTTAGATGATTATTTTACCATATAGTAGATTCGATATTTGGCTACAAGATGGGCAAACTTTGGCCCGCCAGGTGGACCGCCATGTTAGTCAAAAAATGGAATTTAAGTTAATAACCCTTATATCTCCCAAAGTAATTGACGTGAAAAGTGCAATTGACTTCTTTACGAAGCGCAGAGTTCTGCTCTACAAAACTGCCAAATTTCATTTCTCTATCTTCACAACGTTCGGAGTTATTGATAATTTTCCAAAAACTGCAATCAAAGCGAAATTGCCGAAAACGCCTATTTTTATTAAAAATGTAACTCCCATATCTCGGGAACCGCTAAGTATATTTCGATGAAACTTTCTCTGGATGAAAGGCCACAGCTTCAGCTTCAATATAGAGGATTTTTAGAGGTTAAAAATACAAAATAAAGCATGACATAGAACCAGTTTTTCGTTTACGCCCACTTTTAACGGCTTTAAATTGGGCGTGGCTAAATTTTATTTTCCACGAAAAATTCCCCATCATACTTTCTATTAACCGACAAAATTTCATAGAATTATCTCGAAAAACAACGGAGATATTACAAAAAACTGTAACCAAAGCGAAGTAACCGGAAATAAAAGTTTTTACTCAACTTGTAACTCTCATACCTCGGGAACCGCAGGGTATTTTCGGATGAAATTTTTTCTGGATGAAAGATCGCAGCTTCAGCTTCAATATAGGGGACCTTGGACTTTCTAAATACAAAATAAAGCAAGAAATAGAAGCAGTTTTTAGTTTACGTCCACTTTTATCGACTTAGAAATGGGCGTGGAAAAATTTTATTTTCCACAGGACGTTCCGCATTACGTTCTCTATCAGCCCACCAAATTTCATGAGTTAATCTCGAAAAACTACGGAGATATTGCAAGAAAACTAAAATTGTTCTTGGACCCGAAAAATTTTAAAATTTTTGCCATTTTTTTTGTGAAACACCAGGTCAACAGAATTGGTAGGAGGTGGATTTCGGGAATTAATTTTTTTCAAAACGCTATAACTCAATTAACACTGGACCGATTTAGATGATTGTTTTACCATATAATAGATTCGATATTTGGCTACAAGATGGGCAAACTTTGGCCCGCCAGGTGGACCGCCATGTTAGTCAAAAAATGGAATTTAAGTTAATAACCCTTATATCTCCCAAAGTAATTGACGTGAAAAGCGCAATTGACTTCTTTACGAAGCGCGGAGTTCTGCTCTACAAAACTGCCAAATTTCATTTCTCTATCTTCACAACGTTCGGAGTTATTGATAATTTTCCAAAAACTGCAATCAAAGCGAAATTGCCGAAAACGCCTATTTTTATTAAAAATGTAACTCCCATATCTCGGGAACCGCTAAGTATATTTCGATGAAACTTTCTCTGGATGAAAGGTCACAGCTTCAGCTTCAAGATAGAGGACCTTTAGAGGTTAAAAATACAAAATAAAGCATGACATAGAACCACTTTTTCGTTTACTCCCACTTTTAACGGCTTAAAATTGGGCGTGGCAAAATTTTATTTTCCACGAAAAATTCCCCATCATACTTTCTATTAACCGACAAAATTTCATAGAATTATCTCGAAAAACAACGGAGATATTACAAAAAACTGTAACCAAAGCGAAGTAACCGGAAATAAAAGTTTTTAGTCAACTTGTAACTCTCATACCTTGGGAACCGCTGGGTACTTTCGGATGAAATTTTTTCTGGATGAAAGATCGCAGCTTCTGCTTCAATATAGGGGACCTTTGGACTTTCTAAATAAAAAATAAAGCAAGAAATAGAAGCAGTTCTTAGTTTACGCCCACTTTTATCGACTTAAAAATGGGCGTGGCAAAATTTTATTTTCCACAGAACATTCCGCATTACGTTCTCTATCAACTCACCAAATTTCATGAGTTAATCTCGGAAAACTACGGAGATATTGCAAGAAAACTAAAATTGTTCTTGGACCCGAAAAATTTTAAAATTTTTGCCATTTTTTTGTGAAACACCAGGTCAACAGAATTGGTAGGAGGTGGATTTCGGGAATTAATTTTTTTCAAAACGCTATAACTCAATTACCACTGGACCGATTTAGATGATTATTTTACCATATAGTAGATTCGATATTTGGCTACAAGATGGGCAAACTTTGGCCCGCCAGGTGGACCGCCATGTTAGTCAAAAAATGGAATTTAAGTTAATAACCCTTATATCTCCCAAAGTAATTGACGTGAAAAGTGCAATTGACTTCTTTACGAAGCGCAGAGTTCTGCTCTACAAAACTGCCAAATTTCATTTCTCTATCTTCACAACGTTCGGAGTTATTGATAATTTTCCAAAAACTGCAATCAAAGCGAAATTGCCGAAAACGCCTATTTTTATTAAAAATGTAACTCCCATATCTCGGGAACCGCTAAGTATATTTCGATGAAACTTTCTCTGGATGAAAGGCCACAGCTTCAGCTTCAATATAGAGGATTTTTAGAGGTTAAAAATACAAAATAAAGCATGACATAGAACCAGTTTTTCGTTTACGCCCACTTTTAACGGCTTTAAATTGGGCGTGGCTAAATTTTATTTTCCACGAAAAATTCCCCATCATACTTTCTATTAACCGACAAAATTTCATAGAATTATCTCGAAAAACAACGGAGATATTACAAAAAACTGTAACCAAAGCGAAGTAACCGGAAATAAAAGTTTTTACTCAACTTGTAACTCTCATACCTCGGGAACCGCAGGGTATTTTCGGATGAAATTTTTTCTGGATGAAAGATCGCAGCTTCAGCTTCAATATAGGGGACCTTGGACTTTCTAAATACAAAATAAAGCAAGAAATAGAAGCAGTTTTTAGTTTACGTCCACTTTTATCGACTTAGAAATGGGCGTGGAAAAATTTTATTTTCCACAGGACGTTCCGCATTACGTTCTCTATCAGCCCACCAAATTTCATGAGTTAATCTCGAAAAACTACGGAGATATTGCAAGAAAACTAAAATTGTTCTTGGACCCGAAAAATTTTAAAATTTTTGCCATTTTTTTTGTGAAACACCAGGTCAACAGAATTGGTAGGAGGTGGATTTCGGGAATTAATTTTTTTCAAAACGCTATAACTCAATTAACACTGGACCGATTTAGATGATTGTTTTACCATATAATAGATTCGATATTTGGCTACAAGATGGGCAAACTTTGGCCCGCCAGGTGGACCGCCATGTTAGTCAAAAAATGGAATTTAAGTTAATAACCCTTATATCTCCCAAAGTAATTGACGTGAAAAGCGCAATTGACTTCTTTACGAAGCGCGGAGTTCTGCTCTACAAAACTGCCAAATTTCATTTCTCTATCTTCACAACGTTCGGAGTTATTGATAATTTTCCAAAAACTGCAATCAAAGCGAAATTGCCGAAAACGCCTATTTTTATTAAAAATGTAACTCCCATATCTCGGGAACCGCTAAGTATATTTCGATGAAACTTTCTCTGGATGAAAGGTCACAGCTTCAGCTTCAAGATAGAGGACCTTTAGAGGTTAAAAATACAAAATAAAGCATGACATAGAACCACTTTTTCGTTTACTCCCACTTTTAACGGCTTAAAATTGGGCGTGGCAAAATTTTATTTTCCACGAAAAATTCCCCATCATACTTTCTATTAACCGACAAAATTTCATAGAATTATCTCGAAAAACAACGGAGATATTACAAAAAACTGTAACCAAAGCG
The DNA here is from genome assembly GCA_944452675.1 of Tachina lurida. Lineage (NCBI taxonomy): Eukaryota > Metazoa > Arthropoda > Insecta > Diptera > Tachinidae > Tachina > Tachina lurida. The sequence goes on along the minus strand of OX101754.1, from coordinate 35,911,717 downwards.
AAGTAACCGGAAATAAAAGTTTTTAGTCAACTTGTAACTCTCATACCTTGGGAACCGCTGGGTACTTTCGGATGAAATTTTTTCTGGATGAAAGATCGCAGCTTCAGCTTCAATATAGGGGACCTTTGGACTTTCTAAATACAAAATAAAGCAAGAAATAGAAGCAGTTTTTAGTTTACGCCCACTTTTATCGACTTAGAAATGGGCGTGGCAAAATTTTATTTTCCACAGGACATTCCGCATTACGTTCTCTATCAGCCCACCAAATTTCATGAGTTAATCTCGAAAAACTACGGAGATATTGCAAGAAAACTAAAATTGTTCTTGGACCCGAAAAATTTTAAAATTTTTGCCATTTTTTTTGTGAAACACCAGGTCAACAGAATTGGTAGGAGGTGGATTTCGGGAATTAATTTTTTTCAAAACGCTATAACTCAATTAACACTGGACCGATTTAGATGATTGTTTTACCATATAATAGATTCGATATTTGGCTACAAGATGGGCAACTTTGGCCCGCCAGGTGGACCGCCATGTTAGTCAAAAAATGGAATTTAAGTTAATAACACTTATATCTCCCAAAGTAATTGACGTGAAAAGTGCAATTGACTTCTTTACGAAGCGCGGAGTTCTGCTCTACAAAACTGCCAAATTTCATTTCTCTATCTTCACAACGTTCGGAGTTATTGATAATTTTCCAAAAACTGCAATCAAAGCGAAATTGCCGAAAACGCCTATTTTTATTAAAAATGTAACTCCCATATCTCGGGAACCGCTAAGTATATTTCGATGAAACTTTCTCTGGATGAAAGGTCACAGCTTCAGCTTCAATATAGAGGACCTTTAGAGGTTAAAAATACAAAATAAAGCATGACATAGAACCAGTTTTTCGTTTACGCCCACTTTTAACGGCTTAAAATTGGGGGTGGCAAAATTTTATTTTCCACGAAAAATTCCCCATCATACTTTCTATTAACCGACAAAATTTCATAGAATTATCTCGAAAAACAACGGAGATATTACAAAAAACTGTAACCAAAGCGAAGTAACCGGAAATAAAAGTTTTTACTCAACTTGTAACTCTCATACCTCGGGAACCGCTGGGTATTTTCGGATGAAATTTTTTCTGGATGAAAGATCGCAGCTTCAGCTTCAATATAGGGGACCTTTGGACTTTCTAAATACAAAATAAAGCAAGAAATAGAAGCAGTTTTTAGTTTACGCCCACTTTTATCGACTTAGAAGTGAGCGTGGCAAAATTTTATTTTCCGCAGGTCATTCCGCATTACGTTCTCTATCAGCCCACCAAATTTCATGAGTTAATCTCGAAAAACTACGGAGATATTGCAAGAAAAATAAAATTGTTCTTGGACCCGAAAAATTTTAAAATTTTTGCCATTTTTTTTGTGAAACACCAGGTCAACAGAATTGGTAGGAGGTGGATTTCGGGAATTAATTTTTTTCAAAACGCTATAACTCAATTACCACTGGACCGATTTAGATGATTGTTTTACCATATAATAGATTCGATATTTGGCTACAAGATGGGCAAACTTTGGCCCGCCAGGTGGACCGCCATGTTAGTCAAAAAATGGAATTTAAGTTAATAACCCTTATATCTCCCAAAGTAATTGACGTGAAAAGTGCAATTGACTTCTTTACGAAGCGCGGAGTTCTGCTCTACAAAACTGCCAAATTTCATTTCTCTATCTTCACAACGTTCGGAGTTATTGATAATTTTCCAAAAACTGCAATCAAAGCGAAATTGCCGAAAACGCCTATTTTTATTAAAAATGTAACTCCCATATCTCGGGAACCGCTAAGTATATTTCGATGAAACTTTCTCTGGATGAAAGCCCACAGCTTCAGCTTCAATATAGAGGATTTTTAGAGGTTAAAAATACAAAATAAAGCATGACATAGAACCAGTTTTTCGTTTACGCCCACTTTTAACGGCTTTAAATTGGGCGTGGCTAAATTTTATTTTCCACGAAAAATTCCCCATCATACTTTCTATTAACCGACAAAATTTCATAGAATTATCTCGAAAAACAACGGAGATATTACAAAAAACTGTAACCAAAGCGAAGTAACCGGAAATAAAAGTTTTTACTCAACTTGTAACTCTCATACCTCGGGAACCGCTGGGTATTTTCGGATGAAATTTTTTCTAGATGAAAGATCGGAGCTTCAGCTTCAATATAGGGGACCTTTGGACTTTCTAAATACAAAATAAAGCAAGAAATAGAAGCAGTTTTTAGTTTACGCCCACTTTTATCGACTTAGAAATGGGCGTGGAAAAATTTTATTTTCCACAGGACATTCCGCATTACGTTCTCTATCAGCCCACCAAATTTCATGAGTTAATCTCGAAAAACTACGGAGATATTGCAAGAAAACTAAAATTGTTCTTGGACCCGAAAAATTTTAAAATTTTTGCCATTTTTTTTGTGAAACACCAGGTCAACAGAATTGGTAGGAGGTGGATTTCGGGAATTAATTTTTTTCAAAACGCTATAACTCAATTAACACTGGACCGATTTAGATGATTGTTTTACCATATAATAGATTCGATATTTGGCTACAAGATGGGCAAACTTTGGCCCGCCAGGTGGACCGCCATGTTAGTCAAAAAATGGAATTTAAGTTAATAACCCTTATATCTCCCAAAGTAATTGACGTGAAAAGTGCAATTGACTTCTTTACGAAGCGCGGAGTTCTGCTCTACAAAACTGCCAAATTTCATTTCTCTATCTTCACAACGTTCGGAGTTATTGATAATTTTCCAAAAACTGCAATCAAAGCGAAATTGCCGAAAACGCCTATTTTTATTAAAAATGTAACTCCCATATCTCGGGAACCGCTAAGTATATTTCGATGAAACTTTCTCTGGATGAAAGGTCACAGCTTCAGCTTCAATATAGAGGACCTTTAGAGGTTAAAAATACAAAATAAAGCATGACATAGAACCAGTTTTTCGTTTACGCCCACTTTTAACGGCTTAAAATTGGGCGTGGCAAAATTTTATTTTCCACGAAAAATTCCCCATCATACTTTCTATTAACCGACAAAATTTCATAGAATTATCTCGAAAAACAACGGAGATATTACAAAAAACTGTAACCAAAGCGAAGTAACCGGAAATAAAAGTTTTTACTCAACTTGTAACTCTCATACCTCGGGAACCGCTGGGTATTTTCGGATGAAATTTTTTCTGGATGAAAGATCGCAGCTTCAGCTTCAATATAGGGGACCTTTGGACTTTCTAAATACAAAATAAAGCAAGAAATAGAAGCAGTTTTTAGTTTACGCCCACTTTTATCGACTTAGAAGTGAGCGTGGCAAAATTTTATTTTCCGCAGGTCATTCCGCATTACGTTCTCTATCAGCCCACCAAATTTCATGAGTTAATCTCGAAAAACTACGGAGATATTGCAAGAAAAATAAAATTGTTCTTGGACCCGAAAAATTTTAAAATTTTTGCCATTTTTTTTGTGAAACACCAGGTCAACAGAATTGGTAGGAGGTGGATTTCGGGAATTAATTTTTTTCAAAACGCTATAACTCAATTACCACTGGACCGATTTAGATGATTGTTTTACCATATAATAGATTCGATATTTGGCTACAAGATGGGCAAACTTTGGCCCGCCAGGTGGACCGCCATGTTAGTCAAAAAATGGAATTTAAGTTAATAACCCTTATATCTCCCAAAGTAATTGACGTGAAAAGTGCAATTGACTTCTTTACGAAGCGCGGAGTTCTGCTCTACAAAACTGCCAAATTTCATTTCTCTATCTTCACAACGTTCGGAGTTATTGATAATTTTCCAAAAACTGCAATCAAAGCGAAATTGCCGAAAACGCCTATTTTTATTAAAAATGTAACTCCCATATCTCGGGAACCGCTAAGTATATTTCAATGAAACTTTCTCTGGATGAAAGGTCACAGCTTCAGCTTTAATATAGGGGACCTTTAGAGGTTAAAAATACAAAATAAAGCATGACATAGAACCACTTTTTCGTTTACGCCCACTTTTAACGGCTTAAAATTGGGAGTGGCAAAATTTTATTTTCCACGAAAAATTCCCCATCATACTTTCTATTAACCGACAAAATTTCATAGAATTATCTCGAAAAACAACGGAGATATTACAAAAAACTGTAACCAAAGCGAAGTAACCGGAAATAAAAGTTTTTACTCAACTTGTAACTCTCATACCTCGGGAACCGCTGGGTATTTTCGGATGAAATTTTTTCTGGATGAAAGATCGCAGCTTCAGCTTCAATATAGGGGACCTTTGGACTTTCTAAATACAAAATAAAGCAAGAAATAGAAGCAGTTTTTAGTTTACGTCCACTTTTATCGACTTAGAAATGGGCGTGGAAAAATTTTATTTTCCACAGGACATTCCGCATTACGTTCTCTATCAGCCCACCAAATTTCATGAGTTAATCTTGAAAAACTACGGAGATATTGCAAGAAAACTAAAATTGTTCTTGGACCCGAAAAATTTTAAAATTTTTGCCATTTTTTTTGTGAAACACCAGGTCAACAGAATTGGTAGGAGGTGGATTTCGGGAATTAATTTTTTTCAAAACGCTATAACTCAATTACCACTGGACCGATTTAGATGATTGTTTTACCATATAATAGATTCGATATTTGGCTACAAGATGGGCAAACTTTGGCCCGCCAGGTGGACCGCCATGTTAGTAAAAAAATGGAATTTAAGTTAATAACCCTTATATCTCCCAAAGTAATTGACGTGAAAAGTGCAATTGACTTCTTTACGAAGCGCGGAGTTCTGCTCTACAAAACTGCCAAATTTCATTTCTCTATCTTCACAACGTTCGGAGTTATTGATAATTTTCCAAAAACTGCAATCAAAGCGAAATTGCCGAAAACGCCTATTTTTATTAAAAATGTAACTCCCATATCTCGGGAACCGCTAAGTATATTTCGATGAAACTTTCTCTGGATGAAAGGCCACAGCTTCAGCTTCAATATAGAGGACTTTTAGAGGTTAAAAATACAAAATAAAGCATGACATAGAACCAGTTTTTCGTTTACGCCCACTTTTAACGGCTTTAAATTGGGCGTGGCTAAATTTTATTTTCCACGAAAAATTCCCCATCATACTTTCTATTAACCGACAAAATTTCATAGAATTATCTCGAAAAACAACGGAGATATTACAAAAAACTGTAACCAAAGCGAAGTAACCGGAAATAAAAGTTTTTAGTCAACTTGTAACTCTCATACCTCGGGAACCGCTGGGTATTTTTGGATGAAATTTTTTCTGGATGAAAGATCGCAGCTTCAGCTTCAATATAAGGGACCTTTGGACTTTCTAAAGACAAAATAAAGCAAGAAATAGAAGCAGTTTTTAGTTTACGTCCACTTTTATCGACTTAGAAATGGGCGTGGAAAAATTTTATTTTCCACAGGACGTTCCGCGTTACGTTCTCTATCAGCCCACCAAATTTCATGAGTTAATCTCGAAAAACTACGGAGATATTGCAAGAAAACTAAAATTGTTCTTGGACCCGAAAAATTTTAAAATTTTTGCCATTTTTTTTGTGAAACACCAGAATTGGTAGGAGGTGGATTTCGGGAATTAATTTTTTTCAAAACGCTATAACTCAATTACCACTGGACCGATTTAGATGATTATTTTACCATATAGTAGATTCGATATTTGGCTACAAGATGGGCAAACTTTGGCCCGCCAGGTGGACCGCCATGTTAGTCAAAAAATGGAATTTAAGTTAATAACCCTTATATCTCCCAAAGTAATTGACGTGAAAAGTGCAATTGACTTCTTTACGAAGCGCGGAGTTCTGCTCTACAAAACTGCCAAATTTCATTTCTCTATCTTCACAACGTTCGGAGTTATTGATAATTTTCCAAAAACTGCAATCAAAGCAAAATTGCCGAAAACGCCTATTTTTATTAAAAATGTAACTCCCATATCTCGGGAACCGCTAAGTATATTTCGATGAAACTTTCTCTGGATGAAAGGCCACAGCTTCAGCTTCAATATAGAGGACTTTTAGAGGTTAAAAATACAAAATAAAGCATGACATAGAACCAGTTTTTCGTTTACGCCCACTTTTAACGGCTTTAAATTGGGCGTGGCTAAATTTTATTTTCCACGAAAAATTCCCCATCATACTTTCTATTAACCGACAAAATTTCATAGAATTATCTCGAAAAACAAGGGAGATATTACAAAAAACTGTAACCAAAGCGAAGTAACCGGAAATAAAAGTTTTTAGTCAACTTGTAACTCTCATACCTCGGGAACCGCTGGGTATTTTTGGATGAAATTTTTTCTGGATGAAAGATCGCAGCTTCAGCTTCAATATAGGGGACCTTTGGACTTTCTAAATACAAAATAAAGCAAGAAATAGAAGCAGTTTTTAGTTTACGTCCACTTTTATCGACTTAGAAATGGGCGTGGAAAAATTTTATTTTCCACAGGACATTCCGCATTACGTTCTCTATCAGCCCACCAAATTTCATGAGTTAATCTCGAAAAACTACGGAGATATTGCAAGAAAACTAAAATTGTTCTTGGACCCGAAAAATTTTAAAATTTTTGCCATTTTTTTTGTGAAACACCAGGTCAACAGAATTGGAAGGAGGTGAATTTCGGGAATTAATTTTTTTCAAAACGCTATAACTCAATTACCACTGGACCGATTTAGATGATTGTTTTACCATATAATAGATTCGATATTTGGCTACAAGATGGGCAAACTTTGGCCCGCCAGGTGGACCGCCATGTTAGTCAAAAAATGGAATTTAAGTTAATAACCCTTATATCTCCCAAAGTAATTGACGTGAAAAGTGCAATTGACTTCTTTACGAAGCGCGGAGTTCTGCTCTACAAAACTGCCAAATTTCATTTCTCTATCTTCACAACGTTCGGAGTTATTGATAATTTTCCAAAAACTGCAATCAAAGCGAAATTGCCGAAAACGCCTATTTTTATTAAAAATGTAACTCCCATATCTCGGGAACCGCTAAGTATATTTCGATGAAACTTTCTCTGGATGAAAGGCCACAGCTTCAGCTTCAATATAGAGGACTTTTAGAGGTTAAAAATACAAAATAAAGCATGACATAGAACCAGTTTTTCGTTTACGCCCACTTTTAACGGCTTTAAATTGGGCGTGGCAAAATTTTATTTTCCACGAAAAATTCCCCATCATACTTTCTATTAACCGACAAAATTTCATAGAATTATCTCGAAAAACAACGGAGATATTACAAAAAACTGTAACCAAAGCGAAGTAACCGGAAATAAAAGTTTTTACTCAACTTTTTTTTAACTCTCATACCTCGGGAACCGCTGGGTATTTTCGGATGAAATTTTTTCTAGATGAAAGATCGCAGCTTCAGCTTCAATATAGGGGACCTTTGGACTTTCTAAATAAAAAATAAAGCAAGAAATAGAAGCAGTTTTTAGTTTACGCCCACTTTTATCGACTTAGAAATGGGCGTGGCAAAATTTTATTTTCCACAGGACATTCCGCATTACGTGCTCTATCAACCCACCAAATTTCATGAGTTAATCTCGAAAAACTACGGAGATATTGCAAGAAAACTAAAATTGTTCTTGGACCCGAAAAATTTTAAAATTTTTGCCATTTTTTTTGTGAAACACCAGGTCAACAGAATTGGTAGGAGGTGGATTTCGGGAATTAATTTTTTTCAAAACGCTATAACTCAATTAACACTGGACCGATTTAGATGATTGTTTTACCATATAGTAGATTCGATATTTGGCTACAAGATGGGCAAACTTTGGCCCGCCAGGTGGACCGCCATGTTAGTCAAAAAATGGAATTTAAGTTAATAACCCTTATATCTCCCAAAGTAATTGACGTGAAAAGCGCAATTGACTTCTTTACGAAGCGCGGAGTTCTGCTCTACAAAACTGCCAAATTTCATTTCTCTATCTTCACAACGTTCGGAGTTATTGATAATTTTCCAAAAACTGCAATCAAAGCGAAATTGCCGAAAACGCCTATTTTTATTAAAAATGTAACTCCCATATCTCGGGAACCGCTAAGTATATTTCGATGAAACTTTCTCTGGATGAAAGGTCACAGCTTCAGCTTCAATATAGAGGACCTTTAGAGGTTAAAAATACAAAATAAGGCATGACATAGAACCAGTTTTTCGTTTACGCCCACTTTTAACGGCTTAAAATTGGGCGTGGCAAAATTTTATTTTCCACGAAAAATTCCCCATCATACTTTCTATTAACCGACAAAATTTCATAGAATTATCTCGAAAAACAACGGAGATATTACAAAAAACTGTAACCAAAGCGAAGTAACCGGAAATAAAAGTTTTTAGTCAACTTGTAACTCTCATACCTCGGGAACCGCTGGGTATTTTCGGATGAAATTTTTTCTGGATGAAAGATCGCAGCTTCAGCTTCAATATAGGGGACCTTTGGACTTTCTAAATACAAAATAAAGCAAGAAATAGAAGCAGTTTTTAGTTTACGTCCACTTTTATCGACTTAGAAATGGGCGTGGAAAAATTTTATTTTCCACAGGACATTCCGCATTACGTTCTCTATCAGCCCACCAAATTTCATGAGTTAATCTCGAAAAACTACGGAGATATTGCAAGAAAACTAAAATTGTTCTTGGACCCGAAAAATTTTAAAATTTTTGCCATTTTTTTTGTGAAACACCAGGTCAACAGAATTGGAAGGAGGTGGATTTCGGGAATTAATTTTTTTCAAAACGCTATAACTCAATTACCACTGGACCGATTTAGATGATTGTTTTACCATATAATAGATTCGATATTTGGCTACAAGATGGGCAAACTTTGGCCCGCCAGGTGGACCGCCATGTTAGTCAAAAAATGGAATTTAAGTTAATAACCCTTATATCTCCCAAAGTAATTGACGTGAAAAGTGCAATTGACTTCTTTACGAAGCGCGGAGTTCTGCTCTACAAAACTGCCAAATTTCATTTCTCTATCTTCACAACGTTCGGAGTTATTGATAATTTTCCAAAAACTGCAATCAAAGCGAAATTGCCGAAAACGCCTATTTTTATTAAAAATGTAACTCCCATATCTCGGGAACCGCTAAGTATATTTCGATGAAACTTTCTCTGGATGAAAGGTCACAGCTTCAGCTTCAATATAGAGGACCTTTAGAGGTTAAAAATACAAAATAAAGCATGACATAGAACCAGTTTTTCGTTTACGCCCACTTTTAACGGCTTAAAATTGGGCGTGGCAAAATTTTATTTTCCACGAAAAATTCCCCATCATACCTTCTATTAACCGACAAAATTTCATAGAATTATCTCGAAAAACAACGGAGATATTACAAAAAACTGTAACCAAAGCGAAGTAACCGGAAATAAAAGTTTTTACTCAACTTGTAACTCTCATACCTCGGGAACCGCTGGGTATTTTCGGATGAAATTTTTTCTGGATGAAAGATCGCAGCTTCAGCTTCAATATAGGGGACCTTTGGACTTTCTAAATTCAAAATAAAGCAAGAAATAGAAGCAGTTTTTAGTTTACGCCCACTTTTATCGACTTAGAAGTGAGCATGGCAAAATTTTATTTTCCGCAGGTCATTCCGCATTACGTTCTCTATCAGCCCACCAAATTTCATGAGTTAATCTCGAAAAACTACGGAGATATTGCAAGAAAAATAAAATTGTTCTTGGACCCGAAAAATTTTAAAATTTTTGCCATTTTTTTTGTGAAACACCAGGTCAACAGAATTGGTAGGAGGTGGATTTCGGGAATTCATTTTTTTCAAAACGCTATAACTCAATTACCACTGGACCGATTTAGATGATTGTTTTACCATATAAGAGATTCGATATTTGGCTACAAGATGGGCAAACTTTGGCCCGCCAGGTGGCCCCCCATGTTAGTCAAAAAATGGAATTTAAGTTAATAACCCTTATATCTCCCAAAGTAATTGACGTGAAAAGTGCAATTGACTTCTTTACGAAGCGCGGAGTTCTGCTCTACAAAACTGCCAAATTTCATTTCTCTATCTTCACAACGTTCGGAGTTATTGATAATTTTCCAAAAACTGCAATCAAAGCGAAATTGCCGAAAACGCCTATTTTTATTGAAAATGTAACTCCCATATCTCGGGAACCGCTAAGTATATTTCGATGAAACTTTCTCTGGATGAAAGGCCACAGCTTCAGCTTCAATATAGAGGACTTTTAGAGGTTAAAAATACAAAATAAAGCATGACATAGAACCAGTTTTTCGTTTACGCCCACTTTTAACGGCTTAAAATTGGGCGTGGCAAAATTTTATTTTCCACGAAAAATTCCCCATCATACTTTCTATTAACCGACAAAATTTCATAGAATTATCTCGAAAAACAACGGAGATATTACAAAAAACTGTAACCAAAGCGAAGTAACCGGAAATAAAAGTTTTTAGTCAACTTGTAACTCTCATACCTCGGGAACCGCTGGGTATTTACGGATGAAATTTTTTCTGGACTTTCTAAATACAAAATAAAGCAAGAAATAGAAGCAGTTTTTAGTTTACGCCCACTTTTATCGACTTAGAAATGGGCGTGGAAAAATTTTATTTTCCACAGGACATTCCGCATTACGTTCTCTATCAGCCCACCAAATTTCATGAGTTAATCTCGAAAAACTACGGAGATATTGCAAGAAAACTAAAATTGTTCTTGGACCCGAAAAATTTTAAAATTTTTGCCATTTTTTTTGTGAAACACCAGGTCAACAGAATTGGTAGGAGGTGGATTTCGGGAATTAATTTTTTTCAAAACGCTATAACTCAATTACCACTGGACCGATTTAGATGATTATTTTACCATATAGTAGATTCGATATTTGGCTACAAGATGGGCAAACTTTGGCCCGCCAGGTGGACCGCCATGTTAGTCAAAAAATGGAATTTAAGTTAATAACCCTTATATCTCCCAAAGTAATTGACGTGAAAAGTGCAATTGACTTCTTTACGAAGCGCGGAGTTCTGCTCTACAAAACTGCCAAATTTCATTTCTCTATCTTCACAACGTTCGGAGTTATTGATAATTTTCCAAAAACTGCAATCAAAGCGAAATTGCCGAAAACGTCTATTTTTATTAAAAATGTAACTCCCATATCTCGGGAACCGCTAAGTATATTTCGATGAAACTTTCTCTGGATGAAAGGCCACAGCTTCAGCTTCAATATAGAGGACTTTTAGAGGTTAAAAATACAAAATAAAGCATGACATAGAACCAGTTTTTCGTTTACGCCCACTTTTAACGGCTTAAAATTGGGCGTGGCAAAATTTTATTTTCCACGAAAAATTCCCCATCATACTTTCTATTAACCGACAAAATTTCATAGAATTATCTCGAAAAACAACGGAGATATTACAAAAAACTGTAACCAAAGCGAAGTAACCGGAAATAAAAGTTTTTACTCAACTTGTAACTCTCATACCTCGGGAACCGCTGGGTATTTTCGGATGAAATTTTTTCTGGATGAAAGATCGCAGCTTCAGCTTCAATATAAGGGACCTTTGGACTTTCTAAAGACAAAATAAAGCAAGAAATAGAAGCAGTTTTTAGTTTACGTCCACTTTTATCGACTTAGAAATGGGCGTGGAAAAATTTTATTTTCCACAGGACGTTCCGCGTTACGTTCTCTATCAGCCCACCAAATTTCATGAGTTAATCTCGAAAAACTACGGAGATATTGCAAGAAAACTAAAATTGTTCTTGGACCCGAAAAATTTTAAAATTTTTGCCATTTTTTTTGTGAAACACCAGAATTGGTAGGAGGTGGATTTCGGGAATTAATTTTTTTCAAAACGCTATAACTCAATTACCACTGGACCGATTTAGATGATTATTTTACCATATAGTAGATTCGATATTTGGCTACAAGATGGGCAAACTTTGGCCCGCCAGGTGGACCGCCATGTTAGTCAAAAAATGGAATTTAAGTTAATAACCCTTATATCTCCCAAAGTAATTGACGTGAAAAGTGCAATTGACTTCTTTACGAAGCGCGGAGTTCTGCTCTACAAAACTGCCAAATTTCATTTCTCTATCTTCACAACGTTCGGAGTTATTGATAATTTTCCAAAAACTGCAATCAAAGCGAAATTGCCGAAAACGTCTATTTTTATTAAAAATGTAACTCCCATATCTCGGGAACCGCTAAGTATATTTCGATGAAACTTTCTCTGGATGAAAGGCCACAGCTTCAGCTTCAATATAGAGCACTTTTAGAGGTTAAAAATACAAAATAAAGCATGACATAGAACCAGTTTTTCGTTTACGCCCACTTTTAACGGCTTTAAATTGGGCGTGGCTAAATTTTATTTTCCACGAAAAATTCCCCATCATACTTTCTATTAACCGACAAAATTTCATAGAATTATCTCGAAAAACAACGGAGATATTACAAAAAACTGTAACCAAAGCGAAGTAACCGGAAATAAAAGTTTTTAGTCAACTTGTAACTCTCATACCTCGGGAACCGCTGGGTATTTTTGGATGAAATTTTTTCTGGATGAAAGATCGCAGCTTCAGCTTCAATATAGGGGACCTTTGGACTTTCTAAATACAAAATAAAGCAAGAAATAGAAGCAGTTTTTAGTTTACGCCCACTTTGGACCCGAAAAATTTTAAAATTTTTGCCATTTTTTTTGTGAAACACCAGGTCAACAGAATTGGTAGGAGGTGGATTTCGGGAATTAATTTTTTTCAAAACGCTATAACTCAATTACCACTGGACCGATTTAGATGATTATTTTACCATATAATAGATTCGATATTTGGCTACAAGATGGGCAAACTTTGGCCCGCCAGGTGGACCGCCATGTTAGTCAAAAAATGGAATTTAAGTTAATAATAATAATTTCATTTCTCTATCTTCACAACGTTCGGAGTTATTGATAATTTTCCAAAAACTGCAATCAAAGCGAAATTGCCGAAAACGCCTATTTTTATTAAAAATGTAACTCCCATATCTCGGGAACCGCTAAGTATATTTCGATGAAACTTTCTCTGGATGAAAGGTCACAGCTTCAGCTTTAATATAGGGGACCTTTAGAGGTTAAAAATACAAAATAAAGCATGACATAGAACCACTTTTTCGTTTACGCCCACTTTTAACGGCTTAAAATTGGGCGTGGCAAAATTTTATTTTCCACGAAAAATTCCCCATCATACTTTCTATTAACCGACAAAATTTCATAGAATTATCTCGAAAAACAACGGAGATATTACAAAAAACTGTAACCAAAGCGAAGTAACCGGAAATAAAAGTTTTTAGTCAACTTGTAACTCTCATACCTCGGGAACCGCTGGGTATTTTTGGATGAAATTTTTTCTGGATGAAAGATCGCAGCTTCAGCTTCAATATAGGGGACCTTTGGACTTTCTAAAGACAAAATAAAGCAAGAAATAGAAGCAGTTTTTAGTTTACGTCCACTTTTATCGACTTAGAAATGGGCGTGGAAAAATTTTATTTTCCACAGGACGTTCCGCATTACGTTCTCTATCAGCCCACCAAATTTCATGAGTTAATCTCGAAAAACTACGGAGATATTGCAAGAAAACTAAAATTGTTCTTGGACCCGAAAAATTTTAAAATTTTTGCCATTTTTTTTGTGAAACACCAGGTCAACAGAATTGGTAGGAGGTGGATTTCGGGAATTAATTTTTTTCAAAACGCTATAACTCAATTAACACTGGACCGATTTAGATGATTGTTTTACCATATAGTAGATTCGATATTTGGCTACAAGATGGGCAAACTTTGGCCCGCCAGGTGGACCGCCATGTTAGTCAAAAAATGGAATTTAAGTTAATAACCCTTATATCTCCCAAAGTAATTGACGTGAAAAGCGCAATTGACTTCTTTACGAAGCGCGGAGTTCTGCTCTACAAAACTGCCAAATTTCATTTCTCTATCTTCACAACGTTCGGAGTTATTGATAATTTTCCAAAAACTGCAATCAAAGCGAAATTGCCGAAAACGCCTATTTTTATTAAAAATGTAACTCCCATATCTCGGGAACCGCTAAGTATATTTCGATGAAACTTTCTCTGGATGAAAGGTCACAGCTTCAGCTTCAATATAGAGGACCTTTAGAGGTTAAAAATACAAAATAAGGCATGACATAGAACCAGTTTTTCGTTTACGCCCACTTTTAACGGCTTAAAATTGGGCGTGGCAAAATTTTATTTTCCACGAAAAATTCCCCATCATACTTTCTATTAACCGACAAAATTTCATAGAATTATCTCGAAAAACAACGGAGATATTACAAAAAACTGTAACCAAAGCGAAGTAACCGGAAATAAAAGTTTTTAGTCAACTTGTAACTCTCATACCTCGGGAACCGCTGGGTATTTTCGGATGAAATTTTTTCTGGATGAAAGATCGCAGCTTCAGCTTCAATATAGGGGACCTTTGGACTTTCTAAATACAAAATAAAGCAAGAAATAGAAGCAGTTTTTAGTTTACGTCCACTTTTATCGACTTAGAAATGGGCGTGGAAAAATTTTATTTTCCACAGGACATTCCGCATTACGTTCTCTATCAGCCCACCAAATTTCATGAGTTAATCTCGAAAAACTACGGAGATATTGCAAGAAAACTAAAATTGTTCTTGGACCCGAAAAATTTTAAAATTTTTGCCATTTTTTTTGTGAAACACCAGGTCAACAGAATTGGAAGGAGGTGGATTTCGGGAATTAATTTTTTTCAAAACGCTATAACTCAATTACCACTGGACCGATTTAGATGATTGTTTTACCATATAATAGATTCGATATTTGGCTACAAGATGGGCAAACTTTGGCCCGCCAGGTGGACCGCCATGTTAGTCAAAAAATGGAATTTAAGTTAATAACCCTTATATCTCCCAAAGTAATTGACGTGAAAAGTGCAATTGACTTCTTTACGAAGCGCGGAGTTCTGCTCTACAAAACTGCCAAATTTCATTTCTCTATCTTCACAACGTTCGGAGTTATTGATAATTTTCCAAAAACTGCAATCAAAGCGAAATTGCCGAAAACGCCTATTTTTATTAAAAATGTAACTCCCATATCTCGGGAACCGCTAAGTATATTTCGATGAAACTTTCTCTGGATGAAAGGTCACAGCTTCAGCTTCAATATAGAGGACCTTTAGAGGTTAAAAATACAAAATAAAGCATGACATAGAACCAGTTTTTCGTTTACGCCCACTTTTAACGGCTTAAAATTGGGCGTGGCAAAATTTTATTTTCCACGAAAAATTCCCCATCATACCTTCTATTAACCGACAAAATTTCATAGAATTATCTCGAAAAACAACGGAGATATTACAAAAAACTGTAACCAAAGCGAAGTAACCGGAAATAAAAGTTTTTACTCAACTTGTAACTCTCATACCTCGGGAACCGCTGGGTATTTTCGGATGAAATTTTTTCTGGATGAAAGATCGCAGCTTCAGCTTCAATATAGGGGACCTTTGGACTTTCTAAATTCAAAATAAAGCAAGAAATAGAAGCAGTTTTTAGTTTACGCCCACTTTTATCGACTTAGAAGTGAGCGTGGCAAAATTTTATTTTCCGCAGGTCATTCCGCATTACGTTCTCTATCAGCCCACCAAATTTTATGAGTTAATCTCGAAAAACTACGGAGATATTGCAAGAAAACTAAAATTGTACTTGGACCCGAAAAATTTTAAAATTTTTGCCATTTTTTTTGTGAAACACCAGGTCAACAGAATTGGTAGGAGGTGGATTTCGGGAATTAATTTTTTTCAAAACGCTATAACTCAATTACCACTGGACCGATTTAGATGATTATTTTACCATATAGTAGATTCGATATTTGGCTACAAGATGGGCAAACTTTGGCCCGCCAGGTGGACCGCCATGTTAGTCAAAAAATGGAATTTAAGTTAATAACCCTTATATCTCCCAAAGTAATTGACGTGAAAAGTGCAATTGACTTCTTTACGAAGCGCGGAGTTCTGCTCTACAAAACTGCCAAATTTCATTTCTCTATCTTCACAACGTTCGGAGTTATTGATAATTTTCCAAAAACTGCAATCAAAGCGAAATTGCCGAAAACGCCTATTTTTATTAAAAATGTAACTCCCATATCTCGGGAACCGCTAAGTATATTTCGATGAAACTTTCTCTGGATGAAAGGCCACAGCTTCAGCTTCAATATAGAGGACTTTTAGAGGTTAAAAATACAAAATAAAGCATGACATAGAACCAGTTTTTCGTTTACGCCCACTTTTAACGGCTTTAAATTAGGCGTGGCTAAATTTTATTTAACACGAAAAATTCCCCATCATACTTTCTATTAACCGACAAAATTTCATAGAATTATCTCGAAAAACAACGGAGATATTACAAAAAACTGTAACCAAAGCGAAGTAACCGGAAATAAAAGTTTTTAGTCAACTTGTAACTCTCATACCTCGGGAACCGCTGGGTATTTTTGGATGAAATTTTTTCTGGATGAAAGATCGCAGCTTCAGCTTCAATATAGGGGACCTTTGGACTTTCTAAATACAAAATAAAGCAAGAAATAGAAGCAGTTTTTAGTTTACGTCCACTTTTATCGACTTAGAAATGGGCGTAGAAAAATTTTATTTTCCACAGGACGTTCCGCATTACGTTCTCTATCAGCCCACCAAATTTCATGAGTTAATCTCGAAAAACTACGGAGATATTGCAAGAAAACTAAAATTGTTCTTGGACCCGAAAAATTTTAAAATTTTTGCCATTTTTTTTGTGAAACACCAGGTCAACAGAATTGATAGGAGGTGGATTTCGGGAATTAATTTTTTTCAAAACGCTATAACTCAATTACCACTGGACCGATTTAGATGACTGTTTTACCATATAATAGATTCGATATTTGGCTACAAGATGGGCAAACTTTGGCCCGCCAGGTGGACCGCCATGTTAGTCAAAAAATGGAATTTAAGTTAATAACCCTTATATCTACCAAAGTAATTGACGTGAAAAGTGCAATTGACTTCTTTACGAAGCGCGGAGTTCTGCTCTACAAAACTGCCAAATTTCATTTCTCTATCTTCACAACGTTCGGAGTTATTGATAATTTTCCAAAAACTGCAATCAAAGCGAAATTGCCGAAAACGCCTATTTTTATTAAAAATTTAACTCCCATATCTCGGGAACCGCTAAGTATATTTCGATGAAACTTTCTCTGGATGAAAGGTCACAGCTTCAGCTTCAATATAGAGGACCTTTAGAGGTTAAAAATACAAAATAAAGCATGACATAGAACCACTTTTTCGTTTACGCCCACTTTTACGGCTTAAAATTGGGCGTGGCAAAATTTTATTTTCCACGAAAAATTCCCCATCATACTTTATATTAACCGACAAAATTTCATAGAATTATCTCGAAAAACAACGGAGATATTACAAAAAAACTGTAACCAAAGCGAAGTAACCGGAAATAAAAGTTTTTAGTCATCGGGAACCGCTGGGTATTTTCGGATGAAATTTTTTCTGGATGAATGATCGCAGCTTCAGCTTCAATATAGGGGACCTTTGGACTTTCTAAATACAAAATAAAGCAAGAAATAGAAGCAGTTTTTAGTTTACGCCCACTTTTATCGACTTAGAAGTGGGCGTGCCAAAATTTTATTTTCCACAGGTCATTCCGCATTACGTTCTCTATCAGCCCACCAAATTTCATGAGTTAATCTCGAAAAACTACGGAGATATTGCAAGAAAACTAAAATTGTTCTTGGACCCGAAAAATTTTAATTTTTTCACACAGGACATTCCGCATTACGTTCTCTATCAACATACCAAATTTCATGAGTTAATCTCGAAAAACTACGGAGATATTGCAAGAAAACTAAAATTGTTCTTGGACCCGAAAAATTTTAAAATTTTTGCCATTTTTTTTGTGAAACACCAGGTCAACAGAATTGGTAGGAGGTGGATTTCGGGAATTAAATTTTTTCAAAACGCTATAACTCAATTACCACTGGACCAATTTAGATGATTGCTCTACCATATAATAGACTCGATATTTGGCTACAAGATGGGCAAACTTTGGCCCGCCAGGTGGCCCCCCATGTTAGTCAAAAAATGGAATTTAAGTTAATAACCCTTATATCTCCCAAAGTAAATGACGTGAAAAGTGCAATTGACTTCTTTACGAAGCGCGGAGTTCTGCTCTACAAAACTGCCAAATTTCATTTCTCTATCTTCACAACGTTCGGAGTTATTGATAATTTTCCAAAAACTGCTATCAAAGCGAAATTGCCGAAAACGCCTATTTTTATTGAAAATGTAACTCCCATATCTCGGGAACCGCTAAGTATATTTCGATGAAACTTTCTCTGGATGAAAGGCCACAACTTCAGCTTCAATATAGAGGACTTTTAGAGGTTAAAAATACAAAATAAAGCATGACATAGAACCAATTTTTCGTTGACGCCCACTTTTAACGGCTTAAAATTGGGCGTGGCAAAATTTTATTTTCCACGAAAAATTCCCCATCATACTTTCTATTAACCGACAAAATTTCATAGAATTATCTCGAAAAACAACGGAGATATTACAAAAAACTGTAACCAAAGCGAAGTAACCGGAAATAAAAGTTTTTAGTCAACTTGTAACTCTCATACCTCGGGAACCGCTGGGTATTTTCGGATGAAATTTTTTCTGGATGAAAGATCACAGCTTCAGCTTCAATATAGGGGACCTTTGGACTTTCTAAATACAAAATAAAGCAAGAAATAGAAGCAGTTTTTAGTTTACGCCCACTTTTATCGACTTAAAAATGGGCGTGGCAAACTTTTATTTTCCACAGAACATTCCGCATTACGTTCTCTATCAACCCACCAAATTTCATGAGTTAATCTCGAAAAACTACGGAGATATTGCAAGAAAACTAAAATTGTTCTTGGACCCGAAAAATTTTAAAATTTTTGCCATTTTTTTTGTGAAACACCAGGTCAACAGAATTGGTAGGAGGTGGATTTCGGGAATTATTTTTTTTCAAAACGCTATAACTGAATTACCACTGGACCGATTTAGATGATTGTTTTACCATATAATAGATTCGATATTTGGCTACAAGATGGGCAAACTTTGGCCCGCCAGGTGGGCCCCCATGTTAGTCAAAAAATGGAATTTAAGTTAATAACCCTTATATCTCCCAAAGTGATTGACGTGAAAAGTGCAATTGACTTCTTTACGAAGCGGGGAGTTCTTCTCTACAAAACTGCCAAATTTCATTTCTCTATCTTCACAACGTTCGGAGTTATTGATAATTTTCCAAAAACTGCAATCAAAGCGAAATTGCCGCAAACGCCTATTTTTATTAAAAATGTAATTCCCATATCTCGGGAACCGCTAAGTATATTTCGATGAAACTTTCTCTGGATGAAAGGTCACAGCTTCAGCTTCAATATAGAGGACCTTTAGAGGTTAAAAATACAAAATAAAGCATGACATAGAACCACTTTTTCGTTTACGCCCACTTTTAACGGCTTTAAATTGGGCGTGGCAAAATTTTATTTTCCATGAAAAATTCCCCATCATACTTTATATTAACCGACAAAATTTCATAGAATTATCTCGAAAAACAACGGAGATATTAGAAGAAACTGTAACCAAAGCGAAGTAACCGGAAATAAAAGTTTTTATTTGTAACTCTCATACCTCGGGAACCGCTAGGTATTTTCGGATGAAATTTTTTCTAGATGAAAGATCGCAGATTCAGCTTCAATATAGGGGACCTTTGGACTTTCTAAATACAAAATAAAGCAAGAAATAGAAGCAGTTTTTAGTTTACGCCCACTTTTATTGACTTAGAAATGGGCGTGGCAAAATTTTATTTTCCACAGGACATTCCGCATTACGTTCTCTATCAACCCACCAAATTTCATGAGTTAATCTCGAGGGTGGCGTTGGCTGAAGTAGTTAGCACGTTGACTACAAAACCGAAGGTCCTGGGTTCAATCCCTGTATCCGACAGTCATTAAATAACAACACCACGCATTTTTCTGATGTGCATTTGTATCAGTTGTTGTAGGAAAGTTCAAGTGATGAAGGCATAGTCACTGGTCACTGAACTATACCGACTTCAGCAGATACTAGTCCTAATGTAACATCAGAGCGCCCTCCTTCGTTGTGTAGCAAAATCATCGGCGAAGTAAAATAATCAATAAAATGGCTACAAGACACAGCTTCAAAAAATTAATAAGCCCCATTTAACATCAGAGAGGCGCTACAACACTGCATTATTAAAAACGTGCGAAAAGCAGAGTTGTAAAATAATGAAGCTTTCCTCTATCTCTTCTTTCACCACCTGTCTTCTCTCTCACTATCCCTTTCCTAAAGAAGGTAACACCTAGTATTAGCAGTAGGCATTAATTGCCTGAGTGTTACTTCTCTTTAAAAAAAAAAAAAAAAAATCTCGAAAAACTACGGAGATATTGCAAGAAAACTAAAATTGTTCTTGGACCCGAAAAATTTTAAAATTTTTGCCATTTTTTTTGTGAAACACCAGGTCAACAGAATTGGTAGGAGCTGGATTTCGGGAATTATTTTTTTTCAAAACGCTATACCTCAATTACCACTGGACCGATTTAGATGATTGTTTTACCATATAATAGATTCGATATTTGGCTACCGGATGGGCAAACTTTGGCCCGGCAGGTGGCCCCCCATGTTAGTCAAAAAATGGAATTTAAGTTAATAACCCTTATATCTCCCAAAGTAATTGACGTGAAAAGTGCAATTGACTTCTTTACGTAGCGCGGAATTCTGCTCTACAAAACTGCCAAATTTCATTTCTCTATCTTCACAACGTTCGGAGTTATTGATAATTTTCCAAAAACTGCAATCAAAGCGAAATTGCCGAAAACGCCTATTTTTATTAAAAATGTAACTCCCATATCTCTGGAACCGCTAAGTATATTTCGATGAAACTTTCTCTGGATGAAAGGTCACAGCTTCAGCTTCAATATAGAGGACCTTTAGAGGTTAAAAATACGAAATAAAGCATGACATAGAACCAGTTTTTCGTTGACGCCCACTTTTAACGGCTTAAAATTGAGCGTGGCAAAATTTAATTTTCCACGAAAAATTCCTCATCATACTTTCTATTAACCGACAAAATTTCATAGAATTATCTCGAAAACCAACGGAGATATTAGAAAAAACTGTAACCAAAGCGAAGTAACGGGAAATAAAAGTTTTTACTCAACTTGTAACTCTCATACCTCGGGAACCGCTAAGTATATTTCGATGAAATTTGTTCTAGATGAAAGATCGCAGCTTCAGCTTCAATATAGAGGACCTTTAGAGGTTAAAAATACGAAATAAAGCATGACATAGAACCAGTTTTTCGTTTACGCCCACTTTTAACGGTTTAAAATTGGGCGTGGCAAAATTTAATTTTCCACGAAAAATTTCCCATCATACTTTCTATTAACCGACAAAATTTCATAGAATTATCTCGAAAAACAACGGAGATATTACAAAAAACTGTAACCAAAGCGAAGTAACCGGAAATAAAAGTTTTTAGTCAACTTGTAACTCTCATACCTCGGGAACCGCTGGGTATTTTCGGATGAAATTTTTTCTGGATGAAAGATCACAGCTTCAGCTTCAATATAGGGGACCTTTGGACTTTCTAAATACAAAATAAAGCAAGAAATAGAAGCAGTTTTTAGTTTACGCCCACTTTTATCGACTTAAAAATGGGCGTGGCAAAATTTTATTTTCCACAGAACATTCCGCATTACGTTCTCTATCAACCCACCAAATTTCATGAGTTAATCTCGAAAAACTACGGAGATATTGCAAGAAAACTAAAATTGTTCTTGGACCCGAAAAATTTTAAAATTTTTGCCATTTTTTTTGTGAAACACCAGGTCAACAGAATTGGTAGGAGGTGGATTTCGGGAATTAATTTTTTTCAAAACGCTATAACTGAATTACCACTGGACCGATTTAGATGATTGTTTTACCATATAATAGATTCGATATTTGGCTACAAGATGGGCAAATTTTGGCCCGCCAGGTGGGCCCCCATGTTAGTCAAAAAATGGAATTTAAGTTAATAACCCTTATATCTACCAAAATAATTGACGTGAAAAGTGCAATTGACTTCTTTACGAAGCGCGGAGTTCTGCTCTACAAAACTGCCAAATTTCATTTCTCTATCTTCACAACGTTCGGAGTTATTGATAATTTTCCAAAAACTGCTATCAAAGCGAAATTGCCGAAAAGGCCTATTTTTATTGAAAATGTAACTCCCATATCTCGGGAACCGCTAAGTATATTTCGATAAAACTTTCTCTGGATGAAAGGTCACAGCTTCAGCTTCAATATAGAGGACCTTTAGAGGTTAAAAATACAAAATAAAGCATGACATAGAACCACTTTTTCGTTTACGCCCACTTTAAACGGCTTTAAATTGGGCGTGGCAAAATTTTATTTACCACGAAAAATTCCCCATCATACTTTATATTAACCGACAAAATTTCATAGAATTATCTCGAAAAACAACGGAGATATTAGAAGAAACTGTAACCAAAGCGAAGTAACCGGAAATAAAAGTTTTTACTTGTAACTCTCATACCTCGGGAACCGCTAGGTATTTTCGGATGAAATTTTTTCTGGATGAAAGATCGCAGATTCAGCTTCAATATAGGGGACCTTTGGACTTTCTAAATACAAAATAAAGCAAGAAATAGAAGCAGTTTTTAGTTTACGCCCACTTTTATTGACTTAAGAAATGGGCGTGGCAAAATTTTATTTTCCACAGGACATTTCGCATTACGTTCTCTATCAACCCACCAAATTTCATAAGTTAATCTCGAAAAACTACGGAGATATTGCAAGAAAACTAAAATTGTTCTTGGACCCGAAAAATTTAAAAATTTTTGCCATTTTTTTTGTGAAACACCAGGTCAACAGAATTGGTAGGAGGTGGATTTCGGGAATTAATTTTTTTCAAAACGCTATAACTCAATTACCACTGGACCGATTTAGATGATTGTTTTACCATATAATAGATTCGATATTTGGCTACAAGATGGGCAAACTTTGGCTCACCAGGTGGCCCCCCATGTTAGTCAAAAAATGGAATTTAAGTTAATAACCCTTATATCTCCCAAAGTAATTCACGTGAAAAGTGCAATTGACTTCTTTACGAAGCGCGGAGTTCTTCTCTACAAAACTGCCAAATTTCATTTCTCTATCTTCACAACGTTCGGAGTTATTGATAATTTTCCAAAAACTGCAATCAAAGCGAAATTGCCGAAAACGCCTATTTTTATTAAAAATGTAACTCCCATATCTCGGGAACCGCTAAGTATATTTCAATGAAACTTTCTCTGGATGAAAGGTCACAGCTTCAGCTTCAATATAGAGGACCTTTAGAGGTTAAAAATACAAAATAAAGCATGACATAGAACCACTTTTTCGTTTACTCCCACTTTTAACGGCTTAAAATTGGGCGTGGCAAAATTTTATTTTCCACGAAAAATTCCCCATCATACTTTCTATTAACCGACAAAATTTCATAGAATTATCTCGAAAAACAACGGAGATATTACAAAAAACTGTAACCAAAGCGAAGTAACCGGAAATAAAAGTTTTTAGTCAACTTGTAACTCTCATACCTCGGGAACCGCTGGGTATTTTCGGATGAAATTTTTTCTGGATGAAAGATCGCAGCTTCAGCTTCAATATAGGGGACCTTTGGACTTTCTAAATACAAAATAAAGCAAGAAATAGAAGCAGTTTTTAGTTTACGTCCACTTTTATCGACTTAGAAATGGGCGTGGAAAAATTTTATTTTCCACAGGACATTCCGCATTACGTTCTCTATCAGCCCACCAAATTTCATGAGTTAATCTCGAAAAACTACGGAGATATTGCAAGAAAACTAAAATTGTTCTTGGACCCGAAAAATTTTAAAATTTTTGCCATTTTTTTTGTGAAACACCAGGTCAACAGAATTGGAAGGAGGTGGATTTCGGGAATTAATTTTTTTCAAAACGCTATAACTCAATTACCACTGGACCGATTTAGATGATTGTTTTACCATATAATAGATTCGATATTTGGCTACAAGATGGGCAAACTTTGGCCCGCCAGGTGGACCGCCATGTTAGTCAAAAAATGGAATTTAAGTTAATAACCCTTATATCTCCCAAAGTAATTGACGTGAAAAGTGCAATTGACTTCTTTACGAAGCGCGGAGTTCTGCTCTACAAAACTGCCAAATTTCATTTCTCTATCTTCACAACGTTCGGAGTTATTGATAATTTTCCAAAAACTGCAATCAAAGCGAAATTGCCGAAAACGCCTATTTTTATTAAAAATGTAACTCCCATATCTCGGGAACCGCTAAGTATATTTCGATGAAACTTTCTCTGGATGAAAGGTCACAGCTTCAGCTTCAATATAGAGGACCTTTAGAGGTTAAAAATACAAAATAAAGCATGACATAGAACCAGTTTTTCGTTTACGCCCACTTTTAACGGCTTAAAATTGGGCGTGGCAAAATTTTATTTTCCACGAAAAATTCCCCATCATACCTTCTATTAACCGACAAAATTTCATAGAATTATCTCGAAAAACAACGGAGATATTACAAAAAACTGTAACCAAAGCGAAGTAACCGGAAATAAAAGTTTTTACTCAACTTGTAACTCTCATACCTCGGGAACCGCTGGGTATTTTCGGATGAAATTTTTTCTGGATGAAAGATCGCAGCTTCAGCTTCAATATAGGGGACCTTTGGACTTTCTAAATTCAAAATAAAGCAAGAAATAGAAGCAGTTTTTAGTTTACGCCCACTTTTATCGACTTAGAAGTGAGCGTGGCAAAATTTTATTTTCCGCAGGTCATTCCGCATTACGTTCTCTATCAGCCCACCAAATTTTATGAGTTAATCTCGAAAAACTACGGAGATATTGCAAGAAAACTAAAATTGTACTTGGACCCGAAAAATTTTAAAATTTTTGCCATTTTTTTTGTGAAACACCAGGTCAACAGAATTGGTAGGAGGTGGATTTCGGGAATTAATTTTTTTCAAAACGCTATAACTCAATTACCACTGGACCGATTTAGATGATTATTTTACCATATAGTAGATTCGATATTTGGCTACAAGATGGGCAAACTTTGGCCCGCCAGGTGGACCGCCATGTTAGTCAAAAAATGGAATTTAAGTTAATAACCCTTATATCTCCCAAAGTAATTGACGTGAAAAGTGCAATTGACTTCTTTACGAAGCGCGGAGTTCTGCTCTACAAAACTGCCAAATTTCATTTCTCTATCTTCACAACGTTCGGAGTTATTGATAATTTTCCAAAAACTGCAATCAAAGCGAAATTGCCGAAAACGCCTATTTTTATTAAAAATGTAACTCCCATATCTCGGGAACCGCTAAGTATATTTCGATGAAACTTTCTCTGGATGAAAGGCCACAGCTTCAGCTTCAATATAGAGGACTTTTAGAGGTTAAAAATACAAAATAAAGCATGACATAGAACCAGTTTTTCGTTTACGCCCACTTTTAACGGCTTTAAATTAGGCGTGGCTAAATTTTATTTAACACGAAAAATTCCCCATCATACTTTCTATTAACCGACAAAATTTCATAGAATTATCTCGAAAAACAACGGAGATATTACAAAAAACTGTAACCAAAGCGAAGTAACCGGAAATAAAAGTTTTTAGTCAACTTGTAACTCTCATACCTCGGGAACCGCTGGGTATTTTTGGATGAAATTTTTTCTGGATGAAAGATCGCAGCTTCAGCTTCAATATAGGGGACCTTTGGACTTTCTAAATACAAAATAAAGCAAGAAATAGAAGCAGTTTTTAGTTTACGTCCACTTTTATCGACTTAGAAATGGGCGTAGAAAAATTTTATTTTCCACAGGACGTTCCGCATTACGTTCTCTATCAGCCCACCAAATTTCATGAGTTAATCTCGAAAAACTACGGAGATATTGCAAGAAAACTAAAATTGTTCTTGGACCCGAAAAATTTGAAAATTTTTGCCATTTTTTTTGTGAAACACCAGGTCAACAGAATTGATAGGAGGTGGATTTCGGGAATTAATTTTTTTCAAAACGCTATAACTCAATTACCACTGGACCGATTTAGATGACTGTTTTACCATATAATAGATTCGATATTTGGCTACAAGATGGGCAAACTTTGGCCCGCCAGGTGGACCGCCATGTTAGTCAAAAAATGGAATTTAAGTTAATAACCCTTATATCTACCAAAGTAATTGACGTGAAAAGTGCAATTGACTTCTTTACGAAGCGCGGAGTTCTGCTCTACAAAACTGCCAAATTTCATTTCTCTATCTTCACAACGTTCGGAGTTATTGATAATTTTCCAAAAACTGCAATCAAAGCGAAATTGCCGAAAACGCCTATTTTTATTAAAAATTTAACTCCCATATCTCGGGAACCGCTAAGTATATTTCGATGAAACTTTCTCTGGATGAAAGGTCACAGCTTCAGCTTCAATATAGAGGACCTTTAGAGGTTAAAAATACAAAATAAAGCATGACATAGAACCACTTTTTCGTTTACGCCCACTTTTACGGCTTAAAATTGGGCGTGGCAAAATTTTATTTTCCACGAAAAATTCCCCATCATACTTTATATTAACCGACAAAATTTCATAGAATTATCTCGAAAAACAACGGAGATATTACAAAAAAACTGTAACCAAAGCGAAGTAACCGGAAATAAAAGTTTTTAGTCATCGGGAACCGCTGGGTATTTTCGGATGAAATTTTTTCTGGATGAATGATCGCAGCTTCAGCTTCAATATAGGGGACCTTTGGACTTTCTAAATACAAAATAAAGCAAGAAATAGAAGCAGTTTTTAGTTTACGCCCACTTTTATCGACTTAGAAGTGGGCGTGCCAAAATTTTATTTTCCACAGGTCATTCCGCATTACGTTCTCTATCAGCCCACCAAATTTCATGAGTTAATCTCGAAAAACTACGGAGATATTGCAAGAAAACTAAAATTGTTCTTGGACCCGAAAAATTTTAATTTTTTCACACAGGACATTCCGCATTACGTTCTCTATCAACATACCAAATTTCATGAGTTAATCTCGAAAAACTACGGAGATATTGCAAGAAAACTAAAATTGTTCTTGGACCCGAAAAATTTTAAAATTTTTGCCATTTTTTTTGTGAAACACCAGGTCAACAGAATTGGTAGGAGGTGGATTTCGGGAATTAAATTTTTTCAAAACGCTATAACTCAATTACCACTGGACCAATTTAGATGATTGCTCTACCATATAATAGACTCGATATTTGGCTACAAGATGGGCAAACTTTGGCCCGCCAGGTGGCCCCCCATGTTAGTCAAAAAATGGAATTTAAGTTAATAACCCTTATATCTCCCAAAGTAAATGACGTGAAAAGTGCAATTGACTTCTTTACGAAGCGCGGAGTTCTGCTCTACAAAACTGCCAAATTTCATTTCTCTATCTTCACAACGTTCGGAGTTATTGATAATTTTCCAAAAACTGCTATCAAAGCGAAATTGCCGAAAACGCCTATTTTTATTGAAAATGTAACTCCCATATCTCGGGAACCGCTAAGTATATTTCGATGAAACTTTCTCTAGATGAAAGGCCACAACTTCAGCTTCAATATAGAGGACTTTTAGAGGTTAAAAATACAAAATAAAGCATGACATAGAACCAATTTTTCGTTGACGCCCACTTTTAACGGCTTAAAATTGGGCGTGGCAAAATTTTATTTTCCACGAAAAATTCCCCATCATACTTTCTATTAACCGACAAAATTTCATAGAATTATCTCGAAAAACAACGGAGATATTACAAAAAACTGTAACCAAAGCGAAGTAACCGGAAATAAAAGTTTTTAGTCAACTTGTAACTCTCATACCTCGGGAACCGCTGGGTATTTTCGGATGAAATTTTTTCTGGATGAAAGATCACAGCTTCAGCTTCAATATAGGGGACCTTTGGACTTTCTAAATACAAAATAAAGCAAGAAATAGAAGCAGTTTTTAGTTTACGCCCACTTTTATCGACTTAAAAATGGGCGTGGCAAACTTTTATTTTCCACAGAACATTCCGCATTACGTTCTCTATCAACCCACCAAATTTCATGAGTTAATCTCGAAAAACTACGGAGATATTGCAAGAAAACTAAAATTGTTCTTGGACCCGAAAAATTTTAAAATTTTTGCCATTTTTTTTGTGAAACACCAGGTCAACAGAATTGGTAGGAGGTGGATTTCGGGAATTATTTTTTTTCAAAACGCTATAACTGAATTACCACTGGACCGATTTAGATGATTGTTTTACCATATAATAGATTCGATATTTGGCTACAAGATGGGCAAACTTTGGCCCGCCAGGTGGGCCCCCATGTTAGTCAAAAAATGGAATTTAAGTTAATAACCCTTATATCTCCCAAAGTGATTGACGTGAAAAGTGCAATTGACTTCTTTACGAAGCGGGGAGTTCTTCTCTACAAAACTGCCAAATTTCATTTCTCTATCTTCACAACGTTCGGAGTTATTGATAATTTTCCAAAAACTGCAATCAAAGCGAAATTGCCGCAAACGCCTATTTTTATTAAAAATGTAATTCCCATATCTCGGGAACCGCTAAGTATATTTCGATGAAACTTTCTCTGGATGAAAGGTCACAGCTTCAGCTTCAATATAGAGGACCTTTAGAGGTTAAAAATACAAAATAAAGCATGACATAGAACCACTTTTTCGTTTACGCCCACTTTTAACGGCTTTAAATTGGGCGTGGCAAAATTTTATTTTCCATGAAAAATTCCCCATCATACTTTATATTAACCGACAAAATTTCATAGAATTATCTCGAAAAACAACGGAGATATTAGAAGAAACTGTAACCAAAGCGAAGTAACCGGAAATAAAAGTTTTTATTTGTAACTCTCATACCTCGGGAACCGCTAGGTATTTTCGGATGAAATTTTTTCTAGATGAAAGATCGCAGATTCAGCTTCAATATAGGGGACCTTTGGACTTTCTAAATACAAAATAAAGCAAGAAATAGAAGCAGTTTTTAGTTTACGCCCACTTTTATTGACTTAGAAATGGGCGTGGCAAAATTTTATTTTCCACAGGACATTCCGCATTACGTTCTCTATCAACCCACCAAATTTCATGAGTTAATCTCGAGGGTGGCGTTGGCTGAAGTAGTTAGCACGTTGACTACAAAACCGAAGGTCCTGGGTTCAATCCCTGTATCCGACAGTCATTAAATAACAACACCACGCATTTTTCTGATGTGCATTTGTATCAGTTGTTGTAGGAAAGTTCAAGTGATGAAGGCATAGTCACTGGTCACTGAACTATACCGACTTCAGCAGATACTAGTCCTAATGTAACATCAGAGCGCCCTCCTTCGTTGTGTAGCAAAATCATCGGCGAAGTAAAATAATCAATAAAATGGCTACAAGACACAGCTTCAAAAAATTAATAAGCCCCATTTAACATCAGAGAGGCGCTACAACACTGCATTATTAAAAACGTGCGAAAAGCAGAGTTGTAAAATAATGAAGCTTTCCTCTATCTCTTCTTTCACCACCTGTCTTCTCTCTCACTATCCCTTTCCTAAAGAAGGTAACACCTAGTATTAGCAGTAGGCATTAATTGCCTGAGTGTTACTTCTCTTTAAAAAAAAAAAAAAAAAATCTCGAAAAACTACGGAGATATTGCAAGAAAACTAAAATTGTTCTTGGACCCGAAAAATTTTAAAATTTTTGCCATTTTTTTTGTGAAACACCAGGTCAACAGAATTGGTAGGAGCTGGATTTCGGGAATTATTTTTTTTCAAAACGCTATACCTCAATTACCACTGGACCGATTTAGATGATTGTTTTACCATATAATAGATTCGATATTTGGCTACCGGATGGGCAAACTTTGGCCCGGCAGGTGGCCCCCCATGTTAGTCAAAAAATGGAATTTAAGTTAATAACCCTTATATCTCCCAAAGTAATTGACGTGAAAAGTGCAATTGACTTCTTTACGTAGCGCGGAATTCTGCTCTACAAAACTGCCAAATTTCATTTCTCTATCTTCACAACGTTCGGAGTTATTGATAATTTTCCAAAAACTGCAATCAAAGCGAAATTGCCGAAAACGCCTATTTTTATTAAAAATGTAACTCCCATATCTCTGGAACCGCTAAGTATATTTCGATGAAACTTTCTCTGGATGAAAGGTCACAGCTTCAGCTTCAATATAGAGGACCTTTAGAGGTTAAAAATACGAAATAAAGCATGACATAGAACCAGTTTTTCGTTGACGCCCACTTTTAACGGCTTAAAATTGAGCGTGGCAAAATTTAATTTTCCACGAAAAATTCCTCATCATACTTTCTATTAACCGACAAAATTTCATAGAATTATCTCGAAAACCAACGGAGATATTAGAAAAAACTGTAACCAAAGCGAAGTAACGGGAAATAAAAGTTTTTACTCAACTTGTAACTCTCATACCTCGGGAACCGCTAAGTATATTTCGATGAAATTTGTTCTAGATGAAAGATCGCAGCTTCAGCTTCAATATAGAGGACCTTTAGAGGTTAAAAATACGAAATAAAGCATGACATAGAACCAGTTTTTCGTTTACGCCCACTTTTAACGGTTTAAAATTGGGCGTGGCAAAATTTAATTTTCCACGAAAAATTTCCCATCATACTTTCTATTAACCGACAAAATTTCATAGAATTATCTCGAAAAACAACGGAGATATTACAAAAAACTGTAACCAAAGCGAAGTAACCGGAAATAAAAGTTTTTAGTCAACTTGTAACTCTCATACCTCGGGAACCGCTGGGTATTTTCGGATGAAATTTTTTCTGGATGAAAGATCACAGCTTCAGCTTCAATATAGGGGACCTTTGGACTTTCTAAATACAAAATAAAGCAAGAAATAGAAGCAGTTTTTAGTTTACGCCCACTTTTATCGACTTAAAAATGGGCGTGGCAAAATTTTATTTTCCACAGAACATTCCGCATTACGTTCTCTATCAACCCACTAAATTTCATGAGTTAATCTCGAAAAACTACGGAGATATTGCAAGAAAACTAAAATTGTTCTTGGACCCGAAAAATTTTAAAATTTTTGCCATTTTTTTTGTGAAACACCAGGTCAACAGAATTGGTAGGAGGTGGATTTCGGGAATTAATTTTTTTCAAAACGCTATAACTGAATTACCACTGGACCGATTTAGATGATTGTTTTACCATATAATAGATTCGATATTTGGCTACAAGATGGGCAAATTTTGGCCCGCCAGGTGGGCCCCCATGTTAGTCAAAAAATGGAATTTAAGTTAATAACCCTTATATCTACCAAAATAATTGACGTGAAAAGTGCAATTGACTTCTTTACGAAGCGCGGAGTTCTGCTCTACAAAACTGCCAAATTTCATTTCTCTATCTTCACAACGTTCGGAGTTATTGATAATTTTCCAAAAACTGCTATCAAAGCGAAATTGCCGAAAAGGCCTATTTTTATTGAAAATGTAACTCCCATATCTCGGGAACCGCTAAGTATATTTCGATAAAACTTTCTCTGGATGAAAGGTCACAGCTTCAGCTTCAATATAGAGGACCTTTAGAGGTTAAAAATACAAAATAAAGCATGACATAGAACCACTTTTTCGTTTACGCCCACTTTAAACGGCTTTAAATTGGGCGTGGCAAAATTTTATTTACCACGAAAAATTCCCCATCATACTTTATATTAACCGACAAAATTTCATAGAATTATCTCGAAAAACAACGGAGATATTAGAAGAAACTGTAACCAAAGCGAAGTAACCGGAAATAAAAGTTTTTACTTGTAACTCTCATACCTCGGGAACCGCTAGGTATTTTCGGATGAAATTTTTTCTGGATGAAAGATCGCAGATTCAGCTTCAATATAGGGGACCTTTGGACTTTCTAAATACAAAATAAAGCAAGAAATAGAAGCAGTTTTTAGTTTACGCCCACTTTTATTGACTTAAGAAATGGGCGTGGCAAAATTTTATTTTCCACAGGACATTTCGCATTACGTTCTCTATCAACCCACCAAATTTCATAAGTTAATCTCGAAAAACTACGGAGATATTGCAAGAAAACTAAAATTGTTCTTGGACCCGAAAATTTTAAAAATTTTTGCCATTTTTTTTGTGAAACACCAGGTCAACAGAATTGGTAGGAGCTGGATTTCGGGAATTAATTTTTTTCAAAACGCTATAACTCAATTACCACTGGACCGATTTAGATGATTGTTTTACCATATAATAGATTCCATATTTGGCTACCGGATGGGCAAAGTTTGGCCCGGCCCCCCATGTTAGTCAAAAAATGGAATTTAAGTTAATAACCCTTATATCTCCCAAAGTAATTGACGTGAAAAGTGCAATTGACTTTTTTACGAAGCGCGGAGTTCTTCTCTACAAAACTGCCAAATTTCATTTCTCTATCTTCACAACGTTCGGAGTTATTGATAATTTTCCAAAAACTGCAATCAAAGCGAAATTGCCGAAAACGCCTATTTTTATTGAAAATGTAACTCCCATATCTCGGGAACCGCTAAGTATATTTCGATGAAACTTTCTCTGGATGAAAGGTCACAGCTTCAGCTTCAATATAGAGGACCTTTAGAGGTTAAAAATACGAAATAAAGCATGACATAGAACCAGTTTTTCGTTTACGCCCACTTTTAACGGCTTAAAATTGGGCGTGGCAAAATTTAATTTTCCACGAAAAATTCCTCATCATACTTTCTATTAACCGACAAAATTTCATAGAATTATCTCGAAAACCAACGGAGATATTAGAAAAAACTGTAACCAAAGCGAAGTAACCGGAAATAAAAGTTTTTACTCAACTTGTAACTCTCATACCTCGGGAACCGCTAAGTATATTTCGATGAAATTTGTTCTAGATGAAAGATCGCAGCTTCAGCTTCAATATAGAGGACCTTTAGAGGTTAAAAATACGAAATAAAGCATGACATAGAACCAGTTTTTCGTTTACGCCCACTTTTAACGGTTTAAAATTGGGCGTGGCAAAATTTAATTTTCCACGAAAAATTTCCCATCATACTTTCTATTAACCGACAAAATTTCATAGAATTATCTCGAAAAACAACGGAGATATTACAAAAAACTGTAACCAAAGCGAAGTAACCGGAAATAAAAGTTTTTACTCAAATTGTAACTCTCATACCTCGGGAACCGCTGGGTATTTTCGGATGAAATTTTTTCTAGATGAAAGATCGCAGCTTCAATATAGGCGACCTTTGGACTTTCTAAATAAAAAAAAAGCAAGAAATAGAAGCAGTTTTTAGTTTACGCCCACTTTTATCGATTTAAAACTGGGCGTGGCAAAATTTTATTTTCCACAGAACATTCCGCATTACGTTCTCTATCAACCCACCAAATTTCAACGGAGATATTAGAAAAAACTGTAACCAAAGCGAAGTAACCGGAAATAAAAGTTTTTACTCAACTTGTAACTCTCATACCTCGGGAACCGCTGGGTATTTTCGGATGAAATTTTTTCTAGATGAAAGATCGCAGCTTCAGCATCAATATAGGGGACCTTTGGACTTTCTAAATAAAAAATAAGTTAAGAAATAGAAGCAGTTTTTAGTTTACGCCCACTTTTAACAGCTTAAAATTGGGCGTGGCAAAATTTTATTTTCCACGAAAAATTTCCCATCATACTTTATATTAACCGACAAAATTTCATAGAATTATCTCGAAAAACCGGAAAAAAAGTTTTTACTCAACTTGTAACTCTCATACCTCGGGAACCGCTGGGTATTTTCGAATGAAATTTTTTCTAGGTGAAAGATCGCAGCTTCAGCTTCAATATAGGGGACCTTTGGACTTTCTAAATACAAAATAAAGCAAGAAATAGAAGCAGTTTTTAGTTTACGCCCACTTTTATCGACTTAAAAATGGGCGTGGCAAAATTTTATTTTCCACAGAACATTCCGCATTACGTTCTCTATCAACCCACTAAATTTCATGAGTTAATCTCGAAAAACTACGGAGATATTGCAAGAAAACTAAAATTGTTCTTGGACCCGAAAAATTTTTAAATTTTTGCCATTTTTTTTGTGAAACACCAGGTCAACAGAATTGGTAGGAGGTGGATTTCGGGAATTAATTTTTTTCAAAACGCTATAACTGAATTACCACTGGACCGATTTAGATGATTGTTTTACCATATAATAGATTCGATATTTGGCTACAAGATGGGCAAATTTTGGCCCGCCAGGTGGGCCCCCATGTTAGTCAAAAAATGGAATTTAAGTTAATAACCCTTATATCTACCAAAATAATTGACGTGAAAAGCGCAATTGACTTCTTTACGAAGCGCGGAGTTCTGCTCTACAAAACTTCCAAATTTCATTTCTCTATCTTCACAACGTTCGGAGTTATTGATAATTTTCCAAAAACTGCTATCAAAGCGAAATTGCCGAAAAGGCCTATTTTTATTGAAAATGTAACTCCCATATCTCGGGAACTGCTAAGTATATTTCGATGAAACTTTCTCTGGATGAAAGGTCACAGCTTCAGCTTCAATATAGAGGACCTTTAGAGGTTAAAAATACAAAATAAAGCATGACATAGAACCACTTTTTCGTTTACGCCCACTTTAAACGGCTTTAAATTGGGCGTGGCAAAATTTTATTTACCACGAAAAATTCCCCATCATACTTTATATTAACCGACAAAATTTCATAGAATTATCTCGAAAAACAACGGAGATATTAGAAGAAACTGTAACCAAAGCGAAGTAACCGGAAATAAAAGTTTTTACTTGTAACTCTCATACCTCGGGAACCGCTAGGTATTTTCGGATGAAATTTTTTCTGGATGAAAGATCGCAGATTCAGCTTCAATATAGGGGACCTTTGGACTTTCTAAATACAAAATAAAGCAAGAAATAGAAGCAGTTTTTAGTTTACGCCCACTTTTATTGACTTAAGAAATGGGCGTGGCAAAATTTTATTTTCCACAGGACATTTCGCATTACGTTCTCTATCAACCCACCAAATTTCATGAGTTAATCTCGAAAAACTACGGAGATATTGCAAGAAAACTAAAATTGTTCTTGGACCCGAAAAATTTAAAAATTTTTGCCATTTTTTTTGTGAAACACCAGGTCAACAGAATTGGTAGGAGCTGGATTTCGGGAATT
This sequence comes from Tachina lurida, assembly GCA_944452675.1. NCBI lineage: Eukaryota > Metazoa > Arthropoda > Insecta > Diptera > Tachinidae > Tachina > Tachina lurida. Next base: position 35,876,430 of record OX101754.1, on the reverse strand, counting down.
AATTTTTTTCAAAACGCTATAACTCAATTACCACTGGACGGATTTAGATGATTGTTTTACCATATAATAGATTCCATATTTGGCTACAAGATGGGCAAACTTTGGCCCGGCCCCCCATGTTAGTCAAAAAATGGAATTTAAGTTAATAACCCTTATATCTCCCAAAGTAATTGACGTGAAAAGTGCAATTGACTTTTTTACGAAGCGCGGAGTTCTTCTCTACAAAACTGCCAAATTTCATTTCTCTATCTTCACAACGTTCGGAGTTATTGATAATTTTCCAAAAACTGCAATCAAAGCGAAATTGCCGAAAACGCCTATTTTTATTAAAAATGTAACTCCCATATCTCTGGAACCGCTAAGTATATTTCGATGAAACTTTCTCTGGATGAAAGGCCACAGCTTCAGCTTCAATATAGAGGACCTTTAGAGGTTAAAAATACGAAATAAAGCATGACATAGAACCAGTTTTTCGTTTACGCCCACTTTTAACGGCTTAAAATTGGGCGTGGCAAAATTTAATTTTCCACGAAAAATTCCTCATCATACTTTCTATTAACCGACAAAATTTCATAGAATTATCTCGAAAACCAACGGAGATATTAGAAAAAACTGTAACCAAAGCGAAGTAACCGGAAATAAAAGTTTTTACTCAACTTGTAACTCTCATACCTCGGGAACCGCTAAGTATATTTCGATGAAATTTTTTCTAGATGAAAGATCGCAGCTTCAGCTTCAATATAGGGGACCTTTGGTTTTTCTAAATACAAAATAAAGAAAGAAGTAGAAGCAGTTTTTAGTTTACGTTCTCTATCAACCCACCAAATTTCATGAGTTAATCTCGAAAAACTACGGAGATATTGCAAGAAAACTAAAATTGTTCTTGGACCCGAAAAATTTTTAAATTTTGCCATTTTTTTTTGAAACACCAGGTCAACAGAATTGGTAGGAGGTAAATTTCGGGAATTAATTTTTTTCAAAACGATATAACTCAATTACCACTGGACCGATTTAGATAATTGTTTTACCATATAATAGATTCGATATTTGGCTACAAGATGGGCAAACTTTGGCCCGCCAGGTAGCCCCCCATGTTGGTCAAAAAATGGAATTTAAGTTAATAACCCTTATATCTCCCAAAGTAATTGACGTGAAAAGTGCAATTGACTTCTTTAGGAAGCGCGGAGTTCTTCTCTACAAAACTGCCAAATTTCATTTCTCTATCTTCACAACGTTCGGAGTTATTGATAATTTTCCAAAAACTGCAATCAAAGCGAAATATCCGAAAACACCTATTTTTATTAAAAATGTAACTCCCATATCTCGGGAACCGCTAAGTATATTTCAATGAAACTTTCTCTGGATGAAAAGTCACAGCTTCAGCTTCAATATAGAGGACCTCTAGAGGTTAAAATACAAAATAAAGCATGACATAGAACCAGTTTTTCGTTTACGCCCACTTTTAACGGCTTAAAATTGGGCGTGGCAAAATTTAATTTTCCACGAAAAATTCCCTATCATACTTTATATTAACCGACAAAACTTCATTGAATTATCTCGAAAACCAACGGAGATATTACAAAAAACTGTAACCAAAGCGAAGTAACCGGAAATAAAAGTTTTTACTCAACTTGTAACTCTCATACCTCGGGAACCGCTGGGTATTTTCGGATTAAATTTTTTCTAGATGAAAGATCGCAGCTTCAGCTTCAATATAGGGGACCTTTGGACTTTCTAAATACAAAATAAAGCAAGAAATAGAAGCAGTTTTTAGTTTACGCCCACTTTTATCGACTTAAAAATGGGCGTGACAAAATTTTATTTTCCACAGGACATTCCGCATTACGTTCTCTATCAACCCACCAAATTTCATGAGTTAATCTCGAAAAACTACGGAGATATTGCAAGAAAACTAAAATTGTTCTTGGACCCGAAAAATTTTAAAATTTTTGCCATTTTTTTTTGTGAAACACCAGGTCAACAGAATTGGTAGGAGGTGGATTTCGGGAATTAATTTTTTTCAAAACGCTATAACTCAATTAACACTGGACCGATTTAGATGATTGTTTTACCATATAATAGATTCGATATTTGGCTACAAGATGGGCAAATTTTGGCCCGCCAGGTGGGCCCCCATGTTAGTCAAAAAATGGAATTTAAGTTAATAACCCTTATATCTACCAAAATAATTGACGTGAAAAGTGCAATTGACTTCTTTACGAAGCGCGGAGTTCTGCTCTACAAAACTGCCAAATTTCATTTCTCTATCTTCACAACGTTCGGAGTTATTGATAATTTTCCAAAAACTGCTATCAAAGCGAAATTGCCGAAAAGGCCTATTTTTATTGAAAATGTAACTCCCATATCTCGGGAACCGCTAAGTATATTTCGATGAAACTTTTTCTAGATGAAAGATCGCAGCTTCAGCTTCAATATAGGGGACCTTTGGACTTTCTAAATACAAAATAAAGAAAGAAATAGAAGCAGTTTTTAGTTTACGCCCACTTTTATCGACTTAAAAATGGGCGTGGCAAAATTTTATTTTCCACAGAACATTCCGCATTACGTTCTCTATTAATTAACCCACCAAATTTCATGAGTTAACCTCGAAAAACTACGGAGATATTGCAAGAAAACTAAAATTGTTCTTGGACCCGAAAAAATTTTGAAATTTTGCCATTTTTTTTTGAAACACCAGGTCAACAGAATTGGTAGGAGGTGGATTTCGGGAATTAATTTTTTTCAAAACGCTATAACTCAATTACCACTGGACCGATTTAGATGATTGTTTTACCATATAATAGATTCGATATTTGGCTACAAGATGGGCAAACTTTGGCCCGCCAGGTGGACCGCCATGTTAGTCAAAAAATGGAATTTAAGTTAATAACCCTTATATCTCCCAAAGTAATTGACGTGAAAAGTGCAATTGACTTCTTAACGAAGCGCGGAGTTCTTCTCTACAAAACTGCCAAATTTCATTTCTCTATCTTCACAACGTTCGGAGTTATTGATAATTTTCCAAAAACTGCAATCAAAGCGAAATTGCCGAAAACGCCTATTTTTATTGAAAATGTAACTCCCATATCTCGGGAACCGCTAAGTATATTTCGATGAAACTTTCTCTGGATGAAAGGCCACAGCTTCAGCTTCAATATAGAGGACTTTTAGAGGTTAAAAATACAAAATAAAGCATGACATAGAACCAGTTTTTCGTTTACGCCCACTTTTAACGGCTTAAAATTGGGCGTGGCAAAATTTAATTTTCCACGAAAAATTCCCCATCATACTTTCTATTAACCGACAAAATTTCATAGAATTATCTCGAAAAACAACGGAGATATTAGAAAAAACTGTAACCAAAGCGAAGTAACCGGAAATAAAAGTTTTTACTCAACTTGTAACTCTCATACCTCGGGAACCGCTAAGTATATTTCGATGAAATTTTTTCTAGATGAAAGATCGCAGCTTCAGCTTCAATATAGGGGACCTTTGGTTTTTCTAAATACAAAATAAAGAAAGAAGTAGAAGCAGTTTTTAGTTTACGTTCTCTATCAACCCACCAAATTTCATGAGTTAATCTCGAAAAACTACGGAGATATTGCAAGAAAACTAAAATTGTTCTTGGACCCGAAAAATTTTTTAATTTTTGCCATTTTTTTTGTGAAACACCAGGTCAACAGAATTGGTAGGAGGTGGATTTCGGGAATTAATTTTTTTCAAAACGCTATAACTCAATTACCACTGGACCGATTTAGATGATTGTTTTAACATATAATAGATTCGGTATTTGGCTACAAGATGGGCAAACTTTGGCCCGTCAGGTGGCCTCCCATGTTAGTCAGAAAATAGAATTTAAGTTAATAACCCTTATATCTACCAAAATAATTGACGTGAAAAGTGCAATTGACTTCTTTACGAAGCGCGGAGTTCTTCTCTACAAAACTGCCAAATTTCATTTCTCTATCTTCACAACGTTCGGAGTTATTGATAATTTTCCAAAAACTGCAATCAAAGCGAAATTGCCGAAAACGCCTATTTTTATTGAAAATGTAACTCCCATATCTCGGGAACCGCTAAGTATATTTCGATGAAACTTTCTCTGGATGAAAGGCCACAGCTTCAGCTTCAATATAGAGGACTTTTAGAGGTTAAAAATACAAAATAAAGCATGACATAGAACCAGTTTTTCGTTTACGCCCACTTTTAACGGCTTAAAATTGGGCGTGGCAAAATTTAATTTTCCACGAAAAATTCCCCATCATACTTTCTATTAACCGACAAAATTTCATAGAATTATCTCGAAAAACAAAGGAGATATTAGAAAAAACTGTAACCAAAGCGAAGTAACCGGAAATAAAAGTTTTTACTCAACTTGTAACTCTCATACCTCGGGAACCGCTGGGTATTTTCGGATTAAATTTTTTCTAGATGAAAGATCGCAGCTTCAGCTTCAATATAGGGGACCTTTGGTTTTTCTAAATACAAAATAAAGCAAGAAGTAGAAGCAGTTTTTAGTTTACGCCCACTTTTATCGACTTAGAAATGGGCGTGGCAAAATTTTATTTTCCACAAGACATTCCACATTACGTTCTCTATCAACCCACCAAATTTCATGAGTTAATCTCGAAAAACTACGGAGATATTGCAAGAAAACTAAAATTGTTCTTGGACCCGAAAAATTTTAAAATTTTTGCCATTTTTTTTGTGAAACACCAGGTCAACAGAATTGGTAGGAGGTGGATTTCGGGAATTAATTTTTTTTCAAAACGCTATAACTCAATTACCACTGGACCGATTTAGATGATTGTTTTAACATATAATAGATTCGATATTTGGCTACAAGATGGGCAAACTTTGGCCCGTCAGGTGGCCCCCCTTGTTAGTCAGAAAATAGAATTTAAGTTAATAACCCTTATATCTCCCAAAGTAATTGACGTGAAAAGTGCAATTGACTTCTTTACGAAGCGCGGAGTTCTTCTCTACAAAACTGCCAAATTTCATTTCTCTATCTTCACAACGTTCGGAGTTATTGATAATTTTCCAAAAACTGCAATCAAAGCGAAATTGCCGAAAACGCCTATTTTTATTGAAAATGTAACTCCCATATCTCGGGAACCGCTAAGTATATTTCGATGAAACTTTCTCTGGATGAAAGGCCACAGCTTCAGCTTCAATATAGAGGACTTTTAGAGGTTAAAAATACAAAATAAAGCATGACATAGAACCAGTTTTTCGTTAACGCCCACTTTTAACGGCTTATAAGTGGGCGTGGCAAAATTTTATTTTCCACGAAAAATTTCCCATCATACTTTCTATTAACCGACAAAATTTCATAGAATTATCTCCAAAAACAACGGAGATATTAGAAAAAACTGTAACCAAAGCGAAGTAAGCGGAAATAAAAGTTTTTACTCAACTTGTAACTCTCATCGCAGCTTCAGCTTCAATATAGGGGACCTTTGGTTTTTCTCAATACAAAATAAAGCAAGAAGTAGAAGCAGTTTTTAGTTTACGCCCACTTTTATCGACTTATAAATGGGCGCGGCAAAATTTTATTTTCCACAAGACATTCCGCATTACGTTCTCTATCAACCCACCAAATTTCATGAGTCAATCTTGAAAAACTACGGAGATATTGCAAGAAAACTAAAATTGTTCTTGGACCCGAAAAATTTTAAAATTTTTGCCATTTTTTTTGTGAAACACCAGGTCAACAGAATTGGTAGGAGGTGGATTTCGGGAATTAATTTTTTTCAAAACGCTATAACTCAATTACCACTGGACCGATTTAGATGATTGTTTTACCATATAATAGATTCGATATTTGGCTACAAGATGGGCAAACTTTGGCCCGCCAGGTGGCCCCCCATGTTAGTAAAAAAAATGGAATTCAAGTTAATAACCCTTATATCTCCCAAAGTAATTGACGTGAAAAGTGCAATTGACTTCTTTACGAAGCGCGGAGTTCTGCTCTACAAAACTGCCAAATTTCATTTCTCTATCTTCACAACGTTCGGAGTTATTGATAATTTTCCAAAAACTGCAATCAAAGCGAAGTTGCCGAAAACGCCAATTTTTATTGAAAATGTAACTCCCATATCTCGGGAACCGCTAAGTATATTTCGATGAAACTTTCTCTGGATGAAAGGCCACAGCTTCAGCTTCAATATAGAGGACTTTTAGAGGTTAAAAATACAAAATAAAGCATGACATAGAACCAGTTTTTCGTTTACGCCCACTTTTAACGGCTTAAAATTGGGCGTGGCAAAATTTAATTTTCCACGAAAAATTCCCCATCATACTTTCTATTAACCGACAAAATTTCATAGAATTATCTCGAAAAACAACGGAGATATTAGAAAAAACTGTAACCAAAGCGAAGTAACCGGAAATAAAAGTTTTTACTCAACTTGTAACTCTCATACCTCGGGAACCGCTGGGTATTTTCGGATTAAATTTTTTCTAGATGAAAGATCGCAGCTTCAGCTTCAATATAGGGGACCTTTGGTTTTTCTAAATACAAAATAAAGCAAGAAGTAGAAGCAGTTTTTAGTTTACGCCCACTTTTATCGACTTAGAAATGGGCGTGGCAAAATTTTATTTTCCACAAGACATTCCGCATTACGTTCTCTATCAACCCACCAAATTTCATGAGTTAATCTCGAAAAACTACGGAGATATTGCAAGAAAACTAAAATTGTTCTTGGACCCGAAAAATTTTTAAATTTTTGCCATTTTTTTTGTGAAACACCAGGTCAACAGAATTGGTAGGAGGTGGATTTCGGGAATTAATTTTTTTCAAAACGCTATAACTCAATTACCACAGGACCGATTTAGATGATTGTTTTAACATATAATAGATTCGATATTTGGCTACAAGATGGGCAAACTTTGGCCCGCCAGGTGGCCCCCCATGTTAGTAAAAAAAATGGAATTCAAGTTAATAACCCTTATATCTCCCAAAGTAATTGACGTGAAAAGTGCAATTGACTTCTTTACGAAGCGCGGAGTTCTGCTCTACAAAACTGCCAAATTTCATTTCTCTATCTTCACAACGTTCGGAGTTATTGATAATTTTCCAAAAACTGCAATCAAAGCGAAGTTGCCGAAAACGCCAATTTTTATTGAAAATGTAACTCCCATATCTCGGGAACCGCTAAGTATATTTCGATGAAACTTTCTCTGGATGAAAGGCCACAGCTTCAGCTTCAATATAGAGGACTTTTAGAGGTTAAAAATACAAAATAAAGCATGACATAGAACCAGTTTTTCGTTTACGCCCACTTTTAACGGCTTAAAATTGGGCGTGGCAAAATTTAATTTTCCACGAAAAATTCCCCATCATACTTTCTATTAACCGACAAAATTTCATAGAATTATCTCGAAAAACAACGGAGATATTAGAAAAAACTGTAACCAAAGCGAAGTAACCGGAAATAAAAGTTTTTACTCAACTTGTAACTCTCATACCTCGGGAACCGCTGGGTATTTTCGGATTAAATTTTTTCTAGATGAAAGATCGCAGCTTCAGCTTCAATATAGGGGACCTTTGGACTTTCTAAATACAAAATAAAGAAAGAAATAGAAGCAGTTTTTAGTTTACGCCCACTTTTATCGACTTATAAATGGTCGCGGCAAAATTTTATTTTCCACAAGACATTCCGCATTACGTTCTCTATCAACCCACCAAATTTCATGAGTTAATCTCGAAAAACTACGGAGATATTGCAAGAAAACTAAAATTGTTCTTGGACCCGAAAAATTTTTAAATTTTTGCAATTTTTTTTGTGAAACACTAGGTCAACAGAATTGGTAGGAGGTGGATTTCGGGAATTAATTTTTTTCAAAACGCTATAACTCAATTACCACTGGACCGATTTAGATGATTGTTTTACCATATAATAGATTCGATATTTGGCTACAAGATGGGCAAACTTTGGCCCGCCAGGTGGCCCCCCATGTTAGTTAAAAAAATGGAATTTAAGTTAATAACCCTTATATCTCCCAAAGTAATTGATGTGAAAAGTGCAATTGACTTCTTTACGAAGCGCGGAGTTCTGCTCTACAAAACTGCCAAATTTCATTTCTCTATCTTCACAACGTTCGGAGTTATTGATAATTTTCCAAAAACTGTAATCAAAGCGAAATTGCCGAAAACGCCTATTTTTATTGAAAATGTAACTCCCATATCTCGGGAACCGCTAGGTATAATTAGATTAACCTTTCTCTGGATGAAAGGTCACAGCTTCAGCTTCAATATAGGGGACCTATATCTATATCGAATCTAACGATAAGCGCGGAGTTCTTCTCTACAAAACTGCCAAATTTCATTTCTCTATCTTCACAACGTTCGGAGTTATTGATAATTTTCCAAAAACTGCAATCAAAGCGAAATTGCCGAAAACGCCTATTTTTATTGAAAATGTAACTCCCATATCTCGGGAACCGCTAAGTATATTTCGATGAAACTTTCTCTGGATGAAAGGCCACAGCTTCAGCTTCAATATAGAGGACTTTTAGAGGTTAAAAATACAAAATAAAGCATGACATAGAACCACTTTTTCGTTTATGCCCACTTTTAACGGCTTAAAATTGGGCGTGGCAAAATTTAATTTTCCACGAAAAATTCCCCATCATACTTTCTATTAACCGACAAAATTTCATAGAATTATCTCGAAAAACAACGGAGATATTAGAAAAAACTGTAACCAAAGCGAAGTAACCGGAAATAAAAGTTTTTACTCAACTTGTAACTCTCATACCTCGGGAACCGCTAAGTATATTTCGATGAAATTTTTTCTAGATGAAAGATCGCAGCTTCAGCTTCAATATAGGGGACCTTTGGTTTTTCTAAATACAAAATAAAGAAAGAAGTAGAAGCAGTTTTTAGTTTACGTTCTCTATCAACCCACCAAATTTCATGAGTTAATCTCGAAAAACTACGGAGATATTGCAAGAAAACTAAAATTGTTCTTGGACCCGAAAAATTTTTTAATTTTTGCCATTTTTTTTGTGAAACACCAGGTCAACAGAATTGGTAGGAGGTGGATTTCGGGAATTAATTTTTTTCAAAACGCTATAACTCAATTACCACTGGACCGATTTAGATGATTGTTTTAACATATAATAGATTCGGTATTTGGCTACAAGATGGGCAAACTTTGGCCCGTCAGGTGGCCTCCCATGTTAGTCAGAAAATAGAATTTAAGTTAATAACCCTTATATCTACCAAAATAATTGACGTGAAAAGTGCAATTGACTTCTTTACGAAGCGCGGAGTTCTTCTCTACAAAACTGCCAAATTTCATTTCTCTATCTTCACAACGTTCGGAGTTATTGATAATTTTCCAAAAACTGCAATCAAAGCGAAATTGCCGAAAACGCCTATTTTTATTGAAAATGTAACTCCCATATCTCGGGAACCGCTAAGTATATTTCGATGAAACTTTCTCTGGATGAAAGGCCACAGCTTCAGCTTCAATATAGAGGACTTTTAGAGGTTAAAAATACAAAATAAAGCATGACATAGAACCAGTTTTTCGTTTACGCCCACTTTTAACGGCTTAAAATTGGGCGTGGCAAAATTTAATTTTCCACGAAAAATTCCCCATCATACTTTCTATTAACCGACAAAATTTCATAGAATTATCTCGAAAAACAAAGGAGATATTAGAAAAAACTGTAACCAAAGCGAAGTAACCGGAAATAAAAGTTTTTACTCAACTTGTAACTCTCATACCTCGGGAACCGCTGGGTATTTTCGGATTAAATTTTTTCTAGATGAAAGATCGCAGCTTCAGCTTCAATATAGGGGACCTTTGGTTTTTCTAAATACAAAATAAAGCAAGAAGTAGAAGCAGTTTTTAGTTTACGCCCACTTTTATCGACTTAGAAATGGGCGTGGCAAAATTTTATTTTCCACAAGACATTCCACATTACGTTCTCTATCAACCCACCAAATTTCATGAGTTAATCTCGAAAAACTACGGAGATATTGCAAGAAAACTAAAATTGTTCTTGGACCCGAAAAATTTTAAAATTTTTGCCATTTTTTTTGTGAAACACCAGGTCAACAGAATTGGTAGGAGGTGGATTTCGGGAATTAATTTTTTTTCAAAACGCTATAACTCAATTACCACTGGACCGATTTAGATGATTGTTTTAACATATAATAGATTCGATATTTGGCTACAAGATGGGCAAACTTTGGCCCGTCAGGTGGCCCCCCTTGTTAGTCAGAAAATAGAATTTAAGTTAATAACCCTTATATCTCCCAAAGTAATTGACGTGAAAAGTGCAATTGACTTCTTTACGAAGCGCGGAGTTCTTCTCTACAAAACTGCCAAATTTCATTTCTCTATCTTCACAACGTTCGGAGTTATTGATAATTTTCCAAAAACTGCAATCAAAGCGAAATTGCCGAAAACGCCTATTTTTATTGAAAATGTAACTCCCATATCTCGGGAACCGCTAAGTATATTTCGATGAAACTTTCTCTGGATGAAAGGCCACAGCTTCAGCTTCAATATAGAGGACTTTTAGAGGTTAAAAATACAAAATAAAGCATGACATAGAACCAGTTTTTCGTTAACGCCCACTTTTAACGGCTTATAAGTGGGCGTGGCAAAATTTTATTTTCCACGAAAAATTTCCCATCATACTTTCTATTAACCGACAAAATTTCATAGAATTATCTCCAAAAACAACGGAGATATTAGAAAAAACTGTAACCAAAGCGAAGTAAGCGGAAATAAAAGTTTTTACTCAACTTGTAACTCTCATCGCAGCTTCAGCTTCAATATAGGGGACCTTTGGTTTTTCTCAATACAAAATAAAGCAAGAAGTAGAAGCAGTTTTTAGTTTACGCCCACTTTTATCGACTTATAAATGGGCGCGGCAAAATTTTATTTTCCACAAGACATTCCGCATTACGTTCTCTATCAACCCACCAAATTTCATGAGTCAATCTTGAAAAACTACGGAGATATTGCAAGAAAACTAAAATTGTTCTTGGACCCGAAAAATTTTAAAATTTTTGCCATTTTTTTTGTGAAACACCAGGTCAACAGAATTGGTAGGAGGTGGATTTCGGGAATTAATTTTTTTCAAAACGCTATAACTCAATTACCACTGGACCGATTTAGATGATTGTTTTACCATATAATAGATTCGATATTTGGCTACAAGATGGGCAAACTTTGGCCCGCCAGGTGGCCCCCCATGTTAGTAAAAAAAATGGAATTCAAGTTAATAACCCTTATATCTCCCAAAGTAATTGACGTGAAAAGTGCAATTGACTTCTTTACGAAGCGCGGAGTTCTGCTCTACAAAACTGCCAAATTTCATTTCTCTATCTTCACAACGTTCGGAGTTATTGATAATTTTCCAAAAACTGCAATCAAAGCGAAGTTGCCGAAAACGCCAATTTTTATTGAAAATGTAACTCCCATATCTCGGGAACCGCTAAGTATATTTCGATGAAACTTTCTCTGGATGAAAGGCCACAGCTTCAGCTTCAATATAGAGGACTTTTAGAGGTTAAAAATACAAAATAAAGCATGACATAGAACCACTTTTTCGTTTATGCCCACTTTTAACGGCTTAAAATTGGGCGTGGCAAAATTTAATTTTCCACGAAAAATTCCCCATCATACTTTCTATTAACCGACAAAATTTCATAGAATTATCTCGAAAAACAACGGAGATATTAGAAAAAACTGTAACCAAAGCGAAGTAACCGGAAATAAAAGTTTTTACTCAACTTGTAACTCTCATACCTCGGGAACCGCTGGGTATTTTCGGATTAAATTTTTTCTAGATGAAAGATCGCAGCTTCAGCTTCAATATAGGGGACCTTTGGTTTTTCTAAATACAAAATAAAGCAAGAAGTAGAAGCAGTTTTTAGTTTACGCCCACTTTTATCGACTTAGAAATGGGCGTGGCAAAATTTTATTTTCCACAAGACATTCCGCATTACGTTCTCTATCAACCCACCAAATTTCATGAGTTAATCTCGAAAAACTACGGAGATATTGCAAGAAAACTAAAATTGTTCTTGGACCCGAAAAATTTTTAAATTTTTGCCATTTTTTTTGTGAAACACCAGGTCAACAGAATTGGTAGGAGGTGGATTTCGGGAATTAATTTTTTTCAAAACGCTATAACTCAATTACCACAGGACCGATTTAGATGATTGTTTTAACATATAATAGATTCGATATTTGGCTACAAGATGGGCAAACTTTGGCCCGCCAGGTGGCCCCCCATGTTAGTAAAAAAAATGGAATTCAAGTTAATAACCCTTATATCTCCCAAAGTAATTGACGTGAAAAGTGCAATTGACTTCTTTACGAAGCGCGGAGTTCTGCTCTACAAAACTGCCAAATTTCATTTCTCTATCTTCACAACGTTCGGAGTTATTGATAATTTTCCAAAAACTGCAATCAAAGCGAAGTTGCCGAAAACGCCAATTTTTATTGAAAATGTAACTCCCATATCTCGGGAACCGCTAAGTATATTTCGATGAAACTTTCTCTGGATGAAAGGCCACAGCTTCAGCTTCAATATAGAGGACTTTTAGAGGTTAAAAATACAAAATAAAGCATGACATAGAACCAGTTTTTCGTTTACGCCCACTTTTAACGGCTTAAAATTGGGCGTGGCAAAATTTAATTTTCCACGAAAAATTCCCCATCATACTTTCTATTAACCGACAAAATTTCATAGAATTATCTCGAAAAACAACGGAGATATTAGAAAAAACTGTAACCAAAGCGAAGTAACCGGAAATAAAAGTTTTTACTCAACTTGTAACTCTCATACCTCGGGAACCGCTGGGTATTTTCGGATTAAATTTTTTCTAGATGAAAGATCGCAGCTTCAGCTTCAATATAGGGGACCTTTGGACTTTCTAAATACAAAATAAAGAAAGAAATAGAAGCAGTTTTTAGTTTACGCCCACTTTTATCGACTTATAAATGGTCGCGGCAAAATTTTATTTTCCACAAGACATTCCGCATTACGTTCTCTATCAACCCACCAAATTTCATGAGTTAATCTCGAAAAACTACGGAGATATTGCAAGAAAACTAAAATTGTTCTTGGACCCGAAAAATTTTTAAATTTTTGCAATTTTTTTTGTGAAACACTAGGTCAACAGAATTGGTAGGAGGTGGATTTCGGGAATTAATTTTTTTCAAAACGCTATAACTCAATTACCACTGGACCGATTTAGATGATTGTTTTACCATATAATAGATTCGATATTTGGCTACAAGATGGGCAAACTTTGGCCCGCCAGGTGGCCCCCCATGTTAGTTAAAAAAATGGAATTTAAGTTAATAACCCTTATATCTCCCAAAGTAATTGATGTGAAAAGTGCAATTGACTTCTTTACGAAGCGCGGAGTTCTGCTCTACAAAACTGCCAAATTTCATTTCTCTATCTTCACAACGTTCGGAGTTATTGATAATTTTCCAAAAACTGTAATCAAAGCGAAATTGCCGAAAACGCCTATTTTTATTGAAAATGTAACTCCCATATCTCGGGAACCGCTAGGTATAATTAGATTAACCTTTCTCTGGATGAAAGGTCACAGCTTCAGCTTCAATATAGGGGACCTATATCTATATCGAATCTATTAAAATCATCTAAATCGGTCCAGTGGTAATTGAGTTATAGCGTTTTGAAAAAAATTAATTCCCGAAATCCACCTCCTACCAATTCTGTTGACCTGGTGTTTCACAAAAAAATAGCAAAAATTTTAAAATTTTTCGAGTCCAAGAAGAATTTTAGTTTTCTTGCAATATCTCCGTAGTTTTTCGAGATTAACAAATGAAATTTGGTGGGTTGATAGAGAACGTAATGCGGAATGTCCTGTGGAAAATAAAATTTTGCCACGCCCATTTCTAAGTCGATAAAAGTGGGAATAAACTAAAAACTACTTCTATTTCTTGCTTTATTTTTTATTTAGAAAGTCCAAAGGTCCCCTATATTGAAGCTGAAGCTGCGATCTTTCATCTAGAAAGAATTTCATCCGAAAATACCTAGCGGTTCCCGAGGTATGAGAGTTACAAGTTGAGTAAAAACTTTTATTTCCGGTTGCTTCGCTTTGGTTACAGTTTTTTGTAATATCTCCGTTGTTTTTCGAGATAATGGTACGAAATTTTTTCGGTTGATTGAAAGTATGATGGGGAATTTTTCGTGGAAAATAAAATTTTTCCACGCCCATTTTTAAGTCGATAAAAGTGGGCGTAAACTAAAAACTGCTTCTATTTCTTGCTTTATTTTGTATTTAGAAAGTCCAAAGGTCCCCTATATTGAAGCTGAAGCTGCGATCTTTCATCTAGAAAATATTTCATCCGAAAATACCCAGCGGTTCCCGAGGTATGAGAGTTACAAGTTGAGTTAAAACTTTTATTTCCGGTTACTTCGCTTTGGTTACAGTTTTTTCTAATATCTCCGTTGTTTTTCGAGATAATTCTATGAAATTTTGTCGGTTAATAGAAAGTATAATGGGGAATTTTTCGTGGAAAATGAAATTTTGCCACGCCTAATTTTAAGCCGTTAAAAGTGGGCGTAAACGAAAAACTGGTTCTATGTCATGCTTTATTTTGTATTTTTAACCTCTAAAAGTCCTCTATATTGAAGCTGAAGCTGTGGCCTTTCATCCAGAGAAAGTTTCATCGAAATATACTTAGCGGTTCCCGAGATATGGGAGTTACATTTTTAATAAAAATAGGCGTTTTCGGCAATTTCGCTTTGATTGCAGTTTTTGGAAAATTATCAATAACTCCGAACGTTGTGAAGATAGAGAAATGAAATTTGGCAGTTTTGTAGAGAAGAACTCCGCGCTTCGTAAAGAAGTCAATTGCACTTTTCACGTCAATTACTTTGGGAGATATAAGGGTTATTAACTTAAATTCCATTTTTTGACTAACATGGGGGGCCACCTGGCGGGCCAAAGTTTGCCCATCTTGTAGCCAAATATCGAATCTATTATATGGTAAAACAATCATCTAAATCGGTCCAGTGGTAATTGAGTTATAGCGTTTTGAAAAAAATTAATTCCCGAAATCCACCTCCTACCAATTCTGTTGACCTGGTGTTTCACAAAAAAAAAGGCAAAAATTTTTAAATTTTTCGGCTCCAGGAACAATTTTAGTTTTCTTGCAATATCTCCGTAGTTTTTCGAGATTAACTCATGAAATTTGGTGGGTTGATAGAGAACGTAATGCGGAATGTCCTGTGGAAAATAAAATTTTGCCACGCCCATTTCTAAGTCGATAAAAGTGGGCGTAAACTAAAAACTGCTTCTATTTCTTGCTTTATTTTGTATTTAGAAAGTCCAAAGGTCCCCTATATTGAAGCTGAAGCTGCGATCTTTCATCTAGAAAAAATTTCATCCGAAAATACCCAGCGGTTCCCGAGGTATGAGAGTTACAAGTTGAGTTAAAGCTTTTAATTCCGGTTACTTCGCTTTGGTTACAGTTTTTTCTAATATCTCCGTTGTTTTTCGAGATAATTCTATGAAATTTTGTCGGTTAATAGAAAGTATGATGGGGAATTTTTCGTAAAAAATTAAATTTTGCCACGCCCAATTTTAAGCCGTTAAAAGTGGGAGTACGACGAAAAAGTGGTTCTATTTCATGCTTTATTTTTTAGTTTTAACCTCTAAAGGTCCTCTATATTGAAAATGAAGCTGTGACCTTTCATCCAGAGAAATTTTCATCGAAATATACTTAGCGGTTTCCGAGATATGGGAGTTACATTTTTAATAAAAATAGGCGTTTTCGGCAATTTCGCTTTGATTGCAGTTTTTGGAAAATTATCAATAACTCCGAACGTTGTGAAGATAGAGAAATGAAATTTGGCAGTTTTGTAGAGAAGAACTCCGCGCTTCGTAAAGAAGTCAATTGCACTTTTCACGTCAATTACTTTGGGAGATATAAGGGTTATTAACTTAAATTCCATTTTTTGACTAACATGGGGGGCCACCTGGCGAGCCAAAGTTTGCCCATCTTGTAGCCAAATATCGAATCTATTATATGGTAAAACAATCATCTAAATCGGTCCAGTGGTAATTGAGTTATAGCGTTTTGAAAAAAAATAATTCCCGAAATCCACCTCCTACCAATTCTGTTGACCTGGTGTTTCACAAAAAAATGCCAAAAATTTTAAAATTTTTCGGGTCCAAGAACAATTTTAGTTTTCTTGCAATATCTCCGTAGTTTTTCGAGATTAACTCATGAAATTTGGTGGGTTGATAGAGAACGTAATGCGGAATGTCCTGTGGAAAATAAAATTTTGCCACGCCCATTTCTAAGTCGATAAAAGTGGGCGTAAACTAAAAACTGCTTCTATTTCTTGCTTTATTTTGTATTTAGAAAGTCCAAGGTCCCCTATATTGAAGCTGAAGCTGCGATCTTTCATCCAGAAAAAATTTCATCCGAAAATACCCTGCGGTTCCCGAGGTATGAGAGTTACAAGTTGAGTAAAAACTTTTATTTCCGGTTACTTCGCTTTGGTTACAGTTTTTTGTAATATCTCCGTTGTTTTTCGAGATAATTCTATGAAATTTTGTCGGTTAATAGAAAGTATGATGGGGAATTTTTCGTGGAAAATTAAATTTTTGCCACGCCCAATTTTAAGCCGTTAAAAGTGGGCATAAACGAAAAAGTGGTTCTATGTCATGCTTTATTTTGTATTTTTAACCTCTAAAGGTCCTCTATATTGAAGCTGAAGCTGTGACCTTTCATCCAGAGAAAGTTTCATCGAAATATACTTAGCGGTTCCCGAGATATGGGAGTTACATTTTCAATCAAAATAGGCGTTTTCGGCAATTTCGCTTTGATTACAGTTTTTGGAAAATTATCAATAACTCCGAACGTTGTGAAGATAGAGAAATGAAATTTGGCAGTTTTGTAGAGCAGAACTCCGCGCTTCGTAAAGAAGTCAATTGCACTTTTCACGTCAATTACTTTGGGAGAAATAAGGGTTATTAACTTAAATTCCATTTTTTGACTAACATGGGGGGCCACCTGGCGGGCCAAAGTCTGCCCATCTTGTAGCCAAATATCGAATCTATTATATGGTAAAACAATCATCTAAATCGGTCCAGTGGTAATTGAGTTATAGCGTTTTGAAAAAAATTAATTCCCGAAATCCACCTCCTACCAATTCTGTTGACCTGGTGTTTCACAAAAAAAAAGGCAAAAATTTTCAAATTTTTCGGGTCCAAGAACAATTTTAGTTTTCTTGCAATATCTCCGTAGTTTTTCGAGATTAACTCATGAAATTTGGTGGGTTGATAGAGCACGTAATGCGGAATGTCCTGTGGAAAATAAAATTTTGCCACGCCCATTTCTAAGTCGATAAAAGTGGGCGTAAACTAAAAACTGCTTCTATTTCTTGCTTTATTTTGTATTTAGAAAGTCCAAAGGTCCCCTATATTGAAGCTGAAGCTGCGATCTTTCATCTAGAAAAAATTTCATCCGAAAATACCCAGCGGTTCCCGAGGTATGAGAGTTACAAGTTGAGTTAAAGCTTTTATTTCCGGTTACTTCGCTTTGGTTACAGTTTTTTCTAATATCTCCGTTGTTTTTCGAGATAATTCTATGAAATTTTGTCGGTTAATAGAAAGTATGATGGGGAATTTTTCGTAAAAAATAAAATTTTGCCACGCCCAATTTTAAGCCGTTAAAAGTGGGAGTAAACGAAAAAGTGGTTCTATTTCATGCTTTATTTTTTAGTTTTAACCTCTAAAGGTCCTCTATATTGAAAATGAAGCTGTGACCTTTCATCCAGAGAAAGTTTCATCGAAATATACTTAGCGGTTTCCGAGATATGGGAGTTACATTTTCAATCAAAATAGGCGTTTTCGGCAATTTCGCTTTGATTACAGTTTTTGGAAAATTATCAATAACTCCGAACGTTGTGAAGATAGAGAAATGAAATTTGGCAGTTTTGTAGAGCAGAACTCCGCGCTTCGTAAAGAAGTCAATTGCACTTTTCACGTCAATTACTTTGGGAGAAATAAGGGTTATTAACTTAAATTCCATTTTTTGACTAACATGGGGGGCCACCTGGCGGGCCAAAGTCTGCCCATCTTGTAGCCAAATATCGAATCTATTATATGGTAAAACAATCATCTAAATCGGTCCAGTGGTAATTGAGTTATAGCGTTTTGAAAAAAATTAATTCCCGAAATCCACCTCCTACCAATTCTGTTGACCTGGTGTTTCACAAAAAAAAAGGCAAAAATTTTCAAATTTTTCGGGTCCAAGAACAATTTTAGTTTTCTTGCAATATCTCCGTAGTTTTTCGAGATTAACTCATGAAATTTGGTGGGTTGATAGAGCACGTAATGCGGAATGTCCTGTGGAAAATAAAATTTTGCCACGCCCATTTCTAAGTCGATAAAAGTGGGCGTAAACTAAAAACTGCTTCTATTTCTTGCTTTATTTTGTATTTAGAAAGTCCAAAGGTCCCCTATATTGAAGCTGAAGCTGCGATCTTTCATCTAGAAAAAATTTCATCCGAAAATACCCAGCGGTTCCCGAGGTATGAGAGTTACAAGTTGAGTTAAAGCTTTTATTTCCGGTTACTTCGCTTTGGTTACAGTTTTTTCTAATATCTCCGTTGTTTTTCGAGATAATTCTATGAAATTTTGTCGGTTAATAGAAAGTATGATGGGGAATTTTTCGTAAAAAATAAAATTTTGCCACGCCCAATTTTAAGCCGTTAAAAGTGGGAGTAAACGAAAAAGTGGTTCTATTTCATGCTTTATTTTTTAGTTTTAACCTCTAAAGGTCCTCTATATTGAAAATGAAGCTGTGACCTTTCATCCAGAGAAAGTTTCATCGAAATATACTTAGCGGTTTCCGAGATATGGGAGTTACATTTTTAATAAAAATAGGCGTTTTCGGCAATTTCGCTTTGATTGCAGTTTTTGGAAAATTATCAATAACTCCGAACGTTGTGAAGATAGAGAAATGAAATTTGGCAGTTTTGTAGAGAAGAACTCCGCGCTTCGTAAAGAAGTCAATTGCAGTTTCCACGTCAATTACTTTGGGAGATATAAGGGTTATTAACTTAAATTCCATTTTTTGACTAACATGGGGGGCCACCTGGCGAGCCAAAGTTTGCCCATCTTGTAGCCAAATATCGAATCTATTATATGGTAAAACAATCATCTAAATCGGTCCAGTGGTAATTGAGTTATAGCGTTTTGAAAAAAAATAATTCCCGAAATCCACCTCCTACCAATTCTGTTGACCTGGTGTTTCACAAAAAAAATGGCAAAAATTTTAAAATTTTTCGGGTCCAAGAACAATTTTAGTTTTCTTGCAATATCTCCGTAGTTTTTCGAGATTAACTCATGAAAATTGGTGGGTTGATAGAGAACGTAATGCGGAATGTTCTGTGGAAAATAACATGTTGCCACGCCCATTTTTAAGTCGATAAAAGTGGGCGCAAACTAAAAACTGCTTCTATTTCTTGCTTTATTTTTTATTTAGAAAGTCCAAAGGTCCCCTATATTGAAGCTGAAGCTGCGATCTTTCATCTAGAAAAAATTTCATCCGAAAATACCCAGCGGTTCCCGAGGTATGAGAGTTACAAGTTGAGTTAAAACTTTTATTTCCGGTTACTTCGCTTTGGTTACAGTTTTTTCTAATATCTCCGTTGTTTTTCGAGATAATTCTATGAAATTTTGTCGGTTAATAGAAAGTATGATGGGGAATTTTTCGTGAAAAATTAAATTTTGCCACGCCCAATTTTAAGCCGTTAAAAGTGGGAGTAAGCGAAAAAGTGGTTCTATTTCATGCTTTATTTTGTAGTTTTAACCTCTAAAGGTCCTCTATATTGAAAATGAAGCTGTGACCTTTC
The DNA here is from genome assembly GCA_944452675.1 of Tachina lurida. Lineage (NCBI taxonomy): Eukaryota > Metazoa > Arthropoda > Insecta > Diptera > Tachinidae > Tachina > Tachina lurida. The sequence goes on along the minus strand of OX101754.1, from coordinate 35,856,540 downwards.
ATCCAGAGAAAGGGTCATCGAAATATACTTAGCGGTTTCCGAGATATGGGAGTTATATTTTTAATAAAAATAGGCGTTTCCGGCAATTTCGCTTTGATTGCAGTTTTTGGAAAATTATCAATAACTCCGAACGTTGTGAAGATAGAGAAATGAAATTTGGCAGTTTTGTAGAGAAGAACTCCGCGCTTCGTAAAGAAGTCAATTGCAGTTTCCACGTCAATTACTTTGGGAGATATAAGGGTTATTAACTTAAATTCCATTTTTTGACTAACATGGGGGGCCACCTGGCGAGCCAAAGTTTGCCCATCTTATAGCCAAATATCGAATCTATTATACGGTAAAACAATCATCTAAATTGGTCCAGTGGTAATTGAGTTATAGCGTTTTGAAAAAAAATAATTCCCGAAATACACCTCCTACCAATTCTGTTGACCTGGTGTTTCACAAAAAAATGGCAAAAATTTAAAATTTTTCGGGTCCAAGAACAATTTTAGTTTTCTTGCAATATCTCCGTAGTTTTTCGAGATTAACTCATGAAATTTGGTGGGTTGATAGAGAACGTAATGCGGAATGTCCTGTGGAAAATAAAATTTTGCCACGCCCATTTCTAAGTCGATAAAAGTGGGCGTAAACTAAAAACTGCTTCTATTTCTTGCTTTATTTTGTATTTAGAAAGTCCAAAGGTCCCCTATATTGAAGCTGAAGCTGCGATCTTTCATCCAAAAAAAATTTCATCCGAAAATACCCAGCGGTTCCCGAGGTATGAGAGTTACAAGTTGAGTAAAAACTTTTATTTCCGGTTACTTCGCTTTGGTTACAGTTTTTTGTAATATCTCCGTTGTTTTTCGAGATAATTCTATGAAATTTTGTCGGTTAATAGAAAGTATGATGGGGAATTTTTCGTGGAAAATAAAATTTTGCCACGCCCAATTTTAAGCCGTTAAAAGTGGGCGTAAACGAAAAAGTGGTTCTATGTCATGCTTTATTTTGTATTTTTAACCTCTAAAGGTCCTCTATATTGAAGCTGAAGCTGTGACCTTTCATCCAGAGAAAGTTTCATTGAAATATACTTAGCGGTTCCCGAGATATGGGAGTTACATTTTTAATAAAAATAGGCGTTTTCGGCAATTTCGCTTTGATTGCAGTTTTTGGAAAATTATCAATAACTCCGAACGTTGTGAAGATAGAGAAATGAAATTTGGCAGTTTTGTAGAGAAGAACTCCGCGCTTCGTAAAGAAGTCAATTGCAGTTTCCACGTCAATTACTTTGGGAGATATAAGGGTTATTAACTTAAATTCCATTTTTTGACTAACATGGGGGGCCACCTGGCGAGCCAAAGTTTGCCCATCTTATAGCCAAATATCGAATCTATTATACGGTAAAACAATCATCTAAATTGGTCCAGTGGTAATTGAGTTATAGCGTTTTGAAAAAAAATAATTCCCGAAATACACCTCCTACCAATTCTGTTGACCTGGTGTTTCACAAAAAAAATGGCAAAAATTTAAAATTTTTCGGGTCCAAGAACAATTTTAGTTTTCTTGCAATATCTCCGTAGTTTTTCGAGATTAACTCATGAAATTTGGTGGGTTGATAGAGAACGTAATGCGGAATGTCCTGTGGAAAATAAAATTTTGCCACGCCCATTTCTAAGTCGATAAAAGTGGGCGTAAACTAAAAACTGCTTCTATTTCTTGCTTTATTTTGTATTTAGAAAGTCCAAAGGTCCCCTATATTGAAGCTGAAGCTGCGATCTTTCATCCAGAGAAAGTTTCATCGAAATATACTTAGCGGTTCCCGAGATATGGGAGTTACATTTTCAATCAAAATAGGCGTTTTCGGCAATTTCGCTTTGATTACAGTTTTTGGAAAATTATCAATAACTCCGAACGTTGTGAAGATAGAGAAATGAAATTTGGCAGTTTTGTAGAGCAGAACTCCGCGCTTCGTAAAGAAGTCAATTGCACTTTTCACGTCAATTACTTTGGGAGATATAAGGGTTAGTAACTTAAATTCCATTTTTTGACTAACATGGGGGGCCACCTGGCGGGCCAAAGTTTGCCCATCTTGTAGCCAAATATCGAATCTATTATATGGTAAAACAATCATCTAAATCGGTCCAGTGGTAATTGAGTTATAGCGTTTTGAAAAAAATTAATTCCCGAAATCCACCTCCTATCAATTCTGTTGACCTGGTGTTTCACAAAAAAAATGGCAAAAATTTTAAAATTTTTCGGGTCCAAGAACAATTTTAGTTTTCTTGCAATATCTCCGTAGTTTTTCGAGATTAACTCATGAAATTTGGTGGGTTGATAGAGAACGTAATGCGGAATGTTCTGTGGAAAATAACATTTTGCCACGCCCATTTTTAAGTCGATAAAAGTGGGCGCAAACTAAAAACTGCTTCTATTTCTTGCTTTATTTTTTATTTAGAAAGTCCAAAGGTCCCCTATATTGAAGCTGAAGCTGCGATCTTTCATCTAGAAAAAATTTCATCCGAAAATACCCAGCGGTTCCCGAGGTATGAGAGTTACAAGTTGAGTTAAAACTTTTATTTCCGGTTACTTCGCTTTGGTTACAGTTTTTTCTAATATCTCCGTTGTTTTTCGAGATAATTCTATGAAATTTTGTCGGTTAATAGAAAGTATAATGGGGAATTTTTCGTGGAAAATGAAATTTTGCCACGCCTAATTTTAAGCCGTTAAAAGTGGGCGTAAACGAAAAACTGGTTCTATGTCATGCTTTATTTTGTATTTTTAACCTCTAAAAGTCCTCTATATTGAAGCTGAAGCTGTGGCCTTTCATCCAGAGAAAGTTTCATCGAAATATACTTAGCGGTTTCCGAGATATGGGAGTTACATTTTTAATAAAAATAGGCGTTTTCGGCAATTTCGCTTTGATTGCAGTTTTTGGAAAATTATCAATAACTCCGAACGTTGTGAAGATAGAGAAATGAAATTTGGCAGTTTTGTAGAGAAGAACTCCGCGCTTCGTAAAGAAGTCAATTGCACTTTTCACGTCAATTACTTTGGGAGATATAAGGGTTATTAACTTAAATTCCATTTTTTGACTAACATGGGGGGCCACCTGGCGAGCCAAAGTTTGCCCATCTTGTAGCCAAATATCGAATCTATTATATGGTAAAACAATCATCTAAATCGGTCCAGTGGTAATTGAGTTATAGCGTTTTGAAAAAAAATAATTCCCGAAATCCACCTCCTACCAATTCTGTTGACCTGGTGTTTCACAAAAAAATGCCAAAAATTTTAAAATTTTTCGGGTCCAAGAACAATTTTAGTTTTCTTGCAATATCTCCGTAGTTTTTCGAGATTAACTCATGAAATTTGGTGGGTTGATAGAGAACGTAATGCGGAATGTCCTGTGGAAAATAAAATTTTGCCACGCCCATTTCTAAGTCGATAAAAGTGGGCGTAAACTAAAAACTGCTTCTATTTCTTGCTTTATTTTGTATTTAGAAAGTCCAAGGTCCCCTATATTGAAGCTGAAGCTGCGATCTTTCATCCAGAAAAAATTTCATCCGAAAATACCCTGCGGTTCCCGAGGTATGAGAGTTACAAGTTGAGTAAAAACTTTTATTTCCGGTTACTTCGCTTTGGTTACAGTTTTTTGTAATATCTCCGTTGTTTTTCGAGATAATTCTATGAAATTTTGTCGGTTAATAGAAAGTATGATGGGGAATTTTTCGTGGAAAATTAAATTTTTGCCACGCCCAATTTTAAGCCGTTAAAAGTGGGCATAAACGAAAAAGTGGTTCTATGTCATGCTTTATTTTGTATTTTTAACCTCTAAAGGTCCTCTATATTGAAGCTGAAGCTGTGACCTTTCATCCAGAGAAAGTTTCATCGAAATATACTTAGCGGTTCCCGAGATATGGGAGTTACATTTTCAATCAAAATAGGCGTTTTCGGCAATTTCGCTTTGATTACAGTTTTTGGAAAATTATCAATAACTCCGAACGTTGTGAAGATAGAGAAATGAAATTTGGCAGTTTTGTAGAGCAGAACTCCGCGCTTCGTAAAGAAGTCAATTGCACTTTTCACGTCAATTACTTTGGGAGAAATAAGGGTTATTAACTTAAATTCCATTTTTTGACTAACATGGGGGGCCACCTGGCGGGCCAAAGTCTGCCCATCTTGTAGCCAAATATCGAATCTATTATATGGTAAAACAATCATCTAAATCGGTCCAGTGGTAATTGAGTTATAGCGTTTTGAAAAAAATTAATTCCCGAAATCCACCTCCTACCAATTCTGTTGACCTGGTGTTTCACAAAAAAAAAGGCAAAAATTTTCAAATTTTTCGGGTCCAAGAACAATTTTAGTTTTCTTGCAATATCTCCGTAGTTTTTCGAGATTAACTCATGAAATTTGGTGGGTTGATAGAGCACGTAATGCGGAATGTCCTGTGGAAAATAAAATTTTGCCACGCCCATTTCTAAGTCGATAAAAGTGGGCGTAAACTAAAAACTGCTTCTATTTCTTGCTTTATTTTGTATTTAGAAAGTCCAAAGGACCCCTATATTGAAGCTGAAGCTGCGATCTTTCATCTAGAAAAAATTTCATCCGAAAATACCCAGCGGTTCCCGAGGTATGAGAGTTACAAGTTGAGTTAAAGCTTTTATTTCCGGTTACTTCGCTTTGGTTACAGTTTTTTCTAATATCTCCGTTGTTTTTCGAGATAATTCTATGAAATTTTGTCGGTTAATAGAAAGTATGATGGGGAATTTTTCGTAAAAAATTAAATTTTGCCACGCCCAATTTTAAGCCGTTAAAAGTGGGAGTAAACGAAAAAGTGGTTCTATTTCATGCTTTATTTTTTAGTTTTAACCTCTAAAGGTCCTCTATATTGAAAATGAAGCTGTGACCTTTCATCCAGAGAAAGTTTCATCGAAATATACTTAGCGGTTTCCGAGATATGGGAGTTACATTTTTAATAAAAATAGGCGTTTTCGGCAATTTCGCTTTGATTGCAGTTTTTGGAAAATTATCAATAACTCCGAACGTTGTGAAGATAGAGAAATGAAATTTGGCAGTTTTGTAGAGAAGAACTCCGCGCTTCGTAAAGAAGTCAATTGCAGTTTCCACGTCAATTACTTTGGGAGATATAAGGGTTATTAACTTAAATTCCATTTTTTGACTAACATGGGGGGCCACCTGGCGAGCCAAAGTTTGCCCATCTTGTAGCCAAATATCGAATCTATTATATGGTAAAACAATCATCTAAATCGGTCCAGTGGTAATTGAGTTATAGCGTTTTGAAAAAAAATAATTCCCGAAATCCACCTCCTACCAATTCTGTTGACCTGGTGTTTCACAAAAAAAATGGCAAAAATTTTAAAAATTTTCGGGTCCAAGAACAATTTTAGTTTTCTTGCAATATCTCCGTAGTTTTTCGAGATTAACTCATGAAAATTGGTGGGTTGATAGAGAACGTAATGCGGAATGTTCTGTGGAAAATAACATTTTGCCACGCCCATTTTTAAGTCGATAAAAGTGGGCGCAAACTAAAAACTGCTTCTATTTCTTGCTTTATTTTTTATTTAGAAAGTCCAAAGGTCCCCTATATTGAAGCTGAAGCTGCGATCTTTCATCTAGAAAAAATTTCATCCGAAAATACCCAGCGGTTCCCGAGGTATGAGAGTTACAAGTTGAGTTAAAACTTTTATTTCCGGTTACTTCGCTTTGGTTACAGTTTTTTCTAATATCTCCGTTGTTTTTCGAGATAATTCTATGAAATTTTGTCGGTTAATAGAAAGTATGATGGGGAATTTTTCGTGAAAAATTAAATTTTGCCACGCCCAATTTTAAGCCGTTAAAAGTGGGAGTAAGCGAAAAAGTGGTTCTATTTCATGCTTTATTTTGTAGTTTTAACCTCTAAAGGTCCTCTATATTGAAAATGAAGCTGTGACCTTTCATCCAGAGAAAGGGTCATCGAAATATACTTAGCGGTTTCCGAGATATGGGAGTTATATTTTTAATAAAAATAGGCGTTTCCGGCAATTTCGCTTTGATTGCAGTTTTTGGAAAATTATCAATAACTCCGAACGTTGTGAAGATAGAGAAATGAAATTTGGCAGTTTTGTAGAGAAGAACTCCGCGCTTCGTAAAGAAGTCAATTGCAGTTTCCACGTCAATTACTTTGGGAGATATAAGGGTTATTAACTTAAATTCCATTTTTTGACTAACATGGGGGGCCACCTGGCGAGCCAAAGTTTGCCCATCTTATAGCCAAATATCGAATCTATTATACGGTAAAACAATCATCTAAATTGGTCCAGTGGTAATTGAGTTATAGCGTTTTGAAAAAAAATAATTCCCGAAATACACCTCCTACCAATTCTGTTGACCTGGTGTTTCACAAAAAAAATGGCAAAAATTTAAAATTTTTCGGGTCCAAGAACAATTTTAGTTTTCTTGCAATATCTCCGTAGTTTTTCGAGATTAACTCATGAAATTTGGTGGGTTGATAGAGAACGTAATGCGGAATGTCCTGTGGAAAATAAAATTTTGCCACGCCCATTTCTAAGTCGATAAAAGTGGGCGTAAACTAAAAACTGCTTCTATTTCTTGCTTTATTTTGTATTTAGAAAGTCCAAAGGTCCCCTATATTGAAGCTGAAGCTGCGATCTTTCATCCAGAGAAAGTTTCATCGAAATATACTTAGCGGTTCCCGAGATATGGGAGTTACATTTTCAATCAAAATAGGCGTTTTCGGCAATTTCGCTTTGATTACAGTTTTTGGAAAATTATCAATAACTCCGAACGTTGTGAAGATAGAGAAATGAAATTTGGCAGTTTTGTAGAGCAGAACTCCGCGCTTCGTAAAGAAGTCAATTGCACTTTTCACGTCAATTACTTTGGGAGATATAAGGGTTAGTAACTTAAATTCCATTTTTTGACTAACATGGGGGGCCACCTGGCGGGCCAAAGTTTGCCCATCTTGTAGCCAAATATCGAATCTATTATATGGTAAAACAATCATCTAAATCGGTCCAGTGGTAATTGAGTTATAGCGTTTTGAAAAAAATTAATTCCCGAAATCCACCTCCTATCAATTCTGTTGACCTGGTGTTTCACAAAAAAAATGGCAAAAATTTTAAAATTTTTCGGGTCCAAGAACAATTTTAGTTTTCTTGCAATATCTCCGTAGTTTTTCGAGATTAACTCATGAAAATTGGTGGGTTGATAGAGAACGTAATGCGGAATGTTCTGTGGAAAATAACATTTTGCCACGCCCATTTTTAAGTCGATAAAAGTGGGCGCAAACTAAAAACTGCTTCTATTTCTTGCTTTATTTTTTATTTAGAAAGTCCAAAGGTCCCCTATATTGAAGCTGAAGCTGCGATCTTTCATCTAGAAAAAATTTCATCCGAAAATACCCAGCGGTTCCCGAGGTATGAGAGTTACAAGTTGAGTTAAAACTTTTATTTCCGGTTACTTCGCTTTGGTTACAGTTTTTTCTAATATCTCCGTTGTTTTTCGAGATAATTCTATGAAATTTTGTCGGTTAATAGAAAGTATGATGGGGAATTTTTCGTGAAAAATTAAATTTTGCCACGCCCAATTTTAAGCCGTTAAAAGTGGGAGTAAGCGAAAAAGTGGTTCTATTTCATGCTTTATTTTGTAGTTTTAACCTCTAAAGGTCCTCTATATTGAAAATGAAGCTGTGACCTTTCATCCAGAGAAAGGGCGTTTCCGGCAATTTCGCTTTGATTGCAGTTTTTGGAAAATTATCAATAACTCCGAACGTTGTGAAGATAGAGAAATGAAATTTGGCAGTTTTGTAGAGAAGAACTCCGCGCTTCGTAAAGAAGTCAATTGCAGTTTCCACGTCAATTACTTTGGGAGATATAAGGGTTATTAACTTAAATTCCATTTTTTGACTAACATGGGGGGCCACCTGGCGAGCCAAAGTTTGCCCATCTTATAGCCAAATATCGAATCTATTATACGGTAAAACAATCATCTAAATTGGTCCAGTGGTAATTGAGTTATAGCGTTTTGAAAAAAATTAATTCCCGAAATCCACCTCCTACCAATTCTGTTGACCTGGTGTTTCACAAAAAAAATGGCAAAAATTTAAAATTTTTCGGGTCCAAGAACAATTTTAGTTTTCTTGCAATATCTCCGTAGTTTTTCGAGATTAACTCATGAAATTTGGTGGGTTGATAGAGAACGTAATGCGGAATGTCCTGTGGAAAATAAAATTTTGCCACGCCCATTTCTAAGTCGATAAAAGTGGGCGTAAACTAAAAACTGCTTCTATTTCTTGCTTTATTTTGTATTTAGAAAGTCCAAAGGTCCCCTATATTGAAGCTGAAGCTGCGATCTTTCATCCAAAAAAAATTTCATCCGAAAATACCCAGCGGTTCCCGAGGTATGAGAGTTACAAGTTGAGTAAAAACTTTTATTTCCGGTTACTTCGCTTTGGTTACAGTTTTTTGTAATATCTCCGTTGTTTTTCGAGATAATTCTATGAAATTTTGTCGGTTAATAGAAAGTATGATGGTGAATTTTTCGTGGAAAATAAAATTTTGCCACGCCCAATTTTAAGCCGTTAAAAGTGGGAGTAAACGAAAAAGTGGTTCTATGTCATGCTTTATTTTGTATTTTTAACCTCTAAAGGTCCTCTATATTGAAGCTGAAGCTGTGACCTTTCATCCAGAGAAAGTTTCATTGAAATATACTTAGCGGTTCCCGAGATATGGGAGTTACATTTTTAATAAAAATAGGCGTTTTCGGCAATTTCGCTTTGATTGCAGTTTTTGGAAAATTATCAATAACTCCGAACGTTGTGAAGATAGAGAAATGAAATTTGGCAGTTTTGTAGAGAAGAACTCCGCGCTTCGTAAAGAAGTCAATTGCACTTTTCACGTGAATTACTTTGGGAGATATAAGGGTTATTAACTTAAATTCCATTTTTTGACTAACATGGGGGGCCACCTGGTGAGCCAAAGTTTGCCCATCTTGTAGCCAAATATCGAATCTATTATATGGTAAAACAATCATCTAAATCGGTCCAGTGGTAATTGAGTTATAGCGTTTTGAAAAAAATTAATTCCCGAAATCCACCTCCTACCAATTCTGTTGACCTGGTGTTTCACAAAAAAAATGGCAAAAATTTAAAATTTTTCGGGTCCAAGAACAATTTTAGTTTTCTTGCAATATCTCCGTAGTTTTTCGAGATTAACTCATGAAATTTGGTGCGTTGATAGAGAACGTAATGCGGAATGTTCTGTGGAAAATAACATTTTGCCACGCCCATTTTTAAGTCGATAAAAGTGGGCGCAAACTAAAAACTGCTTCTATTTCTTGCTTTATTTTTTATTTAGAAAGTCCAAAGGTCCCCTATATTGAAGCTGAAGCTGCGATCTTTCATCTAGAAAAAATTTCATCGAAATATACTTAGCGGTTCCCGAGGTATGAGAGTTACAAGTTGAGTAAAAACTTTTATTTCCGGTTACTTCGCTTTGGTTACAGTTTTCTGGGTTTTTGTTCTTTTGCGAGATAATTGTATGGAATTTTGTGGGTTGATAGAAAGCATAATGGGGACTTTTGTGTGGTAGATATAATACGCCTAATTTTAAGTCAATAAAAGTGCGTTTAAGCTAAAAAATTTTTCTGCTTTATGCTTTGTTTTGTATTCAGAGTGTACGATTATCTCCGCAATGGCTGGGCAGATTTCGCTCTGGGACCCTACTAACCATATTCTACATGCCCGATCCGAATATCGACATCTTTTTACCTAAAAACACATTTATGTTTAGAAGCAGACAATGCAAGTGAATCTGCTCGTATTTTGTGCAAAAACATATTTCAACAATAAAATTGTAATAAAAGAAATCATTATTTGTAGTTCATATTTCTTTTATAATTTATTAGTATTTTCGCTTACATATTTAAACACTTACAAATTCTAGTATACATATCGCACACTAAATCATAAAGAGTCACAACTCAAAAAATTTTAGATGCTGAGTAGTTGCAAACAACTGTAGTTACTCTACAAATGACGAAAAGTATGTGATATAAAAACAAGCATAATGGTATTTTATATTCTTCAAGAATACTATATTGCAAAAGAAATTGCTGAGGTCGTTATAGATTTCTTCAATTAACTTTTTTATAAAAAAAATGCAAAACCACTTTGATAACTTTAAGTTGTGACTCTTTATGATTTAGTGTACAAATGCAATAATAATAATACAAGTTATTACTTTTACTGTTATTGATTATAAATATATATATTGCAACATAGTCATGACTCAAAAAAACTAGTTCACCAGAAAACGAGTTTAAAGTTTTAAATTTACACACAACTTAATGCAAAAATAAAATTTAATTTTTCTCTCAAGAGCTGATTGAACAAGATATTTTGTACGAAATTTTTACACAATATAAATAACAATATGAGGATTAACTCTGCATCATTAACTCGAATTTATTTTTTGAGATGCTACTACTTTGCAATAAAGGAGCGATATGTTTATAATACTTAATATCAAAAATACACAAATTAAAAATTGCCACAAAGCCAATTAATTCATTATCTTAAAACCATTCCAGCAACGTTTAAAACAGTCAGTTAATGAGTGAGAATTTTGAAGTTAATAGATGATATACCAGTAAGAATTACTTCCAATACACCGCCAGGATACGCTGTTTATAAAAGTAAAAGAAAAATAATTTGGGTTTAATATGGATTAAGTTATATTGAAGAAAATGGTGAAAAATTTTTATATACATACACACATACATATATATGTATAAATAAATAAAAAAAATATAATATATCAACAAAAATATAACAAAGGAAAAAAAAACCATAGCCTATTTGATAGGCAAAAAAATTAAATGCACTATACATCATCCATTTTTAATGGGAAAATTAAATCGACTATACATCGTTTATTTTTCATGCAAAAATGATATGGACTATACATTGTCCATTTTTCATGCAAAAATTAAATGGACTATACATCGTCCATTTTTCATGGAAAAAATTAAATGGACTATAAATCATCAATTTTTCATGGGAAAATAAAATGCACTAAGTACGCATCGTCCATTTTTCATGCAAAAATTAAATGGACTATACATCGTCCATTTTTCATGCAAAAATTAAAAGGATTATATTAATTTTTTATGAAAAATTAAATCGACTATACATCGTCCATTTTTCGTGCAAAAATTATATGGAGTATACATCGTCCATTTTTCATGCAGAGATTAAATGGACTATACATCGTCCATTTTTCATGCAAAAATTATATGGAGTATACATCGTCTATTTTTCATGCAAAAACTGAATGTACTATGTCCATTTTTCATGCAAATATTATATGGAGTTATACCTCGTCCATTTTTCATGCAAAAATTTAATGGACTATGTCCATTTTTCATGCAAAAATTATATGGAGTATACATCGTCTATTTTTCATGCAAAAACTGAATGGACTATGTCCATTTTTCATTCAAATCTTATATGGAGTTATACCTCGTCCATTTTTCATCCAAAAATTTAATGGAATATGTCCATTTTTCATGGAAAAATTATATGGAGTATACATCGTCTATTTTTCATGCAAAAATTAAATGGACTATGTCCATTTTTCATGCAAAATTTATATGGACTATACATCTTTAATTTTTTATGAGGGTGCCTCGGTAGGCTGGTGAGTAGTGTGCTAGCCTATCAGTGTGGAGTTTGTGGGTTCGATTCCCACCATAGACCCTGGGGGTTACTCTCTATTACGATGCGAAAGAAAAATGGTACGAAATCGAACGATTGGTACTCTCTAATGCGTTTGCGCATTTACCTTTCGCATCTTTTATTTTCCGTTTCGCAAGTCTGGTATCACCGTACTCTACAATGCGAAAGCGCCTGTCAAAATAGCTCGATAAGCGCAAATATCTTGCGTTAGATAAATACGAAACGCAAAGTGAGAAAAACATGTAAGTACGTTGAAAAAAATTTTTATATATTGACTGTCTTATTCATAAAAAATATTTTTGTTTTATAAGAGGTTTATTAAAAAAATTTTCTAGGGAAATTTGATTAATAAACCTTTTATAAAACAAAAATATTTATATATAAATCGTAGTTTTTAGGGAAAAAGCCAAAAAATTACAAACAAAACAACGGCAGTTTGAAATTTTAGTGGATTGCATGTGAGCAAATGGCAAATAAGCCGCAAATAATTTGTGGACAAAATTGACAGACGACCTAAATTCTAATGGAGCTCCTGTAAGGGATATAACTGGTTGTTTATAATGAAATTTGACACTAATAGTACTTATAATATTACACATGTATGTTTGTATGTATGTATTCATATTTGATTTAAAAAATCACACCAAGTGAAAATGCGTAAAAATAAATTAAGCATTTCCAGCACAGGTGATGGTCCCTCTCAGTTTTGTATTTTCTTTCTCAATCGCTACGTAGAACTCTTTTAAGCGACGGGACATTGACTGCTGCTATATTCCTAAGGTATGGTCCTGGCCAATTTGATGTTGGTATCCACCTTGACCAAGTAATTTTAAGGCAGCGGCTAGTTTTATAAACTTTTAGCTAGTGTTGAACAGCGTTTAGAACATACAGAAACGCAAATTTTGTACAAAGTTAAAATAAAGCAATATGTATACAGATTTTTTCTTACCTGCGGTCATTTAAGGAAAGTATACCGGAACTATCTCTTAAGCTTAAATTAAATGACATCGCCATAATGCCATAGCCATAACAAAACCAAAATTCAATTGGTTTATATGGTGAGAGTTATGGCGTTAAGGTTGTTTTCTATGGCTATGGTTATGTCACGTCTAATTGAACCTTTAAGACTCGTTTTGCAACTCGTTATACATGGACGTTTTCTTCATAAAACCATAACGCTAAAGAATCCATAACTTTATTTTCAATTAAAAGCTGTTACACTTCAGTTTTTCTTAAATTTTGATTTTAACTGTCGTTTTTTTATACATATTTTGACATTTCAGTACTGCCAACCTTTGCCATATTTTCTTTTGCAATGTCCGTGTTGCCACTTTTTCAAGCAATTTTGCGCAAGGTTTTGCGAAAGTAATAGAGAGTACCAAATTTGCATATCAACGCATTTAGCTTTCGCATCGTAATTGCTTTCGCATCGCAATAGAGAGTAACCCCCCTGGTCTGTTTCACTACAACGAGTGAAGGTCTTTGTTACTATTCTCGTTTAAAATTGAGTTATGATATAATTTGTAATTGTATTTTAACATTTAATAAATAAATAAAATAAATTTTTTATGAAAAATTAAATGCACTATACATCGTCTATTTTTCATGCAAAAATTATATGGACTATATATCGTCCATTTTTATGCAAAAGTTAAATGAACTATGTCCATTTCTCATGCAAATATTAAATGGACCATTCATCATCCATTTTTCATAGAAAAAATTAAGTGGACTATACATCGTAAATTTTTCATGCAAAAATTATATGGACAAAACATCGTAAATTTTTCATGCATAATTTAAATGGACTATGTCCATTTTTCATGCAAAAATTATATGGACTATACATCGTCCATTTTTCATGCAAAAATTATATGGACAAAACATCGTCTGTTTTTCATGCAAATAATAATGTATACTCCATTTAATTTTTTAATGAAAATTATATGATGTATAGTCCATTTAATGTTTGCATGAAAAATGTCCATTTAATTTTTTACATTCAATTTTTGCAATAAGAAATGGATGATGTAAAGTCCATTTAATTTTTTTACGTAAAATTGATCTATTTAATTTTCGCATGAATAATGGAAAATGTATAGTGCATTTAATATTTGCATAAAAAATGGACGATGTATAGTCCATTTGATTCTTTTTTTTCTAAAATTGATGATGCTTAGTCCATTTAATTTTTTCCCTGAAAAATGGACGATGTATAGCATTTAAAATTTTTTGTGGGAATAATGAACGTGGTATAACCCATTTAATTTTGTAATGAAAAATTTAAGATGTAAGTAGCGCATTTTTAATGAAAAATGAACGATGTATACAAGGTCGATCATTTTTGATATGAAAAATTTACGATTTATAACAAAAGTATAGATGTAACAAAAAATTATAATGGATACAAAACAAAAAGGTAGGACAACCCCGGACAATTGCTAAAAAAAGAAGTGAGACCTACCCGGACGCCCCAAAAAAGATGACGGCTGAAAACCCTATGTGTATCGCATACTGTTAAGAATGAGAGATATAAAATTGTGTGCCTTTTTTTGCTTATGAAGTAAAATTACACTTTGAAAATATGTCATGAGAATGAATTAGGCTACTAGCCATAGTCTAACCAATAATACTTATTTGATTCACAGCTATCAGTTAAACAGCCAAATGTCATTGGCCAACAAATAGTTAGACAACAGCTGATTCGTTGTAAGCTTTACTGGTATTGTTATTTGGTTAAATGCGAGTATCTTCTCTGTATTTATCTGTAACACATTATTTTTTCATTTTCTATTATATTTTGGTTTTCCCGAAGCAATTTCAGCACTAATTCAATATCTAGCGCGGTAAAGTTAGACGAGCGAGCACTTGTTTTATCCATATTCTGCAGCAGAGCTGAAACTTAATAGTTTGATGGGGTTATCATTCTTTGCTCATATTAAGAATTTTAGTTAAACAACACACAGTGAATATGAAGTAACTATTAGTTAAACAATAGTTACCATTTCTGTTTACTAATAATTAACTAATGACTGTAAATTTTGTGCTTCAAGTTGAATTTTTTGAAATTATTTTGATAAAACAAAATGTTTAGTTTGTCAACGTTGGCCAGTATAGCACATCATGCAAAATATGGACGGACGTTCAACTCCTATTCAAATCAATTTGTATGGTAAGAACTCTCGCAAAAGTTTATGCTAAGAATGTAAAAAATTATTTCTAAAGAAATTTTTGTTGGAGCTGTTTATATAAGTTTTGGGTGACTTTAGTGTAGATAAGTATGTGTGGATGAGATAATATGACATTTTATGACATCTAATATTTACGGATGACTATGCAAATTTATTAATATTTATACTTGGGCAAATTTAGGCAACATTGTCGTGTATATTTCAATAAAACTTAATTAAGTTATTGTGTTTATATTTTGATAAACATTTTTGCCCAGCGACAAAATTAGTATATAATTAATGAAATATTTTAAGTAAAAATAATATTGAAACCGGCAGGTATAGAATTTTTTTAAAGCATTATACAGTAACACAGATGATA
Source organism: Tachina lurida (assembly GCA_944452675.1). Lineage (NCBI taxonomy): Eukaryota > Metazoa > Arthropoda > Insecta > Diptera > Tachinidae > Tachina > Tachina lurida. The sequence goes on along the minus strand of OX101754.1, from coordinate 35,841,254 downwards.
CGTATACCCTAAGAAAATTTTCTTTTGTAAAAATTATAAATATTTTATTGACCAAACACTGGTGTGCACTATGGGAAAATATGCCCACCAAACACATTGTTTCTCTGGTAAATACTTAATTTAATACCATTTATTTATATATATATATATATATATATATAATTAATTGAATAACAAAAGAATGCAACAGAAACGCATGTACAGACATCTATATATAATATTTTACTGTCCGATTTTATAATGTTCGCTCGCAGGAAGTGGGCGTCAATGGACACTGATGAGGTGAATGTTCTTGCAGCCAAATAAAAATTAAGAATAAGAGAATACTGAAAATATTTGCGAAATAAACAAATACTGCAGCACAGGAACCGACAAGTAATTTCAGCATTTGCTAAGATGCTTAGAAGTAATTACTGAATTTATTTCGCTTTCAAATATATATGTATGTATATTGTTTTTTCCAATTTTTGAATATATTTACCAATTTTAATTTTAAAATTTGCGTCATTTCAATACTTTTTAGACAATTTCTTGTCCAACATTTCGAGAATTAATACTTTTGGGCAGGTGCAGTTTCAAAGCATTGCAATTTCAATTTAATAGGGATAAATGTTTCAAATGAAGAATAACTTTGAAATTTTAATTTTCAAATCTTCTACAAAACAGGTCAACAAAAATCATTTGTGAGCCGCCATACTTTAGGAACCAATTTAAAATGTTTAAGTCACAAAATTCTTTTATTCGTTGATTATACCATTGTTATACTTTAACAGAGTTCCTTTAGGGACTGCCCTGCCGTGCCAAGCTACGTATATTTGCTAAAACTTGGCGGTTAAACTAATGTATAATTATTTTTGAGAATAACAAGCTGCTTACTTCTTATGGTGCTACATTTGTTTGGCAAACACATAGCCTAAAACCAATTATAGCATTAAAGAATATTTAAGAGACACATACATTAACCCCGGATATTGTTCTAACAATGCTTCTTTAAGCGGTTGAATTAGACTGAAATAACTCATAAGATCAAATATGTACCTGCGCTGCACTTAAAAACCAATGCCTTTGTGCTTTAAGAAGGGAGGTTTTCGGTGGCCTTTGGAAATAATAAGCGGTTGGACTTACAGATTTTCAATCCTTTTTTAGGAGCAAGGAATGGTTCAATCGTTGAGTCCAGCTACAGAAGTTTTTTGTTCACCTCTCTTGCTCTAAATTCCTTTATTTATTTCTTATTTTTATTTCACCAGGTAACAGAAAGGTACCTTATTAACTAAACTCAAGTATCTGAACTCTCCTCTGTTATCTGCTCGTCTATCTGTTAAGACTAACTATTTTAAGACCAAGTGGTCCATTTAAAATTTTAACTACTTTGACTTTGAAGGGTAGAATAACATTAATTTTTATTTTTATTTTCATGGGCAAGGAGCCGCCGTTACCGCCGACGTTGAGCATTACCGTGCCATGATCAACGAATTTATCTTTCCAAAAATTCAAGAGAATGGCATGACACACAGCCAACGTAACCATCGATATTTTACGCTTTATTTTTGAAAATCGAATAATCAGCCGAAATTGTGATGTCAATTGGCCGCCTTGTAGCTCTGATTTGAGCCCTTGGTATTACTTTCTCTGGATATCCATTAAGGATAAATGTTACGCAAATCATCCAGAGACAATTGCAGCGTTAAAACATGAAATTGAAGTTGCCATTGAAGAGATTCGAGCCGAAACAATCTAAAATGTACTGAAAAATTCGGTTGATTGGATGGGATACTGCCGAGCTAGTCGTGAATGATATTGTGTTCCATTCTTAAATGACAAAGTTCAACCTTTCCAATACAACCAGAAATTTGAAGAAAAAAAAATAATCAGTACTTTTTTACATCCGATTTAAATTTAAAATTTTAAATGTTCAACCCTATATTCACAATCATGTTTCTTGGAGGCGTTTTTTTAGTTAGACTATTAACGAAGCATATGATCTCACCTTATTGAAGAAAACAAACTTATAAATAGATACTTTGTGTTGCAAAAAACATATGCCTGTACATAAGTATACAGCATATTACAGCATAAACCAGCATACTTAATTAATTTATTTTAAGACTAATCAGGCAATATTCAATGCCAAGAAAATATATTCGCATCAAAAATTATCTAAATTTAAAATATCAGACGACAAACCGTGTTTCTCATAACAAATTACGTTCGTTTCCAATCTGTCTACGTTGGTCATTTAGGAATAATTATACTAAAATTGATAATTTTATTGTCATTTTGCCAATAGATACATGTTTTCTAAACTTCTTGCACAGTGCAGCTAGGTTATAACGAACTACAAGTTCTTGCAATTTTTTTTAAGTTATAGGGGAGGTTTATTATAATCGGACTAAATATTTATATTATACAATTCAAAGAAATTACTTAAGTAAACATAAACACCATAAAATTAGAAGCTTAGGCTGAGTTTACATCTGGAATTTCTTGTGTGCCATTTGCCCAAGAAAGCGTAACCAACTAATTACTAATGAAAAGCTGATTGATTCAGACATTTATTTATTGATTTAAACAGTTTCCAATTATGTTGGATTCTATAAAATTGTCTATTAGTTATGTATGGAACTATTTAATTTAATAAATACATGTCTGATTCAAACAGTTTTCATTAGTAATTAGTTGGTTACGCTTTTTTACGCTTGTGTGGCACATGGCACACAGACCTAAGCCCGGCCTTATATTAAGCACAACTTCCTTTTACATTCAAACTACATATCGTCACCTTAAATGCAAACGGATGTAACTACACAAAAACTCGAAATTGAGTTTTTGATTGATTATGGTTCATTTTATCAAACTAAATGTTCACGCAAAGAAACTCAAACGGGCGTGATTACCAATTCATCTATTTTTTATTGCAAAGAACGTAACTAACATAAAAGCTTAAATATACGAGGGCGGTTCGGAAACTTCTTAGCCTATCAATGAAAGAGAATAGTTAGTTTTTCAAAAATATTTTTATTTTTCAATATAATCTCCTGAAACTTCAATACACTTAGTCCAACGCTTTTCTAGCAATTCTATCCCTTGATTAAAATAGTTTTCCTCAAGGTCTTCAAAATAGTGGTTTACAACTGTAATTGCATCTTCATTTGAGGTAAAACGCTTGCCAGCAAGGAATTTTTTTAGATTTGGGAACAGGTAAAAGTCAATGGGAGCCAAATCAGGAGAATAAGGTGGATGGTCAAGCATCTCGTACTTTATTTCGTTTATTTTAGCCATTGTTAAAACACTCTTGTGCGCTGGTGCGTTTTCTTGATGAAAAATAATTTTTTGTGTTGTAAGCCAGGACGTTTTTCTCGAATTTGTACATTTAATTGATCCAAAAGGTTGCAATAGTACTCTGAATTTATTGTTTTACTCTTTTGCAGATAGTCAATCAATAAAATACCTTTGAAGTCCCAAAAAACCGTTGCCATAACCTTACCCGCCGATTGAATTGTTTTTGCCTTCTTTGGGGCACTTCCTCCAGCTTCAGTCCATTGTTTGGATTGTTCTTTTGTCTCTGGAGTATAGTGGTGGATCCATGTCTCATCAACAGTTATGAAACGACGCTTAAAATCCATTTTATTTCGCTTAAAACGATCTAAACAAGCTTGAGAAATGTTCATTCTTATGCGTTTTTGGTCGACTGTTAATAAATGCGGCACCCATCTTGCAGAAAGCTTTTTCATCTGTAGTTCTTCATGCAAAATTAAATGGACTCGATCATTTGAGATGCCCATGATATTAGCTATTTCACGCACTTTTATTCGTCGATCATTTAATACCATATCATGCACTTTGGCTACAATTTCTGTTGTTGCTGTTTTTGGACGTCCACTACGTGGTTCATCTTCAATGCTTGTACGACCACGTTTAAATTCAGCAACCCAATTTTTTACTGTTGCATATGAAGGAGCACTTTCACCTAACACATTCACCCTATCATTATGAATTTCTTGTCCCGATAAACCTTTTATATGTAAATATTTAATGACACCACGCATTTCTAATTTTTCCATTGTTAAAAAATCGCGGATGCGTCTTTTGTGAACACCTGTTTCTATATGAAAGAGTTGCCAGATCGAAACAAAATTTAACATGTGTTCATAGCAGAGATGGAAGTTTCCAAAACTTAACTTTTTTCTGTTTATACCGCGCTTTTTGTGCTAGGCTAAGAAGTTTCCGAACCGCCCTCGTATATAAAAAAGAACTAAATGGCTAAAAACATATAAGTATCCATACTACAAGAAAAATTTCGAAGAAAATTTTCAAGCACACTATTATTATTGATTTTGAAACGTTTTTTGTTTCTACTGTAAAAAATATAAATGTGTAGTTACGTCCGTTTGCATTTAAGGTGACGATATGTACATACCGTCTGATTTTTAATTTTTGTTTTTAAGAGAAGTAACACTCAGGCAATTAGTGCCTACTACTATTACTAGGTGTTACCTTCTTTAAGAAAGGAATAGCGATAGAGAAGACAGGTGGTGAAGGAAGAGATAGAAAAAAAGCTTCATTCTTTTACAACTCTGGTTTTTGCACGTTTTTAATAATTCACTGTTCCAGCGCCTCTGATGTTAAATGAGGCGTATTTTTTTTGAAGCTGTGTTCAGTAGCCAATTTAATGGTTATTTTACTTCGCCAATGATACTGCTGCACAACGAAGGAGGGCGCTCTGATGTTACATTAGGATTAGTATCTGCTTAAGTCGGTATAGTTTAGTGACCAGTGACAATGCATTCATCACTTGGAACTTTCCTCTAACAACTGATACAAAGGGACACTAATGCACATTAGGAAAATGCGTGGTATTGTTATTTAATGACTGTTGGACACAGGTATTGAACCCAGGACCTTGGGTTTTGTAGTCAACGTGATAACTACTTTAGTCAACGCCACCGTCTGCATTACATTGTAGCAGTTATGGAACGACTGCAAAGTAATATAACAAACAAATCCTGCGAAGGTATGTATGTGTTTTTTTGTAATTTATTTGTATGTATTCTTTAAAACAAGACCAGTGAATAATATGTTTGACTGCAATCACATCAAGCACGAGTTTAATACTCCCAGCTTGGCGTTTGATTTTTATACAAGTTTGTAAGTATTTACCCCCAATGATATCGCTTTATTCAAATAATGGTTTAAAACGACAAAATAGAGTAAAATATGTTATTCATATGTTTTGTAACAATTTAACTGATCACTTGGCCATCAAAGTTTTCGCTAGAATACTTAAAATTTAACAAAAACTAAAAAAAACTTAACAATAAATTAACTTTTATATTTATTACTGGTAATCGCATTAAAAGGAAGGAAAGGAAGTTCGACGAAGTGAATTGACCAAGGTGCATTCATAAAATCAATTCAACTCTACAACAATTTAATTTTGCTTTTGACAAACAGAGCATGCAAAAATTACAACAAAAATGCAATAGCGCAAGGAAAATGTAAACAATCATAGTGGAAAATACAGTGAGGAAAAACGATCAGCTGATGATGGAATTGAATTTTATTTTGAATTTTTTTGTCTAAGCAGCTGATCAGGATGGACTGTTATGAACTGGACCCCGACAACTTTGGTTTGATTTGTTAACGTAATAGAAAACAGCTTCTCTTTTGCTATCTCTTGCACTTGAACGTAGTAATTAAATAATGAAAAATTGTACACATGATAACAAACTTTTTCAACTGCCAAAGTTGTGTATATTCCGGGAAATAATTCCCAGGAGATTAAATAGATGGAGATAAAAACAAAAAAGCAAAAGATAATTTAAAATTGTTCAAGTCGGCTATTTTGTTAATAGTTGTTTAATTTTATCTAAATTTTTTTTTAATATTTTTTTAAACGGGGGAACAACAAATGCGTCTTCTTCTTACTAATGTGAAAAATTTTAAATATGCATTTTACTATTAAAAATAATACAAAAAAATAAAATTTATAAAAATGCATATATTCGTCCATTTGCAAAATATGTACAAATATGCAGTACCAAATCTATGCCATTGTATTGCAAATGTCATTATCTGCAAGGATTGTTTTCATGGAATTGACACAAGCGACATAAAATATCCTAGCCCTGGTTATAAGCAATAAATTTTCATTAAGTTTAAATTACAGTACTTGGAGTCAGTAACTTTTATTACAATAATATTATCGTTATAATAGATATAACGAAAACTTATCAGCTTTGCTATTCAGTAACATATTTTAAAGATATTCGCTGTAGGTTGGAGAAAAAACATTAAAGGCCTGCCTCACGATGTCACCAGCAAACGTTCTATCGACAACTTGTATTGCAAACAACAATAAGATTATAAAATTTATTGTTGTTTTCAATGTAAGTATTCGATCGAACGATTTCTGGTGACATCGTGGGACAGGCCGTAAGACACAAGATCAAATTCATTTAATTTTTCTTTATTATTCTTTGTGCTTTTCGCTTATTTTCACAGTTTCTCTACAGAGATTCCACAAAATGTTGAATTAAATGGTGAGTAAGATAAAGCTGGAGAATATCGAAAAAAAGATGTTATGGAATCTCATTAGGTTAGGAAGAGTGGTGCTATACCGCACCTCCACTCGGAATCACAATTGGGTCCATTGCGTACTAGCTTATATCAAATATTGATGCATTCATATGGTGATCGGAGGTGTAGTTCTTTACACGAAATAATTCGTTGTAACCCGTGTTCGTTATAACTGAACATTACTTTACTGACCTTTCTATTATTATTATTTATTTAATCTATTATTTATTTAATATATTTTCCCTTTTCGCCTAACAACAAAAGCAAACGATTTGCGTTAAGTAGTTTTAATACATATTCGATTTTTTTTAGGCAAGAGCTTAAAAAATATTGCTAATACATACTCGTATGTAATTTTTATTTTTAATTGGATCTGTGCTAAAACAGGTCTATTGCTCGGTTAGTAACAGTGGCGACGTCAACAAATTTATTTTAAATAGAAAATAATATTTACATTAACATTGATGAATATTGAGCCTACATTAACAAGCGAAAGTGCGGATACCAGCTTAGTATTTTCGAAGCAAAATTTATGTTTAATTTTCTTAATGAAAATCTAAATTTTTATATTTTAAGCGATCATATACATATATGTATATATATACATCTACAACATTTACAATTTAATGAACGCTTATGAATAAATCAGTTGGGTAACTAGTTCTTATTTCACAAAGGATCATGCCAGTTAATCTTCAGAAATTACTTGTTTATTATTTTCAACAAATCATTAATTAAAATTTAATCTGATAAAACAAATTTTATTTTTTTATACAAAAAAAAAAAAACAAACTTTATCAAATGTAGTTTGTTTCAAAATGTTTATAACCAGTTTAATAGCTTGTGCTGATAAAGCCCGACAATCCAATGAACATACATATAAGCAACCCTATTTGATAAAATTATTAATAGACAAATTATGACTTTTTTTTTAAATAAAAATAAAAAAATAAATATAAAAATCAAATTATGATAAGACTGCTTGGGCTATTATTATATATATTTTGAAGGTAAGTATATTGAACTTGTTTTTAATAGATAAAAAATTAAAAAAAAAAATCGAAGTTATACTATTTATTAAATCAAATTACATATATTTTCTTCTCATGGAATACAGTGCATACAGTGAAATATACTGCTTTTTATATATTTCTCTTTCTCCGTTGCCGTTTTAAAATCAAAGATGGCAAATAACATCAATTAAAAGACAATTTATGATATAATTTTCTGCCTTAAATAAATAAAAAAAATTATATAAAGAAACTGCGGCATAAGGCACCTTGTGTCTTTTCATCAATTCACTTAGTTTCCCATTTTTTTTTCTCAATACGAATACAGAATTGTGCTTAATTTGTATATAATAATCCGCAAAATATAAGGAAAATTTAAATAATTTTTTGTCGTGTAATTTTCATTTTCTCATATTTTAATAGCAACGGAAGTTTATTTACAGAAAAAAAAATCACGAAAATAAAATACGTACAAAAGATTATAATGCAAATGAAAATAAGAAATTTGACGGGTATAATTGGCTTAATTTCGTGCTACGGCACCAGTTGCTTAAACGTTTCACCACAGAAATAAGGTTTAAGTTTATATTATGCTCTAGCTTAGCAAGGCGAAACCACTTGGAGGCCATTAAAACCTCTATGCTCTACAATATATTATTATTAGATTTTATAGATTATTCCCCCTTTGTAGCATTTTAAATCTTACATGCTCCTTATACCGTCTAGACCCCGTATTCTGTAACTCGCCAAAACTAAATCTCCATCGCTAAAAATCTATAAAGTCGATTTCTCGTATTGCTAAATCAAGCATTGGCTCAAAAATTTTATCCGCCGAAATGGAAATTTAAATGTTCTAAACTAGTTCACTGAAGTAGATAGATAACGCACAAATAAATGTTAAAAATGGTGTACACAGACGATTTCTATTAAAACAGATTTGTAAGCGAACTTGTATTACATTTTAAATAAAAGTTTCCACGTAAGATGCAGAGCAGTGATGCATTTACGAACACACCCTTTGGTGTTTTATGTCATAGCCAAAAAAATTTTAATTTTCTATTTATTCCGCATTTTAGCGGAATAAACAGTCGAAGCTATTGAAAGTGTATCGAGCAAAAAGGATTTTATATTGAGAAGCAAATAACTACAACTTTTTTTTTTGTTGCTGAATAAGATGAAGAAAGTTTCAACATAGTATGTATAGATTAACCATCAGGGCTAATACTTTCATGCAAATACATACACAGAGAAAACAGTGCCTACTAAATACCTCATAAAAGAGAACAAAATTAATAAGAAATCTCTATGGTTTTTTTCAATAAGTAAATCTTATTAATTTCATAGAGAAAACCTTTTTGAAAAAATCAATCAAAAAAAATCTTATTGATTTTTTCAATAAAAAAAAATTGCGGATTAATTATATTTACATATGTATGTATGTAGTATGTTGTAGATGTTATTTATTTATACATACATACATACACATTAGGTTATATTCTTAACTAACTTACTCACCAAGTATTGAACCAGCAAACTTCTACCTGATAGACAAGCACTCTACCCAATATGCTAATAAGCAGCCTGAATAACCATTGAAATTATTGTGCAAAAATTCTTATACAAAAATTAAAAAGATCATGAAAAAAATTGTCTCTATGTCTATTTATAGATATGAAATAACAAGACACCTCATAAAATCAAGAAGATTTCCTTATCAAAAAAATCAATAAGATGCTTTACACATACTCATATAGGATCCTACTAAAATCAAGAAGAAACCCTTATTGAAAAAAATCAATAAGGCCACCTAATACAATCAATAAGAAATCCCTATAGTTTACAATTTATAAGAAAACCTAATAGAATTAAGAAGTTTTTCTCTATGGATTGGTTTTTTGGTGCCCAAAATAACGGAAATTGATTAAAAAAAGTTGTGAATAATGAGATTTCTTCTTGATTTTATGTGATAAAATTAATAAGATTTACCAGATAAAAACAATAAGGAACCTCTATGAAAAAATCTTCGCTTCTTTCTGCTGGGATACCCCTTAGCCTAAAAACAGTCCAGAAAAAATATCTTTTTGATTCTATGAGGCAGTTTTTTCTCTGTGTATTTTTAGTCATCAAATCAAAATTAATCTGGATAATTTAGTTTTCCGAATTGAAGGATTTGCATAAAAATGACATCGATTTGTTAGTGCATACTCATATTTTTGAATGTTTTTTAATAACTACATGTTTTTTTATAAAACTTGCTTTTTTTTGTATTTTTAAGTTAAATCCACCTTGCGACAAATAGTTGTCAAGGTCTAAAATAAATTGAACTAAAAATAAAAAAATAAAAACGAGGCAGATCTTACTAAGGCTTTGTACACACGATTGTCACATACTACAATATTTGTCAGGTCTGGCAATTTGCTGACAATCAAAAATTGCCAGTTCATACGGTTGTATCAAATTTGTCAGAAAATCTTACAATTTATTCCTAGACGGTTGTATGACAATAAATTCATCTGACAAAATCGTCTGTCGAAAAATTGTCAGTTCACACGTTTGTCATATACAAAAATTGTCAGTTCTGTTGTTATACGTTACCAGACTCAAAGCACTTTTGTGTTTAATGTAAAAAGTGAAAATATAAATTATTATGGACCATTAAGAAGCAATTGTAATGATTTGGGCTGCGCAAAACTTAGATTTCATAGTGCATGAAAATAACAGGCCTGTTAATCATATAATGATCAGCTATGAGAGGTAAATATATACGGCCTGGCCCACGATGTCGAGAAGAAACTTTCTATCGCTTACTTATGGATATTGAAAACAAAAACAAGCAACCTTATTTTATTGTTGTTTTCAACACAAGTGGTCGATCGAAATTTGCTTGTCGACATCATGGACCAAGCTTACAGTCTTATGTTTTGCTTATTAATATGCATTTTAAATTGAGAAATTAAACTTTTGCTTACTTTTATATTTGTATGTCTGCCCCTCGCCTTTTAGATTGTATGTCTGCCAATCTTGTCAAATAGGGTGCCTTAAAAGAAATAAAAATTAAATAAACATTGAATGATATTAAGATATACTATATTTGCTCAGAAGGAAAAAAATATATTGCTTAAAAAGTACGTTTATAATTATGTTTAAAGAAAAATATTTTCGCTCATGTCATTTTTCTGACACTTAATGCAATTTTCTTTTAAGTTTAAAATAAATTTTGTTTTTAATTAAAATAAATGGCAAACAAAAATTATTGCTTGAGAACGTAATTATATTTATTTATACTTTCTTACGTTGCACAAACAAAACCAGAACACGCAGCGGCAGCACCAGCAGCAGCGTCAGGGACTCCAATAACAAAATGTTAGGAAAAAATTACGTAAAATATAAAACTGACAGTGTTCGTTCAAGAGTGAAACGAAACTAATGAAATGAAAAATGAAACTATTTTACCAGATCGAAGGGGTTTGCAAAATCGCCACATTATTTAGAAGATAAGAAATGCATGTAGAAATCGCCAAAAAGGTTTTTAAAGAAAATGACACTAATTACATGAATCAATTGATTTTTTAGGACGATTAGATTTATGTTTAAGGTTAAAAGTAAAAGCATAATAATATTATTCACATATATTACAAATATAAATCAAGAGATTTCGGCTCACTTACTTTCGTATGTCCTAACCATCCATATTTGCGTATTTTGATTTCATGTCCATTGATGATTGTTACGTTCTAAACAATAGGACCGAATTACTTACAGTTTGAGCCCAAAATATATTAGGTGTTTATTAAGGGAAACCAACGAATTTAGACATTGGTGTAGCTATAAATTTTTTTCTAGTGGGTGAGGGGGGCAATGAATTTCTACGCCTATGAATTTAGAACATCTTTAGTCAAAATGTCAATATTTCGATATAGGCTTACCTTTAAAACTTACTCAGAACTTATTTAGGGTTTGCTCTTATATTCTCCCTCCCCCTACCCTTGAGGAAGTATCAATAATACAAGGTTGTGACATCTTAAAGTTGTTGGCCCAATCAATTAACTTACTTAAAAGCACATTGATTTGCTCGAATGACTTAACTATTAACCCTGCTTTTGTAATCGTAATCCTATCTGAAGTATTTATATATTGGGTCATTATAACATTACGATGATGTTGAAAAGTAATGGAGATAGAACGCATCCTCGTATTACACCCGCTTTAAGGTTTAGTTCGTTCTTATTCGAACTACGTCTGCAAGAAATGTTTTACAAATGGTTCTATTATGCTTTCTGAAAGAAATTTTTGAGTCTTGAACAGTTGTTGTTGTAAGGATATCGGGCCTTACAGCCTTACGATCTACATATTATTTCTGTAGTATTAGGAACTCTGACGTTTATATAATTTTTTTGCCGTTGCTGGTTGTGCTGAGAGTGTTCAGACATTTTATCTTCTTCTTCTGAGCGAAATCCTAGTGCAATGTATCTGTGGCAAAAAGGAAAAAGTGCTTAAGCCGAGATAAGCTGATTTATAATCTGCATATTTGAAGGTACTCCTAATCAAAATCTCAATTAGTTTTTGTGATTTTTCAGGAAGTTATAGCACTATGACTTGCGACTTATCTTTTTTAGACTTCTTATCTGATTTGGAATAATAGCTTAATTTAGGTTATACTTTGTTATATTTCAACTAAAATGTATTACCTATAGTGTGTAGAACGATGTTTGCTTAAAAAAAACAAATTTTAACAATACATTTTCCAATTTAACTGTAAAAGAAACAAATTTCTGAAAACCGACTTGAAAGCTTAAAAGTGCTCTCCTGCAAAACAGTGAAATATGACTTAAGCACTTTTTCCTCTAAGTAAAAACTAATAAAATTTAGGAAAAAAGGAAATTAATATAATAACTTAAGCAACATTTTTGAGAATCGAATTATTTGCGGTGTACAGGAAACAGTGATCAAAAATTTAAATTTTCCAAATAACTACCTGCTAAGTCCCTAGCGGAATTTTTGTTCAGAGTTTAGCTAGAAAAATACCTATGAAGAAAAAATTTTTTTAAACGTTTAAAAATAAAATACTATGGCGCGTTAAGGCGCTGTTCCAATTAAGGACGTAAAGTAGAAATTTAAAAATTAAATTCAACCGCATTTCCTTTAAGTTCCAGTCTAACAACTGCCAGACCAAAAAATACCGAAGTATATTTATTTGATGTTAAGTCTGTAATGTATTAATATAAAGACTTTTATATAAAAATGCATTTCGTTTCTGCTTAAGAAATTATTCATTAGGCTTCAATAGAAAAATTCTTCAGAAAATCTTAAAAAAAAATTCCGCATGCTTATTCCCACAATGTTATTGGGAATTACGTGCATAATCGGAGTAGTACTGAACATGATATAGCACCAAGTGAATATGGTCCAGTTATGAATCTGTTAGACTCTTCATATTGGTATCTATAGGTCTAGGACTTCAAGAATTTTCATTATTTAAAATCATTTCATACATTTTACTGAAAGTTGGTTCAGAGTCCATCCAACCTATTACATATGTACCTGTTAAACAAACTTTTTCCATTTTCATAATTAAAAAGTTTGTCCGATTTCAATGATTAAAATTTTAGACCAGTATAGCGTTGTTGAAACCCAAGTGTTGCTTGGAAACTCACTGACTGCGTTTCCACAGCACTCTCGTAACCATTATCGACTTATTTCAATCTGGCAATCCTGTCTACAACACCGAACAAAACCGTATAATGAAAAAAAATAAACTTTTTAAAAGCATTAATCTAATTTATTTTATGCACAGAAAATTGTCAGAGTAATTCTCATTTTGTTGTTTCTTTGTGGCTGTTTATTTATTTATTTGCAATTTTCTTAGCTGCGGTTGTAATTTTATTTGACTTTTTGAAAATGAAAATTGCAATTGAAATTACAATTGCAACAGCAACAGCAACAACAACGAAACTTGCATTGGTTTAGGTCAATGTGCTTTATTTCTGTTGCACATACTATAAACACACAAATAAACAAATGTGCACTCATTAAAAAAAAAACAATAAAAAAATAAAAAAGTTGTTTACGAGTGTAAAAAATACTAAATAATCAACATCATGCCAGTGGGGGTCCCGAAACTTGTACTTCTGTTGCACGTACATGAGTGCATACATACATACATATGTGCATATGTAAGTATGTATGAGTATTTGTATGAATATTGCCGTTGCTCGTATGCCTCAAAAAAAAAAAGGAACACCACAAACAATTCCTAAATCATCAGCGCAAAAAATATCAAAACAAAAAGGAACATGTCTTTCTTCGATATGATTACAAATGATATTCTTAATTTAAGTTTAATTGCAATATGTATGTACATATTTCGTTGTTGCTGCTGCCACCAGTGCTGCCAGAATGATGATTTTATCATATTTTTGATGATTTTTGGATCACAATATGATTTTAAGATTTTTGTTCTCGAATGATGATTTTTAATTTTGCAAATTATGATTTTTACTTTCAATACATACATACATATGTATGCACAATTTTCTTTGTTGTTCTAGAATGTTTATCAATAGCTACACCTATAAAGAAAACATTTTTGTTCCAGCGAGAGGGGCAGAGAGCACATTTAAAAAAAATAAGAAAACGTCACTTTACAAAAGAAAGTCATGTTAGAGAAGTGACGAAAAATCGGCCCGGAATATATTCAAATCTTGCACAAATGTATACCAAATCGTTTAAAAGAAGTCATTCGTAGCCAAGGAAAAGCAATTTGCCTCTAAATTTTAGAGTATAAAACAACTGTACATCAGTGATGCAAAATGTGGCACTATTGGGCCATTTGTGGCACTTTTGGATGTTTGTGGCCCTGTGGTACTCTCTAGGATATTTTAGCCCTTTCAGCTCAAAATTCAACTAATTCCTTGAAACCTTTGAGTACACTTTTTAATTGAGTTTTCTTCGTTTTAAGAACTACTTTTATTTTTTGAAGATTTTTATTTAAACTGGTTTCCGAAATCTGCGACAGATCATGTTTTGAGTGGGGAAACCAATAGTATTATACCACTTGCTATTAAACTTTTTCAAAAGGAAACAGAACAAGTAAATAGGCAATATCGCAAGTTCCAGAATTTAAAAAGCTCAAAGATTTAAGTAGAAGTAAATTTTGCAAGGATTTCTACCATTAAAAATTGTTTATGTAAACTTTTGTATACAAATATATACAGAATTATTCAAGGAACTCTTTCTATTCACCAATACTCAGCAGGACTGAAAATTTATATTGAAATCAACAATAAAATTTGAAAATTCGCTTTTGTTTTCAATATAAATTTTCATTCGAGAATTTTCTTTCGATATTGTGAAACAGGGCATAATAGAAGAAATCGTCGTCATGTAAAAAATACTGTGTCATATTTAATACAATTAAAAAAAATTAATGAAATCTAGTTTTAATAATTGTTATGATGAAAATATTTTAAAACTTAACACAAAAAAATGCTTTTAAACAGGGGTAAATGGAGGAACTATTGGACTAAGAATTTAGAGATTATGTTTAATAAAATTATAATTACATAAATAATGTTTTTTTTAACTAAAATTTAGTTTTTTAAGCAACATACATGCATACATATAAAATATGTATTTACTTTAATTTAACAAAAAATACTTCAAAAAATTTTAAGTTTTGTCGCTAAGTTCTGTTTTTGCTCTAAACAAAATAAATCACATATTATTAATACATACTTTTGTCTCCATTTAAATTAAAAGATTATATTATTCTTAACTAATTTTTCATTAAATGTAATTTTTATATAAGTTACTTTAATGATCTCATTTTTTTATTGAATTCAATTTGAAAATGCTTTCCAAATTCTTTTTGTAAAATAAGCTAGTAAATACCTTTTTATTGATGAAAACAAAATAAAATTGGTGTACGTCGAATAGTTTTGTTTGTCCACTGTAAATATGTCAATTGTTACTTTTATTATTTGAAAAAAAAAAAAAATTGGACATATGATGATTTTTTTCTTCAAAATATGATTTTCTTTCCGACAAATGATGATTTTCTTCGCAAAACTTCTGGCAGCCCTGACTGCCACTGATGTTTTGCACTCAGTGTGAATTGAAACGGTATGAGGGCAACGGCAAATTGCTGTAAAAAAATTATAAATCAATTTAATTTAATTGATACTGCAGCTGTAATTTTTTTTATAGTATTTAATTGTTTTTTATGATTTTGTTTATTAGTTTGTGTCGGTTGTGAACTTTTTCAATACGTTTCACCCAAATTTATAAAAAAAATATACATATCGCACACTAAATCATAAACAGTCACAACTCAAAATTATCAAAATGGTTTTCCTGAACAAACCCCTAACGACCGCAACAATTTATTTTCCAATAAAGTCTTCTTGAAGAATATAAAATACCGTTATGCTTGTTTTTATGTTGCATACTTGCGACATTTGTAGTAGGGATGTAACGAATACCAGTTTACCGAATGCGAATGCGAAAACGAATACTACATTTTCATTTTTGCGAAAGCGAATGCGAATGCGAAAGCGAATGCAAATATTACAATACCTTAAAAAAAAAACACATGAAATTAAATTTGTATAAGAACATGAAGTTGTGTTGTATACATAGATCAACTTGAGTCTTGAATTCAGCAACTATTTATTAACTTATTAGAAATAAAAATTGTTAAACTGTAAGATATATGAAATCATATTAAAATAAGTATATATAGGTACCTAATAATTAAAACTAAATTTACAAAATGTTTGGCAATCAACCCATTCGAACTTTGGCCCTAAGACCTTGTACTAAGTTCAACATTTCCTGTAAAATAATACCAAAATACATATAAAGAAAAATTGGAATGAATTGTGCATGAAAATTTTTTGCAGAAGTAGTATTCTGTTCATCTTGGGAAAAACATCCCAGTAAAAAAAATTGGAAGTCATTCTAAAGGAACTACATTTTCATTGCTTCCAAAAAATCGATATGTTTAATTTGCCGATAGTTAACAGAAAACCAAGTAGAAGTTTATTTTAGTTATACATAACCTTGTAATTCCTCAATAGTTTTAGAAATTACTCACCAGAATTTTTAAAAAATCGATTTTTTTGAAGAAACTTTTGAACTAATTTTGGTCTAAAATTTTGAAGTTATTTGCTTAAATTTACATGAAAATACTGTTTCACGTTTAAATTCCAATAAAAAGAAACTAATTGTTAAAATAAGTAACTATTAACCATTTTTCCTAGATGAAAATATTATCATAGAACACAAAAAAGGAAATTTTTCTTAAAATCGCTTCCAATTCGGTGACCAGGCATCGAAAAAGAGAACTTCTTGCAATGACAACCCTATGTAAAAATCATTAGATCGGATCGAAATTTGCACTACTTCCAGATCGCAAACTCTACATTTTCATGACTTTTTTGGAGTGTCTTTTTTTACTGGGATATGAAATATATCTTCAACATTTTAAGTTTAAATGCGAAATAATATGAGTGGCACTTGTTTCACAAAAAAATTTACAACAAAGAAGGAATAGTTAATATTTTTGCATTTAAAATTTTTTAAACGAAGTAATGATGTGCTTACCATTTTTCAAAAGTTTTAACGCACTAGTCCTAAGTAGAAGATATTTTCTCGCAATTTAAACACTGCCTTTTCTTAAAAAAACTGGAAAATATTTCCAATATTTTTGTCTTAAGTATTCGCTTTAAATATTAGCATACATTTTAGCGAATGCAAAAGCGAATGCAAATAGCAAAAGTAAGCGAATTATTTGCGAATGCGAAAGCGAATGAGAACATTCATTACATCCCTAATTTGTAGAATATCAACAGTTGTTTGCAACTACTCAGCGTCTGGAATTTTTTGAGTTGTGACTCTTTATGAATTAGTGTGCGATATATATAAAAACTGGTTGTAATCGAGGCAAACAAATTTTAAATTTATTGATCCAAAATCAACTAAATTAAAATCATGAATAAGCAGTATTCAAATGAAACTTTCACCCTCTTTCGGTAGGCAGGGGTAATTGAAGTACATATGTACATACATACATATGTATGTATGTATGTATCTATGTACATATACATATGTATGTATGTCTTGCAGTAACTTTAATTTTTTTATGCCTATTCATTGAATTGATTTTGTTTTTAATAATGTTCTATTGCACTCAAATAAAATAAAATATTTTAATTAAACATTTAACACTTGTAGTACTCGGTAACAAACTTTCTGTAAACTTGAAAGAATTTTAGTACATAATTTCAACATGAATCAAAGGAGAGGTTTTACATATCGATGGCTTAATATAATATAAGAACTCGAATTTTCGATATTTTATAGGAGAAGCAAAAAACTGAAGAAAAACTAAAGCATTTACTGCAGAAATAGTTTTTTAAGTTGTCATAAGTCCTTGATTTTGAACTGTAACGTACTTAGATCTTCAAGGAGGATGCAATTATACGTTGTCTCCCAGAAAACGTTAAAAACACGATTTCGAAAAAAATCGAGATACGCCCTTTTTATATTAAGCCATCGATATATACTTTGTTATATATATACAATGTACATTAGCGTGGCCGTTAATATATATAACTCGGTTCAGTTTAATGTAAAAATAAAAAATACAAAATAATTTCATAACGATAAATTGTGTTTTAGGGGGTGCGTTCGCCCCCCACAGTTGACATTCAACCCCATTTTTCAATGAAATTTTTTGCATATGACTATGTTCTCAAAAAATCATATGATATATGGCAATATTTTAGCTCTTCTAGTCAACAACATTAGTCTCACAGAAAGTTTTTTGCTAAAATTGATATTATAGAAAATAATGAAGAAAATAACCAACAAAATACCAAAAACTTTGTATAACAAAATTATATTTATGTGGGAATTATTTATATTAAGCATGTACAATAAGAACTTATATCTATTAAATTATTTCATACATATACATACAGCAAAAAGAAAACTAAACAAAAAAAGACATAAGAAATTACATTGAAAAAATGGGCTTGAGGGCCAACTTTGAGGGGCAAAAACACAACTTAGGGGCTGTCCATATGTTACGCGACGCTGTTTTCCCCAATTTTTGAGCCCCCCTCACCATCAAGTAACGATCGATATTTGATTAAAAAATATATAAAGAAATTCATAAATCCAAAACGAAATTTAAATGAATGGCACACAAATATTAGTTTGTAATAATTAAAAAAATAAATTTATTTAAATTTTTTTACTATCCGTTTTTCCGCCAAATAATCTGCTATAGTTTTCCGTATTGATGACTCAGCAGTATTTGAAACACCAAGATGAGAATTGGCATTAGCCTCACTAGTTTCTATAAGTGAAATCATCCTGTATTTCAGAGAGCTTGAAGATGACTCCGTTTGGTCATCTCCAAATAAATCTAAAATGTGCGTGAAACTAAAAAAAATTTATATCTTGGATCAATAAAGGTTGCCTTGGTGAAAAATGCTTCATTTCTAAAAGAAAATTTTACTGTTGTTTTCTACATATATTTTCTTAAGTTCGGTTGTATAACAAATTAAAATAATATCCTTATGAAAATACGTCTATGTATGCAAGTTTCCATTAACACATCTCTCAAAACTTAAATATTTTAGCCTCAAGTTGACCAATAAAAATTTTAATAATTAATTTGATATTCTCATTTACATACATATCTGGAAGAATATATTTTTGAAAGGACACTTTTTTTGTCCATGAGAATGGCAAGAATGTTTTCCTAAATTTCTGCAAATACCATTTCCTTGTATGTATTTGGTGGATTTAATGTTAATTAATATATGTTGCAGTTTGATATGGAAAGAAGTTTTTATGTACATACATACACATACGTATTAAGAATATTTAAAAATATAAATTGATAAAGATGAGGAATTGAGAACCATGTAATCAGATTGACTACAATTTCTTTAATTAATTATAAAAATTTTGTATAATTTTCAAATTTTATTCAAAAACTTTAACTTTAATATACGCGGGCAGGAGTATGAAGTTCTTTTCCATAAAAATTTTTTAAATTTAATTTTGCTGAATAAAATAGACCCCCCAATTAAATGTCTATAAATTTCACATACAATAGATATACGTATCGCGAATATCGCCGATATCATTTTAAATATTCGATTTCGAATTCGCGAATATCAAAAATTGACATTTGGCATATGTATGTATGCCTACATACATAATATACATACATACATACATACATATGTAAGTAAGACGTATGACCAATTAAATAAATGATAATCAAAGAAATGAGCAAAAATAATCTATTTTTGTAGAAAATTGCTAAAATGTTTCTGTAACGTAACATTTTTAAACCACCATCATAACAAATCGTAACAAAACTCGGACTCGAAAGTATCAGAACTTCGCTTTGAATTATTCTGTAATCAATTCATTCTTTAACAAAATTCTATGTTAAAAGCCATAGGTTTTTTTGAAAATAATAAAATTATATGTTTGTCATCATAAAATCTAATTTGAAAATTACTTCATAATTTCTATATTTTAACTAGTTAAGAATTATTACAATATTATGAATTGTATAATTCTTTAAACAGGTTTCTGCGTTATAATTTTGTGTATAGCTTTTTTTTATAAGTTCTTTTTGTCTATTTTTTGGGTTGGCAGTGTCATTAAAAGTTTACAACCTTGCAACATTTACGCTGAAAATCTTGCACTTACTCAGTCAGACCCTGATAATTTTGCATAGTTTGTGCAAAATAATTTTTTGGTTGTTGTGATATTTTTTTTCAAACTTATCAATTTTGCTTTTCCATAAAAGCGCAACTTTTGACGTAAGTACTTTTGATATTTAAATAATTTTATTTTTTAATTAATTTTAATAATGTTTGTTATAATCAAGTATATAAGGCAATTATATTCAACTATATAATATAAAATGACTTATATAAATTTTTGGTTGAGAACCTCTTTCAAAGGCGATTTTTTTAATAAATACCTATAAATAGCATATACAGTGGAATCTCCCTTAACGGACACTTCCTATAGGCGGACACCCCCTTTAGACGGACACTTTAGACAGGTCCCGGCAGCGCTCCATTTAAATGTTTAGTTTTCTCTTGACCGGACAGTCCACTTGTACGGACACATTTCAGTTGTCCCTTCAGTGCCCGCTCAAGAGAGATTCCACTGTATCTTTTAAAAAAAACCCAGAGTCCCGAAAATCCCTGAATCTTAAAAGATGCCGGGATCCCGAAAAATTCCGAAATCCCGGGATTTGATTTCCTGAAATCCCGAATCCCGGGATTCGGCGAATCAGTCCCGATTGGAATCCCTAATTGCTACGCAAAAATTAAATAAGAAGTTTTAGTTAAACATTTAACACTTGTAGTAGTCGGTAACAAATTGTCTGTAAACTTGAAAGAATTTTAGTACATAATTTCAACATGAATCAAAGGGTTGTTATCCGTCCTCTTTTTCCCGGACACTGTCCTTCGCTTTTACATTGCTTGACAAATGGTATTTATTAAAAAGCGATCTAAAAAGGGAAACAAGTTCTATTGGATGTCGAGCTTACTCGTATCTTACAAATAACACTGTCAATGAGGGTTATGATATGTTGTTTTAACACATAAAATTTTTCAGATACATATATTTAAAATATCGATGGAGTTGCGTAAAAAAGGCCAGAATAATCTAGTACATACTAAGCTTTAAAAAAAGGAGGCGAGCTTCCCATTGGTTCCATTGTAAAAAAAAGTGGGAGGGGACACGCCAACATTTTTTAAAAATAATTTCATGATATTCTACTTATTTGATTGCTGCGAAACCTTAAAATTAATTTTGGTTCTTGTAATTACATAATTTGAAAGTTTAAAAAATGGGCGGAATTACGCCTATTAAAATTTATTATATTTCACGCGGTTCTACTTAACCGATTTTTACGAAACTTACCACACAAATTGAGCTCTAAAATAGACAAAATCTTTTATTTAAAAACTGGGCGGAGATACGCCCATTAAAACTTAATATTTTATTTTACGTGTTTCTACTCTACCGATTTTATCAAAACTTAACACACACCCTAAGCACTGAAAAACACACACTCTTGCATTTAAAAAATGGGCGGAGGCACGCCCATTAAAATTTAATTTTATATTTCACGTACTTCTATCTTCTATCAGATCTTTGCATTGAAGTCGGTGTTTTCTTGCAGAAAGAATTATTTAATTTTAAATTATTTTTACTTTTAGCTTGATGTAAGTAAATTATTTTATTTTCTTAGACATTAAAAATCAATTGTGAGTTAATTAATTTTTGTTGATATTATGGTTTTTCAATATTTTTTTTTTGTTTTTCTCTATTAATTTATTTTATCTACTCAACGTCATACATGTGTACATATATACAAATATATTACATACACACTTGTATTTGTACGTGCAACGTTTTTGTAGAACATTGAATTATTTATTGATTTTCTATAACAAAAGTTTCAGCGCACCGTATTTATTTCGTTTCAGTTCAAGGTCTATTTAGTAAATTTTTCGTTTAATTTAATTTTGGGGAAAAGAAAATAGCAGACATTCGACGTTATAATTTACTAATTTATTGGAAGACTTTTTTAAATTTCGTCCTGTGAACTTTTTATATATAGAGAACTACAAGCAAAAATTTTTTTAAATACAAAATTAAGAGAAAAATTTTCTTCTTAAACAGAAAAAGACTAAACTATATTATAATCAGTGTTGCCGGAATCTAAATTCAATTTTACACAGACGAACCTTCAAAATTATCCAAAATGTTACAAATTACACAAAACACATTTTGTGTTTGATAATAAGTAATGCTTTTTATTTAATAATATATATCCTGTGATTTTTTTTACATTTGTTTTTTCAGTGTGAATTTTTTTCAGTGTAAAGAAAAGATTCGTTCCATTTGACCATGAATACACTAACAAACGAACAACACTTTTAAATCATTGAATTTTATTATCAAAATTTGTCTGTGTTAGAAATGTGTTTCGTAAACTACGTCCATTTTATGGTCGTCATAATTGACCCATCGGTCAGACTTTTCAAGCTTTCTTTCGCACCAGTTTCACTTTCGATGAAAAATTGTGCAAAAAATCTAAAAACAAAATATTCCGCGCTCTTGAGGAGTATAACAGATCATGCCTTATATTCTATATTAAAAAATTTAGTTGTGTATAAAGTTGGGGCGAAATCACACAAAAATTACACAAAAAATTCTATAGATCCGAAATAGTTCAAGAAAAAATTGTCTGTCCCATTTTTGGATAATTACACAGAAATCGGCAACGCTGATTATAATACATTTGCATCAATAAAATTTTTTTATTGGCACACCAAACTTTACTAAACTTAAAATTGTTTTGAAAATAATAAGCTTTATTGTAATAAATGTAGACCATTAAAAACATATTTTTTTATTTAAACACTTCACTAAATTAAAATAAAAATTATGCAAAAGATCGTGATGGTTTCTTGTTGTGTTCTAAAATGGAAAATTAAATTAAATAATGCTGCCAAAATAAAAAGCGACTTCAATGCAAAGATCTGATAGAAGAAGATAAGAAGAAGTACGTGAACTATAAAATTAAATTTTAATGGGCGTGTCTCCGCCAATTTTAAAATGCAAGATTGAGTGTTTTTCAGAGCTCAGGTTGCGTGTTAAGTCTTGTAAAAATAGGTGAAGTAGAACCACTTAAAATAAAATATTAAATTTTAATGGGCGTGACTCCGCCCATTGTGGTAAGTTTCATAAAAATCGGTTAAGTAGAACCGCGTGAAATATTATAATACACTTTAATGGGCGTAACCACGCCTATTTTTTCAACTTTAAAATTGTGCAATTACAAGAACTAAAGTTGTTTGATAGGTTTCGCAGCAATCAAATAAGCAGAATATCATAAAATTAAATTTTTAAAAAATGTTGGGCGTGTCCCTGCCCAATTGTTTTGGCAATGGGACCAACGGGAAGCTATACCCTCTCAGATAATAAAAAAATTGTAAAATCGGTATAACATGAACCGAGTTATGAAGTAACACCGCTAAAAACAAATAGAGACGAATTGATAACCTCCTACTCTTTTTGAAGTTGGTTAAAAAGCATTTTGTTGGCGTGTTCAGAAAACTAGATAAGCCAATTCTTTAAAATTTTTCGAGACAAAAAATTTTTTACCTATTTTTGGTTTAACTTTTTTCAACCGTAAACGTAGTTTTCTTCTTTAGTCCGCCTTGTTTAATTATTGATATTCGTAAAATTCTAAAGTAAAGCCTTTCCCGACTTATAGGCTCTTTTCAGACTTCCATATGTATAGACATTTTTGAGACTCCTATCACTAGAATTGATTTTTTAGTTTTATTAAAACTTTCCACAATTTTTTTTTCACAAAAATCAATTTATATGAACATATATTTTGCATAAAAAAAATAAATAAAAATAACAAAACTAACCGAAACTTTCCTAGGCTTTCATTAACTTAATTCACTTTACATTAATTTTTGCCGCTCCTAAAAACTTTCAAAATTTCACCACATCCTTAAGTTAATTATAGTTACAATAACTACTGCTAAACATATTAAAAGTAATTTTTATTTGCTGCCTTCATAAACGTGTTTACAGCATATTCATGCACAAGGCGACTCCTCGCAGCCAAATCGTCTTAAGTTAATTTCTTAAAATAGTAATTTTGAATGAGGAACTGTATGCCGCAGCCAAAACGCATTCAAAGTATAGTGAAGCAATTAAATGCAAATCAATATATGTAAATGTATGGAAAAACGTGCTTCGGTTTGCGTCGCGTTTCTATGGTCCGAATACATCTATGAGCTCGATTTGCGCAACCACCCAATTAGCGCAACAGGTAACTTTTTTACATTACAGTCTTTATAAGTGCAATTTTTTAAAAAAAAAAAAAAGAAGGATTGGTAACCGCATCTTTTTCTCTTTTAGTAAATTTAAAACGTTCTTCTAAATTTTGTTTTTAAAAAAATAAACATTAGTAGAACTCAAATATACGCAAGTACAAAATATGAAGACTGGTTTAAATTTGCAATTAATATATGAAGTATCATTTTACAACTTTTTTAATCACATGTATGACTTTTTTTATGTTAAACTATAAGAATTAAATTATTTTATATTAAATTATAGTTTAGTTTCCGGTAACACCAGCAACATCGATTTCCTTTCGGTTGCGCAAATCGAGCTCGCACTGTATATAGAAAGGCTCTAACTCTTTATATTTTTGAAATCGATTTTTTTATTCTGATAGAGGAACATATCGAACATTATTTTCGATTTTATCGTAAGCGAAATGTTATCGAAAATAAACTTTTATATTGAAATTAAAATTTTATGGGACTACCCATAGTTAAGAATTATCAAAATGACAAAATTTTTGATATACGGGCTGTAAAACTTTATCGTAAGCGACAATTTACGTACAAAAACATAATTGAATATTATAAAAAAAGCTTCTCCTGAAAAATTTAATTTTTGTCGCTTACGATTAAATCGAAAATAAGGCTCGATATAATAGATTGACAAATTCAAAAATTTAGATTTAAAAAATATGATAAGCTAACGATATACACAACTTGGGGCAAGTTAGTGATGTGAAGAATCGAACTCGTAAACATCACTCAAGGAGAACTGCGAATATTGCTGTTGTATCCCATAGTGTTGAGGAAAATCCAAGTTTGTTGTAATTGGAAGATATTGATGAGCACGACGTTTATTTTACTACGTAAAAGATACGGTACAAAATTGAACAAAAATTAAATATTAAATCATAAAGATGTCGAGACAAAGAGGGCAAACCAGTATTGATGTCAGAGAATGAATAATTGAACATGCCAAAAGAGGGAAAAGTATTCGCGAAATTTCCAAAATGGCAAACAGAAGCCATTCGACGGTACATGATGTCATAAAAAGCTTTAAAACCTTTAAGATGGTGCGAAAGAAGCCAATGAAGGCTCACAACAAAATATTCACGGAATCAGAGGAACGTTTGCTTGTAAGAAAAGTAAAAGCGAATCCATTTTTAAGTTCTCGAAAATTTGCTGTAATAGCTGAGTCTGAGTTAGGAAAAAAAAGTAAGCCCGTCAACCGTAAGAAACTTGCTTCACAAATATGGATTAAATGGATGAAAAGCACGACAAAGGCCATTAATTAGCAAACAAAATCGAGATGTGAGGCTTAAATTTGCAAAAAAGCATGAAAGCAAACCCTTTTCTTTCTGGAAAAACGTTTTATATACCGACGAAAGTAAGTTCAATATATTTGGAAATGATGGATACCTATTGTTTGGAGGAGACGAAATCAACAGCTACGTATGAATAACCTAAATCCAACTGTAAAACAAGGGGGCGGTTCATTTATTGTCATTTTCCGCAACAGGAGCGGGATCGTTGCATTTAATTGATGGGATAATGGATCAAAACGTTTATTTAGAAATCCTTAAGGAAAACATACCAAAAGCTAAGCTTTATCTTAATGACTGGAATTTTTCTTAGAGCAACGACACCAAGTATAAGGCCAATAGAGTACGATCCTGGTTACTATACAATGTTCCCCATGTTATGGAAACCCCAGCACAGAGTCCTGATCTAAAACCCATTCAAAATTTATTGGACTACTTGAAAAAAAAAGTTCAAGAACGCAAGGTTCGTAGCAAAACTGAGTTAAAAAACATTTTAGTGGAAGAATGTGACAAAATACCACCAAGCTATTGCCGAAAGTCAGTCGAATCAATCCCTAAAAGACTTCAACAGGTTTTAAAAAGCAAAGTACTACACACAAAATATTAATTATTTAAACATGAAAAAAGTAAATGAATTTAAAATGCTGTCCAAGTTCGGATTGTGCAAAATTTTTGTAAAAAATTTAAGTATTTTAATTTTTTTATTGCTGAAGTATAATTACCTATAATTTTGTTTTATGCTTTTAATATTTAAATATATATGTAATAGAAATTTAGTTTAAAATTTTTATTTATTTTTTCAATCGGTGAAATTTTACAAATACATTTAGTTTAAAATAGTATCCGAGTTTGGCTTAGAGTGACTGTATATGTTTTTAGACTTTTTGACACATACGTTAGATTCACTCTATGTGGTTTATGATGCATAGATACAAAAGCTACATACACACTTTTATATATATACATATTATTATTAATTTATAAAAGTACCAAACGTTAAACAACATCACTCTTAAATTTATCTTTCTAAGTTGGCAACAGATACTCTCGTACTTACATATTAGCAGGGAGACCAAAAAACTTGCAAATATGCTTTTGAAAACTAAAAATAATACATACGCATACTTTCGTAATTATTTAATTATTAAAATAAATACTAACGGCTTTATGTAAAAAAAATTGGCATGAAGTTAGCATAAGTGACGAAATTGAATTAGGTGTTAACGAGTTCCTCCAAACAATTTGATATTAAAAAATTGGTGCATTACATAGTTTTAAACCAGTACTAAGTCCTAGCGTGATTTTTAATGTGAAGTTTTGTGGCAAAACTCTTTCAGATCATGCTCAGTTTTGCCACTTATGCTAACTTCATGCCAGTTTTTTCTTGTACATAAGGCCCTAAATAAAAAAGCAATAAATTAATTCATTTATTTAAATCCTTTCCGGGATCACAAGAAAATATTTGATTTAAAATTGTATACAACACGAAGGGAAAACACATTCTACAACTAAATCGACAACCAATCATACTTAACTTTTCTACAAATTTCGTTCTCAAGCCTAGAAAAAATTGTTGTACATAAAGGACAACCAAACGTGCTTAAACTTTTCTCCAGCTTTTTTTTCTCAAGCCTAGAATAAATTGTTGCAGTATAAAGAATGAAAAAAGAAAACGAAGCACCAATAAGTTGTCAAACGAAGAACAAATTGTTGTCAACTCAAGAAAATTAACAGGCCTTGTCAAATTGATAATAAATTTTACCATATCAATTCAAATTCCTGAACAGAAAAAAATAACTTTCAATAGGATAATTTAATTAATAAGAAAGAACAAAATAATCGAGAAATCGTATTTTATGAAGATTCCAGAATTGATGATTCTTAGTTCAGAGATGTCCTAGAATATTAATGAATTAACGAACTGTATAATAAAAAATAACGAGTTTTTCTTATCTAGTTGGGTACGGCCAAGGAAGGAAATGAAAATAAGTTGATTGCCCATTTGACTGCTTGAAAGCTTAGTATAGACCAAAGGAAATTGTAAATATTTCGACATACATACATACACATACAGAATAACACTGCACGCTGTTTTCTAAGTCCGCCTTCATCTGCCTCATCAGCGTTCACGCCATTGATATTTAGGTATTTGTGTGAATCAAAGCCCTATACGCAAGTTTTGAAATTAAAATAAAATAGAGAATTTTGTATGGAAGACTAACCTCCTGTTTCTACAACACAAAGGGTCGAGTTGAGTATAAAATTTATAAAAATGCAATAATTTTTTGAGTGATTTTCAAATACATTTCCTAGGCGACTTGTGGAAACTGTAAATAAAAAAAATTTTAAAAATCGTCACAGGGGGAAACACTCTATTTTTTCTTTTAATTGGTAACTAATGTGTGAAATTTTTCTTCAACTTCGATATTACTTGATTAGTTATTTATATAAAGAATTACAATATAAAGAATTACACTCGGAGACCCAGTTGGGTCCATTGTGATTCCCTTCTATTGATACCCGTTAATAATATTTAAGCCCATTTATGCCCAGAAGTGCTCCTATTATCTGTCATTAAGCCACTGAATTTCCATGATGAAGCCTGCTATCCTCCAGTTTACACATGCTCTCATGCAAACGTCTGCTTAGCCATCTATGCCTATAGCGTTGCATCTTCGGGCAATGGCAGGTAATATGTTCAACTGTTTTTGGTTGCTCTTCATCCCGGCGCACCCTCGCAAATCTGCAGTGCCAGTTTCCCTAATGCGGGTGCTTGCTCTTACCGAGAAGTTACCAGTCAACGCGCCTATCTCGAGACTCCATAATCCTCCCTATTTCCCTATGAACGGTTGGTCCTGTTTTCCACCCAATTACTGAGTTCCCTGTAGTAATGACCTATTGGTAATTTCAGCGATCTATCACACATTGCCTCATCTTACGCCGAACTTATTCTTGAAATTGCTCATCGGCAATTTCATTTCCTTCAACACTGAAGTGGCCAGAAACCCAACCTAGTCCATAAGCAAGTTGAGGGCTCTTCCGTAGTCACTAACAAGTTTGTATTTGACTTTGTGTCCCTTTAAAGCTTTTAACGCTGCCTGGCTGTCGACGTAGAAGGATACCTTCTCGCGTTCAGCTACATTTCTGGCCAATAGTTCCGTGACTCTGAGTATCGCCAAGATGTCAGCTTGGAAAGCGCTGCATGCATTCGGCATTTTGAAAGAACTACGAATGTTCGTTCCCAAGATATAAACACCAGCCTCTGTGCCTGTGAGTTTTAAATAAGAGCAGTGCATTGTTACTGTGTACAGTGTACTGACAACAACGAAAATGAGATACATATCGTTACCTTAACATTATTTCATAATGTTTTTGAAAGAGTTTTTTTTGTATACTCGTATTTCGGTAGAAGAACATCTAATGTATCGAAAAATGAAAAAATCTCGATTTCCAAAAAGTAATGAATTAGGGCCTTTCTGTATTAAGGTAACAAGTGCTGTATGCCTACGATACTTGGAATGACAATGTGAGCGATTGATGCATTCAAATAACCAATTCTTACCTAATGCCAGCGTATGTTATCAATCTTGGTGGCGGCTTGAAGCGGGAGACAGATCTTGTAGCAAAGCGGATCGGTATATAAACGTGAAATAGGGCTTTTAATATAGCCCGCCTGGAGGCCAAGCTGGCAGCCTCCGTTCCAGGACTTCATCTAGTCTAGTAAAATCAGCTACTCAGGAACAAAAAGAACTACCATAATGTACTCGTATGTATGTACATATCGATGGCTTAATATAAGAAAGGCGGGACTCGAATTTTCGATATGTTGATATTCTGTAACTCGCTAAAGCTAAATCTATGAAATCGATTTTCAGCTACATACTTGTATTGCTAAATCTGGCATTGGCCAAATATTTTTAGTTTTTTATTTGTTCAGCATTATGGCGATCGAATTTAGCTTTAGCGAGTTACAGAATATGGGGCCTGAATATATTTACATGCATATTTCTGGTTTCCCTGCTCTTAAGATTATGAACGAAATGAGATGTAAACAATAAATTACATTTGTTGTGCTCAAAGAAATAAATGTATGAACGGACCGACGACGTGCGGACAGATGGACGAACGAACATATGGTTGAATTGAGGTTGATTGTGTGTTTGTTCCATTATAATGCTGACCACAAAACTCATGCATGATAAATAAAATTATTGTAAAATTTTTTTTATTAATATTGCAATTTATTTATTTCAAATTGCATAATAATTTAAAAGTAATTTATTTTTATAGATTTGCTTGCCGTATTGTTCGTCCCATTTGAAGGCTGTCAAAGTAAGGGCAGTCGGGAACAGTTGGTTTGATTTTTTTTTTTGACAAACTGATTATAAAGATTGCACTGCAAGGGACGATACAGCACCCTTAAGAAGGGGGAATGTATGAAAATTGTTTTGACTTGTCCATATTTTTTATGATTTGTTTTCTAAATTACTTTCAAGCTGAACATTAATTTTTCTTATACAACAAATCGTTAGTAAAAGAGATGAAATTCCCCGCTATATGTAATTAATTATTTAAAGTCCAAAGCCCTAAAGTCCATAAAACAGTGTAGGGTACTCCACACAGTGTTGTAACCCTACTCCATAAAATTATCTTTGTCTGTTCTTTTATGCAGGAAGTAAGCGGCCTTTTTTTGGCTTTTAAATTTTCATATAAAATTAATTGCCAGATACGCACATACGGCATGTTTCATGTTTACAATTTATTTTCAGAGTTTATGACAAAATAATCGTCATCATTTAGCTGTCGTCAGTTGTGCATAAGAAACAATGTTGTTGATGATGGTGCGCGTCAAACAAAGAAAAACTCGAAAAAATATATGTATGTATGTATGTATATGTAAATAAATGAACTAAAAACTTAAAGAAATTATCTAAAAAATAAAATTATGAAAAAAGATTAGGTAATCATAATTATTCTGATCTGTTTTATTTTTTGGTTTCTAAACAACAAATAGGTAGGAAACATACAAAAAAAATATTAAAAGTTTTTAATAAAATTATTTACAGTTACCAAGCTAAACAAACTATTGTCAAAATTTCTCACAAACATGCATTAAAACTGTTTTAATGATGGCTTATGCAAAACACCAACAAAACAGCAGTATCCATTAAGTTACAACAAACTGACAGAAATATGGGATGTATCTGCTAATAAATACGATGTACATACATATTTATGTACATTTGTATTTTTATTGTAACTACTGTTGTTCATGCAGTAGTTAATGCATAAAGTTGCTGTTATTATTCCGGGGCTGATGTCGGCTGTTGTAACGGGTGTTTTTTTAGAGGTATAGAACTTCGAATTGAAATAAAACACAAGAAAATCGTTTTAATGTCCATCAATTTGGCTTTATTGGAAGGATAATTTTATGCCATTAATGTTTAAATATGATTTCGGGCATGTGGCCGCCGCGGCTGGCTCGAATAAAGCCAATTCTACAGGTCCAATTTTCAACCACTTTTTCGAGCATATGGGGCCGTATGTTGGCAATAACGCCACGAATGTTGGCTTCCAAGTCCCCTAACGTTTCTGGTTTGTTGGCGTAGACGAGCGACTTCACATATCTCCAAAGAAAATAATCCAATGGTGTCGAATCACACGATCTTGGTGGCCAATTGACAGGTCCATTCCGCGAAATTATGCGCTCATCGAATGTTTCCTTGACGTGCGCTGTGTGGCATGTAGCGCCGTCTTGTTGGAACCACAACTCATCCACATTCAAAATCTTCCATAAAGTTGATGGACAAAGCTCCAATTGCTGTGCACGGTGGCGAATCGATTCATTCGGGTCCTCTTCAACACTTTGCTCTACAGCGGCAATTGTTTCTTCGGTGCGCACTATTCGACGTCTCTGCGGATGCGTATTATCACATAGAGTAAACGTAGTGCAAAAACGATCCATGGTTAACCGAATTAATTGCTCTGATGGACGATTATGTCGACCATAAAATGGACGGAGCTTGCGGTAAACTTCGCGAACTGAACCATTATTTTCGAAATAAATTTGCACGATTTGCAAGCGTTGTTCTTTTGTCAACCTGTTCATGATGAAATGGCAAACCAAACTAAATATTAATCACTTGACAGCTGACAAAATGGCCGCCAGTTAAAAAAGTGATGCCAACTTAAAGTTCTATACCTCAATAAAAAACACCCATTACATTGGATGCACATACATACTTACATAAAAAAATTTAATGATCGTTGCTTTGTTTGCGTTTTTCTGTATAACGTGAAAAAAGTTTTCTCTTGTTTTTTATGTTATAAAAACCACTGTGCGTGCTGGTCTTGTTGCTAAGCGCATTTAGATTAAAGCGTCATGGTATATTCTGACGGGTCTGTCGCTTTCTTTGTTGTATAAACACGGTATATTTGTGTGCCAGTGTTGCATGTAATCAAACAGTAATTAACAGTGGCGATCATAATTGTTTGAAATACTGATAATTGTTTATTTAGCTTTTTGATATATGTAAAAGGCCACTTAAGCGCCATTTATGTAATGGAAAATGTTTTATTGATTCTACATTATCTCCATCTCATCTTGGAGATTTTCAAAAACGTAGACGGGCTGTCTGTTCGACCAAAAAATGGAATATTACGCTCATGTATGGGAAAGTGCTTCAAAAACTATTTTTAAGCATCTCCATCGCTTTTTTTTTTGTAAGTAAAATTTCATGGAATCAAAGAAAAAAAAATTTGGGGTATCAAATGAAAGCAGTACCCTATCAGACGTTATCGGCCGTATACAAAAAAAAAATATTATACCACAGATGTCAAAAAGGGCAGTATTTACACCATAAATAAAGTAAGGGTAAAATATGTAACATACATGCATATGTACATATACTGTTCCAGAACGACACATAAAGGCTTAATCAGTTTGTACGTTGGAACACATTGTTTTGCTAATGTCCATTCTGTCACTGTCAATTATGTCATTGTCAATTAGTAACGAAAGTAATTTGTGTTATATTTTTGGATTATACACACGCGTTCAATACTTCCAGTACGTAATGGTATAAAAGGAGCAACGAGGCTCAAAAACCATTTAATTTGTTTAAAAAATGTAAAAATGCGGTAAGTGAGTTTAAATTATTTGTTGTCAAAATAATAATACTTATTGTCAAAAATAACTCTAGCTCTAGCTCTAAACTCTAGCATAAATTGCCTGCCTACACACATATCGCAATCTAAATAAACGTGCATGGCTTGATATTAAGCTCAACGCAAACCCGTCTTTAATTTAGTAGATAAGATAGATATACATATACTTATTTTTCTTTGCAACATATTCAGAAAATAAAATTTTCCATTCGAACCAGTAGCTTGTGTTTCTGTATTTCTCGCATCATAAAATTTCCCGCATGAAACGAGGTAATCGTAACAGTGTAAATGACTTTTCTCATATAAGTGTTTCTGTATCTTTACTTTGCGAGAAATATTTGTCATTCGAATTAATTGCCAGCAATTATTGGAAGGATTTGAGAAAGTGTTTCTATAACAATATTTTGTGAAAAGTTTGCGAGAACAACCAAATTTGTACAAAAACATATCGATGACATTTATCCAAAATGGTTTATCTGCACAACCCTGATTGTTCAAGAGAAGCAAATTTTTAATTCGCTAACTATCGATCTTCTACAATATGATTGATAGGCTTCTACTAATTCCCTAAAATATAAATTATTTTATATTTATGTAAATACAGCACAGATATTTTTGTCGTACACTTTTAAGTATCTTAAAGTCCACCAATATAAGTAAAACATTTATGGTTTGAAAGGTATTTTTGTGTAGATACCCTGCAGGAAGTAGAACTAACACAAGACTAGTCACGTGATCGGTCTTTAATTGATAGGGACCAGTCCGAGTTCTAACACTTCCTATGAAGCGGACCGGTCAATTTTACATGGGGATGACCTAGGATGGGGTTAATTGATACTTTGTATACACCTTTTGACTTATCACTGAACTACCCCACAGTGACCTACTCGGTGTAGAATAATATAATTATTTAAAAATGACATTCCGACACTTAACTGTAACAATGAAAACTTTTTGTTTTTATTGTTACAAACAAATTCAATTATAATTTATTTTTGAGCAGATATATTTTGGGACTCGAACTGACAACCTCGTGCATGACAGGATTGCATACTACCCACTCGACCACACGGGCACTCATATTTCAAAAGTATAAACACCTCTTAAGCTTAGGTTAAAATCTAAGTATAGTTACGCGACTTGTTGCAGACTGACTTGACTGTCCATTTATATCGATTCATTGTCTCTTCCAGCCAAGTCTTTCTTATATATATACTAAACCAAAAAATAAATAAAAAATATTCGTAATACATAATACATGCCCTAGCGGAGTCTTTCTTATATAGACGTACTAAACAAAAAAAAAATATTCGTAGTACATATAATATATAATATTCGTAATAGTTAGTGCAATATTGAACTATGGATGAACTAATGGAGAATAAAAGTAAACGAACAAAAATGTGTTCAGGTAACATTTACCCTATGAAGAAAGAGATACTTGTTCCCAACTTGTTCCTCAACATACACCTTGATCGACGGCTTACATGGAAACACCACATTGACTGTAGCGAACGCAAATTAAGCTTAAATTAACTCAGATACTTAGGTTGATTAACTAGTTGAAATTCCATCCTCAATTTAGATTGTAAACTTTTAATATACTTTTGAAACCTTTATGGTGCTACGGAATTCAGTTACGGTTAACGTGACCAACCATCGCGCAACTGAAATTTTCAATCTCTTATTAGATTTTTATTAAAATGTAACTGATTCAAATTCAATCAAAATATTTTTTAAGTGTAGTTATTGCTTAACTATCCAAATCCCTGTGAGCTTCGTAGTTCAGCTAATTTGTAGAATACAATTCTCACTAATAACACGTCATGAAGAGTTTACAAATTATCACTGCGTTATTTTATGTCGCAATCGGCGTAATTTCAAGTTTGTGCTTGTATAGATTTATAAGCCTCGACACGATCCTTGTGCTTTAACAGAGCTTTATTAGAGTCTTAACAGAGCTCTGTTAAGCTATAATGCATTTCTAAAAGACTTTTCCAGTAACTGAGGCAACCAGACGGAAAAA
Organism: Tachina lurida; assembly: GCA_944452675.1. NCBI lineage: Eukaryota > Metazoa > Arthropoda > Insecta > Diptera > Tachinidae > Tachina > Tachina lurida. The sequence goes on along the minus strand of OX101754.1, from coordinate 35,806,225 downwards.
AGTAATGCTCCTCCTTTATTATTGCCCATGAATCTATTTCTGAAAAGCATTGAATTTGAACTAGATACTCGAATTGCCAAGTTCTCAAATGGGTGCCAAATAATGGGTGCGAAAAGTGGAAATATGCGGTTATCACACGTTTCTTTCAAATCAATTTGGCACGAGCTGTGTGACGTGTTGCGCCGCCTTGTGTTTAACCTCAGCTTCTGCAAATCGTGGTTGTTCAATTGATGAACGAAGAAGTCAGTAATCTTCGCTCTATGCTATAGAGTCTACAGCGATCACCATTGACTGTTATGTTCTGACCAGCATCGTTTTTAAAGAAGTACGGACCAATAATCACACCAACCAGTCAGAATTAATTGCTCTTATGGACTATTATGTTGATGGACGTAGTGCGCGATACCAAGCAGAACCATGATTTTCAAAATAAATTTCCACAATTTGGAAAAGTTATTCAGGCGTCAGTCTATTCATGTTGAAATCACTTGACAGCTGACAAAATAACCGCCAGTTAAAAAATTATTGTCAACTTAAAGTTCTATATCTCTATAAAAAATACCCTTATTTCAAATGAACTTTAGTTAAAACTTTCCATTCCAGTATGATTTTTTTTGAGTTGTGTATGCATACATATGTATCAGAGATCTGCATGATTACGACTCAAACGGCATAATTTTGCCTTTTTGAAAAATGAATGTTTATCTAGCACTTAACATTAAAAAATGAAACTTGCTAATGCATGATTCATATTCACAAGACTTGTTGCATGTCATAGCTTGCATGTTCTGTTTATTCACATGATTCACAAAAGCAGTGAATCCGTATTATTGTCTTGAATACTTCTTGAAAAAACTTATTCTTATTATATATAAATTCATTATGTTAAATTTTCTTAAAACACTCTTCAAAAGTTTTTTACATTTACGCCCTCTTTTATCAACTTAAGACTTCATCTGTCGAACGTGCTTTTGTGAGTAATTTGATTATTATACGAAACAATCAACCAAGAGTAAGAAGTTTTATTTGCTTTTGCAAACAGTACTTAAAAACAAGAGTTAGCTAATGACAGTCAGTTGTTAGAGAGTTAACACTGCAAACAACATCATTAGTATATATACTATATACTAATATGTTGATGTTACACTGTAACGGTGAGTGGACAGCAAAAGTGAATCAACTCATCCAGTTCTCTGATACATATTTACATTGTACTTATGTATAAAATATCAATCAAATTCAATATCTCTCTATCACTTAGAAAAAATTTATAGATCAATTGTACCGATTTCAAAGTGCAAAAATTACTACAGAAACTTACAAGACTGTTACAGTTAGTTTTCGCTAAAGCAAATGATATTTGTTTACCACTTGTGCACCCCGTAGACGACATGTTTTTTGCTTCTGACTTGTCAAATTTCCCAGTGTAAAACATGTACATGTCGTGTGGTACCTTTAAAACATTGCTTCTGTAAAAGTCAGACGCAAAGCCGTCTGACAATAATTCAATTAGAGCGTGTTCTATTTTCTTCTAACAAACCTTCTGACATCGAAATCTATGCCGTCAGGAAACAAGCAGCGGTGGTTCACTATTGACGGAAACATTAGCCGGCTGCAGTTGATACATTACAGCACCGATATATATATGTTTTTTTTAACTATTTAACAGCAATTATGTACATACAATATAAATAGCGTTGCATTATTATATTTTAACTTGGTATCTTCGAATTTGAAGAAAAAATCATAAAAATTGTTGAACTTTTTTACGGCGCAAGGAAAAAATTTTGTGGCGGATGCCGACATTGGTTTATAGTTATAAAAGCTGAGCAAACTATTTACAGACAGAGAGAATAAAGAACAGAAACTACGTCAGAAGCAATTAACATGTAGGTTTGTGACCGAATATTATAAACCTTCTGTAAAACAACAATTTTGACAAACATGCAGAATTACATCTGAGTTGAAAAGTTGAAATGTCAGACGTAAAAAACATGTCGTGTACGACCTGCTTTAGATGGATGCTGCAACATGATAATGCCAGAGTTGTAAAAGAATTTATTTTAACCCAAAATGTTGCTCTTCTAAACATAAGTTTCTGGTTGGCTTTTGCAGGGCAAATACAATGACGTTATTCGATGTTTGATGCAAATGGTCTTGCGTAAGTGCAAATGCAAAATATCGTAGCTTTTCTTTGGAGTGTGTGTGTATTTTGTTGTTGGATTTTAAAGAAAAGCTACGATATTTTGCATTTACAATGACGCAAGACAATTTGCATCAAACACTGAATACCGCCAATGAGACGATGTTGCTTTTTGTAAGTTTGACTTGTATTGCAATGACTACGCTTTGGCTGAATTTAAGTACGAATGGCCTGAATGCAAACTATATTTTAACCCCCACTGTATTTGGTATATACAATATGTACTACACAAATTTATTGAATAGAGAAATAACATCAACAATAATAAATCCACATGAATATAATATAGTGTCAATCGAATACACTAACTGGCTGACTGAACGGCGATCAGTCAGTCTATTTGCTTGTCTGGCTCTTTGTCTATATAATTTTATATTAACAAATACATCTGGAATTATTACAAAACGTTATTTGTTGAACAAAAACATCAGCAATACAGATATAGTAGATATGTAATATGAAAATGGAATATATGTACATATGTATGTATATATGTATGTACGTTTATATTCAATGTGTGGCATACTTGTACATGCGAAGCAAAATGAATGATCTTATTGTCTACGATGGTCACGTTTCGCGTCATTGATTTTATATAGCAAATGGTAACAACAGCCAACATCATCAAATGCAACATTTACAATTTTTTTGAAAAACTTTTAATTAATAAAATTACTGCAATTATTGCAAGAGGAAAAAAAACACGTTTAATTCATTGCAACAACCACTTTACTGATCACTCACTTAAATTATCGATCTAGTATGTTTGCTTTTTTTTAACGAATATTCATTCGCTTTGACAATCATTTTCCTACATAGGTACATAGTACTTTGTCTGTCTAGGCCTCGTTCAGTACATGTAGTCATGCGCTGTTGTATGTAGTTTCGAAAACAGGAATAAGGAAAAACTGAAAAACATGTTTTTTTCATTCATTCCATTGATCATGTTAATTTGTCAACGATTTTCATTGAGCAGTGGCTAGTTGCAATATCTATGTATGCACATACTCTTACATTGTCTGGCCGTCGTCCATATTTAGTTCGAGTACTTAAATAGTGATTAAAACAAGATTTTGCAATAGACATTGCTGCTGCTCCGTCGTCGCCGTTGATTGTAAGGCGACAATTCTAGTACAATAAACTATTTTTTCTTTTGGTAAAACAAGTGTATAGTCGGTTGTTGTTGCTGTTGTTTAAAGGCAATCACTTAATTACCTGTTTTTGATATTACTCATTCTTCAAACTACACGCGAACTGAGTACGTTTTAATGACTTTTTAAGTTAGAGAAAATAATTTAACTGTTAACTATTTTAATTTGGAGTTAAGATTTCTGTTTTCAAAATTAATTTAAACGTTAACTGAGAATATTCTTGGGTTAATAAGCGCAATAGTAGAAAATAGTATATTAGCTTAAATTAAACGTCCGCTTCACAAATATTTTGTAATTTTCAACTTTGATCAGTTGCGTGGAATTCATGAGAAATAAAAATTTGAGTACCTTAATAAGATGTTTACATAAAATATTTCGGGGTAAAGCAAAGCTTTAGGTCTCTTGGGTACTCTAGACCGCTTGTGTAAGTCGATTAATCACACTTATTTCAACGGCAATAAACTACAGCACACTGATTGACTTCGCCAACATTTAGTGTAATTTACTGTCATGGTGACACTGGCAGACGGTAATACCGTTATGGTTGTTAAAACAGCCGATCAGCTGTTTGTGTTTACTTTTATTGCATTGGAAAAATTACAGAAAGTAAAAGCAAAGAATTTTTTTTGGAAAGGGATTTTCGAAGGAGCACCAAAAAAAATATGGCAGAAACATATGTAGGTCTTTTTGGCAGTCAGTAGCAATGTCAGAAAATAGGAGGGCATAAAAGGGCAGATTAGTTTTAGTGGTCAACGTGATCGGATTGTGATTCAGAAAAAGATGCGTTGATTTTGATGTGGCTGGTGAATGCGAAGAATTTAGGTGATAGTTAAATTAAGTACGGGAGAATACAATGTTTTTTTTCCAAACTAAAAATATATTGAAAATTTTGAATGTCATGGATGCAAAGTTAACAATAACAACTTGCAGAACTCAAAAATTATTCATTTTGTTATTTTGTCTCTCTATATTACAAGCCAGAATCGGTATATTCGCACAGGCAAATCCGTATTCTCAAAGAACTTCAATTTGCTTTCAACCTTGCTTCCCTTCCTCTGTCATTTAAAATTTAATAAACAAAACACAAATAACTTTTTAAAAACATCGAGCGCTTCTTCCAAAAATAAGATAAAGTGGGTGTGATAACCCAAAAATAAAATCATTACCAACACTCGATTTCTATGAGCCTTTAGTCAGGAACTGCAATGTTGTTGCTTACTTTAATGTTGTTAAAGGCAAATTTTTTTCAAGCTAAGTTAAATGCAGTTTTATTTGATAGAAAATATTCAATAAATCTATTTAATGCCGCAAAAATAAAAAGTTTACGATTTATACCTAACGTGACCATTTTTTATTAACTCAAAGCGGGACACGGACCGGGACACCGTAATAATAACGTACGGAACAAAAATTTTTAACTTTTTTACATGTTCAAACATGTATATTATGCTGTTATATTATGGGACAAATTCCCATTTCCCATTAACCGGGACGGTGAACCGAAAGTCGGGACTGTCCCGCCGAAAGCGGGATGGATGGTCACATTATTTATAACAGATACGTCGTAGCAAACTGTTTGATTAATTATGTGTGTACGGCATATTAAAAATATTTGATTTTGGTCTGATTATTTTCCCTGCTTCAAGCAGGTCGTACATGACATGTTTTTTTAGGGTTCCGTACACCAAAGCTGAGAAGGAAACCAATTGTTTTCGCTACGATGTCCGTCTGTACGTCACAGGCTTTTTTCTCGAGAGCCGTAAGAGCTACGGACCTGACATTTTTACAGAATAATATACATTACTACATTACTACAAAAATCGCCAAGAAACGCAAAAAATCGCCTAAATGAAAAAAACTGCAAAGAGTAAAAAAACACTAAAACAAAAATAAATCGCCAAAGCCGAAAAAACACGAAAAACGCTACAAATGCCAAAAAAAAAAACGCCAAAAATTAGAAAAACCCTAAAAACTAGGGTTTGAACAGCGATTATAATCGTAATCGAAATCTCGATTAATCGCACCTTTTAATCGTAATCGTAATTGCACGCATTAATCGCTCGATTACGATTAAAAAAAATTGCCCTTTTTTAAGCAAAGACTTTACGCCAAATTTGCGCATAAAAAATTTAAATTACACTTCTTAATATGAAATATGTTCATATATACATATATATATATATATATATATATATATATACATTTGGCCTAAACATGTCATATGCCTGCATTTCATTGGTGCTTTAACAAATCATCAGTAGACTTCAACCATACTATTGAAAAGTTTCAATCCTCTTATCTTATGCACATACTTTTAAAACTCATTTGAGAATTTTCATAGGCTTTTTGGAAATTCCAAGAGATAATAGAGATAATAGATGCATGTATATTATCTATTATCTTTTCCCACATCTTTATTAAATAAAAGTATTATAAGCAAAATAATAAATAAAATTTAAAATTAAGCACTCATTTTTATAATATTCTTCCAATTTTATTTCAAAAAGGTCGTAATATCTCCAAAATTACATTACGATTGATACAAATATTTTTTATTCGGTATAAGTGGGTGACCGCTCCTCATGAATTTATATCATGATGAATGAACAACTTCGTATAAAAAATTATTATTATTATTTTATACGAACTTGATCATTCATTGTGATGTATATTCATCAGCTGTGGATACAAAATTAAATAAAAATTTGTATTGTGTTTCATACTCATAAGTTCTGATTTACAATTTTCTCGAAATAAAAACAAAATCTAATTGAAAAATTAAATTAAAACGCGAGCTCAAGACAAAACAAATAAATTGGTTTGGCTGAACCCAAACAGTTCAACTAAAACGCCATTTATTTTGATTTTAGTAAAAATTATGATACGATTAGTATATTTTCTTGATGAACCGCATTTAATCGATAATCGCGATTAATCGAATATTTTTTAATCGTAATCGCGATTATGAAAATCTGCGATTATTTTGCAAACCCTAATAAAAACTATGAAAATCGCCAAAAACCGAAAAAGTTTACCGGGTTATTAATTTTTTTGCCCGTTTCTCAAAACTACAAATTACAAATCTACAAGTAAAATACACACAAAACAACAACACTTTTACAAATTTTATTGTTGTTTTGTGTGTATTTTACTTGTAGATTTGTAATTTGTAGTTTTGAGAAACGGGCTCCAGTCTGACATGTCAAATTTTCAACTCAGCTGTAATTGTGCATGTCTATCAAAATTGTTGTTTTACAGAAGGTTTATAATATTCAGTCACAGACCAACATGTAGGTTTGCTTCTGGCATAGTCTCTGTTTTTTATTTTCTCTATCTATCTCTCTCTTTGTAAATATTCACTACTTTCAATAGATTCAAACATAAATAATCCCCCTTATTGTGAATGGCGTCGTCGATGTCACATTAAGACGATAGTAAATATTGTCTCTTGTCTACTCCTTATCGGCAATAATTGGCTCTTAACTATTGACAATATCTTACTAATCTCTAAATTGTAAATCTGTGGAGCATGTTAATAGTAGCCATTTGTTGTCGACAAAGTTTAGACAAGTGACAATTTTTACTGTCGTCTTAATGTGACGTCGACGACGCCATTCACAATACCGGGGAATATTTTTGCCCAAAATAAGTTACTGTCAAAATGTATGGAGAAGATATTTATATCGATATTTATGTCGATACCAACAACTACGTCCAAATTAATACCGATTACTCGGCAGCGTCTGTATCTAAAAATTGACGATGACCGGCGACAATTAGGCTGAGTTAATCCCCCTTATTGCGAATGGCGTCGACGACATCACATCAAGACGACAGTAAAAATTGTCCCTTGTATACTCTCTGTCGACAAGAATTGATATTTTACTGTGTCCTTGATGTGACGTCGACGACGCCATGCACATATGTATACATACTTATGTGCATCTTGTGTTGTCATTGAGTTACTTTTTAGGTCAGATCGATGTTACTCAAAACTGTTATATTTGTTCCTAAAATCATACTACTACCAAATTTTATTTTGCATTATTCTTTTTTACTTCTAGGATAACAAATAGCATAAGCAGGTGATTCTTGTACCATTATACCGACTACGCTAATTTCTTCATATACATACATAAATACATATCTGCCACTTTTGACCAAATTTTCTTTTCTACTAATATTTTTTGAGTTTATCCATTTAATAATCTATAATTAAAATCAAACTAAATATAATTTAATTTAATTTTAATTTGTCTTAGCCGCTGTTTTCCAAATTAATTAAAACGCTCCCAATTTGAAAATTAGTCAACATGCTCTTAGATTATTAAAAATGATTATGCTGTGTTAGCTTTTTTTTGTTTTATTATGTACAAACATAAAGTTTTTTTCTTTAGCTGTTTTAAAAAGATATTTCTAAAGCAAAACAAAACAATTATCTTAAAAACTACTTTGACATTTTACAAATGCCACTCAATCTTAATTATAAAGAACCTAAACAACCTCATCTTGTCTTGTAATCAGTTTTTTTTATTTTTTTTAGTTGTTAGAAAAAAGTTTTTATAATTTTTATTTCGTACGTTAAGTGCTATAATTATTTTAAAGTGTGTTCTTAACGGACGATGAGATCATACTATAAGTAGTATAGTATAATTACAAACAAACAAAAAACAAATATATGTATGTACATATATATGTGTATATATGTATATATACAAAAAATAATATTGTTGTTATTTTTATATTAAAGATTTTGCAAACATCAAATAAAGCGAATAACAAATTGGTTAAGTCAGCTTTAATTGCATATGACACCCTACAACATTGTAGCAAGTTGATTTGGAACATGTGATTTTTAGAACATGATATTGTTTTAAATTATGAAATCGAAAGTATTACGGACATAATCATTGATCTTTTTATGACAAAACTTAATGCGGCTGAATTTTAAGTATAGAAATAAAGAGGATGCTAAGGTGGTGCTAAGAGAATAGGCCTGTCCTACACAGAGAAAAAACTGCCTCATAGAATCAAGGAGATTTTCTCTATGAACCGTTTTTAGGCTAAGAAGCGAAGATTTTTTCATAGAGATTCCCTATTGTTTTTATGTGGTAAATCTTATTAATTTTATCAAGAAGAAAACAACATAAAGTCAAGAAGAAATCTTATTATTCACAACATTTTTTACTCAATTTCCGTTATTTTTGGTACCAAAAAAACAATCCACAGAGAAAAACTTCTTGTTTCTATTAGGTTTTCTTATAAATTGTAAACTATAGGGATTTCTTATTGATTTTATTAGGTTGCCTTCTTGATTTTTTTAAAAAGGGTTTCTTCTTGATTTTATTAGGTTGCCTTATTGATTTTTTCAATAAGGTTTTTTTCTTGATTTTAGTAGGATCCTATATGAGTATGTGTGTAAAGCATCTTATTAATTTTTTAATAAGGAAATCTTCTTGATTTTATGAGGTGTCTTGTTATTTTATATCTATAAATAGACATAGAGAAAATTTTTTTCATGATCTGTTTAATTTTTGTATAAGAATGTTTGCACAATAATTTCAATGGTTATTCAGGCTGCTTGTTAGCATATTGGGTAGAGTGCTTGTCTATCAGGTAGAAGTTTGCTGGTTCAATACTTGGTGAGTAAGTTAGTTAAGAATATAACCTAATGTGTATGTATATATGTATAAATAAATAACATCTACAACATACTACATATAGAATTTAAATGAAAATAGATAAGTACAGAGAATAAAGACGGAATTTTTTTTTTATTTTTTTATCATAAAAACTACAAGATTTCTTCTTGAATTTTTCAAAAAGGTTTTCTCTATGAAATTAAGAAGATTTCTTTATTGAAACAAAAACCATAGAGATTTTTTATTAATTAATAGGCACTGTTTTCTCTGTGTATAAGGAGTTCTGCCGAAGCTGTCGAGAAGAAAGCAAAGAAGAGACAATATTTCACTTTCTTTCGCGAATGTCCAGCTTTACATCGCTCGAGACACACGGTTTTAGACAGTCCTTTCAGATTTATCAGAGATTGGGTTGAGTGACCTTATCAGATATCCGAACGCGGCGCTTTGGATCTAGCACCAATCACCGTATTCGAATACTTAGATACGGTTATACATAGGTTAAAACTGACGAGAGGAGTGGTCTTTTCAAAAAGGAATCATCTTGATTCTACTCACGTAAACCAACCAACAAACCAAGACGGTTTTTGCATATTTGGGTTTGCCTTTACTACATTTATTGGATTTTCTTTTCCTGCCCTTCGAAAAGTCCCTATATTTTTATCGAAGGTATTTTATATCAGAATATTTTTGATATTTAAACAGTTGCAACATTTTACCCATTCACTCGGTACAGTGCCGCCGACCTTAATATAAAAATAAGACGAATTGGCAACAACTTTCATACACGACATGAGGGGAATGCAAAATTAAGTAAAACGTAAACGAAGAAATATCAATTTGTAACACAAAAGAGATTAAAATGTAAATGGAGAAAGGTCAACTGGTAACATTGATATTCAATTTGCGCTACAAAGTCTACCTCTCATACTTCCCTATACATTTTGCCTTCAAGCCATTGTAGCACAGAGGAGTATTTGAGCCAAAAATCTGGCCAAAAAGACAAAAAGTAATTTCAACTAATCTTAAGAACTAAGTACGCACAACAGAATTTGAAATCTCTAATTTTAGAAGCAAGAAAAAACGTTTGCGCAAATTTTTTGAAAATTGCACCTTCTTTCCTGTTTTTTGCTCATTTTGCATGGATAAATATGAGTAATGCCGAGTTTACATCTGGCATTTCATGTGTTGTCATTTTGTGGTGTCATTTTAATATGTGTGCGCTGCCGTTTCCATAAAATTTTTCGATGGCACACAATTTTGTTGTGTCATTGTGACAGGAAAGAGTTCCATCTCTAAATAATGGCAATACGGTATCATTGTCTACATCAAGAACTGATTTTAACATAATGACATTTAGTGTCATATGCTTTATCATTGTGAAGCTTTGTTTTTCGTATTGTTTGTTAATTAATATTTATATATTATTTATATGGACAATCGCTAAATTATTCAATTAGTTAGTGCCACCGTGTGTTTATCAATAAGAAAAAAAATTAAGAAAATATAAAAAACGGCAAAGAAAGTGGCTGAAAAGACCAGGGCTTAATATGCGTGCTACCAAAGGATTCTATTGTATTGTGCATTCCAGTTTACGGAAGCAGGATTCAAGTTGGTTTAAAAATTGTGTGTGCATGAAGACCCAACTCCACAGAAATTTCTGCCCTTTTTTTGCATTTCTATTCCTACACTCAGGGAAAAGCTGCAACTTAAAAATACGAACGCGTCATATTAATTCAATGATTTTCAATATAATAGAAAATGTATGGTGAGATACTTAAAAATAAATAAAATTAATAAATTAATACTGCAAATTAATATTTTTCGATATTGAAATAAGAAATTCCAACATCACTAGACTTTCGCTAATGTTTTTTCTTAATTCAATATGGTTTTTATAGATTTTAAGCTGTTCCCTGGGTGTATAAATGCTACATATACTGAATATGAATTATCTGTGTCGTCATGTCATGCGTCCAGGGTGCTTGAATTTTTATCACATTCTTTTGTGAGTGCTTTTCCACTTTTTTTTCGTTTTCCATACTTTTAAATTTTTATACCCGCATTCGGTATTTTCTCAAGGTCAAAATGTCAACACGCTGACATTTTCTTTTTGTGTTTGCAATGCAGCCAACTTATTCTCACAGCTGTTTACATCAGATGCGTAAACATTTGTATATATAAACATATATTTATGATTTGAACAGGCTAAAGTTCGTATCGCTTTGTAAGCCAAATTACATGTGATAATTATTAATGAACAAATAACACCAAAGTTTGTTGTGAATATTCTGACTAACAACACATAGTTGAACGGAACAACTAGACGTTTTCGAAGGCCACTAAATCTTCATCAGCGTTCTTCTGTGTTTGGTTCACTGTGTGTGGTGTAGATTTCTGTAGATATCTGCTTTAGATACTCAGCCATCATTGCAAATGGAATATGTGAATTGTTTTGATTCATTTTATTTCAATTTTCTGAAAGCTTTCTTGTAAGTAATGAAATGTTTTGCTTTAAGGAAAGGAAGGGGAGTATCTCTGCCCTAAAAGCTCATAAGTTAATTTTTATGATATTAAGGCATAATTAGCACATTTTTTAATATTTAAATTATTTTGCAAATAAAATTTTTGTTACCGCCCACAAAAGGAAGCGGGGATGAAAAAATTAATATTAATTTTTCAGAGATGGGATTAGTTCCTCTGAAGGAAACTTTCTTCCCCTTAGTCCGATTTTGCTTGGGTTAATAGCCTAAAACTATGAGACATATTTCTGCCAAGTTTCATTGATCTAGGGCACTCAATAACTTTTCACAAGCAATCTAAACTAAAAAAAAACAGTATTGGCCAGCTTTTTGGCTCAAATACTCCTCTGTGTGCCGCAAGCTTTATGCTCCTCCTGCTTCATTATTCCCTAAAAATAAATGGGCTTGAAAGATATATTCATGCCACAGCCTGTCACTGTAAGTGTTTAAATGTCCATTCCTCTAACGATGTTATCGGTATATATTTACTGCCATACTTATAAAAAATATTTGACATATTTCTATGGGAAATTTGTCAAATAAACCTGTAATAAACCTGTAATAAACCTCAAATATTTTTTATGAATTAAACCGTTAATATTTTTTAATTATTTTTTATTATTAAAATCAATGTTAAAGAGTATTGTCGGTGACAAAAGGGTAGAGTATCGAATCAATGTGGAGTGTATTCATCTGTTCTATCGCTACTACAGTGGAATGTATCCTAATAATATCAGGGAGATTCTTCCCGAAAGCTTCAAATTTTCATGCACATCACAGACAGCCATGGGTGCAGAAAGGCCGTTCTGGGTAGTGACTGCCACCCCCCACCCCCCGCCAGATTTACTCGTATTAAAAATTGCATGTAATTATATATTTTATTATTACTCATGAAAATCAGCAGTTAAAATTCCCCTCCCCGAAAAAAAAAATTATAGCTACACCAATGCACACAGTATGTTCTTCAGAGCTCTTTTTTGTCACTCTCAATAGTTAAAGATTCAAAACAATATCCTCCGGCTCTTTGACTATTTTCTAGTTTATGGCAACATCCTATTACATACAAAAGTTTTTCTTGTTGATTCCGTACTTAAAGTCACATGTGATACATACTATCAAAATATGTTTAAAGGGCAGCAACTGTATGCTATCATAAATGGCCTAACGCAGCGTTATATTATTTTTATACGATTCAATAAAATACGCACAGTTACCAAAATATATGAACAGGTTAACTCTATTAAAAATTATAATTTGTTTTTTTATTTCTTTTAATGACAGTTTCATATTATTTCTGCCAGCGTTGATTAAAAGTAACCAAGAACTTTTTGAAGTGCATCCTTGCAAAGTTAAATGTATATGAAAATTATATATATGAAAGTTGTATTTGTGATGTACCTTCAGAAATTCTGTTCGGAATTGTATAAAAATTCGTTTTGTTCTTTGATAGCAAACTCTGTGCAACAGTGAAAAATCGACACGGTCTTGACAGTATACTCGTAGATTCGATAGTTTTACCAAATAGTAGTAAAACCATATACACACAGAAAAAAAAACAATGTGAAATCGTTAAAAATAGGGTTAATTTTACATTTTTTGCCAATGATTTTGCTTCATGTTTGTTTCATGTTAATTTAACATGTTTTATAGTAATTGTCAAAGAAACTTTTTCCTTTTGAAATAACTTTATTTCATGTTGATTTAACATTCACCTGCTGTTAAAATCAAAATGAAGAATCATGTTGAATCAAAGCTGTTTCAAGTTGGAACAACATGAATTTAATTTAATGTAGTAGTTGTACTTTATTAATTATTTAACTTACGTGTGGTTGACATAGACATCAGGAAAATGTTTGTATATAAATTAAGTTGGCTTCCCCGGCCACGATTTGAACTAGGAACTCATCCCGTGGTAGTCAACGTGCTTACCCCTGCAGCCACAACTTTAATTATTCTTAAGATACACACCAATATGTACCATCTTGAATTAAATTATAATTTAACATTATTTGTCATTTAACGTACAATTTATTTGAAAAATTTTAGTTTTAGTTCAAAATAAACAAAATGCTTTGACTTGAAAAGTTTTAGTTAAAAAAAATTTTTAAATAATTTGAGTTGACTCCAAGATTCGAACCTGCGATCCTCCGACTGCAAGACTAGTGAACTGCCTACTAGCCAGCAGCAGTTTGTCGGCTGTTTACAAACATCAAAAACAACAACAATACAAAAACAACCCACACAACGAAGCACAAAAGTGTATTGCAGCTCAAACAACATATTATTTCTTGTAAATTTAATGTGATTTGAAGGAAGTTGAATCAACCTTTTAGCATGTTGATTTTACATTGATATTTTTTTCTGTGTGTACTCAGTTTGGCGATTTTTGTAACCATTTTTTATGAGCCTTCAAGACTTTCGAAAATCAGTGCGCCCTCATCAAATTATCAGTTTTTGGTCAACAGCTAATTCAGACTTGATGGTAACGCTAAATAGATATATTGATACGCCAAAAAATAATTTCTTTGTGCAATTTTTTTTAATCATAAATTATGGAAAACAATTTGTTTCCCATTTTTTTCATATTTAAATAAGTATATATAACACACTGTAGGGTATTTAAATTGTAACAATAGAATAAACGCTAAAACTGAAATAATAATCAACGTTAAATTTATAGCAACGCCAGACATATTGACGGCAAAAATTAAAGTCGTGGTGTAAAAAGTATCTAGTATATTTTATTCATTGTTTAATTTTATTAAAATAAATTAATACTGAAACGAATTGATAATGCATGAAAGAGTTGTTATTTACACAAATAAAAAAAAAAAAGAAAAATAATAATAAATAATATTAGCGAAAACAGAAAATAACAACTAAATACAAAAAGATATAATAAAAAAATGGCAATTTTTAAGGTGTAGACAAAAGAGTAAGATACAAATTTTATGCAATAAATGACTGACTTTCATATCGTATGATTGATGATTAGTCATCGTCATTGACATGATTATTATTATCATCATTATAATCATCGTCATTATCAATATAATTAATTCTTACAATAGAAACAAAGAAGTAATGCTCAGTACACACTATGGCATTTTGTGACATCGCATTTGTGTATACTGGTGGCAACGTTTGTCATTTCCGATATTTTTTCGTGGTGTGGCATTGATTTCCATGCAAAAAATATAATGGGAACGGCGTTGCACACATTTTGAACATGATATCTATAAATGCCAATACAAGAAATGATAGATGCGTACTCGGCATAACAACAACAAATTTCTTTTATTTCTTTAATTTTTGGTTTTTTATTCAATGATTGAACCCAGTTAGCCACGTCTTTAAGACATCTTTGACGACGGGGCAAGACAATGTTAAGTCGTAGAAGACATATTGAAGACAGCTCCATAGACGCAATTTACATTGTGCCTTTTCTGCTTGCATGTGTAGGCAGGCTTTTTCTGTTCGTTGGTGAGAGGTGTTGAGAAGCAGGCAGAGTAAAACAAAAGGCACGAAATGAAAATTTGAGGGGATTTTTGACATTTCTCTTTGTTTTTTCGTACTCTCAGCACTATGAGTGTATACAAACGTCAAAAAGTCATGAAGAAAAAAGTCTTAATGTAAATGTGCTTGATTTTTCGTAGGGGGTTTAAAAGAAAATTGTCGAAAGAAGGCAGGCTAAAAAGGCATAATGTCAATAGGCTCATACAAATCGTCGTTTCATACAAATGGCGGAGAGGTCACACAAGAGATGAGCGACAATGTCCCTCAGATTGTCGCCAACACAGCTTTATTGAAGGTAAAACTTATGACACCGTCGCTCAGATTGTCCTCAACAAAGTCTTATTGAAGACAAAACGTGTGACACTTTCGCTCAGATTGTCTTCAACACGGCTTTATTGAAAACAAAACGAGGGACATTGTCGCTCAGATTGTCCTCGAAAAATTTTTATTGAAGACAAAACGTGTGACATTGCAATGACATTGTCGCTGAGAACGACGATTTCCTTTAAATTTTCGATTAGAAAACCTAATCGACAAGTCGTACATTAATCGTCGAAAACAAAGTCGTCTGCGACGATTAAACCAACTGGGAAACTATGCTCATACATACATACATGTACATATGTATGTATGTTTTAAGTGTGTTGAATGCTTTTTTCTAACATTTACAAAATTAATTGATGTAAAGATTGTGTTTTACTTCAAATAAGACTCTTGGCCCTAATTCAATTCCGTTTCGCAACAATTAACATTTGTCAAACTGATTGTGTCATGGGAAGTGCGAAAAGTTTTCCCTTGTTCTATTGCTTTTTTTCTTCTTGTTTCCGTTAAATTATCTTTATACATGATGAAATTTTGGCCCTATCTAAACTAAGTCTTTCGACAGATGACATTTACATTAGTCATCATATGTTTTCCTTATCAGATTAGAAACTGTTAACATTAGTCAGAATATTTAAATGACACATTTAGTTTAAAGTATCTCCTTGGTTGCCAAGCGTAATGGATTTATTTTTGGCAGCACACACACTTTGCAATAGATATTAAAAATAATCGCTATGTGGAATATATTTATTAAGATACCTATCTTTTTTACTATATCGATCGTCTCAAGTAGAAAGGCCCTAACTCAAATAATTATAAATTTACAGGAGAAAGTAAAAACATAATAGAAACTGTAAAATTTCTTTGTACAACTGCTTGTAAAATCGTTATTTTTTTACACAATTGCAATAAATTTTTGTAAGTGAAATGTATTAGAATCATTAGAAAACTAAATTTTGTAGGGCAAAGGCCCTAACTCGAAACACGAGCAGCATCTTGTACAAAGGATTCTTCACTTGTTGTACCATGCTTGATAGGGAACGATTGACGCCCATCCAATTTGTGCAGTGTACCATCGACATTGACGAACGATTTAACTCTTCATCAGGTTTGGCAGTAGTTTGACCTTCCTGAGCTAATACCTGCTGCATCATTTTCCAAAGATTTTCCCCTTTCCTGGGAAGAAAGGTCTTCAGCAGTTTCCAAAAACTTTTTCAATGCGCCATTGTTTATGTATGTCGTACATGTGTACATATGTCCATACATATATGTATACTTAAACGTATTCGTACGTACGACGTAAATATACGAGTACATACATATGTACATATGTATGTATATTATACATATTTGTGCTGTCTCGAGCGGATAAGAGAAAAATAATTTTGAATAGCAACAGATATTTTTGGTAAAAGAAAAATTTATTTGCTTTTTTTAATTATGATCAAGTTCTTATATGTTATAATTTTCATTAGAAAAAAATGTGATAAATTATTTTTTTTTCAGTCAAGGCCACGGAATATTGTAGAATTCTTTAACAAAATATTCAACAATGAATTTAAAATTTTTTGTTCTTAGTTCCATTAAATGTTATATACATACATACATATACATATATTTACATATATGTATGTATGCATAGTAACTACTCATATGTAATATACACTTGTTATTTTTAAATACTTTTAAATTACTCAATTATAGAAACAACAGAAGGGTTGGCCAAATCAACTTAGTAAAAAACTTATAATAATTAATTTTAACACATTGATAAAGAAACTACGACACATACACAATCAGTGAAACACTACCCAACAAACAAAAGGCTCCCGCTTGGCCATTACATTCGATAATAATACTGCATTAAAATTTTTGGCAAAATTTTTTCGAATAAAACGACAATGAAACGAAAAACAGCTCGTGCCCACTTGACCTGAAATTCGATATAAACGAATGCTCACTAAAGCGAGGAAATTTCGAAACAGAATTGTTTGATATTTCTTCGCAAATCTAAATGCGAATGTACTAAGCGAACTTCTCTCAATAGTTTCTCGAATGTGTGACGATAGCCCAGCGAATGTCTGCTAGTGTGTTAACATAGAGGTACCGAGTTCGAGCCAGTTGAAGAATTAAAAAAAAAACATATACTTACATATGCGCAATAATTGAACAGAAAAAAATTTGCCACGATAGTAGATGTATGCTAGTCTGTTAAAATGGAGGTACCGTGTTCAAATACTGCAGCGTAAGTTAAAGAACTAAAAAATATTTTTAAATAATTAAATTATAAATTGGAACTACTTTTTTCACTTTTGATATTGCTAGCGAAACTACGAAATCGAATGTTTTTTGGAACTAAACTAAGGGACAGGTGAACTTTTTTCGATTCATTAATTTTTGAGTGTCATGCTTGATAATTTTACACGATATATGTTCGAGATATATTCGAAATCGATAGCACAAATTGATATTAATTTTCCATAGAAAATTTTGTTCAGCGAGAAGGCTCATTTCAGCTAATTGATTGAATGGTTTAGTCTTTTTTTGAGTGAAGATAATCCAAAAGCTTTTGACCAAAAAGCTATTTATGTTCCGGCGAAGTCATTGGGTATAGCTATGTCTTCAAAAATTATGATGAGCAGAATTTACTGAAAGAAGCTTTTGATGAACAACTAACTAATCTCACGTAATGGCCTTGTTAAGTGGCCACCACGATCATGTGATTTAGCTCAATGGGAATATTTTCTTTGCGTTAATGTAAAGTCACTATCTATCTAAAAACCAGAGACAACTGAAGACCTGGAAATCAACATTGTTCCAGATTGGGCCACGTACGTAACAGGTGTGCCGGCCACCTAACCAAAATCATATTTAAACGATTATGGCACCAAATTATCTACCTACTAAAGGTAATTGATATTATAACTTTAAAATGTATAGTTCTGTAAGTCTAACAGCCTTATTTATAAACGTTATTAAGGCTTAATAAGGGGTTTATAAAACAGATTTTCATAAAAATAAAATTTCTTATTAAGACTTTGTAAGGTCGTATACTTAAATCAGTCTTTGTGCCATCTGTTGTTATATAACTGCGAAAAAAAAGCAACAGGACAACGTGGATAATTTTAAAGTATAGAGAAAATAGTTTAATAACTAACATATACTATTTTAAGATAGAGAAAAAGCTTTTTTTTATATAAAGGTCTTCGGGCAAATTACCTTTGAACTTTTTACAGAAATTATGGGAATCGAGTTGACCATGAAGGCCATCTCTGAAACGATACAGATTTTCCTCAAATGAGAGGCACACATTTTTAGTCCTTCTATTTGAGTTTACGACCTAATTAGATTTTGAACTTGATTGGCTTAGGGCCAATTTTTGATTGGTAGTCAAATTGAAATTATATTTAAGTTCTATTTAAATGCGAAATTGTGATTTTCGGTACATATTCAAATAACACTTAAATGCCCAACCTTGTTTCATATCATGGAATTAATCACCCTTATTCCATTTGTCGACATCGACGTCACTTTAACACAATACTAAAAAATTGGGGAATGTATAGCCGTTCTCGAAAACAACTGAGTCCTGTTGGCAGGCTAATGTCATTTTCTAGAATTAATGGAAGGCAAATATATTGTCATTAGCACAAAATTGTTATCGAGAGCGAGTAAACAAGCCCCAAATTTTTTGGTATTGTGTTAAAGTGACGTCGAGGTCGACAAATAGAATAAGGGTGAATAAATAGATAAATGCATTGTGATGATCGTTTGGTTTCATAAAATGTATTTTTATGCAATTTTAATTTTCTACATGTTGATAACCCAACTTTTTTGTATATATGAAACAGCTGTTGTTTGGAAAGCTTTCCATAAGATTGGGAAATTTATTAGTGATGCCGTACTTTCAACGTAATTTAATAAGAATTTTAATTAACCACTGAAAAAATTAAATTGTGTTTAAATACAATTTAAATTTAAGTAAAAATTAGCTAATTACGTATTTAGAGATTAAGTTAAAAAATAGGTTTAGTAGCTTTAAGAAAACTCGATTTACGAGAATTGGGGTGAAAACAGTAACTGCTTCCAAAAGTGTAGAATATATTAAAAATAGTTTCATTTATTATTAATAGATCAAAATTAATACATATGTATGTAGTTGAGTTGACATATACACTTTAATCATATTTGCATTATTTGTGCAATTTACATACATATCGCTCATTTACTCAAAAAACGTCATAACTCAAAAAATTTTAATTTTGAGTTAGTGATGCAGAATTAATTAATTCTCATATCGTTCTTATATTGTGTAAAAATTTCATCCAAATATCTTGTTTACTGAACTTTTGAGAGAAAAATGTAATTAGCTTTTTCCATTGAGTTGTGTGTAAATTCGTTTTTTTTAGTTATGACGTTGCAAATTACTAAGATCGGTCGATATTTACAAAAGCTACAAGCTCCAAAACAATTTCGACTCCCACAGTTGACGTTCTTTGTAGCTAGCCTCTCTTACAACAGGGTGTCTCAAAAGCTCAACACTTCTTCTTTTCAAAACAGTTGGTTTCATTGAACTCGGTTGACTAGTTCAAAAGTTGCGGACTTTTTACCACATTTTTATTTCACGCCACAGTGCGTTATTTGAGCAAATGAGTGATATGTCTTCATAGCTCTTCCGACATTCCCTATCTATGGTCAATGTGTCCGCTTTGAATTCCTTTAGATTTGTGTTTTCACTTTTACATTCACAACGGATTGTTTATTGGGTAGTGGAAAATATTCATAGAAAAATATAATTTTAATCTTATTTATGTGTGTGTAAACATTTTCTAGACTGATAGCTAGAAGAGTTTTTGGGGGAGAAAGCAGCAAAACGCTAAGATATGAAATGCTTTTAGACACGTAGTCACCAGCACTCATACTTTAAACTACAAGCAAATCAAACACAGCTGTTTTTATAAAAAAAGCGAATATGTAGAATAGATGACAAAAACATGTTAGAGTGCTATATTCGGCTGTGCCGAATCTTATATACCCTTTACCAACGTATGTACATATATGTAGTAATCAGATACATATATAAGTACATACATACATACATACATACATACATACATACATACATACATATTTATTATTTTATATGTTTTGTAATAAAATTTATAATTTTTTGTTATAGTGCAATTTTTAGTAAGTGACATCTCGGTTTTTTCGACTAAAGAATTTGCTTGAGTAAAGATCTTCCTAAAACAGAAATATTTTTAACTGAAAAATAAATTTTTTTGGTTATTTTTGTTTACCCAATTTTTTTTCAATTTCCAACCCTGGAACCACAATTGAAATTTTTCTGGTTTTAATACGAGTACTAATTTATTTATTTTTAAAATATAGAATATGTTTAATTACAAAAGAAATAACTAGCTTTATTTAATTTGTTTTATATATATAAAAGGTGTACTTTTCCCAACCGTGGAATCATCCTTTTAGATTTTTTTGGTTACTTATACCAATCTTGTTCTTTAAAAAATATATAAAACATGTTAAGTGAACAAAGAAAAAAAAGAAAAGAAAATACTAGTTTTATTTAGTTACTTTAATATCAAAAAACAAATTTAATTTTCCAGCTGTGGAACTGTGGTTTTTATTTTTCTAAGTTTCTATACCCAACTTTTCTTTCCAAAACATGAAATGTATATATATAAATTAAAATATAAAACAAATTGTTAGACCTAGTCAATTTTATATATCACAAACAGTGTAAGTTTCCCAACCCTGGAATCATAATTTACAAAATTTACAATTTTTCTGATTTATTACACCAATATTTTTCGTTTAAGAATGTAAGATATTTTAAATTTATAGATAACCAGGAAAAATTTGTTTTAGTAGGTTATTTTTATATAAGAAAAAAGTTAAAGCTCCCAACCCTGCAAACGTCTTTTTGATTTTTTTTTATACTTTTAATACAAATTTTATTCGTACTGAAATATAAAATAAGTTTATTTAACAAAAAAAAAACAACAAATTTGTGTTATCTAGTTAATTTTATATGGCAAAATCAAGTTTAAGTTTTCCAGCTGTGAAATCGCCTGCTTGATTTCGCTGATTTTCAATACAATCTATTTTGGACCATTTCTGATACACCAGTCCAAGACCGAAGCCTTTAGATTTTCTGGGTGCTTCGGAAAACCGATATCACGTACACCAGACGGATTGACAGACGGACATCGCTTATTCGTCTCCCCTATTCATAAGGACCCAGAATTTATATATTCTATGGGTCGCATATGAATATTATGGAAATTACACACGGAATGACAAACCTACCTTTACCTTTTTTGATAAAGGGTATAACAAGAAATATGTGAACAACAAAGATAAGTACTAATATAAGTAGTTATTTTCATTACCCACTAAACAAATAATTTCGAGAAATGAAACTGAAAACATCCAGCCAAGGCAAAGCCCAAAAGAAATGAACAAAATACAAAAACAACGCCTGATTTAAGTAGTACCAAGGCAGCACTGTATTAGCCTACACTTGTGCACTAAGCCATACACATGCTGACAACATATAAAGGAACACTTTAATTATCAACAATACACGCTTAGAGAGGGAGGGTTCTTATAGCGTTGCTGGTGGTGTTGGTGCTGGTAGTGATAGTGAGTGGCCTTGTCACGTTATGCTTTCGTATTTGCACAGCTGCCTTAATTTTACTAATGGCATTTTAGGCTTTTTCTTTTTTCCGCTAACTACCAAAGAAATTAATAAAACCTATTCATATTTTTTAAAATATGTAGCGGGTTATCCATTTTCCGATTTTAACAGGAAAGTTAAATAAAACAGACATAAAGTTATGGTTTCGATGAAACTTTTATTTCATTATGATTGGACCTTGCCATTAATTACATACCACTGGTTGTATCATTCGATCATTTTGAGGTAGCTTTCGACCACTAGAAGATATCCGTGTAAACATGGTCTTTGGCGTAGCCCCACAAAAAAAAGTATAACGGCGTGAAATTGGTGGCTAATTGACGTCCCATACAATAAATTGATCGTGATGTGTGGCTCGTGACACCATCTTATTGAAACCGTATATGGTCCAGTACCTGGGCAATCGCACGAAAGCATATTAAGTGCTACGTTTTTCGTATCAGCTGAATGGGATTTCAGCACGTTCACGTATGTCATAATCCGAAAATGGTGTCTTTACGTGACGAGCTGTACGTTCATGGATGTGACGACTCGATCCCTGAATCCAGTAACTTTTATTACGACAATCGTATTCCTCTAATAAATATAACGAAAATGTATCGACTTTGCTATTCAGTAACACATTTGAGTTTATCTTTAATTCCTCTTTGTGTTGCTTGCCTGTTTTGCCAGGTAGAGATACCACATGATTTTCAATTAAATGGCGAGTAAAATACAGATAATATGTACCCAACAATAAATTTTCCCTGATGCAATGGCTGTTCCACAATCCCTTCTATTTTTTCCGAACCTTATATGCAGCAGCTTTACATGTTGACGTAACAACCGGGTGAGAAAGCGCTGAAGATTTTTTTTTCTCGAAAAATCGGCATTGAAAGCTTGTTTCCCTAGCATCTAATAAGCATATCTAAGGAGTTGTTAATGGTCAGCTGAGCTTAATTGTTGCGTGCGTTGGACTTTCTACGGATCGAAGTTGCGAAAGCATAGCATTAAGAGCCGTAAGGTAGCCCCAATCGCTGATAACGTCATGAAATCGACAAGTTCGGACTATCCGGTACACTCTCACTAACAGAAGCGATATTTTCAGTACTTTAAACATTGCGATAATGCATCATCCCGTAGTGCGCAGAAGTGGCCACATTTGATCCACCACTCTTGTAGAAGGTTGTAAGTCTTCTATTGTTAAACGATCTACACATGTATATACATACATACATATATTCCTAACTGGCAAGACCATTGCTAAATAAATGATACTGCAGATGACAGATACTTATTTAACAGCTGAAAGCCTTGTCAGTCTGACGGTTTTTTAACCACTTAAAGCATAACCCTGTATAACATCAATGTATAGATAATAATGACATTTATACACACATACTTACATTCATACATACATACATTCATACATACATACATGCATACATTCAAATATTTTCAGTTGTAGTAAAAAATTATAATTTTTAGATTGCTTTTACTTAAAAAATAAATTTTTGTCTACGATTATCTACTATTCGCAACAAATACTACATAGATATATACATACATACATATGTACATATGCATTTACATACACACATACATACGAGTGACTATCAAAGAAAATTCATATGTGAAGTATGGCACGTTCTACAAGAAGTTTATATACTATGTGCCCCATAAGTTCTTTTGCCAAAGAAATGAAAACAAATTTCTAGGAAAACATGTACCTATTTCATTCATTTATTTGGAATATATGTAAGTATTTTTGTATATATCTACTTGAATATGTTCATGTGTATTTACATATGTATATATATATATATATTACTTTTTTATACGTTAAAATGTACCCACATATGTACATGTGTATGTATATGCACATTATCCCTACAAGCAAAGTAATACGAAAATGATTCGAAATTGTATTGCTTGGAAGAAAAATATTATTGCGGCAACAATCATATTCGTATTGCGGAAGTTTCCCCCTTCGGGAGAGGTTGTGCGGCCAGGGCGATACTTCCAAGAAATACGAATGCAATACTTCTAGAAGATAATCATCTAACTGAACTATTTATGATATTGCCAGATTATCTTGAGGAAGATATATTATTTATAACGATAGATTATCTCCCAAAATACAATTTTACAATTTTGTTAATTATCTGAAGAAGAAGAAATATACTATATATATATGTATGTATGTATATATGCATGTATGTATATGTACCATTAATTTAAATTTAATGCAATTTTTTAAGGTCAACTAAATTCAATTTATCCTCACAGGAGTCATCATATTTTTATTATTAAAAGGAATTTCCTGAGCTAATGTTTTGAAAATTTTCTGATTGTTTTTATTTCAATTTCAAATGTTTTTAAAATTTTCTAATTGTTTTTATTTCAAATTAAATATTTTTTTTATCTTCTAGTTAAAAACATATTGATATTATAAATTTATTGCGCATGTGATAAAACACCAGGCTGAACAAAAAGCAACATTTTAATAACACAAAATACTTTGTTAAAGGAAAAAATAAATAGTCAATACATTTTGAACTGTTCATTCAAAATGTTTCACTAAAATGAAAATACTTTAATATCAAAAAAGTATTGCTTTGATGATTTTCGTCTAAATGATAAAAATAAGATATTGTATTTATATCGTCTGGGCAATATATCTTCCAAATGTTTGTAGGGATGTTTTTCTTTTTACACTTAACAACTACAAAGAAAAGTAATTTTTATAATAACAATTATAATTTATCAAACTTATAAAAATTTTAAAGACTTATGCAAATTTGAGAAACCCTTTTAAGTTTGCTTGTTAATATACATATGTTCATATGAAGATAATAGCAAGCAAATGCAGGATTATGGAAGAAGTATCAAAGATGAAATACATTAATATTTATTTAAATTATTTTTTATTTAATTTAATATAATCAGCAAAGAATCTGGTTATATATAAAATAATTTATCAAATGTTTACATACATACATAAATGTAAATCTATGGCCGTTGTAATTAATTTATATCGACTCTCCAGGATTTCACTTGAAGTTCACCATGTAGATACCTATCGTTAACTTATTATAGAAAGGCCATAACTTTTGTTTTGCATTTTATCGATACACTAATAATATAAAAAAAGCACGATTTCAAAAAAAAAAATTAGTTAAGGCCTTTCTATTAAGGTAATAATATGTATGTATGTATATCTAGTGAACGTAAAAAAACTTGAAAGGAAAACACTTAAAACATTAGCGGACTTATACTAGGTTAGGTTAGGTTAGTTAGCAGGCTGCTGGTAAGGAAGGTTGAAATTTAGAGTCCAGCTCACTTGGGTCGAATGCAATGATCCTTTTCTGCTACCTGTTAGTTGAAGAGATGATAGTGAGAGAGGGTGATAGGGAAAGGATAGTGATAGAGAAGACAGATGTTGAAGGAACATATAGAGGAAAGCTTCATTCTTTTACAACTCTGCTCCTTGCACACTTTTTGATATGCAACACTGCATTATGCGCCATCTGGTGTCAAATGAGGCGTATTAAATTTTGAAGCTGTGTTTACTAGCCATTGGTTATTTTGCTTCGCCGATGATTCTGCTTCACAATGAAGGAGGGTGTTCTGATGTTACATTAGCATTAGTATCTGATGAAGCCGGTGTAGTTTTAGCCTTATGCCTGCATCAATTGAACTTTTCCCACAACAACTGATACAAAACACCCTAATGCACATCAGAAAAATGCGTCGGACTGACGGAGACCGGTCTCGAACCCAGGACCTTCGGTTTTGTTGTCAACGTGTTAACTACTTCAGCCTTATACTATAAGGGCTACTATTTATATTTTGGGAACTGACAACACTAATGTCAATAGCTAAAATCTGGCAACACCACAATAAAGTTTTAAATTTTTTAGCATAACACCACGCTTATACGCACGACTTATTTGCAAATAAAACTGCAAATGGTTGCCATATAATTGTTTTATTGCGACTTGGTAACGCAGAAAACTATTCACGATCAACGCACTCAAGGCCTATTTATCAGGTCAATGCAATCGTCCTGATGATATTCTGTGTTTTCGTGTTTAAGCTGTCAAAAGTTGTTTGCAACATATACTTTAATTCATGTTTGTGCGTGCTTCTGACAACTTAAACATAAAGTTGTTTTTTTTATTGCTGTGTTTTTGTATAGTTGCATTGACCTGATAAATAGGCCTTGAACGCACTATTTGCAAATAAAATTCTTAAGGTTGCCACATTTACAAATGTTTGCTAATAAAAAAAAAATAAATTGATAAATATTGCACAATATAATAAGAATAAAAGCAAATAATTATTTAAGAAACTTATTATTCGACATATTGTCAGAAGTTTATTTTAATTTGAAATTTATTTGCTGGTGGTTCAGCGTTGTCTGTATGCATTTCATTGTTGCTGTAACAAATCATCAGTAGACTTCAACCACACATTTTGAACAGTCACAAACCTCTTATCTTATGCACAGATTTTCAAAAACTATTTTAGAATTCACAAATAATATTTTTGAAAATCACAAAAGAAAAATTAGCGTAGTAGGCCTAGAAAATTTATACAAAACCCAGCAAACAGTTTATATTCGGTATGAATTTATTCTATTTTTCTACACCTTTATACAATTAGAAATCCATTGGATAACAATAAAAATAATTATAAGGCAAAATGTGTGATTGAAGTCTACTTATGATTTGTTACAGTAACAATGAAATGCATATAAACAACGTTGAACAACCAGCAAATAAATTTCAAATTAAAATAATCTTCTGACAAATTTTTCGAATAATAAATTTATTTCCGCTTGAGCAACGTAGAACTGTAGATTCTGAGTGGTATGCGACCATTTGTTTGCGGGACCATTTGTCTGAGTAATTCGTATAACTAACTCCTGAAGACCAATCATTTTTCATCACAACAATGCGAGCTTTCACACATCTCGTAAAACAAGTGAATTTTTGAGCAGTCAAAACATCATGAACTCATCCTCCGTACAGTCCTGACTTGACACCCAATGACTTCTCTTTGTTTCCGAATATCAAAGACAAACTGCGTGGTCAACGACTTACGAGGGCCGGAAAAGTAGTGGAAGCGTTCAAAAACAATGGTTTGGAATTGTTTCAAGAGGAATGGGAAAACTGCTTTGCAATGTTTGTTATTATATTTATAATTTGATCAGGCTAAAGTTCGTATTGCTTTGTAAACCAAATTGGATGTGATAATTATTAACAAATAACACCAAAGTTAATTCTAAATATTCTGACAAACATATAGTAGAACAGAACAACTAGCTGTTTTCGAAGGCCACTACACCTTCAGCTATTATTGCAAATGGAATATGTGAATTGTTTTGAAACAAAAAAAGCTTTCAGTAAGTTGAATAAAATGAATCAAAACACTTCACATATTCCATTTGCAATAATGTCTGAGTATACGAGTATAAAGTAGAAATCTACATCGACTGACACCACACACAGTGGACCAAACACAAAAGAACGCTGATGACGAAGGTGTAGTGGTCTTCGAAAACAGCTAGTTGTTCTGTTCTACTATATTTATATTACAACTAACTTTTGTGTTATTTGTTCATTATTAATTATCACATGTAATTTGGCTTACAAAGCGATACGAACTTTAGCCTGATGAAATTATAAAATAGAAACAAATGAAGTTCGAACAATAATAATTAAATTTAACAAAAATGTTTGGTATTATTTAATTTTCGCGAAATATAAATATTAGGCCTCATACGAACGAATGCAAAGGTATATTGATCATCAAGGGAATATTTCGAAAAACATTTTCATTTAAAAAGTTTGTTATTATTTGCTATTCCCGCAATATACATTTTAGGTCTCATACGAGGTATACAATACGCATTTTATTTAATATTAATTTTAAATGTCAGTTACTATTTTTTGCATTTATAAATTTAACAATATTGTTTTTGGAAAATTAAAAAAGGCATATTTTGCTTTGTTGTCTTTGAGGCCAGTAAAACCTCGACTTTGAAAGTGTCCGAAACTGTTTGGGCTAATAAATCAGTGCAAGTTAATCTCAATTTTTGGTTTAACATGTGTTTAAACCAGCAAATCTATAAATCAATACAGTATTTAAACTATCTGTAAACGCATAAAATTGGGCGTTTAAACTACCAGTACAGGCTATATGGTTTTTTTTTTACCTACAGACCATATGTTTTGCATTAAAGGAGCACTCAAATTTATTCCAAGCCTCTACTTTTTCTTCAGATCTTTTTCGACTTGTTTTCTCACACTCTGTTATTGTTTTATACTATTCCACTTCGCCAGGCATAACTATAATTCCTTTCTCAGTAAAATTTGGCGACCTTTAATTAAAATTTCTTAACTTTTTTGCTCTTTTGATTGTACAAAGAATTGATAGCCTGTTGCAAAACATCTGTCTTTTGGCATTTATTCTAGTGCTGCCACAATATTATTTTTTGAACTACACATAAGGTATGGTTCACTGATTTACTCCTGTTGAGTTTAAACTAAACGGCTGTGTGGCACGTAGCGCCGTCCTGTTGAAACCAAATGTTGTCAATATCCTCCTCTTCAATTTTTGTGAACAAAAATTCGTTCAACATGGCCCGATAACGATCGCCATTGACTGTAACGGCCACTCCTTGCGCATTTTCGAAAAATGGCCCAATTATGCCTCTGGACCAAAATCCGCACCAAACAGTGACTCGTTTTGGGTGCGTCGGCTTTTCAATGTATGCGTGCGGGTTTTCCGTGCCACAAATGCGACAATTTTGCTTGTTTACATACCCGCCAAGATCAAAATGAGCTTCATCTGAAAAGATGGTTTTTTTTTTGGCAAAATCGGCATCTTCTGTAAGTCGATATTTCCCAGCGTTGTTCAAGCGTATACACAACCATATTCGTTCAGCGGAAGGATAAAACTAATTATCTGTCAAATCAGACATGAGCTAAGTGTTACCATTCACGCAATAAGCACTAGTTGAAAAAAAACTTTAGATTACATAAAAATTTCAGTTTAGTTTAACTAAACCCGCGTTTAAACTTTGACTGATTTATTAGAACTTAGAAAAAGTTCATTAACTAACATGAATTATTTTGGTAATTAAAATAAACAGTTTCTTAAACCTGCACAAACAAAATATCGCACATTTATTTGATAATGCGGCCAATCTGCAGATACAGCCACCAGAGTAAAAACACGGTTTTTTAATCGGTTAAAAAGTGGCACAAAAAAAAAAGTTTTTAAAGAACTATTACCGAAACTAAAAATCTTCCCTTTCTTTAGGTTGGACAAATATGCATCGTTTGAGAGATAGTCCGGCAATGTTCGCTTAAATCTCGACTGGAGTAAATTTATGAATTGTGAAAGTCTTAAACTCTCGCCCCTACCACTCCTGAGAAATTAAGATATTCATACCCTGTGCAGCAAGTTTCGCTTTCTGTTGTTCACGCTCTATGATTACAATTAGTTAATGTTCGCAAATACGAAAAATTAATGCGATGGTTAAAATCACTTCACTTCCACAATTTGTGCTTAATGCATATTGTTTTTGTTATCGTTTTTTTTCTGGTTTCTTCCTCTAGCAACAATTATTATTTGCTTATATTTTTATTTCTTTGTTCATTCATTAGAAATTAACTTTAATAATTGCATGACTCACAAATAGCTTGACCTAGAAAAAGGTTTTTCGTTCATTATTGTTTTTCAAAACAATACTCTGCTGCACAAAATAAGAAAAGTCTACCTTGTTGCTAGGCGCTCGTAATTTTTGATGAGTAAGTCAGCAGCAGTTGATTGTTTAGTTTGAAGTTGCTTAATTTTAAGTAAAAAAAAATTACAAAAAAATTATGCCACTAAAAAAACAACAATTGTGATAAAGAACTTAATGAACTTTAATGCTGAATCAACTTTCAAAAAAGAAAAAAAAAAGAACAAAAGAATAAAAAACAAACACAAAAAGAATGATTGCATTATTAAAAGCCTTGAATTAGTTTAAATTATAAACTTTAAAACTAAAATGAATAGAAAGAAACCTTTAACCAACAGATAAACAACGTTCATGCAGCACCCTACCATATGGTACATTTGATCAGTTATTAGATTATGAACTATAATGATTTTAAACGTATAAACGAATAATTTTTTTAAGAATTCGTACAAAAACAAATATGTATGTATGTATTTTCGAATTTGTGTGTACAAATAATTGAAAAGATATGTAACGAATTATTGAACTAAATTATTTATTATTTTTTTATAAGCATTTCTCATATTCTATTTCATTAAAAATTCATGTTCAAAAACTGATGTTAACAAGTATCTCTGCCCCAGCAGAAAGACAGGGGTGCCTGATGAAGTGCGCGGCGGCATAACAAAATTTATACAATTCCTTCAGTTTAATTTTTCTTCTCTTCTTTAGAATATTACCTTAATTCTATAAGAATTGAAAATACTGAACTGAAACTTATTAAAATAAATCATATTTTTTGCAATTGTATTGATTAGAAAATTTTATATTTTCATAGATCTTTAATTTAAATCACAAATTAATTTACATATTTTAGTTGACAGTATTTGGTTTTAACATTGATTGCCATCAACAGGAAACAGGAAACAAAGTATTTATGGAAAACAATTTTTCTGATAATAAAAATAGCAGCAAATTAAAATAAAATATTATATACATATTATTATAAATATTTTAATTTTCTGTTTTCTCATGTAGTAACATATTAAAAAGAAAATAAATTACTTTAGTATTTGACTTGTAGCTTGAAGGTAATAATAAAAAGAATATATGGACATATGTCGGTATATAAAATTGTTTGTACAATATGTAAATTTGTATCAGTTTATATAAACAAGAAACCATAAGCAACCCCACAAAGGAGCAAATAAATAAGTTAAATATAAGAAAATACATATAATAATTCGAATTTTATGTGCTGCTACCATCATTACTACATAGTCTTGATAGCTGGGCGTAACATGACAGCGATAATTGCCAAGTCCTTTGAAAGAAAATTATAATTTTGTTACAAATAACAAATATCCGCAAGAGTAAAAATAGTTTCCCGGTAATGCAATTAATGCCTTTGGAGGTTGTTTTATATTCGTCCAGTACCTGTATTCTGTAACTTTGTGCGAACTAGTAATATTTATCAAAATAATTATTCGCTTGCGGTAACGATAATATGATTCTGTAATTTCTTTTTTATGATAGTCTCTAGTTTTATCTAGCTCACCATTTAATTCAATATTATGTGGTACCTCTGCATAGAAATTGTAAAAATAAGCGAAAAGCACAAAGAATAATAAAGAAAAACTCAGTGAATTTAATCTTATGCCTTAATTTTTTTAGTCCAACCAACAGCAAATATCGTTAAAATATGTATTTGAATAGCAAAGTCGATCAATTTTCGTTATATTTCTTATAGCGATACGAATATCGTAATAAAAGTTACTGAATTCAGTTAAAGGTGTTTTTTAAATTTATATTGGCAAGTTCTGAGAGAATTACATTTCCTTCAATAAATCAATTATTGTGGTTATCACTGTTTATTTTGCAAAACAAGGCTGGAGAAGAAGTTTTCAATAAAAAGTCGAATTCTTTAAAATGAAATGTCGGGTTGCCTTTTAGCGATATGGACTTACATACGCACTTGGTTTTGAAAATTATTTACAAGGGGCTGATTTGGAAAATTTTAAAGGAGTATGACCTCCTGCGCTATGTTTTCTTATCTGAAATGTCACACTGCCAAATATGTTTGTTATCATAAAAAACATTGCTTCTACAAGAGTCAAGTGCAAAATCATCTATGTTGAGTAAACTACTCTTTTTATTTTGAAAATAGGGAGCTATGTGGATTTTAAACGCCCCCCCCCCCAATTTTTTCCTACAATTTGCAATTTGGTAGCGTAGAACTTTCGACGATGTCTTCTTTTGTACCAGCCTCGGCCCGCCTGTATAACACTTTTTTATTTTAATGAAAATACTCAAATATTATAAAAAAAAAATTTTGACTAAAGTTACTATGTAGTACCCAGCAAAAATATACACATTACCATCAGAACTACTTGCCAAATAATGACTTACTTTTCTGATTACCAAATTTCATTACTCGCTTACAAATCACATTACCTAAAATTTAAAAAATTATGTACAAGTTGCTAAATGGGAATCATTTTTTTAGATTAACAAGTTGCCAAATAAAAAAGTAAGTACTTCTCAAGAATCGATTATTTTAGTCTCACGCCTTGTTAAAATCATTAAGTTGGTAATCCAGTAAGGGACAGCTTCCACCAAAAATGGACTTATGTTTTTTTCGAATATCGGAGGGGGAAATTTGCTCCCCTTATGCAATTGAGACACGATTTTCAAAATTATTATATTTTGTTTGATGAGCTGGTTGCTGCTCTTTTGTAGTATATTCTTTTCGAAAATCGGAAAGGGAATTAGCTCCATCTCCTCACCGCAAAAGCATAACTGTGTTAAATACGGACAGATTTTCGAAATCTTTTTGGTCTGAAAGGGTATACTTAAAGTTTGATCTGCGGGGCATTTTGTAATATATTCTGCATTGAAGTCGGTTTTTTTTAGCAGAAGGATTTTAATTCAGTGTGTTACAGATTTTCATCTAGTAGAAAAGGTTCAGTAATTTATGTATGGGCATAAGAGTATCTCGAAAAAAGGTTCGCCGTACACCACCGAATAAAAGGTGTTGTTGCAAGGCACTTTCGATTTATGTTTTGGCCGAACCCTACTTTGATATGATCAGTTTTACTAAATTTTAACTGATTGAGCCGCAATGCTTGCAGCTCTATATGCAACACCAGCTGGAAGCATTACAATTTTCAAAAGAAATAATCGCATTACCAGGTTAGCACAAGGAAAATAACTTTATTTGATAGTTTTCCTTGTTAAACTTAATTATTTTCACAGCCTATCCATGCCACTCTCTCCGAGCGTTTTGTTCATGTAATACATGAATCTGCCATGACTGTCACCGATGAACAACATATGGGCCACATTTTTTCCAAACTCGAGAGCCGCCAAAAATACATCCAACTTGTATCATATCAAAATATGATTGATTAAAATTCCATTATTTGATTTTACATTGATTTTTTTGAATTCTTGTTGTGTAAGTTGAGATATGTTGGGTAAGTACACGAAGAGGTCAATGACTATTAAAGACAAAAACAAAAACATATCATACTTTAAGATAAGACTATAAATACCGAAGATAGAACATAAAATTTAGAAGGCAACCCCTACATTCGGCACAAAAACATAAAACATGAAACTATCGAAATACTTCCTTGGCAAAATTTTAATTAAATGTTAATTTTTGCGAACTTTAGTTTTCTAACATTAGGGTGGTACATTATGTAGTAGTAGTAACTGAGATATGGTGGGTAAATACTAGAACGAGATATTTGAGGTCAATGACTATTGAAGCAAAACATTTGTCTAAATAAAAACATCGATTTATCACACTTTAAAATTCGACAGTAAATGTCGAAAATATTACGAAAAATGTACTTTCGCGAACACTACGTTCGGCAAACAAATTGTTTTTTTCGAAACTTCCTTGCAACAATACTTTATATTCGGTGGTATACCGCGAATTTTTTTATCTGCCTCTGAGGCGAGACGGCCTAATGGTCTTGCCTAACATTTGAAAGCAAAATTAAAAAAAAAATAAAGTTCAACTGCTACCTTAAAATTCTCAAAAAATAAATTTTGGATAAAAATTTAAGATGTTATCTACGAGTATTCACTAAAAAGAATTACAAAAAAATCTTCATTAGTTCAAAAGTTACAGTGTTTTAGCAGATGAAAAATGATTCGGAACCACTGTGTGGCGATGAAAGCAGTTAACAGCGTTTTTAGTCGTATGCAGAGTGAGTGTTTCACAGGCGAATTATTCCAATTAATATAAAATTTTTTTCTACATCTGTATCTGTGTACGTTAAGTCCCTCTTACCCTCTTAAAAATTCAGAGCTATACTACGGAAATTATGGTAATTTCAACATGAATTCTGTTACAGTTCGATCATCAAGAAAGTATTTTGTCTCAACCAATCTCTTCGCTCTGTGCATTTACATATTTGTAATTTTGGCTTAATTTTATTTTAGCCTTATATGCACATATTAGAGCTTTGCAAGGCATAACTAGATTAATTTCTTAGTAGTGTTGTTATAGCAAACTCATAATTCTAAGTAATTCATTTAAATATTTGATATTAAGATACAAAAATATGTATGTAGAAGGCTCTGGCAGGAATGATTTATTTTTCTTGAGATAAAACATTCATCAGCATACACATTAATTCATAAGAATTTATCGCCATCTGAGTATTGTGTAATTTAGATAATTTATTTTTTTTTTGTGTGAAAGTCACAAGAAAGCACACCTATAATTTATTATTTTGACAAAAGTGATTTAATTTTTAAGAAGTGTTACAGTATTTTCACTTTTTGCCAAGAAAAAAAAAAACATCTTCATTTTCCTATTCGTATGAACCTCTTTTGGCTTTGTGCACCAAAAGAGTTGATTTGGCGAACGTAAATTCTGCTAAATAAATACTTGTTGTTTTAATTCGTTTAAAATTTGGTTATTTTTTTTTTTTTTGCTTCTTTAATTCTTTCTATTTTCCCCCTTTTTGGGAGCGACAAATATTATTATAAAAATATAGCTGATGCAAGACTTAATGTTGCCAAAACAAGCAAATAATACGTCAATACAATTCTATAATTTATTACAAATTAATGAAAAAAAAAAAAAATACAAAACTTATACATACATACATATATGTATAAAAAATTGACGAGAACAAATAAAAAAAAAATAACAGAAATAAAATATATTGGGTTCTTATGCACCCATCGCTTGCGGGTTATGAAACTAACAAAATGGGTCATGAGAGATTTAACAGTTAATTACTCGTAATTTGAATATTACCTCAGAAATTTTACAAACTCTAATTTTGTATTATCCACTATGCACAATTAATATACAGGCAACAGATGTACTAAATAATAAAGAAATGGCATGATCAACCAGTTTTTTTCAATGAGTTTAAGCCGATAACCGGGTATGTTCTGTATTGAGCGTGAAATTAAAACGAATGGAGTTGCAATATAATTGTTTTTGGAAATATTTGTTTATAACAATGCTATGAAAGCTCGGAATGATTTGATTTCACGTGGAATACGGGACATACCCGAATAATTTGGCAAAAACGTTGCACATCTACAGGAGAAACCTCAGGTGTAATCACCGCTTTCAATAACGAGCTGATTCGATCGCGTTTTTTCAGTTTGAGATTATGGGATTCGCTAGCGAACAATGTAATAATATGATTCGATATCGAATGCCATAATCTCAAACTGAAAAACGTGATCGAATCAGCTCGTTATCGAAAGCAACGATTACATCCCTGGAAATTAAAAATGTAATATCGGCCAAAACGAATATATTATACCGGCAATTCACAACTTAGAAATACATATGTATGTACATATATATACTGGGTCCTATCTATATACATACGAGTACTTATGTACATACATAAGAACATATTCATGTAAATATGTAATTATATAAATGTACTGCATCTACATACATATGTACATACATACATATGTATGTGTGTATGTATATCTAAACACTTTATCAAAAATTTGGTCCAACAACTGTCAAAATAAAATCGTACATGATTAATGACAACAGCAAGAATAAGTTCGTAAATAATTTAACAAAAAAAATATAAAAATAATAATTTAAATGAATACAGAAGATATAAAATATAATAAAAGCCATTTATAAGTGTGCACATACTTATACAAATACCCTGTCGGAAGTTTGGCTAACTTTAAACTAACTTTAAGCTAACTATTTCGCAACTAGTACTGACTGACACTTGGATTACTTTGCAATGTTATCAACTGACTATTTTAACATTGCGATGTCCTAGGTTGTAGTCAATTCTCTCACTCTGCACTACTTTCAGCTAACTTAAAGTTGACTTTTTTTAATCAATGGTAGTCAGTAAATTAAAAAAAATTTCTGGGGTTCGAGAACATGTAACATCACACGTTGTGTACTCAACGCACTACCACTCGGCTAAGCTGCCATCTAAAATAACAACAGCAAAATGTTAATATAAGACTGAAATGAGTTGTAAAGTAGCTGAGAATAAATTTGTTGGCTCTCATCAAATTCGATTAAGTACTCAACTTAAGAATCAATTTTGGGTTTGTTCTGGATGACTTTGCAGCTAGCTTTTAGTCAGTCTAAGAAAAGTTAACTATTTTTGTAGTCAACCACACATTATCCGACAGGGTACATACATATGCATGTATGTATGTACTTATGTAAAAGTTTAGATACATATACATATAAACATATCAATCACTTACTGCAACAGAGTCCTAACTAAAAAATTGGATTTCTAGAGCCATTCGGCACAGGCAAAGTTTACTTTGCAAAACCTTGACTTGATTTAAGAGAAGGGCAAAATCAATGAAAGTGATTATATGTAGATTCGCTTTTCTCTGTTGTTTTTTGCTTCGTTATGTTTAGTTAAGTACAGCGTGACCGTTTGACCGACCAAAGTAGCAAATTGCCACTTTTTCGACTGCCTTGCCACTTTTTGTCCCCCTTTTTTTAGAGTGAATTATATAATAATACATTGAAAATAAAAATTTTATTGTAGTTTTCTCGTTTTTTTTTTTTCTATTTTGCCCCTTTTTTTTTTGATAAATCCCCTATTTTTTGCCACTTTTTGAAAAATGTCATCGGTCACCCTGGTTGTGTACTTCTGGTCAGTGTTGCCATATAAGTTTCAGGAAAAAACTGAACATACCAACATAAAAATTGTTTTTCAGAAGAAAAACATACAGTAAAAATTTCCAACAGTATTATCAGGGCTGTCACAGAAATCGACCGAAATTGTTTTGATTACGCATTTTCATTTCGATCGATTTTGTTTTACATTCTCCAGATTTCGATCGATTTTGTTCATTCCGAAAGAGTCAATTCGATTGTTTTCAATTTAAATGTGGCAATATTGGCCAACACAAAACAAAAAACACATGGTTATTAGAAGAGCAAAACCAAATACACAAATATTTTTTTTAATTTAAAGTGAACGAAATTTATAAATTAATACACGAAATGTCTGAAATTGCAATAACTGCAGTTTGGATGCCCAGAATTTTCTGGAAAATTGGAGCGAAGCGGATCCAATTTCATATCCAAACGCAGTGTACATATGTGTTTAGGTTTTATTTATTTTTATTTAACTGAGTGAAATATTTTAGTTTTTATGATGCTGCATTTTTTCCTTAAGGCTTCAGAAAGATTCTTATATGTATATTTAAAAAATTGAGTAATCCAAACAAATTTCAAATAAATTGGTAAAAAAAAAATTTCTTTGTTGAAATAAAGTTGTTTTTAACAGATTTTTGTCCTGCAATTACGAACATTAAAATCAAAGTGGTTTCATTTCAAGCAAATTCTTCGTTTTTCGTTTTTTGAAAAACCTAATTTCGGAATTGAAATAATTTCGATCGAATTTGATTTCTGTGACAGGACTGTATATTTGTTATTAAATCGAAATAATAGCATAACAACGTTCCATTAGGCAGTTTTTGTACTGATATAGCATACAGAACTATTCAGCGAAGAAGCTCATAGAATTTCAAACGTTGCTCTGCTTTTTTGGGGTCCTGTTTCTACAATCCCAACGGACGACTTGACTAAACAAATCATGTGAGAAGCACTAATTTTTTTGAGTGATTTTAATACAGTTAAATTTTTTAAACTCGTATGAACAACGTGAACAAATTTCATATATGTACATAAATTAAACTTTGATGAGGAAACGAATGAGTTTTTGTATACGAATTGAAAAACTTACCGAAAAGTAAAAAAGCTAAAATCGAAAAACTATAAAAACTGATTATTTGAAAGAAAAACTGTTTTTTAAACAAAAAACTTCTTGACTGCTCAGCAGTTCAAAAAGCTGTGAAAATATATAAATCTGCGCATTTGGCAACGCTGTTCATGGTATTTATAGCGACAACCCAGTAAAAGTAAACTTTGACTATGCAAGCAGCGTGACCATATTAGCTTCTTTTGAGCTAAATTTAGCTTATTTATTTCAGATTTAGCTTTAAAATTTTCATTTAGCTCTTAGCTTATTTTTTAGCTTTTTTTAAAAACTCATTTAGCTTTTTTAGCCTTTTTTTAGTCTAAATTGCGTGTTCTCTAAAAATATATTAAAAACATAAACAACTTATAAAAATTATAATTTTTTAACATTGTAAAATAGTTTACAAAAAATACAAAATGTAAATTATACGACAATTTTATAACAGAAATGTAAAGTTGAAAAATAGTAGATAATGGCAGAATGGTTAGAATTCCAATGGAAAAAGTTAAATTCATATTAGTGGCCAAAACACTTGTTGAGTTTTTTGGATATAAAATTATTTGACTTATGTTGAACGTTCATTCAGCGGCATCAATTAACTTAAAACAAAACCCTGAAATAGCCTTAAGCCTGGATAACACTATGTACCGATTTTCGTCGGTAAACCTCAATAAAGTCATAAGTAATAAGCCAAAATGGCATTATTACTCAATTATTTCTGGAATAAGTCTATATGGGCTTATTACCAATGCAGTGTGGCGCAATTATGTCCTTGTATTTCAATTAGTCGATAAATTAGAGCAAAATCTTTACTTATGACTTTATTTCACTGATCTGACGAAACTCGGTACATTGTGCAGATAGTGTGATCCATGCTTTACCTTAAATAGCATTGATTCACTTAAAAAGCTTTCGTATTTTAGTACATATAAATGTTTTTACATTTTTAAAAACTTTTTAAGTTTTTTTTTGGTGAAGTTTTTGTTTTGTTCTTCATTAAATCTAAAATATAATAATTAATAAATAATTTCATTAAACAAATATTCTATATGTATAATAAAAAAATATGTTTGTGTAATATTTAACGTTAGTTTAGCAATAAGAAACTATTGAAAAGTGATCA
Organism: Tachina lurida; assembly: GCA_944452675.1. NCBI lineage: Eukaryota > Metazoa > Arthropoda > Insecta > Diptera > Tachinidae > Tachina > Tachina lurida. The sequence goes on along the minus strand of OX101754.1, from coordinate 35,767,057 downwards.
AAGAAGTGGAAAAAAGTTTAGCTTTATTTTCTAGCCTAAAATGTAAATTTTTAGCTTATTTTAGCTTTTTTTCAAAAGTGATTTAGCGTAATATTATTTTGAAATCTGGTCACACTGTATGCAAGTCTTAAGGATAAACTAGTTAGTTAGTTAGTTTGTAGGAGAGAGAGAGAGAGAGAGAGAGAAGAAGGGAAAAGAAACGAGTACTGTTTGATTTCTCATTCGTAATGTTAAAAAAGTACACATATGTAAAAATATGAGCTGAAAAATAAGACTTGCATTGTGTGAACGCCGGTAAAAGTTCAGGGAAGAAAACAGTGACAAGCTTAACAATAATACTTGACTAGTGTAAACTAGGCAATCTTAAAAATAAGACTTTCATCATCTGAACATAGACTTTGTAAATTGAAAACTTTAATTTAAAATACTGTTTTGTGTATTGTGACACTCTTGCTGCAAAGGCTGAATATATGCGAGTATCTACAATTCTACATCGATTCTATAATGTAGATTCTACAAACTTATATTTATAAAAATACATACATACATACATATGTATCTACAAATCTTCATCCAAACAAATGTATGAGACTGAGCTGCTTAATTTTTTTTATATGTTTTTAACAACTTTTAAATTTTACATTGTTCAAAAGTAAATGAGTCGCAGAGTCGAACAACTTTTTTATCTTTCTTTTAATTTTTTTTTGGTTCTCAGTTAGAAATTCAAATGAGAATGGAACTCATTTGACTCCCGGTGTGCTCACATATACTCAATGATTGAAAATTGTTAAAATATAAAAAAATCATCTCTTTTGTTTATTATTGTTTTTACTAACACTCGAGAATACATTTATTGAGTGCTGCACTCTTGAGTGGTTTTAATGGTCTCGTGTAGTAAAAAAAAATATTAATCGCCTGTTGTTTTTTTTTTGCGATCATTAAAACGTGAACGTGATTGTTGGTGTTTACTCTTATAACAAAGTATATACCTATACATACATATGTACATATGTATGTATGTATATTTTTTCTGATTCTTTGTTATGTTGGAGTTTGCATTGACTTGCATTTGCGAAAAGGCTCCGCATGATCACGTTTGGACATGTTTCAGCGTGCACTAAGTGCAGTGTATACATCTTCATGTGTATGTATGTATGTGTAAGTGTATGTTGTACAAAAAGTATCAGTATACACATACATATGCATATCGCTCATAACTAAAAAAATTAAGTTTTTAGTTAATGATGCAGAATTAATTATAATATAATTTCATACAAATACAAAATTGAAAATTTTCAAACGCGTTTTCTGCCAAACTGGCTTTTGGAGTTATGACGTTCTTTGAGTAAATGGGTCATATGTACTATTGTTGCATAAACTTATATGTACATACCCTATAGAAAGGTTAATGTTATCTATGTAATTGTTTCCACTTTTGTACATACATATGTAGGTACATATGTACATACATATTAATGTCATGCACAAGACCATTTATAAGACCTTTCAAGACATGAAAGATTTTTTAACTGCTTTACTACAGCGAAATATTCTAAAACAAACGCTAAACAACACTGTTGGCAAGGCATTTGTTTCAATTGTTTGTCTTGCCAACAGTGTTGTTTTTCGTTTGCTTTAAAATATTGCGCTGTAGTAAAGCAGTTGAAAAATCTTTCATGTCTTGAAAGGTCTTATAAATGGTTTTGTGCAGGACTTTGATACATATGTATGTACTTTGTGAAATCCTTTGTAAATCGGCATAGCCATTTGGAAACGGATGACTAGTGTATTTTAAATATCATTTACATATTACGTATACGCACTGGTAGGACCTACATAAATAAATTGACCGAGATTTCAATTTGGCATCATTGCGTTAGATATCAAATGAAAAGTGTCGTAATTTAAGATCATAGCACTTAAGATCGAGCTAGTAAAGGTCTACATCTATCAAATAAATTTCATTCGATATAGAAAAGCCTATAATACTCGTTTACATAATACAATAGGCCGATATGTACATACATGTACCGCACACTATATCATAAATAGTCACAACCAGCGTGACCATATTAGCTTATTTTAAGCTAAATTTAGCTTATTTGTTTCAGATTTAGCCTTAAAATTTTCATTTAGCTCTTAGCTTATTTTTTAGCTTTTTTTAAAAACTCATTTAGCTTTTTTAGCCTCTTTTTAGTCTAAATTGCGTGTTCTCTAAAAATATATTAAAAACATAAACAACTCATAAAAATTATAATTTTTTAGCATTGTAAAATAGTTTACAAAAAATACAAAATGTAAATTATACGACAATTTTTTAACAGAAATGGAAAGAAGAAAAATAGTAGATAATGGCAGAATGGTTAGAATTCCAATGGAAAAAGTTAAATTCATATTAGTGGCCAAAACACTTTTTGAGTTTTTTGGGTATAAAATTATTTGACTTGAGTTGAACGTTCATTCAGCGGCATCAATTAACTTAAAACAAAAACCTGAAATAGCCTTAAGCCTGGATAACACTATGTACCGATTTTCGTCGGGCCACCTCAATAAAGTCATAAGTAATAAGCCAAAATGGCATTATTACTCAATTAATTCTGGAATAAGTCTATATGGGCTTATTACCAATGCTGTGTGGCGCAATTGTGTCCTTGTATTTCAAGTAGTCGATAAATTAGAGCAAAATCCTTACTTATGACTTTATTTACTGATCTGACGAAACTCGGTACATTGTGCAGATAGTGTGATTCATGCTTTACCTGCAATAGCATTAATTCACTTAAAAAGATTTCGTATTTTAGTATAAATGTTTTTACATTTTTAAAAACTTTTTAAGATTATTTTGGGGAAGTTTTTGTTTTGTTCTTCATTGAATCTAAAATATAATAATTAATAAACAATTTCATTAAGCAAATATTCTATATTTACAATAAAAAAATATGTTTGTGTAATATTTAACGTTAGTTTAGCAATAAGAAACTATTGAAAAGTGATCAAAGAAGTGGAAAAAAGTTTAGCTTTATTTTCTAGCCTAAAATGTAACTTTTTAGCTTATTTTAGCTTTTTTTCAAACGTGATTTAGCTTAATATTATTTTAAAATCTGGTCACACTGGTCACAACTCAAAATTATAAAACTGCCTTTTCGTTTCTATAAACCAGTTAATTGAAGAAATATATAACGACCTCAACAATTTCTTTTCCAATACAGTCTTCTTAAAGAATATAAAATACCGTTATGCTTGTTTTTTACTTGCGCCATTTGTACAGTATTAAAAGTTGTTTGCAACTACTCAGCATCTGAAATTTTTTGAGTTGTGACTCTTTATGATTTAGTGTGCGATATGTATACATATGTACATACATAAAAATTGAGGTTTACAAATATATTTTAAATCAGGAATAATTTCTTAATCGGACTCAAGTTCAGCACTTCATCAGCACCCATGTCTATCTACTTGTGTAGAGATTATTATTACGAGTAACATCAGATATTTAACGAAATTTTTTAATGAAATGGAATGTGGGAAATGATTATATTGTGTATATAATTATTGACTTGTCTTTCGTTATTTTCTGTTTTCTGTTTTTATAATTTATAAATACTATGATCACCCGGTGCTCTAAATTAGACCACTTGACATGTATGTAAACATGTGTGTACAATACAGAAATCAAACAGAAAGTAGGTGGCAGTTTAACTTTTTTTCTTTTCCAGACTTGTGTCATTTCTGATGGGAAAATGATATTGCGATGACAGGCACTTATTTTAATTTTCTTATAAGTATTGTTTTATATTCATTTATTTATAACTGTTTTTCAAAACAAAATATAAATATATGTATAAGAAATTTTCATATTTTCCAAAATTCATCAATTTCGCCAGTAGTCGACGACACCCATGTTCCCAAGTTAGGCAATTGATGACCCTATATTCGGTATGCAATTTTCTGTTAAAGAAAGGGTGACATTTTATAGGAATATAAGCTCGTTTTTATATAGAATAAAAATGATTTACATCTTTATAGTTCTGACTGCACTTATATGGAAATGGTACCTTCTCTTATTTCTTTTAGAGTGTTTTTTCAGGATTCGGAGTATTACTCGTATTGGTGCATATTTCAATTTCTTTGGGTGGTCGCAGGTGGGTCCTGCGAACGAAAATATCTATTGCATCGCTTACCAGGTACTAGAGCACCTCGTCTATACCTGCTCTCCTGAGGAAACACATAGGGCATAAAGCTTCACATTACTTCACAGTACAACTGCTCTAAAGTTTCATCATCACAACCAGATATTCTGCACAGGCTGTTACTCCCAATGATACTTTATAATCATTAGCTTTACATGCCTCAATCCAGGGTATTTCTGATCTCCATCCATTTACTATATTCTCGGATTTTATCCGATCCAATGAGACAAAACTGTTCTGGTCCGACTTTGGGAGCGCCGATCAGGGGGCAAATTACGGTATTCGATACGATTCGTAATTTAAAAATATTTCCATATGAACTCTATTGAAATATTTTGTAATTTCGTGCTATAACGAGTGCCGTAATTTGCCCCCAGGTTGTGCTATGGGCCTTATTTATGCTGCGTAGCTGATTAAGCTTACTGTGGCATTCCAAAGTTAACTTCGAGCTATACCTATATGAACTAAGTGCTTTAGAGTCTCCCACTATGGTGTCACTTTGAGCGACTAAGCTTTAATGGCAGCAGGTTGCTATTTCTCCTCCTCGGTAGTACCTTTTAGGATAAAATTGTGTGCATAGCTCAATGGCATAAGCTTCTGATGAAAACAGTACAAGATCTGAAACGATCAGAGTTTTCCTGCATACATATGCATACTGTTAGTGCTTTCTTTGCCTTGTCGATAGTCGCCTCTAAATGCTTTCTCTATAAAACCTTTCGAGTCTAATATCATTCGCAGATACTTGACATCAGATGAGCTTTCTAATAGCACGCTATTTACTCGGATGGTTTGGTGAACGGAACCCTTTGCGGGGTTTATATTCAACCCTACTATTAAGCAAATTTTCTTCACTATCCCTAGTCTGTTCTGTTCAATGTCACAGGAAAGTCTTTTCAAGGTGGTAATATTTTCAATTATACAACTTTCTGCTAATGCATGAAGTAATTATCTCTTCTGAATAACAAAATTCCAACCTTTCCAGGATTCTCAGTTCAATAAACTTCCCTATAGGAACTCAATCCCATTTCTAAGTAACTTCAAACTGGTTTTTTAATAACCACATCTGGCTGATTAAGTGACTTTTTTCCTTGTTGCCGACTCACTATTTAAACATAGGCATGTCATAGGCGATAGTAAATTGGCCATCTCTGCATGACTTTTTCATTGACTACTAACTACTTATTTTCCAACCAATTTGTAGTTAATTAGTATTATAGTAAAAAAAATATATATATAATCATATACATATATCTATGTAAATATATACATATATATAAATAATTATTATTATTATTATATGCACTAAAAATAAAAAATTCGTACATACATACATATATATATATATATATATATATATATATATATATATATATATATATATATATATATATATATATATATATATATATATATATATATATATATATATGTATATATTTATGTATGTACATTGTACATATGTAAATATATCCATACATACGAACCGCTCATAGAAAATATTATACATATTAAGGGCCTGTTTCACAATAACGAAACGAAACTTTCGACTGAAAATTTATATTGAAAACAACAATAACATATGAAAATTTGTTTTTGTTTTCAATATAAATTTTCAAACGAAAGTTTCGTTTTGTTATTGTGAAACAGGCCATTATAAGTATTGAAATTATTTAGTTTTTTTTTCAACACAAACATTTGACTTTTGATTTCATGACATGCTTCTTTTGTTTTTTTCTTTTCATTTACTTATTTTGCTTTTATTTATTTCTTAAGTGTGCTTCTATTCAATATGTTTGGTTGATATCTGCATGAGATTTAAACCAAATTGTAGTCACTTGCAAAATAATTAATTTATAAGTTAGTGTTATTTCTAAACTGATTATTTTATTTACTACAGGGTTATAATAAAAGTACACTACAAATATTATATTAATACTATAAAAACTTTTTTCCTGTGTTGCAAAACGTATTTAGATTACAACACTTACATACAGGGAATGAATCTGGTTATTTTTTATTTTGCAGATTGACTTTTACATTTAACAAAAATGGATAACTGGGACACTGAAACAAGAATTTGGATTGTCCGCCGCTATCACGCACTGGAGTCCGTAGTTTCGGTTCAAAGAGAGTATAGGCGCACGTTTGGCGGCAATCCTCCGAGCAGATGAACCATAATGAGACTTGTAAACAATTTTGCCGAGCATGGGACAGTCAACAGAAGACCTTACCATCGAAAACCTTCAGTTCAAACGGAGGAAACAATCGCTGCTGTAGCTGCTGCCATACAAAACAATCCACGTGTTTCGACAAGAAGCTTATCTGCTCAAATGGGTATAAGCAGACAGTCATTACAGTCAATTATCCACAAATATTTGGACTTATTCCCATATAAAATTCAAATGGCCAACAAACTGAACGCTGCAGACTTGCCGATTCGCTTGGAATTTTGCCAGAAGATGCTTCAAATGGTGGAAGAGGATGGAAACATGTTGAACTGTCTTTTCATGTCTGACGAGGCCCATTTCGATTTAAAATGCAACATAAGCAAACAAAATTGTCGAATATGGAGTGCTTCCAACCCACAGATACTCCATGAGACGGAATTGCATCCACTTCGTGTCACAGTGTGGTGTGCAGTTTCATCACGCTGCATTGTCGGGCCCTACTTCTTCGAAGAAAACGGTCACACCGTTACGGTTACTGGGGGGTTATTATGTAATTCGATTCGAAACGAAAACTGTTCGAATTTGTATGTTATTAACATTGGAATTCGAACACATTTCCGTTCGATTCGGATTACATAATAACCCCCCTGGAGACCGTTACTTGAGCATGTTGAGAGAGTTTTTCTATCCAGAATTACGCCAAATGAGAATTTCTTTCAACTCTGTGTGGTTCCTCACATAGCCCAACCTGTTATGACAGAATTGCTACGAAAATTTCCCAATAAGCTGATATCCAGAAACTCCACATTCCGTTGGCCACCCAGGTCGCCTGACCCTACTGCACCTGACTTTTTCTTGTGGGGTTATTGCAAACAGGAAGTCTACAAAGCAAAACCAACAAATTTGAATAAACTAAGGCAATCCATTCGAGAAACAATTGCGGCTATTCCTGTCTCAACTCTCCAAGCAGTAATGAACAACTTTTTGGTAAGATGCCGCACATGCATCAACGAGCAGGGGGGGCATTTAAATTCCATTATTTTTAAAACTAATTAAGCTATATTTAATAAAATTGAATGAGCTTTAATATGAATAAAAGAAAAATGAATTCCATACACTGAAAAAAAAAATTATTTGAGTTTCTTAATGTAGCAAAATTCATCAGCCACCCTGTATTTAATACAAGTATTTGGAAAAGATGAAAACATTTGGAGCAATTGTAATAAGTCAATGGAACGCAAGAATAAAATTAATTTGTTTGTTTGCTGTTTTTATTTCAACATCCTTCATATAAAACTAAAAGTGTTTTTAATTTCTTAACAGTTTGTAAATTAGCAAGAAATGTACTTAAGAAATATATTTAAAAGCAAAAGCACAGAGAAATCAACAAGATAATTTAAATGTACTCGTATGTGTATTTACAAAAGTACAAAAATTTTACATTTCTTGTTTTGTCAGTGTTTACTTTAAACAGCCAGGGGCTATTTGCACTTTCAGTCTCGAATAAGTACGTACATATATATATATATATATATATGTATGTATGTATGTATGTATGTCTGTAGGTACGTGTGTATGCCCGTCCGCCCAAAGATGTTGATTAAATGAGATAGATTTCGGTTTCAATGCCAAATGAAGGAAAAAGTGATTTTGTTTTGTTTTGTTTAGTTCTTTGTTGTTTTTCGTTGGGTTTAGTTTAATTTCGAAATGAAAAATTGAGAAACGAGATAGAAAGAAAAATTCTTTTCAAATTTTGTTTATAAACAAAAAATATTTTTTTTTTTCATTTACATACATAAAAAACTGAAAGAAAACATAAATAATCCTTGAGAATATTTTATATTTTGTTTACAGCAATGAAAATTAATGTAGGAATATCCCACAGAAACGAAAATATATACGAGATTTGTAAACAAAAAACACGTGAGTTTTTCTATGTTGACACTATCAATCAATTGGCATTTTTAGTTTAATTTTGACGGTTATATTTATGTAGAGATTAGGCGGGCTGGTTGCTTAACGATTTGGCGCTATCGAAATGAATGACAGAAATAATAAGAGCATTTTTTTAACTAAAAAAAACATAACCATACTTTAGTCACAGGAGACTTCAACTAGAGACCTGCGTAAACATTATTGAAAAGTAAGTACGTCTTCAATTTTTATAGTCAAACCTGAAGTAGAGCCTCAAAAGTTGCGTTAGCATAAGAGTACGTATTTACAGTATATTTAAACGTATAAAATATTATTTGAATGTACTGAAAATACGTACCCTGCTGCTAACGCAACGCTGGACGTTCTAATTTAGAATTGACTCTTAATGTATTACTAATACATGTATTATACTAATAGTATGTTTCCACCGACTTTAAATGAAGTAGCTTTAAGTAAATCACTTCAAAGTCTTTCCACCGAGCTTGTGAGTGATTTGTTGTTCGAATTTTCGTACTCAATTTATGCACGTGCTTTATAAGGTGGTCGCAGCAGCTGAAATGTGAATTTTATTCACATGTGGTTGACATTTAAAATTGATTCAAAATTTCTTAATGTCATTTTTTCGAAATTGTCAATCACTATTGATGGATGACCTAGGGATGGAGTTTGTAATTTTAAAAGCAACGCAGGGTTGCATACATAAATCGAGTTCGAAGAATAGTATTTTCGACATTATTTAAAATAAATCAACCACTTTGAGGTGATTTATCCATATGCAAAATGTATTGTAAATCATGTAGAAATTAACATGATTTGCACAAATCATCATGATTTGTATAAATCATGCCGGTGGAAACATACTATAACCCACAACAATAAATGTTATCGTATAACAATCGAAGTGTTGTTCGTGTATATGAGTGTTTACAAGTGACAAACACCCCAAATACCACGAGAAGAAGTATTGTCTCAACTTGGTTACAAATACTGGGGGTCTACTGTGTAATTCGAAGTAAATGTGCGAGAAAATTCGAAAGCATTTTCTTACGAATGGAATTACAGAGTATGTCCCTGGTAATAAATAGATAACATGATCGTGGTGCCACTGAGGATTTTTTTTGGTTTTCAATGTTGCCGTATTTTTTTTTGGCAAGTGCCGGGGAACTCCTAGGATTTTGGAAATCTCTGACATGGTTTGTGTCTTTGGTAAGGTCCGTGACTTGGTTAGTGCCACTGATAGCTGAAGGTGTGACTCTGCTAAAATAAAAGAGCATACACACCACTTATGTGTGTATGTACTAGAGCTGAGCACAAACTTTTTGCTTGCTTAATCATTATTGAATTGTTCTCTCTTTTTATTGCTCTTGATTCTATGAGAAGACTAAAACTAGTATTAAATTTTTTGAAAGCATGCAACAGCATTTCTTTATCTGCCAAACGAGGGCATTAGTTATTGTAGTGTCGAAGCAGGTTTCACTGTTGCACACCGATTGGCAATTGTAAAATGAACACACAAGTGTAAAAATATGTGTATGTGTAACAGAAAAAACAAACAACGTAGATTATTTGAGCATATTAGTTCACATGCTATACTTTTCTAAGTTTTATAATTTATAATTTTAAAACTCCAAAATATGAAATACCTACATACAAATAATATCTTTCACAATGGATACAATTGTAAAAAGTTTTATTATCACTTAATATTTTATAAAATTTTGAGTTTGGTGAAATGAAGTATGGTGCACTATCAAGTGTATGAGTACAATAAAAATATTGCACGCTTGACACAAGTGTCCATTCAACTGTTGTACAATAGTTTAGTGTATTTTTTGTTTCCTTGTTCTCTATTTTTGCTTTACACTCAATTTCGATCACCACTACAAATAAGATTCGCTCTTGAAAAATACAATATTTTGCACTTTTGCATGGTTTGCGCTCACTTCTAGTATGTACATTAGGGTGGCCGTTATTTATTTTATTTTTATTTCTTCTATTCTCACCCCCAAATCGGTTCAGTTTTATGTAAAAAGAAAAAAAATTTCATTCCGATAAGTTGCGTTTTAGGGGCTGCGTCCGGCCCTCAAAGTTGGCCTTCAAGCCCATTTTTCAATGTAATTTTTTGCATACGTCTATCTTTTAAAAAATCATTTTACAAGAATATGACATATGGCAATATTTTAGCACTTCAAGTCAACAACATTAGTCTCAAAGAAAATTTGTTGCTAAAATTTATATTTTAGAAAACAATGAGGAAAATATCCAACAAAATACCAAAAATTGTATGTAACAAAATTATATTTATATGGAAATTTTTTATTTTAAGCATGTACGACAAAAGCTGATATATATTAAATTATTTCATACATATAGTCCAAAAAAAAACTAAACCAAAAAAAATTACATTGAATATATGGGCTTGAAAGCCAACTTTGAGGGCCCCCTTTCGATATGAAATTTTTTTGTATTTTTTTCTACATAAAACTGAACCGATTTGGGGGGTGAGAGTAGAAGAAATCGAAAAAAAAATTCTCCATACAACTAACGGCCACTCTAATCGGCCACTCTAATGTACATTCATGACGTTAGAATACGCACCCATGCGTAGGAAAAAGCAAACATCACAAATTATTTCGTCACGAGGTATTGGTTTCTTTACTTATATACCTACAATAATGTGTAACAAATGTGTTGCAAACAGTGTTGTTCAGTGTTTGTTTTTGAAGACTTCGCTACAGTGAAGCATTTGAAAAATCCCTCATGTCTTGAAAGTTCTTTTAAAAAACTTTAAAGCTAATAAAATTAGCTCACAAAAATATATTTGAAAATACTTTCCCAACATTTTTATTGATGGTGACATACGTATATTTTATTTATTTTCCGCTTTACTGGACTATTTCCCTCTCCATGGAATAAAATAATAAAGTTGCTCTATGTTCCTTTTGATTAAAACTTCTAATTTAAAAAGTTAATAATATTTAGGGCGGTAATAATGAATTAAGGAAATGAAATTTTTTCTTTTTTTAATCTTTTTTATGAAAAGATAAAACAAATCTTAAAATCTCATACTTTGAGGGAACAGGTTAAAATGTTATCTTATTTTATTTTAAGTCTCTGAATGCATCACGGCTGGAAATCCAACTCAAACGCCAGATATAAAACAAAATTTAAAGTGCTTGGGTTGATTTCTTTTAAGGACGTTATCGGATGTTAAACTCGTTCTCTGTCAAACTATTATTTTTAACAAAGTTATAAAGGACTTTGTTGACGTAAATGAGCGATATGTTTTTAAAGTTACAATATTGCTTGTTGCCGTTGTTCAGGTCCTAAGGCAAAACATAAATTTGTTGGCTTTGTTCATGGCACTTGTTAAGAAACTTATGGCAGGAGTACTTGCATCTTTTGTTGTTGTTTTTATTTAACTAATTACGTACCTGTACATATTTTAAATATGAAAACAACACTTTTGGCAAATGCCTTAGAAAAATGTATTTGAGAGGTGGCAAATATATAACTTAATTTGCTAATGGACGCACTATTTGCGCCTTGATCATTGATAATCAAAGGGCTTATCACAGCATCGGTTTCAATTTGGTGTCCTTAATTAATTAAACATACAATTCCCCAAATGAAAAGTATCCTAACTTTGTTTTGTTTAGCTTTCGAGATGAATAGAAAACATTTCTAAACAAAAGCAATTAATTAGATGGAATATGCCCTCAAAGCATTTACAGCTTAAAACAAATATTTGTTGAAAAATATAAGGAAAATATGTTTGTTTTTGTTTTAAGTTGCGCTATAAAAAATCTCTTAAGTAAATTGAATTTCTTTTGAACTATTTTGGTATTTGAAAATTTCATCTACATGAAACATCATTAACAACAACACTAAAAGTATGTTTGTTAGTTGTGTTGGGAAAGATTAAAAAAAAACTTAATTAGTTTTAACGATGTTAAAAAATATAGCACACAATATAGCAGTGCAAGGCTGTTATAGTGCTGATACGGTAGTTTCCCCTAATGCCGACCATACACTACACAAGTTCACTGCACAAGTCTGGAACTGTACAGTGCGTTTGTGTTGTGTATGGGGGTGGTTGTGCTATTTACGCAGTGAACTGAGTAAATATCAAAATGATTTTGATATTTGCCCAAGTTTGAAAACTGTACAGTGAACTTCTGTAGTGTATGTTGCAAACGCTCAGTTGTTTCGTGATTTATTAAAATTTCACAACAAGAAATGAGCGCAGAACAAATATTCTGGACAGAATTCCTAGAATTATACAAATAATCACCACCACTATGGCAAATTAAAATAAAAAATGCACAGTTTACTTGTATAGTGTGTGTCACAACCCTGCAGGAAATAGAACTGACACAAGACTAGTCACGTGACCGGTCCCCAAGAGATAGGGATCAGTCCGAGTTCTAACACTTCCTATGAAGCGGACCAGTGACTTTTACATGGGGATGGCCTAGGATGGCGTTAATTGATACTTTGTATGCACCTTGTAACTTGTCACTGAACTATCTCATAGGGACCTATTCGATGTCCAATAATATAAATTATTTATAAATAAAATTTCGACATTTAACTGTAACAATTAACGCTTATAAATTTTTTTATTGTTACAAATGCAATGATATTTATTTTTTAATTTTATTATTAATCCGAAAATTTTTTGAGATTCGAACCGACAACCTCGTGCATGACAGGCTTGCATTTTACCCACTCGACCACAGGGCCACTCACATTTCAAAAGTATAAATACCAGTTAAGCTTAGGTTAATATTTAAGTATAGTTACGGGACTGGTTCCAGAGTCACATTGAAGGGAGCAATTAACATTATATTTACACTATTTGATAGGTCCTGTATTCGACCACATCGAACATGTTCAGTGCCGTTTACTACAATACTAGACCTAGTCCGAATTAAATTGGTTCAAGATCAAGACGATACATCACGAAAATGGTCAATATGTCACCATTTAAACGATATGCCTTTTTCACCATCCACTACTCCGTACTTTTGATAACACTCACATTTTCTCCAGCTATATGACGAGTACGTTTGAATCAATTGTCACCAAATTTTCTGCAGGGAAGCTTACTTTACGCAGTGCCAGACTTGAGAATTGAGCTTGTGTAGTGTATGGTCGGCATAAGTGGTCTCTGGTTAACCGATTAATTAAATAATTAATTGAGAAAGTGAAAAAAGTACATTAATCCGATTAATTGAATTAAATTTTAGGTATTTTTGCAAAAATCCATCAATCAATATAAATACTGTGAATTATAGCGCATTTACTTTTGTAAAGTGGGAGAATATACAAATTGTTACATACTCTTGAAATTTTTAAAACGCTAAAACTAAAAAATCCCAAAATTATAAAATCGCTAAACCGAAAAAACTCCAAAATAAAATAAATCGCTAAACCGTGAATAAGCCCCAAAGTAACAAAAACCTCTAAAGCTAAAACAAATCGCCAAAACCCGAAAAAATCTCCAAAATTAAAAAAATCTCCAAAATAAAAAGAATCGCCAAAATGAAAAAAACAGCAAAAACCGAAAAAATTGCACAAACGTAAAAAAGCGCCAGAAGTAAAAAATCGGTAAAACTGAAATAAATCGCGAAAACCAAAAAAGAGCAAAACCCAAAAAAAAAGACCAAAACTAAAAAACATAAAAAAACCAAAAATATTCCAAAACTATATATTATATAGGATAAAGTTCGTACAGTATTACATATCTAGTGTCCGTACGGAACCCTTCGTGTACGAGTCAAAGTAGCACTTTACTGAATTTATTAATTAATAAAACTGGAAAATATGTATTATTTCAATTAAAGGGTTTCATTGAATGAATAAAAAATTTAATTGGAAACAAATTCGAAGTTCATTAATTTAATGATTGAATTTAACAACTTAAAAATTTAAATTTTGAATAGAACATACTAAAAATTGTGTTGAATAAGCTCTGCAGGTTGATAAAAAAAAGCGTGTAAGAAAATAAGTTTTAACGCTTCTAATATCAACTCGTCAAAATATCTTAAATCTAATTCTTAGAAAGGTTTTTGAAATTTAATACGTGACTTTTTAAAAGAGGAAGAGGTGAATTGTGTGCTCATTAATGTATTATTTTTTGCGGAAAAAATTCATCACTCAAACCAAAGGTACGCTTGCAAAATATTTTCCATCATCAATTTAAATGGTAAAGAGTGGATTGTTGAATTTCGTTGTGGACGTACAGACACGGAAGAGGCTGAATGTTCTGAATGCCCAGTTGCTGTCACTACACCCGAAATATATAAAATAATATGGTGTTGGCTGATCGGAGATTAAAACTGAGAGACACTAGAAAAGCCATAGGCTTTCAGTTTGGAATGACTAGCATTTAAAACTTCCCGCAAGTTGGCTGCCGCATTTGCTTACTTTGCTGGCGCTATTCAAACGCAATATCTACAAGTTTTTTTTTTGTACGGTTTTGTAACCATGGAAGAAATGTGGATCTACAATAATACGACAGTCCAAACAGCAGTCAAAACAGTGGTGTTCTTGGTGTATATTGATATATTGGGTGGCGTTGGCTGCAGTACAAAACCGAAGGTGCTGGGTTCAATCCCTCTTTCCAACAGTCATTAAATAACAACACCACGCATTTTTCTGATGTGCATTAGTGTCCCTTTGTATCAGTTGTTGTAGAAAAGTTCAAGTGATGAAGGCATAGTCACTGGTCACTGAACTATACCGACTTCAACAGGTACTAATCCTAATGTAACATCAGAGCGCCCTGCTTCGTTGTGTAGCAGAATCATCGGCGAAGTAAAATAATCAATAAAATGGCTACAAACACAGCTTCAAAAAATTAATACGCCTCATTTTAACATCAGAGGCGCTGGAACACTGCATTAATAAAAAAAAACGTGCAAAAAGCAGAGTTGTAAAAGAATGAAGCTTTCCTCTATCTCTTCCTTCACCACCTGTCTTCTCTATCAGACAATGGCGACAGTTTTTTGGGATACAAGCGGTATAAGCTTACATTTATTGGAGAATATAATGCCAATTTATTGGGTCGATCTAAAGAGGCCTTGCAAAAAATACAACCACATTTGACCAAGAATAAAGTTCTTTTCCACCAGGACAATGCAAGTCTGCGCACATTCGCAAATGCCATTACAAAAATCCACAAATTTCGCTACGACTGCCTCCCTTTTCCGCCCTTTTTTCGCATTCAGCTTCGTAGTGACTATTTTGTGTTCCTAAATCTGAAGAAATGGCACGACGGAAAGAGATTTGATATATCAGATGTATGCATTATCTATGAAACATTCCAGTATAGTTAAAGAGCTTTTCACAAAGTCAACATTTTCACATTAAATATTTGAAATTAAAAAAAAAAAACTAAAATTCAGTTTCATAAATTTGTCATTGCTCTCTTCCTGCCCACCACTATTGCAAGCTAATGGAATTATTTTAACAAAATTTTGTACAAAAAAGTCTAAGTTTATCCTCTGAAGTGTACACAAAAAACATCAACTTCAAAGTTTTCATCTGTGATATCTTTACTCGCAAATTTTTAGGGAGCCCTTTTTAAAACGTAATTTTGTATTTTCCAACTAAAGCCTTAAACTCTCCACCTTCTCCAAAATCTTGCAAATACCATACATACGACTAGCACTACCCCCAGGGGAGATGAACGCTTTGCGTAGAAATATTTGCTAATTAACGCCATCAAAGTTTTCAAAATTACGGCAGCAAATTAAGCTATTCAAAGTTGTTTTGTCGGTTTTGTTGTATTTTTTTTTTGTTGCTTTTCTTTTAACTTAATTTTTGTTTTACTTTTCACTAGAGCATAAAACTTATGTTGAGTTGAGCTGGCTTTGAGTGGGAGGCTGATTTAGATTTTATTGAACTTGATTAATTAACATTTTCCAATGGGTTTTTTTTTTATTTTTTTTCCTTGTTTCAAGGAAACGATTGTTCATAAGCAATTGCTGGCAAACTGTGATTTTAAGTGAAAGCACGTTTTTGCCATCCCCATGAAACAATATTCAAGCCAAAAATGTAGATTTTAATTGCTGATTAACCTTTTTTTTATTGAAGCATAGAACTTTGTTTGACGTACTTATCGATTTTGATTATTTAGCTTAATTTGGGGTTTTTCCTTTTGTAGAAAGTAAACGTTTTAGTTCTTTTCTCCCCTAACATTATTTAAAATGGCCTTAAAAAGTTTACAGTAATTTTGGTTTTTCGAAATCTTGTGTCACTAAATTGCTACAGTTATAGATAAAACTTTAAGGGCCATTATTACAAATTAAAGTTAGTTAGAAGTAGAAGAAGTTGTTCATTGTCACAAATTTAACTTAACTACATACACGTTGTATATGGTTGCCATCTACTTTCAACGTGGATGTAACTTTAAAAATTAAAAATATTAATTTATTTTCATTACAGATACACAATTGTTATCTTTTATCTTCGATAAATTCCTAGTTAGGATATCCGCTACCATATCATTTGTTGGACAATACTTGAGAGTAATTTCATTGCCCCAGATGACCTCCCCTATATGAGTTACTTTATATCAACCCTGCAGGAAAAGGAACTGACAAAAGACTAGGCACGTGACCGGTCCCCAAGTGATAGGGACCAGTCCAAGTTCTAACACATCCTATGAAGTGGACCAGTCACTTTAACATGGGGATGGCCTAGGATGGGGTTAATTGATACTTTGTATGCAACTTGTGACTATCTTATAGCGATTAAGAGATATAAATGTCATTCCGACATTTATGTAATTGTAACAACAATAACTAGAACTTTTTTTATTATTTTTATTTTTTAGTAAAAAAAAATTTTCTATTCGAACTATCAACCTCCGGCTTGCACACTACCTAGTAGGGATGGGCAAATGGAAAAAATGTATCGATATATATCGTATCGATATTTTTGAACAGCATCGATATATATTTTTTTAAAACATCGATATTTCGATATATCGATATTTTTTGCCCACAAATGTTGCAAAAATCTTTTTTAAGTTTAAAATAAATACACATACTAAAATATCGCGCCATAACCGCCAAAAAAGTTTAAACGACATCATTTTGAGAACTTAATATTTTGCTAGCGATTTTAAATGTTAACATGCTTATTTATACAAATTATTGAGGCATTGCAAAGCTTTTTAAAACAAATTTCCATAAAAAATTTTCCTTATTAAGCCTTTAGAAAGCTTTAATAATTTTTATAAATAATGCTCTTAATAATTGTTTTATGAATTCTCAGTGTTGAACACTTCAAACTTCATCGTTGCAGAATACGAGAAATATGTACTGGGCATCCATTAAATAATGATTTAATATTTAGAGAAATCGCGAAAAAATATCTAACTTAAATTTTAATGAACTCTAATAGTGAAGAAAACCAAAGCTGATATTGAGCTCCTTAAGGCTTCATTAGTCTTTACTTTCTGTTGCCGTTCTGTGTCTGAGTTTTAATTGTTACTTTTTCTGTAATAAATTTGAAACTAAAGTGATGAGTTTTGTGCATCGTCCATTGAACAGAAAGTAAAAACTAATTCTGCCTTGAGATATATACCCACACCAAATTTGACATTTAGCTTAGTTAATAAATAAAAGTCAGCTGGATTAGTGGGGTCACCTTATAGATGCGTCTTTTCTGTTATGAAATTTCTCTATTTTTTGTTCGCATCACTAGCAGTCATGCCAACATCCTAGCGTTAAAAATTATAGAGCTCTTAAAAATATCGAAACTCGATACTAGTAAATTAGAATCGATGTATCGATATATCGGTTTTTGAAATATCGGCGATATATATCGATATTTATTTTTTCAAATATCGATATTTCGATATTTTTTGCCCATCCCTACTACCTACCCAATCATAGGGGCACTCATATTTCAGAAGTATAAATATGTACCAGTTAAGCTTAAGTTAATATTTAAGTATACACCCAGAAAAAAGATTGGTTGGAAAATGGTTAGGCCAACAAAATATCATTTGCATAAACTATATTTCAGTTCACACAATCAATTTTCTTTTAATCCAAAAAACAATCCATGTTTATTGCCATAAGGGCATAATTGTAATAAAGATATGATTCTGAAAATTCTTAAATTGATTGCATCAACCGAGCATATGCTTTTGCCATGACTAATTCATTGATTGGTTAACACAACCGAATAAAATATTATGAATTGGATTTTACTACCAACTTTTGGTATTGGTAAATAAAAAATTGTCGTTCTATATTAAGGTTAATATAAATACTTTCTATCAGTTGCTGCAACTAACTAGAGGTTGAGTTACATATCATAGGTTGAGTTTTTACTCGTAGCAGCAAATTAAAAATTAACTTTTTTGTCTTTCAAAGATATTATGATTTATGAATTCTCAAATGGTTTTTGAAAGTCTGTGCATAAGACAACAGATTTGTGGCTGTTCAAAATGTGTGGTTGAAATAAATAAATTTCAATTGAAAATAACTTATGACAATATGTTAAATAATAAATTTCTTAAATTGTATATCTTTATTTGCGTTTATTGCTTATTTTATTTCAGCAAGGAAGGCCAATTTTTCTTTCACAGGTACCAATTATGATATTGTTTCAGTTATACTAACCACATTTTCGGTAGCAAGAATAACTTTTTTTCAAATTCCATACTGTTAACCAATTTTTTCTGTTGCTGCAACTATTTGTTTAAGGGTTATAATTAAAATATAGTGGTACCACAAGAAAATTTCAGTCGTTATACCAGAAATCTATATAGTTGGTGCAACCACCAAAATTCGATTGGCAACAAATTCGGTTGTCTCAACGAATCTGTTTTCTCTGTGTAGTTACGGGACTTGTTCCAGAGTGACTTGGTGGTCTATTTATATTGATCCATTGCTTAACTTTCATAGTGACAGATGTCCGCGAAGTCTTTCTTATATATAAGTACATAGATACTAAAAAAAAAAAATATTCGTAATACATAACACATGTGGCAGAGGAGTCTTTCTTATATAGACATACTAAGCCAAAAAAAATATTCGTAATACATATACGCGTAATATTCGTAATAGTATCCTATTGAACTATGGATGAACTTATGGAGAATAAAAGTTAACGAACAAATGTGTGTTTAGGTAACATTTACCCTATGAAGAAATATTTATTCCGTTCCCCCATTCGATTCAACAATCAAGTTGTTCCTCAGCATTCACAAGTGAAATACTTTGATATTAACTCGGATACAACATTGGCTGATAGGCTAGAAATTTAATCCTCAGTCTAGATGGTAAACTATTAAGATAATATTGAAACCTTTATGTTGCTATGGAATTCAGTTACGGGTAAACTGAGTAGACATCCCCTTTTTGAAATTTTCAATCTCTTATTATATTTTTGTTAAATTGTAAGTAATGCAAATTAAATCCAAATATTTTTCAAGTGTAGTTATTGCTTAACTATCCAAATCCCTGTGTGCTTCGTTTCACCCGTTTTGAGATGAAGTTGCACGCTTGTAGTGCAGCTAATTTGTGGAATATAATTCTCGTTATTAACAGGTCATGCAGAGTTTCAAAATTATCGCTGCATTATTTTCTGTCGGAATCGGCAGAATTTCAAGTTTATGCTTGTATAGATTTATAACCCTTGACACAAACCTTGCGCTTTAACAGAGCTCTATTAGTGTCTTAACAGAGCTCTGTTAAGCTATAATGCATTTCGAAAGGACTTTTGCCGTAAATGAGGCAACCGAGACGGAAAAATGTAATGAAAATTTATAGACAAGGTCCTCCTACTGAACTAGATATTGCCAAGTTTTCAACTTGGCATTTTCTGAAGGATGTGCACTTTTTTGTAGTCAATGCTGGCGGATAATATTGCTCATACATTCATGTCCAAGTGGTCCTCTAAAAACGTACATATTCAGAATTTCTTGAAGTTCGAGTTTTCAGGAGTCCTTCAAAAACTTTTAATTTGCCCTACCTACATACATATCTGTGGCAATAAGGAAAAAGTGATTAAGTCAAATTTTACTGTTTTGCAGGAGAGAACTTTTAGGCGTTTAAGTCGATTTTCAGAAATTTATTATACCCTTTACCAACAAAAATGGTAAAAGGGTATATATAGAGGTTTGTCATTCCGTTTGTAATTTCTATAATATCAATAAGCGACCCATATAATATATATATTCTGGATCCTTATGCATAGGGAAGACGAATAAGCGATGTCCGTCTGTCCGTCTGTCCGTCTGTCCGTCTGTCCGTCTGTCCGTCTGTCTGTACGTGAAATCGGTTTTCCGAAGCTCCCAGAAGAGCTAGAGACTTCGTTCTTGGACTGGTGTGTCAGAAATTTTCCAAAATAGATTGGTATTGAAATTCAGCAAAATCGGGCAGACGATTGCAGAGCTGGAAAACTTAAACTTCATTTTGCCATATAAAAGTAACTCCCGAAAAGAAATTTTTATTTTTTTTTAATAAATGTACATATTTTACACTTCAGTACGACTAAAATTGGAATTTTAAATTAAAAAAATACAAAAAAATTAAAAAGACGTTTCCAGGGTTGGAAAACTTTAACTTTTTGTGTTATGTAAAATTAACTATGTCTAAAACTATATTAGTATTTTCTCGAGAACCGTAAGAGCTACAGACCTGAAATTTGGACACAGTATGTAGACCTTTGGCCGCTACAACAACAAATACATGATAATTGGAAATTAAAGGGTGTTCCAAAACGAGCAACGAAAAATTTTAAAATCCCATGTAGTATATATACAATTGTATGTATATACACTTGAAATTTGTAAGGTTAGTGTATTTTTATACAGACTACAAAAATTAACACAAAAATTTAAAAAAATTTAAATTAAAAGGTGTTCCATCAGTTAATGCAATTTTGACTATGTAATTTTGACAATTTGCTGTATCTTGGAAACCGTAAGAGCAAAACTCTTGAAATTTTCAAAAACGGTAAAACTGAAAAAATAAAAAATTATAAAATCGCCAAACCGAAAAAAAAAACAGAAAAAAATCGCCAAAATGAAAAAAAAAATCGCCAAAATGAAAAAAATCACCAAAACGAAAAAAAACCCTAAAAAACAGAAAAAAAATCTCAAAATGAAAAAAAATCGCCAAAACGAAAAACCCTAAAAAACAGAAAAAAACCCTAAAAAACAGAAAAAAATCGTCAAAATGAAAAAAAATCGCCAAAACGAAAAAAACCCTAAAAAACAGAAAAAAATCGCCGAAATGAAAAAAATCGCCAAAAAAAGAAAACAACCTAAATAACAGAAAAAAAATCGCCAAAACGAAGAAAAAGCACCAAATTAAAAAAAAAATTCTAAGACTAAAATAAATCGCAAAAAAATTGAAAAATTGCTAAAATGATATAAAAAATCGCCAAAATGAAAAATATCGCTAAAACGAAAAAAAAATCGCCAAAATGAAAAAAATCACCAAAACGAAAAAAAAAACCTAAAAACAGAAAAAAATCGCCAAAATGATAAAAAAAATCGCCAAAATGAAAAAAATTACCAAAACGAAAATAAACCCAAAAAAACAAAAAAACCGCCAAAATGAAAAAAGCACTAAATTAAAAGAAAATTTCTAAGACTAAAATAAATCGCAAAAAAACGAAAAAATTGCTAAAATGAAAAAAAAATCGCCAAAATGAAAAATATCGCTAAAACGAAAAAAAAACCTAAAAAACAGAAAAAAATCGCCAAAATGAAAAAAAATCGCCAAAAAAAGAAAAAAAATCGCCAAAACGAAAAAAAACTAAAAAACAGAAAAAAATCGCTAAAATGAAAAAAAATCGCCAAAATGAAAAAAAAATCGCCAAAATGAAAAAAATCACCAAAACGAAAAAAAACAGAAAAAAAAGAAAAAAATTGCCAAAATGAAAAAAAAAAATCGCCAAAATGAAAAAAATCACCAAAACGAAAAAAAACAAAAAAATCGCCAAAAAAAATCGCGAAAAAAAACCCAAAAAAAACAGAAAAAATCGTCAAAATGAGAAAAATCTCCAAAATGAAGAAAAGCCCAACAACAGAAAAAAATCGCCAAAATGAAAAAAACCTCCAAAAACAGACAAAATCGCCAAAACGAGAAAAAAGCGACAAAACTGAAAAAATCGTTTTAACTGAAAAAAACTTCGAAAAAAGCAAAAAACCTTCCTTTCGTGCGCGATTCAAAGTCGCACTTAACTGATTTTTTAGTATTAAAGGAATTAAATGAAACTAAGTTTTTGCTTATTTCGTTCTTGCTTTTTTCACTTAACATATTTTATGCATTTTTTAAAGAACTAGATTGGTAACAATAATCAGAAAAATCCAAAATTATGACTCCAGGGTTGGAAAACTTACACTTTTTGTTTTTTTTTTCTTTATAAATTGAATATATTTTATGCTTCTGAAAGAAAAGTTTGGTGTATGAAATTTGAAAAATGAAAATTATAGCTCCAAAGATGGAAACTTTAAAAAAATGATAAATTTTTTCACAAAACAAATATGTATGTACGTGTCTGTATACTATATATATGTACGTACGTTGGTAAAGGGTATATAAGATTCGGCACAGCCGAATATAGCACTCTTACTTGTTTCTTTTACATTTAAATTGAGAAATTACTCTGTTAAACTTTATTTTTTTTTTTCAAGCAAACATCGTTCTACACACTATAAGTAATCTATGTATTTAAGTTGAAATTTACCAAAGTATAACCTTACTTAAGCTATTATTCCAAATGAGATTAGAAGTCTAAAACAGATAAGTCGCAAGTCATAGTGCTATAACTTCTTGAAAAATCATACAAATTGATTGAGATTTTGACCAGGGGTACTTTCGAATGTGCAAATTACGAACGTACCGTTAACTCAAAATCAGCTTATCTCGACTTAAGCACTTTTTCCTTTTTGCCATAGATATATTAACATTTTCTAATGTTAGAAACTGTGAAAACTGTGTGTCTTAAGTACATCCGGCTATTTCAAAGATATTTATTCTTAAATCCCGCTTTCTGAGGATATATTCTTCAAAATCCTGCTTTTTGATGGATCATGTTCCACTTTTTGCAACATCTGGCCACGTTAGCTATGGGGCACTGCTTCAGCTTACAATGTAGAGAAAATCCAACGAAAAAAATATATATTTATACTATTTGATTCAGCCACATCAAACATGTGCAGTAAAGTTTACTGCAATACTAGAACGAGTCCAAATTAAAGACGACAAATCACAAAAAAGATGAATATGTAACCATTTACAGGTTATGTCTTCTTTTCACCATACACTACGCCCTACTTTTGTTAACACTCCCATTTTCGCAAGTCATAGGACGAGTATGCTTGGTTCAATTGTCACCAAATTTTCTGCAGGGAATGTGCTTGCTTATCTTATGGTAGACTGGATTTTCTGCTAACTTGTGCGCCCCTTGGTTGTCAATGAGCAGAATTACTGGTTCGCCTTTATAACAACCCAACTCCATTAAAAGTTTCCGCAAGTATACTGCCTCTTTTGCGGCGTCAGAAGCGGACATATATTCCGCCTCAGTACTACTGATCGCCACAGAGTTTTGTTTTCTGGATTCCCACGATACTAAGCATTTATCCACAAAGAATGTAAATCCTGTGTACGATTTAAGATGAGAAGCATCGCCTCCCCAGTCTGCATCTACGTAGCCTGTTACAGATGCATCTTTTGCTGGTGTATATTCCAACTTATATTCAGTTGTACCTGCCAATTTGAAAACTGAATGTAATATATCTGGCCGTGTTGTTATGACCAAATACATTAAATTACCAATCATTGATTGATAATGCTGATGGTCAACTTGCTCACAATCATCTGTACACTGCACTTGATGTCCTGCATCTAGTGGAACCGAAACTGATTTACAATTATTCATATCAAATCGTTTTAACATATCTTTAGTGTATTGCGTTTGACTCAATCGTATACCTCCTGTTTCTCCACATCGATCTATTTCGATACCAAAAAAGTGATTTAAAGTTCCTTTATCAGAAACTTCAAATTCTTCACATATCTGTTTCTTTACATCTAAAATAATGGATTTTTCCTTGCACCAAATAATTATATCATCCACATACACGGCAATTAATATTAAATTACCATTACGATCAGGCTGGTAGAGGCATGGATCACCATCACTTTGGTTAAAACCAAATTTTTTCAAAACTCCATCGAGTTAGGCATTCCATTCCCTGCCTGACTGTTTCAGTCCATATAATGCCTTATTAAGCACCGATGACTACACCCCTTAGCCACCAATCGTGCATTGTAACGCTCAACCTCACCTTGCTGATTTCTTTTCAGTTCAAATACCCATTTACAGGATATTGCCTTATGACCAATGAGGTAAATCTACTAGCGACCAAGTTCGTTTCTTCTCAAGTGAAGAAATTTCCGCTTGCATAGCCTCTAACCATACGTCACTGTCAGAACTTGAAATAGCGTCTTCCACAGTTTGAGGAATATTAATTTCCAATAAACTATTGAGTTCGTTTGAACTGTTTACGTGGTCTTCCAGGTTTGTTATTGCGTACAATTTTTGGTCTTCCTCTTCCAATTAGTTTTGGCTGTGGGTTTTCATGGTCTTGCTGCCGGTTATTTTGACTATTGCTTTCTTCTTGATCTATTTCTTGTTGCTCAGTTACCACATCTTCATCTTGCTCCAAGTTTTCCTCTGTTTGAGAATCATCATCTGCTGGAATATTTACATATTCCCTGTCGTTGTCCGTTCGCAAAGTTTTGATACTGCGACCGGCCTGTTTCATTTTCAACCTTAGACTTGAATATTTTAAACTTCTGTAAAGCTTCACGTTTTGCTTCTTCGTCTGGTTTTTCTGTACGACTCTCAGCATCTTCAATAATTTTCTGTTTTAGAAAACTTAGTCCCGGCATTGTATCCTGCGTCTCCATTGCAATCACGAAGTTTTCATATTCTTTAGGGAGACTGGATAGAAACATTATTACGAGCAGCTATTCTTGCATGTCAATACCTGTTTCGGCAAGCTTTTCTGTGATTTCTGCAAAAGTTTTCCAATGTTCCATTACATTACCATCTTCGGACATTTGTAGGCTAAGCAGACGCTTATAAAGAGACACCTTTTGTATCGGATACTTTGGTTGATATGTGGTTTTTAAGCTTTCCCACGCTTCTGCTGACGTTTTAGCATTTTTTATATAACCCAATTGCGTTGGCTTTACACTCAATATGATAGACGCAAGTGCCTTCTCATCATCTGAGTCCCACTTTGCCTTAGCTTCTGCACTTTCTGCTGCTGATTCCCTATTGCTAACACCACAGACCATACGCCAAAAGCCACTATGCACAGGAACGCTTTTCATTTGCACAGACCAAGCTTCAAAGTTGACGTCATCCAACTTTTCGATATGAAATAAATTGCTCATTCTGATTATTTTTATCTAATCCTTTATGATATAAACTGAATATACTTCACGGTTACGCTCCTGGGCCCATAACCTGTTTATTTTAATTATTTATTTATTTAAAATATGTTTATTTTAAATATGTATTTATTATTTGAAGTATAAAAAGTTTTGAACATAAAATCAGGAAATAGTCTTCGCTGTTCAAAGTTTTAAAAAGGAATGAAAACATGGAAAATAATTTAATATATAATGACTGCTAATTCAAAGATAGAATAATCTAGTAACATACACGTACATATATGGTTGCCATCTACTTTCAACAACTTAATTAAGACAGAATATTACAATTGCATACGTCGACATTAGATGAAGGTCATAGAAAGCATTATATGTATGTACAGTAGACTCTCGATAATATAAAATTCGGGGAAACAGCGAAAAATTTCATGTAATCGCCAGTTCAAGTTGACAAGAGTTTGATTAACCAATAGTTTTTTATTTTTTAGTTAATTTTAATTATTCACCCCTATCGTGAACAGTTTTTCCCTTAAAATATTTTCACTTTTCCCCAAATTGCAATCGTGAATAACCTTTCCCCAGAAATCTGTTCCCTTTCTTGATTCCCCTTATCGTGAGTAATATTTTTAACATGGATTTTTTAAATTTTCCCTCGGTTTTGTTCACTTTATTTTTGCAGGCGAACTGAATCAATATATCGCGTAATTTCATTATTAAAGTTCCAATTAATAACTTTTATTTATAAATAATTATTTTAAGGACAATATCAGTAAATAATTATTAACAATAATTCCGTACAACACCTTTTTTTATTGAATATGAACATCTTTGGTTCACATACTGTTAATTTTATGGCGATGGCATAATAAGATTTTTTTTTTCACTGCACCCACAATATTTAAAAATACTAATTTAAAAAAACGTTGCATTTGAAACAAAAAATGTGTGTATTTTTCACCATTTAATATAAATTTGTCTGATTTTCAATTAATTTTTAAGCTTTACAAGTCTCCTTCCCGTTTTTTATATTCACTGCGAATCGATAGCGGGAACAAACGTTCCCATGAAGATCCCTTCATGGTGAATGAAAATTTCATATTTTATTCAGGATAGGGATGATTGTTTTTATTGTTTCCTTTCTTTCGTTTATTTTATTTTTTTCTTATTTTATATGCAAATGTTGTAGAATTTTTGAATTAGAAATATATTTCCATTTAAAAATAAACCAATTTATTTTATTTTTAAGATCATGTTCTTGGAGTTTTTAGTGCATATTTTGAAGTTTTTAGTGCATTTTGAATGCTCATAAAACACTATTTTTAGAGCATATTTTTGGCTTCCCTGATCATAACATACATATGTATGTCAAGACATAATTGTGTTAAAACATACATATATACATATATTATGTTATAACATCAACCATTATGCTATAACATTAATTATGTTATAACATCAATTGTATTCACCTGTGAATCCTATTTAAATAATTTAAGATGAATACAGAGCCTTTAACAAAAGCTTAAAACTGTTGCTATTCTAAGTGAATTATATTTTTCACATACATTGAACGATTTGACATCTCGAATTAGGTCAAGCACTAAATTTCACAAATGGGGGTAAAGCAAAAAACATAGAAACGACGACAATCAATTGTGGCGCATGCTTAAAAACTTAAAAAAGACATTCACATTACCAGTTCAAATTATACTAGAGTGTAAAAAAGCCAAACAAACGTCGGCAACCAAGATGACATTCAAATAAATTCAACTTACCGAGGGACCACATTACATTGAATCATTTTGTTTTCAAATTATTGAAAATTTTTCAAGTGACCTGGGAACAGTTAAAATTGTCGAGAGGTTAAAATTAACTAAATTGAAATTATAATGAGTCGGCTGTATATGTCCTGCAGTTCCAACAAGGAACAAAGGACGACTACAAATTGATGCAGTACTGTGTGATGATGAGGATTGGGTTGGCTGAAGTAGTTAGCACGTTGACTACAAAACCGAAGGTCCTGGGTTCGAGCCCGCTGTTGACAGTCATTAAAAAAATAACAACGTCGTGGATTTTTCTGATGTGCATTAGTATCACTTTGTATAAGTTGTTGTAGGAACGTTCAAGTGATGAAGGCATAGATACTGGCCATTGAAATACTCCTGCATCAGCGGGTACTAATTCTAATGTAACATCATAGTGACATGCTTCGTCGGTATTGTGCAGCAGAATCATCGGCGAAGTAAAGTAACCAATAAAATGGCTACTAAGCACAGCTTTGAAAATTTAATACACCTCACTGACATTAAAAAAAACGTTCTAAAAGCAGAGCTGTAAAAGAATGAAGCTTTTTCTATAAACATATGAATTTTTCTTTTAAAAGATTTTTTTTTTTGTTGAAATCTACTGCTTTAAGGATTTTCTGCTCATTCTTATGAAACAAGAATATTTCAAAATGATTTCAAAATATGTGGAATATAAATTGATTATTTTTTTACATTTGTAATCCATTACACTCATCGAATGATGTTAGTACTCTTACACGTATGTATCACATAACCAAGACGTCTGTACATATGTACATACACATATGTATGTACAATTAAATAAATATTTACATAGAATCTTTAAAAACAAGGGTGTGCTTGTTTGCAACGCAAAAAAGGACTTATTGCGTCATAACACACTACGATTTCAATGGTAATACAATTCGTATATAAGAAACAAGCAAATGCCAAGAATATTAATGTCCTTTGCATTCAAAAAGTGTCTTAAAATATGCCAAAGGCGAAGAATTTGCAGGGTGAGATTTATTTTAGGAACAAGGAAGATAAGCAATAGTGGCTAAGAATATTAAATGGCGTAATAAGTATTACATAAGGGTTGACACAGAAATCATCCGCAAAGACGCATAATCTCTTATATATATTCTGTCCGAAAATTGTATGACAAAATTTAAGGACAATGTCAGAGCGTTGATTGGAAATATGACTTTAAGGATACACCTCACACTTGGCTTTATACACCACCACGTACAAATTACATAAACAAGAAGCTGCAACTGAAAGTAACAATAAAAAAATTAAAATAAAATGTAATACATATTTAGCTAAAGCTTGTTGGCTTGAAGCCAATTGTTTTAAACGCAAAAGAAAAAAACAATTTTTTCATTAAGAATACAAAAAAGCCACAAATTAAAGTAAAGCTTAGTTACTATTTGTTTAAATACACTCTGAGTTTCGCCAGGACATGCCAATTTCTAATTATCGTTATTATTAACAACTAAATTGTTTCACCAATTAAAGTTAGAATAAAAAAAAATTGCAATTGCTATATACATACATATATCCGCGATGTTAAAAATCTGATTTTAAAATTAAAATTTTGTAAACTGTTCTGAATTTTATATATGTCCATATATCCTTGATTTTTAAAAATTTATTATTTTCAATAATTATTATTAAATGTTAGTGAAACTATGCAGTTGTGTTTATTTTCACGGTATTGAAATTTGTGATAAATCTTTTGCCAATCGATGCAAGGACATGCTTACCTTCCCTATATCCTTGATATCAAAAAAATAAATTATTGCTACATTTATGACTAGAATCTAATAAAACTTTGTAATTATTTATATATTTACGGTATTAAAAGCCATGGTAAGTTTTATACCAATCGGTGCACGGGAATATTCATAGTCCATATATGCTTGATTTTTAAAAATTTATTATTTTCAATAATTATTATTAAATCTTAGTGAAACTATGTAGTTGTGTTTATATTCACGGTATTGAGATTGATGATAAAATTTATGCCAATCGATGCAAGGATATACCCACCTTCCATATATCCTTGATATCAAAAATTTAATTATTTGTATACATATTTATAACTACAATCAAATGAAACTTTGTAACTATATTTATATTCACGGTATTAAGGTCCATGGTCAGTGTTATGCCAATCGCTGCATGGGAATGTCAATCATCCATATATCCTTGATTTTAAAAATTAAGTTTTTACTATGATTATTATTAGATTCAAGCGAAACTTTGTATTTAGTGTTATATTTCCAGGTTTAAAATTTGTGGCAAATTTGAATTTAATCGGACTCTCGAATAGGTCATCGTCCATATATCCTTGCTAATAAAAATTTTCAATTTTCAACATTTATCATTTTATATTCATGATATTGAAATTTATGATAAATTCTATTACAATCTGTGCAAGGATAATCCCACCTTCCATATATCCTTGGTATCAAAAATTTAATTATTGCTACGTTTATGACACGAATCAAATAAAACTTTTTAATTATTTTAATATTCACGATATTGAAATCTGTGGTAAGTTTTATATCAATCGATGCGCGGGAGTGCTCGTCGTCCATATATCCTTGATTTTTAAAAATTTATTATTTTCCATAATTATTATTAAATCTTAGTGAAACCATGCAGTTGTGTTTATTTTCACGGTATTGAAATTTGTGATAAATCTTATGCCAATCGATGCAAGGACATGCCTACCTTCCATATATCCTTGATATCAAAAATTTAATTATTTGTATACATATTTATAACTACAATCAAATGAAATTTTTTAACTATATTTATATTCACTGTATTAAAGTCCATGATCAGTTTAATGCCAATCGCTGCATGGGAATGTCAATCTTCCATATATCCTTGATTTTAAAAATTAAGTTTTTACTACGATTATTATTAGATTCAAGCGAAACTTTGTATTTAGTATTATATTTCCAGGCCTAAAATCTGTGGTAAATTTGAATCTAATCGAACCATCGACATGGTCATCGTCCATATATCCTTGCTAATAAAAATTTTCATGATATTGAAATTTATGATAAATTCTATTACAATCGGTGCAAGGATACGCCCACGTTCCATATATCCTTGATATCAAAAATGTAATTATTGCTACGTTTATGAGTAGAATCAAATAAAACTTTGTAACTATTTTTATATTCACGATATTAAAATCTGTGGTAAGTTTTATGTCAATCGGTGCATGGGAATGTCAATCTTCCATAAATCCTGGATAATAAAAATTAAGTTTTTAGTACGATTATTATTAGATTGAAGCGAAACTTTGTATTTGTTCTTATATTCGGTATCCAAGCCTGTGGTAAATTTTATTTAAATCGGTGCACGGAAATGGCCACCGTCCATATATCATTGATAATAAAAATATAATATTTTCAATAGTTTTTATTAAATTTTAGCGAAACTATACAGTTGTGTTTATAGTCACGGTATTCAAATTTGTGATAAGTCTTATGCCATTCGTTGCAAGGATATGCCCAGCTTCCAGCAAGGATATGCCCAGCCTATATTTATTGTAAAAATTGTTTTAGTTTAGAAAAGTGTTAGCTTTTTGTACTTTAATTAAATACCGGTTTGTTGAAACATTTTTAATTTTGTTAAACTTTTCGAACTTTTTTTGTGTTATAGTTTGAATAATTTGGCTCAACTACGGTTGTGAATTTAATACATTTATTGAAATATTAATGGATAAAATTCTAAGCATTTATTTTTGTGTATTTCAAACTAAATTTTTAGCTGAATATTGGATTTGGAAATTGATTCTTCCCGTTGAATAAATATATTTACTTTAAGTTTGCCTTTAAAATCTATAAATCTTTAACAGTGCAATGTAACGTTTTGAAAAGCCTATTTTATTTACAAGATGACTTGACTGTTTCCTTGTGTGCATAAATAGTCTATACAATACAAACAAACAGGACTTTTCTTACTTTAATTCGTATTGTTTTGTTTTTAACAAAGTGATATCAACGAGGGTGTATGTATCTTTATTTTCTTGGTAGACATCTGATAAATTTATAGCTGAAATGTAAGTTGAGCAATTTGTTTGTTTGTTTATTTACAATTTATTTATTTCTATCTACATCTCTGACGTGTTCCTGTTTTGTTTTCTATTCATTTATTACATTCCATTCAAATGACATCTCCTTGGCTGGTTTGATAAGTTATATACAATTTAGCTGGGTTACTGGGACTAAAGAATTAATAATATTAACAAATGCGGGCAAATGATTACAAAAAGGCAAAAAGAGCGACGATGGTGGTTTCATTTATGCTCAAAAATCCTAAAGATGCTGCTTAAGATGTTCCACTTGAACGCAATTGCATGAAGGACTGAGAAAAGAATGTGAAATGAAATCCTTAACTGATACATTTTAATAAATGGTGGTAGTTTATTTGTGTATATGCAGGACAATTTTTTGTTGTTATATACATAAATATATTGGTGTTGATGCACTCACAATGAAGGAAAAAAATCAGAAGGAACAGAACAATAGAAAACAATTCATGTTCTTTAGATTTCACACGGGAGGACTAAAACCATCTATTGCGCACTCATGTTATTGCGAGTTTTGGTTTTGTTCCTTTTTTTCTTTTATCACACTTTGTTTTTACTTCAATATTTTTATTTGCGGCGACACATGCAAACAATGCCGGCCCTTTAAACGTATCAATCTTAGTGAATGATTGCATGTCCTATTCTCTTTCTGCGGGTCATCTCATAAACGTCTTCAAGTTTTGTGTTGAAAATTAAGAATTAAATAAGATTATTTGGGTTAAAAATTTCATAAATTTAGGGTGGGTCTTACAAATAACACAATTCTTATAATGGCAGTGATAAAATAATTAAATGCTTTGTTTTACTTAATTAGAACAAACAAATATCCTGCATGTGTGATGTACTCTTTTTGCTGCATGAATGAATTTTGGAATATAAGTGCTCATGGATAAAGTGTATGTGAGATAATTTAGATATTTCTTTGACATGTTAGCAAATGCATCGAAATGCCAAAACCCTACTGGCCAATTTTTTATTAAACCCAAAATGGTGTTGTACGTAAAAGAATGATTTCAATTTAAGAAATCATACACTCAGGGAAAAGCAGCACTTTAAAAATAATATTAATTCAATAATTTTCAATATAGTGGAAAACTGATATTTGAAATATGTATGTACATTAAATCAATCATTTTCAACTTTGAATTAACATTGTTTTATAATTGAAACATATTATTTTAAGATTTTTATTTCATTAATATATGAACATTAGGGATAAAAATAAATTTTAAAATTTTTTTTAGTGTATCAAAATTGGCATAGCACAGTTCGATAGAGCATAAAAAACTATGCGGGAATGTATATTTATATTTTCGGTAAGATGGAGTTTGGAAATTTTTAATTTTCTTTTTGGTCAAGAAAAATTAATAAAACAAAATATAAATAAAAACACCGTATAAAACTATGAATATTCAATATTGCATTAAGAAGGCCTCGAAATAATTTTAGATTATGTAAAATAATATTTTTGTCTTTCTTTGGTTTAGAAAAACCAATTGGTGCGTGAACTTTTTTGAGAAAAATTACAAAAGATTATGATTTTCGTGTTTACTAGGACTTGGTTGACCTCGTGCCAAAAAATTGGTTATACCCCTAATGTACATATTAATAAAGTTGAAATATAAATTGCAAATGATTGAATAAATAATAAACATTATAAAATTTATATGGGAACACTTTAAATCAATATCTATACCACATTCACCCTTATCGCGAATAAAAGGCGAACATTTTGTTCACGTGGAATATTTCCCATGAACAAAAAATAGTGAACAAAATTAGAAAATAGTACTGGCACAACAACAACGCAAACATTGGCAACCACAATTTTAGGGAAAGGGAACACATTTCACGTGAACTTTTATTCGCGATAAGGGTGATTGTTTCAATAAGACAACAATATTGTTCCATTTCCAGAAAAATATTATTTCTATATTGTTTCCATATTAAAATTATCAAATTAGGGCAACTTTACATGAATCAACGTAACTCCAACACAATACCAAAATATTGAATTATTCGCTCTCGAGAACAATTTTGTGCTACTGATAATCTATTTCCTTTCCCTAAGGTCTAGAAAATAGCAAAAACCTGCCAAAAGTAGTCAGTTTTTTTCACCCGAATTTTTTTGTACTATTGTGTTAAAGTAACTTTCACTAAGGGAAAAGCTGCATCTTAAAAATAAAATCGCGTCACATTAATTCAATAATTTTCAATATAATAGAAAATGTATATTGAAATACTTAAAAATAGATAAAATTAATAAATTAATACTGCAAATTAATATTTTTTCATATTGAAAAAAGAAATTTCAACATGACTAGACTTTCGTTAATGTATTTTATTAATTCAACATGGATTTTATTGATTTTAAGCAGTTTTTTCTCTGTGTGTTGATGTCGACAACTGGAATAAGGGTGAAATGAAAAAATTGAAAACTACTAGACTTTTGTATTGTTTCTTAATGATTCAGTATGGTTTTTAATGATTTGAAGTTGCTCTTCTCTAGGTGTACTTTTAGCCTTGAAATGCAGCACAATGATTTTCTGAAGGATTTACGCATTTCAGTTCATGAAAATAAAATAAGATAGTGTGAACGATTTACATGCCAATTTTTCAATTGCTATAGCTGGCAAGCGACTATTTTTATTAAATGTTTCGGGAAGGTCTGATTTCGAGTTATATGTGACTCTTGACTGGTGACTGCCTCAGTCAGATGTTGATGTATTATGCTGTATTGTAAGTTTACCCAGACTGTCCCTGATATTAAGCCGTCAAGGCCGATACTCATAAGCATATCGACCACATCACGTGCATGTCTATCTCAATACTTGACAGCTGTTTCCGTTCTTATGCATATACTTAATTTCATATAACATTTTCCTTCATATAAAGCCCATAAAAATTAACTGAAATTATTATTAATATTTATAATAATGTATGTGTTTGTACATATATAGATTTTACTACATATTTTGCATAAGAGTATGTGGTAAAATATGCTACAAAAACTCACCCCCAAGATCCTTCTGAATTCATTTATATCCCACACAACCAACAGCCATTATATAATGGTAAAAAATATTTGTTTAAGATGAGATTTTTCATTATAAATTAGGGTTTTAAAAAAGGAATTTAAGTCTAACATATGATCCGCAGGGTGTGTTAAAACATTTATTTCCATGACTACGTGCAGTGTGCCAAAAATTCGCACACATGCCTGCCTTTCCAGTTTCCAAAGGCTTTGTCATTTTTTTTTCTATGCGAGAAAAAAACACACACACACACACACTAAAGCATTAGCAACCCTTTTGTGCATTCTAAACAAGAATTAATCCCAAAAAATATTTTCAATATTCTAGAGCAAAATTCAAGTCTATAATACTTATATATACATCCGCCCATGTCCACCCGTAGCGGTATATTAATATTGAGCAACAACAAAACAACTGAACACGACTCAACGAATGAACAATCAGTTTCATGTTTCATGTTAATGGATTTCTGTTTGTTTGTTTTTTCTTTTTCTTTTTTTTGTCAAGGAAATGGAAATATAAAATTTAAGGCACATGGGGAAAATACCAACAGGATTCTGTATGTATGTATGTAGATGCAAGCCGCAACAACAACAAAACTACATACGAACAACAATATCAGCAATAATTATTGCCTGCCAAGTGTAAATGTTTGAACACAACTCCGCAACTATAGTTGAAATGGAATCGTATAGATTTTAACTGAGTTTATTTTTTTTTCACAACAACACTGAAAATTAAATGGGCACAAGAGTCATGGTGGGAGAGATTGAAAATATAACACACACTCATGCACATAAATAAGTTTATTAAATGATGCATCGGTATACTAATATGTATGGAATACGTAAGGGATGGACAAACACGCAGTATAACTATGGGTATGTATACTACACTAAATGTAATGACGAGTGATCGTGCCCGCGGCCTTGTCCGCTCGCAATTTACGAGTATTTGTAACTACCTGCAGAGTAATAGTCAAAATGGAAAATACCCATAGTACTGTTTTTAATAAATTCATAAACGTGCGAATTGTATTGGTACCCCTGTCCATTTTTTTAAAGTTAAAGTGGGCTTTATGAAATAGCGCCAAATGCATACTCCCAATGAAATACCAAATTTCATTGAAATAAGTCCTAAAAAGAATTAAATTACTCCCAAAACTGAATATGAAATAAACCCTAAATAATGGGACCTATATGATAATGTAATAACGTTACCATTAAATCCCAAATGAAATAACTCCCAACGAAAATTAAATAAGTTCCAATTAGAAAAAATTAGATAACTTCCAATTGTTAAAATAAAAGAATTCCCAGTAATTGGGGATTAAATTTAATTCTAAGGAAAAAAAAAGTGCAAAAATCCCCGGAAGCGGATATTTTGGGAGTTACGGATCCACAAAGTTTTACAGATATTTTGGCATTTTCCTGGTACGTTTTTAATCCAGTGTAACAATATGGTTATCATATGAAAGTTTATCTTTTCTACTTCTTGTTAATATAGATAGCAAATTATCCATTAAGATCCCATGTACAAGTGTTTAGTATGCACGAAATCTTCACTAATAAGAGGCGTGTCGGGAAATATAATGATGCAGAAAATCCTTAAGTCCGGCCAAAGATCAGCTATCAAGGAAACCATTACTAATAGGCGTCTCGTCGGGAAATACTACGGCAGAGAAAATCCTTGGGTGCAAAAGTGCTTTGTAGAAGAGTAGAAAACTCTTAAAGCCGGAAATACAAAAATGTTTGGAAAATTACATAAAAAATAAATAAATCCCAACAAAATGAAATAGCTCCCAAATTGTTTCGTTAGGAAAACCTAAAAACATTTTGGAGAGCAAATAAGTCCCAAATAAAATGAAATAAATTCCAAATTTGTTTGCAGATTAAATAACTTCAAAAAATTAATGAAATTATTCCCAAAAAAAAAAATTAAATAAATTCCAAAATTTTGGGAGTTCCTTAATAATAACTTTCTAAATGTAAGATAAGTTTTGAGAATTATTGCACTTATTTTTTGGGGTATTTGCTATTCTTCAAAATTAAGTAATCCGTACCTTCCTTATTTAGGTGTCCATAACTGCTTTGTGATCACGCAATCATTTCTTGTGACCTATCTTCCATTTGTTTCATCCTCTGTCTTGCGCCTAAGTCTGAGTTTGCAAGAGAGTAGGGGTAAGCCCACACATTCCAAATCCGGTGGAACCTGTAAGGTTGTTCCAATTCTAGCAAGCTCATCAGCCCTAGAGTTCCCCTGAAAGCCTCTATGCCCCGGGATCCACATGATCCTAATATCAAACTGCTCTGACATCTCATTTAGAGATGATCGGCAGTCGAGGGCTGTTGTTGTTCTTAGAAGCGGGGATTTGAGGGCCATAATAGCTTACTCTCAACCAATACGCAACTTCTCTTATAGCAAGGATCTCTGCCTGAAAGACACTGCAGTGATCCGGAAGTCGCCTAGCAATACGAAGACCTAAAGCCCTAAAATAAAATCAAATCAAATCAGATGAGCTTTATTAGCCGGTAATAAAGCTTTGAGGAACTCAGCTCCAAGTAGTTCTATTTCTGGTGAAACGTCAATGACTTTAACACATGATTGTCACAGGACAAAAGTGATCAAAATAACTGAATGCGTGCGCTGAAAAGGTTGTCTAGACCCTAATTTCGGTTTGAAATTGCTGGAGCTCTTCTGGCTTGCAAGGATAACAACGAACAGTAAATGGACATTGAGGTGTCAACACCAAAACGCATGAAAGTGACCCAATACATTATTGTAAGCAAGAGGGAGGCAAAAATCATCGCTGCAAGCAATGCCACAGCCGCACGACATTTATGTGTAAAAATGTGAGGAGCACCTCCATACGAAATGCTTTAAAGCTTACCATAATAAAAAAACATTTTATCATTAAATAAAATGCTTTTTAGTTACCTTAGCAGGGTACTTGGTGCTGCGAAAAATGGGCTAGAAAATTTTTTGATATAAACAACAACCTTACGCCGGGTTTACGTCTGTGTGTTATGTGCCTAAAAAAGCGTAACCACTAATTACTAATGAAAAACTGTTTGATTTAGAGACGTATTTATTAAGTTATATAGCTGGGTCCAACTCCTTCAGTCGTTCATTTTAGACACAAACCTATAATTTAAATGGGTTTGATCAGAGGTTTGTGTCTAAAATGAACGACTGAAGAAGTTTTACTCAGCTCTGTTAAGTTAAACACTTCTATACAATTTTATAGAATCTAACATGATTGGAAACTGTTTAAATCAATAAATACATGTTTGAATCAAACAGTTTTTCATTAGTAATTGGTGGTTACGCTTTTTTGGGAACATGTCACACAGATGTAAACCCGGCCTATTAAATTCAGTACCTGTAGTGATTGGTATTTAAAGCAAGTGGTAAAACATTGGAAATAATTAATTACTCGTTTTTTTTTTTTTGCTGGGATTGTCTGTTTAAGATTCTTGATTTTTTTTTATTCCGTCAATTCACAACCTGCCGTCGGAGTTTTAGGTCTTACACGAATTTTTGGTAATTTTAACAAAAAGTTTTATAAAGAAATCTTTATAAAGACATTACCAACAATGTTGGTATGGCTATTGACTCCAACAATAGTTTCTAAAATGAATCATTATAAGCACCAATATGAATTATAGTTTTGATTCAACACATTTTGACAACCAGTTGGTTTTACTCTTCAAAATTGGTGTAACCAAATTTAAGTTCTGTATATACATATGTATGTGAATACATCCATATTCTGTACATTTATTTGTTTTAATAATGCGAAAATATTTAAATATGCATTGAAAGTGTATCTGAAAAATATGCTAAGATATGCCTTTATCACAAAACATGCAAAATACCTCACGTATGTCTGCATCATTGGGAACCAAAAATTATGCACCAAATTGTTTTTTTTTTACTTCTAAGCGTGCATAATCGTGTTTAAGGCGTCATTCACGTTCCCTACCCCAATACAGAAGCATTTTTATACTGCATGAGAAATTTCCCAGTTGACCACGGCTTTCGTTAATGATATCGATTTCAAATATATCTCGAACATTTATCGTCTAAAACTATCGAGAGTGACACTCAAAAAATGAATGGCAAAATGTTCACCTGTCGCTCAGTTTTGTCCCAAAAAACATTCGATCTCGGATTTCGTTAGCAATATCAAAAGTGAGAGATTATCGAATTAATTTCGATACCGCAAAAATGCAGCAGAAAAAGTAATTTTTTTTATTTATTTTAACTTACTTATTTTATTTTTTTGGTTAATTCCGTAACTTACGCTGCAGGCTTGGTACTTCTAGACTAACAGGCTGACACACTTGTACGCAGCTACCGTCACACATTCGAAAAACTTTCGAGAGAAGTTCGCAGTACGCGGCTTTTGCGAACATTCGATTTTTTTAGATTTGCAAACAAATATCGAACAATTTTGTTTCGAAATTTCTTCGCTTTAGTGAGCATTCGTTTTTGTCGAATCTCAGGTCAAGTGGGTTAATGCAAACCAATTTTTGGTATAAATACATATGTATATGATTCTATACAAGTTATTAATTTGCAGCCTATTTTTAGAAATAATAATAATAAGAGTAATAATAAACGACATGAACTGAAATTATACTAAGTTTTTTTAGCTTGTCTCAAGAAATTTGTGGTTGAAGTCTACCGATGAGTTTCTTCAGCAAAAACGATATGCATATAGACGTTGCTTAACCAATAACAAACAAAAATTCTGAAAGTACAAGTATGTCCACATATAAATATATCTGTGGCAAAAAGGTAAAAGTGCTTAAAAGGGCCAACAGCCGCCATTTTGTAAATAAAGAAAAAATAAAAAGTCCGCGAATTATATTAAAATGTCTATCATTCGACAAGTATTTTAAAATTATCTTTAGGTTTCTCTTATAATTTTTCCTTTTGAATGACCATTTAAGATATTCAACGGTTCAAAGTAGGTCGCAGTCGCTCATATACTCACATGACTGCTAAGGGAAACTATCCGGAAAATAAGATATATTAAGATTGCGTTTTAAAGCACTTACAAGGATGTTTATTGTTAAGTGATCGATTAAAAACAATTAATAATTTATCGAAGCAGTGTGTGTTACACAAATTTGAATTCATTCCCCATTTAATCGAAGAGTAAAATTTCTTACGAAAACTCAGCAGTTAGACCCACTTAAGACCGGCGCTTCGTGGGGGATATTTTCTTTTAAAACCACCAGGGTGGTCGGTGTATTGGGGGTTAAGTCTAGCCCCAGACTGGCATACTGGAGTTTTAATTTTTTTCTATCTTTGTGTAGCATTCGGTGCCAAGCACGTTAGTAATTTCCATATTTACTTATTTACGACTTTAGTTAACATTGTTATTGTCATCGACTATGAATAGCATTATATAACGCATATAAAATAATAATATAATTGAATCTAAATTATTTTTAAGCTTCTATAACTAATGAAACCGGTTATATTTATTTTAAGTTATATTTTCATATTTTTAGTGTAAATTTTACATTTTCTGGTCCGCCCAATTTTGAAATAAAAATTCAACATCATGACACTTTCAGTGGCAAAAAATGTAGTAATTGTGGAGAAAATCACACCGCTAACTACAGAGGTTGTCCTGTGTAGTCTTTCGTCAAACAGACTATGAGGCAAACACCTAAATTGGCCCCAGCCCAATCAGCAAACGCTTTATCAGCCGCTATTGCGCAAGTGAGCCAACCAGTGTATCGTATGCCGATGCTGCTAAGACAAATTCTATTCATACACAAAATGTTTCACCACCAAATAATTCAACAAATACAAACTCGAACTTTAATTTCAATCGCCTTGAAGCTACTATTGATAATCTGGTGCAAACTATAAATAATTTTACAACAAATATGACTAGCATGATGCAAGAAATGCTGCGAATGCAGAATACATTGCTTCAAGCTTTAGTTAACAAACCATGAACACGTTAAAAATATGTTTCTGGAACGCAAACGGCATTAGCCAACATAAAAATGAACTTGAGCACTTCCTCACGGAAAAAAATATTGACATAATGTTGGTCTCTGAGACTCATTTGACTTCGAGAAGCCTTTTTAAAATTTATGGCTACACCTTATATGATTCAAAGGACCCGAGAGGAAGAGAATGCGGTGGATCAGCAATTTTAATAAAGTCAAGACTCAAGCATTATTTTATTGACAACATTTGTGAAGAACATTTACAAGCAACGAATATTTGTGTCGAAAATTTTTGCACTAATTTTGTCATATCATCAATTTACTCTCCTCCTAGATTCGCCAATTACTGAGGATCAATACGAGGATTTTTACAAATCTCTGGGCCCTTGTTTCGTAGCAGCTGGCGACTATAATGCTAAACACACGTTCTGGGGTTCGCGTCTTATTACACCCAGAGGTCGAGCGTTGTTCAATACAATTTCCAAAATGGGCTTGGATGTCATTTCGAGTGGGGAGCCCACTTATTGGCCTACAGACATACGCAAAATTCCGGATGTAATAGATTTTGGCGTTATGAAAAATATCTCTAGGGATTTAATTCAAATTGAAGCTTCTCTAGATCTCTCGTCCGATCACTTTCCCATGATCGTGACAATTGGTAGCCCATTAGGAAGTGATTTACCTCACCCATATGCGAATTTGATAAATCGTGTTAATTGGCTGCGATTTAAAAAATATCTTAGTAGTCATTGCACGGAAAATATTACGCTAAGAACACATGATGATATTGAATCTAACATTGCCATCCTTAATGAAAATACTAAACAGGCTGCTGAACATGCCACTACCGCCCATCCGCAGACTAGGATAAATAAAATTTATTCTACGGATATTGAACGTCTCGTAAATGAAAAAAGAAGAGCTAGAAGAGAATGGCAACAGCACAGATCACCCCAACTTAAAATCAGATTTAAAGAGTGTACTAAACGACTCCAAGAGTTGCTTGCATTTGAAAAAACTGCATCTCTTAAAAATTATTTGGAAGTTCTTGATGTCACACCAGCATCTATGTACTCTTTGTGGCGCGCTGCTAGAAAGCTTAAAACACCAGTTGAGTTTAAACCACCTCTGCGCACATCTACAGGAGGTTGGGCAAGAAGCGATACTGAAAAAGGTAAAATATTTGGTGAGCATTTAAAATCCGTATTCACCCCAAACACGTGTTCTGGTGCTGTTGATTTGCCAAATATAGTAGCGCTACCCCCTCGACCAATAAAATTTAAGACGCGTGATGTACAAAAAATAATTGCAGAACTCAACCCGAAAAAAGCCCCGGGTATTGATGGAATTAGTAACCAGATGTTGATGAAGTTGCCTCGTATAGCTATTAGAATCCTGTTATTCATTTTTAACGCTATTTTACGACTGGAGTATTTTCCAAACAGCTGGAAGCTTGCCAAGGTTAAATGATTCCAAAGCCGGGCAAAGATCTTACCAAAG
This sequence comes from Tachina lurida, assembly GCA_944452675.1. Lineage (NCBI taxonomy): Eukaryota > Metazoa > Arthropoda > Insecta > Diptera > Tachinidae > Tachina > Tachina lurida. Next base: position 35,724,903 of record OX101754.1, on the reverse strand, counting down.
CTGAGTCATATAGGCCAATAAGTTTACTGTCAACAATGTCAAAGCTCTTTGAAAAGTTACTCATGATAAAATTGTCCCCAATTCTAACTGATAATGAGTGCATACCGGATCATCAATTTGGATTTAGAAGTCAGCATAGCACCATTGAACAAACTCATAGATTGGTTCAATTTATAAGAAAAACTTTTGAAGAAAAAAAGTATTGCTCTGCGCTGTTCATTGACGTTTCTCAGGCATTTGATAAAGTGTGGCATGAAGGCCTAATTTTAAAATTAAAGACTTACCTACCAATAAATATTCTAAATCTGCTGGAAAGTTACATTATTGCCCGGAAGTTCACTGTTGTGGAAGGAGACTTTATGAGTACGCCTGAAATAATCTCATCCGGTATGCCACAGGGGAGTATACTGGGGCCAGTTTTATATTTGATTTATACTTGTGATAAGCCCTTGAGCAGCAATATCCATACATCTACGTTTGCCGATGATACAGCCTGCCTTAGTATGCACGAAAACCCACACGAGGCTTCCCGATATCTTTAGCAACATATTACTCAGCTAGAACTATGGTTAAACATGTGGAGAATAAAGGTAAACGAACAGAAGTGTGCTCAGGTAATATTTACCTTAAGAAAAGACAGTTGTTCCCCCGTTACAATCAATAATCAAATTGTTCCTCAAAACTTACATGTGAAATACCTTGGTATACATCTTGATCGAAGGCTCACATGGAAATACCACATTGACTCCAAGCTAACGCAAATGAAACTTAAACTAACTCAGATACATTGGCTGGTTGGTAGAAACTCAACCCTCACCCTAGATTGTAAACTTTTAATATACGTCGCTCTTAAAACCTATATGGTGCTACGGAATTCAGCTATGGGGTACTGCTTCAGCTTCTAATGTCGAGAGAATCCAACGAAGGCAAAACAAAATTTTACGGTTAATAACATCGGCTCCATGGTACATAAAAAATTCAAATATACATCGTGACTTAAATATGCCACTAGTGACTGAAGAAATTGCAAAAAACGCTGGCAAATAGTTAACAAAACTCGAGTCACATCCTAATCCGCTTGCCCGTAATATTTTGAACTTTACTGGACACATCCGCCTAAAAAAGAGGGATACAAGGGCTCTTATTCACAGCACTCCAGATGGGACTTCCTGAAAATTCTTTTATTTTTTGTATTCTTTCCTTTTGATTATCAATACTTATGTATTATATATAACTACTACTAAGCTTATGTCCGACACTGGTCGGGCTTAATTATATTTTTATATTTAAGATTTGAATACTTATTGTTAGTTCATATATGAAGATACAATAAATAAAAAATCATGTATTAAAAAAAAAAAAAAAGACACTTTCAGAGCTCAAGCGGTGTGCCAAGTTTGATAGGAATCGGTCAAGTGGAACCACTTGAAAGAGCCTTTCCCCGCCCACTTTTTTCAATACAAGATTAGTAATTTTTCAGTGCTGCAGGTGTGTGCCAAGTTTCGCAAAAAATATGTTAAATAGAATGATATGAAATACAATTTTGATTGTGTCATTATCAGGGAAACCACAAATATACTCTAAGAAAAGTGTTTTATGCGCATTCGATATGCACTAAAAACTCAAAAATATGCTTTTAACAATAATATAAATTGATTAATTTGAAAAAATATATATACGTATATGATATATTATTAATCCAATACTTCAATAACATTTGCGTGTACAATAAGACAAAAATAAAATAAGTAAAAAAACAATAAAAAATTTAATAAAGAAATAAAAAATCAATAAATTTTAATAAAGAAATAAAAAAATAAAAATATAACAGAATTAAGAATTTGGATAAATATTCACTTGATTTTTAAATAAAAATCATTGGCTGACACATCCAAATATACTTTTACAATCGTCCACTGATATAATCGGGCAACGTCCGTCACAAATAGCTAAAAACTAATTTTTATTGAAATTGACGTCCAATATTTTTACTGCATCGTCAAAAGTTGGGTAATTGTGGCGTGATTGGTTTTATTCAAAATACCAGTATTTAATAAAGACTTATATACGGCCATGTCACAGAGTTCAATTCCGTTCGGAAACGGAATAGCCGCAGTATAAATCAGCATACCAGCGCCCCCAACAGTCTGGACACACCTGACATATTCCCGTATTTCGTTTTATTTTTTAGGCAGCATCTCCTACAAAAATGGGGTGGATTGAATTCCGTTTCCGAACGGAATTGAATTCTGTGACATGACCGATAGTAAAGCATAATAAATAAGTCAAATATATACACAATACATAGAAATGAGATTTAGACGCGGAAAAATAAAAAGTTTGACCAACATATTAAAATTAAAAAAAAAAGTTCTATAAAGTATCTAAATATGCCTAAAAGCGTCAAATATGGTCCAAAAATCTAACAAATGCTACAAATATGCATGCTAGACTGAAATATGCAAAAACATGCGTTAAGGCAGCTAGGCCCACTAATATTTGCATTTGAGGTAAACAGCTCTGAAAGCCCTTAAATTTGTTCTTGATTCTTTGCAAAGTAAGAGCAAGCATTGATGTCTGTTGTGTTGTTGTTGTGGATGCTGTACTCTCATCGGTGTGAAAGCACAAAAAGCTCTTTATAATAGTTTGCACATTTTAAAGCTTCTTTAAAGGGTAAAATGTGCAAAAATATGCACCAAAAAATCAATGCCAAAATTCATAAAAAGTTCTGAAACGGATAAGTAGCTGATCTTCGCATTAAATACGTCACATAAGAAGAAACATGCAATTGCATATTTGCGGTTTCCCTGGTCATTATGGAGCCCAGTTTTGCAGTAATGGGATAAGTAAAAGATCATAAAATCAAAGAAAAAAATTAGTGGGCGTGTTGCCACCCCCTTTTGTTAATGGGGAAAATGTAAAGTACACCTTATCAGCCGAATTTTTGTTTAAAAGTAACAGAGTTATGAAGCAACAAACATATTTAAATAAACTACAGACGAATTGATAACCTCCTCCTTTTTTGAGGTCGGGTAAGAAGTAACTCAAATCAATATCAATATCTCTTGGTTTGTGATAACATAATATGTTAATCATAAATATGAATTCCTCAAACTTCTCAAAATCGTGTACCACCCTAATGTAGGCTTATTTTTCTAACTCTTGCTGTTGTGCGACTGCCAAGATGTTTGAATAATATTTGTTTGCTTGGGTTGAGTGTACGTGTACACATGAATTGAGCACACGTCCAAAATTTAAAACGAAAAAGAAATATTGTGTGTGTGCAATATCGCGTGAAATGGACTGTGTTCAGTTCAGTTGAATGCAGTGTGTATTTTTTCACCACGTCATTTGAATGCATGTTGTTCAACGTTACGAGCAATGTGTTGGCCTTTCTGCTATTATTATTCAGATTTGATCTTTTGTTTTGTTGTTTTTATGATTTTTTCCCCATTTCTTTTTTTGTTTCGGTTGCAATTTTTAACGCTGTTTGCTGTTTTCGTTCACAACGATGTTAAAATTTATGCACACAATCATCATCTTCATCAGCATCATCACTGGCAAACATTGGAATACACTGGAAAATGTTATTTCTGCTAATGGCCTCAACAGCAGCGCAACTCCAAAAAAAAACACCAAAAGAATAATAAACATTTTTATCAATTGTTAGATAAACATACACACACCAAGCTTCTGCGAATTGTTTGCTTGGATTTCTTTTATAAGTTTCGCACTCTCAAGTTTGTATCATAATAAAGGTAAGAAAAATGTGTCAGCAAACATGGGCAACAAACAGTCTTGTTTGAGTGATATGGAAAGTTGTAGAATGTTTAAAGGCAAGACTAACGAAGAGCATTAAACGTTGCTTGTCAGTCAAGTTTTGTAATGCATACAGAATCAAAGTCCCAGTTTAGATGATGAAATTTTGTTTGTAGAAAGTTTTACTTTGTGGACAAGAGGACAAAGAGGAATAATGAGAGGTATCTTGTTCGTTATTTCAACCCTGAAGCTAGTTATATGTATAATTGTATAAGAATTTTGGCAAGAAGAGTTTCGTCGTATGAACGCTAATGCAACTTTTAAGAATAAAATGGTAGAACGATAGGACTTCAACCGTGAAATTTTTCAGTAGTCCGCCAGTAATGAAAAACTGAAGTATAACAATAAATGTTACAGAGATGGCCATCTCTAGTGCCCACACTGATTTTACCAATGTTTTGTGCTTCCACTGTCGTTCTAAGCTCGACTCAAGTTTTCACAATATAAAAATAGACGTGGCGCAAAGAAGGTTTTGTTTGTTTACTCATAAACTTCAATATATATCTTGGTATTACATTAAACGTAACTGTCGTCAGATGATTTTGAGTAAACATGGTCGTTATAAATAACCTTAAAGAAATATAACAAACTTTCAATTTAAGGGCTCTTCTGACTGTTGGGACTGAGAAAACAGGGCGCATTTTGATATTTCATGCAAGTACAAAACATTTACATAAATATTTACATACATATATGTATGTATATATATGTGTACTAGCTATGGCATAGTGTTATATGGGAATTCTTAGTAACGAGATTTCGAGGTCGGTCATACATTTGACTTCGATAGGAACGCGCCAGGGGCCATTAGACTCCTGCTAGTAAATTTTGTACAAATTCCGCCTTTGTATGGGAGCCCCCTTAATGAGTCGAGATAGGGCATAGGTATGTTCGGAGGAAATGTTTAAGATAAAAAATTACTGTGGGTCGGTCTTACATTTTACCCCCCTAGGAGGCAACATAAAAGCGGAAAAAGCGGGGGACCACCTTAATGGTTGAAGATAGACGATAAGTATGTTCAGAGAAAATCTTCGTAATGAAAAAATATTGGAGGTCAGTCATACATTTGACTTCGATAGGTACGCCCTAGGGGCAGTTAGAGCCCTGCGAGTAAATTTTATAAAAATTTCCCCTTTGTATGAGAGCCCTCTTAAGGAGAGGACTTAGGCGGTTCGTGTATTTAAAAAAGATGTGGGGCGGAGAAAAATAATCGGTGCTCGTCATACATTTGACCCTTGTAGCGGCGATCCCGGGAAAGTTATATGATTTTTTGTATTTTTTTTTTTTTGCTTTTACCCTCAACTTTGAGCACGAAGCGGAGACCTTTGCCCCCATCTGGCCGCCACCATTTTTTGGCTCGAATATTTTTTTCCGAACCTCACAAAATGGGGGTTCTTGCAAGTCGAAATCGAAAAATCGTTAACTACGCCATACCTAATGTACACATACTAAACAATGAAAAAAGTCATATATGAACTTACAATTTTCATGGAGAACTCGCTAACTCCTTGTTTTTGTTTTCTAAGTAATCGAAGTAGAGGGTGTCTCAAAAGACTCCCTGCATACTGCGTAAACGCAACGATTCTTCTTGCTGAGTTTGTCCAGCGGTAACATGGTTTTTGGTGAGGCACTTAATTGCAGATTGGCTCTGTCAGTTATGATATGGATACCTCTGTTTGATATCCGATAAAACCATTAAAAGAGCAATGGACGGGCTAAGGTTTTATCGGATATCAAACAGAGATATCCATTTCATAACTGACAGAGCCAGTCTACAACTAAGTTCCACAAAAGTGAGAATTCCACATCTTCCCTTATTCCATAATGTCACAAAGCCCTCGATAGGCTTGAGCAGCACTCACTAAATTAGGTACGTGGACATGGGACTGATTCAGGCAACATAGTTGCGGATGACCTGGCAAAGAGGGGAACCCTACTCAGAGTAGTCGATAGCAGCAATCTCTGTAGCCTCCCACTATCATCCTGCTGGAGACGCTTCGACGCTGCCTTTATAAAATCAGCTCAAGACAGATAGCGCAATGAGCACACCTGCTTTATAGCGAGAACCCTTTGCCTCACCTTAACTCCCACAGAACTAGAAACCTCATGAACTTCATTAGGAAGTTCTTGAACAATCTCCTGGCCACAATGTCCGGCCACTGCACTTTCGTAACTCATGCCAAACGTATGGGTCTCCCGTAAAATGATTACTGTTTCAGTTGTAATGATGAAGAAGAGGAAGAAAGTATCTCGCATCTCTTTTGCTTATGTCCCGCACTGGAAGACATCCGTCTGCTCTTCCTTGGCAGATTATCCTCCAGTAGACTATTCGAGTTATCGGAAATAAATTTCAAAAATCTGAGTCCTTATAATAGGAGTAGCAGCTAATATGGCCATTGACTCCCCCTTATGGCGTATGTACACACATGAGCTTTTTCCTGGCCCTGTCCAACTTACAGGGATGGACCCTTAACTTTCACCTTATTATCAGCAACCTGCTAACCTAACCTAAGCTAACATAGTTTAGCGAAATTTATAAATAAGGTGCCAATCGCACCTCTCATTCAAAAATGGATCAAAAAATATATGAGTTAATCGGGGAGACTAATAATGGTTGCATCAGTGGCTAAGTGGTAGCGATCCTAGCCAATCAGTCCAGAGGTCCTGGGTGTTTTCCGCCGACTAGCTAATCGCTTCGCAGGTTGTGTTTGTTAAAAAAATATGTAAAAAAATTTTTAAAATTTTGATCTGTCTGATATTCCCAAGCTTTCATTTAGGAAGCGTGCAAGTCTTTGCAACAAGCGAAGATCTTTTTTACACAGAAATATAAAAAAAATCAATTGATTCAAGAACGACTTCCCTGGAAAACTGATCTTCAGAAGAGGTAACATATCCACTTAACAGACTTTCTTGGCACCTATCACAGGTTCTATCTCCCGAACAAATTGTTCTGCGACTGCATTAAATGAGTGCCACCAAAGTGGGGGTTTGAAATTGAATAATATTAGCGTTTTGAGAAATCTTTCAATCTTTTCAATTCTTTATTTGCATATAATATATGTGGTTATGAAATTACAACAGTTTTCTTAAAAACTTTAGGAAGATTTATCCTTTTCTACTTAAATATTAAATAACAATTATTTTATATTCAGGTGGATGTAAATTATATCAAATGGAACGAGAAAATTTTCAAAAAAGCTTTATGAACATTTTTTAGGGGGGTTTTAGATAAAATTCGAAATCTGTGTATAAAAGAGTTTTCAATTGTCCCGATAAAGGCCTTGCTTATTTTTTAATCGATCAAACTTTAATTTGATTCCCTATTGAAAATGCTTAAACTCATAAATAATACATATCGTCACATAAAATCCAAAAGGCCGTACCAACCAAAAACTTCAAAATAGACTTTTTGATCGATTATGATGTGATTAACCAAAATATATATTTCTTTAAAAGCTTACTCACATATGGTAAAAAATACCAATTTTATTCATTATTCAATTTGGCACCTAAAAAATAAATAGTTAAAATAAAGTTTTTTGTTTCTCCTGTAAGAAAGTAAAAAGTGCACTTACAACCTTTTGGATTTTAAGTGACGATATATATAATTTGAATTAGTGCGTTAAAAAATTTTAAACTTAATTGTAACAACTCTAATCCAACAGTTATTAATTTGTCAGTACCAGGTCAAAAATTCTTATGTGGCAACACTGTATTCCTGCGAAAGCAATGTTCAGATGTTGTTGTTTTTTAAAATTATTTTTAGTTGTTTACTTCTTACAACTACAATTCGAGCTGAAATAAACTCAGCCAATGTAGGAATGGTAAAGTAAGAAAATAAAAACATATTGATTAATGAGTTCTTGTTTCAGCAATGATATTAGTTAAGCTTCTCATTTGTTTAAATGAAAGTTCACCATAATATCTGGTAGATCTAACATATTTTTGGGTAAAGGTTCCTTGAATATCTGCATCAGCAATTGTAAAATATTGTACTTAACAAGTAAAATAATAACTTGAGATAATTAGTTAGTTAGCAAATGTTAAACTAAATTGAATGCCTATATATATATACAGCCAAATCCCGGTATAACCAACGATATAATGTCAGGCCCATTCGTTGTACCGAGAAATTCGTTATATTGCAAAGTTGTATTTCAAGTGTAATTTTAATTATTATTTTAATTTATTTTTGCATTTACATTGCTGCTGTAGATTTTGTTTAATATTTTTTGCCGTTCATTTACAGAGCACACATTTATCCTAGCAAGTTTTGTTTTTATTTTGAGATTTTTTCTTCATCTTTCGTTATATCCAGTATAAAAATAAGAAAGTATTCGCTATATAAGGTTTTTAATGTAAAAAATTTGGACGTTCGTTATATCGGATTTTCGTTAAAGCGAGATTCGTTATACCGAGTTTTGCCTGTATATGTATTTGAACTGATTTTTAGAAACATTTACTCAGCGGATTGATCGGTATTTTACACACCCAGAAAAAAGATTGGTTGGAATATGGTTAAGCTTTCGAAATATTAGTTGAATAAATTATAATTCAACTCACGCTTTAAATTTTCTATAAATACAAAAAAACAATCCATGTTCATTAGCATAAGAACACAAGTGGTTGGTTAGACCAACCGATCGTAGGCTTTTATCATGACTAAAAAAACGAATATGATGAACACAACCGAATAAAATATTATGAATTTGATTTGATTACCAGATACTAAAAAAATTATCTTTCCAAAACTTTTTTCAATATAAAGACTATTAATCGGATGTTGCCAATTAAATGATGATTAACTGCGGTCAAGGTTTCTCAATGATAGCTTTAACAACTGCTGGGTACCCAAACGTCTATGAAATGGAGTAATGCATGTTTTCTTTAACACAATGTTTATACATACATACATACATACATATGTACGTAGGTATATGCATATGCATCTATGTAAATATATATGTATGCCTTTCGCTAATATCTGTTTTGAATGGACGGACAAATGAACAGGAAAGTATCTAACCATTCGAGTAGTCTGTAAGTGAGTCAGACTTTGGGGTTGTTTTTTTACCTCTCGTTGGTTGTATACATTGTTTTGTATTTGGGCCTATTTTTATTTTGTACACTTTTATTTTATTTTTGTTTATCAAAAGTTTTCTTGTATTTTTTACTGCTGTTTGGTATTGTTGGGTATGCTGTTTGCTTCACGATTCAATTCATTTTCACCATGACTCATATAATGATTTATCAAATCGCATATAGCGTGAATGCCCTGTAGGAAATAATAACATATTCAAGTAACTTCAATTTCTAGTGAGCATTAAATTAATCAATCGTTTGGATGCTTAAATAATATGATATAAAAAGACTTAATCCAAACATGCGAACCAGTTATTTGTTTTTTTTAAGAAACATCCATATAGTTCCAATGCAATTTTTTTATTCAGAAAACTTTTTCTGTTTCTGTTTTTTTTTTGCATGTAACATTTTCTTCAGCAGCACCGTAAGGCCTTTTCTATTAAAAACCTGATTTCATATTATGGTTAAATGATTCTCTTGTCTTTTCTTTTGCAGCTCACACCTAGACTTGCATACACATAAGCTAGTACAGGGCTGTTGTGAACTCTTATGTAAATTAACAAACAAACCCCACCTTTATAGGAACTCAGTATCGTTCACGTAGTCTCTCAAACTTTTCCAATACCTCTAAGGTGGGTATGTCCAGTAAAGTGTCATCCCCAAAATAACGGGATCTCGGCTGGGCGAAAGCTGGACGATGACAAAGGACGTGCTCCATTGTCTCCATGTCCCCCATGCGTGTCCTGCATTCATTGTCATTGGTGGCTCCAATCCGGTAGAAATGAGCTCGTAGATTAGACTGCCCCGTTAAGATGCCGGTGTGGCCTGGCACCCATGCCAGACGAATGTTGCCATATACTGTTTAATCGTTTATTATATTTTTGTAGTCTAAAACGCTTATTCTTACGTTTGTGATTGCCCAAATTGCCCACTTGCTGTCATTAAATATATTGAAATCTTTTGCCCTAATTGTCACACTGATCCATTTTAACCGTGATCGCACGAACCTTCGGCTGGAAGGCAAGCGGAAGTAAATCTCGATCTCCGGTTCTTCTATTAAAAAACCTAGGCCCGTTCTTTCTCCTAGGTTCGAGCCATCAGTGCATCAGCAAACTCCCAGGGGTGTTTGTTCCAGGATTCTATTGACCCAGGAGTGTCTTTCTGGTATCAATGACTCACATTCAGTTATAACTAGTCTCACGCCCAGTCGGACCTTTCCAAAGTCTGATCGTATACGTTCAGTGACGTCCATATGTATGTTCTGATGGGAAAAGGCACAGGGGTTGGTGTCTATATCTTGGGAACGAACATTCGTAGTTCTTTCAGACTGCCGAATGAATGCAGTGTTTTCCAGGCTGAGATCTTGGCGATCATCAGGGCTACGGAGCTAGTAGACAGGAATCCAGCTAAAGGTGAGAATGTAACCTTCTACGTCGACAGCCAGGCAGCGCTAACAGCTTTGAAGGACACAATGTCAAATCCAAACTTGTTAGTGACTGTAGGAGATCCCTCAACTTTCTTAGTGATAAATATAATGTCAGACTATGTTGGGTTCCTGGCCACAGCAGTGTTGAGGGAAATGAAATTGCTGGTAAGAATAAGGTCGGAATGAGATGAGGGAATGTCAGACCGATCGGTGAAATTACCGATAGCTCATTACTATAGGGAACTCAACAATTTGGAAGAAAGCAGGACCAACAATTCATGGCGAGGTAGGGAGGATTGTAGAGTCTCGAGGGCTATGTGGCAAAAACTTGACTCAGGAATATCCAAACTCCTACTGGACATGGATAGGAAGGCGATGCGAATCGTAATAGGCGCAATGACAGGCCACTGTTCGGTCAGAGCAAGAACCTGCATTTAGGAAACTGGCACTCCAGATTTTTGTAGGATGTGCGGGGATGAAGAGAACCAGAAACAATTGAACATATTATCTGTCACTGCCCAAAGCTGCAACATCATAGGCTTAGATGGCTGAGTAGACGTTTCTATGAGAGCATTACTGATATCGGGAACTGTAAACTAGAGGACATCAGGGGGTTCATCATGGGAATTCGGTGGCTAAATGAAGGTCACTTCTGTCAACAAATAGGGGGGTGGGGGTAAATTTTACTTGGTCAACAAAAGGGAATCACAATGGACCCAATTGGGTCTACGAGTGGAAGTGCGGTGTAGCACCACGCTTCCTAACCTAACCTAACCTATGTTCTGATGATGTGGTATGTTGTCATGCCGCATCCATTCCCCATCACTTGTTGTAGCTTTGTAGCAAGAGTTGCTTCGTATCTAATATGAATGTCTATTGGTTGGACATAAGGCATGGTATGCAAGCCTTGGTGGATGAAGTTCTCATAAAACCAGTTATACCTAGGCAGCTCATTCGTTGAACCTTCTCCAAAATTTTAGTGTTGCACTTGCTACCTGCTTATTATCACCATACTACCGATACCTATGTTAGAATCGGTCTGATCACATTCCTATAGATCCAGCGTGTCGCAATAGGGCTAAGTACCCAATGGTCCTTCTACAGAGACACCAGCAATAGTTAGCCTTATTGACTCTTTCCTTTATGTGATGTCTCCACGACAGTTTCCGATCTAGGTTCACTCCTAAATATACTTGGATATAAAAACTTCAAATTATTGTAGCTCCGTTTAAGGGCCCCTGGAGAGAGTGTCTAATCCAATAACCAAAAAAAGAATGTAAAACATAAGTTTTTCTTTGAAAAACAAGTTAATTTACCAACTAACGTAACGTTACAAAAAAGTAGACTTTTCTGTGGAAATGCCCATACTCGCTTAGCAAAACGTACAGATACATATTCCCTTTGGTGACAACGAAGCCTCTGTGAGACCCGGAAGGAAACATAAACTTCTAAGCTTTGGCCACTTTCTTATAAATATTTCTGAAACAAATACATCTGACGATCATATAGGATTTCTCACAGGGTTCTTTCTATACAACACTCGCACGGTCTTTGAAAAAAAATAAACAAATGTGTGTGTGTGGAGGCGAATTGAGGCCTGTCAGGGGCCATCTTTTCAATACAAGTCATGTGTAAAACCTTTTCGTTAGTATGTATTGTTGTTGTTGCTATTGTATTTCATGAGATGATATTTCCAAACCCCTGCTTTGTGATGTTTTAGTTTCTATTTAATTTTTTTCTTGCGTTTTGTACCAGTATTTTTGTTAAAAATTTTCGTTTAGTCATCATCATTTCTACCACTTTTTCTTGTTTTATGTACTTACTTTGTATTTGCTGTTGTTGGTGTTGTTGCTGCTGCTGTTGCCGATGTTGTTGCTTTCATATCCATATATTTTTCTAAGGTCTGTGTTGTTTCAAGCGGCAAAATCTCACTTTAATTGAAGTGTAGTCTTGTATGTCTGTATTTGGGTTGGTGGGGTGGTGAATGCTGGCTGTTTAATTTTGCTGTCACTCCAACTGCTGTTGAATCTTGCAACATTACAAATCTGCGTAGAAGAAAAAACAAAACAGTTGACTAAATACAACAACTGAAAAATAAAGAAGAAAATTCGAAGCATCGAAGGAAGGCTTTTGTTTTTAGTGAAAAGTTTTTATAGCGCTATACGTATTATGAATTTGTTTTTTTTTATCACTTTTGTATTTTACGCTTCAGTACAGTGAGATCAAACCAAATCAGATGAAATGAAATGAATTGTATTGACAGTAGATATTTTAGTAGAACAAAAGGCCATATTTTTAAGATCTTGGATTTTTTTCATTTTAATTAATAAATCGTCAAACAAGTGGCTTTTGGTATGATGCCATTTGGAACACTTAATACACTTAAAATATATAATGAAGTATTAATTTCGTATTACATGCTTGAATGGCAGCATTGAACGATTAAAGCAATAATTCTTCAAGTCAAGGTAGATGTTATCAGATCAAATACCTATAAGGATATAAAAATTCTACCAAATCAATATCAAGTTTGCTTTGTAACAAATAATACGAGTATGAATAGAAGAATTTAAAAACACGTATGGTGGCAGTGAGTTCATATAAAAATTATTCAAAATACGCTTAAAAAATTAAAATTTAACCTTGACATTTAACATTAATGTCACTTTCCAAAATGTATGGAAATGGCCATAAATGATTCCTACCAAATGATTCCTTCCAAAAATTGCGCACACTTTATACGTTCGTAATGGCTCCATATAAAGATAAAAAAGTGGGTGGGTAACGTCCCTTAAAAAGAAAGAAAGTATAATATTTGATATATTTCCACTGAACCGATTCCAATATACAACTTCGCACACACTTTGTTGTTTTTACACAATCTTGCATTCCATGAAAAGTAGCCGGAACCACATCTTTTTTTTTTTTTTTTTTCATATACATATTTATTTATTGTATCTTCAAAAATGAACTAACAATAAGTAATCAAATCTTAAATCTAAATATAATTATTAGGCCCGACCAATATCGGACATAAGCTTAGTGATAGTTATAAATAATACATAAGTAGTGATAATCAAAAAGAAGTATTTTTAAGCAGTCCCATCTGGAGTGTTGGGTATAAGAGCCCTTGTGTCCCTCTTTTTTAAGCGGATGTGTCCAGTAAAGCTCAAAATATTACGGGCAAGCGGATTAGGATGTGACTCGAGTTTAGTTAAATATTTGCCTGCGTATTTTGCAATTTCTTCACTAGCTAGTGGCATATTTAAATCACGATGAATATTTGAATTTTTAACGTACCATGGAGCAGATGTTATCAAACGTAAAATTTTGTTTTGCCTTCGTAGGATTCTCTCGACATTTGAAGCTGAAGCAGTGCCCCACAGCTGAATTCCATAGCACCATATTGGCTTCAAAAGCGACTTGTATATCAAGAGTTTGCAGTCTAGGCTGAGTGTTGAATTTCTGCCAATTAACCAATATATTTGAGTCAATTTAAGTTTCATTTGGGTTAACTTACGAGTCAATATGATATTTCCATGTAAGCCTTCGATCAAGGTGTATGCCAAGGTATTTGACTTGAGAATGTTGAGGAATATTTTGATTGCTGATTCGAATGGGGGAACAGGTATCTTTTCTTAGGGTAAACGTTATATGAACACACTTTTGTTCATTGACTCTAATTCTCCATAAGTTCAACCATATTTCAAGCTGGGTAATGTGTGCTTGGAGATTGCGGGATGCCTCATCAGGATTTTTGTGAATACTCAAACAGGCTGTATCATCGGCAAATGTAGAAGTGTGGATGTTATTGCTCACAGGCATATCACAAGTATATATTAGATACAAGACTGGCCCCAGAATACTACCCTGTGGCACACCAGAAGATATAGATTCGGGTACACTCATGAAGTCTCCTTCCACAACAGTAAACTTTCTATCGAGAATATAACTTTCCAAAAGCTTTTGTATATTTATTGGTAGGTATGTCTTCAATTTTAAAACTAGGCCTTTGTGCCATACTTTGTCAAATGCCTGAGAAACATCAATAAAAAGGGCAGAACAATACTTCTTTTCTTCAAAAGTCCTCCTTATAATTTGAACCAATCTATGCGTTTGCTCAATAGTGCTATGCTGACTTCTAAAGCCAAATTGATGGTCCGGGATGCACCCAGTATCAGCTAAAATTGTGGACAATTTAGTCATGAGCAGCTTTTCGAAAAGCTTTGAAATTGTTGAAAGTAAGCTTATAGGCCTATATGACTCAGCCTTGGTAAGATCTTTGCCTGGCTTTGGAATCATTTTAATCTTGGCAAGTTTCCAGTTATGTGGAAAATACTGCATTCGTAAAATGGCATTAAAAATAAATAGCAAAATTCTTATTGCAATATGAGGCAAGTTCATCAGCATCTTGTTACTAATGCCATCAATACCTGGAGCTTTCTTAGGGTCGAGTTCAGCAACTATTTTTTGTAGTTCATGCATCTTAAACCTTAAGGGACGAGGGGGTAGAGAGACTACACTCGGTAAATCGGCAGCACCCGTACATGAATTGGGAGTGAATACAGATTTTAAATGCTCAGAAAATAAGTTACCTTTCTCACTATCGCTTCTTGCCCAGCCTCCAGTCGAAGTACGCAATGGTGATTTGAGATCAACGGGTCTTTTAAGATTTCTAGTAGCGCGCCATAAAGAGTAATTAGATGTTGACGTTACATCAAGACCTTCTAAGTACTTTTCCAGTAATGCAGTCTTTTCCGACGATAGCAGCTCTTTGAGTCGTTTAGTACATTCTTTAAGTCTGATTTTATTTAGGGGTGATCGGTGTTGTTGCCATTCTCTTCTAGCTCTCCTTTTTTCACATACGAGACGTTCAATATCCGTAGAATAAATTCTATTAAAGCCATTCTGCGGATAGGAAGTAGTGGCATGTTCAGCAGCCTGTTTAATATATTCGGTAAGATTGGCAATATTAAATTCAATATCATCAGGTGATCTTAGCTGAATGTTTTCTACGCAGTGACTACTAATATATTTTTTGAATCCTAGCCAGTTGACCCTATTAATCGTTTTCGCATATGAGTTAGTTAAATCACTCCTTAGTGGGTTGAAAATTGTAACTATTGTGGGAGAGTGATCGGAGGACAGATCTACAGAGCCCTCTACGTGAATTAAGTCCCTATGGATATTTTTCGTGACGCCAAAATCTATAACATCTGGAATTTTTCTTACGTCAGTAGGCCAGTAAGTAGGCTCCCCACTCGAAATGACATCTAAGCCCATTTTTGAAATTGTATTAAACAACGCTCTACCTCTAGGTGTAACAAGACGCGAGCCCCAGTACGTATGTTTTGCATTGTAGTCACCAGCTGCCACGAAACAAGATCCAAGCGATTTGTAGAACTTCTCATACTGATCTTCGGTAACTGAAAATCTGGGAGGTGAGTAAATTGATGATATCACGAAATTCGAACAAAAATTTTCTACGAAAATATTCGTAGCTTGCATATATTCTTCACTAACGTTCTCAAGGATATAGTGCTTGAGTCTTGACTTAATTAGAATTGCTGATCCACCGCATGCTCTCCTTCTCGGGTCCTTTGAATCATATAGAGTGTAACCATTTAAAGCAGCTTCTCGAAGTCAAGTGAGTCTCAGAGACCATCATTATATCAATATTTTTTTCCGTGAGGAAGTGCTCAAGTTCATTTTTATGTTGGCGAATGCCGTTTGCGTTCCAGAAACATAATTTTAACGTGTTCATGGTTTGTTGACTAATGCTTGAAGCAGAGTATTCTGCATTCTCAGCATTTCTTGCATCATGCTAGTCATATTTGTTGTAAAGTTGTTTATAGTTAGCACCAGATTCTCAATAGTAGCTTCAAGACGACTAAAGTTAAAGCTAGAGTTTGCATTCGTTGAATTACTTGGCGGTGGAACATTTTGTGTGGGAATAGAACTAGTCTTAGCAGCATCGGCATACGATACACGTGAAGTTACTAGTTGGCTAGTTTGAGGAAGAGTGGCGGAGTAAGCATTTGCTGATTGAACTGGAGCTAATTTAGATTTTTGACCCATAGCCTGTTTAACGAAAGAATATACACGGCATCCTCTGTAATTAGCGGTGTGATTTTCTCCACAATTACTGCATTTTTTTTCAGCTTGTACTTTTGGCTTGGTACAGTTAGCAGTACCATGCAATTCACCGCAGATAACACAAACTGTAGGTAATTTGCAGTAGGTTTTTGTGTGGCCATATTCTTGGCAATTATGGCACTGTACGGGACCTGAACGCTTACGTGGCTCTTCAACTGTGATTTTTCGGTGTAAAAGGTATTTTAGACTATAAATTGGGTGCGTCTCATTTTTTTTTAACTGTATATCATTCGGCTCCAGTTCAACACGAAATAGAGGCTGGGGAATCTTCTCTCTATTGATTATATTGGTAACAATTTTTACTTTAAATCCCTGTTCGATAAGTGCACATTTTACTTCTTCAGGCTCAACATATGAATCTATGCCCTTTAATACTATTTGTAGGCCTTTAGCACTCTTAAGTTGATATGTATAAAAATTTGTTTTATTTTTTTCAAACTCACTAACAATTTTTCGGAAATCTTTTTCATCATATATTTGGATTTTAGTTTCATCAATATTACCTCGTTTAATTGGAATGATGTGAAAAGTATTTTCACCAATGGTCGACAGTAGATTTTTTAGAAGCGCGTTTGAATTTTTTTCTCTCAGATAAATAGGTGGTGGCTTGAAAGACTTTTGCGATGATGCGGCGGGCTTGTCGTTTTTGTCTTGCAATAATGAAAAACGATTTTGACGATTGATAGAAGATGTGCTGTTATCCCTAGACATCTTTGGGGCGGATCCAATTTTAGTAGAATTTGGGCTTCGCCCGCGCTTTAAAATGGTTATATATCTGTCCATTCCTACTTGTACCTTTGGTTTTGTACTACATTTGTCTTCAGTAACAACTTGTTTAATTGTTGACCACGAGTCGGAAGCGGATGATATCGCTGAGTTAAATGTAGAAGTACTAGGCAATAATGTCAACGATTCACTAGTTGGCATTGGACAAAGCGAAGTTGATGGCTGACGAAACTGTGGTTTTGTCGTTAGAAAAAGTCTATTATCAGATTTTTGATTTTTATTAAGAGCTTCAGAACTCACAGCAAGATTATTATCAGATTTTTTATTTTTATTGTTATCATTATGAGCATCAAAACTCACAGTAAAATAGGCATTTCTGCCGTTAGAACTCACTTCACTATTTTTTTCCTCTGGGGTACTCATAAAGAGTATTCCTCAAGGGTATTTTGTATGTTTTTTTGTTTACGGTTTTTTTTTGTTTTTGTTATTTCTATATGTAAAAATATTATCAAAGCAAAAAAATCTTTTTAAATTAAAAAAAATTTATATGAAAAGCAATCATTGCTTTGGGTGATTTTTATAAACACATCTAGGGCCATGTCTATAGAAATGGATGGAGCCACATACATTAAATTTGGTAAAATATCCTCTTACAGAGGCGGACAACTCTGTGATCGCCTTCCACTTGGGAGTAGACAGAAATTCATAGCTTCCTGTCTTATATCAAGTGTACTCTGGTAATATCCGATAAATATTCCTTCGTCTGGCAGTTGAAGTGTGAAAATGCACAGTAAGAAACATACTGAAAGTCCCTCGCCTTGATGCAGCTCTTGATTTATTTATTCTTTAAACTCATAACATTTGAATTCCAATCTACTCCATCTACAGCACAATAAATCAGTGAATTAAAAATTCAAGGTTGATTTGCCGCTTCAATTTTTTTTAAAGAGAAGTAACTCGCAGGCAATGAATGTCTACTGCTACATTCTTTAGGAAAAGGATACTATAGAGAAGATACGTGATGAAGGAAGAGATAGAGTAAAGCTTCATTCTTTTACAACTCTGCTTTTTTGCACGTTTTTTTATAATAATGCGGTAATGCAGCGCCTCTGGTGTTAATGAGGCGTATTAAATTTTCGAAGCTGTGTTTAGTAGCCATTTTATTGGTTAATTTATTCGCCGATGATTCTGCTATACAATACCGACGAAGGAAGGGGATGGGAGATCTTACATTAGGATTATTATCCGCTGAAGCCGGTGTAGTTCAGTAACAGGTGACT
Organism: Tachina lurida; assembly: GCA_944452675.1. Classification (NCBI taxonomy): domain Eukaryota; kingdom Metazoa; phylum Arthropoda; class Insecta; order Diptera; family Tachinidae; genus Tachina; species Tachina lurida. The sequence continues at coordinate 35,706,414 of OX101754.1, read as the reverse complement.
ATGCCTTCATCACTTGAACTTTCCTACAACAATTGACACAAATGGACCCTAAGCACAACAGAAAAATGCGTGGTGTTGTTATTAAATGACTGTCGGAAACCGGGCCCGAACCCAGGACCTTCGCTTTTATAGTCAACGTGGTAACTACTTCAGATAAGGCCACCCTCAATATGTGTGAAGGGCGCATACTGTCCCGTGGATTTCATTCCACGGCTTGTCTCGCAATGTCATCAATTGTTTTATTTTTTTTCAGAATATAACCCATCCATTCTCATTTGTAACTTCGTATTTAGATACCAATTTGGCCGTTGCTTTGTAATAGACCATAGACGGCTAATTGACATGGTTATAGGCAAGAATATATGAATGATTTTGCCCTGACAGTGGCTTATGAATTTCAGGATGGATTAGATGGTGGGTATTGCTGCATTCCCTGACTTGCAGCCATTCAGCAATGTTGCCCTCACGTTCGAATTTAATAGGCTTAACTGTGCTTCTTCTTCGATTTTGCGTATAATCTTCAAACAGGGTTTCCGTCTTTGATTATTGTTTTTTGAGAGCTCTATTTTATCGATTAAACTACCCAAGTAATGGGTCAACATTATCGATTGTTTGGTATTGCATGTGAAAACCTTGTGTTTTCTATGTTTATACGTATGCTTTTAGTGTTTTTTTATGCTGATCTTTAGACCCACTCTGGAGGCCGGTTTCTGAACTTGCTCCAGCTTAGCTTGCATATCGGCAAAAGTATGGGTTAGCAAGGTACTTTTAGAAAATAAAACTAATTGAGATTGTTGCATTGAGATTGTTGTTTAAAGAAACCGGGTACGCCAAACAACTTTTCTGCGAGTTCTTACCTGCACCAAAACAGGGTGGCTACACTTAATTAACATTCTCTGGGTACTAAAGCGAATTCATAACAGGCATCCTCATTTCAGCAGCTGATGATCAGCTGTGGGTTTCTGTGGTGTCAAATCAAGCAAAACATTTGTAAATTTTTTGACAGCACTAACATGTTTTTTTATGAAGAGTTGCATTATATACCAAAAGGAGTTCAATTTATTGAATTCGCCTTTTGCCAGAAGCTAAGTAAAGTACGATTTATGTAAACACTAGTCTACCAGCAGAACTGAGTTTTTAGCAATATTTTTGGAATTTTTTTTTGTGTGGCATTGTAGCTTCCTCATAGCTATGATGCCAGCAACTTGCCTGTAATATATACAAAAAACAGTACTCATCTTTAACAATTTGTATGTATTCTTACAGGAAAAAAACCGCTAATGAACTTTATTACACAGCAGTGAGTTTCTATAATTAAGGCTTGGAGCCATACATAACGAACGCACAAAAATCCCAGACCATTTGAATTTATTCTCCTACTTTTAACCTTAACCTATACGTACATATATTACCAAAAAAAAAAAACAAAAGAATAAATATTATTTCATAACGTTACAAGGGGGAGTAAAACAACACAACGTATTGTAGCCAATACTTAAATAAACATACTTGAAACACTTCATATACAATTCTGATAACGTAAAAAGTTTCCGTTTTCATATAATTAAGTAGTTTGAAAGTTTGCGCTTTTTCATAATTTTTCTCCGCTAAATGGAAAACAATTAAGTGCCTCGTATGTATGTCTGTTATCATGACCCAATGACCAGGAAAGTATTTGTTGGCAGTTTTTCATCTAGAGCAAATGTTTCATTTTCAAATTATGTATTTCAAGTTCAAAGGTTAGAAATTTAAATTTCCTTTCGAGTCCATTAGCTATTAATGATAACGAGCAGCTAACGCATAGAATTTGAAAAATATACCCTGCATGAAGGAAATGAAGTAATAGAAATTTCACCCCCAACCACCAATCAACGGCTGAACATAATACACACGATAAGAGATATGCAAGTATGTAAGTAAGTATATTCCTGTCTATGGAATATTGAATAAAATTTTGTGTACTTATGAATGCAATTCATGTATCTTCAATAAACTGTAATTATGTGAAATTGTAGTACAATACTCGTACAAACTGTAGAAGATATTGAACGTAATTTGTGGGAATTGGAAAACTTGTATGAGAGTGAATGTACAAATTTTAGATAGAATGAATATTGCAACGTATGTTTTCTATGGATATATTAAAGTCATCATCAAACTATGTATTTTAATAATCGATATACGGGGTGGTTTAAAAAAGAACGACACAACATTACAGATGAAACATTTCAATAACATCAAACTTAATTGTAAATATTCTGACAAGCCCTAGCAGAACGGAACAACATGATGTTTTCGAAGGCCACCACACACACCTCAGTTGATGTGGTGTCAGTTGATGCTAAATTTAGCTTTATATACATATTTTTCAGTGCAAATTTAATATGATAATTGTTTTGATTCATAGTATTACAATTTGCAAAAACTTATTTTGTAATGAAAGCTCAATTTTACCATCTCTAATTTGCAGTAGTCTTGCTATGGTTATTTATTATTTACTAATTAAGATTTAATCAGACGTACCATACTATAATGCCGCAACCATAAATATATTTAATTTACCTATTATTGCTGCCATAACCATAAGCAGCTATTTATGTTCTCATTTGTTTATTCATTTCAAAAGTGCAACAACAAATATGTTTAACCAGCAAACAGCTGTTTGTGGCTACGGCAAAAAATTCAACTGGTTATGGTTAAGGCGTTATGGCGAGTCAACTATAATCAAACACAGTGTTGCTCATAAGTTTGGTTCTAACAGCTGTTTTGTGTGGTTTTAGTAAGGGCAAGTTTGATCAAACTTTGATGCACATGCATCAGTTTGAGACTTATGATACATTACAACAAGAAACAGTATTCCAAAAATTAAAAAGAATATTGGGCCTTATCACGAGTGTCGTACTTTGACTACGACGATTTTTTATTAGACTAAAGAACATTGCTACATTTTTTCTTTAATCTAGTACAAAATCGTCGTAGTCGTAGTCGAAATACGATACTCGTGATAAGGCCCATTATATTTTGCATTTACTAAATTCTTTGAAAAAATTAAACGTTAATTAAATTATATTTTTAAGGCCCAAATTCACAGTCATTAGTTAACTAATAGCAATAGTTTAAACAATAACATTTTAATCACAGCTGTTTGTTTACCATTAGTTAAACCGCCAAATGTCAATGTTAACAAATAGTTAGATAACAGCTGATTCGTTGTAAACTTTATTATTATATTGTTGTTTTATGAAAAATTTTAAACATATTTCACACATACGTTGTCAATAGAGTTTTTTCCCCGGACTTTTTCATTTCCTGCGAAAATGAGAAACTTTTTAATATATACCGGGATCCCGCTCCAGAAAGGTTTAACAAAATACTCAAAATGGTATTGGATAAACGTCGTCTGTAGGTGCGTAGGAGCTAATTGAAATGATAGGCATTTAAAAAAGTGCTATAAATTGCATATTGACCGAAAACTTGAGATCTGAGCAAGATGGGTTCGCAATAGAACAAAAACAGCATCGTAAAGATGTTTCAGTAGTGTCTATGGCGCTATTTCACGACAATAATGCCGAGTTTTTGAGTTTTGAGACACATATCCATCACTTCACACAAATTAAAAGTCAAAGCATTGAACTGGAACGGTGATTGGGAAACCATAACTTTTTGCAATAACAAGCCTTTGTAAATAGAAATGATAGGAATTGGCACAACTTCCGGATCGCAAGATTTACATTTTCATAACTTCTTTGGAGTGACTTCTTTTTGCTGGGATGTTAGTGAGAATCGCATTTATTAACACAATAATTTTAAAAGTTCCAGTTAAAAATTTTTACAATAAAAATTTTAGAGTATTTCCATATTTCAAAAGTTATGGGTTCAAGTCTACTGAAGAGTTTCTCAACCAGAAACGAAATGGACATTGCTTAACAACAAATTCTTATTTGAGTGAATGTGGTTTTATTTGAGTGGTACTTTACAAGTGCATGTATTGTGCAGGCCTTTAATATTCAGCCATATAATACAGAGATCTGTAGAAACCACTATTATGTATAGTTTGCAAAATGGAATTCCTGCTAGGATATTAGAACCCTATAACTAACTATTTAAAGGACGTGGTAAAGCCTGCATCTATAACGTGGGGAGGTCGAACAAGATGCTGAGCAAGTGTCCTCGCACGGCTATCTGGTTTGTACGGGTTAAGAGTAATATTTGACGAAAATGCAAGTGCTTAATATTAAATATAACTGAGCATTAGTACAATTTATAATTTTTGACTTCAACTTAAAAATATTGATTATTTCAAGATAACATATTTTAATATCGAGCTTAACGTCAATACTTATACATATGTATGTATGTAAGTTAAAAAATAAAAATTAAATAAAAAATTAACACTTTGAGACAGAAACCCTCTTCTTCGTTGATGAGTGGTATTTACTTCACAGGCAACTAACTTACTTAATAATCCTGTTTACAATCAAATGTCCTTGCAAGCCTGAACTATTAAAAAGCAAAAGTTGAAAAAAATATATAAAATTTTCGTGATTTCTGAAAGAAATTTTCCATAAGGAAAATGGAACGACGCACGTCAGGCACGTACAAATAAGCGTTAAGTGGTTGTAATTTGAGCTTCAAAGGGTATTCTGAGCAGGCAGTATTTGTAAAAAGGGACATTTCAACTGTGACTGCTGCTTTAAATAGCTGCCATTACGAATACCAAACAAAACTATACGAAAGGATCTTTATAAAATGCATACAAAGTATGTATGTACCTAGAATAAAAACTAATTATAAAGAAAAAATAAACATTAGGGATGAAAAAGTTCAATACTATTATTTAGCAAAAGGGAAGAGGGCGATATGGAACCTTTTTTTGTCCCTTTACTGCTGTTTAAAAATAATGATGATGCAATTGCTGCAAATTCCTGGTTTGCTGTCTTCAATAAAGCAAAAACTATAATATTTTTAACACAAAACTATTTACATAGAAAGCACACGCTCTAGAAGATTCCAATTTATAGCATCAAATCTACGTACAGACATATGTATATATATACATATATATTTTCGCCTCCACGTGGACAACATTATCTTAAACATTTTTAATCTAAGGGGAGTGTATGTATGTACATACATACGTATAAGTACATATGTATATAAAATAACAAACCATTGCAAGCTGACAGATTTGAAGACTGCCAGATATGTTCAAGGCAAACAGGAGGACATTATCATAAAAACACTGCCAGGATATTTAAACAAAATTGAATATTAAATGTCAGAGTCACATCAAAAATTAAACACACAAACAGGAGGGTTACTTGGCAAAAGTGCACACACAAAAATAAAATATCTTTTATGCTTGTGCAATAAAAAGTAAAATATAAAATGTTAGATTATAAAACGGCTTGATAAGAGACGAATGCATTAAACACCCAAAAACCAAAATTAATGCATGCCATTGAAAGTATAAAAAGAAAGCTGCCTGTATAAAAAGAGAAAATTGGTTATTCATCAGTATGATGGTAAGAATACGTACTCGTTTTTACGCAGCAGATACAACATAAATTGCTACGTAGTAAAGTCAATTGTTTCAGGCATGAGGGTTGCAAAACGGATTGAATAAGTAAGAACTAAAAGACAAGGATTTACGCAACTTCTTATTTAATTTCTACCAAAATTTGACAATATTGGTGGTGGCAGCAATTGCAGCTTATATTTATTGTTTTATGCTGTAATACACCTGACACTTTAGATGCTCGACAATCTGATTAAATTATACATTGCCATAGAGTCATATTTTCCAAAATTCGATAGTAAGATAAAGAATTTAATACATCATGGTCCTTATCGTGGTTGGCGTATTTCGACTTAGACTGCGACAATTTGTCACACATTAAAGAAAAACTGTTGAAGTGTTCTATTACAAAAACGTAGTAGTCTAAGTCAAAATACGCCAGACACGATAATAGGGCATATATTGGGTGTGTAAATTAGAAATGCGGAACTTTAAAAATTGTTGAGCATTTGTACAATACCAATTTATTTAAAGTATTGGACATCGTTTACTTTGACCTTTTTCCATCTTTCAGTTTTTATGCCAAGAATGCATCTAATCTATTTCAGTGAAGCATATTCCAATTTCCAATTTTAAGTGAACCATATGAAAGCAGTCTGCATTGATCGGAGGAAGTTCTGGACTATAAGGCGAGTGAGGTAAAATGTTATAATATTTTTTAACTGTTCTTGCAATATGTCACATGTTATAAATGGACTTTTTATTTTAGAGTATCATAACTTTGAGTTGGCATCACTAATTTATATGAGCACTCATTTACGAGGGTGGATCAATAAGTTCGTGAATTTCTGAATGAAACACAGTTTTTTTTTTTGCAAAACAAAAACTTATTTGTCAACATAATCTCCTTTTAACTCAATACATTTAGTTCAACGTTTCTCAAGTTTTGTATCCCTGCAAACAAACTAGGATTTTTCGGCAGGGATAATACGGCGGATGGGGACCAATTCGTAGCCCAATTCATAGAATTTTGCCATTGAGACTGCACACGTGTGCACTCGTGCATTCTGGTCAATTGCGAGCCAACTCGGCACCCATCTTGCAGACAACTTTCTTAAACCTAGCTGCCTATGGCATCAACAATCTCACGCACTTTCACTCTTCGATCAACCGTTCGATCGTGGCTTTTTTCGATATTTTCGGGTGTGATGACCTCAATTCGCCGTCCAGAACATTTAGCGTCATTTGTACTTGTTCGACCACAGCGAAAGTCAGCAAACCACTTTTTTAACATTGAAATCGATAGAGCAACGTCTCCATAGTATTTATCGAGCTTTTCCTTGGTATAATTGACGGTTTTTTTCGCAAAAAATTATGTTTAGTGAGCACTCGAAATTCACTTTTTTCCATTTTTAGAAAAATACACGAGGCTGTGCTTTTGAACAGCTGTTAAACGGAAAGTAAAGACGACACTTCCTCAAAATTTGACAGTAGTCTATTAACAGGTGGTACTTGATGGGAACAGTGTTGCATTTCATATAACTGCGAGGGAAGTTCGGAAAGTCACGGACTTATTGATCCGCCCTCGTAACAGCCGATATATATTTTTTTATTTTTTATTTTTAAGCGGAGTAACACTCAGACAATCAATGCTTACTACTGCTATAGGTGTTACCTTCTTTAGGAAAGGTATAGTGATAGAGAAAACAGGTGGTGAAGAAAGAGATAGAGGAAAGCTTCATTGTTTTTTACAACTCTGTTTTTTGCACGTTTTTAATAATGCAGTGTTGCAGCTCCTCTGGTGTTAAATGAGGCGCATTACATTTTTTTGAAGCTGTGCTTAGAAGGCATTTCACTCCGCCGATGACTTTGCTACACAGCGAACGAGGGCGCTCTGATGTCACATTAGAATTAGTATCGTCGGTATAGTTCAGTGACCCGTGACTATGCATTTATCACTTAAACTTTCATACAACAGCTGATACAAAGGGACACTAATGCACATCAGAAAAGTGCATGGTGGTGTTATTTTTAATGACCGTTGGATACTGGGACCGAACCCAGGACCTTCGGATTTTCAACGTGCTAACTACGAGTACTTCAGCCAACGTTTTTAGTTTTTTAGTTTGTTTGGAAATTTCATTATGAATCGACTTACACCAGAGTAACGCGTTCAAACTGATGAAATTGTTCATCCAAAAAATTGTTCTATTCGTCAAACGCATCCTGAACTTCTTCCATTTTCCGATGAAGCCCATTTCTGGTTGAATGGGTACGTAAATAAGTAGAATTGTCGCATTTGGAGCAAGCTTTTTTCGAAACACCATTACATACACAGAAAATTACTGTTTGGTGCGCTTTATGCGCTGGCGGGCGCAACAATTGATTTACTCAAAGAAACTTTTGATAAAAAACTAATTTCACGTAATGGCCCAATTAATTGGCCACCAAGATCGTGTGATTTAAGCCCAATGGATTATTATTATTTTTTATGTTAAGCCACTACTGTCTACTTCGATAAGCCACAAACAATTGAAAACCTGGAAATCAACATTCGAAAAATTATCGGCGAAATAAGTTCGCAAATGCTGCGAAAAGTTGTTGAAAATTGCTGTTCCATATTGCGCCTTCTACGCGCCAGCCGTGGTGGCCACATGTCAGAAATCATATTTACACATCCTTTTCATAAAACCCCGTTTCATTGATATTAAAAATATATTTCCTTGTTTCACTCTATAAAAACACCTTTTATTATGTCTTCATTTCTGGTCGCATATTTTGTTCCGTACAGGTCTTCTGTGATCGTCTGGCCCCATTTCGCCAGCTCATAATAGATGAAATACTTCTGGTCCCGCCAAACATAACCTTGTTGTCATGGCTTTGTCGGATTGGTTGATTTACATGGCTGCGCGCTACCTTCAAGCAATCAAGTAGATATGTGAGATTACGGTTTTATAATTGCCCCTCTACTCGTCCGTGTCCCAAACTAAGAAAAAGGCCTGAATCACATGCTAGAGCCAGTGGTAAGTCGCAATAGATATAGATTTGTGGTACTGCATGAAGTCACCCACACCAATCTGTTGTATCTCCTTTAGATCGTATAGTGTGTGTTTTCCTAAAACTTTGCATTGTTTTCGTTGTATGCAATTCCAGGCTCTCCCTTACCCTTGCCTCTTCCTTGTCCTGTTTTTTATAGTTTCAACAGAATGATTTATAGCGTACGGCCAAAGTAGCACCAGAGTGCCGAACATCGATACGCTTCTTATACAAATGAATATCTTTCGGTGGCATTGATTTATAGGGAAGACTTACCCCAATAGCATATTTGTCAGTGTCCCGCACACCAACTGCATGATCTTCCTATTTTTCTTTACTATTTCTTTTTTGAGCGTTTATAATGGCAGTATCGCCATCTTTTCTTTCACTACATGTGCTCAGTCTGTTACCGCATTAGGGGCATCCATAGCGAATCTAACCTTGGCTAGTTCATTCGCCTGCTCATTGCCGATGAAGTTATTAGGTGTAGGAGACCAGTTAAATTTAGTGTCGTTCGGATGGCATAGTCTGGATAGCAAAAGCTTACATTGACTAACTAAAATTGTGGAGATTGCAAGGGGCTTAAGCGTAAGAAGTGCTGTTTGACTCTCGACAAAAATGCCGATTTTTCCCTAAGCATTTCTTTCGCATAACATTTTATATGCTTCTTTTATACGGGAGTGTTCTGCAAAACGCGCGTTTTGAAATCGTGCGATTTTCAAAATCGAAAAACAAAGTTCTACTGATCGGACGATTTAGTGCATTCGAAGTTAAATTCGAATAATATCTCTTAAACATCTAAAACACTAAAACCAATTAAAAAGCTGCAATAAATCAACTTTTTATTTGAACTCTTTCCTGGAAATTAGGCGAATTCAAAACGTGCGAGTTACAGAACACCCCTGATAGGCAGTATTTGAGCCTAAGATAGACTTTGACTATAGGGAAGACGGTACAATAGCTGTTCACCCAGTCCATTTGCGAAAACTCCATAACCAATGCCGCAGATCATTCTTGATTTTAATCTGGTTGTGTGGAAGACTTTGAAAGTTTTATCAATGTCCGTTTTCCGTACCATGTAGTCGGAGGATTTTTAGGTCTAGAGGTAGCCGATTTAAAATTTATGCGATAAGTAATACGAAAGTACATAAATTCGATTTTTTTTTAAATACGAGTAAATTTTATCGCAACTTTTTATTCGAATAAATTTTATTTGATCCATTTATCCGAAGTAGTTTGTACGTTTACTTCAATTGAAGTAATGATCGAAAGAATAATTTTGTGAAAATAGCTTTTATTCAAGAAATTTTATTGTAATAATTTTTATTCGAATAAAAAATTTAAACAATTTTCAGCTGTTTAATTAATTTTAATGCGAATTTCGTAATATTTCTGAATTGTAATTGATTGTAAAAAATTTCTGTTTGATTTGTCAACTTCAAAGTAAAGTCAGTAGTTTGTAGTTGTTTATTATTATTTTTTATTAATTGTATACATAATTGAAAAAAAAGGAAAAAGAAAAAACAAAAAAACAGAAAAATCAAAATACAATTTACTATATCCTGAAGAAGTAAACCAAAGGTTTACGAAATATCGATCAAAAATAAAAATATATAAGAAAAATATATAAAATTTACGGACCTAAAGCTTAAAGAAATAGTTTTATTGAACATATATAAAAGGTCGAAAAATTAGATAAACAATTTATTAACATTAATAAAACAATAATATCATACTGGGACATCTTTTCCTCAAAATGTTTAGTCGGAATAATATTATTCTCCACAGAGATGTTTATTTAGGCAATTTTTATTCGAGCTATTTTCTCTCAATTTTCATTTGAAACATATTCTTTAAATAACTTTTATTCGTATAATTTGACAAAAAAAATTTATTTGATAATTACTCGTAATTATTGAGTATGGATATATGTACAAGTGTATACTCCTATATCTAAGTTAATTTTATAGGAAAACTTTTAAATTTCTATTCGAATACTTAGTTCGTTGGAAAAAATGTCCCTTCAAACAACTTTACTTTAATTTTTCTTATTCGAGCTATTTCTATTCCAGTAATATTTAATCGAATAATTTTTAATCGGCTAATTTTTATTCGAGTAATTTTCATTCAAATATTTAAGTCTACCAAAAACTTGCTAGTAGTTCCAATTTTTAATCGACTAATTTTTATTCGAGTAATTTTCATTCAAATACTTAAGTCTAGCAGAAACTTGCTAGTAGTTCCAATTTTTAATCGATTAATTTTTATTAGAGTAATTTTCATTTAAATATTTAAGTCCAGCAAAAACTTGCTGGTAGTTCCAATATTTTCGCTTGAATATTCAGCAATTTTAACCTCATTTATTATTGTTTTTTTTTTCATTCAAGAATAATGAACGCTTTGTTGCGTTTAAAGTGGGTTAAGTGTATGACTTACTTTCATACATACACTTACGCTTTTTATAAATTTTTACATGGAAAATACTTACAAAGGTAATCATCAGTATGAGCAGTAATGCTTCAGCTAAAGAACAGAGGGTTGAATTTGGTCCTTTTGTGGTGATGTACATACAACATACATACAACATCTATTGTGTTGGTGTTGTTGCTTTTGTTGCTTACAATCTAAAATAAACAAAATTGTTTGCCTAGCAACAAGCTTATTTTTAATATTTATGTTAACTTGAGTTATATGTATCTGCAAGTATACACATGTGTATATATTGTATATATTTTTAAATTGATTCCAAATTGAAATACCAAATAAGGTACGAATAAAACCGATATTGTTTTCATGTAACACTCATCTGTTTGTTGCTGCTGCGATGCGAGTACATACATAGAGCACTTTTACGTTTTGAAAGGAATAAGGAAAAAAAGAGGGTTGCAAGTTTTGTAAATTGTTTGTTGTTGTTGTTGTTGCATGTTGCTGCTGCTATTGTAGTTATTTATTGCATGGTTTCCGCACAGGAAATGGAAAATTCCATTCATATTTTTACAGAAAATATTTTATTTCTATTTGTTTATTTTTTATTTGTGTATTAATCTGAATTTTGCTTCCTTTCGAAAATATTTCAAATATGCCAAATATGTTTTACAGCCACATAAATATGTATGTATGTACATATGTACATCAGGTTAATTTAATATTATGCAAGGTACGATGTTTTTAAATTACTTTTGAAATGGAAAAAAATTAAATTAATTTCAATACATACTTTTTTTAAACAATTTCGAACTCAATTTTAAATCTAGAATTGTCTTGCTAGATTTCTTTTACAAACAATTCAATAATATTGATAAGATACTGTTGCCATAATATTACCTTACGCATTGTAAGTTTCATTTAACGAATATACAAGCTCATAAATTATTCTTTCATGACCTTGTGCTTTAACTGATGATAAATAAATTAGCTCACGCTTTCAAATATTCACGTTACAATTACTTAAGTTAACGTTTCATTTGATTGATTTTTAATAAATTATTTCATTCAAATAAAGCACACAGATACACAGAGAAAAAACTGCCTCATAGAATCAAGAAGTTTTTCTCTATGAAACGTTTTTAAGCTAAGGGGTATCCCAGCAGAAAGAAGCGAAGATTTTTTTATAGAGATTCCTTCTTGTTCTTATGTGGTAAATCTTATTAATTTTGTCAAGAAGAAAACCACATAAAATCAAGAAGAACTCTTATTATTCACAGCTTTTTACTCAATTTCCGTTATTTTTGGCACCAAAAACACAATCCATAGAGAAAGACTTCTGGATTCTATTAGGTTTTCTAATAATTTGTAAACTAAAGGGATTTCTTATTGATTTTATTAGGTTGCCCTCTTGATTTTTTTAAAAAGGTTTTCTTCTTGATTTTATTAGGTTGCCTTATTGATTTTTTCAATAAGATTTTCTTCTTGATTTTAGTAGATTCCTATATGAGTATGTGTAAGTCAGCTGATTGATTTTTTTTAATAAGGAAATTTTCTTGATTTTATGAGGTGTCTTGTTATTTCATATCTATAAATAGACATACAGACAATTTTTTCATGATCCTTTTTATTTTTGTATAAGAATGTTTGCACAATAATTTCAATGGTTATTCAGGCTGCTTGTTAGCACATTGGGTAGAGTGCTTGTCTATCAGGTAGAAGTTTGCTGGTTCAATACTTGGTGAGTACGTTAGTTAAGAATATAACATAATGTGTATCTGTGTATGTATAAATAAATAACATCTACAATATACTATATACATACATATATGGTATAGAATTTAAATGAAAATACATAAGCACAGAGAATAAAGACGCAATTTTTTTTTATTTTTTATTGAAAAAATCAATAAGATAACGTCATAAAAACTACAAGATTTCTTCTTGATTTTTTCAAAAAGGTTTTCTCTATGAAATTAATAAGATTTGCTTATTGAAAAAAAAAACATATAGATTTCTTATTAATTTTGTTCTATTTTATGAGGTATTTAGTAGGCACTGTTTTCTCTGTGTAAACGTTACATAAACCAAACTTAGATAAACTAATTTATATGATTCAAAATACATCACACAGCAAACTTGGTTAAACTAACTAATGTGAAATAGTTAAACAAAACTTCATTCAAAACTTTTTAAAAATAGTTAACAAGTAGAGTTAACTAATTTTGTGGATGAAATTGCCATCATCAATACAACTTGTTGAAACAATGTTTGTCTGGATGCATATTTGTAGGAGCACCTGGAGATGATCAAATAAACTCATCAATCACATATTTGTGTCACCCAAAGTCATATTTTTTTCGGCTACACGTGCGCGTTGTCGGTAATGGAAATCAACAAGTTTTAACTTTTTATTTGATCGTATCGTATTCAGGTTATCTTAGGTTAGGTTAACCTGGGTGGTCAAAGACCTCGCATTGACTGGGATTGATCCTTAGCGATACCAGCAGATGAGAAGAGAACCTGTAAGTATGGCAGCGTAGTTCGTGGCGCCTGTATCGAAGGGCTCCCACACAGATTTAGCAAACTTTAGCAATCTATACAGTTCCACTCTCGATAAAGTTCAAGACTACGAAAAGTTTGAGCACCAAGACAGTTATATCTAGTGCGGCTTAGAGCCGGACAGTGACAGAGTGGATATTCTATTATTTCAATTACCCCGGGTCCCTTACATTTCTTGCAGTTACCGTCAAGTATTCGTCTTATTTTGACAGCACACGAAGCCGTCCAACAGTGTCCAGTTAATACCCCCACTAGAAGTTTGCAGTTGCTTCTAGTTAATGATAAAAGGAATTTAGTCGATTTGGGATCATAGAAGTCTTGCACGCCAACATTTCTCCGCTTCTTCCCTCATGTTACGAGTCTATGATCCCTTTCAGGTGTTGAATTGGTTTTCGGACATATACCGTTTCCTCAGCCGGTAATTGTATTCCCCTTTCGGCCAGCGTATTGGCCATTTCATTCCCTCAATTCCCATGTGTCCTCGGACCTAGAATATATGTACTTGTCTACCAGCACATAACCTATTTAGGGCATTCATACACATGAGCATAACAGAGTAGTTGCAGTCAGCTGAAATTGCTTTAATAGCTGACAGTCATACACGCGCATTCATGGCTAGAGGGGCGAAGGCTAACTCTGTTGCCATTTTGGCTGCACAGATTTCCGCCTGGAATATGCTACAGTAATCAACGAAGTTTATAAGATACCTTTATACCGAGCTCCGGATAGTAAACCCCAGCTCCCACCCCTCCATACATCTTTGAACCATCAGTGAAAAAGTTGAAACTAGAACCACTTAAGACTTTTAAGATAACCTTCTTCCCTTATAGTTATCTGTGGTTTGGGAAAAAAGTTTATTACTGGAATGATGTAGTCCGAGCTACACACCATGTCTTCCAACAATTTACTGTGATTAACGTACCTTTTCACAATGTATGGTTAAAAGATAACAGAGACTTTAACTGCAAGTTTTGTATGAAGAACTGTCAGTTAAAGTCCACGTTAACTCTTAACCATACATTGTGAAAAGGGACGTAAATGATCTGTACGAAATTTGTACTGTTGTACTAAGTCGGATAACGGATTTGCATACCGCGTTCAATGCGGCACTACACAGTCAAAATACAAATACTGATTGACGTGTTTATTTGACCGCCTCCTTTTAAGAGACAAGCATATGACTCTCATACATATGCATTGATTGACGCGTTTATTTGATAGTCTCCAAGGCACTTTACACATTTGAATTTACTCTTACAATGGCTATCCAAACAAAGCCCATTAAAATTTTAGTATACCGCCACCCAAAGGAGCGTTTATTAATTATTTCTTGTTCTGGAAAGACTTGGTCCTTTAATATTTAACTTCTTCCTAACTAATGTTTTCATAATATTGTGTATTATCTCGTATTACAGTTTGCCAGAATACATGGATACTTCAAATTTCAGGAGGAATGGAGGGAGAGATTTGGACTAACAAACCAGTAAACTAACAATTTAAGTTGGTTATTTCAAAAGTAACAGCTAAAACTAAATAAATTAGTCAACAATTAAAAATTTTTTAACCGAACCACACAAATTGGTTATCTTCAAATCTTCAATACTTAATTGTGCCAACTTGTATTACACCGTCTAACAATTTTCATTTTTTTTTCTTTTTGGCAGCAATGCGACTATATACACATTATCTAATCTAGGCACTCAACATAGTCAAACTGTGTACTTGATTTTTTCATTTCCTCATCTTTTGTCATTTTTAAATGACTTTACATTTCGTAAGGATGCTTTTTTTAATTTTTTTTTCACATTAAGATAAAATATTTGTTAAGCGATATTGGTATCAAAGAGACGGGAAAACTCTGTTGAATATTATGAAAATATTTACTTTATTTCCCCTGAACAAAAATATTAAAAACGTGGCTTTAAAAAAATCCTTGCATATTCCTGAAATTTTTACACATAAGAGACATTTAGAAATTCTATGTTGTAGCTTTTATCACTTCGTTACTAAAATCGTATCGTATTACTCTTGTAGTTATCGTATCGTTTGAGTCTGGATGTTAAGGCTCAGTTACCCGACTGTTATGTAAAGCAACTGCAACGTAGGAAACAGCTGATCGATATTTTTATATTAAAAGTAGGTTACGTTACATTACATCTTGATAACCATTTTCATTCCTTTGCATATAACAATATCGATCAGCTGTTTCATGCTGTTGCAGTTACTTTACATTACAGTCGGGTAACTGAGCCTTTAGTTAGTAAAAAACGTGAGGCTGCCAACGAATGTGTCAGCTGTTATTGTGTTTCTCTTTGTTTTATACATGTGTGTGTATGTATGTAAGCCAGAAGTTGACGTTCGTCACGTAAAATCTGTTTTTTGTAGATTTTTACGTAGCAAACGTTGCCAACAAATTTTCAATAAGCATGAACATGCTTATTAAATGTTACGAATTTTATCAGCTGATACGCAACAGCACGATACGATTTCAGTAATTCTAATTATAATGTTTAAAAGTATTGCTGCAAAATGAAGGCTGTCACACAGTATTATCTATTAGATTAACCAAAAAACTAAAAAAAAATAATTTTATTTTAACTATCAAGCGAAGCGCAATAAGTATTGGTAGTAGTTTGTTTATCTTAATCACAAAAAAAATTGATTATAAGCAATGGAAATTTCTTCGATTAATCTTCTTTATATTAAATTTAATATATTCAACTGTCGATGTATGTTAAATTAACCAAAAAATAGTTCGTAAGCATTTGTGCTGAAGAAAAGCACGGTGGCACAGAAAATGCAGCATATCCCCAGCCATTCTGAATTAAGTTAGCTTGTATTAAAAATTCTGAACTAAGAAAAAAACATGCAGTTGCTGCACTAGTTCTAAATAATACCATCTACATATAGCTTTCTATTAACTATTTTTTAGTTTTATTATTTCCCTATTTGGTTATGATTTCTTAAAATGCGGCATAGTCATATAAAAATAAATTTTTTGGACTCATTAAAAAAATTAAACAGAGGGGTTCCTAAATGGGGTGTCTGTATCAATCATCCAAGGGGTCCACGCGTAAAGAACCGAAAACAGAATTTTTAAAAGTAATGCCTGTATTATCCCGGTATAACGAACGATATAATGCCAGGTCCATTCGTTATACCGAAAAATTCGTTATATCGCAAAGTTTTTTTTAACTTTTTTTACTGTAGAGATGATACAATACAATAAAAACAATGTGTGCAACTTTTTTTTTTTAAATAAGCTACCAAACAAACTTATGGTACCGCATCTTTTGTTCCAAAAATGCTTCTGTAGATTTTGTTTAATATATATTTTTTTTGCCGTTCGTTATACAGAGCACGTTTTTATCAAAACATTCGCTATATAAAGTAGAACTAAATGTTAGAAATATGATGCTAGCAAGTTTTTGGTTTTTATTTTTCGATTTTTTCTTTATCATTCGTTATATCCAGTATAAAATTAGGATATTATTCGCTATATAAGGTTGTTAATGTAAAATATTTGTACGTTCGTTATATCGGATTTTCGTTAAAGCGAGATTTGATTTGCCTGTATATATATTGGAATGTGCAGTCATCACAAAATGATAAAAAATACTGAAATAAAAAGTTTTAATTTTATTAACTGCGAATATTACACATATTTTCTCTCAAGCAACTATGACTATAGCCGATTCCAACATGCATATTTCGTTTAGGCGAAAAACTAAAATACACTACAACTAAAAATAAAAAGGCACATACGTATCAAGCATAATGACTCTCTGTCATACTTTTAGTCAGAGTAGGCTTATAATCAGAGTATGGACAAATAAGAATATACGCATGATACTCGAGGTATTCATTCATTATTCGCATCCGTATAAATACATGTGTGTATATAAAATGGTTTTGGCTATTTGAAAACATGTTTTATGTGTGTGTAAATATGTACAATAGCCCTGTATATACGCAGCTGTAGCCCATTAATACTCTGAGTATTTTTATAATTATGGCTCTGATTGTAGCTCATACAGTGTTTAAATTTTAGTTGTAATCGTTTGTGCTGCTTAATTTAAGAAATGTGTATGAAACTATGTAGTTGTTGGTTGTTTATAGTTATACGTATTCGGTCCAAAATTAATGCGTGTGTTTCTTTATATTTTTTTTCTGTACGCATTCATTGTTGCTTGACGGCCAATAAATACTTAACGAGTACTTAAAACGATACTTTTGTTATAATCTGGTAGTCATTTTGTCGTGTTGCGAACTCTTAGGAGCAAGAAGACTTACAGGTTTGAGTCACTCTTCAACATTTTTAAATTTTTAATAAGGAATTTGTATATTGTATATTAAATTCTTTGCAAAAAATTTAGTATGGAAAAAATATAATAAACCTTGGTATTGTACTCGAGCAATGTTCGTTGAAAAATATCTGCTACGTTAATGTGAATTCTCGTAATATAAAATCACGTTAACTCACGCTACAAATCAAACAGTCAACCATCACCATAATTATATTCGAGTCACATCTACATAACTTAGATAAAAAATCTTGAAAAAAATTATTATTTTTTCCACTTTTTAATTGTGTGCTACAAGTGCCATTTTGGCTTTAACCGCAATCTTAACTCCAGCAAAAAAAAAACAAACAAAAAACACACATTTAGTTTGTAAGAATTGTCATTATGCGCAATTATACTCGAGAGATTAAGAAAAATAACGTCCTGCTAAAACAGAAAAATAAATATAATAACAACTAACAATAATAATAATAAAAAGAACACTTTGTTCAAAAACGAAAATATTTTATTTTATTTATCTAAATTTTATTCATTAAAAACATTTTGAAATTTGGTGATACAAAAACCAAGTGAAAGATAAAAATTTAATTATACTTTAGAGCATTATTTTGGTTAACTTTTTTTTTTTGGTTACATACAGATTGTACAACAATATTAAAAAAAAATACGGAATAGAAAAGATTTTATACCTAGATTTTTTTAATGAAAACTCGGCCCTAATAATTATATAAAGGTGATAACAGTTGCCAAGTAATTCATCAATTTTGTAACTGTTTTTAAGTTTTTAATGGAGTTAAGACCACAAAGTGAGGTACTCGTATGTACATACATACATATATATGCTTGCTTGAGAAATTCTATGATCAAATAAGCAAATTCATCTACATTTATTATTGATAGTTATATACAATTCTAGAAAAAAAACAGACTTCAAGCAAAGATCTCATAGAAGAATATAAGAAGAATTACGTGGAATATAAAATTTAATTTTCATGGGCGTATCTTCGCCCATTTTTTAAATGCAAGATTGTGTATTTTTCAGAGCTCAGTTTGAGTGTGAAGTCTTGTCAAAATCGGTAAAGTAGAACCAGTTAAAATAAAAGATTAAATTTTAATGGGCGTGACGCCGCATCTTTTTTTAAGTGGAAGATTGTTTCTATTTCAGACCGCAAGGTGTGCGGTAAGTTTCGTTAAAGTCGGCTAAGTAGTGCCACTGAAATATTACAATAAATTTTAAAGGGCGTAACACCGCCCATTTTTTCAACTTTCAAATTGTGTAATTACAAGAACCAAATGTGCTTATAGAGGTTATACTGTACAGTAATTTTCATACTATACTATGCGAGTTAATTAAGCGTTAAGTCACTAAGCGAAAACTACTGTATTATATTCTGATGCCTTATTAGTCCACAAGAGTGTTTTGATTTTGTGAAGCAAACACAATATCGGAAACTTAAACTTCTCTACAAACATGCATGCATAAATATATACTAAAACATACAAGGTCCATTAATCGGTTACGCTGGGGAATAACTTGAGAGGTTGACTTAGAAAAAATTTGTTTTTATAAAGTTTATTATTTAGTGATTTTTCTCTGTATAAAAGAAAATTGAAGGTTTCCAGAAGGTTTTAAAAGGAAAGATATATATGTATGTATGTATATGTAGATACATATATGGAACTTTATTAACAGGGAAACCAGAAATATGCTCTAAAAAAACTGTTTTATGCGCATTCAATATGCACTAAAACTCAAAAATATGCTCTCAAAAATAACATAAATTGGTTTATTTATAAATGAAAATATATTTTTAATTCAACAACATTTGCACACAAATAAAATAAATAAGACAATAACAAAAATTAAAAGTGTTAAAAACCCCCGATATATCTAGAAAAGATGTGACATTTTCTAAACGGCTAAACCGATTTTCTTCAAACATGGTTAAGAACCATGTCGATCAAGTCACCTTTCAAACAGAGAAAACTAAATCAAAATCGGTCCAGCCGTTTGGGCTGTACGTGGACACGGACAGATACACAGACACACACTACAAACTTATAACACCCCTTTTTTTGGCCGGGGGTTAAAAATAATATAAACAAAAAAGGAAACAATAAAAAATGAAAAAAACCAATAGTTTGGGTTGAAGTTAAAACAAATTTGTAATACAATTTTTTTTCTTTGATACGATCGTAAAAATTCAACTTCAACTTTAAAAGAGATTATGGTACCAGAATTAAATCTTTGGAACTGTATTTTGGCCAAATAAGACAAGCTTTTTTGCTTATAATTGTTATTGCAATAAACAACAAAAAAATTGACCTAGATTTTCACATCTAATGTTCCTTCAACATTAACACCGATGAGTCCGTCACATATACCAAAAGGAAGTTTTTATTGAAACTAACGTCCGTAATAACTGCATAATAAATGAGAAAAAATTATACACTACTGACCAACAGATATGTATATGGCTTGAAGCGTATTAAAATAAAAAAGTTATACATATATAGTATCAAAACATGTCCTAAAAGTGTCAAATATGTGCTAAAAATTCAAAAAAATGCTAAAAATATGCATGTAAGACTGAAATATGCAAAAACATGATCTGAAGGGTAAAATATGCACTAACAAATCGATACCAAAATTCATAAAAATTCTGAAATGGATAAATATCTTATCGTCGCATTTATACGTCACACAGGAAAAAACATGCAATTGCATATTTGTGGTTTCCCTGTTTATTAACAATCATAACGATTATTATCGAATGAAAAACACTATAAAACTTTTAACTTTTTATGCTGTGTTTGTTGGGATAAAACATAAAAACAATATACCAAAAGCCAATCTGTAAAATCTTTCAACACTATATAACACAACAGCAATAGTGAAAACGACATCCACAACAACAAACTTATGCCACTTCAACAAAAGTCGTAACATTAATATTATACAGCAGCAGGGAAAGAAAAAAAAAGACTCGAAACAAGAGCCATATGAGAATTAAAGAATCGAATGATGTACATGGGCATGAACATATATGTATGTATAAGTACGTATGTATGTATGTATGCACATATGAATATATGAACCGCCGGCGTCCGCATAACTGATAATTAAAATTTTTGATGTGATTTGTGGCAATAGTTGGGATGTGTGTATTGAATTTATGTACGGGAAGAGAGATGAAAGCACTACAACAAAATTTATTTCGTTGAAAATAACAATTTTTTCTTGACTTTTCTTCAATTTCTTTCTTACAATACTTTGATAAAAAAAAAACAACATCTTCTTCGCTTTAAGATGTATACAATTATGTATGCAAAGTGTCTTTCAGTAAGCGCTTCCTAACTATCTCTATCAGTGTGAGATATCATCTAAATTTGATTTAATTAAATTTTTTTTAAACACCTAACCATGAAATCATGGCGGGCCAATGTCCGTTTTGTCTTTGCTGGCTAGCGCATATTCGCAAAATATCTAATTCACAGATTCTCCAGGCCCTCAAATTGCTCGTGTGGATTGTCCAATGTGTCATCAGCTATGTGGCACATAGCGCCCTTCTTTTGAAATCACATATTGTTGCTGTCCATATCATAAGGTTAGGTTAGGTTAGGTTAGGAAGGGTGGTGCTATACCGCAACTCCATTTGGGTTCATTGTAAATCCCTTCTGTTGCCCAGAAAATATAATATTTATCGCCCCCCCCCCCCACCCAATTTGTAACTAGAAGTGACCATATTATCCGTAATTGAAACAGCGAATTCCCATGATGAAGCCCCTCTGATGTCCTCTAGTTTACACTTCTCGATATCAGTAATGCTTTCATGGAAACGTCTGCTCAGCCATCTAAGCCTATGACGTTGCAGCTTCGGGCAGTGACAGATAATATGTTCAATAGTTTCTGGTGTCGCTTCATCACCGCACATCCTACAAAAATCTGGAGTGCCAGTTTCCCAAATACTGGTTCTTGCTCTGACCGAGCAGTGACATGTCAACACGCTTAACATGATTCGCATCGCCTTCCTATTCATATAGCAGTTTGGATCTTTCTGAGTCAAGTTTTGGCCCCCTCGAGGCTCTACAATCCTCTCTAGTTCGCCATGAACTGTTGGTCCTGCTTTCTACCCAATTACTGAGTTTCCTATAGTAATGACCTATCGGTAATTTCACCGATCTGTCACACATTCCCTCATCCAATGCCAACCCTATTCTTGCCAGCTCTTCGGCAATTGCATTTCTCTCAACACTGCTGTGGCCAGGAACCCAACATAGTGTCATATTTATCCATAAGCAAGTTAAGGGCTCTCCTACAGTCACTAACAAGTTTCGATTTGACATTGTGTTCCTTCAAAACTTTTAGCGCTGCCTGGCTGTCGACGTAGAAGGTTACCTTCCCACCTTGAGCTACATTCCTGGCCACCAGCCAGTGATGCCAACTATTTGCAACCCAAACGCGCTATTCCCCTTCTCAAAACGCGCTAAAACGCGCTAAGTTACAGCATTGTCAACTATTTATAGATAAAACGCGCTATTTTTCTGCGCGCTAAATTAAACTTTAATAAAAGTCGATGTATGTATTAGTAAATATACTTTTTTTAGCAACTCTTTTTCAGATTTTGCAATATTGCTTCTTCGAAATTATATCCTAAATAACGAAAATAATTTAATACAGAATCAGAATCACCAAATAATCGAAATCCTTAGTTTTTATTTTAATTTTCTTTAACAAACTTTGCACTAGTAACAACATACTCGTATAAAATGTCAAATAGTTTTGCGATTCAAATGATTTTTGTACTTCAGCTATAATAGATGCTTGATAAGTTATATACATTTTTTTGGTTACGAGTACGACTACATATTTGTAGTTGTGAAATTTAAAGATATTTGCCATTTACAGTATTAAAATGCGTTTTTAATTCTAGTCACAGGCAAGGGAATTTTATTTGCAACAGCTGAATCATTAACGAAATTAAAAAAAAATATCAGAGTTTTGGATACTAGACAATTGGTAAATTTATAAAAAAAAGCAGAAAAATTATATTACTGACTTTATCCAAAACGCGCTAAGCTAGCGTTTTTTTTATTAAACGCGCCAAGACGAAAAAAAGCACATTTGGCACAGTTAAAACGCGCTAAATATAGCGCGAAACGCGCTAAATTGGCATCGCTGCCACCAGCTCCGTAGCCCTGAGGAACGCTAAGACCTCAGCCTGGAAAACGCTGCATTTATTCGGAAGTCTGAAAGAACTACGCATGTTCGTTACCAAGATTTAGACACCAGCCTCTGTGCTTTCCCCCATTCTTGAACCGTCTGTAAAACCTGCGTTATCGGATTTGACCCAATATTCCCTATCCGGATTACCAGTGAGGGGGTTCTCCACATCATTAAATTCTGGCAAAAAAACAATTGGTAATCATTGACCCTTGCGACCGTGGAATAGGCGAAGTGCGCATAACGTTGTCTAAACAGAAAACCAATTTTGATGAAATGATTTTATATTCGTACCTGCTGATTTGGCAAAATATAATGAATAAATGACAGCCAATTCAACCATAAGGCCGCTTTCAACTGTCAAAGTTCGGAAGTGCCTATTCGAAGAGCCTTTGTGTGGCAGTATATGTGTAATTTTTTTTATCGCCCCCTTTTGCTCAACACTTTGCAACATATTGTGTTGCTGTTTCTTTTATTAATATCATGGATACTTTGCTTCAATATTTTTGTTTTTTCTTACAACATGGGCAAATAGAATTTATTTTGAACGAAATATTTTTTGTTGCTCTTTAAAATTTAAAACCACTAAAATCAGTGTTTTCTTCACATTAATTTAATAACAATTTATAATGATGTTGTTTATCTCCTGTTCTGTTTTTATTGCTTATCTAATGTATGTATGTAGCTGCAAATGAAACATTTGTCTTGAAGTGTTTAATATATGTATGTATGTACGTGCAAGGGCATTTGAGCTATAAAAAAAGTTTTAAATTAAGATATTAGGAAAAAAAACATGTAATAAGCGGTCAGCATGAGGAAACATTTTATTTCAACATTTTGTTTTTCATTTACATATTCTTCGAAGACTTACGATCTTGAGGAAAATTTGAACGAAAAGAAATACTGTGGTGATAAATCAGCCATTATTGTGTGAATGAATTACACAAAATTACCGGGCGCAGTATTTCAATAAACAACTACTCTCACTACTTAAAGTTGCTGACAGGGCAAATCACACAAAACTTTTCTTAAAACAAAAATTGTACTGTGAAAAGAAAACTAATTTAGTTTCGATTGTTTCTGTGGCAAAAAAGAAAAAGATGCTTTATTCGACTCAAGCTAAAATTGTGACAATGACTGAATTACAAATTTCCAATTTGCAGCGAGCCTAAGGTGAAGTTTCAGTTTATTTGTATATATTTCTTTTTAAGAAATCTGTGCTTATTTTACTTTAAAGTTTAAATTTTTGAAGATTATTTTCTCATTCGTTCAATTAAAAGTTGCAAATATTCTGCCGATTTTGTAGTTTCAAAAGGAGACTCTTCTGATTCAAGAGGATTATGGGTGGTAGGTATTTTTATATAATAATTTTTATCTTTTTCGGCAATGATTTTGCTTCATATGTGTTTCAAGTTAATCTAACAATTTTCAAATAAAATTTTTCCTTTTGAAATGACTTTATTTCACCTTGATTTACGTACGGTTTATATCAAAATGAAGAATCATGTTGAATTAAAGTTATTTCAAGTTGGAACAATATAATGTTTTTATTGAAATAACACAAAAAACAATGTTGAATCAAAGTTATTTCAACTTGAAACAACATGAACTTAATTTAATGTAGTAATTGCATTTCATTAATTATTTAACTTACGTGTCCTTAGCACAGGCAGCAGAAAAATATTTGTTTGTGCATAATAGGCTTCCCTGGCCAAGATTTGAGCTCGGAACTCATCGCGTGGTAGTGAATGCGCCTACCCCTGCAGCCAAAACAACTCTAAATATTCTTAATATATACCATCAGGAATAAAATTTTAATTCAACATTATTTAATTGATAATTTAACATACAGTTTATTTGAAAAGTTTTACTTAAAAAAATACAAAATACTTTGGACTTGTCTCCAGTATTAGAGCCTGCGATCCTCCGACTACAAGTCTAGCACACTGCCTACCAGCCAGCAGCAATTTGTCGGCTGTTAACAAACATCAAAATAAACAACAACAACACAAAAACAACTCACACAACTAAACACAAAAGTGCATTGCAGCTATGAACAAAGCAAATAGACACCAACACACTTAAACAACATATTATTTGTTGTAAATTTAAATCAAAATTTTTGCATGATGATTTTACATTGGTATTTCTGTGTATTTATTTTCAACAAAACGGCGATACATATTATATAAGTTGCACGGCTACCGAGATCTTGTAACTTTAGACCTCTTTTCTTTGGGGCTACGAGAAAGATAGGTCAATACCAATGACTTACAATCGTTTCAAGATCTTAAAGATGGAATTCATGAAGTTATCGAAAACATACACATGCAAATTTGCGATTTGGCGATGGAAAGTGTCATGAAAATAACATGTTTCTGCAAGCCTAGCTGTGGTGGCTGTTTGGCTGACATTATTGTCCATTATTCATAAATAATTAAACATTTGATGAGTTCGCTTAAAGATGAACTATAATAATAATAATAAACAACAATTTATTTATTTGTATTGCATTATTAAGAAAAATTGTGTGTAGTTAAGTTAAATTTTCATACTTTAGGAGTAACAATGAAAACGTTTTTGTCAACTAATGTGATATTTTTTAAGAACTCAAGCAAGGTTAACTTAGGATAGTTGGGGAAATTCTGCACTTTCCGTGGCAAAAAAAAAGTTGGTTTATGTTAATGTAATTTAAGATACAAGGGAGGGTATTTTTGAATTTCCCGCCTCTTAAATGAAATAGCAACACTGCTCCTGTCAACAGGCAACTGTCAGTTGACTACCATCTAAGCAAGCTGAACAAGCTGAAAAGAAAAAAACTGAATTTCGTGTGCTTTCATTAAGCATTATTTTTTACGGAAAAAAAATCAAGGCTAACCTTGATAATTACTATGGAGACTCTTCATCATCAATTTCAATGATAAAAAAATGGATTAATGAATTTCATTGTGGCCGTTCGGCTTAAACGTTTTGGACGCCCAGTTGAGGTCTCTATATCCGAAACAATTGAAAAAGTGGTTTCAATTTCGGATGATCCATTTGGTATGGGAATATTTTCCGCAATATATGTGCCGCGTTTGCTCACAATCGACCGCAAATGGGGCTACGAATTGCTCCCTCACCCGCCCTCTTCACCAGATTTAGTCTCGAGTGACTATTTCTTGTTCCCAAACTTGAAGAAATGGCTGAGCGGGAAGTAATTTGGCTTCAACGACAAATCATATTTTTCGGTAGGGATAAAAAAATTTAAGAAATGTTGGACTAAGTGTATAAAACTCAAAGGAGACTATGTTGAAAAACACAATAATTTTTTACATAAAAACCTGTGTTTATTCAAAATTTTACTGAGTTAAAGGCCCACCCTCGCATTTAGGGTATTCATTAAGCCACAAATAGCACACATACAATATACAATCGTATAAGCTTCTCCATTCCTGCTATGAATTCCTATCACTCGTATTTATAAAATAAATCTATCACCTTCAGAACTCAAAATATAAATTTTCTTAATTGTTGCTTTTCTTTCGAAAAATTAAAAAAAAATTGTTTTGTTTTTTACGAGTAATGCTTATGAAAGAAAGTTATCAATGTTCTTTTTAAATACGATCTATTAATTTATGAATATAATGCTATCGCTTTCATTACGAGTTTGTGTGGCTGCTACAAAACAGAATAGAGTCGATTAATGGTGACCCAAAAAAAGAATTATGCCTTTCTTTATTATCATTGTTACACATTATTTTAAACTGAAATAATAAATTTAATAAAAATATGAAGCGATAAAATAGACTTAAACCTTTAGTCAAAGCAACGAGTTCTATTTAAAATATGTTTTGTTGTGACTTTAATTGTTATTTTTTCTTGAGTCTCAATTTTTTTAACAGAAGTAAATATAACATATTTTTCCTGGGTAAGGCAATTTGTTGCAGTGAAAAGTAGTTTTTAGAAGCTTAAGGACCTCAACGTTAACAAATAATTTCGCATAATGGAGCAGTAAATCGGTCTCCAAAATAACGTGAATAAACACCTCCGGACAATTGTTGGCGGGGCTAATCTACGGTCATAAGTCGTAGACATGTGACGTCCTGGAAGAATAAATTCTTCACATTATCACAAAAGACTTCGGTTGATGCAAAAAGTTATGAAAATTTATTACTTTTCAATTTGATTTTCTTTGAGCCAGCCGAGCTGCGCATTTACCAGAAAT
Organism: Tachina lurida; assembly: GCA_944452675.1. Classification (NCBI taxonomy): domain Eukaryota; kingdom Metazoa; phylum Arthropoda; class Insecta; order Diptera; family Tachinidae; genus Tachina; species Tachina lurida. The sequence continues at coordinate 35,679,139 of OX101754.1, read as the reverse complement.
CGTCTTCAAATAACAAGTATTTATACAAAAAAAAAACCCCCCGACTGCGACCAACTTTGAACCGCTGAATACTCGTATCGTAAATGGTCATTTGAAATGAAAAATCATAGAAACATAAAGATGATTTTAAAATACCTGGGGGGTTACTCTCTATTACGATGCGAAAGAAAAATGGTACGAAATCGCACGATTGGTACTCTCTAATGCGTTTGCGCATTTACCTTTCGCATCTTTTATTTTCCGTTTCGCAAGTCTGGTATCACCGTACTCTACAATGCGAAAGCTCCTGTCAAAATCGCTCGATAAGCGCAAAAATCTTGCGTTAGCTAAATACCAAACGCAAAGTGAGAAAAACATGTAAGTACGTTGAAAAACATTTTTATATATTGACTGTCGTATTCATAAAAAATATTTTTGTTTTATAAAAGGCTTATTAAACTAATTTTCTATGGAAATTTGATTAATAAACCTTTTTTAAAACCAAAATATTTATATTTAAATCGTAGTTTTTAGGGAAAAAGCCAAAAAATTAAAAACAAAACAACGGTAGTTTGAAATTTTAATGGATTGCATGTGAGCAAATGGCAAATAATTTGTGGACAAAATTGACAGACGACCTAAATTCTAATGGACCTCCTGTAAGGGATATAGCTGGTTGTTTATAATGAAATGTGACACTTATAGTACTCATACTTATAGTACTTATAATATTACACATGTATGTATGTATTCATATTTGATTTTAAAAATCACACCAAGTGAAAATGCGTAAAAATAAAAAGCATTTCCAGCACAGTTTTGTATTTTCTCAATCGCTACGTAGAGCTCTTTTAAGCGACGGGACATTGACTGCTGCTATATTCGTAAGGTATGGTCCTGGCCAATTTGATGTTGGTATCCAGCTTGGCCAAGTAATTTTAAGGCAGAGGCTAGTTTTATAAACTTTTAGCTGGTGTTGAACAGTGTTTAGAACATACAGAAACGCAAATTTTGTACAAAGTTAAAATAAAGCAATATGTATTTAATAACATACCGCTACAGATTTTTTCTTACCTGCGGTCATTTAAGGAAAGTATACCGAAACTATCTCTTAAGCTTAAATTAAATTACATACCCATAATGCCATAGCCATAACCAAACCAAAATTCAATTGGTTTCTATGGTGAGAGTTATGGCGTTAAGGTTGTTTTCTATGGCTATGGTTATGTAACGTCTAATTGAACCTTTAAGACTCGTTTTGCAACTCGTTATACATAGACGTTTTCTTCATAAAACCATAATGCTAAAGAATCCATCACTTTATTTTCAATTAAAAGCTGTTACACTTCACTTTTTCTTAAATTTTGATTTTAACTGTCGTTTTTTTATACATATTTTGACATTTCAGTACTGCCAACCTTTGCCATATTTTCTTTTGCATAGTCCGTGGTGCCACTTTTTCAAACAATTTTGCGTAAGGTTTTGCGAAAGTAATAGAGAGTACCAAATTTGCATATCAACGCATTTAGCTTTCGCATCGTAATTGCTTTCGCATCGCAATAGAGAGTAACCCCCCTGTAGAAATACCCGGAATTAAGACATATCGATTGACGTATCAAAATCGGTTCAAGCCTTCGGTTTATACCCAGCTAGCCAAGAGCTGTTTAATAGGCGATGGTGTTTAATATACAACTCCTAAACGAATCTTCTGCTGATTATTTGGAGAGTGATATCGTAGCATTTCTGTTTAACGCTCTCTTATAAATCTTGCAATGTTTAATCGACGATACATTTATTTAAAATATGATTGTTCTGTTTTATTTTCGCATTTAATGTTATAGATTGTTAATTTTTTCTTCAGTTGTTCGCTGATGCTTTCATTTGTTTCAAGTATATCTTTAATTTTTACAATAAATAAAGATATATCAAAGTGAAGTACATATTAATTTAATGTGTTTGGTATTTTACACCAAATATTTATGAAATTATTGGCGGTGCGCAAAAAGCTTTTAAAATAATCTAATTCTTTTAATTATTTGAATTTTTCATAGATCTTTGCCATTCAAAGTTCTTGCAGCACCATTTTGTGCACGCCAAGGATAGAAGCGATAGCCGATTAAAAAAAGCTAAATTCAACACAGTAATCATAAATTGTCTATGTATAAAGACTGGTTGCATCTACATAAAATAGTCTTTAATCAATTATTGATTAAAGTAATAATAATAATAATAAGTACTAAAAAATTTTAATTGTTTTTTTTTTCATACTTAAGTTGCAAAATAAAAAGCATATTGAGTATTGTATGATTCCCCAAATCATTATCAAATGATTCTTTTACAACTCTCCCAATGCTCATATAAGATTAACGTTGACGAGTCTCATATTATTCTCAATGATCTTCAAAAAAGAGTTGTAAGATAATCTCTAGATAAATCTCAAATGATTGCATTTATGGCTAATAAAAGCGCCTTCAGCGGCTCTTGTGCACGAAACGTCTTCGGTAGCAGTTGCTCCCGTGTGAAGCATCATATTCCACGATTAAAATATGAGCTCATCTCCGATTGAAAATGCTCTGCATACGACTCACAATTGACTCTTCTGCGATTGAAAAAGCTAGCTGGGTGTAGTGTCGCAAAAATAAACACAATACCCTTCTCTGGCAGGTAATACCATTTCTTTTATTATATTTTATTATATATAAAATAAATACTCAGCGTCATATAAACATTTTTTTAATTCAATATTTTTTACAGTATTCAAATATCTTTTGGGAGATACTTATTGGCATGGAAAATTTTTGATTTTTCTCACGTCCGTAGACATTAAGCCCCCCACTACGGATGTGAAACATTAATGAGTTTGAATTGTTAACATTGCTTAATTTAGGTGCATGTATGGCAACTTTTATACAAGTGTAGTGTGATTTTTAAATAAATCTAGTAAACCAAAATTTGAATAATAGTAAAGAAAATATGTATGTTTTCATATGCATTACCAGATGTCCTAACAAGTTACACACCTACACAAAATCAAGGCAGTTAATATCTGTGGCAAAAAGGAAAAAGCGCTTAAGTCGAGATAAGCTGATTTTAAGTTAATGGCACTCCTGCAATCTCCACATTTGAAAGTACCCTTGGGAAAAATCTCAATTATTTTGTGTAATTTTTCAGGAAGTTATATCACCATGACTTGCAGCTTATCTATTTTCAACTTATAATCTCATATAGAATAAAAGCTTAATTGAGCTTATACTTTGTTATATTTAAAATTCAGTGTTTAATTTATAAACCCAATTCACAATCTTGTGCACATGGTCTTGCATCGTAGCATTTGCAAAATGGTATAGTATATTGATACTCACCACTTAACAATTCTTAGTGGTGAGTATCAATATACTATACCATTTTGCACATGCAACGATGCAATACCATTTGCACAAGATTGTGAATTGGGCTATAGTGTTTAGAACAGCTACGTCCAAACGCTCATACATATTTGCATTTGAGGTAAACAGCTTCGAAAGCTCGTAAATTTGTTCTTGTTTCTTTGCAAAGTAAGAGCAAGCATTGTTGTCTGCTGTGTTGTTGTTGTGGATGTTGTACTCTCGTCAGTGTGAAAGCACAAAAGCTCTTTTGTAAAAGTTTGCACATTGTGCATATGGACTGGACGTAGCTGGTTTAGCATGATGTTTTTCGAAAAAAAAAAGCTTAAGTGAATAATGAATTTCCCAATTTAACTGTAAAAGAAACAAATTTCTGAAAATCAACTTGAAAGCTTAAATGTGCTCTACTGCAAAGCAGTAAAATAATGACTTAGCACTTTTTCCTCATCGCATACTAAATGATAAACCGTCACAAACCAAAAAATACCAGATGTCCAGGAGTGGCAAATCACTGTAGATACTGTACAACCAACACGATTCTTTATACCAGCTACGTCCAGTCCATATGCACAATGTGCAAACTTTTACAAAAGAGCTTTTGTGCTTTCACACTGACGAGAGTACAACATCCACAACAACAACACAGCAGACAACAATGCTTGCTCTTACTTTGCAAAGAAACAAGAACAAATTTAAGAGCTTTCAAATCTGTTTACCTCAAATGCAAATATCAGTGTATGTGTGTTTGGACGTAGCTGCTTTATACTGTTTAAGAAGACTGTGTTTTGCAAAAGAAATTTTTGCCGGACGTTAGAGATTTGTTCGATGAAGTGGTTTATGAAGAAACAAAAGCATTTTGATAATTTTGATTTAAGACTATTTATGATTTAGTGTGCGATATACGCAAGTTTGGGAGGAGTATGTTACAGAAAACACATTTAAAATTTAATTAAGCTCTCATTCTGAACAAAAAAAGTCTAAAACAAACATTGCGCGAAATTGCTTTCACGTTTAAAAGTTTTTAATTTTATTTTCTAACAAAGTATTATAAAACATGAAAATGAAAACAGGACAGTAACATATTGAAAAGAGAGCCGAGAATAAAAATGAAGCTTTTTTTTTGTGTAGAAAAACAATATGGGTGGGGTGTTTCAGTATTTTGATTTAAAAGCTTCAAATATTTGCACTTGGAATTCAAATATTTATTATGTCCAAAGGACCTTTGTAAATTGTGTTATGCACTATGGGCTGTAACTGCTTTATAAGAAGCTAAGTAATGCCAAGTGGCCAATATAAATTCCTAAGAATTTTAATATCTACAATTATTTGCCTACGCTAAGCTGAAGTTAAATTAAACTGCACCGGCCTGTTCTGGCTGTTATTTTTTCAAATATAGTTTAGCAAATTGTTAAATTTTGCACTTCTTGTACCCATTGTACAAATACATATATAAAACAATTTTAAGTCCACAATGTAATGTGTTCATAGTAATACAACATAAAATAAAATTCAGTTTTTGTTACAGTTTTTTTTTGTTAATTTTCACTGCTTCAATAAAGTTTAGGAGTATGTGTGTTGTATTTATGGCTGTTTGCGTCCGTTTAACATAACAGTTGTTACACCACCATACAACGTGTTTTAAATTTTAATACAAAAAAATATATATAGGTATAAATACAAATAAAAAAGTTTAAATGTAAAACAGCTATCGATGTCTGTCCATGTACTTGTCAGTCATTCAGTCAGCCAGTTACTACGACCATGCGCCTATTATTTACCTAACGAAACACCAGCATTTTGTGTTCGAGACCTTTTTTGTTGTTGCCTGTGATTTTTCTTCATTTTCCTCATTTACCCACTACATAAATTTCGGCTATAAAACAATTAAATTTCAAACATCGTAAAAAAATTGTCAACATTTTTCTTTAATGATTTTCCTGTGAGCCAAACGAAAATGCTGGAAAATGAAAGTAAAAAGGTAATTGACGAAAAATGCTTAAGTACTTTTTATATGATTATATATTTCTTTTTTTTTATTTCCCCTCTTTGAAGTCGTAAAATTAAGTACTTGTTTGATTTCTTTTTTTTCCTTTTTATCTTTTTATGCGCTTGGGGCAAATGTTTCATTAGGTTTCTTGATTAAAATTATATTTGGAATTTAAATGTATTTAATATGCAGCAAATGAAAAACAACGCAAATATACTTTATATATGTATGTACATAAATAAATAATATTTAAATTATATTTTTCAGTTTTTCTATTTTTATATTCTAACTTTAAATTTATTTGCTGTTTATATATTTAATTTTTGCTTAGCCAAATCGTCAGTAGACTTCAACCACATATTTTGAACAGTCACAAACCTCTTATCTTATGCACAAACTTTCAAAAACTATTTAAGAATTCACAAATAGTAATATTTTTGAAAATCACAAAAAGAAAAAAAAGACAATATAAATAAATAATAAATTTCCTTTATATTCCAACTTGAATATGCACAAATTATTTCTAATTTCCCGCTATAGAAAGTTACTGATTTCTCCTTAATTTTACAATATCGAGTTTTCATCATATTTCTACGCTTTAAGGTCCTGTGTGGGAGTCGATTCAGATATTTTCACGATGATGTCCGTATGCACGCATGTATGTATGTGTGTTTGTATTTTAGCTTATTGTGTAAAAACTTATAGTATTAACTCGAGGTCAAATATCTAAAAATCCTACACAGCGCCTACTAAATACCTCATAAAATAGAACAAATTTAATAAGAAATCTATATGGTTTTTTTTCAATAAGGAAATCTTATTAATTTCATAGAGAAAACTTTTTGAAAAAATCAAGAAGAAATCTTGTAGTTTTTATGAGGTTATCTTATTGATTTTTTCAATAAAAAATATAAAAAAAATTGCGTCTTTATTCTCTGTACTTATGTATTTTCACTTAAATTCTATACCATATACATATGTATGTAGTATGTTGTAGATGTTATTTATTTATACATACATACACATTATCTTTAACTAACTTACTCACCAAGTATTGAACCAGCAAACTTCTACCTGATAGACAAGCACTCTAACCAATATGCTAAAAAGCAGCCTGAACAACCATTGAAATAATTGTACAAACATGCTTATACAATAATGAGAAAGATCATGAAAAAAATTTTCTGTATTTCTATTTATAGATATGAAATAATAAGACACCTCATAAAATCAAGAAGATTTCCTTATTAAAAAAATCAATAAGATGCTTTACACATAATCATATAGGAACCTACTAAAATCAAGAAGAAAATCTTATTGAAAAAATCAATAAGGCAACCTAATAAAATCAAGAAGAAAACCTTTTTAAAAAAATTAATAAGGCAACCTAATCAAATCAATAAGAAATCCCTATAGTTTACAATTTATAAAAAAAAAACCTAATAGAATCAAGAATTTTTTCTCTATGGATTGTTTTTTTGTGAATAATAAGATTTCTTCTTGATTTTATGTGGTTTTCTTCTTAATAAAATTAATAAGATTTACCACATAAAAACAATAAGGAATCTTTATGAAAAAATCTTCGCTTCTTTCTGCTGGGATACCCCTTAGCCTAAAAACGTTTCATAGAGAAAATGTTATTGATTCTATGAGGCAGTTTTTTTTCTGTGTAATTTCTTAAAGTCGCATATCTGCCTGACCCGCTACCAAAACGGTTGTCCCCAAAAATCCCCATTTTAAAAGAAAAATCCTAATTTTTGTCCTGAAAAATATACCGTTCAATAAAAAAAGATTTTTTAAGTCTTATTTTGAACCGCTTTACCAATTAAAGATCCGATTATAAATATTTATTTGTCATCTCAATACCTTTCATTTGAATACCAAGAACGACCCAATCGGACAGTTCTAGCTCGAGATATGATGGGTCAAGTGAAAAAATGTCGAAAAACTGAAAAAATCACATTATCTCCAAAACTGGTCCATAAAAAAAATACATAAGGAATTCTATGTCTCATCAAATGTACATGAAAAAAATTTTATTTTGTAAACTAGTGTAATTAGTTCTTTTGGGCGGCTCCTGAACAGTTCAAATGTTTTATGCATTTCTAGTAAAAAAAAAATTAAAAAAAAGAAGACTGCAAAGCAGCGGGACGATCAGCGTAAGATTTTTTTTAAAGAGAAGTAACACTCAGGCAATGAATGCTTACTACTATTACCAGGTGGTTACCTTCATTAGGAAAGGGATAGTGATAGAGAAGACACTTGGTGAAAGAACAGATAGAGGAAAGCTTCATTATTTTTTTACAACTCTGCTTTTGCACGTTTTTATTAACGCAGTGTTACACCGCCTCTGGTGTCAATGAGGCGTATTAAATTTTCGAAGCTGTGTTTAGTAACCATTTTATTGGTTATTTTACTTCGCCGTTAAACATTATCAACGAAGGAGGGCGCTCGGATGTTACATATTAGGATTAGGATCCGCTGAAGCCGGAGTAGTTCGGTGTCCAGTGTCTATGCATTAATCACTTGAATTTTTCTACAATAACTGATACAAACGGACACTAATGCACATCAGAAAAATGCTTGCGACATTTAATGATTGTCATAACAGGGCTCAAACCCAGGAGCTTCGTTTTCGTAGTCAACGTGCTAACTACTGCAGCTTATTAAAAATATATTTTTATTTCCAAAACAAACAATTTATATAATTTCTAAGAACATATTTTTTCAGCTTTTAATGTATATTTAACGTGCATAAATCACTTTTTTTGAGCATATTTGTGGTTTCACTGGTCATAATATTTTAAATTATTTTAATATAAATTATTTTCGGTTTTGTTTTTTCTATCAAATCAAAATTGTAAAATATTATGACGCTATGACACTTATGACTACAGTTTAAATCCAAAAATATATTTTTTTATTTTCCCCATTATCTTAAGTAGTCACAGGGTACCCCTAGAGAAACCAAATGTATGACTGACGCAAACTAATTTTTACCGCTACATTTTTTCTAAACACACCATCTTCCTATCTCCGGTCATGCATTTCGATCCTGTACGGGGAAAATTTTATAGATATTTTTCTATGGGAACCACCTTAAGGAGGATATATAAGAAGATGATATGTTTATCATCTACGCCGTCGCTGTCTTCGTTTGATGATTCGTCCACCTCTTTGTCGGATAACTCTTAGTCATATCTTCTGCAAAAATACGAATATCATTCATAATTTTCCTTGTGATGTCACAGGAAACATTCTGGCCAAATAATGCGAGAGCATTATCATCACTACGGTGCACAAAATTTATTCACCAAATGCTGCGAAATTGTGATAAAATCATAATGAGCAATAGCTTTAAAAAAGCTCAAATCGTTATTTGGAGCTTCGATTCCTTTAGTCGCACTAAACCAAGCTTTTACATAAAGTAACGATTTCCATCGCAGGTTCCATCAAATTCATTTTTGGTTAAATCAAGATATTCTCGAAATAAGAACATTTTAAGGAAGTACATCCCTTTCGCCATCCAACAAGCATGACAGTATCAAACGAAGACTGCGACGGCTTCACAGGTGTGAAGTGAATTGCCTTAGCTGCCACAGAAGTACACCCAGAAATAATAAGGTATTTGAGCCACTACGTAACACCTGGGAAAAAGCAAACTTTTTTTCACGCTTTGGATTACCAATAAGTTTTTTAAATATCTATCCAGAAAAAACTGCAAGTTCTCAACAACGCTGCAGAAAGGGGCGTAAAGTTATAAGAAGATTACAGCAGTGCGTTGTGCCGCGACAAGGAAGCAAAATATTTTTACTTCAAGTCGTTGCCCAAAATAAAAAGATATATCAAACACATGCCAAAAATAAATTAATGATTTAACAAATAATTCTTTTTTTGTATGAGGACAGCCTTAATGGCTGAAGATAGATGACAAGTATGCTTAGAGTAAATCTTCGTATTGAAAAAATTTTTATGGTCGATCATACATTTGACTTCGGTACGCCCTAGTGGCAGTTAGAGCCCTGCGAGTATATTTTATAAAAATTTCCCCTTTATATGGGAGCCTTCTTAAGGAGTCGAGATAGGGCATAGGTATGTTCCGAGAAAATTTTGGAGAAGAAAAATTACTGTGGGTCGGTGTTACATTTGACCCATCTGGAAGGCACCATAAAAGCGGAACCATAAAAGCGGAAAAAAATTATTTTTTGTATGGGGACCACCTTAATGGTTGAAGATAGACGATAAGTATGTTTAGAGAAAATCTTTGTATTGAAAAAATATTGGAGAGTGGTTATACATTTGACTTTTATAGGAACGCTCTAGGGCAGTTAGAGCCCTGCGAGTAAATTTTATAAAAATTTCTTCTTTGTAAGGGAGTTCCTTAAGGAGAGGAGGTAGGCGGTCGGTTTGTTAAAAAAAGATGTTGGGAGGAGAAAATTAATGGGTGCTGGTCATATATTTGACCCTTGTAGCGGTGACCACGGGAAAGTTATATGATTTTTTGTATTTTTTTTTGCTTTTACCCTCAACTTTGAGCACGAAGCGGAGACTTTTGCCCCCATCTGGCCGCCACCATTTTTTGGCTCGAATATTTTTTCCGCACCTCACAAAATGAGGGGTCTTGCAAGTCGAAATCTCGTTACTAAGAATTTTCATATAACACTATGCCATAGCTAATGTACATTAGATGTTCCACTCTAGCATATGTGACCTTCTCCGAGAAAAGGGTAGGTACCTTTTTCCGGAGAAGGTCACATGTATGTTAGAGTTGAGCAACTACAATCACTGTTGAATTGTTGGAAATGTGTTAGTAAAAAAATGTTGTTTGTGTTAGTTTCAGTCATTCATTTCTTGTAGGGTTACATGTAATTCTATTAAAACCATTCTCAATGACCTTGGCTGTTGTAACAATAGAATTTGATGTGTTTAAAAGTGGGCGGAATTACGCCCTTTAAAATCTCATATTGTCACTAAAAACATAAATATGAAATTTTTGAAGTGGGTTACAATTTTTTAAAGGTTAGTATTGAATAGGTGTATTTTCTCGTTTATGAATAAATCGATTTTGTTGCTCTCTCGTACTCTCTTCACGAGTGATAGACGAAGAACGTTCAGATCAATTTGAATAAACTTTCCGCAGGAACAAACACAGTTCGAACATCAGTCTTGTTAAAATAACATATCGTTACCTTAAATGCAAACGGATGTAACCACATAAAAATTCAAAATCGAGTTTATGATTGATTATGGTTCATTTGATCAAACTACATGTTCACGCAAACATTTCGACCTCTGCGATCAATAATTACGACTTTATTAAAGAAATTCAAACGGAAATAATTACGGATGCATCTATTTTTTATTGCCAGAAACGTAACTAAGATAAAAACTTAAATATATGTATAAAGGAAATAAAGGGTTAAAAACATATAAGTATCCATACTACAAGTAAATTTCGCAGAAAATGTTCAAGAACACTTTATTATTATTGATTTTAAAACGTTTTTTGTTTTTCCGTTTGCATTTAAGGTGACGATATACGCTAAACATTTTCCACCTGTTCTGAGAAGGGTGTAAAAACTTTGGTTCTTTAAAAAATCAGTTATTTTTTTGTAAAATCCATGTTTGCACTCACATTTATATCTGTGTGAAAAAAGAATAAGTGCTTAAGTCGAGATAAACTGATTTTGGGCTACTCTTATACTCTTCATATTCAAAAGTGTTTCCGGGAAATACATATATCAATTATTTGGTGAAATTTTTCAGGAAGTTATATAATATATGAATTGCGAATTATCTTTTTTGGACTTCCAATCTTATTTGGTATAAAACTTAATTTATGTTATAGTTTGGTATATTTCAAAATGAATATATTTTGTGGTGTGCAGAACGATATTTTCCTAATAAAAGTGAACCACTCAGTGAAAGAAATGAATATCTGAAAATCGAATTGAAAGCTTAAAAGCTTTTCCTTTTCCTTATTGCCACAGATATTGATGCTGAAGGGCTTTACTATTGTTGCTGCTGGTGAATAATGTTTGCGTAGCTGATATCTGTGCTTTCATGAATAACAACCCATGTCCATAAGTGTAATTTTTTTAGTAGATCAAAAAAAATTTCTTTTTGAAGCTTATTTAAAAAAAGGTTGAAGCTGTGTTGTTGTTTTATAAAAAAAAGTAAAGTATATACGTCCATATTTTTTAAAAAGCATTTAAATATAAAAATTTGACATCTCATGAAGTCGAAATGAGAAATTTATAACATAGGTTGTTATTCATGAAAACCACAGATATAATGCTTCGAGTGCAATACTCGTAATGTGCTTTATGTTGTTTTTAATAGCAATGCCATGTTGCACTGGCAGCAATAAGACTATTTCTATTGTGAGATGTATGTACATACATACATATGTACATACAATATACATACATACATATGTATCGTATATAAGAAGAGTTTCGTCTGTCGTGTTATATTGTATTGGAAGTTTATTGTATTGTCATCACTTTACGTTGGCATTGCGTTGCAAATGTATTGTTTATTTATTTCTACATGCATCTTTTACTTTAAATAATGTGCTTATTGTTTGTCTTATTCTTTTTATCTTTTCTAAATAATAGAAGTTTTTTGCTTAGCCACAATTCACTTGACACTTTGACATTTTCATTTTGACAGCTAATTGAGGGTGACGTTGTGTGTTGAAATTATAGCGCTTTTAAAGGTCTTAAAAATTTTAGTGGTACATACAACACACATACATACATATGTACATTCATAGATACATATCTAATATAAACACATATGCACATGCTTCAAATATTGACAAATGTTTTATTTTAATTTCCTTGTTTTGTTTTTTGCTGTAAAAACAAAAGTACAAATTACACCACTCGACAGACAAAAATGGAAATCTCCCCTAGGGGAGCTATGGAGAATTAGGACTGTTTTTTTTTGTGGATTAGCAAGATACGGCTTCTACTTTTCATTCTTATTTTAATATGGATACATATCGTTACCTTAATATAGAAAGGACCTATAACACATGATTTTTTTGAAATCGAGATTTTTGCATTTTTCGATATATTAGATGTTCTTGTATCGAAATATACAAAAAAACTCGATTTTAAATAAATAACGAGTTAGGGCTTTTCTATATTAAGGTAACGATATGTACTATGTAGAGTGGCATTGAAAATACAAATTTTGATTTTCATAAAATCCGAGGCGAAAACGTAACCCGTGCCACACTGGGGTCAAAGTTCAAATATTCCAAAATTCATCGATTTATCAGCAGTTAATGAGAGAATTTGTCAGTTTTAATCCGATTCTTCTGAAAAGCGACAAGATTATATACCTACTTAACTTTTTTTTTAGAAAATTAACCCTTGTGAGTCATGTGGCTATATATTACACTTATTTTTTTCACAAATATTTCAAAGTTAATTTTCCAGAAAATTGGTAAACACTTGTCAAGTAAGAATTTAAAAATAATTTATGAACGAAAACATTAACCCTTTCCTACTTTCGGACTAAAATAACACTATCAAAAATACTTTGCAAAAACTGAAGCTGCAAAGTTTTTGAAAGGGTAATTTTTAACCCAATGCATGGAAAGTTTAATTTATCCATTCTTTACAATGGTTTTGCAAATTACATACATATATTTAAAATTAAATTAAAAATTGTTTTGGTTTATTTTTTTTTTAATTTGTGTATGCTTGACCCACAGCAAAGGGTTAATTTTTTTAACCAAAAATTTCTCATAAAACTAAATACAGCTACCTCGCTGATTTTCAGCAAGAACCAGTGCAAAAATATAGGATTTTCAAATGAATTGTTGATAAATGGGCGAATTTTGCAATATCCGAGCCTTGACTCCAGTGGGGCACGGGTTAGAGCAGTACGATTTATCTCAAATTCTCACCATTTACGTTTTAGACTAAGTGTTACATTATTTCGTCTGGGCTTTTACGAAAATCAAAAGTTTTTAATATTTGGAATAAGTATAATGTTTTTATTAAAACAAAATCAATAAATTCACTTGTAAACGAAAAATCAAAACCTGTCGACTAGTGTTATTTTGTGTCACATATTAAATTTAAATAAGAAAAACATTAAACAAACTAAAACATTGAGGAAATTGGTTTTTAAACCAATGGACTGTTACGACAACAAAGTGTTTGCAACACAATTTTATGTTTATTTACGCACAAGAAAAAACATTTTATTTATGTCATCTAATAAACTGAAGCGTAAAAATTGTTTTTATGATTTTAGTTCTAACAAGCCCCTCTTCTTCCTGCTTTAACCCATCAACTGCAACAAGTCGCTAATGAGGTCTGCCACTGACATTACAAACAATTACGACCTAGCACGAAATTCTGAATATTTCGAAAGCACTAGATATTTTTCTGCTATGCAAGGACACATATCGCACTTGTCTCTCTAAAGGAGGTCAACTCAAAATTTAAAACTTCTCAGTAGAGGCAGAAATTACTTTATTATATAAAGGATGGGCAAATTTAAGGTTAGGAAGTAAACTGGCTTAAAAGCACAGCTTTATATTGACAAATTCAGTTTTATTGATATCAATGTAAAGTAGAAATATGGGAATTAATAATGGAATATGATGTCGGGCAAATGCCCACCTCTATCTAGCACGTCCGATTTTTCTACACAATTTTTAAACACATTTTGCAACAAAGCTTTTCTTACCTCGTCAATTCAGCGTCGAATTTTATCTTTCGAGCGTCAGTTGTTTAGTGGTTTGCTCACGCAAACCCAGTTTTTAAAATGGCCCCAGAGAAAGTAATCAAACGGCGTTAAATCATAAGAACGAGACGGCCAATTGACATTGCGAAATCGAGAAATTTCGCGACCAGGAAATTTCTCATGCAATAACTGAATTGTTTGGTGGGCTGTGTGGCTTCTGGCGCTGTGTTGCTGAAACCAAGGTTCACTATACAGCGGCTAGGTTTCCATAACTACGGCCACTACGAGAGTATTGCTTTGGTCTTTTGTCAGCAACAGTACCGTGAGCCTCGAATTTACCAATTAAATTACGAAAAACGGTCTCAGAAGAAGCCTGATTACGTGGAAAAGCTACTCGAATTTTATGAAGTGATACAGTAAAATGTTTACCATTTCGATAGTAAGTTTTCACAATTAAAATTGTTTGTTCAAGAGTGTAGCGTTCCATGGTAAAAATTTTGCAACTTTTTACTAAACAAATAACTAAAGAAAAAGAACGAATTACTTTTGCTACGCCGGGAATATTACACAGAAGAAAAAAATTCGAAAAATCAATTACAAATTTTATTAAGTCATTTCAACTTTTAATTAAATTAAATTTTTAAACAAAAGTTTAATTGACTCAACTTCATTTTTAATTAATTTTTGTTTTTTTTTCAATTAAATGTTTATTGCAGGAACATTTTTTTCTGTGTACCTTGCACCAGATTAATGGCCTGTTTCACAATAACGAAACGAAACTTTCGACTGAAAATTTATATTGAAAACAAAAACAAATTTTCATATTTTATTCTTGTTTTCAATATAAATTTTCAGTCGAAAGTTTCGTTTCGTTATTGTGAAACAGGCCATAATATTCAATCAAGGTTCTTTTCGATTAGCATAAACAAGTTTTGCATTATATATACATATATTATGTATGTGAGATTTTTTTATTTCCTTTAGATTAACAGCCAGTTTTTATAAATAAAATATTGATCAGGAATAATTAATTCAATTAAATTTAAAAAATGTCTCACTTATATAAATAAAATAGAAATTTTCGTTTGAGAATTTATAATGAAACTAATAATACAAAACAGGCAGTAGCATACAATTTTATCCACCCTAATGTGCACACACACAGTATGATGAATACCCATAATAACCCAGTTAGCCATGCCTTTAAAACATCCTAAACAATGGGAACAAGACAATAGAAAATCGTGGAAGACATATTGACGACAACTCAAATAAATCATTGAACAAATGGCCACAAATTCATACACGACTACTCAAGCAACAATCTCCACCACCACATCCTGGTCGTTCAAAAAATTATAGGTATGAGTTCTTGAGCGACAATGTCACTCAATAGGACAGGCTTTTGCCTTAAATCATTAGGAAGATTTAGGACGTTTTCGTTTGAAAATATTTTTGAGTCTTTGTTTTTGAATTCTATACATCATTTTCTTCAAAAATTAATGTCTTTGATTATAAGAAAAGAGAGGTGTCTTAGGACACCCGGTTATTGCTATGCTGCTTAGTTATATAAAACAAATTTTATGTCTGAAATAACAATGTAATAAAATTTTATTATATGATGAAGTCAAATTCGCCGCAAATATTTCAAAGCGTTTTCATTTATTTCTCATTATTTTTTTTCTAGCCGCGTACGATTAAATTAATGTATTGTTTGTGGACGGTGGAGGCTGTTAGCCGGCTTACAGTCGATCGGCTGTGTTCTCTGGTGTGTGCTCATGTGTTAAAACAAAACAAAAACAAATTGAGCAATCGTTCTCATTGTTTTTTTTTCTGTTGCACTCACTTCAAAGAACGAAAGAAAACAAAATCAATTATATTCGTACTATGGCTTTAAGTACAAAGAAATCAAAACAAAAAAAATTTATGACTGTAATAGTGTCGATTATTTTGATTACGAAAATCACGTCCTAACTCCTGCATCGCGCAATGAATAGCATAGGTATAAAAACAAAAATGTTATTACCAAGTTTTAAGGACACAAAAATTTAATTAAAGTATTATACGATAGTTTGAAAAATATATGAAAAAATATGTGCAGGATATAATGGTTTAGAGCAACAGCGTAAAGCAGAGGCACACAAACCTCCTAACTCACACAATCACCTTTATTCCAGTTGTCGACATCGACGTCACTTTAACACAATACCAAAAACTTGGGGTTTGTTTACTAGCTCTCGACAACAATTTTGTGCTACTGACAATCTTTTTCCATTCCCTAAGGTCTAGAATATACCACAAGCCTGCAAACAGGAGTCAGTTGTTTTCCACAACGGCTATACAAGCCCCAAAGTGTTGGTATTGTGTTAAAGTGACGTCGCCGACGCCAACTGGAATAAGGGTGAATAAATAATAATTGTCTTCAAGAATAACAACTGCGACCTTTTTCCTTGCATAGACAAGAAGGAAAGCATTCGAACAGAATTAGAACATTTAATTAATATTTGAAACACATAAATCTAATTTTTTGCTTACTTCTATTTTTTCCGTTTCATTTAAATTATTGACTGACTTAGCTGGGATTCGAGGGTGGCGTTGGCTGAAGTAGTTAGCACGTTAACTACAAAACCGAAGGTCCTGGGTTCAAACCCTGTCTCCGACAGTCATTCAAATAACAACACCACGCATTTTCCTGATGTACATTAGTGTCCTTTGTATCAGTTGCTGTCGGAAAAGTTCCAAAGCATAAGGCACTTTTCACTAAAACTACACCGGATTCAGCGGATGCTAATCCTAATGTAACATCAGAGCGCCCTCCTTCGTCGGTATTGTGTAGCAGAATCATCAGCGAAGTAAAATAACAATAAAATGGCTACTAAACACAGCTTCAAAATTTAATACGCCTCATTGACCACTAGAGGCTCTGCAACACTGCACTGTAGAAGAAGCAAGTCAATTTGGACAACTGGGAAATGCTATACACAATACGCCAATACATATTTACTTTTATACACCCATGCACAGTACATGTACGTATGCATGTATATCCACATAACGTGATCCTTTTGTAACCATCGCTTATTGAGAAATCATTAGAGCAAACAAAAGCCTTGGAACAATATCTTCTTATGTTTTTCAATTAAATATTGGACCACCAATCGCTACTCTCTAATAAGCTTTCACATTGTTTGGCCATAGCAACAAAGACCAAAAGATAAAGCAACATTCGCTGTACGCAAATACATACATACATACATACATACATACATACGTATGTAAGTCTGAATGGTAAATATCAATAATACAACAGATGTCCTTGGGGAAACACTTGAAAAAGGGAATTTCAAAAGAAGAAAATCAAACATAATTATGCACCAGTGACAATGCCAACAACAGAACACTACACTGAGAAAACTAAAAGCTTAAAAACCAAAGAAAAAACGTCTTTGTAAAATTGTAACGAAAATATCTTTGTTAGAAGGAAAAAATCCTTGCATCAATGATTTATTCTTTAAACAAGCAAATGGTGCGTCTTTAACACAAACGACTAAAATTCTTTGAAGCTTAATCAAAGAAATTATCTTTTCCGTAAAGATAAAATATTTGCAACGATTAATTTCTTTGCTGATAAGGGATTGAAAAACGTATTTAAAATTAAAGACTTTTCTTAGTTTTTTTAAAGCTAAGCATCCTTGCTACAAAGACAAAGTCTGTAACTTTAAAGAATTTTGTCTTCATTGCATAAGTGAACATTTTTGCTTGTTCACACATGTTTGCTTGCAAGAGCGGTTAAAAAAAATAAAGATAAAGTCCGTATCTTTAAAGAATTTAGTCTTCAAAGTTAAATTTGTTTACGAATGCATAACGAAACTTAACGTTAGTCTTAAGACTAACGAATGAAAGTCTTTGTGCCAAAATACTTTTTCCTTAGTTTAAGGACTTTTTTCATGTGTTTCCAAAGACGTGCATCCTTGCCACAAGATTTTAAGTCTTTGATTTTAAGTATATATTTCATGGGAATCTAAAGAACTTTGCGTCTTTCTGGTAAAGTTGTTTTGTCTTTGGGCACAATCTGACCAATAAAAGTCTTTGCAAAAAGTGTATTTTCTTTGATTTTACGATTTAATTTTCTCAGTGTAGAAGCCAAATATATGTACAACGAATAAAATTCTATTCCTGCCACTCATGAATGATGAACACACTCTTAAACTTGAATCAAGGCAAACGCACGCACACACATATGCACGCACGTGTAATGAAATTAAAAATCGAATTGAAGAATTTAAGTTTAATGTTTAATATTTTCCATTTCCATCAACCCTTAAGCAATTTGTAAAGATTTACACTTAACAAATAAACGCTTTTAAAGTTAATAATAATATTCAACAAGGTAGCAATCGTTAATTGCTCCAGGTGTCTCTGTTTGTTGGTGACAGTGCGAAGTTTATGGCCCGTGAATAAGTAAAGAGAATAGCGAATTCATACCAATAAATTACAGATTTCCAGCATTCTGATGATAGAACAATTACTGATCTTAAGCACTAAAAAGATTAGTTATAAGCAAAATGCGGATAAAGCACTATCGGACATGCAATACAGAAGGTGAAGATGTACCAACACTAAGGCTGAATTTAAATCTATATTTAGTGTATATGCAACACCGTATAGCCGAAGTAGAAAATAAATATGAATATACACTGATGGATAAAGAATAATCTGTGGATCAGTAATATTTTCAGCTAATCTTAGCGTGTGACTAAAGGGAGCAAGCGTCTTGCAGGCCGATGTACATATTTATTGGCCATTAAAGAAGCATAGTGACTAGTAGTGCGATTCACTAACTTTTTTTTAACGATAATCGTATCGTTAAAACAATTATAACGAAAATAATCGAATTTGCTATTCAGTAACATTTTTAACGATATTCGCTGTAGGTTAATGTCAGCTGTGTCGTTATTTAAGCTACAACAATTTATGTGCTGTTAATTTTATCGACAAAAAAACCAACAGAAAATATCAGCTGCGTACTATCGTTAAAAGAAGTTACAGAATCACACAATCGTTATTGCAAACGACAAAATGTATAGACAACAAATACGACTGTCGGATCGTTAAAAGTTACTAAATCGCACCACAGGGCTCCGACTTTCATGCAAATTATCTTTCCGAATCATCAAATTTCAAGTAATTTGGCGTCGATATGTCGGCAAAAAACAAAATAACGCCAAAAACCAAAAAAAAAAAAAAATCGCCAAAAACCGAAATAAACGGTACAATCAAAAAAATTGCAAAAACTATAAAAACGAGCGAATAAAATTGGTACAAGCCGAAAAAAATCGCCGAAACAAAAAAAGCGCTAAAGCCAAAAAATCTGTAAAATTAAAAAAAAGAACGCACTGTTTCATGGTCCACCGAGTAGGAACGCAGTTCCTTACGTTCCTAACGTTTAAAAATTGTCCCTTACCTCTCCTTGTGGGCTTAGATTTGCTAAAATATATAGCGTTTGTATATATTCCAGACTCAGATCCATCACATTGACATTCATCAAAATCGGTTAGATAGTTTCAAAGAGGAAGAAATTGCCACCTACCCCTCTTCGTGTTCCTATTTTTGAAAAAGTGTATACTCTATGTGCTTTCCTCATATATGACTATGTCATGAATTTCCTACCACCCGCCGTGGTTCTAGTTTTGAAACAGTGCATAGCCTAAGTGATTTTCTAGATTCATATCTCTCTATATGTTTTGAATTTCCTCAAAATCGGTTGAGTGGTTTAGCCATTAAGTCGCATTATAATATTAGTTAGCAGAGACACCTTCATCTATTAATCTCACGAACCACTTATCCAACTCACGAGCCTTTCATCAAAGACACACATAATATTGGACATTCTCAAAAAGTAAGCGAAAAACCTCCCAAAATCCCAGGAGTTCCCCGGAAAATCTAAAACATCCTCAGTGGCAGCACTATAATGATATGTATTTGTTACCAGTATTTTCAAATATTTGCATTGATTTTTGTTATTCAGATTGATTGATGTGCTTGGCGCGCCATAAGGAACTTACGTTACAAACATTGCCAATCCGAAAAAATCGGCAAAACGAAAAAAGCGCTAAAAATAAATGACAAAACAAAAAAAAATTTCAAAAATGGGTACATCAGTGGTGCGGTTAAGTAACTTTTAGCGATACGACGATCATAATTTTTGTCTATATATTTTGTCGCTTGCAAGAACGGTGGTGTGATTATGTAACTTCTTTTTAACAATAGTATTCAGCTGATATTATGTAACTTCTTTTTACTGAGTACTACTCAGCTGATATTTTGTCGATAAAATTAATAGCACATAAATTATTGTCGCTTAAATAACGACACAGTTGACATTAACCTACAGCGAATATCGTTAAAAATGTCACTGAATAGCCAATTCGATTATTTTCGTTATAATTGTTTTAACGATGCGATTATCGTTAAAAAAAAGTTTAGTGATTCGTACTACAGGTAAATTTTCTATTATATAGGTTAAAAGTCGTATAGTATTACAAATGTAGTGTCCGTACGGAAACCTTCGTGTGCAAGTCAAAGTCGCACGTTACTGAATTTATTGGTTTTTTGGTCTCTTCGACCAGAATCCGTTGTCAGAACCCCGTAATTTCAGAAAAATTTCCAAATTGTGCAGTTTAATTCGTATATGAAAGTGAGAACTAGTATATAAGTAAATCTTATATAGAGATAGTGTTTTATTTCTGTAGTAAATAGAAAAAAGTACTTTAGTCGAGATAAGCTGATTTTGAGTGAAGGGCACCATTGCACAGTGGCGTGAAATAAAAAAACAATTGTAAAAAGTCTGTAACTTTTGAACTAGTGAACCGATTTGGATGAAGCCAAATGTTTTAGAAAGAAGAAGTGTTGAACTTTTGAGAAAGTATATTTGGAGGCACCGTGTTGTAAGACAGGATAGCTTCAAATAGTCTCAAAGTGGGATACTGAGGTTGTCGAAATTCTTTCGGAGCTTGTAACTTTTGTAAATATCGACCGATTTTAATAATTTTTTCAGCGGGACAATCAACGTTAGATAACAAAAATAAAACATGCTTGGAGCACCAAAAGTTAAAAGTTATTTGACTTGAAAACATTTTTTTTAAAGTTTGGCCATGATTTTTTTTATTCGTTATTACTTGGGAAAAATCTTTTGGTTTTGTTGTTTTTAAAAGAAAAATGCAATACAATTCATGTGAAACAAATTTTGTTTGATATCTCAAAAATTTTAGCAAGGAATGAATAATTTTCCAATTTGGATTTTTGAAAATTATAAGAAAATTTTGTATATTTTGTGAGAAAAGGATTTTTAATTTTTTTTGGAATATTTTTAAAAATTATTAAGTATTTGATAAAAACTTTGATTGTATCTGAGAAAAGAGCTTTTAAGAAATACTGTGAAATATATTTTAGAGATTTTTTATACTGCACCCTACATCCAGCATTGGTCAAAAATTAGCATTTTTGTTGTTAGCAATTTGTTGTAAGTAACTTGTAAGAAACTCTTGATGTCCTACACATATGTAAATGTAGGCAGCAGAAGAGATTTTCTAATGTGCCAATTTAACTATTAAGGAAATGAATTTCTGAAAATCTATCTAAAAGATCAAAAGTGCTCTGCTACAAAACTGTAAAATATGACTTAAGCACTTTTTTCTTATTACCACAGATTTGATAATCGTGTCAAGCAAATGTAAATATCAGACTTGCCTTTAAGGGTTATGAACCAGTGATCTTTATGATTACGAATCAAACGGCATAATTTTGCATTTTCTAAAATGAATATTGAGCTAGCACTTAACATTAAAATAATGAATGATGCTATTGCATGATTCATATCAATGAGACTGTTGTTAATAAATGCATGCCACTGCTTGTAATCTCTATTCATTCATATGATTCACTAAAGCAATGAATCAGTATGGTTGATTTGAATACTTCTTAAAACCCTTTCTGACAAATATAGTTTTATGTAATATTATAAAATGAAATAGCTAGCCCCAATTTTATTTTATAATTAATTAATTATTATTAATTAATACACCATATTTTATTAACTTAAGACTTCATCTAGTCAACATACTTTTGTGAGTTATTTGATTGCTATACAAAACAATCAAACAACATTAAGAATTTTTATTGGTTTTTACTAACAACACTTAAAAAAGAGAGTGAGTTAATGACAGTCAGTTGTTAGAGAGGCAACACTGCCAGCAATATCATTAGTACATACTGATGTTAAAAAATAAAACAAAAGCATTGCAACAGTGAATGGAGAGCGAAAGTGAATCAACTCATACAGATCTCTGGTATGAACGAACTAAACGACTTTTGCCTTCAATTTGAGCATCTTTGGAAGCGCTTCTATAGCACAATTAGAAAGTATTAAATTCTTTTTCTGCGCTGAGTTACTTTAACAAATTTAAAAGGGGTAGAATTTGGAAACGAAATGCTCCAAAAGTTTAGCAATCACGCTTATGGGAAACAAGAAGCAAACATTATGTTGACGTGAAATAGTTACCATGAACAAAGTTAGAAAATAGTACACTGACACAAACAACAATGAAAAAATTGGCGATAACAACTTTAGGGAAAGGGAACACATTTCCCGATAAAAGGATGAATACTTTCGCTCACCATTTTACCGAGGATGACCCTAACACGTGGCGTTGTTTCAATTCATCATACATAATTTAAAAACCCAAACGATGTGCAAAATTATTCAAATATTTGCTCATGCTATGACTTGACAGTTTGTGCTGACAGTGATGTACAAAGTATATGCATACATACTTATATGAATTAAAATAAACATATACATACATATATATTTTAAGCAAACATTAAAGACGCAAAAACGTACTTGCTCTTGAGAAAAAAAACATAACGTAGTTACATATAATAAAAAACATGTCATGAAAGAAAATAATAATCGGCCGTACAATCGAGTGAACAAACATACTCAACTACTTGATGTCATACAAGCGCACAATCAGCCATGCATACTTAAATACTCCATGTGATCTCAAGAGCGCGAATTGAAAAGATAAAGATACTTAAAGAATTTGCTTATTCTATAACTTTTTTTAAATTTTTTTTTTATTTTTTTTTCTTTACAAAAAAGAAGGGGTGCCCGATTAACTAACTGGCAACAACAAAAAATCTTGAATACAAGGAACCGAATGGATGAAATAAACTGCAGTCATTGTGCGCTTTACGAGTACACGGTTTTTGTTGTTTGTATTAGAGATGGGCACGTGCTTTTTTTCGTGAGACGAACATGCACGAACCAACATGAAGTGTTCGTGACAAAAAATCAGATTTCGTGTAAAATATGTATGAATGAATTTCCAGTAGTGAAAAAATTTAATATTTTGTATCGTCAAACACACAACACCAGCTTATTTGTTGATATTGTATGGGCCTTTGAAGCTTAAAGTTCTGTACGTTAACCTGCTACTTCCAAACACACATACTGTTTGAAAGCTGCTAAATTTGTTCTTGTTTGTTTGCAAAATCAGAGCCGAGATCTGGTTGGCTGTTGTGCTCTCGTCGGTGTGAAAGCACAAAAAGCTCTTTATAAAAGTTTGCACATTGTGCATGTGGCTTGGACGTAGCTGATGTAAACTAATAGCATCAGCTGTGGTGGCAGATAGTATCAGCTGGCAGTGCCAGCTCGGTGCCATGTTTTGAAAAGCGACTCTTGAAAAAAATCAATTAAATTTTCTGATTTTCAATACCATAACAATAAAATTCCGTGCGTGTTGTGCAGTATCGTGTTGAAAAAATTTTTCGCGTGCGTGTTTCGTACGTGTTGAGTGTCTTACTATTCGTGTTCGTGTCGTGTTGGAAAAATGCGACACGCGCCCATCTCTATTTTGTATATTTAAACTGCAAGGGATGATTGTGGATGGCTGGTTCCTTGATTGTTGCTCAGCGTGTAAGCATAGAAAATATTACAACTATGAAAGCAATTATTATGTGTAATTACGAAGTGACTCGAATGACTGGATTTCGGAGGGTTGCTTGTCAACACACTGTATATGTGAAAGCAGCAACAACAAGTCATTAAACTAACTGAGAATTACTGAGTGTACATACGCTGTAATTGTCAACGTCATCATTGGCATCAACGTTACCGTCACATCACTATATGTACATATTTATGTTGCTCTGTGGAGATTTTCCTTGGCGGAAATTCTCACCGCTCTAAGTTTACTACCGTGGTTCTTTTGTCTTTTTTTTCCTAATAGTTGTTTATATTTTTCTATTTTCTTTCTTTTATATTTTTGTGGTCGTTTCAGTAATTCATGATTTCGAAAAGGGGGCGTTGCATTGAATATCTACTTTCTAGCCGAGTGTTTGTGCCGTGGTTGTGTACGCCTGTTTTTAGTTTAATTAAGGAAATAAATTAACTTTGCTTTATTTTCTTTAAAATTTTATATTTATTTTGTCTTTTTTTTTTTTGTTCTTCGGAATCTTTAGTTTCTGCTTTTCTTTTGTAAACATTTTAGGATTTTCTCGAAATGAAAGGCAACAATAAAAAAATACATTAAAATTAAATTATTATTTGGGATTGGTTTAACTAAAATCCGGAGAATGATTTTGAAATGGTGGTAGCAACAAAAATCTATAAAAATATTTATTACTGGGATAATTTTTATTTTTATTTTTTTTTTTTTGTGAAGAAAAGCCGAGACTGATACAAGTACGAGTAGTTGGGGTTGTTGGTCAAATTACAATAGTTCAAGAGGAAAATGTGATCTAGTAATTTAACAATGCAAGGAAATGGAAAAATTTATAAAAAAAAACAACTTTAAATTAGGGAAGCATGAATTTTAATGAATTTTTTAAAACATTTTCCTTGAAGAAATTTGTAAATACTTTCAAATGGACAGACATTTGAAAGTGCATATTTTTTTAAACTGTTTTTAACTTTTCTAATTAGCACTAAGTACGAAATTATTCCTAAAATGTGTTTTAAGTTTCACATCTGGTGTTTGGTTAGAGTTTCAAGCTTTTTGTGTATTCAGAGACTTATAATAGAATTTAGGCGCAAATGGTTTTGTCAAACATTTTAACCCACTTTTAAGGGGACTTATCTCATCCCTTTTTTACCCAAGATATAAAAAAAGATTTAAGACAAAAGTGCTGAGCACATCCTTCACCTAAAACGCAAGCGATAAATAGTTTTGGTTGCTGTTACAATACGAAAATCTGCACAAGGCCCGAAGCTTTAAACTTCAGCAAATAAGAACCAGGCAAGGGGTGTGTTTCGTAAATGCATCACTGTTCTACATCATACGTGCAAACTTTTATTTAAAATGCAATACAAGTTCGCTGGTAATCTGTTTTAGTAGTAATCATGGTTGTACACCATATTTATTTGTGCGTTATCTACTTCAAATAAGAACGTTAAGATTTCCATTTACAGCGATGCATTTACGAACAGACCCAAGCTTTTAAAACCCAAGTACTCGTATCTTTCTTAACTACAAAAGCCAATTTTTAGATCTCTATAATTTAAAAAGAAAGAAAATACTCGCACCTTTGAGTTGCCCTGTTTTAACATACGAATTCGAAAGAATTTTCCTTCCTTTCTAAGAATAGGATAAGCCCTGGCTTAATGTTTTAGAGTTCCGTACACCAAATGTGAAAAAGAACCCTATTCTTTTCACTACGCTGTCTGTCTGGCCGTCACAGGCTGTTTTCTCGAGTACGCTAAGACCGAATATGTAGATTTTTTCCCGGCACAACAGCAATTATATGACAGTTAAGAATTAAAGGGTGTTCCGATACTAGCAACGAAAAATATTAAAATTCCATGTAATATACATACATATGTACATTAGCGTGGCCGTTATTTGAAGGGAGAATTTTTTTATTTCTGGTATTTTCTCCTCCCAAATCGGTTCAGTTTTATGGAAAAAAAATTACAACAAAATTTCACAGCGATTAATTGTGCTTTAGGGGCTGCGTCCGCCTCTCAAGGTTGGCCCTCAAACCCATTTATTCAAGACGCTGTCCGTCTGTCTGTCTGTCCGTCCGTCACAGACTATTTTCTCGAGAACCGTAAGAGCTACGCACCTGAAATTTGAACAGAGTATGTAGAAATTTGGCAGCTGCAACAACAAATACATGAGAGTTAAAAATTAAAAGGTGTTACAAAACAAGCAACGTAAAATTTTAAAATCCCATGTAATCAAGGTTGGAAACCGAAACAAATAACGGTATCGGTATTGCTACCGGTACAATTATTTTTTAAATTTCGGTATCGGTAGCGGTATCGGTATTTTTTTTATTTCGGTATCGGTATTACCGGTACATACCGTTATCGAGTTTACAATACCGGTATACCGATATTACTGACAAATTTATTATTTCAGGCAGTGAGCATAGCAAAAAAACTTTTTTTTACTAAATTACTTCAAAAAGGGAGTATTTTTACATTAACGTATGTATGTATGTATAAAAGCATATAAACTTATTTGTTTCTATATATGATTTTATACTATTACTAAACAATGATTTATTAAAAAAGTGAAACAAGGAGACTGCAGTTCAAACTTTACATATATAAAGTCTATACTGATAAATTATACTGTGTGACAAATTTTTAATGAAATCGAAATACCTGCGAAGTGTTACTATCCCTCATACCTAAATAAGAGTGGTAAGCGTTGCGTTAGCAGCAAAGTACGCATTTTCAGTACATTTAAATGCAAAAATATTATTTGATTGTACTGAAAATGCGTACCCTGATACTAACGCGACGCTTGCCGCTCTTATTTAGGTATGAGGGTATTTTTCTGCTAGGTATTGTCGAGTATAAAAATTTTTCAAACATCTTGAGTTAAGCCTGGTACTCTGTTCACAATTTCGTGCGAAATGCTGTCAAACTACATATCAAAGTATGTATTTGGTATGAAATATTTGCGAAATAAATTCGCAAGAGTAGTAGTCTGTTCTTGGTGTGAAAAACACGGAAAATCATGTCTTTCCATGCAAAATTAATCTGGTTTCATTTTAGTTTAGCTGCGAAACAACATGAGCAGTGCTTTTTTTGCACGGAATTTTAGCAATGTTGCATACTTACAAGCAAAAAAATGCGAGAAATTTATTAAAACAACCGCGAGTTGGGCTACATTTAGTACATGTCAAATTTTTCACGCGAAATAACCAATTGCACTGAAAATTTTTCTCAACTTCGAACAGAGTACCAGCCTTTACGGGTAAAAAACCGCTTTTTCGTACCCGTAGGCACTTATCAACCTCTAACTAAGTTAAATATCAACCGATTTTAAATTTATAAACGTATACAGAAAGAAGAGACTAAGGCTTTTTAACCATATATGTACATATGTATATCTTGTTTCAGTAAATTTCAAATATATGTCCGTATTTTTCACCAAATATAATTTTGTGGGTTTTTTTCTACACTTTTATACTTTGGACACGTTCTTAGGCAATATTTTTGTATTGGACCCATATTGTTTATAACTTTCTCGCCAAATTCAGAGGAAACGAGCATTGGAATATTTCAATTCAAAGAATAAATAATATTCTTTCAGACAACTTAAAAACAAAGAAAACAATCTTCTTCTACAATTAACATTTAAAAATTTAAAGCAGGCACATTTCTTCACCTCAAGAGAGGAATCTTTAACTTCAAATATAAAAGTTTAGAAGTTTTTTCTCTAAGCCAAAGAAAGAAAGTTAATTGATATATATTTTTGCAATTTTTGCCCATATTACGGTTTACAGCTCAACTAAGTTGGATTGAAACTGAAACAACTTAACTTTTGGTATTCTGAATAAAAACTAATTTTAGTTGTCTTCGAATAAATGCTCGAAAAACAAAGGTTCTTATATATGCTATGTTTTTTGAAACCATGGTTAGGTTGGGTTAGGTAGAGGTGGCAGTCAGAAAGTCGGACTCACTTAGACCGTTTTGGTCCATTGTGATGCCACGTAGACTCTGCTTATGCGGAGTCCCCACCGTCGAACCATCCATAGCTCAGTATAAAGCTACTAATACGTTGAAGTTCAACACTAGCAACGTCAGAAAGTTCCCTGAATTCAAGAGCGCCCATTGTGGCCATTCTCTTTCCTGCAAGTCCAGGGCAGTGACAAAGAAAATGAAACCATAGTATCTATTACAAAACATTTTAAATATTTTTAGTTCTGACTTTGCTCTTTTTTCTTGAGATTCTATATTTTATAAACGTGGCAATAATATTGGCTGACAAATGGGATTGGTTGGCTTCTGGAATAGTAAAGCAAAACGAATGCAATGGTCGAAATAAAAACCAAAATGTCTCATGGTGTAAAAAGTTGTAATACATAATAAAAATTTGGCAACTACAACTCACTTATCATTTATGTTTTGGCCGGAATCGGTATACCGGTACGTACCGGTATAGACGTAAACGGTAGTCTGGATACCGGTATTTTCTAACCGAAATGGATTTCGGTATCGGTAACGGTATTTGAATCGGTATCGGTATTTTTATGATACCGTTTGCCAACCTTGCATGTAATATATGTACAATTGTATATAGACACTCGAAATTTGCAAAGTTAGTGTATTTTTATACAGACTGCATCAACTAACATTCAAATCATAGCTTTTAAGTAATGATTAGTAATAGTAATGATTACTAATTTGATTACTTTTTTTTTAAGGTGAAGTAATGATTAAATTATGATTATATTCAGTTTCGCACGATTACTAATTGATTATGATTACTAATAATGGAAAAGTAATCTGAGTTACTTAAAATTACTAAAAATAATCAAAAAGAATCAAAACTTATAAAAAAATAATCCGATTACTGCTAAGGATTACTTTTGATTCTTTTTTATTATTTATTAAGAATCAAAAGTAATCTTTGAAAGTAGTCGGATTATTTTTTTATTACTTTTGATTCTTTTTGATTACTTTTAGTAATTTTAAGTAATTCAGATTACTTTTCGATTATTAGTAATAGTAATCAATTATTTATCAGCAATTCTTTTGAAGGCAGTTATATAATCATTACAATTCTTTTTAAAATGTAATCTAATTGATTACTAATCGTAATCGAAATTTAACAGCTCTGATTCAAATTAAAAAAATTAAATTAAAGGGTATTCTATCAGTTAATGTAATTTGTACTATGTAATTTTGTCAACTAAAACCAAAAAATCCCAAAATTATAAAATCGTCAAAACGAAAAAAATTCGCCAAACCGAAAAAATCGCCAAAAACCGAAAAAACACCAAAAATAAAAAAATCGCCAATTTCCAAACAAAAAAAAAACTCTAAAACTAAAATAAATCGCCAAAAACCAGAAAAATTGCCTAAATGAAAAAAATAGCTGAAATGAAAAAAATCACCAAAATGAAAAAAAAGCCAGAAACCAAAAAATAGCCACAGCCGAAAAACCCCCAAAAAAACGACATATTAACAAAACCCTCAAAACCAAAAATATCCCAAAAACTAAAAAAAATTGTATTACATACATATCTACTGCTGTATGCATAATCAACAATTGGCATGAAGTTAGTTTACGTGGCAAAATTGAAGATAGTCTTAACGTGTTTTGGCATACAATTTGACATTAGAAATTGCCGCATAATGTAGTTTCCACACACGATTACATCCTAGCATGATTTTTAAAGTAAAATTGTAGGAAAAAACACGTTAAGACCATGATCAATTTTGCCACTTATGCTAACTTCATGCCAATTTTTGATTATACATAGGGCCGTTAGTGTCCGTACAGAGCCCATCGTGCGTGAGTCAAAATCGCACTTTACTGAGTTGTTTTAATCTTTAAAGTTTCTTTTATCCGAAACTTACTGTAGATATCTACTCTCTGCAGTACTTTTTTTTGAAATGAACTGACATGTCTTCAGTGCATTAAGCAAATGCTTTATTTTGAGAGAGTATTAGACACTTAATTAAATTATTTTTATTGCCATCTAATAGCCGAAACATGTTTGTTTTTTTTCTGGTTTTTTAGAAAAACTAACTTTCAATTAAAACTATACATTTATTTATGGAAAATTTGCATACTAATATTCTAAGTAAATGCAAGAAAATTATTGGGAAAATTTTCATTTAGCTAAAGCAAAAATCTACATTTATTTGAACAACGAATGCATGGGTGTTAATTAAAATCGGTTATAATAGTTTTTTTTTTATTAATTGCTGAATTTAACACCTGTTAATTTTTTATTGTTTTATTTGTATTTTATGATTAAATTTATTAGCTAAATGTTTCCATAAATTTTGTTAATTAATCAATATAACAACATCAGTTATAAATTTTATTTTATTTTAGATACACTACGCTAATAAATTTATATACAGTGGACATTTTGCAAAATGTGAGTATATGTGTGTATAAAATAAATTACTCAAAGTAATATATGTACATATTAAGAAATTCGTTTTTGGTGTTCAAATATTTCAAACAAATGACTTCAAATGAGAAAGTTTTTCAAACATCTCTGTTTATGTAAAACTGCACTCAGGGAAAAGCTCTAACTTAAATCAATAGTTTTCTATATAATAGAAAATGTATATTGAGATACTTAAAAATAAATAAAATTAATACTGTAAAGTAATTTTTTTCCTTATTGAAATAAGAAATTTCAACACGACTAGACTTTCGTTAATGTTTCTTATTAATTCAATATGGTTTTTATTGATTTATAGCTGTTTTTTCTGTTGTTGTAGAGGTTGAAGTAAAGTTTGTGCTAAATTCTGCTTATGACGATAATTCGGAACAAACAACGGACCTTGCTATTGGAAGCGTAAATTAACCCAAAATATATTAATGAAGACAAAAATATTAAGTTTAGTTATGTAGCTATAAACTTTTAAACATTTTATACCTATGCTCATAACGAGTTTCTTGCAATATGTACGAGTACATAAATAATAATTAATATTATTTATTTACATGACATATTTCAATAGTATAAAAAAAGCACAACGGAATTAAACAATAGCACAATTCACAATCTTGTGCAAATGGTCTTGCCTTGCATCGTAGCCAGGGCTGCCAGAAGTTTTGCGAAGAAAATCATCATTTGTCGGAAATAAAATCATATTTTGAAGAAAAATATCATCACAAGTCCAATTTTTTTCAAATAAAAAAGTAACAATTGACATTTACAGTGGACAAGAAAACTATTCGACATACACCAATTTTATTTTGTTTTCATCAATAAAAAGTTATTTACTATCTTATTTTACAAAAAGAATTAAGAAAGCATTTTCAAGTAACTTATTTAAAAATTGCATTAAATGAAAAACTAGTTAAGAAATTCAAACAAAATAAGTATTCGACATTGCCAATGTTCTTATCATATAAGGTATGTACAGGAGTGATGCATTTTGGCTTTTTTGGTTTAGGGCCAAATTAACGATTTAAAAGGGCCAAAATACCTTTGATAGGGCCAAAAAAGTTTTTTAATGTACTCGACTATAATCTTTTAATTTAAATAAAAACAAAAGTATGTCTTAATAATATGTGATTTATTTTGTTTAGAGCAAAAGCAGAACTTAGCGACAAAAGTTCAAATTTTTTAAAGTATTTTTTGTTATATTAAAGTAAATACATATTTTATATGTATGTATGTTGCTTAAAAAACTAAATTTTAGTTAGAAAACATTACTTATGTAATTCTCATTTTATTAAACATAATCTCTAAATTTGTAGTCCAATAGTTCCTCAATTTACCCCTGTCTAGAAGCATTTTTTTGTGTTAAGTTTTAAAATATCTTCATCATAACAATTATTAGAAATAGATTTCATTAATTTTTTTTTAATTATATTAAATATGACACAGTATTTTTTACATGACGACGATTTCTTCTATTATGGCCTGTTTTACAATATCGAAAGAAAACTCTCGAGTGAAAATTTATACTGAAAACAAAAGCGAATTTTCAAATTGTATTGTTGATTTCAATATAAATTTTCAGTACTGCTGCGGATTGGTGAATAGAAAGAGTTCCTTGAATAATTCTGTATATATTTGTATACAAAGGTTTACATAAACGATTTTTAATGGTAGAAATCCTTTTGCAAAATTTACTTCTATATAAATCTTTGAGCTTTTTAAATTCCTTTTGAAAAAGTTTAATAGCAAGTGGTATAATACTATTGGTTTCCCCACTCAAAACATGATCTGGCGCAGATTTCGGAAACCAGTTTAAATAAAAATCTCCAAAAATAAAAGTAGTTTTTAAAACGAAGAAAACTCAATTAAAAAGTGTACTCAAAGGTTTGAAGGAATTAGTTGAATTTTGAACTGATGGGCCAAAATATCCTAGAGGATACCACAGGGCCATCAAACATCCAAAAGTGCCACAAATGGCCCAATTGTGCCACATTTCGCATCACTGATGTACAGTTGTTTTATACTCTAAAATTTAGAGGCAAATTGATTTTCCTTATCGACGAATGACTTCTTTTTAAACGATTTGGTATACATTTGGTGCAAGATTTGAATATATTCCGGACCGATTTTTCGTCACTTCTCTAACAAGACTTTTTTGTAAAGTGACGTTTTCTTATTCTTTTTTTTCAGTTGACCCCAGAAGAGGAGGGAGAAATGTGCTCTCTGCCCCTTACCAACTTGTTTCCATGAAGACAAATATTTTCGCTGGAACAAAAATGTTTTCTTTATAGGTGTAGTTATTGATAAACATTCTCGACCAACAAAGAAAATTGAACATACATATGTATGTATTGAAAGTAAAAATCATATATTGCAAAATTAAAAATCATCATTCGAGAACAAAAATCTTAAAATCATAATTTGGTCCAAAAATCATCAAAAATATGATAAAATCATCATTCTGGCAGCACTGATCGTAGCATGTGCAAAATGGTAGAGTATATTGATACTCACCACTTAACAATTCTTAGTGGTGAGTATCAATATACTATACCATTTTGCACATGCAACGACGCAAGACCATTTGCACAAGATTGTGAATTGGGCTAATGTTTTCATAATAGCAACGAGAATCGCATTACAAGCAAATCCCAGTATAACAAACGATATAATATCAAGCCCATTCGTTATATCGAAAAATTCGTTATACCTATCGCAAAGTTTTTTAAGTGTAATTTTAAAAATTATTATTGTAAACATGAAACAATACAATAAAAAGAATGACAACAACTTGTTTTCAAAGAAGCTACCAAACGCAAACTCACCCTACCACAATTTTTTTTGCCTTTAGGTTCCTGCTGTAGATTTTGTTTAATATTTTTTTTTGGCGTTCGCTATACAGAACACACATCTATTAAAACATTCGCTATATATATATAGAAACATATACATACATACTAGGGATGCAAATCGGGATCGATTTTTGGAAATCCCGGGATTCCGGATTTGTTAATCCCGATCCCGAAAATCCCGGGATTTTCGGGATTGCGGGATTTTCGGGATCCCGGGATTCCGGGATTTTCGAGATTTCGGGATCTAAAATTTTTTGGTAAAATAAATAATTTTTTTAATAAATATTACTTTAATAACAAATTTTATGCATTTTAAAAGGTTTTATGTTGATAATAATCATTAAACAGTTGTCTTTAAAGTTAACAATATTTTAATGCTAGTATGAAATACAAATCGAAAGAATTTTTGTCATCTATTTTTAAGTTGATGTTAGAGAATTTATACTGAAAACAATAACTAAATATGAAAACTTGTTTTTGTTTGCAATACAAATGTTTTTCTATAATCTAAATCAAAACGAATGTACATATCTGTGGACTTTTAGCACTATCGCTTAAGTTGATTTACGAAAATTTTAGATTCACTTTCATACAAATAAGGTGCAAAAACATTATTGTTTTGTTAAATATATCTATTAACGTTTTTTTAATTGCGATTGACCAACAAGTAGCTATTACGGTTGTTACATATACCAAGCATTGCCTATTTTTTTAATCGATTTCGTCACTACTATGACAACGATAATAAGGCTGAACATGTCGAAAAATTTAAAGAAATGTATACACCATTCTAATCAAATTCTATAAATTACGTCTAATGATCACATTTTTGTAGGCACATACATTAACCGCCGTATTCATAAAAAACATTAGGTTTATTACAGGTTTATTTGACAAATTTCCCAAAGAAATACGTCAAATAAGCGCTTAATAAGCCTAAAATATTTTTTATGAATATGCCACTACAAGTTTGCCTGAGCACTTGAAAAGTATTTTTGTTCTACTGAAAAATTTTAAATTCATACATAAGTTGTTTTCTGCAAGTTCAACAGATACATATGTAGTTCAACGTTCGCTAAGAGGAGTATGGTTTATTAGTGTGCTGTCCTTCTACTCTGCAACTCGAATAAAACTATAATTGAGTCGAACTCATTCAGTCGGTCGTTTTTGACACAAACCTTTGATCAAAAATTACATGGAATTTAAATAGGTCATAGGTTTGTGTCAAAAACGACCTAAACGGTCTAACGAAAATAATTTTGAACTGCAATGTAAAAAACATACATTCACATGCGAGCAATTTTTTAGACAAAATAGTTCGCATTATTCAGGAAATATTTCTCGCTTTTACGTCAACCCGACTTTTTATTTTCTACTTCAGTTGTTAGCAGCTGTCAATAGTACTCAATTGTTACCGAAAAGTGGATAAGCGTTGAGGAGTCGATATACAGAGTTATACACTGCAATTATGAATAAATTTCCGCAAGAAATGTCTCCCTTTTCCATAATTTCTTTTTGTTTTCCCTATTATTTGCTACAGTTTGAAATTATTCCCCGGGCAAAATTTCTCGTGGAATTTTATTCATAATTGGCCTTATAATATAGAATAAGACGCAATAAATTTGTCAATCTTATTGAATTTTCCCAATGTTATTTTCCTTCCAAAGGTCATATTCTTCTTTTCGTTTTCAAAATAATTCTTAGTTGTATATTGTATCACCTTTGATGAAAATAACCGTGAGAAAGTAGTTAATTTATTTTGCACTTGTTGTTAATTTATAAGTAATATGTCACGAATAGTCATTAAATTGTTAAAACTGCACGTATAAAATTGTATGGGACTTTTAAATATTATAAAAAATACCATAAAATCAACGAAAATTTTAATCTATAAAGTTTTTTATATAAAAATTGCTAAGAAATCCCGAAAAAGAAATCCCGGGATTGAATTTTACAGATCCCGGGATTCGGGATTTGCCAAATCCCGAAAATCCCGGGATCGGGATTTCCCGTTTGGCATCCCTAATACATACATATATGTATATGTATGTATGTATATAAGGTAGTGCTAAATGTTAAATATATTTTGCTACGATGATCCCATATAAAATTAACCTATTTTTCGCTATATAAGGTTGTTAATGTAAAAAATTTGGATGTTCGTTATATCAGATTTTCGTAAAATGAGATTCGTTATACCGTGATTTGCTTCATATGCACTTGTGAAAAGTGTTATGAAAAACGGTTGTGAAAATGAATATGAAAAGTTTTTTCATTTCACATTAGCACAGAACCAGAATCGAACATATTATAACACTCTTAATTCCACCATCTTCGCCTTGTACTAAAAAAATAATATCCCACCACTTTATTTATTAATGCTATTGAACATAATCACCACTGTTATTTTAAAATCCACCATTATTTAAATAAGAGCAATAAACAATGTTGCTAAAATTATGCTTTTGGGTTAACATAGGGAGATACATGTGTACTTACATACATATATACAGACATATTTGTCAAGCAATTTTTCTAAAATATTTCTACACTTTTGCTGCATTCTTTTTAACACCTTTAAACAATATTTTTATACATTTAGAAACTTTAAACACTTCTTAACAATATAATACACTTTTTTATATAAACTTTACATCAAAATTTTATACATGTAGTTAATTTTAATATTCGCGATCGCCTTACACATGCTTTCTGTGCGAATACAATAAATAAACTAATAAAAGAAAATGTGCAAATAAAAGGGTTGCCAGAAGTTGGGGAATTGTTGATGAGGCTAGAAAGTGTTATAATTAATTGCGAAAAGCCGGGTAACACTATATGAAATAGGTAAATTACGAAAAATGTAATGAAAGCAAAATGATAGTACATATGTATATGAATGCATGTACCAGAGATGAGCATAATGCACTATATTTTTAGGGCACTAACAATTTTACTACCACTAAAATTTATTGGTAGTGCAACTTATTTGCTATGAAAATTTAGTGATAGTGTTATTAAAATTTCACTACCACTAAAATTTAGTGGTAGTGCAAATTATTATTGTTGCTTCATATGTTTTTTCTCATTTCAGAGGATGTAAAGGCTGTTTTTTTAGATTGTCACAACTTTGAGTTGGTACTACTGATTTATATGAGCACACATTTAACAGGTGATGGTTGCTTTTTGTTTATTTTGCTTTGAAATTTCATTAATTGAACACCTGGAGCAAGTATTAGACACTTAATTAAATTATTTTTATTGCCATCTAATAACTGAAACATGTTTGTTTTTTTTCTTTTTTTTTTTAAGAAAAAAATAACTTTCAATTAAAACTAGACATTTAATTATAAAAATTTTGCATACTAATATTCTAAGTAAATACAAGAAAATTATTGGAAACATTTTCATTTAGCCAAAGCAAAAAACATTTCAAACATTTATTTGAACAACGAATGCATGGGTGCTCATTAAAATGGGTTACAATAGTTTTTTTTTATTAATTGCTGAATTTAACACCTGTTAGATTTTTATTGTTTTATTTATATTTTATGATTAAATTTATTAGCTAAATGTTTCCATAAATTTTGTTAATTAATCAATATAACAACATCAGTTATAAATTTTATTTTATTTTAGATACACTACGCTAATAAATTTATATACAGTGGACATTTTGCAAAATGTGAGTATATATGTGTGTATAAAATAAATTACTCAAAGTAATATACATATGTACATATTAAGAAATTCGTTTTTGGTGTTCAAATATTTCAAACAAATGACTTCAAATGAGAAAGTTTTTCAAACATCTCTGTTTATGTAAAACTGCACTCAGGGAAAAGCTCTAACTTAAATCAATAGTTTTCTATATAATAGAAAATGTATATTGAGATACTTAAAAATAAATAAAATT
The DNA here is from genome assembly GCA_944452675.1 of Tachina lurida. NCBI lineage: Eukaryota > Metazoa > Arthropoda > Insecta > Diptera > Tachinidae > Tachina > Tachina lurida. The sequence continues at coordinate 35,641,873 of OX101754.1, read as the reverse complement.
AATACTGTAAAGTAATTTTTTCTTTATTGAAATAAGAAATTTCAACACGACTAGACTTTCGTTATGGTTTCTTATTAATTCAATATGGTTTTGATTGATTTTAAGCTGTTTTATTCCCCTAGGTGTAGCTTTTATGAGTTACGACTATATATTTATTTATTTATTTTAACAATACTATACAAAGTAAATTTGCATAGTATGGTGTTGCACGAATATGGGCGGAGTAACTAGACCATATGCCCAAAATGTTATTGCCAGCACATAGGAATTAGCAACGTGGTTGTTAAAGAAATTCCACAGAAAACCGCAAGATTATACGGTTATCCGTGGCAGATCAGTCAACCAGTGCGAGCAAGACGAAAAACTCTCGAAGGCCCAACAACAAAAAAAAGCCTGACCGCACTTAAGAAATAATTACGATAACGCGAAATGATGTTCTTCGACCCAGAGCTGCTTAACGACTGTACGACTATATATATTTTTAATTATTTTTAATCAAAGACAAACTGTGAAGGTACATATGTGACAGCGCATAGAGAAAGGGACCTAAGGGTAAAAAAATCAATTTTCACTTTTTTTTTATGTGTACAACATCTGTGCATCGAATGAGACCGATCCCGTGCCCCAAAAGTGTTCCCTAGCAGAGATATGCGCGTTTTATGAAATTGAAGTCGACGATTCTAAGGTTATGTGAAAAAATTTTCGTACTAACAGAGTGATATTCACGATTTAAAAGAATTATAAATGAGTATTTATTATAATTCACAATTAATAATTTCAGAAAATAAACCTGGATTCGAAAAAACGCGAGCAAAATTGATATCAAGCTCATGGAAACAGCGCGCTAGGTAGAAAACAGTAAAAACCAACTACACAAAGCAAGAGGTAGGGACGACCTACGCGCGTTTTCAAGGTTGACCAACAAGTTACTGACGTCATGAGATATGTTGCTTTCAAATGAGACCAATATTAATACGCTCAGTGATGGTACACCAAAGATACACGTATTTAAATCTTTAAAATGGCTCTCCTGAACAAAACCGGCTTTTACTCTTAGGTCCCTTTCTATTTTGCGCGTCACATATATTGATTTGTCTGAAAAAACACCCGGAGCAGCAGGAATTTAACCAGAAACCATCCGACTAACGGACAAGTATACAGTCAACTGGCCAAGAGAGTACTAAGGAAGCATTGTGTCCGAGTTATGGAAACACTGGCCTGAACTAATCGAATAGACCGTACCTTTTTTCAACGGCACACACAACAATAAAATAAGGAAAATTTACGATTTTTACAAATATAAAAAACCGGTTAACCGGGTAGGAAAACCCGGTTTCATAATAACCGGAAATATTCCCAAAAAACCGGGTTTTCGGTTAATCGGTTAAGCGAAATTGAAAACACTAATTAAATTACAAGTACTTCTACTTATGCAAGAGAAATTGAGCTATTGGAATGGCATAGTCTTCGGCTTCGGCTAACGCACATAAAAATGTTGTATTTAACTGAATATTTAAATTATTAGTGCATTAATTTAAATTTTTTTTAAGAAACTTTATTGGTATAATAAAATATTGGAAATCTTTAATCAATATTTAAACAATTTAAAAAAAATATTTTACTTTTCAAGTAAAAAAATCTAAAAATCAAATCTAAAGCAAAATAAAATGTATAGGTATAAATTTTAAGGGAAGAAGAATAAAAAATTATATGCTGACATCAGCATTACATAAAGACCTTGAGTTTTTATATCAAGTGGTTGTTTCTGGTTCTTGCGTTGTAAATTTTACATATAAAAGACCGCACTTTGACTTACTTTTATGTAGATTTATTTAATATACAAATTTTTTTTCTAATGCATATGGTTATGCTTTTGCTTCAAGGGGACTTAGATTTCAATAAAATTTAGAAATCAACCCTTCACATTTATTTATTCTATTTATTTGTCCTCCTAAACAAATGCCACTGGGTTACTATTGTTTTGTTTGCTTGATTATTATTTTTTCGTTTTGATGGACATTTAGCTGGACTTTTAAAACCAATAGAACAAATAAAAGAGAAAAATGATGCAAATACAAAATTTAAAATAAGGGCAGCAAATATGTATGCTGGTGTTGGCAAAGGTAAAGATATGGATAAAATTATATAGGGAAAAAAATATTTTAAAATTCCTTTATTCCATGTGCTGTTTGTCCAAAAAACCTTTATAAATAGAATTAAATATGCGTACTACATACATTAATATATATTACAAAAAATGAGCTATAACACGATAATATTGCCTTTGGTATGTACTCGTATAACAATCCTTTCAAGAGACTCTTGAAAGAGCACTCATATGCCCTAAAGAACAGCAGGTATGTAATTCTTATGCAAGCCACACACCTTGCGACCGTTGGTACAACACGTTGGATTACCAAGTTGTGCGTTTTGCGCACAAACTATACAACAACGTGTACAACATTAGCGTACAACTTCATTTCTTAATTTTTTTTTTTTTTTGAGTAAACATGTCAACGTGTACCATGTAGCGTTGTAGTGGAATATTTTTTGATGAAAAAATAAGTAGAAGAATGTAAAAAGGACAGAAAAAAAATGATTTTATTAAAGGAGTGGTTTATATAAAAAGAAAATATTAAAAGAAAGTGAGAACAAAAATTACACGTGAATGTTAGACGAAGTATTTAATTACCTTTATCAAAGGTTCCGATGCATTCACAAAAGCAAGTTTGAATTCGTGCGCAACGTTTTTTATATGACCACAACAAAAATACGAACAAAATGAAATGAGGTTGTACAACCAACTCCTAAATTTTACAACCTGTCTATACAACTTGGCAAAAAATCAAATCTTTTTAATCTTTCGTACAACCGAGACACAACTTCATCCGACGACCCCACACACTTTACAATCTCATATACAACCTGCTCATATTGTACCATTGGCCGCAAGGTCTGTGGCTTGCTTTATAATGAATTTGACGATATCTATTTACATACATAAATACCTATGTACATACATACGAACGTATCGCAAAGTACTTTACATATTTGAAATTAAGACGTAGATGTTTTATGTAAGCACCTGAAAATTACCAAGAAACTCTCATGGCAAAACATTTAATTGAAAAAGTTACTATTTATCCCCATTTTGAAACTAAATTTAAATTCGATACACTGTCAGTAAACCATTTGACAAAAAGCCATTGTCAATGGAATTAGTTATTGATCTTCATGTGATATGAAAATATATGAAATAAAGTTGCCTTTTCTCAATTCACAGTCAATTCTCGACAATTTTAAACTCAAAGTGTGAGACTAAAAATTCAAATAGATGAAAGCTCAAAATAATGAAAGTTAAAATAATTCGAATACACACGAGTTTGATTTATGTCCTTTTTATGGTTCTATACAACAAAGGGGAAGAGGAACCCTATTGTTTTCTCTACGATGTTCTGTATGTCTGTCTGCCACAGGCTGTTTTCTTTACAACTGTAAGATCTACGAACCTGAAAATTTCACAGAATATGTAAGAATTTGGCCGCTACAAAAAAAATATATGGCAGTTAAAAATAAAAGGGTGTTCTAAAGCGAGCAACCAGACATGTTGAAATCCCAATGTAATACACAGACAATTAAATTTTCAAAAACGCTAAAACGAAAAATCGCTAAAAAAAGCTTAAATGAAAAATATCACCAAAAATACAATAAATCGATAAGAATCAAAAACACACCATAGGGTGGCGTTGGCTGAAGTAGTTAGCACGTTGACTACAAAACTGAAGTCATTAAATATCAACACCATGCATTTTTCTGATGTGCATTAGTGTGCTTGTTGTTGTTGTTGGAAAAGTTCTAGTGATGCAGGCATAAGGCACTGGTCACTAAAAACTATACCGACTTCATCAGATACTAATCCTAATGTAACAGCAGAGCGCCCTCCTTCTTTGGGTAGCAGAATCATCTGCGAAGTAAAATAACCAATAAAATAGCTACTAAACACAGCTTCAAAATTTAATACACCTCATTTGACACCAGATGGCGGTGCAACACTTCATTATCAAAAAATGTGCAAAGAGCAGAGTTGTAAAAGAATGAAGCTCTCCTCTATCTCTTCCTTCACCATCTGTCTTCTCTATCACTATCATTTCCCTATCACCCTCTCCCACTATCTTCTCTTCAATAAACAGGTAGCACAAAGGGAGCATTGTATTGGACCCCAAGTGAGCTGGACTCAAAATTTTACCCTTCCTTACCAGCAGCCTGCTAACCTAACCTAACCTAACTCCGGCATAGCCATATTTTGCATTTATTTTTACTCTAGTTGCAAAGGTACATATTTCTATTTGATTTGGTAATATTTTTATTTTACTTTAAGTCTCAGCTGATAGACTATTTTGAACAATTACACTAAGAAAATTTCACAATAGCAAAATTATTCATCGAATAGGCGTCATAATACCAAATTGAAATTTTTTTTCGATCAGCAGTTGTGACTATAGCCGAAAATCAAGGGCCAAAAATTGACTTTCATATTTTATGGATGGTTGCAATATAAATTTTCAAACGAAAACTCTCAATCGTTCCATAAAATAATAATAACACCGTAAAATGTCTAGGAGACTAACAGTTGGTTTTTGGAAAATACAAGCTTTTCCGTTTTTATCTTTCGTTTGTAAACAATAACGTTTAAATTATTATAGTTCTGTAAGCCAAATTACATGTGATAATTATTAATGAACAAATAAGACCAAAGTTAACTGTAAATATTCTGGCAAACACTAGCAGAACGGAACAACTAGCTGTTTTCGAAGGCCACTACACCAAACTTAATTCTACATATTTTGACAAAGACTAGCATAACGGAACAACAATGGGCTTGCGGCAAAAATTAAATAACTAAAGTTAAAATTAACAAACCAAAAAAGTTAAAAAAAAGTTAAAAGTTAACTAACATATGCATAATTAGTTCTAATTTATACTATGAAAGTCTTATTGCTAAGCTGATTAGTTTTTTAGGAGAGAGTGACGAAGGGAAAAGAAACGTTTCTGTTCTCTCCCACAAACTAATCAGTTTGCATAGTGTAAACTAGGACTTAGTAAGGAAAAAACGACAATGGTAAGACTGTTATAAATTTAGAGATGGTAAAATTGAGATTTCATTAAAAAAGCAAAAATTTTCAGCAAATTGTAACACGAAGAATCAAAACAATTCACTTTATTCCATTTGTACTGAAAAGCTGAGTACTAGGGTTTGGGATTTCCCGGACTTTTGCACTTCCCGGGAAACGGGAATTAAAAAATCACGTTCCCGGGAATTCCCGGGATTCCCGGGAAAAGCTAATTTTCTAAATTAAATACATTTATTAAATGAAAGTTGGTGAAATTTCGATTGTTTTATTAATGTAAGCATTCTTTTGAAATAAAAGTTAATAAAAAAGCAGTTCTAAGACAAATTCTTAAGAATTTTTAATCGAATTTAAGCAAATGGAATAAAGTTATTACACAGCAAAAGATCATATAAAAACCAATTGACGACTGTTACCACAATTAGTAGACAATTTTCTAATAAGATCTACCTTAATTTTAATAAGAATTTGCCTTGCTTGTTTCTCATTCTTTTTGAAAAAGTTCCAAGCGGTTTCTTATCGTTAAGTACAAGCAGGTTACAGTACCATACTGCGCTGCGCCGAATTTTGAATACCCTGAGCCACAGTATGTCTAAGTGTCTTTAATTTTTCATTTTATTTCTCCTAAAATATTTTCTTCAGGGTTTCCATAATAGCGTCTACTTGTAATAAATTTAAGTTTTGTCAACTCAGAGTTCTTACAGCTTAAAATTTTCACTACACTTTTCAAAATTTGTTCACTAATTCGGCGAAAAATCGCTTCAAATTCGCTTAGCATCGAATTATTTACTTTAGGAAATGATTATATTATTGCAATCATTGATACTTATACAATTTATTCCACTTTTTTTAGGAGATATGGTATGACCTCAATTTAATGGAATTTTTATGAAATTTCAGACTAGATTTGAATACCTCACATTTTTATTTTATATTAAAAATATATGGACATTTTACTGCTTGTTTATCGGCATCGAAAGAATTCTTTCTTTCTTACAGTTACATTTAAAACAAAAACTCAATTTAAATTTTCAGATTAAAAGATTTCCTTCGAACAAGGTATATGTAAGTGTTTAAACAGACGATGAAAAACGTGTCAACGTTCGTGTAAATTTAGTCATACAATCATTCAAACGAACTTTTGTAATATATAAAAAAAATAATAAGTTTTTATATTAAAGTAAAATTGGATTATAAATTCTATATATTTATGAAATAACATGCACTTTAAATTTCCCGTTTTCCCGGGAAAATCTCAAAAATTTCCCGGGAATATTAGACAGACATTTCCCGGGATTTCCCGCCCGGGAATTCTCATTTCGCAAACCCTACTGAGTATATAAAGCAGAAAATCTACATCAACTGACACCACACAAAGTGGACCAAATACAAAAAACTTTGATGATGAAGGTGCAGCAACCTTCAAACACAGCTAGTTGTTCCGTTCTGCTACAATTAACTTTGATGTTATTTGTTCCTTAAAATTTATCACATGTAATTTGGCTTACAGAGCGATACGAACTTTAGCCTAACAATATTATAAATAATAACGTTTAAAATTTGCTTTTTATAAAACGTATTTAATCAATAAGGGGTAAGTATATTGTATTTTTAATTGATTCTAGCATTCATATAAAAAAAACTAAGAGCCGTTATACACTATCCAATACAATCGTGCGATTTTTGAGAAAATACAAACCTAGTATGATGGAGTCTATGAAAATTTTCAAAAGACAATAACAATTCTGAAAATCTGACCAGGGTTGTCAGATTTTTTTCATAATACCAAACAGTCGAAGATCGAAAGTGGTTCATAACAGGGTCCTTTTAAATACATTGAAGTTATTTTTGCTGACATAGGGTAAGTGCACCAGTAGTCGGCCAGTTAACTTTTTTTTCGTTTTCAAACTTGTGCCATTTCTGATGTGAAAATGGTATTGCGATGATACGTACTTATTATAATTCTGTTATAAGTATTGTTTTATGCTCATTTAACTGTTTTCCAATAGAAAATATATAAATGCAAGAAATTTTAATATTTTCCAAAATGCATCTTTTTTGCCAGTAGTCGGCACCCATGTTCCTAAGTTCGGCAATTGATGACCCTATAGTCGGCATGCAATTATCTGCTAAGGAAAGGTTGACATTTTATAGGAACTCAAGCAGCTTTTTATATAGAATAAAAATTATTTACATATATTTTTATAGTTCTGACTGCACCTAATATGAAAATGGTGCCTTCTCTTATTTATTACGAGTTTTTTCAGGATTCAGCGTATTATTGGTGCATTCATTGGTTCGATTTTCTTGGGTGGTCATATTTGAATGAATTAATAATTATACTGAAGGCACAGGCCTCTGCGAACGAAAATATCTATTATATCGCTTACCAGGTACTAGAGCACCTCGTCTATACCTGCTATCCTGTGGAACCACAGAGGGAATAAAGATTTATATTACTTCACAGTGCTACTGCTCTAAACTTTCATCATCTGCGCGGGCTGTTACTCCCAATGGTAAGCCTGTTTAGGTGTTTTCTCAGTCTGTAAGGAAGCCTGTGAGCATTCCTAGATTATTTTTATTTTAGGACATGGGATCATTCAAACGATTTTTGCTATACTTTATAATCATTATGTTTCCATGCCTCGATCCAGGGAGAGGTGTTTCCTGGTATTTCTGATCTCCATCCATATATATTCCCGGATTTTATCCGATCCAATGAGAGAAAACGGTTCTGGTCCGACCTTGTGTACCCTGACCAGTTTGTCTGCATTTTCCTTTCCATCAACTCCAACGTGTATGTGAACTTAGCAGAGTACGACCTAATTTATGCTGTGTAGCAGATTAAGCTTAATGTGGCAGTCCCAATATAACTTCGAGGTATAACTATATGAACTAAGTGCTTTAAAGTCCCCCACACTGGTGCCACTTTGAGCGACTATGCTTTAATGACAGCAGGTTGCTATTTCTCATCCTCGGTAGTACCTGTCAGGATAAAATTGTGTGCATATCTCAATGCCATAAACTTCTGATAAAAAAAGTTAGAGATATGAAACGATCAGAGTCTTCCAGGGATCATTGTTCCCATTGGTTAATTAGACAGTCACAATCTGTTCTTCCCGGGTCGTTGATGACTTTTTGCTTGGTAGCAGTTTCTATAAAAAATTTTCGAGGTGCGATCTCAATGATAGCCTCAGTGAATCTCCAACCGATCTCTGGTCGTAGCTTTCCGACCAAGCAACAGCATCATAAGTGATGATAAGTTTCACTATCATGGTGTATTCATCTTAAGGTTTTGCGTGTGCAACTCTTATGTTTTTCCTGCATAGATATACTCACCTTTAGTGAGTCTAATATCACTCCCAGGTACTTGACCTCAGATGAGCTTTCTAAAAGCACGCTATCTACTGGGGTGGTTTGCAGAGTATGGTTGTCCTCCTATTGGTGAAGGGAACAATGAACGCCCTTGCGGAGTTGATATTCAACCCTACGATTAAGAACATTTCCTTCGCTATCCCTAGTCCGTTATGTACAATGTCACATAAAGTCTGTTCAAAGTGGTCATATTTACAATCATACAATTTTCTGTTGTTGCATGAAGTAATTATCTCTTCTGAATTACAAAATTTCAATCTTTTTATGATCCTCAGTTCAATAAACTTATAATAAAAGTTCATACCGACCTTAGGAAACTGTATGCCTGGTATAGAGTATATAGTATGTATACTCCATACATATTACTATGCCGACTACTGGGTAAACTCGTTTTAAACTAATTTTTTTTTTAAAGCATTGGCAAGAGAGATGATTACTATACTATTTTGCAATTTTTGAGCTTAATATGAGAAAATACTAATTTTTCTATAGTCGGCACACCCCTGCCGACAATTGGAAATCATGAAAAATTTTGTTCCTAAAGACGGCACCCATTAAAATAAGCAAAATAAATAAATTTTATTAAAATTTTCACATTAATATCAATATTTTAGTTGATTTGAATCCATAGAAACCGACACTTTTAAGAAATTACTTCATTTAATGTGAATACTCACTTGTTTAAGTTGGGCTCACCACTAAAAAATTTCTTAAAAAACGGGCACAATCGCCCTCTTTAAAAACAGTCACGGAAAGAGGCCAAAAATATGCCAATATACTCATCTCATTCAAATTTACTCAATGTTTAGAGAGAAGTAAGTATATTTCTAATGAAAATCAGATCTTACTTATATATTTAATGGCCGCTATTCTTATTTATATACATTTTTATTTAAAAAGGCCGAGTACTGGTGCATGCCGACTTTAGGAGCCTTTACCCTATACAATTTATTTAAACTCGTCACCCGAAAAGTTTACGCAAAGAATTATAATAAATAAAAAAGATTTTCTGCTTACAAGTTAAACAAAATCAAAAAATTAATGCGATTGCTTATTTTCTATCAGCCTTATTTATAAAACTTATTGAAGCTTTATAAAGGGGTTTTAAAACAAATTTTCATAAAAAAATTTTATTAAAAAGCCTTTATAAAGCTTAAAAAGTTTTATAAATAAGGCTGTATGTATTTATTTAAAAACAAACATTTATTGAACTTTAAAAAAATCAAACAAAATTGAATCGTAAAAAGTAAGCATAAGTATCCCTTTTAATTTAATGCCTCGCGTTTTGTAATTTGTTAAATGTATGTATGTATATTTAACTTAAAACGCAGTAGATAAATGGCCATGAAAACATCCACCCAAAATAAGAAAAAGTAAATATTATAAAGGTATGTAGGTATGTACTCGTATGTACAATATGGGTCAGTAAGGAAAGACAATATGCGCCCCTTTTTTATATTGCTTTATATTATTTGCGTTATTCAGAACGCCGTCAAATAATAAAACAAAAAGGTCTTTTTGTAAATAAACCTTTCCGCGTTTTCATAATTATTATTTATGATATTTATCAGATTTTACAATTCTTTTTTTCGTATATTTACATAAAGTGCCAATTTGGGTGCCTTGGTACTACCCTTATCTTCATAAGTAAACAAATTTGTACAAATGCGTTTTATTATTAAATTATATACTCAATGATTATTTAGAGTTTTTTTTTTTGCAAATGTAAATAAGGTGCAATCAGTTTTTAACCAATATAATTTTGTTAGGAAGGCCATTTCAACGCAAAGGTAACGAGTGAACCCGTCCAAATTATCTTTTTAAAGAAAATTACATTAATTAATAAAAAACATTTTCGTTAGTAGTGAAAATACTGAATTAAGGGCCACTCAGACATACATATGTACATGTATAAAGACTTTCATTATTACATTTTAAGAGCAAGAAGTACTTTGTTTCGACTGTCAAAAATTCCAACCTAAATTGACATTTTGTGTTCACACCATCACACCTCAAAAAACACAAGTAGAAAGTTAACATGCCACCATTAAACGTTGACTTCCGGCGGCAGAGCAGTTTCGTGCAAGCTGAGGTCGTGCCGGTCCTCGAAAATAGACGGCGATTAAAGTAGTTGATTTAAAGAAGGAAAAGAAAAATACGATAACTAATACGATAACTTTCGTTATACGAAATATATTTCACTACGATAAACATTTTCAATATTTAGCACTGGTTTAAGATGACCTAAACGACGGCATGGCATCGGCGTCAAAACAGGCGACTTGTCAGGTTGCTTACTACTTAATTTTTTTAATAACGCAACTCTGATCAGATAAAATTTTTTTGAAAACTGGGATGTCAGACCATTATCATATTATTTACCATGCGTCATCACATTTTGCATTCACAATATCACACTTGCATGCAAGCCCGAACAAGTAAATTGTTCCTTGATTTACTTTAGCTTAGAATTGTTCTTAAAATTTATAATAAATCTGAACATAAATTAACCATTAGTTTGAAAAATATTTTGCAATAAGAGTATTTTCTTAAAGTTTTCATATTGACAACTACTAAATGCAATAATGCCCAAATTTTAATTAAAAAATTAAAATAAAAAATATTTATTTATTCTTAAATCTGAAACTGAAATAAATTTAAAATGTCGAAATATATTTTTTTGATGATGCAAAGTCCCAATTATATAAACTATAGATTAATAAGACCTAAATAAGGACAAAAATAAAACTTCTTAAGGCAGGGCCGACGTTTGTATACCAGAGAATGACGAAAGTATCGTGTTAAGTACTCTTTGAGTATTACCCGTCAAACAGCTAAAAATAAAACACACAAAAGACTTATACGTAAAGGATATTTTTCTAGAGTGTCACAATTTTGAGTTGGCATCACTGCTTTATTTGAGCATCCATTTAACAGCTGATAGTTGCTTTTGGTTTAGTTTGCTTTGAAATTTCATTATGGATCGACTTCATAATGAAATGTCAAAATGTGTTTCATACACATTCACCACGACTTCAAATGCAGCTACTTAACTATTTTGGAGAAGGCAACAGCACCATTTGCACCTGATATCCAAGTACGAATACATACTTCAGTATTGCCCCTTTCATATATTTTGCATTTATAAAAATGAATTACTATTTTAAAATGTACTTATTTCACGTAAAAGTACAAAAATGAATCAATTTATTTTTTACATAAATTTTTGGATGTTGTTTCTGGTATATAATATGAGATAATTGTACGATATCATTCACTGAACATTTTGTATTATACTGGCAACACTGCATTTGCTCATTGTAGCCAAAGAAATAGAAATTAGTTTAATTGGAGTACAACGACAAAATCAGCATAGACAACAACCTGTCGCCCTGTTGCCTTGCTGTCTTCAAAATAATTATTCACATTTGGTAGTCGGTAGCTTGCTGTGGTGAATGTGTTTAATGCATTACACCAAATTAACAAAATAGTTGTTCTACTCGTCAAACTCATTGTGCACTTCTTCCATTTTCCGATTAAGCCCATTTCTGCTTGAATGGGTACGTAAATAAGCAGAATTGTGTGGAGTGTGGAGAAGCCACAAACGTTTGTCGAAACACCATTGCATCCACAGAAAATAACTGTTTGGTGCGCTTTATGGGCTGGCGGAGTCATTGGCTCATATGTCTTCAAAAACAATGATGGTCAGAATGTTACTATCAATGGTTAACGCTATAGGAACATGATTCGGAAATTTTTCGTTCCTGAATTACGTGGCCTTAATCTTGCTGATATATAGTTCCAACAGTATGGAGCTGCATGTCACACAGCGGGCGCTACAATGTAGTTAGTCAAAGAAACTTATGATGAAAAATAATTTTCCGTAATGGCCCAATTAATTCGCCACCAATATTGTGTGATTTAACCCCATTGGATTATTTTCTTGGGGTTATGTAAAGTCACTTGTCTACGTCGATAAACCACAAACAATTGAGCACCTGGAAATCAACAGGCGAAGATTTAGCGGCGAAATTCGGCCGCAAATGCTGCGAAAAGTTGTTGAAAATTGGTGTTCATGGTAGAGATCATATTCATACATTACTTTCCAATAAAATTGTCTTTCCAATAGAGCCCATTTCATTGATATTAAAAATATATTTCCTTGTTTTATTATGATTTAAACTTATGTCATTCTATAAAAAAAATACCCTTTATAACGATAACCATCCAACAACTGGGTTTATACACATTTTCGCTACGCTGTCCGTCTGCCGGTCACAGGCTATTTTCGCGAGAGCCGTAAGAGCTACGGACCTGAAATTTGGACAGAGTGTGTAGACCTTTGGCCGCTCCAACAACAACAAATACATGAGAGATAAAAATTAAAGGGTGTACAAAAACGAGCAACGAAAAATGTTAAAATCCCATGTAACATACGATTAAAATTTGTAAAGTTAGTGTATTTTTATACAGACTACAACAATTAATACTAAAATTTAAAAAAAATTAAATTAAAGGGTGTTCCATCAGTTAATGCAATTTTGACTATGTGATTTTGACAACTTGCTGTATCTTGGAAACCGTAAGAGCCAAACTGTTGAAATTTTCAAAAACGGTAAAACAAAAAAATCCCAAAACTATAAAACGAAAATAAATCGCGAAAAACCGGAAAAATGGCCAAAAATGAAAAAAAATCGCCAAAATAAAGAAAAATTGACAAAATGAAAAAAAATCGCCAAAAACTGAAAAAAAAAAACTCGCCAAAACGAGAAAAAAACAAAAAAAACATTTCAGCTGAAAAAACGTCAAAAACGCAAAAAAAAAACGCCATACTAAAATAATTCTCAAAGCCCAACGTACGGAACCCTTCGTGCGGGAGTCAAAGTCGCACTTTACTGAATTTATTTTTAATTACGCAGCACAAACAACTGCAACTAAAATTTAAAATTACAATGGATAAATATAAAAATAGTCTGACTGTTAATAGACTACACATGCAGGTATACAGGGCTATTTTATTTACTCAAACCAACACATACACACACACACACGCATTTTCCATCCCATTTTTTATACACTAATGTATGTATACGGTGGCGAATAATGAATAAATATCTCGAGTATCCCTGTATTTTTTTGCCTGTGTATAAACATACTATGACTGAAAGTGTTTGATTTTATTTTTAGTTGTAGCGTATTTTAGTTTTTCCCATTGAAGCTGTAGAGATGCTCTTGCAGCTTAAAATCGGCTTTAGTCATAATTGCTTGAAAGAAAATATGTGAGCAAACAAATTGTTTGCGCTCACATTAGGATTTTGCGCAATTTCTAATATTAGGACTATATACTTATGTATATTTTTATGTTGAGTATTCAATGTCATTCTCTCTTGTGGACGTACCTAAGAAGAGTAATTAATTAGCATTAATCTTGGAAATAACTACACCCTATGATCAAACCCATGTAATTTAAATGGGTTTGATCATAGGGTCGATGTCGTTCAGTAGGTCATTTGAGACAAAAACCTATGATCAAACCCATGTAACTTAAATGGGTTTGAACTAGGGATGTAACGAATGTTCGCATTCGCTTTCGCATTCGCAAGTTATTCGCTTACTTTTGCTATTTGCATTCGCTTTTGCATTCGCTAAAATATATGCGAATATTTCAAGCGAATACTAGCGACAAAAAAATTTTTTTTCTTTTATGAAAATAGTTTGCGATTAACAAACGTCAAAAAAACGAGAACTACTTTTGCAAGATTTTTTTCAAGAAAAATTCATTCCAAGTTTTCTTAATATGTATTTTGACAGCATTTTACATGAAATGTTAAACGGAGTACCAGGCTTTAGGGCCAAAGTAGGAATGGGTTGATTGCCTAACACTTTGTAAACTTATTATTAATTATTATCTGTACTTACTCTTATATACATTTATTTGCATGTGATATTTTAACGAATTGTAATATTTGCATTCGCTTTCGCATTTGCATTTGCTTTCGCAAAAATTAAAATGTATTATTCGCTTTCGCATTCGCTAAACTGGTATTCGTTACATCCCTAGTTTGAACTCAGATTGGAATCAAAAATTACCAACTGAACGAGTTCGACCCAGGTCTAATTCCCTAGCTTTTGCAGCTCTCGGCTTATAAGTAACATATTTCCAAGTGTATCGATCGACCTGCTTGCTACTCGTATGCTTTCTCTTACAGAAAATGTGCATTTTCGCAATTGAGTTAATTCCACAATTTGTCAATAGCTGTCTTATAAAAAAAAAAATAAAAGCTTACGATCCTGTACACAATCCTTAAAAAAAAGAGCTCTAACTGATGCGATGGAACACTTTATTTTGACAGCCTTCATATTATAAACATTAAATTGTTTCAAAGAAGTTTTCTGCTTAAAGTTTTATTACTTTTTCTTTTTTTTTAAATTTCATATTCTTTTATCTGTCTGTTATCGCTTATTTCATTGATAAGCATAACAAAAATACTGCGTATAATAATTTTGTAGTTTTTGTCGTTGTTGTATATGTATATTTAATGTACATATTTTGTATTTTAATCGCATAAATCATCAGAGGGAAAATGCGTTTATTGTCTCTAAAAGGCTTTACGTTGTAAAAGTCAGCCAGCCAACAAAATGTTTTTAGTGTGTAGGCATGAACATTGGAATCAGAGACCTGCAAATTTCATGCTTTTTGATGATTTACTCATACATTAAAAATTTTACTCACATTTAATCACGTACAAAACATTCAACGTTCAATAAAATCAGCGTCGTAGTAATATCCGTTCATTGGAGTGATTGTGAGTGTAGCGATCGAACATGTTTAAATCAATTCACTCACCATACCAGAAATGTTTTATTCACATTTAATCATGCAACAAAACTCAATGTTGAATTTAATCAGCATCGTACAAACGAACGCATCGTTTGAATAATTGTAAGTGGAGTGTTCGAACTGGTTTTATTCAAACTTCTACGTGAACAAGCGATGACGTTGAATAAAATCAAAGTAGTAAAGTTCGTTCAATTTATTTTAAAGCACACACACATAAACGTGTCAAACAGGGATGGACAATTGGAGGTTTGTATTTGTTCCAATTATAAAAAAGGAGCAAAATTTTTTTAAGTATTAACAACTAACTGGCATATTCATAAAAAATATTTTAGGTTTATGAAGCGCTTATTTGACGTAATTCTATGGGAAATTTGTTAAATAAACCTGTAATAAACCTAAAATATTTTTCATGAATATGGCTGTAAATCTTCAAAAGAACTTACATAAGGGGAACTCATTTAACCTGTTATATACCTCTTGAAGTTTAACCTTCTTGTTTTCAAAAAATATTTGATGCTTATTTAGAGCTGATTTAACAACTTTCTTTACGATAGTTGTCGAAAGACCTTTATTAATATGTAAGTACATATATTTTATAAACAAGGCTGTTAAAATTTTTAACATAAATTTTGGGTAGTAAATTGCCTGTTCAAAACTTTTAAAATACATATTATCGTTAACGATAATTTACGTACAAAAACATATTTTTCAATATTAAAAAAACATTCTCCCAAAAACTTTAGTTTTTTTCGCTTACGATTAAGTCGAAAATAGGGCTCAATATTTCAAACATAAATTCTGTTAAGTTAATTAACAAAAATTATTTTTTGTATTGAAAATCCTCCTCAAATTTTATTTTAAAATGCATTTTTTAACAATTAATCTCAGAAATTTATATAACATTTTTGTCTCTAATATTTTTCAAAAAGTTCGTAGCGAGTAGCTCTATTAGACAGTTTCTTTAATTTTACCATCCCTGATATAAAACACCCAACTTAACTACACAAACACATACATACTTAAAAATTGGTTTGTTATTATGACAGCAGTTTGCGTTGGGTCTTAATAATTACCACATTCATACACAATGATATTTTTCATTTTCGCTTTTACTCTGCATCAACTACTTGATGCTGATTTAAAATGAAAATTTTTTTCTTTCGCATTATATTCATGTTCAAAACACTCATTGTCGAACCAAATACCAATCGTCCGAACTGATTGGTATGATGCTACGCATGATTATAATTCACATCCAACAATACTCCACTCACTTGAGCGATTAAAACTTAGCAATGAATATACGTGTTTGAACAAGTTTGATTTTTTCAAAAAAATAGCATGTTTTTAGGATATTGATTGCGTATGATTATTTTACCAATCACCCGTTGCAGGTCACTGATTGGAATGAATGTACTTATGTGTATGTACATATTTATGTATGTGTGTGTGTGTGTGTGTGTGCATGTATGCTTGTGTAGCTGTTGTTAAAGCCTTTTAATACTCGTACATGCTTGCATGGAAGCACTCACTACGCAGGAAGCAGCGCAAACTACAACGCAAATAAAAGTCATAATTCATGCTTCACTAAAGTCTTAGAGCATTTTGTACTCCTTATTACACTGGGTCCCTTAGGGTTAAACTGTATACTCTGTTGCTTCTTTATTTTCTTTCTGTTTAGTTTGGTTCGGTTCATAAAAAATTAAAATAAACGAATCTTGTATTTGATTTAAAGTTAGAAAAACAAGGGAAAAATACATCGCATAAGTTTATTTTCTTGGCGAAGTTGTGTTAATACGATCGCCTGCGTGTGTATCTGTGTGTGTGTGAGTCCACGAGCGAGTGGCGACATGTTGCTTTGTTGTTTCCGCTGTAATGGCAAGCAAGCAACAAGAATTTCCTTGTACCATATCTTGTGTTTTAGAATTTTGTGTTGGTGTATGTTAGATAGAGATTGTGATGGTCATGTATGATTATATTTGTGTTTTGCATGCATAACAGCTTATGTCAATTTTTATTTATTATTATGTAACTTTAGTTATTGTACCTTATTATTCTTGAGTTTGTGTGAGAGAGCGGGAATGATGAATGTAAGCATTAGAAAATTGCGTGCACATATAATCAGGGCTATCATGAATAAAATTCCACGTGACTAATAGCAAATAGTAGGGAAGACAAAAAATTCTAATTGGAAAAGGGAGAAATTTCACGCGGAATTTTATTCATGATAGCCCTGAATATTATTTTATTTACTTATTTGCACATCGTGGTTGCGCTGACAAAATCTGTTATGTGCTTTTTACTAATAAACTGTTTTATGTTGTAACTTTGAGATGTTATCTTTTTTAAGTCAATCACTTTATTTATTATATTAATTTTTAGAGGTTTTATAAAAAAAAAATTATTCGAAAAACTGCAAGTGACTCACTTTGTTGGGAGATCTTGCCAACTTCGAAGCCAAAGGGTAAATGTAAGACCGTTGAAAGTTCGACAGGATGCAATAAAATATTTATTATAAACTTTCGTCAGAACCCAGGATAAGTTGATTCAAAGTAGACGAAGAAGCAACACGTTGTGAATAAACTGAACATGAAAAAAGAAAACATTTTGCTTATATTGGGAGGAATACAATTTACATATGCAATTTGGGAAGATATTTGATGCGAAAATATATATTAGCATTTCCACAAGAATGTCAACTTTTAGTAGCGTGCGACAGCAAAAAATTATGTTTGCTGTTTCAAAGAAAACGAAACGAAGCTTGTGTAGGCCGTCAGCAGCTCTATACTAGGTCACATTCTTCTGAAATACAAGTTCAGTTGCTTGCTGTCGCACGTGACAAAAAATTTAACTTTCTGGTAGAAAGTATAATATGTTTCAGATTATCGTGAGTACCTGCCATTACGGCCTAATCTCATAGATGGTCTAAATAACGGTTGTACGTAGGACGCCAAACCATCGTCCCCATACACCCTTCGAAAGTATCATGTGACTTACCAAGAATATATAGGTTGCAATCTTCTATCCATGTACTACGGCAAGAACCTTGCTGGGGTACTCGGAGCCATAGTGACTTTGTAAAACAGTACTATCTGTTATATGGCAACAGCAACTAGAATAGTGTCTGGCTGACCAAGTCACACCAAGCACTAGCATTGTTCTAACACTAGCAAGCCGAATAGTCTTGGCCAGCGATTTTGGTGCCAACCAACAGCCACCACGTACGATTCTTCAACTTCTCACGCCGAGAGTGTAGTTGCGAGGTCTCTGAGAGAATACCTCACCATTGCCGGCACAGCTCGACTACTCATCAGAGCTGGACGCATGCCTGTGCCGCTAAATATCCACTGCATCCACACTGCTAAACATCATCCCTTTAACCCCGTGGGGTAGGACGAAATCGACTTTTTAACAAAGGCTCCTGACGACCGCTATATACACCCAAGCTCCTAGAGTAGCCTTACTGTCGGAGAACCGGCACCCGTGGTACTAGAGGCAAGCATCTGATGATACGTCGAAGTTCCACCCTAAAAGGCTTCACCTCTATTGTCTTTTGAACTCAGGGAAGTTCCAGATGACGCTGCACCTGATTGACATAACAGACCTGTTCCCTTTTGAGCACATAGCTCATCCGTCGCTCTGTTGCAAGAGATTGGGTAGTAACACATAAGTTCTATGGGTATAGTACAGATATTGCTTCCGGAAAATTGGTAGCGATTTAAAACTGCGGAATTATGCAAACCTTTTGGACGAACCAAGGAGTTAAGATAAATAAGACTGTGTTCACAAAAAGCTGTTTTTGGTGAGCAAGTTTTGAGAAAGGGAAAATAAGATAATGAACTTTAATTTTACTCAACATAAATTGCTTTGTGTTCATTTAGTCTACAAAACAGTAATCCACCGGGCACACCATGTGGGGATAAATAAAGCATACTCGGATTAAAAAAATATAAGGGTCCAGGGAATTTACATCATAAAAACTCAGTCGTTTACCCCAGTCAACTCGCAATAAAACAATATTTTTGATACAAGTAACCACTAAGATAAAAAGAATCGTTTCGGAGATGCAGAAAAGCACATAGTGCATCTTCTCTGCCTTACGAGGATGAGTAATGTAATTTACCGCAAACAATATAAGGTATATCATCTATTTATACTCAAATACTAAAATTTGTGAGATTTTTACTTCAGATTTACGTGTAGTTTCCATAATGCAAGCAAGCGACTTGTCTAGAAAAAATATATGAAAAACACTAAACTTTTTGAGTGATTCCTATACAAATTTTCTAGACAAGTCGCTTGCTTGCGTTGTGAAAACTAAACATTTATTTTTTATTGTTTAATTGAACTCTTTACGGTCGTGTTCTAGCCTAACACGCGGAGATCGTTGGATCGACTCCAGAAACAATGCGCGAAAAAAAATAATTTGATAAATACACATTGTAGAGCAGTTTACTTTTCAGTTGCATATGTATCATTTAATATATTAAAATAAAAAAGTACTAAGTATTAAGCAATCAAATTTTAATCTAATGACCTAATTCAGTAAGAAGATTTAGGACGTTTTTGTTTGAAAATACTTTTGAGTTCTTGTTTTTGAATTCTCTGAATTATTTTCTTCAAAAATGGTTGTTGTCCTAGACCCCAAAGAAAATAGTCTGAAGACGTTAAATTGAAACACCTCGGTGGGCAATTTTGATCACCTCTTCGAGAAATCACACGGTCAGGACACTTTTCACGCAAAAGAGCGAAGTATATGGTCGGTAGGCGTGAGTTCTTGTATTAACTGAACTTTAAATGTCTTAAGAACGAAGTCATTGAGCAAAATGCGGTATACTGACGATTGTGTAATGCCCATAACTTCAGACATCGACGAGAAAATTACAAACCTGGGGTTAAATCAATCTTGTCAATGGATGAAAAAAAGAAGCAGTTTTGATTCTTTAAAACAATTATTATTTATTGTCTATACTAGACGGTTCGTGTATTTGCTTTATGATTTTGTTCCAAACATTATATCCAACAAATATTTATTCATATATTTTTCAAACTATTGTATAATACTTTAATTGAATTTTTATGTTTTAAAAACATGGCAATCATATTTATATTTTTCATTATCAAGGACAACAACCATTTTTTAAGAAAATAATTTAGAGAATTCAAAGTCAAGAGCTCAGAAGCATTTTCAAACAAAAACGTCCTAAATCCTACTGGGCGAAATGAAACGTCTTATTGGAATACCCGCCACAAGTCTAAGTATGAATGCAGCAAACTTCGAAATGAAAACATCTGAAAAATATATATTTATATAAATATTATTTTTCATTACATAAGAAATTAACACATATCTTTGCGTATAAAATCAATATTGGCAGTAGTTATCGCAACAACAATATATACCCATCCTCCATAAAACTGCAAATTTTTACAAAATTTTTGCTTCGAATGTGTATGCCAAGTTCTTGTAAGAAAAAGAAAAAATGTCTGGTTTTTACTTACGAGTAAAGCAAATAGTTTTAGGACTTAGGCGGTTATGTCAGTAAACCTTTAATCTGTACGTTGATATTCTGTAGAATTTTCTTTTACAGATTCGCTTGAGTATTCGCTTGTTTTGTCAGCTTAACTATTTTTTAAGCTCATGCAGTGTTTGTAAAAAAGAAGAAAATTATAATAATAACAATAATGTTACTTTTTCCACCCCATTATTACATTCTTTCGTTTTGAATGTTTTCTCATAACATTTGCTTTTTGTTTTTAACAAAACCTTTTTTTTTTTTTGTTGGTAAAAACTTACTGGTTTCCCTGCCGTGTTACATGTGTATATTCCTCCCATTTCGCTAAAGATTAATGCATTTTTACAATTTTATTTAGAGTATTTAAAAAACTTTAAAATTTTTTTCTAGTAAACGCTTTAGCAGCAAGAAATCAAAATAAAGTCATTAATTTATAAATGGTTATTTAGGAAAAATTTGTAATTAATAGTTAATATTTAAAACAATTTCTGATTTGTAGAAACATCACAATTTTATTTAAGTTTACTTAAGATTTCTTTTTGAGCAAAACCGAAGGTGCTGGGTTCAATCCCTGTATCCAACAGTCATTAAATAACCACACCACGCATTTTGCTGATGCGCATTAGTGTTCCTTTGTATCAGTTGTTGTAGGAAAGTTCAAGTGATGAAGGCATAGTCACTGGTCACTGAACTATACCGACTTCAGCAGATACTAATCCTAATGTAACATCACAGCGCCCTCCTTCGATGTGTAGCAGAATCATCGGCGAAGTAAAATAATTAATAAAATGTCTACAAAACACAGCTTCAAAAAATGTAATACACCTCATTTAACATCAGAGGCGCTGCAACACTGCATTATTAAAAACATGCAAAAAGCGGAGTTGTAAAAGAATGAAGCTTTCCTCTATCTCTTCCTTCACCAGCTGTCTTCTCTATCACTATCCCTTTCCTAAAGAAGGTAACACCTAGTAATAGTAGTAGGCATTAATTGCCTGAGTGTTACTTCTCTTTAATAAACTAAAATAAAAAAAGAATAAAGTACAAAAGATTAATATAAACAAATTAACATAACGAAAAGGGATCCTAAAACAATAATGGATTGATCTTTTATAATATCTTAATGTCAATTATTCAGCAACTGGTGTAGCGTTGTACTGTTCATATCCACTCGGAGACCTTATTGGATTCATTGTGATTCCCTTGTATATGTAGCCGTTAGTAATATTAACCCCTTTAGTAATAAGAAAAACTTCCATTACATGCATTAAGCCACCCAAACTCCATGATAAGTCCCCTGATATCTTTCAGTTTGCATTTTGCAATATGCAGGTAATATGCTCAATGGTTTCTGGTTCCTCTTCATCATAGGATATGCCTACAGAAATTCTGCTCCTCGCTCTGACCGAGCATTGACCCTTTGTTGTGCTTATGAAAACTCCTGGCACCTTCCTATTAATACTTAGTAGCAAGTTTTTGGTACAAAGTCCTCGAAACTCTACCATCCTCCCTACTGAACGGTTGGCCCTGTTCACCATCCATTTACTGAGTTCCCTTATTTCCTCATCTGAGTCCGATTTCTGCACGCTCATGGGAAATTTCATTTCCATCAACATTGCAGTGATCTAGAAGCCTAAATAGTCCGATGAAACTATATTTGTCCATGAGTAAGTTGAGGGTTCGGCCAGAGTTACTAACTAGTTTCGATTTATCATTATGTCACTTGAAACCCTTTAGCTTCGCCTGACTGATGAAGAGGGTTACATACTTGCCGTCAGCCACATTTCTGGACAACAACACCAAGGCCCTGATGGTCGCCAGGATCTCAGCTTGATCAAATCCCACATGTCCGTCCCTAAAATATCGGCACTATGATCCGTGCCTGCACCCATTGTTTAACCATCTGTAAATACCGCTCATCCACACATATCTTATCATATTTGACCCAAGAATCCCTATTTAAAATTACCTATTAAAATCGATTTCAAAGGGAGACCCACCCGTTAAAACTGATCTCATGTAAGCTCGCATATGATCTGTTAATGCTGTCCTCACTAACCCTGCCTCCAAAAGTCTAAGACTTTTCGCCGCCATTCTTACCATAAAGTTGTCTATGAGAAACAGGTGAATAATAAATTCGTCCAAGTTAACCAGTGGTGAGTTCCTCTGGACACCTGTAATGTCTAGCAATGTACCCCTATATATCTAAGCAAATAATCTCCTATGCGTCCTCAATGTCTCCTGCCATACCATTTGAAATACTCAGCCTGACAACCGATGTGTAAATCCAATTTAGGGTGACGTTGCCTGAAGCAGTTAGCACGTTGATTACCAAACTGAAGGTCCTGAGTTCGAGCCATTTTCTTCTTTTTCCTATCAGATCAAAATTCTTCCTAACAACTGGTTGATATTCTACATATAAGCTTTCCATTGCCTGTTCAACCAGAGTTCGGTTGAATGCTTCCGCAACGAGCTTTATAGGCTATTTCCTGAATTTAGGGAAAGCTTGCATTATTTTAGAAACAAATAACAAGTATTAAGTCGAACTTATAAGCGACAAAGCCGTGCCTGATAGATCAGTGATGTGTGTATGCCAAACATAACTCCGGTATTCATAAAAGGCTCCTAAGTCTATTATACAAGTATAAATACTTTCATCACATTTTACGAACAAGAAATCTAAGGACTTTTATTTCGACTAACATAAATGCATTATTATGCTCCATTATGCCTTTAGCGATATACTCGTATCGCTAAAATAATAATGTAAAATACTGGCTTGTAGCTCTTAAAGTATACTTTGTTCTGACTATGAATATGCGCTAATATGTATGTATTAAAAGTTTAAATTTTAATTATGTATAAATGATAATTTTTCAACCAATTGGACTAATCGGTTTCAAAATGTAACCTTTTTTTTAATAATAGCTTAAAATAATATTTAAAAACTGCTTTAAAATTTCAGTTCTTTGGACATATTGTCTGCCTGCCATTTGACTCGTTGCACAATCATTTAAATTGTTGTTGTTTTTTTTTTTTTGTTGTATGGCTTTTAAAATTTCAAATCACACTTTACCTCCAACCCAAAACTGTTGATGGCTTTTTAATTTTGTTGTATGCTTTTATTTTTTTTTCTATTTTTTTTTTATTTCAGTTGGTCTTCTCTGCCCAATTCGTTTTTATTTCTTCTCTACACGCGCTGCAACCTAATGAACCGTTGGCCATTAAAAAAAGCTGGCATTAACGAGCTTTGGAAAGGCACAACAACGACAACAACAACAATAACAAAAACCCGCAACAACAACTACACAAAAACTTGTATCTCTAATCAGTATCTACGTTAATGATTTCGATTATTTATAATTTTAACGGCTACTGTATTTTTTCGTTTAGCATTTTTCAGTTTCTTTTCTTTTTTCCATTAGTTTCAATTCTGTTTTGCGTCCCCGGCACAGCACAGCACACACACACAGCTCGTGTTTTCTATCAATATCCAAAGACAATTAATTATTAGTGCTTAAGATCATCACGGGTGATTAAAAATAACTTTTTCTTTATTTAATGTATGTTTGTATTTAACAGTATATATTTGGCAATAAATTTACTTATTTAGGTCTATTGTTATTAGCTGCCTTTGGAAATTATTTTGTTTATGAGATTTGTTTCTCCAATTAATTTTTATTACTTTTTCTTGTTTCTTCAAAATAACAGTAATATTTTTAACACATTAGCTATCACTGTAGTATTTCGGTGTTAAAATATAATTTAGTTAAATCAGATACTAGGTAGTTTCTTACTCTTATCAAAAAAGCGAATTGGGTTAACTACAAAAAGATTTTCAAAAGGAAAGTCATCGTTTTCATAAAAGTCCATACATACATATGTACATACATACAAGTTGCAAGTTCTTAAACACTGATTTTGCAAGTGCAAGGAAGGACCAATATACATACATATACAGTAAAGGACAAAATTTTTCAAAGAATAGTAGCTATTAAGAATATGTTGAGTTATATTATTGTAGATATTATTTTATTTGAATATTATATACTTTTTGTAATTCATAGGCAATGATATGATAGAAAACACTTTAACTTAAAAATATTTTATTTCATAAAAAATAAAAATTTTTTTTAGAGTGTAGGTGTGAACAATTATGACTCTCGTAGAAGCAACATACTAATTTAGCTGTTAATACTTTGTATGTTTACCACGAGCGGCTTTAACAGTGTTTACCCTTCTGGGCATACTTTCCACAAGATTTGTAAGAAAAACTTTATCAATATCTTCCCAAGCTTCAATGGCGTGATCACAAAGCTCATCCAAAGTACTAGGTGGTTCTTTTTTAGAAAATATTCTCCTCTTTAATATTGACCACAGGTGTTCAATCGTGTTCAAATCAAGCGATTGAGGAGGCCAATCTAAAGTCTTAATCCCATTGCTAACAAGCCACTCCTTACTAATTTTAGCCGTGTGCTTAGGGTCGTTATCTTGCATAAAGATGTCGCTCTGACCAGGTCCCAAACCAAATATATCCAGACTTGGGAGATATGAATCTTTCGGAATGGTTGAGTAGTCAGTAGCACAAGTTTTACCTTTTATTCGTCGAAGAATTTCAAGCTCATTACCACGAAAACAACCCCAAGATATCATTGAACCACCTCCAATTTTTAATGTGCTGCATATGTTGCGCTCTTTAACACCAACACTTTTATCTACCCATGTCCACTGCCGTCCGTCTGATCCTATTTTGTTGATTTTGAACTCATCTGACCACGTAACGCGTTTCCAGTCTTCTACAGTAAAATTTTCATATTTTTTGCAAAGGCTAATCTTTTTTTTTTCGATTTTTTTCACTTAAAAATGGTTTTTAGCTTTGGTTCCAGCAACGAATCCACGTGCTCGTAAATTCCTCCGAACTTTTTTAGCGCTAACATCTATATAATACTCTTCTTGAAGATTTTTTTTTTGCCTCAACAGCTGTATTAACCGCTCCTGTTGTGATCATTCGCTTACCCCTGCAGATACCAGCAGGTGAAAGTTTCTTTGGGCGACCTGCTTTGTTGCTTAAGATATTGAAATCACTTTATTTTTCTATTTTATTTACTAATCCAACTAAAATTTTATAATTTTGGGCAGTTGTATGATATGTGAGCCCTTCAGTTAAATCTTTGATAATATTTTTCTTCAAAGAAGCTTTCACAGGGATTGGCATTATAAAAATTTTAAATCTAAGCTCACTATTACTTAAGATTTAGTTTAAAAACAATTTTAGACATATTTTATTTACTTAAGACCGAATCCACAGAAAAGCAATTACGAGTAATTAAAAAGTTACTAATTTTATGTATACCTTATTTTATAAGGGACAAAATTGTTCACACGTGTGTTTTCTTTTTTAACTTTATAATAAATAGAAACATAACGGTATTTCCGAAACAGATATGTCATACAACATTAAACAACATGCCACCCAATATGTAAAATTTTAAGAGTTGACAAATGTATTAGAACAAATATTTTTTGTATAGAATATGTTTTCCTTTTTTCTGTGAACAATTTTGTCCCTTAGTGTATGTACATAGACAGAAAAATTTTAAAAATAATCATCAAACTGTTTCAACCCAAAAAAAAAAAATACATTTTGCACTAGAGATCGACCGAAGGCGTTGTTTTTTGGCCGAAGCCGAAGCCGAACTTCGGCTAAAATCCTAAACTTCGGCCGAAATCGAAGCCGAAGCCTAATGTTTTAAATTTTAAAACTGATACTTACGTTTTATATGAATTAAGAAAAAAGTTCGCTTTTTTTGAGATCACTGAAATAGCTGTAATATCTATTGGATACATAACAAGAAAAATAAAAACTATTTTGCAATTTCTAGATTGCTTTTTCATATGATCACTCATAAGAACGTCCAAGTAAAAGAAAATAGAAAGCAACAGAGTTGTATTTCAAAGCAACCCTTTCAAAACGTTAAACACAATAGAAACTGTCGGCGAGCAACGACCAAACATAATTTTAAATTTCAAGCTTGGAATGAAAAATATTCGGCTTCGGCTAATCGGCCGATTTTTGCCATAAGCCGAATGTTAGCCGATTACCAATTTTTGGCCGAAGGCCGAAGCCGATTAATCGGTCGAACTCTATTTTGCACATATTAACTACTTCGAATTTAAACAATTGAAAAGATTTCATGTCGTGGCTAGTAAAGACAACCGAACTTCAGTTGCTGTGTCAACTGGCAACGTAACTCCAATGAAATTTAGTATTTTCCCCAGATTTCAAAAAGTTATCGTAAAGAAAGCTTCAAAATGTACGAAATATACATGCTAACAAAAATTTTTCAGTAAAAGTGCTTAAAAAATTACTTATGCTAAAGGTACTAAAATATTTGCAATATTATTGTGCAATAATTGATATTGTACAATAAAATTGCCCGTGTATTGGTATATGGCACAGTATATTGAATGGTTAGTTGGTTTACGAGCTTGCCTTCTTTACGCAGGCAATCAAGCAAAATCTAGATGGTTCCACTGTCAGTCTCAAGCTATGTAGAACCGTATCTAAGTATACGGATACGTTGATAGGTACTAGATGACACCTGTACCGTTGAAATATCTGATAAGGTCACTCAACCCAATCTCAGATAGATCTGAAAGGTCGTCTATATTGGATAAAATCAAAATTTTTATGATTTACATTGCGCAACAAGAAATATTTTGTAATGTGTTGACAACATTGTACAACAATTATTTCTAGGTACATTACTAATTTTTGTTTTTAAATTACTTAATAGAAAATTATTTAATTTGTTTGGGATTTTGTATGTATCTATCTTTTTTTTTAAGAGAAGTAACACTCGGGCAATGAATACCTACTACTATTACTAGGTGTTACTCTCTTTAGGAAAGGGATAGTGATAGAGAAACAGGCGGTGGAAGAAGGGATGGAGGAAAGCTTTATTCTTTTCAACTCTCTTTTTTGCATGTTTCTAATAATGCAGTGTTGCAGCGCCTCTGATGTCAATGAGGCATATTAAATTTTCAATGCTGTGTTAGTTATTTTACTTCACCGGTGATTCTGCTACACAATACCGACGAAGAATGGTGCTATGATGTTACATAAGGGTTAGTATCCGCTGAAGTCGATGTAGTTCATTGACCAGTGTCTATGGCTTCAGCTGTTGAACTTTCCCAACACCTTCGGTTTTGTAGTACACGTTCTAACTAATTCAGCCAACGCCACCCTCTATTATCTATGTTTCACGAAAAATCAATTTTAAAATTTCTTGAAGGCACACGTGTGATTAGATTTTGATTACTTTTACATATCGCACACTAAATCATAAAGAGTCACAGTTCAAAATTATAAAAGTGCTTTTGCTTTTTTATAAACCAGTTAATTGAAGAAATCTATAACGACCTCAACAATTTCTTCTTGAAGAATATAAAATACCGTTATGCTTGTTGTTATGTCACATACTTGCGTCATTTGACCAGTATAAACAGTTGTTTGCAACTACTCAGCATCTGACATTTTTTGAGTTGTGACTCTTTATGATTTAGTGTGCAGTTTTTAAATAATCTGTCTACAATTTATTCAATAGTGTAGACGAAAACGACGATACGAGTATTTAAAGCAATAAAGCACTTAATAAAGTTGCATAAGTTATGGGTACCTTAAGAATGATTATTTTAGGGAAATTATTTTTCGATAATGAGAAGGAAGTAAAAAATTTTGCATCTATTAACTTGCACTTGAGGGGCAATTCAAATCCTTTAGAATTACCGCGTCTACTGTGCTTAATATTAGGGTTTGAAAAATTAATACTATTTTAGGTTTAAATAATTTTTTCGCCTTTCTAAATAAGGAGTAGCTGATTTTATTATTTTATTTAATTAGGTCACTTGACACCTATTTATTGTAAGTATATGTGTACAAAACAAAAACGGAGAAGAAAGTCGTATTTTTTCAAGCAAATTTAAATCGACTTACAGCTTTTGAGCCAAAAAATTAAAAAAAAACATTTATATTGTGCATATCACCACAAAAATACCTTCAAAAGCATATTTGTTTCACAAATAAAATACAAAAAATACAAAAAAATGTGTGCCGTATTTATATATAAGATTTTGGTGTTTTTAATATTTTCAATTTGATTACCTTTTTTCTTTAAAATGTATGCAGCGATTAAAAATTTGTGGTTGCTAATATGGCAACCACAAATTGTCAGTAGCCAATTGCCTTCCGTAATATCATTTTGGCAGCTGGCAACGCAGTTAAAGTTCAGTTGCCAGTAGTTATCGAATGGGGGTTCTGGGTCAATTGAAATGTTAAATTTGCGTAATAAAATTTTTTTTTTTTTTAACACAAAACACAACCCGCAAAGCGATTAGCTTGTCTGCGGAAAACACCCAGGATCTATGGTGGGAATCGAACCCACGACCTCTGGACTGAGAGGCTAGCATCGCTGCCACTCAGCCACAGGGGCACCCTGTCTAAATTGTCTAAAATTTGGGTAATTTAAATTTGAGAAATTGTGTTTTCGGTGGGCTTTGATGTTTTTCTTTTTTTGTTAATATTAGGAGTTTTTTGTTTACATTAATTGTGTGTCAACGGGTGATTTTTTTTTTTGTTTACATTAGTTGTGTGTGAACAGGTTATTTTTTTTTTGTGCGAATGGATTAAGGGGTTCGAATGGGGTGCGAATGGATTAAGGGGGTTTTTCTAATGCCTACGGGCAAATTCTGAAAACGATTTTTCCTAATGCCGACGGGAAAACGAGAGTTATTTTTTCTAATGCTAATTAATATATGTGTTGCTAGACTGTGGGTATTTAAGTCTGACCGTGATTTGGGTAAATGGGGTTGTTGTTGTAATATGTAACCATGGGAATTTGTGGACGTATCTGTAGGAATTTAAGCCACAATTGGAGGGGGCGGGATTTAATTGAGGTAGATCGATTGTATGTATGTATGTCGGTGAGAATTTATGGCTGATTGTGATTTATGAGGGGCGAGGTGTTCATGTAATACGCAAACGTGGGAATTTGTGTGTAGGTATGTTTGTAGGACTTTAAGGCTGTTCTGTGATTTGGGGTAGGTTAGGGTGTTCTTGTAATACGTGGGTATCTGTGTGTATGTATGACTGTAGGAGTTTAATGCTGATCGTAATTTGGGGTGGATGAGGATGTTGTTGAGATATGGATTATGTGTGTGTATGCCTGTAGGAATTTGTCTGTATGATATATGTATATGTCTCTGGGAGTTTAAGGCTGATCGTAATTTGTGTTGTTGAGATTGTATGTGTATGTATGACCGTGGGAATTTTTGTATGTATATCTGTGAGAATTTAAGGCTGTATCAGATTTCTCACGCTAGTATTTATATGTGTGTATAAATATAATTGTTTTCCATATAGACATTTGGTTGTATAAAATATTATCATATATCTGAACTTCCGTAATCCTAGTGTGTTTTTATACTCAAGATTGCTTTATATTTTGTAAAGCTTAATTTGTCCAGCATTAAAGTCTGCCTGTGTTGGCATAGTTTATGGGTACTTTAAAGGTTTATTTTTCTATAAAGAGAAGGAAGTAGCAAATGTTGCATTTATAAAATTGCTCTTGAGGGACAAGTCAAATCCTTTCCCTGCAAATAACGCTACTACATGCATGTAAGGACTACTCCATAAAAGACCACGACTATTACAAAACTACTCTAATGTATGGATAAAACACGGTCGATTTAACATTGCGATGTCCTGCGGATGGATCACACTACATCGGACCACCCCCCAAAACTACCCCACATGGAATAGTTATAGACTACTAGCATACAATTTGTAAGTGCCTAAGAAGAACGATCATAATCGTTCAAACACGAACACATATCATACAGCATTTAATGCTTGTGCGTAAACGACATGGTCCTTGGCTGCATTACATGGGACCATGTTGTAACTAGTCTGTTTAATGTAGATTGGACCACGTAGTCCAATATTATTTGGAGGGTTAGAATAGCTACGTTCAAATACATATTACACTGATACTCTTAAATTTGTTATTGTTTCTTCGAAAAGTAAGATCAAGCATTGTTGTCTGTTGTGTTATTGTTGTGGATGTTGTACTCTTGTCGGTGTGAAAGCACAAAAATCTCTTTATAAAACTTTGCACATTGTGCATATGGCTTGGACGTAGCTGCTTTAGAATTACCGCGACTAGCATAAATAAATGTTATTGTTTGAAATAATAACAATTTGTTAAGCTTTAAGGCAGCTATGTCCAAATACACATACATACAACTTGTTTTTGTTTTTTATTTTTAATTATTGCAAAGTAAGTGATGTTACATTGTTTTCGCCGAGATCTGAATGGCTGTTGTGCTCTCGCCGGTGTGAAAGCACAAAACTGTATTGTAAAAGCTTGCACATTGTGCAAATATGGCTTTAAAGCAGCTAAAGCATATTTTCGTATATTTTAGGTAAAGGTTCCCTGATGATCTGGATTAGCAACAGTAAAATTCGCTTAAGATTCAGCTGAAATACAAAATACTCCAAAAATAATTTCAATGAATTTTTAATAATAAATATATTTTACTGAACAAGTAAAATAATAATTTGAATTATTAGTTCGTTAACAAATGTTAAACTTAATTGTAAAAATTCCAAAAAACACAATACAAGAAATGAAATCTGCATATAACAGATGCATATAACTTCTTTTGAAATTGTTATCAAATATTGAAATTATTTAATTGTTATCTAGTAGGACAGTCTGCTTTAAATATTGAATATATTCTTTTTAGAAAACTTTCATTCTATTCTTAATTGTCAAAAACTTTTACCGTCACTTCTTGGAAAACTATTCAATTGCAAATTTAAAATTATTCGGTGAAAAGTGATTTCAACCACCTGCAAAATGCAGGTCTGATGTCTTAGTAAATCATAATTTTTAAGCTCTAGTCAGCATCACAATTACATATGGCCAATTCCACAGAATGTCACGTACTATCTCACGTACGAATACCAATAAATTCAGCTGTTATTTCACAGAAAATTTTAAATTTTCTTTATGTACTTTTGAGGAGCGAAAGTAGTTCTACCTTTGTTAAAAGATAAGGATAAATCTAACCGCATTGATCTAAAAGCTTATTTGATTGTTATTCGTACGAGACATAGTACGTGACATTCTGTGGAATTGCCCATATGTAGTATGTCTGTCTCTTCACAATCATGCGATCTGGTTTAATCGATTTTCATTTCATAAGATTTATAGCATTTTCTAATTAAAATCGCCAACAGTTAAATAGAAAATTTCCATCATTAACTCGTGTGAGAACCGACTTATGGTTTTAAATTGAATGGATTGATTTGATTCATCTTCTTCGTCTGTTTTTTGCAACAAACAAAATTAAAATCGTCTGTCCTCAATTCGGTATGGTCATGTTTTCTTAAAAAGGCATCATTCAATAACGAATTTCATTAAACTGTTCGTTTGTAAATGTTGTTTGCAAAAACAGATGTGGTGTCTTGTACATCTTATGAATGTGCTCGAATCTGTTGCCCGTATTCGTTTGTGTAATGCAAGTAGAATTTAAAATAAAGCAATCAATATATTGCACCAGTTAGGTGGAATGCATAAATGTAATTGTACATAAGTTTGTAGATACGAGTATGTGTCTACATTGAAGGTACATACATATGTATGTATCTGAATGAATTTAAAATAAATTTTTGAAAGCATACATGATGGGTTTAACAATTGCAGATGCAAGTTGTTCAGGCTATTTTAATTGAAGTTATAACTTGGCTCTAAATATGATTTTGAAGCATTTAATGCACCTTCATTTTTCTGTATGGCATAAATGTATAAATTGAAATAATATATCGTTACCTTAATATAGAAAGGCCCTGACTAATTTTTCTTTTGGAAATCGAGTTTTTTGTATATTTCGATAACAGAACATTTAATCTATCAAAAAATTCAAAAACATCGATTTCGAAAAATTAATGAGTTAGGGTCTTTCTATATTACGGTAACGATATGTATGGTATAATGAAAAAAGCATTATTGATTGCCTGCAGCTGACTCTGATTTTCATGCTTTAACTATAAAGTTTAATTAAAGTTCAGTTAGAGTTAAAGGAAAGCTCTATATTCATGGTTGCTGCTTTAATTTACATTTGCTACAATTTAAAATTTTCATCGGAGAGATATCAAATAGAACATTTAGAAATAATTTGGTATTTTGCTGTGTTTTCAAATGATAGAAATATATGGTATATAAATCGCAGCTTCGCTTAAAGCATCCTTTGGCTTTCTGTGAGCGAAGAAATATTTGAGACAACCTTTACCTCCACATTGACGACATTAGTTTTTTTTGGGCTAAATTAAGCTTTATTTTTTTTATTTAGCTTGAAAAATTACATTTAGCTCTTAGCTTTTTTTGTTAGCTTTTTTTAACAATGCATTAACTTTTTATGTAATTTCAATTGTATGTAATTAATTAATACTTAAAAAAAAAAAATAAAATGTCCCCAGAATACATTGAGGTATGGTAACTACCAATTGGTTGCAATTACAATAATAAAAGTCTGGCAGCGCAGCAGCATGATATGTGGCTTAATAATATTAAATAAATGAGGAAGGATATCTTTTAAAAAATAGTAAAGATAATTGTTTTTCTTATGCTCCTCAGAGGTAGAATAATGATCATTTGATGAAACAATTCATACTTTAATTTTTTTTATATACACCACTACCCCGGTTGGCGTCGCCATTTGGGACCAGAGAAAAGGCACGCAAACCAAACCACAATTTTCTGTATATTTGTATCTATTTTAATTTAAATGGTTCCGAGATTCATAATTTTAGCTGAAAAAATTTATTTTTCAATCAAATATACAATTTATTTGTTTTATTTCTGTGGCAAAAAGGAAAAAGTGTTTAAGTCGAGAGTTAATAGTATTCCCGTAATCTGCATATTTGAAAGTACCCCTGGTGTGTTTTTTTCAGGAAGTTATATCACTATGACCTGCGAGTTATCTTTTTTAGACTTATAATCTAATTTGGAATAATAGCTTAATTTAAGTTATACTTTCGGTATATTTCAACTTAAATATGTGCCCTTAATTATGAAAATGGTCAAAGTCACATGCATTTTTGCTTCGAAATATTAAATTAATTTTGAAAAAAAAACAATAAATATTTAGTAAATGTTAAATAAACTTAAATAAATCGAGACTAGAACAATTCTAAATTAAAATGTTGCACAGTATAAAAATATATTTGGATTTGTTCAAATGTAATTTACTAAATGTCTCGACCAAAGGAATATATTGCTTAGACCACTTTCATAATTACGGAGCACTTATACACCCTTATCATGAATTCCACATATGAAAATTTCCGAATGAAATTTTTTGTTCAAATGGATTTTAATTCGTGTCATCAACTCCAATAAAATTAAAAACTTACAATTTACAAAAATTGCAATTGTATGAAGTTTTTTGTGATGCCTATTGTTCACACGTTCGGAAATTTCCATGTGAAATTTTATTAATGATAAGCCTGATACTGTGTTGAACGATGTTTGCTTAAAAAAATAAAGGTTGACAGAGAACTGAAAATGGACTTGAACGCTTAAAATTGCTGTCCTGCAAAATACTCGTAGTAAAATATGACTTAAACAATTTTTCCTCATTTTCACAGATTTTTTAAATATAACAAAAATATTAAAAACGTTTCAGAAATGTTCCCGTTTCTTCGTCTTGAACCAATCTTTCATATAATATGTAGCCTGCTTTTATTCGACGCAGATCTGTCTATGTTTTGAATTTTCTACAAACCTCGGAGAATCAGAAATTACACCCCTAACCCTGACCCTCTTGGTCATTATTTTTGTAGCTATGCTACTTATGGGGCGATACAGGGGTTAGAAAATAATTTTCGTAACATAAATAATCGACACTATTACAGTTATAAATTTATTTTTGTTTTGATTCCTTTGTACTTAAACCAGAGCACGAAAATAAACGAAACAAATTGTTTGATTTTCTTTTGTTTAATTCTTTGGCGTGAGAGAAACAAAAACAGTGAAAACGATTGCTCAATTTGTTCAAGGAAAAAAGAAAAAATTTTGTTGCTTTGCATTTGCGTATATACAGTGAATAGCGACAACGAACTAATAAAACAAAGTTGTTTGTGTATTTCGTATTGCTGGTACTGCATGTGTGCATGTGTATTTCGTATTGCTAGGACTGAGTGTGTGCTGTAAGCAGTGATGGGAAAGTTAGTACTATCTATATTTACTATACTATTTAACATGAAAAAGGACCGTAACACATTTGATACTCTCACGAACAACTTAGATATGCAGTCAGAAGACGCGCGCATGCATATATTTTTGAAAATAATTAATTTTTTTTTTCGAAAAATGGAACGAAACTTTATTAGTAATGCTCTTTAAGAAAAGTGTAACCTTTCACAGTTAAACATAAACGAAAAACATATTTCACGCAATGATATTTTATGTGGCACAGAAGGTTATCTATTGAAACAACTGTTTTAAATCAGTTTAAAGAAAATTTGAAAAAAAAATTATATTAAGCTCTAAGGGCAAAAGTGGACTTGGACAATGAAATGTTAGTTTGGTTTAGTAAGTTTCCCCCTGAAAATATTTAATCTGGTAAAATCAACATCATTATACTACTTTTAATTAAAATGTTCCCAGGGAAAAGAAATATTTTTAAAATATGGACAATCAATATAGAGCATTGACTGTATGGAAGAACTGAAACCATAAACAACAGAGAATATATGCAGTTTCTGGGGGGTTATTATGTAATCCGAATCGAACGGAAATGTGTTCGAATTCCAATGTTAATAACATACAAATTCGAACAGTTTTCGTTTCGAATCGAATTACATAATAACCCCCCTGGTCTACATTGGCTGAAAATAAAAACGCATTACATGAATACATATTTCCTGATAAATCAGAATTTTGTCCGTGGAAATGTCGAAAGGATTTTATCTTACCAAAATCTCATGAAAACAAAATAAAGGAAGAGCCTTCGTAATCTGTAACTCGCTAAACCTAAATCTCTATAGCTAAAAATCTACAAAATCAATTTATCGATTTTCGGCTACGAATGCAATTTCCAAACGTGTATTGATAAATCAGGTAATGGCTTAAAAACGTAACTCGCCGAAATTGTATTGTTTTATGTCATCGCCAAAAATTTTAAATTTTCTATTTTTTCAGCATTCTAGGTATCGAATTCAGCTTTAGCGAGCTACGGAATACGGGGGGCAAGCCTTATGTTCCCACAGTAATAAGTCTAATCCAGGCTATACCTATTTGTATATTTGTACTTATATGTTCCTATTTTATATCTTTGTAAATGAATTTTTTATACTTTTTTGTTAATAAAATTTAAATAGAAAATATAATTTATGGTATTCTCTGGATCAAAAAAGTACTGAAAAAAATTTTTTTTTTGATACCGAAATGCAAATCTCATTTCCCATCACTGGCTTTGAGTATTGAAACCAGCGTTACCATTTGTCAAGTTTTCCCTTTTCTTTGGAATTTTTTTGATGATGTATGAAAACCCGAAACAAAAATATGTATTTAGTTAAATATCTCAATTAGTAGATGGCAAGTGGTCAAGTTTTATACCATTGAATGCTGCTTCAAAAATTCTTTTCGATGATACCAAATTTTATTTACATATGTCGTCTTGGAGCAAAGTACAAAAATATTCGAAAAACTGAAAAAAATACCTTTTTTAAAAATGGTACAGCTCACGGATGGTCAAACCTAGAACCAAAATATTTTGGGAATCATCATAAAACATATCAAACTTTATTTTCAGAGAGGTAACAAAAGCACTTTTTCTCTTCCATACAAGTTGAGTCGTTATAATATTTATTAATGTATGTGATATTTTTATTAAGATCTCTAAATCTAAATCTATATATGAATTTTTTATTTTGTTTTTTTTATTATATGTTATGGTTTTGATTTTAATCGGTTTTATATTTTTAAATAAAATGAATTCCAAATACAATTTTATGTTTTCTTTTAAAATGTTGGTACTTTTGTAGAAAAAAAGTTTTTGTATTTGAAAAAAAAAGTATTTTTTTCAGATTTAAGAAGTTTTTCAAAAAATATATATGGTAACGCTGATTGAAACACACAGCCACTGCTGCCAGATGTGACGATTTATCGTCATTTCGACGATTTTTGGTGCCGAAATAGCAAAATGACGATTTGACAATTTTTTCCTTAAAATGGACGATTTTTCAACAGTTGAAATGGGTAGCTTTTTATGAAAAGTCTACTTTTAAAATTCATATGTATATGCATAACCAATAAAAGATTTTGGTGTAATTTTGCAGACTCTTTCTTAATCATTTATTGTTTAATTTAAAAATATTTATTTGTTGATGCTTTACGGTTCAATTCAGAAGAAATTCTGAGCCATTAGTAAAATTTCTTTTGGATGAGTTTGATTTAAAAATAACCAATGATCAAAAGCACCTTGAAAAAATCCAATCGCAAACATATGTACCATATTTTAGCTAACACAAACCAATTATTACTACAGTAGATTATAATGATTGAGTTTTTGAAACTTCTATAAATGTAAAAAAAATTTTATAGCTATTCTAAACACAAAAAAGTAATAGGTATGAATAATTTTATAATATCAATTAAAATATTTGTAATGTCAATTAAAAAATTAATTAAATGTTTACCTATAAACAATCATTATATAATATAATTTTATTGCATTGTTATTTAACACTTCAGTTTGTTTTATATAACCAAGCAGCATAGCTACAGCCGGGTGTCCTAAGACACCTCTCTTCTTTTTTTATTTTGAAAATATATGAAACGTATGTGTTTTTAGTGTACGGAATCATATTACTTTAGCTACGATGACCGTCTGTCCGTCTGCCTGTCTGTCACAGGCTGTTTCCCCGATAGCCGTTAGAGCTACGGACCTGAATTTTTCACAGAATATGTAAAACTTTGGCCGCTATAACGACAGTTAAAAATTAAAGGGTACTCTAAGGCGAGTAATGAAATATCTTTAAATCGTAATGTAATATACAGACTTGAAATTTTCAAAGTTAGTGCATTTTATGCAGACTAATACTAAAATTTACAAAATTAAAACTAAAGGGCATTCTATCAGTTAATGTAATTTTAACTATGAGATTTTGACAACTTGCTGAATCTTGGAAACCGTAAGAGGCAAACTCTCAAAATTTTCAAAAACGCTGAAAATAAAAAATCTCAAAATAAAAAAATTGCTTAAACGAAAAAATCGCCAAAAAACAAAGATGAATTATTCAAATTGACATGAAAGTTTCTTTATTCGAAAGATAATTTTCTGGCATTATTATTTAAATATGACTTCTGGCATATTTATATAATAATTTATATATTTATATGCAATGCCACTTCACATAAATCACTTGACAGCTGACAAAATGGCCGCCAGTTAAAAAAGTGTTGCCACCTCTATAAAAATACCCTTTATAACTCTTTATAACATTGGTATATATATTATAGAAGTGTAGAAAAGATAAGTGTTATTTTGTAACACCGTGTTGTGCTCGGCTTTCTAAATATTTTGAGCTTCCACATTTGAAAGTTATTGAAGCAAATTATGGGTTAAGAGTTTGAGTTTCCCATTATAAAGAAATGTTTCAATTAAGTTGTGCCACAAGGTGAATTCCTTAAATTTATGCAAAAATATAAAGAAACTTTCTTTTCTTTTCACAATTTTTCTTAGTAATTGCTCTTAAAGCTGCAAACAGTCCAGTGCCTATGCTCTGTAACTTTGGCGAGAACTTTTCCTGATGAAAAGTTATTATCATGCTGAGAAACACAGGGTGATTAACAAAAAACTTAGTTCCTTGCTCATGTTTCCTGTAAGCTTATTTCAGATTTTATATGAATCATCCTGTGGTAAACAGGACAGCCAAATAATTTTTTTTTAATTTTCTCGAAGCGAAAACTTCTTGCAAGTTACAGAACACAGAAACTGAGCACTAGAGTTGATTTATAAAAAACCTCCTTTGAATCATCTCAAGTTTTTTTAACATAAAATGTTTAGTCTAATAATAATAACTTTCAACATTTAAACTTTTTTTTTAATTTGATAAGCAGCAACTGAATGGCGAGTTTTCTTGAGAATTTTAATTTTTCGAATTCTCGCGCTGCTTTTCTTTCTTCCCTCGTCCCTTATTTTGTTTTTATTTTTGTGTAATTTCTGATGCAAAAAACTTTGTTTTCATTCATTTTAGCTGCCTTTTTTTTCTCATCTGTTGGTTTCTTTTCTCTTGCATCCTTAAAATACAATTTGTGTTGGATAATTTTGAAACAGACTGAAAAATGGAGACAACAAGAACAAGACACATAACGAGAAAGAAAATGTTCTATAAATTCATTTTCTAAACATACGGAAAAGTTTTTTAAAACGTTTTTTCCCCCCAAAGAAACTGAAACTTCCTAGAAAGTTATGAAAAGAGTTGCTGACTTGTTTTTGAAGTCATATTAGCTTTGAGTGTGAGAGTTTACATAAAATTTGTTTACACCATGAGCATTTTTTATAGTTTGTAATGTTATGCTGACGCTATTAACAATTGATACAACATCTGTGTGAACGTCCCTATTGCATTTGGCTGTAAGTGTTGCAAGCATTTGCTTCGCCTTATTACTTACGAGAAGAAAATATATATTTTAAGCATTAAAAAGTTTCTTATGTACGTATGACTTTTGGAAGAAAATCAAAAGCAAACTTGTCCGCCACACGTCTATAACAGAGTCAGTTAGAAGTAATTTTTAAAAAGTTTCTTCTTAGTATGTATGTGTATTCTTAAAGTTAAACTAAAAATTCTTAATGCAGTTCAAAATATAAGAACAGTAAGTAGTGAGTGGTGCACTTGCTTGGTATATCCTATAAATCATTAATGAAACATTTTTTTTGTTGACTCCCAAAAAGAAAATTGTCCTAAAATTCTTGTATATTCGCAAGCAATTTTGTAACTTTAATGACGATAAACTAAAAGTAAATAAGATTCGATTAACCCATATATTTTTTTACAATAAATTTGAATTTTTTACTTAAAAGAATTTCGTTGGAATTAGTATTGGGAAAAATCTTTCATTTGGGGGTGGCGTTGGCTGAAGTAGTTAGCACGTTGACTACAAAACCGATGGTTATGGGTTCGAGCTCGATCTCGATCTCTGACAGTTATTAAAATAACAACACCACGCTGTGATGTGCGTTAGTGTCCTTTGTATCAGTTGTTGTAGGAAAAGTTCTGGAGATGCCGGAATAGACACTCGTTACTAAACTACACCGACTTCAGCAGATCCTAATCCTAATGCATCATCAGAACATCCTTCTTCGCCGGTAATGTGTAGTAGCATCATCGGCGAAGTAAAATAACAAATAAAGTAGCTACTAAGCTCAGCTTCAAAAATTTAACATGCCTCATTGACACCAGAGGCACTGCATCAGTGCATTATTAAAAACGTGGAAAAAGCAGAGTTGCAAAATAATGAAGATTTCCTCTACCTCTTTCTTCACCAGCTGTCTTCTCTATCTTATTTCCCTTTCCTAAAGAAGGTAACACCTAGTAAGTGTGGCAGGCATTCATTGCCTGTGTTATTTCTTAAAGAAGAAGAAGAAGAAGAAGAAGAGAGGTGTCTTAGGACACCCGGTTATAGCTATGCTGCTTAGCTATATAAAACAAACTTATAAATGATTTACATTACGCATTTTTTCATGAAATTTCATGAATTTTGTTACACGAAACTTTTTATATTCGCTAATTGCAGCGCTATAAAAGAGAATATTATATAAAAAAGGACGTAGAATGTACCTCTGATGCATTTTTGGAAACTTTTTATTATAAGTTGCTTCTCCAGTCCTCCTACTAGCAAATAAAGAATTTTCATGCAACTAATTTCATGAAAAAAATGCTTAATGTAAGTTAGGTATTGATGTTTTAAATAACTATGCAAATGATGTGATGCCGGCTTACAGCTATGTTCTCTGGTTTGTGCTCATGTGCAAAAACAATATAAGAGCAAATTGAGCAATCCTTATCATTGTTTTTGTTTTGCTTTTCTTTCACTCACTTCAAGGAACTAAACAAAAGAAAATCAGGTAAGTTATTTCGAACTATGGTTTTAAGTACAAAGAAATCAAAACAAGAATTAATTTATAACTATAATAGTATCGATTATATTTGTTACGAAAATTACGCCCTAGCTCCTGTGTCGTGACATAAATAGCATAGCTATTTATAGCGAATTTCTTGCATCTTTCTTAATCTCACACACTTTTCAGAATAAATTATCATTGTAATTCTTTTTGAAAATGTTTCAATTTGAGTAAATTGTTATTTTAAAAACAAAAAGATTTTTAATATTAATTTGAAATTACATTTTTTAAGGCAAAAAAAAAACAGCAAAATATAAGAAAATAGGAACATGGAAGTAAAAAAAAATTAAACCGAAATATAAAAATAGTATAGAGAAAATATAGAAATATTTAATTCTTTCACTTAAAATAATTAATCTGTGGAATCTGTTAAGTAGAAACGTATGTTAAATTTAGATCGATCGATTTTTTCTAACCGCCAGATTGTATCAGTACAAGAATTTTTATAAGCAAAAGAAATTAAATATTGAGCCTTATACTTAATTATACAATACATTCTGTCGCAGCTGCCAAACAAGAGAGACACTTTATAAGCTGCTCTGCGCGATACAAGGTCCTATGAAAACACATACTAGACTAGACCTATCGGAGGTATCACAGATTGATAGGGGACCTCGTGCGATACCTCAACGCAACGGGTTTGATCTAGTACGACTGATCACTAGTTTTACCATTAGAACTAAACCTTTTTCAAAGGTTCGTACTCAGACGAGTAGAGTGGTATCAATAAAAACGAAGTTTCAGGATTATACTTGAATCCTTTTAGGTAGCAAGCAGCCATGTCAGAGGCGAACTATTTATATTTCGGGAACTGGCAATATTAATGTCAATATCTAAAATCTGGCAACACAATAATAAAGCCTGAAATTGTTTAGCATAAAAGTACTCACTACGTTTTGCTGTACAAGTGCTATTTGTTTTGTTTACAATGAGTTCAGAAAATCAATTTGACAAAAAAAAAATGAAAATTTCAATAAAAGGTTTTCGTTGAATCTCAACAAGAATGTATCGATGAACTCAGTTCTTTGTATGGGGATAAAGTACCATCAAAAATCACAGTATAACACTAGTGTAGTGAATTCAATCCTTGTCGTAGTTCCCTCGCCGACCAAATTCGTGAAGGTCCATCCAAAATCGCTTGTTGTGACACAAAACTTCGATGCAGTGCGAGAACTGATAATGCAAGATCGTCATATGACATATTGTGAGATAGAGGAATCCCTGCTCATTACTTCCAATTCAATGCATTAAATTTAGCATGAACACTTAGTTGTAAAGAAATATTTTTTCTCGTTTGATACTCCTGAATACAAACGAATCGCTCAAAAAAAGGCTCGCGTCAAGTGGTGTAAGGAAATGATTAAAAAGTTCAACCGGGGTTCTTCAAAAGTCGTGTTTAAAATAGTGACAGGTGCCGAATCATGGATATATGCTTATGAGCCGGAAACAGAACAGCAATCGACGGTGTAAGTATTGCAAGACGAGCTAAATCCAACAAAAGTTGTTCGTAGAAGAAGCACAGCGAAGCAAATGCTCGCCTGTTTCTTCGGCCGAATGGGTTATGTGGACACTGTTTCTATTGAGCAACGTAGAACTGTCTGTCTGAATTCCAAGTGGTACACGACCATTGGTTTACCGGCAGTCTTCGGAAAAATTTGTAAAACTAACTCCCGAAGACGAATCATTCTTCATCATGACAATGCGAGCTCTCACACATCTCATCAAACAAGTGAAATTTTGAGCAGTCAAAATATTGAAAAGATAAGTACAGTCCTGACTTGGAACCCAATGACTGCGTGGCCAACGATTTACGATCGCCAAAGAAGCAGTTGAAGCGTTTAAAACCCATGTTTTGGAGGTGTCTCAAGAGGAATGGAAAAACTGTTATGAGAAATGGTTCGAACGAATTGCAAAAGTGTATTAATCATCAAGGGAAATATTTCGAAAAACTTATCGTTTTCATTCAAAAATTTTATTATTTGCTATTCCCGAAATATAATTAGTACCCCTCGTAAACTAACCGAACAGAGAATTATCCAGGACTACTTTTTCAAGTGTAGAAAATTATGCCAATACAAAACCTTTTTAAGTTTTGTAAAAATCGTTTAGATAGAAGAACGCTAAACTTTATATTTTAATTTTAACGGGCGTGGCAGCGCCCATTTTCTTATTTA
The DNA here is from genome assembly GCA_944452675.1 of Tachina lurida. Classification (NCBI taxonomy): domain Eukaryota; kingdom Metazoa; phylum Arthropoda; class Insecta; order Diptera; family Tachinidae; genus Tachina; species Tachina lurida. The sequence goes on along the minus strand of OX101754.1, from coordinate 35,598,585 downwards.
CAATGGCAATAGCTGCATAATAAAAATAAATAAACCAAGATAGTTAACAAAGTACGGACTAGGCTAGCAACAAATATAAGAATAAATAAAAAAATTCAGATTTTTTTTATATCAGAACTTAAGAAAACTTTCAGCTACTTAAAGATTTCAAAACGGATTCTTACCAGCAAAACAAAAGCATTTGGTTTCTCCTTTTTCATATAAAGGTTTTAACTTTTACAACCACAATTACTTTCCTTATGCAAACGATGTGCAGTTTATGCCAAATACAAAGTACAAATATAAACTCATAATAGACGTTTGTGCGAGTAAGTGCTCTGTGTCTAGGAAATAATTGTATGCAATTTCTGAAGTATATGTTTCAGCATTCGTATATCAGTTACTACCTTTAGGTTATTTTTGAAAAAAAAAATAAAAAAAAATAGGAAACAGCCAGAACAAAAAGCAATCAATGTTTAAACTCGTTTTTCTGCTTAAAAGCTTATCTGTATGGTTTTTTTCTTAAGAAATAAAGGGTGTCTGCATAGAAATTCCTTATTTTACTTAAAAAAATATATTTAATTTAATTTTTTATCGACATCTAAAATTCCGATTAAATATGAAAGAAAATATCCAGCGAAAGGTAATAACAAACCATTGAAGTTTTAATGACATTTTTGCTATTTAGATTTTGAGCTAATTTGGCAGGTGGTAAGGTAACATCCTGCTGATATATATCTAACTAAAAGGACTAGACTTGCATTATCATGTTCTCGTAAAAAATTCCCGAACGAAAACATATTGCATTCAACTTAAAAGAGTATGTACATGCATTCTTATTGCGAAACCCTTTAGTAAAACGAATAGGAATGGTTAAGTTGGTGCCAAATGGTTGTTACTTTTTACTCAGTTTTCATTGTAGCCTGAAAATGTATTGACTGCAAATGTACTATTAACCCTAAGGTGGTTGTACAAGTGCACGAGTGTCCATTACATTTTCACAATAAAACTCTTTATAGAAATACATACTTTTAAGGCTGCCATACACCAAAGTTGAAAAGAAACCATATTGTTTTCGCTACGATGTCCATTCGTCTGTCTGTCTACATGTCACAGGCTGTTTTCTCGAGAACCGCAAAAGGTACGGATTTTTCACAGAATATGTAAAACTTTGGCCGCTACAACAAGAAATATATGGCAATTAAAACTTAATGGGCAGTGTACAGACAATTATACTCGTATATAGACACTTGAAATTTTCAAAGTTGGTGTATTTTAATGCAGATCACACCAATCAACACTGAAATTAAAAAAAAAACAAAAAAAGGGTATTATATTAGTTAATGTAATTTTAATAACTTGCTGTATCTTGGAAACCGTGAGAGGCAAACTCTTGAAATTTTTAAAAACGCTGAAACTAAAAAATCTCAAAATTAAAAAAATGCCAAAACGAAAATACAGCCAAAATGAAAAAAAGCGCTGAAATAAAAAATAAATCGCTTAAATGCAAATAAATCACCAACAGCAAAAAGATCGTCAAAAAACTAAAAAAAATCGCCAAAAACCGAAAAAATGGCCAAAACGAAAAAAGGAGCCCAAATTAAAAAAAAATCGCTGAAACTAAAAATACGTATTGTAAAAAAGCAAAAACAATCGCCAAAAAGCATAAAAGTTGCCAAAACGAAAAAACGCCAAAACTGAAAAAAGCGTCGAAAAAAAACGCCGAAACCGTACGGAACCCTTTGTGTGACAATCAAATCGCACTTAACTGAATTATTTTTTAATACATCCTATTTCCTAAATAAGTTCAAACTGCTAAGCAATTTGTGGCTCCCTACAGAAACAGTTACAATATCATAATACTTTGAAATAAATATATAAAATAAAAAATGAAGAGAAGTGTCCTAGGACACCCGTTTAGAGCTATGCTCCTTAGCTATATAAAACAAATTTCATGTGTTAAATAATAATGCAATAAAGTTATATTATATGATAATGTCAAATGCGCCGCAAATATTTCAAAACATTTTCATTTAGTTCTTATTGTTTTCTTTTCTAGCTGCGTATGTTTAAGTTAATATATGGTTTGTGCTCATGAGCAAAATCAATACATAAACAAATTGAGCAACCGTTCTCAAAAACAAAAATAGACATTTTGTTTCCTCTATTTTCGTACTCTTGGTTTAAGTACAAAGAAATGAACACAAAAATAAATTTTTTATTTATTTTTTTGTGTTAAACTTTAACTTAATAAATTTTTTATCTGCAGTAGTGTCGTGGCTTATAGAGCATAGCTCTAACAAAAAATTTTGTTTGCTGGATTGAGAGATCTATATAAAAGTTAATGTGATTGAAAAAGCAAGTACTATCGAACTAAAAGCTTCCTTCCGATTGTTAGGAATACTTGGATTATCATGAGCATGGTATAATTGGTTGAATCGGGAGATTCCCCTTTCATGGTCTGAGTCCTAGTCTATTAATAAGGTATGGATCGTATGCGGGATCCAGTGAAAAGTCCCCTATACCAATCTCTGATACCTTCAACAGGTCGTCTATTATGTGCTTTTTTTTTAATTTGTATTGCTTAGTATGCAATGCCGGACTCCCGCTAAGTAAATGAGAAAGTATTCCTTCTTTTTCCTGTTCTGGACAGCTGTGACAAAATGATAATTAAGCTCACTAAGCTCTTTCATGCAAAGATTGCTATATTTAGCCTTTCAAGGTCTTTATCGCCTTATATTGAGGGATTGGAGGGCAAAGTTGGTACTTGGGACTGTGAAAGTCTACACGTTGTCTAACCTTTTATTCAACGAGAAGATCTACAATATATTTATACATTATCTATACTAAAAATATAAAGCTGAAAAGTTTGTATATAGGTTTAATGTGTGTTTATATGTTTAAGAGGTAGTCTCCAGAACTATTTTAAAAAATTTTCAACAAAATGAAGAATGGAACCTCCTAACGGATGTGGGCCATTTAAGGTTCTACTAAAAGGCTTAGGATAAGGACCAGGAAAACATTAACTATCGTTTAAGGAGAGATCTATTAAAGCAATATTTTATGTACTCAAAAGAAAAGCATTTTAACGTGAGTACACTGTTCTCCCTTCATTTCATCGCCAAGAACCAAGAGGGGACATAGGGAAAATTACTGCCTCCCTGAAAATATCCTTACAATTTTGATGAAATTTGAATCATAGATAGATCAACGTAAATAAAACACAAAGGTTAAAGTATACAAATTTATTGCCGGGTTCAGCTGGTACATTTTGTAATTCATCTTGTTATTGTTATTCCAATTTTTTATTTTATTTTTTTGTAACTCATACAAGGGTTAAATGCACACTCTCATACTTGAAAGTCCACAATTACTTTGTTTTTTTTCTTTCATTGTACAATAATACAAGACATTTCTTTAGAGCCATTACCTAAAGCTAAATGGTGCACAAGCAACTTTAAAATGCTGGTTAAAGTAAGTTGCACATACGAGTTACTATAATATTAAAGTTTTGGTCTTAATACAGTGCATTCCCTCTTGAACGAACTTTATAAAAGGTATTGTATATAAATTTTTAAAAAGCGAAAAGGGTTCTCAAGATTAAATTCAAACCAAGCTGATGTTTTTGATCTGATAAGAAAAAATATTTTTTTCAAGTAGATTTTTCTATCTTAGAGCTAAATAAAAGTATACTACAGTTCGCTTACTGTTTATTAAATATTAGAGAAAAAAACGAAACTTATTAATTTTTTTAACAACCTTGGTCCTTCTTCTGCTAATGGAGAAGTAAAATCTTGACCGATTTTCAAAAGGAAACTTTTTATGGATTTAAAATAAAATTTCTACATTTTTAATTATGAAAATTATTAAGGTTTCATAAAGGGGCTCAATAAGGAAAATTGTGTATGAAAATCCGTTGTATAAACCCTTTATAAAGCCTTAATAATTATAAATAAGGCTGTTAATATTTCAAAAAAAGTCTTGTATCAAAAGTACAATTAAATAAAAAATTATAAGCAATTTAAATTAAAAAAGTCTGTAAATTATTTCGCAGTTATAACAAAATTTTGCAGAAAATACTAACTCCATATTTAAGGCCATCAGCGCAGAAGTGGTGTAACATACATCAACTTATTTAAGCAATTGCTCTTTTTAATTATGTAATTGCTTTATTACTTTGCAATATTATTATCTGTGCAAAAATGATTTTTCAGCTACATTTTCTTTAGAATACCAAGAGGTGGTTTACTCTACTTTTTTTTTTGGAGAGTTGGTAATGTAAGTAATGCATTTATCACCAAAACAGCAACCAAAAAACGAATGTGGGTTATACCGCTACTGAGCTGATATCCTCATTTAAAGTTATTTAAAAGGTAATACTTTTGAAAATATTACAAAGAAATGCTTTGTTCAAAACTTTCATTATTGAAGGAACCAGAGCGTTTCGAAATATATTTATTTTTGTCATCAAAATCGATTTGAATTTCTTTTTTCTCAAATTAAAAAACTGGAATCAAATAATTTATCATGTCCCTTAAGACGACGAAAAATTAGAAGAATACAGCAAATATAATGAAAAAATCCCATTTTGGGATTTTGCGAAATTTCTTTGGGAATTGCCGGGAACTCAGAAGCAAATCAGGTTCTTTTTTATTTCCATTAATTTTATAATTTTACACAAAAGTGAGCACTTTTAGCCGAAAATATTCTGATATAAAATTTTTATAGCATCCCAAGAACTCTAATGTGTTCTTAATAGTGTTTTCACACTGAATTGGTTTTAATAAAGGTTGGTTTTAATGTTAAAACCAACTGTTAAAACCTGGTTTTACCATACAAATTGTTTTTGTTTAATCCAACTTAAAACCATTTCTGAATTGGTTTTATTTTGGTTTTATGAAATGCAACCCTGTTTTCGCTGTGGTAAATTCAGTGCTGCCAAGTTAAAATGACCGGAAGCAGCTGATAATGCTTATGCCAGTGAATAACAAGAGATGTCGCTTGAAAGATTTTCAACTTAAAAATGGATGCAGCAGCAACAATAAGTAAAAAATTAAGGAAAAATAAGAGTTTTTTGGAAGGATAACAACAAAAATATTTTCATTGACCTGTGGTAAGTGAAAATAAACGATATGACTGACATCGATCCACCAATAAAAATGTTTTATTTTGTGATTTATTTGTGAATTTTTTATATACAATAACTTGATTTCCAAGCACTTCTTTACTTTGTATTACTAGTGCCATAATTTTAAAATATTAACTTACAAAATATACAATAATTTCCATTTTATAGCGCATTGTAAAGTTTCTTAGTTTTTCATACAAACAAAAACAGTTGTACAGTTTGTCAAATAAGTGTTATAAAAAGTAGAAAAAATACAACAACAAACACACGCATTTCTGCAGGAGATCTATTTTATTTTGAGGAAAAGTTATTAGACAGTCTGTGAGTTAAAACCTGAATTTAAAAAACTTGCAGTGTGAATGCAAAATCAGCTGTTTATGGTTTTAACGTTAAAATCAGGTTTTAACTTGCAGTGTGAAAACACTATAAGATTAATATTAATATTAATAATATTAATACTAATATTAATTTATGCTAAGAGGAAACCCCAACCATGTAAGCGAATAGGGGTAATACAAAAATATGAATATTTATTTGTTTTTTTATAGTTTATAGCAATCAGACGGTCCGTTTAGAAACTGCAGAATTACTTTTTTCCCCTCAAAAATCCCCAAAATCACACGGCAATATTTTTACCGGGCATGTGTTTAGTACCAGTATTACTGGCACCAACTTCAAACAGCAATATAGGTAACATATATAAAAATCTTTTATTTAACTAGATCTATATTATTTTTAGCTTTTTAGTGCTTATTTTTGAAGTCAGTTTAATTTATTTTTTTTAAGTTTTATTTTTACCTCTTTAGTGCATACTTTTAATAAGCAGAAAATATATTTAATTTAATACTGAACTTACATGCGCGTAGCAGCGCTACTTTTTTTTAACACAAGCTTGAGTATTTTTTAAGGCTCAGGGTGGGTGCCAAGTTTCGTAAAAATCGATTCAGTAAAATCACGTGAAATATAGTATTAGATTTTATGGGGCGTGGCTACGCCCACTTTTTTAAAACAAGATTGTGTATTTTTAAGAGTTCAAGGTGTGTGCCAAGTTTCGCAAAGATTGGCTAAGTACAAGCACGTCAAATATTATACTAAAATTTAATGGGCGTGCCCGACCCACTTTTTTGAACGCAAGTTTGTGCCTTTATTTAAGCTTAGTGTGTGTACCAAGTTTCGTAAAAATCGGTGAAATAGAAGCCTGAGGAATATAATATTAAATTTTAATGGGCGCGATCCCGCCCATTTTTTTAAAAAGAGGATTGTGTCTATTTTAGAGCTCAAGGTGTATAGTAAGTTTCGTAAAAATCGGTTAATAATATAATACATTTTAATGGGCGTAGCCCCACCCATTTTTTCAACTTTAAAATTGTGTAATTACAAGAACCAAAGGTGTTTGCTAGGTTTCGCAGCAATCGAATGAGTAGAAGATCGTAAAATCAAATTTAAAAAATTATGGGCGTATCACCGCCCACTTTTTTACAATGGGAAGATATACCCTCTCAGACAACAAAAAAAAAAGTTAACAATCGGTCTAAAATGAACCTACAGACCTAAAAAAAAAAAATAGAGACGAATTGTTAACCTCCTTCTTTTTTTTTGGAAGTCGGTTAAAAACCTACATATGCGATCAGCTTTCACTGTGAATCGAATTGAAGTCAAATGACCAACAGCCAGTTTTATAAGATTTTAAATATTTTTTCCTCTCTATTATTATTCTCAGCAGTGTACATAGTATGCTGTCTGCAGGCACATACAGGCATATAAATTTCAATATAAATAATTGCACCAACATTTATGATAAACGAACCTAAGGTTCTTAAAAAAAGGGTTTCTTTCTTTATTTATTGACACTTTTATATCTCAATGCTTAATGTTTACATTCACATTCAAAATATCGTACGTCTGATGCATACTGCATACATAATAAATCGTATCTTTAAGATAATAAAAACCACATACAAATATGTACAAGCCAAATAAAAAAAAGAAAATGAAAATACACACTTGATTTAGGAAAATAAAAAATAAAAAATTTACATAAAACACAACAACAGAGCGCGAACAAAAAGTCAAAATAAAAGATTGTTTGAGAATGAAAAAATAAGAAAACGAAGAAAAAGAAACAAACACAGTTTTGTTCTTGTTCAATAATGATTTTCTCAATTCGCATTCGCATTCGCACACAATTCATGCACAGACACACACACACACACACACACACACTCTCACATACACACATACACTGGCACATACAAGCAGTTTTATTTCTTGCAATTGTACCCAAACAGTGAATGGTGTTCCACTGTGGTTCCACCGTGGGGAGTGCATATTATATGTATGTGCACTTTTGTGCAAGTATGTATTTATGGGCAAACTTGCAACATTTTAATGTAAAAGTTATATACATATGTATGTATGTGTGTGTGTTTGTATGTGTTTGCTGGTGTTGCAAATGTACTCAGAGTATTTGCTGGAATACTCGGCAAAGAGTGCGCGAGTTAAAACGAAACAAGTTATAGATACAATAAACAAATTTTTTTTTATAAAAATTGTACATAAGTTTGTATGTGATGGTGTTTTGTTGCACAAACTTTTTGATTAAATGATAATACATATGTTTTTGTATTGTGTGTATTTAAGTGTAATCTATATAATCAGTCTTCCACGGTCACGTCTAGTAGTTTCTGTTCTTCTTTTTTTTCCACTATTTTATTGATAAATGAAGAACCGGCATCAATCGTTCAATTGTTGGCAGCTTCGGTACCGGCCTGTACGTGCAGGATCATCTCGAAAGGATCCCATTCTAAATCAGTTTCGTTTTTAACACGTCTACGGGCACTAGTTACAATTGCATGACCTGGCAAAAGGCCCACTAGGCCACCATTGCCATGTGAATGGTGTACGGTTAGTTCGCCATTCTCATCACACATGCTCAATTGTGGATGTTGGAGATGATGATGATGCTCATGCTGATGTTGTTGCTGCTGCTGCTGCTGCTGAGGCTGGGGCTGTTGTGCCGGCTGATGGTGAGTTTGTGGTGAAGCCAAGGCAGTGGTTGCATTTATACCAGCTGATGTGGTGGAGCGTATATAGCGTATCTGCTGTTGCGGTTGCTGTGGACTATGCAGTTGGTGTTGATGATGTTGCTGCTGTTGCTGTTGTTGTTGTTGATTGTGCTGTTGTTGTTGTTGTTGTTGTTGCTGCTGCTGTTGCTGCTGATGATGGTGATTAAGCAGTTGTTGTTTTTCGCTAACAATTTCCTGTATATGCTCACGAGTCTGCTCTCGTTCGTCAACTTTTTTAGCCAAAATGTCACGCATAAAAGACATGCGTTCGAAATGCTCCCACGTAGAATGAAAAGCCTCTTGAGAATAGCGGGCATGCCGTTCTTTTTGCAGCTCATCCACAAAGCGTTGCTTAATAATCGACCAACGTGTCTGCACTAAACCTGTTAAAGTATTAAAAAATTCAATCTAAGATATTGTTGTAGTGGCGAGCAAGTGTGTTGCACATTTGCACACCGTGTGGCTTGTCATACGTACTGGGAGTTAAGCCTAATTCTACAGCCACTTCTTTCCAAATAGCAGATGTACGATTTTGTCCTTGTTTGACTTCTTTTTGCCTGCCAGCCCACAATATGGGACGGGTTTTGATGGCATCAATAATGCGACCTCGCATGCTATTGTTAAGAGAGCCTGGACGTCCCGGTTTTCTCAGTGGAGTTGTAGTAGTTTCTACCGTCACGGCAGCAGGTGGCACTAGACCTGTGAATCCCGTAAAGGGTGTTGTTTCTACACTGACTTCTGCTTGCGGTGCCACAGGTGGCAACCAAGTGAAACTACCACTAGGTCTGCCACGTCCCTGGGACTGTGGCAGTGGTGGTGGCGAAGGCAAACAGTCAGGAATTTCAGCTGGATCGCTGGGACTGCTGCCGGCAGCACCCACTATTTTGGCTACAGTGATGTTGTACATAAAAGACATGGGCTCAAAGTGTTCCCATTTCGTGGTAAAACGTTCCTTGTGTAAAATCTGGCGATGTACCAAATTGTGATAATGATATTTCATTTGGCTCCAAATCGATTGGAGCTTGACTGAAATCACGCAACAAAATTCATAAATAAATAAATTTATTCAAAGTGTATGTGAGTGAGTGAAGAAGAGAGTAGAAAATATTTAAAGAGAAATTATTTATATATATGTACATACATACATACATGCGTACACATGTACATACACACATACATACATACATACATACATATGTACATATATTTGTAAATTTGTAAACTTACCGGTGGGAACATGACCTCCAAATTGATCTGCTATCTCATTCCACATGGGAGCAGTAACACTACGGCACATGTGCAGTTTATTATTTGAATCCCATATTTCGGGATATTTTTTAATTGCTTTCAGCAATTGGGCTCGATTTACAAAAGGATCTTCTTTTGGCATTTCGCTTTTATTTTGCAAATTATTCTAGTATCACAACCGTAATAACACACACATATACATGCACACACACTCATGCATACGCACATACACATAAACAATACCATAAACTTGGATAATACACAAATACAGTAACAAATAGCTACTCCTTCTTTTTAGTATCCTTATTAATTATACGCGGCCGTAAGATACCGGTCGCAACGCGTCCTTTGACATCAATTATCGGCGAATAACTAAAAACAAAATCTGCGAGAATATGCGAACTGCAAATGAAAAAGCACCATATGATTGGGGAAAATAGAGAAACTCAACAACATATATAAAGCGCCACAACAAAAAATACTATACATACATATACATATATGTATGTATATACATTGAATATAACAGAGCCGCACAAACACTTAAACACACACATACATACACGTACACCACAACACAAAACAGAACAAAACAAAATAAAAAAATAAAAAAACCAAAGCACGAAAGAAAATCAAGTAAATAAAAATATAGAGAAAAAAATAAATAAATTAAAAGTTAAAAATGTACAATAAAATACAAAAATACAAAGAAGAAACCCACGGCAGTAGTAGTAGATGTAATACTCTGGTAAACACTCAGTACCAGCTGCTACAGTGTCAATCAAAACAACAATATGCAATATTTGTTGTGGTCGTGCAACCGTATTTGTGGTGTGTCAATAACACTCACGATACAAAATAATTCTCACTTGATTAGTGCTAAAATGATTAATAAAGGCATTCATTATTTTTTTGATATCAAGATGTTTGCAGTTTTCAATACATTAGGTGTATATTTCTCGATTTAAAAAAAATAATAGGTTAGTACCTTTCTATATTAATACGACGATATCTATGTATATAATATAGATATAATGTTATGTACGTAAGGCCCATTAATTAAGTACCATTTAAGTACTGAATTAATTTTTTCAGTACAACGTTGAGAGACACTTAAATGAAACTTAAATGCTTAACATTGTATATTCAAGTCATACTTAAGTTATAAAAGCATAAAATATGTTATTGTGTATGTGTGTGTTTATTGAGAAGATGTACATGAACATCATGTGATCGTACTAAAAAGAACTTCATTTAATTTTCATAAATATGTTTCATAGTTACACAACATATAAGCCCAATTCACAAACTTGTGTAAATGGTCTTGCATCGTAGCATGTGCAAAATGGTATAGTATATTGATACTCACCACTTAATAATTCTTAGTGGTGAGTATCAATATACTATACCATTTTGCACATGCTACGATGCAAGACCATTTGCACAAGATTGTGAATTGGGCTATAGTTTTATATTATGGAAAAATAAATAGCAAAATGCGCTCTGGTGCTGTTTTTGTTTCATAAAATGTGTTTTTATGCAATTTTCATTTTCTGCATTTTGATAACCTAACTTTCTTGTTTATAATAAACAGCTGTTGTTTGAAAAGTCTTCCATAATGCTGGTACATTTTGTAGTGCTGCCGTACTTTCAATGTAATTTAATAAGAACTTTGATTAGCCACTGGAAAAATTAAACCACATTTAAATGCAACTTAAATTTAAAAAAAATTTAAAAGGCTTTGTCTATAATTTTATCTTGAGATACACATTAGTTTTTCTTTGAAAATATCTTGAACTTTTCTGTAGTCTAAGAATTTGATCAAAACATTTTTTAATGGGCTCAGGAGACCAGTGATGCCAACTTTTGAGACTCAAAAAGCGTAAAAATTTTTTAAAAAAGGGCTAAAAAGGCCTAAACTGAAAAAATATACGTTTAGCGCAACATTAAGTCAAATTTTTGAAAAAAGCGCGACAAGGGGCTAGTTTTAAGCTCATCAGCACTAGTAATTTTACACAACAACTTTAAGCCTTTTTGCATTAGTTCTTGCTATTCTAGTAATTATACATACTTGTACGACCTGTCGCACGATGTCAACAAAAATCGTTCAATCGAATACTTATATTGAAAACAACAACAAATGTTCGAATATTATTGTTGTTTGCAATACAAGTTTTCGATCGAACGATTTCTGGTGATATTGTGGGACAGGCCGGTAGCTTGTAGGCACACATATACATACATATGTATAGGTAAGTAAATTTAAATTTTGTCGTTATTAAATAAAAATCTGCTTTTAGGCTATACTGAGAATCTTTCAAAGCACAAAAAATTTAGAAGAAATAGAACACTATACCTTATTGTTTCTTCTTTTTTTAATTGGTAAACCAAACTAACAGAAGAAAATGAGTAAAACAATGCTGTCACGTTATTTCATAAGTCGATATTGCTAGATTAAAGGAAGAAAAAAGTTCGTAAAAATTTAAATGTAGACATATCGAGCAAAAAGTAAAAAGGGACTAAAAGGGCTGAAAGATAATTGTAAAAAGTGCTAGATTAGCGCGTTTTTAGTTTCGGGCCAAAAATGAGTGACTCAAAACGGGCTAAATCTAGCCCGAAAAGAACTAAGTTGGCATTACTGCAGGAGACCATTATACAATTATACAGGTAGCCGCAAATCTACAACAAATGTACAACAAATAAAACAACAGTGATTTTTATTGTTGTTTTGTGATTGACAAGATAGACAATGCAAAGCATATTTGTATTAGTACAGTTTTACTAGGCGCTGTGCACTTGTGTTGGTAAAACATAAACACCATTTGGCAGATCACATCACGAAACAAGCAAAACAGCTGGCTCTTCGCGGTTACCTGTATGTCATGTTTTACACTCGGCAGTTTTACTTGAAGGAAGTCTGAGTTTATGGGAGAGAAAGGAAAGAAGAAGGAAGAGGGGTACTGACTTGCCTGTACAGAAAAGTTACTTCAATTCTGTTTTGTTATTTCATTCACTGCATTAAAAAAATAACGAAAATTGAACAAGAAACCGTCTGAGTGTAAACAAATGGGCAGTTTTAAAAGAGAATTGAAGAGAACTGCTTCAAGAGAAACTGCCAAGTGTAAAACATGACTATTACTGTATCATGCAGGAGACGATCAAACAAAAGCGTCAATCAAAGAATGTGTTTAGTGTCGCTTAATTAATGCTTTTTCGGAGACGTTCAAATAAAACTTTGAATCGGCATTTTAATTTTAAGTTTGTTGTGTGGGGTTGCATGTCTTCGCTGGATGATATTTTTTTTGTAAATAGCGGCAAGTGTAGATTTGTTTAAAAAAAATCTTTATAAATTCTTAGTATAAATAAAGGAACAGTTTACATTAAATAATATTATGCAGAGTTATATGATAACTTTTCTATCTTCCATTTTAACTTTTTTTTCGTCTGTGCGACAGTGATAATAAATAATAATAAAACTGCTTTTAGACTTTTGAGCATTCGTGTTTTTACAAAGAAGAATAGTAATTTTCCATCAAAGGCAAAATTTATTCTTTTTTTCGTCATCACAAAGCAACGAAATTTTTTCGTCAAGCACTGTTGGAGACGATCAAAAAATCAGTCATCAAATAAAAATATCAAAATTATTTAAATCTCATCAATCACTGACCACAACGTATACGAACAAAAATAAGTGATTGATGGTTTTATTTGATCGTCTCCGGGGCACTTAAGACACTAATTTTTGCATTAATTCACCCAAATTTTGCTCCATATATTTTAAGCGTCACTGTTAAAGCAAGTATTATTTTGTTATAATCATTGTATGCGCTCAGATTCAAAACAACAGAGTAACTAAAAGTATATAACGATAAAGAGCACATTCGAGAATAGAGTAGTTGGAATAAATACAAACTCTTTAGCACTTACATACATACATACATTCACAATCTATGTACATATCTATATATACATATACATACATACATATGTATCTATGTGTATAAATATATAAGACGAAAGAAAAGCAAGAAACAAACAAAAAAAAACCTAAACAACTAACAAACCGAACGAACAGGCAGACGAAATGTTCATAAGAGAACTGGCAAAAATACACTTATTTCTGTATAAATAAATGTAAGCGTTTGTATGTATGTGCATAGAGGTACATATCTACATGTTGCAGAGACTACACCAACCCATCGTCAATTTACCCGTCACCATCATTATTATGTATCTCAAACAAACCAGCGCGATATGGTTTGGTAGGGAATGTAGGCAACACAGCTATAAATACATGAATCTACATAGGTGTATACAAATGTACATACATACATATGTATGTACGTATGTACTGGCGTACTTACATACATAAAATTACATACAAATTTATGTATTTATGCCTGAACATACAAAGCCAGAGACAATTTGCAATACATTTATTATTAAAATAAAAGGCAAAAAAGTAATAAAAGAAAACTGAAATCTAAAGAGTGTAGATACAAAAAAAAAAGAGAATAAAAATAAATTGAAATAAAAACAAAAAGCCGGGACAAAAAACCGGCTTAACAAGAGAATCCGGCAATGCAGAGGATTAAAAAGAAAATAGCACAATCAAGCAATACGAAGGAAGTTTGGTTTGATTTTAAGTACCCGTATTGATTACATATACATATCTATACATACTTATTTACTACACCTACATGTACTTAGCTACAGTAGGGAACAGTTTTTTTTCATATATCAAAATAGCTACAAATTACCTCTTATACCTTCATCTATCGCTGTATGAGAATGTCAACATTAGGTCTATTTGCTTACTTTTTTCGACTAATATGTATATAAAAGAGGAATAAATATCAAGCGGAGCCAGTATTTAAAAAATTAAGGATGAGTGTTAGGGTTATCAATGCTGAAATTCCGAAAAAAATAATAAGATTTTAAAAAGAATAATATAAAATTTTAATAGGAAATACCTATTTAAATTTTCTTTCTAGTTTAACTTTTTTCAACAGATCTATGTATACTGAAACTGAAGATGAATATATGTATGTAAGTGCAATAAAATTATCTTTCAAAAGTTGTACCGTACCCATCACATCTAATTCTAAACCTAAGGTGCAAATTAAAATATACAGGCATGTCCCAAATTCCGTTCGCTTAAGATTTAATTTCGAATAAGCTTATTTTAGTTTCTTTAGATTCCGTTCTGTTCCAAAAATATTATTATAGTACTAATTATGTAATACATATACATACATAGCAACATAGCGCCCTCTTCCTTAAACAAAAATACGATGTCACTTCCGCTTTAGCACTTCCATTCCCTACGAAAGCGGAAGTGACATGGCTGATTTAATTGATTTGATTTTATGCATGCAGATATTGAACTATGGGAGAGTAACATTTAAATAATTGCATACTTTCAGGGGCGATGAATTGCAGGTTGCGTTTTCTAATCAAGAATGCCTTAAGCGGCAAATTCAAAATTTTACAAATTGAGATATATCGTACTGGTCGCTCTAAAGAGTGTCAATTCCAAATTTTGCAATTTTCACTTTTTGCAAAATAACGATATTTTACACACTGTAAAAATCTTACATCATTTTCTCTACGCATTCGCAGAAAAAAGTGTATCCCTCTTTTTAATAAAAGACTATATATGTGCCCTTAATTATAAAAATTGTCTTGATTTTTGATTCGATATAATAAATAAATCTAAACAAAACTACAATAAATATTAAATAAAATTATATTCGTCAAGATCAGCGCAACTCTAAATTGAAGTATTGAATAATATATAATAATATTTTTTAATTTGTTCAAATGTAATCTACTCATTATTTCGATAAAAGAATTATATGACTTAGGCCATTTTCATAATTATGGGCACATATTAAATTATCAAATAGTTATTTTTAAATTTAATGCGATATGATGCCTCCTCATTTCAAGTTAACTATTGTACCAGCCAGAGCAAATTTAAAATTTTCGAAGCTGTTTTAGCTACAAAATAAGGACATCAGCCCCATTATTCTGTAACTCGCTAAAGTTAAATCTCTATCGCTAAAAATGGATTTATAGACTTTCGACAGGCTTAAAATAATCCACCGAAATTTTTAATTTTGTATATCATCGCCAAACATTTTATTAGGCCCTTAGTTATGATCAGGGAAACCACAAATATGCTCTAAAAAAAGTGTTTTATGCGCATTCAATATGCACTAAAAACTTGTAAATATGCGCTTAAAAGTCAAAAAATATGCTCTTAAAAATAGAATAAATTGGTTTATTTGTAAATGAAAATATATTTTTTAATCAACAACATTTGCATATAAAATAAGAAAAAAATAAATAACCAAAAACGGAAACATAATTAACAAAGAATAACTGAGTTTGAAGTGCAGGTTAAAACAAAATTACTATAAAAATTTTTACTAAAACAAATTAATTTTTATTGGATGCATAAGAATTTAACTTTAATTTCTAAAGATCACGATATCAGAATTAAGGCTTTGAAACTGTATTTTGGATAAATAAGACAAGATTTTAATTTATAATTTTTATTGCAATAAATAACAAAATATTGACCTAGAATTTCAAATAAAAATCTTTTCTGTCCCGTCTTAATGAACTTTCATACATTTACAATGTTCCTTCAAGGTCTTTTCGGGGCAGAGTAAATCACACACAGCTAAATTTGTATTGCAACTAACGTCCGTAAAAAAAAATTATACACTACATGGAACATTGGAACAGAGATTTAGATGGCGAAAATTAAAAATAATTTGTTTTTAAATGTGGAACGCTTCACGATTTTGCGTGTCATCTTTGCGCAGGGGCCAGATAGCACAGGAAAAAAATTTTCTTTAAAACTTAAATTTTTATTTCGGAAATGAAATTTTAATGCGTTGCTAAAAAAAAATTCATAAATTTTTTTTTCGGAATGGAGAGTTTTTTTAAAGGATGGTGGTGCCAAGCGGGTTGAAATAAAATAAATTCTATACAGTATGAAAATATGCCCTAAAAACGTAAATTATGCTCTAAAAATTCGAAAATATGCTAAAAATATGCGTGGAAAACTGATATATGCATAAACATGCTTTAAAGGGTAAAATATGCAAAAATATGCACTAACAAATCGATGCCAAAATTCATTAAAAGTTCTGAAACGGATAAATATCTTGTCCCCGCATTAATACGTGATACAAGAAAAAACATGCAATTGCATATTTGCGGTTTCCCAGGTTATGATCGCTGGCTGAAGTAGTTAGCACGTTGACTACAAAACCGAAGGTGCACAGAGAAAAAACTGCCTCATAGAATCAAGAAGATTATCTCTATGAAACGTTTTTAGGCTAAGGGGTATTCCAGCAGAAAGAAGCGAAGATTTTTTCATAGAGATTCCTTATTGTTCTTATGTGGCAAATCTTATTAATTTTATCAAGAAGAAACCCACATAAAATCAAGAAGAAATCTTATTATTCACAACTTTTTTTACTCAATTTCCGTTATTTTTGGCACCAAAAAAAAAAAACAGTACATAGAGAAAAACTTCTTGATTCTATTAGGTTTTCTTATAAATTGTAAACTAAAAGGATTTTTTATTGATTTTATTAGGTTGCCTTATTGATTTTTTTAAAAAGGGTTTCTTCTTGATTTTATTAGGCTATCTTATTGATTTTTTGAATAAGGTTTTCTTCTTGATTTTAGTAGGTTCCTATATGATTATGTGTAAAGCATCTTATTGATTTTTTTAATAAGGAAATCTTCTTGATTTTATGAGGTGTCTTGTTATTTCATATCTATAAATAGACATAGAGACAATTTTTTTCATGATCTTTTTCATTTTTGTATAAGAATGTTTGCACAATAATTTCAATGGTTACTCAGGCTGCGTGTTAGCATATTGGGTAGAGTGCTTGCCTATCAGGTAGAAGTTTGCTGGTTCAATACTTGGTGAGTAAGTTAGTTAAGAATATAACATAATGTGCATGTATGTATGTATGAATAAATAACATCTACAATATACTACATACATACACACATACATATGTATATGGTATAGAATTTAAATGAAAATACATAAGTACAGAGAATAAAGACGCAATTTTTTTTATTTTTTATTGAAAAAATCAATAAGATAACGTCATAAAAACTACAAGATTTCTTCTTGATTTTTTCAAAAAGGTTTTCTCTATGAAACTAATAAGATTTTCTTATTAAAAAAAACCATAGAGATTTCTTATTAATTTTGTTCTATTTTATGAGGTATTTAATAGGCACTGTTTTCTATGTGTGCTGGGTTCAATCCCTGTATCCAACAATCAATAAATAATAACACCACGCATTTTGCTGATGTGCATTAGTGTCCCTTTGTATCAGTTGTTGTAGGAAAGTTCAAGTTCACTGGTCACTGAAAAATATCGACTTCAGCAGATAATAATCCTAACCTAACATCAGAGCGCCCTCCTTCGTTGTGTAGCAGAATCATCGGCGAAGTAAAATAATCCATAAAATGGCTACAAAACACAGCTTCAAAAGCACAGCGCCTCATTTAATATCAGAGGTGCTGAAACACGTTATTTAAAACATGCAAAAAGCAAAGTTGTAAAAGAATGAAGCTTTCCTCTATCTCTTCCTTCACCACATGTCTTCTCTATCACTTATCCCTTTCATAAAGAAGGTAACATTTAGTAATAGTAGTAGGCATTAATTGCCTGAGTGTTGCTTCTCTTAAAAAAAAAATTGATCGGCGGCTATAGTCGAACGAATTTTCATTTGATATTATGACGACTATTCGACAAAGAATGTCCTTATTTTGAATGTCATTCAAAGTGATTTTTAAAATGTGCAACAACTTTACCCAAAAATAAAAAAGCAATCGTTTAAAATAGTTTTTTATACTAAAATAATTCATCGGAAGCTAAATTCTCTTCAATAGAAAATTCGTTGCTCAACGAAATTTTTGATGCTCATAATATGAATTGAACATTAGATTTTCAATGTTCGATAGCCAACGAAGATCGAAAATCGAATGCAACTTATAATAAGGGACTTAAAACGTATATTGATTCATCGATCGAATATAGCTGTTGCAAATTACAGAATAAGGAATCTAGTTTTATTACAAATATGAGTGGGTTCACGCACAGCAAATTCTTGTTGAGCAACTTTCTTGTCTCGCCCATATACCTAAAATTGCCGAACAAAAATTTGCTGTGTGAGAACAAAGTCTATGTACTCGTATATTGTTCTAGCGATGAAATTAATAGAGTGAAAATATTTTTCAGAAAGGAAAAGACATATGCAAAGATTTGTAATAGTGCTGAACCATTGCTTCCCCTCTTCGTTCAATCACCTTTAGCATCGCAAAACCAAATGGGAAAACTAGTTTTTGGAAAACGCGCAATTGCTGCATAGTTGTATGGTACCGGCCAAAGAATAAAAATATAAATTACGCAGCACAAACAACTACATATAGCTTTAATTTATTTGACTGTATGAGCAAATACTCTGACTATTAATCGGCTACATATGCGTACATACAATACAGGGGTATTTTATTTACACACACACACACACACACATAAATCATGTTTTCAAACAGCCACATCCACCCCCACATTTTCCTTTCTACTTTATATACACAAATGTATGTATGCGGTGGCGAAATATGAATAAATATCCCGGGTATCAGCATTTTTTTTTGTCCGATTATACATCCATAGCTTGAGTATAAATATACACACACACACACACACACACACACACATAAATCATGTTTTCAAACAGCCACATCCACCCCCACATTTTCCTTTCTACTTTATATACACAAATGTATGTATGCGGTGGCGAAATATGAATAAATATCCCGGGTATCAGCATTTTTTTTTGTCCGATTATACATCCATAGCTTGAGTATAAATATACTGAGACTGTAAGTATGGGACTTTCACCCAATGCGTTTGATACGAGTATGTATGCACTTTTTACTTTTAATTGTAGCGTATTTTAGTTTTTTGCATAAACGAAGTAGAGATGTTTTTGTATATTGGAATCGGCTTTAGTCATAGTTGCTTGAGAGAAAATATGTGAGCGTACAAATTATTTGCGCTACAATTACAATTATGCGCAGTTAGTAAAATTAAGAATCTTTACTTAAGCGGCCCACCAACCCACTTGGAATATAATTGGGTAATTTTTCGTAGCGTACAATAATATCGCCAATGTGTACATCATATGTCATATTCGAAGGTGCCACAATACATTGGCAAATATCAAAAGACTTTCAATTATTATTATACAATCAAGACAACTGTTTAATGTGCTGACAACACTGTTCAATGTTGTTTACTTTTGCAATGTAAGGAAAATTGGACAATATTTTCTTTGAATATGTAGAACGACATATACAATAATATTGTATAATAGATGGGCCGCTTTATGTATATTTGTTTTGAGTACTCATTATCATTCTCTGGTACAGGGACCACTTGGGTATATTGCCGTGCTCGTAATATTTTAACATAATAAATATTTTTTCTTCATTCTGAGCCTGCTGCTAAATGTTCGATTACTTTTTTGATATCGGACTCAATGTATTTATTTTTGTATTTTTTAGCGAATGCTTTATAACATAAATAATATAAAGTTTATAGGTATGATCCGATAGAGTAGAATCCAGACTCTTACTTATTGTTCGATGTGAAGATATATATTTAGTATTCCTGAGCTATTGAGATTTCCTCTATTTTCCGCTCCTTAATTTTTAAGAAAATTACTTGCGCAGGCGCATTGAGTCATTCGACATCAAACGAAATTAAAAAAAAAATTTTGCATATAAATGGTGTGGAAATATTTGGAAATTTCATGACCCTTGTATTTGAGTTTTGAATTCTTTTAGAAATTTTCTACCAAAATTGCCAATTTTTTCTTTCTTTTTATGTTTTATTATAAAAATTTCAAAGAATTCAAATAAACATAAAATTATATTTTGCTGAATGATTGGAAATCCTATTAGAAGTAATGTAACTATACTGCGGGCCTAACATTGTTTCACCATGGCCTTCAGCGCTTATTTACTAGCAAATGCAAGAGTTGTTGTACAAGTAGAGAGTTTCTTTCGTATTGCCACAGAGAGTGCTCCATATTATACTTGTGCTGCAAATACATTAAGATACTCTCTAGTTTGAAAGTAGGCACAGATTTATCTTTCTATGCACTTTGGAAAAATACAAAAAAAAAAAAACACAAAAAAGTGAATAGTATGTACGCATTCATTTAGTGAAATACTCGAGTACATATATGTATAGTACATTCAAATACAGTACATACCCGTTATAAGTAACACTTTGTCACGAGTATAAGCAAATGTATTAATTTCTTGACGTTTAAATAATTTTGTTTGGTTTAGATAAGCGGTACAAGGGAAACTTAGAAATTTATAAAATTTGTTCTAGTTGAATATTTTGCACTTCATAACCTTTCTATATAAAAAAAAAACAAACACCTAACTTTTTGGCGCTGTCTTGTACTAATTTATGTACTCTTATCTAGCAAGCTTAGAACATAGCTTTTTGTGCTGTCAATAAAATTTTTCAATAGCCCAATTCACAGTCTTGTGCAAATGGTTTTGCATCGTAGCATGTGCAAAATGGTACAGTATTTATATTGATACTCACCACTAAGAATTGTTAAGTGATGAGTATCAATATACTATACCATTTTACATACGATGATACGATGCAAGACCATTTGCACAAGACTGTGAATTGGACTAATATGTTTGTAATGTTTGTTATTTAAAAACTGTTTTTGAATTTTTTTAATACGTAATTTTTACTGGTAGCAAGAAGCCTGTGCTCAAGTAACATATTATTTGGACTTTGTTTTTTTTTTTTTTGACAAACATTTATTATATATAATTGTAAATCAGAGCCCACCAAACGTGACTGAGCGCTTTTGTGCGCATGTGTATGTTCTTTCTGCTTTTTATGTGTGTTTGTTGTTCTTTTTGCAGTTCGAGTCATCATCATCACACACACTTTGTCCGAAGTAGCTGACGAAACAGCCAAACACACAACATCACACATACTTTGTACGATCCCCAGTTAGCATTTTGTATCATAATCCAATCGTTTCCGAATCAGTTTGACGGGAAAAATAACCGTATATGAGCTCATTTTTCGATCATTAATGATACTCCCGTTGTGAGAAAATGGTACCCTACAGATGAATCATACCAAAGAATCAGTTATGATACGATTTGCTGATTATTTTTGAGCAATTTTCATATTAAATCATTTAAATCACCTTTTTGCGGTTTGCATGATGTTCCTCTATTTTCAAGAAATCATTATTTGATCATATAGATGAATCATAAGTGAATCCTCTTTCAATCGCCCAAGTGATAAATCACTTTTTAATCATCAAAAGCGATCTGTAGACAATCATATAAGATATTTCTGCCAAAAATGATCACCCAAATGCTAGCTGGGGAAGTATACGTGTGTCACCAAAACGTCGACTGCGCAAGCCCATGGGCTTGCAAATGAAATTTTGAGTGGCTATGTTGTAAATGATCGATTTTTGTAAAAAAAAATTACTTCGAAAATAATATCGCTCAAGCTTTTTAGTGGTTATGCCGAGATATGCTTTATTTTCTTATAACAGATACTCTTATATCTAGTAAGTACTGTAGCCACAAGATTTCGATAGAAACATTTATATACATACGTACAAGAAATTACAAACTCTACGTAGAGATGTTTGTGCACGACTGCTCCCACATTTAGATAGAGTTCCACTAAAACAACAAGTTTCAGCATATTCTCAAAGTGTAAAAAAAAATTTAAATACAAGTATGTATTTATGTATGCCTGCATGTGCGGACGTACATATGTATCTGGCAAGATTAGCCCGGGGCACGAAGTATTTACACAAGTAGATACATGCAACTATGTAAATTCATGTACTGATGCTTCATTACATACAGTGTGATAATTATAAAGTCTTGAGGATTGTGTATGAAAATTAGATTTTTCTACGACCAACTTTGAACCGGTTAATAGCATTAATTGTCTTTCTAAATGAAAATTAATAAGAGAAACTTAAAGATGATTTTAAAATATCTATCAAATGATACACATTTTGATATAGGTCGCCGACTTTTTATTTTTTTTATATTTACAAAATGGTGTTTGTTGGCCGCCATATTGAGTTGACACTCCCAGGATTAAGACAAATCGATTTATGTAAGAATCGTCAAAATCGGTGCTCAGGTTCGGTTTATATAGTGCCGCAAAGGAATACTAGTTCATACATACATACTAGTGATGCACGAATATTCGTATTCATATTCGAATTGCCGAATATTCTTTCATTTTTAGATATTCGTATTCGTATTCGGCAAATTCAAGCGAATACGAATACGTATGTTTCCGTCGTTCCTATAAGAAGCATATGGCCTCAAGTAGGTTCATATGGAAATAAGTTATTTATGAGTATTAAAAATATTTAAAAAAATAGAGGTAAAAGAGATGACTACAATGTTTGGCATAAAGTGACTTTTCGGCAAAAAATTAAATCCTGTCGTACTATGTACGAATTAATAAAATTTTTTATAGAAATTTTTTATCATTTTCAAATGCTATTTAATGACGGTCATTAAAATTGTGGCTACTTTTTACTAACTTTAAAGTACGACAACAGGAGTATGAAGTTCTTTGTCATAACAATTTTTTCATACTTCATTTTGCAGGCGTAAATAGGACCCCAATTTTATGTCTATAAGTTTTACATATACGATATTCGCGAATATCGCTTAAAATGTGTATTATCTTTTATTTCAACATCTCAAAGACACATCTCTAAGTATTCGAGGTTTGTTAGTTAATCTTAAAAAAAATTTATTTTATATTTAAAATGTTTTTTATATGAGCATTTCCAACCAAATGTTCAACAACGACAAAAAACTAAAAGTTCTTGACTATATTTTCTTAGAGAAACAATCAAATTTAACAAATGAAAAAAAAATACATTTATATTTAACCCATTTCGAGATATTCAAATGCAAGATTACAAAAGCACAATTTTTTTTTAAATTGGATATTTTTTGCAGGTTTTGTTTTGATAAACGTTCTTAAAGATAGACATTACCAATTGACTTTAGCTCTCTAAGATTTATCTGAGATAGCAGAGGGTGAAATAAGAATGCGTAAGAAACTATGAGATGTAGATTTAAATTTTTGGATTGATAGCTCACATATTCTTTTTGTCACGTGCGACATTGAAAAACAACATTTGTTGTCAGCGTGTTGATTGCGCATTCAGAAATCTCATCAAATATTCAGTACAAACAGAGATATTTAACATCGTTAATATAAAAAAACTTGCCGAATTATAAAGAGCTTTTTGATCGTTGTACCTATATAAAATTTGTCACGTGCGACATTGCAAGTGTAAAATTAAACAGACATTTCTATTAAAATTTTTTTACATACATACTTAAAAATTATTTAAATTTAGATGAGCAGAAACGGTGAAAATATTTAATAGAGTTGCAAATTGAACGAAGATGAAGTATTATTACAAAAAAGAATTAAAAAATAAGGCAGTAATGTGGAATGCTTGTTAAAAGTGTAAAAAGTGGGCTTCAGGCAAAAATAAAATGACTGAACAGAAAAGGCGGAATCACCGCATACGTAAGAGGCAAGATCGGCAGAAGCTCGCGTTGGCTAAAGTAGTTAGCACGTTGACTTTCAAAATCAAAGGTGATGGGTACGAGACCGGTCACCGACAAAGTCATTAAATATTAACACCACGCATTTTTCTGAAGTGTGCTTTTATAGCAGTTGTTGTAGGAAAGTTCAAGTGATGAAGGAACTGATACTGGTCACTGAACTACACAGGTTTCAGTTAATCCTACTCCTAATGTAAAATCAGAGCGCCCTCCTTCGCTGGTATTGTGTAGCAGAATCATCGGCGAAGTAAATAACCAATAAAATGGCTACCAAATACAGCTTCGAAAATTTAATACCCTTCATTGACATCAGAGGTGCTGCGGAAACGCGGAAAAAGCAGGTTGTAAAAGAATGCAGATTTCCTCTATCTCTTTCTTCATCACCTGTCTTCTCTGTCACTTTGCCATTCTTAAAGAAAATAACAAAAAAAAAAAAAGAAATACGAAATGGGAAACAAGAAAAAAATGCAATTTAACCTTTGCAAAACCTGTAAAAAATTTGGAGAATGAGTTCCCAAGAGACATGACGATAAAACTAAAAGTAGTTGAAAAGTTACTTCTGTTAGTTTGAAAACATTTTTACTACGCCTATTTGTTTGATTTCGCAAGCAGAATAGAAAAAATGTGACGTGCGTCTATAATTAAAATTTAATTAAGAAAAAAAACATAATTGTTAGGTAAAGTTAAAAAGAGCACAATATTTTAAAATTCAAATTAAAATTAAAATATTAAAATATTTGCTTTCGATTTCGCTGAAATCGTTATTTTCATCGTTGCCCGCAAAATAAATTTCATTTTTTTTGCAATTATATTGAAAATGAATAATTGCTCAAAATCCAACTAATCACCAATTATTGGGACAATTTAAAGCTATAAGTTATCTTTGTTGTAAATCTAAAAATGCGGTTTATTTTGACCGTCACGTTCGACATCATAGAAATGTACTTATGTGAGATAAATTTAGACTCGAGTGATGATGAAAATACAAGAAAACAAAATCTCATATTAAATCGATAACTTCTATTGTAGCAGAAATTCAACAGCTTCCTTTAACGGACTTAAAGTAAACTTCTTAAATATCGCAATAAAGTGCGATGAAGTGCGTGGCTTCATAGAAAAATATCGGCATTTCCCCCGCTTTAAAATCTAGTTTAATTTTTCTTCTCTTCTTTAGAAAATCACATTAATTAATAAAAAAAATATTTCATTCAATAAGAATTGCAATTACTGAACTTGAGCCCGATTAAGAAATTAATGCTGATTAAAATTCACTATAGTTCAATTAGAAATTTAAAATGTCTCATCCCACAACAATAACATTAGAAAATTTTTTGTTGTTTTCAATATAAGTATTCGATTGAACGATTTCTGGTGACATCGTACATTTTTACGTTTTTTGCCATTTTTATTAAAAGTTCGCTTCAAATTAACTCAAGTCCTCAATACAATTGGCGACGACAAATTCAAGGCCATTTCAACACAATGTCGCCGTAAAGTTTTCTTGTAGAATGCAAATAAAATGTTGACGGTCATCGATAATCTTCGACAAAGACAACTTAGAACAATAATTTGATATAAGCCACGCAAAACAATGCCGTTTTGTGTCTACGTTGACAAGTAGAATAAGGGTGGTTATTAAAAATGTTGCGTTTTTAATCGTCTAACCCGTTAACAGTAACTAGTTAAAGGTTCAATCTGATATGCTGTACCATAATGCTATAGCCATAGCCATGGCAATATATATTTAATTGCTCATAAGTATAATTATATACTCGTATGATAATTGGGCATTTCAAAAGTGCAACAACAAATATGTATAACCAGCAAGCAGCTGTTTAAGATTATGGAGCAAAACCAAAATTCAGTTGGTTTCTGTGCTTATGGTTATGTCTATGGCGTTATGGCGAGTCTGCTTTAATCAAATACAGTGTTGCCCCTAAGTTTGGTTTGAACAGATGTTTTAAATGATTATGGCTATGGGACGTTTAATTTAACCATCAACTCTCTTCTCTCTTCTTCAATAGGGGCTTAAGCTTAAATTAGTCGTACCATAACCATATAAAACAGCTGTTCGAACCAAGCTAATAAGCAACACTATATTAGATTACAGGTGACTCGCCATAGCGCCATAGCAATAACGATATGAACTAATTGAATTTTGGTTTGAGTTATTTTCCCTAATATAAATAAGAAAATTTTATTTTTTTTTAATTTTTGTAAATGACAATACTTGTCACTATGTGATACACAAGAAACATTATTTTCGATGTGCATAACGCACTTCAATGTACATACATACATAAATGTATCAAATTTCTTATATACTTGCAGTGGAAAGGTGCCCTACTAATACATACTTACGTGTATGTAAATAGCTCTTGTGGTCCGATCAACTTGCGGGCTTAAATGGAAAAACACACAACAACTATATTGCAGTTTTAGTTCAAATTTTAATTGAAAATTTTTTTTACAAGTGTTATTTTATTTTAATACCTCATTATCGCACGGATTTGCTGGTGTTTAGAGATGGCAATGTGACTGATTTCGTAGTCACGGTCATGATGAAAAAATAGCTCATGCCATCTCATGTAATTATCAAAAACAATGAATAAAAGGACCTAAAAAGTCAAGATGTAAAGTGTAAAATATACCAACTATTAACCGTTTTTAAACAATGCATAAATAACACAACGTTACAAGGCGAAATAATAAAATTGAAGTAATAAACTGTTTACGCCAATGTTTAGTTTTATAAACAATCAGCTTTTTATTTGTAATTTTCCAATTTTTTGTTATTAACTCAGAAATTTAATATATTTCCTTTCATTTTACTTGCGATCTTAGTTTCCAGGGAGAGACCACCACCTTATCCGACAGCATTAAATATTTTTAGGAGTGATCCTAGATCGGAAACTGTTGTGGAGTCATCACATCGAGGAAAAAGTCATGCTGGTCTCTCTCTTCAGAAGGGACATTGGGTCCAGATGGGGACTTAGCCCTATTACGACACACTGGCTCTATAGGAGTGCGATAAGACTAATTTTAACATACACATCGGTGGTATGGCGAAGGTCAACAGGTAGACAGTGCAGCAGTAAACATTTGGAGAAGGTTCAACGAATGTGCTGCTTAGGTATAAGTGGTGCTATGAGAACTACATCCACCAGGGCATTGGGAACCATTCTTTATGTCCACCCTATAGATATTCATATTAGATACGAAGCAGCTGTCTTGCTACAAAACTACAACAAGTGATGGGGAGAATGAATCGGAAAAGACAACATACCACACCATCAGAACATATGGATGTCACTGACCGGACACGACCAGACTTTGGAAATGAATGTGAGAAATTGAGTCAATCGAATTCTAGAACAAGCACCCCTGGCAGTTTGCTGATACAAAGATGGCTCGAAGCTAGGGGGAAGAACGGCCCTAGGTTTCTTCATAGAAGAACCGGATACCGAGATTTACTTCCGCTTGCCTGACCATAATACAGTCTTCCAGGCGGAGGTTCGTGCGATCATGGTTCTTTAAAATGGATCAGTGTGAATATTTTACCACTGAGGGGAACAAAGTTATGAGGGAGTAAAAACAATGTGAATGGCTTCGTGCAAAATTCATGTATGAACATGAATTATTATGTTTTTGTTAGCTAATAAATACATGTCGTTGGTTGGTTATTGGTTTGCTGCAGACATGTATACATGTTAAAAAATCATTTTGAATTTTCCTATGAAAGTCTTATTGCTAAGCTGATTAGTTTGAGGGAGAGAGATACGAGGGAAACAGCGACGTTTCTTTTCGGACTTTGTTTCTGACGAATATGAAATGACGATTATTTTATATTTTATCGGGATTTCGACGATTTTTCGATAATTGTATCTGGCAGCCCTGATGGTACCTTAGCTGGGTGGTAGAGCGTTGACTACACAACAAGTTAACTACACGACAAGTGACACATAGTTCGTACCCCTTGCAAAATTTTTTGTAAGTTTACTGACTACCAGGTGACTTAAATAAAATCAATTTTAAGTTAGTTGAAAAGTAGTGCAGAGTGAGGCAATTGACTACCGCCTAGGACATCGAAATGTTAGAATAGTTAATTGTTTCCATTGGAAAATAATCCAAGTGTCAGTCAGCACTATTTGCGAAATAGTTAGCTTAAACTTAGTTTAAAGTTAACTTAGTTTCCGTTAGGGTACATACATTCACAGGAATATCATGGCGAAAATAGTCTGAATCGAGTCCCAAAAACGTCTGAAAGTTAATTTTTGGAAATTGAAGTAAAACCAATAACTTCCTATAACGGGAAACTTAAAATCAAAATATTAAAAACAATTTATTTTTTCTTTGTTGAATTACATATTTTAGAAACTTGAAGGATTTGATGTTGTTTAAGTATACTTAAAAAGCCTTATTTCTCGTTCATTCAATTTATTTTTTTTCCTAATTTAGGAAGAATAAAAAAACAACAAAACCTTCAACACATCCTATTTAATTAATTTAAATAGTTAAATTTTAGCTACAATTGTGACAGCTTTTAACAATTGAAAAATCTATTAGATACTCTTTTTTGTTGTTGCATCAAAAAAAGTGAAAATAATTATTTAATTCCATTTCAGAAGCAATTGAAAAAAGTAATTTTGCACAAGTGTCCAATTTAATAAGATTCTTTAAAATGTAATTCCTTCAGTACATCTCAAAAAAAAAAAAAAAAATTCACAATATTTCTCCTTATTTATTCCATTAAAAAAAAGTTTTATTTTCATTTTTTCCAATTACTTTTCGAATTGTGTCCAAAAGCAAATAAAATGTATAAAGTTAAGACCCAACCAACATAAACTTTCTATAGTGGTTTGTTAATTTACAAAATAAAAATACAAATTGCTAAGTATGGCTACTGTTTTGTGGCAATTGCTGTAGATGTTGTTGCTTCAACAACTTTTTAAATTTGTTAACACTCACAGATAAAGAGACTCTACACACAAAAGGCTGAATGCTACAAAAAGAATGAATAAAATAGTTATTCCTTAATAAAAAATGTGAATACTTTTGCTTGTTATCATTAGGTTGGGTAAATGATGTTTTCTCGCCCAACTCCATCATATGTGGTTTTGCGAAAAGTTTTAAATATTTTTAGCATTAATTTTTACAAGTTACTACCATGGCTTACCATGTTGTATTTGTATACTCTTATGTATGTCGATTAGTGAGACCTTTTACAGTTTTACGTTCCCGAATATTTATTTCACCCAGTTTTAAGAGAGGAAAAAATAATATCTGAAAACCTTTCCAATAATGAAGACAGGAAGATGCAAAGCACATGAGTATGACAATTCGTCCTTGCATATACTATAGATGGCAAGCTAATATAAGAGTGAAGTTAGAGAAATTAAATCAAACCTTATTGTGAATTTTACTTTTTATTTAATTTCAATAATTTTCAGTTGAAAATGTTAATACTTCTCATTTATTTTTTAAAAATATTGGACAAGCATACAATTTGCCGAAGTGTGGAAACTTCAACCCAAAAGCAACTTTCAAAACGCCAATGCAGTTTTTACGAGAAATGGAATAAAGTGAGGGAAACCATCAATCACTTAATTTCTCTACTCTCGGAACAATTGAAAAAATTTATGGTATGGTGTTGCTTGATCAGAGATTGACAGTGAAAGAGATTATGGAAGCCATAGGCATCTCACATGGTTCAGTGGTTTTAAGTGTGAATGAGCACTTGGGTATGAGAAAGCTTTCTGTCAGATTGCTGCTGCGTTTGCTCACAATGGACCACAAAGGCAATCGTGGCGTTGTCCAAAACCAATATTTGCGAATTTACGTAGCGATTCGTAATCGAAACGTGGATAAATCACAAGACAGCAGAGTATAAAGAGTAAGTTTTTCGTGTTGAATCGGCTCTTAAGAAAGCTTAGAATGTTTGTCTGTGCATAAAGTCATGGTGAACGCTTGTCGGAATGCTCGGTTGCAATTCACATTGACTACCTTTAAAAGGGTAAAACCCTTAATGGAGAATATTATGCCAACTTACTGGGACCAATTAATGAGGAAAAAAAAACACCCTCATTTGGCAAAGAAAAAAGACTTTTTTTCCACCAGGATAGTGCAAAGGTGCACACATATGCAGTCATACAGAAAAAAAGTACCAATGTAAAATCACCATTCACAAATTTTGATTTGAAATCATATTAAATCATGTTGAATTAAAGTTTATATCATGATGGTACATATTCGGCATGCATCTAAAGAATATTTAAGGTCGCTATTGCCACGTGATGAGTTCGGCGTTCAAATTTTGGCCAGGAAACCAATTATATACAAACAAAAATGTGTCTGATGCTGTTCCAATTTAACAGCGTTAAAGATAAATAATAAAATACAATCGGCCCTGTTCTGTAAACCGAATCCGAGTAAATTTCTCGTTTTCAATAAATTAATAATGTTCCTGCGGACGTATTTAAAAACCTACACGATCATTTTCTTTCAGATATGATATTTGGGAATCTATATACCAAAAAATCGAAGAAAATCTAAAACAAATATTTCTATTGTCGGAGTTAGTTTTCTAAAATCGTGCGGTTTCAAATCGAAAGAAACTGAAAAAAAATCGCTTGTAGCTAATAGAGTTGACTCTATTAATAATAATTTCACAAACAAGTTTCCATTTTGATGACCTCAGCATTTTTTTTTAAGAGGCAATGAATGCATACTATTATTACTGGGTGTTAAGTTCTTTACGAAGGGGATATTAATAGAAAAAACATATGGTGAAGGAGAGCTTCATTATTTTACAACTCTGCCTTTTGCACGTTTTTTTAATAACACAGTGTTTATTACAGCGCCTCTGGTGTCAATGAAACGTATTAAATTTTTGAAGTGTGTTTTATTGGTTATTTTACATCGCCGAGGATTCTGCTACACAATACATTTGGATAAGTATCACTTGAAGCCGGTGTAGTTCAGAGACCATTATCTATGCCTTCATCACTTGATTTTTCCTACAACAATTGATACAAATGGACACTAATGCATATCAGAAAAATGCGTGGTGTTGTTATTTAATGATGTCGGAGAACGGGCTGAAACCTAGGACCTTCTGTTTTGTAGTCAATGTGGAAGGAGAATCGCTGGACAAAGTGATATAGGAGAAACTCCTAGTAATTATCTTTCAGATTTGTATTACTATTATGAACTGGATTGATCATAAAGCAAAAATCGAAGCGCGAGTGATGCACGAATTACCTAATTATTAAAAAAGCAACTAATATAAATTTAGATTCTCAAATCGCACATATATTGAGCAATTATGCCGCACCTTGTCGTTTCACTAAATATAAGCTCTAGCTGCTTTGGTCGCGTTAATTCGTTGTAATCGTGCTCAACTGTAAAATATGGAATAACAAAAGTTCATTAAATTTAATTCAATTTAAATCAAAATTCATATATTATAAAAAAAAAATATATGTATATAACAACAAAAGACACTTTGACTTTTACAATTAATCTCAATCGCACGCCCTCTGAGAAAGAATAAAACAAACACTGCATATTAAAATCATTTAGTGTTTTATACATATTTTATGCAAAAAAAATTATTCTTCCTCCATTATTTTCTCATAAAAAAAGCTTAAAGTAAATATTACAAATTTACAAAACACATATACAAATACATATTTATGCGCTGAACTAAGCGTCCGTCCGTACACTGTGCAGAGAAAACTTGGTACAAAACTTGGTGTTTAATTTGTTTTCTTTTTTTTAATTTTTTTTTCATTGACCCCATAATATGGACGAGTTATGGCTCGACTTCAATTTAATGATGTTTTTCTTTTTTTTCTTAATTTTTTTTAGTTGTTCTGTCCAATTTTTTTTATTTAACATCAAATAATACGGACATGTTTGTTGTTGTGTTCATGATCTGCGCTTCTGTTCGGATCATTAATGCTTGGTTTTGTAGTGAAAATTTCAATGAAAACAACAAAATATAAGAATACAGTGGGCAATGGATATAAAAACATATCCTCTATAAAAATACAGTAAACAGAGGATATAACAATATCTATCCCCTACAGAGAAGACAAAAAAAAATTAAATATCAAAGAAAGAAAATAAGAAATATCCTTAAAAATATAAACATACCTAAAGCTAAAAAAAATAGTTTAATGGACAGAATAAGAAATTAGTATAAAAATTGTAATTGCATATTCAGGAGTTTAAGGTCCTTATTAAATGCCAGGAAAACGGAAAAGGAAAAGTATAACAATGATCTATTGAATTCTAGTTGGCTTTTGAAAATTTTCATAAACTCTATCATACAGGTTTCGTTTTATTTATTTATTTTATTTTATGTTATTATTTTTATTTTATTTTATAATTACTTTTTGATTTTAAAAATAAAATTCTTCTAAATTCATTATTTTCAAAAATCGTTTGTCTGTTTTATTATTCATGACATCATGGTTATACAAATCGTATGCACTTTATATAAAACCTGCTTCACCCATAAATAAGTTAATTGTCAGTGTAATAAATAGTTGTACACGAAATAAAAATTTTTCTATTTGAATAAGACAAGTTGCTTAAAAATATTAAATTGACTTCTAAAATATTTTTATAAGAAATGCAATGAAGTGTAATAATATAATTTTTTTTTAATTTCAAAAGCTTCTTATGTATATCGATTACCCACTGTCGTATTGGAGATACATAGATACCCGCTACGAATGAGCTGATTTCTTTGCTTGCACAAATTAATGGTCACTGAAAGAGTGTTCATAGCTTAACATTGTGGTTTTTTTTCTTCTTTTTTTTAAGTTGCCTTTGTTGCGTCTGTAGCTATTGCTGCTGCTGTTGATGTTTTAGTTATTGGTATGGGATAATACTCGTACAATAAATTCATCTTAATTTATGGATTTCAACATATACGGAACATTTATTCCAACATGACCATAAGAAACTCATAAACAGTTTATAAGACAACAACAACAATAACAAGAAATTACGGCTACAACAGCAATACGTGAGTGTCCGTATGGCAATTACAGTGCTGGTCAAAAGTACAGATAATTGACAAATTCAATGCGGAAGAGATTCAGAGATTTGTATTGAGATGAATGTGTAATATCGGATGTTAGCTGATATATATCGAGCGATATTTTCGATTTAATCGTAAGCGAGATGTAGTAAAAAATTCACTTTTTTATTGAAATTAAAATTGTATGGATCTACCCATAGTTTACAATGCCAAAATTATTGATTATTTTAACTATTATTATATTAAGATAAAGGCTGTAATATTTTATCGTAAGCGACAATTTACGTACGTAAAACATTTTTGAATATTATAAAAAAAATCTTTGCCTGAAAACCTAAATAGGTATTTGTTGCTTAAGATTTACGGCCAATTTCACGATTTCGAGAACGTTCGACTTCTCGCACTCTTACCGAGTACATTCAAAATCAAAATATTTAATATTTTGTTGTTGATTAACATTTGCGTAATGTTTATTAAAATTTTTAATCTAGTGTATACGTACTTTTTTCTCCCACTGTCTTGTTCAACTTAACATTTGCTGCTTTTTTCGTTGCTACTTTTTTTATTGCTGATCTGTAGCCTGCACATGCAGTTGTATTTGGTTTAATTTCATCAATTATTGTTGCACCGACGGACACTGACTAAAAGTTTGTTTTTTATGTAGGGATTCTATACATTTTTGTTCCTTAGTGACCCTTATAAAGGGTTTTCCAATAAGAATGAAATGAATAAAATGGATATTTTATTTTATTCATTTTTGAATATCTATCCCTCAATCACTGAATTTTAGGACGGAGTAAAATAAACGCATTATTAAGTATTGGTTGATGTTTTAGTAATGCATTTAACGCATTTACTTCAACAATGTCATAACCCAAAAAATTTGATTTTTGAGTTAATAATAATCGGAAATAATCCCCATATCGTTAATAATATTGTGTAAAATACAAGTATGTTGTAAGATGCAAGTATGTTTTATAGTCAATTTTTAGGAAAATAATACAATTTTCGTTTTGTTTTTGTTTGTATTTTAAATGAACTGTAAAACCAGTATGACTTTGTTGAAACAAATGAAAAATATACGTCAGGCATCCGCATCATCCTCGTATCTGCCAATGGCTCTCAAAAATGTGTAGCTCTGAATTTTACGTATTAATACGATTCGAATCGTTCTGGTCTTATCGCTCAACTCTTTTGCTTGTGCTTGTACTTTTATTATTTCTTTTATAGTCTTCTTGTTGTTCTTACTTAACCGGGAAATTACTAATTTCAGAGAAACTTTTCAATATGCGTTAGCTTTATTTAATTTATTAAGGTAATAATACTTTAAAATATATGAAAAAGCAAAAATAGTTATGTTATATCAATACTAATTTTCTCAATAGGAAATTGTAGCTAATAAATCACTTGCTAATAGAGGAGGAAAGTATTTATATAAGTAATTACTATTATTAAATTTTAATAGTATAGTGGGAATTTTGTTTAACATACATACATATGTATAAAATCATAACGTACGGCTCGATACTTTGGTGGCAAAAGACTCGCCAGTTTGTGGCGACAACTGAACTCTGTAAAGTTCAGAGATTGGCATGTCTTCTTGCAACAGGCGCAATGTGGTCATGTCCAACCTTAGCCATTGAGGCCTTGATTTGACTACCACCCGTACAAATCTTTATTAAATCATCTGAAGCAATGGCCGCTTATAGATGGGTCTCGGGACATCTGCTCGCTGGTTTGGCAACGGGAACTTGTCGGTCCTGAGTACAATGCCCAGCTTAGGACTGCTAGGAATGCCTAGTGACAGGATAAACTGTGAACTGAGGTTTGACAGGAAATTCAATGTCACAATTCCACACAGGGCAGTGTGGAACGAAAACATCCCGATGTGTATTCCAGAAGTTTATGTTGGTATACGGGTGGATCCAAAACGGAGGGTCGAGTTGGTGCTAGAGTTTTTGGGACCAACGTAAAAACCTCTTTGCCTATGGGTAAATGGCCTACGGTATTTCAGGCAGAAATACAGGCAATCACAAAATGTGTTGACATTAATTTAAATAGGTACATTAGAGGTGCGCATATAGCTATCTTTTCCGATATTCAGGCAGCTCTTGAGTCTTTCCTTTCATGGGAATTCCGTTCTAGGCTAGTTTTAGAGTGCTTTGACTCATTACAAAAGCTATCCATACGGAACAAGATTTCCATTTATTGTATACCTGGCCACAGCGGTAATCCAGGGAATGAGGAAGCGCATGCTGCTCCTTTCATGGGCGCAGAGCCGATTTGTGGCGTAAGTTATTCGACTGTAACATATCTGATCAAAGAAGATGATACTTCGACCGATAAGCAAATGTGGCTGTCTTCTCCTGGTTTAAAGCAGGCCAAAGCTTTGATGCATCAATTTACATATAATGGCATCCTGAACCTCAATAAGAATAATTTACGGCTTGTTGCTGGTTTTCTTTCTGAACACTTAGGACTGAATTATCCTCTGTGGGAAAGTAACCAAGTTCATTCACCTTTGTGTCGTTTATCCTTGGAAGATGACGAGACGACGACACACATTCTTTGTTAGCGTATCGTATTATGTGACAGTAGAAGGCGTGTTTTTCATTCTGGGTTTCTGTGTTGAGATGATATTAGGCGGGCTTCTCCAATAGCTGTACTGGCTTTCATAAGGAGAGTCATACAGAGATTGATTTAATTTAATTTACAAAAGATCCATCAGGTGTCGCAGTGCCGGCCTTTGGACCAGATCTTCCCCTTATTCTATTCTCGGTGTCATTTCTGCATTCCCTCAGGCTCATATCTTATAAACCGTTCGGAATTTTGATTTACTCTCTGACGCAAAGTTGTAGCTCTTATCATAAAGAACAAAAATTGTGAACATATAAAATCAAACAAACTTTATCTTCAAGATCAAAATCGCAAAAAATTTAAAAAAATTAGATTTTCCCCTGTTCAGATCCATAGTTAGCAAACCCTTCAAAATTCAAGGAAACAATCAACTACAAAAATGTACCTAAGATCTCAATAAACGACTTTTTAGAACATATAAACTATTTAGGAATGATTCTTAACACCGTTTAGGTAGCGCTTAGGTAGCCGCGAAAGTGAAAAATTTCTCGAACATTTTTTAATTTCAATTGTTTGGAAATTTTTATTTTCACGACTTCAACACAGAGAAAACAGTGCCTACTAAATACCTCATAAAATAGAATAAAATTAATAAGAAATCTCTATGGTTTTTTTCAATAAGGAAATCTTATTAATTTCATAGAGAAAACCTTTTTGAAAAAATCAAGAAGAAATCTTGTAGTTTTTATGAGGTTATCTTATTGATTTTTTCAATAAAAAAAATGCGTCTTTATTCTCTGTACTTATGTATTTTCATTTAAATTCTATACCATATACATATGTATGTATGTATGTAGTATATTGTAGATGTTATTTATTTATACATACTTACATACACATTATGTTATTTCTTAACTAACTTTCTCACCAAGTATTGAACCCGCAAACTTCTACCCAATATGCTAACAAGCAGCCTGAATAACCATTGAAATTATTGTGCATACATTCTTCTACAACAGTGAAAAATATCATGAAAAAAAGATCATGAAATAACAAAATCAATAAGATCTTTACACATAATCATATAGGAACCTACTAAAATGAAGAAGAAAACCTTATTGAAAAAATTAATAAGATAGCCTAATAAAATCAATAAAAAATCCCTATAGTTTACAATTTATAAGAAAACCTAATAGAATCAAGAAGTTTTTCTCTATGGATTGTTTTTTTGGTGCCAAAAATAACGCAAATTGAGTAAAAAAAGTTGTGAATAATACGATTTCTTCTTGATTTTATGTGGTTTCTTCCTGATAAAATTAATAAGATTTACCACATAAAAACAATAAGGAATCTCTATGAAAATGTCTTCGCTTCTTTCTGCTGGGATACCCCTTAGCCTAGAAAACGGTTCATAGAGAAAATCTTATTGATTCTATGAGACAGTTTTATCTCTGTGAAAAATTACACACATTGTTGATTATAATCGACAAGCACACTTTGATATTGGCATTATTGGCACAAATATTATTTTTATCACTATACAAAAAAGCTTTTCAATCGCCTGAATATGCTCAATAATACAGAGATATAACAGATACAATTTCAGTTAAATCTTTCGCAGAAAATAGCAAGGAGTTTACTAAATAGTATCAGCCTTATTTTGAATAATATCTTCCCGAGAGTTTAATCCCTGTTCCTTGTTCCCCCATTTTAAAAAGTCCTTTGCAAGCTTTCAGTTAAAATAAAATAACTGGAAACAAAATAGCTGACTTCGAAAATTTGAAGTTAGATTTTCCCGGGGCAATATTTAGAATTGGGCTGCATAAATAGTATATTGATTAGCAGATAATATTTAGATATAAATAGTAAAAATTCGGAAAATCATAATGCAGCCTAAAAAAAATTTCTAGCTACGCTAATGCCGGCAATGCAAACATGATTTAGAAAACAAACACGATGTTGGAAAAATTACAAAAAGTAAAAGTTTAATAAAACCTTAAAATCTAAAAAAAAATTCTTTTAGAATTTTTATAATTTTTGTCGTTGTTTTTGCTTTCATTATCTACAGCCTAAAAGTGCAATTAGAACCAAAAATATAAAAATTTTTTAGACTAATTGCAGGTTTTATATGTTTTATTTCCATTAAACTGAAAAAAACTTGTTATAAAATTATGTGCTTATCTGAACACCAAAATAACTTAATTATACACAACTAATCAATAATAATTAAATTTTATCACAGTCATTTTAATAAATAAATGTTGTCGAAAACAATTTAAATTATTGTTTGGAAGTCATTAAATATTTTAATTAGATTAAATTAAATAATTCAAACACATTTACATACATGCATACAAATATATTTAATTAAATATTTTTATATTTTTTTGATTATTTAATTTTCAATACGATAAATATAATAATACGAGTAATAATTTAGATATTAATTGAAGCATATAAGCAACTAATACAATGTCAAACAAACAAATAAATTTCGAACTTAACTAGTTTTAAAAATTAACAAAATTGCTTAGAAATTTCAGCAATTCATTGCTGCATATTTTTTATGAAAGTCTCATTTTGTTTGACGTGGCAATGCAACTTAAAGTTACTGAACCTTGAAAAATTTGCTCCAATAATTTCGCGCTTTTTTTTTTTTTTGCCTTTCTGTACTAGTGAAACTATTGACGTGAGCCCCTTTTGTTTTTTTAAGTAAAGAGAAGTAACACTGCTACTATTGATGGATGTTACCTTTTTTAGGAAAGGGATAGTGATAGAGAAGATAGGTGGTGAAGGAAGAGATAAAGGAAAGTTTCATTATTTTGCAACTCTGCTTTTTTCACGTTTTTTTAAATAATACAGTGTTGCAGCGCCTCTGGTGTCAGTGAGGCGTATTAAATTTTGAAGCTGTGCTTAGTAGCCTTTTTATTGTTTATTTTACTTTGCCAATGATTCTGCTACGCAATACCGACGATAAATACGTGGTATTGTTATTTAATGACTGTCGGAGAGCTAGAACCCAGGACCTTCAGTTTTGTAGTCAACGTGCTAACTACTTTAACCAACGCCATAGTTAAATCAAAGGAATTTCGACTAATCCCATATTTGTGTAAGTCGTTGACGTTAGAAATCTTGGCGTTTTTGTAATAGATTAAAGCAAACTTGTACAACTTTTCTTTAATCTATAATAAAAACGTCAAGATTTCCATCGTCAACTTCTCACACAAACAGACCGTAATAAAATTGCATCAGTTAGCGATAAACTGATGTGAAGATGTCAAGATATGTAATCAAAAATTTGTTACAATACAATTTTCGCGGTAAAGTTTTAAGTAAAATAAATTTGTTGGTAAGCTTAACCATTAATAAAATTATATTTTACTTAAAAAACCATTAAATGAAGAGCATAATTTTATAAGAACTATCTATTACCTATCCAAGCCATTCGTCCCAATAGCAACAAGGCCCATAAGAGATTTTGTAAAACCTTGTTTGTGTCCAACCACCTTAAATACACTCTACTACATATTTCAGTATTAAACTTCTTCACAGTAAGTATGTTTTTGTGAAGGAATTGAACACTGGCTGCCTAATGCATTTCATATTTGTGACTCAGCTACAACGAGAGACTTTAACAGGATATTACATTAAGAATTC
Source organism: Tachina lurida (assembly GCA_944452675.1). Taxonomy (NCBI): domain Eukaryota; kingdom Metazoa; phylum Arthropoda; class Insecta; order Diptera; family Tachinidae; genus Tachina; species Tachina lurida. Next base: position 35,559,139 of record OX101754.1, on the reverse strand, counting down.
AAAAGCAGTGACAAAATTGTACAAATTGTACAAAATTTCGTTTGAAAACGTTTCAAATTTTGCATGAAAAAGAAAGAAAATTCGTTTCAAAATATATTTTTTCCTTAAAAATTTTAAAATCATTTGTATTTACAAAATCTAGCCATAAATTAATTAGATTTATCATTAAAAATATTTTGAGCCAAATTGCAAGAACTTTTATTTACAGTAAAATTAACAATACATATTGGTTGGACTAACTTTCGTTATTTATTTGAGTCAAGTTTTGCCATTTGTGTAGCTTCAACCAGAAACGAGTAAGATTTTATGTTTCTATTTTAAGTAGGCACGCAGCAACAATTTGCATTGACAGTAAATTAACAACTACAATTTGTAAAATCAACCAAGTGAATATTTTCTTTATATATTAGATTAACTTTTTTTATTATTTGGTGATTAGTTTAAAAAATTTACAAATTAGCTTGGTTAGATTAACTTCCCTTATTATTTTGGGTTAAGTATTTTCAACTATGTATACATATATGTTAAATTAACAAGAGAAATAGTAAAACTTATTCAATTTAATATCAAAAACTGAACAAACAGCATAATTGCAGCTTCAAACTTTGTTATAGTAACTAAGCTAACTAACAACTGAAATTGTTAGGATTAACAGTTTTAATTATAAATATTAGATTTAGTTTTTGCAAATATATATATAACGATTAAATTAACCAGGAAAATAGTAAATGGTATTAAATTTCACATAAAAAGTTGAACAAGAAGAATATTTATAGCAACAGACCTGGAGTACAATCAACGTTTACGATAACGAGCTGATTCGATCACGTTTTTTCAGTTTCAGATTATGGCATTCGCTATCGAACAATGTAATAGTATCGATATCGATATCGATGAAAAACGTGATCGAATCAGCTCATTATCGAAAGCGACGATTGGACCACTGGGCTCAAATCGTCACATCCGTGTCCGTATGGACAATCGTACGAAAACAGGTTAATGGGATTTAAGTCCGTTCACGTATGTCATAATCCGAAAATATTGTTTTTACGTACGTTCACGGATGTGACGATTCGACCCCTGAAGGGTAAAACCAATACAATTAAAATAGGTTGTTTTAACAAAAAAAAAAATGTTCTACTACAACAACACTTTCAAATTTGCAATTTCCATTGTTTGCTTAATTTGCCAGACAGCATTTTGTTAATAACCGAAATTCCAACAATAATTCAAATTAACTATAGACTTAACAATTGACATCGTTTAAATTAACTAACGAAATTTGTTCTGCACAATGACACAATCTCGCGTAAAGGAAAATAAATTGTATATGTTCTAATAATATTAAACTTATACAGGGTGTTTTTTAGGCCCGCGGGGTTTTTCCAAAGGGGTTAACTGTCAATTGAGCTGTGAGACTGTGGAAATTCATCATTAATAGATTGATACTTGAACAACACTACTAATTTATGCAGATTTACATTGAAAATCCACCATCAATTCGCGCAACTTATAAAAGACTTTGTGTGTTCAGCGATGAGCTTAATTTTTGGTTTTAACGGGTTTTGATAAATAAAGTTACTGCATATGCAATTCCCAGGAGATCCTACAGACTACATTACATCCAGAAAATACAGTATTTGGTGTGGTTTACATCCATGGTCCTAATACTTTCTTTTAAATTAAGCTTGAGCTAGCGCTGCGGTCAATGAAGGTCGTTACTGATGCATGATTAATGATTTTTTATTTAAAAATATAAATAACATTGATCCGGGCCACAAGTGGTTTCAACAGGATGGCGCCACTTTACGTACGGCCACCGTAACCATAAACTTATTGATTATGCGAGAAATAGACCCCTCAATTGGCCTCCGATGTCATATCATTTGACATATCTCCATTATTACCTGTATAGCCACATGAAGTCAACGCCTCATACTGATAAACCAGCAACAATGCACGGCTTGAATAACAACATTGTTCAAGATATTTGTGAGACGGCCAGCAATGCTCGAACGAAAATATTGTCCGAAATTGGACGTCAAGATTGCGCTTCGTCCAGAACAGCAGTGGTTTAAAATTTTTATGCCATTTGAGGATCTCTCAAAAAAACAAATTTTTAGCATTAAAATTAAAATTATTTTATTACTTTTTACACACAAAAAAGTTTCTAAAAAATTTAAAATGATTTAAGATTGGAAATTTTAATCTCCAAACTTTAGTACCATAAAGTTTCAGTTTAAGAAACTTCGTAATATTTATCTTGAGAATTAACATAATTTTTTTTCTTTTAATTTATGTACATGAAGTGCCCTCCTCCTTTATTTTAAATTTCCTCATAAGATATACAATAAATTTCATTATTGTCATTAAAAGTTTCAAAACAATATCTCAAGTGAAATAATTTTGGAATTATTAGAAAAATATTCAGCAATTGTTTGACGAAATTAATTAAATTTTATTTCTTCAAGCGTGTATATAATTTCAAAGCTTTTCAACATAAATTGGCAGTCACAATATATAAAGGATAATGATGAAAATAATAAAAAAAAATATATATATATATAATGTCAGTGATAATCATAAATTCTTGATAAATTTCCCTCTAGTTAAATTAATAATCGTAACCTATACAGCATAAAGTTTGATAATTTATATGGTACAGTGTGAAAGCGGCATACGCGCGTCGTTATAAATATCTTGTATCATTTAATAAAATGAAAGAATAAATCACATTCAATATCAGGCGAAAGCCATAAATTGTTACATAAACAAAATGAGGACTTGAGAACAGCGGCGTTCGTTCTTATTACACACTTCGAAAATTGTATAATTCACGTTAATGCAGTACACACACACACACACACACACACACACACACACACACACACACACACACACACACACAAACGCATTTACGAACATATTTTTGTATAAAAATAAATAAATTTCTACATACATATTTTGATTATGTGAAGATTTACGCAGGTTGTCTCATAAATTTTAAGCAAACATGTTTGTTTATTATACAACAAGGAAATCAAAACTCAGTGGTAAGCGCCTTCAAGAAATGAGAGTTTTCGACTGTAAATCACTGTATCTGTAAACTTCTTAGCTCAAGGATTTAGTGTATTTGAGGTTGCAAGTTACAGATGACAAAGTGCTGGATACCTAAATGCTGGGAATACCATAAATACTTACTTTTTTTTCTTAAAGGGAAGTAACACTCAGGCAATGAATGCCTACTACTATTACTAGGTGTTACCTTCTGCAGGAAAGGGTGGTGATAGAGAAGACAGGTGGTTAAGGAAGATATAGAGGAAAGTTCCATTCTTTTTTTACAACCCTGCTTTTTGCACGCTTTTTAATAATGCAGTGTTTGTTGCAGCGCCTCTGGTGTTAATGAGGCGTATTAAATTTTTAAAGCTATGTTTAGTAGCCATTTTATTGGTTATTTTACTTCGCAGATGATTCTGCTACTCAGTAGCGACGAAGGACGGCGCTCTGATGTTGCATTAGGATTAGTATCTGCTGAAGTCGGTGTAGTTAGGTAACCAGCGACTATGCCTTCATCACCTGAACTTTCCTACAAGAACTGCTAACAAAGGGACACTAATGAATATCAGAAAAATGCGTGGTGTTGTATTTAATGACTTTTTCGGTGACAGCGTCCAAACTTAGGACCTTCGGTTTTATAGTCAACGTGCTAACTACATCAGCCAAAGTCCCCATCAAAGTTCAAGATTGTATTAAAATCAAATCCCAATGAGCGCACACAATTTAATGGGAACCGATTTCGTAACAATATGTAAAATATGTTGAACTATAAAGTGGTGGTCTCGCCCCTCAAAATCTCCTTCATTTACCCAATTTTGGAGTACGTGAACGCTTTTCGTGCAAATTGTTTTCCCGTGGGATCTAAATGTAGAGCACTGATGTCAAAAATAAAACTAAAGTTATAGGTATGTGTGAGAAAATTTATCTCATTCGTCTCTGAAGTACACAGAAAAAATAAATATTTGTAACAAATGCAGTTTAGTGAAGCAGCTCTAAAAAATAGGAGCCCATGTGATAGAAAAATAATATACAAGAAAAAGAAATAAAATAAAGTTGATTTTCGAGTTATGAGCCTGTGAACTTTTCATAGGAAGCTGTGAAGATTCTTAAAAAAAAATTTTAATTGTTAATCGGACAGAAAATTGAAAAATAAGCAAAATAAGTTAAACAAAAAAATGGCTGCAACCCATATTTTGCGAGTTATTGACCTTTAAAATTTTTATGGAAAATGCAGTTTAGTGAAGCAGCTCCAAAATAAATTGAAATTTATTTTTAATAGATACATATTCATTTTTTTGCCTTAAAAGTTTTGTTACATAAAACACATAACATAAAAGCCAATGCTTTTTGCGACATTTTTTTTCTTTCAGTGCACATATAAGGAATTTAATACACCCGCTAAGCATGTGTTATCGTCGTTGTCTCATTCACAACTAATTGAGAGAGAATAAGAATGTGTTTGATTTTAGCTACCACAATTGTGGTATGAAACTGATATCACTGATGTAGAGCTCTGAGCTGCCCAAAGTAGCACCAGAGTGCACTGCAAACGCCCGTAAGTATCAACAGGGAAAAACGACGTTTTTAAAATTTTTTTTAATAGATCACATACGAATTGATTTTTCTAATCTTTATTTTATAATTTTTCTATTAATAAATAGTCTTAAATTTATAAAATTATGCTTTTTTCCCGAAAAAAATTTTAAATTTTGAAATAGTTGTGGATAGTAAAGGCTTTAAATTATTTACAGCCTGCGTAATAACTAGGGATGTAACGAATAGTAGTTTAGCGAATGCGAATGCGAAAGCGAATAATACATTTCAATTTTTGCGAAAGCGAATGCGAATGCGAAAGCGAATGCAAATATTACAATTCGTTAAAATATCACATGCAAATAAATTTATATAAGAGTAAGTATATGTAATAATTAAAAATAAGTTTACACAGTGTTAGGCAATCACCCATTCGTACTTTAGCCCTAAATCCTGGTACTCTGTTCAACATTTCATGTGAAATGCTGTCAAATACATATGAAGAAAACTTGGAATGAATTTTTCCTGAAAAAATCTTGCCGAAGATAAACAGAGTACTACTCTGTTTATCTTGGGAAAAACATATGAAATATATGTATCTTCAACATTTTAATTTTTCATGAGAAATAATATGAGTAGCACTTGTTTCGCGTGGAATTTACAACAAACAAGGACTAGTTAATATTGTTTGGATTTGAAATTTGTTGTACGAAGTAATGAATGGCGTTCAAAAGTTTTAACAGACTAGTCTTAAGCAGAAAATATTTTCGCGCAAATCAAGCACTGTCTTTTCTTTTTCAAAACTGAAAAATATTTCCAAACACCGCTGGATTTGGGTTTCATTTTGATACTTATGAGAAATTATTGATAGAAGTTTTTCGCTAAAATATTAATGCTTTACATGTATCTTTTTCATGCTGGCTTAAAATAATTTTCGTCTTTAAATTTAAAATCGTAAACTATTTTCGTAAAAGAAATACAAAATTTTTTTGTCCTTAGTATTCGCTTGAAATATTCGCATACATTTTAGCGAATGCAAAAGCGAATGCAAATAGCAAAAGTAAGCGAATTATTTGCGAATGCGAAAGCGAATGCGAACATTCGTTACTTCCCTAGTAATAACCCAGCAAAAATAAATTTGTTACAAGTAAGCACTAAGAAAAAAAAGAAGCGCTTCGGAAGCTAACGTAAGCGAATGACGAAATTTAACACAAACACTACAAAGTTGAAAGACTGTTTATACTCAAAGTCTCAAAGTTTTTTATAGTGTATCCTCTCTCGCTTACCTGAATACAAATTTGGATGCGAACCAAATTTTTGGGTACTTCGTGATTTGTTTTTTTATTTTTTACTTGAACTGTGTACGAAAAATGGCATGAGGTATGGGATTCTCTCTGCACATCCTAGATGCATTCTCAAGCTCATAACTGGAGAGCTAACAAGTGGGATATTAAGAACAAAAATCAAGTGATACCGAAGCACATTGGTTAGCGAGAGTTGTTCTCTATCCCCCTTACCAACTTGCTAAAAGGTAGACGCTTAGTTTTGCTGGGAGGTTACGGCCTTGACACACCTCTAGTTTATTCAGTCAACTTTCAATTTTCTTTTAAAGCAAACCTTAGCCAAATACAATTTCGAATTTTAATTGCACTTACATGCTGTTACATTTAGATTTCGGCGCCCTAGGCCAAAATTCATCTGTATATAAAAATAATTTAATAATATTTGGAGTTTTTTTTTAAGTTACGCCTTTTTTTATTTTATATAACAATATGTCCTTCTACACATCTGATACCCACAAAGCTTGGGAAACATTTCGCACTCTTGGCATGCCATAATTATCTGATTAAAAAGTGGGCGGAGCCACGCATATTGTATTTTAGCATTAGCGATTTTTACGAAATTTGGCACACACATTTAGAAAAGAGGGCGGGGACACACCCATTAAAATTAAGAATTATACTTTATTTAATTCTACTATTCCGATTAACACAAAACTAGGCAAACATTTAAAGATATTAGCATGAGATAATCTTGATAAAAAAAGTGGGCGGAAACAAGCCTATTATAGTTTAGTATTATATTTCTGGTGCTCCGGCTTAACAGGGTTTTACAAAACTTGACGTATATACCTTGAGTTTTGAAAGCGGCACGATATGGCACATAGAAAATTGGGTGGGGCAGCGATCATTAAATTTAAACTTACTTTATATGTATGTATATACTTCTGTCCAATCAACTGTAGCATTATATTATATGTACTCCTTGGCCCTTAACATTTAATATTGTCATTAAAAATCTAAAAATACAATATTGTACAATATTTGAGCGCACTTAAAAAATAAGTTTTTACATGTTTTATCCATAGTGCAATTCGAAGTCGACGGCAATAATATTGGTAACTACAGCATACATCTTAATATATATAAAAATCAAAAACAAATTAGGGGTGAACTCTTCAATGCCCCAACAGATTTTCGCCTTCCACCCCACAAAATATTTGTAAAAGACCGGCGCGTGTTTTTATATATATTCTACCCCGATAAATGCTACGCCGCTTTCAGAAATAGTGATTCGTCCGACAGATGGCGCAATTTTTAGTTTTTTTGTGTTTTTGCACCGTAACTCAAGAACTACTGAACCGATTTTGACCAAACTTCATATACATGCTCTATAGGGCATGAGTAGTGTTTCTGTGTAGTTTGAAGTTCGTCCGACAGATGGCGCCATATTTAGTTTTTTTTTGTGATTTTGCACCGTAACTCAAGAACTACTGCACCGATTTAGACCAAACTTTATATACATGCTCTATGGGGCGTGAGGAGTGTTTCTGTGTAGTTTGAAGTTCGTCCGACAGATGGCCCAATATTTAGTTTTTTTTTGTGTTTTTGCACAGTAACTCAAGAACTACTGCACCGATTTCGACCAAACTTTATATACATGCTCTTTGGGGAGTTTCTGTGTAGTTTGAAGTTCGTCCGGCAGATGGCGCAATATTTAGTTTATTCGTGGGCAAAATCCAATTTTCATATTGTACCACCAATGCCATATACAACACTAATGTTTGCTTAGGGCCAGCAACGCGGACCGGGGTCAGCTAGTAGATATGTAAATGTTAAATTCGTGAAGCGATTGGCGTCGATTTCAAACAGATCTACAGCTAACAGATATAAAAATGTTTTATTTAACTGAACTCAGATAAAAACTCGGAACTAATTGCAAAGGCTTGCCACTTTTATTGCATACAAATCACTACAGGTACTGAATTTAATATTTAAAGGCTGTTGTTTACATCAAATAATGTTCTATACAACCTTTTAAGCGCATAACATTAAATTATTTGGATCACTTTTGTCCTGTGACAACCATGTGTAAAATTCATTGATGTTTCACCAGGAATAGAAGTACTTGGAGCTGAGTTCATCAATGCTGTAACTAACAATTTGTAGGCTAATTTTTGTTTTTTAATAAGGGCTAAACAGTTTCTAAAATGAATTGAATTTTTTAAATTTATTTGTTCCCCCAATTTTTCCATATACAAAAGTCTACTTTAGTTTATGGACCAACACTTTTGAAACAAGCCCCATATCACGAGCAGCCAATAAAATCAAACTGTCTCACAAAATGCTGTGGAAATTTTTGTGATAAGTTTATTATTATTGTTATTATTACAGCAAGTATGAGCACAAAATGGTAATAGATTCTGATAAAAGTTAAAATGAATAAACGAATGGGAGACTATGAATGGCGTTAATGTGATTGTGCGTGCAATTTATTCAACATGAATTCCTTATTTGAACAGCAAATTAAATGTTCGAGAAACATGTGCGTCTAAAAACTTCAATTGACAAAATCTTTCAACAAAAACACATATCTGTCAATCACAAACAAACGTCTGTTGGTTAGACGTGAACACAAATATTCAATTTCAGCTGTAACATTCGTTTCCTTCATAATTGTGCACTTTTGTTTCATTCCAGGAATACTTAAACGAAAACCTTCTAATGAGCTGGTATATGAAGCTTAATATTAATTTAAGATTTTCCTCTTATGAGCTTTTTGTCGGAAGCAATTCTTTTTTGTTTTTTTTTTTTCATTTGTATTAAAGAATACGTGATGCGGTAATTTATAGCATACATATCAGAGAACAGCAATGAGTAGTGAAAAAGTGAGTAGAGATGAATCATGACTTATAATTTATTGTACTTATGAGCACTCATACTTATTGCAATGTTGTCTATGAATCATATTCACTCGAAAGTTTGAAGTGCCCATCCAACTCAACATTTATGACATTGTTGATTTCGACTCTCCTTAACTCAATGCTTAAGGACGATGCAAAATAAGTATGATGATTCACAATGTGAACTTTGCATACGAACATTAAAGTTCTATTATAAGATTATGTGTTTCTCTGATGCTCTTTTTTTTTGTCTTTTTTTTGCAGGAATTGAAAAAAAATGCTATTTACTACTGTTATATACTACTTGCAAACTATTAAATGACTACACTTTTAAATAATCATACATGCACGAGTTGAGTGAGCTGAATCAATGTGAGTAGTATGAGTATTTTCCTGAAATTAGAAATCAAACAGAGGTGATTTATGAGTGTGAGTGTGGTATGACTATGATGTCGACGTCGTATTAATATTTATTTCAACCTATACTTATAAATCAATGTCATCGTGAGTATTCATGAGTCAGAGTAGTTGAGTTTTAATGATGTCTTATATTTAAAATTGCATGAGTCAGTATAAAAGCGAAAAAAAACAACTCATTGCCGATCACTGATATATATATACATAAATACAGTGAATAATCAGTATAACGAAAATTTAATATAATGATGAAGTGAGTATTTTTATGGTAAAATTTTTTAAAAGCATAGTTTTAAATCTGTAGGGAAAAATATAAAATTTCTTAGTACTGATATTTCAAATAAATTTTCTTATATAAGAAGCGTATTGATACTTTCACATGCAACCATTGTCAGCTATACTAAGCTTCGACTGTATCTAAATAGAAATATTGTTTTCAGTTAAGGCAATTTCCAATTAAACGAAGAATATGAATGGCATACAGTTGCCGTTTATAAGGAAAATATGCAGAAGTATGCTGCTAAATACGGCAAATGTAAATGAGTTCTATCTGTAGAGTTGCATGTAATTACAGTGGAGTTTTGTTACAACGACTTATCGGTTACCTCGGCGGTTCCATCTATTTTGCATTAATATTTCGTAAAAGTTAGTACGTTTATATCGATTTCCTGTTATAACGAATTTTGACTTATACAATTTTTTTATGTTTTTTTTTAATATTCATTCTTATCATAAATAAAGTTTCACGTGGAAATTTCCGAACGTCTGAACGATTGGTATCAAAAAACTTCATACGACTGCGAAATATTTTGACAATTCATGATAAGGCTGATTAGATTTAATTGATAAATAATTTCCAATTAATTTTGAACTGCTTTTTTGAGTTTAGGGAAAACATGTTTTAAAAATATTTCTGTTTTTTAACCGACTTCAAAAAAGGAGGAGGTTATCATCTGCATTTTTTTTATATTGACATAACTCGGTACATTTTAAATCAATTGTAAAAATTCTTTTTTTGTCGGAGAGAGCATACCTTCCAATTGGTCCCACTGGAAAAAGTGGGCGGGGCACGCCCACAATTTTACTTATTTGATTTTATGATATTATACTTATTTAAATGCTGCGAAACCTAGCAAACACTTTTGGTTCTTGTAATTACATAATTTTAAAGTTTGTAAAGTGGGCGGGCTACGCCCATTAAATTAAAATATTTCACGTGCTTCGACTTAATTGATTTTTACGAAACTTACCAAACACCTTGAGCTCTAAAATAGATACAATCTTCCATTAAAACAATGGGCGCAGTCACGCCCATTAAAATTTAATATTTTATTTTAAGTGGTTCTACTTTACCGATTTTCATAAAACTTAACACACACCCTGAGCTCTGAAAAAGACACAATCTTGCATTTAAAAAAATGAGCGAAGGAACACCCATTAAAATTTAATTTTATATTTCAAGTACTTCTTCTTAACCAACAGATTTTAATTTTATTTAAAGAGTTTACTTCCAGTTTGGTCGCAGTAATTTTTTAAGAACGAGTGTCGCATTTTGACTTTAACTACAATGATTTGTTTACTAAACTAAAGAACATTGTGCATGATTATTTTGTTTATTTTTTCCAAATCTTTTTCAAAATTCTGAAAATATTTGCCCCATTTCCAAAATAAAACTTCACCTAGAGCCAAGAACATTTTCAGCTTCCTCGCAGTTTGTTATAACCGTACTCTACTGTATATAAGAGCGATTAATGGTTAACATTAAATTTTGTTACTGCATAATCGCAGTAAACCTAAAGACGTCTTTATTATATCTCTTTGAAGAGCTTCCTTGAAATACTAATTTTCCTATTAAACTTTTCCTTATTATAAATGTTGCAGCTTTTATTTCATTTTCTTTGCTAACTAATCCATCTAATGCCTTCATTTACTTAACGTTTATTTTCATTTTATTTCTCATTAAAATTTTTTTTTTGCCATTATAATCAGAGGAATAAAGGTATAATTATAAATGTTATTGGTGTATTTTATGACATTTGCTGTCATTAAGTTCACTATTAAATAATAGTTAATTGTCTACTAATTTTCGTACAACGACCATTTTAATTTGCTTTAATTTCTTTTGTATAAAATTTTTTATTTCACACACGAGCTTTTGCCTCTGTGCGGACGTGAGTTAATGTTTCGCTTGTTGGTAATTAAAAACCTGGAAACTCGTACAGAGTGGCATGAGGCAAACTTTGCCTTAGAATACCAGCAGTATGACGATAAAATGTCTTAATATTACATCTCAATTAACAAAATGACTACATGTTGGTTCTACAAAAAAAAAATAAAATTCTTACCTTTATTGGGTTTCAAGTGTCCATAAAGTTATCAACACCAGTGGAAGATGAAAAAAATGTTGATTGAAAGGGCGATTTTGAATTTTAAGTTCTAGGCTGTTGCGGTTGTTTAAGATCTAAAAATAAAAAAAAATAAAAAAATTTAATTAAAATAAAGCTTTTATATAGTTTTCCATTTATGGAAATATAATTAAACGTAATAGGTCCTAGTTTACACTATGCAAGCGTTATTGCTAAGCTGATTAGTTTGTAAGGAGAGAGACGAGGGGAAGAGAAACGTTCTAGTTCCACTCGTCTCTCTCTCTCCCTCAAACTCATCAGCTAACAAATAAGACTTGCATAGTGTAAACTAGGACTAAGTGGGGGGAAGTCACTTTTGTGAAACTCAAATACCAAATAAGCGGGTTCCAGAGCTAGGCTATAGCTGTGAAGATTTTCATTATGTTTTGTGACACAAAACCAAATTATAATTATAAAGATTTAAACCACTATATGTGGAATACGCTTAGCCTTGCAGGTCATCCCTGGAAATTCCAAATCATTTTACGCTCGAAACACTAGAAAGTCCATAGATTTTTTTAATAATAATAAAGCGAAACAGTTTCTACAATGATAACTTTCAAACAATTAAACTCATTTATATAAAATTTATGGCATTCGGCGGGGTTTATGAAATCCATATTTTTGTTTTATTATTAAAGAGAAGGAAGTCAGGCAATGAATGCTTACTACTAATATTACTAGGTGTTACCTGCTTTAGGAAAGAGATAGTGATAGAGACGACAGGCGGTGAAGTAAGAGCTAGAGGAAGGCTTCATTCTCCTGCAAGTCTACTTTTTTCACGTTTTTTTTAAATAGTGCAGTGTTGCAGCGCCTCTGGTGTCAATGAGGCGTATTAAATTTTAAAGCTGTGCTTAGTAGCCATTCTGTTGGTTATTTTACTTCGTCGATGATTCTGCTACACAATACCGACGAAAGAGGACACTCAGATGCTGAGAGTGGGTATAGTTCAGTGACCAGTACCTAGCCTTTATCACTTGAACTTTCCTACAACAACTGATACAAAGGGACACTTATGCACATCAGAAAAATGCGTGCTGTTGTTATTTTAATGACTGTCAGAGACCGGGCTCGTACCCAGGACCTTTGGTTTTGTAGTCAACGTGCTAACTATTTCAGGCAACGCCACTCTCAAGAACTCTTGGAGTTTTTACGTACAACAAAGCACATTGGGTAAACCACGTTTTAGGCCAAAATTAATTTCTAAAAATTGGAATATAAAGTACAGCTTTGCTTTTTGATTTTTCTAATAGTGGTAATTTTTGGGGTTGTCACCATATGGAAAAAGTTAAAAAACGAAAGTCCTTGAAAATGAACAGAAAAATTTCTTGAAAGCCGGCACGATAAAAATACGCTAAGGGACTAACAAAATAGCGCATGAACCATGGAGATAAAACTTGCTGGGAAAATTCGTTAATTCTTACGTCGGGTGTGTGCCTCCTTAAGAATAATATTTTACAAAAAGTGTGTAGCTTTTGCTTCAACAAAACCAAATCTTATTTTGAAATATTATTTAAATCAACTTTGATAGTAAAATTGTAAACAGCCTCATTTATTTTAATCCAAACATTAATAAGTTCACTATATTTCAAGCTGAGGCTGTCTTAAAGAAAATTACATGAATCAAAAATTTATTATTTTTCTTTTCATCAAGGAAAAACACGACAGTCCACGGCCAACATTATCAAAAGCTTATGCGACCCGGATATTTATGGAAAAAGTTATTAATTTGAGATGAAGTTAGAATTACACGTTTTATTAACAAAAATAACATAACGTCCACCAAAATACTTTGGTTTTTTATATCACTTACTATCCCCTTTCATCACGATATTATGAACGATAATTTTTTTTTTGTTTGTTTAATAATTCGTAAAAAATGTTTTAATTAATATCAAAATTACACTTTTGTGCTGCACTGAGAACCTTGCTTGCAAATGTCAACTTCCACTGCCAATAATACGTGGTTGAGCAGTTTTATAGAATACATAGATCCGCTTGTGTAGGGATAACAGGATGTTTACGTATTAGTCTTTCGGAGGCTGTGAAAGCTATACTAAACCTTATTCCGATCGACCTTCATGTATTGGCGGTATCCTCAAGTAGTGCGGCAAGATTAGCGGCATCCGGGAGGTGGAGATCAAGCTTTTATGGTCATGCCAGAATCCTCGATCAACTACCCCCACGTTGTGGAGATCTACTGATTACATGGTGGCACATCTGGACTTTGATAAAGTATTTAGGGTTCTGATTCCATCCAAGCGGGAATGGAAGGGAGGCATAATACTAACAGAATACGATGGATCAAGAATGGCCTGCGGTGTCGGCTCTGGGGTCCTTTCGGACGATCTTGGTATAGAATGCTCCTTTTGTCTCCTTAACTAAACCACAGTATTTCAGGCTGACATTTTTAGCGGTAAGGAAAGCGGCTAGAGAGCTGATTGATAGGAAGGTACAGCGTAAACTTCTATCATTAAGATCATATATCACTTTGTCTGTTCTAGTCGGACAGTGTAAGAGTTTGTAGTCTAGACTGGGTGGCCAGGTTGACCTCACCCTCATTTGGGTTCCAGCACATAACAACTTTTTAGGTAACGAACGGGCGGACGAGCTGGCCAAGGCTGGCTAGAGCTGGCTCTGCTATGAATGCCTCCAATGCCGAATCTGTAGCCATGCCGTTTGGTGCTATTAGAAGTACGTACAAGGTTGCTAAGAAAATTTGGCCTTGCTAAAATGATAGGCGCTCAATACAATTAACAAATAGGAGCCGTACGGACATCTCGAGGCTCGTTGCAGAAATTACTGGGTACTGAACGGTCGGCAGACATGCTGGTAGGATAGGCCTGTCCTATAATGAGTTCTGCCGAAGTTGTCGAGAAGAAAGCAAAGAAGAAACAATCATCCACTTTCCTTGCAAATGTCCAGCTTTGCATCTCTCGATACACAAATTTTTATGCATTAAAGTGCTAGACGATCTTTCAGATTTATCTGAGATTGGGTTGAGTGACCTTATCAAATATCCCAACGTTACGTGTTGGATCTAGTAACGATCACCGTATCAGAATACTTAGATATGGTTCAACAAAGGTTGACACCGATGAGTGTAGTAGTCCTTTCAAAAAGGAATCATCTAGATTCTACTTGAATGCCTACGTGTAGTAGGCAGCCACTTAAACCAACCAACCAACCATTCACTGCAAAAAGTTATTTTTGGCCAAGATTTCGGGTCAAATTACCTACTGTGCAAAGGTAAAAAGGCTACCTATTGTTTCTGCTACCGTGCCCGTCCGTCTGTGATTGACAGACAGTCACAGGCTGTTTTCTCGAGAACCGTAAAAGCTACGGACCTGAAAAAAGTGTGTCAACAACATATGTCAGCACAAATTGTGAGCAGAAAATACAAGCGCTCATATTGTGTATATCGAATCGAATATTCATCTACGAGAACTTGGTACTAGATTAATGCCCGTTATTTCTACCCGTAAATATCTACTAGTGTACATATATCTATCGGGTAAGTTAAATTTTATAGAGCAAACTCGTAGTTAAAAACCTTAGGTAAATAATCTGTATGTAGAAATTATGGGCATAAAGGAAACGTGTACACACAGTGTGTGGCGCCAGTTTATGCAAATTTCACCTTTATATACATATTTTCAGTGCAAATAGAATATGTGAATTGTTTTCATTTATCGTATTAAAGTTTGCTGAAAGCTTTTCTCTAATGAAAGCTAAAATTTACCACTTACAACAGTATTAAGACGGTAGTTGAACAAGTATTAACAATAAGACTTCAATTGCTTTACTTTGATTAAAATAGACATCGAAAATAGATATTTCTAAAATTTAGAATATGGGTTCGTATGCTATGGATAGGCGTTAAAAAAGTCCAAGATAAATTTACTACTACCTCATCACAAGCTCTTAGTTTTATTTTTTTTTCCAAAGTTTTCGTTTGCGTGTATTTTTTTTTGTTTTTTGCCAAAAGCTGGTTAAAGCGAATAATTAAAATGATTAATAAAAGCAAAACTAAATGTTTCTATACATAAACTTTAAGTGGTCATTTAATTTTTTAAGTGACTACTACAAATAGTTATAAAAAAACTTTAAGGTTTTAATTGTATAGTTTTTTTGAAACTTTTAATATAATAATTATTACAGTGGAATAAAAATCATATATAGAAAAAGCAACTGGTGAAATTTGTTTTATAGGTTTTAAAAGTTCAAACTAAATACTGTAGATACAAACATATGTACATATACATATATGTATTTATAAAATATTTAAATGATGTTTAATATCAATTATTATTGAAAACCGAGTAAAACAAGGTTCTAGCAATAAATTATGGTAGAGGAAACAAAAAAAAATTTTGATGGGTCAACTCTTATTTAAAGAGGTGTATAAGCTACCCTCCTCCTTTTCCAGACTGAACCTGCGGATCGGCACCGAAAGCAATGCAACCCTTGTACTTAACTTTAAGAAGTGCTTCTAACTCCTCTCTTAAGGCCCGTTTTTGCTACAAGTATATACATACATATTGGTGTCTCGGTATCTATCCAGCAAATTGAATCTTATAAGTAAAACTCGGAGGTATAAACGTTAGGTAAATTATCTGTATGTAAGGCACTACACGTCTAGCCCGAAGTAACTACAGCTTAAGTTAAACTTTAGTGCCAAAAATTAGTTAAATCCTGATATATGCTAAAGGCTTAGTTTCGTACTTATTTGCAGTTGCATTTTATCCAACCGTTGCATTTAGCACTTTAAGGTAAAATCCTGCGATTTTTATTTTTTCGGAAAATTTTTTTGAGGATTTTTTAGTCCCTAAGTAAAAAAGGATGGATTAGCAAGGATCCCAGCAAAAAATTACACATTACCATCAGAACTACTTGCCATATAATGATTTACTTTTCTGATTACCAAATTTCATTACCTAAAATTTAAAAAAATTATGTACAAGTTGCTAAATGAGGAGAATAATTTTTTTATATCAAATAGATTACGCGAAGAAGTTGCCAAATAAAAAAAGTAAGTACTTCTCAAGAATCGATTATTTTAGTCTCACGCCTTGTTAAAATCATTAAGTTGGTAATCCAGTAAGGAAACAGCTTCCACCAAAAATGCTTAATTCCAAGCCCGATTACCTTTTTTGAAAGTTTTTGCTGGGATATTATTGATTAAAATCTTCGACAAAGTCATTGGCCATCAAAGTTCTGCTAAAAATTTGTAAAAACACTAAAGCTCGATATTCAATTTTAAACAATTAAATCCAGAAAAATTTTAGAATTTTTAACACAAATTGTACATAATAAGATGAAATTAATAAATTACACTATGCAACAAATTGAGACTTTTGGAAAAACACACGATCCTGACAGTTTAGGTTCGATAGTACTACCAAAGGGCAGTAAAACTTTGTAGCATGTATGGCGATTTTGGTGGCCAATTTTTTTATGGGCCTCCAAAGATTTCGAAAATCTGTGCAGCCTCAAAAAATGGTGTCATCAATTTTTGGCCAACATCTAATTCAGACTTGGTGATAGCGCTTAGCTATATATAGGAATAATATAGCTGAGAGTCTACCGAGCAAATCTTGCTAACATCTTGTTTTTTTTTCATATATATATTTACTTATTGTATCTTCAAAGAAGAACTAACAATAAGTAATCAAATCTTAAATCTAAATATAATTATTAGAACCGACCACTATCGGACATAAAATTAGTAATAGTTATAAATAACACATAAGTAGTGATAATCAAAATGGAAAAAAAAAAGAAATATTTTCAAGCCGTCCCATCTGGAGTGTTGAGTATAAGAGCCCTTGTGTCCCTCTTTTTTAGGCGGATGTGTCCAGTAAAGTTCAAAATATTACGGGCAAGCGGATTTGGATGTGAATCGAGTTTAGTAAAATATTTTCTTCTTGTACAAATATTAAGGAAAATTTTTTTGGAGTTTTTTTAGAATAACCTAAAATGACTCCTAAATTTTTCCTAACAATATCTGGCAAAGTTGTACCTACGGTAAAGTTGAACAGCTTTTGTGAACATATCAATGTAACCTAAACGTGTCTTGGTATCCTAAATATCCTAAATAATCCCAATTCGCAGCTTAGAAAAGGTAAAATATTTGTATCCCTTGCCAGGTGCTAAAGCTCCTCACTTAGATCTGCTCTTCTGAGGAATTTCAGCATTACCATTGGATCCAGTATTGGCAGTTCCCAATCGTCTGTGATAGAAAGCGCCTATGCTCCATAGGGAGTTAAAGGAACTTATATATGTGACCTTCTCCGAGAAAAGGAACCTAGTGTGCGAAAATAAAGTTTTGAGAAAAACGCATTTAAAAAATAAAATTTTAATGTTTTTCTCATTTTTATCGATTTTGACACACACCCGTTTTTTGACACACTAGGTCCCTTTTGTCGGAGCAGGTCACATATATAGAGCTTCAGAGTCCCACAAAATGTATGTTAGAGTTTCATATTCACAATCACAACATCGGCTATTCCTCTCAATGCCAAGTCTTTTAAGGTATTTTGTACACCTGAAACTACCTGTGAGGAAGCCTGTGAGAGTTCATAGGTTGATTTTACTTAAACGATTTTGGTTATGCGTCCCAATCATAAGCTGTGCATTCTTTTAGCTGTTTTTGGTATTCCCTAGTCAAGTCCTCAAAACTCTTCTGGTTCGACCACTGATGTGCTAGCTTCCTTCTTGCTAATTTGTCTGCCATCGTTTTGAAATTAATCAGCTGTTTACCACCTAATGGTAGCAAGTCTAAAGGTGTATCGTGGTGATATGTTCTCCCTGAATAGTATCAAACCTCTTATCAAAGTGATACGATTTATGTGTCGCATCAAGGGGTCGTAAAAGTACCGTTATTTTCCAGGAATAATAGCTCCTCCCTTTGGCTTATTAGACAAACCCAAAACATTTTTCTCCATTATATTGCCGTTTAAGGTAAAATCGACATACACGGAGAAGAGTTAGACGGTTACAATGTTCCACAAATGTTCATTGAATAATTTTACACAAAAATTCTGTAATTTTCTTAGATAGAGAGGGAGAGATATAGAGATAGAGAATATGAGAGAGAGAATATGTAGTTATTAACACAGAAAAAACATTACCCCAATAATTTTGCAGGGTCATCGCATATATTTGTATGGGGACATCAAAATACATTTTAGAGGTATGGTTCCTTCGGCAAAATTTCTTATTTTGATCCCTAGAATACGATTTTCCTTGTAATTTGTACGATTTTTAAATCGACCCGCCCTAATATACATATTGCTCATTTATTTCAATGGTGTCATAACTCAAAAAATTAGTTTTTTGATGCAGGAAAACTTTGCATTTCCAATTTTATCTTGGGTAAAATTTTCATATAAATAGGTTTTCCTACCACGTCCTGAGAGATATTATTTGTGTCTTCAGTGAGTTTTATCTAAGTTAAAAACTTTTTCTGCCAAACTAGATTTTTTGACTTATGACTCTATTGAAGTAAATGAGCGAACGAGTCCTGCCTGTCAAGACATTAAAAATATCATACGTTTGATTTGTTTTTGAACTTGTTATGCGTGTCAGGACTTTTTATTCTTACTTTAAAAGTTAATGGATTTTATTTTTTACTCCTCCTTTAACGTTAAAAACATCAACATCAACAGTAACAGTAACAACTGACATAGTAACAGTAGCAGCAACGGCTTTAATTATTGCCAAAAACTAAAGCAACAAAAGAAGAGAAAAAGAAACTTAAGCCAATTCTCTAGCGAATTTGATTGTTATACCATCGTGCGTTTCTGTATTTTTTTTTTGTTCAAGCACTGAATTGTGTGCCAATATAAGAAGGAGTGTATATAGTTATTTATGTATGTACGAGTGTGTTTATTTAAGACGTACGCACCAAGTAATCTTAAAAACATCATACAATCAACCATTGGATCATCTAAACAAATATCTATTCCTCCGTCCACTCAGTTCATGTTGTTAATGGATACTTGTAACTATTGTGAGTGTGTGCCTTTAAACAACTTGCAAAATGAAATGAAGACAAAAGAAATCAGTTGTTAACCCATCATCATCATCATCATCATCCGCATAATCATCAACAACGTGAATACTTAGTTATGTATGCACGAGCATACAACGCCACCTGAACTCCAAAAAGTCGTAACTATACTTTATATTTTTTACAGGAGAAGCGACAAACTTTATAAATATAAGACGATTTAGTTCTTAGTAGCGAAATTAAAGAACTAAGATTAGCAAACCACTTGCTCTAATTGCCCAAAATCTAAAAAATCTCCCAAATGAAAAAAAGCGCCAAAAGTAAAAAATCGCTTAAAAACGCCCGAACTAAAAATCACATAAACCAAAAAAAAAATTAAAACCAAACCTAAAAAATCGCCAAAAATCGAACAAAACCTTACCGTATGTGTACATTAATTTTTAAAAAATTTCTACATCAGGTAAAATATTCGATATTTAGTCAAAATATTCCTTTTGTGTTGAATATAACATTTACAAAATGCATTACAACTTTTCAAAAAAATAAGATAAAAATGTATTTTATGTTTGGTTTTGATTATGCTTAAGTGCGCCAAATTGAACGTGACAATTTTTAAGGAGCAAATAACACCAAAGTTAAGTGCAAATATTCTCGACACACTAGCAGAACGGAACAACATGCTGTTTTCGAAGGTCGCTGCAGCTTTATCATCAGAGTACTTTGTGTTTGGTCCACTGCGTGTGGTGTCAGTTGTTCTAAATTTCTGCTTTGTATACTCAGCTTTTCAGTGCAAATAGAATATGTGAATTGCTTTCATTCATCGTATTAGAACTTGCTGAAAGCTTGTTTTTTTGTTAAAGCCAATTTCACCAACTTACTTAAATATCAATAAAAGTAATTTTTCTATACAAAAATTCATGATAGTACACATTTAAATATGAAAAAATTCTATGTCTATAAAAATTAATCCTTTCCATTCCTTTTTTGTTTTATTTGTTATTGTCTGGACAAGAAGAATATAAAAGGCAAAATTAAGAAAGTCACCCGGAACAGGGTAAAACGGGAAAAATGTTTTTTTTAAATTATTTTATCGGTTTTTTATAAGATTGGTATAAATACAGTTTAAAATTTACTCAGTTTCTTACTGAATGCGAACGGAGTCGCGGGAAAAGGTTAGTAATAAATAAATAAACTTTTTGTCAGTTACGTCCTTATGGATTTTAGGCGACGATACGTAGATATGTGTACGGCATAGCAGGCAATATAATAAAAACAAGAAAACATATCTATGCCTCAACATCAGAAGTCGTTATTTTTTATTCAACAGGCCGCTACCAATATTTTGATGTGACACATTAATTTCTATTCCAGTTTGTGTTCTCTCTCACATGTCATAATAATGTTAAATTTTTTAATGCAGAGAAAAAAAAATTTTTCATGCGATAAGCACGTTTAATTAAAAAAAAAACAAAAATTAATTAAAAATTTTATTGAGTCAATTAAACTTTTAATTAAATTAAATTTTTTAAATAAATGTTTAATTGAATCAATTACATTTTTAATTGATTTTTATTTTTTTTTATTAAACGTGTTTATCGAAACAACATTTTTTTCTGTGCAAATGTTTTAACGCGTTTGACGGTCCGTGTAAGTGTATTTGGCAGCTTACAAAATATATTAATTATATACAGTGTCGGCCATAATTCACTGACCATTGTATTCTTAATATAATTTTTTTAATTTGCATTGAAAATTAATAATTTTGGCTTCAGTTACACTGTGATACACAAAAAATATTCAGGGATTCTAATGTACCAATTCGATTTTGTTTGAGTCCATGGATGACGAAAATACCGTTGGTTTTTTTTGGTCACTTCATAAACTGATTTTATAACGGTAAATGTAGTGAAAAACGGGGTTTCTTAGATTTTCAGTTGTAACTTCTTTGTGTCCCAACGGATTTCTTTTAACTTTTCGTTGGTGAAAAGATTTGAATATTATCTTTCAATAAAGATATATTTTTTGTAAATCGACTAAGAAATGGCTAAGTTACAGTCGTTGAAGTGTACAAAAAATCCATTAAAAAGTATTCTTTTGTAACTCATAAGCAACTTATAGCCTGAGGAAAACAAAAGAATACTATTTTAATTGGTTTTTTGTACACTTCAACGACTGTAACTTAGCCATTTCTTAGTCGATTTACAAAAAATATATTTTTATTGAAAGATAATATTCGAGCCTTTTAACCAACGAAAAGTTAAAAGAAATCCGTTGGGAAACAAAGAAGTTACAACTGTTTAAAACTGAAAAGCTAAGAAACCCCGTTTTTCACTACATTTACCGTTATAAAATCACTTTATGAAGTGACCTAAAAAAACCAACGGTATTTTCGTCGTCCATGGACTCCAACAAAACAGAATTGGTACATTAGAATCCCTGAATATTTTTTTTCTCAACTTTTGTAGCACAGTGTTATGGACCAGGTACAGCAAAGAGCAACAGCTTGCGAATAGACTGGTTGCCTGCCATCTAAAAGATATTATTTTTAAAACTTTTAACCTCCACATGATTTGTAATCAAAATAATTAATTTTAAATAAAAAATAAAAAACGTATATCAAAAATACAATGGTCAGTGAATTATGGTCTACACTGTTCTTTGCTTTTTAATTTTTTTATTTGATTTTCTAATTTTTAATAATATTAATATCAAGGCGAATTTGCATCAGCTGGTCCGAACATTTCTTTCGCCGTTAGAAATTTGAAAATACCTCTGATGTCAACATACATTTTTTGCATGCCAAAGTACGAATTTTTCAAAGCGAATTAAGGTGAGTCTATATATTTAATGAAAATGCCTTGCTCAATTTTATTTTAATAAACTATTTACTCGAGTGGGACGTGTTTTATTTATTTATGTTGTTTGTGGCCTGCAGCCTTCTGCAAGATGATTCACCGATCATTTCAGCAGATATTGCAGCAGCAAAAGGAACTATAATAAATATAGTTTAGATATTTAATAACTATTTTATTAAGCTTGAGGTCTTTTTTATATAAATAAAATTAACAATATTTATTTTTATATATTTATACAATATTTCGACACGCCTTTGTGTGTCTTCTTCAGGTAAAAATATTTTTAATATTTTTAATAAAATAGTTATTAAATAAAACTAAAAGGTCAAAGAAATTTGCGAAAATTATAGTTTAGATAAAAATTTAATTTCGACTCCAGAATGATTGCAGCAAAAAAAAGGAAAAAACTGGCTAAGGTCGCATCGAATATCGGACAACAATGTTCGATTTGAGACTGCTAGCAATGCTGCCGTTAAATAACGAGTGAATATACAAAAACGAACCTAGTCATTTAATACCGTAAGTCCCTCGGAAGGATGTAGAATCATTCAAATACTTCCCTACATTAGGTGCGACGCCATGAAGGGTCTGTAGGAAATGCAACAGCATAAAAGCTGGGAACAATGCTCCGGAAAGGAAACATTGCCAATTTCTGTGGTAGCCCTCTAAATTCTTGCTAGAAACACCTCCGTAATGGAGCAAAAACAGGCGGCGAAATGAGCCACAATCACCACAGCAAGAATAATATGATCTTGCATCAACTAAAAAAACGACCTCACTGCTTAGCTTTCCCCAAACACAGATAAGGCAGATAGTGGCCGTGATCACGGGACACTGCCCACTCAGCATCGATGCTAAAAGGATGAACGACTACTATTCAGATTATGTCAAGTTGAGGAAGAAGAACAGACAATCCAATTGGCGATTTTGCGGCGAAAGTCAGGCAGTTTATACTAGATTAAAGAAAATTGTAGTTTGTGTTCTTTAATTAACTACAAATAGTCGAATTTGAAGTTGAAAAACGCCAACCACGATAAGGGGGAATCAGCCCTGCACTTCGAAACAAATGCCTTCGCACTTTTGGAATAGAGGTTTTCAGTGGCCCTTCGGAACTAGCAGCGGTTGATCTTAAGGATCTGCAATCCTTTATTCAGAGCAGTGGATTATTAAATCTCTGACTTCACTTACATACAATTTTAGCACGCCCACAAGTGGACCCTCTAAGTTCCTCCTATTCTTTCATATTTCTACTTCTCTCTTTTCCCACAAGTAACACAAACATAACTAATTAATTAGACCCAAGTTTATGTTATAGATATAGATTGAACATTTTTCAGAGCTCACAGTACTTTACATTTTAATGAAGTGCATATAATATTCGCAACTGCCGCATGTCCATAGTTCTTGTTTTTTGTGGGCTTGCTTATATTTCTTGTCTTTATTTTTAAGTTTATTGCAAACATCGTGTATGTTGGTAAATAATAAAAATAAAATAAAAATTTAAAACCTCGTTTAAATTTTGTTTTTGCTTCTAGCATAAAAGCACATGACTTGATGTGCTAAAAAAAATTTTTTTACTTTGCATTCAGCTTTACAAACGAAAAAAGGGAACATAAACATTTTGCCATCAACAGAGTGAAATGACAACATAAACATACGACCGGTTAGTGTGACTGATTTTAGGCAGACAACAAATGCACTGTGAGAAATAAAAGTGGTCAAATAGAATTTGTATGAAAATGCATGCTAAGCAAGAAGTGTAAAATACCAAACGGCACAGTATCAAGATGTTGAAATTATATTCGTTTGCCTGGTAGAGAGGTCTTTATAAATTTCAATGATGTTTCAATGTCGAGTTAATATTTTTTTTAACACAACACAATCCACGAACCGACTAGTTTATCTGAAAAAAAAAATATCCAGGGTCTATGACGGGAATCGAACACACGACCTCTGGACTGAGAGGTTAGCATCGCTCACTCAGCCACAGGGGCACCCAAAACTTATAACTTTACAAATTTCCAATTGAACTTTAATTTAATGTTTTATTGAATTTTATTTTCTTTACTTTTTTGTAATTGTTACTCTCATCGCAGCAGCTGGGGTGAGGCTGAGATTTTAAAATTTGTATAGCCGCCGCTACAGCTAATTTGTCATAAAACGGCTGTTTGACAGCTCAGCCAACTGTCATTGAGTCAGTGCTGTGACTGTTTGGCGAACATCTTTTTTAACGCTGAATATGACAATATGAAAAATTTTAAATGAATTTGAAATGTATTTTATTTAACATTTTTCATAAAAAATTTTCCTAAAATGGATTTCAAATTAATTTTATTTTTTTTATGAATATAGGGTTAGTATTCATGTCGTCTCCATTTATATTTTAACTTTAAAAAATAATTTGTAGGAAATCTAATGAAAATCTGATACTTTTATTTATTTTATTTATTTATAAAAAAGATGAGTGAATTAGGTACGGAATGCTTAAAAAGGTGTAGGATTTCTTGGCGACTAGAGAAAGTCGGCGGCGGCTCATAAGCCGGCTGAGATTGACAGCCACTGGTTTTGATTGTGATTAGATTTTTAGACATATTTCTATAAAAAAAATTCATAGTTTCTAAGATGTGGTAAGAATTTGCCACTACAAAAACAATTAGCCGGCTGCAATTTTTTTTTTTTTTTTTTATAAAGAGAAGTAACACTCAGGCAATTAATGCCTACTACTATTACTAGGTGTTACCTTCTTTTAGGAAAGGGATAGTGATAGAGAAGACAGGTGGTGAAGGAAGAGATAGAGGAGAGCTTCATTCTTTTACAACTGTGCTTTTTTTTTGCACGCTTTTTGATAATACAGTTTTTGCTGCGCCATCTGGTGTCAAATGAGGCGTATTAAATTTTTGAAGCTGTGTTTTGTAGCCATTTTATTGATTATTTTACTTCGCCGATGATTCTGCTACACAACGAGCCGAGGCTAGCCGCATGCATCGGCGGCGACTTGAAGTTACGTTGAAAGTCGGCGGCGGCTCTAGAGCCGCGGCATTGCAGTTGTTTAGTTGTAGTTTTAGAAAATTTTCAGTTAATGGGTTTTGGTTGGGATAAAAAAAATCTTGATATTTGTGAAAAATTTTTCAGTAAACGGTAGAGACTTTCATAAAAATTTTAATTAACATCTGCTTGATTTTGTGTAAGTGTAAATGCCCTATTTTTTTATTGACATTTATCTAGATTTTTTATATAAAACTTCCCCTAAACTACAACCAAGCAACTGCACTATAGCTAATTCACACACCTTTCCAAGTACAGTGGTTTATTTTTCAGTACAATTAAAAAAAAACCAGTAGTTAAATCACCATGTTCTACTAGATTTTAAGCAGATTTCGACAAAATCTAGTGACGAAGTAGAATTTGTGTTGTTTGGCAAGTCTACACGAAATCTACCAGATTTTGCTCGAGATCCTGTAATTACTAGATTTTGTTCAGCTGTAAATGCACTATAACTAATAATTCATTCAATTCTGCAACTCTATTTCTATTTCTATTCACACTCTATTCCTTTTGGATTTTATTTTATTTGCAGTGTAAGTGCTTTCACTTGGAGTTAACTTTTTTATACCCTTTTAGGCAACATTTTCTAAAATATTCTACTCGTACATTAGGAAATGCATACAGCATACGAGTGAGTGCTGGCACTATTTTGCACGTACATAAATGTATTTATGTTTATCTGTTTGCATTGCATAAATGTACAATGCATTATTTTAATCTTTTGTCGTGCATTTATGGTTATTTTCTTATTTTCGTTTTTGTTTTCTTTTCACTTGAAATGGTTTAGTTTAAAGCAATAAAGCACTCACACACTCATCACCAGCAACAAACACAAAGTGCTTTTTAGAAGAAAGAAAAAAAAGAAGAGAGGTGTCTTAGGACACCCGGTTATAGCTATGCTGCTTAGCTTTATAAAACAAAATTAATGTAGTAAACAGCAATGCAATGTAATTATGTTATATGATAATGTCAAACTCGCCGCAAATATTTCAAAACGTTTCCATTTATTTCCCACCATTTTCTTTTCTAGCTGTGACGGCTGTTAGCCGGCTTACAACCGATCGGTTGTGTTCTCTGGTTTGTGCTCATGTGCAAAAACAATAAAAAAAACAAATTGAGCAATTGAAAGAACGACACAAAACAAATTCAAACAATTTATTTCGTTTATTTTCGTACTCTGCTTTTAAGTACAAAGAAATCAAAACAAATATAAATTTATAACTGTAATAGTGTCGATTATTTTTGTTACAAAAATCATGTCCTAACTCAAGTATCGCGCAATAAGTAGCATAGCTATAAAAAACTAAACTTTCCCAAAATAATAAAAAAAAAAATCAGGCAGCACAAGTTTTCAGAGTATATCGCTCTTTTATTGCAACATAGATATATCTCCAAAAATGAATATCTAAATCTATTTATCACCGGAACATGTATTCAAAAGAAGATGGAGCTGAAAATCTGGAGCACAGCAAAATGATAGAACAATTAAATAATTAAATAGTTTCGGGTTACAGCACTTTTGCCCTGATAATCTCAGTTAATAATTCAGAAAAAATCTTTATTTCATATTTAAGCTTGTGTTTTATAGATATAAAAGTCTTGTACAATGTACATGCACTTCTTAAGAAAAAAAATTATGTTTATATCATCATTGAGTTGTATTGAATATTTAACACTTAAAACTTATTTTCTGCAAACTCAGCTTTTTTGAGTTATTATTCTGTTGAAATAAAGGAGCGATATGTATAATATTATTCCTGCTCTAAATACAAACAGCAAATGTATCACAGCAAATGCTTGTGACACACGGTCAACATGGGAGAAAACACCCAAGGAACAAATTACGATTTAATTCAAAATATCTTTCGAAATAAATAGTGAAAAATCGCTCCCGGAAATGTTAAAAGATTTTTCCAAAAAAAAAAAAAAACGTATAAATATATATTTAATAACTAAAATTTTAATAAAACTAAAACAATATTGAACATCTGAGCCCAAATGAAAAATAAAAGTTTTTTGTTAGAGATGCTATTTTATTTTCAACGTTTTTTATAAGGTTATTTCTTTCTTATGATTTAGTTTTTTTGACGACTGATTAGTTGAACGTCTTTATCATGCCTTCGAACGCAATTCTCAATAGCAGTTTGAGAATTTTTCAATAAACATATAAGATTTTTTGATTGTGTTTTTTCAAAAAAATTTTGGCTAAGATCTACTGATGAGGTTCCTAACCAGAACGTGCTGAGTCAGCAGCAAACAATAACTATAGCTCCAAATAGAAAACTAAATTATTCCCAAAATAAACAGTAACCCCCTGTTTGTGTAAGACGTTTGAGTTAAAAATCTTGGCGTTTCTGTAATAGATTAATGAAAAGTTGCACAAGTTTCCTTTAATCTATTACAAAAACGCCAAGATTTCTAACTCAAACGTCTTACACAAACAGGAGGTAAATATATTCCAAAATTGGGAGTCCTTTATATGATCTGTTTTTTTATGTTTTCGTTGCAGACATCATTTTATATGTAACATAAAAAATATATGTACATATATCGATAGACAAACATAAATATACATACATATATAAATATATACATATATATTTCAGATTTACCTGCCCATTAAGAAAAACTCCTTAATGCAATCTTTGATGAAATGGAGTTCATGTGGTAAATATGACGATAATTTGTACTTTAAGTCGCATTTACTTCATAAGCAATTCACGTATTCACATGAATACACACACATACATGTTCATACACACCAGAGATCTGCATGATTACGCATTAAACGGCATAATTTTGCAGTTTCTAAAATGAACATTGAGCTAGCACTTAACATTAAAAAAAAATGAATAATGCTAATGCATGATTCATATTCACAAGACTATTGTTAATAAATGCATGTAATTGCTTGCATGTTCTGTTTATTCATATGATTCACAAAAGCAGTGAATCAGTATGATTGTGCTGAATATTATTTGAAAACCCTTGTTCTTATTATTTCAGAATTCACTATGTTAAATTTTCTTAAAACACTTTTCAAAAGTTCTTTAAATTTATTTTAAAAATGTATGAAAACATATACGCACTGTTTTATTAACTTAAGACTTAATCTTTCCAAAAAGGTCTCAAGCTTAATACTCGTAAGTATAAAAACAAAGTTTTTATTTACTTTCACAAAAAAACAGCATTTAAAAAAAACAAGAGTTAGTTAATGACAGTCACTTTTTAGAGAGTTAACACTGCAAGCAACATCATTAGAATAATATGATGTTAAAAAATAAAACAAAATTGTAAATGTGAGTGGACAGTTAAAGTGAATCAACTCACCTAGTTCTCTGATATATACCCAGTTGGCCAAACTGTCTTGCACGACATTGCCATCTACGATTCTTGCACGAATTGTCCCCTATCTAATCATAAATTTAAATGAAATCGTGATTCATGACAATCTGAGCAAAAAATTCCTGTAAGTTGTCTTCTAGTAACAATGAATTTCGTTTTGCCATCAATCAAACTTTGTTGAGGACAATATGAGCGACAATGTCTTACATTTTGTCTCCATTAAAATTGTAAAGGACAAGTGGAGCGAAAATGCCTTAATTATTGTTTTAGATTTAAGTAGGTGAGAAAACTTATAAACATGCAGCCTTAGCTCGAATTGCAGCTGAGGAAACAACCAGGAAAGAATAACTTTGTTTGATAAAATAGGTGACAGTGTCGCCATGTAATGGTTGGCAACAAGATAAACGACATAGTCACTGATGAAATAATAAGGGAAGTTGTCGCTTTTTTTTAATATCACTAATGGGGATCTGAAGATGTTGGAGGTCATATGATCAATAATGAAAATATTATAGACATTGTCGTTCTTATTGTCACCTGTGAACTTATCGACCATTTGTTCGAAGATGTCCTCAATGATCTGTTTGAGCTGTCGCCAACAGGTCCTCCACGCTTTAAAATTGTTGTACATCCTTCTTGCAAGTCCAATTCTAGACGGGTAAACATTTGGAAGGAAAACATCTAGAATTTTCTTTTCTTGTTTTCTCCGCCTTCAAACAGGCGAAAATATTGCGGGCAATATTCGAATATTATTGGATAAAAGCAAGCTTTAAAATTGTCGTACATCCTTCTTGCAAGTCCAAGTCTAGACCCGTGAACATTTGGTAGGAAAACATATGGAATTTTCTTTTGTTGTTTCCTCCTCGTTCCCACAGGGGAAAATGTTGCCGGCAACATTCAAATATTATTGGATAAAAGCAAGCATATTTGTACATGTATGTATGCATATGTAGCAAAGAATATGCCAATAAAGCTTGTCGCCGAGTACGGAAGACAAGAACGGTTCTCTCTTCCCACCCGTAAATTTTTACTAAACTAAATGTTTCCTTTCTAATGTTTTCGTGTCTATACGCCGACCAAGATATCTGAATAACATGGCCAACTGGTATGACTGCAGCAGATACTTAGTTGACCATGTCTTTAATCACAATGTAAAAGAGCGGAGGACTGCTGGCGACAGCTTAAACAGATTATTGAGGGACACTTTCTCTCATATTTTCCTTGTCCCTGTACGACGACAATTTCTATAAAATTTTTATTAATGAAACTATACACAATTTTACATTGAACTTTGCAAGACTAGCTTGCTGACAATATCCAGTAACCCGTTTGATGCAAGACTATTAGTGCGATTCACTAACTTTTTTTTTAACGCTAATCTTATCGTCAAAATAAATATAACTAAAACTTATCGAATTAGCTATTCAGTAACATTTTCAACGATATTCGCTGTAGGTTAATGTCAGCTGTGTCGTTATTTAAACGACAATAATTTATGTGCTGTCAATTTTATCGAAAAAAATCAACAGAAACTAACAGCTGCGTAAAAAAGAAGTTACAGAATCACACAATCGTTATATGTGACGCGCAAAATAGAAAGGGACCTAAGGGTAAAAACCGGTTTTGTTCAGGAGAGCCATTTTAAAGATTTAAATACGTGTATCGTTGGTGTACCATCACTGAGCGTATTGGTATTGGTCTCATTTGAAAGCGACACATCTTATGACGTCAGGAACGTGCTGGTCGTCCCTACCTCTTGTTTTGTGTAGTTGGTTTTTACTCTTTTCTACTTAGATTGTCTTAAAAGAAATGTTTAAGGTGTCCTCTGCAACAAGTTGGCCAATTGGGTATTCATACAAATTCGCACGTACAAAGTACATATGAGGGACTTGTAAGAAAATATAAGCCGAACAAAATGTTTTGGTTTTTTTTTAATATTCTACCCAGCGGGAGCGTACTCATAAAAAATTAAAATACAAAAGGAAGATCTACTACTTTATTACGCATCGGATGTTAAGTGTATTATGTTTATGCTGCTCTACACGTCCTTGTTTTCTGTTTTTTCTGCACTGGATTAATTCTTACAAACGAACGTTTAGGGACTAAGTACAAATCGCTCACTTACTAAAACAATGTCATAACTCAAAAAGAGGAGTTTGCAAAAAAAAAAAGAGTTTAAAGCTTTCAATTCACACGCAACTTGAAGGAAAAAGAAAATTTTATGTTCGTCTCAAAAGTTGAGCGTACAAGATATGTTTATGAATAGTGATATGAAAATTAACTTTGCATTATTATTTAGAACATTTAATTTTTTGAGTTATGATGTTGTTTGAGCAAATGAGAGATATCTATATACACACGTATGTATGTATGCTTATATAAGCTTTATACCCAGCAAACATACATGTAAGCTAGAGTTTAAATGGGTCATATGAAAATAATTTTTGTTTCCTATAAGTCCAATTAATAAATGAAAGGGAGTTAAGAAACAAAGCTTTCTAAACATATACTTAAAGTCAAAGATCCCGTTCTGGAAGCTTCCTGCCTCAGCTGATTAGCGATGATTTTTCCATGATCAGTGGGTATCGTGAAAAGTTTCTGTTCGCATAAAGAGAGCAGCTGAGAACTTCTGGCCAATACAGCCACTAGAACGTAGCTCGTGTCCACTATGGCCAAACTATTTAACAGATGGATTTTTATTTTAAGTGACTAGTCTTTGAAGATAGCCATAGCACTCCAAAAAAAGCATGAGTCTGGGGTGAGGGTGGCGTTGGCTGAAGTAGTTAGCACGTTGACTACAAAACCGAAGGTCCTGGGTTCAATCCCTGTATCCGACAGTCATTAAATAACAACACCACGCATTTTTCTGATGTGCATTAGTGTCCCTTTGTATCAGTTGTTGTAGGAAAGTTCAAGTGATGAAGGCATAGTCACTGGTCACTGAACTATACCGACTTCAGCAGATACTAATCCTAATATAACATCAGAGCGCCCTCCTTTGTTGTGTAGCAAAAAATTAATACGGCCCATTTAACATCAGAGAGGCGCTGCAACATTGCATTATTAAAAACGTGCGAAAAGCAGAGTAAAAGAATGAAGCTTTCCTCTATGTCTTCTTTCACCACCTGTCTTCTCTCTCACTATCCCTTTCCTAAAGAAGGTAACACCTAGTATTAGCAGTAGGCATTAATTGCCTGAGTGTTACTTCTCTTACAAAAAAAAAATATTGCGGCATTCGATATCGAACGAAATCACAAAATATCCCAAAAGAGTTTATTTGGAAATATTTAAAAACAATTCGATCGACATTGATTCCCCCCTGGATTCCCAAGAATGTTATTTCGAAGTCGCGTGGGTAAAAGAAAATATATTAGTAATATATTTATCTCAATATGATATGCACGTAGAGATTGCCTGTATCTTCAGCTTAAATAGCACTTTTAAAGAAAGCATCAATTCCAACATCAGTTTTAGATCCATCCGCTAGCATTAGCTTCTTGGATCTAACTGATGACCGGTAGTTTCCCACTCATCTAGGTCCGGGATGAATGTCATAAATCGCCTTTTTGCAATGCATCGTATCCTTTGAAATATCCATTAAATAAATTATTTAATTAAAATTTGAAAAATGTTCACGATTAGCCCCAAGTTCAAGGTTTCCAAGAACCAATCCTATAAGCAAACAATGCAACAGATGATTTAGTAAAAATATCTGTCTAGCACTCAAGGGCCAGAGTTGGATAAGTCGTTATTATGCCACACAGTGGTACCAAAAGTACTTTCTTCGCGGATAAATTAATATATCCACAACTTAAATATTGAGGCTCACTAAATTTTGTATGGGTAGCTCTTAGAACAAACTGCATGTTCCACAAAATCTTGGAGGTATATGAGGTGGAGACGGGTACCCCCCATACAAAGTAATTACTATTTTTCCTAATCTCCACAACTACAATAGTGAGGCACACTAAATTTGATTTGGACAACTTTGGGGACAAACTACAAACTGTTACACCAACATTTTGGTGCTTTAGGAAAGGGGAGAGGGGTATCCCCATACAAAGTGATTAATAATTAATTAATAAACATGCCTTTTATTTCAGAAATTCCGAAACAGGAGCGAATTGTGGTTAACCAACAAAACAAGCAAAAATTAATGATTTTTTTTATTCACGCACGCAGCTGATTAATTGCCTGAAATTTACATGACTTCAGATACGAATTATTTAAAAATAGTTTTTTTAGCAAGCTTAAGAAAGTTAGCTAACGTCACAAACGTTATTTTTTAACCGACTTAAAAAAAAACGAGGAGATTAAAAATTCGTGTCAAATTGTTTTCGGGGTGTTATTTCATAACTAGGTACATTTTAGACCGATTCTTTTATTGTCTTTTCGAAGTTGAAAAAATGGGCGAGGTTACACCCATTAGAATTTATTATAATATTTCACGCGGTTCTACTTAACCGATTACGAAGCTTACCACACACCTTGAGCTCTAAAATAGACACAATCCTCTATTTAGAAAAATGGGCGGTATCACGCCCATTAAAATTTTATATTTTATTTTCAGTGGTTCTACTTTACCGATTTTTGCAAGACTTAACACGCACCCTGAGCT
This sequence comes from Tachina lurida, assembly GCA_944452675.1. NCBI lineage: Eukaryota > Metazoa > Arthropoda > Insecta > Diptera > Tachinidae > Tachina > Tachina lurida. Next base: position 35,525,667 of record OX101754.1, on the reverse strand, counting down.
CTGAAAAATACACAATCTTGCGCATTTAAAAAATGGGCGGAGGCACGCCCATTAAAATTTAATTTTATATTTCACATACTACTTCTTATCTTCTTCTATCAGATATTTAAGTCGGTTTTTTTGGCAGAAAGAATTATTTAAAAAATTATTATATACATATACAAGCACGGTCACGCGTGACTCATGCGTGACTCATATGTTAGTAATGCATGACGCACGCGTAACAAATCATGATATTTGTACAGCATTAAATGTGTTAGAAGCAGTCATTAAGTGCTTATCGTGGGTAAACTCACGCGTGAGGCTATATAAAAATTAAAAAAAAAAGACTTTCGCAAATAATTTGTTGTACAAAATTAAGCAAAACATTTAAAGGAATACCTGAACTTGATGACTGCATGGTTAGATTTAATACTTTTTCAACATTACTTGAATTAAATAAGATTTAATTACGTAAAGTTTTGTGCTTATTTTTCCAGTTTTCTCTCACAATGTTCAACTTTAACGCATCATCACAAAAGTACCGTTACCTGTTGGACATATATTTTTTGCCTGGTGATGTAGAATTATATGCTCTTTAAGCCAGTACTTCACCTTTTTACGGTACTTGAATTTTTTTTTAATTAATCCGTGAAATTACCGCTTTTGGCCCCTATGTGCGCCGGTAGTAAGAAGAAATGGCAACCTCTGATTTTTATAGAGTTTAGCTATCGGAAACTTCCGAATATTAGGTAACTCAGGAATAAAATCTTTCTTATTAACACCTTTAATTAAAAATTAAATCGAAACATTTAATCAATTAAAAATTTAATAGAGTAAATTAAACTGTTTGATTAATGTGCTTAAGAGAAAAATGTATATCATCAAATGCTTGAGATTATGTTTGCTGGGTATTTAAGACGCATTAGATGAAAACACTATGATGATAGAGGAAATATGATTTTCCCCAAATGGGAATTAGAATTCGATTTTAAGCAAAACAACAACAAGTGTCTTTAATAAAAATGCGTTAGCGCTGTTGTAGTCGTATTGAGTATGAATGAATTTCCAATTTAAATGGAAAATGCTTCCATTTATCAAAATCGTTTATACACAAATACATACATACGTATTTAACATTTTGTTTTGCCATATATGTATGTACTTAAGCACGTACATAAACATACGCACGTATATTTCATGTATGTATGTACACGGATATGTATGCAAATATAAATATATGTACATGTAATTGAATGTTTGTCAGTGCAAATATTTTATTTACATTTCAATATTTAAAAGGGAAAGCATTTTAGAATATCTGTAAACACTTCACAAAACAAATTTTCGTTTTTTAATAATCCCATGTCCAACGGGGAACGAACAGGAAGTGTGTATGTACATACTCCTAAGTACATACATATGAATCAGTGATCGGCAATGAATCGTTTTTTCAGCTATTCATACTGACTCATGAAATTTTAAATATAAGTGAGTAGACATCATTTAAACTCGGATTCACGCATAATCACGATGACATTGACATATGTATATGAATACGTCGTCGACATCATAGTCGTACCACAACCACACTCATAAATCACCCCAGTTTGATTTCCAATTTCAGTTAAATACTTATACTACTCACATTGATTCAGCTCACTCATTAAAAAAGATTAAAAGATTAGTCATTAAACAGTTTGCACGTAGTATACAGTAGTAGTAAATAGCGTTGTTTTCCAATTCGTGCAAAAAAACAAAAAAAAAAAAAGCAACAGGACAGCGTGACCGTTTGACCGACTAAAGTGGCAAATTGCCCCTTTTTCGACTGCCTTGACACTTTTTTGACTGCCTTGCCACTTTTTTTCTCTCTTTTTTTAGAGTGAGTTATATAAAAATACATTAAAAATAAAAAGTTTAATGTAGTTTTCTCTTTATTTTTTTAATTTTGCCCCTTTTTTTTGATAAATCCCCTTTTGGTGCCACTTTTTGAAAAATGTCATCGGTCAACCTGCTTGTGGATCATACTTAGTTTGCATCGTCCATAGAGGCATTGAGTTAAGGAGAGTCGATGCGCACTTGAAACTTTCGAGTGAATATGATTCATAGACAACATTGCAATAAGTATGATTATTTTTTCACTACTCATTGCTGTTCTCTGATATGAATTCAAAGCTTTCAAATAAACCTAGATACAAACACTTACACACACCACTTATCATCATCCATCTATCCATGAATTGTTGTATTAATAGCACCTTTATTTCTAGGCCAGAGAGCAATATAATGAAATAAGCTTTTTTACAGCAATTCAAACAACTGATGTTAACGTCTCCAAATTGAAATGTTTATTTAATAAACTGTCATATACAAACAAGAGTTTTAAACTTTAAATTGTGCCTGGCAGCACTAATGCAGAAGAAAAATAAAAAAAAAACTTGTTTGTACATACCCAAATACGAGTACATGTATGCATATGGAAAAGGAAGCGCTCGTAAATTGCCTGCAAAGTTTATATCGCATAGATAAAATACAATAAAAGTACGACTTTTTGATGAATTTTCCGGAGGCACTTGTTTTACGTCTTGAAGCTAAAATCTCATTTCCACTTTGCCTACTTTATTAAGATTTCGAATGATAGCCCTTAGCAATCATTCCTAAAATCAAATATTTATGTATATACACACATATGCAAACGGACATCAAGTCCTGTTTTTACACAGTATTTATACTTCACATGGCTATTTGCAATAATAATGTTGACCCAGAAACTTTTTTTTCATACAATAGCGTTAGTCCTAGATAGATGATGACATTTTTCTTGCAGAAAGTCCTGCTTTGTGGACGAGAGATGAAAGCGGAACAACTAGATAGAGGCACAATAACTTTTTACTGGAAATTGTTTTTTCTTTCGTTTGTTATTTCAACACAGAACAAAAAATGTACACACTTAGCATAAAAAAGTTTCTGCGACAAAAATTGCTTCGTGTGAATGCAAGTTGAATGAAAACAAGTAAGAGTGCTATATTCGGCTGTGCCAAATCTTATATACCCTTTACCAACGTACGTACATTATATATATAGTATAGATACATACATACATATTTCTTTTCTGATAATTTTTTTTCTCTAAAGCAATTAATAGTAAGTGACCTTTCAGTATTTTTCGATTAAAGAATTTGATTCAATTATTTTATTTTCGATATTAGCAATAGTTGAATATTTTACTCTACACTCTGTGGTTAAGATATATTTTACATTCACTCTTGTCAACATCGATACTATAGAAATTACAAACGGAATGACAAACCTATATATACCCTTTTACCATTTTTTTGGTAAAGGGTATAATAAGAAAAAAACTTAGTTTCATTTAATTCCTTTAATATAAAAAAATTCAGTAAAGTGCGACTTTGACTCGCGCACGAAGAGTTCTGTACATTCGGTTCTGAGCAAAAGCAAAAAAGCCACATTAAAGGCTTTTTTGCTTTTTTGAAGTTTTTTTCAGTTTAAACGATTTTTTCAGTTTTGTCGCTTTTTCTCATTTTGGCGATTTTTTTTCTGTTTTTTTCATTCATTCTGAAGATTTTTTTCATTTTGGCGATTCTTTTTCCATTTTGGCTTATTTTCCTATTTTGAGGGTTTTTTTTCATTTTGGCGATTTTTTTAATTTTGGCGATTTTTTTTCATTTTAGCGATTTTTTCCTGTTTTTGGGTTTTTTTTTAATTTTGGCGATTTTTTTCTGTTTTTCGGGGTTTTTTTCGTTTTGGCGATTTTTTTCATTTCGGCGATTTTTTTTCATTTTGGCGATTTTTTTACGTTTTTGGGTGTTGATTTTCATTTTGGAGATTTTTTCATTTTTGGCGATTTTTTTTCATTTTTGCGATTTTTTCCTAATATGGGGTTTTTTTATTTTGGCGATTTTTTATTATTTTGGCGTTTTTTTTCATTTTGCTGATTTTTTTTCGGTTTTTCGGGCTTTGTTTCTTTTTGGCGATTTTTTTTTCATTTTGGCGATTTTTTTTCATTTTGGCGATTTTTTTTTTCATTTAAGAAATTTTTCCGGTTATTCGCGATTTATTTTAGTCTTAGACATTTTTTTTGTAATTTGGTGCTTTTTTTAATTTTAGCGTTTTTTTTGTTTTTGGCGATTTTTTTCGGTTTGGCGATTTTATAATTTTTTGATTTCTTAGTTTTACCGTTTTTGAAAATTTCAAGAGTTTTGCTCTTACGGTTTCCAAGATACAGCAAGTTGTCAAAATTGCATAGTGAAAATTGCATTAACTGATGGAACACCCTTTAATATAAATTTTTTGAAATTTTAGTGTTAATTTTTGTAGTCTGTATAAAAATACACTAACCTTACAAATTTCAAGTGTATATACATACATACATACAATTGTATGTATATTACATGGGATTTTAACATTTTTCGTTGCTCGTTTTGGAACACCCTTTAATTTCCAATTATCATGTATTTGTTGTTGTAGCGACCAAAGGTCTACATACTGTGTCCAAATTTCAGGTCTGTAGCTCTTACGGTTCTCGAGAAAATACTAATATAGTTATAGACATAGTTAATTTTACATAACACAGAAAGTTAAAGTTTTCCAACCCTGGAAACGTGTTTTTAATTTTTTTAAGTTTTTTTAATTTAAAATTTTAATTTTAGTCGTACTGAAGTGTGAAATAAGTTTATTTATTACAAAAAAATTAAAATTTGTTTTCGGTAGTTACTTTTATATGGCAAAATGAAGTTTACGTTTTCCAGCTCTGCAATCGTCTGCCCGATTTTGCTGAATTTCAATACCAATCTATTTTGGAAAATTTCTGACACACCAGTCCAAAAACGAAGTCTCTAGCTTTTCTGAGAGCTTCGGAAAACCGATTTCACGTACAGACAGACGGACAGACGGACAGACGGACAGACGGACAGACGGACATCGCTTATTCGTCTTCCCTATGCATAAGGATCCAGAATATATATATTTTATGAGTCGCTTATTGATATTATAGAAATTACAAACGGAATGACAAACCTATATATACCCTTTTACCATTTTTGTTGGTAAAGGGTATAAAAAATGCTGAAAGAAAACCGAGATTCGCTGTAAAATTTTCCAGCTTTTGTAATCGTCAAATGTCTGATTTTAAAAGAAGTTTTATTACCAAATGCTAGTTATAAAAAAACAAGACTTGAGTATACAAGATATTTGTAATTGTTACACAATACGAAAAATGATGGAAAGTGGATTAAGTCTGCATTATTAACTAAAAAAATTTCGAGTTATGACGTTAAGGATGTAAATAACCACTATATGGAAGGTCGAAATAATTATTTACATGTTTCTTTTTAATGTATCTTGATCTGGGTCTTAAATGTAACTTATTAGAGCTATGCTCTTTATGTCACGTCACAGGAGCTAAGACGTGATTTTCGTAACAAACAAATGAGCACAAACAATGCATTAATTTAATCGTACCCATCTAGAAAAGAAAATAAGGGTAAATAAATAAACTTACCAGCATTAAAGGATATACATATGCAGGCTAAGCTTGTCTTTACACCATTTTAAATGAAATAATAAATGATAAAAGCCCTAATATACATAATTTTCTTAATTATAGCAGATTTTTTTCGGTATTCTGATGACAGTAGTATCTGATATTTATTTTTTTAAATTAAGGATATATGGGATGTAGGCAGGTCCTTGCAAGGATTTAAGCAAAACTTATCAATAAGCTTAACTGTGAAAATGTGCGACCAAAATTTTACCTGAAATGTTAACTTTTTAATAAAGGATATATGGGAGGTAGCTTTCTCCTTATAACGTTTGGAATGAAATATGGAGCACAGCTCATGTTCATAATTCTAAAAATAGTTACAAATTTTGACTGCGATCTATTATAAAGTTTAGCCAAAACTTTTTATTTTTTAAACAAAGGATATATGGGAGGCACACTTGTTATTTTACCGTTTTTATACCGTTTTAAGTGAAATTTGGAGCACAACTTGTGTTCATAGTTTTAAAATTAGTTTTAAGGTTTGATTGTGTTCTGGTATAAAGTTAAGCCAAATCCATATTTTTTTGAATAAAGGATATATGGGCGGCACACTTGTCCTTATACAGTTTGAAATAATATTTATGGCCCAGTTTTTGCTCATAATTATAAAAATAGTTACCAAGTTTCATTGCGTTCTGGAATAAAGTTTAGCCAAAACTAAATTTTAACTTAATTTTTTAAATAAAGGATATATGGGAGGCACAATTATTTTTGTATCGTTTTAAGTAAAGTTTGCAGCACAGATTGTGCTCATTATTCTAAAATTTTTTACAAACTTTGAATGCGTTCTATTATAAAGTTTAATCAAAACTTTAACTTTTTTAAATAAAGGATATATGGGAGCCAAACATATTTTTTTACCGTTTTAAGTGAAATTTGGAGCACCACTTTTGTTTATAACTTGGTTGCGTTGGTATAATAAGCCAAAACTAAAATTTCTTAACAAAAGATATAGGGCAGTAATTTAATTTTTCAATAAAGGATATACATATGTATGGAGGTAAATTTGTTCTTGTACCGTTTGAAAGAAAGTTTGAAGCACAGTTTGTGCTTATAATTCTTAAAGAAGTCTAATTGCGTTATGTCAGTAATTTAAGCAAAAATTAATTTTTTTTAATAAAGGATATATGGGTAGTAGTCTTGACCTGTTGTAAATTTATGCAAAAATTATTACAGAGCTTAAAAATCTGTTGCACTCTAGTTAATGTCTTATACAAAAATCAGAACATATGGAAGGTATGCTTGCACTTTCACTAATAGGAATAAAATTTATTTACATATATCCTACAAGTCTAGGAAGAGTTAAAATAAATTACGCTATTTTCTGATCCTAGTCTTACACGATATTTATGCTTAACTCAACTTTGTTTGGATTCAACGTAATAGTTTTTAGTATTGTGAATTTCTTAAATTTTTTACAAGAAAATGTTGTGGTCCAAGAGAGAAACTCAACCCTTATTTAAATTATAAATGGCAAAATTCTGATAAAAAAAAGTTCGGGTGACTCTCAGACAGCCAAATTAAGTTGAGTTGAGAATTACAATAAGTCCCCGAAGCAATTTCCCAATTTTGCCGTTTATAGCCAGTGTCCTTTAAAAAGAGGCTCAGGTGTATATACATGTTTTAAAGCACATAAGTAATTCTTTGCTAACAATGACACGCTTTGCTAAATGAATAAGAAGTGAAAACATATTATGCAGTGCTTCAAGTGCTTCTTTCTGTATTGAATCTTTTTCCCCGGTGGGCAAAAGCACCTTTTATACTACGTTTATTCATTAAGTCTTTTCTTTTGGGAGTGTTTGAATTTGTTTCTTTTGAAGTAAAAACAAAAACGAAAACTTCCTTATGAAAACACAAGATTTGAATTATAAATTTCTTAGTAAATCAAATTCATCTTTCAAAAGAAATGTTTATATTATTGACTAGAGCCATAGAGAAAATATACTCATGAGTGCTTGTTACAAGGAAACAAGGATAATCTACGCAGTTGCCTAAAATGCTGTAACAGTTTATTGAAAATGTCGTGCTGCACTGAGATGCTTTTTTCTAGGAAATTTAGGCACAAAACCCAAAAGTTTCATATTAATACTCGTAATACAATTCTGGGAAACAATTTTAAATTAAAAATCCTTAAATATTTCCAAGTAAAAAATAACCATAAATAAGTATAAAAATGTGAAAAGTTTTGAATTGAAAACAAAAAAATTCGTTAAAAGAAAAATGAAAATTACTTAAAAAGACAAACGTCTCCTATAACACACACATACATATCGTTACCTTAATAAAGAAAGGCCCTAACTCATTATACTTCTGAAATCAAGATTTTTGCATTTTTCGATACATTAAATGTTCTTCTATCGGAATATACAAAAAATCGATTCCAAAAAAAACAAACAAAATTATTATAATGAGTTACGGCCTTTCTGTATTAAAGTAACGATATGTACATGTTACTAGATATATATTGCTTAACTGCTATTCTTTGTTACTAGATAATAACAGCCAACTAAATAAAATATAAAACAATAATGTACAACTTACATACATTTGCCATTGCTGCAACCAGTACAGCAGGAGTTCATTGACTTGAATTAATTGTCAATTATTTATTACAAGCCATCAAGCGAACACAACTAGACAATGGGACAACTTATCAATTATTTATGTGGATACTTATTAGCCCTGTCTAAAAAAATAAGCAAAAATGAAAAAAGAATAAACTTGTTTCTTTGATGGCTACAGGTTTGAAGCGCAATACACACGATGCAACTACAGCAAAATGGGATGAATTTAAACTGTTTCATGCAAGGAGTACGAGTACTTAGTAGCCAACTGTTTTTTTTTTGTGTTCCAGAAAAAAAAACTTGTCAAGTCAGAGTATTTTAAATAAAGCCACATCATTGTTTCGACCAAACGATTTGACAAAAAAAAATTTTTAATGCTCTAAAACATGAATATTTTATTAACATTCCAGTTTAAGGCACAATACAAATATTAATCCAAAGTAACAACCCAAACTTTAATGATTATAACGTATTCTACTATAGCAAAAGGAGTACGAAAAACTTATTTTGAATCAATTTTAGTTTAACTAAAAAAAATGTCGTTGATTCTACAAATAGTTAAGCAGTTTCAGTGCATTCTAATTATAATTTTACTTGAAATATAATTTTCTACAATAAAGGATATATGGGAGGTGGACAGGCCCTTGCAACAATTGGAATTAAATTTATGGCGCAGCTGTATTGAACAATTTCATTAATTGTTATAAAGATTATTTGCATTTGAACTAGACTTGCAGTTGAAAGGCAACTATTTAAGTAAAATTGGTATGAGTGGTGGTTATGCCCTTGCACCGATTGCAGTTCAATGCACGAGAAATCCTAGCTTTTTAGTCTATAAATAGATTTTATTCCATTCTGGCTTTAATTTTAGCAAAAATTCAATTTTAAAAATAAAGTATATATGAACGGCTCGCATATCCTTGCATCGAAGCCAAAAATTCTTACAAAAAGATTAATTGTTTGATTCTATAAATAGTAAAGCAGTTTCGCTACATACTAACTATAATAATATTTGAAATATAATTTTCTACAATAAAGGATATATAAGAGGTGGGTATGTCCTTGCACCAATTGCAATTTAATTTACGGGACAACTAAGTTGAACAATTTTATAAATAGTTATAAGACATTTCTGCATTTGGATTATACTTACAGCTGAAATGCAATTATTTAAATAATGTATATGGGAGGTGGTTATGTCCTTGTACCGATTGTAGTTCAATGTACGACAAATCCTTGCTATTTTAGTATACAAACATATGTATTTTATTCCATTTTGGCTTTAATTTCAGCAAAAATTCAATTTTAAAAATAAAGGATATATGAGGGGTTTGCATGTCCTTGCTCCTTTTGCAATGCAATTTTACAAGAAGGTTAACTATTCCATGCTATAAATAGTTAAGCAATTTTTTAATTCTAACTATAATTTTTACTGCTAAGTAAATTTTTTTTAATAAAGAATATATGGGAGGTGGGAATGTTTTTGCACCAATTGTAATTAAATTTACGGTACAACTTACTTGAATAATTTTATAAATTGTTATAACACATTTCTGCATTTGGACTATACTTACAGCTGAAATGCAATTATTTGAATCAAGAATGTATGAGGGGTGGTCATGTTCTTGCACTGATAGTGATTCAATGTAGCATAAGTTATTCTAGTCTACAAATAGATTTTATTCCATTATGGCTATAATTTCAGCCAAAATTAAATTTTAAATATAAAGGATATATAAGAGGTTCGCGTGTCCTTGCACCGATTGCCACCAAATTTTGCAAAAAGATTAGCTGTTCAATTCTCTAAATAGTGCAGCAGTTTGGTAACATTATAATTATAGTTTTATTGGAAATGTCATATTTTAGAATAAAGGATATATGCGAGGTGGGCAGGTCCTTGCACCAATTGCAATTTAATTTGCGACACAGGTTAATTGAACAATTTCATAAATATGTAGTTGGAAGGATAATTTGTATTTGGACTATACTCACAGTTGAAAGGCAACTACTTAAACAAACTAGGTGTGAGAGGTAATCATGTCCTTGCACCGAATGCAATACAATGTACCAGAAATTTTAACTATATGATTTTATAATCAGATTTTGTTCCATTCTCGGCATAATTTACAAAAATTTCCATAGTTTGATTCTAGTTGACCAATTTTTTTATATTCTAAGCATAATTTTTACTTAAAAGTAAATTTTTTAAATAAAGGATATATGGGACGCGGGCATATCCTTGTACCGATTGCAACCAAATTTACGGGACCGCTTACTAGGATAATTTTATAAATAGTTATAAAGTTGTTTCGTGAACCTGGACTTTACTTTTAGCTAAAATGCAATTATTTATATAAAGTATGTATTAAAGGTTATCGTGTGCTTGCACCGCTTGTATGATTATGATTCTATATATAATTGGAGGCCGAATACTATTTTTAAAATAAATTCTATATGAAGTTGGACTTGTCCCTAATTTAGAGCGCAGCTGAAAGAAAATAAAACTTAAAAAAAAAATTAAACCAACTTCAAAAATAAGCACTAAAAAGCTACAAATAATATAGATCTAGTTAAATAAAAGATTTTTATATATGTTACCTACAGTGCCGTTTGAAGCTGGTGCCAGCAACATTGGTAACTAAGCACATACATATGTACATAAAAATTACTTGCAGTTTTTGCCGGTCATGTTCCTATGTGTTTACCAACTTCAAACGGCACTGTAGGTAACATATATAAAAATCTTTTATTTAACTAGATCTATATTATTTTTAGTGCTTATTTTTGAAGTCGGTTTAATTTTTTTTAAAAAGTTTTATTTGTAGCTTTTTAGTGCTTATTTAGAAATATGGTCCAGTTTTGTAAAAATCGATTAAGTAAAAACACGTGATATATAGTAATAAATTTAATGGGGCGTGGCTACGCCTACTTTTTTAAATCAAGATTGTGTATTTTTAAGAGTTCAAGGTGTGTGCCAAGTTTCGTACAGATCGATAAAGTAAAAGCACGTGAAATTAAGTATTAAATTTATGGGGCGTGGCTACGCCCCTTTTTTTAAAACATGATTGTGTATTTTTAAGAGTTCAAGGTGTGTGCCAAGTTTCGTCAATATTGGTTAAATACAAGCACATGAAATATTATACTAAAATTTAATAGGCGTGCCCCGCCCACTTTTTTAACGCAATTTTGTGCCTTTATTAAAGCTTAGGGTGTATGCCAAGTTTCGTAAAAATCGGTGAAATAGAACCCTGTGAAATATAATATAAAATTTTAATGGGCGTAACCCCGCCCATTTTTTTAAAAGAAGATTGTGTCTATTTTAGAGCTCAAGGTGCGTGCTAAGTTTCGTAAAAATCGGTTAAGTAGAACCACGTGTAATGTTAAAATACATTTTAATGGGCGTAGCCCCGCCCATTTTTTAAACTTGAAAATTTTGTAATTACAAGAACCAAAGATGGTTGCTAGGTTTCGCAGCAATCAAATGAGTACAAGATCATTAAATCAAATTTAAAAAATTGTGGGCGTGACCCCGCCCACTTTTTTCAAATGGGACCAATGGGAAGCTATACCCTCTCAGACAACAAAAAAATTTTTACAATCGGTCTAAAATGCACCGAGTTATGGACCTACACACCTAAAAAAAAAAATAGAGACGAATTGTTAACCTCCTTCTTTTTTTGAAGTCGGTTAAAAAATTAAATGAGAAATAATTTTGCTATTTAAGTGTGCTGGTGGTTATGTGGTTTTTTGATAGGTAAACGTACTGTTGTTGGAAATCAATGTATAATTCCATGCGTGAAATTTTAGCAGAAATAAGTAACAGTCCTTAAATGAGGATTTGCTTGTTTTTGTGATTAAAAATTAATTATTTTTCCGCTTATAATGAAAGCTAAGTCCCTATAGAGATTTCAATATATAAAAGTCTGCTTCGGCATCTATACCACCAAAAATAGTGAATATCCAGCCCATCGAAGTCGTGTTTATATTTAAAAAAATTTATTAATTAAGCTGTGTGATAAATTTTATTACAATCGGTGCCTATTCACACTTCCTATATATGTATCCTTAATTAAAAAAAATATATTTTTGCTGCAAATTAAAATTAAAATGCAATAAATATTTGGCAACTATTCACCAACTTTCTTAGTAAAGCTGTATGGTAAATTGTATTGCTTGGACATGGCCACCTCCCATGTATCCTTTATATAAAAAAATATTTTCAATTTGTTGGTTCACTAGGTTCGGGAAACTTTCTGATGTTGCTATTGTTGAATGGCAACGTCTTATCAAGAGGAAACTCCGCTTGAGCACAGTCTCCATGTTATCACCAGCGTGTTAGACCAGAAGGGTCTAAGTGAGTCCAAGATAAGGACTTGCACTCTAACCTAGCCTAACGTAGGATTCCAGGATAATTTTATCTTTTTAAACCAAGCCTGTAAGTTTTAGCGAGACTAACGAAAATATATTTATTTTTGTGTTTATAGTATAATAGATTATCTACATTGATAGTTATTATAACAAGCAAGGACTTAGTCCTAGTTTCAATTCCAGTTCCTATAAATTCCCAAATTTATGCTTAGAAATCCGCCTGTAGTATTTTGTCAATTCTTAAATGCTGTAAAATTTATTTCAACGCAAATAATAAGCATTTTTGAAAAAATAGTACAGCGAACACTAAATATATTTAAAAAATAATAACTCATGAAATAAAAAAAAGAATTTTAAACATGGAATATGAAATAAGCTGCCACTTGTTAGCTTGTCAAAAGAAAACGGTGCAAAACTGGCAGCCTACTTGCTACAGGCTTGTCTCTTAAGATATCAAAATGTGTTCGTGTGTATGTATGTATACTCGTGCACATCATGCATATACTAGAATTATGTCTTGCAAGTAGAAAAGGAGAATGCATAAAATTTAGTCGTTGTTATTTAAGAAAAATAAAAAAACGCATTTAGGTACACACATACATACATACATAAATACATTTTGCATGCACTTCAGTTTGTTGATCATGCATTCAGCTTAAGAATTGCGTGCATGCATAATGCATTTCAAAAGTAAGTGAATCGAGTGAGTGTGTGTGTATGTGTGCGTGTGTGTGTGTGTGTATGTTTGTTAACGAGTTCAGTTTGTCGTTGAGTGAGCCAATGAAACAATGCATCATCATTAAATGACCATATTAAACAAAATGCAACTGCTTGTATAGTATACACTAGTCTGTAGATTCACTCACATCAAGTGTGTACGGTTGAAGCTAAATGTATTTAGAATGATAATATATTTTTTATTAGGGCAGCACGGTAGCTGGCTGGCTGGTTGCAATCAGTTATTTTCATGCAATCAGTGGAACATTAGCAAGACCCATTTGATGTAAGAAATATTTAAGCTTAAACGGCTATATTGCTTGCGCTGTAATTTCGCACTTTAGAAAAACTCTCCCCAAAAGGATTCACCAGACAACAACATTTCCAAGCAGACAACTCTTTGGTGCGCCTTGTGAGTCTTTGGAATCAAAGGACTTCAGTATAACCATTATTACCAACTTTTTGCGGCCCTGAGTTGATACGAAAATTGAGGAATTAAAATCTAAATGAGTACAACAGCAAAATATAGTCTTCTAAGTAGTTAATCTTCGAAGTTTTTTGGTTCCTATTAAGCTTGGCAATACAGGTTAGCTGCAGATCATCAAAGTGGTCTGAATATATGTAGATTGGTTGCTGTATCTGTCACAACATCAACTGAACTCAGTTTAATTGTCTGAGAGTCAACCCAACTTGCGCTTTTGTAATGCCATTCACAACTTAAATAATGTTTGAGTTCGTAGTTGTCTTGTGCCAAGAAATGTTCAAATAAATATCAGTTGTGATTTACAATACTAAAATATAATGGGTTCGTGCCAAAGTTGGGTTGCCTGGCACACAACCAAACTGAGTTCAATTGAGAACGTCAACAGGGGCATCAATCTTTTTAACTTTTGGAAATTAAGCGTCTTTGACTTTCAGCCCTGAAGCACTTAACACAGAATGTCAGGCCAACCATTCAATAGATGAAACACTTTGACATGAGTCCCAGTTTACACTATGCAAATCTTATTGTTAAGCTCATTTGTTTAAAGGAGAGAAAGAGAGAGAGAGAGAGACCAAGGGAGCAAAAACGTTTATTTTCCCCTCGTCTCTCTCCTAACAAACTAATCAGCTCAGCAATAAGACTTGCATAGTGTAAACTAGGACTGAGTAAGGCCTCAACATTTATAATTTAAGGTCCTCATTAACCGATTAATTAATATGCATATTATGTCCCCTTTCTACCCGACTGCGTGGCGCAAAGAAGACTACCCAGCTAACATTTGTGTGATAATTTTTTGGCAGAAATCTGTCCTCAAATCACTTTTGATGATTAAAAACTGATTTATCACTTGAATGATTGAAAAAAGATTCATTTATGATTCATGTATATGATAAAATTTTGATTTCTTGAAAATAGAGGAACAAAATGCAAAGAAACCGCAAAAAGGTGATTTAATAATATAATTCTACCAGAAAACTACTCAAAAATCAATCAGCAAATCGTAAGATAAATGATTTATTGGTAAGATTCATCTGTAGGGTACCATTTTCTCACAACGGCAGTATCATTTATCAACAAAAAATAAGCTCATATGCGGTTACTTTTCCCGTCAAGCTTATTCGGAAAAGATTCGTTTGTGATAGAAAATGCTAGCTGGGTATATATACATATGTGTGTTCCTTTGCGGCTCTATATAAACCTAACGCGTGGTCCGATTTTGATGACTCTTCCATCAATAGATTTGTCTTAGTCCTGGGAGTGTCACAAACAATATGAGAGTAGTCAAAACTCAATATGGCGGCCAACAGACGCCATTTTATAAATACGAAAATAATACAAAATCGTCGAACTATAACAAAATGGGTATCATGTGGCAGGTATTTTAAAATCATCATTAGGTTTCTCTTATAATTTTTCATTTCCAATAACAATTTAGGATATTTAACGATTCAAAGTTGGTCGCAGTCCGGTATTTTGATTTTAGGGTTCCGTACACCAAAGGTGAAAAGGCACCCCATTGTTCGCTACGCTGCCCGTCTGTTCGTCACAGGGTATTTACTCAAGAACCGTAGGAGATACGGACCTGAAATTTGGACGAAGTATGTAGAACTTTGGCCGCTACAACAAAACCATGAGAGTTAAAAATTAAAGGGTGTTCGAAAACGAGCTACGAAAAATGTTAAAATCCGATGTAATATACATACATACATACAATTACTTTTATATAGACATTTGAAATTTTTAAAGTTTGTGTATTTTTATAACACTAAAATTAAAAAAAAATAAAAACTAAAGGGTGTTCTATCATTTGATGTAATTTTGACATCTTACAGTATCTTGGAGACCGTAAGAGGCAAACTCTTTAAATTTTACTTAAACTAAAAAATCCCAAAATTATAAAATCACCAAACCGAAAAAAATCGCCAAAAGAAAAAACCAAACTAAATAAAAATCTCGAAAACTAAAATAAATCGCCAAAATGAAAAAAGCGCCAAAATAACAAAAATCTCCAAAATTAAAAAACACCAAGAACCGAAAAAAAAATCGCCAAAACGAACAAAACACCAAAAACCGAAAAAATCATTCTTTACTGAATTTATTTTAATTACTACTTGTTGGTTCTTGTATTATACAAAATTTATTTGATATATTTTGGAATAACCGAATAAAAACTAATATATATTTAGTTATTCGAATGAAGAAAACAATATTAATGAAATAATTCGAATTAGTATTTTTTTGTATTTTTTTTTATATCCTACAAATAATGATTAAAAATAAATTTCTAATAATAAATATCTTAATGTTTGATTTTGCGAATAATCGAATAAATTCTAACGATTATTTTATTTTCCCCATTAGTATTTTTATAATTCTTAATTCGTAGCCTTCGAATAATCAAATAAAAATGTTAAAAAAATCAACTTTGTATATTATATTTCATTCAAATATTTTTGCACAATTAAATTTTAAAATTTATTTCAGTTTTTAAGGATATTTTTAAATTTTAATAATAACTTTTCCATGCTTTGGAAAGTTTAAATTCGAAAGAATTTCATGTTATAACATAAACAAAATACATACATATAAAATAATTATAAAATAATCGAATAAAAACTAATATTTATTAAATTATGAGAATAAATATTTTTATATTTGTTTGTTGATATCAATCGAATAATCGATTAAAACAGAAAAATGTAAATAATGGAATAAATTCTTTGTTTTTTCAAAAAACTGAATAAAACTTGAAATTAACTTGATTAATGGGATAAAATTTTATTATTTTATTTGAACGATTAAAGTGTAAAATTTATTCGATTATTTAATTTTTTTTTTAATTTTATATAATAGCAATATTAGTTCTTATTCGATTATTCCCATGATATTTTTTAAATGTAATTGAAATAACAACTTTATTTCATCATTCGAAAAATGCTTTTTTGCTAAACGAAATACTCTGCAATGTTTATGCTTCTTGTTAATCGATTACTTCCTTGATTTTTTGTTATGTAATTTTATTATAACGGCAAAATTAGTACTCGATATTTATTCGAATAAGCGACTAGAATTTTATATTTAGCCGATTATTTCAATATGTATATACAATTTTAAATATATTTTCCGATTTTATTCGAATAATAGAATCAAATGTATCATTTAAGCACTCATGCCTATTATATTTTTATGAGACTTCATTCAAACAATCAAATCAAACTTAAAATGTATTCGTCTATTCGAATATTTTTTTATACAACTCAATTTTATGACAATAATCGGATAAACTTAATATTTTGCATTGTTTATTGGTAAAAATTTAAATTTATTAGAACCATTGATACATTCCTTTACAATGCAAAATATTAATTGATTATTCCACCGGACCTTTTAAGTCATAATTAAAATAATTATTATTTTTTAATTATTCTAAAAATGTTTTTTTTTTAATTTTTTAAACAAATCTGAACTTGATTTACTGAAGGAAAAAATTTCTTTGAATATGGTCTCAACATTTATTGTATATTTTCGGTTTCTTTTTAATCGAGTATTTATTACTTCCCTGACTTTCTAAATTTGATACTTTTAACACTCTTACATTTTTAATCGATTATTATTATTCGAGTAATCGAATAAAGCTTTGAACTTATTCGATTATTCAAAAAAATGTTAGCACTCGATTGCGATCGAATGATGGAATGAAGTTAAAATTTAGTTCTTAAATTTTCTATGAGATTTTATTCGAATAATCGAAATAATAAAACTTCAAATTCATTCGATTATTTGCATATATTTTTAACTTATGCACTAGTCGTAATAAATTTAAAACTTTTCTTAAAACTTATATTAATTTTTGCCCAACATTTTGTTTGATTTTATTTGTAGGCTTTAAAATTTATTCGTTTAACCGATTATTTTTGTAACAATTATTATTGCATTGATATTTGAAAGTGTATTATTATATATTATTTGAATTTATTTGTTTATAGTTGTCTTTCGGTCATTCGAATAATTTTTGCTCAAGGTTTCCCTTATTCCAACTCGAATTATGAAAAAAAAATTTAAATTTTTAGGGAAAATCCTTAAATAAAAATAAGTGCATTGCTATTAAAATTTCCATCACCGTTTCATAACATGCAACATGCATGTAGGTACACCAGGAAGTGCTAAATAAAATATGCATACAAGAATCGTACATACTATTCTCGTATCTGCAAACAAACATCTAAATATGTGCACGAATAAATTTTAGTTGCAAGCAATTTTATGAAAAATATAGAAAATGCGTGCTTTGGCACAAAATCAAATTAAATAAGATTTAATTTATATGTTTTGAATTTTGAGCAAATTATTGGACACAAAAAAGAAATGAAAAACAAAAACAAAAAGCCTCAAATAAAAATCTTTTAAAAGCACGCAATGCGGGCAGTACATACTTTTTATATGCGATGCGTGCGTGCCACAAAGTTAAAATACGTATAAATAAGAAACAACAATAAAAAAGCATATTCTTGATTTCATTAGGACGTTGCAAGAAGCAAAAAGAAAGCCGAAAGATTTAAATAATTAATATTTTATTTTAAAACAAAACATAGCATGTCTTTTGATTTAAAAAATATATTAAAATAAAAAATAAATTAAATAAAAACCCTTCAAAGCTAAAAGTTTTAAATATCCCACATATTTTCTGACTGAAATGGCACTTGCCACAAAATGAGTTATGAGTTGCAAAAAAAATATTAGTGATGCACGCACATTTTCTTTTTTTTCATAGAAAATTTTAAACAAAATTTTTACGCAAAATTTATGGTATCCCAATGAACATATAATGCGAATAATTTGTTTTAAATATGTCAACGTTGTTAGCTTTTAAATGCGTTGGTTTTGTAGGTTCAAGTATTTTTAACTAAAAAAGACTCACTAGTCTGCAATTGTTATTAAATAAGAACACTTTATTTGGCCAAATACTGATGTTAAGAGTTTTTAAAACACACAATATTAAATTGTTCACTGCTGGAATACCACGATGTTAAGTTTTTTATTATTTACCCAATGCTCGACTGAACTGAACTGAAATTCATAACTACTTCGCCACCTTCCTCCATGACTTACAATTACTTCGAACGACAAAATAGTGCTTTCAAAATTGCCTTATTCTGGTTGGTAAAATATTCAGGGCTATCATGAATAAAATTCCACGTGAAATTTTTCCCAGGGAAAATTTCCAACTAATAGCAAATAGTAGGGAAAACAAAAAATTGTAATTGGAAAAGGGAGAAATTTCACGCGGAATTTTATTCATGATAGCCCTGATTAATTTCTCATTTCCAAAAGAACACCCAGTAAGCAAATAAAATATAACATAAAATATACAAAAGTTACAAAGAAAAAAAAATTATTAGATAAATCTAACAAATTTCAATTGTATAGTTTGCAGTTGACATGAATTCTGTGGCAATAAGGAAAAAGTACTTAAGTCACATTTTACTGTTGCAGGAAAACACTTTTAAGCGCTCAAGTCGATTCTCAGAAATTTATTTCTTTTACAGTTAAATTGGGAAATTTTCTGTTAACCTTAATTTTTGTAAGCAAACCCGTTCTACACGCTATAAGTAATAAATTTAAGTTGAAATATACCAAAGTACAACCTAAATTATAGAAGAAGTCTTAAGAGGATAAGTCGCAAGTCATAGTGCTATAATTTCCTGAAAAATCATACAAATGAATTTATACAATTTACGGAGGTATCTCGATTTAAGCACTTTTTCCTTTTTGCCACAGAATTGTTGTTGACATTGCAGTTAACCAATTTTTGTGGTTAATCTAACCAATTGGGATTTATTATTTTATTTTTAATTTGAACTTTCAATTAAGAAAATTTTCTTTTGGTTAATCCGATAATTTGTTACTTTATTTTGAATTCAAATTGTTGCCGGGATTTAGTGGAGCAAACTAGTTTTCCCGTTCAAGGAATAATTTTTCTTATTCAAGCTTTGTTTTTCAGTATTTTCAATTCTTTTTCATTAGGAATAAAAACGTATTTGACACATAATGTTATTTTATTTAAGAACACAAGCCAACTTAATTGCTTAAGGCTGGTTGGGGAAATGTTATCTTTTCGGCTGGCTTATGTCAATGTAATTTAAGATACATATTTAGCCTATTCATGAAACACCAAAATTCATTTTTATACAGCAATGAAAATGCTTTATTTTTAAGCATCAAATAGCACATATACCATATACAATCATATTGACTTTTCCATTCCTGGCATGAATTGCTATCACTCGTATTTATAAAATAATGTATCGCCTTCAGAACTCAAAATATAAATTTTCTTAAGGGTTGACTTTCTTTCGAAAAATTTAAAACGAAATAATTTAGACAATGATTACGAGAGAAAACTATCAATGTTTTTTTTTTATACAATCTTATTATTTATGAATATAATGCTATCACTTTCATTATGGGATTGTGTGGATGCTACAAAACTGAATAGAAAGAATTATGTTTTTTTATTATCATCGTACACATTATTTTCAACTGAAATAATAAATTTTAAAAGAATATGAAACGATAAAATGGAATTAAAACTTAAGTTAAGGGATTCTTAATCGCTGCTTTTGTAGCTGATTTTTTATTTAAAAAAATTTTTAGTGTAACTTTAATTGTATTTTTTTTTCTTGGCAATGTATTTCTTTTAGCAGAATAGTAATACAATTTTTTTTATTTTTAAAAATATTTTAAAACGCGCTAAGATTTAAAAGTGGGTTAAAACTATATTATGCGCCGATTTTTAATGTCAAATGGCGGAACTCTTTACGGCCATGTTCAATTTTAAAACTTATGCTAACTGGCATGAAGTTTTGAAATTTTAAACACACTTTAAACAACAAAGTTCAAAATCAAATCATTTCTCAGCTTGAAGAATAAACATCGATTTCTGCTAATTGGACTGAAATCGGATGATTCGCTTGAGAGATATCGCTGTCGACAATTTTCTAATAACTTCAAAAGTTTTTGTCAAATCGATTTTAGATCTTCACTTATCTCTATACAGTATCGACTTAAGAAGAGTATATTGGATGCCACAAATTTAACAAGAAGTTTCAGGAATGACCTCAAGGTAAACCGATTTCCATTTTTTTCTTATATTGGAAAATATACCTCTATATATGACAGCGCATAGAGAAAGGGACCTAAGGGTAAAAAAAAATCAATTTTCACTTTTTTTTGATGTGGACAACATCTGATCATCGAATGAGACCGATCCCATGCCCCAAAAGTGTTCCCTCCCAGAGATATGAGCGTTTTATGAAATTGATGTCGACGATTCTAAGGTTATGTGAAAAAATTTTCGTACTAACAGAGTGATATTCACGATTTAAAAGCATTATAAATGAGTATTTATTATAATTCACAATTAATAATTTCAGAAAATAAACCTGGATTCGAAAAACCAACTACACAAAACAAGAGGTAGGGACGACCTACGCGCGTTTTCAATGTTGACCAACACGTTCCTGACGTCATGAGACCAATACCAACACGCTCAGTGATGGTACCCCAAAGATACACGTATTTAAATCTTTAAAAGGGCTCTCCTGAACAAAACCGGTTTTTACCCTTATTTCCCTTTCTATTTTGCGCGTCACATATGCTGATTACCTCAAATTAACCAAAGTGCCGATTTGCCGATTTTTGCTCTAAAGCTTATAATATTTTTATAAACACATAAAACACGGTGGCTTTGCGCTTCTATAAAAAAACGATATTCTTCTATAAAATTTATTTAACGAAATTTATAAATACCAAGATTTTTTTTATCTTTGATAAGGATTATTCTCGAAAAAGCAAGTATTAGAAGAAGGGTGCTGTTATCTGACGTACTTGAGGCGTCAACTACAAAGCAAATGATGGTGTCTGAGAGCCTAAGTTCAAGTCCCGGCCAAACCCAGTCATACCAACATCATAGATTTGTCTGATATGCATTAGTGTCGCCTACTCCGTCAATGTTTTGTTGCAATTAATCGTCGGCGAAGTAAAATAACAAGGAAATGTGGGTACATAGCTTAAAATAATGCGTCTACTTAACACCAGAGGCGCTGCAAGGATGCTATAAATAATTAACAAAACTCAAAATAGCCGAGTAGAAAAAATGAATTAAGCTTCTCTTCACTCCATCTATCTGTCACTTCACCATTTCTACTTGCACTACTCTTTCAAACTGAGGTAACACAAAGGGGCCTGTTATTCGGACCCAGCTAAAAATTTACTTTCACTTCTCAGCAACCTGCTAACCTAACCTAAGTATCGGAATCAGAACCTAGCAAAAGTGAAATTAACCTCAATTGTAAATACAGTTCAACCTCCATTATCCGACTCGCATGGATAATTGAAAGACATGCTTAATAGAGGTTATATTAAAGTACAAAAAAATACATGATAATATGTAATATTATTTTTTGCGTTATTAATAGAGGTAGAAAAATAGAAGCATGAATAAAAGAGGTCCAGAAACAAAGTGAGCGGTTAATGGATATAGCCGCCCAGCAAAAAATTACACATTACCATCAGAACTACTTGCCATATAATGACTTACTTTTCTGATTACCAAGTTTCATTACTCGCTTACAAATCACATTACCTAAAATTTAAAAAAATTATGTACAAGTTGCTAAATGAGCAGAATAATTTTTTTAGATTAAATAGAATACGTGTACAAGTTGCCAAATAAAAAAAGTATCGATTATTTTAGTCTCACGGCTTGTTAAAATCATTAAGTTGGTAATCCAGTAAAGAACAGCTTCCACCAAAAATGCTTAATTCCAAACCCGATTACTTTTTTTGAAATTTTTTGCTGGGCGGATGTTAAGGGACCGTATAATCGAGGTTCAACTGTAACTGTATTAATAACAATACAGAACTTACAAATCAAATACTAAAACATTTTATTTTTTAAAATAAGTCTTATAAATCTTTAAACACGATTTACCCTAACAAAATTATGGAAAACGGCATTAATTCTTTTAAGCAAATTATGAGAGAACTGCCCAGTTTCAGTTCTGAAAAAAATTAGACTCTGAATTCAGAGAGCTAAAATTTATAAATTTTAAAGAAATCGTTGAAAGAAGTGAACTAAATTTAAAAACATTTTTGGCAAAAAATTTCAGATTTTAGATGTGGGGACTCTACAGGTACCTTAACAGTGCTGTCAAAGCTTGCAAATGTGGAAAGAATTTTAAGTCAAGTCAATCTTAATAAAACATAATTTTGATGTTTTCAGGAAAATTAATATTTTACAAGGAATTCTTTTATCTAAAGATTATTAAAAATTTTTATTCAAGAAATAATTTCTTAAGGCTCAATCAGACGTGACATAACCATAGCCATAGAAAACAGCCGTTCGAACCAAACTAATGGGCAACACTGTATTTGATTATAGGTGACTCGCCATAACGCCATAACGCCATAACTCTCAACATAGAAACCAATTGAATTTTGGTTTGGTTATGGTTATCGCATTATGGCTATGCCACGTCTAATTTAAGCTTTAATCAGAATCAAAATCAGTATATTTTAATTTTATTAATGTGATTTGCTAAAGTAAGCAAGAAAAGTTAAACTATACTTAGACGATTTTTTGCGGATTTTTTAAGTTCAAATAATGTTGATTTTTTTTTTTAAATCATATGGTTTTTTTATTAAAGTAATCTGGCACCTCTGATCGTATACATACATATGTAAATATGTATACAAGTATGTAGCCAACATAAATCACCTCAAAAAATTTAACTCTGAACCACGGATGGAGATCATGGTACAATTGTACTTTTTATGGTACATTTTTGACCTCGTTGGTACCGTGGTACTACCGGGAGTTACTTGGTACAATTTAAAAATGCCAATGTTTCACTATATGCTAACATTAATTTTGCCTATGTTGCCTTTAATTTTTTTGTGTGTTTTATTTTAGACGGTCGGCTTCTCTGTTTTTGTTGCAATGCAGTTGTCAAGGCAAATTCATGTACCAGGTGGTGTCAAGTCTGCAACAAAAAAATTTGTCTAGTACTGTAGCTGTTAACTTTACAGCACCTCGTACATGAACTCGCCTTGAATGTGGTAATATTTATTTTTGTTAACTACATATCGCTCCTTTACTTCAATAGTGTGTTTTAGGTTTTATCGCGCATTTTTTATGCGTATATCTTAGATTTTATAGTGCATGAAAATAACAGCCCTGTTAATAATAAAAATTTCTAAAATAACCGATCTCTAACAAGTCTAATCTGCGAATGTACCCTTATGAATGTAATATTTAATATTTTTTTATACTGAATCTTTCGCATTATTAATCATATAAGTGCATATAATAATCATAAAAATTAATAATTAATATGATATTATACAATATTAAATATTTAAGCACTATATATAATTTATATAATAATTTATTTAAAGCCTTATCTTGGACTTAGACATACAAACTGAATATATTTGAAAAATTTATTTATTGTAAGGTTATATGTTTATTTAACACTAATAATGACATTGCTTTAAAAAAAAGTAATTTATCACACACTCACACTTAAATTAACATTGAATTGAAATCAAATTTTCTTTCCCCCCAAAAGCTTCTGTCAAGGCGTGAAAAAAATCTATAGAAAATCATTCTTTATATGAAACTTTCACATATCAAAGGTTTGGCCTTTCGTTTGTGGGGATTATGAAATCACATCACCCGTACATACATACATACATACATATATATATATATAAGCCCAGAAACATATACTCACACATATTTACTTTAATTTGGATTATAAATAACATTTCACTGAATTTCAAAGAAAATACATTATAACTGTTGCGTGCCAAATGTCAGATCATTAAGGGATTTATTCATATTTGATTGCTATAAAGTCTCTATATTAGTTATGACAAATATTAAGCATTAACTGCCACTTTGGGCAAACATTTGAGCAAAAAAGCATAACCGCCAAATACTAATGAAAAACCTTTTGGTTCAGACACTTGTTTATTAAGTTCAAGAGTTTCCAATAATGTTGGGTTCCATGACATTGTTTATGGTTATGCATGCAACTGTTTAACTTCATAAAGAAGTGTCTAAATCAAAAGGTTTTCCATTAGTAATTGGTGGTTACGCTATTTTGTGCAAATGTTTGCAAAATTGAGCGTAGCTTTAGCTTAGATGAGGTTTGACAGATTGCGGAGAAGAGAAAGTACTCGTACGTTTTCAGCTGATTTGGATAAAAATAACAGGTACCTCTTTGTGTCACCTAAGTCTAGGAGTGTGCTGTTTTCTCGAGAACCGTAAGAGCTACGGACCTGAAATTTTTTACAGAATATGCAAAACTTTGGCTGCTACAACAAGAAATATATGACAGGTAAAAATTAAAGGGTGTTCTAAAGCGGGCAACGAAAAATGTTGAAATTCTAATGTAATATAAAGACAATGGAGGCTACCAGCGCAGAAGTGGTGTAAACCACATTCGTTTTTGGTTGCTGTTCTGGTGATAAATACATTATTTATATTACCAACTATCAAAAAAACAGTATAATAAACCACTTTATGGTATTTTCAAGCACACATCATACTATTGCAAAGTAATAAAGCAATTAAATATGTAATTAAAAAGAGCAAATGTTTAAATAAATTGATGTGGGTTACACCACTTCTTCGCTGATGGCCTCAATTGTATATAGACACTTGAAATGTTCAAAGTTAGTGTATTTTTATACAGACTACACTTGTTAACACTGAAATTAAAAAAAATCTAAATTAAAGGATATAATTTTGAAAGCTTGCTGTATCTTGGAAACCGTAAGAGGCAAACTCTTGAAATTTTCGAAAGCGCTAAAACTAAAAGCTCCTCAAATTAAAATAAAGTCGCCTAAAGGAAAAATGCAAAAAAAAATTGCTAAAACTAAAATAATTCGAAAAAATTTGACAAAATCGCAAAAATTTGACAAAATCAAAAAAAAATTTAAAAAAATCGCCAATTAAAACAAACGCTTAAACCAAAAAAAAAAACCTCAAAAAATGGAGAAAATTTCCAAAAAGTAAAAAAGCGCCACAACTAAAATCAATAAAAAAAAACCGCTAAAACTAACAAATTCCTGAATAAAAAAATCGCCAAAAACGCTAATACAAAAAAAAAAAACGCAAATAAAATCGCTAAACTTAAAATAACTCGTTTAAAACCAAAAAAATCGCCAAGAACGAAAATATACGCCAACACTAAAATATGTAAATTCAGTAAAGTGCGACTTTGACTCGCGCACGAAGGGTTCCGTACATTCGGTTTTGAGTAATTTTTTAATGTGGCGTTTTTGCTTTTTTGAAGTTTTTTTTTCAGTTAAAACGATTTTTTTTCAGTTTTGTCGCTTTTTTCTTGTTTTGGCGATTTTTTTCTGTTTTTGGGGTTTTTTTCAATTTGGCGATTTTTTATTTTGGCGATTTTTTTTTCAATTTGGCGATTTTCCTTTTTATTGCGATTTATTTTCGTTTTAGAAATTAAAAAAAACTAAATCGCCAAAAACCGGAAAAAAAGTTCGGCGGGTACTCACATTTAAAAAAATGTCTATATTAAGTAAAATATTCGATTATATAGACTAAAGTTGGTATAGTATTACATATATACATATCGTCGGATGGTTGGTTATTAGTTTGCCTTAGTAATAATGTATTTTTAATACACTGTGATGCAAACCAGTAACCACCCGACGATACGTAGCGTCCGTATGGAACCTTTCGTTTGCAAGTCAAAGGCTCATTTTACTTAAATTATTTATTTGTTTCATAGCATCATATCAGCGCCTCTAGTGTTAAGTAGGCAAATTATTTTAGGCTATATAGCCATTTTATTAGTTATTGTGCTTTATTCACTGTTGCCAACTTTTTTCCAACAAATATCGCTAAAGTATACATGAAAATAGCTAGAAAATAGCTAAACTTCAAAAATATTTGAAAACTTAGCGATAAATAGCTAAAAAACAAATTTATTGTTAGGATTTCAGAAATTCTACTGTATTCTACTTGTTAACTTCTTTCATATTTCCAAAATGTCCCTAGAAATTTTATAAAATATCAAATAAGAGCAATATAAAATGCTTCTTTTATTAAAAACATATACATACATACATCCAGCCTGCCCAAATTAGCACCAGGGTGCCGAACAACAATCGACTTCTTATACAAATGAATACACATACGCGAATACATTTCTCTCGGTGGCCAGCTCTGATATACATACAAAATTATACGCGATATTATTTTTAACTAAAAATTTTAAGCGAATTTTCAACATTAATATTTTTGTAGGTATAATTGGTACCAAATTTGCTAAGTACTGAATTCGGTACTACCATAGTAAAAAATTGCTTCAAATAAAGCAGGCTTCTGCTATTATAGAGTAAAAGTAGCGCTCACAAGCCTGCTGATTTTTGTATGACGGGTTCACTGTTTGGAGTACTACATTTTTGCTCACAAAATCCCTTTTTTGAATTGTTGTGGCTCTAATCAATCAGCTTTTTCACATAGCTTGCTTTATATACGTTCACTTTTCTAATCAAGCTCAGATTTTAAAGCGAATTATGATGCACAAAAAATCGCTAGATTTCCCGCTAATAGCTAAATCATATTTTTTCCCGCAAAATGTACTTAAAAATCGCTAGATTTGACGAGAAAATAGCTGAATTGGCAACAGTGGCTTTATTATCAATTTCCATGAAAGAGGGCGCTACGATATGCATTATGCGCACATGACTGGATCTGACCAGACATTGAACTCCTACTCTCGAAGACTGTCGTTTTGAATTGCATTTACAATGTGAACTATTGTAAGACTAGATACATAAGAAAACTCACTATGACTGCCTGGGTCAAACAAATATCATTTCTAATAATGAAGAACACATAGTCTGCTGCTTGGTGTTGAAAATAAATTCAAGGAAACGAACGGTCAGGCAATGAAATTAGACTTTTCTAAGTTTAACGTTTATTAACGCACTAATAATCCCAAATAATTATTTTACTTAATTAGTAAAATAACTTTTTTTTATTAAAAATACATTTAAATTGATTATTGAGGGGTTTAGCTGGATCCGATGCGCATTTCACTGTTGCTAATGCAGATCATCAGGGAACCTTTACCCAAAAATCTTAGAACAACTAGAGTTATTATGTTATAAACTTTCATTTAAACAAATGAGAAGTTCAACAAATAACAAAGTTGAAACAAGAACTCAATAATCAACATGTTTTTTATTTTCTTACTTTACTACATTGGCTGACTTTTTTTCAGCTCTAGTTGTAGTTGTAAAAAGTATGTAAAGAAAATAAATGTAAATAACAACAACAGCTATATAAGAATAGAGTGTTGCCACACAAGTATTTTTGACTTGGTGCAGTCAAGTTAATAATTAGTGTTTTATTTTTGGGAATTGCTACAATTTAAGTTTAACGTTTATTAACGCACTAATAATCCCAAATAATTATTTTACTTAATTAGTAAAATAACTTTTTTTTATTAAAAATACATTTAAATTGATTATTGAGGGGTTTAGCTGGATCCTATGCGCATTTCACTTTTCTATTTCGAAACTTTGCTGCCATTCGCTTTTCGTTGAATATTCGATACTTTTTTATTATGTTCTTAATTTTAGCTCTACACCATAATTATAAACACACACAGAGAAAAAACTGCCTCATAGAATCAAGAAGATTTTCTAATTTCAGGCTAAGGGGTATCCCAGCAGAAAGAAGCGAATATTTTTTCATAGAGATTCCTTATTGTTTTTATGTGGTAAATCTTATTAATTTTATCAAGAAGAAAACCACATAAAATCAAAAAGAAATCTTATTATTCACAACTTTTTTTTACTCAATTTCCGTTATTTTTGGCACAAAAAAAAAAACAATCCATAGAGAAAAACTTCTGATTTTATTAGGTTTTCTTATAAATTGTAAACTATAGGGATTTCTTATTGATTTTATTAAGTGGCCTTCTTGATTTTTTTTTAACGTTTTCTTCTTGATTTTAATAGGTTGACTTATTGATTTTTTCAATAAGGTTTTCTTCTTAATTTTAGTAGGTTCCTATATGATTATGTGTAAGGCATCTTATTGATGTTTTTAATAAGGAAAACTTCTTGATTTTATGTGGTGTCTTGTTATTTCGTTTCTATAAATAGACATAGAGAAAATTTTTTTCATGATCTTTTTCACTTTTGTATAAGAATGTTTGCACAATAATTTCAATGGTTGTTCAGGATGCTTGTTAGCATATTGGGTAGAGTGCTTGTCTATCAGGTAGAAGTTTGCTGGTTCAATACTTGGTGATTAAGTTAGTTAAGAATATAACCTAATGTATATGTATGTGTGTATAAATACCCTGAAGGAGATAAGGCGATAATTGTCTAAAATCTACTAGTATAGTTACTAGAATAGCAAGAACTAGTGCAAAAAGGGTTAAAGTTGTTGTGTAAAATTACTAGTACTGCTGAGTACTAGTATATAAAGTAGTTCCAAGGCACCACATTGCAAAATAAACTTTTACTGTCTAACAGAGCTCTTGCACTGTATGAAAATTTCTATCATAAAATTATTAAAATTTTAGATTCATATAAAAATAATTATAATTAAATAAATATAATTACCCTTTTATATTTTTGAATTTTGATAAATAATGACGAAGTTTAACTAACAGCTGTCAATTTTTCTTTACAAAAGAACTGGTAATAAACTAGTCCTAAACTAGTACCAATGGTACTAGTAGTTGTTTAAACACACCAATGTTAATTTGAGCATTAAGATGGTATAGGAAAGTTTACAGTGGTGGTGATTGCTGTACTAGTAATATTCTAGTTGGACAGTAGTTCGATCTCCTGCAGGGTAAATAACATCTACAACATACTACATACATACATACATATGTATATGGTATAGAATTTAAATTAAAATACATATGTACAGAGAATAAAGACGCATTTTTTTTTATTTTTTTATTGAAAAAATCAATAAGATAACCTCATAAAAACTACAAGATTTCTTCTTGATTTGTTCAAAAAGGTTTTCTCTATGAAATTAATAAGATTTCCTTATTGAAAAAAAAACCATAGAGATTTCTTACTAATTTTGTTCTATTTTATGAGGCTTTTAGTAGGCACTGTTTTCTCTGTGCATCTTCTCGTTATTTAATAAATTCTTTTATAAACTGCAAAGAGCTTATAATATATACTGACAGTTGCATGGCATGATGTTCTTGTAATTACGCATAAAGTAGCAATTATTATGACTTGTTAACTGATTTATGGTGCTGCATTTGTAGTTGGATTCTCAAATAAAATCAAAATACAAGAACTATTTTCAGCAGGACGCACTTGCATATTCACACCAAAATATTTGTGTGTAGCCATGCATACGAGTATGTTTGAATTTTTATTCATTTCTTATTATTATTTATATTCTTCAAGTATGTACTTGCATCGGATCCTTTGTTGAACTTCTCTCATGCATAGTTCTTGGTTAATTTGTAGTGTTTGCCTCATGTGACATATTTTAAATTTATGCTTTGCTATTATTAAAAATGCAAGTGGCAGAAATACAGCTTGGTGGCATGTGTACTCTTTATGTTGCATGTGTTTCGTTTTATAGAAGACCAACCTCGCGTTTGGTTGTACAATCGAAGGGCAGGGAAATTCAGGGCTATATTGTTATTAAAAATGTGACATGCTAAATTGTTTTATTTGCTTTACTTAAACACACACATACATGTACATAAACATACATATTTACATATATTCCCAGCGGGAACTAGAAGGAGTAAGGATGCCTTCTAGAGGGCCTCTGTACGCCTTCTTTTGGCTGTAAAAGGGCTGCTCCCTCCATTCCATACTCATACCTTGTCATTACGGAGCAGGCCTTCTGTTCTTGCTTCTTGCGCCAGAGATTCTGAAAGGCCTTCAAATTAATGGATTTTGCTCTTGATTTGGTAAAAAACAAAACAAAACTTGTTACTCCTTATCTTCTCCCTTCTCATAGAAGGGAGTGTGGAATGTGTATCGTATCTTTTATGCGAAATAGTCCTTTAATAAGGCCTGCACTAAGAAGGTGTTCTGACTTTTACCGCTGGGTTGTATTGCTTTTAACTCACTCCTCCTTTTCCAGAGTCTTCTTGTTTTCTTTCTTTTAGCGCCCATATGCAATTAATCGTGCGATGCATAATGAATTACAAAGTTTCCAAGGAATTATTTTTATTAAATTTTATTGCAACTTTGTACTCGTACATACAGTCAGCACTACACACACATTCAAACATTTATTACTTTAAAGAGTGGAACAAAGAATTAGTCATAAAACTAGGCATGTGACATTTTATTAGAAACAAGGAAACTAAGGATGATGAGTCATAGATATTTATTCCTTTTAGATATTAATATTCCAAAAGTGTTTGAAACAGGCTACTGTAATAAAATTTATAGAAAATTGTATTATTCTTTGTTTTGATTCGTAATTTTCCTGCTATTATGGACTATGTGTGACTCAGAGGCAAAGATTTGAAGGCACACTTTTGGTATTGTGGTCGTCATAAAAAACAAGAAAAAAAATTGCCTTAATGTTTTCTTGTTTTGCACAAATTAAATTAGCATTTAACGACTGGTGCTAAATTACATTCAACATTTTTGTGCTTAAAAGCTATAAAAGCACAAGTCTTCTTAAGACAAAATCGATGTACATATAATTTAAAATTCTAAAAACGATATCTACATTTCAGCAACGAAGTTTATTTACTATAAGAATAATATTGGGCTAAGTCTCAAAAAAAAAAGTCCACAGCAATTTTCATAAAATATTGGATGCATTTCGCTCATTCCAAACAAAAGAAATTGCTTTCGAGTTTGTTTGCTTTATAAAAATGTGAATTCGTTTTCAATTACAGAGTACACTCCCAGTCATCTTTATTTTACAACAAAATTATTTTGTTTGGCCCATTTGGATTTTTTCGAAAAACCTTCATACGCTAAAGGTGGTTTTTCTCGAAACTATATTTTTCGACTTACGCTGTTATTGCCTGTGACCAAATTTATAAAATGTATAAAATTAGGTTTTATTGTATATTCAACCCAGCGGGAAAAGTGATTATTGATAAGATAATGGGATGCATTCTTTTCCACAGCAAGACAATGCATTTCTTTGGAAGCGAAAGGGTAATATGATCAGAGACAATAATTACACATTGATTACCACGGTTGAAGAAGAAGGAAGGTATTGTTTTTGCTCATGCAACGTGTTCGTATTTTCCTTATAATTTATTAAAAAAAATGCGTTATTCTGCTGCCTTTAAGTCGCCTACAAACCTTGCAATTTTTATTAAAATATCCAGTTTGTCCTTGAACTCGTGCCAGTGAAGTTCGAAAAATTTCTTACTTAAAATAAAGCAATGGAGAAGATTGATAGCAAAGCACAAACTTTTAATTATAGGTATAATGAACTCATAAGTAATATAATGCAAAGAATTATACATTTCATTAAAAAAAAATTATTAATTAAAATAATTCATTATTTTCCTAGGACATGTTCTGTTTTAACAGTAATTACTTATGGAATGGAAATTAAACATGCTGTGCATTACTTTCCCATTTCTTATTCATTACCTTAAACCATATATACAGCGTGGGCGAGAAAGAGAGAGGGGGAGAGAAGGGCACAGGGACTGTCCCACGATGTCGACAGCGTTCGACTTGTCGCACACAAGGCAAATTCATGACAGGTAAAGTTAATAAATACTACAACAAAGTACTAATAATAAAAACAATATGGTATTTTGTTGTTGCCTTGGGAGGCTCGTGTGTCAAAAAAAGCTGATTGAAGATACTAAAGCAGAGACCTATGCCAGGATGGCTCACAGCCGACTGATGCGCGCCGTTTGTAATTTTAGTCAGCTAAGCCGCTGCCGAAAAAAATTTGGCTTATGTCGCCTGAAAAACAGCCGTCGATTCTACAATATTTATTATATGTATTACAATTATTTTATTTGTTTTTTAATTACTTTTTTATCTTAAATTTGATTTTCATGTTATTTGTTCTCAGCTTCCGTCGACAATTTTCTCAAGAGCAGCCACCGTCGAAAAAATCGCCTGGCACAGGTCTTTGTATATAAACTTTTGATACACGAGCCAACAGTTATATGAATTCGCCTTGAATTAGGCAAAAAAAAAAAATTAGATCAGCTGTGTTTTCAACTTTACCTGTTATGAATTTGCTGGGTCGCACACTTAGATTCAAAACGGAAACAAATTTAAAAATTTTGTTGTTGTTTCCAATGTAACTGTTCCACAAGTCGAACGCTGTCGACCTCATGGGACAGGTACATCCATAATAATAGTTAGAGCGACAGAAATTCCAAAATATTCTATTATAATAAATCGATCTCTCTATCCACCAAATACGAAATTAATTTAAATATGAATTGTTTTTGGCGACAAATTGCAATTAGCGAGGACCAAGAAAACCATGGGATGGGGTCTTTCGAAGAGGTGCACTTGTGCGTAAAGCTCTCTGTCTGCCACCCACTTTTGGGTGGCAAGAAGCGATTCCTCTTTATTTGAAATTCCCAAGCAGCTCACTACTTCCGGTTTAGTACCAAGTATCCCCCGTAAATGTCGCCCAGGCTCCCGTCTGGGGGCAACTAAAGTGAGAAAGCGTTCAATTGAGTAACCTGAATTGCATTTCAGGTAATTAGGTGTTTTCACTGAAACTCAATTGTTTTTAACCTGCCTAGAGGTTGTTGACAACCCCAATACTAGGATCGGAGAAGGTGGCCCAATCAGTCGCCTTGTCCTTAACATACCTGATTAACGAAACCACAACTAATATTGATTATAACCAACGGATTTCCACGATGACGACCTTTAGCATGAAATAAATATCTCGAATTGGAACATGGAACGTGCGCACACTCCTAGATACATCTAAACTGGCCCAAGTATGCAGAGAATTTGTCAAATACAATCTGCTGCTTTTAGGACTGTGCGAAACTAGATAGCCAGAATCAGGAGAAATCAATACCTCCAATAATCTCAAACTCATTTACTCCGGCAAACCAGGTGAACAGCCAAGAACAAACGGTGTCGGTTTTCTGCTGTCGAAAGAAGCTTTCGATGAAATGATCAGCTGGAAGCCGTATGGAGACAGAATTATATCAGCAAGATTTCGCACAAGAGCCCGAAATTTTACCTGTGTGCAGTGTTATGCACCGACTGAATCATCAGAAATACAACAAAATGAAATATTTTATAGCCACTTAAATAGAGTCCTATCCGCAATTCCACGCGGTGACATCGTTATAATGATGGGCGACTTTAATGCACAGATAGGCCCCGACAATACAGGACGAGAACAAATTATGGGTAAACACGCAATTGGAAGGATGGCTGACAACGGTAGGCTCTTTACTGAAGCATGCGGCAATGCCAACCTTGTGATAGGAGGAACCTTATTCCCTCATAAAAAAGTGCACAAAATAATGTGCGTATCGCCTGAAAATGAGACCGAAAACCAAATCGACCACATATCTATCAGCAGGACCTGGCGCAGCAGCATTCTGGACGTGCAATCTAAAATGCAGGCAGATTGCAACTCGGATCACCATCTTGTTATTGGAAACCTACGTATCAGGGTTGCTGCTATCCGTAAACCTGAGCATACAGCGCGAAAGTACGATATAGCTAAACTGAAAGATCTGCAAACTCTTAGCAACTATAGGGAAGAATTAAGAGCTGGACTAGCTATACAACAACTTCATCCTTCTTCTGAGTGGCTAAAAAGTGGTTGAAAGTAATTTTGTCGACGCTGCGAGAAATCACATCGGTCTCAAAGTGCCTCCCCCCAGGGGAGTATATTTTTGACTACGGGCTTGGCAACCCCGGGGCCCCAGCTGGGGTAATGTGGCTTTTTCCATTGACGTACCTTTGGTACATTACCCATAGAAATTATGTGTTACTACCCGATCTCTGGCAACAGAGCAAAGGATGTGCACATATTTATAAAAGGAAGACAGATTCCTGTTGATGTCAGTTAGGTGCATGATCACCTAGAACTGCCCCTGAGTTCAAAAGATAGTAGTAGTGAAGCCTTTATGGTGGAACTGCTAGGTCTGACCAGAGGCTACTTCTGGTGCCACGGGTGCCGGTTGCCCGACAGTCGAACTGCTCTGAAAATTTGAGTGCATGTAGCGGTCGTCAGGATCCTTTGCTAAAAGGCCAAGTTCGTCCTACCCCACGGGGTTTAAGGGATGATTTTGGTGTGTGTGAAGTAGGCACTGGATTTTTGGCGACACAGGCATGGGTTCATTTCGGATAGGTGGTTGAGCTGTGCCGGCAATGGTTAAGGAATTCTCTTGGGGACTTCGCTATGAGTGTATACACAACACCTTAGCGTGGAAGCCAGAGAATTATCGTGGTGGCTGTGCTGGCTGTGGTTGCTACCAAAAACGCTGGGAGAATAGTCTTGGCTTCCCAGTGTTAAATCAATGCTAGTGGTTGGTATGACGCGGTCAGCCAGACACTATTCCAGGTGCTGTTGCCAATCAACAGAAGCTGCTATGGGCACGGACATAGCAGCACAGTTTAAATAGCTCAAATTACCTCAGCAAGGTAATTAAATATAGTACAGGGATAACTATATATATATATATATAAGGATTGCAACCTATGTGCCTTTGTGGAGTGAACATAGGTGCATTCCTAAAAGGGTGCATGGGGGCGTTGGTCTGGCGTCTAACCCACACCCGCGTGTAGGACACCGTGAGATAAGGCCGTAATGGCAGGTGCTCACGGTAATCTGAAACACATCTGTCTCAAAGTGCCTAAGAAAACCCATTGGATGACCGATGCCACATGGTATGTGGTACAATAAACTTGCAGCGGATGCAACAAAAAGACTCAACGGTATATAAATCTAAGGATCTCTATAGCATCATCAAAAAACTAACTGGACAAAACTTCTCGAACACCAAACCGCTGAGAAACGCTGAAGGCGAACTCACAGCATCTACAAATGGCCAAATGGAAACATGGAAACAGCATTATGCCAATATGCTTTCGCTAACAACGTCTGAATGCCAAATAACCTAAAAATTAATAAGGCCTCTGGAGCCGACAACATAGCGCCCGAGATGCTTAAAGTCAACCCCCATACTACAGCGTACATATCACTTCCCCTCATTCAGAACTTCTGGCTCACACATGAACTTGATACAAATTTAAAAGAAGGTTTTAGAGTAAAAATCCCCAAAAAGGGTGACCTGACAAACTGTAAGACTTGACGAGGCATTACCATCCTTAGCGCAGTAAATAAAATCATAGCGCAAATAATTAACCGAAGAATAGCGACACTGTACTAAGGGATCTAAGGCCCGAACAAGCTGGATTCCTTCCCCAAAAATCC
The DNA here is from genome assembly GCA_944452675.1 of Tachina lurida. NCBI lineage: Eukaryota > Metazoa > Arthropoda > Insecta > Diptera > Tachinidae > Tachina > Tachina lurida. Next base: position 35,489,521 of record OX101754.1, on the reverse strand, counting down.
TGTGTAGACCATATCAATAGTCTACGAATAATTATAGAGCAATCTACAGAACTTCGCTCTCCACTATACTTGTTGTTTATCGACTTTGAAAAATCATTTTTTATTATTTAATCTTTTATTAAAATAAATAATTGCATAAACCTTCAAATTTATACTATTTCTTTGAAATTCAAACAATTTCGAAGTCGAATAGTAAATAAAACGTAACATCAAAAGCGCTTACATTGGAACGCCAGCAGCTGCTTTGTGAACACTCTCCAAAAGCTTTTAATAATGTCTAAAAACTACTTGTATAAAAATTACATATTTTTTACATGTAATTGATGACTATAATGATCAATTATTGAAATATGACAGCCACAATGTAAATTAATGTAAACTGCTCTTTTCAAATAATTGCCTAACAAAGTATTTGCTTAAAACTTCATTTCTTTAAGGTAATAAAATATGTTCCAGAGTATTTGTTTCAGATCAAAAGAATCGACAACTGAAACCTTTTAACAAATTTTTCAACATTAACAATATTACAAGTTGCTTTGATGTATGCCTGCTAGGAAGTCAATTTGATTATGTAATAAATATGTATGTTTGCAGAATTAAACAAATGTCTCTATAGTCATTAATGTACAAATATACATAAGTACTCGACGTTCTTATCTTAACAACATTCGTTCCCAAGATATGTATCAATGAAAAGTTGGCAATATGTATATCAGCAGTATTGATTGCACAATATCTACAAGTTCATGTTTTCTGAACTTTATTATTGTATTTCATTTCATACATTGTGGTTTCAATTCATTTTCTTATTTGCTTTTAATTTTAATAATTTGTTTGTTCTTGTGTGAGTGTGTGTATGTGTGCTTGAGTGTGTGTTTGATTGTGTGCTGCTTCAAGATGTCAAGCATTTTGCATTTTACGTTTCATGTTGCTACTGGTTTATTACGTTTTTACTGTTGCTCAAGTTAACATACAAAAAAAAATCAAACAACTGACAGCTACACAACATCTAGTTGTTAAATAAAAAATACAACTGACACGACTGGAAAAAAGAAGACTCAGAACAAAAAATTAAACAGAAAAAAACAGTTGAATTTAGAGATGAGATCGTGAGCAGGTTATTTACTCACTCGCATTTATAAACATTGGTTAGAAGAATTTATACTTAAGTATTAGCGAGTTTTTCATTTTATATTTAGTATGTACATTTATATAAAGAAATTTGTTAAAAAAGCTAAAGTAGAAAAGGAGTTAAAGGACACTTCTAACCTGTTCTGAAGGACTACCCGTAGAAGAACTAGGAATGATGTGTAAGCTACATGTCCAAAAAAAATTTAAGTTTCAGAATAATAAGTGCAAGGACATGACTTCCTCCATAAAATCCTAAATTTAAAAAAAATAGCTATGCTAAGAAATAAAATCAAATTAATAGTGTTTAGGCCTTTGCACGAATGTATTCTATGTATCCTCAAAAAATCAAAGATCATCTGTATCTATGATCAGTATGCTGGACAAATTAGTAACTACTTTTAGAACTTTAAATAAAACATTTCTGGAAAATTTCACTTGGATTAACTGAATAACATGGGTAACTGTCATATATACTTAATTTTATAAACGAAGTGTTATCTGAAATTTTTATTAATATTTAGCGAAAGCTATAGAATCCCTTTGATATCTCTCAAAGTTAAACTGTCTGGTTGGTTTCATTAATATAAAGCGGAAGGACACATCTATATCCCACAAATCATTAATATTAAAAATTAAGTTTTTTTTATAATTAAGACAGGAATGCAGCAAAAATTCGGAATTTCTTCTATTTTTATATGCACACAAATTGTTTACTATATCGTTGATCTTAAAACTTAATACAATCAATATACAAAAAGAATTCTGTTCTATTTTTAGAACTCTATAGTTAAGCTATCTGAAACATATTGGCTTGTCTTGCTGCAAGGACATGCCAACTGAAAATAAACTTTTAGTTGCAAATAAAATAAAAATGGTCCAGAAATTGGCAAATACTTCTACAATCATACAATTATGTTCTTGTGAAATTTTAGGTTTAGGCGGCTTCAGGACATGTCCATTTTCCTCATATCCTTGATATCAATGTATTAATATCAGCTAATCGTGTTTAGAATGCAAACAAATACAACAACTATTCCTAAAAAAAACATAAAAAAAAACATATGTGATAAATTTAATTTGAATTGGTAGAAGGACACGGCTGCCTTCCATATATCCTTAATTTTAAAAATTAAATTTTTTATATGTAATCTGTTACAATAATAAACTTATAATAGTGAGAGATTTTAAGTTCAATCGATCCAAGGAAACGTCTGATATATCCTTACGGTCTAATTCATAAAAAATATTTTAGGTTTATTACAGGTTTATTTGACAAATTTCCCATAGAAATATGTCAAATAAGGGGTTAATAAACCTGAAATATATTTTATGAATAAGGCCGTTAATATTTAAATATAAGCAAAAAAAAAAAAAAAACAGAAAAATTCATAACAACTTGTAAAAGCATACAATAAATGTACATATGTGATAATTGTCATTTAAAGTTGTGTTTGGAATACAAAACAAAACCCACAACAATTTGTAAAAGCTCACATTTAAGATGTGTGATAAATTTGGTTTGTCATTAAAGGACACGCCTTCCTTCCACATATCCTTAATTTAAATAATAATACATTTCAATTGTATTTGCAAATCAAACTAGTTAGAAAATTTATGAATGCTGCTTAAAAAAAGAGTAATGTTCCCTGGCGATTTTAAGTGCAATGGATTCAAGGACATGTCAACTTTTTATAAATCTTTAATACTGAAAATATCAGCTACAAATGTGCTTATAATGCAGAAAAAATTAATAAAAATCTGTAAGAATATACATTAAATATATGTGACAAATTTCATTTGAATTGGTGCAAGGACATGTCTGTCTCCCATACATCCTTAATTTCAAAAATGTAATTTTTGTTTTAAATACGATAGAGATGGTAGGAAAATTAATTAATAATGCTAAAATCGTAGGCATATATTACCTAGAGATTTTAAGTTCAATCGGTTCAAGGAAATATCTGCTTCTAATATATCCTTAATAGCAATTTTTGAATATCAGCTCAAACTGTGTTTGGAATACAAAACAAAAAACACAACAATTTGTAAAAGCATACAGTAAAGAAGTGTAATAAATTTAATTTAAATTGTTGGAAGGACACGTCTGCCTTTCATATATCCTTTATTTAAAAAATTTAAATTTCAATTGCATATATGTACAATAAAAATTGTTAGAAACTTTATGAATGCTGCTTAAATAAAAGAATACTGTCCCCTGTCGATTTTAAGTGGAATCGATTCAACGATGTATCTATCCACTTCTCATATATCCTTAATAGTGAAAAGCTTAATATCAGCTACAATTACGCTTATAATGCAACAAAAATTAATAGTAATCTTTAAAACTATGCAGTAAATATATCTGAACGAATTATTTGGAATCGAAGAAAGGACATACATATTTCCCATATATCCTTAATTTTAAAAATTAAGATTTAACAGCAATTACCGTTAAGGTTCGAAAATTAGTCAGTATCTTTATAGTTAGAGCATTACATTAACTGGAAATTTTCATTTCAATCGGTACAAGGACTCCCTTATATTTCACTTATTGTTAATTTTCAAAATATTATATCAGCTAAAACTGTGTTTAGAAGGCAGCATAAAGTTTTAATAACTAGTTAAAATATTAACTAAAGATCTGCGATTAATTTAATTTATATCGGTTAAAGCGCATACCTATCTCGAATATATCCTTAATTTTGAAAATTAAATTTTTAATTTTTTTATTTAAGTGAATTCATAAATTAGTTAGTATTTTTATAGTCATAAAATACCATTTCCTAGAAAATTCAGTTCAATCAGTGGGAGGATATGAGGACTTCCTTCCTTTTCTACTTTCATTGATATTAAAAATTCAATGCAAGCTTTAAAGTATGTTTAAACTGCAGCATATGTTGATAGCGATTTGTTAAAATATAATGTACAGCTCCCTGCTTAATTTTATTTGAATCGGTGGAAGAACATGCCTTCTCTCCATATATCCTTTATTTTAGAAATTTAGTGTCAGCTATAATTATGCTTCAAGTGCAGTCAAAATTTACAAGATTGTGATACATATTTATTATTTAATTCACTATATTGGATTTAAATTAACAAGAGTCTAAATTCTTTGATAAATGTCATTGGAATCGGTGAAAGGATATGCTGACCTTAATTTAAAAATTATATTTTAGCTGCAAATAGCAACGGGTTATTAAAAAAATTTAAGAGTTCTGAAAATAGCTATGCTCTGAAACTTTTTATTTCAATTTGTACATGGATATTAGATGCTGAAAAACATTTAGTTTAACTTTTCAAAAATCTTGTAAAATATTTTCGTTGGTCGTATTGCCCTCATTCAATCAAATTTCTAAACTGTTTCTAGATATTGTATTTTTACGTTGAAGTTTCTCATAAAATAATTTAGAATTACTAATTACTTGTAAGTCACAAGTTAAAAAAAAAATCATAGCAAATATTTCTATTTAATATTGAATATCTTTTTGCTGGATGTTGCATTTTAAAATTTCTATTATACCCGTTTTTAAAGCTCTTTAGTTTCAAAGTAGGTAAAAAATATGTATTTTCTATTGTTCTTTCCCAAAAGAAAAAGCTATCAGATGAAAATGCATTGAAATTAATGAATATTAGATTTTTAATTAATACTGTAACAATAAAAACTGGCTTTCTCTTATTACAAATGTAACAATAAACAATACATTTGCAATACATTTTATGAAAACTCCAATTTGTTTTTTTTTTTTTAATTTTTCTTTATTTTAATTTCTCTGTGTAATTTAAAACCAATTTTTTCCTCTCTTCAGGAAATGCATTATGCAAATAAATTCATTTTGATCAGCTTGTTCGTAGTAGATTTTGGACAGAAATTTGCATTATTTTTTTTACTTTTTTTTATTATTTGTTCTTTTATATTTTTGTTGTCAATTGTTTATGGTTGGTAAATTTTTCGTTTGAAATGAGCAGTTTTTAGTCGTCTGCATTCATTCCTGTTGATATTTAAATTTTGTCAGATTGAATTTTCAATAATTTGTGTGTTTTTCTTACCCAGGTAGAAATTGTTTTAGTGTTTTATATTTTCAATTTTGTTGTTTCATCAGTTTTTTCAAAACATTTGGTATGTTGGGTTTTTCAAATAGCGAATACAAAAAAAAGATTATTATATTAGAACCCAATATACAAAACGCCTTGACAAGAATATTTTAATGAGCTCACTAACATAAGCCTTAAGCTTGAAAATATATTGAAAAATGTTATCGTACAAATTTTAGAAAAATCAAAACCGAACCCTCGCGAAAATATTACATGCGCATGATTATAAGCTTATTTGTGAAGTTTGTAAAATAAAGTTCCATAAATAATGTTATTTTTGAAATTTAAAAATACTTAATAAAAAAGCTAAGTAATTCTCAATCATTATAGCTATTTTGGTGTTCAATATATCGTTCCATAACCGCCAAAAAAGCTTAAGCGATATAATTTATGAACTTAATTTTTTGATCGATTATTTGCTGGTTATGTCATTTAGAAAAAGTTGCGTATAATAATAATTTCTCAAGCATTGTTAAAAAATGATTGTAAATTTACATTTTATAAACGTTATTATAAACGAAATTACGCAAAGCTTAATATCCACTATTTTAATAAGCTTATTCTCAAGTTGTATTGCAGTTTGATTATTGTGTGGTATGTTGGGTAATGAAATTTCAATACAACTTGAGAAGAAACTTATAAAAATCGTGAATTTAAAGCTTTTCGCAATTTCGTTTATAATAAACATCATGTTGAATTAAAGTTTAATTCAATGGTCTTTATTGAGTGTATATTTAAGCGAACGAAAATTTCTTGTCGACACCGTGAGCCAGGCAGTTAAAGCGGCTACATTCAAGCCATATGCACAATGTGCAAACTTTTTTAAAGAGCTTTTTGTGCTTTCACACCGATTAGAGTACAACATCCACAACAACAACACAACAGACAGCAATGCTTGCTCTTACTTTGCAAGGAAACAAGAAGAAATTTGAGAGCTTTCAAAGCTGTTTACCTCAAATGCAAATACCAGTGTGTGTGTGTTTGGAAGTAACTGACAGTGATGCCAATTTAGCGCGTTTCGCGCTAGATTTAGCGCGTTTTGACTACGCCAAACGCGCTGTTTTTCAACTCAGCGCGTTTAATAAAAAAACGATAACTTAGCGCGTTTTGGATAAAGTCAATAACATTATTTCGGTTAATTTTTTTTTCTTTTTTGTATAAATTTACCAATTTTCTAGTATCCAAAACTCTGATAAAAATTTTTTAATTTCGGTAATGATTCAGCTGTTGCAAATAAAATTCCCTTGCCGTGGTTAGAATTAAAAACGCATTTCAATACTGTAAATGGCAAATATCTTTAAATTTCACAACTACAAATATGTAGTCGTACTCGTGGCCAAAAAATGTATATAACTTATCAGGCATCTATTATAGCTGAAGTACAAAAATCATTTGAATTGCAATACTATTCGACATTTTATCCGAGTATGTTGTTACTCGTACAAAGTTTGTTAAAGAAAATTAAAATAAAAACTAAGGATTTCGATTTTTCGGTGATTCTGATTCTGTATTAAATTATTTTAGTTATTTAGAATATAATTTCGAAGAAGCAATATTGCAAAATCTGAAAAAGAGTTGCTAAAAAAAAGTATATTTACTAATACATACATCGACTTTTATTAAAATTTAATAAAAAAAAGTATATTTACTAATACATACATGGACTTTTATTAAAATTTAATTTAGCGCGCAGAAAAATAGCGCGTTTTGGCTATAAATAGTTGACAATGCTGTAACTCAGCGCGTTCTAGCGCGTTTTGAGAAGGTGAATAGCGCGTTTGGGTTGTAAACAGTTGGCATCACTGGTAACTGATTTAAAGGACATTTAAGAGTGTTCTAGCTGCAGGGGTGGCGCGTTGACTAACACGCGATGAGTTCGAGTTCAAATCTTGGACAGAGAATCCAACTATATAAAATATACACACATTTTCCTGATGCCTGTGCCAATACACACAGTCACTTAAACTAAATATATGCACACATATCGTCACCTTAAATGCAAACGGACGTAACTACACAATTTTGATTGATTATGGTTCATTTTAACAAACTACATACTCACGCAATTGTTTAGACCTCTGCGATCAAAAATGTCGACTTTATTAAAGAAATTCAAACGGACGTAATTACGAATGCATCTATTTTTTATTGCAAAGAACGTAACTAACATAAAAGCTTAAATATATATAAAAAGGAAATAAATGGTTAAAAACATATAAGTATCCATACCAAAAGTGAATTTAGAAGAACATTTTCAAAAATACTTTATTATTATTGATTTTGTAACGTTTTTTGTTTCTCCTGCAAAAAATATAAGAGTGTAGTTACGTCTGTTTGCATTTAAGGTGACGATATGTATATATTAAAATAACTTAATGGCTACATTAAAGTATATTCATGTTGTTTCAACTTGAAATGACTTTGATTCAGTAACGAATTCACATTGTTTCAACTTGAAATAAATTTTAATTCAACATGATTCTTCATTTTGATTTAAAAGTACTGGAACATTAAGTCAACATGAAATAAAGAAAACATTTTCGTTGAATGTTACTGTAAAAAGAGAATTAGTAACATCCTATCGTTGTAATTTACAGCGTGCCGTTTCGTTCAGATTTGTGAACAAGTTATAGAAAATGTCATAGTTTGCTCAGCACATTATTTTTGTTTAGCTTGTAATACGGCCTTTTTTAGACTCGCAACAGATAAATCTATTTTCTGTGGATTTCTACGTCAGCAGTGCTACCTACCACCAAATATTTTATAACTAGTAACATGCACTTCGTAAGGTAAGGTTTTTGTCAGCTCACACGCAACATGACGATACGAGTTTACTAATTCTAAATTAAATCATGTTGAATTAAAGTGAAACAATATAAAGCAAAAACATTGTCAGACTTGCATAGTGTAAACTAGGACTTAAAAAAAGCTTTCAGCAAATTGTAATACAATGAATCAAAACAATTCACATATTCCATTTGCAATGAAAAGCTGAATATATAAAGCAGATATATACATCAACTAACACCACACAGTGGAACAAAAGAACGCTGATAATGAAGGTGCAGTGACCTTCGAAAATACCTAGTTGTTCCGTTCTACCAGTGTTTGTCAGAATATTTGCAATTAACTTTAATGTTACTGAGCGATACGAACTTTAGCCTAATCAAATCAGAAATATTGTCGAATAATGTTAAATTAATCTGCTTTACGTAGATTTTAATATGAAATTTTTCTTTGTGTGAAAATTATTCCCACAAAATTTTATCAAGTTGTGGTATTTTTTAGGGTTTCGTACACCAAAGGTGAAAAGAAACCCTATTGTTTCCGTCTGCCACAGGGTATTTTTATACAGACTACAACAATTAACACTAAAATTTAAAGAGTTTTAATTAGAGGGTGTACCATCAGTTAATGTAATTTTGACTATGTAATTTTGATAACTTACTGTATCTTGGAAACCGTAAGAGCAAACTTCTTGAAATTTTCAAAAACGGTAAAACAAAAAAATCCCAAAATTATAAAACCGAAAAAAAATCGCCGAAATAAAAAAAAAATCGCCAAAACGAAAAAAAGCACCAAATTAAAAAAAAAAATTCTAAATCGAAAATAAATCGCGAAAAACCGTAAAAATCGCCAACATGTAAAAATCGCCAAAATTAAAAAAATCGCCAAAATGAAAAAATCGCCAACATGAAAAAAATCGCCAAAATGAAAAAAATCTCCGAAATGAAAAAAAATCTCCAAAATGAAAAAAAATCGCCAAAATTAAAAAAAAAAATTGCCAAAACGAGAAAAAAGCGAAAATAAACAAAAAGAATTATTTCAGCTGAAAAAACGTAAAAAAATCACTATTCAAAAAATGATCAAAGCCCAACGTACGGAACCCTTCGTGCGCGAGTCAAAGCCGCACTTTACTGAATTTATTTTGTTTTCTTGCTAAAATATCACATGTATTCCTATGGTATTAGTAGTGGATACTTGAGCTGAAGGCAATCTTATTGAGACCACTGAAATTTTTTTAATACTCCAACGTCTATAAGTATTTAGTTAACACACACACACAAATAACACTGTTAAAATGTATGTTAGCCCATCAGTCAAGAAACAGACAACACTTAATGGCAATGTTATAGTCATAAGTCGATAAAATCCTTAAGTTTGCATACATACATAAATGTTTTCAATGCAAAATAATGCCGCTGTTCTCATAAAGCAACTCAGATACAGACTCAAACGAAACATTATTTATTGCGTGATGAGTGTAAGGATTTTCTTCTTCATAAATCAAACGCAGTACGTAATTGATTTTATTTATCAAAATAAATTTGCCAAAATTTTTGCTGGGATATTTCTTTTTATGCTTTTAAAAATGAAAAAAAGTGCATTAATTTCTTTGTTCTGTTCGTAAATGAAAATAAAAAACAAAACAAAAAACACATACAGACACAAAAGTTTAAATAAACGATAATAACGAACGACAGCGCAAGAAAATTATTTTGAAAACTTACAAAAGCGTAACACAATAATTTATAACATGCCCACAACCCATACTTAACAATTTCAGGCATAATAAATGTATTTCCTGTTGAAAATAATTTGTAATGCTCCTGACACTGTTGCTGGCTGACTGGCTTAACGAATTCACAACAACGGCCCACAACCAGACCAACAGAGAAAAAAAATTGTTGGTTTAAGGAATGCAAACTATAATTTGAACAATTTGCAACAATGTTATCGATAATTTGTCGAAAACAACCAAAAAAAAAATAATAAAAACTAATAAACAGCATTTGAAACGGGAAGGGGCAAAACAATAGCAACCCTTTTTGTCTAAATGCACGAACAACAACAGCAACCGCTAACTGTTAACAAACAAATATGGGAATATTTTAAATATTGTTTAACAAAACATTAATAAAAAATAAAATCTCTCCAGGGGATATGGACGCGTTGAAAATACTTGTCGAACAAAAGTTAAGACTCTGTCTGCTGCTCTGCCAAAGTCTCATTTAAATAATAAACAATCACAAATTATTTTATTTGTATTGTTAAAGGAAAACCGGTATAACTTTAATTATGATTTTGATTTGCCAGCAGCAAAGAAATAAAACATTATTAAAATGTCCTGGGAAAGTGTTAAAATATGAAAAACGAGTTCAAATAAAATTATACTTTTTTTTTTACTCGTATCTAATACATCATCTTTATGACGCATTTCAAAATAGTTTAGCGTCTTTGGCAACAAAAGCACATATCTTAAGGACGAGTCAGGCTGAAGGAAAAAATAATAATAATATGATAAAGGTGGTGACATAATAGGGGTGCGTGCATTGAATATAATGCATAATATTTTTATTAAGAACAGTTTCATCAAAAGCTCAATACGCAATTCTTAGATGTATAAATTAAAGGCATACATATTTAAATCAAATCTGTACACAGCAAACTATAAAATAAAAAAAAATTTTGTATAATAAATTTAAGTTTTGTAACAAGTTATGCAAACAACACACCAGTAAACAAATATCAATTAAAAATAAACCTGAATTAATTGCATTAATTAAAGCAATTAAGGTAAATGAAATTGTTATCAATTAAAAGTTTATTTGAACAAATTCAAAATTTTAACCGAATTAACTAAAAGTGTAAATGAATCACTTAAGAAATTAATTAAATTAATTAAATATGTAACTGAATCAATTAAAAGTTGTAACTAACTTCAATTAAAATGATTGCTAAAAAAATTAGAAGTGTAATCGAAAATATAATTTAGGGATTATTTTTTCTTTTACATACAGAAACATAAGTAAATATTATAGGCGGAATAGCAAATTAATATAATACCAGGCTGGTCACTAAAATAGCTTACCCACAGAGGAGCCAACAAGCTGGTCATTACTTTTTTTAGTTTATATTGCTTGTGAAAAATTGTTGAGTGCCCTAGATCAATGAAACTTGGCTGAAATATGCCTCCTAGTCATAGGCTGTTAGAGCTTGAAAATAAGAAAAATCGTACAAAGGGGGGAAAATTCCTTTTACAGGAACTAATCCTACCTAAAAATAATGTATTATTTTGATGCAAAGTGGCAATCTGTAGAGAAGACAGGATACCAGAGTTTAAGAAAGCGACAAGAGGTACAAATGTTGTATATTCAGTTTTTAGCAAAATTATCAAAACAAAGAAGGGAAAATGTATACTTTGTGAAATAAACAAGGAAACATTTTTACAAAATTGAGAATTTGTTGTGTTAAATTGAAAAACATAATTTAAATAACAAAAATTAAAAATTTTAAAAACCCCCGATATATCTAGAAAATATATGACATCTTCTAAACGGCTGGACCGATTTTCTTCAAACGTGGTTAAGAACCATCTCGATCAAGTCACCTTTCAAACAAAGAAAACTAAATCAAAATCGGTCCAGCCGTTTGGGCTGTACGTGGGCACGGACAGACACACAGATACACAGACACTCACTACAAACTTATAACACCCCTTTTTTTGGTCGGGGGTAGAGATCGACCGCAGGCGTTTTTTTTGGCCGAAGCCGAAGCCGAACTTCGGCTAAAATCCTAACCTTCGGCCAAAACCGAAGCCGAATGTTTTAAATTTTAAAAATGATACTTGTTTTATATGAATTAATTAAAAAGTTTGCTTTTTTGAGATCACTGAAATAGCTGTAATATATATTGGATACATAACAAGAAAAATAAAACTATTTTGCAATTTCTAGATTGCTTTTTCATATGATCACTCACAAGAACGTCCAAGTAAAAGAAAATAGAAAGCAACAGGGTTGTATTTCAAAGCAACCCTTTCAAAACGTTAAACACAATAGAAACTGTCGGCGAGCAACGACCAAAAATAATGTTATTTTTCAAGCTTGTAATGAAAAATATTCGGCTTCGGCTAATCGGCCGATTTTTGCCATAGGCCGAATGTTGGCCGATTACCAATTTTTGGCCGAGGGCCGAAGCCGAAGCCGATTAATCGGTCTGACTCTAGTCGGGGGTTAAAAAGATTATTACCATCAAAAAATAATTTTTTAAATAATTTCAGATTTCATTTTACGCATTTTCATTAAAATATATTGATTTTACATTTTACTTACACAAATTAAAATGAAAGAAGTCACAGTGACTGAGTGAGCGAGACCATCCGTAAACACAAATACTTTCCATGTCGTCACACCTCTGCAAATCGTCCTGTGTCTTACATATAAAGCGTGTGTTTTAAGTTTCAAGGTGTCACGTTGAACAAATTTGTAAAAAATTTTGACTAGGGGGCTCCACTAGACATGAACTTAGTATGGCTGTCATGTCGGACATGGATACCTCTCATGTCCATGTTTCGTCCATGTTCTGATATGGATGCCTGAACCTACATATGTCTGAGGGACAATTTTCGCCATGAGATTCGCCGTCCGCAACCATTTCCAATAGAAAGAAAAGAGAATAAATAAACAACTATTCATTGATATGCCTGAACATGAACATCGCACGTATTCACCACATTATAGAAGTTGATGAATTTTTCATGTCATGCTCAAGTCTATGGCTCGTGAAGAGTATGTTTCTGCATTTAAGAGCATTAAATATATATTGTGACAATTAAATAATGTGCGAACTGCCGATACTAATACCTTAGTGAAGGTCAACACGACAGAAACGCTTAAGAAAATATTCCAAATGGTATTGGATTATCATCGGCTGAAGGTACGTGAACTAGCTGAAATTATAGGCATTTCAAAAAGATCTGCACATCGCATAATGGCCGGAAATTTGAAGATGAGAAATTTGTGCGCAAGATACTTTCAGCGTCTAATCAGAATAGAATAAAAAGAGCGTCGTGAAGATGTTACAATATAGTTTTTGCGTCGATTTGTAACTGTGGATGAGCAATGGTTCCACCACCTTACACCTGAAACAAAGAAACAGTTAAGACACGCGACAGGAATGGGGGGGGCGTCTCCAAATAGGGCGAATAAACTTTAATCTGCAGGCAAGGTCATGTCGTCTTTTTTTTAGGACACCCATGGGATAACTTTTATTTATTATCTCGAAAAGTGTAATGGTAACATATTGCAGCGTTTAAGTAATAAAATATGTGAATAAGGCTGCATTTAGTAAAAAAGACAATGCACCAGTTCACAAAATCAATGAATTAAATTTCAAACTGCTTCATCATTTTGTTTGCTAGACTAACCTCTCTTGGAATATTTCCTATGTGCAAACTTGAAAAAATGGATCGATAGTAAAAGATTTGCGAACAATGAAGAAGTAAAGTCTGCAGTTGATGCGTATTTTAATGAGCTAGACCGTTCTTGCTTTAAAGACATAGCATCGAAGCTTTTGAATATCTTGGGAAATAAAGAAATTTTTTTCTTAATTTGTTCTTTTCTTTTTATTTTGCTTATATGCAATAACGCCTATGAAAATAATGTCCATTAAAAAATAAGAAATAACATCTATGGATATTCTATTAAAACTGAAGCCACTATTAGCCATATCGAGAGGAGAAAGTCCTTACAATCGGTCGAAGACCACTTTTCGACATACCCAGAGAAGAAAATCTTTAAGTCTTTGCCCAAGTTCACCAAGGCAGAATATCTTTAGTCACGGAAGCCACACTATTATTATGCAAAAATCCAATTTACTACGAGTGTGTCCATATTGTCAACAAATAGTAAAGAGTACTCTTAAAGTTTATCAATAAAGAAAAACTTAAAAATATATAAATTTTTTCCAAAAAAGGAAATAATGTCTAACGGAAAAGGAAATAATTTCCATGGAAGTTATTGCATGTAACATATTTTTTAAACGACTTCAAAAAAAGAGAGGTTATCAATCCGTTTGTATTTGTTATTTTATTTTCTTTTTGTTATCTTGCTTCCTAATCCCTCATCATTTTAGACAGATTTTAAAAACTTTTTAGGTTATACCTTCCATTTGGTCCCATTTAAAAAAAAGTGGGCGGGACACGCCTCGCCTCCTAATTTTTTAAACAAAACATTTGACTCTCGTAATGAGATAATCTAGAATTTCGAAAAGAGGCGGGGCCGCGCTCAATAAAACTTAATATTATACTTCATATGATTCTATTTGACTGAATCTTTGCAAAAGTTGTCACACACCCTGGGCTTAAAAAAAAAATACACAATCTTGCATTTGGCGACACCACGCCTATTAAATTTTAATTTTATATTTCGCGTGCTTGTACTTAATCTTAATTTTTACTAAACTTGGAAAGCATCTTGAGTTTTTCAAAATATACAATCTTGCATTAAAAAAAATATTTTTTTTTTGCAAAATAGCAGAGTTGTAAAAGAATGAAGCTTTCCTCTATCTCTTCCTTCACCACCTGTCTTCTCTATCACTATCCCTTTCCTAATGTAGGTAACACCTAGTAATAGTAGTAGGCATTAATTGCCTGAGTGGTACTTCTCTTTATAAAAAAAAATGGGTGGGGCCACGCCCATAAAAATTTAATATTATATTTCACGTTCTTCTACTTTATCGATTTTTACGAAACTTGGCACACACCTTTGACTCTGAAAATTACTTAGCTGTGTGTTCAAAAAAGTGGGCAGGGCTGCACCCATGAAAGTTTAATATTAAATTATATGTACTTCTACTTTTCCGATTCTCACGAAACTTGGCACAGTTTTGGCTCTCAGAATGTGATAATTTTGTACTCAAAAAAGCCTAAAATTATATTTCACATGATTCTATCTGATCCATTTTTACGGAACTTGGTACACACTTTGAGCTCTGAAAGTGACGCGATGTTGAATTTATAAAAAAGGGGGCGTACACTAATATTTGCCATATGGGCGTTACCACGGCCCTAAAAATATTAACTTGGCACTAAAAATTTGCAAAATAAAATAAACCGACTTCAAAAATAAGCCCTAAAAAGTTAAAAATAATTTAGATTCAAATAAATAAAATATTTCTATATGTGTTGTCTATAATGATATTTTAAAATTTTTGGTGCTGATTTTAGAAGTCGGGTTAATTTATTTTTAAAAAGTTTTATTCATGAATGTAATTATTTATATTAGATAAGATTCACGGAAACCTGCGAAGATACTAAAAGTTCAAAGACTACTACTTCATTTGCACTTTTCGCAATTTATGCAAAGAATGAAGCCTGAAAGTCAGAGTGTAGAAAAATATTGTTAATCTTCTAAGATGCTGATACGATATTAAAAAAAGATGTTCAGCAAATTCCTACGATTTTAAAAAAAAGTTTATTTTGTATTTTTTTTTTTTGGGTCATAGTGTGAAAGATATGGTGGGCCCTACAATCATCGAAAAAGGAAAAACCCCAGTTTAAACAATATTAGTATATTTTTGAGTTACATTGATTTTTATTCTTATTTTTCTATGTTACCAATCATTCCATTTAATTAAAATTTCAGCATAAATGTATATAATTCATTTAAATACTTTGCTTTCCAGGCTCGGAACAAAAGACAGATTATTTATTGCATTAATATCTATTGTTTTAAATTTTCTAAGGAAATTACGATTATATGCAAACTAAATATGTGTGTACGAGTATATCGTAATAAGCGTATGAGTGAAAATTTAAAATGTATGGAGTTGTACAACAATATCTGAAATTCTATGGGCTAAAAATGTGTTAAAAGATGTGGTGTACAAGCATGTATGGATGTATGTATGTACGTATGAATGTAGATATGTAAATGCGTAGGGTAAGGACATTTTTCTCAAAATTAACCCTTAGAGATCCATACATTTTCACTTGCTATAATATTACTTTTATATTCATGGTCTGCTAATGCTTATACGGCAAACAAATTTATCCCAAAGGTACTTTTTGTTTGAATTATTTCGCATAGGTAATGGAGTTGGACTATGGCATTTCTAAAAGCAAATTTTCAAAATTTACTGTTACATGCTAAGTATTTAACTAAACTTTGCAGCCCCAAAAGCTTAAGCATAAGCTATAACTATCCACAGCAATAAATCTAGTTGGCAAAACTTAATGGTTCACCATTGGTGCATTATAATGTTAGAATATGGTCGTTCCCATGTAACTATATATATTCTAATCACTTCATCTTAACTGCAATTGTCCGCGTTACTCAAAAATGTATATGTACATAGTATGTATTACTATTATTATTTTCATTTCATAAACAAATCTGAAACTAAATAAAACGGAGCCATGTTCTAAAGTTTTAGCCTAACTTTAACATTGATTTGAAGTGAATCAAAAACAAGTAAGAGTACTGTGTTCGTCTGTGCCGAATAGTATGTACCCTTCATCGACAAAAAAAAAATGAATTATTTACATCATTGGTGGGCGTTTCATTGCACAATTGCTTTCAGAGCATTCACGCGTGTTCTTACTTTCTTTCGGGCCTGTTCTGCAAATCACGACATGTCAAATCACGGTGAACAAATTGATAAAAGCTAAATCACAGCTTTTGTAAATTTCACGATTTATAGCGATGGAAGTTGCAATAAAATATTCTATTATACATGACAAAAACTTAAAATACCATAAAAATCCAGTAAAAAGTGAGTTATTAATAGTTTGTTTTTGAAATCACCGTGATTTGAACCACCGTGATTTTCAGAACAGGCCCGTTTAATGTAGTCGCCGGTGAGACAGCGATATTGGGCGGATGACTACATATTTTTTAAATTGTTTATTTTTCAAGAATATTTATCCAGCAAAGGCACTTGTTTCATTTCAAATTGATGATGATACACGATTAATTTTTTTTTATTAATAATGCACTTGGTAACATACAATGCCTTTTATGTTATCAAAGCTTTAAGGAAAATTAAAGGAAATAAGTTATTTAAAGACATGACGATGCTTTTCATAGCGATATGAATAAGTTTAATGATAAAAATAAATAAATAAAAATAAAATTTTTTTCAGATAAAAAGTTTCAATTAATATTTTAGCTGATTAAGCGTTTATTTTCCAGGTATCAAAATATATAAAGAATTTCTACATGCCATTATAAATAAACTAACTTTAGTTTACAAGTGTGAGAATTTAATAATTTGTCTGAGTATGTGCACGGTTAAAAATTAAACAAAATTAAGTTTTTATTTAGTTTAAAAAAATCAAAAAATATTTCATTACGCCTTCCTGGTAAAATAAACCAGTAATTTTTACTAATTAATTTTTTTAATGAACTTTCTTTTTTCTTAATTGAATCTGGTTTTTATTTTATTTATTTTTTTTTGTGAACATTGTAACTCTGCAATTTAAACTATTAAAAAAAATTGTTGTTTTATTTCATATGCATAAAATATTTCCAGGATATATAATGTAGCATTATATTTCAAACGCTTGGCTTTGTGTTTGCTGGGTAGCCCGGCCACTTTACTTATACTAATAAGTGCCCTTCACTGATTTACATATAACTATGTATACACTCTTTTACACACGCAAAGTTTACTTTGCAAAGTCTTAATTCAGCTGTGTGTGAAAGACAGAGGGAGGAATACTATCTGTTTCTATTTTTCTCCCAGCTGAATTAAGACTTTGCAAAGTAAACTTTCCGTGTCTAAAAGGGGTAATATCATTGACGGGCCTTTCTTTGCACAATTGTGTTGAGAACATTCACAGGTATTCTAATTCTCTTTCATTTAATCGTCGATAAGACAGCGACGAATGCACATGAGGCGGATGCTTGCATATTATTTCAAGAATATTTATCCAGCAAACACACGTGTGTTTCATTTCAAATTGATAATATGCGAAAAATAGTTTATTTGGTAACACTCAATGCCACTTATGCAAACAAGGATTTAAGGAAAAAAGTGAATATGTCATTTAAAAGACATTATGGTAGGGAAAGAGAAAAATTTTAAATAAAAATAAAAATTAAGTGAGACATTTTTAGATTTAATTGAACTATAGTTATTTCTGATTAAAATAAAAATATTTAATTTGAATATATCAAAAAATGGTTGCTATCAGTGAACCATGCCAAAGTAAGGTTTGGAAAAGTTTTTTTCAATTGACTGTTTACTTAAAAACTCTTTTATTTTCAATTAATATTTTAACTGTGTGGCCTTGTGTTTGGTGGGTAGCTCGTAACCTCAATAGTGACCTATGGATATTTTTTGACTAAAAAATTTTACTCAAAGATTTTATTTTCGATATGAGCAATATCCGCTGATGACGGTATTGTTCAGTAAGCAGTGAGTAAGCAATTTCAAAATTTTTCCATTTACACACTGTTGAAATATTAAGAAATTTCTTTCGATACCGAATGCCATAATTTAGTCTTTGGGAATATGCAGTAATCACTTTCAGACTTTTGTATTACATATTACTCAGAGCAGTCCAGCATTAATTGAAATCTAATAAAGAGAGGAATATTAAGAAAAAAGCCCTCATCAACTTCAATAGAGTGACGGGCAGGCAGCCTTATGCATTAAACACATTCGACACAGCAGGCTACGGGCTACAATCTGTCAAAAATAGAATACGCACATTCTTATGGTAACAATTATTTTAACGACAGCAGGCTACACGACTGCACGACCACCGTTGTAGCTGTCGCCAACTTTAAACTAATTTCTATTTCTCTGGCTACAATGAGCAAATGCAGTGTTACCAGTATAATACAAAATGGTGAATGAATGATATCGTACAATTATTTCATACTATTTACTAGAAACAATATCCAAAAATTGATGTAAAGAATAAATTGATTCATTATTGTACTTTTATGTGAAATAAGTACATTTTAAAAGAAAAATTAATTTTTATAAATGCAAAATATATGGAAGTGGCAATACTGAACTATGTACTTGTACTTGAATATCAGCTGCAGATGGTGCTGCTGCCGTCTCCAAAATAATTAAGTAGCTGGCTACGAGGCGACAAATGCTGCTAGCGGCATTTGAAGTCGTGTGTTCGTGTAGCCTGCTGTGGTGAATGTGTTTAATGCATTAAACCTTCAACTCTGCTCCGCCTGAAGCAAGAAAGTACCCTTAAATAGGGACATTACAGAATAGAAAAATCTACCAGGATGTTCCTGGCAAAACTGTATATAAAAGTGCTTCAGACAATGTATTCCTCACATACAACCCTAAATGGTTCCGAAAGTCGATATGTGCAAAGTGGGGGAACGTCAACTGCCTTGATTTTTATACCCGTCCCTCAGCTTCAGCTGTTAGAACTTTCTGTTTGAATAAAAAAAAATTTTTTACAGTGTTATTATTTGTAGTGACTGTATTACACGAACCGATCCTTAAATTTGTAATATGATTTCTTACACTCAAAAATTAAAATAAAACAAAAATTAACTAAATCTTAAGAAAATTTTCTAAATTTGAATTAAAAAAAGTTGTATCTCACTAAAGTCGATTTTACAGGATTTTTCTTATTTGTAGTAAATATTTCTTTTAAGTCAGTAAACATTTCTGTAAATCTAAGAAATTGTTTATATATTTTTATGACTATTTATCTGTTACTCTTATGTACTTATACTTAGAAACATGTAATTAAACTTGGAAAATTATTTTACTTTTAATTTAGAAAAAAAAACTTTTACTTAATAATATTATGTTTTTTTATGAGTGTAATAAATCGAAAATACGCTTTCACTGACATTTTTGATATTATTATCATATTCATACGAGTATATACGAGTATATAATCTTTCCGGGAAGTTTTCTTAACCGATTTTCTTTAATCATTAACATAAGTATGTTGGATAAATGTTGCATCAATGTACATTATTGGACCAACTTCAAGTCTTATTAAGAAGTAATTTTCTTTTAATTCTTTTATCAATTTACTTTAGCAGATACTGCACTCATCTCTTACTTAAACAAGTATGGGAACCAAAATCCCTGGAGTGAGCGCAAATGGCTCTATTCGTCAAAGGGTTAATTAATACAGTGGCATAGGTGGCACAACAGCATTGTTACGCAAATTTAGATTTTGTGTGTTAGTGTATATTCCCATCTTTCATTTATTATTTTTTTTATAAATTATATTATTATATGTACTTACTTCTATTGTTCATATTCATAAATTTCCTTTAATTTTTTTTTTCTAATTTCTTTAGAATTTTTGACAAAGTCCTTCTTATAACCATTTGTGCTTGCGTTAACAAAAACTCTTTTCACTAGTGACTTTTTCTACGTTTGTAAAAAAGCAAATATATGAAAGAAAGACTTTAATACTTTCGTACGTTCTTGTATTGTAAGTGAAAATGTTGTAAGCGTAACGAAATTGTAAGCTGTTGTTAATGCGTTTTACATCCTTTTTGATGTGAGATTTGTTTATCACGAAAGGGGTAAACAACCAAAATGTTTGAATTCTATTCAATTCTTTCAATAGCAAAGCAAGCACCCTTTCTCAAAATAATTTCTTTCTGCGATGTGATTTTTTCTTTTCGTTGGTAAATTAAATTTTCCTTTATGATTTTTGATACTTTTTCCATGGTTTATTAGTAGATCCCTTTGTCATCAATTTTAAATGCGTTTTTCGTAGTTGTTTGTTATTTCAATTGTTAAAAGAAGGCTTTCAAGAGATTTGCACTTGAAATATTTATTTGTTATGTACATGTACATTTGAAGGGATTGAACGAAAGCCTGTTTTAACGCTAGAGAAATTAATTTGAAAAGTCGTTGCCCCACAATTTAATTTATCAAAGTGCCGAGAGCAAGAATTAGTTATTTCAGGTTATACAATTATTGGAGTGTTACCTTATAAATCACATTTGAAAGAAAATTACATTTTATATATGTCTTTAAATATATCTTTTGTATATCTTTAAATAAATACATTTCTAGGATATATGATTTTTATTATATAATAACGTAAAAGAAAGTGTTAAGCTTAATTAAAGCAACACTTCTGAAAAACAAATCAAAAGTTAAATAGAGCGTTTTGTTTTACGACAATAGCATACGCGTAATTGGAAACAAAAACTTTCTAATTTTATATATAGTTAGAAAACTTTCTTGAATTATTGGGCAACTATAATGATATATCCACAATCACATATCTAAGCACTCAATTAAAATCGAGAGATTCCATTTTGTCTATTGCACACTCTCCACTTTTCTAAACTTCACAGAAATCGCTTGGGTTGGACAAGAATGAAATAAAATGTTGAATGTTAAAAGGCATGGTGGCACCTACTTTTTTTTTAAGAGAAGTTACACTCAGGCAATGAATACCTACTACTATTATTAGGTGTTACCTTCTTTAGGAAAGGGATAGTGATAGAGAAGACAAGTGGTGAAGGAAGAGATACAGGAAACCTTCATTATTTTACAACTCTGCTTTTTGCACATCTTTTTTTAATACGACAGTGTTGCAGCGCCTCTGGTGTCAATGAGGCGTGTTAAATTCTCAAAACTGTGTTATTGGTTAGTTTAACTCGCCGATGATCATGCTACACAATACCGGAGAAAGAGAGCGCTCTGATATTCCATTAGAATGAGTATCCGCTGAAGCCGGTGTGACTATGCCTTCATCACTTGAACTATCCTACAACAACTGATACAAATGGACATCAGAAAATGCATGGTTTTGTATTTAATGACTTGTTCGGTGACCGGGGCCGAACCTAGGACCTTCGGTTTTATAGTCAACGTGATAACTACTCCAGAAAAAACACCACCATCAAAGATCAAGATTGTACGAGCATTAAAATCAAATCCTAATGATCACACATATGGGTATGTTCTGTATTCCACGTGAAATGAAAAGTTGTGGAATACAGAACATACACGATGTAAAATATATTTAATTATAAAGGGAATGACCTCGCCCACTTTGCTAATTGTGAAGCATAATGTACAATTAGGGAATTTATTTCTTAAAAATAACATTCTCCAAATATAAACTTTCGCACTCTTTCAATCGATTAGTAAAAGTTTTTAAGAATGTTCGGCAAGTAGACTCCATGATGGCTGTCATTTCGAGGAGAAAATGTTCCTTTATAAGCGCCAAACAGGTCGGTTTACTGGCGTTGAAAATTAAGTTAGAGATAACCCCACAGTAAAAAATCCAAAGAGGTTAAATCTGGGCTACTTTTTGACTCATTTTGTACTGAGAAGCGCACTATATAAGTGATGCAAGACTTTAATATTGCAAAATCTATTACAAACTGGAGTTGCTAAATTACCAGTTTTGTAAGACCCTCGCCATCTAAAAAGCGCGGCCCGGCCCTCAGTAACGCTCCATAGTGATTAACTCCCAAGAGCCACCTACCAACTGATATATTCCGCACATGTTTATTGCGTTCACTCCAATGCTAATCAGAGATCTAAGCTTTCTTTTGAGTCAGTTTGTATACTGTCAGATTTCATTGGGCGTGTCCCCACTAGTGTTTAGGATTTCACGGACTTTTGCACTTCCCGGGAAACGGGAGTGAAAAAATAGTGTTCCCTGGAATGCCGGAAAAAGTTGATTTTCTAAATTATATAAAGTTATTTAACTGAAAATTGGCGAAATTTCGATTGTTCCTATTGTAAGTATTCTTAAAATTTAAAAATTTTTGGGGAAATTCAAGCAAATGGAGTTTATAGTTATTAAACAGTAAGAGATCATATAATAAGTAATTGAAGACTAAAATTTATTATAAGGCCTGCAAATAATTTTAGAATCTTATCAATAAGTAGTACAAGCAAGTTATAGTGCTATTTTCAGCTGCGCTGAATTTTACATACCCTGAGCCACAGTCTATCTAAATGTCTTTGATTTTTCATTTTACTTATCTTAAAACATTTCCTTCAGCTTAACTGGTATTTATACTTTTGAAATATGAGTGGCCCTGTGGTCGAGTGGATAGTGTGCAAGCCCGTCATACATGAGGTTGTCGATTCGAATTTTAAAAAATTTTCAGATCAAAAATAAAATTAAAAAAATGACATTGCATTTACAACAATAAAAAAATTTATAAGCGTTAATTGTTACAGTTAAATGTCGAAATTTTATTTATAAATAATTTATATTATTATACATCGAATAGGTCCCTATGGGACTGGTCCCTATCACTTGGGGACCGGTCACGTGACTAGTCTTGTACCAGTCCCATTTCCTCATTGATACTTTTACAAAGTAATTTTAAAAAATTTTAAATTTTATTTTTCGATGAATCCCATTTTTGCTTGAATGGGTACGTAAATAAGCAGAATTGTCGCATTTGAAGTGAGGAGGACTCACAAGCATTTGTCGAAACACCATTACATTCACAGGAAATTATTGTTTGGTGCGCTTTATGGGCTAGCGGAGTAATTGGCCCATATGTCCTTAAAAACGATGATGATCACAATGTTACTGTCAATGGTGAACGGTACAGGAACATGATTCGAAAATTTTTCGTACCTCAATTACGTGACATTAATCTTGCTGATGTGTGGTTCCAACAGCACGGAGTCATATGCCATACAGCGGGCGCTACAATTGGTTTACTCAAAGAATTCTTTTTGTCAAAAAAGGCCGACAATGCAAAGATCTGATAGATTCTGATTGTAAGGTAAGTTTCGTAACAACCGGTTAAAAAGAACCGCATGAAATATTATAATAAATTTTAATAGGCGTAACTCCGCCCATTTTTCCAACTTTCAAATTGTGTAATTACAATAACCAAAGGTGTTTTATAGGGCTCGCAGCAATCAAATAAGTAGAATATCATTCAATTAAATTAAAAGATAGTGGGGGTATCTCCGCCCACTATTTTTATAATGGGAAACTATACCCTCTCAGACAATAAAATAATTTTTACAATCGGTCTAAGCTGTAGGGATGTAACGAATACCAGTTTAGCAAATGCGAATGCGAAAACGAATAATACATTTTAATTTTTGCGAAAGCGAAAGCGAATGCGAAAGCGAATGCAAATATTACAATACGTTAAAAAAATCACATGGAAATAAATTGATCTAAGAACATGAAGTTGTGTTGTATACATAGATCTACTTGAGTCTTGAATTCAGCAAATACTTATTAATTTATTAGAAATAAAAATTGTTAAACTGAAAGATATATGAAATCATATTGAAATAAGTATAGATAATAATTAAAAATAAATTTACAGAATGTTAGGCAATCAACCCATTCGTACTTTCGCCGTAAGACCTTGAACTAAGTTCAACATTTCCTGTAAAATGCTACCAGAATACATATTAAGAAAAATTGGAATGAATTGTTCATGGAAACTTTTTCCAAAAGTAGTACTCTGTTCATCTTGGGAAAAACATATGAAATATATCTTCAACATTTTAAGTTTACATGCGAAATAATATGAGTGGAATAGTTAATATTTTTGCATTTAAAACTTTTTGAACGAAGTAATGATGTGCTTACCATTTCTCAAAAGTTCTAACAGACTATTCTGAAGTAGAAAATATTTTCGCGCAATTCAAACAATGCCTTTTCTTTTTCGAAAACTGGAAAATATTTCCAATATTTTTGTCTTTAGTATTCGCTTTATATATTCGCATACATTTTAGCGAATGCAAAAGCGAATGCAAATATCAAAAGTAAGCGAATTATTTGCGAATGCGAAAGCGAATGCGAACATTCGTTACATCCCTACTAAGCTGTATCCCAAAAAAAAAGATAGAAAAAGTTAATTTAAATCGGTTGAACTGTTTGGGAAATATCGTTGACGAAAATTTCGAGTTTTTTTTATTACTAAAAAAATCTATTTTCCAGCGCTTTGAGTTTGAAATTAGCACAAAGTATCCGCCGAGATGTCCTGCAAGCCAGGTATCCCTAGTAAATCAGACTGACCAAATCTTATTTTCTCTAATACAACCGTATTGTGTGTAATCTATAGCGCTTTGAAGCTCAATAAACTTGAACTAACGGTACTCATGTCATTAGCAGACACTATTGATGAAAATAATAGGCTGTTTCCTAGTATGTGCAATGCACATTGTGCATACATATATATTTTTTTTATTCACTTAAAACAAGTGCGTATTTTGTGTGTTAATGGCAAAAAAAAAATTTGTAAAAAGTTTTTGTACAAAAAACAAACAGAAATGTCGTTGATGTTATCGAGGATGTTGGTCGGATGTTAAAAGCAAGAGCAATTATTACACTCTAGATTGTCTCGAATGTTTTGTCGGTTGTTCTGGAACTAGTGTTGCCGGTTTATGAAAGCTCTTTTCTTTAGAATACAATAATGGCAGCAGCAACAGCAACAATCATGTAACTTTATACAATTACGATTAAAAAAATAAAATGAATGAAATACTTTAAGAAACTTAGTGAAGAGAAGATGTTAAGCACCATAGTTGGTAGATTTATTTGTCCCCCCCCCCCATATTTTTCACAAGAAGTAGTATGTATGTAGTCACACAATTAAAATTTGTGTTGTTTTGGTTCTTTTTTGCTTTTTTTGCTCTAACTTTCAGTAATAATCTTACTTATTTAAAAGCTGATGTCGTTTGAGTTTTTTTTTTTTTTTAGTTTTATGTTTTTGTTTTGTGCAGCGGTTTCCGGTATTATTATTTTTTTCTTTACTGCTGCTCTTAACCATTTTTATAATCGTTCGAAGGTTGCAATACCACATACTCATGCTTATGAATACAACATGTTCATGCGACTGGCTCAGCTCTTTATTTACATCAAAAGCCCGCATTCTTTTTCTTTTCGGTGAATTATAAAAAGCAGCAAAAAAAAAACGCAAGAATGTGAACTAATTATTCTAAAGGGCTTCACAGGGGTCTTTTGTTTTGTTTATAAACACGGTTTAGTTTTGTCAGTTTTTTGCTTCAGTGCATTTTTCTCATCTCCAACAGCTGATTGTCATTGCGGTGAATGTGTGTAAACAGCAGTTTAAAAACCAACCAGCAATCACATTTTACTATTGTTGTGTTAAATTACAGTGTTTTACAGGAGATGAAATTTTTTTGTTTTTGAAAATTTGTTTTTAAAAGTAGAGAGTTTAATAAAACCAGATATTTCAACAAAGATTTTTTTGCGCTAATGGCCTCATATAAAAAAATAAATCGCTTGCCTGATTTGAATATTTTTTTTTTCTTTTATTCACTTTAAGTTTGAAAAGTAAAAGAACCGGAAAAATCTTTAAGTAGTTCTGAAAATTAAAATGAAATAATTATAGTTATTTGGTATTGAAAATGACGTTTTCGCGATTGCCACGAAGTGATTATATACTGCCGAACCACCAGCCCGATTTCAAAAATTATTTCAGCACAATGTATAATATCCTGTTAAAGCGCCAAGAATATATATAGTTGTGGGACGTTAAGCGTCCATACCCAGAATATATTTATTATCGCTTTAACAGAGATATATTAAACAGTTTTTAGGGTTGCGTACTCTGAACTGATTTTAAACAAATTTAAAATAATAGATCTGCGCTTAGAATTGAAAAAAAACCGTATTTATTTATTCAAAACACAGACACATCTGTGTTTAAACACCACAAAAGCTTCATATTTTTTTCAGACTTGGATCAAGTCTGGCAGGGGAAAATATATTCCCTCCGAAATTTTCCAACCGGTTTTAAATAAACCGACTTCAGTGCAAAGATCTGATAGAACATTTTCGAAAAAACAAACAAACATAAATTTAAATCTGTTGGTTAAAAAGTACGTGCAATATAAAATTAAATTTTAATGGGCATGCCTCCGCCAAGTAGAACCATTTAAAATAAAATATAAAATTTTAATAGGCGTGACTCCTCCTATTTTTTTTAATGCAAGATTGTGTCTATTTTAGAGCTCAAGGTGTGTGATAAGTTTCGCAAAAATCAGTTAAGTAGAACCACGTGAAATAGAATAATAAATTTTAGTGGGCCTACACTAAGAAAAAAATTACGATCTAAATTTAAGAACAAAATTGTTAAATTTAGATTGCAGAAATCTTCAAATCTTCAATCTTGAAATTTGCTCAGTAAGATTAACGTTCTCAAATTTAAGCATAAATTCTTACTGCATATATCATAAAAAATATTTATGTTTTATAAGAGGTTTATTAAACAAATTTTGTATGGAAATTTGATTAATAATTTTTATTGGGAACTAGCTTAACCCGTTGTAATTCGCTACCCCTCCCCTCTCCGCAAAAAAAAAAATATATATACATATGGAATTGGTAGTGCAATATGAAAATTGGATTTTGCCACGCCCCTCCGCCCGCAGAACGAAAATAAAAAATCAGACTACACAGTGTCACCCGCCTGAATATTCTGAAGATTCCCTGAAAAATCGGCCCAGCCGTTTTGGAGTCCATACGTTACATACATACATACATACACACATCCTGTTTTATATACATATATAGACAAAATCTTGAATTCGAACTTAAAATGAGATTTTATTCAAGATTATAATCTTAAACGCGATCTTAAGAAAATATTAAGAATTTATTCTTGAATCAAACATTTTTGTATTTAACAGACTATTAAGATTAAAACGATTTGATATCGAGCGTAATATCTTGATTTTAGCACGCTTAGCTCTGCCAATTTTTCAAATTTAAAATCGTGTAATTACAAGAACCAAAGGTGTTTGCTAGGTTTCGCAGTATTCAAATAAGTAGAATATCATAAGATAAAAATAAAATTTGTGGGTGTGTACCCGCCCACCTTTACTACAATGGGACCAATTGGACAAAAAACAGAAAGAATTTTTACATTCATTTTAAAATGTATCGATAACGTCCTTTTTTTGAATTTTGTTAATAACTAGGCGAAAGGGGCAATTTCTGCCTCAGAATGTATCCAACATAGAAACATTCGCATCTCAAAGGACACACATGCTTTATATAATTCTTAAACGAGGTTCAAGAAAGCAGCAGCAGGGAATTTCCGCATCTCTGCAACTATCCAATCAACTTTTGTGAAATTCAAAATATTTAAAAGGACATACTACAGGCTTTATATGTTTTTTTAAACTAGGAATACGGAGAGGGTCAGGGGGAATTTCTGCCTCTCCGAAACTATCTAATCAATTTTAATGAAATTTAAAACATTGGAAAGACACAAGACTAGGATGGAGACGACGGTAGAAAGCCATTCCCACCTCTCAGAAACTAACCTACCAATTTTGATGAAACTTAAAATATGTGACAGCGCATAGAGAAAGGGATTTAAGGGTAAAAAAACATAAATTTTCACTTTTTTTTTTTTGATGTGGACAACGAATGAGACCGATCCCATGCCCCAAAAGGGTTCCCTCCCACGCGCGTTTTATAACACTGATGGTACACCAAAGATACACGTATTTAAATCTTTAAAATGGCTCTCCTGAACAAAACCGGTTTTTACCCTTAGGTCCCTTTCTATTTTGCGCGTCACATATAGAGAGATATACGTCTTTATATTTTAGGGCACACACGCTCCCTTATTGTGGCGTATTTCGACCACGACGTTTTTGTAATAGATTAAAAATTTTTCTTCCACCTGGGACCAAAATGTCATAGTGGAAGTCGAAATACGCCAACCACTTTAAGGGCCAAAATTTTCAGTTTTTACTATCTTTGGCCATTATGGCGATTATGATCTTTATATATTAAGGTGTCTTTGAAGCGATTTGAAAGACAAAAGAACTCATACGTTGACGAATTTTTTAAACTTAATACAGAACTAGAAGCCTGCAAAAAATACTCGTCTTAGTCAAAATAAAGCTTTTAAAGCTCTCTCGAAACAATTCGAATACTTATAAAAAAATGTGAATTCCATATGGGTATTATTACTTAACTAGAAGCCACTTTTCGTCTTCGTTTAACAATTTTCTTCCTAAGCTATACTGTGCAGTAGTAATTTCCATGCGTACTTGCATTTGTAATACATTGTTTGGCTTAAACACAAATAGTTGATGGAATGATATTATATTCTTATTCACAAAGAAATGCTTAAGGTTTCAGACGCTAAGGAGCAGCTCCACACATACACCAAGTATTTATATACTTCAGCTATTCTTTTATTTATTTTATTTATTTGTTTTTTTTTTATTAAAATACCTTTGAATTAGTGAGTGTAGTGTGTTTTTCCTACTGATGCATGTACATATTATTAAAGAAGTACTTGGAATTTGAGTATCTAGAAGAATATAATTATATTAAAAAGAATTTAATAAGAACTACAACAAAAGCTTAAAAAGAAAATAGAACTCACATTCAGCAATTACAAACTTAGTATATTGGCGTACATTCGCAGTTAAGGATTAGTGGAATTTCGCGCTATGTTGCACATTCAGTATTAAGATCTACTGCATTACATGCATTATTTAGTATACTACACTGTATGTACTCGTATGTACTCGTATGTTTATTCGTTCTAAGCAACAACTGCAAACTACAATGAATTAAAGAAAAACTATGCACGCATATATGTGTGTGCATATGTATGTATGTGTAGATGGGTGTAAGTGTATAAAACAGTAAGTACTAAGTAGTACTTAATATACACACTTAGACACAATGAGTTATTAATAGTAAGTCAGCCAAGCCAATTGAATTGCTGTTGTCATTATACAATATTAAGTGAATTAAGAAGGTAATCATATCAATTTGTAACATTCTAAGAACAAGTACGAAATGTTGATACATACAAGTATGCTACGAAAACAGTGAGACAGCTGAAGATTAGTTATGCTGAAGCTTATTATTTGATATGATGGAATTTATGGGTAAATTCCTCTTTCATTGAAAGAAAATACACATATTCGTTCGTATAAATCGTTGTTATAGTTACTTCAGACAACACTTTAAGACGGATGTATTAAAATGTTGAATGAAATTTAAGACAATAATTTGTAGTCTGTCTTTCTTTCTAGCTTTCTAAGATTTGAAGTCATCCGTTTAAATACCAAAAGCTTAACTACATAAATAATTCAATTCGAAGAAGCATGGACAGGCGGCAGATTGCTTTTACCATATTATACGGTATTGTTGTTGTATTGATGAGATTAACGAGTTTTTCGCTCAAGACCATAAAATCGGTCTTGGATTGGTGCACAACTCAGGAAAGATAATTCAACAGGACAATCTAATAGTCTTCATGCATAACACTCGGTAAAAATTTACATGAGTACCTACGAGGGCTACTATTTATATTTCGGGAAATGGCAACACTAGTAGCAATAGCGAAAATCTGGCAACATTATAATAAAGTTTAAGATTTTTAAGCATAAACGTATTCACAAAGTTTTGATGTACTAGTGCTATTTGTTTTCTTTACAGTGAGTTCAGAAAATCTATTTGAGAGAAAATTTTTGTTGGATTATTTTTCACAACTTTCGACGTGGATTAGCTCAACAAGAATGTATCGATGAAGTCAGTTCTTTGCATGGCGATAAAGTACCATGAAAAATCACTGTATATTGCTGGTCATAGTTCGTCCAAAATCGGTTGTTGTGCCACAAAACTTAGATGCAGTGCGTGAACTGATAATGCAAGATCGTCATGTGACATATTGTGAAATAGAGGCATCCCTGCGCATTACCTTCCATTCAATGCATTCGATTTTGCATGAACACTTGGTTGTAACAAAAATTTTTTCTCGTTTCATACTCCATAATTTATCAATCACTCAAAAATAGGCTCGCGTCAAGTGGTGTAAGGAAATTATTCAAAAGTTCAACCGTGGTGCTTCACAAGATTTGTATAAAATCGTTACAAGTGACGAATTATGAATATATGCTTATGAACCGGAATCGACCTTGTGAGAATTCCAAGACAAGCTAAATCCCACAAAATTTGTTCGTGGAAGTAGCACAGCGAAGCAATGGGTCATGTGGTCACTGTTTCACTTGAGCAACGTAGAACTGTCAATTCTGAGTGGTACACGACCATTTAATTGCCGGAAGTCTTCGGAAAAATTCGTAAAACTAAGCCCCAAAGTCGAATCATTCTTCATCATGACAATGCTAGCTCTCAAATATCTCGTCAAACAAGTGAAGTTTTGAGCAGTCAAAACATCGAATTGATGACTCATCCTCCGTACAGTCTTGACTTGGCGCCCATTCACTAATTCTTGTTCCCGAATATCAAAGGAAAGATGCGCGGTCAACGATTTACGAGCCCCAAAAAAGCAGTTGAAGCGTTCAAAACCATGTTTTGGAGGTGTCTCCAGAGAAATGGAAAAACTGCTATGACCAATGGATTAAACGAATGCAAAAATGCATTGATCATCAAGGAGAATATTTCAAGAACAAAATATCCATTTTCATTTAAAAATTTTTGTTATAATTTGCTATTCTCGAAATATAAATAGTAGCCATTGTATTGTGGTATCGCAGACGATGCAGCTCTTTCTAACAAATTAGAATTAGCAGAAACTCATCATGCACTGAAGTAGTGCACAATTTGCACTTTTAAGATATTCGACATTCCTTGATTCACTAAGCATATCTTAAGCTTTTGAAAGGAACTCGATATAGAAACGTCTCGGATATAGCCTGCTTCTCGGCCTTAAAGCATATTAGACTTATATTTTTGATGCAAAAGAGGTATGCCTAATTCTACACATTAGCCCAATTCACGATGCAAGACCATTTGCACAAGTCTGTGAATTGGGCTATTGAGCTATGCTCATACTTAATGTTTTGTTATTTAAGGAAAGACTTAAAATCATAGAAACCATAAAAACACTCAACATAGGATCTTAGATTCCCAGCAAAAAATTAGACCTTACCATCAGAACTACTTGTCATACGAGTGTAATGACTTAATTCTCTGATTGCCAAATTTCATTACTCGTTTACATAACATTTAAAAATATTATGTAGAAGTTGATTGATGAGAAATATGATTCTGTTAGTTTTAATAGATTACGCCTTGTTAAAATCATTAACTTGGTAATTCAGTAGGGAAGAGCTTCCACCAAAAATGCTTAATTCGTAACTGGATTAATTTTTTTTTTTAATTTTTTGCTGGGTTTCACTAAAAGTCTCACTACCTCTGCCTTAAAAAAGTTACCTGCAGTATGAAGATACACATATTATTTCAGGACTTGGATTACCACTAAATGACCTAATAAGTTTAGTTAAAACTTTGGGTTGATTTTCGGATGAAACAGCTTCCAAATAAGCGCTAAAAGTTATATTATGCACGACAAAGGCCAAATGGCCACAGTGATACTGTTTCAAGTCAAACTATCTTAATAAACTAACTCAAGCTAAGCGAATCTTATTTTGGACAGTGGTTTACCAGCTCTGTTCGCATGTAAACTATTGCCTACGGTGTTGTCTGAGATCTAGGACTCATTAACTCATTAGGCGAGTTATGGAATTTTTTAACAGTCCTTCAGACTGGCACTTAATTTGTACAGGTTATTGTAGCTTCTACGGAAGCATTTTTAGCACCTACTAATATCATTAGATTTCTAACCTAACCAAGCCGATCCTAAGCTACTACAACCCAACGTAAGCTAACCTAGCCTAGCTTATTCTAACCGAATGTAAGCTTGCCTCAACTAACTAAACCTAACGTAATATAAGTCAACCTAACCCAACCTCTCATTACTTAACCTTATTTAGCTTAATATAACATAGCCTAGCCAAACTTAATTTAATTTAACCTAACCTAACTTAACTTAATCCAAAATAGCTTAGCCTAACCTAAACCAATCTAATATAGCTTAACCTCACTCAACCAAACTTACACTAACTAACCTAACCTAACTTAATCTAACCAAGCTTAACATGACCTAAGCCAACCTATTGTAATTTAACACAACCTTAAATGACTTAATCTAATCTAACCTAATGCAACTCAACTGAAACAATGTAACATAACGCAAACCAAACTAACCGAACACAACCTAACTCAAAAAAAGACAATTCTAACCTAAATTAAACCAACCTAGATCGGACTAATGTAACCAAAACTAACCTCATCTAACTTAACCTGACATAGTCTTACTCAACCTAACCCAACTTAACCTAAGCTAACCTAGTCCATCCTACCGTAACCAAACTCAATGTAGCCAAAACTAATGCATAAAGCTTGTAACGCAGTTTATTTTCCATCTGGGGTATGACTCAGTCTACCCAGGATCTAGTCAAAAATCTGCTTACTTTGAATAGTATGCAGATGTTGTTATACACAATCACTTTTATATACGAACTCACGATTTCTAACGTCTACACTATTAAAAAGTGAAGAGTATGAAGTATATTTGAGAGGTGATATTATGTCTGGTTAATTCAAGAAGTACAATTAATACGAATATAAGTGCATGCAGCTAACTACAGCAAGCACGAAGTAAATTCGGAAGACTTCGTATTCGGCTAGTTTACGAAATAATATTACTACGAAATATAAAGTAAATTCTGCAGACTTTATATTCGGCTACCATGCAGCTAACTACAACGAGCACGAAGTAAATTAGGGAGACTTCGTATTCGGCTACTCTATGAAATAATATTAGTAATACGGGTAATAATAGAAGGTAAATTCAGTAGACCTTACGATCGCTAAAATACGGTTTATCTATGGGTTAACTACTAAGAACATGAATCGGTAAAGCTTTCGGACGACACTTTTAAGTGGATTGCTTATAGTTGTCGTTCGTGCGGCATCGGCAGTTGTTGATTATTGTGTACAAACGTTGATTACTTATGCCAACTAAAATATGATCTGAGTGAGAAGTATACCTTGCGTTGGCATGTTGTGGCTCGGTTTCAATCAGTGATGGTGTCTGCCTGTGTGTGTATGTCGTGCTTTGTTCAGGTATACGGTAAAAGGTACGTGCAATTTCACTACGGTAAAAGGTACGTGCATTTGCAATTTTTATTGAATAAGAGTATAAGTGTACAATTACTTGTAATGTCACGTTACAAGCTTTAACTAACTTAAGCTATTCATCGCTCTGTGGATAGCGGTGAAATCCTGTTGTTGTGTAAGTTTTAAGCCTCCTGCTACGCAATACAACTGTATTGTACAATCACAATACAAAAACGATTGTAGTACGGAAACTAAGAAACATTAGCTAAAGCATAAGCTACAAGTTAATATTCCCTTGTCACAATTTAGACTTTGTCCATAGTCACCTTATAATACCTGAAGTATTCATATCAAGAAAAGAGAATGGAAGCCGTTTTCGCTTCTTTCCAACAAACTCAAGACTTTGCAAAATAAACTTTGCGTGTGTCAAAAGTGAATGCAGTGGTAGAGTGGCTACATGGCATAACATTTGTATAGTACTTTTGTTCCAAAATCCAAATGTGATACTTGTAGGCGAAGCAGACACATTTCCATAGGCGTGCCATCATAGTCATATAAGCACGTGGCTCTCTACATGCTATTTACTAGTTAAAGGCTTTAGTCATTTGTATTAGATTTGTTATAAAACTTAAAATAAGAGAACAATTTCATAGAATAATATCTGTTTCAGTATAACCGGATACATAACCGCGGATACTACTCGTGTCTTGCCATAGAAAGAGTGGTGATTTAGTTTTATGCCTTTCACTATATGTGAGAAACCTGCAGTGATGAAGATGATAATTACAATTATTTTCTGAAACATAGTCGCACTGAAATCGCATATACTGTCTTAAGATCACGTGTAAGTGCATGAGTTTTATAATCAATATTAAGCACCAGTCACGTGTGATTTAAAAAGAAATACATAAAATGTAACGTGCACACCTCTAATGTAAAACGAAATAGTCTTTTCGTTCGAAACTATTTTTGATTAAGATAAAAGATATAGAATTTCCTTACCAACAGGTTGCGATTTCATTACGATTTCTCTTTTATCCGTAGGGTACGAAAATACTTACATAAATTTTATTATTAAGTTATTTATTTTAACACTAAACTTGAATATTATCGCACCTAAAAAATCGTTAATTAATAAACAAAATCTTGACACACCCACACTTTTTTTTTAGAAACACACTAATAATAACAACAATAATGAAGACGAGAAATTCATAAAAACAAAGACGACAAAAAATGAAAAGCAAGGAGAAGAAACACATTCATATGTATATATTGTAGTTCAGGGATGGCAAAGTTGATAGATATTATAAAAAATATTGCAAAGATACTCTTCTTCTTACTTTTGTATATTCTCTCTAAGGTTATGTTACTTTAGGTTGAAAGGGCAGGCTCATTTTCGAGGTGGTTCAGTTTGTTCTATTAGGTCGGTACTATTCGGAAATCCTAAGGGCAGTCATGAGTTCATAAGTATTATTCCAGAGGACTCGCTACCTCGTTGAGCCACCCAGACTCTCCAAGGAATGTTTCGAGTTATTCACAGCGGCTGATGATAACTTCTTCTAATATTTTATTATACCTTAATTATTTTACCAAACTAATACCATATATTTGAGATTGCAGGATACCTGCCATCTGGAGAGAAACTTCACATTAAAGTTTTCCCCTATAGAAACCTTCACCGTGCTAATCTCCCTTTTCGGAACTCTATAAACCTAGGATAAGTACGCCATTTACACATATTTTCTCTCAGAAATATGTGTAGAGAATAACTTTTAAAAATATTTTTCAATGTGCAGTAGAGTTGTGCTTATCAACTCTTTACCGCTCTTTTCAGCTCACTTTACTCAAGTATTTCACTCATTTGTCATTAAATAGTTTATCAAGGATTAAGAAGGAAAGGTCCAAAACACAAGCATAAAAGGAGATAGATTTATATAGCGTGTGCGTGCGTATCGTCAGACATTACAAAATAAGGCAGATAAAGTGTAAACCATAAATAAAAACCAAATAGTTTTAATGTAGAGAATGCGTCAATAAATAATATATGACTGAGCTCAGTATATTGAACGGATCACAGCGCTCGGTGAAGTGAATCGTTCAATTGTAATAGTTCGTTCATGAGCAATACAACTCTAATGATCAGTCATCAATTCATAGATTCATAGATAGAAGATTTACCGGATCTCAATTTGCAAAGAGCTTTTGTTGGGGTTGGGTTTGACCTATTTAGAATTATCATTTTCCAAAAAACATTTTATAAATTTCTTAAGTAAGGCATCTCACGAAACTAATAGTAGAATAGAAATTATATGATTGATAAAAAGCTGCCGTAATCAAGTTGATTCCTCTAAGCCAGCTACGTCCAAGCACATATATGAATCTTAAATCAACATGGAATAAAGTTATATATTTCAAAAAGAAAAATTTTCTTTGAAGATTGCTGTTAACAACCTTGAATATTTTTTAGATACACACTAAATATATACCATCATGATTTAAACTTTAATTCAACATGATTTAATATGCTTTCAAATCAAAATTTTTGCATGGTAATTTTACATTGGTATATTTTTCCTATGTGCAGGATTCTTCTGTTCTTTAAAAGTACCAATTAAGTTTAAACTATATTGACACTCGAGACTAAATGCGTATTTAATTATTTAGAAGATCTAAACCTTGCTCCATATAATTGGATGTACATATAGGGTTCCATTACTTCCTAGGGATCACCCCGCTATTTTCTTTAAGACACCTAGGAAATTTGTGACTATCTATGGCTTACGCACATAATAATCTTATCAAAGGATACACACAACAGGTGCAAAGGTGCCAGACAAGTGGCAATTCATATTCAAGAGCATGGCGTTGGCTGAAGTAGTTCGCTCGTTAACTACAAAACAGAAAATCGGAGACACCAGTCTCCGATAGTCATAAAATAACATAATCTGGTTCGTATATGGCAATATTAATTCAGCATCTTTTGAGTTTATGGAACAGAGATGAATAAGAAGATAATGAAATGGGAAGTCATCATATTTTTCTCTCTCGGCAATAAATTCAAAAGTTACTCAACTAAAATTGCAGCGGCTACTAATCTTAATGTGACAGAATCATCATTGGAGTAAAATAATCAATAATATGGCTAATATATGGGTCTGTTCTGCAAATCACAACATGTCAAATCACTGTGATTTCAAAACATTTATGATAACTAAATCATTGCGTTTGAAAATGGCATGGTTTGTAGCATTGGAAATTTGAATAAAATATTATATTATAAACTTAAAATACATTAAAAATCCACTAAAAAGTCAGCTATTAATAATTCGTTTTGAAATCACGTGATTTAAAATCAAAAAGATTTATTCTATCTCATTCTTCTTCACATGTCTTCTCTTCCAATAACGTTTTACTACGGAAGGCAACATCTATTAATAATAGTAGGCATTCATTGTCTGAGAGTTACTTACATTAAAGAATGTTATTGAAGGCGAAGAAGTTATTTCTTATCTCGCCCGTCAGTCGGCGCCAAGGGCATTGAAGGAGCATATTGCCAGATTGAAACATGTGGGTGATTGTAAGAGGGCACTCAATGGCATGATAAAAATATATGGTGTAAGACAATGCCACTCTCACGCTGAAGGTCAGTATCATACCGACGGGTTAGAGATATTGGGATCAATGTCACGTGGCGCAATGGGAGAGATTTCGTTGAAAGCTCCGAAAAGCTTATATTTTAATACTCGTATTACCGAACTTAATAACCTCGCTTTAAGAGGAAATAATATATATTAGAGAGAACTGCATTGTTTTGTTAACGTTATGTCCTAAGCTTAAGCCAGCAAGTTCGGAATGTATATAAAAGGTTTAAAAGAGTTCTTTTAAGCGTTTAAACAAGTAACACGGTCAGAATAAGAGCCAGTAGTTTGGATGGTGACACCTCTGACTTCAGCAAGCAATTCAAGGATGAATATAAGCGGAAAACAGTTCAACATATTACTACAACGTAACAGACTGAGGAGTAGCTTACACGAGAGACTAAGAACATTACGAGGGCGGTTCGGAAACTTCTTAGCCTATCAATGAAAGAGAATAGTTAGTTTTTAACCGACTTCAAAAAAAGAAGGAGGTTAACAATTCGTCACTATTTTTTTTTTTTTTTTTTTTTTAGGTGTGTAGGTCCATAACTCGGTGCATTTTAGACCGATTGTAAAAATTTTTTTGTTGTCTGAGAGGGTATAGCTTCCCATTGGTCCCATTTGAAAAAAAGTGGGCGGAATCACGCCCACAATTTTTTAAATTTGATTTATTGATCTTCTACTTATTTGATTGCTGCGAAACCTAGCAAACATCTTTGGTCCTTGTAATTAAAAAATTCTTGAGTTGAAAAAATGGGCGGGGCTACGCCCATTCAAATGTATTATAACATTACAAGTGGTTCTACTTAACCGATTTTTACAAAACTTAGCACACACCTTGAACTCTAAAATAGACAAAATTTTCGTTTAAAAAAATGGGCGGGGTTACGCCCATTAACATTTTATATTATATTTCACAGGGTTCTATTTCACCGAATTTTACGAAACTTGGCACACACCCTAAACTTTAATCAACGCACAAAATTGCGTTAAAAAAGTGGGCGGGGCACGCCTATTAAACTTTAGTATAATATTTCATGTGCTTGTATTTAACCAATATTGACGAAACTTGGCACACCCTAAGCTTTAATAAAGCCAAAAAATTGCGTTAAAAAAAGTGGGCGGGGTCACGCCTACAATTTTTTAAATTTGATTTTGTAATCTTCTACTCATTTGATTGCTGGGAAACCTAGCAAACATCTTTGGTTTTTGTAATTACAAAATTTTTAAGTTAAAAAAATGGGTGGGGCTACGCCCATTAAAATGTATTATAACATTACACGTGGTTCTACTTAACCGATTTTTACGAAACTTAGCACACACCTTGAACTCTTAAAAATACACAATCTTGTTTTAAAAAAAGGGGCGTAGCCACGCCCCATAAAATTTAACACTTAATTTCACGTGCTTTTACTTCATCGATTTTTACGAAACTGGACCATATTTCCAAATAAAGAAAGATACTTACAAATAAATTTTTTTTTAATTGACCAGAGTTTAAAAGTATTCACTAAAAAGTAAAAATAAAACTTTTTAAAAAAAAAATTAAACCGACTTCAAAAATAAGCACTAAAAAGCAACAAATAATATAGATCTAGTTAAATAAAAGATTTTTATGTGTGTTACCTACAGTGCCGTTTGAAGTTGGTGCCAGTATTACTGGTACTAAGCACATAGGAACATGCCCGGTAAAAAAACTGCAAGTAATTTTTATGTACATATGTATGTGCTTAGTTACCAATGTTGCTGGCACCAACTTCAAACGGCACTGTAGGTAACACACATAAAAATCTTTTATTTAACTAGATCTATATTATTTGTTGCTTTTTAGTGCTTATTTTTGAAGTCGGTTTAATTTTTTTTTTTTAAAGTTTTATTCAAAAATATTTTTATTTTTCTATATAATCTCCTGAAACTTCAATACACTTAGTCCAACGCTTTTCTAGCAATTCTATCCCTTGATTAAAATAGTTTTCCTCAAGGTCTTCAAAATAGTGGTTTACAACTCTAATTGCATCTTCAGTTGAGGTAAAACGGTTGCCAGCAAGGAATTTTTTTAGATTTGGGAACAGGTAAAAGTCACTGGGAGCCAAATCAGGAGAATAAGGTGGATGGTCAAGAATCTCGTACTTTAATTCGTTGATTTTAGCCATTGTTAAAACACTCTTGTGCGCTGGTGCGTTGTCTTGATGAAAAATTATTTTTTTGTGTTGTAAGCCAGGACGTTTTTCTTGAATTTGTACATTTAATTGATCCAAAAGGTTGCAATAGTACTCTGAATTTATTGTTTTACCCTTTTGCAGATAGTCAATCAATAAAATACCTTTGAAGTCCCAAAAAACCGTTGCCATAACCTTACCAGCCGATTGAATTGTTTTTGCACTTACTCCAGCTTCAGTCCATTGTTTGGATTGTTCTTTTGTCTCTGGAGTATAGTGGTGGATCCATGTCTCATCAACAGTTATGAAACGACGCTTAAAATCCATTTTATTTCGCTTAAAACGATCCAAACAAGCTTGAGAAATGTTCATTCTTATGCGTTTTTGGTCGACTGTTAACAAATGCGGCACCCATCTTGCAGAAAGCTTTTTCATCTGTAGTTCTTCATGCAAAATTAAATGGACTCGATCATTTGAGATGCCCATGATATTAGCTATTTCACGCACTTTTATTCGTCGATCATTTAATACCATATCATGCAGTTTGGCTACAATTTCTGTTGTTGTTGCTGTTTTTGGACGTCCACTACGTGGTTCATCTTCAATGCTTGTACGGCCACGTTTAAATTCAGCAACCCAATTTTTTACTGTTGCATATGAAGGAGCACTTTCACCTAACACATTCACCATATCATTATGAATTTCTTGTCCCGATAAACCTTTTTTATGTAAATATTTAATGAAACCACGCATTTCAAATTTTTCCATTGTTAAAAAATCACGGATGCGTCTTTTGTGAACACCTATTTCTATATGAAGAAGTTGCCAGATCGAAACAAAATTTAACATGTGTTCATAGCAGAGATGGAAGTTTCCAAAACACTTAACTTTTTTCTGTTTATAACGCGCTTTTTGTGCTAAGCTAAGAAGTTTCCGAACCGCCCTCGTAAAGGTTTTCAACTCAAGGTTATCAGCGGTATGATTAAAGAAACCGGATGGATCAAAGACGGATTACGTGTACCTGAATTTTGCTTTCGTTTATGTAAGTAGGAGCGTGTTGTAACAGAAAGGACTCACAATGGGCTCTAAGGCTTTCCAAGTGATAATGTTTGTATACTGCTATTCCAATACGCTTACCAGTCAGTTCGAATTCATTTTGATATACAATGTGTAATAAATATATTTAGGTATTTATACCTCAATACTTTATTGGAATCAATTTACAACATTAATCTTCTTTTGAGACAGCTCGTATTTTATTTAATTACTGAAGCGATATTTTGAACAATTTGATTAATGAATTTCCTCACTGCTAATATTCAAATTCATATGTTGACACACTTGAAATTGTCTACAATATTTACTGCCTCAAGCATAATCAATATATTTAATTTATAAAAGTCTGCAAGCAATAATTTATCTCATAAAACAAACATTTCTAAAATTTCCACCTCAAAAGAGGAGGAGGTTCTATAAACCAGTTGGTAAGTAATTCAATTTAATATATGTAAGTATATTGACATAAATACACATTTGTATGTTAGTCTGTGTCACTTAACTTAGAAGTTGATTAGGCGTCAATTTGCTTCATTTTATTGATTGATAAAAATCAAATTTAGTTGATAACAACCAGTTCGAACCAGCTAAAGTGGTGTCGCGTTGACACACAAAAGCCGTATAACGTGTTGTTTTAATTGTCTCATTGGCACAATCGATCAATTTGCTGGATAAAAAAAGAAAAACCTATTTAGCATGAAGTAATAAATAAGAGATATGCTTCGCTGATTACTACTTCAAGTGTTTTAGAAATAAAGTATAGGGGAAGTATTCGATGTATAAAGTGCAGGCTATGAATGAGTTATTTGTGGCTTCAAAATAAAATAAGCCGCCGCATAATTTTAAAGATTAACAGGAAACTTGTTTAACAAATAATTCTATATATTGAAGGGACATTATTGTCATGTCAAAAAATGATTGTTTCTTTTTTTGGGAAAGTCGTATTATTCTATCGACTTTAAAAACAGAAACTTGTTCGGTTGTTTGTTGCTTCGAAACTCTGATTTGAAATTTCTTTTCTGCTTCTGAAAATGTAAGCTATCGATTCCGATTCTTTTATACAGAAAAGTGAGTGGAGGCACAAATTTAATTTTATATTTTTAATGATTCTGTCCCACCGAATGCTACAAAACTTTGCATTATTAGATGACACAATGTTGCACTAAAACAAGTGTTCGAGGCTCTTTAATTAATTCAATGCTGCCCGTATGTCCTCGATAACTTCACGAATTCCATCTTTAAGGTCTTGAAGCAATTGTGGGCAATTGTCATATACCTTTTATCCTTCACGTAGCTCAAAAGATAGTCTAAATGTGTTGAATTACAAGAATTTGGTGGCCAGTTCTACACGGCTTCACAAGAAATAACACGGTCAGGAAACTATTCACTCAAAAAAGCGTATTGGTACGTAGTGTCGTCGTTTACATAAAAATCTTCCAATTCCGGCTATACAGAATTATTAATCAATGGGAAATTCTAAATATCAACGAGAAATGGACAAACAGAGATACAGAGTAGACCCCCTAGGTTTTGAACTCTGGGCTGCAGCAATAAATATTTCCAGTTCCTCTTGAGCCATTAAACTAGTTGGATTCTTCACATCACTAATTTGTTCCAACAGCACCAATTTTTCTATCAGTTTGGGAATTTTTTGCCGAGAAGTAGCGAACTGTGACCAACACATTTTCACAATTATTGTGGTGAATTTTAAAAATGTCAATACGTTGTTAAATCGTATATCGTTCCAGGTTTACTAGTTTCATCTGTCAGGTAATTGCAGCTTCAGGCGGGCTATTTTTTACCTATGTTTCTTATTTTTCTAAAGAAAAGTAACAGTCAGGCAATGAATGCCTACTACTATTAATAGTTGTTACCTTCTTTAGGAAAGGGATAGTGATAGAGAAGACAGGTAGTGAAGGAAGAGATAGAGAGAGGAAAGCTTCACCCTGTTTTTGCACGTTTTTAATAATGCAGTGTTGCAGCGCCTCTGGTGTCAATGAGGTGTGTTAAATTTTAATGCTTTGTTTAGTAGCCATTTTATTGGTTATTTTACTTCGCCAATGATTCTACTACCAAAAACTGACGAAGGAGGGCTCTCTGATGTTACATTAGGATTTGTATCTGCTGAAGTCGGTATAGTTCAGTGACCTGTAACTATGCCTTCATCACTTGAACTTCCCTACAACAACTGATACAAAGAACACTAATGCACATCAGAAAAATGCGAGGTATTGTTATTTAATGACTGTCGGGCTCGAACTCAGTACCTTCGGTTTTATAGTCAACGTGCTAACTGTTTGACCCAACGCCATCTTGTAATAATACCGGATTATTGCCACGCCCAATTAGTTTAAACATTATATATCATATACTTTCTAAAAACTTTGCGCACATACTAGGTTCTTGCAATGATACAATTTTTAGGTAAGAAAAATAACCAATTGTGATTCTGAAAGGATGAACTGTGTTGCCAGTTTCAACAACTTCAGCGCAAAAAAAAATTGGAAGCAAAGGAAGCGACTTAAAAAGAAAAAGTTAGAAATAAAGAAGTCGTTAAAAAAATAGATTCATCTTTAGTTTTAATTTCTGAAATTTTAATTTATGTAAATATAAAGGAATGTATGTGAATAGATAATGGGTTCATAGCAAGGTTGGCAAACGGTATCGTAAAAATACCGATACCGATTCAAATACCGCTATAATTAGATACCGGTATCGTTACCGATACCGAAATCCATTTCGGTTAGAAAATACCGGTATCCAGACTACCGTTTACGTCTATACCGGTACGTACCGGTATACCGATTCCGGCCAAAACATAAATGATAAGTGAGTTGTAGTTGCCAAATTTTTATTATGTATTACAACTTTTTACACCATGAGACATTTTGGTTTTTATTTCGACCATTGCATTCGTTTTGCTTTACTATTCCAGAAGCCAACCAATCCCATTTGTCAGCCAATATTATTGCCACGTTTATAAAATATAGAATCTCAAGAAAAAAGAGCAAAGTCAGAACTAAAAATATTTAAAATGTTTTGTAATAGATACTATGGTTTCATTTTCTTTGTCACTGCCCTGGACTTGCAGGAAAGAGAATGGCCACAATGGGCGCTCTTGAATTCAGGGAACTTTCTGACGTTGCTAGTGTTGAACTTCAACGTATTAGTAGATTTATACTGAGCTATGGATGGTTCGACGGTGGGGACTCCGCATAAGCAGAGTCTACGTGGCATCACAATGGACCAAAACGGTCTAAGTGAGTCCGGCTTTCTGACTGCCACCTCTACCTAACCCAACCTAACCATGGTTTCAAAAAACATAGCATATATAAGAACCTTTGTTTTTCGAGCATTTATTCGAAGACAACTAAAATTAGTATTTATTCAGAATACCAAAAGTTAAGTTGTTTCAGTTTCAATCCAACTTAGTTGAGCTGTAAACCATAATATGGGCAAAAATTGCAAAAATATATATCAATTAACTTTCTTTCTTTGGCTTAGAGAAAAAACTTCTAAACTTTTATATTTGAAGTTAAAGATTCCTCTCTTGAGGTGAAGAAATGTGCCTGCTTTAAATTTTTAAATGTTAATTGTACAAGAAGATTGTTTTCTTTGTTTTTAAGTTGGCTGAAAGAATATTATTTATTCTTTGAATTGAAATATTCCAATGCTCGTTTCCTCTGAATTTGGCGAGAAAGTTATAAACAATATGGGTCCAGTACAAAAATATTGCCTAAGAATGTGTCCAAAGTATAAAAGTGTAGAAAAAAACGCACAAAAT
Organism: Tachina lurida; assembly: GCA_944452675.1. Classification (NCBI taxonomy): domain Eukaryota; kingdom Metazoa; phylum Arthropoda; class Insecta; order Diptera; family Tachinidae; genus Tachina; species Tachina lurida. The sequence goes on along the minus strand of OX101754.1, from coordinate 35,444,980 downwards.
TATATTTGGTGAAAAATACGGACATATATTTGAAATTTACTGAAACAAGATATACATATGTACATATATGGTTCAAAAGGCCTTAGTCTCTTCTTTCTGTAAACGTTTATAAATTTAAAATCGGTTGATATTTAACTTAGTTAGAGGTTGATAAGTGCCTACGGGTACGAAAAAGCGGGTTTTTACCCGTAAAGTTGAGAAAAATTTTCAGTGCAATTGGTTATTTCGCGTGAAAAATTTGACATGTACTAAATGTAGCCCAACTCGCGGTTGTTTTAATAAATTTCTCGCATTTTTTTGCTTGTAAGTATGCAACATTTCATACCAAATACATACTTTTATATGTAGTTTGACAGCATTTCGCACGAAATTGTGAACAGAGTACCAGGCTTAACTCAAGATGTTTGAAAAATTTTTATACTCGACAATACCTAGCAGAAAAATACCCTCATACCTAAATAAGAGCGGCAAGCGTCGCGTTAGTATCAGGGTACGCATTTTCAGTACAATCAAATAATATTTTTGCATTTAAATGTACTGAAAATGCGTACTTTGCTGCTAACGCAACGCTTACCACTCTTATTTAGGTATGAGGGATAGTAACACTTCGCAGGTATTTCGATTTCATTAAAAATTTGTCACACAGTATAATTTATCAGTATAGACTTTATATATGTAAAGTTTGAACTGCAGTCTCCTTGTTTCACTTTTTTAATAAATCATTGTTTAGTAATAGTATAAAATCATATATAGAAACAAATAAGTTTATATGCTTTTATACATACATACATATGTTAATATAAAAGTACTCCCTTTTGAAGTAATTTAATAAAAAAAAGTTTTTTTGCTATGCTCACTGCCTGAAATAATAAATTTGTCAGTAATATCGGTATACCGGTATTATAAACTCGATAACGGTATGTACCGGTAATACCGATACCGAAATAAAAAAAATACCGATACCGCTACCGATACCGAAATTTAAAAAATAATTGTACCGGTAGCAATACCGATACCGTTATTTGTTTCGGTTTCCAACCTTGGTTCATAGGGATAAAATATATTTGATTTTAACACAAATATAACTTCACAACTAATAACTATTCCTAAAATTATAAACTAGAGCACATAAATTGAGAAATTACATTGCGAAAAAGATATGATTCAATAGGGAGCTCAAAACTATTTACAGGGTGGCCCAGAATGGCCGAAGTGGTTTGAATTCCTTATAACTTTATTATAATTTTTTTATTATTTTTCTTTTCAGTACTTTGTAGGGAAGACTTGGGAAATTTAAAATGGAACAGTACACAATTCAACAATGATATCTAACATTAGTAATGGAAATGACAGCATCGTGTTCATTTTCAAAAAAAAATATAAGCTAATTATCCTTTTCGACGAAACACCGCACCAAACGGTTCACTTAACTGGATGTAATTCTCGCTGCTTAACTACTCTAGGATTTTCCGTAGCCCATATTCTACAGTTTTGCCCACTAACGAACCTATTTAATTGGAAATGAGCTTCGTTGCTCATAATTAAGTTATGAATAAGATCACGATTTTCTTCTGCTTTTTGACGAAAATAATTTGCATAATCAAGTCGTTGCTGGTAATCTGACGGTTTCAGTTGTTGGACAAATTCCCCAAGTTTTCTTTACAAAATACTGAAAAGAAAAATAATAAAAAGTTACAAGGAATTCAAACAACTTCGGCCATTCTGGGACACCCTGTACATTGCATAAGAACGAGCAGAAAAAGCGTTGAAAAATTTTTTATGTATTTTGTTTTTTTAATTTATATTTTTTCCTACACAATTTGTCAACGCTTAGCGTTTTCTTTTTTACAAAACTTGGCCCTAAGTCCGCTTTGACAAAATTAACAAATATTTAAATATAAAGTTGGATTTGAAATAAAAGTTCCATAATTTTATATAACTTTCTAACTGTAAGTCAAGGTTAGGTTAGGTTAGCAAGGACATTATGTAACGTACATCAACTCGGAGACCCGATCGGGTCCATTGTGATTCTTTTGGTTTTTTACCCGTAATAAAATTTGCTCCATTGCATCCAGAAAACCTCCGCTAGATACCATTAAGCCACTCAATCCCCATAATGAAGCCTCGGATATCCTCTAAGTTTGCATTTTGCGATATCACAAATGCTGTCATGAAAACGTCTGCTGAGCCACCTAAGCCTATGGCGTTGCAGCTTCGTCAAGTGACATATAATATGCTGGATGGTATCGTAGGATATCTACATAAATCTGGAGAGCCAGTTTCGCAACTGATGGTCCTCGCTCTAACCGTGCAGTGACCAGTCAATGCGCCTATAAATACTCCCAGCACCTTCTTATTAAAATTCAGCAGTTTGGACCTTCCTAAGTCAAGTTTTGGTCACATTGCGCTAGAGACTATACAATCTGTCCTGCTGCACCGTGAACGATTGACCCTGTTTACCTTCCAATTACTGAGTTCCCTAAAAACAATGACCCATCGGTAATTTAACTGATCTGTCACACATTCCCTTATCTAACCCCGATCCCATTCGTGCCAACTCATCGGCAATTTGATTGCCCTCAATATTGCAGTAACTCGACATATTCTGACACTATATTTGTCAATTTGTTCGATTTAATATTGTGTCTCTTCAAAGCTTTTAACGGTAGCTGGTTGTCGAGATTGCCTCCTTGCTTTCAGCCATAACCAGCTCCGTGGTAGTCTGAGATAACTACAAATGTCCATCCCCAGATATAGACACAAGCTTCCATACCTTCCCCAACCATAAGTCAAATTCTTGTGAATTTAAAAACGACTAGACTTGGATCGTACTCATTCAGTAGATCGTTTTTAGCACAAATCAATGATCAAATCTATTTAAGTTGAAATCTATTTAAGTTGAATGGATTTGATAAAAAATTTCCAGTCTAAAAACTATATACATACATATCGCACTTGATCAACAAGAGGGTATTCATCAACATTTTTAAAATTTCACTTCAATCCACTGTAAAAATTTCAACGTATTCCAATTTAGTCCATAACAAATAAAAACTTTATAAAATTCCATTCTATTTTTTACATATTTTTTTTTAATATTTATTTTCACAATTTCCAATTACTAAATTTCTCTAAGTTTTCCTGCGCAGCTGCTTTAATCAAAAAATCATTAAAAATACTTTTAAATTAAAATATATTCTGTAGACACACAAAATTAAAGTATGTATTCTTAAATAATAAAAGGCATTAAATTAATACAACATGAGAACAAAACACAAAGTGAATTGGCATGACTTAAGAAAAGAACTCCAATTTTTATTAAAAGCACTCAAATGAAGGGGAACCAAATTAACATATAATTTAATCTCTTTTGTAATGTTATTGTGGCTGATTAAAAGATTAACGAAATATATGTATGCGTGTATATAAAAACTTCAGCAACAACAAAAATTAATGCATAAATTAAACATATTAAGATGTTAATAAATTCAGCACATTTTAAATGGGCTCTCACTAAACCGTTTAATTTAAAAATATTAAATACTCACATATATATTTATATACATACGAGAGCAGTCGCAAAACTAGCCGACATGTATCTGCATTCAGTAACTTTTATAACGATAATCGTATCGCTACAATATATCGAGATGTGTACTCGTTTTCGGTAACGATAATATGCTTCTATCATTTATTTTTAACGGTACTGTACATCGGTGTTTTATTCGCCATTTTATTGTATGTCAGTCATGTGGCATCCCTGTATACAAAATGTCCAAAAAAAAGAAGCGAAAGGCACGAAGAAGAATTAAAAAAAAGCGAATTAAATTTGAGCTTGTTATTTTACTTTGTTTACTTCAACCAACAGCGAATATCGTTAAAATAGCAAATACTGAATAGCGAAGTCGATAAATTTTCGTTATATGTATGTATATCGAGCCTTGTTTTCGATTTTATCGTAAACGATATGTTAACGAAAATAGACTTTTCTATTGAAATTAAATGGCAAAATAACAAGTTCAAATTCACTTCGCTTTTCTTTAATTCTTCTTCGTGCTTTTCGCTTCTTTTTTTATATTTTGTATGCAGTGATGCCACATGCTGTACAATAAAATGGCGAGTAAGACACAGATGTACATTACCGTAAAAAAGGAATTGCAGAATCACATTATTGTTACCGGCAACGAGAAATATTACGATAAATATTACGATTTTCGGTTGGCAGTTACTGAATGCAGGTACTGACGTATAGATGGCGGCAGTAAACTAAAAATAAAACACTTTGTTGGGATGTGGCAACCTTATAACTTTCACGGCACCACGTTTTTTTAAGCCATCGAAAATAAATGATTTCAGTAAACTTGTAAACATCGAACAATTGGTCGTTTTTTTTAAATAAAGAGAAGTAACAGTCAGGCAATGAATGCCTACTACTATTAGAGAAGACAGGAAGTGAGGGAAGAGATAGAGGAAAGTTTCATTCTTTTACAACTCTGCTTTTTGCACGTTTTTGTTTTATAATGTAGGTTTGCAGCGCCTCTGCTGTTAAATGAGGCGTATTAGAATTTTTGAAGCTGTGTTTAGTAGCCATTTTATTGGTTATTTTACTTTGCCGATGATTCTGCTACACAGCGAAGGAGGGCGCTCTAATGTTACATAAGGATTAGTATCTGCTGAAGTCGGTATAGTTCAGTGACCAGTGAATATGCCTTCATCACTTGAACTTTCCTACAACTGATATAAAGGAAAATTTTGGAGTTGTTATTTAATGACTGTTGGATATCCGGGTCGAACGCAAGACCTCCGGTTTTGTAGTAAACGTACTAACTACTTCAGCCAACGCCACCCTCAATGTAATTCATGTTATTTTATATGGAATGTAACATTGTGCAAATCTGAGCCGCGGCTTCCCTGTGTGACATCCATCCGAAATATCCAGTTCCATCAGCTTCAGTTGAGATGACCAAGCCCTCTTACTTAGACTTAGAGGCTAGCACCGCTACCACTCAGCCACAGGGACACCCTGTTATGTCCCATTTTTTTAAGTTTACATATTTTCCATATCTTTTGAAAGACATAAAGAGAGTTGCGCACAGAACAGTTACAGAATTAAAATACTTCACAAGAATTATTGCAGTAGAATTTTTACATAAGAGCAATTCAAATACCAGTTCAACATAACAACAAGTTCGGGAAGTTCATTCCTTTTATAGCAGGTTTATAACAGATTTGGATGTATGCTATAAAAATTCCGTTACAGGTTAATTTTTTCTTTTGGTCTCTTCTGTCAGATTAAGTTGTTGGGACCTTGCTATTTCGGAAGGAAGTTGGTTTAGTTGCAATTTACGCATGATGTTGAGGTATGTACCAACACAACCAAATTTTTATGATATACAAAGATAACAGAGAATGACAAGTATAACTTTAAGTACTCTTTGAGTATTGACCGCCAAACAATTATGAATGCGTAAAGCTAAAAGTAAAAAAACATGCTCATATATATCAACAAACGTATTAATTTTAAACCCAATACGTATAACTATCAACAACCTACAACTATTCTTATGAATTGAATAGGCTAAAGTTCGTAACGCTTTTTAAAGCCAAATTACATGTGATAATTATTAATGAACAAATAACATCAAAGTTAGTTGTAAATATTCTGACAACAACACATAGTTGAACGGAACAGCCAGCCGTTTTCGAAGGCCACTAAACCTTCCTCATCAGCGTTCTTCTGTGTTTTGGTCCACTGTGTGTGGTGTCAGTTGATGTAGATGTCTGCCTTATATACGTAACTTTATTGCAAATGGAATATGTGAATTGGTTTGATTCATTGCATTTCAATTTGCTAATGTGTTTCGTAATGTATACGCAAGTTACCATCTATATATATACCATCTTCTATATATATTACCATCTTCTATATATATTACAACAGTCTTACCATTGTCGTTTTGTTCCTTACTAACTATACACATGTTTGTTAATTTGCTCATTTTTGTTCTACTTAAGACAAACTTTTTTGGTTTGTTACTATTAAGTATATTTTTTATTTTTAATTTTTGCCACAAGCCAATGACTATTAATTAGTTAATTTAATTATTATTTTTCGAACTGTATTTGTTTCTATATTCTTATGAATTGAATAGGCTAAAGTTCGTAACGCTTTTTAAAGCCAAATTACATGTGATAATTATTAATGAACAAATAACATCAAAGTTAGTTGTAAATATTCTGACAACAACACATAGTTGAACGGAACAGCCAGCCGTTTTCGAAGGCCACTAAACCTTCCTCATCAGCGTTCTTCTGTGTTTTGGTCCACTGTGTGTGGTGTCAGTTGATGTAGATGTCTGCCTTATATACGTAACTTTATTGCAAATGGAATATGTGAATTGGTTTGATTCATTGCATTTCAATTTGCTAATGTGTTTCGTAATGTATACGCAAGTTACCATCTATATATATACCATCTTCTATATATATTACCATCTTCTATATATATTACAACAGTCTTACCATTGTCGTTTTGTTCCTTACTAACTATACACATGTTTGTTAATTTGCTCATTTTTGTTCTACTTAAGACAAACTTTTTTGGTTTGTTACTATTAAGTATATTTTTTATTTTTAATTTTTGCCACAAGCCAATGACTATTAATTAGTTAATTTAATTATTATTTTTCGAACTGTATTTGTTTCTATATTCTTATGAATTGAATAGGCTAAAGTTCGTAACGCTTTTTAAAGCCAAATTACATGTGATAATTATTAATGAACAAATAACATCAAAGTTAGTTGTAAATATTCTGACAACAACACATAGTTGAACGGAACAGCCAGCCGTTTTCGAAGGCCACTAAACCTTCCTCATCAGCGTTCTTCTGTGTTTTGGTCCACTGTGTGTGGTGTCAGTTGATGTAGATGTCTGCCTTATATACGTAACTTTATTGCAAATGGAATATGTGAATTGGTTTGATTCATTGCATTTCAATTTGCTAATGTGTTTCGTAATGTATACGCAAGTTACCATCTATATATATACCATCTTCTATATATATTACCATCTTCTATATATATTACAACAGTCTTACCATTGTCGTTTTGTTCCTTACTAACTATACACATGTTTGTTAATTTGCTCATTTTTGTTCTACTTAAGACAAACTTTTTTGGTTTGTTACTATTAAGTATATTTTTTATTTTTAATTTTTGCCACAAGCCAATGACTATTAATTAGTTAATTTAATTATTATTTTTCGAACTGTATTTGTTTCTATATTCTTATGAATTGAATAGGCTAAAGTTCGTAACGCTTTTTAAAGCCAAATTACATGTGATAATTATTAATGAACAAATAACATCAAAGTTAGTTGTAAATATTCTGACAACAACACATAGTTGAACGGAACAGCCAGCCGTTTTCGAAGGCCACTAAACCTTCCTCATCAGCGTTCTTCTGTGTTTTGGTCCACTGTGTGTGGTGTCAGTTGATGTAGATGTCTGCCTTATATACGTAACTTTATTGCAAATGGAATATGTGAATTGGTTTGATTCATTGCATTTCAATTTGCTAATGTGTTTCGTAATGTATACGCAAGTTACCATCTATATATATACCATCTTCTATATATATTACCATCTTCTATATATATTACAACAGTCTTACCATTGTCGTTTTGTTCCTTACTAACTATACACATGTTTGTTAATTTGCTCATTTTTGTTCTACTTAAGACAAACTTTTTTGGTTTGTTACTATTAAGTATATTTTTTATTTTTAATTTTTGCCACAAGCCAATGACTATTAATTAGTTAATTTAATTATTATTTTTCGAACTGTATTTGTTTCTATATTCTTATGAATTGAATAGGCTAAAGTTCGTAACGCTTTTTAAAGCCAAATTACATGTGATAATTATTAATGAACAAATAACATCAAAGTTAGTTGTAAATATTCTGACAACAACACATAGTTGAACGGAACAGCCAGCCGTTTTCGAAGGCCACTAAACCTTCCTCATCAGCGTTCTTCTGTGTTTTGGTCCACTACAACTATGTTTATATAAATTTTTTAAATTAGGCAGCACAAAAGACATCAACTAAAATGTGATATATAAAATGCAATCACACGCATGAGTATAAAAATACTCTGACTACTAATCGCCTACACATGCGTATATACAGGGCTTTTTTTATTTAAACACACATACAAAGCATGCTCTAACAGCAACACACATACTAACATATTTTCCGTTCCATTTTTTTATACACAAATGATTGTATATGGTGGCGAATGATGTATAAATACCCCGATTATCAGGGTATTTTTTGTCCGATTAAATATCCATAGCCTGAGTGTAAACATACTCAGACTGTAAGTATGGAGAAGAGTCAATGCGTTTGATGCGAATGTGGCTTTTTAATTTCACTTGTAGCGTATTTCAGTTTTTTGCATAAATGAAGTAGAGATGATCTTGTATGTTGGAATCGGCTATAGTCATAACTGTTTGAGAGAAAATATGGGTCAGTACGAACTGTTTGCAGTTACTAATATTAAGACTATTTACTTATGTACATTTTTTTATTACTCATTGTCATTCTCATATTTTCACAAAAAAAATTTTCTTAGAAAAGTTTTTGTTGAATACAAAAATTTAATTTTTTTCTTACTACATACATCTCATCTGGATTTTATTTTTGCTACACCACATATGTATAGGGTGGCTGATGAAAGCCGCTACCAAAAAAAAATTGAATCCTCCGAGCAGATGGACCATAATGAGACTTGTAAACAATTTTGCCGAGCATGGGACAGTCAACAGAAGACCTTACCATCGAAACCCTTCAGTTCGAACGGAGGAAACAATCGCTGCTGTAGCTGCTTCCATACAAAACAATCCACGTATTTCGACAAGAAGCTCATCTGCTCAAATGGGTATAAGCAGACAGTCATTACAGTCAATTATGCACAAAGATTTGGACTTATTCCCATATAAAATTCAAATGGCCAACAAACTGAACGCTGCAGACTTGCCGATTCGCTTGGAATTTTGCCAGAAGATGCTTCAAATGGTGGAAGAGGATGGAAACATGTTGAACTGTCTTTTCATGTCTGACGAGGCCCATTTCGATTTAAACGGCAACATAAACAAACAAAATTGTCGAATATGGAGTGCTTCCAACCCACAGATACTCCATGAGACGGAATTGCATCCACTTCGTGTCACAGTGTGGTGTGCAGTTTCATCACGCTGCATTGTCGGGCCCTACTTCTTCGAAGAAAACGATCACACCGTTACGGTTACTGGAGACCGTTACTTGAGCAGGTTGAGAGAGTTTTTCTATCCAGAATTACGCCGAATGAGAATTTCTTTCAACTCTGTGTGGTTTCAGCAAGATGGTGCAGCTCCTCACATAGCCCAACCTGTTATGACAGAATTGCGACGAAAATTTCCCAATAAGCTGATATCCAGAAACTCCACATTCCGTTGGCCACCCAGGTCGCCTGACCTTACTGCACCTGACTTTTTCTTGTGGGGTTATTGCAAACAGGAAGTCTACAAAGCAAAACCAACAAATTTGAATGAACTAAGGCAATCCATTCGAGAAACAATTGCGGCTATTCCTGTCTCAACTCTACAAGCAGTAACTTTTTGGTAAGATGCCGCACATGCATCAACGAGCATTTAAAACTAATTAAGCTATATTTAATAAAATTGAATGAGCTTTAACATGAATAAAAGAAAAATGAATTCCATACACTGAAAAAAAATTATTTGAGTTTCTTAATGTAGCAAAATTCATCAGCCACCCTGTATGTATGTATATGTACTTTAAGTGTTAGTAATTTTAATCATTCCTTTTTTTTTTTTTTTTTTTGATGTCAAATTGTAAAAATTATAAAATTCAACCGAGCAGAACAAATATCATTTATAACAAAACAAAAGTAAATTTTGAAAACTAAAACCCAGCTTAACTCTATCTAAACTTTAGACTCTAAAGAAACAAGAGGACAGGTACAATTAACGCTACAAACTAAATGTATTAAGTGTACAATTATGAAAAAATATATTGAATTTGTTGATGTTGTTTCTAAACAATGCGCAACTGTCATGAGTAAACAGAATTTATGATTGAGGTTTAAAATGAAAACAAAAGCATCCAATCCACAAAATACGACAACAAATAATATAATAATACCAAGTCATTATATTTATACAAAATTCAATAAGATCGTGAATAGTTTACCTGTTGTTAAGCCTGCACTACACTACGCTATCCCGCGCTCTCTCTCTCTCTCTCTCTCTCTATCATTATGCCACTGTCAAACCGTGCAACAAGTGTGTCTGTCTATCTTATTGTGCGCATTTTCAAAATAAAAGTGTCAATATTCATTAATTGTAAACAACACAAATATTGCAAACATACTACATATCGCTCATTTAGTTCAATAGTGTCATAACTCAAAAAATGAGTTTTTTGAGAGTTAATTATGCGGAATAATGCGTAATTTTGTATTTTATCTTGTGTAAACATTTCATATAAATAAATCGCTTGTACCATCACCTCCTGCGAGAAGAATATTTTTTCATGTCTTCGCTGAGTTGTATGCAAATTGTAAACTAAAGCTGAAGGTCCGTACCATCCGTTCAATACGTAGTTATGTTTTAAGCTGAAGGTCCATACCATCCGTTCAATGCGTAGTTGCGTTTTATGCATGTTTCAAAAAGTAGAATCAAGGTAATTGTGTGTGGCAAGTTACAGAAGAAAACGCAAAGAACGATAGACGCATAGGACGGATAAAGTAGGTTTAAGCTGAAGGTCCATACCATCCGTTCAATGCGTAGTTGCGTTTTATTCATGTTTCAAAAAGTAGAATCAAGGTAATTGTGTGTGGCAAGTTACAGAAGAAAACGACGATAGACGCATAGGACGGATAAAGTAGGTTTAAGCTGAAGGTCCATACCATCCGTTAAATGCGTAGTTGCGTTTTATGCATGTGTCAAAAAGTAGAATCAAAGTAATTGTGTGTGGCAAGTTAAGGCCGGAGCACAATGAATCCGTCATGCGTTAAACTTCTCCTTTTCCAACTGACAGCTAAGTTGAAATACATGGTTTCTTATGAGATCGGTTACATTCAGTACGTGTCCGTCAACGCAAAGTACAAAATTTGGTCAACTTTTAACTTTTTGCATATGTTGAGTAGTTTGACAGATATTGGTTGGTTTTTTGGTATGTTCTGATTTAGATTTTTGTGTTTTGTGGCAGCAAAAATAAAATGAAAAAAAAATAAACCAAATAAATACAAAAAGTTGAATTTAATAAATAAAATGGAGAATCGACCTATAGAAGCTGTTCAAATGCTTCCGTCAATAAAGTACTCATTGTGCCAACCTTCTCTGCCGTTACGTTAATGTCAATTGAAAAATGCGAAGTTTAACGTATGACGCAAACGCAAAGAATGTATAGACGCAGAGGACGGATAAAGTAGGTTTAAGCTGAAGATCCATACCATCCGTTCAATGCGTAGTTGCGTTTTGTGCATGTGTCAAAAAGTAGAACCAAGGTATTTGTATGTGGCAGGTTACAGAAAAAAACGCAAAGAACGTATATACGCATAGGACGGATATAGTAGGTTTACTTTCTACTTTTGTATCCGTTGCATGCATCATGCTCTTTTTTATGGCCAAATGTTCGTGTTGAATTTAGAATCGGAGAGAACGTACAGAAACGCATACAACGCATATGCAAAGAACGGATGATATGGACCTTCAGCTTTAAAACGCGTTATTTGCAAACCTGGTTTTTTTTCAGTTGTGACACTATTGAAGAAAATGAGCGATATGTATGTATTTTCTTTTGACTTGAAAAGGGAAAGAAAACAATTAAGGAATCCCGAATGATTGTTAACAATTTGCACTGACAAGCTTAAGCATTTTATAACTCTCGAAAGGCGTTGTTTTCTACCTGCTTCTGTTCTTCTACTTTCGCCGTTTAGATAATTAATTATACTTTACTCGTACCTTTTACAGATTGGTGATCAAATCAGAAAATAAATAAAAAATTATAATGAAATAAAAAGAAACACACTTTATTGTTAAACCAGACCATTGTTTACAAAATCGCTTTTTATACCCAAGATAGGTATTGTCTTTACAATTTGAAAAGATTAATTTTTTTTGTTAAAAATAAGGAGAATCAGTCTTTTTTTGTGAAATGAATACCTACCATGCGATCAATATAATTATACAGCTATACATACATATGTACATACACGTATATATCTATTTATGTACATTTTACATACATATTGTCACCTTAAATGCAAACGGACGTAACTACACTCTTTTATTTTTTACAGGAGAAACAAAAACGTTACAAAATCAATAATAATGAAGTATTTTTGAAAACGTTCTTCCTTTTTATATACATATGTATATTTAAGCTTTTATGTTAGTTACGTTCCTTGCAACAAAAAATAGATGCATTCGTTATTACGTCCGTTTGAAATTCATTAATACAGTCGTCATTTTTGATCGCAATAGCTTGTCTGCGGAAAACGCCCAGGCTGTATGGCGGGAATCGTACCCACGACCTCTGGACTGAGAGACTAGCATCGCTACTACTCGAATTTTTGTGTAGTTACGTCCGTGTGCATTTTAGGTGACGATATGTACTTACATACGTACATATTTATGCTTATATGCTTTGTATTTAGTCGTCTAACAAAAAGCCATGATGAAGCATTTCCACAGAGTTTTTGTTAATGGATTGAGCTGTGTTTTGGTTGTATGAGTTTTCATAAAAATTAATCAACATGATTTGTGTGACACCACCATGTTTCTCGTCTTCTCCTCAACCAGAATGGAATTGTTAAAAAAAAAACAAGTCTATTTACTAATAGAGTTTGGATGATAATACGAGAGCAGTTCCAAAACTAAAGCGAATCGATTTTTCGTGGATTAACTCTTTGCTCCGTTGTATTTTTTATGTTTCTAAGAAATTTTTATAGAGAATAGTTTGGAATTACAGAAAACAGAAGCAGGACTGTTCTGTTTTATTGTCAAAGTGATTTCAAATCGCACAAAAAATATTGAAATCATGTGATTTAAAACAGGTTGGTGCCAGTCAGGTTATGGAAGTCTACATTTACATATTTATGCGTTTGCTTATTATTGTTTTTGTCACCGACTGAATCTAACTTTTTTTAACTTTTCAGTGTCCATTTAAAATTTTTAAGAGCGTGGTTACGCCCACTTTTTTAAATACTAGTGGTTCCACCCACTTTTCTAAATGCAAGATTTCCCAATTTTTACAGCTTGAGCTCGTTCATTGGATCTATACTGCAATAGTACGTCCAATTGTCATGCATGGCATCATCGTATGGTGGCCGTCCCTGTATACTTGCATCCCTGTATACAACCAGTGCTCTTCGCACTACTCCTACGGATGTACTGGGAATGCTCCTTCATCTACTAAATACAATTGGACCTAGTAGGGAAGGAGATGACAACGTCCTCGGCAATACGTCTTCGATGTACATCTCTGTGGAACGGAAATAGAACCGGTCACTGTAGAATACTCGATGATGAAGTTAGGGGATGGAGGATTGACCAAACCTCCCTGCTCTACTACACGAACGTCTTTATAAAACCTGGATACCATACACAGAATTGTGGATTAATGGAAATCCTGGTAGAAGAAAAAGTGTTGATTTTTATACGGACGGCTCCAAAATACATGAAGGTGTGGTTTATGGAGTCTTCTCGAAGGCTTTAAGTCTTCGTATTGCTAGGCTACTTCCGGATCACTGCAGTGTGTTTCAGGCAGAGATCCTTGCTATAAGAGAAGTTGCGGATTGGTTGAGAGTGAATGTCACTTCAACGACCTTGATTAAGATATACACCGATAGTCGAGCAGCTATTATGGCCCTCGAATCCCCGCTTCTAAGAACAACAGCAGCCCTCGACTGCCGATCATCTCTAAATGAGATGGCAGAGCAGTTTTATATTAGGATCATCTGGATCCCGGGGCATGGAGGCTTTCAGGGGAACTCTAGGGCTGATAGCTTGCTAGAATTGGGACAATCTTACAGGTTCCACAGGATTTGGAATGCGCAAAACAGAGGATAAAACATATAGAAGGTGGGTCACAAGATATGATTGCGTGATCACAAGGCAGTTATGGACTCACATAAATAAGGAAGGTATGGATTACTTAATTTCGAAGAATATGAAACAAATCTCGATTCTAGTGTACGTGTTAATCGGGCACTGTCTCATAGGTAGGCATGCACAAAGACTAAATATTGAACACAATGATTTTTGTCGTAGCTGCCAGGATATCGATGAAGAGGAAAGCATAGAGCACCCTACCTAACCTACAGCTTGAGCTGTGTGTCAAGTTTCCTAAGAATCGGTCAACTAGAACAAACTGAAATGGAATACAGTAGAATCTCGGAAAAGTTATTTCGTGTAAGAGTTAATCGATCGGATAAATTTCAACTCTCACCTGCAGCTCTAAAAATTTTACTTTTCATTTAACTTCTTTGAGCGTAAAAATATTTTATTGCTACAAGCTATTCTTATAAAACAGTAGAATCTCGATAAAGTTAACGCGCGTAAAAGTCAATCGCTCGGATAAGTTAACCGAATTTCAACTCATCATTTAACTTCTCTGAGCGTAAGAATTTTTTACTGCCACAAGCGTGGAATAAGAAAAAATAGTGACAAAATAGTGACTGCTTACGGGGATGCAGGCTGAAAAGTTCAATTGTTAATATGGAACATGGGTGAAAATGTTGACGTCATCACTGATGACACTAAAAATTGGAACAAGGATCAAACTACGGAATATAATGATGATTTGGAAGTGTGCGCCAACAAGTAAACTTCTCGAAAGCTGTTGAAAGCATCAATAACTTGATGAAATGGTTTGAAAATTATAACGAGGGAAATCAGGTGGCAGACATTGTCAATATGAGCACGAAAATGGTCAAGAGCTGTTACACAAAGGAAAAAAAAACAAACAAACAAACAAACAAACAAACAAGTTTTGTCTGCTGCTTCAAACCACTCGGTACAAATTGATATGCGTATATACTTGTTCAAGAGTGACTGGAAATTTAACAACACCCGGTGCAAATTAAATCTAAGTTTCTTTCTTGTAATGCTAAAAACTGATGCCCTTATGCAAAAACGATTGTTAAAGTTAAAGCATGCTTTAAAACCGGTTTTGCCATACAAAATTCGTTTGTTAAACCAACTTTAAGTATAACAATCGTTTTTGCATAAGGGGGTGAGTCATTTAAATAAATTGAGTGACTTAATTCCGAAAAATCCATGTTTATTATTGTATTTTTTTCAACTTTGAAAACCGCTTAGAAAAGTTAATAGTTGGGACATTTTGGTTAAATTTTTAGAGATTCTACTGTTGATGATGGGCAAAGTTCCGTCCACTTTTTAAGCACAATATCAAGCTATTCCAAGAACTCAAACCGTTTACCAAGTTTCGTGGGGATCGAGTAAAAAGAAGTAAATACATATACAGTTAGGCCTCGATTATCGGTAATGGTCGGAACCGGTAGCATTCTGCATAATCGATTTTCACGGTTAATAGGGTAACAGCTGTTATATCTTTGTATATACAGCATATACAAGAAAAATTAGTGGATTTTATGCTTGTGTTTAATTAAAAAAATGGATAAATGTGTACCATAAGGGATAAAACAATTTCGGCTGAAAACGGTTGCAATTTCGAATAAAAGAGGTGATCAAGGTTGATCTATGCAAAAAAAAATTAAATGGATGGAAAACAACTACAATATTTATTTCCCGGATAATCGACGTTGCCGGTGAAACGAATCACGGATAATCGAGGCCTTACTGTAATTTAATACTAATCCTTAATGGGTGCAGGCCCGCTCTTTTTTTAAATTCCAGGTCGTGGCATTCTAAGAGCCCAAACTGCCAAGTTTCGTGGGGAACGGATAGGTAGAAGTACATATAATTTATTGCTAAGAGTTAATGGGCGTATCCCCGCCCAGTTTTTTAAATGCTAGATTGTGTCATCTTTAGCCCTCGAGCGGTGTACCAAGTTTCGTACGAATCGGTTAAATAGCAGAACTTGAAATATAATATTAAATTTTAATGGGCGTGGAGCCGCCCTTTTTCAGTTTCACTACAAAGGACCATGGTGTGTGCCAAGTTTCGTAGGGATCTGAGTAAAAAATACATAAAATAACAAATATTAATGGGCTTTTTTCGGCCCCTTTTTTTGGGAATTCGGAGTTATGGAAAACACACATACACACAAACCACTAAACCTTTTTTGCAAATTCTTTCACTAGTAGATAGCTACTTTGCCAGCGTCAATCATAGCCTATTTTTTTATCCGGTTTGGTACCGCTTTTTTATATTTGGTACGAATTTTCAAACCGCTAAACCGATTTTGAAAATTCTTTCACAAATAAAAAGACACATTACCAGCGTCAAATATCGCATATTTTTTATCCGGTTTGGAACCGGGTTTTTTATATTTAGTTCGGGTTTTTCCGAAAAAGATATTTTTCGGCTGGCTAAGGTAATTTTCGTTTCGGGTTTGATTGTTTAGTTTAATTCTTTTATCGCCTTTTTGTCGTTAACACTATCAGTGAGTAACAAATAAGAAAAAAATCATAAATTTTCAGTATAGTTTCCAATATATCAGATCAACTTGAGCGAAGCCGTCGGTTAAAGCTAGTACAAAATAAAATAACAAAATAAGGACAAATTAAGAAAAGCCTGGATCACACTATCGGCACAATGTATCGATTAGGTTTACTGCAATAAAGTAATAAGTTATAAGCCAAAATGGCATTATTTCTCAATTAATTGTGGTATAAGTCTATATGACTTTATTACCAATGGAGTGCGGTGCAACTATATTCTTATATTTCACTTAATTGAGAAATATGGAAAATTTAGCTTATTACTATTGACTTTATTTCAGTGAGCCGACGAAAATCGGTACACTGTGCCGATAGTGTGATCCAGGCTTAAGACGTCTAAATATATCTTGTATTACTTGTCGTTACTTTAAATAAGACACAATGGTGATTTTCAGTTTTTTTAAATAAAAGATTAAAGGATATTTTGCTAGCTTTTAATTATCGTGATCCTTCCAAACATGTCACACTTAAGGGAAATTTTTGAGTTAAACGTATCCTTGCTCTAAATTGAGCAAAAAAAAATTGGTAGGCTTAATAAATACGATAGAGACGCAAAATTTAAAAAAAAACTGTTGCATTTTTTCTGCTCTTTATAAAACTTTTTTAGTTCCAAAGCAAATTTTCAAATACATACTAAATTTAATTGAACTAGAATGAGTTTTAATTACGAACAATTTCCTAATCGAACAATTTCCTAATACAGGAATTTTTCTGTGCAGCCAGTAGAGATCGCTATTAACATCCTCAATTTAATATGAATTTTTAATGAAATGGAATATGAAAAATGATGATATTGTGTATACAATTATTAATTTACCTTTCTCTTCTTTAGAAAGAAACGATTAGATAGAGGATAGCTTCATTATTTTACAACTCTGTTGTTTGCAAGTTTTTAATAATGCAGAATTGCAGCGCCTCTGGTGTCAATGAGGCATATTAAATTTTCAAAGCTGTGTTTAGTAACCATTTAATTGTTTATTTTACTGCGCCGATGATTCTGCTGCACAATACCGACGAATGAGGGCGCTACGATGTTACATTAGGATTAGTATCTGCTGAAGTCGATATAGTTCAGTGACCAGTGAATTTGCGTTCATCACTTGAACTTTCCTACAACAGCTGGCACAATGGGACACTAAGCGACTTGTCTAGAAAAAATATATGAAAAGCACTCAAATTTTTGAGTGATCCCTATACAAATTATCTAGACATTGCATTGTGGAAACTACACATAATACATGTCAGAAAAATATGAAAAAAATATGTGCTGCTGTTATTTAATGGGATACCGTGCACGAACCCAGGACCTTCGGTTTTGTAGTCAACGTGCTAACTACTTCAGCCAACGCCACCCTCTAACCCTTCATTGGTGAGGAAGAAGTTGCATATGCAGTATACATTCATTCTAGAATTCTATGTTTAACTATAGCTCAATAATGCTTTATTTTATGCCAATGCACATGAAATTAAATGCTCCTGTAATCATTATGAAACCCGTAGTTTTATTTTAACTGAGTCTACTCTAAAATATTGCAATCTTTAACTATATTTGTATGCAACTTTAGCCCAATTCACAAGCCATGTTGTATCGTTTAAAGTTGTATTTGACAAGACAATTTCAAACAAAATCTCTTACAATACAACAATGCCTGTGAATTGAGTATATACATACCCAGTTGGCCAAATCGTCACAGACGACATTGTCTTCGACGATTAATGTACGACATATCGCCTGTTCATTAGGTTTTCTAATCGAAAATTTAAAGGAAATCGTCGTTCATGACTATCTGAGCGCAATATCCATCGTTTTGTTTTAAATAAAGCCGTTTGACGACAATCTGAGCGAGAGTGTCATACGTTTTGTCTTCAATAAGACTTTGTTGAGGACAATCTGAGCGACAGTGTCATATAAGTTTTGTCTTCAATAAAGCAGTGTTGACGACAATCTGAGCGACATTGTCGCCGATTTGTATGAGGCTGTCTTCAATATGTCTTCTACGACTTACCATTGTCTTGTACCCGTCGTCAAAGATGTCTTAAAGACGTGGCCAACTGGGTATGTAGAAAACTCTCGACTTTTAAAGAAAGGAATCATAAAATTTAGTTTCATACACTCAAAACCTTAATAGCGGTAATATTTTATTTCGTATTTATGATGCATACCACTTAATGTTTACTCCGAAGAAGTAAAAAAAACCTCATTTTATACCACTGTAAAATATCTATTATAATCCCCACAATGCTCAACAACCAAATAAAAGACACAAAAATATTTTCAAAACAACTTTTGTTGTTGTTGTTGCTGATGTTTTGGTAACCCGCTGTGTATAACTTGAGAATTGTTTTCAATACTTCCATATTTTTTTTACTTTGCTTCGAGATTGCCAGTGATCATTTTCAATTTAAGAGTCTTTAAAAAAGCAATTTTTAAATCCATAAATTGTCATTGTTACTTTGAAGATGGTTTTCTAATGATAAACGACGAACTGCTCTAAAGGTTTGATGATCATGCCATACTGATGATGACGATACTGAAGTATAAAAAATAATTTTTGTAAACAAATGAAGTTTAAAAGGGAATAATAAAAAACGAGTTCATGTCGTTAAAATCAATAGAAAAAAAAAGAGTTTTAGAAAAAAAAAATAGATAAACCCCGTTTTAAAGAAAACAAAATAGAAAATAAAAGTTATATTCATTAATCTTACCCAAAGAAATTTCTCGGTAATCACTTTAAATCTCTTATTTTTTAGCAGAACTTGTAGTATATTTAGTAAGTACGATTTTACAATACTACTGATATACATAGTACATACATACATATGTATGTATGTACATTAGGGCGGGTCGATTTAAAAATCGCACAAATTACAAGGAAAATCGTATTCTAGGGATCAAAATAAGAAACTTTGCCGAAGGAACCATACCTATAAAATGTATTTTGATGTCCCGACTTTTGATCCGAAGGGTAAAATTTTCTTGAAGGGTCAAATTTTGAAAAATCTCTCTTTGACCCATTTACAGTTCCTCAACCGAGTCATAATGTATGACCGACCCCCACTAATTTTGGATGGCCGATCCACCTATACCAGTGGCACACCCCCTGAAACCACCCATGGGGGTTCCACCATACAAATATTTCAAAAAATCACAAATGTTTGTAGTGTTTTATTTTTCATTTAGCCTAGTAAACACTTTGATTGTTATCCGATGGATTTCTAATTGTATAAGGATGTAGAAAAATAAAATGAGTCCACCTGGATATAAATTATTTGCTGGGTTTTGTATCAGTTTCAAGGCCTACTAAGCTTATTTTTTCTTTTGTGATTTTCAAAAATATTATTTTATGAACTCTCATATAGTTTTTTAAAGTCTATGCATAAAGCAAGAGGTATGTGACTCTTCAGAATTTGTAGTTGAACCGCCAATGAAATACGTATATAGACATGCTAAACCACCAGCAAATAAATTTCAATTATTGTATGTAAACTTCTGACAATATGTCAAATAATAAATTTCTTCAAAGTTTATTTAGTTACTTTAATATCCAATAAAAGTTAAAATTTGCCAGATCTGGAGCTGTGGTTTTTATTTTTTTAATATTCTACCGCAAACTTTTCTTTCCAAAGCATAAAATATACTTAATTTATAAATAAAAAGAAATAAATTAATTAGACCTAGTAACTTTTATATAAGTTTTCCAACCCTGGAATTATTTTTTTGGATTTTTACGATTTCTTGCGTCAGTCTGTTTCTTTTAAGAATATAAGATATGTTTAATTTATAGAGAAAAAGTAAAAATTAGTTTTAATAGGCTACTTTTATATAAAAAAGTTGAAGTTTTCCAACCCTGGAAAAGTCTATTTGATTTAAAAAAAATTTTTTTTAATACCAATTTTATTCGTACTGAAATATAAAATAAGTTTATTTAACGAAAAATAAATAAAAATTAGTTTTAGCTAGTTACTTTTATATGGCAAAATCAGGTTTCACCATCTCTGAAACCATCTGCTCGATTTTGCTGATTTTCAATATTTCGGACCATTTGTGACACACTAGTCCAAGAGCGAAGTCTCTAGCTTTTCTGGGAGCTTCGGAAAACCGATTTCACATACAGACAGACTTACGGACGGACAGACAGTCATCGCTTATTCGTCTTCCCTATGCAGCATAAGGATCCAGAATATGTACATATCAGGGAAGGAAAATGACTTCTTGGATTTTGTACCTACTGTGAAAACAAAATGTACTTTTTGGACTATGACGGTACATTTTTTTAATATTTATTAACAAGAGCGGAAACGTAAAAAAATTTGTAAAAATTCAGAAGTAAACAATAAAAAAAACAGAAACTTAACAAAAATGTGTATAAAAATTCAGTATAAAAAATATAACATTAAAAATATTAAATATTACATTCATAAGGGTACATTCATAGATTAGACTTGTTAGAGATCGGTTATTTTACAAAATTTTACTTATTAACAGGCCTGTTATTTTTTTGCACTATAAAATCTAAGTTATGCATATAAAAAATGCGCGATAAAACCTAAAATACACTATTGAAGTAAAGGAGCGATATGTAGTTAACAAAAATAAGTATAACCACAGCCAAGGCGAGTTCATGTACGAGGTGCTGTCAAGTTAACAGGTACAGTTAAAGTACTGTACAAATTTTTTTGTTGCAGACTTAACACCAACTGGTACATGAATTTGCCTTGATAACAGCATTGCAACAAAAAGGGAGAAGCTGTCCGTCTAAAATAAAACACACACAAAAAAATTAGAGACAACATAGGCAAAATTAATGTTACCATATAGTGAAACATTGGCATTTTTAAATTGTACCAAGTAACTCGCGGTAGTACCACGGTAGCAACGAGGTCAAAAATGTACCATAAAAAGTACAATTGTACCATGATTTCCATCCGTGGTACATATACTTTACGGGTCGCTTATTAATATTGTGGAAATTACATATGCAATAACAAACCTATATATACCATTTCTGGTAAAGGGTATAAAAATTAAAAAGGAGAAAGTTTTAGCCAATTACATACATAATTTAACACGTTTTTCGCTTTTCCTGTAAAATTATGAAAATGTTACTTAGGGATTTTTGCGTTTCAGGTGACAGTATATAAAGTTTTAATATATGCAGATGCAAGCAGGCACAGAAAATAAAATCACGTATGTAGGTTAACCTAACCAACTTTAGCTGTTAAGTTTCATTCTTTCTGATTCATCTGGACTAGTTAATTTATTTTAAATGATCGATATAATCATCGAGATTCTTCAGAGATCGCACTATATGAGTTGGAATCTCATCAAACGAGTTCAAAGTAAATTCAGAGGTACGACAAGGCATACATTTTTCTCCAGAAGAAGTGACATAAATTGATCACTACGCTCTTTAGATTTAACGTAGAAATGTAGGAAAAAATGTAGAAAAAGTCCATCACGAAGAAAATTGTTCACTCGCTTAAATGAGTGTACAACCTCGATGGTTTACAATTGGAAAATATTGTATTTAAAAATAAATTTCAATATAATGTATATATATATATTTAATATATATTTAAATGCGCAAAACACATTGTTTCCATAAAGCGCTCGCCTTTTGTTTAATCGATTCACTAAATATAAAATTTAATTGGAGACACCCTGTATAACCAATTTCATTTGATAATCTTGCTTTAAAAGAAACATGTGTAGACTTATGGCTCTATTATGGATGGCAATCGAACTTTAGTTGCGTTGCCATTTGTCAGTATATTACTATGTATGGTTGCGAAATTGTAATAATATTGCCAACTATAAATTTTTAGCTGCTGCAAATTTTTAAGGTGGAAATAAAAAATTTTTACTTAAATTAAGTGAACTACTCCTACTTTGGGAAGGCTTTAAAGCTGAAAAAATTTTAATTAATAACCCTCACCCTTTTTTTAAGTCGGTCAAAACTTATTTTTCAGCAATAACATTTACTCTATAGTAGGCGGTAATTCTAAAATATTTTAAGTGTTCCCTAAGATGCCATATTTAGTACTTTTTAGGGTTTCGTACACCAAAGGTGAAAAGGAACCCTATTATTTTCGCTACGCTGTCCGTCTGTCCGTCCGTCTGTCACAGGGTATTTTGCCAAGAACCGTAGGAGCTGCGGACCTGAAATTTTGACACAGTCTGTAGACCTTTGGCCACTACAACAACAAATACATGAGAGTTAAAAATTAAAGGGTGTTCTAAAACGAGCAACGAAAATTTTTAAAATTTCATGTAATATACATACATACATACAATTGTATGTATATACACTTTAAATTTGTAAGGTTAGTGTATTTTTATACAGACTACAACAAATAACACTAAAATTTAAAAAAAATTAAATTAAAGGGTGTTCCATCAGTTAATGCAATTTTGACTATGTCATTTGGCAACTTGCTGTATCTTGGAAAGCGTAAGAGCAAAACTCTTTTCAAAAACTTTAAAACTAAAAAATCAAAAAATTATAAAATCGCCAGATCAAAAAAAAAATCGCCAAAACGAAAAAAGCACCTAATTAAAACAAATTTCTAAGACTAAAATAGATCCGGAAAAATCGCCAAAATGAAAAAAAAACCCAAACAGAAAAAATCGCCAAAATGAAAAAATATCCGAAATGAAAAAAACACCAAAAAATCGCCCAAATGACAAAAAACCCAAAAACAGAAAAAACCGCCAAAACGAGAAAAAAGCGACAAATGTGAAAAAATCGTTTAAACTGAAAAAAAACTTCAAAAAAGCCACGTTAAAAAATGTACGGAACAACCCTTCGTGCGCGAGTCAAAGTCGCACTTCACTGAATTTATTTATCTTCATCTAAAAATAATTCCACTGAACTAATCATCTTTTTATAAGTAATTTTTTAATTATAATTATGTTATGTTATAATTATTTTTTAATTTTTATTTAGAAACTATACTTCTTATTTTCGTTAACTTTTAGGCAACTGGAGAAAGCTGCCACACATAATATTAACTTCAAATTCGGTTGCGTTGCCCGTTGACACGGCAACTGAGCCATTATTGAAATTGTTTGTGTGTTGTTATTATTAATTTAAATTTATTATAATCACTGCCTGAGTGATACTTCGCTTTGGAAAAAATATACAATAAATTAAAAAAAGCGAAAAACATTAGCAACTATTGTGTAAATCTGTGTTTAAAACGTAAGGGAGTAGCTAAACACCGTTTGTATGTACATTAGAGTATGTAACTTTTTCATTAAATATTTGCCACGACTGAAAACACCTTAACCAACGGCAAATTAAATTTTAATTTTTTCATATTAAGTCTATAGATGGAAGGGTGTGACTCAATTGTTTGTTTGGTTTTCTTTTTATTATTAATTATTATATGGAAAAATATGTATACAAATTGAGTAAGCAAAGAGGAGTGGATAGACTTGCCCTAGAATGACCAGTGGTGGGCATAGAAATAGTTGTAACATTTATAATTAATGCTTAATGTTGAGTACACATACTATGGACTTTTGTGACATCGCAATAATGTTTACCAGCAGAGTTGTCAGATAAAGGGATTGCTCGCCAAACCTGGCGATTTTTAACTTGTTGGCATCTAAATTTTTAATTTGGCGACATGGCGATTTTTCTGGCTATTTTTTTAAACAAAATTGAACTTCACAATTTTTGTAATTCAGGAAAACTTTTTTGTTGAAAGAGTAGAAATGCAAGAATACAAAACAATTTGATTTTGATGATTTTTCTTATATTAAATATTGTATTTAATGAGTTTTGAATTTGGATGAGAAAAATTTACAAGAAATAATTTTGGGCGATTTTATTTTTACTTTTGCTAGATTTTCTGTTAATTTTTTATACGATTATTTTATAAAAATTTACATTAAAAAAGTGAAGATTATCAAATATACGAGTATATTAAGAAAAACAACATAAAATTGATTTTGGAGATTTTTAAAATCAATTTGGGGAAATTGGTTGAAAAAAAGCTAACACCCCTTTGCACTAGTGGCAACACAATTTCCGTGTTCACTTATTGATTTGTGAGTGTGCAGCAGTGTAAATGAATTATTTGGACAGTTATAGTGAACAGTAGAGTCAAAAAATTTCACTGGAAAAAGTGTGGTGAATTGTGAACACCGCAATCCGGCCCCTGGTTTTACAATGAAAAATATTACTGAAAAAACTAAATTAATAAATTTTTTATGCAAAAATTATATTTTGAACTGCCTTTCAATTATGTTGAGAGTTTGGATGCTAATACATATATAAAATGAACATATAAAATTGTATTTCAGTTTTATACAAAAATTACAAAAAAAAAAAGTTTTACACTGTTGCTCAGAGAAAAAACTGCCTCATAGAATCAAGAAGATTTTCTCTATGAAGCGTTTTTATGCTAAGAGGTATCCCAGCAGAAAGAGCGGACGATTTTTTCATAAAGATTCCTTATTGTTTTTATGTGGTAAATCTTATTAATTTTATCAAAAAGAAAACCACATAAAATCAAGAAGAAAACTTATTATTCACAACTTTTTTTACTCAATTTCCTTTATTTTTGGCACCAAAAAAAAAAAACAATCCATAGAGAAAAACTTCTGGATTCTATTAGGTTTTCTTATAAGTTGTAAACTATAGGGATTTCTTATTGATTTTATTAGGTTGCCTTATTGATTTTTTCAATAAGGTTTTCTTATTGATTTTAGTAGGTTCCTATATGATTATGTGTAAAGCATCTTACTGATTTTTTTAATAAGGAAATCTTCTTGATTTTATGTGGTGTCTTGTTATTTCGTTTCTATAAATAGACATAGAGAAATTTTTTTTTCATGATCTTTTTCATTTTTGTATAAGCATATTTTTACAATTATTTCAATGGTTGTTCATCTACAATATACTACATACATATGTATATGATATAGAAATTTAAATTTTTACCGAATGAAATATTTTTTTCTCCTTTAGAAACTCACATTAATTAATAAAAATATTTCCTTCGGTAAGAATTGAAATGACTGACCTTAAGCCTGATTAAGAAATTATTTTTGATTAAAATATTTTTAATAATTTTTAAAAAATTCTAGCAAAATTTTGAAAAATACGGACGTATGTAAATAATTGTTTTTTTTTTGTTCTAAAACAACAACACAACTTCTATCTTTTTTTTAAACAATCTTTAAAAAGAACTTTTTTATTCATGAAAACCCCTTCATCACCTGAACTTTCCTCCAACAATTTATTTAATGACTTTGTCGGTAACAGGGCTCGAGCCCAGGACTTTCGTTTTTGTAGTCAACGTGCTAACTACTTCGGCCAACGCTACCCTAGGTTAATAAAATCGTTATTTCTTTTGTGGAAGCAATCGAAAATTTTGCCAGCGCATGTGAATTCAAAATTCTTCTAGAAAATTATTCAAAAAACCCTTCCTATTTTCTATCTAAATTTTAAATTTGCAGCAATTCAGCTTATAGTTAGCGTTGGTTCAGCTCAAAACAATACCAAACACCAACTGAACTCACCTAAGTATTTAATAATATTTGGCAAACATGGCCGGAACATCAACTACAAAGAAGCAAGTGTGCTATAAACCAGCTCACGGCTAAAAGCAGCTCATCTACTACACCTGTAATGAATTTCAACGCAATATCTGAAATATTTTGTCTTTTTATTTAAATGTAATTTTAAAAAATTATATATAGAAATAATAAACATAAATATGTTCAAATAACAAATAAATAAAACAACAAATGCATTAATATCTAATGCACATACAAAATTTAATTTGTTTTCATGCCGCATTCGGCATAATAATGAAGACGTTTGACAACAGTTGCGTTTAATCAACTTAAGTTTTCTGTGCTAAAATAACAAACCCATATTTTGCTTAAATAGAAAAAATAAACAATATTTCTTTTTTTTTCATACAATAGTACGGATAAGGGAGGAAATTATTTATTTTCGGAATAAATATTTATACGAATATATTGCAAAATTATTTATTTGCATTTTCGTTTGGTTACGGTCGATAAAACAATGTTTTTGCTTATTTTTTTTTCAAAACAAATAAATGATTTGAGATAAACAAATAAATAATATTTTTTATGGATTTTAATGAATTTAATTAAATCTAATATTAGAGGTTCTTGCTTATAATTTTTTCATTTACTACGTTTTCAATACTTTTCAGTGAGCCGGCAAACTAGAAATACGCTTTCGACATGAGTATTATATATATATATGCACTAAAAACCTAAAAATATGCTTTTTAAATTTAAATCAGCTACGTCCACACTGACACTTGCATTTGAGATAAACAGCTTTGAAAGCTCTTAAATTTGTTTTTGTTGTTGTTTGGAAAGTAAGAGCAAAACACAAAAGCTCTGTTGTAAAAGTTTGCATATGGCTTGGACGTAGCTGATTTAAATATATTAAATACTTATTTTAATTGAAATTTATTTGCTGCTGGATAAGCATGTCTATATGCATTTCATTGGTGCTTTGTCAAATCATCAGTAGACTTCAATTACAAATTTTTTTTTTTTTTTTTATTGTATCTTCAAAAATGAACTAACAATAAGTAATCAAATTTTAAATCTAAATATAATTATTAGGCCCGACCAATATCGGACATAAGCTTAGTGATAGTTATAAATAATACATAAGTAGTGATAATCAAAAAGAAGTATTTTAAGCAGTCCCATCTGGAGTGTTGGGTATAAGAGCCCTTGTGTCCCTTTTTTTTAAGCGGATGTGTCCAGTAAAGCTCAAAATATTACGGGCAAGCGGATTAGGATGTGACTCGAGTTTAGTTAAATATTTGCCTGCGTATTTTGCAATTTCTTCACTCACTAGTGGCATATTTAAATCACGATGAATATTTGAATTTTTAACGTACCATGGAGCAGATGTTATCAAACGTAAAATTTTGTTTTGCCTTCGTTGGATTCTCTCGACATTTGAAGCTGAAGCAGTGCCCCACAGCTGAATTCCATAGCACCATATTGGCTTCAAAAGCGACTTGTATATCAAAAGTTTGCAGTCTAGGCTGAGTGTTGAATTTCTGCCATTAACCAATATATTTGAGTCAATTTAAGTTTCATTTGGGTTAACTTAGAGTCAATATGATATGTCCATGTAAGCCTTCGATCAAGGTGTATGCCAAGGTATTTGACTTGAGAATGTTGAGGAATATTTTGATTGTTGATTCGAATGGGGGAACAGGTATCTTTTCTTAGGGTAAACGTTATATGAACACACTTTTGTTCATTGACTTTAATTCTCCATAAGTTCAACCATATTTCAAGCTGGGTAATGTGTGCTTGGAGATTGCGGGATGCCTCATCAGGATTTTTGTGAATACTCAAACAGGCTGTATCATCGGCAAATGTAGAAGTGTGGATGTTATTGCTCACAGGCATATCACAAGTATATATTAGATACAAGACTGGCCCCAGAATACTACCCTGTGGCACACCAGAAGATATAGATTCGGGTACACTCATGAAGTCTCCTTCCACAACGGTAAATGTCCTATCAACAATATAACTTTCGAAAAGCTTTTGTATATTTATTGGTAGGTATGTCTTCAATTTTAAAACTAGGCCTTTGTGCCATACTTTGTCAAATGCCTGAGAAACATCAATAAAAAGGGCAGAACAATACTTCTTTTCTTCAAAAGTCCTCCTTATAATTTGAACCAATCTATGCGTTTGCTCAATAGTGCTATGCTGACTTCTAAAGCCAAATTGATGGTCCGGGATGCACCCAGTATCAGCTAAAATTGTGGACAATTTAGTCATGAGCAGCTTTTCGAAAAGCTTTGAAATTGTTGAAAGTAAGCTTATAGGCCTATATGACTCAGCCTTGGTAAGATCTTTGCCTGGCTTTGGAATCATTTTAATCTTGGCAAGTTTCCAGTTATGTGGAAAATACTGCATTCGTAAAATGGAATTAAAAATAAATAGCAAAATTCTTATTGCAATATGAGGCAAGTTCATCAGCATCTTGTTACTAATGCCATCAATACCTGGAGCTTTCTTAGGGTCGAGTTCAGCAACTATTTTTTGTAGTTCACGCATCTTAAACCTTAAGGGACGAGGGGGTAGAGAGACTACACTCGGTAAATCGGCAGCACCCGTACATGAATTGGGGGTGAATACAGATTTTAAATGCTGTATAGAAAAGTTACCTTTCTCACTATCGCTTCTTGCCCAGCCTCCATCAATTACACATTAAATACTAGTTTTTGTTATACCAAAACGGCAGAAAAAAATTAACAGTATATTAAACATAAATTTGTTGTATAAAGGCAAATTTGGTCCGTGACTTTATCATCCAAGAAAATCCATCAATTAATATTTTTGAAAACTTTGCAAGAAACACGAAATTAAAATAAATTTGCTCCAAAAGTCTGAAGAAACGACATGAATATACGGTAATAAGCCCAAAGCTTGATGTGAGATTAGGGAAAATTGCAATCTTATACACAAATTTTTCAATGTAAATAGAATACGTGAATTATTACTCTCCATCGCAATACAATTTGTTGAAAGCTTTTTTTTTTGTAATAAAAGCTCTTGCCATCATGCATTTACAACAGTCTTACCGTTATTATTTGTTCTGCAATAAGCATGCACAGAAATTTTATTTGTTAAATTTTTTTAATGTGTAACAGCTTTTCAAAACAGATATCATTTTGTTCTGCTGGTATTTTCCGAAATAAATAAAAAATGCCTTAAAAATTTTCACTTTTTTGGCTCATAAGGCCAAAACTGAATCTCTGTACAGACGGTTGTCAGATTTTATCATTTATCATTTTTAACAACCGTGTGAACTGCCAATTTTTTTCTCACAACGTTGCCAGATATAGCATTGCCAGTCCATTTTAATACTATCAGCTGATCACAAACTCTCATGCATTTCAACGTTTGTTAACACACTAATAATCCCAAATTCTTATTTTACTTATTCAGTGAAATATTTTTTAACCGACTTCAAAAATGGATGAGGTTATATCGTCCCTACCATATCAAACTATCCAATATGCAAATTTTTACTTTTCAGAAGAGCGCGAACACCCGTCAATTTTGAATTTAAAGTCGGCGTATTCCAAAAAGCGCCAAGCTTAAAATATTTTTTATTGAGTTATGTACCGCCGCTGAGAATTTCAGCATTTTCAAATAAGAATCTAAAAAACGAATTTTACATATTGGATAGTTTGACGTGGTAGGGACGATATATTCGGCATGTATGTATTTTTTTTATATTTTCACCGATTTCTCCGCCATTTGTGAAGCGATTTTCAAAATTATTTTTTTATAGCAAATGGTATACTCCACAGGTAGTCCCAATTTCACCAATATGCGATAGGAGTAGGGGAATGGGTACCTTCCACACAAATTAATTATTAATTACGGCATATGTATACGGAACACTATATCATTGAGAGGTGAGAATTAGTTTACAGTCAATGTGCGCAATCCAGCTGAAAAGTTGTGATGTAAGAGTAGGGGAAGGGCTCCCTCCCATACAAAGTCATCACTAATTAACCGATTACTCCGTCATTTGTAAAGCGGTTTTAAAAATTATTTTTCTATATGAAATGGCAGTATAACAGGTGCTCCCATTTTCACAAATATGCGTTAGCAGCAGGGGGATGAATACCCCCAAGCAAAGTAATTAGTAATTATGACATATATAGAATACTTTTTTTTGAGGTAATGGCACGATTTGTTAACGCACTTATAATCCCAAATTATTATTTTACTTATTAATATATTATTTATTATTCATGAATTTCGTTCTCCTTTAATTATTGTCAGATGAGCTAAGTTTATTCATCTGGCATCATCGCCAGAGAATTCTTTCCATTGACAATGCGTGGAAAGTAAAAAAATATATCATAAAATAGCTCTGCCAAATTCATCGCAATTGCTTCTTTATGGTCCGCAATAATTTACGTTTTCACTTTCTACATTCTACATTTTCTCGAAAAATTTGCTACAAACGTGTTAACTGACAATCTACCTTAAGCTGACAATTTTTATTGCCACTACGCTGCCAGATCTGACAACATTGTAAGATCTGATAACCTTCGCTGCAAACTTCACTAGTTATTTTTATAATTTCTCTTGATTTTTTTCCGATTTGCATTCACTTGCATCTCAAAGAAACAATGAAACGGTATGGAGCGTCACAGTGAAGTAGAAGTGAAGCTATCTTCTTGCCAATATACTGAAATTTTTAAGTAGTACTCAGATTCAACTTTGGAACAACGAAAAATTTTGTTATTCTTAAGAAACATATAGCTTAAACGTGTAAATTTTTAGACTCCCAAATCTTTTCAATTAACCTAACCTGGAATCCCAAATTAATGTTGCTTTGCATATGACATGCGATCAGAGCTGTTAAATTTCGATTACGATTAGTATTCAATTAGATTACATTTTAAAAAGAATTGTAATGATTATATAATTGCCTTCAAAAGAATTGCTGACAAATAATTGATTACGATTACTAATAATCGAAAAGTAATCTGAATTACAAAAATTATCAAAAAGAATTAAAATTAATCAAAAAGTAATCCGACTACTTTCAAGGATTACTTTTGAATCTTAATAAATATTCGAAAAGAATCAAAAGTAATCCTTAGAAGTAATGGGATTATTTTTTTATTACTTTTTATTCTTTTTTATTATTTTTAATAATTTTAAGTAATTCAGATTACTTTTCCATTATTAGTAATCGTAATCAATTAGTAATCGTGTGAAACTGAATGTAATCGTAATTTAATCATTATTTCACCTTTAAAAAAAAGTAATCAAATTAGTAATCATTACGAGTAATAATCATTACTTAACAGTTATGTATGCGATATTATTATTAAATTAAATCCAGAATTAATCAGCGAAGCTTTGACATTTTAACCGAAACTTTTAAATTTTAGTAAGAAATATGCATATGTATATTGTGTTTAAGATTAAAGCCAAATAAACAAAATTGATTGCTCACGTCAGAAATTGCAATTAAACATTTTGTAAGGTTGCAAGAGTTGACGTGAATATCATTATAGTTATAATAGCTTGAATTATGCTGGCGTGAGTATTTGAAGTGTGTGTGTCCTCACGCTCGTGAATACTTATCTTTGTCACTAACTTGGACAAACAAGCATAAAGAAAGTTAAAATAAAACAATTTCTTGCATGCATTATTTTTTTCTGTTACCAGTGATCGAGCGTGTTCACGCTTTCATCTCTAATATCAAGTTAATTAAAAAATACTATCTTGTATTATTTAGCTTATTGCTATTAATTGTTTCTTTTTTTTGTGTGTCTGTATGTTTGTGCACAAAAAAAAATTGTATGCCCATTTAAATTTTATTTAATTTTTTTTAATTGAAAGTCAAGTTGTTGTTTAACGATTTGAGTTTTGTAACCCTTAATGTGTGTCTGTGAATGTTTAAATTATAATGATAATAATAATTAAAATACGCAATATAATTAAAGTGCCATGTCAAGTTTTTTTACGCACTCACATAAAAAAAATAAAACAAAGTAAAAAATATATTAAACAAATCGTACGATTTAAATAGAAAACATGAAAATGTCAAAATGAAACACATCATCAGTATTCCACACGCGACATTAACACCTACATACTCGTACAACAACAGATATCGAGATACTTTTATGGGAAGTTGTTTTTTTGGTTTCTTTTTTTAATTTATTTATTAATTTTTTTTTTTAATAAAAAACAAAACAAACCCATTTAATGAAGCAAGTCTAACAAACTTGAAAAAAAAAACGAAAAAAAATTCTCACTATGCCGCTTTGATGATCAGCATCTGCTTAAATGCACTCACTTAACCCATAAAAACTAGAAGATTGAAAAATAAATATCTAGTTAAAGAATTGTATAAAACACACAAAATCTTGCCATAATGAGAAATCTTGTTTTGACCAAAACTGTCTTATAAATAAAATCGTTAAATTATCTTAGAGGAAAAAAAATTTTTGTATTAGAGATTTTAAAAATTCCAAAGAAATTTAATTGACTACAAAAATTACCACTAAAATATTAAAAATCATTTATGTAGATCCAGTTAAATAAAACATTTTTATACATACATATATACATACATACATACATATACATATGTATATGTGTTACTTACAGAGCTATTTGATGTCGGTGCCAAGCAGTATAGCAAATTTTATATTTACATATTTAGGCGTTTGGTTACCAATATTATTGTCACTGACTTTGAATAACACTTAAGGTAACACATATAAAAATGTTTTATTTAAATGCCTTTAATGAGTATTACGTAATTTTTTTTTTAGGTTTCCTTACAACAAATGTAATAAATTCAGTAAGAGCGACTTTGACTCGCGCACAAGGGGTTCCGTAAGTTTTGCTTTGAGCATTTTTTAATAGGGCGTTTTTTCGCGTTTTTGACGTTTTTTCAGCTGAAATGATTTTTTTTCTCTTTTATCTCGTTTTGGCGATTTTTTCGTTTTTGGCGTTTTTTTTACCATTTTGGCGATTTTTTTCATTTTTCCAATTTTTTTAATTTTGGCGATTTTTTAATTTTGGCGATTTTCCGATTTTTGCGATTTATTTTAGTTTTAGAATTTTTTTTTAATTCGGCGATTTTTTTTTGTTTTTGGCGATTTTTTTTTTTTGGTTTCGCGATTTTATAATTTAGTAATTTTTTTGTTTTACCGTTTTTGAAAATTTCAAGAGTTTAGCACTTACGGTTTCCAAGATACAGCAAGTTGTCAAAATTATATAGTCAAAATTGCATTAACTGATGGAACACCCTTTATAGCACTGCATTAATTACACTGTTAAATAAATTTGATGAAGTTTTCAATAAAATAATTTTTACGAAACTGGTTTCATAAATCCAACGAAGCGTGACGTTGGTTGAATTTTAATGAATTTTTCATTAGATTAATGTCGAAATTCAGAGAATTTAGCCCGAAAATTCTTTCAGTGTAATACGGACAATTTAGAGAAAATTTTTATGCAGACTACACCAATTAACACTGAAATTTCAAATAACAAAATTAAAGGGTATTCTATTATGTAATGTAATTTAAACAACTTGCTGTATCTTGGGAACCGTAAGAGGGAGACTCTTGAAATTTTCAAAAACGCTAAAACTGAAAAATTCCAAAATAAAATCGAAAAAACGAAAAAGTCGTCCAAAACCGAAAAAATTGCCACAACAAAAAAAGGTCAAAAACCGAAAAATATTACTGAAAATAAAATAAATTGCCAAAAACCGAAGAAAAACGCCAAAACTAAAATAACGCCAAAAAACGACAAAATTCGAACAAAAAAAAAGAAAACAAGCGCTAAAACTAAGAAAAAAAAAGCCAAAACTAAAGATATCCCCAAAAATAGAAAAAAAGTTTATCGTATATGCACTTGATTTTTCTCATTTATTTAAAAGAAAGTTTAACATAATATCTTCAGTTGTTCTAAAAAGTTGTTGGATAAAGCTGAGATAAAAGTATTAAAGCTTAATGAGGGCAATCGTGAATAAAATTCCGCGTAAAATTGTTCCCGTGGAACAATTATTTTTGGGGGGTTTAGCTTACTTACTTACTTAATAAGTAAAATAATAATTTGGGATTATTAGTGCGTTAATAAATGTTAAACTTAAATATTTTCGTTTTACTGACAATAAAATAGCGTTTGCTACTCACACAGAAAAAAATGGCCGGCAATAAACGCGTTTAATTGAAAAAAAGAGAAGAGACGTGTCTTAGGACACTGGGATAGAGCTCTGATACTTATCTATGTGGAAAACAATGCAATAAAATTTATATTAAAGCGTATTTTTTTAGAGCGTCACAACTTTAAGTTGGCATCACTGCTTTATTTGAGCACCCATTTAACAGCTGATAGTTGCTTTTTATTTAGTTTGCTTTGATATTTCAATATGAATCGACTTACACCAGAGCAACGCGTGCAAATTGCTGAAATTTTTAAAATTTTGATAACTTGAAAAAATTTAAAAATTTTATTTTCCGATGAATCCCATTTCTGGTTGAATGGGTACTTACGTAAATAAGCAGAATTGTCGCATTTGGAGTGAGGAGAATCCACAAGCTTTTTCCAAAACACCATTACATCTACAGAAAATTACTGTTTGGTGCGCTTTATGGGCTGGCGAAGTCATTGGCCCATATGTCTTCAAAAACGATGATGGTCAGAATGTTACTGTCAATGGTGAACGGTATAGGAACATGATTCGAAATTTTTTCGTACCTCAATTATGTGACATTAATATTGCTGATATGTGGTTCCAACAGCACAGAGTCACATGCCACACAGCGAGCGCTACAATTGATTTACTCAAAGAAACTTTTGATGAAAAAATAATTTCACGTAATGGCCCAATTAATTGGCCACCAAGATCGTGTGATTTATCCCCATTGGATTATTATCTTTGGGGTTATGTTAAGTCACTTGTCTACGTCGATAAACCACAAACAATTGAAAACCTGGAAGTCAACATTCGAAGAGTTATCGGCGAAATACGGCCGCCAATGCTGCGAAAGTTTATGAAAATTGGTGTTCCAGCCTTCTACGCGCCAGCCGTGGCGTCACATGACAGGAATCATATTTCAACATTAGTTTTATAAAATTTTCTTTCCAATAAAGCCTGTTTCATTGATATTAAAAATATATTTCCTTGTGTTATTATGATTTAAACTTATGTCAGTCTATAAAAAACACCGTGTATATATGGTGATGTCAAAACGAAATGATTTCGAAACGTTTGCATTTATTTCCCATTATTTTCTTTTTTGTTTGTGCTCATGTGCCAAACCAATACAAAAAAAAATCTAGCAATCGATCTCATTGTTTTTATTTTTTTCTTCGTTTCACTCACTTCAAAGAACGAAACAAAATAAAACGGAATATTTTGTTTCGTTTATTTTCATGCAAAAAAAAAATCAAAACAAAAATAAATTTATAACTGTAATATTGTCTTCTATGTTACGAAAATCACGTCCTAGCTTCTGTGTCGTGGCATAAAGAGCATAGCTCTAATAAACTGTATATATGTATGTACTATGTATGCCGCTTCTGAAAGTGTTAATTATCATGCCCTTTAACAGATTATTTAATACCAAAATAAAAATAATATAATAAATCTTTTTTTTTATCAAATAAAGTCAAATAAATGATGTTGATATTTAATTGTATACGCCAGCGTACGTTTTATTCATTTTATTTTTCTATTACATTTATTCATTCAAATTGCTGTTATTAATCAATAATTTTATATTAAAAATTATTTTAGTATTTGTGACTTTTAACGCCATTTATTTAACAAAAAGAAAAACAATACATACGAACGGGTTTGGAGGAAAAAATTGATTTATTTTTCTAAATTATTTACAAAAAAAAGCTCAATATCTATACAAAGTTGAACATACATATATATAATCGCAAATGTGTTTGACTGTCTGTCTGTAGAAAAATGTATTTTTTATTTCTTCTTTTATTGCATAAACTTTTTTTTGTGTGCTATTTTTGTTTTAAATTTTAATCGTGCTGTGAATTAAATTGACAAGTTGTGAATTTTCAATTTTTTATTATTGTTATTGCTCTTAGACACATTTTTCAAGAGGCATAAACAAATAAAAGTAATAATTTTGATATCTTTTTTTTTAAATATACGGCGATACTTCTAATTTTCCGATGTATCGATATCGGCGATACTTTAGTGTCGGTACGACGATACTTCTTACATTTTTTTAGATTTGTTTTGAACAAACAATTCAATTTTGAACGCTTTTTTTGCATAATTTTATACACTATTTTTTGATCTGGGAAATATTTCACATAAAAAAAATGTTCTCCTTTTATTGCCCATAAGGGGACTGGCTTTTATCAATTAGTTAGTACTTTTATTTTTTAATGTATGTATGTTCCCTCAGAACTCCGCTATTTATAATGTGATTTGAAAATTTTGGCTTTATTTGAATTGAATGAAGTCCAGTTTCATCTCCTTTTTAAATAGCAAGCTTAAAGTCCATCTGTCTGTCTGACTGAGCGTGTGTACATTCGTCTGTTTTGCAGTCGTTTTTTTTTACTAGAATTATTTATGTACATATATAGACTATTGATTCTTTCCGCCAGATTTTTATTTAGAATATGCAGTTTATTTTCAAATTAACACATACAAACTTGCTAAAATAGTTTCCCATATATATGATAATTAATTATTACTTAATATGGGAAGTATCACTACCCTCACTACCATTCCATCAGTTTTTACCCAAATATTCGCTTTGTATTTAAAGGAGCTTATAACCATACCTGTTAAGTAATGATTAGTAATCGTAATGATTACTTATTTGATTACTTTTTTCAAAGGTGAAGTAATGATTAAATTACGATTATATTCAGTTTCGTACGATTACTAATTGATTACGATTACTAACAATGGAAAGTAATCTGAATTACTTAAAATTACTAAAAATAATCAAAAAGAATCAAAAGTAATAAAAAAATAGTCCGATTACTTCTAAGGATTACTTTTGATTCTTTTTGATTATTTATTAAGAATCAAAAGTAATCTTTAAAAGTAGTCGGATTACTTTTTGATTATTCTTGATTATTTTTAGTAATTTTAAGTAATTCAGATTACTTTTCGATTAGTAGTAATTGTAATCAATTATTTATCATTATTTATCATTATTTATCCTTCCCCATAGTGCTGGTTCTCTAGCCTTTTTACTATCATATATACATTAAATTTTGTGACTGTCCATATGTACAAAAATTTTGGTACATTTTTGCCTTGCAGATATAAGGCGAATAATTTTTTTTTGCATGAAGAGTACCTTTACTACCCTTCCATCACGCACATAATTTCGAAATCAACCTACAGCAAATTGGTGGACTGTAGCTGTCCAGCTTTCCATACATAAGATAACAAATTTTTTTTGTATGAGGGTTACCTTTATTCCCTCTCCTATATCGCCAGTATTTTTCTTGATTTTTACAATATGTCTTCAAAGTAACCCTTAAACAATTTGAAGACTCCCATTATTTTATTGTCTAGATATAGAATAATTGTTAAATAAGTTACGCTCTATAGCAGTGTGGGGCAGACACAATACACTTTCATATGTCTCATATGTGCTTCCTATACACGCGTGCATAGGATTTCAAAAATCTGCCCGACACTGCTCTATAGCATCAGATTTCTCTCAGTGAAAGTCCAGTCAAAGTAAAAGAAGTATCAATGAATTTCGTATCAGTAGCTACGTCCAAGCCATATGCACAATGTGTTAGCTTTCACAAAAGAACTTTGTGCTTTTACACCGACGAGAGCACAACAGCCAATCAGATCTCAGCGACAACAATGCTTGCTGCTTAGTCTTGTTTTAGACTCGGCAGTTTTACTTGAAGCAGTTCTGTTCAATTCTCTTTTAAAATTGCTCGTTTGTTTACACACATACGGTTTCTTGTTCAATTTTCGTATTGTTTTAATGCAGCGAATGAATAACAACATAGGATTGAAGTAACTTTTTTGTACAAGCAAGTCAGTACCACTTTTCTTTCTTCTTTCCTCTCTCTCCTATAAACTCAGACTTGCTTCAAGTAAAACTGCCGAGTCTACAACATAAGTTACTTTGCAAAGAAACAAGAACAAATTGTAAGACTTTTCAAAGCTGTTTACCTCAAATGGAAATGTTAGAGTATGTGTATTTGGACAAGCTGGAGGTATACTCTTTAATCTCAAACGAAAGAATTTGTATGCTTATAACATGTAATTTCGAAAGCATTTTCTTTCGTTTCGAATTACAGAGTAGACCCTAGGCTTGTCCAAACACACATACTCTAACATTTTCATTTGAGGTAAACAGCTTTGAAAGCTTTTACAATTCCTTCTTGTTTCTTTGCAAAGTAAGCAGCAATCACTGTTTTCACTGAGATCTGATTGGATGTTGTGCTCTCGTCGGTGTAAAAGCACAAAGCTCTTTTGTGAAAGCTCCCACATTGTGCATGTGGCTTGGACGTAGCTACTTCAAAACCCTCTGATAGGTTTGCTGGCATTTACCTCCATGTATCTTATCTCAATATTCTGTCAATATTATAAATATATACATATATTTCAGAATTGAAATAGTTTCCTGGCGATAGTAATTTATTACAAAAACAAAAATATAACAAACCAAAAAATGGGCCAATGATAGCATTTTTATACGAAGCGCTGATTTTAAATCCAAGACAATATTTTTCTTTAGTAAAAGTTCTAGTTTTTAATTTTGTTCAATTTCAATTTTCTCTTTCAATTTTGTATTTCAAGATTAAGATGTTGCGTGTATCCTGCACTTTAGGTACAATAATGATAATAATATTAATATTTAGTTAAACTACTTAAATGATTAAGAAACTTTGTCAAAACGTCAATCATTGGTGGGTACAACCTTTAATGTGTAACATGCTTCCCTTGTTTAGCCAAAAATACTAATGCTGCCCCTTAGAGCATTAAAAGAAATAATTATAATCGACGTTAAAACACCCGGAGCCAGAGAAATCAAATCAAACATACATCATTGAAACCATCAGGAGCAGATTATTTGTAACAAAATATAAAAGAAAAAAAAAATAAAGAAAAATGACAAAGAAATAAACTTCTAAACTAACACAAACAACAATCAATGATGGAAAAAAACTAATGTTTCCAAGAGTGTTAGTTTAATAGCTTACAGGTCATAAAATTACAATAATAACAACAATAACAGCATCTAAGGAAGTGTGATATAGTTTTTCTTTTCAAGTGGTCAAATATTTCTTGCTAATGTTGGCCAAGGTGGTTCCAAAATAAGCTCAACCTAGACAAGTCGTACATCAATACACTTAATAATTTCTTCCCCCCATTTTATTATGTATGTCCTTCTTTATGTTCTTGCTAATGTCCTTAATACAACTTGAATAGGATAAGAGAAGAAACAAAAATAGAAAATAATAATAATCTAAAGTATCCATACTTCAGAGTGATTAACTATGTAGCTGCTTTCCAAAAGTATTTTGCAAGCCAATTGTGGATAACAGATCAAACAACAAATCATGTTAAGAGTCCAACAATAATGATACTTGTGCAACAGCAAGAACATAAAAAAAACAAATAAATATGAGAAGGAAAAAAGTTTACAATGGCAATGAACGACTTTAGCTGATGCTAAAAGTTTTCTTTATAAGTTAATAAAGGAAGTTGTACTAAACTTTCCAATAATAACTATATATCGATACAAAAAGAAAGAAGAAAACTTGCATAAAGTAAAAGAGACAACCATTCTACGTTCAAATTAAAGTTTTATTAACGACAATGTTTAGCAATTCTGTTATACAAGATTATACATTTTGTGGTTTCCAAACTGCCGGTCTGGCACTGCTGTCAGCTGTTAAATATTTGTCATCTGAAGTGTCATTTATTTAGTGAAAGATTTGCCATTTATGAATATCAATCGTTTAATAACCGAAGAATGTGGAAAAATAGTTAAAACTTACTGCAAAAGTGGTGGTTCACACATGGCCACTTTTCGAGCAATACGTGACTGGAAGAGTTGCAGATATAATCAAGCCTGTACATCATCTGAATGTGTGCACTGCCGAAAATATCGCTTAGTGAAAGTGTGGATAATCCGCAGAACTGGATTAAATGCGCTGAAGCCGTATGATACCCACTTTTTTTAACCTGCAATTGAAGATTATCCTCCACGATTTTAACTTTATTGCATGGGAGGTATCCAGAACGCCTACTTGATGCCGTTAGACCTTTCTTGGTGGGGCTACGCCAAAGACTGTGTCTACGTGAATAGTCCCCTCATGTTTACAAACCAACATTTGTCAAGTTATCGCCGAGTTATCGCCCGAAATGTTCGAAAATATGGTAGAAAACTATATCAAAAGGATCAACCAGTGATGACGACTTTTCTTGGGTCCAAAAGCACATCAAAATTAAAAAAAGCACTAAAAATCGTAATTTGAGATATAAGAAGCGTTAAAAGTACGAACGTGAAAAACGAATGAAGATCCAAACGAGTGAAGTTTAATATTTTGTAAGCTATTCTCTATTTAATGAATTATATCAGACGAAAAAGGTATGCTTTACACTGAAAAAATAAATACACCAAGTTTTTATTAAGGAAACACACAAATTTTTAAACGCTTTACTTAGTGATTTTTCTTAGTTTGGGACTAACACTCAAAATTTGAGCCTTCAAAAAGCACTAAGAATAGTACCAAAAGCACAAAGTTAGCATCGCTGGGATCAACTGCTACAACCAATCTAGAGTCGGGCATTTAAATGATATTTATTGTATTTCGTACGAAATGGCAAAGTCCACCAAGCATTATATCCCAGCAAAAAAATAATCGAGATTTAGAAGCAATTGCTTATTAATAAAAGTCTCTATTGCATTTTTATAGCTTCTTGTTTTGTTTTTGTAGTGTAGTTTAATATAACACAAAAATAAGCGCTTCGGAAGCGCGGAAAAGCACAGTGTTTCCCCTCTGCCTTACCCTCATACCTAAATAAGAGCGGCAAGCGTCGCGTTAGCAGCAGGGTACGTATTTTCAGTACAATCAAATAATATTTTCACATTTAAATGTACTGAAAATGCGTACCCTGCTGCTAACGCAACGCTTGCCGCTCTTTTTTAGGTATGAGAGTTACGAGGATGCAATAGCGTAAGCGAATGACGAAATTTAACACAAACACTACGACGTCAGTCGGCTGTTTATACTCAAACTCTCAAAGTTTTATTTTACAGATCATCCTCTCTCGCTTACCTGTATACAAATTTGGATGCGAATGAAATTTTTACTTCGAGTATTTATTTTTTATTTTTTAATTGAATTGTGTAAAAAAATAAATATGTGCTTCGGTAGTTCAGTGGGTAGTGTTCTAGCCTAATATACGGAAATTCTGGGCGAACAAAAGTTATTTGATTTGATATTGTATTTAATACATAATAAATAGTAAGTATGAAAAAGACAATGATTCCAGGTAGTCGAATATTTTTCCTGAATTCAGGTCACTCCGGCAGGCATGAAAGAATCACATTTTAGCTCGACGTGGCAGAGCTTCTACGCTAGGATTCCCATATAAAAATAATGCAAAATTGCTGCATCGGGTAAGCGCTTGCCTACTAAAAAGAGCACTTATATAGGTGCTTCCAGCGAAGCAACATTTTTTGCTGGGATGTATCAAAGACAAAAAACTAAATATTAGTGGGAACTTTTACTTGACACTGCTTAATATAAAGTACCCCACCCAGGCACTGCACTGACTAAAATTGCCATCACAATCAAAAACAGCTGATATTGTTTTTATTGCCATTTATTTTTGCTTGATAGAGTGGGACCTTAAGCTTGTCAAAGAAGAGACAATATCGAGCCATAACCGCTAAAATAGCTTAAGCGACACATTTTTTGGACTTCGTTTTTTTGATGAAAATCGATTATTAACGATCGCAAATAATAGATTTTGGTCGAAAAATGAAGTTCGAAAATTATGGCACGATATTTTGAAGATTATAGGCCAATTCCACGATGTCGACCATGTTCGTCTTTTGCATTTTTAATTTAACTTAAAGCCGCGGTAAAAAAAAATGTTACAGGGTGTCCGTGAACACAATAATAAGATAAATTTTGGGAACCGTATAAAGTTTGCAAGACATGTGTGCAGTCACTCCGACTTTAAAATCAAGGATAGCTCAAATTATTTTCGTTTGGGACATCTGTGATACGGCAAGACCCAAGAAATTACACTGATTATTGTTGTTATTGTGGTGTCAAAATAAAAGGTATGAACAGACAGAAGATGCAATAGTAACGTGGTGAAAGGTGACTGACTGGCTGATCACTGCCCAGCCCAAACGGCTTAAGCCAGAAACTTGAAATTTTGTATATAGGCTCAAGGGCGGATGTTTGGAAGATCGAATGAGATGTGTGTAAATATGGCCAAAAATTGGTAAAAGCTGTAGCTTTATGTCTCCGAAAATAAAGTACTACACTCAAAAAAAAGAAAATAACTAAAACTTTGGAAAATTTTCTAAATTTGAATAAAAAAAGTTTTCGTATGGCGCCAAAGCTGTTTTTTACTTGAAACCAGTAAAATAATTACTAAATGGTTAGTTAATTAATAAACTATTTTATATTACTTATATTTTCATATTTAAGTAAAATTTTCACAAAATTAAGTAAAATTTTCAAAAAACTAAGCGGACATGTGTCTGGTACAACAAAATATCTAAATGTATTGTTTACTTTTTCTAAATTCGAATATAAATATTTGGGTGGAATTGTGCCCGTCTTTGGTACTTTTCAGTAAGTGCCCACACCTACTTTTTTACTACTACTTTTACTTTTACTATTTTTAGAAGAAAATAAAA
The DNA here is from genome assembly GCA_944452675.1 of Tachina lurida. Taxonomy (NCBI): domain Eukaryota; kingdom Metazoa; phylum Arthropoda; class Insecta; order Diptera; family Tachinidae; genus Tachina; species Tachina lurida. Next base: position 35,401,818 of record OX101754.1, on the reverse strand, counting down.
TATCATAATGAAATCGCTCCAAACACAATATTGTGGACGCCCCAAAAGGGCAGACAACTACTTTCTTATTCGCCCCCCCCCTTAATATGGGTATCAAATCAAAGGGATTTTTAATTTCCAGCTTAAAAACGAATAAGAAGTGAATCAAATTTGAGCAACCCTCGTACCCCAGCATTGCACTAATTTGTTGAAGCAGCAGCAACCAGTTCATTGACTGGGTTACTTCTTATTTTCTTTGCGCTGACAAATTGTGCAATACCGATATTTTGTAATTGGGTCAAAAGCTAAATAATATTTATGAAATAAGTAAGTGACATGTACATAGGTGATCTATTCTATAAAATATATACACCCTGATTATTTTGTATCATTTGTGCAAAATAATTTTTTATGTGTTTCTTGTGATGATTTTTTTCTTAAATTTTACAATTTTGATTTTCCACAATAGCGCAACTTTTAACGTGAGTACTTTAATATATAAATAATTATTTTATTATTTAATACATAAATAATTTTGCTTTGTAACTGCTTTTTTATGAATAATAAATATTTTTGTAATATGAAATAATTATAAAACTTTTGTTTGTGAACCTTTTTCAAAGACGTTTTTTAATAAATACCTATAAAAAGCATTTGTCTTTTAATGTTCAATAAACCCAGAATCCGGAAAAATTTCTGAATTTCAAAAAAATTTCGGGATCCAGAAAAATCCTGGGATTAGATTTTTTGAAATCCCGAATGTGGGATCGTAAAAATCACTCCCAATTGACATCCCTAATAAGCACTTATTTTATTTTAGTTAACGAATCTTACAATTGTAAAATCGTCACTCCAACTGGTGCTTCTAACAACTTTGAATTAAATGATTAGCAAAATTTGCATAGTTTTCGGTTATATTAAACAAACAAAAAATTATGTCTTATAATTAAAGTTTTTATTATTCGAAAATGCACTTACCGAACAAATAACATGATGACTCTTCAACAATACTTGTGTAGTGCTCGTAGAAGTGTTTATTGCTGGTTGTTTGAAACGTCCGTCCATGAGCTTGTTTTTTGTTTGTTGAAGAGATGTCTAAAAAGAAAAACAAAAAAAATTTCAAATAAATAAATGAATACATACATATACTTTCTGTTTATGTGCATCAATTTGATGTTGATGGATGGGCCCCATCCCAAACAACTTGTTCAAAGTGACTATACAAAAACTTTGTACAGAGTTGCCAGCTAAAATGTCAATATCAAAATTGAGACATAAAAATAATTTTTTCATTGCAAATGTAATTTTTTTTTAATAATAACTGAAATTTATTTGCTGGTGGTTAAGCATTGTCTACACTGGAAGGTAAATTTTCATTTGATTAAAGAAGTTTGTCTTTAATAATGAGCTAATGCAAGAATCCATTGTATTAATGAAGAATTTCATGCATATAATGAAAACTTTCAACAAGCTAATGAACAATTTCATTCGTACAAAGAAGAATCATTAATGATGCTACTTCATTAGCTGAATTAATGTTTTTTCTCTTAGTGTATGTACGAGTATATTTCATTAGTGCTTCATCATTATCAGCCACATATTTTGAATATTCACAAATAATATGTAACTAAAATCTTCTACATATAATTATTCAATTATTAAGCATGGCTCAACTTAAGGTGTCATTTGCTACAATATATATGTAACTGAAATATTAAGTCATATACCGCTAAAATTGGGGGTAGCAATTTTCTACAAAAACGAAAACGTCGAAGAATGCTATTGAGAAAATACTTAAATAGATGAAACATTAACAAAACATATTGTGCATATCGTTTATAGCGACATATCAATACAAGATACTTCAAGGTCCCATCAACTTATCTAAAATAAAACCTACTCAAAACACATAATTTTTTTTTTAAATTAATGTCTGTACAAATTCTCTGGGCAAGTAGACTACTTGTAATGCAAAAATGACATCAAATGCAAAAAAAAAGATAATTGTTTCCATTAATAACATACAATATTATAGAGTAGAATTCTGACAAGCAAAAAATAAATAGCCAGCGACATTTTTATCACATACATACATCTTCAATCTTATAAGCACGTGTTTATGATAGACAGAGCTGTCAGATAAAATTACCAAAAAATCGCGATATACTAATAAATTATAATAAAATCGTAATTTAATATTTGAAAATTCATCAAAGAAATCGGACAAATAAAAATGATTTTTTTTAGTTTTTGTATGTAAGCATGTACATTAGAGTTCGACCGATTAATCGGCTACGGCTTCGGCCTTCGGCCAAAAATTGGTAATCGGCCAACATTCGGCCTATGGCAAAAATCGGCCGATTAGCCGAAGCCGAATATTTTTCATTCCAAGCTTGAAAAATAAAATTATGTTTGGTCGTTGCTCGCCGACAGTTTCTATTGTATTTAACGTTTTGAAAAGGGTTGCTTTGAAATACAACCCTGTTGCTTTCTATTTTCTTTTACTTGGACGTTCTTGTGAGTGATCATATGAAAAAGCAATCTAGAAATTGCAAAATAGTTTTATTTTTCTTGTTATGTATCCAATAGATATTACAGCTATTTCAGTGATCTCAAAAAAGCAAACTTTTTTCTTAATTCATATAAAACGTAAGTATCATTTTTAAAATTTAAAACATTCGGCTTCGGCTTCGGTTTTGGCCGAAGTTTAGGATTTTAGCCGAAGTTCGGCTTCGGCTTCGGCCAAAAAAAAACGCCTTCGGTCGATCTCTAATGTACATATACATTTTATTTTGTTTATTTACTAGGAAATAATCAAACAACAACAAAACAATTCATGTTCATACACGAATTTTATATTAACCCTGTCGGAAACTAAGTTAACTTTAAACTAACTTTAAATGTTTTCTGTGCAAAGAACGACTCAGGCGTAAACGCTCAACAGGCAGGCCCAATATTTCTAATATTTTTAAATTTATCATTTTCTATTTTCTAATTTACAAACAAACGGACATTCATATGTACATACCTATGTATGTATATTTTACAGAGTTATGACCCTAAAAACATTTGGAAGATATCTTATCTAGAAGATATACATATATATTTATATATATTTTTACCCTTTTTTTTGTGTTATTAAAATTTTGCGTTTTGTTCAGTCTGGTGTTTTATAACATTCGCAATAAATTTGTAATGTCAATATGTTTTTAACTAAAAGATAAAAATTATTTAATTTAAAATAAAAACAATAGTATTTATATGAACGTCGATCCTTTTTAATATGAGAATAAGTTTTAATAATTGAAAAAAAAAAGGAAAGCCGCAAAAATATTATCACGTATTTTTTCTACTACAAAATCCGTTCACACTATTGAAGAAAAAGCAGACAGATTGCCACATCCAGACTACAGCAATACACGCGTTAAGCCATACGAGGAACCGAAATGCAAAACATTAGCTCAGGAAATTTATTTTTATACGAAACAGATGATAAATTTATATTAAGAACCATAGATGTTCCTCTTCCAAAAGACATAAGAACACTCAAGCAAATTCCAAAATATGTTCCAGCAGGTATTTATGTATATATATGCATTAGGGCGGGTCGATTTAAAAATCGCACAAATTGCAAGGAAAATCAATCGTATTCTAGGAAACAAAATAAGAAACTTTGCCGAAGGAACCATACCTGTAAAATGTATTTTGATGTCCCGACTTTTGATCCGAAAGGTAAAATTTTCTTGAAGGGTCAAATTTTGAAAAATCTCACTTTGACCCATTTAGAGTTCCTCAATTGAATCAAAATGTAGGACCAACCCCCACTAATTTTGGATGGCCGACTCACCTATGCCAGTGGCACGCACCCTGGAACTACCTCTGGGGGGTTCCTCATACAAACATTTGTGATTTTTTGAAATATTTGTATGGGAACCTTCAGGGGTGGTTCCAGGGGGTGTGCCACTTGGCATAGGTGGGTCGGCCCTCCAAAATTAGTGGGGGTCGGTCATAGATTTTGACTCGATTGAGGAACTCTAAATGGGTCAAAGTGATATTTTTAAAAATTTTAGCCTTCGGATCAAAAGTCGGGACATCAAAATACATTTTAGAGGTATGGTTCCTTCGGCAAAGTTTCTTATTTTGTTTCCTAGAATACGATTTTCCTTTATTGGACGATTTTTTTGCCTCCATACAAATCGACCCGCCCTAATATGCATACATACATTATGGACTTTAGGATGCCTGCCATAACAGATTTCATTTCATATGTAAATTAATATAGAATTTTGCATTGTAATTTTATTTTAATTTAGTTGAGCATTACAAAATTGCTTTAAAATTATATTAATGGTACTTTTAATTCCGGGGGTGCCTTTATGATATTATCTTTCAGATAATTTAGCAAAATTCAGTCGATAAGCAGCTCTGGGTCGAAGAACATCATTTCGCGTCATCGTAATTATTTCTTAAGTGCGGTCAGGCTTAGTTCTGTTGTTAGGGCTTCGAGAGTTTTTCGTCTCGCTCGCACTGGTTGAGTGATCTGCCACGGATAACCGTATAATCTTGCGGTTTTTTGTGGAATTTCTTTAAGAACCACGTTGCTACTTCCTATGTGAAGGCATAGGTCGTACAGTCAGTCACGGAACTTTTTTGAAAATACTGTTAATAACATCTTGGGCATATGGTCTAGTTACTCCGCCCATATTCGTGCAACAATACTTTACAAATTTACTTTGTAAATTATTTATGAAATAAATAAATAAATAAATTTAGCAAAATTGTAAAATTGTACTATAGGAGATAATCTAGCAATATAAATAAATAATCTTCCTAAAGATAATCTGGTAGTATCATAAACAATTCAATTAGATGATTATCTAGCAATATCAAAGTTTTATATTATGGAAGTATTCCATTCGTATTTCTTCGAAGTATCGCCCTGGCCGCACAACCTCTCCCAAAGGGGGAAACTTCATATACGATTTCGCATCAGGAAATTGGAATGATTTTATACCATTACAATGTTTATAACACTTTATAAAACTATTAATTCCACCACAGTCTCCATGTACTAAAAAAATTCTATCCCACCACGTTATTTACTAACCCTTTTGAAAACAGTCAACACTGTTAAATCTAAAATCCACCATTACTCAAATATTAAGAGAAGTTCTCTAAACCAACAACAACAGCAAACAAGTGCAGTCGGCCAAAAATGTTGCTAAAATTATGCTTTCGGTTTTACAGATGGAGATACATACATACATACATATGTACATACATACATACATACATAAACACATGAGTACTTACATACAGACACATTTGTCAAGCAATTTTTCTTAAGACATTTTTGCACTTTTCTGCATTATTTTCAACACATTTAATTAATATTTTCACACTTTTATAAACTTTAAACACTTTTTAACAATATAATGCACTTTTTTACATAAATTTAACATTATAAATGCATACATACATATGTATGCAGTTAATTTTAATATGCGCTATTGACTTACACGTGCTTTCTTTGGGAATAAAATAATTAAACTAATAAAAGAAAGAAGAGCAAAGAAAAGGGTTACCAGAGGGTGGGAAATAACTGATGAGGCTAGAATGTGTTATAATTAATTGGGGGAAGCCGGGTAACATTATAAATTAGGTAAGTTAATAAAAATGTAATAAAAACTAAAGGCCTGTTCCACGATGTCATTCATTCATTCATTCATTCGATCGACAACTTGTATTGCAAACAACAATAACATTAGAAAATTTGTTGTTGTTTTCAATATAAGTATTCGATCGGACGATTTCTGGTGACATCGTGGGACAGGCCGTAAGTGATAATACAGAGATGTATATGTATATATGTATATGTATGTATGTACATACGTATTTCTGTATTATGTGCATGGGTACATACATATTCACTTAAGAACATAATTTTATTTTTTATAGAAATTTGGATCGATAAAGAATTTTTCTAAATTCAAACAGCCTTATTTATAAAACTTATTAAGACTTTATAAAGGCTTTATAAAGGCAAATTTTCAAACAAAATTTTTTTTAAAAAGTCCTTATAAAGCCTTAGTAAGTTTTATAAATAATTTTAATAATGGATACTGATATAAAAAAAATCAGGAGACAGGGTATTGGTTGCCATCTTAAATGATTTTTAATGGAAAAAACTATATATAGGGTGGCGCATAAGTAACGTTAAGATTTGATCAGTGAATACATTTTTTAATTTAAGTCTTTTTTTTCGTCTCTTTACAGAATTAACTAAATAATACTTGGGAAATTTATGATGGAAAGGCTTAGCACAGAACAAAGAACCAAAGTTGTTCAATTTTACTTTGAAAGTCAGCATTCGATTATTCAGACACAAAGATCATATCGAAATTTCTTTCATGTTCGAAATGCTCCTAGCGCTCCAACAATTTATCGATTGGTTCAGCGTTTTGGGCAACAAGGGGCTGTCTGTGATCTTCCGCGTGCTGGAAGACCTCGTGCAGTTCGAAATGAAGTGAGCATTGCTCGAGTGCAAGCAAGTATTGAGGAAAACCCCGAAACTTCCACCAGGCGACGTTCTCAGCAGTTAGGGATGTCTAGGCGGTCTTTGCAAAGAATTTTACATATGTTACATCTTTTCCCATATAAGATGCAATTGGTTCACGAGTTAAAACCAAATGATGCACAAGAACGCATTCAATATAACGTTACTTATGCGCCACCCTATATTTACGGCCCTTTTCACAATGTACAATTAAAAGCTAACAAAGACTTTAACGGCAAGTTTTGTATGAAGAACTTTCAGTTAAAGTTCACGTTAACTCTTAATCATACATTGTGAAAAAGGACGTTAGTGACTTTTTGCACCTTGAGATTTTGTGTGTCGTAGTGAACATTTATGATAAACCCCCAGCGTGAAAATTTAGAAGATCTTCTTACTTCAGACCTTATTAAGGGCCTGCTTAGGAATTGTTTCATACAATTACTATTTTGATATAACTGCTAACGAATGCCTCATTGAAGTCCTCGACTCATTCGCATAAAAGATAAGATACACATTCCATCCCAGCGGCAAACGCTGCATACCACATTACATATCTTTAATGATGTTTGTCATACTTAGTGTTCAATGAATGATAGCTTACAAAGTGTACGAAAGTAAGCTAGATTGTATTCGAACTGCCCACTGCCAACTTAAAATGTATGTTAGGCAATGTTGATTGGATGAACACTTCCGTATCTCGCTTACTTTGTGTGCAAGTGAAAGGCATTCACTCCACAAATGCGGCAATGCATTTGAAAATGTATACTAGGTACGTATATGAGGTGGTGTGCATTACTGTCTTACATGTGTGCATCAAATCATCCCTTCTGTAATCGAAATTTTCGCCGCTGGGATATTCCATTCAATGAGAGGAGAGAAAAGAAGGAGTAGCATATTTTTTTAAGAGAAGTAACCAGGGTGACCGATGACATTTTTCAAAAAGTGGCACCAAAAGGGGATTTATCAAAAAAAAAGGGGCAAAATTAAAAAAAACGAGAAAACTACATTAAACTTTTTATTTTTAATGTATTTTTATATAATTCACTCTAAAAAAGGGACAAAAAAGTGGCAAGGCAGTCAAAAAAGTGGCAAGGCGGTCACGCTGGAAGTAACAGGCAATGAATGCCTATTAAAGTCCTGCACAAGACCATTTATAAGACCTTTCAAGACATGAGCGATTTTTCAACTGCTTTATTAAAGCGCAATATTTTGAAACAAACGCTAAACAACACTGTTGGCAAGACAAACAATCGAAACAAATGCTTTGCCAACAGTGTTGCTTAGCGTTTGTTTTTAAGAATATTTCGCTGTAGTAAAGAAGTTGAAAAATCTCTCATGTCTTGAAAGGTCTTATAAATGGTCTTGTGCAGGACATTAATGCCTATTGCTATTACTTAAGCTTAAATTAGACGTGCCATAGCCATAACGCCATAGCCATAACCAAACCAAAATTCAATTGATTTCTATGGTGAGAGTGAGAGTGAGAGAGACTCGCCATAACTCTCACCATAGAAACCAATTGAATTTTGGTTTGGTTATGGCTATGGCGTTATGGATATGTCACGTCTAATTCAAGCTTTACGAGGTATTAACTTCTTTAGGAAAGGGATAGTGATAGAGAAGACAGGTGTTGAAGGAAGAGATAGAGGAAAGCTTCGTTCTTTTACAACTCTGCTGTTTTGCACGTTTTTTATTATGTAGTGATGCAGCGCCTCTGGTGTCAATGAGGTGTATTAAATTTTTGAAGCCATTTGATTGGTTATTTTACTTTGTCAATAATTCTGCTACACGATACCGACGAAGGAGGGCGCTAAGATGTTACATTAGTATTAGTATCCGCAGAAGCTGGTGTAGCTCAGTGACCAGTGAGACTATGCCTGCATCACTTGAACTTTCCTACAACAGCTGATAGAAATGGACACTAATGCAAATCAGAATTGTTGTTATTTAATGACTGTCACAGACCGGTATCGAACCCAGGACTTTCAGTTTTGTAGTCAACTAACTAATTCAGCCAATGCCGTAATTTAAAAAAAAATATTTACGGTTTATTAAGTGTTTATTTGACATATTTCTGTGGGAAATTTGTCAAATAAATCTGTAATGAACTTAAAATATTTTTTGTGAATTCGTTAGTTCTGCGTGAAGTATATGTTGCAAAATGATACCAAAGAAGTGTTTTCGGAAATAAGCCAAGCTTGGCTATGTCGTCGTAGATAAGAAATTTGGGTTTCTGTTTAATATACATTCATATATACATATGTAAATATGTAGATTTGTATATAAGTTAAGTTTTTCTTTAGGTCCCTTTAGAAGCTTTAATAAAACATTTACAATCCAGCTACATACACCCACACACACTCAAGTACCTTAAAAAGCAATCAATTAATTATCATGACTTTACTAGCACACGTACAATGTACAATATGAGTGTATATACATTTCACAAGTGGGAAATAAACGACTGTATCCAGCTTCCTTTTTTGGATTTTCACACTAATGATTTTGGTCAATAACTAACTGTCTTACAATTGTGTGTAAAAATTGTTTGTGTCAGCAAAAGGAAAACAAGAATTGATTTATTTTATAATACATATAAATACATACAAATATTTATGTAGTATGTGAAATGTTTTTGTCAGAGTTCTGGGAAACGCCCCAATAAAAATTTCAGTATTTCCGGGATTTTTAGATTAATTTCGTTGGAGAAGTGATTAAAAGACGGTAAAGATTTAAGGTTAGTACTCCTAATATATGTATAAATGTATGTACACATGCACACATGGAACTAGTAACAAAATTATGCCTCACAACACGAAGAAAATGACAAATATGTAGGAGTAGTTGCATTGAAATGTAAAAAACAGTTCAGATAGGTATGTATATTGTATTTTGAGCAGAAAATAATGTTGTCGTTATAATAAGATTTATGAAATAAATCCAGGAAAAAAGGAATGATGATTTAATAATTTACACAACTGATGATATTTTAGAGGTATAAGACTTTAAATTTGAATAAAATCTAAATAAATATAACTAATTAAAAGTTTAATTACAAATTTAATTGAGTCAATTGAACTTTTGTTTAAAATTAATTAATTAAAAAGTTTAATTGATGCAATTAAAGTTTTAATTGATTTTGTTTTAATTAAAGGCGTTGATTGATTGGACAAATATTTCTTTCTGTGTGATAAAACAGGCGAAGGCTATCTGCGAAAGTATTATTGCCCTGCGGCACCAAAGTAGAGATGGACACGTGTCGAATTTTTCCAACACGATACGACACGCTTAATACGTACGAAACACGCACGCGAAAATTTTTGTCAACACGATACTGCACAACACGCACAAGATATTATTGCTATGATATTGAAAATCAGAAAATTTAATTGATGTTTTTTCATGAGTCGATTTTCAAAATATGCTGGTGCTGTGTGTTTGACCATACAATATATTAAATTTTTTTTCTACTGGAAATTCATTCATACATATTTTACATCTAAAATCGTTTCGTGTTTTTCGTGCCAATTTTGATCAACACGAAACGACCCGAACACGCACGAAATCACATTTTTTCACGAACACGTCGTGCGTACTCGTATCACGAAAAAAACACAACACGGGCCCATCTCTACGCCAGAGATTTCACATAGATGCATCAAAATAACGAAAGATTTTGGAAGCCATCACTCGGCATTTCATTCAGTAAATCAATTATGACACGCACAGTATTGCTGAAAAACTAATTCCTCCACATTACAGATATTCGATTGTGGTACGAAAAAGTCAGTAATTATGACCCTATAACTGTAATTTTCTGGCCGCACCAATGATTCATTCCAATGGCCCGTAAGGCGCACCAATTAATAACTTTTAAGGATTCCCCATACGTTCTTACAATTTTACTTTTTTTATTAACTCGAATATTTGCAAATTAAATAAAAATTTCATAATTGTACAATTCTTATCATATCAGAACACTTCATTAACTCAATGCTAATATTAAGAGCTTTTGGACACACAATGTTAAATTGTTCGCTCCTAGAATACCACGATGTTAACTTCACTGTTTTCTACACAAAACTGTCCGTTAAGCTGAAGCATCGCCCTGTTTATACTTAACATAAAGCTTACAGAAGAACGCTAGTAACATCCAGAAAATGACAGCGCATTGAAAATCTTTCGATCATTAAACAAAATTATTTAGCTTATAAATCAGTAATTGATTAATTAATAGCCAGGGACAAGGACCTCGTGCATTTAAAATAAGTATTTTAGTCACCTAAAAGATGACATTTAAAACTCAAAATATGCCATAGCAACAATAAAATATGCACATATTTTAACAAATTCCCATTCAAACGAAAACATAACATTATATTTTGGTCTCATAAATACATATCGCTACCTAAAATCATAAGGGCCCTAACAGCAATTTTTATGAAAAACTTTATAAACTTAAGCCTAGTTACATATTTCTTAGCAGCCAAATTTTAGAAGTGGGAATATAAGGCCAATGCGGATGATATGCAATAAAAAAATAATAGTTATTTTTTCCCAATGGTACCTACGGCTTTTTGTAATCACTTTTATATTATATTATATTTATTCCCGTCGTTCCAAAGTCGAGGGACTCATTTTTGCTGAAACCAAAAGGCCTTGCTTGATTGGTTGTGCATTGATTTCTTTTAATAAAAGTAACAATAAGATGCATATTTGGTCCAAAAAATGTTTTTACTTTGTATTCAGAAAAAAAAAATGTTTCTAAAAGATGCCACCTTTTTTCAATTTTTTTTACTTAAAAGTGTTGATACTAATTTTTGGCTGACGAAATATAGTTACGGCGTTTTGAATTACGTTAACGAAATCGTTATTTTTTAAAGCAGGACATATTTTTGCTATTTACATAATTATCTATTAAAAATTCTATTTTGAAATTTTTCTCAGTTACGGCCTTTGGGTTCTTAGGTAGCGATATAAAAGTTTCTTATTTGTTTATTTTCATTTAAAAACTAAACTTTCTTTATAGTTTGCAATGTGAAATTCCGTCAATTTCTTCTTAAAAATCATTGAAATGAGCCTCGAAATGACTGCAGATGTGATCGGCTCAAATTTAAATGATGGGTTAGGTTAGGGTAGCAGGCTGCTGGTAAGGAAGGGTGAAACTTAGAGTCCAGCTCACTTGAGTCCAATACAATGATTTCTTTGTGCTACCTGGTAGTTGAAGAGAAGATAGTGAGAAAGGGTGATAGGGAAGGGATAGTGATAGAGAAGACAGGTGGTGAAGGAAGAGATAGAGGAAAGCTCTCTTTGCACGCTTTTTGATAATGCAGTGTTGCACCGCCATCTGGTGTCAAATGAGGCGTATTAAATTTTGAAGCTGTGCTTAGTAGCAATTTTATTGGTTATTTTACTTCCTCGATGATTCTGCTACACAACGAAGCAGGGTGCTCTGGTGTTACATAAGGATTAGTATCTGATGAAGTCGGTATAGTTTTAGTGACCAGTGCCTGGTACAAAGGACACTAATGCGTATCAGAAAAATGAGTGTTGTTGTTACTTTTTTAATGACTGACCGGGCTCGAACCCAGGACCTTCGGTTTTGTAGTCAACGTGCTAACTAGTTCATCCAACGCCACCCCTAAATTTAAATGATTTAATGATATTTAAATAATGTTGTCTATGGATTTCACTGAATTATTACAATTAATTGAATATCAAAGCTAATATTGCTTTAAAAAAAAATCTAATATCGGTTTTAAGAAGAATATCTTGTTTTCGCCGAATTGTTTCACTACTTTCGGCTTCAATATCAAATATTTTCCTTTTGAAATCAACCAAATGGCAATTTACCTTAAGTTTTGTTAGAATGCAATCAAATAAATTTGTGGAAACTATTAAATAGATTTTAGATATTAGCCTCCATTTTAAGAAAATTTTATATGAAAAATTTGAAATAAAATACATTTCAAATTCATCTTAAATTTTATGAATATGGGGGTGTAAAACATTTTTTGAAATTAAATTTAATTGAAATTACTGAACTTAAGCCCAAGTAAGAAATTATTTCTGATTAAAATTCACGACAGTTCAATTAAATCTAAAAATTTCTCAATTCTCTATTAAATTTTTTGGCTAAATACAACCTGTCTTTTACTTCTCTTTATTAAAAATTAAAAACTTAAAGAAATAATAAAGATAATATGCATTTATGATCAAATTATGCAAAAATATGCACTTTTATCAAAATATGCAAAAATATGCACTATTAAATCAATATTATTTTCACACAAATTTATTGTTTTGTAAAGATCTTCGTTTCCATTAACAGGGTTGAGTAAAAAAAACATGAATTTGCATGAAATCTCTGTCTTTGTTAATAATAAGGATTTCTGTAAGGATTTGTTTTATCTTTATACCTGAAGTAAATAAATATATAAAATAAATTTGTATAACATATTGGACACGAGTCCTTTAAAATGATGTCTTGATGTCTTAGAAAATATGTATGTAGAAAATTTTATGCAATCGACCCAGTGTGCAAAGGAAAGTGTTACCCACTAACAGCGAATTCTGTAAGGAAATCTGTTATAGTGAAATATTAAAAAAAAAATTTACACTTTCTTGGCCACAATTCTCAGTTTTTGCCAAACTAAGCCATTAAGGGTAAACAACAATGTATCTCCACGAAAGATAGAATCACTTTAATAGTCGTATTAAAGAAATAAAAATTTTGAATGTTTTTTATTGATAAATCAACATCTGTTTAGGTCATAAAAAATCCACATGAAAATGTGCAAATTATCACCATTTAGCCAAGAAGTTTAGGCGAGAGTATGCAGCTGTTTTTTATGGTTTTAAAATCAACATTCCAGTTTGAGCGAACGTTGTCACAAGGCGCTGGCATAAAATTTCCCCAAACAGTCTAATAGAAAATTCATTTTTTATTACTCAATGGATAACATTATTATCATCATTTTATTATTAAAGCCATCAAACTTTTCTTCTTTTTCAATACGAGTTGCTTTATAGTAAATTTTTTTTTTTGGTTGGTGTTGCTGAAATTTTTTTCCATTATTTTTTTTTTTTTAATAATGTAACACACCCCTTTTGCTGCTGAAAGGGTTGTAAGTCATAAAACTTACGAAAATTTATAGGTCTGTTGATTTATAAGGTTGGAGACAATAAAAAGAAGTGTGTAAAATGTTTCCCAGAAACTGAGAACTTATCTGCAAAGTCTGTGTGTATTTTTCAATTTAATGTAATTTTTTTTTTAATTTAACACTTATTTTTTTATGAGCAAAAGTTTTTAACACTGAACTAGAAACTCGAATGATTTTTATAGGTTTTGCAATGCATTATTTTAAAAGAATGATTGGTATTTGATTGTTTGTTCAAAAATGCTTAAAATATTTATAGATAAAGTCATTTTTTTAGTTAACAGAAAATGCCTTTAAGAATATAAAGTTTGTTCTTAAGGAAACTTGAAAACAAATTCTTTTTAAGCTTTAATTGTTACTGCAAGTTTAGGTAAAAGCTTGCGCAACACAACATTAACTTGAATAACACATAGACAAGAATTGAAAGTTATGGCGATTACCTGACAATACCTAATTGATAACTTGGCGTTATTGTATGCCCTTATAAAGTGGTGCTGCCAAAACTTGTGCGGCTTGTAAAATTGGCAAACAGAGGATTAATTATTTCAATTACACTTTAAAAGCTTCAACAAAGTTTCAGGTGCTAATTCCTTATAACACTCATTTTTTCTATCTTTTATTTTATTGATAATGAAAGCAAACGTAATAGAAAAATTTACCACGAGTAAAGATTTCAGCTATTTTAAAAACAGTTCTAAAAAGTCAAAATACTCGTACTTGAAAAGGTTGCCGATAAACAAAAAATATTCAACTGGCAAACAAAGTTGACATTTCGAACTCAAAATTACACAGTTTCGTTTAATTTTAGTTTTATACTCAAGTATAGCGATCAATAGCGAATTGACACCAGGTAATCTCGGTTCAGGAAATAGTGATCAGCTGTATAATTTCTCTTATGTCAAATCAAGCGTTTTGCTTGGAGATTTTCTGACATCAGGAAATTTTACACTAACAAATATACATTAATTGTATAAAGAGTTGCACATCGAGGCCATATTTTATGAATTGAAATTGATAGCGATTGAATATAAATACATGAAAACAGAACAGTTATTGCTTATATTTTATGCATTCTTTCTTCCTAAAGGGTGTTTTTTTAGAGGTATAGAACTTCGAATTGAAATGAAACACAAGAAAATCGTTTTAATGTCCATCAATTTGGCTTTATTGGAAGGATAATTTTATGCCATTAATGTTTAAATATGATTTCGGGCATGTGGCCGCCGCGGCTGGCTCGAATAAAGCCAATTCTACAGGTCCAATTTTCAACCACTTTTTCGAGCATATGGGGCCGTATGTTGGCAATAACGCCACGAATGTTGGCTTCCAAGTCCCCTAACGTTTCTGGTTTGTTGGCGTAGACGAGCGACTTCACATATCCCCAAAGAAAATAATCCAATGGTGTCAAATCACACGATCTTGGTGGCCAATTGACAGGTCCATTCCGCGAAATTATGCGCTCATCGAATGTTTCCTTCAATAAATCGATTGTGACGTGCGCTGTGTGGCATGTAGCGCCGTCTTGTTGGAACCACAACTCATCCACATTCAAAATCTTCAAAATCTTCCATAAAGTTGATGGACAAAGCTCCAATTGCTGTGCACGGTGGCGAATCGATTCATTCGGATCCTCTTCAACACTTTGCTCTACAGCGGCAATTGTTTCTTCGGTGCGCACTGTTCGACGTCTCTGCGGATGCGTATTATCACATAGAGTAAACGTAGTGCGAAAACGATCCATGGTTAACCGAATTAATTGCTCTGATGGACGATTATGTCGACCATAAAATGGACGGAGCTTGCGGTAAACTTCGCGAACTGAACCATTATTTTCGAAATAAATTTGCACGATTTGCAAGCGTTGTTCTTTTGTCAACCTGTTCATGATGAAATGGCAAACCAAACTAAATATTAATCACTTGACAGCTGACAAAATGGCCGCCAGTTAAAAAAGTGATGCCAACTTAAAGTTCTATACCTCAATAAAAAACACCCTTTATTATTTAAAATAAATTCGGTAAAATGCGACTTTGACTAGCATACGAAGGGTTCCTAACAGAGATTTTTTCGGCTTGTGGCGATTGTTTTTAGCATGAGCGCTTTTTTAGTTTTGGCGTTTTTTCGGTTTGACGATTTTTTTCCGTCAACTATCTTTTTTTTAAATTTTAACATGATATATTTTTAGTTTTAGAGATTTTTTTTAGTTTTTGCGCTTTTTTAGTTTTGGCGACTTTTTCCGGTTTGGCAATTTTTTCAGATTTTTGGCAATTTTTCTTTGTTTTTGGCGAAGTTTTTACTTTTAGTAATTTTTTACATTTAGCAATTTTTTAGTTTTGGCGGTTTTTTTTTCGTTTTTGACGATTTTAGCAATTTTTTAATTTGAGCGATTTTTTTAGTTTTTGGATTTTTTTGAGAATTTTGGCGATTTTTTCGATGTTTGGCGAACTTTTTAGTTTTGGTAATTTTTTGCATTGTAGCGATTTGTTTTTTTTTTTTGTTGATATTTTTTATTTAAGCGTTTTTTTTTATTTTGAGAATTTTTCGTTTCGGCATTTTTTTTTAGAAATTTTTTATTTTTATCGTTTTATTTTGTTTTTGCGATTTTCTTGTTTTGGCGTTTTTTTTTTAATTTGGGATTTTTTTAGTTTTAGCGTTTCTGATAGAAAACAATGATTTTTTAAATTTTAGATAGATTTATTTATATTTTATAAGCCGACGAACGACAAAAAAAAAAAACAATTTTTTCTCTCTCTTTGCACACACAATAAGTCCCAGATCACACTAGTCATCAAGTCTTATTGCTAAGCTTATCACTTTTTCTTCTTTGGACTTTCATTGGCGTCCACACAATTCAAGTATTATTTTTCAGCACATATTTTTTATGCATAGTTTTGTGTATACATGTGTCCTTTTTTAACATTACGAATGGGAAAGCAAAACATATTGACAGTAGTACATGAAGCTGAGTACTCGTTTCTTTTCCCCTCATCTCTCTCTCTCTCTCTCCAAGAAACTAATCAGCTTAGCAATAAGACTTGCATTGTGTGAACTGGGCCTTACCAACTTAAGCAATTATAAGAGCTGAATTCGCTGACTAAATTCGCCGTTATTGTGCTTCACGCATTAAACGACAAATTCGTCGACGTGGACAAAATTCGTCGTTCGTCCCAGTTGTGTTCCTAGCATTAATTGGTGTAGTCTACATAAAAATACACTACTATAACTTTGAAATTTTCAAGTGTCTGTATATAATTGTCTGTATATTGCATTAGGATTTCAACATTTTTCGTTGCTGGCTTTGGAACACCCAATGAGTTTAAAATGGAATTATTTTGAGATAAAACGTTTGGCAAACATTTTTTGATTAAGATCCTTATTTTGATTTGGAGTAAAATTAAAATTTCATATTTAAACTAAACATTTTATCAAACGAACTATTAGCTTGACGCTAACAAATTATACAAATTTGCATTGAGGATAAGTTGTTAATTTTTAAATTTGTGATTTTATGGTGCATAAATTGTTCATCTGAGCAAGCCAACCCTCGAACTGAGGATACATTTCATACCAGATACTCTCGCAAATGTTGCATTAACACCAACATGTCGAAGAAATATGCATACTGAAAAGAATATGGTTGCTGCAAACGAAAGTGTGAAAGAAGATTCAAATTTATCGATTCGTCGTGGGTCGCAGGATTTGGTGTTCCGTCTAATACACACGTGAAAAATTTAGGGAAATGTCTTGGCCTAAATATGTTTGAGATCCAGCTGGTGCAGATATAGAGTTTCTACGCGGGAAAAAAATCCCGGGAATTCCCGGGTATTATTTTTTTACAAATCCCGGGAAATTTTCAACGGGAATTTTCGGGAATTTAATATTTACATTTTTGGAATTTGCTTTTTTTACATTGCTGTTCGTTGTTTTATTACTTAAAAATACAATTTTGTAACGATGCATAATATAAGACTCCACCAACTTCAAGCGTTACGAAATATTTTCAACCTAAAAACTCTTTATATGCAATAGTATCTATATTGGCAAATGCCGGTGGAATTTCCATCCATGCTATAACTCAAAGCATATCTGCCGTATTCATAAAAAATATTTCAGGAGACAAATCACGGCATTTGATACGAGTCGTAATTTAAAAATATTTCAATAGAGTTTATATGGAAATATTTTTAGATTACGACTCATATCGAATGCCGTGATTTGCTCCCAGGTTTCTTACAGGCTTATATGACAAATTTCCCATAGGAATATGTCAAATAAGACTTTCGTAAACCTAAAATAATTTTTATGAATACGGCGGTATGAATTTATTTGTTTTTGTTTTGTTTTTGAAATATTGTTGTTCTTCGTTCAAACGAATGAAGTTGTTTTGTTTTTAATTTAAACTTTTATATTTTTTTATAAAATTATATTTTTTATTCAACCCATTTAATTAAATTCATATGTATTTGAAATTCCCGGGAATTCCCGGGAATAGAACATATTTTTTCTCGATTCCCGGGAACTGGAAAAATCCGGGAAATTAGAAACCCTATGCAGATATCAAAGCCACCAGACCATCATATCCGATTAGGATCTATAGAAGTTGGAAAAGGATTCGATGATTTATCGCCAAATTGTGTTTAGCAATGAGGACGATTTTTGGCTTAACGGGATTGCTTATAAGCGAAATTTTGAGCACGTGGACTATAGAAAATTTTAACCGCTTTCTTGGGAAAAATTAATTACAACTAAACGGAATTTGAACCAAAAAGCTGGCCATTACTTTCTTTATATAGCTTGTGAAAAGTTATTGAGTGCCCCTAGATCAATGGAAATTTTGTTTTTGGTTCATTTAAATTTAAATTTCCTTTCTAGCTTCATTCTCTGAATTGAACGAAAAGCTCCTTTCGCAGTCGTTCTGAGGACGAAGTGCGAAATAAATGTATTGGTACTGTTCCTTCCAGCCATGTGACATGCATGTTTAAAAATCGGTCTTTTCTCTTTGTGGTGAGTGCCAATATATTTTGAAATTTTGTTAACACTTTAAATACATTCCCCTACTATTTGGAATAACTCTAATCTTGTATCCACTTTTTATATTTTGCTCTGGAAAGTTCAAAAGGATAACAATAAATATTGTAAAACATATGAACTTCCTAGGAATTAGAAAAGAAAAAGAAAATTAATAAGAAATCTCTATGGTTGTTTTTCAATAAGGAAATCTTATTAATTTCATAGAGAAAAAATATTTTTGAAAACATCAAGAAGAAATCTTGTAGTTTTATGGGCTTATCTTATTGATTTTTTCAATAAAAAAATAAAAAAAAATTTCGTCTTTATTCTCTGTACTTATGTATTTTCAATTAAATTCTATACCATATACATATGTATGTATGTATGTAGTATATTGTAATGTTATTTATTTATACATACATACATACACATTAGGTTATATTCTTAACTAACTTACTTACCAAGTATTGAACCAGCAAACTTCTGACTGATAGACAAGCACTCTAACCAATATGCTAACAAGCAGCCTGAATAACCATTGAAATTATTGTGCAAACATTCTTATACAAAAATGAAAAATATCATGAAAAAAATTGTCTCTATGTCTATTTATAGATATGAAATAACAAGGCACCTCCTAAAATCAAGAAGATTTCCTTATCAAAAAATCAATAAGATGCTTTACACATACTCATATAGGAACCTACTAAAATCAAGAAGAAAACCGTATTGAAAAAATCAATAAGATAGTCTAATAAAATCAAGAAGAAACCCTTTTTAAAAAAATCAATAAGGCAACCTAATAAAATCAAAAAGAAATGCCTATAGTTTACAATTTATAAGAAAACCTAATAGAATCAAGAAGTTTTTCTCTATAGATTGTTTTTTTGGTGATAAAAATAACGCAAATTGAGTAAAAAAAGTTGTGAATAATAAGAGTTCTTCTTGATTTTATGTGGTTTCTTCCTGATAAAATTAATAAGATTTACCACATAAAAACAATAAGGAATCTCTAGGAAAATATCTTCGCTTCTTTCTGCTGGGACACCCCTTAGCCTAGAAAACGGTTCATAGAGAAAATCTTCTTGATTCCATGAGCATTTTTTCCCGAAAATTTTTTAATTTCAATTGTTTGGAAATTTTTCACTTTTGCGGCTACCTAAGCGCTACCTAAATGGTGTTAAGAATCACTTCTAGAAAGTTTATATGTTCCAGAAAGTTCTTTATTGAGATCTTAGGTACATTTTTGTAGTTGATTGTTTTCTTGAATTTTGAACGGTTTGCCCTGAACAGGGGATTTTGATCTTAAAGATCAACTTTTTTTTATTTCATGTGTTCACAATTTTTCTTCTTCATGACAAGAGCTACAACTTTGCCTGAGAGAGTAAACCAAAACTACGAGCGGTTTGCAAGATATGAGCCTGAAAAAATGCAAAAATGACACCGAGGCCCCAAATTGCATGACTTGGGCAAAACTGGGATTTAGTCTTTTATCACGTAGTGGTGTCTGTATATGGATATATTTCCATGACTTAAAAAATTACACACAGTGTAACATGCAACTCTGTCATCACTTTGTTTATTTAAAAATAAATTACATAAAAATTTGATTTGTTATTTTCTATATTGATTGGCAGTACCAAAAATGTCACTATTGTGACTGTCGAAAATTACGTTTTGCGTAGAAAATGGGCCAACTCATTTATATAGGTACAGTGATGGGGAATGAAACCAATCCCAAAAAAATCCTAAAAAAGTCACCGTTTGGTGCGGTTTATGCGCTGATGGCATCATTGCACCTTATTTTTTTTTCGAAATTAAGCTACAACTCGCCATACGATCAATGGTGATCATTACAGCACTATGATCAGTGATATTTGTTTAAAAATATGCATTACATTGATCCGGACGATAAGTGATTCGAAGAGGATGAAGTTATGTACCATATGGTGATTCCTAGAAATAGGCGATTTTGACACCTTACGATTATTTATGCTAATAAATCAGGGAAAATAAACCCTTTGGATGCCAACATTATTCGTGTTAATGCCACGAATAACGATCACCAATGCACGAAAAGGTTGCAAGTTCAGAATTCGCTTCGTCAGTGACCATAATCATTTTGAAATTTTAATGCCATGTATTGATATTTCGAATTAAATTAATTTTTGGATTAAAATTAAAATTTTTTGTAATATTTTTTTGCAATTTGAAGTTGCCCCGTACATTTGTTTTCCGACTCTGACTAAAATGTAGTTAAAAAGAGCTTAAAAGCTCGCTAGAACATTAAATATATTTTTATAACTTTGAATGAAAAATTTTATTGAATTCGAAGAACATTTTCGAGCATGTAATTTAATTTTATCTTAACGTTTAAGTATTTAAGCAAGACCACATTTTATAGGCTTTTTAAGCACTTGCTTTTACAATTAGAGCCCTTTCTTATTTAGTTATGGTTTATACTTGGTCGCTATAAGCAAGAACTTCAGCAAAAAGAAAAACATATTTAATTTATTTTCAAGTATTTTGAAGAAAAATTCTTAATTAAATTCCTCGTACTTTCATTCGGCTTTGCATTCTAGAAATACAATGTACAGAGAAGAAATAACTTTTGATAAATCGCCATAACATCCAAAATAGCAAACTACGAGGGCTGTTACAAGGCTACATTAAACTTTTACTCAGATTTAAGCGACCGATTGGTTTTTCGCTTCACGTGGCCGCTTACTACTCGCAAGCAATGAAGTGGAATCAGTAGATTTCATTAATCCGGCTGAATCAAAATCCTTTCACCTATAAGTATTTATGTATATATTTCACTAGAAATTTGATTATTACAAAGTTTAAGGCCGGTTATTCGCAGAATAAGCGTAAAACGGTCTCATGGACATTTCTACGAGAAACTTCATTTTTTTGTCGCGTGCGACAGCAAGCAAGCTTGTACTTCAGAACAATGTGACTCGTTATTCCTTAAATTTTACCTAATGTAGAACTGTGACAGCCTACACAAAAATATGAAGAAGTAAAAAAAGTTTCGTTTTCTTAAAAAAAAACATATTTGTTTGGTGTCGCACGCTACAAAAAGTTGGCATTCCTGTGGAAATGCCAATATTTTTTATTTAATTAGCAAAATTTTTCAAACATATAATAATTATACTTCTTCTCTGTTATAAATTAACAAACAACCTACGTTTTGGGATATTTTGTTCATTTGTTACTTTCAGAGAAATATTCGTTTACACTGATACAGATACAGGATACATCCTGACGAACATGCTTTGATTGACTATGAGAAAAATCCAATAAAAATACCAAAGTGTTTTAGAAATTAAATGAAAAAAATATGTATAACATTTATTTGCAAAACATTTACCAGATACGAAGCTCTTCCGCCAAGGGAGGAAATGAAGTTGATTACTGAGGGGGAACTTAGATGGTTCTTGGAAAAGAAATAATATGCTTTTTATAAAATAAATTGACAAACCTTTTTTTTGTGTAGTATTTACATTTTAGTGCAATATCATCAATATGGCTGCTGAAAGGTAACAGCAGTCTTTTTCATTTTTATTTTTGTTTTGCTACAAACTTTGTCATTCATTTTGCTCATTCTGTTGTCATTATTTGCAGTATAGAAAATTTATTTGGTCCTTAAGATACAACACACAATACAAACATTTATTTTATTTTATTTTTCTAAATGTCTATTAATATTTTAGCATCTTGTTATTGCTGTTGTTATTTTGTAAATATTTAATATTTTTAATAAATTTGTAATAAAGCATTTTGATGAGTTCCTCGGCGTACGTAATCATTATGTCCCACTTAGAAGAAGATGCTCCTCACGCTGCTGCTTCCATCTTGTAATTGAGAGCATCAGTTGTTTTAAATTGGATATTTTGTTACTTTGATGAAATATTTATGGATGAGTATATTTCTGTTACAATTTATTTTTATTTTCTTATATTAGATCTAAGTGGCTTTACTTTTTCTTATTATTATATTTTGGTTTTTCTCATAAAAATAACAAATTAGATCAGGGCCACTCGCAGAAGGCCTAAATGTAATATAATTGAATATCATTTACAAAAGAAAATTTTCATTAAGCTCATTTATTAGGAAAAATATGGTTTGTGTTAAACACATTCACGACAGCGGGCTAACGACTACTCGATTAGAAACGCCGCTAGCATCAATTGTAGCCATGTAGCCAGCTGCTTAATTATTTTGAAAGCGACATCATACGCACTTGTTATTGAAGTATATAAACATATTTTGAGGGTGACGTTGGCTTAAGTTGACTACAAAGCTGAAGGTCTTGGGTTCGAGCCCGGTCACCGACAAAGTCATTAAATAATAACAACACGCATTTTACTCATATTCACTAGCGTCCCATTGTGTCAGTTGTTGTAGAAAAGTTCCAGTGATGAAGGCATATTCACTGGTCACTGAACTATACCGTCTTCAGCGGATACTAGCCCTAATATAATATCAGAGAGCCCGTCCTCCTTCAGCGGTAAAAAAAATCAATAACTAAAATGTCTACTAAGTCCATCAGAAGCCTCAAAAATAAATAATAATGAAGCTTTCCTCTATCTTTTCCTTCGCCACCTGCCTTCTCCATCAATAACATTTTGCCAAAGAAGATAACACCTAGTGATATCGAATGATACCCATTTTGATATACGAGAAGCTCGCCGACTTATTTTTGTATTTAGAAAATGGAGTCTGTTGGCCGCCATATTGCGTTTTTACACTCCCAGGATTAGGACAAATCGATTGATGTAAGAATCATCAAAATCGGTCTCTAAGATTAGGGACGGAAAAGTACCGGGCTTGGACTAATTCCAAATGGAGTATTGAAAGAGGCCGTGAAACTGTGTCTCGAGAGATTATTAAGTGTAGTAAACACATGCTTAAGCCAGGGAACTTTTCCAACAAAATGGAAGCGACAGAAGCTAGTGTTAGTACCTAAGGACAATAACCCTTCTTCTTATCGCCCACTGTGTATGATAGATACATAAAAAAAATTGCTTGAGAGTATAATATGTAGAAGACTTGAAGATTATGTTGAAGCTAGCCGTGGTCTATCAGACAACCAATTTGGCTTTAGAAAAGCAAGGTCAAAGTTGTAGTTCAAACTGCTGATCTAGCTATCCGAGGGAAAATATGGACTACTGTGTAGTTGTGATCCTAGACGTAGAAAACGCGTTCAATACTGCAAACTGTGAGTATATTGTTGATGCCTTAGCACGTCTAGACATCTTAGGATATCTGCTGGCAATAGTGCAGGATTATTTCCGGAATAGGGAGCTAGCTTATGAGACTGATATAGGTATAAGGAGGCGCAAGATTATTGGTGGAGTGCCTTAAGGATCGATACTTGGACCACTGTTGTGGAACGTGATGTACAACGGAATATTAAGATTAAGTTTACCTGAAAAAATTTAAATAGTTAGATTCGCAGATGACATAGCGTTAGTATGTGTAGCCAAAGAATTACTAGAGGCAGAAACTATTGCAAATGACAGTGAACAGATCGTAAAGCCCTGGCTTAACTCAATGGGATTAACTCCAGCTGACCATAAGACAGAAGCAGTTTTGATAAGTAGTCGGAAAACTAGGGAAACTATTACCCTTAACGTTGGAACTTGTTGCATAGAATCCAAGCCATTTCTGAAATACATAGGTGTGATTACTGATACACGTCTATCCTTTCGTGAACACTAGCAATATATAGCTTCCAAGGCATCAAAAACCTGCTTGGCGCTATTTCGGATTATGCCGAATACAAGAGGCCCAAAATATCTTCAGAGGAAACTACTCGCTGGTGTTGTAAGGAACATTATCTTATACGCCCATCCTATATGGTCAGACTCACTGAGATACCCTACTTATGTCCGGTTGATATCGCCGGTGTATAGGCTGGCTTCCTTGAGAGTATGCAGCGCATTTCGAAATGTGTCGCACGAAGCCACTTTTATCATTGCAGGTATAATTCCCATCGATTTAGAAGTCTTAGATAGGGAAGGTGATACAGATGTATGTTTACGCAAATGGCAAGAACGTTAGTCAACAAGGGAAAAGGGAAGATGAACTTACACATTGATACCCGACATCAAGACATTGTTGACTAGAAAACATGGTGACTTAAATTACTACCTAACACAGTTTTGGACTGGTCATGGTTGTTTTAGGTCGTAGTTATACCGCTTCGGACACGACAATGTTCCGTTTTGCCCGAATTGTAGCGGAAACGTTGTAGAGGATGCCGATAAGGTATTTTTTTCTGTCCACGATTTTGCAATTGGAGCTATTGTTTAGAAGCTACTGTATGTAGGGGTAGCATTAGAGCGGAGAACATAGTTCCGATTATGATAGAATAAAGAAAATAGAGATATAATCGATTAGCTAGCAGCATTCGCTGAATCACCACCCACAGAAGTAATAACTCCTTAGTAGTGGTCCCGGGGGAAAATGGTTGCAAGAGGGGGAGAACGAGGGTAGGTTTTAGCACGTAGGCGCATTGGCAAGCCAAAAAAAAGTAAGTATTGCTGTGAATCGTGCATATTGGCCAGCTTGGTGTGCCAATATCTTTTGAAAATTTCCTAGAATTAGCTCGTGCGGCTTAAAAAAAATAAAATAAACACAATACTCTTCTATGCGTCGCGCAGTCGATTAAAAACCTAAATTTTACAAAAAAAAGGTAAGTGTATTGTAATATTTATCGCAAATTATTCTAAATTTTATTGCTTTTATTTAATAAGAAAGTTTTAGTAGATACCGTTTTATTAATATTCACCCATTACCAATCTTAAGCTGAGCCCATCCCCTTCCATAACAAAGTTTTATAATTTATTGTATAATTTATGTAGTTTGGTATAATAAAGTTTGAGAAACTCAATTTTAGTGCATCATAAATATACATGATATTAAGTTCATTCCACCGAAACACTATTGGCAATATCACAAATATACAAACCTGGTCCATTGTGCTATTAAGTCTGAGTGCGATTACTAAAGCAGTCACTTCATCCACTCCACAGCACATTGGAAAAGAAAAACAAACAAAACCACATCATGACAACAAGACACAACAAATCGAACAACAAAGTTGTGTTCTTAACAATCCAATATTTTTTTATGGTTTTATATGCCAATTTAAGCCATACTTAAAACGATTTTCTTTTTTTTAACCAAAACATCGTTCTCAAACAGCGAAGCAGAGAAATCAAGGTAAAAATAAAAGAATCAAAACAATACAAACTTTGTAAGCAGGCCAGGAAAAGAAAAGACAAAAACAAAAATACAATCATGGGTCAACGCGAAATCAAAACAAGAACAGCACAGTGTGACGTTTAGAGCAAATTACGAATTAATAACTTTATGTCCACTTAAACAGAGAAAATCCATTTTTTTCTTGCACTTCCAATAAAAAAATTAAAAACAAAAGCACAAATAATTTCGGTAAAAATTTCGGCAAAAAAAAAATTTAATATGTACCTGAACTTGATGGTTTCATATTTAGATTTATTACTTTTTCAAAATTATTTAAGGTAAATAGAATTTAATTAGGCAAAGTTTTAAGCATTTTTCTGCTTATTTTTTTAGGTTTCTCTCACAATGGTAAACTTTAACGTGTCATTACAAAATGTACCATGAAATAAGTCCCAAGTACATTAACTCCCAATCAAATAACTCCCAATGAAATAACTCCCAACGAAAATGAAATAAATCCCAATCAGAAAAATTTAAATAACTCCCAAATGAAAATGAAATAGGAGTACGAAATAATTTCCAATGACAGAAGAAAATTAAATAAGTCCCAAAAGACTTTTCAGTTATTTCATTTGGGAATTATTTCATATGAAATAACTTCGAACAAGAAAAAATTAAATAATTCCCAATGCTTTGGATAATAGTGTGTGACAAATTTTGATGAAATCGAAATACCTGGGAAGTGTTACTATTTTTCTGATAGGTATTGTCAAGCATAACAATAATCTGTATTTGAAATTTTCCAAACACCCCCAAAATCTTTAAAATTCCGGTTTTTCGTACCCGTAGGCACTAATCAACCTGTAACTAAGTTAAACATCGACCGATTTTAAATTTATAAACGGATTTAGAAAGAACAGACTAAGACCTTTCAAACCATTTCAGTTCATTTAAGGTATATGTATGTGTGCATTTTTGCACCAAATATATTTTTTTCAATTTTTTTTCGAATTTTTTCTATTTTGGACTCGTTCTTAGGCAGTATTTTTGTAATGTAACCATACAGTTTATAACTTTATTTATAAAACATAATTCGCAGGTTTGTTTTAAAAAATTCCCTAGAAATTGACTGAGTTATTAAACATTTAATTAGAAGACTTTTTGTTAAAAAATTACCTGTATGATGTATTTCGCGTTCTATTTATACGGTTTCAGTGTATTTAAGCTACCAGGATAATGAAAGTACAATTTAATAGACATATATGAACACAGAGTACCAAATTGGTACAATAGTGGTCGCCAAACTTTTTTCCTTCGGAACCACATTTTTCACATATACCAATCATATATTCCGCTAAATTACACTAAATTAAAATTTTTATTTCGATGTGGGCGTCGTTGTTTGATATAGGGCAATGGAAAATATCTGGTATTTTATTTGTATAGTATCTTAATATCTAGTTAGTACCCTATACCTAAAATAATTAACACGATTTGTACAGCTTGTGGTCCGCAAGTGGAAAATCACTGTTATACTAAATTTAAGTTAGAGTGGTATCAAAAATGTGCCAAGAGAGCTCAGTTTATTTAAAAATTTTATAATTAATAATAATTTTGCGGATTATTAAGGTTGGTATATGTGAAAAATGTGGTTCTGAAGGAAAACAGTTTGGCGACCACTGTTGCCTATTTGACATTAATTTTTTCCCAGCGATATAGAATTTTGTAAGCTGTAAGCAAGTTCATGCGGTTTTCACTGTGCTTGAACTACTTTTTTTTTTATTTAATCCGTGCAATGATCGCCTTTTGACCCTGGATGCGTCTTTA
The DNA here is from genome assembly GCA_944452675.1 of Tachina lurida. Classification (NCBI taxonomy): domain Eukaryota; kingdom Metazoa; phylum Arthropoda; class Insecta; order Diptera; family Tachinidae; genus Tachina; species Tachina lurida. The sequence continues at coordinate 35,374,071 of OX101754.1, read as the reverse complement.
CATTAATTTTCGTTGAAAACTACGGTGTTAAACGCGTCGGCCTTTTAACATTTAAAAACCTCAGTCACGCTTGGCAGCAGAAAGTTATTGTATATATTTTAAAGTTTACAACGAAGAGTAATTTCCACTATTGATTTTAAAATGTATACCTGATTTCAATTACTTGGGCCAGCAAAAAATTTTTAATGCATTTTATTTGAAAGCATTGCACTGTGCTAAGTACAAAGAACTTAAACCACAAGAAATTGTAAAGCTGATGTGAGGCATTATTTTCTAAATAAAATGATGTACCGGAAAAACTGGTTCCAATGATGTTGTCCAAAACTAAAACCAAACATTTTAGTAAGTCAGCAAAACAAAAAAGTAACACCAAAAAAATTAAAATAAAATAAACAAAATAAGCAAAAAAAAAAGGTTTGAACAGCAAACCATTTTTAGGGGCACCTTTTCAAAGCCTTATATTTTAGGCAATATAATATGTTTTACTGTGAGTTTGTAACCTACATTAATATTTTGTTTATATAGAAATGATTTATCTCATGAAATAAAGAGATGTAATTTGAACTATTTTACACTTATAAATTCAAAACAGAAAATCAAAATATGAATTCTGCTAATCTAGATATTACAATCCCAGTCCCGAATGGAAACAAAAGCTAAGTATTTTCAATATTATTTTGCCTACAGAACTACAATCACATTCACCCATATTCCAGTTCTGAACATCGACATCAAGTCAATACAATACCAAAAAATTGGGGCCTATCTTCTCATTGCCAAAAACAACTGACTGCTTGCTCTTGACACGCTCATGTTATTTTCTAGACCTTAGGGAACAAAAATTGACTGTCAATAGTACGAAATTGATCCCGAGAATGACTAGGAGAGACCCAATTTTTTGGTATTGTATTGACGTGACGTCGATGTTGACAACTGGAATAAGGGTGATTGTTATATCTTACTAGGAAAATTGTTGTGCTATATTTTAACACTCTTCTCCGTATGGATGTTTTTAGTATTTTTAAAATATTTAACAAAAATTAGTGCCGTTAAGATTTTAAATAAAAGTGCTAAGCACATCATCTGCTCAGCCATCTAATCCTATGACGTTGCAACTTCGGGCAGTGACAGATAATATATTCAATGGTTTCTGCTTCCACTTCATCTGCACACATCCTACAGGAATCAGGAGTGCCAGTTTCCCAAATACTGGTTCTTGCTCTGACCAAGCAGTGATCTGTCAACGAGCCTACACTTGCATCGCCTTCCTATTCATATCCAGCAGCAGTTTGGACCTTTCAGTCAAGTTTTGGCCACATAGCCCTCGAGACTCTACCATCATCCCTAATTCGGAAAATTGGTCCTGAGCTATCCGCAATTTCACTGATCTGTTACACATTCCGTCATCTAACGCCGACCCTATTCTTACCAGCTTATCTGCAATTTCATTTCCATCAACAATGCTGTGGCCAGGAACCCAGCATAGTCTGACACTATATTTTTTCCATAAGCAAGTTGAGGGCTCTCTTAAAGTTACTAACAATAGTCCTTAGCCGGAATTACCAGTGAGAGTGTTCTACTTAAATCAATTTCAACGATCTTGTAGTCCGTGAACCCAGGTCTTACGGATCCCTGATCACTAAAACTGATTTCCTTTAAGATTGGTGTGTGACCTTTTATTCCTGTTCTCACCAAACCTGCTTCAACGAGTCTGAGGAGACTTCTTTCTAGTCGCCATTCTCAGCACAAAGGTGAAGAATGACGTCAAAGGCAGCCTGAGATGTGATCCTCTGAGCACCTGTGATACCCAGCGAGGCACAGCTATGAACCTTGACTTTCCTTCCTCAATGCCCCGCCAGCATACCACACAACTATAGGAAATAAACGGTCTGACAACGTGATTTGAGTGGCTTGTTTTTACGCGCTTTAGGTATACAGATGAGTCCAGCTTCTCTCAAGCATATCTCAACGACATTCATCAGAGAAAGCAGTACGCGCTCTAAAACGACATTCTGCAAGGTGGCTGGAAAAATAATATCTACCCCCGGTGATTTATACGGTTCAAAAGTATTTATTGCCCATGTTGCTTTTTCCAATGTCACTATGTCGTCTACTACTCCCCCTTATTATAATTCCGCCAAGTACACAGAACTATACTAAATATACATATATTACCTCAGATAACTATTTAGAAATATTTATTTAATTAACAGACTAAATTGCTCATGATTCGATTAGGCTACAATTCGTATCGCTCTGTAAGCCAAATAACATGTGATAATTTTTGAGAAAAAAAAAATTGGACTAACGACAAACTGCAAGTTATTATGACAAATAAAGGGAAGGCATTGTAGGTTAATCCATGAATTTGCTAACCAACATTTACAGAACTCTTAATATTATTTAGTAATTCTTGAAAATAATTTAGCAACAGTTTGCGTAGGGTATTAAATTTTTGCTTATACTTGTCGCAACCATGTTGAGACTTCTAGACCTTATGAGTGTCTTGGCTGTACTAAGCATAAACAAGTTTTTCTTAATGCTTTTGCAAATCGATTTAAGATATAAAACAAGTACTTTTTTTTAGATAAAACCATACTTGCTACTGCAACATTGCAATTAAACGTTTACAAAATGTTGCCAAATAAAAACTGCCTCAACAATTCTCAGAAGAACAAAAACATAATTTACATAGATATCAGAGTAGAGTTACAACTAGCGCAAGATTTTTTTATGGAAATAATGCTGCAACAAAGTAGTATTTAGTGCCACATCAGCTAGGGAGCTAGAATCTCTTAAAGAAGAGACATCTTTCCCAAAACATGGATTAATTATATTTTAATGATAAAACAGCACAAGACTCAGAGAAAATAGGACCAAAATTAAGACGACAGCAATAACCAAAAATTGTCATTTAATTTGTTTCCAGTGTTTTTTATTCCCTCCAAACAATATGACTTCCTAAGGCCCTGAAAATAGGCGTTTGTTTGAATGATTACTTCTTCCTTTGGCACAAATCTTTCGACACCAAGCAAGCCATTTCTTCAAGTTTGGAAACAGCAAAAAAATCACAAGGGGCTGAGTCTGGAAAGTATACTGAATTACCGTAGCAGTTCGTAACCATAGGTGTAGAAAGGCTATTACGGTAGCAGTTCGTAGCCATAGGTGTAGAAAGGCTATTCGGGTGGGTGCATTGGCCCCCCAAGAATTTCTGTTGCCTCCTTAGAACTATTAAAAATTGCATGTAACTACTTATTTTAATATCACTCATGAAAATAACCAGTCAAAATGCCTCCTAAAAAAATTTTATCTACGCCAATATTCGTAGCCCCATTTAAGGATTTTCGCCATAGTGACTATATAAATATGCACCCGTGCATTGTCCTGATGGAAGGAACAACACTTGTTTCTGCGCTAAATGAGATCGTTTTTGTTTTAAATGAACTCTGAGTAATATTCACCGCTAATCCTTTTACGCTTTCATGGTAATCGATGTGAAGGATACCGCGTGCATCTAAAAAAACTGGGAGCCTCCTTTTGGTGCATGTTCACCCGAAGAAATTTACTGTTTTGATTGCTCGTTGCTCGTTTGGTGTATTGCAATGGATTCAAAAACTCGTTGGGTCTGCGCCTGAATATTGCCAAACACTACTTTGAAGTAGTCACACGGTTGCCCCATCCATCGCGCTGATAAATTTTTCATATCCAAATATTAATTTAATTGCCTTTTAGTTAACGCACGAACTTCTACCGCCAACTAACACTCTCAGTATATTTAACTACTGTGTTATAAATCGTAAGTCGTAATTACAACATTCATAGATGTGCACGTATCTCTTTGATTAGATACCTTCGCAAAGCGTGGAGCAAGTGCATCCAATAATTTAATCAGATTTTTCACAGCTCAAATATAATTCTTAAAATTAAATTACTTTACAGTGAAAAAGCGTAATATGCTTTTCAATGCCTTCTCAATGAAATGTGTTGTAAATTTACATCATAAGGAAAGCAAAGAAATAATTGTATATTCGTCAATGTCAGTAAATGTACATACACACATATATTTAAATACATACATATATACATAGATATTTACATATATAACATATGTATATGTATATTACTTTACTCTGTTTTTGACACAAACTTTTCTTCGTTACTCTACTCGTATATTGTAAACACATGTAAGTACATACATATCATCAGCTTTAGCTGCAAGAAATTCATAACACAAAAAATGCGATTTTTAGTTAATATTTCTGCCTTAATATTATATCTTCATACCTTATATACTCTTCTGAAGGCAAAATTATATATAATTTTATTATCAAGTTGTCAAAGCTGTCTTTACACTTGTCTGGGTTCTAGTATAAATTAAATAGCTAAATCTTAGAAGAAGTTATTTTTTCAATTGAGCTCAAAAGAAAAATAAATTCAGTAAAGTGCGACTTTGACTCGATCACGAAGGGTTCCGTACATTCGATTTAGAGCATTTTTTTAATTTGCTTTTTGAATTTTTTTATAGTTTAAACGATTTTTTTTAGGTTTGTCGCTTTTTTCTCGTTTTTGCGCTTTTTTTTTTTTGTTTTTGGGTTTCTTTTTCATTTTGGCGATTTTTTTCCGTTTTGGCGATTTTTTTCTCTTTTTGGGGTTTTTTCTTCATATTGGCGATTTTTTCATTTTGGCGTTTTTTTTTTCATTTTGGCCTTTTTCCGGTTTCTCGCGATTTATTTTAGTTTTAGAAATTTCGTTTTGGCGATTTTTGATTGTGTTTTTGGCGATTTTTTTCGGTTTGGCGATTTCATAATTTTTTGATTTTTTAGTTTTACCGTTTTTGAAAATTTCAAGAGTTTTGCTCTTACGGTTTCCAAGATACAGCAAAATTGCATTAACTAATGGAACACCCTTTAATTAAGTTTTTTTTTTAATTTTAATGTTAATTTTGAAGTCTTCATATATACATACAATTGTATGTATGTTACATGAGATTTTAAAATTTTTCGTTGCTCGTTTTGGAACACCCTTTAATTTGTAACTATCACGTATTTGTTGTTGTAGCAGCCAAAGGTCTACACACTGTGTCCAAATTTCAGGTCTGTAGCTCTTACGGTTCTCGAGAAAGTACCCTGTGACGGACAGACGGACAGCGTAGCGAAAACAATAGGGTTCCTTTTCACCTTTGGTGTACGGAACCCTAATAAAGGATTGTTTATTATAGAATTTAAATTTGACTAGCAGAGACAAAAACCAAAAAATTTTCAATTAACGGCGCACTGTTAGCCACTTAACAGCGTACTCTTACCCATTAAAAATATCTGGTAAAATCGGAGGCGAAACCTTGAAATGGGAGCTAGAACCACATCTATAGAATTCAGTCATTTTCCATATGAAATTTGGTTTAAAAGATTTTTGTTAGTAGGACCAGCACTCAAGCGATAAACCCTACTAGGAAATGCTTCTTAATCTGTTATTTAAAGAGTCTTCCAGGAGCACAATTACTATATACTTGACAAGTAATCCTACCAAATTTATATATCTATATAATTCTCGTGTCACGGTGCTTGTAATTGAACTCTTCCGAAACGGCTTGACCGATTTTTATGATATTAGTATGTGTATTTGGTAGGTCTGAGAACAGGTCGTAATCTGTTTTTCATACCCCTAAGTGGTCTGTGCCACGCCAATGCGAACGAAATATATTTTAAGCGTATTCAAATTTGTATGGACTCTTTTGAGAGCAAGGTGCGAAGTAATTCCAAATATTAGTAGACAAAGGCATAAAACGCATTGTATATTGCCAAGAGATTTTTTTATCACAAAATATTTCTTAGCTGCTGTACAAATTTATTAAATTTGAACTTTAATTTCGTTCCGTGTGCTCAAAAAAACTAAACAAAAAACTAAAGGAAAAACTTCGTGACGACTAAACGATAGAGCATAAGCATGTGTGTGATTTTCTTGTCCACAATTTTGGTATGACTTGCGGGTCACTGGTTTAGATTCACAAATCGCCCGGCAGATGGCGCTGTGAATTTGTGTATGCGTAATACAACGTTTGCCGTGCTCAGCTAGTATAAGTATATATTATGATAAATTTAAAACAATAAATGTTTGGTGTTTTGTTGTTTTTATATTCCGTCATCGTTCACAGCACTCCTTGCCTCTATCACTCATATACCACATCTTCACACACTTACAATGAGTTAGTTATTGTTTTCTATCCTAGAAATTCCCTAGAAATAATATGTATATGTGGCAAAATAACGTTTGCCGGATGCTTAAAACTTGAAAATGACTGGAACAAATTAGATACTTTCCTTTGTGGAGTTGTTCGTAATTTCTAAGCAAATCTTTCAGAAAAAAAGTCGACAAATACCCAAAAGGTGGCGCTAAGTAGGTCATTCCATTTTAAATATCAAATTTGTTCTTTCTGATTTTTTAATTTGACAGTTAAATTAGTTTTTATTTTTCCACTGAAAAAGTTTAAATCGAAGAAATATGTGGATTATAAATTTATCAGTAGTCCTTTTTATCGATTTGTTTAGTTGTTTCAGTTGCTGTTAGGGTTCCGTACACCAAAGGTGAAAAGTAACCCTATTGTTTCCGCTACGATGTAGGTATGTTCGTCACAGGCTAATTTCTCAAGAACCGTAAAAACTGCGGACCTGAAACTTTCACAGAATGTGTAGAACTTTGGCCGCTACAACAACAAATATAATGCAGTTAAAAATTAAAGGGTGTTCTAAAGTGAGCAACGAAATGAAATCCTAATGTAATATACAGAAAATTTTATATGTAGACACTTGAAAGTTTAAAGCAATCAACAATTAACATTGACATTTAAAAATATATATCAAAAGGTATTCTATCAGTTAATGTAATTTCGACAACTTTCTGTATCTTGGAAATCGCAAGAGGCGAACTTTTGAAATTTTCAAAAATGCTAAAACTAAAAAATTCCAAAATTATAAAATCGCCAAACCATATTAAAAAAATTCGAAACAAAAAATCGCCAAAATGAAAAAAGCGCTTAAATGATATACACATATCATGAAAAATTAAATAAATCGCTAATATGGGACAAAAACACCAATAATAAAAAAGTCGCCAAAAAACTAAAAAAATCACCAAAACCGAGAAAAATCGCCAAAACGAAAAAAACACCAAAACTCAAAAATCGCTAAAACTAAATGTGTGCATAGTAAAATAACAAAAGAATTGCAAAAAAACCGAAAAAGAAACCACCAAAACGAAAAAAAGCCAAAACTAAAAAAACGCCAAAAACCGAGTCAAAGTCGCACTGTACTGGAGTCTAATCGTCGCTTTCGATAACGAGCTGATTCGATCACATTTTTTCAGTTTGAGGTTATGGCATTCGGTATCAAACCATATTATTACATTGTTCGATAGCGTATGTCATAATCTCAAACTGGCAAAAGTGATAGAATCAGCTCGTTATCGAAAGCAACGATTAGACCCCTGAATTTATTTCAAATTTCTGTTGTTTGTGCTCATTAACTTTCAAAGGTAAATTATTGATTAGTGTGCGATTTATTTAAAGATATCGTAATAAATATCGAATTATATATAATATAATATTATATATAATATATAATTCGATATTTATTCCGATGCTCAGAGGGAGAACGAAAGAGGGTGAGGAACACATCACTAATGCACATAAATATTGCCGAACATGGTCAAAATTATTGTAACTAGTATTAAAAATAGACTAAAAAATATGAATGTCAAATTGAATTTTACAATTCAAAATTAAATTCCGGGAGAATTGTGTTCTTAGAATCGACCGATCAATTATCGACTGGATCTGAATTTTTCTGACATGCCGCCTCAACAGTTGCGTGATAAAGTTGCATCTATTATCATTACCAGGGAAACCGCAAATATGCAATTGCATGTTTTTTCTTGTGCGACGTATTCATGCAGGGACAAGATATTTATCCGTTTCAGAACTTTTTATTAATTTTGGCATCGATTTGTTAGTGCATATTTTTGCATATTTTTCCCTTTAAGGCATATTTTTGCATATTTTGCCCTTTAAAGCATGTTTTTGCATTTATCACTCTAATACGCATATTTTTTAGCATATTTTCTAATTTTTAGAGCATAATTTTCGCTTTTAGGGCATATTTTGAAATTACATAAATAAAATAATATAAATAAAACTTTTTATTTTAATTTAAGCTTGTAAGCTTAAGTGTTGCACAAAATTTTAATTTTTATTTTTCGCCATCTAAGTATCATTTCTAATGTTCCATGTAGTGTATACATTTTCGTAGTTATTACGGACGTTAGTTTCAATAAAAAAGTCGGTTTTTCTATTTGTGACGGACTCTACCCCGAGTAAACGTTGAAGGAACATTGTCAATATATAAAAGTTTATTTAGATGTGTCATGCAACGATTTTATTTGAAAATCTATATTGACCTAGATTGTTGTTTATTGCAATAAATATTATACATACAAATCTTGTCTTATTTATCGAAAATATAGTTCCAAAGTTTTAATTCTGATATCGTGATCTCTTTTGAACTTGAAGTTAAATTTTTACGAGATTATCAAAAAAAAAAATAATTTGTATTATTTGCTTTAGTCAATATATGTATGGCTATTTTGTTTCAATACGGCAGTTATTCGTTGTTAATTTGTTTTTGTTTTGCTTTTTTGCTTATTTTATATGCAAATGTTGTTGAATTTTTTAATCAAAAATATATTTTCATTTCAAATAAACCAATTTATTTTACAACAATTGAAATTTATTTGCTGGTAGTTTAGCATGTCTGAAAATATGTCAAATAATAAATTTCTTTAAAGTTCAATAAGTGTTTTATTTTTCATTTAGCCTTGTAAATACTTTTATTGTTATCCGATGGATTTCTAATTGTATAAGGATGTAGAAAAATAGAATAGATTCATATCGAATATAAATTATTTGCTGGGTTTTGTATCAGTTTCAAAGCCTACTAAGCTTATTTTTTTTTTTGTGATTTTCAAAAATATTATTATTTAATGAATTCTCATATAGTTTTCGAAAGTCTGTGCATAAAGTAAGAGGTTTGTGACTGTTAACAATTGTGGTTGAAGTCTACTGATGATTTGGTTCAAGTGCCAATGAAATACGTATATAGACATGCTTAACTACCAGCAAATAAATTTAAATTATTGTATGTATACTTCTGACAATATGTCAAATAATAGATTTCCTTAAAGTCCAATTTATTTTATTTTAAGAGCATATTTTTTGAGTTTTTTGTGCATATTTTCAAGTTTTTAGTGCATATTGAATGCGCATAAAACACATTTTTTAGAGCATATTTCTGGTTTCCCTGATCATTACTCTATGAAATGTTTATGCCCCGGTACTGTGCAAGGCAAACCAACTGATTGAGACAAAGCTTATGATCAATGTGATAGCGACAAGGATTTATAAAGGGCACTTCAAGAGAAAAGAATGCTCATTACCCGAATTTCCTTCAACCTATTTGCCGTTCCTGTTCAAACGTATTCCGTTCCCAGTTCTCAGAAAATTGCATTTGCGGCGACCATAAATAAATCATAACGGGAGTCCGCTGCTTGTGTGCGGCATAAATATGAAAGTGTAATACTTTTCGCACGACCAGCTATATGTGGCGTGTTCCAGAGTTGGGAAACCACCTTCACTCTTCATTCTATCTATAATTTAAATTTTAGTATTGCGTAATCTGTAAGTTATCGCTAATTTTCTAACGCAAAAAAAATTTCGGTTGGAATCGTGAATGCTCGAAATCTATTTTGGGAAGAACGAATTTTGCCGGGTCACTTGGTCTTTAAAATATCCCATTGGCATAATTTCATTAATAATAATAATATCTCGGACCATATTTTTCATTAATTGGTGAGTACGTGTATTTCACACACATTATTACAGAATCTATTCAATTTTTCGCTATTGGCATCGGAATCAGAAAAAAAACAGTGAAAATAGTGTAGACTCAGTTTTAGCAGTTTAAAACTTTAAGCTTACTTTTTGTAAAATAAGTTCTTTTGAGTTATGACTCTCTTGCAGCAAAGGCTGCATTCAAAAAATAATTTCTATAAGTAATTACTGAAGCCAACCCTTTCTTAAATTTCCACATTTGTTGCTTATATTACGCTACATTAACTTTGAGTAATCACCTTAAATTTCCAACTATGACGAAAAAATTGTATTATTCTTACAAAAATAAATGATAATTACTTATTACTAAACAGGATTTATAACACAAGAATGTAAAATATGAAAGAAGAACACACTGAACAGAAATATATTTTACTCCTTTGAAAATATTACGCATGAATGTGAAGAATAACAAAGTATGTACATATTTATGACATTAAACCGAACATTACTCGTTTGGGTGAACACACAGTAAAATAAGTAAGCTGCTTGTAAGGAATAAAAAAGAAAACAAATTTTAATTTTTTTTATAAAGATATTAAAAAACCCTACAATAATATATTCAAAAAGACGTAATTTGTTACATTTTTATCTTACCTAAGCTTATTATTTGGAACCCAAATGAGTTTATGTCAATTTGGGGGCTTGAATAAAGCTTTCAACACAGTGGGTTGCGCTGCAAATGTAATGGTTACAAATGTTTTCTTGCAGGAAAAATTATTAACAGTTTTTATTTTTTTTAATTCAATTAAATCATTGATTAATTCGATATTTTAATTTGAAAGCAAATTATAGGAAGCTATGGGGGTCTCTCTTGTGGTTAGATGTAACATTGATTTAACGCGATGAACGACCTCATCTTGCCAAGAAAAAAAGTGTTGCCCCATCAGGACAATGCACGGGTGCACACTTGTGTAGTCACTATGGCAAAAACCCATGAATTGGGATACGAACTGCTGATATTTTTGGCTAAACAGCTTAAATCAATGCTCCTATTTAACACCAGAGGCGCTGCAATGAAGCTTTACAAATTGACGAAACACGTGATAGCAGAGCTGTAAAACGAACTTAGCACAATAACCTGATGCTTTATCAGTCTTTCCCTCTTTTATTCCTTTCCCAACAAAGGTAACACACATAGCAGGCATATAAAAAAATTATGATTATGACCAGTAAAAAAAATTTGCAGTTATTCTTAAGGAACTACATTTTCATTGCTTCCAAATAATCGATATTTTTAATGTGCAAATAATTAACAGAAAAGCAAATAGAAATTCACTATAATCATACACAAATTTGGTACCTTCTAGTTTTAGAAAAAAAAACTCACCATGCTTCTAAAAAACTAGATTTTTTTCTAATTTTGATTAAAAAATATATGTTAAACTTATTACAGCCTTATTTATAAAACTTATTAAGAGTTTAAAAAGTTTTTTAAAACAAATTTTTATACAAAGTTTTTCTAAAAAGCCCTTATGAAGTCTTAATAATTTCTATAAATAAGGCTGTTAGTTATTTATGGAAATTTACATGAAAATGCTTATCAAAAGAAAGCCAAGAAAATGAATTTTTCTTAATATCGCTTCCAAATCGGTAATTAGGAAACGAAGAAGGAAACTTCTTGCAATGACGAACCTCTGTAATAATCATTAGAAATTATCCAAATTTCCACTACTGGGAAACTCTACATTTTCTGACTTCCTTGGAGTGTCTATTTTACTGGGTGTAGTTTAGTGATTTCCTTCAAGTTCCCACCAAATTCATGTCTACTCATGTACTTGTTTTTTTTTTTAATTAATACATACATATATGCCATAAATTTTCCGTGTTCTGATTTAGTTCAAAATAAAATGTATGAATGTTTTGCTTTTTGGAACTCACTGATAACGTTAACGTCGCAACAAAAACCGAATAACAGCAAAAACAATTAAAAAACAGAATAAAAACCACTTTTAAAACTGTTTAAACAAACAAACCCCAAACGAAAATTGCCATAATCAGCCCAAATATGTGTTTTTCTGAAAAAATCCGAACTGAATATAAAAAACCGGTTCCGAACCGAATGAAAAAAATAGGATATGTTTGATGCGGGTAATGTACAAGCGGTTTGAAAATCCATACCAAATACAAAAAAAAACCCGTTTCCGAACCAGATAACAAAAAAAAATAGGATACGTTTGATGTTGGAGAAAGAATTTTCAAAATCCGTTCAGTGGTTTGAGCGTGAACGCGTAGCAAACAAACAAACTCACTTTCACATTTGCATATAATATTAGTAAGCATATAATTTCAGGCTTATCTGTACACTAGCTATTTAATATTTCAAGACTAAAGCAAATTTGATATAAAGAACCTTATTTGTGAGCGAAAATTACCAATTGTTTTTTTTACAATATAGCAGCGAATCAAAATTAATACGTATAAATTAAGTTGAATTAGTTTCAAGTGCAATAAGATTATGTATTAAAATAAAACTCATACAAAATCCGTGTGGCTACAGCATTCCACTGACCAAAGCAAAATTGTATTGTAGCATTAGCTCTTTGGAATAGCTTATTTCCAAAAAAAAAAAAAACAATTTAAATTTAAAATTACATACTCAAATGTGGATAGTAGTAAGAAGAAAATATGTATGTACCTAGTACCAAAATCGTTTAATCACCATCTTTTCAAATCGTAATGCCAACAGGGATTAGAAATCGTGTGGTCTGGTAGCCTAGATTTTGCATTTTACTTCAGCCATAGAGAAGTGCATAGCGCTATTGTGACCAGCGTTACCGTTGTAAAATTTCAAAAAGTGGCACAAAAAGGGACTTTTAAAAAAGGTGGCACCAAAAAGGGGTTTTTAAGAAAAAAAGGGCCAACTAAAATTTACTATTTTTATGATAAATATAAGTCACAAAATGAAAAATAATTTATATAATAATATGTGCTTGTAATAAAAAAAATACTTGAATTTTCTCAAGATACATATATATTTTTAATGCTTGTTTACAAAAAAAAACTAACTCAGTTTATTTACTTTAGAGAAAATTTATTTAACTTTCTATAAATATCTGAATATTGAATTCTCAAAAGACAGGCACACGACAATTCTGTAAATTTTTTGTACATTGCATTTTTTAATTAACGGAAAAATATCGTTTTCAGAAATTTTCAAGATATTATATGGCTATTAATTGGAACTGTTTATCTGTGCTTTTGTACAGGTTCATCTGTTGGAATCAAGTCTTTCGAATCCCTTTGCTACAAACTTAAAGTAGATAACATGGAATGACAAGCTTGAACTTTCAGTCTGTTAGATAATTTATTTTCTAATGATGGAAATTTAGAAAAAAAACGCTTGGCGGAAGCACTAGTATGCAGCAAACTAAATATATATATATAAAGCAAATGTATAAAATTTTTATTATAAATTTTCATTCAAGCAATTTGAGAAATTGTTTTTTTTTCGTACCAATTAATTCTTGACAAAAATTCACATCATTTTGACTAGAACAATTTTTTGAAATATATAGATATTTTAATAGGAAAATATTTTTAATATTTACATATCCATACAGACAGAGGTATGCGAACATAAGCCAGCGATGGCATATTAATTATTCAAAAGATATGCATAAGCTAACCACGCATGACAAAAAAAAAAATATTTCGTATAAGCTTGCTTACATATCAATATATTAAACACCATAACTTTTATATCAATAAAATAGAAAGTACAAATAAAACTTAAAAAAAAAATTAAACCGACTTCAAAAATAAGCACTAAAAAGCTACAAATAATATAGATCTAGTTAAATAAAAGATTTTTATATACATATGTTACCTACAGTGCCGTTTGAAGTTGGTGCCAGCAACATTGGTAACTAAGCACATACATACATATGTACATAAAAATTACTTGCAGTTTTTTTACCGGTCATGTTCCTATGTGTTTAGTACCAGTATTACTGGCACCAACTTCAAAGGGCACTGTAGGTAACATACAATATAAAAATCTTTTATTTAACTAGATCTATATTATTTGTAGCTTTTTAGTGCTTATTTTTTAAGTCGGTTTAATTTTTTTTTACGTTTTATTTGTAGCTTTTTAGTGCTTATTTGGAAATATGGTCCAGTTTCGTAAAAATCGATTAAGTAAAACACGTCAAACATGGTATTAAAATTTATGGGGCGTGTCAACGCCTATTTTTTTAAAACAAGATTGTGTAGTTTTAAGAGTTCAAGGTGTGTGCCAAGTTTCGTACAGATCGTTAAAGTAAAAGCACGTGAAATTAAGTATTACATTTTAATGGGGCGTGGCTACATCTCTTTTTTTAGAACAAGATTGTGTATTTTTAAGAGTTCAAGATGTGTGCCAAGTTTCGTAAATATTGGTTAAGTACAAGCACATGAAATATTATACTAAAATTTAATAGGCGTGGCCCGCCCACTTTTTTGAAAGCAATTTTGTGCCTTTATTATAGCTTAGGGTGTGTGCTAAGTTTTGTAAAAATCGGTTAAGTAGAACCACGTGTAATGTTATAATACATTTTAATGGGCGTAGCCCCTCCCAGTTTTTCAACTTAAAAATTTTGTAATTACAAGAACCAAAGATGCTTGCTAGGTTTCGCAGCAATCAAATGAGTAGAAGATCACAAAATAAAATGTAAAAAATGTGGGCGTGACCCCGCCCACTTTTTTCAAATGGGACCAATGGGAAGCTATACCCTCTCAGACAACAAAACAATTTTTACAATCGGTCTAAAATGCACCGAGTTATGAACCTACACACCTAAAACCTAAAAAAAAAATAGAGATGAATTGTAAACCTCCTTCTTTTTTTGAAGTCGGTTAAAAAAATAGAGACGAATTGTTAACCTCCTTCTTCTTTTGAAGTCGGTTAAAAAGTATATCTTCTTTCAGTAAAAAAGTATCAAAAAGTGGCAAAAATTATAAAAAGTATCAAATTTGGGTGCATTTTGTAAAGGTAGCACAATAGTATCCAAGCAGCCGAAAAATTGGCAAATTGCTACTTTAGTAGCACCAACGGTAACGCTGATTGTGACTAAGTTATAATAAACGATTTGTGAATTAGATTAATAAGTAAAGACACAATAAAAAGAAAGCATAAAGATATGCTTATACATACTTACATATCGATGGTTACAAGTAGAAAGGCCCTAACTCAAATAACTGTAACTTTACAGGAGAAGATAAAAACATAATAATAAACAGTGCAACTGCTTTGTAAAACTGCTTGTAAAAACGTTATTTTTTTACAATATTACAATAAATTTTTGTGACGAGGTGTATTTGTGTGCAATGTATTGGAATTACTAAAAAACTAAATTTCGTGAAAATACGAGATATGGCCTTTCTACTTGTGAACATCGATATGTACATACATATGTATGTACATATGTCCCGTAATAAAAATAAAATTTTGGCACATAACATAGTACAATTAGGAAAAACAATTTTGCTCTTAAGCTGAACATCACTTACCTTAAATATAGAATGCAAATTATAATCCTGCCCCTCCCGTCTTGAATTTTTATTAGATAGTTTTATTTGTGGATGTTCTTTTAATATTGAATAATCGGAGGTATATTTGTAGGTATGTATGTATGTATGTACATACATATATATGTATGTATGTATATCAGTTTACTCTTATTTTCTATATATGTCTACATAAGCTATTTTTTTATTCAGGCACTTTTTAATTAATTTTTTTTTTTCAAATAATCACTGAACTCCTAGCTACAGTTATAAAAATATTCAAATTCGTTTAATATAACGTTCCTACTATTTCTAATTATCGATTAAGCTCACTCTCACATCACTAACAAAATAAATAAAATTACACACGACTAAAATGAACAAGACAGCAGCCGGCCGGCCATCTTAGCTGGCATGCTAATAATTAAGGCCAAACTTTAGACTCACATTTCTTGAGGAATTTAACATTTTCGAACCAACTACTTTAATACACAGAAACCTTGGGCATTTGTCTCAAGATTAATATATGTATTTTCTATAACAAACTTTACAGTTTTTATCACTTAATTTCTCACAGAAAGACGCACGAAATATTTTTAGTCATACCGGCACTTCAGCGAAAAGTAAATAACTGAAAGAATGTAAGCAATGCTGAATAAGGCTGCCAGATTGAATAAATGCAAGATCGTGGAATTTTGGAGAAAAATTTATCAAAGTAGCTAATGGAACTTTATAACATGTTAATTAAGCCAGTGGTTTCCACTAAATTCCTGTTCGCGGTCCCTTTTTGAAGTCTAGGATGTATAATGTTTTTTTTGTGTTGAATTAAAAACGAAAAAATGTGAAAGTCAAAAACATATTTTTTATTTTGTTTCAAAATTTAAGTAAATATAAAAGTTAAGACAGACATACTATATAAAAATAAAATTTTAAATAAGACCCCATTTAGACACAAAAAGTTTGCTTTGCAAAGTCTTAAGACTCAGTTACCCGACTGTAATTTAAAGTAACTGCAACGTAGGAAGCAGCTGATCGATATTTTTATATGAAAAGTAGGTTACGTTACATTACATCTCTATAACCATTTTCATTACTTTTCATATAATATCGATCAGCTGTTTCCTACTGTTGCAGTTACTTTACATTACAGTCGGGTAACTGAGCCTTTGATTCAATGTGTAAGAAACGGGGGTAGGAATACTTTCTCTTTTTTTTTGGCTTTCTTCCAGCTGAATTAATTATTTTCAGAGTAAGCTTTGCATGTCTAAAAGGGTTGAAATCTTCAAAATATTGTCTATTCTTTGACATGTTTAAGCTTCACTTCAAATTATATCAAACATCCCTTTTAGACACGCAAAGTTTACTTGGCAAAGGCTTAACCCTTTCAGTATATTGTATCCATATGGATACACGCATTTTTAAAGTTGTTTTGTAAGACCCAGGACATATAATTAACTTGAACTTTTATTGAATATATTAACTTAAGTTCTTTTCTTTTGTTTAAATAAAATTTTATTTCGCATTGTTTTGTTTTTTAATAAAAATTGTAGGTTTTTAAAAACCTTATTTTTATTAATTTTTTTTTTATCAAAAAGTTGGTTTAATATTCCACCTATTTTGTCAACCAATACAAATTTTTTCTCTCATTTTATGTCATAAATACACAGAAAACCTTTTCCTTCAGCATTTTGCATCAATATTTTTTTATTAAAATAATTATAAAAGCTGTGGGATTTTTTTCAAAACTCGTGTATCCATATGGATACAAATTTTAGTTGTGGGTATGCTTTAATGTAAACTTTGTATAGAAAAGTAGAACAGTGTCTTTTATGTTTTTATGATTGATTTGTACAGAATTAGTAACATAATTGACAATTTTACAAAAAAGTATATAAAAGATATATTAAGGCCATATACGGCAGGAAACCCATAAAATGGACATTTTATGGGTTTCCAGAGGAATGACTTACAACTTTCGGCCGAAGCAGAGGAAAAGTTCTTACTGCTTTTTGAGTTTTTGCCATATAGTTACACAACTTTCAAGAAATATTCCTGAGCAAAACAACCACACAAGTTATTTTAAAAATTAATGTATAACTTTAAGTTTGTGAACTTACATCAAGAAGGGATCTGGATCCCAGGAAGAGTTAAAGAAAATAGATTTGTTAAAATTTACCTAAAGTTGGAAAAGAATTCAAAACAGAAGGTCGTGGAAACTTCGACTACCGCATAAAAATATCAGACAATATATATCTGCTAAAGCTTAATGGAGGAATTGGGCAACTAGTTTCTACTATACAGGGCCATAAACCTCTGGATGTATTGGATAGATTTTGTGGTGAACAGAAAAAAAATTTATATATTTCGAAACCAAACATAGTTGCACTATCGAAAAAATAGACAAACTGGCTTTTATTCTATCATTGTATAGAATTTCCATCATATATAGAAAGTGGGTTTTAAAAATGTTTGATAATTTTATTGATTTTTGGTGAACTAACAATAACAAATGCATGGACTTGCTGGGTTTTCGTAATAACGTTGTACATGGACGGATTTACGTAATCCATTACGATTTCACCGAAATCAACATTGGCCGGAAAATATTGCAGATACAAACGTGGAGGATGCAAGTGATAAACGCGACTCAAAAGTGATATGCTAGTAGCGGAAACTAACGGAAACTGCTTTAAGGCGTATTATTATAAAGAAATTATTGGTTTTTCATTTAGGTAATTGCATGATTCAATATCAATTGAAGTTTAATCGATTTTGAATTTCTTAATTTGGCAGCTATATTATGAAGTTGTTTTCTTTCAACTTTCTTAGATTATTACTGCCTTATTCCTAAAAAGTAATTTTGTTTAATAAAATGTTTATAAAACAAATTTTGTATGCTTTGTAAAAAAATCAAAAATATCTTTTATATATAAGGGCCTTAGCAATTAATTATATTTTGCAGAAATGTTCACTTACGTAAGTAAAAAAGTTGAAAAACTAATATATATTTAAATATAAACGAACATAAAATCAAAGAATTTTTCTATTTGGTATCCATATGTATACATTCCAAAAAGCAGCTTTGGAGTTGTAAATTTGTAAAAAAAAATTATTGATTATTGTTTCTAAGACCAATAGCAGCAAAAATCCAAAAAATTAGATTTTTTGGACCATTCAGTTAAAACTTGTAGCAAAAGGGTTAATTCAGCTGGGAGAGAGGCAGAAAGAAAAAGCATTCTTACCTTCGTCCATGATACAATTATACAGGTAACCGCAAATCGACAACAAATTTACAGCAAATAAAACAACAGGGCTTTTTGTTGCTAGTTTCTGGTCCCAACTGTCATAGAGCAATGAAAGATAAACAGCGTGTGTGTGTGTGTTGTAAAACATAAACAACATTTGGCAGAGTGCACCACGAAACAAGCAAAACAGCTGGCGCTTCGCGGTTACCTGTATAATTGTATCATGGTTCAACTTTCAAACTTCATATACATATAAAAAAGAACGAAAAATTATGTTGTTATTACTTTCCAGTGTTGTCAACTTTGAAATTCTAAAACGAACCGATATGAAGAAAAAACACGCCATTTAATAAAAATCGCACCAACTTTAGAATTTCTTTTTAACCGACTTCAAAAAAAGAAGGAGGTTAACAATTCGTCTCTATTTTTTTTTTTTTAGGTGTGTAGGTCCATAACTCGGTGCATTTTAGACCGATTGTAAAAATTTTTTTGTTGTCTGAGAGGGTATAGCTTCCCATTGGTCCCATTTAAAAAAAGTGGGCGGGGTCACGCCCACAATTTTTTAAATTTGATTTAATGATCTTCTACTTATTTGATTGCTGCGAATCCTAGCAAACATCTTTGGTTCTTGTAATTACAAAATTTTTAGGTTGAAAAAATGGGCGGGGCTACGCCCATTAAAATGTATTATAACATTACACGTGGTTCTACTTAACCGATTTTTACGAAACTCAGCACACACCTTGAACTCTAAAATAAACACAATTTTCTTTAAAAAAAATGGGCGGGGTTACGCCCATTAAAATTTTATATTATATTTCACAGGGTTCTATTTCACCGATTTTTACGAAACTTGGCACACACCCTAAACTTTAATCAAGGCACAAAATTGCGTTCAAAAAAGTGGGCGGGGCACGCCTATTAAATTTTAGTATAATATTTCATGTGCTTGTATTTCAACAATATTGACGAAACTTGGCACACACCCTAAACTTTAATAAAGGCACAAAATTGCGTTCAAAAAAGTGGGCGGGGCACGCCTATTAAATTTTAGTATAATATTTCATGTGCTTGTACTTAACCAATATTGACGAAACTTGGCACACACCTTGAACTCTTAAAAATACACAATCTTGTTTTAAAAAAAGGGGCGTAGCCACGCCCCATTAAATTTATTACTATATTTCACGTGTTTTTACTTAATCGATTATTACAAAACTGGACCATATTTCTAAATAAGCACTAAAAAGCTACAAATAAAACTTTTTTAAAAAAAATTAAACCGACTTCAAAAATAAGCACTAAAAAGCTACAAATAATATAGATGTAGTTAAATAAAATATTTTTATATATGTTACCTACAGTGCCGTTTGAAGTTGGTGCCAAAATGGCACTAATTCTGGATACCAAATTAAAAAAAAATAAAACTTAAAATGTGTACTCAGGAAAATTCAAGTTTTGACTTATTGCCGGTGCTTAAGTGAAATTTCGATGTATTTAAAACGTTTCAATATAATTTTATGTCAAATATTTTTGAAAAACATTTACATTCCTACTAAAGCGAAGTTATTTAAATTCCTTTAAAAAAAGCGATTCAGAAATTCACATAATATATTACATTATAGTAGAATTTGTAGCGCATTTAACAATACCTATAAAGACCCATTTAATAGTACTACGTGTGGCTTTAATGCAGTGTGGGGCAGACATAATACACTCTCATATGTCTCATATGTGCTTCATATACACGCGTGCATAGGATTACAAAAATCTGCCCGACACTGCTTTAATAAAAAGGTCCAAATAAAAAATTGTTGGAGGCTTAAACTTTTTTACAAAAATGTTCCTCGTACGATGATGCAATCGTCCCTATAGGAACTCAAACCCATTTATAAGTAACTTCAAACTGGTTTTTTAATAAGCACATCTATGTAGTTGATTAAGTGACTTTTTTCCTTGTCGCCGACTCACTATTTTAACATAGGCATGTCATAGGCGGTAATCAATTGTCCATCTCTGCACGACTTTTAAATTGACAATTAACTACTTATTTTTCAACCACTTTGAAGTGAATTAATATTATAGTTAAATAAATATATACTTATATCTATATATATGTACATATACATTTGCATATCATATACATATATACTATATATAATGTATGTATATGTATATATTTGTATATAGAAATAATTAGTATTTTTATATTTAAAACAAAAATACATACATACATTCATACGAAAATTTGTCCTGCTCATAGAAAATATTATACATATTAATATTGAAATTATTTAGTTTTTTTTTTTTCAACACAAACAATTGACTTTTAATTTCATGACATGCTTCTTTTGATTTGTTTTCAATTTCTTTTCATTTACTTATTTTGGTTTTATTTATTTCTTACGTGTGCTTCTATTCGATATGTTTGGTTGATATCTGCATGAGATTTAAACCAATTTGTAGTCACTTGCAAAATATTTAATTTAAAAGCTAGTATTTTTTCTCAACAGATTATTTTATTTACTACAGGGGTAGTAGTATACATATATACATATATGTATATATGTATACGTCAGAGCTGGCCACCGAGAGAAATGTATGAGCGTATGTGTATTCATTTGTATAAGAAGCCGATTGATGTTCGGCACTCTGGTACCAGTTTAGACTGGTATACATATGTATGCCCATTAGTGTTTTTCATACAGGATTTCCTGGGACTTCTTTCCCGGAAAATTCCCGGGATTTTTTTTATTATGGGAACTTTAGTTTGTATGTACACATTCATTATACACTTTATGAATGCGATGGTGCAATATTAAGGTGATGGCACCGGCACAATAGCTAAAACTATACAACAACTGAGGCCCAGCTTACATCTGGCACACATGTGCTCTAAGACTTAGAGGAAACCCCATTGGTCTCCGGAGTACAGTAATGGCTCCATGTTTCATTTACAGTTACAAAATGCCGCAAAAACTCGTTCGGATTGAGGTTAAACAACACCAAACAATCCTTTGAATTTGTCACACGTTTACGTTATTGACAGCGAGCGCGGCACCTATCTTGCAGACAACTTTTTTAAACCCAGCTGATCATTTAAAATCGAAACCACAATGCCATATGAAATGCCTATGGCATCAACAATCTTAAGCACTCTTACTTTTCGATCGGCCAACACAATATCGTAGATTTTTTCAAAATTTTCGGGTATACTGCCAGACCTAAATTGGCCGTCCAGAACGTTCAGCGTCATTTGTACTTGTGCGACCACAACGAAAGTCAGTAAACCACTTTATTACCACTGAAATCGATGATGCAGAGTCCCTATAGTATTTATCGAGCTTTTTCTTTCTGGTTTGATTGACGGGGTTTTCCGCAAAAATTAATGTTTAATGAGCACAGGAAATTTGCTTTTTTTCATTTTCTTCTCAAAAGGCGAGGTAGTCTGTTGTTATCAACGGCTGCCAAACACAAAATAAATGACACAGCTACTCAAATTTAGACGGGAGTCAACTGACAGTTGTCTCTTGAAAGTAGCAGTGTTGCCATTTCAATCACTCCGAGTTAACCATCCATCCACCCTCGTAGATTAAATTAAAAAATATTTTGTTTTGTTTTGCATTGGGCGGGAATTAACGGGAAACCTAAAAGTCGTTCCCGCTTTCCCGGGAAATGAAAAAGTCAGGGAAAAGAAAAACTCTAATGTCCATACTCTTTTTTATTTATTTTTACATTCTGTTCGAAAGAGTTGAAATCAAAACTTTATTTTCATTTCTGCTCGAAAAAACTAACATCAGAAATTAACAATTATCTTTTGACATTTGTTATAAAAAGTTATAACAATTACGGTCCCTGTCAAAAACTAAACAATGTCCCGGTTCACACGTTTAAACTTTTGTTGCTCAACTCGTAATTCAGCTGTAAGAAAGACAGAGACGGAAATACAAATATCTCTTTTTTTCTTGCAGCTGAATTTCGAGTTGAGCAACAAAAGTTGAAACGTATGAACCGGGCCAATCATATGGCACCAATTCGGCACTCTCTAACCGGCAACAGCAACAAATTTAGTATACTTCTCAGTGTTGCCACTTCATGGGTAATTACCCAAATTGGGTTGTAATTTTTAATGTCGTGGATAGAGCGTGGGCAATTTCTTATAGTTATTGACCAGGTGCAATTGGAAGCTGTTTCGTTTTAAAAATCTACTATTCTATTTTAAATTTTTCATTTTGTTTTCGTTTTTCAAAACTTCAGCTATTCTATGACGTTTTTTTTCTGGCTACCTAAGAGTCTGAACACAATGTAACGATAATTTATTGCGGTGCGGTTTTTCATACGATTTTGAAGTAAAAAACCGCAGTGCTAAACGGTATAAAATTAAAATACATTTTATTTTCTCTGCGGACTTTCTTATTCTCTTTCTCTTTCTGATGTTGCCATAGTTTTTGAATAATTGGCGGTGTTCACAACATTATTGTGAACAAAAAAATCATTTTGAAGTTCAAAAACTTTTGTCATAAAATATAAAAGTTTAAAAAATATATCTAATATATCTGCCAATGTATAAAATGTTAATAATTTCTTGTTTTTAGTTACTGCCATTACAAAATATTATATATGTATGTATATATATACATTGTATACATGTTCCCGTCGTTCCTATAAGGAGCATAGGTCCTCCATTACAAAATATTAAACAAATACATAGTAAATTTTTTAGAAAATTTTATAAAAATGTATCCACAAAAAAACTTAATAGAAATTTAAACAAACACTGACAAGTATTGCCGTAGCCGTCTTCCGTTGTATTATGTTTATTGTTTTCTCCCGCAACGAGAATTCGCACCGCACCGCAAACATTGTGTTTAGACTCTAAATTATGATATAGAGTTTTTTTTTAATTTTTCTTACTTAAGTTTAAAGAATAAGAATAAAATCCCTGTTAAAAGTTTTAAAAGATAGCGCGATTGAAAATATGTGATAGTTATATTTGCGCAGCAAATTTCAGAGCAACTCTCGGTTCGAAACATTGCAATTAGAGATGCTAAACGGGAAATCCCGAGCCCGGAAATCCCGGGCTTTTCGGGACTATGCGAATCCCAAAGGTAGCTTTAATATTATTAATCCCAGTAAAAAAAGACACTCCAAAAAAGTCATGAAAATGTAGAGTTTGCGATCTGGAAGTAGTGCAAATTTCGATCCGATCTAATGATTTTTACATAGGGTTGTCATTGCAAGAAGTTATCTTTTTCGCTGCCTGGTCACCGAATTGGAAGCAATTTTAAGAAAAATTTCCTTTTTTGTGTTCTATGATAATATTTTCATCTAGGAAAAATTGCTAATAGTTACCTATTTTAACAATTAGTTTCTTTTTAAAGGAATTTAAACGCGAAACAGTAATTTAATGTAAATTTAAGCAAATAACTTTAAAATTTTAGACCAAAATTAGTTCATAAGTTTCTTCAAAAAAATAATTTTTTTAAAAATTCTGGTGATTAATTTCTAAAACTAGAGAGGAATTACAAGGTTTTGTATGACTAAAATAAACTTCTACTTGGTTTTCTGCTAACTATCGGCAAATTAAAAATGTCGATTTTTTGGAAGCAATGAAAATGTATTTCCCTTAGAATGACTTCCAATTTTTTTACTGGGTAATATTAAAATGTTTGAGCATTAAAACTTGTATACATTTAAGTTCAATAACTTACAGCCCATTCAAAATATTCCTCATAAGAAAAAAACTAGTATTTAAATTTAATTTAATTTGAAAACTTATTTAAAAAATATCTATACATTATCTCAGGTTTTCCGCAATTTTCAATTTAATCTAAAGCGACTTACTATCAAAACAAATTATTTTGCATTTCAATATAATAGCTTAAGTGCACTTTAGTTTTTATTTTTCTGCCAATGGATTTTTCATAACATCTTAACTAAAAAGCAACCAATATAAATAAACTAATAAAACGTTTTCTTTTTTTTTATAAAATTAACAGTTTTGTTCCAAGTAAATGTGCATCTTTTTCGGTGGCTAAAAATTTTATATAAAAACTAAACACAATTTAAACAATACCCTTAATATCTCGAAACAAGACATTTCGACTTAAGCCATTATTATTTATTGCCACAGATATATGGCGTTTTCTTTTCTAGGAAAAATGTTTACATACATGGCACTTTTCAATTAAAATTTGCAATTAAATGTCTGAGTTATATAAGTAACCTTAAAATATGCAAAAAAAAATTGTTAAATTAAAATATTATAATTACTATAAAGACGCACATTTGTGCACAAATTTTTCGGGATTTTGTAAGTCCCGGAAATCCCGGGATCCCGGTTCGGGATTTCGAGACTCCATCACTAAATCCCGAAGCCCGGGATTTCAAAAAACCTGTCCCGATTAGCATCTCTAATTGCAATGTACTTGATACAAAACTCAATTCGGACTTTGTTTATTTAAGACCAAAACAGCAAAATTCGAAATCATTGATATTTAAAATGTCAAAGCACACGCAAGTTATTGCAATAAACTCGAAACTTAGACAAGTCGGAAATTCTTATATTAAAAAATAAACTACATTGACCACATTCGACTATTTCTTTAAATTTATTGCAGTATTTTTGTTTCAATAAATATTTTAATGGAAATAATTCTTCTCTTTTCTTGTTAATAAAGTTGATTTCATAAAAGTTATACATCATTCAGGAAATACATTCCGCAATGACGAAACAATTCCTGACGAAATCACTATGGGCCCAATTATAAATCATCCCAAAAAAGGTGATTTAGCCCCGATCATACGGATCATATGATCAAGAAAGTTATTGCGAATATAATAATCTAAAGACCGCCTGAAGCTGTTCAGAAGTACGACTTTATTGCAGTGAGCCGACTAAAATCGGCACATTGTGCCGATAGTGTGATCCAGGCTTAAGACAACAGATAATATTAATAAGAAAACCATAGACTAGAATCCACAGGGAAGCCAACGATTCGGTCGACCATCATACACCTGAAGACGCTAGATCGCTACCAAACTGTCCAAAATACGACTACAGTGGAACGAACTCAAACATTGTGCTGCTGATCGAATTCATGTGAATCAACTTTTTGCGGTTCTATCGCTGGCAAATTTCAACACTTTAAATACCCCATAAGACCAAGAAACTTATGTTTTATTCGCATATCAAATGCTGCTATAAAATTTCATTGAATTTTATTTTTCACTTATTTTCAAATACACTAGTAAAATAAATATTTATGAAACGCTCCTTGTGTATTCTATTAAAAGTTATGTTTTATTTTGTTGCTCCACAAAAAAAAAAAACAAAAACAAAAACCACCCTTTAGTACCAGCATCTCCTCCTCGTTTTATTTGTTAACGCATCTTCTGTTCTTCTTAAAGCGAGGCAATTTATAATACCTCCATACAATAACATTCGCTGAAATGACATAAAACATTTTGTACAATAAAAATTTTATTTAATGGTCTTTACAACACGCAATATTTTTAACACTCCAAACATGCATCAATATTTTCCACGAAAATACATATTACATTACATTCACACCCAAGCCTTATGCTGCAGTTTCCCGTAGAGGAGGGAGAAGGCTGTTTACACAAGACATGTGAAAAGGCGAAAGAAAAAAACGGGTATTTAAAAGACTATGCAAAAGACATTTCCACTCATTACAGCAGAAGTATCTCAGGAATTATGATGGCGTGCCAAATGTAAATACCAGGCAGACGCAGTAACCCCGTGTAAGTTTTAAGCAATTGAAGGATTTTCTTATATTAAAAAGTCAGGCCACTAGATTTTTGGTAAAATGCAGTTCTTAAAAAGTAAATTTCGGCAATTATTTTCCTAAAACTCCCAGAAGAATTTTTTTAATATATTTGTTATAGAGCATTTACAGCAAATTTTAGTTAAAATATTTATGAAAATCTATAGCGTTTACACCATGTTTTGTTTTTGACATTTATCAAGATCTTTTGAAAAACAAAATAAGTTAACTAAAGCTTTTCTTAAACTACAACCAAACAACTGCAATGTAGCTAATTCACACACCTTTTTAAGTACAGAGCCTTACTTCTTATTGCAAATTTGGACAAAACTAGTGACGAAGTAGATTTTGTTTTGTATGGGAAATCTATTCGATTTTATCCGAAATCACGTAAGTACTCCATTTTGTTGAAATGTAAACGCACCAACAATACATCGGTTTTTTTGCAAGCATAAAATGCGTGTGAAGAAAAATCTTTCTGAATTTTGCATTATTAACCCAAAAATCCACAGAGAAAAACCTGCCTCATAGAATCAATAAGATTTTCTCTATGAAACGTTTTTAGGCTAGGACTTTTTAAAATGGGGGAACAAGAAACAGGGATTAAACTCTCGGGAAGATATTATTCAAAATAAGGCTGATACTATTTAGCCAACTCCTTGCTATTTTCTGCGAAAGATTTAACTAAAATTGTATCTGTTATATCTCTGTATTATTGAGCATATTCAGGCGATTGAAAAGCTTTTTGTATAGTAATAAAAATAATATTTGTGCCAATAATGCCAATATCAAAGTGGCCTTGTCGATTATAATCGACAATGTGTGTAATTTTTCACAGAGAAAAAACTGCCTCATAGAATCAATAAGATTTTCTCTATGAAATGTTTTTAGGCTAAGGGGTATCCCAGCAGAAAGAAGCGAAGATTTTTTTCATAGTGATTCTTTATTGTTCTTATGTGGTAAATCTTATTAATTTCATCAAGAAGAAACCCACATAAAATCAAGAAGAAATCTTATTATTCACAACTTGTTTTACTCAATTTCCGTTATTTTTGGCACCAAAAAAGAATCCATAGAGAAAAAGTTTTTGATTCTATTAGGTTTTCTTGTAAATTGTAAACTATAGGGATTTCTTATTGATTTTATTAGGTTGCCTTATTGATTTTTTCAATAAGGTTTTCTTCTTGCTTTTAATATGTTCCTACATGATTATGTGTAAAACATCTTATTGATTTATTTAATAAGGAAATATTATTGGTTTTATGACGTGTCTTGTTATTTCGTTTCTATAAATAGACATAGAGAAAATTTTTTTCATGATCTTTTTCATTTTTGTATAAGAATGTTTGCACAATAATTTCAATGGTTATTCAGGCTGCTTGTTAGCATATTGGTTAGAGTGCTTGTCTATCAAGCTTAAATTAGACGTGACATAGATATAACGCCATAGACATAACCAAACCAAAATGCAATTGGTTTATATGGTGAGAGTGAGAGAGACTCGCCATAACGTCATAACTCTCACCATAGAAACCCATTAAATTTTGGTTTGGTTATGGCTATGGCGTTATGGCTATGTCACGTCTAATTTAAGCTTCAGTCAGAAGTTTGCTGGTTCAATACTTGGTGAGTAAGTTAGTTAAGAATATAACATAATGTGCAGGTATGTATGTATGAATAAATAACATCTACAATATACTACATACATACATACATACATATGTATATGGTATAGAATTTAAATGAAAATACATAAGTACAGAGAATAAAGACGCAATTTTTTTTATTTTTTATTGAAAAAATCAATAAGATAACCTCATAAAACTACAAGATTTTTTCTTGATTTTTTCAAAAAGGTTTTCTCTATGAAATTAATAAGATTTTCTTATTGAAAAAAACCATAGATATTTCTCATTTTGTTCTATTTTATGAGGTATTTAGTAGGCACTGTTTTCTCTGTGTCGCATGTTTAGATTTATGAGTATGTTGAAATAAATGAGCGATATATACACATATGCATGTACAGGGTGTATTTTTTAGAGGTATAGAACTTCGAATTGAAATAAAACACAAGAAAATCGTTTTAATGTCCATCAATTTGGCTTTATTGGAAGGATAATTTTATGCCATTAATGTTTAAATATGATTTCGGGCATGTGGCCGCCGCGGCTGGCTCGAATAAAGCCAATTCTACAGGTCCAATTTTCAACCACTTTTTCGAGCATATGGGGCCGTATGTTGGCAATAACGCCACGAATGTTGGCTTCCAAGTCCTCTAACGTTTCTGGTTTGTTGGCGTAGACGAGCGACTTCACATATCCCCAAAGAAAATAATCCAATGGTGTCAAATCACACGATCTTGGTGGCCAATTGACAGGTCCATTCCGCGAAATTATGCGCTCATCGAATGTTTCCTTCAATAAATCGATTGTGACGTGCGCTGTGTGGCATATAGCGCCGTCTTGTTGGAACCACAACTCATCCACATTCATGCCATCCAATTCGGGAACAAAATAGTCGGTTATCAGCTCCAATTGCTGTGCACGGTGGCGAATCGATTCATTCGGGTCCTCTTCAACACTTTGCTCTACAGCGGCAATTGTTTCTTCGGTGCGCACTGTTCGACGTCTCTGCGTTTGCGTATTATCACATAGAGTAAACGTAGTGCGAAAACGATCCATGGTTAACCGAATTAATTGCTCTGATGGACGATTATGTCGACCATAAAATGGACGGAGCTTGCGGTAAACTTCGCGAACTGAACCATTATTTTCGAAATAAATTTGCACGATTTGCAAGCGTTGTTCTTTTGTCAACCTGTTCATGATGAAATGGCAAACCAAACTAAATATTAATCACTTGACAGCTGACAAAATGGCCGCCAGTTAAAAAAGTGATGCCAACTTAAAGTTCTATACCTCAATAAAAAACACCCAATATGTAGATTACTGCAATTTGTAATTTTTCTATCTGATTTTCGGGACTCAGACCAATCACTGTAATACGAAATAAAATGCTTTCAAATAAAAAATACGTTTTTAATCTAATTATGAACTAAAAAATTAAAGAACTAAAATACTTTTTTCCTTTTTGCCAGAGAACTACCCGAGGATCTTACTACCTGTACCTTTGCGAATTAGTTGTCCCAAAAAGTCCATTTCACACATTGTCGAAATGCCAGTCCTTTCGCAGCGCTTTTACGAC
The DNA here is from genome assembly GCA_944452675.1 of Tachina lurida. NCBI lineage: Eukaryota > Metazoa > Arthropoda > Insecta > Diptera > Tachinidae > Tachina > Tachina lurida. The sequence continues at coordinate 35,344,408 of OX101754.1, read as the reverse complement.
TTAAGAAGCTTAAAATTTGACAACAAAATTCGTGAAAATATTTAAATGTATCTTATCTTAGGGGCAAATTTAATTTTTTTTATTAGAAAAAAACAATATTAAGAGCCCTATAGACGAACAAATAAACTCATCAATCACATAGTTGTGAACACACAGTCGAGTTTTTTCGACTACACGTACTCGTTGTGGGCAATGATTAATGAAAATCGAGATGCTTTGATTGTTTTTATGTGACGGCTTATTATTTGATCGTCTCCAACTCTGATTGAAGAAAAAAAAACGACATTTGCATTGTGTCGGACTAAAAATAATTTATTTTACATTTTTTAAAACTGTTCCTTTTTTATACCACGATTTCATCCAGAATATTTTATATTTATTATAAATTCTTTTTTTTTTTTGCAAAACAGAACTTGACGCTTAAAACAAAAAACTATAAGCCGGTGACAATATGCTCTCATACGAGGATGGGTCATTAACACAGTGTCTTTTTGAATTTCCCACCTGTTAGTTATAATGGCAACACTGCTGCTGTCAAGAAGCAACTGTCAGTTGACTTTTGTCTAAATTTTGTTGTGGCTGTACAAGCCGAACGTTCTGGACTTCAGCTGAGGTCTCTACATCCGAAACAATTGCAAGAAATCACGATATGGTTTTAGCGGATCGTAGATTGAAAGTGAGAAAGATTGTGGAAGCCATAGGCATCTCACATGGCATCTCAGTGGTTTCAATTTTCAATGATCTCTTGGCTATGAGAAAGCTTTCCGCAATATGGGTAGTGCGTTTGCTCATAATCGACCACAAACAGCGTGACCGTTTGACCGACTAAAGTGGCAAATTTCCACTTTTTCGACTGCCCTGCCACTTTTTGTCCCCCTTTTTTAGAGTGAATTATATAAAAATACATTAATAATAAAAAGTTTAGTGTCGTTTTCTCGTTTTTTTTTTAAATTTTGGCCCTTTTTTTGATAAATCCCCTATTTGGTGCCACTTTTTGAAAAATGTCATTGGTCACCCTGACCTTGTGCAGTTTCCATGGCAAAAATCCACGAATTTGGCTATGAATTGTTCTCTCATCCGCCCTCTTCTCCAGAGTGACTATTTCTTGTTCCAAAACTTGAAAAAATGGCTCGACGGAAAGAGATTTGACTCCAACCCCCCCCCCCCACAAATCATATTTTTCGAAAGGGATAAAAAAAATTGGAAAAGCGTTGGACTAAGTGTATATAACTCAAAGGAGACTGTGTTGAAAAATAAAATAAATATATATAAAAGCTTGTGTTTCTTCAAAAAGTCACTGATACGAGTATAATGACCCACCCTGGTATGAATGCTACGAAATATAAATGGTGATTGACGTCTGCTTTTAAGCGGCAATCGTACAACACTTAAACATACATATGTACTGATTGACGGGTTTATTTGATCGTTCCTGGGGGCCATTAGACAAATATCATTCACACAAATTACACTATGCAACAAAAAAAAAATAGCCTCTAAAATGAGATGTTTTCTTAGCTGAACTCGAATATGACATAATGTACAGGATACCCTGCAAATAATATTGGACTACGAAACAGACTAGTTACATCACGACCCCATATAATGCAGCCCTGGACCATGTCGTTTTCACACAAGCATTCAATGCTGTACGATATGTGTTCGCGTTTTCACGATTATGATCGTTCTTCTTGGACACTTACGAATTGTATGCGAATAGTCTATAACTATTCCATATGGGGTAGTTTGGGGGTGGTCCGATGTAGTGTAAATTTGGACCATGTCCATACATACATTTAGGTCAGTTTTGTAATAGTCCTGGTCTTTTATGGAGTAGTCCTTACATGCATGTAGGGACTAGTCGAGTTATTTGCAGGGTATGCATAAGTACGAGTATGTTCATTCATTAGGTTTCTTTATTAGTGTGTATATGTGAGGAGTATTTAAGTATAAACAAATTATTTTCTAGGCTTTTGTGATGCTCCTTCACGGTTTCATTTATTAGACACGTGTAAACCGAGCCATAACCGCTAAAATAGCTTAAGCGGCACATTTTTGGACTTAGTTTTTTTGACAAAAATCGACTATTTACGATCGCAAATAATCGATTTTGGTAAAAAAAATGAGGTTCGAAAACTATGTCGCTTAAGCTATTTTGGCGGTTATGGCACGAAACGATTTTTAGACATATGTATGTACATTCATATAATTTATTTACATTCCTTCCTTTTGCCTTGCTACCAGCTGATACATATATGTAAATGAAAACGACAGTGTGCTGCAGCATGAAAAGAGAAGAAATAAACTTTTTACATTTGCCCACGCCTTAAAATTTTATGTTGCCAACTGATTTGTATACAACTACGAGTACACTGCACGCGCAGCTCCTTGCGTTGCTAATGTTGCTGATGTGACTGATGCTGCAATAGCCTCAAAAGCAGTAGTAAAAAAGCAATTTATTTTACAGTTAAATAAAAACGAACACAAACAAGGAACAGTAAATAATTTATGATTTGCGACACTGTTGTAAAATTTTGCTAGCTTGTATCCATCACTCCGTTTCCTACATGTACGTACTTACTTACTACTACTGCACTGCATATAAGACAGACATACATACATACGTACAAACCAGCAAAGCCTTAACTTAAGCAATTTCGTACTTAAAATGGTTTACGAGGCAACCATAAGATTTAAATGGGCCTTCTGTACTCGAGTACAGAATTTTTTTTAATGTTTCCGTTACCACACACTATACACGAAATATTAATATAGATTTCTTGAAAAGAATGCCAGTCAGTCAGTCAGCCAGTCAGCCAGCCAGCAGCTTATCTTGAGATTGAGAAATTGTTTAAAACACACATACAGAAAAAAAAGAATATTCATTAGCTAAAAGCTAATAAAAATTTTAGAGCACAATATTGTGGTACGTTCCTAATGGATACAATCAGGCAAGTGGAGAACAAATAAACAGTTAAAATTAACATTCTCACTAAAATTGCACATGTACAAGTCATTCTTAAATGTTTGTTAATGTGGTTTTATGTTATTAAAGGGTCATAACAGGACCATAAAACAAGAAGTCGTCTGCTGGAAGGCAGAGTCTAATAACAACGCCAAATATGCTCCACCACATAAATATAATGATCGCTATCAAATCCACAAAGGAAAGGTAAACAGATATAAATATGTATATAATATAATCGTGAATGGAAACGTGCCTACTCACGACACTCCACCGCACAGTGGTTTACTCTACACTTTGAAAACCGCAGAACATGTGATGAATTATATATCGTCACCTAAAAGCCAAAAGGGCGTAACAACCAAATAATTTAAAATAGATATTTTGATTGATTATGATGTGATTAATCAAAATATATCCTGCCTTAAAATATTACTCAAATATGTTCAAAAATACCGATTTTATTCATTATTCAATTTGGCACCTAACAAATAAATAGTCTGAAATTTATAAGTTTTATGCTTCTCCTGTAAAAAGTGCACTTACGGCCTTCTGGATTTTAGGTGACGATATATTTTTTGAGCCGAAAATCCGCGCAATGCAATGTTGGAAGAATTTTTTTATATAAGTTTTTGACAATTTAAATATACCGGAAAAACATTTAGTAAAATAAATATTTTGACTGTACACATAAATATTTAATTTTAAAATCTAGGCAAACAGGATTAATTAAGGATTTTTTACATTGTGTTACATTGTAACCTTCAAGGAAAATTTTTCCTTTTAAAATAACTTAATTTTATGTTGATTCAACATTACAGTACTGTTAAGTCGAAATGAACAATCATGTTCAATTAAAGTTATTTCAAGTTGAAACAACGTGAATTTAATATAGCATCAATCATCATCCATTGAACGCTTACAGACAGAGCAGCTACCCAACAATTATTTACTTCGGCTTTTAAAACCAGGGCACTGCAGGTACGTATCAAAGCTATTTCTCTTAATAAATATACACATATTATTCGTTACTATTTGTTTTTTTTTTAAGAGTAGTAACACTCAGGCAATGAATTTCTACTACAGTTACTAGGTGTTACCTTCTTTAGGAAAGGGATAGTGATTGATAAGACAGGTGGTGAGGAAAGATATAGAGAAAAGCTTCATTCTCTGCTCTTTGCACGTTTTTAATAATGCAGTGTTGCAGCGCCTCTGGTGTCAATAAATTTTCAAAGCTGTGTTTAGTCTTAGTAGCCATTTTATTGATTATTTTACTTCGCGATGTTTCTGCTACATAATACCTGGGAACAGGTAACCGGCTAAAGGCAATTGGTGGAAAAGCCATATTACTTGCACTGGGGTCCGTGGGATTTGCCCATTATCCATCCATCCATTATCTTTAAGAGTATTCAAACGAATAAGAAAGATATCTCACGGATTTTATAAGACTCAGTCGCAGCAAATCTTCATCAACCGAATTCCCTTAAGTTCTCGTTGAACTAGAATCTAACTTTTGCGAGCTTTATTATCAAACGAAAACGTGCTCCATAATCAGCCTAACAATAATTTTTAAAGATGCTAATTTATTTCCTAGCAATAAGCCAAGATGCTTGGTTAAGAAGTACGTGAAATATAAAATTAAATTTTTATGGGTGTGCCTCCGCCCATTTTTTAAATGCAAGATTGTGTGTTTTTAGAGCTCAGGATGTGTCTTAAGTTTTGTAAAAATCAGTTAAGTGGAATCACGTGAAATATAATAATCAATTTTAATGGGTGTAGCCCCGCCCATTTTTACAATTTCAATATTGTTTAATTACAAAAACCAAAGGTGATTGATAGGTTTCGCAGCAATCAAATAAGTAGAATCCCCGCAGAAAATTTGGTGACTACTTGTCAAATGACTTGAGAAAATGCGAATGTTATTAAAATTAGGGAGTAGTTTATGGTGAAAAAAAAGACATATCGTGTAAATGATTATATATTCGGTTCGAATGTACAAAAAATTTTTGATTAAAAATAAAATATCATTGCATTTGTAATAACAAAGAAATTTATAAGTGTTCATTGTTACAGTTAAATGTCGGAATGACATTTATATATAATTTATATTTTTCTACACCGAATAGGTCTCTTTGGAATAGTTCAGTGACAATTCACAAGGTGCCTACTAGAGTTCGACCGATTAAACGGCTTCGGCCAAAAATTGGTAATCGGCCAACATTCGGCCTATGGCAAAAATCGGCCGATTAGCCGAAGCCGAATATTTTTCATTAAAAGCTTGAAAAATAAAATTATGTTTGGTCGTTGATCGCCGATTGTTTCTATTGTGTTTAAAACGTTTTGAAAGGGTTGCTTTGAAATACAAACCTGTTGCTTTCTATTTTCTTTTACTTGGACGTTCTTGTGAGTGATCATATGAAAAAGAAATCTAGAAATTGCAAAATAATTTTATTTTTCTTGTTATGTATACAATAGATATTACAGCTATTTCAGTGATCTCAAAAAAGCAAAATTTTTTCTTAATTCATCATCATTTTTAAAATTTAAAACGTTCGGCTTCGGTTTTGGCCGAAGTTTAGGATTTTAGCCGAAGTTCGGCTTCTGCTTCGGCCAAAAAAACCGCCTTCGGTCGATCTCTAGTGCCTACAAAGTATCAATTAACACCATCCTAGGCCCTCCCCTTGTAAAAGTGACAGTTCCGCTTCATAGAAAGTGTTAGAAATCGAACTGGTATCTATCACTTCGGGAGCGGTCACGTGACTAGTCTTGTGTCAGTTCCATTTCCTGCAGGGATATCATAAAATCAAATAAAAAAAAATTGTGGGCACCTTTCCAACCACTTTTTTACAAAAGCACCAATTGGAAGCTAAAATGTACCAAGTTATGAAGTAACAATGTAAAAAAAATTTACAAATTGAAGTATGTTAAAAATAAGAAATAAATAAATAACAAAATAAATTACATAAATCCTTTCTTTTTCTTTACAACATCTTTTGCTACTCAAAGGACAAAGGAAGACATAGTAAGTACTTTGCTACATTTAAGATGCGCACTAAATTAATGGGAAATCAAAACGAATTTTTTTTTAAATTCAACCTTTGCTAACGGAATTTTCTATGAATATGTTATAATAAATAGTTTGTTGTAATTTTCTTTTAGCTAAGATTTCGAAAAATTCTTACTTTGATGTTTCAAATAGCAAAACTTCAAAGTGAGTATATAAAACGACATTTGGGAAATTATAGTACAATTAAATAAAACACGCATTGGCAGCACATTTTAGTATAGAACGAAAAAGTTTGAGTTGAAAATGTTTTCCAAGAATTGCTCTGAAATGTTTGATATATGGACATACAACACCCAGTAAAGTTTGATGAGATTGGTTCAAGCAGGTAATCAATTGAAGTTATTTTTAGAAAAACAAAAAGATTTTTCTGTTACTTATGGATGTAAATATACATACCTATTAAATATACATAGGTGTATAAAAATTCGGAATTCACTAGCGATGACGAATCTTTTACACTTGATTTAAATCTTCAAGAACTTATATAGCAATGGGCAAATCATTTATTCTCACTAAGTCTTTGAAAAAAAAGTGCTAAAATAAAAGTTTGTTTGCTTCGAAAATGGCGAATTTTGTACCAACAGAGCATCATTTGCGAGAGTACTACTACAACTTTAATGAAAAACTTTAAGGGAAGCACATGATTATTCCCCCAAGCTTATGCTGAATACGTTCCATTTATTCTAATGAGCAAGAAATGGTTTGTATGTCACAGAGTTGCTGGTTTTGACGCGGAAGACAAAAGCTAATCAGGGGGTCTACTCTGTAATTCGAAACGAAAAGAAATGCTTTCGAATTTGCGTGCTATTAACATACAAATTCGAAAGCATTTTCTTTCGCTTCGAATTAGAGAGTAGACCCCCAGCAGCCAAAAAAAAACGTTAGAAGATGATGAATTGGAGCTCCATGAAGATTATTGTTAAAGAGAATCAAAAAAAATTTCAAAACTTTTGTAAACATTCATAAGAAAACAAGGAAATTGAATACCACACAAGTTGAAGCCGAAAGATGTGTCCTGTTGTATTACATATACAGAGGAGGTGTTCTACACTCTCTTCCTCATCCTAGTTACCTCAACTTTTACAGAAATCGTTATACGGTTTTAAATTCAATCTCCTAGCATGCGCACCTATAAAACAGTGACCACTAATTAGCGACACAAGTTTGAGTATTCGCCCGCGATATGTCCTCTCCAGGATCGCACATCTACTACAATCGTATTTTTGCCATATTTGCCTTGCTATACAGCAGATGATCTCGTTAGAGCATCTTGTTTGCGCGGTCCCTTATAAAAATGTTCCTCAATTTGGGTCTTACAGCATCTATACGAGAAGCATTTGAGCTCCTGATCTGGCTAGTTCATCCGCAACGATATGTCCTGGAACCCTTAGTAGCTCCAGCTTTGAATGTCATTCAGAGATATTCGGGATTCATACACCAAGTTGGATGTTGTGTAGACATCCGATAGACCGCAGCTTTGCTGTCAGTACAAATTTGCATATATTTATTGTGCATCATATAGTACTTCATCCAATTAGTTCTTCTTTTTATGGATCATATGTTAGCCTATAGATCTCTAGCACGGTATTCATAATCCTAGGATGGCAGGCAGAGGTGTGGGTAATCAATGGTTTACGACACACCAGTTATTTCAACGTGTGGGAGAAACCCTCATTATTTTAATTATGTCGGAGTGCATTATACAGATAATTTTTATTGTTATGGTCTTGAAGTCCTTTGATTAATAAGAGGCTATCAGTACAGATGACGTATTTAAATTCAGATTTTGAAGCAAACTCAACTGCATGAAGTATAGTCAAGGCCTCGGCAGTAAAATATGGTACAATAATTTTCAATATATCCATAATTGAATGTCTCTCATTTGTTTCATTCGTGGGTGAATGGAATATTCCAGATTTTGAATACCCAAAAGCGCTTCGAAGTTAACCGAAATCTAGGTACATCAAACAAGTAAGCGTATTAGAAATATATACAATATCGATACCTTAATATAGAAAGGCCCTAACTTGTTTTTTAATCGAGTTTTTGTATATTTCGAAAAAAGAACATCTAATCGAAAAATGCAAGATTTCAAAAAAGTAATGAGTTAGCGCCTTTGTATATTAAGGTAACGATGTATAACACTGTATAATTTAGCACCAGAGCCAAATGAACCATTTGATAAGCTTTGATATATTGTAAAAAAAAAACAGCTGATGAGCATTTAATGTGCCTTGAACGAAATGTATTATATCCAAGCCCCGCAGGGTGCGCTGCTATCTGAAGTAGTTAGTGCGTACACTACAAAGCAGATGACGGTTGTCGAGAGTCCGAATTCAAGGCCTGGCTAAACTTTGGTCATATCAACATCATAGATTTTTCCGATATGCGTTAGTGTCTATGGCCGGGTTTACATCTGTGTGCCATGTGCCACACAAGCGTAAAAAAGCGTAACCACTAATTACTAATGACAAACTGTTAAATTGAGACATGTATTTATTAACTTAAATAGTTCCGTACATAGCTAATAGAAAATTTTATAGAATCCAACATGATTGGAACCTGTTTAAATCAATAAATACATGTCTGAATCAAACAGTTTTTCATTAGTAATTAGTTGGTTACGCTTTTTTGGTCAAATGGCACACAGCCTATGTTAACGTATATCGCAGCACCCTCATTTGTCAATGTTTGTAACAATTAAACGTAGGCGAAGTGAAATTAATAATAAAATGGCTACATATCTGATAATAGTGTGTCTACTTAACACCAGAGGCGCTGCAATGATGCTATAAAAATTAGCAGAACGCACAATAGGAGAGTTGTACACACGAAAAAAAAAATGAATTAAGCTTATCTTCTCTCCATCTGTCTGTCACTTTACCAGCTGTACTTTCACTATGCCTTTCCTACTATCACATAACAGAAATGGACCTCTTATTTGGACCTAAGTGAGCTGAAAAACTTAGTTTCTGTTCTCAGCAACTTTCTAAACTAACCTAACCTAAGTGGAGCACATATTTATGCTGGTCTACAATTAACTTAGTTTTCACTTAATCTTAATTTTTTTTTTCAATAATCAATGCCTGCCAATAATTATCGATATTAACTTATAATTAACTTATGTGAAATTATTAATCTTCTTGAATAAATCCATATAAAATCCACAATTTGATTACAACTAAGCGCATCGTATTCAAAAAAAATGAGTTAATTAAATTAAAATTGATTTCTATCATGATAACAGAGAATACGAGTACGAAACTTTAAACTAACAAATGCCTAGTCCAGTTTCTTAAAGTTTCACTTTAATTTCCTGTTTATCATCAATCAGTCTTAATACTTCATTGCCAAATGGAAGAAAAGCATAATAATAAAACACTTCAGACTGGAAATAGTTTTACGATAACAGATACAATCGCAAGGCCAAACAAACCAGCATACAACACCTTTGGGCAAATTAAAATAAATATTATTGTATCTTCGTATTCTGTGTGTAAATGAATTAACATGTATGTATGTACATATGTATGTATGTATGTGTTATAATAGAAGTAACATGGAACAGCATTAGTTGACCGAAATACTAGACAAAATTCTAAATGGTCGGTCTTCGAAACTGGTTTAATCATTAGCTTCACTCTACGTTACTGGAATACATTTTCCGTGTTCATTTACCCAGTTGGCCACGTCTTTAAAAGACATCTTTGGCGACGGGTACGAGACAATAGTAAGTCGTAGAAGACATATTGAAGACAGCTCCATACAAATCGTCGACGAAATTTTCATACAAATGGCGGCGAGGTCACACAAGACGAGGTGAGCGACAATTTCACTCAGATTGTCGTCAATACTGCTTTATTGAAGACAAAACTTATGACACTGTCGCTCAGTTGTCGTCAACACGGCTTTATTGACGACAAAACGAGGGACATTGTCGCTCAGATTGTCCTCAACAAAGTTTTACTGAGGACAAAACGTGTGACATTGACGCTCAGATTGTCATCAACACGGCTTTATTGAAGACAAAACGAGGTGCATTGTCGTTTAGATTGTCCTCAACAAAGTTTTATTGAAGATAAAACGTGTGACATTGTCGCTAAGATAGTCATGAACGACGATTTCCTTTAAATTGTCGATTAGAAAACCTAGTCGACAGTCGACATGTCTTACATTAATCGTCGAAGACAATGTCGTCTGCGATGATTTGGCCAACTGGGTAGATTTACAAGTGTAAGTTTGTATGTATGTACTCGTTGTGACTATGTAACTATGAAGTTAAAGAATATTTAGATGTACAAACATACGAGTAGAAAACATGTTTGAAATGAGGTGTGTGGGCATAAATTAACATCTTTGAAACTGTTTTATAAACAACAACAAGCCAACATAAACAGAAGTGACAGGCAATTTATAATTAAAATTTATTTGTAGATACTGTTTGTTCACTTTAAATCTTAGAAGAATATAAGTCCATAGCAATGGTATGGTAAAATCGTATAAAGCAATGCCTTCTTACTAAAGCTGTCAAATGTTCGTTTTCGTCGAATATCATTTGTAAACTTAATTTAATGAATGCCCTTGGCAAATAAGTTAAATATTCCCTATAAAATAGCTGAATGGCGATTTTTCCAATCTTGGCCATTGTAGCCTTTGTTGAACTGGATTGAATTGCAGGAATATCTGCTATAAAAATAGATTTTGTGCAACCTGCATGCCAAAAATGTTAAACACTTACAACCCCGTTTAAAGGTACGAACGAAAAATCAATATGGCTAATACTACACGCAAAGAAAAGATATGGTTGTAAAATGGTTGAGGAAACAATATTATGTTCTCTGTAACAAATGTGTGGTCGTTGAAAACTACTTATTGTTATTTTAAACATTAATTTCGTTACGATAATGTTTTAATTTAATAATTATATTATTATATTCATAGAAAGTGCGATATGTTTATAGTTAACAATATAGTATTGTTAAAAATTTATGACTACAATATAATTTGTATTATTGTGTAAAAATAATATGATGTAAATAGCAATATAATGTTATCCAAAACCATACTATGTTAAGTTTTAAAAAAATCTTTTTCAGAAACATCTTCTGTCAGTTCAATGTTTCGTTTGTAAGCTATCGGTAGTGAACGCGTGGTGTTAAATAAATAAAAAAGTATAAACAAAAGGTTAGATAAATAAAAATAATATGTACATACATATGTATGTATGTATATCTCTTTATAAAGATATGTCTGTATTTTGTGTACACGCATATATGTAAGTATATATTTCTATACATACATACATACATTTTCTTTCAACAATATTAATTTATTTTTATTTCGGATTTACCGCACAGCTGTTTTAAACAAACGATTTGCCAATAAATATATGATTAAAAAACAAAATATTATTATTACATAAAATAATACTATGGTCATATTTAACAATATTATTATAATATTAGAACATGGTATGGTAAGTATCAATTATATTTTAGTCACATCTAACAATAGTGTTGTCTTATTTACAATAATAAGATTAGGTACAACAAAGTTAATTGTTTTTGCAGATAATATTATTATTAACTCAGAAAATAATATTATTCAAACTTTGCTTTTCCATTGACAATAATATGATTTGACTGCAACCATATAATTCAATCATGGTATGTTGCTGTTTGATTATGGTTACCTCAACCATATTTTTTCTTTGCGTGTAGGAACACAACTGGGACGAACGACGAATTTTTCGGTGTGAACTTTCGTCATAAAAAATAAAACACATTTGTGCATATGCAAATGAACCCAACACCGCCGTACAACGAAATTCATCGTGCGTGACAAATTCTGAGACAGGTTTATTTCTAATTTGTACGCCGACGAACGACGAAAAAACAATTTTGTCTCACTCTCTCAGTGTCTTTGCATAGACAACAACCAACTTTATCAAATATAAGAGAGGAATTCGTCGACGTGGACGAAATTCGTCGTTCGTCCCAATTGTGTTCCTAGCATAAAATAGTTAAATAAGGTCAGAGCGTACGAGATTACGATTTTTTTAAACCACGAACTAAACACTTGTTTTCAATACGAATTATTTCAATGCTGAAATCTTGATATTGGACTTGATGAAGCATATCTGTGCTTGGTTTTAACCTTCAAAGACAGGGAAAGGAGAGATAAGGATAAAGGATGCCTTGGTATGGATAATGTATCATTTATGCAATCTTACTTCACCATTCCACAGCAAAAACGTCGGAACTAGTTCCAAATGTTTGAAACTTTCATTGCATACCAATCACTACAGGTACCGAATTTAATATTCTAAAGCCTAGATCCCACTATCGGCACAATGTACCGATTTTCGTCGGCTTACTGAAATAAAGTTATAAGTAAAAAGCTAAATTGGATTTATTTCTCAACTAATTGAAATATAAGGGCATAATTGCACTACAATGTATTCGTAATAAGGTCATATACCCTTATTCCGGAATTAATTAAGAAATAAGCCCATTTTGGTTGATTACTAAGGACTTTATTGCAGTGAGCCGACGAAAATCGGTACATTGTGCTGATAGTGTTGTTTATATCAAAAATGTTTTAAACATACATATGTATGTGGAAATAATTAGAATTGTCTTTGATTTCTTAAAATTTAGTTTAACTTCGAACATAAATAAAAATCTAGCTAATAGTGTGTTTCCAGCGGCATGATTTATACAGATCATGATGATTTGTGCAAATCATGTTAATTTCTACATGATTTACCACACATTTTGCATATGGATAAATCACCTCAAAGGGTGACGTTGGCTGAAGTAGTTAGCACGTTGACTACAAAGCCGAAGGTCCTGGGTTCAATCCCTGTATCCAACAGTCATTAAATAACATCAACATGCATTTTTCTGATGTGCATTAGTGTCCTTTTGTATCAGTTGTTGTAGGAAAGTTCAAGTGATGAAGGCATAGTCACTGGTCACTGAACTATACCGACTTCAGCAGATACTAATCCTAATGTAACATCAGAGCGCCCTCCTGCGTTGTGTAGCAGAATCATCGGCGAAGTAAGATAATCAATAAAATGGCTACAAAGCACAGCTTCACATACGCCTCATTTAACATCAGAGAGGCGCTGCACTATTAAAAACGTACAAAAAGCAGAGTTGTAAAATAATGAAGCTTTCCTGTATCTCTTCCTTCACCACCTGTCTTCTCTATCACTATCCCTTTCCTAAAGAAGGTAACACCTAGTAATAGTAGTAGGCATTAATTGTCTGAGTGTTACTTCTCTTAAAAAAAGGTGGTTGATTTTTTTTAAATAATGTCGAAAATACTATTTTTCGAACTCGATTTATTTATGCAACCCTGCGTTGCTTTTAAAATTACAAACTCCATCCCTGGTTCATACATCAATAGTGATTGACAATTTCGAAAAAATGACATTAAGGAATATTTAGTAAATTTTAAATTTTAACTACATGTGAATAAAATTCACAATACAGCTGCACGTGCATAAATTGAGTACGAAAATTCGAACAACAAATCACTCACACAAGCTCGGTGGAAACACTGTGAAGTGATTTACTTCAACCTACTTGATTTAAAGTCGGCATGATGTGTTCACAATTATGTTATTTTTTTATTATTAACATATTTAACTTCTTCCAGTTATGCGAGAAAAGTATTTCAGTGTAAATTAAAATTAAATCTTAAAATTATTATTAGACTAAAAAGTGTTTCAGTGTATTGCTACTAAACTCTTAAGATTGCAAACCTTTAAAATTAAAGGAGGCATCGTTTCTTTTAAAACAAATACGTTTTCCTTTTCGAACTGTAAGGGAAACAAGTCCTTAGGAAACTTGTAAAACTTTAATGATTTGAAATATAAGACGCCTACACATACTCGTCAAATAATAATAAAGAAATTGTTAAGAATTTTTAGCATTTAATTCTTATTTTCATATCACACAAACGGAGACAAGAGGTTTCCTCTAGAACCCTTAAGTTGGAAAATGGAATTTTAGTTGCTGTATTATTAATACGAGGAGAACTGTTTGTTGTGTAAGCCTGATATCAGAAGACAGTAATGCGTGATAAAAGAGATCTTTTATTATTCTTTTAAGTTGTATAACAAATTTCTTTCTTCTCTTTCACTTGGATACGAGTAAAATCGTTATGCAGAGCACTTTGGAGCTTGGAAACAGAAAGCAGTCATAGAGCGCAAAGTAACACATGACCTCTTAAATTTCCTACCACATCTGCACATACAATACATATGTACGTGGTAGCAATCCTCGTAACTATTTTATGTGTTAGCAAAAATCCTAATGAATTTACGCATTTGTTACGCTTCAAATATACAACAAAGGATATCATATGCCGACACTATAGCCTGAATTACTTAATTCAATAACACATGAATATTTTATCCGTTATTTGATTTGGTCTGCCAATTTTAGGCTTTTAATGAAAATCCTTACACTGGCAAATAACTACACATAACTAAAGATTGTTATATTCATTCTAGTTGTAATCATGCCTTTAATCGTTGTGATATTTTAGCTTAATATTGAAATTTTCGAAAGCGTATCAATACTTATGCAACTATTTACTGCTAAAATAGATAAAAGTTAAACAATAAATAAACCTCCTCCATCCTCCCGCACTCCTGCTACCCCACCTAGAAAAAACAACAGCCAGAGTTATAGTCATGTATGTATGTGTTTCAATTGTTCCAACTGAATATAATAGACTAGAAGGCAGGATGTTCGAAAAATCATTATTATCATCATCCTTATCAGATGCCCCAGTGTCAAATATTTTTACATGTGCTCAGCTCACACGAGTGACTACTTTTTAAGTATTTATGTACGCCATCGTTTAAAAGGACACATGAATCGCATTAAATGTATAGAAATTAAATTTCATTGTACTGAGCACCACCGACCGACCGCCACATACAAAATAACCTCAATTAAAGTTAAATGATGTTTCTCCTTTTTTTTTCTTCTTTTTGTATAGATTTGTGGGGGGGGGGCTCTTTGTACCATTTCTTCCTGTTTCCGTTGTGTTGAGCATTACAAGACTCTTAATTGCGTAGAGTCCTTGGTTTAATCTTAGAATTTGTTTAGTTTAATGTGTGTAAGTCCTTTCGTTCTATTAAATGGATTTGATTGTGAATGAGTGTGTGTCGCATGTGTGCCTTTTAATAATAAATTGTTTTAGTTAATGAGTTTTATTTCTTTTTATGTTTTTCATTTCAATATCATCTGTGAAACTATTTAATTTCTTTCCGTTATTTGCATCATAAATTCAATAGTTAATATTTTTCTACTCATTTCTTTGAAGCAGCAAATGTCATTAAGGGATGCAGATTGGAAGGCGTTCTACTCAATATTTTATACATCATATGTATAAATATAAATGTGTATGCTATGTTTAGAAATAACGAGGGTTGCTTGTAAAATGATTGAAGTAACAAAAAATATTATTAATAAAAAAAAAGTTTTACAGAAACAAATTTTTCTAGCAAAGAAAAAAAAAGTATCGCTTACCAGACAAACAATACACCCTGGCTGCCTTCATAGTAATAGAAGGCGCCTTCAATAATGTATCGGTGCTTTCCGTTATACTGATGCTGAGGATTACATCAGCAACTGGATAATAGCCATGCTGGTGGCAAGAAATGTCACTGCGAAATTAGGTAACAGCGAGAGGTCAAAATGGGCATACAGAGGGACACCGCAGGGTGGAGTGATCTCACCTTTGCTCTGGCTTCTTGTGATTAACAAAATACTTTTAAGATTAGATGCCTTGGGGTTACAAGTTATAGGTAATAATGGTCTCAGGGAATTTAACGGATGTGATAAGCGATATCATGTCCAACGCTTTGGGCACACTTAGTAACTGGGCTAGGACTGAATACAAACAAAACTAAAATGGTACTATTTACCGCAAAAACCAAGGTACAGAAGTTTAGACTACCCCGGTTGAATAATCACGAATTGTCCCTATCGGACAACGAAAAATATCTAAGAGTTATACTGGGCCAAGAACTTGAATGGAACTGCATATTCAACACAGGGTTAGAAAGGCAACATTCATACTACTCCTTTCGTAATATTAGCGGCATCTAGGAGGTGGAGGTCAAGATCTTATGGTCATGCCAGAATCCTGGATCAACTAACCGCTACGCTGGTAAAATCTATCGATTACATGGTGCCTCATCTGGACTTTGATAAAGTATTTAAAGTTCTGATTCCATCCAGGCGGGAGTGGAGGGGAGGCACAACAGTAATACAATACTGTTACAGTAGACACTGATGGATCAAAAATGGTCGCAGCATCGGTTCTGGGATATTTTCAGACAATCTTAATATAGAATGCTGCTTTCGTCTCCCTAATGAAGGCACTGAATTTCTGGCTGAAATTTTAGCAGTAAGAGAAAAGGCTAGATGATAAGAATGTACATGGTAAAGTTGGTATCTTTGTCGACAGCCAAGTAGCGCTTCTATCCCTAAGATCATACATCACTTCCGTCAATTCTACTCAGGCAGTGAGCTTAGCCTCATCTGGGTTCTAGCACCTAACAATTTTTTTAGGCAACGAACGGGCGGACGAGCTGGCCAGAGCTGGCTCTGCTAGGAATGCCTCCAATGCTGAATCAGTAGCTATTCCTTTTGGTACTATTAGAAACGGTATATTCGAGCACTATCTCTATAAGGCTGAATGCAGATGTGCAGAAAATGTGGCCTTGCTACAATGATAGGCGTTCAGTACAATTAACAAATAGGAACCGTAGGGACATCTCGAGGCTCGTTGCAGTCATGACGGGGCACTGGACGGTCGGCAGATATTTTAGTAGGATATGGATAATGGATTCTGCCAAATATGTCGAGATGAAAGCAAAGAAGAGACAATCTTCCACTTTCTTTGAGAAAGAAAGGGCTTTGCATATCTCAAGACACAAGCTTGTAGGCAGTCATTTACTAGACGATCTCTCAGATTTATGTGAGAATGGATTGAGTGAGCCTATCAGACAGGTTGGATCTATCACCGTAACAGAATTCTTAGATACGGTTTTATATAGGTTGACACCGATGAGTGGAGTGGTCATTTCTTAAAGGAATCATCTATATTCTACTTGAATGCCTGCGTGAAGAAAGCAGCCACGTAAACCAACCAACCAACCAACCAACCAACCAACCAACCAACTAACCAATCGCTTACCAGAAGCCTACTTAAAAAATGTCACTACACCCAGAAAAAAGATTGGTTGGAAAATGGTTAGGCCAACAAAATATCATTTGCATAAACTATATTTCAGTTCACACAATCAATTTTCTGTTAATCCCAAAAACAATCCATGTTTATTGCCATAAGGGTATAATTGTAATAAAGATATGATTCTGACAATTCTTAAATTGATTGCATCAACCGAGCGTATGCTTTTGCCATGACTAATTCATTGATTGGTTAACACAACCGAATAAAATATTATGAATTGGATGTTACTACCAACTTTTGGTACTAGCAACTAAAAAATTGTCGTGGTAAAATAAACACTTTCTATCAGTTACTGCAACTAACTATAGGTTGAGCTTACTATCATAGTTTATACTCGTTGCAGCAAATTAAAAATTAACTTTTGTGACTTTCAAATATATTATGATTTATGAATTCTCAAATGGTTTTTGAAAGTCTGTGCATAAGATAACAGGTTTGTGGCTGTTCAAAATGTGTGGTTGAAATAAATAAATTTCAATTAAAAATAACTTATGACAATATGTTAAATAATAAATTTATTAAATTGTATATTTTTATTTGCGTTTATTGCTTATTTTATTTCAGCAAGGAAGGCCAATTTTTCTTTCACAGGTACCAATTATGATATTGTTTCAGTTATACTAACCATATTTTCGGTAGCAAGAATAATTTTTTTTCAAATTCCATACTGATAACCAATTTTTTCTGTTGCTGCAACTATTTGTTTAAGGGTTATAATTAAAATATAGTGGTAACACAAGAAAATTGCAGTCGTTATACCAGAAATCTATATAGTTGGTGCAACCACCAAAATTCGATTGGCAACAAATTCGGTTGTCTCAACGAATCTGTTTTCTCTGTGTACTCAACAGTTTTCAAAAGTATTTTTTAAAATACACGTTTTTTAAATTTTAACATTTAAAAGCGAAAGCTATCTTCAAAATCTTTTCTAAATTTGCCGTTCCAAAAACTACATTTTCAAAATAGTTTTACAACCAGTTCTCCGTTTCAAAAAGATTCATTACATTGAATGCCATAAAGTACATTCCATAAAGCACATTTTCAAAAATAACTCTTTCAAAGAGTATACACAGAAAAATTTCACAGTAAAATGTACGAAAACAAGGTTAATTTTTCATTTTTCGATAGTGATTTTACTTCATATGTATTTCATGTTATTTCAAAATGATTTAAATTTTTTTTATACATATATACATACATAAATACTTTATTAAGGAATGATTTTGCCAATTACGTGTAATTGTAATTGATTTTTTTCGATTGCAATTACATGTAATTGTAATTAAATAACTTCTAATACAGTCACATGTATTTGATTACAATTACAATCAAATGTATTTGTTTTTTTCACCACAATGTTTTTTTCACCACAATTTATGTAATTGTTTTTTGCTTATTTTCAATTACAACAGAATGTACTTGTAATTGAAAAATTTTATTAATACATAATTACAAAAAATTTTGTAATCGATGTATAATCAATAATAAAATGTAATCATTACTGCGCAAGTTTATAAAAAATACATTTCAGAAAAGTGTTAAATTTTTCTTTTCAAAAGAAGCCATTTTAAAAAATTAATTTTCAAATAATGGAAAGATAGCCGGGTGGTTACTGGTTTGCCGCACAGTATACTAAAAATACATTATTACTGCGGTAAATCAATAACCACCCGACGATGTACTCTCAAAAAATTGATTCATCAAAAAAGTACCTATCCAATGGAGCTTTTCAAAAAATTTACTTTTCAAAAAACTACTTTTTTAAAAAAGCACCTTTTCAAATAAAAGTACATTTTCAAAAAAAATTGCTTTTCAGAAAAATTACATTTTCAAAAAATTTTATTTTCAAATAAAAGTATCTTTTCAAAAAAAAAAAAAAAAAAATACCTCTTCAAAAAAGTATTTCTTCCATAAAGTACAATTTAAGATTATAACCTTTTGAAATAAGAGTATATTTAAAAAAAAAAAAAAATCACATTAAATTGTTTAATTAAACTATAGTGAATTTTAATCAGATATAATATTGTAATCAGGCTTAAGTTCAGTAATTCAGTTCTTATTGAATGAAACTCACATTAATTAGGGCCAATTTCACCAACTTATTTAAAAATCAATTTAAAAATCATATTTAAAAGTTATTTTTCCATACAAAAATTAATGAAAATCGACATTTAAATATGAATTGATGTTTAAATAGGGTTGGTGAAATTTGCCCTTAATAAAAATAATTCATTCAATAAGAATTCAAATTACTGAACTTAAGCCTGATAAAAAAAATTATTTGATTAAAAAATCATATTTTCAAAAAAGTAACTTTGCAAATAAGTACCTTTCAAAAAAGTACATTTTAGAAAAGGTACCATTTCAAAAAATTATCATTTCAAAAAGTATCTTTTCAAGGAAATACCTTTTCAAAAAGCAACATTTTCAAAAAACGTTCCTTTTCAAAAAGGCAAATTTGTAAAAAAAAGTGTCTGTGAAAAAAAGTATATTTCAAAAAGGCAATTTTTCAAAACGTACATTTTCAACAAATCACTTTCCAAAAAATAAAACCACTTCACAATGTGCCTCTTCAAAATAGTACCTTTTAAAGAGTCTCGTTTGAAGTACTTTACATTTAATTCACATTTAGTACTTTTAGGAACATAGAAAGCTCTGCATTTTTCGTATATTCATAGTTTATAATTAATTTGTATTTAGCGGATGAATATCTTATATTTTCGGTTAGTTCATTATTACACAGAAAAAATTATTCCTAAAAAATTTTTCAAACAAACGTTTGTTGTATGAAATAAAATTTAGTTTCAGTAAATATTTTTTACTGTTCCAATAAATTGTTTTATCTAGTTTTATTTTATGAGAGTTTTGTCGGCAACTTAGCAAATTTGAATCGAATCGGGCCGAAATTTTACAGTTTTGTGTCATCGCGAAGAATTTGTAATTTTTCAATTTTTCAGCATTTTAGCGATCGAATTTAGCTTTTGCTTTAGCGAGTTACAGAGTACGGGGCAAATTTTTTGTATATATATTCTATTTTTCTGTCCTAAATTTCTATTAAATCAATCTAATTTTTGTTTTGTTAAAACAGGTTTACATTTGGGTAAAAATTAAATGAGCATTAAAAATCCACAAAAATTTAAAATTATAAATCCAGGCTTGGAAAGCTTTATATTTATTTTGATATATAAAAGTTACCAACTTAAATTTATGTTTTCTTTTTCTGTATAAATTATATATTTTATATTTTAAAAAGAAATATGTTTGTACAAGAAATCATAAAAATCTGAAATAATCATCCAGGGTTGGGAAATTCGCACTTTTTGTGCTATATAGAAGTACCTAGCTCTAATTATTTTTTTTTTCTTTTTCCTTATAACTTTAAAACCATAAAATAGGTTTAGATAGAAATAGTTTGTTAAAAAAAAAATTATAAAAATTAGAAACACAGCTCCAGAGCTGGATTTTTTTTTTGGTACATAAAATTAACTTAATAAAACAAAACTTTTTCCGTATTTTCTAAATGTGTTTTGTTTGTTAATTAAACATAGTTTATATTTTAGAAAGAATTTTTTTGTATAAAGAGAAGTAACACCCAGGCAATTAATGCTTACTACTACTCCTAGGTGTTACCTTCTTTGGGAAAGGGATAGTGATAGAAAAGATAGGTGGTGAAGGAAGAGATAGAGGAAAGCTTCATTCTATTACAACTCTGCTTTTTGCACGTTTTTTTAATAATGCAGTGTTGCAGCGCCTCTGATGTTAAATGAGGCGTATTAATTTTTGAAGCTGTGTTTAGTAGCCATTTTATTGGTTATTTTACTTCGCCGACGATTCTGCTACACAACGAAGGAGGGCGCTCTGATGTTGCATTAGAATTAGTATCTGCTGAAGTCGGTATAGTTCAGTGACCAGTGACTATGCCTTCAACACTTGAACTTTCCTACAACAACTGATACAAAGGGACCATAATGCACATCAGAAAAATGCGTGGTGTTGTTATTTTAATGACTGTTATATACAGGGATTGAACCCAGGACCTTCGGTTTTGTAGTCAACAAGCTAACTACTTCTGTCAAACATATGGTTCCAGGGCTGGATTTTTTTTTTGGTAAAAAAAGTAACTAATCAAAAATATTTTAGAAAGATCTTTACTCAATAGTTTTGGTTAGACGTTGACAGCTTGCAACGAGTTCTTATAAACTTTTATTAAATGGAGATAACACGAAAAATATCGCTAAAGAACACTAATTCCAGTCAGTTCCTTTTCCAGTGCCATTTCGCTTTTGCCGAATAAAACCGAAAAACTCTTTAGCAATAAATAGTTTAAATAATATGGCGATATGAGTGAACGTGTGACATTTTTTTATTTTAATATTAATGCCCTAATTCAGTAAGAAGATTTAGGACGTATTATTTTCTTCAAAAATGGTTGTTGTCTTTGACAATGAGAAATATAAATATTATTGGCATGTTTTTAAAACATAAAAATTCAATTAAATTATTATACAATAGTTTGAAAAATATATGAAATATATGTGTTGGATATAATGTTTAGAACAAAAATTATAAAGCAAATACACGAACCTCCTAGCATAGACAATAAATAATAATCGTTTTAAAGAATCAAAACTGCTTCTTTTTTTCGTCCATAGACAAGACGATACATTCGTCGAACAGAATTAGGGCATTATTTAATTAATTTTTCGGTATTGGTATCAATATAGTCAAGGCTGGCAAAATATTTAACTAATATACGTTTACATATATATATATATATATATGTATATATATATACATATATACGTGTACATATGCGGATTCAAGTCGCTTTAGGTGTGGTTGAATAAATTGCGATTAGAAAGTGATGATCTATGATAAAGTCCTCTCTAATTAATTTCTCCTCATTCATTTAAAAAAGAGAATATATTAATAATGTAAACCACTTCTTGCTTATATCGAAAATAATATATATAAATCAAGTTTTTATGTTGAAAAATTTCCATATATCACTTATATTATACATTGTGCTAACTAGAGCAAGAAATATAGGATAAATTTTTTTCACAAAAAATATATATACGTATCTATGTATTTATGTACATATGTCTGTATATATTCTATATACGCATGTTGGTGAAGGGTATATAAGATTCGGCACAGTTGTTAATAATCGATTCGTGAAATGTCAAATCTACACACTTATTGATACTTTGGAAGTAGAGAAAAGATAGTTTCTCGATAATTACTTTCAATTTTGTTCACTAGAGGTTAGAGATACTAATCGGGACAGGTTTTTTGAAATCCCGGGCTTCGGGATTTAGTGATGGAGTCTCAAAATCCCGAACCGGGACCCCGAGATTTTCGGGACTTACAAAATCCCGAAAACAATGTGCACAAAGTGCGTCTTTATATTAAAAATACTTTTTTAATTTTACAATTTTTGTTTTTTTCATATTTAAAAGGTACATACGGACATTTCATTGTAAATTTTCATTGAAAAGTGCAATGTGTGTAAAATTTTTTCCCAGAAAATAAAACGCCATAAGATATATTATGTACATATCGATGGCTTAATATAAAAAAGGCCTAACTCGAATTTTCGATATTTTACAGGAGAAGCAAAAAACTGAAGAAAAAATAAAACATTTACATGCAGAAATAGTTTTTTAAGTTGCCATAAGTCCTTGATTTTGAAATGTAACGTACGTAACGTAAGATCTTCAAGGAGGATGCAATTATACGTTGCCGCCCAGAAAACATTAAAAACGACATTTCGAAAAAAATTAAGTTAGGCCCTTTTTATATTAAGCCATCATCGATATATACAATATAATATTATTTACTAAAATATTTATTCGAAGCAAATTTTTTATTTTAACTTTTTATAAAAGGAAGTTTCTAATAATTTTTAATATAGAAGATGACAGTCAAAAACATTATTTATGCAAAAAAACCGGGATTCAGATAATCCCGAAAATCCCGGGCTTTAAAATTAAAAAATCCCGGGTTCCGGGGTTTGCATAGTCCCGAAAATCCCGGGATTTCCGGGCTCGGGATTTCCCGTTTAGCATCCCTACTAGTGGTTCATCGTCATCATTGCAACATGAATTCCTCTTAATTTAGTTGACTTTAAAAACACCCTACCATATATGGTGGCAATTATTGTATGTACTTTCCTTTTCATTAAGAATATTGTTAAATATTTCAGTATGTATTTTTTGGTAATTTGTATTTAGTATTTCTTTTGTTTAGTTCTAAAGCTCTAAAGAAGATTATATTGGCGGTTAGTACAAGTTTTCTTAAGTGCTGGGCGTAACATTTGATATTTTGCTTTTAACATTTTTGCCATATGGAAATACATACACACATACATAGTACATACCCTGCAGGAGAATAGGTATCAATTGTCTAAAAGCTACTAGTATAATTACTAGAACAGCAAGAACTAGTGCGAAACGGGTTAAAGTTGTCGTATAAAATTACTAGTTCTGATGAGTACTAGTATATGAAGTAGTTCCAAGGCACCATATTGCAAAATAAATTTTGACTGTCTAATAGAGCATTTGCACTGTACGAAAATTGGTATTATACAATTATTAAAGTTTTAGGTTCACCTATAAATAATTATAATCAAATAATTACAATTAAACTTTTTGTATTTTTGAATTTTGATAAATAATTGCGAATTTTAACTAGCAGTTGTCACTGGGTAACAAAGGAATAAAACCACCAATTTTATATAATTTTTCTTTGCAAAAGAACTGGTAATTAACTAGTCCTGAACTAGTACCAACGGCACTAGTAATTTTCTAAACACACTCAATGCTAATTTGAGCATTAACATGTTATAGGAAAGTTTACGGTTGGGAACTAGTGGTGGTGGCTTCTGTACTAGTAAAATACCAGTTGGACACTAGTTCGATCTCCTGCAGGGTAAATACAAACCACATAATACATACTTATATGTGTATATAATATTTTTTATATTTTCATTTCCCTTAGCACAAATTGCATACATATGGCCAGGTATTTTACAAAAATAAACCAAGCTACATTCAAACTTACATACATGCATATCGCACCCTAAATACAAAAGGGGCACAACTCAAAATTATAAAAGTGCTTTTGCTTTTTTATAAAACAGGTAATTGAAGAAATTTATAACGACCCCAACAATTTCTTTTGCAATACAGTCTTCTTGAAGAATATAAAATACCATTATGGTTGTTTTTATGTGACATACTTGCATCATTTGTACAGTATCAACAGTTGTTTGCAACTACTCAGCATCTGAAATTTTTTGAGTTGTGCCCTTTTTGTATTTAGGGTGCGATATGTATTTCTACTGCCCTCTACACAAATACTCGTACGTTTATAGCACTTAAAGTTCCTTCATACCCAGCGGGAACTAGAATGAGTAAGGATGCCTTCTAGAAGGCCTCTGTATGCCTTCTTTTGGATGTAGAAGGCCTGCTTGCTCCATTCCATAATCATTCTTTTTTACACGGGTTGTTATTGCGGAGCAGGCCTTCTATTCTTGCTTCTTTCGTCAGAGATTCTGGAAGGCCTTCAAATTAATGGATTTTGCTTTTGCTTTGGTAAAAAAACAAAAAAAACATGTTACTCCTTCTGTTTTCCCTTCTCATAGAAGGGAGTGTGGAATGTGTATCGTATCTTTTATGCGAAAGAGTCCTTTAATAAGGCCTGCACTAAGAAGGTCTTCTGAGTCTTACCGCTGGATATATACGAGTGCAACACAGAAAATCTGCACTTTGTAAGTCCCATACATACGAGTGCATTAGGGTGGGTCTTAGCTATATGGGGAAATTTTTGTTCAACTTTTCCTTACTCTCATCCCACCCCCCAAATTAGTGACAAGGGGAAAAAAATATGATCTGCAAAATTTCAAGTCAATTGGTGAAGATTGAGGCGTGCGGGCCGTGCGTCAAGTCCACTGAAATTCGGGGAAAACCATATATGTATTTAATGTATGGTAACTCGAAAGATATTAACTTTACAACAAAATAGTGTAAGAGAAAATTGTTTACCTTGAAGTTTACAACATATGTTACTTGAGCAAGTTTTCTCGTATTGTACATATTTAAAAACTTAATTGAAAAGAATTAAATTAAACCCCAAAATTGAAAATGTTTATACCATAAAAAATATACTTTTTTCTTTTCTATGTACATTATTTTTAATAAAAATAGAAAAAAATTCTTAATTAAAATGTTTTTTTGTTTGTTGTTGATTAAGCACATCGATATGCTTAAACAATTCATCAGTACATTTCAAACACAATTCAAAATAGCATAGAAGACCCCAATGCCTATTTAAAAACTCCCAATAAATGATTGAGAATTACAAAGCTACAATTTCGCCAACTATGATTTTAGTTTTGCAATGCTGAATTATTTATTTAAGTTGTAAGATTAATTTTTTTGTGTTTTTTGTATTTGTATTGCATAAGTTAAGGAGGTTAAATAATTAACTAGAATATATCGTTAAAATATGCTTAAATAGGAAGTTCATACCGAAAGGCTGGAGAGACGTTAGCGTCATCTTCATACCTAAAGCGGTTAAAGCAAGCCACTCAAAGCCGAAGGATTTCAGGCCAATCAGACTTTCGTCGTTTATTTTGAAAACATTAGAACGACTGATTGATCTGCATTTAAGGAACACAATTGATACCCGCGTCATTAGTGGCGCTCAGCATGCCTATCGAAAAGGCAGGTCTGTTGAGAGTGCGCTTCATAACGTGGTTGGTGTTATAGAGAGAGGACTACAGCACAAGTATTACACACTGGCTGCATTCTTAGACATTGGGGGATCCTTTAACAACATTAGTATATAGGCTATTAGGAAGTCACTCGAGACACTTGGGGTTCACAACTTTCTAGTGGAGTGGATAGTTATCATGCTTAGTAGCAGAATCATCAACTCGAGTATGGGAAGGGAAACTCTGGGAAGATTAGTGACAAGAGGTACACCACTCTGGGAAGATTAGTGACAAGAGGTACACCACAGGGAGGAGTTTTGTCACCTCTATTGTGGTTGTTGGCAATGAACGCAATTCTTAGGCGTTTTGACAGGAAGATAGTTGCATATGCGGATGAAGTGGCAACGGGAAAGCTTGTTCCCACTATCAGTGAAGTCATGCAGTCGGCGTTTGGCGATCAATGCTCCTGGGCCAGCAGTAAAGGACTAGGAGTCAACCATCAATCTTAAATGAGATAAATTTTTGATCGTGGATCCGTAATTGAAGAAATTGAAATTGTCGATGAGCTGGCGACAATAGGGCCGAAGTTAGATGAGGGAATGTGTGAGACATCGGTAAAATTACCGATAGGTCATTACTATAGGGAAGTCAGTAATTGGGTAGTAAGCAGGACCAACAGTTCAGGGCCTACTGCAAATAGTTAAATAGTTAACACATATAATAATACTTTTGTTATTTTTAGCTTTTAATTTTTTTAAAGTTTTTTTTTCAATTAGGAAAGCTATTGAATCAATTAATGACATAAATAAATTTTCATACTACATATATCAAACAATGGCGTTAATGGAAAAAAAACTGGTGATAATTTTTTCATTCTCTTCCTTATTTATTTTAATGAACTCATGGTAGGTGGTTATTATTACGAATAAAATTGCGTAAATAATTTAATAGGCTTTTTTGGTACAAGTACAAAACCAATCAGAATATACGACGAACGATCAGCAACTTAGCCAACCTGATGGCGGCAGTAGTTTAAAAAAATTCAGACATGTGTTTTAAGTTTTTAAGGCACCACATGGTTTGGTTTTTTTTTTTCTTGAGACATAAAAGATTTGTCAGTGCTAGGTAGTTCAATAATTTCATTTGAAAGATATCAGTTCAACGAATATTAAAAACGAATTCGACTCTACTCTGAGGGAGACTGCTCCTTGATATACGACTATAAATTTTGGGTGGCAGAGTACGACCTACTAAGACGAACTCCCCAGTAGTAGCCTAATTGCGGTCTCCACGACAGCAACTGTTATGAAAATCTATAAACTGGTACGAGCATTAAATGATCGTCAAATGAAGGTGGGTGAGCTACTGAAATTGACTGAAAATTTTAAGACGGAAAAAAACAAAAACAGCGTCCTTAAGATATTTCAATAGATTATTTAGCGATTTTTCATCCATTCGTAACCGCAAACCTAGATCCAGCTCTTCAACTCATTCTAACCAGTTGACTTGAACTGGAGAATCATGTCCAAAGAAGGTGAAGATTGTCTTCTTCCATCTTAAGGGAAGGCCATGGCGTTAACGACGACTACAACAACAAATTATTTTTATTTAGGTCAGTCAGATTGTCTTCTTCCATCTTAAGGAAAGGCCACGGCGTTAACGACGACTACAACAATAAATTATTTTTATTTAGGTCAGTTATGGATTTTGATTTCATAAGAAATCTGTGCCAAAATGGGCTCAAAACTTAATTTTTAAAAATAACACACTATCAGCATAATACTTATCTAATGTCTAATAACAAATAAACAAAAAGTAAACCAAAAAGATGACATTATCTTTCGTGAGGTTTTAAAGTGATATTTATCATGGCAGTATTTGCTTAAATTTGGAATTCCATTTTGAGCTAATACCTATAAAAAGAATAGTTATTAATGTGAAAGAAAGATTTATAAATTTGAAACCATGAAAAGAAGAGCAAATACTGAAAATTCCAAAACAATGCATATGGAGGCAAATTTTGTTATTACGGAGCAGAAACTTCGCCTACTAGAATGCAAAAAAGTGTATGTACTCTTGCAAGTTCTTACAATTTAACTGAATAACACAATATTTTAGTTCAAAAACTATAGGGTACCACTTACAAGTCTAAATTCAGTCTACTATAGGTCGGTTAACAGATTTTACTACATGAGTCGTAATATACGCTTGCCGAATCATAATACAGTCTTTCATACTGAGATCACAGTTATAACGAAACGCATTAAATATTTAAAGGAAATTGGCAACAAACAAACAACAGACAAACAAACAACAATCAGTAGCTTTACGAAAAACAGAAAATTTATCGAAGCCTTAAGAAATCACTGTCCAGCATTCGGTCATATTAGAAGACAAATCTGCAATCTGGAAAATATACTAGACGTGGAATATCTTAGGGATTCAGAATGGAAAAACCTAAGAAAGCGAATTGAGGTGACTAGGTTCTTAACCTGGCTAAGTTTGATAGGTTTTTATCGTTCTTTTTTACCTTCTTTATATATCTTCTTCAGAGCGCACAACATGCTATAAAAATTAAGTGAAATAGGAAACGGATTGGCTCAATACTGTTTGCCCCTCTTTTCAAACCAACCTAACCTAACCTAAATATAACTAACCATTTTCGTTTTTCTCTTAAGTTTTTAATTTTCTTCAAGTTGGCACGAAGTTATGTATATAACTCTATCTATGTTTATTTATTTTTATTTATGTTTTACGATCATTACATTAATTATTTCTACTTATTCGAAGTATCGTCGGTACATAAATACCCCAGCTAAGGTACAGTAGAATTTTTTCTTCTCTTCTTTAGAAAATCACTTTAGATGAATTAAAATTACTTAAAAAGATTGGCGAGCATTTAGTTTACTTTTGTAGAAACGGAATGAGGTGCCATAGAGCCCAAATATTTAACTGGTTTCGACTCTGTTGAGTTAATGCGAGAGTGAGGGATTACCAACTACTTGGGCGTTCTTGAAGGAATTTCTAAGAAATTTTGCTAAGAAAGTTCCGAAATATGGGGCGCGATAAGTGAGAAGTATTTGAGCTTACATATAAGGCTATTAGCGCAGAAGTGGTGTAACCCACATCTAGTAATTTAAACAATTGCTATTTTTAATTATTTAATTGCTTTACTACTTTGCAATATTATGATCTGTGAAAAAACGATTTTGCAGGTTAATTTTCTTCAGAATACTAAATGGGGGCTTACTCTACTTGTTTTTGATAGTTGGTATTGTAAATAATGTATTTATCATCAGCACAGCAACCAAAAAATCAATGTGGGTTACACCACTTCTGCCCTGATAGCCTTATTTTCCATTTAATCGTAAGCGACAAAAGTTTAATTTTTCAGGAGAATGTTATTTTATAATATTAAAATTTTTTTTATATGCCTAAATTATCGGTTACGATAAAATTTTACAGCCCGTATTTTAAAAAGTTATCAACAATTTTGGCATTTTGAAAATTCTAGACTATGCGTAGGCCCACACAATTTAATTTTTTTTTTAGGCAATTAATGCCTACTACTATTGCTAGGTGTTACCTTCTTTGGGAAAGGGATAGTGATAGAGAAGACAGGTGGTGAAGGAAGAGATAGAGGAAAGCTTCATTCTTTTACAACTCTGCTTTTTGCACGTTTTTAATAATATAGTGTTGCAGCGCCTCTGATGTTAAATGAGGCGTATTAATTTTGTGAAGCTGTGTTTTGTAGCCATTTTATTGGTTATTTTACTTCGCCGATGATTCTGCTACACAACGAAGGAGGGCGCTCTGATGTTGCATTAGGATTAGTATCTGCTGAAGTCGGTATAGTTCAGTGACCACTGACTATGCCCTCATCACTTCAACTTTCCTACAACAACTGATACAAAGGGACACTAATGCACATCAGAAAAATGCGTGGTGTTGTTATTTAATGACTGTTGGATACAGGGATTGAACCCAGGACCTTCGGTTTTGTAGTCAACGTGCTAACTACTTCAGCCAACGTCACCCTAAAAAAAAAGTATATTTTGGATAACATGTCACTTACGATAAAATCGAAAATAAGGCTCGATATAAGCTGCAAACAATATTTTGTTAAGATCTAAGGTACTCTAAATGAGCCACAGAAGTTCTACTTTGATAGTCTTTAAGATTATCTGAACGAGCCTCCACTTACGACGTGCATAAATCTTGGGAAGTAGGATCAGTACACATGAATATTTTTCTTGGTACACAGTTTAGCACACAGTAGATCTGACAACTCCGAAAGTCGGGAGAAGGAAGCTTTATATTCGCGAGCTGTCGAACAACATATGATAATAACGCTGCACTATATCATATTGTTTAAAGAAATAAAGCTAAGACTCGATCAATAAAAAGTTACAGAGTTGCACCCGTGTTCCCACATTAGGAACCTCCTCAATACCACTTCCAACGCATAAAACGCATTTTATGTTTTAACATTTTATATTTTTAATTTTTTCTTCAATCTTTCATAAATTTATATTGTGTTTGGCAGCAATAACAACTATAGAAGTTCGACCATCCTTTACCACCCTTTGCCGCATCAGGAAACTGTTCTATAACAACACCAAATCCACCGAGGCTCAATTGTAATTGTAGTCCAAGATTTATCCGAACTAAACGTATAAATATTTATATAAGAAAGATTCATGATTAGACAAAACTCGCAAAAGTGTTGGAACCGTCTTGAAACTTTTTCGTATTGTGTCACTGGTTGTTTATACTAACAACACACACATGTAAATGAACAAAAAATAAAAATTTAATGAATAAACCAGCAATAGCTGAAAATGCTAAGGAAAAAGCTGTTAAAACATTTGTAGGGCTTTATATTTCCAACTCTCTAAACTTAAACTAACACTATGTAGCAAATACGAGAGGTATCTATGAGAAAAAAAAACCAACAAAAACATTTCGAGTTGTAAACTAAAGTTGGCAATGGAAATTAATGACAAAGAAACAAAAATTTCTAATAGACAAAGACATTAAGAGTTGCAACAGTTTTACCTGGAAGACCACAATGTTTAGTAAAAAAAACAATACATACTAGCTTAAGCAATAGTATAATTTACTTGAGTCATTAATTAAAAACGTGTAAAATGCAGGCAATAGATAGATAATTTTATTTCGAATACAAAGAAACCTAAACGAATTTACTCTCACAAACCATGGAAATAAAAACAAGGTTTGAAAAAGCGCACACAAAAGGAGAACTCTCTGATTACGGCATTCCCAAAACTGATCTTTAAGATAGTTTCCCCATCCAAAAGAAAATTCGAGAAATGCGAGCGAAATAAGACTAAAGTATACACAAACGATCCAAAATGACGTTATCTTGTAATGCAGCAGTATCATCGTTTTCCCGATGGATCTGAGGGTATTTCAGACAGAAATATTCATCAGGAAGGAAGCTGTGCGACAAAAGTGATCAGGGAAAGAAAGACCGCCTAATAAATTCGTAGGGTACAATGCAGGAATGTGCCATCTACGCTAATAGGAGCCTGTATTAGCTGTGTTCTTGCACATGGAAATTTCCTTCGAATGAATTGCCCAATGCCGTTTCCATCGTATTAGAATAGCATCAATTACACTACCAACTTCAGGCTGTAAAGTATAGGCAATTGTAGGATAGCAAAGAAGACATGATCAGCACAGAACAAGGAATACCATATCAAAGTTTATAGTTTTTCTGACGACACTCTATTAATTTAGGTCAATCCCATAATGCATTTTGCTGCAGCTGCCGTGAGCAGGACAAGGAATATACAGTCTTGAACTGGCTCTGCGAATGCCTGGCTTTCCTCGTCACACGACGAAAGTTTTTTCACAAAGATATAACAGATGACCTAATGGGTTTAGCGCATATGGATAAAGGCGATTTTTTTTTGGAATACCTTAGTGCAACAAGGTGCAACCACTGCCTTCTGTTCCCAGTAATAGAACTATAACCTTGTAGTTTAAATCAGACGAATATAAGCATTCTTTTGAAAACTTACGCCCCTATTGCCTTCTTCAACTCAACTAAGTTTGATTGTCTGAGAGTCAACCCAACTTTGACACAACTCAATTATAGTTAATATTGTGGACCAAAACTAACATTTACTTGAAGATGTTATGAGACAAAACAACTATAAACTCAATAATAATTAAAATTGTGAATGCCACTACCAATGTGCATGTAGGGTTGACTCTCAGACAACCAAACTGAGTTGAGTTGAGAATGGCAATAAGGGCGAAAGTTTTCACAAGAATCACTCTACTCGTCTGAGGTAATGTACAGATGTATAGTTCTATAACTGGGAGTTGAGTTGTGAATGGCCACAAGGGCTTTTAGTCTTTCAATTATAATTCACTCTCAACGCGCAGGTGTATTAATTTTTTGGTTTCCACAATTACGGTACGATGAATCTACCTACATCAATTCCCTTAGGAATAAGGTTCCTTTTCCTATTGGCTTAAATTTTCATTTCTTAATATAGTAATCTGCCTTCCAATAGCTCTAAAGATAAGTAGTCTAATGGAATTAATTGTTTTACTTTCCTATTTGGTGAATAGGAAATATAAGGCCGTATGTAGACTTTTTTCTTACACTGTAACGGCCATTTTTACATGGTCATGATCACTAGATTTGTTGTTCCATAATTGATTTTTCTTAAAGTGGAATAGATGTGTATTCAAGAAGAACGTGCTGAATAAAAGCATACCTGA
Source organism: Tachina lurida (assembly GCA_944452675.1). NCBI lineage: Eukaryota > Metazoa > Arthropoda > Insecta > Diptera > Tachinidae > Tachina > Tachina lurida. The sequence continues at coordinate 35,311,612 of OX101754.1, read as the reverse complement.
AAAAGTTGGAGAATATTCAGAGACTAAGAAGCACATCTACTGCAACTTTATACGTTAAACCAACCAAACTAACAGTAGTGAACGCGGCGTGCAAACTAGTGGAATATAGGGCATTCAGCTCGAACTACATCATTCCAGTAACGAACTTCTTTGTCAAACCACAGATTACTATAAAGAAAGAAGGCTATATTGAAGGCCGCAACTATAGTGGTTCTATATTCTTATGAATTAAACAGGCTAATGTTCGTATCGCTTTTTAAGCCAACTTTTTAATGGATGGTTCAAAGATGGATGAAGAAGTGGGAGCTGCGGTTTACTATCCGGAACTCGATATGGAGGAATTTTATAAACTTTTAGGAAACTGCGAATACTCTTCGATTGTGCTCATGTGTAAGAATTCCCTAAATATATTGTATGCGGGTTTAGCCATTGAAGCCTTGACTGTACTACCACTCATAGAAATCTTTATAAGATATTCTGCGGCAATGGCTACTTTGGCATGGGTCTCGAGAGATCTGCTCGTTGTGTTGGCAGCGGGCGCTCGCCAGTACTGAGTACAATGACCAGCTTAGGGCTGCTTGGAATGCCCGGATAAACTGTGAACTGAGGTTCAACAGGAGATTCAATGCCACAATTCCAGCAAGGGCAGTGTGAGACGTAAATGGTCGAGCTGTGCATTCTAGAAGTTCATGTTGGTATACGAATGAATCCAAAAAAGTAGATGGAGTTGGTGCTGAATTTGTTGGGACCAACGTAAAAGTCTCTTTGTCCATGGGCAAATGGACTACGGTATTTCTGGCCGAAATACAGGCAATAATCAAATGTGTTGACATTAATTTCAATATGGGTATTAGAGGAGCGCATATTGCTATGTTTTCCGATAGTCAGGCAGCCCTTAAGTCCCTCTTTTCATGGAAATTCCGTTCAAGGCTGGTTTTAGAGTGCTGTGATTCATTGCAAAAGCTATAAAAAGTGTCCATTTACTAGATACCTGGACACAGCTGTCATCAAGGAGGGCCTTTGTTGAGCCCAGAGACGTTTTCTGGCGTAAGTCAGGCAATTGTAACATCCCTGATGAAAGAAGATGACACTTCGACCGCTAAGAAAATGTGGCTGACCGCTTCCGGTAGCCAATTTCATATAGTGGCATCCCGCAACTTAACAGGAATAATTTACGGCTTATTTCTGGTTTCCTTTCTCATCACTTTGTGGAAAAGCAACCAAGTTAGTTCACCCTTGTATCGTTTATGCTGAGCAAATGACAAGATACACGTCAGTGTATCATTCTTTTTTGCGGAAAAAAACCATCAATCAAACCAAGAAACAGCTCGACAAATACTATGGGGACTCTACTGACTTTCGTTGTGGTCGCACAAGTACAAATCTCGCTGAACGTTCTAAACGACCAATTGTGGTAAGTACACCCGAAAATGTCGCAAAAATAAACGATATGGTGTTGGCCAATCGAAGAGTGAAAGTGCGTGAGATTGTTGATGCCATAGGTATTTCATATGACAGTGTGGTTTCGATTTTAAGTGATCAGCTGGGTTTAAGATAGTTGTCTGAAAGATGGGTGCCGCGTTTGCTCTCAATTGACCATAAACGTAAACGTGTGACAACTTCAAAGGATTGTTTGGAGTTGTTTAACCGCAATACGAATGAGTTTTTGCGGCATTTCGTAACTCTGGATGAAACATGGATCCATTACTGTACTCCGGAGACCAAGCAGTAGTCTAAAGAATGGGTTTCTCCGGGTGAACCTGCTCCGATGAAGGCTAAGTTGAGTTTGCCGGACAATAAGGTGATGGCAACCAGTGTGACCAGATTTTAAAATAACATTAAGCTAAATCACGTTTGAAAAAAAGCTAAAATAAGCTAAAAAGTTAAATTTTAGGCCAGAAAATAAAGCTAAACTTTTTTCTACTTCTTTGATCACTTTTCAATAGTTTCTTATTGCTAAACTAACATTAAATATTACAGAAACATATTTTTTTATTATACACATTGAATATTTGTTTAATGAAATTATTTATTAATTATTATATTTTAGATTTAATGAAGAACAAAAAAAAACTTCCCCAAAATAATCTTAAAAACTTTTCAAAAATGTAAAAACATTTATACTAAAATACGAAAGTTTTTTTAAGTGCATTAATGCTATTTAAGGTAAAGCATGGATCACACTATCGGCACAATGCACCGAGTTTCGTCAAATCATTGAAATAAAGTCATAAGTAAAGAGCTAAATTTGCTCTAATTTATCGACTAATTGAAAGACAAGGACATAATTGCGCCACACTGCATTGGTAATAAGCCCATATAGACTTATTTCAGAATTAATTGAGTAATAATACCATTTTGACTTATTACTTATGACTTTATTGAGGTGGCCCGACGAAAATCGGTACATAGTGTTATCCAGGCTTAAGGGTATTTCAAGTTTTTGTTTTAAGTTAATTGATGCCGCTGAAAGAACGTTCAACTCAAGTCAAATAATTTTATACCCAAAAAACTCAAAAAGTGTCTTGACCACTAATATGAATTTAACTTTTTTCATTGTAATTCTAACCATTCTGCCATTATCTACTACTTTTCAACTTTCCATTTCTGTTATAAAATTGTTGTACAACTTACATTTTGTATTTTTTGTAAACTATTTTACAATGTTAAAAGACTATAATTTTTATAAGGTGTTTATGTCTTTAATATATTTTTAGAGAACACGCAATTTAGACTAAAAAAAGGCTAAAAAAGCTAAATGAGTTTTTTAAAAAAGCTAAAAAATAAGCTAAGAGCTAAATGAAAATTTTAAAGCTAAATCCGAAATAAATAAGCTAAATTTAGCTCAAAATAAGCTAATATGGTCACGCTGATGGCAACAGTTATTTGGGATGCACGCGGGATAATCCAAATCGATTACCTTAAAAAAACAATAAACGGCGAATATTATGCCAACTTATTGGACCGATTTAATGAGGATTTAAAAAGGAAACAACCACATATGACCCAGAAAAAAGTTATTTTTCATCAAGATAATGCACGAGTACACACTTGTGCAGTCTCAATGGCAAAACTCTATGAATTGGGCTACGAATGGGTAGCCCATCCGCCATATTCTCCTGATTTACGCCCCTAGTGACTACTTCCTATTTCCAAACCTAAAGAAATGGCTCGCTGGAAAGAGATTTAGCTCCAACGATCAAACATATGCGTATTTTAAGGACCTTGAAAAATTCTATTTTTTAGAAGGGATACAAAAACTGGAGAAACACCTGGAGTTAAAAGGAGATTATATAAATACAGTTTTTCTTTGCACAAAAAAACTGTATTTCATTAAAAAAGTCACGGAATTATTGATCGGCCCTCGTATGTACGAGTTCAATCAAAGTAGCTAAATTTTTCATTTCGATGAAAGAAATTTTTTTCTTCATTAGAAACACTGTGTGTAATTTTTTAAGTCATGGAAATATAACCATATACGGACACCACTACGTCATAAAAGACCAAAAAAAAAAAGAGATCCGTGCCTCCCAGTGTTGCCCAAGTCATGCCCACAAAGATTTGGGGCGTCGGTGTTATTTTTGCATTTTCTCAGGCTCATATCTCGGAATATTGGTTTACTCTCTGACGCAAAATTTAATCTCTTGTCATAAAGAATTGTGAACATAAAAACTCATAAAAATTTCATCTTCAAGATCAAAATTGAAAATTTTTAAAATAATTCAATTTTTTACCTTTTTTCCCCTGTTCAGGTTCATAGGTAGCAAACCGTTTAAAATTCAAGGAAACAAGCAAATACAAAAATGTAGCTAAGATCTCAGTAAAGAAGTTTCTTGAACATATGAACTTCCTAGGAATGATTCTTAACACTGTTTATGTAGCGCTTAGGTAGCCGCAAAAGTAAAAAATTTCCAAACAAATGAAATTAAAAAATTTTCGGGAAATTTTTGTTTTGTCTTTTATCACGTAGTGGTGTCTGTATGTGGTTATATTTCTTCGTGTTGCACTGTGAAATTGATCAATCACCCTGTATAAGTTTGGACAATATTTTATTATCATTAAAGATCTAACGGTGTAAATGCAATTGTCAGCTTTCTTTTTTCATTTTCATTCGTTTTACACAAAAATTCAGTTGTTGTTGCCATTTTTTTATTACTTTTTCGTTACTCATGATTACTGTAAATATGTACTACCATTTCCAGTGGAAGTGGTAGTAATGGTGTTGGTGGTGGGGATACCACGAAAATTACATTTCAATACCTATTAGCAGTGTGGTGGAGGCAACAGCGTCTTAAGAGGTGAGAGCCATACTGGGCATACCACATGTTAGAGAAACAAAATAAGAGTACGACAATTACTAAAGGTTTTGTTTGCGGTTTATTTGACAGAAAAACAATACATACATATATACTTAAATACATATGTAAGTATATGTATAATACAATTTAAAAAAAGCGACAGCAGCAAAAAAAAAGCAACAAAGATCAGTAACGACTATGGATAGATGATGACGATGCGACACGACACCAACTCACTACAACAGCTTATTGTTGCCGTTTTGTTATAACATTTTAAGTCGCTTTTTTTGGGAGGAGAATATTGACTTGTTACAGAACATGTAACCTTTTAATGATATGAATGAGATTCTAAACCTTCTCTTCTCTCTATTACTTCACTTCATTATCCCCTTCCTAATCTCAGGTAACACAAAGGGAACTGCTATTTGGACTCAAGTGAGCTAAATAGCTCCTCAGCGAATTGGAGTTAAGAAATTAATTAAAAGGTATACAAGAAATCCCACAACTTCGCCGGAGTTGCTTATGACTGACAACCTAAGAGTAGAAGGTACGGCATAGGTATCTGTAGATAACATGTTTAAACTAAAGAAATATTGGCGTTAAAGCGCCATAGATGTGGGAGCCAATTTAATAAAAAAAAAAATCAAATAATATATACATATGTATATGTATGTATGTTCCGAGTTAATGTTAAGGTTAGGAACATATTGGTGGTTGGTTCCATAGTAGTTGCCGCTTAGATGATGTTCGGTTAATTTAGATTAACCTGGGTGTTTTCTGTAGATAAGCTAATCGCTTCGCGGGATTGTGTTTGTTAAAAAAAGGTAAGGCTTAAAAGACGGCAGTAACAAAATTTACCCAATCCTAATAAAAACCTTGAAAAACTATTAAACTAAGTCAGTGTTCAGACGAAGAGATTCTTATTTTTAAGTTTGCTAGTTTATAGGCGAGAGAGACGAGGGGAAAAGAAACGTGTACTAAGCTTCATGTACTGTCGATACGTTTTTCTTTCTCATTCGTAATTAAAAAAAAGCATACGTGTATACACAAAACTATGCATAAAAAATATGTGCTTAAAAATAAAACTCGCATTGTGTGAACACCGAAGATAGTTCAAAGAAGAAAAAGTGAGAAGTTTATCAATAAGACTTAACTGGGGTGAACTGTGACTTAGTCAAGTTACGAACCTAGTCTCTAGTCAATATATTTTCTTAAGTTTTTTCAGCCTGAACCCCTAAGATATTTCACATCTGGTATATTTTCCAGATGGAAGATTTGTTTTCCAATTTGACTGAATGCTGGTTAGTGACACAAGTAGTGTTCAAGAATTTCATCACCGTCCTCTTGGCAAGCTCTTTATGTCGTATCGTCAACAGCGTCAGGTGACTTCTTAACTGTATATGTCCTTTTATTATACTAACCAAGTTCCGAAGCGTTGGCTTTTTAAACTTATAAGTTTTTATCGTATTTTCACTATTTGGGTTTCCCCATACAATTTCAGTTAATGTAGTTTCCCGTTTAATTAACATAATATCGCATAAAGGACTTACACGGTTAAATGTATCGAAAACGTTGTATGCTGTGTATATCTTTCACTCCTCTAGAGGTGTCTTTGTAAAGGAAGTTTCATTTAAAATGGAGTAGTAGTACTACGTAATTGGAACAAGCTATTTTTGGCTTATGAAAAACCTCGACAAAAATATATAATCGTAAACTATCTTGGCTGTCGATGAACGCTTATCACGCTGGTGTAGGTGTTAAGTTAACCATGAACCATTAGTTATATGAACTATCACAATTTGTTAGTTATTAATACATATGTACACACAGGGTTATCAGTTTAGCGGTTTCAAAACCTCAGGTCTGGCAAGGCTGTCAGCTGTTAAACATCTATCAACTGAAGTGACATTTATCTAATGGAAGGTGTGCTATTTACGAATATGGATCGATTAACAAACCGAAGAACGCATAAAAATAGTTAATTTAATGCAAAATTGTATATTAAAAAGTGGTGGGAATATTTTGAACATTACGAAGTGATTTGGTTGTCATAATCGACCCACTGTGCAAGGAATATACAAGATGATTAAAAATAAATTTGAAAAGACTCGAAATGTCAAAGCTGTCCAAAATATCTGTTACTAAAAGTGCCATGGGTAATCCGTCAATTTTTTTTTACCTGAAATTGAAGATTATGAAGCGGAAGATATGTGGTTCCAACAGGGCGATGCCACGAGCCACAGAATACGAACGTGAAACGTTTCCAGAAGCCACAATTCCACGTTTTGCTGACGTCAATTGGCCACAAAAGATCATGTAATTTGACGCCCTTACGACTTTTCTTGTGCGGCTGCGCCAAAGATCGTGTCTATGTGGATGACAAATAATGAAAACCATTATTTGTCAAGTTATCTCCGAGATACTGACCGAAATGTGCATAATGTACCTCTAAAGGATCGACGGCTGCAACCAATCTCGAGGCGGTTATTTAAATGGCATTGCATTTCGCACGTAGTGGCAAGATCCAAGTATTATAATGAAATAAAAGATGCATCGAAATCAGAGCTTTTTGTGTATTCTATTTAACTTTGCTAATGAAAGCGAAGAATGGATAACCCTATATTAAAATTTGTCATAAAAGTTTTCTAATAAGAACTAGGTACCTATTTGCTAGAAATTTTACATTGCATAAAATTCTAACCCCCATATGCAAAAAAAAAGTTAACGTGTGCTTGAAGTGTACGTTAACACAAAATATCCATAAAAAAATTTGGCTTTAACTTACACTTGAAGCGCACGTTATCTTTTATGCATATGGGAGATAATCTTTTAATTATGCAAAATGTCTTTAATTTAATTAATTTAATCATTGAATTAATTAATTTTCTCACGATCATGCGTAATGCAAGCAAATATTTTTTAGAAACGCACGTACCTACATACATACAGATTTCATGTAGGTAGCAAAGTATTCGACCACACTTAGCAATTTATTGTTTCTAGTTGCCGTTGAAGATCATGGAAAACTCAGCCGAAAGAAAAAAAAAAAAATATTAAATAAAATAAAAATAAGGTATGAAATGCTAAATAATAAATAACTGTGGCAACAACAACAACAAATTTAATGACAATACAAAATAAATAAGCAATAGCAACAACACATATACTTATATGTAAATATGTATGTATGTAGGTATAATATACATACATATGTAAATATGTACATATGTATGTATGTATGTATGTATGTAAGCATGTTCTCCACAAAAATAAGAGCACCAACAGAACCTGAAAGCGGCAGTAATAGCAAAAATAACAATAGTCGTCGCAGCAGCAACGTTCAAATTGGTGAAGCAATGCGCGCCAGCCAGTGTCAGGTTGTCATAATGCCAGTTAGGCAATCAAGGTAAAGAGTAGTAGATACTACTGTAGCAACCAAACCAAAAAATAATAAATAAAATTTCCAAAAAAATAAGCTTGCATACGACTAATCTGAATACCTCCACACAACAACAACACCAGAAATATTAATAACAAAAACAACAATAGCAGCAGCAAAAACAAAATCAAACCAAAAAAAAAAAAAAACAAAAACGACACAAAGTTAGTATGTATGATTTTTTTTTCGTATTTGTTTATTATATTATTGCTCATTTTATTGTTTTTTATTTTTATTTTTTTTTTATTTTGGAGACGACTTAAAAATAACAACGGCAACAACAACAACAGCAGCAACGACAACAATAGCTGCGACAACTGAAACGACAATGGCAATGACGTTGGAGCATGCCACACATACTAAGGCCAGCTAGTAGCCAACCAGTCAACAACTAACGAAACAAACCAAATAACGACCAGACTGCCTGATTGCCAGCCACAACAACCGCAGTCGTACCAGTTGTGGCTGTAGCAGTCGTAGCAGCGGCAACAGCAACGGTGGCGGTGTGTTAAAAAAACATATGAAATTAGTACAATTCGTGATTTCAACGGTGAACGACGAAACGGTATGTATGTTCGCGATCGAATGTGTTTAACAATCAAGTTGCGGCAGCTGCAAAACCAATAACAACATCTCTACAAAAATAATCAAAAAAAAAAAAAAAAAACCCGTAATACAACACCACCACCAAACGAAACCTCAATCTTACTTACTTATGTAGCCAAAACCAGTTAAGATCAACCAAAAATACAATTTTGGCAAAAACCAACAACAAAAAGTCAAGCTCCAAAAGAAACACACAACATTACACAGCCAGCAAACAAATAGACCACATACACGCACTCACTCATTCACATGTGAATGTATGTACTTACATACATACATACATACATACATACATACTTACATATTTGTAGTAGCATTGAGTTGTTGTCACTGTTATAAGTACATACTATGTATTTCAGTTGTTGACAAAGCAAGCGAAGAAGAAAACGACGCAGGAGGGAGGAACAACAAGGAAAACAAACAAGACAAAATTGTCTTTTTGAAGAAAAACAAAACACTTGTTTGAATAAAAAAAACCTGTTGCTCTTATGATCATATACTGCTAGCAAACCGTGGACTACATTCAGTTAGTCATACCCCTTCCTTGCACCCACAACCTACCGCCCAACGCCCTTTCAACTACTACATACAGACGAATATTTCCTTTAGCTGAACAATCTAGGACGGCACCAAACTGTCGTCGCCACATGATCGGCAAGCTCGTCGCACGAGGGGGAAGAAAACCATGAATATTGCGGCAATGTTTAACAAAGGAAGCAATTTGGCTAACAACAACAACAATAACAACAGCAACACCTCAAACCTCAATATGAGCCTCAACAGCAACAGTAGCACTACCTCCAGCAGTCTCAACATCGCCCCAAGCACTGTTAGCGGCGCATCAACAACCGATCGCATTGAATGGTCTCGTGCCACAATACTCGATTTTATCGAAGACTATCGCCGCCAACGTGTGCTCTGGGATCCCAATACGAAGGGCTATCACATCAAGCAAACTAAATACGAGGCCCTCAAACTGCTGGGTCACAAGTACGGTGCTGAAATAAGATCCATTCGTTCGAAAATCAAAAGCTTACGTTCCTCCTTCCATCGCGAACATGGCAAGGTTCTCAACGGGCGTCGCAAGGGTCTCAATTATCAGCCAATGTGGTTTGCATACGATGCCATACGCTTTATACTGGATGGCGAGTCGGGCGACTCGGATGAAGCGGAAACGCAAAAACACGATTCAATTAAGAACGAGTCAACGTTGTCAGAGCCGCCAAATAATAACAACAGCAAGAACATCGCTAACCTAAGCATCGATGAGGAACTGTTGGAAGAGCGTAAAATTTCTAGTCGTGACATTGAACATTTTAACAATCATTTCTTGGCTTTGGGCTTGCAAGCTCGCCATCCTATGGCCGTGATAGCAGCAGTTGAAGCTGCTGCTGCTGCCTCGGCTGCTCAAGAGAGGCGTCAAGAGCAGAAATATGCTCTCAAACAGCAAGAAATAGATTCTGCTACTCAACTTAAATTACTTGAATTATCTACAAATGCAACAACTACTGCAATATCAACCAACAACAGCAGCAACAATAACAACAACAACAACAACACTTTGAACCTCACCTCCACTTCTGCAGCGTTTAACCCAATTGCCAAACCTTTCAACAGTCCCAAACCATCATCATCATCGTCGCCATCAGCTACTATTACTTGTGGCCCAGTAACAACAACAACAACACTATCAAGCACAATAGCAGCAGCAACAACAACAACATCAACCCCACCACCACCACCACAACAACAACAGCAACAGCAGTTGCCACCACCATCCACAACAAGTACATGCACACTGGAAAGTTTAAATGTTTTACATGGATCACGTAGCTTGGATGAAAATTCTGCCAATGCCACTGCCTTAGCTCCGACGACTGCGATTGCCAGTCTATCGATAACGGCTGTGGTAAGTAGCGACTTTCCATATCTTTACAGTTTATATTAGACATTATCACTACACACACACACACACACATACGCACAGCCATACATACATACATTCTTGCATACCTATGAAAATATACATACATTCATACATACAGACATATATACATACGTACAAGCAAGACACTGTACAAAAAGATGTTGCTGTTGCTGTTGCTCGAGTGGCTAAAAGCTTTCTTTTGCGATTGTGTTGTCTCTTCTCTGTTTAAAATGCCTCAAAATCGCTTTAAGAAAACTTCATAACACTGTGTGACAAATTTTTCATGAAATCGAAATACCTGCGAAGTGTTACTATTTTTCTATTAGGTATTGTCAAGCATAACAATAATATGCATTTGAAATTTTCCAAACACCTCCAAAATTTTGAGTTACGGGTAAAAATCAGGCTTTTCGTACCCGTAGGCACTTGTCAACATCTAACTACGTTAAATATCAACCGATTTTAAATTTCAATGAATTTCAGATATGTGTGTGTATTTTTTCACCAAATATAATTTTTTTCGGTTTTTTCGACACTTTTCTTGGACTCGTTCTTACGACAGTATTTTTGTACTGCAACTACCCGTATGCCTTTCCTGTGTACTTAAGCTTCCAGAATGATGAAAGTACAATTTAATATACATATATCAATACAGAGTACAAAATTGAATCAACAGTGGTCTCCAAACTTTTTTCCTTGAGAACCACATATTTCACATTTTTTTTTTGTCACACTGTAATCAAATCTCTTATTATAAAAATACGGAACGGAAAAAAACACTCCAGTTTCTCAAAGACAGAATTTTGTGGTAACAAAGTGAAAAATATTTTTAATAAATAAATAGATTTATATTTTTTTCACTAGGAGTGGAGAAAAATATCAAATATGTGCAATAGAGCGTCTCGCCCAACAGGCAACAAAAAAAGTTCTCCGTACACCAGCGAATATAAAGTATTATTCCAAGGACATTTCAAAAAAAAATTTATTTTTTTTTTGCCGAACGTAGGGGTCGCCTTTTTAGTTTTTTCGTTATATCTTCTATATTTACAGTCCGATCTTAAAGCTTGATATAGCGAATATTTTTGTCTCAGGGAGGCCAATATTTTTGCTCTGAGGTCCATTGACCTCAAGTGTACCGTTCTAGTAATTTCTCCCCAAATCTCATTTCCTACCACCCTAATGTGACACCCTAATTTTAGAAATTTATAGCTCGCAAAAAATCATAAAACTTTAAAACTCATACTGTCATTTCCTAAAAAAAATAATTTTAGTTTGATTTGTAGGTTAAAATACAATTTTCATACAAATTTTGACTAATGCTAGGAACACAACTGGGACGGACGACTAATTTCGTCCACTGCGACGAATTCAGCTCTTATAATTATAATACAGTTGATTGTTGTTTGTGCAAAATAGAGAGAGAGAGAGAGAAAACTATTTTTTCCTCGTTCGCCGGCGTAAAATATAGAAATAAATCTATCGGAGAGCTCGTCATTCACAACGAATTTCGTTCGACGGCGGTGTTGTGTCAATTCTCATATGCATAAATGTTTTTTATTTCTGACGACGAAAGTTCGCAACGAAAAATTCGTCGTTCGTCCCAGTTGTGTTCCTAGCAATAGTCAGCGAATTCTTATCGACGAATTCATCGCCGTCGTCCTAGTTGTGTTCCTAGCATAAATCAAACCTGAAATACAAATTAGTTCAATTAGTTCATCTTATTATTTTTTCAAATTTCTTATTAAACTTTTTTTCCCAGTGTATATTAAGTTGCCCGCATTGTTGTTTTTGTTGCACTGTATCTACTCATTTGCAACTCAAAATCGTCGACTACACAAAATACTATTTAAGTTGCTTGTCTAGTTTCTCTCGCTCGGTAGGTTTTGCGTTTTCATTTCTGGTTTATTGTTGTGTGGTGTTATTTTAGCGCGACGGAATAATTTGAAGACACTTTGACAGTTGCAAACACATAAGTATGAATATAACTTAACAGTGGGCCCAGATAAGAGATATTTGAGAAGAAAAAATCAGTATATACCAGTTAGGATAGTTTGTAGCTTTGAAAATAGTAAGCGGCTTCTGAGATTCGGCATATATAATATATAGATACATATATAAAAGGTGGCGCAAAAGTAATGTCATAATTTCAATTGGCGGCTGCTTATTTCAGTTCAAATTACTTGTGCGAATTTCTTTTTTCAACATAATGAATTAATTTTTTTATTTATTTTTTAATAAATACACTAGAAATAGAGTTCGCCCGATTAATCGGCTTCGGCCAAAAATTGGTAATCGGCCAACATTCGGCCTACGGCAAAAATCGGCCGATTAGCCGAAGCCGAATATTTTTCATTCCAAGCTTGAAAAATAACATTATGTTTGGTCGTTGCTCGCCGACAGTTTCTATTGTGTTTAACGTTTTGAAAGGGTTGCTTTGAAATACAACCCAGTTGCTTTCTATTTTCTTTTACTTGGACGTTTTTGTGAGTGATCATATGAAAAAGCAATCTAGAAATTGCAAAATAGTTTTATTTTTCTTGTTATGTATCCCATAGATATTACAGCTATTTCAGTGATCGCATAAAAGGAAACTTTTTTCTTAATTCATATAAAACAAGTATCATTTTTAAAATTTAAAACATTCGGCTTCGGCTTCGGTTTTGGCCGAAGTTTAGGATTTTAGCCGAAGTTCGGCTTCGGCCAAAAAAAAAACGCCTTCGGTCGATCTCTAACTAGAAACAGCTTTAAAGCATATGTACATATGTATGTGTACAATAGACCGTCTAGACTCCAGACAGGCTCCGTTATTTTTTTGTATATTGGGTTAACATTTTCAGTCCGATCTTAAAGTCTTGATTACAGTTCTTAGTGGTTTCGATACAGCTTTAATTTTGTTGGTTTATTAATCTGACCTCAAATCCTAAATACTCCTCCTGATATCTAGGATATTTTCCAACTTTGTAGTATGTACATTAGAGCGACTTTTTAGGGCCGATTTTAAAATCGGTTAAATATATTTTAGTTTTATTTTATTTTTGTAACAAAACTAAACTTGCAACTTTTATTTTTGTAACAAAACTAAGCTTGAAGAAAATGATTTGAATAATGAACAAAAAATATTCAGCCTTACTACGGTACTCGAAAATGTTCTTCGACTGTTGTCGTATTGGTTCTCGTATTTGTTTCTTTGTGGTACTACGTAAAATTTTCGACTGCAAGGAATTTGTAACAGAATAAAAAAGAAGAGAGTGACACAAAATATTCAAATTAGTTGCATATTATGAAGCAGTCTATTGCGAACTGTCAAAAATAATAATAATAAAAATAAATTGGTGCTAACAAAAATGAAAAAGTTTAATTTTTTGTGATAAATAAATTTAAATTATATTAAAATGTTGATTTGTGCCTTATTTTCATCCTCTGGTGATGAAGATGAGTATCTCTTTAACGGTATCAATATATAGCAGAATATACATATATGGGTTGTTTAAAGAAGTTCTTTTAATTATATTTATAGTGCGCCCTCACTTTCATACATTCAGGCCCCGTACAAGATGGTGCTCTAAAGTATTTCTACCCACTCTGACTTTGTGTCCACTCTGCGTATGCTATTGCGGTACGATTGTGCCAGTTATGTATTTTTTAAGCATTTTTTTAACTGCTTCCTTGTGGTTATTTTCAATCTTAGATTATTCTCATTACATAGAAGCAGTTTCTATAAAGTTAAGTAACAAAAATATTTACCCCCTTATGCAAAAACGATTGTTAAATTTAAAGTTGATTCAACAAACGAATTTGGTATGGCAAAACCGGTTTTAAAGCATGCTTTAACTTTAGCAATCATTTTTGCATAAGGGCATTACTGCTTTGATGCTTTAATAACTTGTAAATTTTGTTTTCTTCTTTGTCGAATGAAATAAAATTAACGACTATTTTTGCAACTTTTGACGTTTGATTTCGAGAATCGTAGTACAAAAATTGTAAAAGAATTGTTAACAGCGATGTATTTTTATGACTTTCGAGGAACGTAGTTTCATACTGTAAAAACGCAAAGTTTAAAGCTCGAATACGAGAATCGTAATAAGGCTGATTATTTTTCAATACAAAAATGTTTATAATAGTGCTGGGATACTATCGATATTTTCTACTATCGATATCTATCGATAGATCAGATTTCACTATCGATATTACTATCGACTGAATGTTTGTAGTTGAGAGAGAAAAATACAACTAATTTTTCATCAGGTCACAGTTAGTTTTTTTATCACTTTGTTGAAAGTTTATGGTCTTATGTTTATTTTAATATGTATGAATATGTATCTACGAACACTATTTTAGGTGACAGATTTTGAAAAATTGTGCTGATGTCAGTTAAAAAAATTTTATAACACCTCACGTTTTCAAAACTGCATTTTCAATAATATCGATATCGATATTTGTTCCTATCGATATTTTCGATATTTTAAGACTATCGATATTATCGATAGTACTATCGATAGTATCCCAGCACTAGTTTATAATCAAAACGCATTCATAACAATTTTTCAAATACATATTTTAAATTAAATCTCAAATTGAAAGTTTATAGGCCCACAGTGCCTCTGCCAACTAAGTTCTGTTGGCGTTCAATGCTCAGCTAATGCCCAAGTTTTTTTTATTATTTGTTTTATTTTATTTAATTTTAATTTTTTATTTTAATTTATATTACTGTTGTGTGTTAATTTCATATCAACACACACGTGAAACAGTCCAGTTCGCATTTTTTTTCAGTTTTGAAATGAGGCACTCTACAATGTAGTATCGCTTTTATAAATGCACAACCAAGCACATGCATACTCTTAGTGGTTGTTGTTTTTTATTTTATTATTTTTTTTTAATTTATTTTATAAATTTTTCGTGGTTTTCACCACAAAGCAATAACTAAAGGCAACAAGCAAAACATGCAGCTCTGCTTCACAACTGATAAGCTTTAGTGAAACGTATGTAAATGTGTCGCATTGCTTTGGCCTCAAATGAAATGAAAAGAATTGAAATTAAAGCCAACCAAAACCAACATTAAGACCCTGCTGCAATTGAGCTTTTTTTGTAACAGTGTGCGTAGTTACCTGAATGTATCTATGTATGTGTGCATGTTTGTACAAATTGGTTGCATCAGCCGTTTTGTTGTCTTTCCCATTCCTTAACTTTATTGTATTTTGTTTCAACTTGGCTGTATTTTTTTATTTTTTATTTTTTTGCTTTCGAAGCAGCGTGCGAGGGCAATAATTTCCCAACTTTAATCTTTGCTTAATTGTTGTTGTTGTAATATTAATTGAATGCAACAAATACATATGTACATACATACATATGTATGTACATATGTATGCCTGTACGTATGCATGTACATATCGCATACGAGCAACTTTATTTTGTAGCGTTTAGTTCAAGTGTTTGACGTCTTATATTTTTTTTTTGACATTAACCCGATACACATCCGATATTTAGTGCCAACCCTCTACTTTTAATTTGTAAAGAGTTTTCCCACGATGAGAGATTGAAATTGGAATCGAATAGTTACGATATTAAATGGAATGTGACGTTTTCTCGAGAACCTGCCCCTGTATTATGTAAAGGCCATGACTCACTACCCTACACATTCGCAGTATCTACGAAAAAAAAAATACAAAATTCGTCTGATGAATTGTTATTGTCTTTTGAAAATTTTCATAGACTCCATCATACCACGGTTGTATTTTCTCAAAATTTAAACGATTGTGTAGGAGAGTGTATTACGGCCTTAACTCGCTTAAGCTAAAGCTAAATTCGAGCGAATACAAAATTAAAAATTTTTGCCGATTTCCTGATTTAGAAATACAGACATGTTTGAAAATTATATTCGTAGCAGAAAATCGATTTTATAAATTTTTAGCGATAGAGATGTAGCTTGAGCGAGTTACAGAATGGAGGGGCTGGTCAGAAGAAAACTTAGCCCCTTGGAGTCACAAGAATTGAGCTGTTGGCAGATGTTAGACTTATCTATGATTTTATTTGTGAGATCGAATTTGGAAGATTAAACTCTGGGCCGTCCGGACAATTGACTTGAGCAAAACGGCACTACGGAGGCCGTTAGCTGCTGCGTAGCACAGGCTCGTAAGGTAATGGTCCCCTTATGGCGATTTCTCCAAGATGCTGTAGGTTGAAGTAGTTAGTGAATCGATTACTACAAAGCAAATGGCGGTTGTCGAGAGTCCGAGTCTTACTCACATCATACATGTTTCTTATATGCATTCGTGTCTATGCTAATGTCATATATCAACCTCCTTAGCCGATATTTGTAGTAATTAAACAACTTTGGCAAAATAAAATAGCTAAGATATATATATAAGATATATATAATAGCTACATATCTTAAAATAATTCGCTTCCTTAACACCAGAGGCGCTTCAAGGATGCTATCAAAATTAGCAAAACACACAAAAGCTATTGTAAAAACCAACAAATGAAATAAGCTCCTCCCCCTCTATCTATCTGTCACTTCATGATCTGTAATTGCATCATCTCTTTCCTACTCCCAGGTAACATAAAATTACCTGTTATTTGGACCCAGGTTAGCTGAAAACGTACCTGTCAAACCTAACCTAACCTTATGGAAGTTTCTCAGTGACTTGGATTATTTGGCAGTATTCTTCCAACTTTAAAGGCTTAATAATGAAGTACTTTCCAAGTTTGTAAGCATATACGAGTATTCTGGGAAGGTTGTTCTTACTAAGAACTTTGGTTTTAGTCCACGGGTTATTGGTTTGTTTGCGGACTGTTACATGGCAGCATATTAGGAAGCTGTGGATGGAACGTAAGAGTTGGGTTCCTTAAAAGAGAAAGAAAGCTTTTTCCCAGCTTGAGTTTAACCCTCAACAAGATTTAAGATTATAGTTTGCAACCAGCCAGCCAGTTTTGCTGGGTATAAAATTTCTATATATGTGACAGCGCATAGAGAAAGGGACCTAAGGGTAAAAAAATTAATTTTCATTTTTTTTGATGTGGACAAGATCTGATCATCGAATGAGACCGATCCCATGCCCCAAAAGTGTTCCCTCCCAGAGATATGCGCGTTTTATGAAATTGAAGTCGACGATTTTAAGGTTATGTGAAAAAACTTTCCTACTAACAGAGTGATATTAATAATTAATAATTTCAGAAAATAAACCTGGATTTGAAAAAACGCGAGCAAAATTGATATCAAACTCATGGAAACAGCGCGCTAGGTAGAAAACAGTAAAAACCAACTACACAAAACAAGAGGTAGGGACGACCTACGCGTGTTTTCAAGGTTGACCAATACGTTCTGACGTCATGAGATGTATCGCTTTCAAATGAGACCAATACCAACACGCTCAGTGATGGTACACCAAAGATACACGTATTTAAATCATTAAAATGGCTCTCCTGATCAAAACCGGTTTTTACCCCTAGGTCCCTTTCTATTTTGCGCGACACATATACATTTAGCTGCAGAGCTTAATTCCAATTTCAAGAAAAAGAAATTTTTAAAAATATATTGCTCAAAGACACAATAAAATAGAGATATTTTAGATGTTTGTAGATGATGTTGCTGCTTAATAAATTTATCTTGTCTAATAGAGGACTATTTTGCACCAATAATTTCACTGCTCGAAAGAGCATTTTTTGCTTTTGTAAACTCATTCTTATCTATTTATTCTTATGTAACCCTGCAACGTTCTTTGTGCCTCAATTTTTTCCACTCAGTTGTAAAGCATACTCATTTTGTCATTCCATACAGTATGGTTATTTAGGTTGACTAAGTAATAACCCTAGAGAGACAATAGTCAATACAAAAACTAGTTAAGCGCTGATCAGACCATTATCGCAAGTGCGATAGTCTGAATACAAAATGTCATATCAAATGGCAAATACCACGATAAAAATTTGAAGTCGCATATGACTTGTTAGGTTAGCTTTTAGGCTAGATAAGGTTGAAAGAGAAGCCATTACGGTCATGTCCGGAGACATACACATAAGCCAGTCTAGGCCTGTTGTGCGCTCTCATGTAAATTAACAAACGAACCCCACCTTTATAGGAAATCGGTATCCTTCACGTATTCCCTTAAACTTTTTCAGTCAATATCTCTAAGGTGGGTAATGTCCGGTAAGGTGTCGTCCCCAAAATAATGGGATCTCGGCTGGGCGAAAGCTGGACAATGACAAATGAAGTGCTACATTGTATCGATGTTCTCCAAGCATGCCCTGCATTCATTGTCATCCCTGGGTCCAATCCGGTACAAATGCTCTCGTAAGTTAGAGAGTCCCAATAAGATGCCGGTCAACTTTCATTGCTTGGGCTTGTTTAGTGTCAACATAACCCTTGCTTTTTCTTCGTCCGGGTCACCCCATAGAACCTTGATAAGACTACAGTATCACTATTTCATCGTGTCCTGTGGGCCAGAAGCTATGTTTGGTAGCCATTTTATGTATTGGTTATTTTACATCTTAGATGATGCTGCTAGGAGGGCTCTCTGAAGTCGGTATACTTAATGGATCGGTGAGTCTGCCTTCATCACTTGAGCTTTCCTACAACAACTGACACAAAGGGACGCTAAGGCACATAAGAAAAATGCGTCGGGAAATGGGTTCGAACCTGTGACCTTCGGTTTTTAGTCAACGTGCTAAATACTTCAGCCAACGCCACCCTTATTGATATAGACATGTTAATTCTGAACAGCTGTTTGCTCTCTACTTGCGTCATTTCTTGTTAAATGTGATGAATGTCCTTATATTTGCATAATAATCTGAGTAGCCCTAAATTATATTAGATTTGTGACTCCAAAACCTGCAAACCATATTTATGTAGATTGATTTTCCCAGCAGGAAAGCTGGGAAAATCAATACTACCATAGCATAACTTAACGGCCCATATTAGAAAACCCTTTTGTGCGTTAGAAAGTTTTTGTTTGCATTATGCTAAAAGCCATTTGTTTCTTTGTCTTTATTACTAGTTTGTTGTAACAACATTGATATTGCCACAATCCATTTTAACTGAACAACAGCCACAAAAATGCATTTCACTTTTTTCACGTCTATAATTTTGTTTGGTTTTTATTTGTTTTTTTTTTGTTTTTCTTTGCAGGCACGTAACTCTGATTTCGATAGCAGTGAATACTGTAACATAAGTGCAGAAGATGTTAAAACTGAAATTGTAAGTATATTTTTTAAAAAGTTTTATTTCTCAACCTTATTGTACATACTTACAAAAATATATTAACACTATACATATGTACATGTTGCATTCCCAACAAACACATTGTAAATCGTTTCATTATTAGTTGGTTTCATTTGTGAAATGAGAATAGTACTTCCAGAAGCTAAAGAATATGCACAGCATAAAATAGAATAAATTTTTGATATCTTAATCAGTTTGCCGATATAGTTTTTGTTCTTTTTTTTGGTAATCTCACCGTTTGGAAATTTATATCTAAATAAAACTTTCTAAAAAACTTTAACCGACTTGAAAAATAGACATCCAAGTGTTAAAATTAATTTAGACTTAGTTAAATAAAACATTATTATATGTATGTATTCGTCACCTACAGTGCTATTCGAACTCTATGCCAAATAGGCTACAAAGCAACTTTTTTAACTTGCATCATAATTATTACTGAAAACTAAATCTGTTAACACTGGTGCTACAAGATCGTATTCTGTCATTTTATGCCCAGGTTGAATCACAACAAAGGCCTAATATATGCATGTGCCAGGTTTGGTAAGAAATCTTTAAATAGAATTGCATGAAATTTTATATTAAACTTTTAAGGGCGTAACTCTGCCCACTCTTCTCCACGCAAGATTGTGTCATCTTAAGATTCCAAAATTGTTGAAAGTTTTTGTAGAAATCTGTTTGTGGAGTAGAAATACATAAAATACAATATGAAAATTTAAGAGGTGTTAACCCGGTCACTTCTTCAAACTGGAGATTGCGTTACTACCAGACAAGTTTCGTAGGGAACTTTAATATAGGGCGTAGCGCCGCCCGCTTTTCTTAATGCGACATTGTGTAGTTTTATGGCAAGGAACCAGTGGAGTAGAAGTATATATGTAATTGAACATTTTGTATAGGTGATGGCATCGCTGACCCCTTCTCTCTCTCGAAATTATATTCGCACTTTCTTAATGCTGAGTATACATCTGACGTTTCTTGGGTTGTCATTTTGTGATGTCGTTTCATTATGCTGTTTATATGGAAAACAATGCCACACAACGAAAAATATCGGAAATGACAAACGTTGCCACTAGTACACACTATTGCGATGTTACAAAATGCCATAGTTGTTCTCTCTCAGACAAAAAAGAGATTATAAAAATCGATTGACAAAACAAAGCTATGAAGTAACAAGTACAAAAAATTAAACAAAAAAAGGAGAGAAGTGTCTCAGGACACCCGATTAGAGCTATGCTGCTTAGCTTTATAAAAAAAAATTATGAGTTAAATAACAATGCAATAACATTATACTATATGATGATGTCGAATTAGCCGCAAATATTTCCCACGTTTCCATTTATTTCCGATTATTTTCTTTTCTAGCTACGTACGATTAAATTAATGTACTGTGTCATTTATGACGGCTGGAAAAGTTGGTACAATTGTACTTTTTCCAGCACTATATGAAAGTCAAAAGTACCATAGCACCCCAATGACCAATTTATCACTACTGATATTTTCTTTCCTATTATACAACATGAAAAAAATATATAGAATCTAAATAACCAGTTTCGAGAGCTGGTTGATGTAGGAATTATTAAGCATTTAAAAAACGACAACATTCGTACCTTTTGCTCAAGGGTATTAGAAAGGAACACTGAATTAAATGAACTGATGTTTTTGGATATTTCGAGAAATGCTAAAGGAATATTATCTATTCTACATTCGTCTGCAAATGTGGAAAGGGTATTTTTGTATCAAAATAAAAACCAAAGAAATAAAGACTGTTTGCTTCGGGTGTCTCCAATCGAATCAAGGATAGAAAAGTATATCCTAAATGTTCGTTTTGTGTTAATTAAAAAAATTAAGAATTTGGCACAATCGTATTGAAAAAAGTAAAAGTTTTCTTAAAATTTAGTACAATTTGTGAATCTGATTTCGCATACCTGTTTTGTGCTCATGTGTAAAAACAAAGCAAAAACAAATTGAGCAATCCTTCTTATTACTATATTCTTATGAATTGAATAGGCTAAAGTTCGTAACGCTTTTTAAGCCAAATTACATGTGATAATTATTAATGAACAAATAACATCAAAGTTAGTTGTAAATATTCTGACAACAACACATAGTTGAACGGAACAGCCAGCCGTTTTCGAAGGCCACTAAACCTTCCTCATCAGCGTTCTTCTGTGTTTTGGTCCACTGTATGTGGTGTCAGTTGATGTAGATGTCTGCCTTATATACGTAACTTTATTGCAAATGGAATATGTGAATTGGTTTGATTCATTGCATTTCAATTTGCTAATGTGTTTCGTAATGTATACGCAAGTTGTTACGAAACACATTAGCAAATTGAAATGCAATGAATCAAACCAATTCACATATTCCATTTGCAATAAAGTTACGTATATAAGGCAGACATCTACATCAACTGACACCACACACAGTGGACCAAAACACAGAAGAACGCTGATGAGGAAGGTTTAGTGGCCTTCGAAAACGGCTGGCTGTTCCGTTCAACTATGTGTTGTTGTCAGAATATTTACAACTAACTTTGATGTTATTTGTTCATTAATAATTATCACATGTAATTTGGCTTAAAAAGCGTTACGAACTTTAGCCTATTCAATTCATAAGAATATAGAAACAAATACAGTTCGAAAAATAATAATTAAATTAATCCTTCTTATTGTTTCTGTTTTGTTTATGTTTCACACAATTCAAAGAATGAAACAAAACAAAATCAAACCTTGTGTTTCGTTTATTTTCGTACTCTGTTTTTAAGTGCAAAGAAATCAAAACAAAACTAACGGTCTGGCTCACGATGTTGACAAGAAATTTTCTTTCGCTTGTTTATATGGAAAACAAAAACAAAATAAGAAAATTTGTTTTTGTTTTCAATATAAATAAGCGAAAGAAAATTTCTTGTCGACATCGTGAGCCAGGCAGTAAATTTATACGTGTAATAGTATCGATTATTTTTGTTACGAAAATCATGTCCTATATCCTGTATCGTGGCATAAAGAGCATAGCTCTAAATATATACAAACAATTTTAGAACGTTCTTCTATTTTAAAAAGCTAAAAAGTAATAATATCCTGAGATTGAGTTGTACCTCGGCTACTTCTTTAAAGCCGTTTCGATATTTCGAATCGAAAACTTCTTTCTAATCGTGCGAAGTGTCTTGCTAACACCGTCTACGTCTACTGTTTCAAGGGGCTATTCACATATGACGTAACGCTGTTTTCGGAACTTTGCCCCTCCACATCCTTAATAATGATTTTTGCAAACTTTTCAGTTTAAAATTTCTAAATCGTAAGAAATTCTTTAACCCGCCTCTCCCTCACCCCTTTGGGGCGTTACGTAATATGTGAATAGTCCCAGCGAATTTATTTTCCTTAGATAAGCCACTCTTTCACATCATCTGCATCACGGTTTCATGCTATTCATTCGATATAATGTATAAAAAAGCCAAAAATTCTATAAAAGCTAAATTGTCTTCTCAAAGAATTTGATAAATTGTACTCGTAATTTTTCATAAAATCTGTCTATAGAATAGAAGGAGTAACAAATTTTTAGCGTAGGGACTAAAATACCATCATAATATTCACTTAAATATATTTTATTAGAATTTCCATTGAATCCAAATTTAGTAGTCATATATTCAAGGCCACCATTATTAATTAAATTACGACAAGTTTCGCTAGCAGTTAGTTTCCCATTTATTTATCATGTAAGCGAAACTATTCAAATAACTTGTTTTGCCACCAAAAACAAAATGTAATCTAAATAATAAATAATATCATAAAAATAAAATAAAATTAAATAAACTAATAAAAATTAAAATTATAACATAAAAGTCAAATAGATTTTACAGCATGATGGAAGCACTTCGAAATGTTCTGTTCAAAACAACTTGTTTTACTCATTATGGAAACGTACTGTAACTTAAAAAAAAAGCAATTAAATTTTTTTTTCTAATAGTAACAGTGTTCTGACATATTCCAAAATTCCAGTCATTTCTTAGTACATAAATATCGATAGTTTCCGCTGAACCAAATTTATAAAGTTAGGCCATTGTAAAGCAAGCCCCACACGTTGAGGACAACTAGTCTAGCCCAGTTACGTGTTTTGTTTTTTAGCAATATAATCTAGTGTTCAATCATAATGTAAAACATAATTTATTAAAAGAATAATTTTGAGTGAAGATGTAATTTCCCTCTCCTTATATATCTGCATAGAATTATATTATATTATGTAGGCATATAACATACGTTGCAACTGTGTTGCAAAAGATGTAAATGAAATCAAACATTTTGTGTACAATCAAACCGGTAAACGTTACACAACCTTCTTAAGTTGTAAGAGCGGTCGTAGCATGTGTATGGCTTCTAAAAAGCTGTGAGTATTCAATTGCATAAAATTATCTTGAATTTAGGGTCAATCACATACGTTGAATAGTTTATAACATGTTGAATAATTTATAAATAAACCTCCTCCCCGATTATGTAATTTTCTTATCTTCACGGCTTGAGACTTCACCAATTCAATTTCATGTCATACCTAATTTCAAGGTCAAGGCCGTATGTTTGCTGGGTAATGTTCATACTTATATATATTTTTTTTAACAAACACAACCCTGCTAACCCTGTAGGAAGTGTTAATAGTATTCAGTAGTCAACAGTACTGATTCACTATTTACTTTGTCACCAGCACTACTGACGAATTATACCCCAGACAATGCTTTTTGCTATAGACATTTAACAAGTCTATTAACCCTACGTCTCCACTAGCCATCGACTTGGACATGACATGAACATGACGCCGGCAGAGCAACTATGAAAAAATCATAAACTTCTTTGTTGTGGTGAGTACGTGCGATGTCCATGTTCAGGCATATCAAAGTATTTTGCGCTAGTGCAATAAAGATGGAATATTTACTACTTTTGTTCTGTCTCTTTTCTTTCTATTGCAAATGGTTGCCGACTGAGAATCTCATGGTGAACATTGTTACTCAGACATATGCTCGGGCATTGATGTCAGAGCATGAACAAAACATTGACATGAGCGGTCTCCATTAGCCATTTTCGATGTTCGTCATGATGCCCACACCAAGTTCATGGCTAGTGGAGATCCCCAGTAACCAAGACTCACAACTTAGTACATTTTAGTAACTTCAGTCTACACAGATGTGTTTCAGATTTACCTGAGTACCTGCCTTTACGGCCTAATATCACGGTGGTCTAAACATCGGGTGAATGTAAGCGTCCAACCATCGCCCCCATGTGACTTACCAAGAACACATATGTATATAGATTGCAATCTTTGAACATAGTTATAGCTGACTAACTACGAACCTTGCTGAGGTACTTTGGCCTATCTAAACTCTTGCTGCTAAAGTCTGGCTCACTGAAATAAAGTCATAAGTAAAAAGCTAAATTTGCTTTATTTCACAACTAATTGAAATATAAGGACATAATTGCACCACACTGCATTGTTAATAAAGCCACATAGACTTATTCAAGAAATAATTAAGTAATAATGCCATTTTAGCTTATGACCTATGATTTCATTGCCGATAGTGTGATGCAGGCTTCAGACCGTAGTCAAAGTATGGTAACAGCACCTAGAATAGTGTCTGGGTGACCTCGTCACCCCAACCAGTAGCATTGATTTAACACTGGGAAGCCAAGACTATTCTCTCAATGTTTTTGGTAGCAAATAGTGTTGTTGCTCACACCCACAGCCCATGAGAATTCCTCTCCAATCTTCAGCCAGACGAATGCCCGAGTCTGACACAATCCAGTACATAGTACTCCACACAGATAAATACTCGTATCATATATTTAACCCCGTGGGATTAGATGCAATCTACCTTTCAGTAAAGGACCATGCCGACACATTACAGCCATCCAACTCTTAGAGCAGCTCGGCTGTAGTGCCACCGGCACCCGTGGTACCAGTTTTAAGTTCCACCGGAAAGCTTTCACGTCTGTTGTTTTTTTAACTCAGGGCAGTTCCAAGTGACGGCACACCTGCAAGGCAACATAGCAAAGCTACTTCCTTTTGTAAATTCGTTCCTCTGTTGTCAGAAATCGGGCAGTAACACAAAGTTCTATGGGTAAAAAGCCAAAGGTACGTCGCGAGAAAAGAGCCAATTTACCCAGGCTTGGGTCCCCAGGATTGCCACACCCGTAATATCCTAGTCTACACAACTGACTTTGGTAGAATTTATTAGGAAAAATACTGCTTGGGATGAAAAAATTATGCTGCCAACAAATTATCAGTCAGCTATTGCCCTCGAGAGTGTGTATCTTACAAAATTTTTTCTTCTCATTAAAAGCAAATATGTATAAATAGACGTTCAGTTGAAAATCTCGCCTGAAAGGCAGGACAATAGTGGCGAGTTGGAAGTGTATAACAGGGTACAAGTGGCAACAACTTTTTGGTTTTTTAACTGAAATAAAAAACGAAAAGGTTATCAATTCATCGGTATTTTTATATGTTTGTTACTTCATAACTCCGTCACTTTTAGACCGATTTAAAACATTTTTTTAGCTTCCATTTGGTTTCGGCTGGGATAAGCTCACTAAAGTTTTTCTTTGATTTTATGATCTTTCACTTATGCGATTACTCCCAAACTGAGCTTAGGGCACTCGTAATGATATACCCCCTTATGCAAAAACGATTGTTAAACTTAAAGTTGGTTTAACAAACCAATTTTGTATGGCAAAACCGGTTTTAAAGCATGGTTTAACTTTAACAATCGTGTTTGCATAAGGGCAATAATCTTGAAGTTGAAAAAAACGGAATGAACCACGCCCATTAAACTTAATACTATATTTCACATGCTTCAATCTAGCCAGCTTGGCACAACTTAAGCTCCGAAAATGCCCCAATATAGCATTTAAAAAAGTGGGCGGGAATACGCCCGCGAAAATTTAGTACTTTTAGATATCCGATTAACACGCAAATTTGCCACCAATTTCGGCTCCTAAAATTGCATCATTTGGTGCTCGAAAAAGTGGGCGGGGACATGCCTATTAATGCCTAATATTATATTTTGCGTGCTTCTACTTGACCGATTTTTACGAAACTTGGCACACACCTCGGTCCTTGAAAGTGACGCAATTTTGAAAAGTTTAAAATAAAAGTCCTTAAAAAAGGACTATAAAGTTAAAAATAATTTAGATTCAGTTAAATAAAACATTTTTGCATGCGTTGCCTATAATGGAACCTAACAGATTCCACTGTAAACTCATACTTGAACGCAAGAGTAAGTAAGAGTAAGTAAATACTGTACCAGGCAGTTATGGACTCATCTACATGCGAATAATATGGTTTCTTTTATTTCAAGAAATGGGAAGAAATCTCCGTTTTAGCGTCCATGTTCACTGGACACTGTCTGCTAGGCAGCCATGCTTAGGGGTTGAGACTTGAATACAATGATTTTTCCCGCAGTTGCCAAGATATTGATGTAAAAGAAAAGGTAGATCATTTTCTATATCAATGCTCTCGATTAGCAAGAAAGAGAATGGGCACCATAAGTCCTCTTGAGTTCTGGTTGGTTCGAAAGCACGGACTCCATTTAAGCAGAGTCTAAGTTAGTCCAGGATTCAGACTGCCACCCTTACATAAACTAATCTAACATTCATCACATTAGAGTATGACCGTGTATTACTACGTACTCGTACAGCGCATGCAATATAAGAATGGTAACATTTGAATTTCAAAAGGTTTTGCCTTAAGTGATGGATTTTTCTTCCGAAGTGGTCGGTTTTAATTTTGAACGATTTTCCGTCATACAACGTCACAGCTTTTTAGATAAACTTACCGGTTCCGGCTGTACACCTTCTTCAGTGTTCTCTTGAATAATAACTACGAAAATATAAATATAAAATTGGGTGACTTGGCTGAAGTACAAAACCGAAGGTCCTGGGTTCTAGCCCTGTTAACGACAAAGTTATCAAATAACAACACCACGCATTGTTCTTAAGTGCATTTCAAAGAAAAAATTGCCTGCAATAAACACGTTTAACTGAAAAAAATAAAGCAAAAATCAATTAAAAATTGTATTGAGTCAATGTTCTTAAACAAAAGATTAATTAACTCAATTACATTTTTAATTGATTTTTGGTATTTTTTTTAATTAAACGGGTTTATTGCAGGAAATTTTTTTTGTGTGGTATCGCTTTATGCCAGTAGGAATCTTTAAGTGATGAAGGCAGAGTCACTGTGGTATATGAACTATACCGACTTCACGGGATACTAAACCTAATGTAACATCAGAGGGATGTCTTTCGTAGGTATTATGCAGCAGAATCATTAGCGAAATAAAATAACTAATAAAATTGCTACTAAGCACAGCTTCGAAAATTTAGTGTGCCTAAATTGACACCAGAGGCGCTACAAAACTGCCTTAAATAAATCGTACAAGAGGCAGAGTTGTAAAAGAATGAAGTTTTCTTCTATATCTTCCTTCACCAGCTGTCTTCTCTATTAATATCAGACATTCATTGCCTGAGTGTTACTTCTCTTTAACAAAAAAAAAAAACAAATTTGAAAGAAATGAAAATGTCGTACCCTAAAATTAATTGCCGCTGTGTTGATAAGATATATAACTGAAAATTATTTTGCTTTATCGTGGATGTCGTATTTCAAATACGACTACGACTGTTTGGTAATAGATTAAAGAAGACTTCAACAGTTTTTCTTTAATCTATTACCAAACAGTCGTAGTCGTATTTGAAATACGCCAACCACGATAAGGCAGATTGTATTCAGGAGTATCCAAATGCAATTAAATTTAGAATGGAAGCTTGAAAGTCAGCAGGAGTTATCAGAAATTTGATGCAAGAATTAAGATGCCGAATACTGCTGCTTCGCCTGGAGCAGGTCGCTAAGCGAAAGTTTTGCAGTCGGTTCCTTCAAAAGGCAGGTCAAGAAGCCGTGAGTGTTTATTCACAATTGCTCGCTTAGGAGCTCAGTTTTTTATATCATTATTAGGTTTTAAAAAATCAGTAACAAATAGACAAAGCAGAACAAATGAGAAATTTGATAAACTTTAAAATTAAATTTTAAATGTTACACTTATTTCAGTTTGATGTTGATGTTAAATGAAGGCAAATAGCTGACTAACTTCGGAGTGTTTAAAACCAAATGAAATTAGCTGTACTTTCTATTTAAGGCGTCTTCGAAAGTATTTCTGGAATGTTTGAACTATTTTTACTACACAAAGCTCATAAATAAATTTTTCTTTTTTTTCAAGTAAAAAAGTTCATTAAATAACTTTTAATGAGCGTACTATATAATACTTTTGTTTAAGCCATTCCATATAATAAATAATAATGGTCATCAAACATGTCCGTATCTTGGGTAACATTTGCTGCAATTTTATTAGCTTCTAACGCATCTTTTTTTATTACGCCTACGTGATGTCGAATTTTGCATAAATGCACGTAAAGCACACGCATGTTGACATTTACATTGGAAAATAATGAATTCTCTGCAAGTTTAGAAGGAAGATAGCTGCTTTAAGGCGTACTACAAGTACATATTATGCGTGTCTAATTTTTAAGTTTTTCATTATATCTATTTCAAGTTTTGGTAGTTTTTTTTTTTTTGATAAATTTATATTGTTGTGGGGCCCTGATAATATTTTTTTTAAATTACAGAAATAATCAGAAATAATTTCTTAATCAGGCTTAAGTTCAGTAATTTCAATTCTTACCGAATGAAATATTTTTATTAATTAATGTGAATTTTTAAAGAAGAGAAGAAAAATTAAACTAGACTTAATTAGCTGGGGGGAAATAGCTGATGTTAATAATAATCTCTACCCCAGTAGATAGACATGGGTGCTGATGAATATCGGTATTTCCCTTAGCTAATAAAGTCTAGTTTAATTTCTCTTCTCTTCTTTAGAAACTCACATTAATTAATAAAAATATTTCATTCGGTATGAATTGAAATTATTGAACTTAAGCCTGATTAAGAAATGATTTATGATTAAAATTCACTACAGTTCAATTAAATCTAAAAAAATGTCTCAATTACAGAAATATTAATTTAAAAAAATTGCATTTCTATTGAAAATTTACTATTTTTAAGCAACACTGGACCAGCGTAACTGTATTGCTAGTTTTGTAATTTTTCCGGACATAAGCAAATACCTCTACCTTCGATATAAAAAATTCATTTCAGCGATTTTTTAATAGTCTGTCTAGTGTGATCAACGTATATTCAACTAATTCAATTCAATTTATTTCAGACTATCTGAATGTTTTAATTACTCTCTTCACTTTTGACTAAAATATTATAATTGATTCATATAATCTTTCATTTCAGTGTACGAAAATAAACAAAACTTTTAGAAAACGTTTCTAGCAGATGGAAAATTTTTCAAGATTTTACTTAACAGTCTAGTACATGAGTATCGAAATTTCGATACCAACTCAATTAAAATAGTATGAATATTTGTTCGATATAGAATGCCGTAATTTGCCCCTAGGTATTTGATGGAAACCGTTTAGATTTGAAATGAAATCACAAGATCGAAACGCAAAAAAATTGTATTATGTATGACAAAGTACGTATCGGTTTCAAATTCCAATTTTGCAAATTCCAACTTGCAAAAGTTGAAGCCAATAGTGCTGAAGCCGGCTGCACATGGCAAAAGATATTTTCGGCGGTGACGAAACGAAGATCGTGAATGACATTTTTTTAATTTTAATGTATACAACTTTAAGTTGGCATCACTTTTTTAACTGGCGTCCATTTTGTTAGCTGTCAAGTTAATTATCGGCCCTGCTCTGTAAACCGAATCCGAGTATATTTCTCGTTTTCAAAAAATTAATAATGGTCCTACGGACGTATTTAAAATCACACAAGATAATTTTTTTTCAGATATGATATTTGAGAATATATATAATAAAAAAATTTTAAAAAATCTAAAATAATATTTCTATTGTCAGAGTTAGGTTTCTAAAATCGTGCGGTTTCAAACCGATCGGTTTACAGAACAGGGTAGTATGTTTAGTTTGGCTTGGCATTTCAACATGAATAGATTGACGCTTGAACAACGCTTCCAAATTGTGCAAATTTATTTTGAAAATCATGGTTCTATTCGAAAAACTACGCATCGCACATTTTATGGTCAACATAATCGTTCATCAGAGCAATTAATTCGATTAACTATAAAATGTTTTCGCACCACGTTTAGTCTAAATCATAATACTCATCCACAGAGATGTCGTGCAGTGCGTGCGTGAGTACAGAAGAAGTCATTGCTGCTGTAGAGCGTAGCGTAGAGGAAGACGTTACAGTCAATGGTGAGCGCTATAGAGCCATGATTACTGACTTCTTCTTTGTTCATCAATTGACGCCGCTACATGCCACACAGCTTGCGCCACAATTAATTTTTTAAAGGAAACGTTTGGTAACCGAATAGTTTCACGTTTCGGATCAGTAAATTGGTCATCAAGATCATGCGATTTTCTGTGAAGTCGCTAGTCTACGCCGATAAGCTCCAACGATTGACCACTTGGAGGGCAACATTCGCCGCGTTGTTGCAAATCAGTATAAGGCCACAAGTGTTGGAAAAAGTAATCGAAAGTTTAACCTTCAGATTAGACTACGTCCGAGACAGCCGTGGAGGTCATATGGCAGAAGTCACATTTAAATTGTAATGCTAGAAGATTATCTTTCGAATAAAGTAAATTTCATGTCAATTTCAAAGATTCATCGTTGTTTTATTCCATTTCAAATTTCTATACTTCTTTGAAAAAAAAAACACCCTTTAGATACGATTAACTTTTCAAATTAAAGTTGTTTCAAACAACAATACATTTACAAAATTGTTGTGGTATTAAACGCAAAGTTTCGGGACTCAACCAACCCATTATATTTTGAAGTTGAAAGGAATAAGATTAATTTTTGACATGATTTTTTGCACGTAAATTTGTTTAAAATATACTATCGTATATTAATTCTTATATCGTGAAACTCCGGTTACTCGATTTATAAAGAATAAAAATTTTGTTTTCCACAAAATCATTTTGTTGCCACATTGTCATAGAATAAGATGACAAATAACATCAATTACGATTTAATTTCCTTCATTTCGAATTTCAGAGTGAACTCTCTGATTTCTTTGGCGTGCCGTACAATTGCGGGCAAAACAAAAGCTCAAACATATTAGTTTCATAATACATTTAGTAGTCTTAACAATCATATAACAATAATTATACATGAGACAATAAGTACATTGTCGTTTATAATGAGAAAATCAATCAGCAAACGTTTGCGAAACGTTTTACCTCAAGACAATTAAATTTAAAATAAAGAAAATAATTCATGCCCTTGGGCACAAACACTAAATTACTGTTTTTAAAAATAAAATTAAATTTTTCGTTTGAGAATTAATATTGAAGCAGTAAAAAAAACCTAGCACTTTTACAAAACGACACGAAAGCAAACGTTTCCTTGCTTATTTTCGTACTCTGATCAAAATTTGTTCTAATTATTGTTATTCAAAAATACATATTTGTGAATTAAAATGAATATGTTTAAAGGTTCACTTACTCATTTGTAAAGAAGATTTTAGCTGTTAAAGTATTGACACACAATATTTAAAGTTGAATGAAGAATTTACCTGAAAAAAAAATAAAATAAGTTAAATCAAAAAGTTTTAAATTAAAACACTATATAGGGGATTTAAAACTGAAATTTTTATTAGAGTTACAGCATAATTATTATAATTTAGTTGATCATACCAAATAAAATATTTTATTTAACGGCCCAGAAGACGATCAAATAAGTTCATCAATCACTTAGTTGTGTGCGTGCAGTAGGTACTGTTTGTTCGGTTACACACAAGCGTTTTCGGCAGTGATTGATAAAAATCAAAAAGTTTTGATTATTTATTTAACGGCTGAAGGATGAAAAAAATTATGAGTTCCATAAGAAGGAACGAAATTGAAATACATACAATACAACATTAAAGGCTGAATTTGTTACACAAACATTTTATTTCAAAAAGTCCGTTTGCTGTTGCTTAATGAAGTATATATGCATTTCGTTGATGCTTCATCAAGTCATCCGTAGACTTCAACCGTAATTCAATAATCAAAAAGGCAACCTAATAAAATCAATAAGAAATCCCTATAGTTTACAATTTATAAGAAAACCTAATAGAATCAAGAAATTTTTCTCTACGGATTGTTTTTTTGGTGCCAAAAATAACGTAAATTGAGTAAAAAAAGTTGTGAATAATAAGATTTCTTCTTGATTTTGTGTGGTTTTTTTTTGATAAAATTAATAAGATTTACCACATAAAAACAATAAGGAATATCTATGAAAAAATGTTCGCTTCTTTCTGATGGGATACCCTTTAGCCTAAAAACGGTTCATAGAGAAAATCTTCTTGATTCTATGAGGCAGCTTTTTCTCTGTGTAATGTAACAAAAGCGCCCTCCTTCGTCGGTATTGTGTAGCAGTATTATCGGCGAAGTAAAATAACCAATCAAATGGCCACTAAACACAGCTTCAAAAATTATTAGAAAAGCAGAGTTGTAAAACAACTAAGCTTTCCTCAATCTCTTCCCTATAACCCTCTCACTATCTTGTGTTGGACTCACAGGTAGCACAAAGGGATCATTGTATTGAACCCAAGTGAGCTGGACTCTAATTTTCACCCTTCCTTCCCAGCAGCCTGCTAACATAACATAACAAGCATATTATAATAAAAATTTAATAAAAATTCGGTGCTCCCCCGAAGAAAGATTTTTCAACGAGTTCAGCTACGAGTATACCAAAAAAAGTGTAAACTTTCCAAACCTAAAATCATCCTTTAAAATTTTTCTAATTTCTTACACCAAAGGTATAAAATATCTTTAATTTACAGAAGAAAGGAAAAAATTAGTTTTAGTTAAAATTTTCCAACCCTGGAATCGTCTTTTAAATTTTTTTTATTTTGAATACATTTTTTTATTCTTTCTGATTTAAAAAAATTTGTTTATTTCACACAAAAAAATTAGTTTTAGGCAGTTACTTTTATATACCAAAAAAAGTTTACATTTCCAGCTCTGAAAATGACTTTCGATTTCGCTGATTTTCAATATAGAATTCCAATGCAGTCTCTAGCTTTCCAGGGAGCTGAGAAAAACCGATTTCACGTACAGACGCACATCGTTTATTCGTTTTACTTATTCATAAGGATCCAGAATATATATATACTTTAAACTCCAATTCTTATAGACAATTTCTTAATAAAATATATAGTGTTTTGCCCTTTTAGTACTTAGTAAATCGATTGAAGAACCTTAAATTCCAATGACTGGCATTCGTTGACATTTTTTTGTGGATGCAGGTACTTAATTCGAAAATTTAATTGACTTAGTTAGAATAAAATAATTAACAAAAATTATGTGCAATTTGTTTAAATTAAATAAATTTAAAGTCTGTATTTTGCCTAAAAAATCTCTCACGCTATCAGGTTTTGTCGACTTGTCTAGTTAATTGTCTACATACACTTGTCTCCTCTTCCATGAATAATTTTCCAGCTTTATTGTATACTGTTAAAATTTTCCATTTTAAGTTTTCTTTATTTTTCTCATGTTTTTTTTTTTTTTATTTGCTCATCTATTTAACTCAAAACAGTTTGAAAGTGATTCCACCGATTTAGCCATGCTTGAGAGCGCACGCACTTCCACCCCAGTACCGCTGAATTATCATAAAAATGCCACTGACTTAACAATGAACCGCAGCAATGCTAACAACACTAACAAAAACAACAACAGCAGCAGCAGCAACAATATAAGCCCTGACAGCAGCAAAATTGCTAACAATAGTGGCTCTCGCTTAGTTGGCAGTCGCAAACGCAAAGCGCACTTGCATTCAAACGTAAATCACATTGAAGATGCACCATCACCTTCTAAATTACATCAGAAGCAACTGCAACATTCCAATGCCATGCACTCCAGACAAAGTAATTATTTAAATAGCAGCAACATGCACAATAATGAAGACAATAATAATGTTGATGATAATAATGATGACAATGATAATGATAATGATGGAGCTGGTTACTCCACCTCTTATTCCCACCTACAAGCGACACTCGTCAAAAACAGCAACAATAGCAGCAATAATAATTTAACAACTAGCAACAACAACAGCAACAACAACAACAACAGCAAGACAAACAATAGCAATAGCAATAGCAATAGCAACAGCAACGGCAACAACAACACCCCCCTCGATGAGTATGGCGTGTTTGGCGAATATGTGGCCATAACTATAAGAAAACTGAAAACGTCCAAAGCCAAAATTGTGGTAAAGCATTTAATCAATAATTTGCTGTACGAGGCCGAAATGGGTAAATATGATCAGGGCATATCTGCATGCAAAGAACCACCTGAACTCTATAAAATGTGATACCGAATAACAAAAATCAAACAATTAATTCAATTTTTAAACTAGAAAAATAGACAAATGCAAATCCAACCCACTTAAAAAAAAACAAATAATTATAAATAATTTTTTTTTTATAAATAAAACGAGACATAGGCAAACATTTAGTGAGAAAAAAGAAACCTTTTGCTTAAACAGATGTTACCTTGAACACTAGTCAATTTGTGTTTCAAATTTAATCAGGGATAGACAAAAAAAAAACATAAAATATTTTTAAAATTTCAACTAAGAAATTTATAGTTAAGTATATAAATATAAAAAAAACAAATTTACACACGCAACAAACTAACAATAATGCTGCAAAGAATTGAAAGTCTTTGCATGGCAAATAATTAAAACACTTCCTCCCCCTTAAGGTATTTTTATTACCAAAATATAAATACATACATGGACTTGAACATGGATTAGTGCAGGACACTTAAAAAAAATAATTAACAAAAATATGAAAAAAATATATAAATTAATGAAAAGAATTGCTCAAATATTTATTTTTTTATTCAAAAACTGCCCTTCTATTTTAGTGTAAGTGTGTGTAAATTTGGAAAAAGAATCATATATATTTTGTTATAAAACTTTTATATAAAAAAAAACTTAATATTACTTTAAAAAAAAAAGAAAGAAATATAATCACACATAAGTATGTGTGTACTTATACATAAATTAACAAATAACATTTAAATATACATATATATATATATAGATATATATTTATTTACAACTCAGGTGCCTTTTTTATAGTCATTTAAGTTTTTTTTTAATTTTGTTTTATTAATTTTTGTTATTAAAAATCTCTGCAATATAATGTTAGGGATCAGTTGAATGGAATATAAGTACCTTGTGTTATAAAAATTAATAACGTTTAAAAAACAAATACAAATAAATATTTTGAGTTTTGTTTCTTCTTTTTTACTTTTATCAAAATTGCTTACCTTAAGCTAAAATATATTGTTACTTAATCGTTAATTTTCAATAATAAAAATCTATAAATGAATTACAAGAAAAATAAAAACCACCAACATTGCAAATGTGTTTTAATTTTTGGTTGCTTACAATTCTTTTTTATATTTTGTTTTATTCCCCTATAGCTTTTTAGTATTGTGAGTAAGCAGATTTTGGGCATGGATATGCCTACATTGCATATATCCTACATTGGAAATATGTATAAGAATTACAGCTATAATTACCATCACAATACAATGAAACTCTATAGCTATTTGTACAATTATATACTTAACTTTCCTGTTAAATTTCACTGCCATCCGTTGCAAAATATGACTGCGTCCCATATATCCTTTATTGAAGAAAAAATTATTTTTGCTTCATTACGACTTATTATAATTGCTAAAATTGCATACCCTATACCAGCAGTAAATTTCATTTCAATCGTTGGCTGGGCATTTATTCACCATCACCTTCTAAATTACATCAGAAGCAACTGCAACATTCCAATGCCATGCACTCCAGACAAAGTAATTATTTAAATAGCAGCAACATGCACAATAATGAAGACAATAATAATGTTGATGATAATAATGATGACAATGATAATGATAATGATGGAGCTGGTTACTCCACCTCTTATTCCCACCTACAAGCGACACTCGTCAAAAACAGCAACAATAGCAGCAATAATAATTTAACAACTAGCAACAACAACAGCAACAACAACAACAACAGCAAGACAAACAATAGCAATAGCAATAGCAATAGCAACAGCAACGGCAACAACAACACCCCCCTCGATGAGTATGGCGTGTTTGGCGAATATGTGGCCATAACTATAAGAAAACTGAAAACGTCCAAAGCCAAAATTGTGGTAAAGCATTTAATCAATAATTTGCTGTACGAGGCCGAAATGGGTAAATATGATCAGGGCATATCTGCATGCAAAGAACCACCTGAACTCTATAAAATGTGATACCGAATAACAAAAATCAAACAATTAATTCAATTTTTAAACTAGAAAAATAGACAAATGCAAATCCAACCCACTTAAAAAAAACAAATAATTATAAATAATTTTTTTTTTATAAATAAAACGAGACATAGGCAAACATTTAGTGAGAAAAAAGAAACCTTTTGCTTAAACAGATGTTACCTTGAACACTAGTCAATTTGTGTTTCAAATTTAATCAGGGATAGACAAAAAAAAAACATAAAATATTTTTAAAATTTCAACTAAGAAATTTATAGTTAAGTATATAAATATAAAAAAAAACAAATTTACACACGCAACAAACTAACAATAATGCTGCAAAGAATTGAAAGTCTTTGCATGGCAAATAATTAAAACACTTCCTCCCCCTTAAGGTATTTTTATTACCAAAATATAAATACATACATGGACTTGAACATGGATTAGTGCAGGACACTTAAAAAAAATAATTAACAAAAATATGAAAAAAATATATAAATTAATGAAAAGAATTGCTCAAATATTTATTTTTTTATTCAAAAACTGCCCTTCTATTTTAGTGTAAGTGTGTGTAAATTTGGAAAAAGAATCATATATATTTTGTTATAAAACTTTTATATAAAAAAAAACTTAATATTACTTTAAAAAAAAAAGAAAGAAATATAATCACACATAAGTATGTGTGTACTTATACATAAATTAACAAATAACATTTAAATATACATATATATATATATAGATATATATTTATTTACAACTCAGGTGCCTTTTTTATAGTCATTTAAGTTTTTTTTTAATTTTGTTTTATTAATTTTTGTTATTAAAAATCTCTGCAATATAATGTTAGGGATCAGTTGAATGGAATATAAGTACCTTGTGTTATAAAAATTAATAACGTTTAAAAAACAAATACAAATAAATATTTTGAGTTTTGTTTCTTCTTTTTTACTTTTATCAAAATTGCTTACCTTAAGCTAAAATATATTGTTACTTAATCGTTAATTTTCAATAATAAAAATCTATAAATGAATTACAAGAAAAATAAAAACCACCAACATTGCAAATGTGTTTTAATTTTTGGTTGCTTACAATTCTTTTTTATATTTTGTTTTATTCCCCTATAGCTTTTTAGTATTGTTAGTAAGCAGATTTTATGCAAGGATATGCCTACATTGCATATATCCTACATTGGAAATATGTATAAGAATTAAAGCTATAATTACCATCATAATACATTGAAAGTCTATAACTATTTATGCAATTATATACTTAACTTTCCTGTTAAATTTCAGTGCCATTCGTTGCAAAACATGACTGCGTCCCATATATCCTTTATTGAAGAAAAAAATATTTTTGCTTCATTACGACTTATTATATGTAATTGCTAAAATTGCATACCCTATACCAGCAGTAAATTTAATTTCAATCGTTGGCTGGGCATTTATTCTTTCCTTATATCCTTTATACTAAAAATTTAAATTTAGCTACAATTACCATCAGCATACAGCGAAAACTTACAAGTAATTCTAAAATAGTTCAAAAATTATACACTCTGGCATTTATTTCAAAATTTAAGTATAATTGTCAAGATCGCATTCAATTAAAGTTTGAATTTCCCGAACAATAGCCATCAGAATGCAGTGACACTTTGTAACTATTTGTAGAATCACGCATTTAACTTCTCTGTTAAGTTTCACTGCCATCCGTTGCAAAACATGACTGCATCCCATATATCCTTTATTGAAGAAAAAAATTTTTTTTGCTTCATTAAAACTTATTATAATTGATAAAATTGCATAGCCTACACCAGCGGCAAATTTTATTTCAATTGTTGGCTCGGTCCTCCTTCTTTCTTTATATCCTTTATATTAAAACTTTAAATTTAGCTACACACACCATTAGGATACAGCAAAAACTAGCAAGTATTTCTAAAATAGTTCTACAATTAGGCACTCTCGCATTTATTTTAAAATTTAAGTTTGATTGACAAAATTGCATTCCTACCTCTCATAAATCCTCAATATTAAAATTTTAATTTCTCCAACAATAGCCATCAGAATGCAGCAAAACCTTATAGCTATTTAGAGAATTACGTAATCTATTTTTTCAATAAATTTCGTTTCAATTGGTGGAGTTTTAAGCCTGCAGCCCTTATATCCTTTATTTAAGAAAACAATAATTTCATCTTTAATTAAAGTCTACTATTATTCCCTAAATTGTATAATCAATCTCTCGAAAAAAAAAATTAATTTTAATAGTTGGCTGGACATGTCCTTCTGCCATATATCCTTATTGTTTAAAATTTAACATGAACTACAATTACCATTTGAATGCAGCAATATTTTCGTAACTATTTGTATAATTATACACTGCAGCATTGTGGATAATTTCAGTTAGGTTGCTGCTAGAATTTTCATACTTGTCATATATCCTTTATATAAAAAAATTTAATTTCACTTACAACTACAACCAGAAAGCAACAAAACTTAGTAACTGTTTCTAAAACTATACAATTAACCTCTCTGCTAAATGTCAATTAAATCGGTGTAAGTACATAACTGCACCTTAAACATATATCCTTAATTTAAAAAAAAAATAGTTTTTTGCATATTTATGATTATTATTACATATTTGCAAAATGGTAAAGTCAATCTCTCCAGTAACTATACCCTGAAGACGCCTGGTTAATTACAGTTTAGTTGCTGTTATGATGTTCATACCTGTCATATATCCTCAATATAAAAAATTTAATTTCATCTACAATTAAAATTAGAACGCAACAAAACTTAGTAACTGTTTCTAAAATTATACACTTATCTTCCCTGCTAAATGTTAATTAGATCGGTGGAAGTATATGACTGCATCTCATATATCCTTTATTTAAAAAAATAAATTTTGGCATTCATTATGATGATTATTATTATTCCCGAAATGGTATAGTTAACCTACCAACTATTTTTTTTCAATCTGACCAACTTCAGTTCAATTGGTTTAAACATATTTCTACTTCCAATATATCCTTTATGTTGAAATCTCAATTTTACCTAAAATAACGATCGGAAATCAGCGAAACTCAGTTACTATATTTAGAATTATACACTCATTTTTTCTGATTAATTTCATTTTAATCGGTGTGAAAATATGGCTGCTCCCCATATATCCTTTATTTTAAAAACAAATTTTGGCATTAATTATGATTATAAATATTCTCAAAATTGTATAGCCAACCTCTCTAGCAAATTTTATTTCTATCGGTGACGGGACAAGTCAACCTCTCTTGTGTCCTTAATATTAAAATTTCAATTTCAGCTAAAATACCAATCAGAATGCACTGAAACTTTATTACTATTTGTATAATCATACAGTTATTTTCTCTCATTAATTTCATTTCAATCGATGCAGATATATGCCTGCTCCCCATATATCCTTTATTTCAGTACCATTAAAAAAAATTACTTCAGTCGGCGCCAGGACATGCCCATATCCCATATATGTATACTTAATATTAAAAATTTAATTTCAGGTACCATGACCATGAGAACATAATAAAAACATGTCCCATGTTCTAAAGTCATACATTTAAGCAATTTCATTTGAAGGGGTATGAGGGCAGGACTTCTTCCCATATATCCCCTTAGTTTTTAAAATTAAATTTCAGTTGCAATTGCTCTTGGAATATAGCAAAATCGCGTTAGTATTTTTATATCTTGTACAGCGAACTTTAATTTCAATAGGTGCAAGGACATACATCCTTGCGAACTATATATCCCTCATTTTCAAAATGAATTTCTAGTTACAATAAAGATCATTATTATTGCTGAAATTATATTGCATACCAACTATTAAGAAAGCAATTAGGAATTGACCAAATTTGGAGAAACATTTAATTTTGCAAAAAAAAAAAAAAAATAAGTAAGAAATTTAAAAATTAAAATAGTTGGGCAAAATTAAAAAAAAAATCTGTTCTATTCAATGAAATTGTTTCATGCGGAATTGAGTAGATTACTTTTTATTTTTAGTTGTAAAAATAAAGTGACAAAAAGATTCAGTTTTAATTGCACAAGTAATAGAGTATCGTAAAAATAAGTTAATTTGTATTTATAAGACAAACATTTTTAGTTGTACAAACAAATGCATTCATAGCGACAAACTAATTAAATATGTTTGTTACTTATTATACAATTTATTAACGGTGTTCATAATAAGAATGTTTAAAAAGTCACATGAATTGAAGAGGGTATAAATCACATTTTAAAATGCACGAAAGTATACAAAAGGACATCAGGTCTGCTGTAAGTTTATATAGGAAACATGTTGTGTAACGTTTATTTTGAATGCTCTTAACGCTATATATATTCTGTTTGATTAAAAGCGTGTAAGATTCATGGATCCTTTGGCATTGCATCCTTCTAAACTGCAGATGTTTCCAAACTCAATGTCAGTTAGCGTGTTGTGTTTATCTACATATGTATGGTAATAACATGCTAATATGAGAGGAATTTCTTTCGTTTTGAATTACAGATTGGACCCCCAGTATTTTCCCTAAGGCAGCCCATGGGCACTGTTCTTATTGCATTTTTAAGAATATTGTTTCATACAGAGAACTGTTTGAACTCAGCTTGAGCAGCAACCAATTCAGTTCAATTAAATCTTGCAATTCTTAACGTTATCCTTCGGACAGTACATCAGTACATCTATTTTCTACATACATACATATATGTACATCTATATATTTTTTCCAACCAAACAGTGAATGCCATTGCTAAGATTTATTTGTATTTTAATTACCTTTTTGTCGCAATTTTTATTACATTTTATATTAGCTGAAATATTTTAGTTTATTGCATTACATCAGGTCAAGAAAATTTCGAACATTTACTGCATCAAAAATGTAATATAATTTGCAAAAATCTAATTTAAAAGTTATAAAAATTTGTTTAAAATAGAAATAATTTTTATGTCTAATTTGTATATATATGTATATATTTTGTTTTTTTGCAAATTGCCTTCACATTAAATTTGTTTATTGAAAGTGACATTTTAAATACTTAGTTGAAATTTTAAACGTTTTAAAGTTTTTTTTTTCAAAAATACAAAAATAAATAAATAAGCCTACAAAGATAACCTTGATTATGTAATACCCTGCAGTAGTTGGGCTCATAAGTTTATTGTTTAACTAGTTAAAATTATTTCGTAATTTGCGAGTCGAAATTTGAATTTTTTAAAACCTTTGGAACACTATTATCTTGTGGTAGAATATTTTAAGAAAAAAATTAAGGCGAAAGTAGTACACTTCTGCTAATGTGAAATTGTATAATTTGAAGAGTATAAAACGGCTTTCCAAATGGGTTCTAAGGACACAAGGACACGAGAAACCAAAACAATTCACATATTCCATTTGCACTGAAAAGCTAAGTATATAAAGCAGAAATCTCCATCAACTGACAAATAAAAAGAACGCTGATAATGAAGGTGCAGTCAGTGGCCTTCGGAAACAGCTAGTTGTTCCGTTCTGCTAGTATTTGTCAGAATATTTACAATTAACTTTGGTGTTATTTGTTCATTAATAATTATCACATGTAATCATAAATATAGATATCAACATACATTTTTTGGGTGTCTGATCTTAGCAGCTGTGGATTGATGTTGTCAGATGATCTAAAATATTGGAATTCCTCTCAAGAAGAAAAAGATAATCTTGCAAATACAAATCGCTAACAAGCGATGAGAGAACGAGCCCTGTAAACAAGCCAGAAAACTCTTGCCCGTGAACCCGAGGAGAATGCGATTTGTGATAAACCTTGCTAGATTCCAACTGCAAGACCTGAAAGCGGCAACTAACAGCCACTGGCCAATCGGAGTAGTATAGTTTGACTCAAGTAATATACATACATATACCTTGTGTTAGTTTTTTTTTATTTTATTTATTTTTTCAGAGTGGAGTTAAAGTTTAAATTAAATTAATTAATTATATTAAAAATTTTAATTTTAAAGCCCAAAAATGTTTTGCAGCTGTAGTGGTGAGAGAATTTGAAGTACAGTGATAGGAAAAAGTAGGCACACAAATTTTAATTAAAACTTAATCACAAGAACTTTTTAGTTGCAAAAATGTAATAGACTGCAGTTCATACTGAATTTGCTACTTTTTGGTTTGGTAAAATTAAAAACTTTTCACTAAGATTTGCTGTTTTAAGATTAAACTTTTTAAAAAACAAAATGTATTGAAAATTTTCCGACTTCATCAAGTAAACAAAAAGCTATTTTTTTTTAATTAAAAGCCCATCGGTAAACGCTCTACCTTACATAACAATATATAAGGTCACTACGCTCGAAATTTCTTTTCTTTAATTAAAGTCTAATTGGCGTTCATTAGTTTCTTCCCCTCTAACCATTTCTTCAATTTTTCTTCATCATTATACTTAATCATATTGATATGAAAATAATAATAATGCATTTAAATAACATTTTATACTGTCTCTTATATGTTTAGTAACATAAAAGCATAGCTGTTAAGTAATGATTACTAATCGTAATGATTACTAATTTGATTACTTGTTTTTTTAAAGGTGAAGTAATGATTAAATCACGATTATATTCAGTTTCACACGATTACTAATAATGGAAAAGTAATCTGAATTACTTAAAATTATTAAAAATAATAAAAAAGAATCAAAAGTAATCAAAAAATAA
The DNA here is from genome assembly GCA_944452675.1 of Tachina lurida. Taxonomy (NCBI): domain Eukaryota; kingdom Metazoa; phylum Arthropoda; class Insecta; order Diptera; family Tachinidae; genus Tachina; species Tachina lurida. The sequence goes on along the minus strand of OX101754.1, from coordinate 35,268,076 downwards.
TCCCATTACTTCTAAGGATTAGTTTTGATTCTTTTCGAATATTTATTAAGAATCAAAAGTAATCTTTGAAAGTAGTCGGATTACTTTTTGATTACTTTTGATTCTTTTTGATTATTTTTAGTAATTTTAGGTAATTCAGATTACTTTTCGATTATTAGTAATCGTTATCAATTATTTATCAGCAATTCTTTTGAAGGCAATTATATAATCATTACAGTTCTTTTTAAAATGTAATCTAATTGATTACTAATCGTAATCGAAATTTAACAGCTCTGCATAAAAGACACTGGGCATTACCAAAGTCATTGTATATCGAAATTATTTTCTTAATTTCATAATTTATTTTACGCACTGTTGCTGTCTCATAGACGACTAAATTAAGGAGCATAGAATAAAATGAGATGTGACTTCTAAACAATTGTTGGGTGAAATGGGCAGCGTTGATTTAAACTTAAAATTTTTAAGTTTAAAATTTAAACCCAATTCATCTAATCGCTGGGTCTGAAACAACTTCGCCTTTATTCGCATCTCTAATTTTCCCCTTTAACTCAATTTGCCTATCTTTTCGAACAGTTTTTTGTTTTCTTATAATATTTTATAACCAATAAATCTGTTAATACTGACATTTAATGTCGCAGGCAGATTAAAAATTCAAATATATATATGCGATTTCTATTTTAATTTGTTAATAAAAATTAAGTTTAACGACTTGAAATAAAAAAAACTATTTACAACGAGTCGAACATATTTGCTCAATATTTGGTCAATGGCAATTTTTAAAGACTTGTCCAAAAAATACAGCATTAATAGTTTTAATAGAAACAAATTATAAATGGACTTCCGTATTTTTTGCAACTTTTTTCAAAGTTGATTACGAATGAAATAAACATTTGTTAAGTTAACATAAAAAAAAAATTAATTGTATGAAAAAGGAATTTTTCGATCATAGTAAAAAATATTTTAAAAGGAAAAATATTAGAAACAAAAATTAAACTAAACTCAGCTAAAAAGCTGATTTTAACAATTGATATTGGCTCTAGTAGATAGTCATGGGTGCTGAAGAAGTGCATGATGGCACTGAAAAACGCTCATTTACTCAAACAACATCACAACTCAAAAAAAATAGTTTGCCAGAAAATGAGTTTAAAACGTTTTGGATTTACACACAATTTAATGGAAAAATTAAATTTTATTTTGTTTTCAAGAGTTGAATAAATAAGATATTTGTATGAAATTTTTACACAATATCTTCATATACGCATATCGTCGCTGTTTTAACTAACTGACCTAACTGACATTTTGTAAATTTTACAGCAGAGGAGCTTTTATGATTGTTTTCTACATGTATTCTTATGGAAACGTCTGAAATATTTTTACTGTTATAGGCTCGACAGTAATGTTTACAGTCATACAAATTGTGGACAAGGTCTATTATGACTCATGAAGTCTAATAGTGGACTTAAATTATTTTTCAAAATGATGTCAGTTAGGTCAGTTAGCTAAAACAGCCACGATATGATTTTATCACTAAATCGAAAATTCCATTTTTTGAGTTATAACGTTGTTTGAGTAAATGAGCGATATGTATTTGTGAAAAGTTGGCCAACTTGTCGCAGAAGACACTTTCATCAACGACAAAGTTAGGGAAATTTCAACATTTGTCATGCAGGATATTTGTCGATTACAGTTTCTTTTAATATTGTTTTCACACCTAAATTTAACATCAGGTTTTCCATAAACAGCTGATTTTGCGTTCACACTAAAAGTTTGATAAATTTTTAAACAACAGCTTGTCTAATAAATTAGTTCAAAATGAAATAAATCTACTATAGAAATACGTGTATTTGTTGCTTTATTTTTTTCTGCTTTTTATAACACTTATTTGACAAACTGTACAACAGTTGTGTTTGTTTGTATGAAAAACTCAGAAATTGTACAATTCAGCTTAACATGGAAATTATTTTATATTTTGTAAATAAACATTTTAAAATTATGGAACTACTTATTGGGCCTTATCACATGTGTCGTATTTCAACTACGACTACGACGACTTTGTACTTGATTAAAGAAAATATGTTGCAATGTTCTTTAGTCTAATACAAAATCGTCGTAGTCGAAGTCGTGATACGACTCTCGTGATTAGGCCCATTATCATGGAAATTATTATTATGGAAATCAAGTTATTATCAGGGTTGTCACGTTGCGACTTCTCGCCAAACGTGGCGATTTTTCAACTTGCTGGACGTCTAAATCTTAGATTTGGTCACATAGCTATAAATTAATTTGTTGGCGATTTTTATGCCAATTTTTTTAAACAAAATTAAGCTTCAACTTTTTTTTTAATTTAGAAAAATTAGTTTGTCGAAGGACTAATTTCAAAAATTAATCCTACCAAAACTTATCTGAAAGAAACTAAACAATTTGATTTTGATGATTTTTCTTATATTTATTATAGTAATTCATTTGTATGAGAAAAAATTACAAGAAATAATTTTTGGCGATTTTATTTCCACTTTTGGCGATTTTTTGCAAAATTTTGGAACGATTATTTATTTATTTATTATTTACCTAAAATTGATTTCGGCGGTCTTTGGCAATTTTTAAAATCAATAGGCGAAATAGCTCTCAAAAAATCTGGCAACCCTGATCATTACATATAAAAAGTTCACAAATATCTTGTAAGATAAAAACTTTTTTCGGCATATTGTCGGATGGTTACTGGTTTGCCGCAATAATAATGTATGCTTAATATCTGTGCGGCAAACCAGTAACCATCCGACGATATGGATGTCAGTAATTTTTACTTCTCAAAGGTCAATAAAAAAATGTATGTTGTTTTCCGCTAAAAAAAAACCTTTTTCACCAACATTTTTTTTCTTATTGTTGCGGCTGCATCAATTTTCGAGTTTAAAATGTTTCAATCGGTATTTATTTTTTTTAGCTGGCATAAATATTATCAGCTGCTTGCGGTCCTTTTAACTTGGCAGCACTGAATTTAATAGAAAAGGAAAATAAGGTTGCATTTTATAAAACCTACTTATGACCAATTTAAAAAAGGTAGTAATTTAATTTTTATAAAATAATTTTTAACCCCCGACCAAAAAAAAAAGGGTGCTATAAGTTTGTAGTGTGTGGCTGTGTATCTGTGTGTCTGTCCGTGTCCACGTACAGCCCAAACGGCTGGACCGATGTTGATTTAGTTTTCTCTGTTTGAAAGGTGACTTGATCGAGATGGTTCTTAACAGTTGGATTCAGCGTTAAAACCAATTTTTATTAAAAACCATGTCAATGTGAAAACACTACAATGGAATCTACCAGAAACCGTACTCTAAAGACTCTGTAAAAGAAATAATACTCAAATGATCATGCATGAAACAATTGGTGGATAGTGTTCGCAAACTTGTCTTGCAAATTTTAATGAACAATTTTACATAGTTTCATTAATGAAAATGTTATAGAAATTGTCGTGCATTTGTTCAGCAAGATGTCTGAAAGACATGGCCTTTATGGTGATCATGAACATAAAAATTTATTTTTTCTTCTTTAACGTTATCACGCAGTCAAAATCGGTCGTTGTATAAAGGCTTATTTTTATAATTATTGTTGCTGATCGCAGGCAACACCTCATTAAGTGATAAATTAGTTAGTTATATTGAAAAAAAAATGTTTTTTTTTTAATTTTTACAAATTATTTTTATATTTCTAACAAATTTCCAAAATTATGACAACCCCGGAATTTTCTGTGCGTTTGTATGAAAAACAAACAAAGAAATATTTTTTAATTTTGTTTTTGTTTTCGGTATAATTTATCACTCAACCTCACTTTTATGCAATTAGGCCCCATAAAATGTTTGACTTAAATGACTTTTCCAATGAATTTTTGTCTGGCATGTTTTGTTTAACTTATTAATTTATATTTTCTTATGTGTTTTATAATTAATATTTTATAAAATTAGTGTGTTTTTTTCCTCAATAAATTAAAGTTATTTATGCCTCTTAGTTTTTCTACGAGTAAAGCGACTTTTTGTGTGACTTTAAAAAAAAAATCTAACACTTGAAATTTTCTTAGTGCTATTCGCACTTAAATTTTTAAGCAGAACTCTCACTTAACCTAAGAAGAATTAACTCAAATATATAACGAACTTTTTGTTTCCGTACATGGCCTATTCTAGTTTGAGTAACGTTTTAAAATGACACATAAAAATTACGATTTTACATTGCAAATAAACCGTATTACCTAAGTACCGCATTATCCTTTTAATGTAAAATGTTCGTTTTTATATATCGTTTTAAAACGATACTAAAACGAGAATAGACCCAACTATCTCAGTCGATCGGTTCGACTGTGTTGAGTTTTTCAGGAAACCTTGTCAGATAAATTTTAGGAAAATGTGAAAGTTGTCTTAGACTAGAGAGATTAGGTTGAATTGGTAGTAGTAAAATTATGAAGTTGTCCTTAGGACCAATAATTGACTTTTCAATTAAATGTCATTTAGCTAATTGGCACTTACATTTAAGTTCCACTTAAATATAGTTTAATTTTTTCAGTCGTAAAATTAAAAGCACTGTGAAATGTCGATAGCTCTAATAAAAAACAGATGTTTAATGTATTGTCATGTGAAAACTTAAGTGTCCAATATCCAATAGTTTATAATGGCGTATTAGACACTTAAGTTCTCACATGACGGTATGTAAATAAGAAAGTTGGGTTAACAATAAGTAAAAAATGAAAATTGCATAAAAACACATTTTATGAAACCAAAAAAGCATCAGAACACATTTTTCTATTTATTTATTCCATGATATGAAACTATGTATTTATATATTATATATAGTTATGAAAATTAAACGAAATTATTTTTAATACGACCACATGATGTCCATGCAAGCACAATAACATATGGGGTATGTTGCATTAACGTGACCAGATGGTTTTTGCAAAAAGCGGGACATGATCGATGAAAAAAACGGGATTTTGAAGAAAATACCGCCAAAAAGCGGGATTTCAAAATAAATATAAATAAATTTTTGTAATGTAAAAACAAAGTTCGAATAGAACATGTCTTGGTATGAAACCTGTCAAAGAAAATAAATTCAGTAAAGTGCGACTTTGACTCGCGCACGAAGGGTTCCGTACGTTGGGCTTTGAGCATTTTTTTAATATGGCGTTTTTTTTTGCATTTTTGAAATATTTTTTTTTGTTTTTCTCCTTTTGGCGATTTTTTTTTCATTTTGGCAATTTTTTTCAGTTTGGCGATTTTTTTTCATTTTGGCGATTTTCTAATTTTGGTGATTTTTTTCATTTTTGCGATTTTTTTTCATTTTGGTTATTTTTTTTATTTTGGCGATTTTTATTTAATTTTGGCGATTTTTTTAACTATGGCGATTTTTCCGGTTTTTCGCGTGCTATTATCGTTTTAGAAATTTTTTTTTTAATTTGGCGCTTTTCGTTTTGGCGATTTTTTTTTGTTTTTGGCGATTTTTTTCGATTTTTTTTTGCGATTTTATAATTTTGGGATTTTTTTGTTTTACCGTTTTTGAAAATTTCAAGAGTTTGGCTCTTACGGTTTCCAAGATACAGCAAGTTGTCAAAATTACATAGTCAAAAATGCATTAACTGATGGAACACCCTTTAATTTAAATTTTTTGAAATTTTATTGTTAATTGTTGTAGTCTGTATAAAAATACACTAACCTTACAGATTTCAAGTGTATATACATACAATTGTATGTATGTATATTACATGGGATTTTAAAATTTTTCGTTGCTCGTTTTGGAACACCCTTTAACTTTTATCTCTCATGTATTTGTTGTTGTACCGGCCAAAGGTCTACACGCTCTGTCCACATTTCAAGTCCGTATCTCTTACGGTTCTCGCGAAAACCTGTGACGGGCAGACGGACAGCGTAGCGAAAACAATAGCGTTCCTTTTCACCTTTGGTGTACGGAACCCTAAAAATATTTACTGTGAGATATCTGAAAAACTAATATAGTGCGAACCTTGAAATATTGTGGGGATAACTCTGCTAATATTGTGCATTGTCTCTGGAAACAATTTCAGAATTTAACAAGTGTCTTCAAAAATAATACCAGAGTACCGATCTTGCTGCTTTGCTGCCAGAGTATTACTGATGGTCTAGAAGGAACAAGAGGCTATTACTCAAGATATCTTAAAAGCCAAAACAACCTAAATGTTTAATGTTTTTTTTTTAACAGTAAAGCTAATAACGAGAGTAGTATTATGAAAAGGAGTCACGTCCCAAGTAAATTAAATATTAGTTTTTAAATACTCGTATTTTGTTATCTGCTACAAACAGGGTGACCGATGAAATTTTTCAAAAAGTGGCACCAAAAGGGGATTTATCAAACAAAAAGGGGCAAAATTAAAAAAAAACGAAAAAAATACATAAAACTTTTAATTTTTATTGTATTTTTATATAATTCACTCTAAAAAAAGGGGGGAAAAGGTGGCAAGGCAGTCGAAAAAGTGGAAATTTGCCACTTTAGTCGGTCAAACGGTAACGCTGGCTACAAACACAAACTTGAAATTACGCTGATTCTGCCAATGATAGAAAATAATAGGAATTGGTAAAGGGTATAAAAATTATTTTCATCTCAAATAGTTTAACCGGTCTTAAAAAAATATTTAGAATGATTTCTTATCAGTTACATTTTAATAAAAACCAAACAAGAGATTGAGAACTTCAAAACTCTAAAAAGCCGGATAGAAATTCGAGGAGAGATCGACTTGTGAAAAGAGGCTAGGTATGCTCGTAAAACTTAAGTAGGATTTAAATTAGAGATCGACCGAAGGCGTTTTTTTTGGCCGAAGCCGAAGCCGAACTTCGGCTAAAATCCTAAACTTCGGCCAAAACCGAAGCCGAATGTTTTAAATTTTAAAAATGATACTTGTTTTATATGAATTAAGAAAAAAGTTTGCTTTTTTGAGATCACTGAAATAGCTGTAATATCTATGGGATACATAACAAGAAAAATAAAACTATTTTGCAATTTCTAGATTGCTTTTTCATATGATCACTCACAAGAACGTCCAAGTAAAAGAAAATAGAAAGCAACAGGGTTGTATTTCAAAGCAACCCTTTCAAAACGTTAAACACAATAGAAACTGTCGGCGAGCAACGACCAAAAATAATGTTATTTTTCAAGCTTGGAATGAAAAATATTCGGCTTCGGCTAATCGGCCGATTTTTGCCATAGGCCGAATGTTGGCCGATTACCAATTTTTGGCCGAAGGCCGAAGCCGAAGCCGATTAATCGGTAGAACTCTAGTTTAAATACACAATTTACAATATTGTCTCTCAAGTTTGCACTGAAAAAATTAATTCGGTACTTAAATGGCATTTAAAGATAAATGATACTTAATTGAAAAGTCAATTGTCTTTATTCTCCAGACAAAATAATATAATTTTTTTTCGGAACTTTGTTTTAAGCGTTAGTTTATGCAGCTCATCATTACACATAATAATTTAAATTGATTGTCTAAACTAAGAAAATCATTCTTATTATAAACAATAGCTTACACCGTAAATTTAGTAACTGTTCCAAATAAGTACTTTCAACCAGAAAAATAGTTAGTTCGTCTAAGCCGTAGCAACAATATGCACTAAAAATAAAATAACAAAACCAGTTTGATGAGAATAACCCGAAAAATCTTATTAACTGAAATTCAAGTTTTAGTTTATCTTGACTATAAACCTGACAGTTAAAATTTGTTAAATTAGCCTACGAAAATTCTTTCAGTGTAGTGTGAGGTTGCACTTCATAAAAAGATTCTTTAAGCAAACGAATTAAAATATATTCTTGGTTATTTCTAATAACAAAAATAGACACTAAAAGTGTGCAGATATATTTCGCAATAAAAAGAGGTAAGAGTGGTATATTCGGCTGTGCCGAATCTTATATACCCTTTACCAACGTACTATGTAAATGGAGTATACAGATACATACATATTTGTTTTGTGATAAAATTTATAATTTTCTATTATAGTGCAATTTTTAGTAAGTGACCTCTTGGTTTTCTTCGACTAAAGAATTTGCTTGATTAAGGATCTCCCTAAAACATGAAATATGTTTAACCGAAAAAAAAATTATTTTTGGTTATTTTTTTACCCAAATTTTTTTTTCAATTTCCGACCCTGGAACCGTAATTTAAATTTTTTATACGAGTACTAATTTATTTCTTTCTAAAATATAGAATATATTTAATTACCAAAGAAGTAACTAGATTTATTTAATTAGTTTTATATATCAAAAAAGTGTACTTTTCCCAACCCTGGAATCATCCTTTTAGATTCTTATAACAATATTGTTATTTCCAAAATATATAAAATATGTTAAGTGAACAAAGAAAAATAAGGAAAATACTAGTTTTATTTAGTTATTTTAATATCAAAAAGAGTTAAAATTTTCCAGCTGTGGAGCTGTGGTTTTTATTTTTCTAATTTTATATGCCCAAGTTTTCTTTCCAAAACATAACATATATGTATATGTAAAAATATATAAAAAAAATTATTAGATCTAGTTAATTTTATATATCACAAAAAGTGTAAGTTTCCCAACCCTGGAATCATAATTTAAAATTTTTCTGATTTCTTACACCAATCTTTTTCTTTTAAGAATATAAGATAATTTAAATTTATAGATAAAAAGGAAAAATTAGTTTTAGTAGGTTATGTTTATATAACAAAAAAGTTAAAGTCTCCAAGTCTGGAAACTCCTTTTTTTATTTATTTTTAATATTTTTAATACAAAATTTATTCGTACTGAAATATAAAATAAGTTTATTTAACAAAAAAATCAAAAAAAAATGTGTTATCTAGTTACTTTTATATGGCAAAATCAAGTTTACGTTTTCCAGCTCTGAAACCGTCTGCTCGATTTCGCAGATTTTTAATACCAATCATCCATTTTGGACCATTTCTGATACACCAGTCCAAGACTGAAGTCCCTAGCTTTTCTGGGAGCTTCGGAAAACCGATTTCACGTACACCAGACGGACGGACGGATGGGCATCGCTTATTCGTGTTCCCTATTCATAAGGACCCAGAATATATATATTTTTTTGGGTGGCATATTAATATTATGGAAATTACACACGGAATGACAAACCTATAGATACCCTTTTCCATTTTTGGTAAAGGGTATAAAAAATTAGAACAGTGGCATTAAAAACTAGCAACAAATATGATAGATATCCCCCCCCCCGCTTCGCCCCCCCCCCCAATTCTTCCAAATAAGCCAGAAAACCAAACGCCAGCTAACAGCAACAACTGGATTCATTGTCGACCAATTACAGTTTTACAATTACGACTGACTGCAGTGCTGACAGACAGACTCCCACAAACGAAAAATTGAATGCAGCTCTTTGCAACTCGTCGATGTGCATGTTCTTTTAAATTGCACTTTCGTAAAGCGTACATATTTATATGACATTCATGATATTGTTTTCAATTTTGTTGCAATTTATTAATCAATAACAAAAAAATAATAATAATATAAGAAAACAACAAAACGGCGCCGCGCCTACAAAAAAATCTACAAGTTTTTTTGTAATAAAACTATTGTTTTGTGTTAAAAAAAATCTATAAATATTTTATGCTAAAGAGTTGTGAAAAACTCATCTTGCTAAATTGCACAATATATTAAAATAAATTTATAGCACAATAAAAATAAGCATAAAAGTGCACGCAGTCTTAAAAGTTTTGTCAATTGATTTTAATTTTTAATGATGAAAGCAGAACTCGACTGCAGCAGCAACGTCAAATGGAAGTCGCTTGGAGACGTGTTAAGCTCATAATAAGTATATGTTAATAAGGAAAAAAGCTTGAATTAGACGTGACATAGCCATAACGCCATAGCCATAACCAAACCAAAATTCAATTGATTTCTATGGTGAGAGTGAGAGAGACTCGCCATAACTCTCACCATAGAAACCAATTGAATTTTGGTTTGGTTATGGCTATGGCGTTATGGCTATGTCACGTCTAATTCAAGCTAAATGCTTTTTTAATCGCTATTTTATTTTTATTTTTGTTCTTCTAATTTTCGAAAAGCTTATACTGAATTCACATATGGAAATTTTAGTTGAGCAACTTTTGAAATTGGAGAAGAGAGAGAGAGGAGAATATAATAACGAATGAAGTCATCATATTTTCTTTTCTTTTTCGCCGTGTGTGAACCCAGTCTAACACCTTATCTTACGTTATCGAAAGAAAACTTTCTTTCTACATATAATATTTTAGTTTTTTTTCCTAAACTGTAAACCCATAAATGCTCTTGTACAGAAAAATCCTCTAAAAAAATCTTTTTATCAGACCAAAAACATCAGTTTGGCTTCGCTTTGAATTTTTGGTATGTGCACTATTTTTTCCTCGGAGGAGAAAATTTGCTCCCCTTATGCATAGCTCCTTCATTTGTATACCGATTTTCAAAATTATTTTTTTGTCTGAAAGGGTTTGCCTGCAGTTTCATTCCACAATTTTATTTTTCTTTTAAATCGTAGGGGCAATTTACTCACCCCATGCATAACTCTGCCATTTGTAAAGCGATTCGAAATATTCCTTTATTTTTTTTTTTTTTGTTTCTTTGCAGTTTGATCCCAGAGGGGGAATGTTTTCCCCATGCATAACTCTGCCATATGTAAGCAGATTTAAAAAAAACAAAAAATTGTTTTTGCATTTTGGTCCCGTAAATTTTTTTTCGAAAATCTGTGGGACATTTCGTGATATGTTCTATAAGATCTTTTTTATTTTTATTTTATTCAGTGTCTTGCAGATATTTATCTAGCAGAAATGTTTCAGTTATTTATGTTTGGGCAAGTCTTACATACATATCCAAAAGAGTCTAGAATATGTTTATATCGACGCTTCCATTCTAAAATATGCTAAGTCAAAAAAGCTAGTTTTGATATAAATGCCTTCAAAGTTTATTAATGATATCTCGGGAACGTTATGACCAGGACTAATTTTTCTGGCTTTTTTGTAGAAAAATGGCAACGCGATTAATATATAACGACTCATATAGCTCAAACTGGTGTAAAAGAAATGCATATAAAATATATTTCTTTCCTCTTCTTGCACATGTATGTCTGCATGTTATTAATTTTTTTCTTTACTTTTCTATAACTTCTACCACAAAGTCGAACTGAAACTATAACCGCCGGAGGCTTATGATTGTTTGCTTGCAGATATTCGATTCAAAAATACCTTTCGTTACCCTACGTCTCCACGAGCTATCAACTTGGACATGACGCCAGCAGAGCAACTGTGAAAAATTCATCAACTTCTTTGTTGTGGTGAGCACGGGCGATGTCCATGTTCAGGCATATCAAAGTATTTTGCGGTAGCGCAACAGAGATAGAATATTTACCAATTTTGTTCTGATTTTTTTTTTTCTTTCTATTGTAAATGGTTGCGGACGGCGAATCTCATGGCGAACATCGTTGCTCAGTCATATGTTGGGGCATCCATGTCAGAGCATGGACGAAACATGGACATGAGCGGTCTCCATTCGCATTTAAATACGCTCCTGTTACATCTACTGATGTTGAACGCATATTTTCCATGTATTCATCTGTTTTATGTGACAATAGATCATTTCGTTTTGAAAATTAAAAAAAAACACATTATTGTTCATTGTAATAAAGATCTCTTTGAATAAAAATACTTTGAAGCAACAAAATTGTTGATTTTATTCTTGCATATTTTGCATATTTGTGCATATAACCGTGCATATTTTGAATTTTTTTCGTGCTATTCCTGGCGCATATTTTTAATTTTTGTTTGCATATTTTAATTAGCCCTAGTTATGACATAGAAACTTGAGACTTTTTGTAATCATATAATAATTGCAATAGAATTTTTTTTTAGTTTATTTGAACTTTATAAATTTGTTGTAGATCATAGTTAAAAGTGACTTAGAATACTTAAGATTGTCCTCTTAGTAGACTTAGCATCTATCTGGTGGTCCTTTCTCACCTACAATGGCCCTCTAAGTACATATATATAGCATGTTTTAGTTTGGAGAAAAATTTAAATATTTTTTTTAAGTATTAATTGCAAACTAAATCGCGTCGTTCTCAAAGAAATATAGACCAGTTACACCGCCAAGACAAAATCCACACCAAACACTAAATCTATCGGGTTGCATTTGACACTTATTGATCTTATATGGATGTCTGTCGTTCCAAATTCGACAATTGAAGATGATTTTTCGAGTCAGCGAACACAAGTCGTTTTCTATGGTATTTTACCTTCAGTTCCTGGACCAAGACAATTCGTAAAAATCGCCTAATTGTGATTAGCGAAACGCAGAGCGACGCGAAGTCAACTGCTTCGGTTTCTCCAGCACACTTTGACGAACGGCGGCGATATTTTAATTTTATGCAAATCTCGCGTTTCGTTAGTTTGCGGTTTGTTGGCTGAATATTGACTGAACCGGCTGGGATAGTTATGGCGACCGTAAAATGGGCCAAGCACGCGGAACATTATCCCACCATGCATTCTTATAAAGACAATTTTATCATTTGCACGTGTTTTTGAATGCAATTTCCATCAATGGTGATTCGGCAAAACAGACTGCATAAATGACGGCCACTTCGACAGATGTAGCTTCATTAAATATGGCCGCTATCAACTGTCAAAGTTAGAAAACCTTTTATTATATCGTGCCATAAGTGGCAAAAAAGTTTAAGCGACATTATTTTCGAACATAATTTTTTTTTTTGCAATAATCAATTATTTACCATCGCAAGTAATCGATTTTAGTCAAAAAATTAAGTTCTAAAATTATATCGCTTAAGCTTTTTTTACTGTTATGACACGATATGTATATCGCTCCTTTTGCAAAATAGTTATATATCAAAAAATTTATATTTGGAGGTAATAATGCAGAATAATTAGACATAGCAGGCAGACCTCACGCTCTTTTACCTGAAATTGAGGATAATTAAAGGAAATTCCCGTGTGCGGTGTACACGGACCTTTTGAGAGCAAAACAAAAATTATATATTATACTAGCTGACCCCCGTCCGCGTTGCTGGCCCTAAGCAAACATTAGTGTTGTATATGGCATTGGTGGGTACAATATGAAAATTGGATTTTGCCCACGAATAAACTAAATATTGCGCCATCTGTCGGACGAACTTCAAACTACACAGAAACACTCCTCACGTCCCATAGAGCGTGTATATAAGGTTTGGTCTAAATCGGTGCAGTAGTTCTTGAGTTACGGTGCAAAATCACAAAATAAAACTAAATATGGCGCCATCTGCCGGACGAACTTCAAACTACACAGAAACGCTCCTCACGCCCCATAGAGCATGTATATAAAGTTTGGTCTAAATCGGTGCAGTAGTTCTTGAGTTACGGTGCAAAATCACAAAAAAAAAAATAAATATGGCGCCATCTGTCGGACGAATTTCAAACTACACAGAAACACTCCTCACGCCCCATAGAGCATGTATATGAAGTTTGGTCAAAATCGGTTCAGTAGTTCTGGAGTTACGGTGCAAAAACACAAAAAAACTAAAAATTGCGCCATCTGTCGGACGAATCACTATTTCTGAAAGGGGCGTAGCATTTACCGGGGTAGAATATATATATAAACACGCACAGGTCTTAAACGAATATTTTGCGGGGTGGAAGTCGAAAATCTGGGGCATTGAAGAGTTTATCCATAACAAATAAACGTGTTCTTGTATTCTATATAATAAGATTATATATATTATATTATTTATATTATATTACTGAACTTGAACCGGATTAACTGCCTGTACCATGATGTCGACAAGTTGATTTCGTTCATACTTAAATATATTGAAAACAATAACAAAAAAATTTCAATTTATTTTTGCCGACATTGGAGGACAGGCAGCAAGATATTATTCTTGAGTAAATCAAAAAAATTTAATTTTTCGTTAACCTAGCTTTTATGAGTTATGACTATTTTGAAACAAAGCCTTAATAGATATATACATATTAGTATTTAAAATGATTTTTCGGTTGAAAGGCGACGTCACGTCACACATTCTGTTTCACCGTTTATAGTTTTTTGTATTAAAATTTGATATTTTTACGTTCGAAAACTTTTTTTTTTTTTTTTTTTTTGAACAAACATCATTAAAACTAATTTAATATGTTATTATTTATTATTAATTAATATTTTAAGGCGTACTAGTAATATTTAAATATTATTTTCTGTTATGAATTAAGACTGAAAACAAATAATGTTTTTGCATCATTGAAGTCGCACCTTAAAAATTGCATACGCACAAGTTCAACTGGAAAATATATTTGCATAACAAATAATTCACCCACTTGTAGATAATTGTCAACAATTCATAAGGTTTTAGAATTTATTTAAATGGCAGACATTGAAAAATTTGGAAGACACTGAAAACTGGTTAAGAAACGTAAATACATTGAATTTGTAGGACAAAAGATTCGGAAGGAAGGTTACCTCAACGTAATAAAAATATGTCCTTATCTTTTTTTTTAATATAAAAGCACAGTAGTTTTTCTTGAGCAACTTTTGAGTTTATGGGGCGAGAGAAGGAAAATATAATGGAGAGGAGTACGACATAAGCTTCCCATCCACTACTTAATGAAATTAGGGCAACGAAAATTAGGATTTTCTACCGGGGAATCTGGTTATTTCTGCAAGGAACCCAAAGTAGCGTCGCAGTTTGTTTTTTGAAACAAAGTGGTTCTATTTTATTTTGTGTAGGTATCTCTTTATGGATTATAGTGATCACAATACCTGGATGACTGACCATACCCTTGATTTTCCTAGTTGTCCTGTGTTGAAATATAAATAATATTGATCGCCTAGTGTTATCATCAAGTGTATGACAGTTATACACAACTCCCAAAGGTTCGATGTGGAAATAATTTTTTGTACATAGAACTCAAACAACATTCCCAACTTCGTCTCTTGAGTTCAGGTGGTGCGCCACAAATTTTCCTTGCCTTTAAATATCTAAAAGTTGGTGTTTAACTTCCTTTAAATAATTTAATAAATATAGCTTGCATTTACTGAGATACTGGCTTGGTCAAAGTCTCCAATTCTTAAATTTTTTTGGCTGACCTGAAGTAAAGCATGAACCTCACAATATTGTATCAAAATAGGGGTATAAGTTTATATTTGTTTAACTTATTGTTGAGTAAGGCTTTACCCAAAGGGGTTAGCCACAGTCCCGACTGAGACATACACAGTCCCGACTGAACTATATGTACTCCCCTGAAAAGAAGGTTGAAACCGCCCTTGTAAGTGAAAGTAACGAATGTAGGGACCATGGAGGATATATCAATTGAAGGAGTGGCCATGGAAATTCAGTCACCATGAAGCGTTTCTCATGCGATATTAGAAGATCCTGCAAATATTCGTATTATGCGCCACTTAAATGGTGCGCCCAGCAAAGCATAGAAATATATAGTCCAAAGACCGACACTGCGACACCTGATGTATCTTTTGTGCCGTAGATCTGTAAATTAAATCAAGCTCTATATGACTCTCCTTATGAAAGTCAGCACAGAGATTGGAGAAGCCCGCCTAATATCATCTTAGTAGAGAATGAAAAACACTCCTTCTACTATTACACAAGACGATACACTGGCAAAGAATATAAACCGTTGTCTCGTCATCGACATAAACGATACAAGGCTGAAAGAACTTGTTTACTTTTCCGCAGAGGATAATATCTCGGTCCAAAGTGACCAGAAAGAATATTAGAAACAAGCCGTAAATCATTCCTGTTGAGGTTCAGCATGCTATTATATGAAAATGGTTATATCAATGCTTTGGCCTGTTTTAAACCAGAGGCATTTAGCCACATTGCCTTTGCGGTAGAAGTATATTCTCTTTTGATCAGAGAGATTACAGTCGACCACCTAGCGCCACAGAACGGCTATGGGCCCTTAAACGGAGCAGCAGAGGTTCTCCTGGCCGGACGAACGCTATGGATAGCTTTTGTAATGATTCAAAGCTTTCTAAAACAAGCTTGGAACGGAAGTCCCGTGAAAGGAGGGACTTAAGAGCTGCCTGACTAGATAGTTATAAGCGTGCCTTTAGGTTAGGTTAGATTAGGTTAGTCTGGGTGGTCAAGGACCTCGCATAGACCAGGATTGATCCTTAGCGACACCAGAATATGACAAGAAACCTGTAAGTATGGCGGCCTAGTTCGCGGTGCCTGTATCGAATGACTCCCATTTAACAAACCTTAGCAGCCTACACATTTCTGTTTCCGATACAAGATCAATACTACGAAAAGTGTGATCACCAAGACAGTCATATCTGGTGCGATTTAGAGCCGGACAGTACACAGATGCTCCATTATTTCAATTACCCCGGGTTCCTTACATTTCCTGCAGGTACCGTCAAGTATTTGTCCTATTTTGACGGCATACGAAGCCGTCCAGCAGTGTCCAGTTAATACCCCCACTAGAATTCTACAGTTGATTCTGGTTAGTGATAAAAGGAATTTGGTCGATTGAGGATCATAGGAACTCCACATGATTTTAGAAGTTTTGCAAGTTTTTGTCGCACGCCATCTCTTAGATCTTGGATCTAATTCAGGTGTTGAATTGGTTTCCGGACATATACCATTTCTTCCACAGGTAATTGGATTCCCCTTTTGGCCAGTGTATCTGCCATTTCGTTTCTCTCAATCCCCATGTGTCCTCGTACCCAAAAAACATGTACTTGTCTGCCAGCATATAACCTATTTTGGGCGCGCCTTTAATGAGATGCATTCATATCATTCGAAAATATTTCAAACAGTTTTCAGAGTCCGGAATAACATTGGAATTGTCAAAATCCGGGCGACCAAGATTATCAAGAACGAGAAAAATAAGTGAAAAGTGTTAAGCAGTTTAATCGTGACGATCCTAAACTTTCAATTATCTTAAACATACCTGCCCCATGACTGATGAAAATGGGAATCATACATACAAGAATATCCTCTGAGTCGTGACTGGTGAAAAGAAGACATAAAACAAAACTACAACAAAAATGCTAACAAAATTTCCTCACTCAGCGTCACATCGAAATATTTGTAGCTGTTGCAATATGGAAAAAGAGCTTAAGTCGACTTAAGCAAAGCAATGTTTGTCGGAAGTTTTGACGCTACTGCTAAGAGATTAAAAGGCTCGAACCCATGATTCTATTTTCGTGTGATCCTTTCTTTCCATATGTAGCATTTTATCCACTGTTCCAACTTTAACATAACAAAGCTAAATTTCTTTAAGTCTACTTAAGCTACTATTCCATATTGCATCAGATATATTTTTTATGTTTTTCGGACGCAAACTAGGAACAATTCTATTACCGGTTTTTATGAAACCTTAACTGAGACGTAGCTTACCCTCTGTTTTTGTAAGACGTTTGAGTTAAAAATCTTAGCGTTTCTGTAATAAATTAAAGAAAAATTGTACAAGTTTCCTTTAATCTATTACAAAAACGCCAAGATATCTAACTCAAACGTCTTACACAAACAGGGGGTTAGTTATGTCAATTGACTCCTCCCATGACAATGCCATGCAAAAGTTATCGGTCTCTTTCATATTAAGTTTCGGAACTCGCAACAGTTGCTAGTCCCTGGGAACCAGTCAAGTGACGTATCCTGTGGCATATTATTTTATTCTCAGTACAGAGCATTTTATATAAAGTTACCCTTGTTTCCACGGCATAGACGGTCGATTTGACCGATTTTTATGAAAGCAATAATTTGTTTGAGTGATTATCATGCAAATTTTCTAGACGAGTCGCCTGCCTGACTTTTGGAAACAAGGTGTTAAATCTATATTCCTACAAAATTTAACACAATGCCGGAATTAAAAGATTGGGGCAATCTGCCAGTGAGAACCGTGACTTCTCTGGAAAATTTATCTCCATCAGAGAGACATAAATTGTGTCCACTTTTTCATCTGCTATTATCTAAAATTTAAAGCTTACGCCTGTAAATGGACTTCCTAGGAGCTTTTGAAAGAAAATATCCTTCCAGATATTGTGGCCATCATGGGGTGTTACTGACGAGTAGTCATAAGAAATGTTTGAGTTTTGAGATAAACTCCCAAATTGCGTATTTCTATAAAGGAATTACTTATCTTTTTAATTGATACTTTAAATATAAACTTTCTTTGGAGACACCCTGCTTCTCTTAGCGGATTTCTTCAAGAGTAATAATAAGGTAAAATGCTGCTTTTTGGTTATGATAGTTTTATTATTCAATGCACTCTCGTTTAACATCATTGAAAACTATGACTTGGATTAAAAAAAAGCTTTCCTTTACACTGCAATCTCTAAAATACTGAAATGCATGCACACATGGGCTGATTCCAACGCCTCTTCAAACAATTCCAGCATATTTATTAAACAAAAAGCCTATAATAGTTTTTGTGCAAGTATTTTTTGTATTATAAATTATTTATTTTGGAAATAGCACACAGCGAATTAAAACTAAATTGTATTTTATTTTCACAAAAAAATTTATCGTACAATAAATTATTTTCGTTATGAGACAATAATTTTTAAAAATTTATGTGCAAAATGTTTAAATGCATTTACTGCGTTGTAGGCTTTCAGTTTTTTTTAAACATTTACATAATAGAAACGAAAACTTTATTGCAATACGACAAGGCATCGCATTCTATATGCCCGCAGACTGACTGACGTAGATTTAGATTAGAGATGGGCGTCATTTAGAATGATATACTACGTTTATACGTACGGCTTATTTGTAAATGAAACTGTAAATTGTTGACTTATAAGCTCAGAAAACTATTCACGATTAACGCACTACATATTTGCAAATAAAATGCTTGAAGATGTTACACTTACAAATTTTTGCTAATAAAAAACAATAAATTGATAATATTGTAGAAAAAACATTGATAGAAACAAATAATGACAATAAAAACAAATGATTATTTGTTACTTTGTACATTTACACAATTTTTTGTAAACATAAGTAACTTTTCTATAGACGTGCTACCAAGTTTGCATACATTTACAATGCCGTATAAACAGAGAGTTCATTTATTTGAAAATAGTGCGCGTATAAACGTAGTAATAGTCGCAAATGATATATCGTCGTGTGGTTATTGCTTTTCCGCATTAATAATGTATTTTTAATATACTGTGCGGCAGAACAGTAAACAGCCGACGATATGTGAGTATGTATATCAATGCTGGCCACGGAGAGAAATGTACTCGCGTTTGTGTATTTATTTGTATTAGAAGCCGATTGATGTTCGGGACTCAGGTGTCACTTTGGTCGACTACGATGTACATACACTCAGAGAAATGAAACCATGAGTACTGAAACTAACCACATTCGCTGTCAGAAGTGTATAAAGAACGTTTGCGTTCAAATTGTACACACCGTTGTCAATTTGACAAGGAAGTGGTGACAACGAATATGCACAAGTTGACAACCAGCGTTACCAATACCAAAAGTTGACAAATTGCGGTAATCAGTTTATACACGTTCGTGTAGAAGTTGGCAACCAGAGTTGTCAATAACGTACAATTTGAAAACTAACGTTTTAAAAAAAAAGTAAAGCACAAGCGATGTTGATTTTGCAACGTCTTTGTCCCTCAATATATATATATATATATATATATATATATATATATATATATATATATATATATTGTATTTATGATCACCAGGGAAACCCCAAATATGCAAGTTGCATTTTTATAATTAATATTAATGCAGGGACAAGATATTTATCCGTTTCAAAACTGTTTATGAATTTTGGCATCGATTTACTAGTGCATATTTTTGCATATTTTACCATTTAAAGCATGTTTTTGCATATATCAGTCTTACACGCATATTTTGTAATTTTTAGAGCATAATTTACGCCTTTAAGACATACAGGGTGTTTTTAGAGGTATAGAACTTCGAATTGAAATAAAACACAAGAAAATCGTTTTAATGTCCATCAATTTGGCTTTATTGGAAGGATAATTTTATGCCATTAATGTTTAAATATGATTTCGGGCATGTGGCCGCCGCGGCTGGCTCGAATAAAGCCAATTCTACAGGTCCAATTTTCAACCACTTTTTCGAGCATATGGGGCCGTATGTTGGCAATAACGCCACGAATGTTGGCTTCCAAGTCCCCTAACGTTTCTGGTTTGTTGGCGTAGACGAGCGACTTCACATATCCCCAAAGAAAATAATCCAATGGTGTCAAATCACACGATCTTGGTGGCCAATTGACAGGTCCATTCCGCGAAATTATGCGCTCATCGAATGTTTCCTTCAATAAATCGATTGTGACGTGCGCTGTGTGGCATGTAGCGCCGTCTTGTTGGAACCACAACTCATCCACATTCAAAATCTTCAAAATCTTCCATAAAGTTGATGGACAAAGCTCCAATTGCTGTGCACGGTGGCGAATCGATTCATTCGGGTCCTCTTCAACACTTTGCTCTACAGCGGCAATTGTTTCTTCGGTGCGCACTGTTCGACGTCTCTGCGGATGCGTATTATCACACAGAGTAAACGTAGTGCGAAAACGATCCATGGTTATTCCGAATTAATTGCTCTGATGGACGATTATGTCGACCATAAAATGGACGGAGCTTGCGGTAAACTTCGCGAACTGAACCATTATTTTCGAAATAAATTTGAACGATTTGCAAGCGTTGTTCTTTTGTCAACCTGTTCATGATGAAATGGCAAACCAAACTAAATATTAATCACTTGACAGCTGACAAAATGGCCGCCAGTTAAAAAAGTGATGCCAACTTAAAGTTGCTTACAAGTTTATGTGTTGGTCAACATTTTTCTTTTCATTTTTCGCTGTCTAAATCTCATTTCCAATGTTCCATGTCTATATACATTTTTTCTTATACATATTTATAATAAGCATTTATTATGGATGTTAGTTTTAATAAAAAATTCGGTTTGCTAGTTGTGAAGGACTCTGCGCCGAGTAGACGTTGAAGGAAAATTGTCAATGTACAAAAGTTGTGACAGGCAACTATTTTTAGTTAAAAATCTAGGTCAATATTTTGTTGATTATTGCTATAAAATTAGAAATAAAATTATTGTCTTATAGGCCATTTACATTATCTCGAAATCTAGTACTAACGAGGTTTCGAGCTAAATCTTGCTGATTTTACTAGATTTGCCATACAAAACAAAATCTATTTTGTCATTAGATTTGTAGAAAATCTAATCAAAATCTAATATTTGTATTTATTGTTTACCACCCTGTACAACATATTTATAAAAAAAGGTGAGTGAATTAGCTACGGTCTGCTTAAAAAGGTGTTTGAACAGGCTATATTGCAATTGTTTGGTTTTAGTTTTGGAGATTTTTCAGTTACTGGGTTTTGTTTTGTATAAACAAATCTTGATAAATGTCAAAAAAAGTTGGTGTAAACGGTATAGATTTCCATAAAGATTTTAATTAAAATCTGCTATATTTGTGCAGGTGTAAATGCCCTATCATTTATCTAAAATACAGTTCCAAAGTTTTAATTCTGATATCGTGATCTCTTCTGAAATTGAAGTTAAATTTTTACGAGTATCCAAAACAAAAAATTTATTTTTAAGTTTTGCTTTAGTCAAAATATGTGTGGCAATTTTGTTTTAACGTGCACTTCAAACACAAATTATTGTTTTTAATACGGCAGTTATTCTTTACTATGTTTTTTATTGTTTCCCTTCTTTTGATTATTTTATTTTTGTCTTATTTTATATGCAAATGTTGTTGAATCTTTGAATTAAAAATATATTTTCATTTACAAATAAATCAAATTATTTTATTTTTAAGAGCATATTTTTTTAATTTTTATTACATATTTTCAAGTTTTTAGTGCATATTTAATGCGCATAAAACACTTTTTTAGAGCATATTTCTGGTTTCCCTGTTGATCACTCTTGATCCAACTGAATGTGAAGTCTTATTTCTTTTCAATCATTTAAGCTGGCATAATGCAAGCCACACACCTTGCGACCGTTGGTACAACACGTTGGATTACCAAGTTGTGTGTTTTACCCATAAACAATGCAACAACGTGTACAACATTAGTGCACAACTTCATTTCTTAATATTTTTTTTTTTTGGAGTAAATATGACATCGGGTACTATGTCGCGTATTGTAATGGATGGTATTTTTGATGACAACATAACAAGAAGAACGAAAAAAGGACAGAAAAAAGAGTTTGATTAAAGGAGTGGTTTATATAAAAAGAAACGTATTATAATAATAAACTTTTGGAAATATTAAGAGAAAGTGAGCCAATGGACTATAAAAATTACACGTGGGTGACAGACCTTTTTTTCAAAAGTTCCGATGCATATACAAAAGCAATTCTTCCGCACAAACTTTTGTAGAATTATATAAAATCACTTATTTCTGTTGAATTCTGAATTTTAGACGCTACATTTTTTATATGACCACAACTAAAATAAGAACTGAATGAAATGAAGTTGTACAATAAACTCCTACATTTTACAATCTGTCTATACAACTTGCCAAAAAATCAAATCATTTTAATCTTTCGTACAACCGATACGCAACTTCATACGACGACTCCACACACTTTGCAATCTTATACAAAAGTTGCTCATGTTGTACCAACAGTCGCAAGGTCTGTGGCTTGCTTAAGAGTGAATAAAAGTTTTAAGTGATTGATAAATACAAGTATGTATGTATGTTTGCACCATGTATGTGAAAAGTTGTGAAAGCATAATTCCAAGTTTATAAACAACAAATCGAAATTACTGCAACACAAATAGACTTGATTTATGGCCGTGAGTCAAAAAATTAACTCACCTACCCACATCTAATTAAGATATATGGAACTGCTACTTACAGAATCAACAACAAATCTCTTTAGCAATAGCATTCATTGTGCACTTAAATATTAAAAAAAAAACTATAAAAACTTAAATGAATTGTATGTAAATAAAATATTACCCACGTAGTACACACATTTTCAATTGCAAACACTAGAATATTTAGATTTTTTTTATGAAATCGAGACGATAAGTATACATATCTCCCACTATGATGTTAAAAATGTGTTGAAAAATATCATCATGACCTAGCCGACGATAAAATATCTAGAGCCAAATCTTGTTTACTATTTCAAATGAAATTGTATTTCGAATACTTAACAGCGCTGTATTTGAATGCATTAATAAAATACTGAAACGAATATGATCTAAACAATGGATGAACGAAAATAACAATAAAATGTAAGGACTGAGATCAGTGCAATATTTGTGGATAAACTGTAGATGGTATAGAACTTGTTCAGAGGCCAAAAAGGAGAATTTTCAATATTTTTTTGCTCAGAATTACACTTGTAGTAAATGAAAATTTACTGCGGCTTAGTCAACTTTCAACAAATTTCCTTTATTGCGATTGTAAATACATAATCGATTTTCGTCAAAAAATTTAATGGCAAAAGTATCCTTTTAAGTACTCTTTGAGTATTGGCCGTCAAAAAACTATGAATGTGTACAGCTAAAAATAGAAAAACACGCTGTTATGCAAATACACGCATTAAGTCTAGACCGAATGCGACTTGAAATAAAAAGTAAAATAACAAATAAGTATTCTAGTTTTACCCCCAACAGTAAAAACAGGGTATAATAAACATATAAGCAGCTCTCGCGTCATCGTAATTATTTCTTAAGTGCGGTCAGGCGTGTGTGTGTTGTTTGGCCTTCGAGAGTTAATCGTCTCGCTCGCACTGGTTGACTGATCTGCCACGGATAACCGAATATTCTTGCGGTTTTTTTTGTGAAATTTCGTTGACAACCACGTTGCTACTTCCTGTGTGAAGGCATAGGTCGGGTATAGTCAGTCACAAAAACATTTTTAAGAATACTGTTAATAACATAATGGACATGTGGTCTTAGTTACCCGTCCATTTTTCTGCAACCATATTCTACAAATTTACTTTGTAGAGTATAATAATATAATAAATAAATAAATATAAAAGCAATAGCACAACAGCATGTTCAGGGGGCAAATTACGGCATTTGATACGGTTCGAAATTTCAAAATGTTTCCATATAAACTATTGAAATATTTCGTAAGCATCCAAAAACTATATTTATAGGCTCCCAATTATCTTTTAAAATATTTGAGTAATCGGTTTTGTTCATTAAACTGTCAATAAATACCAAGCTTCCCACTCCGCTTCCCGCTTTACAGCCCCACACAATCACCGAAATCTCTCCATATTTTATGGCAGATATAATATTGTTTTGGTTTAATTCCTAAATTATGCTTCTCCAAATTTTAGAATTTTTTTTCTACCCAAAGACATCAAAATTGCTTTCTTCTGTAAAAATTACGAACGATTTTCTTGGTTTTAAAATTTTTTTTTAATTCTAGTCGTCCTCTTTCATTTTAGTGAGAGCTGTGTAGTTTTCTTCCTAGAACTTCTGTATATAATACTTGAAAGTAGCGCTCGGTGGAACATTTTGACACCAACTTTCAATCCAGATGATTCTCTACACTTCTGCTGATATTTGCGCTGCACTTCTAGCTGAAATTTATCTTAAATCGAGCATAAATCTTCCAACAGGACAAAAATCCTCTTCACACGGCCAAAATAGTTAAAGAATGGTTCTTGAATCACACACCAAAATAACTGGACTATCACCCACAATTGCCGGACTTCAACATAATTGAACATTTCTGAAAGAATTTCGGCAGACACTACAGAAAAAGAAACATAACCATCAAAAACCTTGTGAAAGAAATTTAGCGGGGAGAGTGGCCAAAAATGTTAATGGAAGTAATAAATAAATTTATGGAATTGATGCCTAGAAGGCTACAAGCAGTTCTAAAAGCAAATGGAAATCAAACAAAGTAGTAGCCATTATTTGTTTTTGCATATTGTAAGACTGTGAAATTTCTTTTGACGCATCAAAATTTTTTTTTTTTTTTTTTTTTTTTAAAGAGAAGTAACACTCAGGCAATTAATGCCTACTACTATTACTAGGTGTTACCTTCTTTAGGAAAGGGATAGTGATAGAGAAGACAGGTGGTGAAGGGAGAGATAGAGGAAAGCTTCATTCTTTTACAACTCTGCTTTTTGCACGTTTTTTTTTTTTTGATAATGCAGTGTTGCAGCGCCATCTGGTGTCAAATGAGGCGTATTAAGTTTTTGAAGCTGTGTTTTGTAGCCACTTTATTGATTATTTTACTTCGCCGATGATTTTGCTACACAACGAAGGAGGGCGCTCCGATGTTACATTAGGACTAGTATCTTCTGAAGTCGGTATAGTTAAGTGACCAGTGACTATGCCTTCATCACTTGAACTTTCCTACAACAACTGATACAAAAGGACACTAATGCACATCAGAAAAATGAGTGGTGTTGTTATTCAATGACTGTTGGATACAGGGATTGAACCCAGGACCTTCGATTTTGTAGTCAACGTGCTAACTACTTCAGCCAACGCCACCTTGCAGTGTTTTTGATTTTGTTTCAATTGTTGTTGTTGGTGTTAAGGAATTTTGAATTTTTATTCATTTATTTTAAGAGCATTCATTATATAATGTTTTGAAAATGACAAAAAAGTTTCAAAACTTTTATCTTTTAATACCGAAATAAAACGTTTGATATAAGAGAACCAGGTATACAGTATCTTTTGACCCTCACAGTGTCTAATACAATGGTCGGCCTATGCTCGAAACGAAGTAAATACCAGCACCAGAATATGTGTCTGCAACAGCATATCGAGCCATAATCGTCAAAAAAGCTTAACCGACGCAATTTTCGGCCAAATTTTTCTTTTTTACGAAAATCGATTATTTACGATCGCAAATAACCGATTTTAATAAAAAAAATGAAGCTCGAAAATAATGTCGCTTAAGTTTTTTTTGGCGGTTGTGGCACGATATTATTTACAAAAATTCTCTTGCATAATGTTGTTTAATTGGGTTTTCATCCATCCCATTTAAAGAAGATTTCCTATTGTCCAAAAAATATTGCGTAGGAATGGAAATGTAAAATTAACAAAGTACAATTAACTTTGCAATTTTCGTTACTTAGCCTGCTTTCACCGCACGCACTCTCTTTCTTAACCCTTAGCTGGCGTCGCACAGTGGCGTGAATTAAAAAAAAAGTGGTAAAAAGTCCGCAACTTTTGAACTAGTTAACCGATTTCGATGAAACCAACTGTTTTGGAAAGTAGAAGTGTTGAAATTTTTAGAAAGCATATTTTGAGGCACCCTGTTGTAAGACAGGGTAGCTCCAAACAGCCTCAAAGTGGGAAAGTGCGGGTATCGGAATTCTTTCGGAGCTTGTAACTTTTGTAAATAGGGACCGATTTCAATAATTTTTTCAGCGGGACAATCTACGTTAAGAAATAAAAATAAAACATGCTAAGAGTACCATTTTATCTCTTTAAGTTTCCAAGTTATTTGACTTGAAAAATTTATTTTTTAATTTTTGGCCCTGACTTTTTTTATTCGTTAGTACATAACTTCTTCATTACTTGGCAAAAATCAGTATCTTTTATTGTTTTTGAAAGAAAACTTCATTACAATTCATATAAAAAAAAAATTTTTTTATATCTCAAAAATTGTAGCAAGGAATAATTTTGCAATTTGGATTTTTAAAAATTATGAAAAAATTTGGTATATTTTGTGAAAAAAGTATTCTTAATTTTTTTGGAATATTTTAAAAAATTATTAAGTATTTGATAAACACTTTGATTGTTTCTGAGAAAGGAGACATTGAGAAAGGCTGTGAAATAAATTTTGGAGATTGTTGTTGGTGCACCCTACATTCAGCATTGGTCGAAAACTAGCAATTTTTTTTTCAAAAAAACCGATTTTCGGATGTGGCAAAAAAATTGCACGGTCGTTTTTGTAAATTTTTTGGTTTTTTATTATAAATAAATTTGTTATAAGTAACCTGTAAGAAACTCTTGACATCCTACACATAAATGTAGGCAGGAGAGGAGATTTTCTAAAAATTCTAAAATTTTTCTAACACAATTTTTCCCAATAAGAAAAAAGTATTATAAAATTATAAATTGGGAATCATTTTAATTTTTATCAATAGTATACATTTAGCTTTGCAAACTTAAAAAAAATTATTCTCCTACCTTCAATACTTTTTGAAATATTCGAAATCCAATTTTGATTAAAAATTTTAATTTTCTACATTTTTTATTTTTGTCTAAATTATTGATCTTATTTTCTTTACTGCAAATGTTTCTTAATTTTTTCTATGTTATTACAATAGTAGATACAATTGTCTATTCAACGGTATATAATATGTATTCCTTTGCCATTATATCAGTCTTAAAATGTATACACAAATATAACACCTCAGGTAACAATTTACGTGTTTTATCTGTTACTCAAACAAACCCACATTTTTTATGAACTCTTGAAGTATATTTATATACCTACAAGGACAAATAGATTGAGTTATTTATTTATTTAAAAAAATTAGTAGTTAATTTAACATTAGAACATTAAATTACGAACATTTTTTTATGTAGCTCCTTTTTAAACGCATCTAAATTGCCTAAGTTTTGAATATAATTTGACAGAGAATTCCAGAGACTTTTTGCCATGATATCAGATATTTGTTTGTGTGAATATAAATACTCATGTATCAAGATATATATGTACAATGTACATATCTATGAAAACTTACAACTAAATTTCTCGTTTTGATTCTGATAATTGTATTAAAAATATATTTAATAAGTTCAGTTTCATTTTCTTTATTACTCATATCTAAGTGCATGGATACATACATATGTTGTTTTTAATTTATATTTGGGTTTTACTTCAAGAATTTGCTTTAAAATAATCTGAGACATCATGGCCTAGCAAGCTATTAATTTCCTCTGCTTCGGGATCGTCCTTCTCGATTTCAATACTTATTTTTGGCAACCATTTCATTCTTATGCCTTGTAGGACTGGATCTGAAGACAATAGCAAATGATGCATTAAATCATTATTTTGAGCAACTCTAGAGCATTTACGTGTATTGAAAAGTCGATATTGCTTAACATCTCTATTTCTAGCTTCCTGTGCTTCTTCGGTTAGTTCCCCCAGAGGAAGAATGTTGTTTTCTATTATTTCTTTTGTATGTGCTAGCACTTTATGTACTGTTGGAGTTATTGATTTCCATGGATATAATTCATTTATTAGAATCAGGGTGTCTTTTGCATATTTTTCAAATTTGTCCTTATTAATTAACTTTTTGCTATTTATGACGGCCAGTATTATTTTGAAACGTCTTATGAGATTAAAGCTAATACCAGTTATAGAAGATGTGGTTTCAGGGTCATCAAAAAATCGCCTGGCAGTGTTGCCATTATTGGAGTTTCCATAGCCATATAAAGGTTTGTCAATGATTAAGCCACGTTTCATAAACTCATCTTGAATTCTTTTCTTTTCTTCCAACCGTATCTGTTTTAAAGCAGAATTATTCGCAACTGGAACGTTCTGAAGTTCTGGTACACTGCGATATTTATTGTCGTAAGATAGGTGTAAAATGTACTCCATGAATCGAATCCGAGCATGAAGTGGTGATATTCCAAGCTTAAGGGCATCTTCATTAGTTGGAGTATAATTCTCAATGTCCTTAAAATCGGAATTTTTCTTTCCGCATATATTACAAATCAAATAAGATTTTGTATCGGTTATTGCATTTGCAACTTTTCCATCTATCATTGTTAAATAAGGTCTAAAAGATACTGTTATTACTCGTCCTAATATATGAACGTCAATGGGTTCCATATTAGAAATTTCATGTTTTATACCATCAACCAGATTTTGAGTTGTTTCTTTGTTTTCCTTGATGTATTCAAAACGTATTGGTCGGCATAAAAACTTTGAGCCTGGAGTAGTATTTACCCACACATCTTTATATGCATTTTTACTTGTTGAAGGCATTTCATTATGTAGTCGAAGCCTTAATGGTACTAACGATGCCATTAAAACTTTGGAAAAGTCATTATCGTATTCACTGGGCTGTCTATATTCTGAAAATCCAGATGATCCATCACATCCCCATTTGTATATTAGTGTTAGTTCAGAATTATTACATGTATCTAAGTCTCTTTCGTCAAAAGTAGCGATGAGTCTTGATGCTGTATTATGAAGAAGGTCTGACAAACTAATGACTGCACTTCGGCTATCCACTGTTATCGGATGTGGCAAAATTTCCGATTTTCTTTTTAACAACAATGTACTTGATGGCAAAGGCCCACTTTTTTCTTTAAGCACCTTCCTTAAGATATCGTATTTATTTCTTGAAAGGCCCAAATTAAGAATGAGTGCTAGTCCATCTTCCACCGTAAAATGTTTACTATATTTTGGCGTTGGAATGCTTTCCACCATCCGTCTTAATCTTTTTGGAGACGCAACTGGTAGCACATCTACGATTTTGCCTGCTTCTTTAAGTTGAGTCTTCGCTAAAATCAATTTGAATGAATCTTTGATTTCATTTTCCGAATACGTATTTATCAAGTCTTGTTGTTTAATCCTTTTGCTCCTGCGTTGAACGTTATCGTAATCTTTATTTGGCCGACCAAACTTCTTTGGGTATATTTCCGTAGATAGTCCCATATCTAACCAATCCTGCTTTTTATTCTGAAATTTAGAAATTGATTTATTGCATTCACGTATCTTCTTTTCATATAATTTAAAAAAATTTTCAAGTTTTTTCGATAAATCGGTGTTTACAGATAAACCATATGTAGTAGATATTATGTACATCATTTGGTCTACCTTGTCCAACCGAGTACTACCATCAGTGAGGTTTTCCCACATTAATTTGCAGAGCGATTTATTTTTAATTGTTATTTCCATGATAGCTATAACTGAAATAATGACATTAAATGCATCGCAGCTTAAATAAATAGCTATTTTACAAGCTACGAATAAAAAACCGATACAAATATCAGGTAAAACCACACCCATATTGGAGATGTGCGCGCAGCTACCTTTGTCCTTGTGGGTATATAAATATACTGTGTGTATATAAATTCTTATATTTTATTGTATTTAAGTAAAGAAAGTATTTAATAACAGCTTCAAGAGTTCATAAAAAATGTGGGTTTGTTTGAGTAACAGATAAAACACGTAAATTGTTACCTGAGGTGTTATATTTGTGTATACATTTTAAGACTGATATAATGGCAAAGGAATACATATTATATACCGTTGAATAGACAATTGTATCTACTATTGTAATAACATAGAAAAAATTAAGAAACATTTGCAGTAAAGAAAATAAGATCAATAATTTAGACAAAAATAAAAAATGTAGAAAATTAAAATTTTTAATCAAAATTGGATTTCGAATATTTCAAAAAGTATTGAAGGTAGGAGAATAATTTTTTTTAAGTTTGCAAAGCTAAATGTATACTATTGATAAAAATTAAAATGATTCCCAATTTATAATTTTATAATACTTTTTTCTTATTGGGAAAAATTGTGTTAGAAAAATTTTAGAATTTTTAGAAAATCTCCTCTCCTGCCTACATTTATGTGTAGGATGTCAAGAGTTTCTTACAGGTTACTTATAACAAATTTATTTATAATAAAAAACCAAAAAATTTACAAAAACGACCGTGCAATTTTTTTGCCACATCCGAAAATCGGTTTTTTTGAAAAAAAAATTGCTAGTTTTCGACCAATGCTGAATGTAGGGTGCACCAACAACAATCTCCAAAATTTATTTCACAGCCTTTCTCAATGTCTCCTTTCTCAGAAACAATCAAAGTGTTTATCAAATACTTAATAATTTTTTAAAATATTCCAAAAAAATTAAGAATACTTTTTTCACAAAATATACCAAATTTTTTCATAATTTTTAAAAATCCAAATTGCAAAATTATTCCTTGCTACAATTTTTGAGATATAAAAAAATTTTTTTTTTTATATGAATTGTAATAAAGTTTTCTTTCAAAAACAATAAAAGATACTGATTTTTGCCAAGTAATGAAGAAGTTATGTACTAACGAATAAAAAAAGTCAGGGCCAAAAATTAAAAAATAAATTTTTCAAGTCAAATAACTTGGAAACTTAAAGAGATAAAATGGTACTCTTAGCATGTTTTATTTTTATTTCTTAACGTAGATTGTCCCGCTGAAAAAATTATTGAAATCGGTCCCTATTTACAAAAGTTACAAGCTCCGAAAGAATTCCGATACCCGCACTTTCCCACTTTGAGGCTGTTTGGAGCTACCCTGTCTTACAACAGGGTGCCTCAAAATATGCTTTCTAAAAATTTCAACACTTCTACTTTCCAAAACAGTTGGTTTCATCGAAATCGGTTAACTAGTTCAAAAGTTGCGGACTTTTTACCACTTTTTTTTTAATTCACGCCACTGTGCGTCGCTATTTTTAGGTATGGGGGTTCAAATTGAACCCAAAATGTTGAAAAAATTCAATAATTACAGTTGTGAACAAAATTTAATACCAACGCAAATTTCTTTGTATTTAAAAATTGTAATTAAAAACTAAATTGTAAAATATAACTATAATTTTTAATTCATCATTATATGTACGTATACATTACATAACATTTTCATGTACAGTCGACCCTCAATAATTTTAAATTCAAGAGACCAGATAAAAATTCAAATAATAGCAAGTTCATATTAACAAGAGTTGGTTTTTGAACTCATTTTGATTAAAAGAACAATAAACATTTGAAATAAGGCCCAATAATATAAGCTTACTGATGTCCAGTGTGCGAAATACTTGTAAAACATTTTTTTGGCATCGAAAGTCCTAGTTTACACTATACAAGTCTTATATCCATATAAAAATATTTTATTTAACTAAATCTAAAGTATTTTTAGTGCTTATTTTTGAAGTCGTTTTAAAGTTAAATTTTTTAATTTTTAGTGCCATGTTTATATTTTTAGGGACGTGTCCACGCCCAATCTAGCCAGTATTAGTGCCCGCCCACTTTTTACATTCAATACCGCGTTACTTTCAGAGCTGAAGATGTGTACCAAGTTTCGTAAAATTTGGTCAGGTAGAAGTACGTGAAATATAATATTAATCTTTAATGAGCATGGCTCCGCCCATTTCTAGCCTTTCATGGACGTAGCCCCACCCACTTTTTTGAACACAAGATTAAGGGTTTTTCAGAGCTCAAGGTGTGCACCAAGTTTCGTAAAAATCGATAGAGTATAAGCGCGTGATATATGTATATGTAAAATTAAATTTTCATAGGCGTGGCCCCACCCACTTTTTGAATGCGAGATTGTGTATTTTTAACAGCGCAATATGTGTGCCAAGTTTTGTAAAAATTAATTCAGTAAAAGCGTTTGAAATAATATATTAAAATTTAATAGGTACGGCCCGCCCACATTTTTTTAATGCAATATTGTATCTTTTAAGAGTTTAAGATGTGTGCCAAGATTCGTAGAAAATTTTCAAGTATATACAAGCACGTGAAATATAATATGAAAATGTTATAGGCGTGGCTCCGCCCACTTAATTGGATGCGAGATTATGTTATTTTTCAGCTCAGGGGTGTGCCAAGTTTCGCAAAAATCGCTCAAATAGAAGCATGTGAAGTATAATATTAAGTTTGATTGGGCGTGGCTCCGCCCAGTTTTGCAACTTCGAGATTGTGTCCTTACGAGAGCCCAATGTGTTGTATGAATTTGGTAGCACTGGAATTAGAGAAATTTCATAAAATCAAATTAAAAACTTCGTGGTCGTGTTCCCGCCCCTTTTTTTACAATGGGACCAAGTGGAAGCTATAACTTTCTCAGAAAAAAAAGGATTTTTACAATCGGTCTTAAATGTACCTGCTATGAAAAAACAAAAAATACAGTCGGTTAAAAGTATACCTGTGGTCGGGGTCATATTGAACCCACGACTCCATTTAATATACCGAACTGTATAAATATTTCAACTCAAACGCAGTTCCAATTAAAGAAAATTTCTGCTTTTCTTACTTCAAAGAAATGTTTTTCGCTTTTATTTTATTGTTATTTTTCTCTTTGCGATACAAAAATGAAATGAAATATTGATCACGTACAATTTTGTGATTGTATGTAATTTTTCGTCTAATACGTTTACAAACAGAAATGTGCAAAATTTATATTAAAGTGCGCAAAGTTAGACAAAGGAATAACGATATCTAAAGTATGACAAAATTTATTCAAATAAAATTTATTAATTAAAAAAAAAATAATGATAAAAAATAAATGTACATACATATACATACATATCGAGCCCTATTTTCGATTTTATCGTAAGCAACATGTTATCGAAATTATATACATATTTTATTGAAATTAAAATTTTATGGGCCTACCAATAGTTAAGAATTATAAAAATGCCAAAATTGTTGATAAGTTTTAAGATACAATTTTATCGTAAGCGTAAACTTATTTTTGTCGCTTACGATTAAATCGAAAATAAGGCTCGATATATCGTTACCTTAATATAAAAAGTCTATAGCTCATTATTTGTTTCAAAAAAATCGATTTCCAAAAAAAAAAAGTTATGAGTTAGGGCCTTTCTATATTAAGGTAACGATATGTATATGAAATACTTTGAGTAGAATTAAATTGTGAAAAAAGAACTTAAATTGTTAAATTCATTTGATGCCATAAAACTCCGCTTAATACAAGGAAATGTAAATTTTACTTTATGTATCGTTTATAAACTTTTGTTAGTTGTTTGTCCACTATCATCAAAAACCAATTAAAATAATCGTGCCAAGTAATTATCGCTGCTATCGTCAGGGTGAACTTTCCGAACTTTAGCTGGCGGTCCAAGTGAATTCGACGATGAAGGAACTGAATCTTCACTTTGCTCTAAAGATTTTTTAGTTTCCATTAGACTTGTAAAGGAGTATTTTTGTCTGAGTGCATCTTCAAAACACCAGTACCTCTGCGCCATGTTAAGCACAATTCCGGCTTGTTCCAGAAAGTCCGTCCCGAGTAATATTCTGCTATTATTGGCATTTGGCATATATATCAGCTTTATTTGGCTGAGTCTATTGCCGAGGAAAATATCACAGACAGTGGTCATAATACTGCTGGTGTTGAATGAACCGTCTGCCAGCACAATATCAGCCTTCACATCCTCAAATACACAACTATTGTTGAAAAGTATTTGCTTTAACTGCAAGTTGGCAACACTTGTCTTTGCACCAGTATCAAACACTGCTTCTGTTTCAATACCAAAAAATTTTACGTTCGTTGTTGGCAAAGAATGTCCGATAACGTTGGACATAATGGAGTTGCAGACTAAATAGTTTGGGCTGACCGCTATTGCTGATTGTCCATTGCAAGAAAGACAATTCGATCTATATACATTCGGAGCACTGCACCCAAAGCAAAATAAATAAGTCTTGGTCGTTGGTTTTATGTGTTTTGACTGTGGATCATGACCTATAGGTGAATTTAGATTTGGTTCGCTTTGTTTCTTTTTCATGCAACCTTCTACTGTGTGACCTCTGCATCGGCAAAAACTACAGCGGGTTCTGCGCTCTACTTCTCTGTTTTCTTCAGTAATCACTGGTATGCCGCGTACTATATCCAACTCAGCTTCACGACTGGCAGATATTAAGTCTTCAAAAGAATTAATAATTTCACGGCGTACACGATCCCTTATGCTAATACTGAGCAGGCTGTATGCAATATCTAACTGCGAGATTTCAGGCAAAGGCATTGCAAGTTGAGATAATAGAATTCTCTTTTTACATATGAAGCTATCGGTTGGTTCACATTTTTGTTGTTTACTCCCAAAAATATTAAAGAAAATGAGCCAGTCTGGTTTAGGAGGTGTAAATTCAATCCGAAGAAGGTCGATAGCCTGCTCAAACGTGTATACACTGTCTTTCACACCAATCCACCATGGAATTGCGTGATCCTCAAATAATAGTGGCAATTCACGCAAAGCGTCAGAATCAGAAACCGCGTGATTGTCTTTGAAAGCAGTCATTACTGACAAAAATTCTTCCACAACAGCTGCATCTTTTTGTCCTTTAAAACGTGCGGTGCATTGCGTGAAAATTCCATATCTACTAGTATTGGCAATCATTTGATATAACTGGCCCAGACTAACAATATTCTGTGATAACTGGTTCGTAGGCAAATGTGTGATGTCTTCGTTTATGAATAGACTATTAACCAGTTGTGTGTTATAAACTGCAAGCCGGAAATTTTTAGTTGTTTGATAATTAGTTACCCGCAGCTTTTAACTTAAAAATTAAGTACGTAATTAGCTAATTTTTATTTAAAATTAAGTTTTATTTAAATACGATTTAATTTTTTCAGTGGTTAATTAAAGTTCTTATTAAATTGCGTTGAAAGTACGGCAGCCTTGCAAAATTTCCAAAGAACAGCTGTTTAGCATAAACAAAAAGTTAGGTTATAAATAAGTAGAAAATTAAAATTGCATAAAAACTCATTTTATGAAATCAAACGAACAGCATAATGCATTTTTCTATTACTTTATTCCATGATATGAAACTTTGTATTGTATATGTTATATATTTATAAAATTTAAACGAAATTCTTTTTAACCCGACCACATGATGTTTGCAACCCGACCACATAATGTCATGTGTATGTTTTCAATAAACAAATACACGCATAAAAACATATGGTACGTTCATAAAACTTAGATCGAATTTAAAATTTACACAAGGTTGGGTATTTAATTGTTATTTAAATATGCACTCAAAAACACAATTTCGTATTTAAGTAGAACTTAAAAATAATTACCTACAATTTGATTTCAAAGTGAAAAATTAGCCATTAGTCTTATTTTTAAGTTAATGAAACAAAAACTCTAACTTACAACAAATACTTACATACATATGAATGAAAAAAAAGCATACAAAACACACTGTTTTTATATCACTTCAAAAATCACAACCCGTCCGGCAAATTAATACTAAACAAGGCTGTTACTCGTTTGAAGAGAGAGAACAGAATGAATTAGTTCAGAATGTTGGTGAAGTTTTTATATACATTTGCATATATGTACGTGTTTACATGCCTGCATACATATTTGCTACACATAAAGAAACCAGCGTTACCGTTGAAAATTTTCAAAAAGGGGCACAAAAAGGGGATTTTCAAAAAAATAGTGGCACAAAAAGCGGATTTCAAAGAAAAAAAGAGGCAACTTCAAAATCTAGAAAAATTAAAGAAACAAGCATATTTATTAAGTTATTTTTATTTAAAACAAACAACAAACAACAATTTCTCATGTATAAGAAGTACAAAAACATTAATTTTATGAGAACTTACATACTACGTTTATAAGCACTTCTTATTTGCAAGTAAAAATTATAACTTAGTAATTCACGAGAACAGTTACTTATTGCTGGGGATGCGATGTATGTATACAGAAAAAGAAATTATTAGTTTTATAATTGCTTATTTGACTCACAGTCTTCATATATACTTCTATTTGTAAATAAGACCAGTATAAACGTAGTATAGATAGCTATTATACAAAAAAGATCATAAAATCTATGTTAATAATAAAAGAGTTGTCAAATTGCTGCATTTGATATCAATCGAAATTCCAACAGAAAATAAATGGAAATTTCGTTCGATATCGAATGCAGTAATTGGCCCCAGTTCTTAAGATATACAAAAAATTTAAGAATACATAAAAACATTTTTGGGACATGGTTCATATCACTTATTTACTTAAAAACCAGCTTAATGCAACCATATAAAGTTTCGATAAAAATTTGAAAATTCGATTCTGAAGAGGATAATATTATTCTTTTTAGGTATTATGCATAGTTATTAAATACCTTAAATACACTTTCTATTGAAATAGTACATTTGTATTTATTAATAAGTTTTTTAATTGGAATCCATTCTTCCAAATCGTTTTGAAATAAATTTAAAGCAGACAGCATGGACTGACAAGTGTCTACTTTTAGTCTATTTGATATTTTTTTCGTAATACGAGTACTAATTTATGATTTATGTGTTTTTTTTTAAATTTCACTTTATATAGATAAAAAAATAAGGTGTAACTCGTAGACTTTGCAACTGGCGAATCTGGATATATTTTTGCATTTAATTTTTTCCAATTTGTCCATTTGCTTGAACGGGTTCATCTTATCATCTTTAAAACAAGCCTCATTTCAGCAATATCAACTTTCTTTCGAAAATCTGTATTTTTTGTGGTAAAAGTTCGAATATTTTTACATCATTTGGTTTTTTGGAATTGGCCACGTGTGTGGCTGTTTTAACATGACATTCATTCGGCAGATGAGCAACTGAATGTAGAAAACACAAATAGGTTTTTTGGTATCTGCATCCATCTGAACCCACTTATGCCGTCTCTCCTAATCATTGGAATACTCTCGTGTTGCTTTTTTCTTTTTTACTGGTTTTTTTAAAGTTAATAGGCACACATGATTAACTAATTTCATGGGAACTTAAATCAAAAGCATTACTTGATGATAGCAATTCAGTGTGGTATTTTCATACAATATTATTTCCCTTAGCATAAAGTTTTTCACCTTTTAAAATTATGTGCTTTTATCAAATTTGGCTTTCAAATCAAATTTGGCTGCGGAAAATACAGTAAGAATTATCTATGAATGAGTGTATGTAATTTCATATTTAAAACTCTTAAACAAATGAAAAAATTCATACCAAGGCCTTTTAACACCATATACTCAGAAAATAATATTGCGCCATACTGTCAATTTCCCAAAAAAATTGTATTTTTTCATATATACACATAGAAAATAAAATCTTTTTGTCGAATGTGGTAGAATCTGTACAAATTTGCGTACATTTATTGTAAAAATAAAAATTAAAGTTGACTTTGAATAAAAAGGGGCACAAAATAATGCAAATGATACTAAAAGGGGATTTAAAACTAAGGGGCATAAAAAGTGGCAAGGCATTCGAAAAAGGGGCAAAATGCGACTTTAGTCGCACAGCGGTAACGCTGAAAGAAACACATTAAGCACCCCACAGACGAAGGAACATTAGTAGAAAGAAAGGTAATATTCCACTCAAGAAGTGAAAATGATATGATAACAGCCAGTGCCCATGTTCTGTAGCAGCGAAAATACAATCGTCGGCTATACCAAATAATGTATAGTGCTATTTTGATGATTGTTGTTTACAAAATTGTTGAAAAAAAATTCATAGTTTTTTTGCATTATTATTCATTCTGAACAAATTTTTTTTTTGGTTAAAATTCTGTCTCACCCCGTTTTTATTTGTGAGTATATTTGACAGTACAAAGCGGAAACTTTTCTCACGAAAATTTTACAGACACACTTTTTCTGTAGAATGTCGAGTAATTTTCTTACGTGACAGCTTTTACTCGCCAAAAAAAGTTACAGACACAGTTTAGTGAGAAAAACAGCTGTTTGTTTCAATTTGTGGAATTTTTGTTTCATTGCACACATTTCCATCAAAAATTTTCTCGAAGCGGGAGTTACAGAACATGGGCATAGGGAAGGTAAATGACTTCTTGGATTTTCTACCAACTGTGAAAACAAAATGTACTTTTTGGACCATGACGGTACCATTTTTTTTAAATATTTATTAATAAGAACGGAAACGTAAAAAAATTTGTAAAAATTCAGAAGTAAACAATAAAAAAACAGAAACTTAACAAAAATGTGTATAAAAATTCAGTATAAAAAATATAACATTAAAAATATTAAATATTACATTCATAAGGGTACATTCATAGATTAGACTTGTTAGAGATCGGTTCTTTTACAAAATTTTACTTATTAACAGGCCTGTTATTTTTTTGCACTATAAAATCTAAGTTATGCATATAAAAAATGCGCGATAAAACCTAAAACACACTATTGAAGTAAAGGAGCGATATGTAGTTAGCAAAAATAAGTATAACCACAGCCAAGGCGAGTTCATGTACGAGGTGCTGTCAAGTTAACAGGTACAGTTAAAGTACTGTACAAATTTTTTTGTTGCAGACTTGACACCAACTGGTACATGAATTTGCCTTGATAACAGCATTGCAACAAAAAGGGAGAAGCTGTCCGTCTAAAATAAAACACACACAAAAAAAATTTGGATACGTTTTATAGTTTCTATAAAAAATTTAGCAAAATTATGGGATATAAAATGAGATTGCTATCAAAGTGGCATTATCAGCGCAGCCAATTTCACCCCATACGTCAAAATCAATGTAAAATAGCATAGAATCTTAAACCGAACTGTCAACATACAAATAAAAATAATCTTACAACAAATTTGTATGTAATGAAAAGGCCATATACTTTGACTGCTACAAAAAAAGTACACAATCAACAGCACTTGAAAAATTAAGAAAACAATAAGTATATATACAGTGAAACTTCGATATACCAAATTTCAAGGGGATCCGAAAATACTTTGTTATAGCCATTGATTCGCTATTCAAATTCTATTTAGCATGAGAATGCTAATAAAAGCTTAAATTTCATGAGGTAAATAAAAAATAAAACAGCACACCTTTTAAGAAATCGTTCTTTTAATAACGGGACTTTGCCATTTTGCTATACGTATGTACATAATTTTATTCTTACTTCGCTGTATAGAGGCTTTTATACGAGTACTTCGTTGTATAGAGGCTTTAAAAATGCGCTTGTAAATACATTTAGACTTCGCTGTTTTTATAAAGGGACTTTACCATTTAGGATTTATTCTGATTTCATTATATTGAGTAATTTGAATGCATATTTCGCTATATAGACGGTTTTTTGCTCAGGATTTGTTCGTTATAGCTTAGTGTATTTTTGTATGAAAAACTTTGCAATAAAGAGGTTTTCTCAAGGGACTCAATAAAACATACGTTATATTTTTTCTTTATAACGTAGTTCGTTATAA
Source organism: Tachina lurida (assembly GCA_944452675.1). Taxonomy (NCBI): domain Eukaryota; kingdom Metazoa; phylum Arthropoda; class Insecta; order Diptera; family Tachinidae; genus Tachina; species Tachina lurida. The sequence continues at coordinate 35,228,219 of OX101754.1, read as the reverse complement.
CGAAGTTTCACTGTACCTAAAAAATAATGAAATAGCGTCTATTTTTTAGTAGTGCTTTATTCGATAAACACACTAGAGTTCGACCGATTAATCGGCTTCGGCCTCGGCCTTCGGCCAAAAATTGATAATCGGCCAACATTCGGCCTATGGCAAAAATCGGCCGATTAGCCGAAGCCGAATATTTTTCATTCCAAGCTTGAAAAATAACATTATTTTTGGTCGTTGCTCGCCGACAGTTTCTATTGTGTTTAACGTTTTGAAAGGGTTGCTTTGAAATACAACCCTGTTGCTTTCTATTTTCTTTTACTTGGACGTTCTTGTGAGTGATCATATGAAAAAGCAATCTAGAAATTGCAAAATAGTTTTATTTTTCTTGTTATGTATCCAATAGATATTACAGCTATTTCAGTGATCTCAAAAAAGCAAACTTTTTTCTTAATTCATATAAAACAAGTATCATTTTTAAAATTTAAAACATTCGGCTTCGGCTTCTGTTTTGGCCGAAGTTTAGGATTTTAGCCGAAGTTCGGCTTCGGCCAAAAAAAACGCCTCCGGTCGATCTCTAAAACACACAGAACTGATGTTTCGTTTTTGGTTCAATCGTCTGTATTAAAAAAGCAAACATTAGTAAAAGCACAAGTTTCTAAGCATGTCCCTTCGTCTGTGAGCATCAATAAAAATTTGTGAAGAACAAAACAAAAGATGAGAGCAGAGTTACCGTTGGAAATTTTAAGAAAGTGGCACAAAAAGTCGTTAAAGAATATAAAAACACAAAAAATCTTGTTGGAGCAAACAAAGTCACACAACTCTTATTATTATCTTATCATTTATTACTTTACATTTTTTTTTATATTTTTGATAAACTGTTCAATGCAGAACAAAAATATATGCGCATTTCCACCGAAAGGTTCACCGACATCAACATATTAAAAATTCTTAAAAACACTTTACTTTATTATACTTTCATATACAAACAATCAAATTTAACTTATGTAAAAAGTTGTTATATCCACACATGTCCTATTTCGATATTTTCGAGGGCAGTCACAAAGGTAAATTTTTTTCATTTGGATATGTCTTTTTTATATAATGTTGGCCATGTGCGACACCGCAGGTGTAAAATTAAAGCAAATACATAAAAAGAATTGTATATACATTTAAATTACGAAAAAAAAATAAGAGAGTTGAAAACGAAGGAGAGAAAAATTTCAGGAAAATAAAATATTATTACAAAGCCAAAAAATTAAAAAACAAGGGAAGAATGCGGAATGCTAGGAAAAAGTGAAAAGTTTGGCTGAAGAAACAAATTGATTTTTTTTTTCTTCACACAAACTTTTAGTCCTACTTTACACTCAGCAAGTCTTTTTGCTAAGCTGATTAGTTTTTTTAGGAGAGAGACGAGGGGAAAAAACGTTTATGTTGCCCTCGTCTCCCTCTTCGAACAAGCTAATCAGCTTAGCAATAAGACTTGCTTAGTGTAAATTAGGACTTATCGAAGAGAAAATAGGGAATGGCCGCATCAGTAAGAGACAAAGTCGGCAGGAGCCGACTTTCTGCAAATTTTTTTACTACGCTTGTTTATTTATAATTTATAGAGAACATATCATAGGCAAATGGATTGTTGAATTGAATTTAAAAAATATATGAATCATTTTCGTGACACTTTAGTGCACAACATTTTAAAAGTAGTCATATTAAAAACTGCTTCAGGTTTCCCTGAAATGATCATTATAATCGTTGACCGTTCTTTTTCTTACATGTGAATGCTTTGGTTTCTTCCAATTAACTTTAAAACGAAAAATTGCGCAAAAAGAAACTTGGCACTAATTAAAGCGATAACTTAAAGCTATAAGTTACTATTATCCATTTTATTTTGACTTTTTCACTTTAAATGTGTAGAATGGTGATATTTTACATCATGGAAACATCCATATATTTTTTTCAGCCACTCTGCATGTGTTGGGCCAAACTGAGAACGATTTAATTTTGGATTTTTACATCTCTTATTAAAATAAGGATAACAAAATCATTATGCAATGGGATTTCGTTGGATTATTCGAAGTCAGTTTATAATTCATTAACCGACCGCATGTTATAAAATTAAAATTACAGAAGACACTCTAAAGAAGTCATGAATATGTCTAGAGAAAGTGTATATTTGGCATTCTAAGTAATATTTTCCTCTAGGAAATATGGTAAAAAGTTACACCAAAATTAGTTCAAAAATTTCTTTAACAAGATCGACTTTTTAAAAATCTTGATGAGCATTTTTTAAGGCTATAAAGAAATAACAAGTTTTTGTATGACTGGAGTTGGAGCTTCTCCTTGCGTTTCTGCTAATTATCGGCAATGACGACTTCCAATTTTTTTACTGGGTCAATATTAATGGTTCTCATCATAAAATCGTATATTTATAATTTAATTATAATTAAAATTAGTTTAATGGTGTAAAAAAGTTTAGTTTTATCGCTTAAGTTGCTTCGCTATTGAAGCTAACTCTTTTTTTATATTTTTGTGATGTTCATTAAATATCACGGATCATAAAGGTTATAATTTTTATTTTAAAAATTACTTTTTAATAATTATTCTTTATTCCGCAAGAAAATAATAAATATTTCTTGATTTTTATTTATTCGTCAGAAAATAACAGTTATTTCTTCATTTTTCTTTATTCCTCACAAAATAAGTTACTTTTTGATTTTTATTTTTCAAAATTAGATCATTTTTAGAAAAAAGACACTAACCGTTAAAGAAGCGGCAAATTGGGAGTTTTTTTTCGCGAACGGTAACTCTGAAAGAGAATATTTTCCATAAAAACGAAAAGAGAGTGTGGCAACAGGGATGGAAAGTAAATTATGTTTGGCCTCCAAATAAAATTTCTTGACATTACTACACTTATCCCTCGATTTACACGATACTGTTTTTACACGATTTCACTTTTACACAATTATTTTTGTTTTCGTGTAAATTGAGAGATTTATTAAAATACCTTGATTTACACGATTCTTTATGTGTTTTATTGAAAGTTTTTGAATATTTTATGAATGACAATAATTTTGTTTTTATGAATAGCATTTATTTTGTTTAATGAATAAAGGTTTATTTTTATGTGTTTTGAGTAAACGCTTCTGATATTTTAAAAAGTAAGGGCCTGTTTCACTGAATTTCGCATTTAGTCAGATTCGATCGAAAATTTATATTAAAAACAAAACCAAAAAACTGAAATTTGTTTTTGTTTCCAATATTAATATTCGATCGAATCTATCGTTCGCATTTAGAGAAACAGGGGGTAAGTTGAAATGCATATATAATTTCTTAATAAAATCAATTTTTAAGCGATTCTGCCTTTATTTTCGATTTACACAATTTTTCATAAAAAAATTTAAAATTTCGATTTACACGACTTTCTCAGGAACGTATCTATTGTATAAATCGAGGGATAGGTGTATTATAATTTCTTTATTAATACAACAAATTAAATAAAGTTAAATAAAGTACAGTAGACAGCAAAAGTAGGGACACACCACCACATAATTTAAACTTGTATCTTCGATTTTTCTTCTTATTTCCAAAATGAAAAAAAAACGACTAGAAACGCAAGAGCAAAGCATAATTAATAAATTGCTTAAATAAATAATGAGCTTAATTTCATTAATGTAGAATTATAAAAAAAAAAATTAGAGAAACATCGCGAGCTCGAGCCGCAAAACTAACGACACAAATTAAAAAAATTATGCAAAATATTATATTTTATCTACTTATATAAAACACTCATTTGGTCACTCATTGAATATTTTTTGTCTCCCATACACACATATCGTCACCTTAAATGAAAACGGACGTAACTACACTTTTATATTTTTTATAGGAGAAACAACGTTACAAAATCAACGTTACAAAATCAATAATAATAAAGTATTGTTGAAATTGTTCTTCAAAATTTACTTTTTAGTATGGATACTTATATTTACTTGACCATTTATTTCCTTTTAAGGGTTCCCTATTGTTTTCGCTACGCTGTCCGTCTGTCCGGCACAGGGTATTTTCTCGAGAACCGTAAGCGCTACGGAACTGAAATTTGGACAGAGTGTGTAGACCCTTGGCCGCTACAACAACAAATACATGAGAGTTGGAAATTAAAGGGTGTGCCAAAACGAGCAACGAAAAGTGTTAAAATCCCATGTAATATACATACAATTGTATGTATATTCACTTGAAATTTGTAAAGTTAGTGTATTTTATTATAGACTACAAACACTAAAATTTAAAAAATTTTAATTAAAGGGTGTACCATCAGTTATTGTAATTTTGACTATGTAATTTTAATAACTTACTGTATCTTGGAAACCGTAAGAGCAAACTTCTTGAAATTTTCAAAAACGTTAAAACAAATAAATCCCAAAATTGTAAAATCGCCAAACCGAAAAAAAATCGCCAAAACAAAAAAAAATCGCCAAAAACGAAAAAGGCACCAAATTAAAAAAAAATTCTAAAACGAAAATAAATCGCGAAAAACCGGAAAAATCGCCAAAAAGAAAAAATCTCCAAAATGAAAAAAATCGCCAAAATGAAAAATCGCCAAAATGAAAAAAATCGCCAAAATTAAAAAATCGCCAATATGAAAAAAATCGCCAAAACAAAAAAAAACGCCAAAACGAAAAAAAGCACCAGATTAAAAAAAAAAATTCTAAAACGAAAATAAATCGTGAAAAATCGCCAAAACGAAAAAATCGCCAAATTGAAAAATAAATCGCCAAAACGAGAAAAAAGCGAAAAATAAACAAAAAAAAAATTATTTCAGCTGATAAAAAGTAAAAAAAAACACTATATTAAAAAAATGCGCAAAGCCCACCGTACGGAACCCTTCGTGCGCGAGTCAAATTCGCACTTTACTGAATTTATTATATACATATATTTAAGCTTTTATGTTAGTTACGTTCTTTGCAATAAAACTATATGTATTCGTAAGTACGTCCGTTTGAATTTCTTTAATATAGTCGTAATGTTTGGTGCAAACAACTTTTAACAGCTTAAACACGAAAACAGAGAATATCATCAGGACGATTGGCATTGACCTGATAAGTAGGCATTGACCCTACTAATCTGACAGTGATATTGCGCGGCAGTCATATTCATCCACCCGAATTAAATACCACACATTTCTCTTACACTACACGCTATCTTTAGGGAAAATGGTAAAGCATAAGTTTTGAGGAAAAAATAAAAACAGCATTTTCTCTATCCACAAGGGGCCAAACATTGTGCACACACGCTTTCAAATGATTTGAAAAATTAATAATTAATTTCACTACTTTTTTAAAATAATATATTCTCTATTTAATTTATTGCATTACTAGCAAACCTGCACAAGAAGGAAGAAGCAAAAAACGAATCAAACTAACGGCCAAAATGCTGCTTAAAATCTTAAATATTTTACGAAGAATTGATTCTTTAAGTACTTTTTACAAATTTCACTCAATAATTGTTCAATTGTTTTATTAAACTCGTGAACGTAAAAGCTGTTTTTCTTTTTAATATTTTTACAAAACATTTGCCAAAAAGTTTGCGTCAACAATATAAATTTCTCGTTTTTTTTATGGACTAAAATTAATAATTTAAGTCTGACAGAGGATATATGTATTAAACACCTTGCACTTAGCAGATTTGATAAGAAATAATTGGGCAAAAAATGAAAAATAAAATATATTTGATTTAAGTCTAATAGGTATGCAAAGGGTGATTTTTTTAGCAACTTTCTTTTTGGCAACACTGTTTTTGGCAGCTCAGCTGTTTTCCTGTAACATGTGCGAAAAAAGGAAAATACCGCAGCTGTATCCAGGGTGACCGATGACATTTTTCAAAAAGTTGCACCAAATAGGGGATTTAAAAAAAAGTGGGCAAAATTAAAAAAAACGAGAAAACTACATTAAACTTTTTATTTTTAATGTATTTTTATATAATTCACTCTAAAAAAGGGAGAAAAAAAGTGGCAAGGCAATCGAAAAAGTGTCAATTTGCCACTTTAGTCGGTCAAACGGTCACGCTGGCTGTATACCAGTGCTGTTGATGGCCGTGAATTATCGTTCAAGAACGTTGCTGTGAATGGCGAGGGATACTGTGTGATAATTACAAATTTTGTTTTGCCCAAAATGGAAGTGCTGAACTTGGCTGACATGTGGTTTCAGCAAGAGGGTGCTACAGGCCAAACACCACGCGAAGCAATGGCCCATGAGATACCGGGCGATATGTTGGAGAGAGTATACCAAAATTAGACGGAGCATATGAACTATTTGAGGCGTATACGCGGCCAAAATTTACGTAGTCATCTTTAAACATTGAATTATACGAGGGCGGTTCGGAAACTTCTTAGCCTAGCACAAAAAGCGCGGTAGAAACAGAAAAAAGTTAAGTGTTTTGGAAACTTCCATCTCTGCTATGAACACATGTTAAATTTTGTTTCGATCTGGCAACTCCTTCATATAGAAACAGGTGTTCACAAAAGACGCATTCGCGATTTTTTAACAATGGAAAAATTTGAAATGCGTGGTGTCATTAAATATTTACATAAAAAAGGTTTATCGGGACAAGAAATTCATAATATGGTGAATGTGTTAGGTGAAAGTGCTCCTTCATATGCAACAGTAAAAAATTGGGTTGCTGAATTTAAACGTGGTCGTACAAGCATTGAAGATGAACCACGTAGTGGACGTCCAAAAACAGCAACAACAACAGAAATTGTAGCCAAAGTGCATGATATGGTATTAAATGATCGACGAATAAAAGTGCGTGAAATTGCTAATATCATGGGCATCTCAAATGATCGAATCCATTTAATTTTGCATGAAGAACTACAGATGAAAAAGCTTTCTGCAAGATGGGTGCCGCATTTGTTAACAGTCGACCAAAAACGCATAAGAATGAACATTTCTCAACCTTGTTTGGATCGTTTTAAGCGAAATAAAATGGATTTTAAGCGTCGTTTCATAACTGTTGATGAGACATGGATCCACCACTATACTCCAGAGACAAAAGAACAATCCAAACAATGGACTGAAGCTGGAGGAAGTGCCCCAAAGAAGGCAAAAACAATTCAATCGGCTGGTAAGGTTATGGCAACGGTTTTTTGGGACTTCAAAGGTATTTTATTGATTAACTATCTGCAAAAGGGTAAAACAATAAATTCAGAGTACTATTGTAACCTTTTGGATCAATTAAATGTACAAATTCGAGAAAAACGTCCTGGCTTACAACACAAAAAAATAATTTTTCATCAAGACAACGCACCAGCGCACAAGAGTGTTTTAACAATGGCTAAAATCAACGAATTAAAGTACGAGTTGCTTGACCACCCACCTTATTCTCCTGATTTGGCTCCCAGTGACTTTTACCTGTTGCCAAATCTAAAAAAATTCCTTGCTGGCAAGCGTTTTACCTCAAATGAAGATGCAATTACAGTTGTAAACCACTATTTTGAAGACCTTGAGGAAAACTATTTTAATCAAGGGATAGAATTGCTAGAAAAGCGTTGGACTAAGTGTATTGAAGTTTCAGGAGATTATATTGAAAAATAAAAATATTTTTGAAAAACTAACTATTCTCTTTCATTCATAGGCTAAGAAGTTTCCGAACCACCCTCGTATGTATCGTTCTATCCACTCAAATAAAGATATCAGACATTTTTCTAAATTTTATTTTTTAAATCAAATCCAAAAGCTCTTAAAAATCACCCTTTACATATATACTATAGGGTGGTTAATTTATAAGTGCAAAGTAAATCCAAATGTTCACGTTTACAACAAAACGTAGGTAGGTATTCAACGCACTGGCATTAATTAACTAATGTGAAAAACAAATTATGAATAATATAAATCATATCATCGCAACTCAATATATGCCCAGATATATAAATAAGGATCACATAGTGGACCAAGCAAAAGAACGCTGACGATGAAGATGTGGCAACCTTCGAAAACAGTTAGTTGTTCCGTTCTGCTAGTGTTTGTCAGAATAATTACAATTAACTTTATTATTATTGTAATTTGTAATTTGGCTTCATTTATTTGTTTTTTTGAATACATACTCGTATTTTTCAAATATAAACCTAAATTTAGCAAATACGAATATATAAAAATTGTCGAATATTCGGCAATTCGAACACGAATATTTGCAGATCTCTAGCATGGGCAATGTATCAATGTATTAATTTTATTTCACAAATAATGAAACCTAGTTTGATCAATTGAAAGCAACGATTCTAGGCCAACAAATTTGCACACAATATTCAATCTTTGTTAGGTCAGTGAACGTGCAATTTCAAAAAAGATGATGAGATACCTATGATATATTTTTTCTTTTTCTAGAAAAAATAAGTGTTTCTGTTTTCAATTGAATATATTCGTATTTTAATATTATCCTAATTACTTGTTTGCTAATATTATTTCAACAAAAGACATTTCTGCATTTCTTCGTCGGTCTTTTTTTTTTTTTTTTTTTTTTTTTTTTTTTTTGGCAAATAAACCATTTTAATTATGTTTTTATTTTATTCAATATTGGGAATTCCAAAGGTATTTATTTCACTTGAATTACTCAGTTAATATTGTGCTGTATTTTATTTACTTAAAAAGTATGTATGGATGTGGTTGTGCTCCATTTAAAAAATAGATCAAGTCCAGTCTATTTGTGAGTGTGCAATTAGGAATTTTTTGGCTTAACTGTATGTGATAGCGTATATGTTATGTATTTAAATACCTTGACATATTTTTATAAAATTCGTGGCTTCAATTAAATCTAACTAAATACATATGTACAATGTACATGCATATCGCTACCTTAATATAGAAAAGCCCTAAATCATTATTTCTTTGGGAATCGTTGTTCTTCTATCAAAATTATGTATACAAAAAACTCCGAGTTCAAAACAATCTGCCTTATCGTGGTTGGCGTATTTCAAATACGACTACGACTGTTTGGTAATACATTAAAGAAAAACTATTGAAGTATTCTTTAATCTATTACCAAACAGTCGTAGTCGTATTTGAAATACGCCAACCACGATAAGGCAGAATAACGACTTAGGGCCTTTCTGTATTAAGGTAACGATATGTATGTATGTACATTAGAGTGGCCGTTAGTTGTATGGTGAATTTTTATTTTTCGATTTCTTCTACTCTCACCCCCCAAATCGGTTCAGTTTTATGTAAAAAAAATAAAAAAAAAATTCATATCGATAAGTTGCGTTTTAGGGGTAGCGTCCGGCCTACAAAGTTGGCCTTCAAGCCCATTTTGCAATATAATTTTTTTTTTGCATATGAGTATCTTTTTAAAAAATCATACAAGAATATGACATATGGGAATATTTTAGCTCTTCAAATCAACAACATTAGTCTCAAAGAAAGTTTTTTGCTAAAATTAATATTTTAGAAAATAATGAGGAAAATATACGGAGATTTTTTATTTTAAGCATGTGCAATAAGATCTTATATATGTATATTAAATTATTTCATACATATACATATCGAACCTTTTTTCGATTCTATCGTAAGCGACATGTTATCGAAAATGTACTTTTTTATTGAAATTAAAATTTTAAGGGCCTACCCTAGTTTAGAATTATGAAAATGGCAAAATTGTTGATAACTTTTAAGGCTGTACAATTTTATCATAAGCGACAATTTACGTACAAAAACTCCTGAAAAATTTATTTTTTGTCGCTTACGATAAAATCGAAAATAAGGATCGATATAGTCAAAAGAAAACTAAACCAAAAAAAAAAATAAAAAACAAAAAAAAATGCATTGAATATATGGGCTTGAGGTCCAACTTTGCGGGCCAGACAACCCCCTAAAATAACACTTATCGCTATGAAACTTTTTTGTATTTTTTTACATAAAACTGAACCGATTTGGGGGGTGAGAGTAAAAGAAATAAAAAATAAAAAAAATAGCGGCCACCCTAATGTACATATGTACATTAGGTATGATATAGTGGACGACTTTTCGATTTCGACATGCAAGGACCCCTCATTTTGTGAGGTTCGGAAAAAAATATTTGAGCCAAAAAATGGTGGCGCCTCTTCGTCCTCAAAGTTGAGGGTAAAAGCAAAAAAAATTACAAAAAATCATAAAAAAATTTTCCCCGGGTCACCGCTACAAGGGTCAAATGTATGACCAGCTCCCATTAATTTTCTCCGCCCAACATCTTTTTTAAGCACACCGACCGCCTAACTCCTCTCCTTAAGGAGGCTTCCATATAAAGGCGATATTTTTAAAAAATTTACTCGCAGGGCTCTGACGGCCCCTAGGGCGTGCCTATCGAAGTCAAATGTATGACCAAGCTCCAATATTTTTTCAATACAAAGATTTTCTCTAAACATACTTATTGTCCATCTTCAACCATTATGGTGGTCCCTATACAAAAAATATTTTTTTAATAATTTTTTTTTAAAAGCCGCTTGCCGCTTTTATTGTGCCTCCCAGGGGGTAAAATATAGGACCGACCTACAGTAATTTTTCATCTCCAACTCCTTAAGGAGGCTCCCATATAAAGGGAAAAAATGTTTATAAAATTTATTCGCTGGGCTCTAACAGCCCCTAGGGCGTACATATCGAAGTCAAATGTATGACCAACCTCCAATATATTTTCAATGCGAAGATTTTCTCTGAACATACAAAAAAATAATTTTTGAATAATATTTTTTAAGAAAGCAGCTTGTTCCGCTTTTATGGTGCCGTCCCAGGGGTAAAAAGTTAGACCGACCCACAATAATTTTTTTATCTTCAACATTTCCTATGCTCTATCTCGACTCCTTAAGGCGTCTCCCATACAAAGGCGAAATTTTTATAAAATTTACTCGCAGGCCTTTAACTGCCCCTAGGGCGTACCTATTGAAGTCAAATGTATGATCGACCTCCAATATTTTTTCAATACTAAGATTTTCTCTAAGCGTATTTGTCATCTATCTTCAATCATTAAGGTTGTCCCCATACAAAAAAATAATTCTTTGCTAAATCATTAATTTATTTTTGGTATGTGTTGGATATATCTTTTTATTTGGGACAACGGTTTGAAGTAAAAATATTTTTTTTTCGTTATCGCGGCACAATGCACTGCTGTAATCTTCTTATAATTTTGCGCCTCTTTCTGCAGCGTTGTTGACAACTTGAGGTTTTTGCAATATCTCTAGTGCTTGGTTATATAGTGTTCACGTTGTCCCAGGTTCCTGGATCGCTATTTAAAAAACTTATTGGTAATACAAAGCGTGTAGAGTTCGAAATTGGCCAGAGAAAGAGTTTAAATGTGTAAAGCCTGGATCACACGATCGCCACAATGTACCAACTTTCTCACTGCAATAAAGGTATAGGTAATAAGCCAAAATGGCATTATTGCTTACTAATTCATTCTTGAATAAGTCTATATGGCTATATTACCAATGCAGTGTGTTGCACTTATGTAATTATATTTCAATTAGTTGAGAAATAAGGAAAATTTACCTAATTACTCATCACTTTATTTCAGTGAGCCGACTAAACTCGGTGCATTGTGCCGATCGTGTTATCCAGGCTTAAAAGGCAAATGTAAGCATTGTTGCATTGTTTATGAAATTGCTTTAAAGTCCCGGGTTTTCGACGAATCTCGATCCCGAAAAAAAAATTCGGGATCGCAACACTGCGATTGGCATACCTAATAAATGCATATAATATATTATACTCGTACATAAGTATGTATGTATATAAAATATATAACTAATAACAGAAACAACAATATTTTGTATGTAATAAAAATAAATATAACGGGAATTCTCGCACAAATAATGCATTGTTTTTAGGAATGTCTGTCTGTACTTTTGAAAAACAGATGTCTTGAGCCAGTAGTCAATCATTCTATCTCAGATCAACGATCTTTATTAAAACATTCTTCCTGTAGGCATGCCTTATGGAAATGCTATGAAAAAATAGCAATTATCTTTGAAAAGGTTATTGAACCAGATCAACAAATATAAAGTTTATAAAAATTACTGAGTATATAATTAAAAAATTCAAAATATTTTCAACTAAGGCGCAATGTATGTGTGCATGTTTGTGCTTTTAAATGAAAAGCAGTGTGACCATTTCAGAATTTTTTTCAGAATTTTCCATTTAACATTTTGCATCATTTTATTTTCTTCATTTTATAGAACGATTTAATATACTGACTTGGAACGCGGATAGGAAACGTTGTTTGGTTATTGATTAGCCTAAGGTTCGTATTTTTTGCAAAGTCAAATTTCAAGTGATGATATAAGAAATACCTAGCCCTAGTTTTTAACTTAATAATTACATACGTAATTAGATAATTTATATTTAAATTTAAATTGTATTTAAATACGATTTATTTTTTCAGTGACTATTTATAGTTCTTTAAAATGGCGTTGAAAGTACGTCAGCATTGAAAAAGTTCCACATATGTACCATGCAGTAAATTTTGTGACAATTGATCCAAAATTTACTCCTCTGTCCTATGACTTGAGAAAATGTGAGTGTTATCAAAAAGTAGGGAGTAGTGTATGGTGAAAAATAAACACATTGTGTAAATGGTTAATCTTTAGCCAGTTTAATTGGGAGTCGGTCTAGTGTTGTAGTAAACGGCACCGAACAGGCTCGAACAAAACCAAAAATCAAATACATACATATCTACATACATACTTACATAGATACTTATGTATGTAATTGGATACTCTAATATGTAAGTCCCAGTTGGCCAGATTGCCTTGCACGACATTGTCATCTATGATTCTTGTACGACTTATCCTCTGTTATTTAGTTTTCTAGCCGACAATTTAAAGGATTCACGACAGCCTGAGAAACAATATCTTGCGTGTTGTCCTCAATTAAGGACTTTTGACATTTGCGATGACAATCTAAGCGACATGTGATGTGTTTTGCTTTCCTTAAAAAAACACATGAATATTTTGGCCTCTTGTTGACGAAGCTTTATAAAGATGCGAAAAATGTGGTTCTGAAGGAAGAATTACACACATATGTATGTATATCTGAAATTTACTGAAACAAGATATACATACATACATATATGGTTCGAAAAGTCTTAGTCTTTTCTTTCTAAATCCATTTATAAATTTCAAATCGGTTGATATTTAACTTAGTTAGAGGTTGATTAGTGCCTACGGGTACGAAAAGCCAGTTCTTTACCCGTAACTCAAGATTTTGGAGGTGTTTGGAAAACTTTAAATACAGATTGTTGTTATGCTTGACAATATCTACTAGAAAAATAGTAACACGTCCCAGGTATTTCGATTTCATAAAAATTTGTCACACAGTGCAATTTTTAATGAACAAATAGCACCAAAGTTAATTGTAAATATTCTGACAAATACTTAGTAGAACGGAACAACTTTCTGTTTTCGAAAGCCAATACACCTTCATCATCGTCGTTCTTTACTAATGATGCACATGTTAGTTAATTCTCTTCTGATGAGTGATATTGTCGCTCAATAACTCACACTATGGTGAAAATTATCGCTTGTGTGGTTTTGCATGATTTCGTGGCCATTTGTTCGAAAATTTCGTCAACGATTTACATATTTCAGCTGTCGTCAATATGTCTCTCACAATTTTTTATTGTCTTGTAACCACCGTTGAAGATGTCTGAAGGACATGGTCAACTGGGTATATGTATGTTTGTATTATAGAGCACATTAATATTGAAATGAAACTTAATTATAGTGATCACCACTCATCACCAACGTGTCTTAACCAATAAATCGTTATACACATCATTGCTCTGATGAACTTTTATTACCTTTAGTTTTTTTTTATTATTACAGTTCTTATATAGTTGTTGCTTTTGTTTTTAATACACATTTATTATTGCTATTTTAAATTTATTATTTTGCAGTCATTGTCTTGCAAGTACTCTTGGGCTCATTTTCACTCACGCGGCTAAAGTAATGCAAACAATAATTGCAACAATTGCAACAACAAAGAAAAAGAAATATACCAGCAACTGTGATGGGAAATGTGGCACAATTGTGCTATTTTTGGCACTATTGGATGTTAGGTGGCACTGTGGCACTCTTGCTACTTTTCTGGCACTTTTTGTGCAATCGAGCCAATATTATATATTGGATATATATGGACTGGAGACGGAATGTAGGGTGAACAGCATATTCACGTTAGAAAGGCTTTATTTTTATTTTAAGTACGTAAACTATTGATTTAACATAGTGTCCACACCTGATGAATTTATATCATGATGAATGTCATATTGATGTCATGATGAAAATTCATCACGTATAGACTAAATTAATTAATATTATGTCAGCGTTATGATAGAATCATCACAGCTCGCGGTCTGATAAACTTATCTTGATATAAAATGTCATTTTATGTGTTACTGTGCACTTAAAGTTTATTTATTAATCAATTTTCGTTTAAAAAAGGCAGCACAACAATTATTTGTGACTAAAAAATTAAACAACACCCAAATTAGATGTTTTTGGGAAGTATTTCTCAAATATCTGTTTGATTCATTATGATATAAAATCATCAACGTCTACCCCTTTGTGCTGATATTAATTAAAAAATGACAGCTGCTCGGCCATAGAAACTTTGTAATATTACACCTAATTCACACGTTGATTTTTCAATGATTTTTTGAAACACGATTTTTGTAGTTTGTAGGCGAACGGTATAGAAAAGCAAAGGGTGTAGAAAAAAAATCACATTTTCCGTTTTCCGAGTTTTTTTTTCAAATTTTCTTTTCACATATTTTAATTTTTGGTATGTTGCTTTATTTTATTTTTTCATTCAATGCGACAACAGCTTTTTATAATAGAAAACAGTGTTACCTGTAGGTTATTTTGTCGCTAATATAGGACTATAGGGAATATCGGACATATATTTTATTTTGGCCAAAACGTTTCTTTATTTATAAGTATTAATAATACTTTGACAAAACGTAGGTATTTTTTATACTCAGATTGCATTTTTTGTATATAAATAAAAAAAAAACTATAATTAAAATATATTTTTGCTCATAAATCGTTTCAAAATTTGTTTTTGCTCGAAATTACACAGTATTTTATCTAATGGCAGGCACCTCAGGAAGTAGAATATGGGCATCAATTAAACAATGATTTAATAATTAAAGAGATTACACTTACATCTATCTATCTTAAATCTTAATAAACTCCATTAATGGAGAAATCTCAAATGCAGCTTTATGTTAAATTTGTATTATATATAAGATAATTTCTGAAAATCTGTAGAGAAGTATACATTAATTTCGAACGCAGAAGTAGTCACTTTAAATAATTTAATACACAAGAACTACATACTTATGTATGTCAAAATGAGGACTTAAATGTTTTTAATTAATCTTTTTTTAAATTAAAATTAATGAAATTTGCAAATTTTCGTATGGGAAACTTTTTTTAACATGGAAATGGATTTTTTAAAATCTACTGGCAACACTGATACCATTTTTGAAGGCAAAAAAAATCAAATCTAGAAACATGGAAAAATCATCGTATGAATGAACAATGTTTTTGGAAGCAACTTTTAAAGATAATTTAAAATAAAACAAGATTTTTAAATCCTCGTATGAATTGGGCCTTAGTATAGCAGTATAGATTGTTCAGATCATAGGTATTTGTATTTCTTGTAAATAAGTACAAACTATTAATACATATTACATATATGAACGTGTTTTTTGTGATATTCATGGAATTTTAAAGCTATACACAATAATGAATCATTTAAGAACCGTAGTATACCAAACAAACACCAAGTGCCAACATTTAAATTATATAAAATTTGGTTTGGCACTATTCAAGTGATTTTGGCACTATTTTGAAACAGATTCGGCACGATATCAAGAGATCCATTTCCCATCACTGACCAGCAATACCCTTACTAAACACCACAAAACAAAACAAACAAAAAAACAAGAACAAAAATAAAATTTTACCTCTGAACATTGAGAATGACTCATCATCGTTCATTATTACCAACTTTGCCATACGCATGCATGCGATACATATCACATGCAAGTGTATACGAGTATGTATCCATGTAAATAAATATACATACATATGTAGAGTGCAAGCCCTGTAGTTCGGAAAATGTTTATTGGAGTATCGTCATCCCCCAGGAAAAGATTAGACATCTATATACTTCTTCTTAAAATGTTTCGATGTAGACATATTCGAACGCTCATACCCTCGGTTTAGGTGATAATAAAAAGCTGAAATTTTCAGCCATACAGTTTCAAAAAGTTAGGATTTAGCCAGGAATTATACATAAGCAGTTTAATTTCGTGTTTGCTTTCATAAATGTGATAGTATCAAGAGAAATTTTAACTTTGAAAAAGTCCTGTGAGCTATGTTCACAGGAAAAGTCGTGTGAACCTTTTCTTAATGAAATATTTTAAAATTATAGTTAATAGGCATGTAGAAATGGTTTGGTGACATCAGGCTATATGGCAATCGCAAAAAAATTCAACACATTATTTTCACAAAGGCATATAAAATACCTGATTCCAGACTTATATAGTTCATGGCACTAAAAAAATAGAATACAGGAGAATGTTGGGGGGTTTCAAGCACATAAGCTAGCATAAAAATTTAGTCGTGCTTGCAAAAGCATTAAGTTGAATTCTTGCCGGTTTAATTGGAAGAATAGTCTGTACAAAAGGCCAGATTAGAGTACAATTGATGCTTAGAGAATAATTTGCATCCTAAAATCCTTAAGGAACCATTTACATTATACAAGCCGAGTTAGACCCCATTATGGTCTTTAGGCAACCATTTGCAACCTACAGTCTAACGACATAGTGCAGATTGCAGCTGCTGGGAACCAACCAACCTTCCCTGAGACACCTAAGTCCTGTAAGAAGTGGTTGCATATATGCTAAATCGCGCGGCTCTTCAAAGCCAAGCAGTTATGCCATTTCGTTTTCACCAAAGCTTCTCCTGAGAGGTTTGTACCAGCATGGTATTCTTCTCGTTCAGACCTGGGCCAACAAGTCCAAGTTGTACTACGCATTGCTACAGTTGAGCATCTTTTAATTTCAGATGACAAATAAGCCAAGGGAGTAATAATGAGTTTATAATTCCCTAAGTCCATGTCAATGTCATATTTGTACTACAGCGCTGCCCTGGCCACTTCATTATCGAATCCCAGTGTATGATCAATCTACTATCCAGGATGTCGTACTGGATTGGTTGTTGGTTCGTAGCAGCTTAAGTGCGGTCGTTTCAGTCTAACTCCGACCTCTCTAACTTGTCTGGAGGTTCATTTCAAGCCACCCATAGAAAATTCCCTACAGACAGACGCACTTGCTTTTTTTAATCTCCTATTCATGAGGATCCAGAATATACGCAAATGAATATTGTAGAAATTACAAAAATCTGAACAAACCTTGGCAAAAAAAGCATCCGATTATTCTACGTAGGTACGAGTATCGATTACGAAACATTTCTAGAGAAGTAAGGGTTTCACACAAGTGTTAAATACTTTGCTCTTCAAATCTGCAGATATCCATATTTTATTTGAAGAATATGTGGCATTATGGGCCTAGCTGATTCTGCTATATAAAACATTAGGCTTAAATCGTGTTTAGGTTCTCCTCTCTAAACTAGATAAAAATTATCCTGTCCGATAGAAAATTAAAAAAAATAAGAAAATATTAAATATGGGCCTTTAAAGATTGCATTCCTGAATGTAACATGCCAATATTGGCATGAATTGAGAGATTTAGTACGCAGCACCGTTTTGGGAAATACCATGATGAGTAAAATATATAAGCCCGGGATAAAGATTTTTTTTAATTTCAATAAAAGTTTAAGGATTTTAAGAGCTTTTCAATAATACCACCATTGCACTGTATGGAAAATATATCATATCGTACACTAAATCATAAACAGTCACAACTCAAAAAATTTCTGATGCTGAGTAGTGGCAAACAACTTTTAATACTGTACAAATGACGCAAGTACTTATGTAACATAAAAACAATCATAATCATATTTTGTATTCTTCAAGAAGACTGTATTTGTAAAATAAATTAATGCGGTTGTTAGAGATTTGTTCAATTAACTGATTTATACACTATATTATTCCAAAAGAGCCTGGGAAACGTTAGTCTATCTGACCACGCCAAATTCATATGCAAGAGCAGATATTTAAGAGAATACTATCTAAGTATAAGTTTTGATGTTGTTATTAGTTTTTTTGGTTCCCGAGTAAATTCGTCGCAGAACAATCAAACCTTTCATACGAACCCTAATTCAGAGCTGCAGGGTAAATTTTTAAACCCAAAGTTGATATGGATGTACGATTGTGCATATGCAGGTATTTATTTGCTTTACTTTCCGTCGTATTGTTACGGTTCCTCCATATTTATGTTAGAGCTTGTATTACATACATATTTGCCTTTAATAAAAATAAAAGTAAGAAAATAAGTATAGTGGAACAAATCCGGTACGAGTATCCCCTACTTGACTTTTGTAAGATGCATTGAACGTTTCGGGATCTCTTGTGAAAAAGTCTTGTCCCAAAATCGAAAATTTTGTTTCTTGACATACCCATTTATAGAAATATGCCCTCCCTTATCGGTGAAGATGATTTTTTTTGGCTGGAGACCCGATTTGCAAAGTTGTGATCTGCGGAAGATGGAGTTCCTGTGATCGACGCGAAATCGACTGCTTCGGATGCTCCTGCACACTCTCGCGGGCAGCGCCGTTGTCTTTGGCAAATGTTGCGTTGGCGTAACGTAATATCTACGTGGGCCTGATCTGGGTATTGAATGATTTTTTACTAAGCCAGTGAATTAAAATTTATCCAACACACTTCGAGTAATCCTGCTGAAGAAGCAAATTTATTAGCTAGAAGACCAGCTACAAAGCCACTTATAAGTAAGGTCAATCAGAAAAAACGGCTTGAATTTGCCAGACGGTATCTCTATTGGTTAAAGGATTAGTGGACCAAAGTGTTGTGGAACAACGAATTCAAATTTAATTTATTTAGTTCTGATGGCATTAATTCCAATTCTTAAGGACTTTAAACCTTTGGTTGGTGCGTCGGGCTTGTAACCCACCTCTGTAAAAAAACTACTCACAATGAAAAAGGAATAGAATAAGTTAAAACGGACCCCTCTTATTGTTGACGACCCCACAAACGTATAAAGGACCACGATTTAAGGTTTTGCACCTGGAATGTGCGAACATTGTACAGACCAAGTGCATCAACCCAATTATTGGATGTACTGGAGAAATACAAATCCCATGTAACTGCAAATCCAGGAAATACGATGGAATGGACATGGTGTCACCAAAACATCTAAGGGTGACATTTGTTACAGCTGCCATGAAACAAAGCACGAGTTTGGATGCGGTTTTGTTGTTAGTAAGAAAGTTAGTCATTTAGTTTCCCGTTTTACACCAGTTGATGAACGACTAGTTACGATCCGCATAAAGGCGGAAATTTTTCAACATAAGCCTGATATGTGCACATGCTCCTACGCAAGACAAGGATGAACAGATTAGAGATACATTCTACGAGCGCCTAGAGGAAGTGTATGACCGTTGTCCCAGCCATGACATTAAAATTATTGTAGGTGATTTCAATGCCAAAATAGGTAGTCCAACAGTCGGAAAATTCAGCCTTCATGAGGAAACGACCGACAACGGTATGAGACTGATATCTTTTGCAGCGGCACGTAACATGATGGTTAGCAGCACCAGATTTCAGCATCCCGATATCCATAAGGTCACATGAACACCCCCAGATCAGATAAAAAAAACCAGATCGACCACGTTCTATTCTAATTGATGAAAAGCACGCATCCAGTGTCTTGGACGTACGTTCGATTCGCGGAGTCAACATTGATTCCGATCACTACCTTGTCCCAGCCAAGGTACGTACAAAATTGAATATGGCGAGAAATGTGCGTGCTCCGACTCGCCGAAGGTTCAACATCAAAATGCTGCGAACACAACAAATTTCCACCGCTTATTCCTCTCGACTAACCCAACTGCTTCACGAGAACACTCCTTATCCCGATTATGTTCTTGCTCAATGGCACGGATATTGGATATTGTTTATGGTAAATAATATGAAATAATTGTACGATATCATTCATTCAACATTTTGTATTATACTGGCAACACTGCATTTGCATTGTAGCCAAAGAAATAGAAATTAGTTTAATTGGAGTACAACGACAAAATCAGCATAGACAACAACCTGTCGCCCTGTTGCCTTGCTGTCTTCAAAAGAACCATTCTCATATAAATATGTGTATTCTATCCTTGACACTTGGTAGTCGGTAGCTTGCTGTGGTGAATGTGTTTAATGCATAAAGCGTTCATTTACTTTTTCATATTTAGAGAGTAATTTTGTAAATTTCTGCCTTACTCTCTCGTTGCTAGTTTCTGCTGGGAAAGTAAATGAACAGACCTAATGATCGGAAGCACACAAGTAGCTTAGCACAAGTGGCCGCCGCAATCTCCCGATCTCAATCCCATAGAAAATCTTTGTGAGCTTGTAGATCGGGAAGTAATTAGAGTGGACAAATGTGTGTGTTCCATGCCATCCAGATTGAAAGCTGCAATAGCAAATAATGGCTGGCTATGCAACAAAATGTTAGCTTTACGAAAAATTTAATAATAAATATCAATTTAATGTAAATAAATTTGTTGAATTCAAAGAGTTGCATTTTTAGGGTTTCGTACACCAAAGGTGAAAAGAACCCCTATTGTTTTCGTTACGCTGTCCGTCCGTCTGTCACAGGGTATTTTCTCGAGAACCGTAAGAGCTACGGGATCTTACGGATCTCGTGTCTCTTGGACACAGTGTGTAGAGATTTGGCCGCTACAACAACAAATACATGAGAGTTGGAAAGTAAAGGGTGTTCCAAAACGAGCAACGAAACATTTGAAAATCCCATGTAATATATATATACAATTGTATGTATGTACATATATACACTTGAATTTTGAAAGGTTAGTGTATTTTTATACAGACTACAACAATTAACACTAAAATTAAAAAAAAAATTTATTTAAAGGGTGTACCATCAGTTAATGTAATTTTGACTACGTAATTTTGACAACTTGCTGTATCTTGGAAACCGTAAGAGCAAAGTTTTTGAGATTTACAAAAACGGTAAAACAAAAAATCCCAAAATTATAAAATCGCCAAACCGAAAAAAATCGCCAAGATACAAAAAATCGCCAAAACGAAAAAAAGTACCAAATTAAAAAATATTTCTAAATCGAAAATAAATCGCGAAAAACCGGAAAAATCGCCTAAATGAAAAAAATCGTCTAAATGAAAAAAATCGGCAAAATGAAAAAAATCGTCAAAACGCCAAAAACTTTAAAAGATCGCCAAAATGAGAAAAAAGCGAAAAAAAAACAAAAAAAAAATTATTTGACTTGAAAAAACGGCAAAAACGCCATATTAAAAAATTATCAAGGCCCAACGTACGGAACCCTTCGTGCGCGAGTCAAAGTCGCACTCTACCGAATTTATTTATTTTCTTCTAAGGAATAATTTTCTACAAAAGCAACAAAAATTAAAATGACTTATTCTATTAGAGCCATAATCACCTAAAAGAATTTAAGAGCAACTGTAGAAAATAAAGCCTAAAGTAACAGATTAATGGGATGCACGGTCCTGAAGATCATATAGGATGGAGTTGCTTTTTTTTTCTCGCTACTGTATGTGTGTTTGTACACCTTGTGATAATGTCTGATAAGTCCAGACTGTTCCATATTTTTTAAGGTAGGGTATCAAAAACATCAGTTACAATTGAGGCAACAGATTTAGTACTGAGCTGCATTTGTACATAAAACAACGCCAAACAACAAGAACAACTACAACTAAGAAAACAACAAACTTTTAATAGTCAGTCAGTTAATAACATGAACAGCAAGCAACATTTAGTGAAGTGCTCCGTTGCTGTTGCAGTTATTGTTACTGTTGCTAAGGTTGATATTTCAGTTTTTATTCATTTGAATGTTTTTTATACAACACAAATACATACATATGTACATATGTTCATATGTATGTATGTATGTATTTTATTGTTGTTCAAGTTTTGTTGTTTGTTGCAACCACATTATGAGGTTTTGTAAATTATGGTATGGATATGTTAAGAAAAGCAAAAATTACAACGACTGAAATGAAAAAAAAAAGGAAAATATGTATAAAGCAGCAACAAAACCTTGTCGTTGCAATTACCGCTATAACCTGCATACATATGTACATATGTATGTATGTACATATGTATGTATGTATGTATGTGTGTATGTATTACATATGTATGTATTGTAATGAAATTTTGTATTGCTACCAGTTTGTTTGTTGTTGAACAACATTATTCATATTGCTCTTGCTTTTTTATGTTTTCTTTGCGTATCATCATTAGGGAGTTTCGACGTTTTTGGCCAAAAGATTATGGGAGACAATTTTACCTAGAAACCAGAAGCTTAAACTGTATTTTTTACGCAATGAAATTTCAAAATGTATTGTGGCAAAAAAAGGTTCTTAGAATTATTCGCAAAAACATCGAACTTCCGTATTGTTCATGCATACTTACATACATATGTAAGTACATACATACATACATACATATCTATGGGCAATTTCTGGACGACGACAATATCGATCAGCTGTTTCCCACCGTTACAGTTACATTCCATTACAGTCGGCTAACTGAGCCTTAATAGGGGTCTCCACTAGCCAGGAACTTGGTATGAACATCATATCGGACATCACAAATGGCTAATGGAGACCGCTCATTTCCAAGTTTCGTTTATGCTCTGACATGGATGCCCGAACATATGTAAGTATGTCTGAGCAACAATGTTTGCCATGAGATTCTCAGCCCGCAACCATTGGCAATAGAAAGAAAAGAGACAAAACAAAATTTTTGAATCATCCATCTCTATTGCACTACCGCAAAATACTTTGATATGCCTGAACATGGTCATCGCACGTATTCCCCACAACGAAGAAGTTGATGGAGTTTCATGTTCATATCAAGCTCAAGTCTATGGCTAGTGAAGACGTACATAGGGTTAGCATCTAGACTTAAACGATACGACAACTTTAAAAGTAAGATTATACGATTTTACTAACGAAGCCATTAAATATATGTAAGTGAAAGTAAACTCAAAAAACATCACATATTAGAACTCCGCTCTCCTTCTTTTTGTTAATCATTAAGGTAATGGTTAATAGAAAATTTGCAAATTATACAAAAAAAAAATTTATTTTAAATAGTCGCAAGAATGCTCAGCAAGAAATTTTTTTAAAATTTTATATTTCGGTAAAAAAAATTAAAAGTGCTTTTACATTTATAAAGTAACGGCATTTCAGCTTTATTATTAAAAATAAAACAAAAATAGTTTAGCAAAAAAAAAACTTTTTGTTGACCTTTTTCTGAAATCACCCATATGTATGTATGTATTGCACATACATAAGTTGCCCCCTCTTCGATTTAATTTGTAGCACAAAAGCATTAGAGTTTATAAACAGCAACGGTTTTTTATATTGATAATGACGCCAAGCTATTGGTACTAGGGATGGGCAAAAAATATCGATATATCGAAATATCGATATTTGAGAAAATAAATATCGATATATATCGCCGATATTTCAAAAACCTATATATCGATACATCGATTCTTATTTACGAGTATCGGGTTTCGATACTTTTAAGAGCTATAGCCGTTTTTTAACTGTGACCCAACTAAGGCAGGTGACTTTTTGGATTGTGTAAGTATAAGCCTAAGGGCAGAATTTGTTTTTACTTTCTGTTCTGTTACGAATCAGCTGACTCTTTTTGGTTTATAAAAATCATATACATATAAGCCATTAGTTTTTCTCTCCTTAATTCTGTTATGTTGCGTACACATTCCTCGATGCATGTCGTTATTCACTTTATGAATGCGATGGTAGAACTATAGCTAAAACTTTACAACAATTACGCCCGGGAACTGAAATTGTATTCTTTTTTTGACATGTGTTTTTAAACGTTAAAAACCGAAAAGTTGTTCCCACTTTCCCAGGAAATGAAAAAGTCTGGGCAAAGAAAAAATCTAATAACAATGGACGATGCAAAACTCATCACTTTAGTGGAAAACTGAGACCAGCCTGAAACAGCTGATAATTTATTACAAAAAAAGTAAAATTTAGAAACAGAACGGCACAGCTCAGAGCAGCAACAGAAAGTAAAGACTAATGAAGTCTTAAGGAGCTACAGTAGGTTACGTATTACTTAACATAAATAGTTTTTTTGTATTAAATTTCTTAAAGTAAGTAATTGTGCATTCGAAATTAATGCAGCAAAAAATATCGATGTTTTCAAAAAATATATATCGATACTGTTCAAAAATATCGATACGATATATATCGATACATTTTCTTCATTTGCCCATCCCTAATTGGTACCCACTGATCGTCATCGCCATCGCCAAATCGAGCCATAACCGCTAAAAAGACTCAAGCGACACATTTTTTGGACTTCGTTTTTTTTGACGAAAATCGACTATTTACGATCGCAAATAATCGATTTTGGTAAAAAAATAAGGTTCGAAAATTATGTCGCTATTTTGGCGGTTATAGCACGAAATGATGACGCTGACGTGTCGTATCATCCAATTTTTTTTTAAAGAAATTTTACCGGCAATTTGAACTTAAAACTGCTTGTTGCCAAGTGGATTTTCGATATAAAATAATAATATGCTTATTACTAATTAATAGTATTGTAGCATTCCTACAATATGTATGTATGTATGTATGTATGTACACTGAGAAAACTAAAAGCTTTAAAACCAAAGAAAAAACGTCTTTGTAAAATTGTAACGAAAATATCTTTGTTAGAAGGAAAAAATCCTTGCATCAATGATTTATTCTTTAAACAAGCAAATGGTGCGTCTTTAACACAAACGACTAAAATTCTTTGAAGCTTAATCAAAGAAATTATCTTTTCCGTAAAGATAAAATATTTGCTACAACGATTAATTTCTTTGCTAATAAGGGATTGAAAAACGTATTTAAAATTAAAGACTTTTCTTTGTTTTTTTAAAGCTAAGCATCCTTGCTACAAAGACAAAGTCTGTAACTTTAAAGAATTTTGTCTTCATTGCATAAGTGAACATTTTTGCTTGTTCACAAATGTTTGCTTGCAACGGTAAACAAGAGCGGTTAAAAACAATAAAGAAAAAGTCTGTATCTTTAAAGAATTTAGTCTTCAAAGTTAAATTTGTTTACGAATGCATAACGAAACTTAACGTTAGTCTTAAGACTAACGAATGAAAGTCTTTGTGCCAAAATACTTTTTCATTAGTTTACGGACTTTTTTCATGTGTTTCCAAAGACGTACATCCTTGCCACAAGATTTTAAGTCTTCGATTTTAAGTATATATTTCATGGGAATCTAAAGAACTTTGCGTCTTTCTGGTAAAGTTGTTTTGTCTTTGGGCACAATCTGACCAATAAAAGTCTTTGCAAAAAAGTGTATTTTCTTTGATTTTACGATTTAATTTTCTCAGTGTATGTATGTATGTATTTTTGTAAGTACAGTAGAGTCTCACAAATTGGAACCACTTTGTGCACGGGGCAGTTCGAATTTCTGGAAATTTTTTTTAACAGAAATTATAATAAAACCAGTTATTTAAACTTTATTTTAACTCAAAACAGTTTTCATTTAATAACAAATACATAATTAATTGAACATATTAGATTCGTAAAAAAAACTTTTAACTTGGTTTTAAGAAAAATTTTCATACACAATTTTACCTATTAAGCCTTTATAACGCCTTAATAATATTTACAAATAAGGCTGTATGTATTTAATTGGTTTTTAACACAACGTCAGTTTGGTTTTTTTTTTTATTTATTTAAACTGGATACAACGATATCGTTACAGACGTCCAAAAGGTTAGACATGTGTTTATTGGAAAATATATCACTGGTTTTGCACCATTTTATACATTATTAAGTCCTTCAAAGACTTTTAAATTAGATATAGCTGGCGCTATGTCGATAATATCGACGTCGTTACTATCTGAAGCCTCCTCATCGCTATTTTCTGCATCAAAAAATAAAAAAAACTTCTAGAAATTACAACCCCCTGTTCTAATTTTAGAGCGTTCAATTTGGTTTTTCGCCTATTCAGTTCAAAATAAAAATATAAAAATATTTTCTAGTGGAAATAAAAACAAACAAAAAAACACTTCCAGATATTAGAACCACATGTTCTAATTTCAGAGCGTCCAATACATTGAAATGGTCGGCTCTAATTTCTGGACGGTTCGAATTTGTGAGGGTTCGAATTTCTGAGATTCCACTGTATTTAGCTTTACGTAATGTCAATGTAAGCTTTCATCATCGTAGTCGTCATTATGATTAAACCAACGTAAAATTGTTATTCGATCATATTTTTGTCCCTAGAATTTGTTTACTTATTAAACGCAAGTGTACATACATATTTCACAAATTTCTGATGATCTTTAATAGGTTCTACATTACATACATACATACATATTGTACGTACATCCATACATATGTATGTATGTATATGCTATAAATTTATTTGTGCGATTTTAAATTGTTATTTTATAAAATGTGACCCCATGACGTGAAATCTAGACTTTTTGTTGTTGTTTTTAATTAGTTTATTAGTCACATTTTGGAAGAAAGTTTTAAGTAAGTGCCGGTTATGATCACGTATGCCATTCAGTTGAATAAAAATATTTTCAGATAATCCAATAAAATAAAAAATACACATGTACATATCAGTAGTGCTTACTGTATACCCTGCAAGAAGTGTCAATAATAAAATATTACTGACGAATTATACAACAGACAAATGCTTTTTGCTATAGAATTTAACATGTGCGTCTCATTGAAAATGTACTGCTGACTGATGTTGGTACTTCTGACAAGGTACATATGTACATAGTTCCTTTGGGACCATACATAGACATTGGAAACAGAGACTCACTGGTAGATTTTAGTAATTCTAGTCTACACTAATGATGTTGGTACCACTGACCCGATAGTTCTTTTGGTATATATACTCTGGATAGGAAAGATTATGCTGCCGACAAATTATCACTCAGTTTTTTTACTTATCAAAAGCAAATATCAAGATGCAGACACTCCGTTGACAATGTCACCAAAAAGTCACCAAAATAGTTCACTAAAGCAGTGACTTGGAGACAACTAAACAACATTCCTACAAGATACATACATGCATATATGAATACCCTCTAGTCAGCCTAGAACCAAATGTCTCCATGTCAACACTCTTTTCTCTAGCGACTGTTCTAGTGTTTTTCTAGTGACATTGTCAACGAACCCCTCAATAGTTTGTTTTCTTTTTTTATTATGCTGTGCAGTCAATAGCAGAGTTGCAAGCCGATCATCGGGTAGCGGGGTAGTGCTAAAGTCTACTACTCGATTTTCAATGACAACCCTATATTATATTATATGTCAATAGGCGATTACATAGGCTGGGGTACACCTGGTCAGTAGTACTATTGACTATGTTACTAGTAAATCTCTACAATTTTACTAAAATTTACTAGTGAATCTTTGGTGACAATGTCTCCAAGTGGTCCTAAAAGAATTACTTACCCAGTGCTGCTACAGTCTACTGGCGGATTTTCAGTGACAAGCTAATGTTAAATGTCAATAGATGATTACATTGGCTGGAGTTTAAGAGCCATTAATTTGAAGGTCTTTTATGATATCTTCGAAAGAAGCGAGAACGGAAAGCCTACCTCGCAATGACAACGTGTGTACATCCAAAAGAAGGAGTACAGAGGCCGTACTTCTTCTTTTTCCCGCTGGGTATGTATATGTACATATGTATGAGTGCATATAGGTGTTTCCGTATAGTATGTATGTATATAAATTTGCACATAAGTATGTATGTATTTATAATACAATGAGCGTAGCTATATTTTTTTTGGGGAGATGTATTTTTTCATACCCAAAAAAAATGTTTTCTATAAAATTATAGGCCCAAAGAAAATTTTTGAAGACTGTTATAGTCATCCCTTCAAAAAATCTTTTCACGCCTATGGCTGCCTATACGACTTGATTGAATGAGCAATATGTACAGTACAATAAACTGTCGATTAGTATTGATGGCGATATTTTTATTTTATTTTATTTTAATTTGATTGTTTTTTATTTCATCAAACAATAATGAGTTTTGTGTTGCCAAAAATTTTGCAAAAACAAAACGAATGTACAAAAAACGAATAGGTACTACATGTACTCCCAACATTTTTTTATATACATATTTTAATTAATCTTTACAGGTGCAATGAATTAATCCATTTTGGTTCTATAAAGCATAAATGGCAGTATATGTAAGTATATACTAATTATATACATTTTATAATTTATCAATTAATCGAACTTGAAATTATTTGAGTACCTAACTGTTGAAAGAAATTTTTCGTGGGAATAATTCATGTTTGAATTTATTTCTGATGTTTAAATTTAATTTAAAACTGTCATTTATTCGTGGAAAATATTTCTGTGGAGCAGTTGGATCCTTAGGCAACTAATTTAATCGCTTATTTCCAAGGGGAGTTCGAAGTTTCAAATATTCCCCTGAGGAATTTCAAATAATAATGCTGAGCACGTTGAGGGTGGCGTTGACTGAAGTAGTTAGAACGTTACAAAACCGAAGGTCCTGGGTTCAATCCCTGTATCCAAAAGTCTTTAAATAACACCACGCATTTTTTTGATGTACATTAGTGTCCCTTTGTATCAGTTGTTGTAGGAAAGTTCAAGGTATGTATGCCTTCACTGGTCACTGAACTATAGCGACTTCAGCAGATACTAATCCTAATGTAACATCAGAGCGCCCTCCTTCGTTGTGTAGCAGAATCATCGGCGACCAACCAATAAAATGGCTACTAAGCACAGCTTCAAAAATTAATACGCCTCATTTAACATCAGAGGCGCTGTAACACTGCATTATTAAAAACGTGCAAAAAGCAGAGTTGTAAAATAATGAAGCTTTCCTCTATATCTTCCTTCACCACCTGTCTTCTCTATCACTATTCCTTTCCTAAAGAAGGTAACACCTAGTAATAGTAGTAGGCATTAATTGCCTGAGTGGTACTTCTCATTAAAAAAATAACTGAAATGTTTAACTTATTTCTCGCTCTTAAATTGAATTTAAAGTTACAAGAGTTACAATAGATTGTACGGTACGGTACGGTCGATAGGGAGGAGAAAATAAGTCTTTATTCCCCCTTATCGGGAATAAAAGGCGAACATTTTGTTCACGTGAAATATTTCCCGTGAACAAAAAAATGGCGAACAAAGTTAGAAAATAGTATACTGACACAACACTTTTCACGTGAACTTTTATTCATTAATTAAAGGTCTTATTTAATTACGTTGAAAGTCTAACAGCCCTATAAAATTTCCAAATACTATGGAAAGCTTTCCATACAACAGCTGTTTAGACACGCAAAGTTTACTTTGCAAAGCCTATCTGGGAGAAAGGCAGAAAGAGATAGTATTTATATTTCTGTCTTTCGCCCAGCTGCATTAAGGCTTTGCTTAACTCATAATAAGAAAGTTGATTTATCCATAGAAACCAAACACATTGTGTGATACAAAAAGAGCATCAGAACGCATTTTTCATCATATGAAACTGCATATCGTCACCTTAAATGCAAATTGACGTAACTACACTTTTATATTTTTTACAAAAGAAACAATAAACGTTACAAAATCAATAATAATAAAGCATTTTTGAAAGTGTTCTTCGAAATTTACTTTTTAGTATGGATACTTATATTTATTTGACCATTTATTTCCTTTTTATATATGTATATTTAAGCTTTTATGTTAGTTACGTCCCTTGCAATAAAAAATAGATGTATTTGTTATTACGACCGTTTTAATTTCTATAATAAAGTCGTCATTTTTGATCGCAGAGATCTAAATATTTTCGTGAACATGGAGTTTGATAAAATGAACCACAATCAATCAAAAACTCGACTTAGAATTTTTGTGTAGTTACGCCCGTTTGCATTTAAGGTGACGATATGTATTGTATATGTTATATATTTAATACCACCACATAATATTTATATGGCATTCCTGCAGAAAATTTTACATATTCACAATTTTCGATAAGTATCGTCTTACGTCCCTTTTCACAATGTGTGATTACGAGTTAACGTGAACTTTTACTGCAAGTTCTGCATACAAAACTTGCCGTTAAAGCCTCTGTTAACTTTTAATTGTACATTGTGAAAAGGGCCATTAATCTTCATTTTAACTGGGACTCGGTGTAATATTGTAGTAAACAGTAGAGCTGTTTGGTTCATGAACGAACGAGTACAATTGAACGAATCAGTGAAATGAACGAAGTGAGCACGATTTGGCACAGCTCTAGTAAACAGCCCTGAACAATTTAGATGTGGTTGCATTCAGGACCTGTGCAATAGTATAAATATAATGTTAATTTTTCCCTCCAATGAAACCGCCAAGTCACTCTGGAAACAGACCTAGATATTAATCTAATCTTAACTTGTATTTATACTTTAAAAATATGAGTGTCACTGTGATAGAGTGGGTAGTGTGCAAGCCTGTCATGCCGAAGCTCCACTAACGTTCATTTGTTTAGAAAGTACATAAAAACCGGTTTAAAACTTATTAAACAATCAAACCCGAAACGAAAGTTACCCTAATCAGACCAAAAATTTGTTTTACAAAAAAAACCCCGCAGCAAATATAAAAAACCGGTTTCGAACCGGATAAAAATATCCTATATTTGACACTGGTAATGTAGCTTGCCATTGGTGAAAGAACTTTTAAAATCGGTTTAGCGAATTGGGCGTAAAAAGGTCACAAACAAACAAAAAAAAAACTTTCGCATTTATAATATTTATTAGTAAGGATTTATATTATTCTATATGTCCCTATAAGATAGTTCACACAAAGTATTAATTAACCCATCCTAGGCCATCCTTATGTATGTACAATTATCTGGTACTTGAAGACCGATCACATGCCCCTAGTCTTATGTCAGTTCCATTTCCTGCACGGTATGTTTGTAAAACTTAAGTAGAACTTAAATACACAAGATTGGTGATTGAAGTATTATTTAAATATGCTCTCAAAAGCATAATTTCTTATTTAAATAGAACATAGAGGATAAATAAAATTTAACTATCAAGTCAAAAAATGGTCATTCGAGTTTCATACAAATATTTATGTAAAGTTTTAAAGAAAAACGTTAAAACAGTCCAAACAGTAAAAAACTTTTACAAAATGATGTATACGAGAAGGAATCATTTTGTAATCGGTTGATTAGTTCAGAAGATACATGTTTATTAAAATTGTTTGCCTCAGAAACGAACCACTGTGCCTTTGCGAAAAGTATAATTTTTAACTTTGTATAACTGAGAAGTTTTGATATATGTATGTATATAGTTTTTGCGATTAACAAGATATTGCAAGTTTTTGTTTGACGACGAATGTGAATTGAGTAACTCTATTGCTGACAGCTTTATATAAGATCAGAAAATAAGACTTCGTCAGAGCACATAACCGAAATAATATTTTTTCACATAGAGGAAACTCTTTTTCTTCGGAATTTTTTTTGAAAAATAATAATTAGATATAAATTTTTAAATACCTGTTGTCCTTTATTATTTTCATTTATGCGGTTTGAGTTCGAAATTTGGAGAAAATCAAGCGGCCAGCTACAATTTTTCAATCACATTGTGAAACGGCTCTTCTTCGAATATTAGGTCCGTCGGATACCTGAAATTTCAAAGATGCTTTTTGAATGACTGTTTATGAAACAAAATTGTTAAAGCATTCAACATTCATTCGACAATTTCAACATACAATTTCACAGGTTTATTGAAAATGTTTAATATATTAGGTCTGTTCATTTACTTTCCTAGCAGAAACTTAGCAACGAGAGAGTAAGGCAGAAATTTATAAAAAAGTAAATCAACGATTTACTTGTAAAAACTTGCAAGAAAATTTTATTCATATTAGACCCATGGATGGAAATCATGATACAATTTCACTTTTTCTGATGTATTTTGTTTGATAATGTTTTAAATTGTAAATTTTTTAAAAAATTTACATTTAATATGAAATACTTTACAGAGTTTCATGTATTATTTAATATTTTTATGCATTTTTCCAAATACAAAAATGCGACTTTCCATCTCTGATCAGATATGAGAAGCAAACAATATTTTTGACAATAAAATTGAATGTATGTCTCTTAATGAAAGAAAAACAATAAATTAAGAAAATATGCTTTCTTTTTTCATACGTATACATCTTTTTTTAACAAAGAAATGCACATTTTTCAGTTTTCCTTTTTCAGATAGTTTTTGAAATAATTAATTTGACAACAAAACACACAGCAGTTGTTTGGATAATTCTTGCAATTAAAAATTTTACTAGCAATAGCAATTTTTTTTTCTCTCTTTTGTCGCTCTCTCCTTGCAAAGTTTTTGAGTTAATGAACACTTTCCAGTAACAATTGTTACAAATTCGTAACAATTTTTAGTAAATGAACAAACCTATTATTATTTTTATTTTTGTTATTACTTAAGCCTACCATACATCTATTCATATGTAATTCTGCATGTCTATTGAAATTATTTTCTTACAGAACGTAGTTAACAAGTATTAAGAACGTCACGAACAAGGAATCATACCGCATCGGTTTGAAGTTTAATGCTCATGTTTATAATGTTTCGCAACTTTGTATCTGTTCACGATATAAAAACTGCATCAGAAATGTATACAAACTTTTAATTGATGCAATTTTGAAGTCAGCCTCAGTGATGCCAACTTTTTTACCTCTAAAGGCACATCCAAATTTAAAAAAAGCATTAAAAAGCGTAATTTTGAGATTTAAAAAGCTTAAAAAGCACTAACGTGCTAAAGAGTGAAGTTTAATAATGTTTAATATTTTCTAAGTTATTCTTTATTTCGGCAATAGCATCATCTTGAATGAAATATATCAGACGAAAAAGGTATGCTTTAGACTGAAAAAATATTTTTTGAAGTAATTTAAAGAAATACACAAATTTATATTTCTATTTATTGCTTTTTGTTAGTTTAGCACTAACGCCGGGCATACACTACACAAGTTCACTGCACAAGTCTGGCACTGCACAGTGCGTTTGTGTAGTATATGGGGGTGGTTGTGCTATTTACGCAGTGAACTGAGTAAATATCAAAATGATTTTGATATTTGCTCAAGTTTGAAAACTGTACAGTGAACTTGTGTAGTGTATGTTGCAAACGCTCAGTTGTGTATTGATTTGCTATGAGTTCACAACAAGAAATGAGCTCAGAACAAATATTCTGGACAGAGTTCTTAGAATTATACAGAAAATCACCAGCATTATGGCGAATTAAAATAAAAAATGCACAGTTTACTTGTATAGTGTGTGTCACAAGCTTAGTTTACGCAGTGCCAGACTTGAGCACTGAACTTGTGCGGTGTATGGCCGGCATAACGCAAAAAATTTGGCGTTTTGAGTCTTCAAAAAGCAATAAAAATAGTGCCAAAAGCACCAAGTTGGCATCGCTGGTCAGCCTCTTCTCTATGTTCTCTCGATCGTTCTCGATTTCAAAATGGCGTGCTCCAGCAACAAAAATGTTTGCGCCTTTAAAAGAATTCATTAATTTTTTTCTTCGAAGATACCAAGTTAGCATATAATAGTGCAACGCTGTCAATATTGTACATATCGTCACCTAAAATCCAAAAGGCCGTAAGTACACTTTTTTACTTTTTTACAGGAGAAGCAAAAAACCTTATAAATTTAAGACTATTTATTTGTTAGGCGACAAATTGAATAAAGAATAAAATCGGTATTTTTGAACATATGTGAGCAATATTTTAAGGAAAGATGTATTTTCGTGAATCACATCACAATCAATCAAAAATTATATTTTTAATTTTCTGCTTTTTTGGATTTTAGGTGACGATATGTACATAATTGCTATTAAATAGTTTAAAAAAAACATAAATATATCGCTATTGAGATATATCAATTTAAGCTGGCTAATACTGCCGTCCATAGTGGATCGCCGCTGCCTGTTTCAGGTTGCCAGCTCAGAAAAGATTGAAAATCGAATGCAATTTATAAGAAGGGATTAAGACATTTATACAGCCATACATATCTATATTATGATTTATTCATATACAGTAGACTGTCGATAATTTGTAATTCATGGGACCAGAGAAAAAGTTCCAATAATCGAGAGTTCAAATTGACAAAAGCTTTCATTGAAATTTTTGGTTGCTTAGTTTGAATCTTGTGATGTCTTATACATATGTAGACATATACATACATAGGTAGTTATAATAAAAACAAAGTCTGTAATATTTTAAGTGGCTGAGTTAAATTGGCTTTTATCTAATCAATCTCCGATTGCAAGGAGATCTGAGAAGAAATCACCACTTGTACCCGTTTTCAAGACTAAGCATATTACATGGAAACTAAAGCAAACGATTTCATTTTCGGGTTGTTTCAAAAACTCTGATACACACAGCCAAAATTATAGAGTGTAGAAAAGCCATACTTCAAATTATTCCTGTTTCTATATTATAGAGGCATGCATGTGAACAGAAATTATTTAAATTGAAATTTATTTGCTGGTGCTTAAGCATTGTCTATATATTTCATTGGTGCTTAACCAAATCATCAGTAGACTTCAACCACATATTTTGAACAGTCACAAACCTCTTATCTTATGCACAGACTTTCAAAAACTATTTGAGAGTTCACAAATAATATTTTTGAAAATCACAAAAGAAAAATAAGCGTAGTAGGGTTAGAAACTGTAACAGTTTGTGACTGTTCAAAATATATGGTTGGAGTCTACTGATGATTTGGTTAAGCACCAATGAAATATATAGATAATGCTTAACCACCAACAAATAAATTTCAATTTAAATAAACTGATGACAATATTTCGAATAATAAATTTCCTAAATATTTTATTTATTTTTTTATAATTTAAAATATACAGCATATAGCCGAAAAAAATAAGGTTATAGCGTGTCGGCCATCAAGATACCATTCAAAAAATTTTAAATTACCCAGAGAACTAAGTTAAAAAGATTATTTTAGAATTTTTTTCCAAGCGACCTAGAAAACCGTTAAAATTATCGAGATATTCAAATGAGTTTGAAATTATCAAGAAGCGACTGTAATTATTGAGCGAAAGTTTTAAATCAAATAAGACTTAATAGATGTGTTAATCCAGGATAGCTTTCAATTTCTATTTACTAAGCCCGCTGAAAATTAAATCAGGCAATACTGATGATATTTACAAGATCTAATAATTTTGGATTTTCAAACCGTATCATGATCAAATATGAAATTAACTCAACATGTTTGCAAAGTTTCATAGCAATCGATTGAGTGGAAGTAAATTTTAAGGTGGTCCCGCCTACTTTTGAAAAGATGATGTATAGTTATTAAAAGATCTCAAGGTCTGTACAAACCTTCTGCGGGAACGGTGAGTCATAATCACTTGAAGTATATTATTAAATTTTAATGGTCGCGGCCCGCCTATTTTTGTAAGACTGTACGCTGTTTGGAAAGTTTTGGAGGAAGTAATTTTTTTTCAAAGAGAAGTTACACTCAGGCATTGAATGCCTACTACTTTTACTAGGTGTTGCCCTTCTTTTGTGAAAGGGATAGTGATAGAGAAGACAGGCGGTGAAGGAAGTGATAGAGGAAAGCTTCATTATTTTTTAACTCTACTTTTTCACGTTCTTTTTTAATAACGCAGTGTGTTGCAGCGCCTCTGGTGTAAATGAGGCGTATTAAAATTTCGAAGCTATGCTTAGTAGCCATTTTATTGGTTATTTTACTTCGCCGATGATGCTGCTACACAATACTGATGAAGAAGGGTGCTCTGGTGTTACGAGAACACTAGGATTACTATCCGCTGAAGCCGGTGTAGTTCAGTGACCTGTGACTATGCCTTCATCACTTGAACTTTCCTACAACAACTGATACAAAGGGACACTAAAGCACATCAGAAAAATACGTGGTGTGTGTGGGTTAAGGCTTAAAGTATTGTAATAAATTACAATGGGAATTTTGGTGTCCATTTTCCAATTGATCGAGCCTAATAAATTTGCAAAGTTGCGTAGAAATTGGGAAGGTGTTAATCTGTATGGATAGGAGGTACAGCAGAACAAAGGATACTTTTTCGCATATTTTGACAAATTGTTTTTTTTTTTTTGTATTTTTATAGTACATATTTGGATTGAAATCTTCTAGAAAAAGTTAATTTCTCCACAACTTGAAATGAGCAAAAAGTACCTTTTGTTCTGTTATATTTTAATGTTGCGCAAACTTTTCTTTTCGGAAAAATTTTTAATTTATTTACAGTTAGAAATGCATTTAGCGGACCCCATATTCATAAAGTTTTAAATGACTTTGAAATGTATTTTATTTAAAATTTTCTTGAAATAGATTTCAAACACATTTTATTTTTATTTATCAATATAAGCCGGATTATTAAAAAATATTGTCCCAAGATTATAAATATTTTTATAATTTTTACTGTACTGAAATAAAAAAAAATCATTTATGGCAACATTTTGTTAAACTAATTAGTATATATGTATGAATGTACGTATGCAACATCCCTGCAGGAAATGCGAGTAGTGAAATTGTAGTGATATACTAGTGACATTGTCAGTAGTACTACTGACCAGGTGTACCCCAGCCAATTTAATCATCGATTGACATTTAACATTAGCTTGTCAAAAAGTGGACCACCAGTGGACTGTAGCACTACTGACTAAGTAATTCTTTTGGGACCACATGGAGACATTGGCACCAATGATTCACTAGTACATTTTAGGGGCACTAGTCTACAATATCGATATTTCCTCGCTCGTTATTAATAGTAAAATTGTAGTGATTTACTAGTGACATTGTTACTCGTAATAGTATTACTGACCAGGTGTAACCCCAGCCGGAAAACATTGATCGCATATTGACATATAACATAGGGTTGTCATTGAAAATCTACCATTCAACTTTAGCACTATTGACGAGGTAGTTCTTTTGTGACCATATGGAGACATTTAAACCAAACATTCATTAGTATATTTAAGTGACCCTCGTCTACAATTTTATAAGGGTTGGTGCAACAATTATTTTCAAGTTATTCATATTACGTCCCTTTTCGCATGAACTTTAACTGACTGTTCTTAATACAAAACTTATCGTTAAAGTTCCTGTTAGCTTTTAATTGTACATTGTGAAAAGGGCCGTTAATAGTCTTTTTTTTATCAACAATTAAATAAATTCTTTAGGCCGAAATATTTTTGATATTTTGACAATGTTACCAGAAATACACTAGAACTGTTATATCTAACGTATCTCTACTCTCGCATAAAATGAAAGTTGTCGACATTTTAAATACTGTAATTGTCGCTACACAGATGAAAAAACTTCCTAATAGAATCGAGAAGATTTTCTCTATGAAACGTTTTTAGGCTAAGGGGTATACCAGCAGAAAGAAACGAAGATTTTTTTTAGAGATTGCTTATTGTTTTTATGTGGTAAGTCTTATGAATTTTATCAAGAAGAAAACCACATAAAATCAAGAAGAAATCTTATTATTCACAACATTTTTTACTCAATTTCCGTTATTTTTGGCACCAAAAAAAAACAATCCATAGAGAAAAACTTCTTGATTCTATTAGGTTTTCTTATAAATTGTAAACTATGGGGATTTCTTATTGATTTTATTAGGTTACCTTATTGATTTTTTTTAAAGGTTTTCTTCTTGATTTTATTAGGTTCCTATTTGATTATGTGTAAACCATCGCATTGATTTTTTTTAATAAAAAATCTTCTTGAGCATCTTCTTGATTTTATGAGGTATCTTGTTATTTCATATCTATAAATAGACAATTTTTTTCATGATATTTTCCGATTTTTTATAAGCATGTTGGCACAATAATTTCAATGGTTATTCAGGCTGCTTGTTAGCATATTGGTTAGAGTGCTTGTCTATCAGTCGGAAGTTTGCTGGTTCAAGACTTGGTGAGTACGTTAGTTAAGAATATAACATACTGTGTATGTATGTATGTATGAATAAATAATATCTACAATATACTACATATATACATACATACATAATTATATATATGGTATAGTATTTAAATGAAAATACATAAGTACAGAGAATAAAGACACAATTTTTTTTATTAGGTCGCCTAATAAAAACAAGAAGAAAACCTTATTGAAAAAATCAATAAGATAACCTAAAAAAACTAAAAGATTTCTTTTTGATTTTTTCAAAAAGGTTTTCCTTATTAAATTAATAAGATTTCCTTATTGAAAAAAAACCATAGATATATCTTATTAATTTTGTTCTCTTTTCTGAGGTATTTATTAGGCACTGTTGTTGTTGACATAGATACATATATGGTTCTAAGCTGACTAGAGGAACGTATTCATTTATGTTTGTGTTAAATAATATTCCATGACATACATACATACATACTTATTTAAAGAAGAAGCTTAAAGACTGGTTTTTTATAAAAAAATTTATGGCTAAGTAAAGCTTCTGGTATAAAGAAACCGGCTGGCTTAAAAAAAAAAAGTAAACAAATCGTGTTGTCCTTTTTCCGGTTCTCCTGTACTAAAATCTGAGTAATCTCGCTAAATACTATATTTATACAAGAAGCTAAATTTAAAAGTCATTAAGAAATAACAAACAAAAATAGTATGTTGAAATTAAGATTACAACTAATTCGATTAACATCTTTATTTAAGTGTAATAAACACATATATACATACATATGTAAATATGTAAATATGTATGTATATGCATTAAAATTATAAATTGAAAAATGTATTTTTAAAATAACATAACGATTAAAAATTGTTTATTACAAATTAAGAAATAAATATTTAAAGTAAATAAATAATGAAATACGTCAAAATAAGCAAATCAACTTGTTCAGGGTCAGGGAACTAAAATGCAGCACGGAAAAATTAAATCTCGTTTAATTGAAAGTTTATTGAGTTTTAACTAACTGAGATGCGAAATGGTACCAAATCATAAAGTTCGGATAGTTCTAGCATTCCTTATAGGTCAGTAACAAGGTGTTTTCTGCTATGACGGCTTTTACACAAGCAAAGTTTAATTTGTAGGAGAGAAGGAAAATGAGCTCCCCTTATATTTTCCCTTCTCCCCAACAAACTCAAGACTTCGCTAAGTAAACTTTGCAGGTGTAAAAGGCGTCTATTTAGACAATGAATTCTACTGGTTCGATTATGGATAACAACTGCACTTCAGTTCAGCCATTTCAAATTGGCAATGCAACAGAAATTAAAACCCAGTTATTTTTTTTATTTTCATTTTATTTACCACCTTGCTGCTTTAAAAATTACGCGGCAACTAAAAATATGTGGTTGCCAATACGACTGGTATTTGACAGCTGTTAGTTGCCAGTTACCATACGTAA
This sequence comes from Tachina lurida, assembly GCA_944452675.1. Classification (NCBI taxonomy): domain Eukaryota; kingdom Metazoa; phylum Arthropoda; class Insecta; order Diptera; family Tachinidae; genus Tachina; species Tachina lurida. The sequence goes on along the minus strand of OX101754.1, from coordinate 35,188,676 downwards.
TAAAATTTTGGAAAGTAGCAACGCAACTATAGTTCGCCTGTCATCCATAATCAAGCCATAAATTTAGGGCCTGTCCCACGATGCCGACAAGGTTCTACTTGTCGCACACTTACATTTGAAACAAAATCAAAATTTTAAAATTTGGGTTTGTTTTGAATGTGAATGTGCGACAAGTCGAACGTTTTCTACATCGTGGCACAGGCCCTAAATTAGTAGTAGTAGTGCTTATTTCGTGAATGGTAACACTTAGCTCATGTCTGATTTGACAGATAATTAGTTTTATCCTTCCTCTGAACGAATATGGTTGTGTATACGCTTGAACAACGCTGGGAAATATTGCTTAAGGCCGTTTCACACTATAATACAAGTATTAATACTTTTGTGGAAAATGCAACTCTGACATGTTGAGTTGTTATTGTCTTTTGAAATTTTTGAAACAAAAATTAGATTAGGGATGCATTTTCGTCAAAAGTATTAATACTTGTATTATAGTGTGAAACGGTCTTTACAGAAGATGCCGATTTTGCCAAAAAAAATCATCTTTTCAGATGAAGCTCATTTTGATCTTGGCGGGTATGTAAGCAACCAAAATTGTCGCATTTGGGGCACAGAAAACCCGCACGCATACATTGAAAAGCCGACGCACCCAAAACGAGTCACTGTTTGGTGCGGATTTTGGCCAGAGGCACAATTGGACCATTTTTCGAAAATGAGCAAGGAGTGGCCGTTACAGTCAATTGCGGTCGTTATCGGGCCATGTTGAACGAATTTTTGTTCAAAAAAATTGAAGAGGAGGATATTGGCAACATTTGGTTTCAACAGGACGGCTCTACGTGCCACACAGCCGAAGCTACACTCGATGTTTTGCCTAGCATTTTCAAAAAAAAAAAAAGTTATCTGGCGGACCCTTTATATAAAGTATGCGTAAGTATTTGAATAAAAAATTTTCCAATCATTTTTCGGTTTCAAAACTGACCACTAAAATTTAAAAGTAATTAACAGGGCTCACACTTTCATCGTTGTGTAGTTGCTTATTTTGGTGGTAAGTGCATATTTTTACATATTTTAATGCATATTTCCAAAAAAAAAAAAGTTATAGTTATATTCTGTAAATAATGAGTTGAAATTTATTTGCTGGTGGTTAAGCATTGTATATATGCATTTCATTGTAGCTTTAACAAATCGTCAGTACACTTCAACTAAAAATGTTCAAAATGTGGCTTAACCACCAGCAGATAAATTTCACTTGTAATAGATATATGACTATATGTCAAATAATAAATTTCTTGAAAGATTATTTATAATCAAATTATATAGTTAATCTCAAGTGAAACTATTACAGCAAGGATTTAACATCTTTATGCCGCCCATATATTATACAAGTTCACTGCACAAGTCTGGCACTGTACAGTGCGTTTGTGTAGTGTATGGGGGTGGTTGTGCTATTGACGCAGTGAAACGATTTTGATATATGCTCAAGTTTGTAAAATTGTATAGTGAACTTGTGTGGTATACTCGTATGTTGCAAACGCTCAGTTTTTCTGTCCTAATTTTTCACGATTCATGCACCACTTTTTACACCATACCCGCCTTTTTTCTTTGTTTTCGTTTCTTTTTTTCTATTGCCACAGCAATTAATAAAATACAGCAGTATTTGCAGATGTCGTTGTCTTCTTCACTTATAGCTTTAAAATAAAAACTGCACAGTGTACTTGTATAGTGTGTGTGTTACAAGCTTAGTTTACGCAGTGCCAGACTTGAGCACTGAACTTGTGTAGTGTATGGCTGGCATTAGTAAACAAATAAATTCCGCTGAAGAAAGTATTAGAAAGGTGGACAATGTAGAAAATGTCAAAGTGCAGATGAAATAAAAAAAAACTTAAAATAAATAAAACCATAAAGAAAAACATCGGCTATCATATTTTTAAGAAAATTTCCGAGACACTTGAATCAGGTTCAAATAATTTAAAAAACGAAATTTCGCCGATCGAAATATCATCATTGAAATACGCTGCCTTAGGGCACTGCTACACGTTCAATATATATTGTGATATTTGGATCGCGATCCATTTTAATGGATTGATGGATCACGAGCGTATGCTACATGTTCAATATTTATCGCGTCAGTATTTACGTTATTTTTGTGCTGTGCAGATAGTTTATTAAAAAAAATCTAACGAGAAACACGTTCAATATATATTGTGATACTTGTATCGCGATCCATTTTAATGGATTGATGGATACCGAGCGTATGCTACATGTTCAATATTTATCGCGTCAGTATTTACGTTATTTTTGTGCTGTGCAGATCGTTTATTAAAAAATCTAACGAGAAACACGTTCAATATATATTGTGATATTTGGATCGCGATCCATTTCAATGGATTTCTGGATCACGAGCGTATGCTAATGTTCAATATTTACGTTATTTTTGTGCTGTGTGGATCGTTTATTATTATATTATTATGCGGATCGTTTATTATTATTTCACTTCTTATTAACGTATCGCGATCTAATATCATGAAAATGCTACACGTTCAATATTTATCACGCGATCCGCAATTTAGACCATTCTGCAATATGGATCGCAATCCATTAATACTGCATGCTACACGTTCAATAAATATCGCGATACTGGATAGCATTCAATATATATTGAACGTGTAGCAGTGCCCTAAGGGAAATTATTACAACCTACAGCTAGTTAAAAGTAGGATTTAAGGGCAAGTCTATTACTACGTTTATACGCGCACTATTTGCAAATAAAATTATTTGCAAATAAATTAACTCACTGTTTATACGGCATAGCAAAAGTACACAAACTTGGTAGCACTTCTATAGAAAGTTTACTTATGTTGACAAAAAAATAGTGTAAAATGCACAAAATATCAAATAATTATTTGTTTTAATTGTTATTATTTGCTTCTATCAATGTTTTTTGTGCAATATTTATCCATTTATTGTTTTTTCTTATGAAACATTTGTAAGCGTGGCAACCTTTTCCATTTTATTTGCAAATAGTGCGTTAATCGTGAATAGTTTTCTGAATTATGCTATGTTTAGACGACGAGTTGAATCACTTGCTTCGCTCTCTGAATCATGTTTATGAATCATGCTGTTTAGACTATGCATTCGTGCTTCGTGTGCAGCGTGCCAATTTAGTGCTTTTCGTACTAGATTTAGAGTTTTTAATTTATAATAGTGCGGAATTTTTCAAATTGTTGCTTAAAAAAAGGCACTAAATTGGTGCTTTTCACCTTTGATTTTAGTGCGTTTTACATATCTACTAAAGGCTGTTTCACACTATAATACAAGTATTAATACTTTTGACGAAAAAGCATCCCTAATCTAATTTCTCTTTCAAAAATTTCAAAAGACAATAACAACTCAACATGTCAGAGTTGCATTTTCCACAAAAGTATTAATACTTGTATTATAGTGTGAAACGACCTTAAATATTAATTTGTGAAAGTGTGGTGGTTTATAAGAAACACCAAATAAGAAATTTTCACTTTTCAAAAACTATCTGCTTTCACCCCTTTTAGACATGCAAAGTTTCCTTTGCAGAATGTTAATTCAGCTGGGTGAAATACGAAGGAAGAAAAACGTTATCTTTCATAGTGAGAAAAAAGAATATATTTCTAGAAATTACAGTTATAAAATAACTTAATTACAACAATAATCTAATTACTAACCACTGAGTGAAGCAATGTATTGATTTCTTGATAACGAAAGCTTTCAAAAAAATGCTTCTGAAAAGTACTAACGTAAGGCTCTAACAAAGTGGACAAAATTAAAAAAAATTTAAACCAGTAACTTTTGCATCTGAATACATAAAAACTACACATTATTACTTCTGTAAAATGAATTAGTAAAGCAAAACATGAATGGCTTTTTGGAAACTGAATGCATTGCTTCTAGCTGGCTTACAAAAATTCTTCTGGGAAGCGGTAATTTTTGCTGGGATGGCGAAATTGAAGAAATAGAACGAAGTATCAGACATTTAAGGATACATAAATGGACAAATTTTCTCAGAACTGATTAATTTTGGATTGAAGTTTATAATTATAGAAATTCAAATAATCATAATCCATTTCTAATACTGCCAATATTTTCTCTAAGACTATTAACATTACCATGTTCAAATGTTGAAGTAGAAATAACTTTTAGCACTTATAACTTTTTTAAAAGTAAGTTAAAAACACAATAATGATTTTATAAATCAAATTGTTTCATTCATATAAAATACGGTCTAAAAGTAAAAGGCTTATGTTGTTCAGTAACTCGTTTCTGTAATTCTCGCATCGTAAAATTTCTCACATGAAGTGTGAAACACAAAATTCCATCGTTTCTCGATTTGTGAAAAAAGTGTTTCTGTATTTGAATGTGAAAACAGACAACACTGAATCTGTTTTTACTGGAATATTTCCAGTAATCGGGTGTCGAATGAAAACAAAAGTCACAAAAATATAATTTCAATAACAAAAAAAAATTAAAAATTTTCAAGAAAAATAAAATTGAATAATGAACATGAATATAAAGTGAATGTAAAATGCTTGAAATAAGTTTTTTCTAGCAACTGTCTCTATTATAGAAAATTCAAAAAAAAAATTCTAAATAAATATAATCATATCGAATCGTTAATAATAATTTTAGTTCAACAATTCGTTGCATATCTTTTCAACTAGTTTATTTTTCATATTTTCACACACAAATTCAAAAATTCACATGTTTTTGTACAATTTAAAATCCGAGAATTGCGAGAAACTATTCACAAAATATTGTTACAGAAACACTTTTTCTCACATCGTTCCAATAATTGCTGGAAATTTGTTTAAATGACAGATAGTTCTCGCAAAGTAACGATACAGAAACACTTATGTGAGAAAAGCCATTATGTGTTTCAATTTACACTGTTTCCACGATTCCCTTGTTTCATGCGGGAAATTTTACGACGCGAGAAATACAGAAACGAGCTACAGAATGTAACGTACTGAACTATGTTCATATAAAAATTAATTCAGATGAAACACCTAAAATCTAATTGTTTTTTTTAATACACCATAATTGCAGTGTCTTGCGAAATGAACTTCAATTATTTTCCTACTCATGTTCTACTTATACGCAAAATCGAAATATGGCTCGATATAATTGAAATTATTACAAAAACCTATGAAATGTAGTAAATTGAAAATTGTAGTTAACTTAAATTTTTAATTTCTACTCATTCAATACATATATAATTAGCCATGTGGGCTTTCTCTGTATTGAAAATAAATAGATAAATATAAAAATATAAATAAAAAATATATTGTATTTAGTGCTTTTTTATGAACACACAGTGATTTTTGCTCTGAAAAAGTTGGCATCACTGTTCGCGTGGCATTTTTTTATGTATATTCACACATTCATACGTATCATACGCACGTGTATACATGCATACATACTTACATAAATTCGATTCAAGCAAAATCTTGTTTTTGAAGGCATCTCTATATTTTCTTCTTATTTTCCCTTTTTATATTATTCATAACTTAATTAAATTTATTTATATTAAACTCACATCTATGTTTTTTTGGCTTGTTTTCATTTGTTTACAAACACACACATACACATATACTTATTTTGTTTTGACAGCTAGTTCAGATAAAGTGGCGATTACTGCGATAAAAGTTAGAGAAGATACCAATTTTACGTGCTTCGCAAGTAGATTCGTATTGAATCTACTTGATTCGCTCTCATAATTTTGTATGGCGAAGCAAGTTGATTCGGTCATGATTGGGGTGTGAAGCATGAATAGAGCACGAAGCAGGTGTCGTCTAAACATAGCATTAGTAAGTCGCAATAAAAACAATAATATGGCAACAATTTCCTGTTTTATTTGCAAATAAGCCCTGCGTATAAACGTAGTATATCCTAAATGGTAAGTTAAGTTGTATTTGTAATAATGAACAACTCCTTAGACGTCTCATAAAATCCTAGTTTCAACTAACTTTAAATTTTAATAATTTCCCTTAAAATTTGCTATCTCCTTTGACATACAATCATTGGAAATTTAATTCATTCGAATTTGTGCCTGCACAGTTTTTTTTTAGAAAGAGAAGTAACACTCAGGCAATGAATGCCTACTACTATTACAAGGTGTTACCTTCTTTTAGGAAGGGGATAGTGATAGAGAGGACAGGTGGTGAAGGAAGAGATAGAGGAAAGCTTCATTCTTTTACAACTCTGCTATTTTTAACGTTTTTAATAATTCATTGTTGCAGCACCTCTGGTGTTAATGAGGCGTATTAAATTTTCTTTAAGCTGTTTAGTAGCCTTTTTACTGGTTATTTTACTTCTGCGATGCTTCTGCTACACAACGAAGGATGGCGCTCTGATGTTACATTAGGATTAGTATCTGCTGAAGTCGGTATAGTTCAGTGATCAGTGACTATGCCTTCATCACTTGAACTTCCCTACAACAACTGATACGAAGGGACACTAGTGCACATCAGAAAAATGCGTGGTGTTGTTATTTTAATGACTGTTGGATACCGGGCTCGAACCCAGGACCTTCGATTTTGTAGTCAACGTGCCAACTACTTCAGCCAACACCATCCTTCGCTTCCCTTCACTTCACTTTATTTTTTATTTTAGCAGCAGATACATATTTATATTAACATACAATGTTATTGGCAATTAATTAATTAATTAATTTTTTTTTAATTTCTATTGCTGAACTCTTGCGTTAGTGCAGAATAAAATGTTAACATCAAATAGCTGATCCAATTTTTTCCTCTCCCATATTTGCTTATTCTACGCCTATTTATAATAGGAAGATTTTTTTTACCGGAAATAAATGATTGGGAATAGAAAAAACTCGCCGAGAAAGTTCATAATTGGGCTGCGTGTCAATTAAACTTATTGATTAATTAAATTTTTCAACAAAATTTTAATTGATTCAATTAAATTTTTTGAACAAAATTTCAATTGATTCAATTGAATTTTTTGAGCAAAATGTCAATCGATTCAATTGAATTTTAAGCAATAAAATTTAAAAAGTTTAGCTCAATTAAATATTTAATTGATTACTTGTGTTTTTATCAATTAAAGGTGTTAATTGAAGAGAAAAAATTCTGTGTGGGTTTGACTCTAGCATGAGTATAATTCAGTGACTTTCTGCCCTGGCTAAAAACGGCCAAATGTGCTTAAGAAGTTTCAAATTAAATAAAAGTCAAGGCATTTAGAATTTTTTAATACATTCTTCCATTATTTTCTTAGCATCCATTTGGATAATGGAAAAACTAAGTAAATAACTTCCAAATATAATATTTTATTTATTTTTTTCTTATTTTTTTCTTTTAATATTAAATTCATATTTGCTTTTTTGGTTAAAAAAATTAAGATCATTTGTTTTTAATACATTATTTAAAAAAAAAAAACACATTGTTTTTTCTCTTAACATTTATACATACATATATAATATTTGAATTTTTAATACATATTTGTGTTTTAATTTTTATTTTTTTTTGTTGAGGACATATTTTTTTATATACTATATGTAAATACATTCGTATAAAAAGGAAATAATACATGTTGTTTTTTTTTACTATTAAAAAAAATATTTTTTTTTTGTAACGCATATAAATAAATACATTCCTTTAAATTATGTATGTATATTGACGAATTAATAAAAAATAATAATAATAATAATAATATTAATTATGAATGAATATCATTTGAAAACGAATGAGAACATTGTGAATTTAAGTTGGATAATTTTTTTTTAAGATCAAAAGAAAAATAATGAAATGAGTTTAATTTTCATTTTACAAACTAAATGCACACACACACATACAATATGTGTGCACAAAATATCGCAGGTTTTTCTTTCGATTTTCTTTTAAAAATTATTTTGATGTGATAAACATACAAAAAAAAAAGATTGATTTTTATTTTATTTTAGCTTAAATTAAAAGAGGAAAAAGAAACAAAAAATTTTAAAAATTCTTTGTCTGGAATTGCCATTGGACACACAGTGTTCAATACTTTTCAGTTACTCGTATATATGTATGTATATATATATATATATATATATCTATATATATATATATGTATATATATATGTATATTAGTAAAATGTTTTGATGTTGGTTTTTGTTTTAAGGTTTTAATTTTTAAATTAATTAACACTTTCGTTCGTTATTTAAGATCTACAATTACACACAACTACTATTCTTTTTTTTATATTAATATTAGTTAAAATTATATATATGTATACATAATATGTGTATGTATATATATATATATATAAACTTAGCATCTTAATACGTTATCACATTCTTATTTTCATGAGTTTTATACGATAATAATTGGCTTTGAGTTAAAGTTATGTAGAAAATAAAAAAAGAGGAGTCAAACGAACGAACGACGAACGAACGATCGTTCATCAATTCCTAACTCGACGGGTGAAAAAAGAAAAACTAACGGCCTGGCCCACGATGTCACGAGAAATCGTTCGATCGACAACTTGTATTGCAAACAACAACAAATTTTCTAAAGTTATTGTTGTTTGCAATACAAGTTGTCGATCGAACGATTTCTAGTGACATCGTGGGCCAGGCCGTAAGACCGCCTTATGACGAATTTATGAAACAAACAAAAATATTCGACTTAAGCTTAATTAAATTCAATTCATTAGAAATAATTTCTTATTAAGAGCAAATGATACGACCATAAAATGAAAAAAAAAAATGCCTGAAGCCATACAACACCAAATGGACAATTATTTTTTACTGAGATTTTTTTCTTCTTTTTTTTTTTTTTTGTAATTCCTGGCATTGTTAGGCTCCAGAGATGGTGGGAGATCAGGAGTTGTTGGTTGGCTGGTTGGTTTTTTGGTGGTCGTATCAAGGTAAAACCTCAGCAACAACAACATCAGTTTTAGTGATGTGTAGCAAGGGTGATTGCTTATACGTACTCGTATGAGAGAGTGAGGGTAGTGGGGTCTGTAATTGGAACCCAACCCTTAAAGACATATTTATATTCAATAAGTACACAACAGGCATAATTAAAAAAAATTTACGCGGTGGGTGTTGATATGGCTTTAGAACTGGTATAACTATAACTTGTGCTCGCCAAGGGCGAGTACAGCTTGTTCTTAGTGATAATAAATTCGGGACTTATGGTAATCGTGCGCGACAAACCCTTCATGAATTGTGGCAGTAACGAGGCCCAGCCGCGATGATCTTGACGCAAGGTCAAATAGATTTCAAATGTTGACACTGTCTCCGAATCCAGCTTAAGCGATGCTATGCGCCTGGAATTGTGCGGTTCATCTTCGAATTCAATGTATATCGTACAACCTCTAAGACCACACGGTTCACGTTCGCTCAAACGCAAAATTTCGGCTGCTATGCGTGGCGTAAGATCACAGGGCAATGACACTTCGGTACAGGACAAATGACGCGACTTGGCCAATCTCAATTCGTCCAGCACGCGCAGCGACAAGTCATTTACGGCCTTTGCATCTAAATCTTCACAGTAGAAAGTATTGCTGTCTTCGTGTTTGGTTGAGTTCAACGAAGGCTTCTGGTTGGTGGCCACGGCTGGGGAATTGCGTTTGCTAACGCTTTCCGACAAGCGCTTATTTTTCTGATTGTTAATGCTATTTTTAATTTTATTGGTAGTATTTGTTTGGGCATACGGTAAATTTGTGGTAGCATTGATCGAGGCTTCCGGTGGCGGTGTCAAAGGTGATGTCCAATCTAAAAGCAAATAAAAAAATTTTTTAAAATAATTCATTTGATGTGTGATTAACAAATATTGGAAATTATATTGCCTGTACTAGCACAACTACCTAATTTTAAACACATTGCGTATGCGTAGGGCTGAAGTTTTCGAGAGCCCAAGTTTAAAAATTCGCTTGAGTATTAATTTATTTAAGGCTCAAAAGTTTGCTTAATGGGCAAATAAAATTTGAAATGAAATTTCTTTTTGTTTGAAAAAAAACATGAAATCAATTAACTAGCACGTTTTCCTTTATAAACTTTTTCATTTTAATTATTTTATTTTATAATTTTTTTGTTTGTTAAGTATTCAATCAGCTCACATGCTAACTTTTAAGTTTTATTTTTTTAATTAAAAATTTGTTTTAAACTAACACAACGACTAACTGCGGGTTTGCTTGTTTATCTGACTGCTTGCCAGCGAGCTAAAGCTGTTTTATTGTCGAGGTCGTTACATACACTTAAAGCGTTTTAAAAGCGCTTGACAACACGCTAAACGTATAAAAACTACATACATAAACGCGAAAACAATTGCGAACGTACATATGTATGTATGTACATAAATGCGTTTGTTTTGGGGGGTTGGCAACAGGGTAAGAAAAGGTGCATTAGAGAGAAAGTCTTAAATATTTGAAACAAAAGTTTTGCTGAATGATTATAATTTTTTTTTTAATTTTTCGTTTAAACAAATCACTTAGAAAATTATTTATTTTAAGAATTTTAACAAGGAAGCAATGAAAAAATCTAAACGGAAGTTTTTTTTTTGAAAATTTGCCGACGGCTGAAATTTTTAACTACATAATTAGATTTTTTATTTTAATTTTTTGCAAAACCTCTTCTATATTTTTTTTTATTCAAAAACTTTTGCTCTAACTTCATTTTATTGTGAAATTAATTTTAATTTTTTCTATTGGCACTTACCTTTTATTTTATTAGACCCCAGTACATTGAAATCGGCTGGATGGTAGAGTTGTTGTACTGCCAAGATTTCCATTTTCATAATGTTGCTGCTGTTTTTTTTTTTACAAATGTTTTCAAATTTTTCCAGTTTCGAAATATTTCCAAGTATATTTTTTTTTTTTTTTGTAACTTTATCTTCCAAATGGTGTATTGCCAAAAGCCACAGTTGATAAAAGTTTTTGTTTTAACAAAATAATATCACAATTTTGCTGTCTGTCTTTTAACTTAAAAACAATTTTTTTTTTGTAATGCTTGTTGAACTTTTAGGTTTTTAAGTTTTTTATTTTTTGTCCACGTTTTCTAATTAATCACAGCACGTTTAATTAAAATTATTTGTAGGTTTTTTTATCACTTTCAAATGGCTTTCACCTTGTTAAAAAGGTCCGTTAACAAATTTATTAAACAAACAAAACAAAAAAAAGAATGGCAAAATTTTTTCCTTAAAATTCTTTTCCCAAATAGAACTCTTCTTTCTATTGTATTAAATTTTCGACGAGAAAAAAATACGTAAAATTTCTAAAACAGATGTTTAGCTTTTGGAGCGCAACACTTTTGTTTGAATCACTTGATTCCTAAATTGTATCTGTATCTCAGCAATGTATCGAAGCTACTATAAGAAACCGGCTACACTGCAGCGCTATTTATACGTTTCATTTCCACTCAACACAATATGAGCCCGTTTGTTTCATCATTTATTTCTCAGATACTTTTATTAAAATTATTTACCACTCATTTGTTTTGTGTTTACCTTTTCGTACAAAAACAGAATCGACTCAAGTTCTTGTTGGGCACTGGCTCTCAGCCCAGAGAATTGAAGGGTGTCAAAGAGTCGTCGAGAGTACGGCTACAAAATGGGATACAAATTAAATGAGATACATTTCATATGACTATGTATTTATAATATGCATTTTATGAGTACATATCTAGATACTCGTACTATGAGTTTTTAGCATTTAGCACTTGGTGTGCTGTTTGCATTGCAACAACTTTTCTCTCCTCTATGTAGTTACATATGTATAAATAAATACTCAAAAGCATTACTCTGTAAGTATATAATTTTGTGTATTTCAATGCAGGTAGTAAAATCTCGCGTAAATAAATATGTGAGTACTCGTACATAAATATGTATGTAGCTATGTTAATATATGTATGCAAGTATGTGTATATTTATCGCTAGATATTTATGTTTGTATTCTTGTTTATCTGGATTCATGTTTATGGCTGGAGTATACATACATACGGTCAAAAGTCAGTCAAAGTAACTTGTATTTCCTTTTTTGTTGTATTTCCCATCAGCTGATGGCACAACTTAGTTTAGTTGTTTTTGTTTTATTTTACATTTAACGAATACATACCGTGTGCTTGCTGTGTAGCTGTTATTTTTCTTTTTTTACCTCAAGTTTTTCTTTTATTTTTTTATTATTCCCCTTGGAAACTTGTTTTTTTCTCCACACATTTATTGCATGTGCAGGCTTTAGTTTCCTCTGGACTCCTTCTCCTGTTCATGTACATACAGTTAGGGACATAAATTTGCGTACAGCCCACATTTTTCAGTTTAAACGATTTTTTTTATTTTTTCTCGTTTTGGCGATTTTTTCGGTTGTTGGTTTTTTTCATTTTGGTAATTTTTTTTTCAATTTGAAAATTTTTAAGTGTATATACTACATACAATTGAAGGTTAGCCGCGAATAAAGTTTTAAGTGACAAAATAATAATTTTTCAGGAGAGCCCAAAACGTATTTTAAAGCAAGATTGGTTTTTTCGTTTACATTTTTTTAGCTTATCTAAAATAATGATATTTAAGAAATTTATTATTCGACATATTGTCAAGTTTATTTTAATTTGAAATTTATTTGCTGGTGGTTCAGCGATTCAAAAACTATTTGAGAATTCACAAATAATAATATTTTTGAAAATCACAAAAGAAAAATAAGCATAGTAGGCTTAGAACCACCAGCAAATAAATTTCAAATTAAAATAAACTTGACAATATGTCGAATAATAAATTTCTTAAATGTTAAATTTAGATTTTATTTTTCATTTTGCCTTATAATTACTTTTATTGTTATCCAAAGGATTTCTAATTGTATAAAGGTGTAGAAAAATAGAATAGATTCATATCGAATATAAATTATTTGCTGGGTTTTGTATAAGTTTCTAAGCCTACTATGCTTATTTTTCTTTTGTGATTTTCAAAAATATTATTATTTGTGAATTCTCAAATAGTTTTTGAAAGTCTGTACATAAGATAAGAGGTTTGTGACTATTCAAAATGTGTGGTTGAAGTCTACTGACGATTTGTTACAGCAACAATGAAATGCATATAGACATCGCTGAACCACCAGCAAATAAATTTCAAATTGAAAATAATGATAACTAGCATTAACTTTTCTTTTTGTATCTCTGCTACATTTATGAATTATTTTCGACAATTTCGTTTGCATGATTTTATTAGTTACTTACAAAGTTTTCCACCGACTGACTGAGCGATAGGGTGCATAATTTTGGATGGTTTGATGTTTGAACAACGCAAGAAAGTTATGTTAATGGTAATCTGTGAAAAAACTGGTTTTTTAAAAAATGTCTTTTACAACGTTATTCGCGGCTGTGCTTCAATTGTATGTATATTACTTGGGATTTTAACATTTTTCGTTTCCCGTTTTGGAACACCCTTTAATTTTTAACTCTCATGTATTTTTTGTTGTAGCGGCCAAAGTTCTACACACTCTGTCTAAATTTCAGGTCCGTAGCTCTTACGGTTCTCGAGATAATAGCCTGTGACGAGCAGACAGACAGACGGACAGCGTAGCGAAAACAATAGGGTTCCTTTTCACCTTTGGTGTACGGAACCTTAAAAAGAATAAAATTTTCGAAACGAATTTATGGTACCAAACTGGAAGTAAATTCTTTCAAACAAACAAAAATATATTGAAAATCTGTTGGTTAAGAAGAAGTACTTACGTGAAATACAAAATAAAATTTTAATGGGCGTGCCTCCGCCCTTTAAAGACTTTAAAGTGTTCTCATACAATATTGTAAAATATAACTTTTTGCTTTTTACCACAGATATTGTTAAAAGATATAGCCACCAACAAACAACTGTGCCGTTGAAAATGCGTCTAGGACAGGACGACCAAAATAAGTTTTTAGACGGGATGTGAGTCACAGAATTACAATGAGTACTCAAAAAAAAAAATTTGCATAAGTAAATAGTCTTAATTTTAGTAAATGCGTATAATCATAATTGCAGCGCCAGCATATTTTCATTCAAGCAACTATGACTATAGCCGATTCCAACATACAAAAGCATCTTTACTTCGTTTATGTGAAAAGTTAAAATAAGCTACAATTAAAAATTAAGAGGCATATAGGTATCAAGCGCATTGATTTTCTCCTATTCTTAAAATCTGAATATATTATACTCAGGCTAAGGAAAGTGAATCGGATAAAGAAAAATACGTATGATACTTGGAATATTTATTCATCATACGCCACCGTATACATACGTTTGTGTACAAAATTGGAATGGAAAATGTTTGGGTGTGTATGTGTATGTGTGACTGTTTGAAAACGTGCTTTATGTGTATGTGTAAATAAAACAGCTCTGTATATACGCATGTGTAGCCGATTAATAGTCAGTGTTCTTATACTCATATGTGTGATTAAAGCTCTATAAATTTTACTTATAGTTGTGTGTGCTGCGTAGTTAAAACAATGTTTATAAACATAATTGTTGGATGTTTATATTGGCATTCATAGTTGTTTGACGGCCAATACTCAAAGAGTAATTAAACGGTGCTTTTGTCTTTCTCTGGTTTGAGTATGGTTTTAAAAGAAGTAAAAACAATTCCAAAAATAAGTAGTGCCAAGTTGGCAATACAACAGGAACAACTGTTCATTCAAAAACTATAGGGAGCATATCATATTCCGACGTATATGAGAGCAGGGTACCTCGCAAACAACCTGTTATAATCGAGAAACAAAAAATCGTCAAGCATTATATAGGTAAGGATAATGAATTCTGGGAAACGATATTATTTACGGATGAAGTTAAAATAAATATTTTTGAAAATGATAGCAGAGGAAAGGTATTGGCGGAAAAGATTCAAATAAAGATGTACAAAATTTGTAATGGGGGTGCAAGGGCAGCCAGTGGAGTAGGAATACTTGTCTTTATAGTTGGCGTAATGGATCAACACAAATAAAAACGAATATAGGAAGACACTTTGCAGGCTTTCGTAGATGTTTTGCGTTTAGGCCAACGTTGGATGTTCTAACAGGACAACGATTCTAAATATTCTGCGCGTTCAGTCTTGGAGGGGTTGCTTTTGTATGCGCAAATATGATTGAATTCACCTCCTCTATTAACTGACCTGAAACCCATTGAAAACTGATCTTTTGAAATGTAAAGTTGGAATGAAGAACGGCTGGAGCAAGGATTACCTTAAAACTGCTCTGGAGGAAGCCTGGTAGGAAATATTTCCTCATGCTAAAAAAATTTTTGCGATCGCTGTCCATAAGAATGCAAAAGTTACATGTTTATACAAAATGTTCGAAGACTTTTATCCCAATGCATTTCGCTTATTTTGTTTTTTATTAAATAAAAATATAAATTAATAGAATAAAATCTATGTATGTATATCAAATGAAACTCCCTTTAAATTTTTCAAATATTTAACAAAATTTTATAGATATTCCCAATATATGGGGTGTACAGATATTTATGACCCTAACTGTAAGTTTTGTATTTCTCTTTCATAGCGTTGAGCTCCTCTAGCCAGCCGGCTTTGCTTGATTTTATGTTGAGATCTTTTCATTAATGGTGTACGTGACTCCATAGCCTATGGCCGAGGAGGCATGTATGCATGCGGTCATTAAAACACGACACCAGAACAGAACAAAACACAATTTAGCACAGCAAAATACGAAATAATAAAAAAGGGACGCAACAACAAAAAAAAAATTTACTGAGAAATTATTTTTATTGAAACGCAAGTACACACGCATACACATACGAGAGAAGTCTAAAAAGTTTTTATTTCCATGTATGATGAAATTTCAATTCCTTATCTTATATGAACATACAATACATAAATATGTATGTATATGTTTAATAGATCTTTTCAATCCACTCATTATTCTTTCTTCTTTATGAGAAATAAGTTTTTGCATATTTTTCTATTGCTCGTATCAGCAAGCAAAGATAACTTGCAAAATCATAAATTTGATTTCAAAATACTTTTCAAAAGGTTGTCCATTTAATAAAAAAAATATAAATAATGAAATCAAATGTATGATAATTTACACACATATACATATATGTACATACATACATTTGTACATACTTAGGAAATTTAAAAAATGATTTTAATCATCAAAATACTTGAATTAGATAATAAACAGTTGTTGAATTTTGCAACTATTACCAAAATAATATCAGTTATCAGAATTATAAATAAAGGGTGATTTTTAGCAACTTTTTTTTTTTGGCAACACTGTTTTTGGTAACTCAGCTGTTTTCGTGTATCATGTTACTGTTAAACATGTTCAGTTCGGTCTATAATGTAACAACACGCATACGTAGAGTGTGGACAGAGGAAAATATCGCAACTGTAGCCGCCATTGTTGTTGATGACCGTGAAATATCGATTCGGCGCCATTCGCAGCAATTGGGCCTCTGTTACTTTTTTTTTTTGCCAAAAATGAAAGAGCCCAAATGGAAGAGACGATGCCACCTTTCATACACAAAGCCCCTCCTGGGGAGTCTATTTTTGACTACAAAGCCACATAGCTTTTTCCGTTGTCGTACCTTTGGTACATTACCCATAGAACTTATGTCTTACTACCTGATCTCTGGCAACAGAGCAAAGGATGTGCACATATTTATAATAGGAAAACAGGTCTGTTTATGTCAACCAGGTACAGCGTCACCTGGAACTGGCCCTGAGTTCAAAAGACGATAGAGGCAAAGCCCTTGTGGTGGAACTTCGAGGTCTCACCAGAGGCTACTTCTGGTTCCACGGGTGCCCGAAAGTCGAGCTGCTCTATGAGTTTGGGTGTATGTAGCGGTCGTCAGGATCCTTTGATAAAAGGTCGATTTCGTCCTACACCACGGGGTTAAAGGGATGATGTTGAGCAGTGTGGAGGAGGCACTGGATATTTGGCAACACAGGCATGCATCCATCTCTGATGAGTGGTTAATCTGTGCCGGCAATGGTTGAGGTATTCTCCTGGAGACCTCGCTGTGAGTTAGGCAACTACACTCACAGGAGACTCGTACGTGGTGGCTGTGGTTGCTACCAAAAACGCTGGGAGAATAGTCTTGGCTTCCCAGTGTTAAATTGGCGGGACGCGGTCAGCCAGATACTATTCTAGGTGCTGTTGCCATACAACAGATAGATAGCTCAAAGTACTTCAGCAAGTACTTCAGCAAGGTTATGATAAGGCTCATGTTTATAAGGACAAACCCGCAACGGTTGAGGTACTGGAAGACAATATTGATGAATTTATTCGTGAGATACCGGCCATTGTATGAACTATTTCAGGCGTAGCCGCGGTAAACATTTAAATGAAATCATCTTTAAACATTGAATTATATAGAAGGTTTTACCGACTCCAATTAAGATTTTATACATTTCTCTAAATTTTATGTGTTTTTTTTAAATCAAATCCAAAATCTCTTAAAAAATGATCCCGTAGATATCGGAAACATTTTAAATTTTATCCCATCAATTTTTATTTTGAATTAATATATGATTAAAAATATTTATGACTTGAATTAAAGTGTTTTAATGAATAAATAAAACAATTAATTAAAAATAAACCAAAACTAATTAATCTAATAATTCAATTGAATTAACGGCTCAATAATTGAAATGTTTACCAAGGTTATGTTAGGTTAGCGAGGGTAGTGCCTGACCACCTTTAGGTACATTGAAAATCCTTTCATACTTTTTCCTTTTCATTGTCATTGAGACACCTGATCCGCAAGACGAACCCTCTGATATCCTTAAGTTTATACTCCATGATATTTTTTAGTTCCTTATGAAAAGGGCTACTCAGCCACCTAATTCTGTGGAGTTGTAGGTTCGGCAAATGACATGTAGTGTGTGTGGGTATAAAAATTCCAGAAATACCTTTACGTACCATGTGAATGGCCCCTAGGGCCCGCAATCTCTCCCACTAATCCAGCACTCATTTGTTCCTGCAAAAAACCAATTACTGAGTTCCCTGATATAGTGTCTAACCGGTGGTTTAAACCACGTTTTTTTTGCACTTTCTCATCAAATTTTAATCAAAATCTTGCAAAATCATCGTCAGCCTCTTTTCCCCCAATATTGTAATGTTTTGGGACCCAAAACAGACTTACACTATGTATAGTTGTTCACCAGTCCGTTGAGTGCTTTCTTGAATGCTAGGACTCCCTACCCTACACACGGCCCTTTTCACAATGTAGAATTAAAAGCTAACAGGGACTTTAACGGCAAGTTTTGTATGAAGAACTTGCAGTTAAATTTCACATTAACTCTTAATCATGCATTGTGAAAAGGGACGATAGTCGTAAAAATTTTCGAAAAATACAACTCTGCTTGTTTTTTATCTTTTGAACATATTCGAAAGCTCCATTATACCAGGGTTCTATTTTCTCAAAAGTGAATACTGGCCTTCAGTAGTTTCAACTTGACAATGTGAACTTTCAAAACGAGACTGAATTCCCAACAATATCGTCAAAAATACCAAGTCAAGAAAAAAACATCTACTGTACAAGAGATCGAACATTCTGATAGATCTGTTGCAGATTTGATAACTCGTTATTGAACGAAATTACGAACTATTTCATTAGAGTGTATATGGAAATATTTTCAAATTTCGAATCGTATCGAATGCCGTAATTTGACTCCTGTGATGCGATTCAGTAACTTTTAACGATCCGACAATCGTAATTGTTGTCTATACATGTTGTCGTTTGCAATAACGATTGTGTGATTCTGTAACTTCTTTCTAACGATAGTATGTAGCTGATATTTTCTGTTGATTTTTGTCGATAAAATTAACATCACATATATTATTGTCGCTTAAATAAGGACACAGCTGACATTAACCTACAGCGAATATCGTTAAAAATGTTACTGAATTGCAAATTCGATAAATTTTCGTTATAACTATTTTAATGATACGATTATCGTTAAAAGAAAGTTAGTGAACCGCACTATTGGATTATGTAACTTTTTGAGAACCGAAAATCGTAATATTTATCGACATATTTATTCGTTTGCGGTAACGATAATGTGATTCCTTAATTTCTTTTTTGCGATAGTCTCCAGCTTTGTCTTACTCACCATGTATTTTAATATTATGTGGGATCTCTGTATAGAAAATGCGAAATTAAGCGAAAAGCACAAAGAACAATAAAGAAAAATTCAATAAATTTTATGATTTATGTTACGGAATAGCAAAGTCGATAAATTTTAGATATATTTATTATAGCGATACAATTATCGTAAGAAAAGTTACTGAATCCATGTACAGGAATCGTCCGTCTCCTAAAAGTTATTCTCTATCTTAAAAAGGAGAAGATGTTGGCAATAGCCAAATATATTGCATACTAGTCTGGCAGTACAAGACTGTTAAATTTATTAATCACTGAAGCAAAATTGTGTCATTATAATTGTAAAACCAACAATCATAGAAGCTTTGTGTAATAAAAGCTCAAATTTACCATCCCTAATTTACAACAGTCTTGCCATTGTGTTGTTTGTTCTATACTTTACTTTATTGCTCTTATTTTGCCAAATATTTCGCAATGTGACCAGTTATACACAAAAAACAACAATCTTTCTCGAAAGCGAGATCCGGAAATAAGCGTAATTACGAGTGATACTACATATTGTTTATATTGCTTAATGCGGAGAAGTAAGCGTAGAAAGAATTGTTGTTGTGAACAACAATGTGAATGACTTTTTATCAGACCGTTCTACTTAATGATAAAGACTTTAAAAATATAGAGTATAAAAAATACTTTTTTTTTAATTAAACTAAACAATATTAAGGAAACGTGATTTGTAGAACGTTGACACAATTCGTGAAAGGAGAGTAAGTGTATAATGTTCATAATGCAAAGAAATTATTTTCGCTTAAGAAAATGCAACTCTGATCTAATATAGTTTATGAAAACTTCCAAAAAAAAAACAATGAGAACTCATTAGATCAGTTTTGCATGTCCTCAAAAAGGTTTTTACTATAAACTAGAGATGGAGGCAAGTCGTGTTTTTTTTCGTATAACGAAAACACACGTCATAGCACGAAGTGTTCGCGATAGAAACTCTGATTTCTTGAGTGGTCGGGTCGTATAGTGTTGAGCAAACACCATGAAACACGAAACGATTTTAGGTGTAAAAATTATATGCATGAATTTGTAGTAAAGAAAAAATGTAACATTTTGTATCGTTAAACAGGCAAATGTCTCTTAACCTTTTATGGCGCCATGTTGCAGATATGCAACAAAACATTCAATCAATAAAAATTTTATCTGCTGAGATTTTATTAAATCAATGTTGCCGTAGTGCAATTTTTTAAAAATTTATTTTACCCGCGTTTTAATTCAATAAATTTTGTGAATGTCGATTGTCCTTATTGTTAGAAAATCATCAGCAAAATTAGTAAAAATAGTTTGGAACTTTTATTGCCAAGATATCTGACCTTCTTTCATCTAAAAAAAATTTTAGAAGAAAATTTTTTTTACTTGTGCTACGAGCTCCTAAAATCTGTAGAAAAAAATTATTTTCGCAATATTGCACCATAAAAGGTTAAGCTTAAAGTTCTGAAATCAAACAAAAAATAATAATAAGAATATAATTTTTTGCTATTCAGATTGATTTCGTGCGTTTTGTCTAGTATTGGCAATTTTTTTTTTGAGTGCGTGTTTCGTACGTGTTGGACATGTCGGTGTTCGTGTTCGGCTCTTGTCATGTTGGAAAAGTTCGACACGTGCCCTTCTCTACTATGAACTATATTCTACTGTTTTTACTTTCAAAAAATAGAAAATCTTTTTATAATGTTTTTTTTTCAACAACAGCTGACATTACACCACCTTATAATATATAAGAACAGGGGTGTTAAATAAATTTTACTGAAAGCTTATACCGCAGGAATAAATAATTGTTATTTGCATATCGTTCGATATTTATTTCCGTTGAATTTTTTTCGTGCAGAACCAATAATAACATCACTATCTTATTAAAAAGTTTTATGGCTCGATTATGATGGCAACTGAACTTTAGTTGCGTTGCCTCGTGCCAAAATGTTGTTACTTACGGCGACTGGCATGTAACAGCTCGTAGCCTCAGAATTGGTTTATCGCATTCGCCAAAGTGGAGAAAAACGAGAAAGATGGTTTACATGAAGTTTTCTCAAAATATACCAGATGGATTTCTTTTGTATTTGCATTACTGCTTCCGACAAATGTAAATTTTTGTAAACTTTCATGAAGTTAGAAGCTAAAATTACTTTATTATACTCGTAAGTGAAAAATACGTTTTGTGCCTCATACACAATTTATTTTCAAAAATTAGCTTTTTGTCCTACACACGTATACTTTAAATGAATGCTTCAAATGAATTTTTCTTGCTATCCAGAGGAATAAGTCGATCGTTTAACTCCGGTCAAAAAGCCGCCACCGTAATCCCTATAACTATCGATCCGCTTACACAAGAAAAACAAGTAATTAAAATGTATTTAATACAGGGACTGAAACCGAACCGAACCTGAACGCAAACGGGTTCAGGTTCGCTGTTTATAAAGACTTTAAACCTGAAACCGTTGAGCTGAAAAATTCCCCAAGGTTCGGGTTCAACAATATAAAAAAAAATAGAGAAATATTTAATAGAAGAATAATAAGATTTATTACATTTCGTGCATGCAAAAAAAAAATTAAAAAAATCAAAATAAAATAACGACCAAGGCGGATTGAACACCAGGTGCCCCTGTGGCTGAGTGGTAGCGATGCCAGCTTCTCAGTCCAGAGGTCGTGGGTTCGATTCCAACCATAGACCCTGGGTGTTTACCGCAGACAAGCTAATCGCTTCGCGGGTTGTGTTGTGTGCTAAAAAAAAAGGTATGGTCTCCTAAAATCCGAAAGGCTTGAAAAAAGGTGTCGTTTACATGTACATATGTATGTATTTGCGTAGTCTAACTTTGATAGAAATAATAAAGCTTTTACTAATAAAACACATGTAGTTTTTTTACTTTTAACCCGAACCCTGAACCGAACCCGAACCTGAATTTTTTATTTTGATTAACCCGATCCCAAACCTAAACCAATTTTTTTCATGATTTCAGTCCTTGATTTAATATAAATAATGATTTCTGTTATACTCAAACATGCATAATTAAGATTTCTTTTATTTTATTTTAGTGTTTAATAAGTTTATATTAAAACATATAAACGGCGGCTGGCGCCTTCCTTTTTTAATTATTCTTTTTTTATGGAAATGAAGCAAAACAAGAGTTAACTTTACTTTGTACGTTTTTATATGAAGAATTTGACGCAATTGCCAAACAGTGGAGTGTACAGCAAAACAATACTTATTAAACCTAAATACAACTCTCATGTATGGGCCGGCGCTTCAAAGTCTATTTTGGGGCTGCTCGACAACGCACAGGAGAGGGCGAAGAAGCTCATCGATGACAGTAGGGTATCCAAACTCTATTGATTCATTGGAACATCGACGCAATGTGGGGTACATTTCCTTGTTCTATCGTTACTACAACGGAATGTGTTCTAATGAAATTAGAGTGAGAAAGTTTAAATCAAATGCCCGCAGACACTACTCCTTCTATGCTCCTCCCCTATAACCCAGCGCAATGCATTGCATGAGTAGGGGTTATCCCCTGAGTACTGGTCCTATTAAAAAAAAAATAGTTGATATGGATCAAAATTAATGCCTAATATCTCAGAAACCATAATAAATTTCGTGAAACACGTTTTTGATTTAGAGATAGGGTATTCAAAATATGAGGGTGGATCAATAAGTCTGTGACTTTTTGAATGAAATAGTTTTTCTTTTGCAAAACAAAACTTTATTTTTCAACATAATCTTCTTTTAACTCAATACATTTAATCCAACGTTTCTCCAGTTTTTGTATCCCTTCCTATCACTCGTATATATATTCCATACCTAACTAATTTTTTTTAAGAATGATCGGTGGGGTAAAATAGTTCTGTGGCGACGAGCTGTTAACTTTAGTTGACAAATGTTGTTTATAAAATAAATAAAAAATTCAAATTAAATTAAATAAACCACTTATTTTTTGGGAAGGCGAAAATATGCTTTTCGCAGTGCGGCGATAGTTCTCAGAGATTTGAACTGTCCCTTAAATGCCGTCTAATAAATGCCACATTTTGAACTAATCTTCTCTATGGTAATTTATTTTTTTTAAGCACTTTTGCTGAACAATTTTTTTTAGCACTTGCATACATATATTTCTAATATTTTGAAGCTTTCTTTACACTATTTTTCATATTAATATTATCGATAACTTTTAAAAAACTGTTGAAAGTTTCCATACTTAACATTAATTTTAATTTCAGTTATGTTCGCCAGTCCATAATCGTGCCATTATTTTCATTAT
This sequence comes from Tachina lurida, assembly GCA_944452675.1. NCBI lineage: Eukaryota > Metazoa > Arthropoda > Insecta > Diptera > Tachinidae > Tachina > Tachina lurida. The sequence goes on along the minus strand of OX101754.1, from coordinate 35,165,316 downwards.
TATTCCTTTTAGATTGCCCTCGTTTAATTGAAATGCATATTTATATGCACTCTCAAGTGCACATACACACATCGCTACAATGTTCAATAATTATCAAATTGGAATGATTTGTGAAAAAAAAATTAAATGATGAAAAACACGTAACAAGCTTACAAATATCCTCTGGAAAATCACGTACTTATCGTGCCATACATAACCTCAAGAAAAAGCCTAAGTGACATAATTTTCGAACTTAATTTTTTGACCAAAATCGATTCTTTGCAATCGTAAATAATCGATTTTCGACAAAATAAAAAAAACGAAGTCGAAAAAATATGCCAGTGAGGCTTTTTTGGCGGTTGTGGCTCGATATGTATGTATGTACATATAATTTCACTTGTAGTGTATAGTATATCTACATATCTCACTTAAGTTCATGGACCTTTTTTGGAAACTATCTTATTTTCAACTACAATTTTCATATTTAGTTTTCATAATTTATAAGTCATGCCTTCCTTCGTTCAATTATTTTGCTTGCTTTGAAGCATTTACATATGTACATACATACATACATAGATATACATGTACACATATATGTACATATGTATACAACAGGTTTGGTTTTTTATTAGATATGTATCCTCATACAAAGCAAACTCTGTCTCTTCACTAGATTTTGACAAATTTCACAATATGACAAAATCTCAAAAAATATTACAAGCAATTGGTGATACACATCCGATTTCTTCCCTGATAGACAATGCAAATGTCAAACTCAATTCTTCGTATTCATTTTATTTATTTTTCGCTGGAGTGAGAAAAATTCAACCACCTTGGGTGATTGATTTCAATTCAAGTGCACTCGCTTAAAAATATGCAGAAGAAAATTTATTATACGAGTACTGATGCATACAAACCCTTTTCTATATTTGCTTTGGAGTTATTAATTTAATAAAATTTAAATTAAAGAACTGCACACATAATTACAGGAATTTCAACATGAAGCTAGCTAAGCGAGAGAGAAATTCGTTCGCCAATTTAAATTGAAAACAAAACAAAAAATGTGTACCTTATTATTTTCACTATAAAAAATATAAGGTATAAGGTTGAGCTTACAGGCCATTCCTGAAATTTCCCGCTCATTTTAGCCTCAAAGCGTTGGAGAATCCAGATTTTTGAATTACCGTAAAAAATTTGACAACAACCTCGAAACATTTAATCGATTTAGATCACATCTGCGATATACGTCCCAATATGTCAAGTCTAAAAAGTAAATAAATTCCGAGTTCGGTTTAGTATTGAAAATCTATTAAAAAACATTTTTTTCCAAAAACTTTATTTTCGAAAATTCCCAAGGTCTATTGAATCGAAATCGAGGAATCAATATGAGTTCAATGTATTTATTTTTTGACCTTGTATCCTAATAGCATGTAAATTCGAAAGCCTTTTCTTTCGCTGTGAATTACAGAGTATTCCCACTGGTTCTAATCGCTTAAGTAATTCTTAAACTATGAAAGGTTTACATACATACAATACATACACACACGCAGGACTCAATAAATGCCTACTATGCATGCAGGAACTCCATAGGAAGGAAACGTGGGTCTTCAACCGAAGATAGTAAACTGGATTTACAAATATGTGTGTGTTTTTTGTTTTTTTTTTAACAAATTTTTAAGTAAAAAGCAAATACTTTTTTTTATTCATACTGCCCATTGTCGCCGACTTTGAATATCATTATAGATAACACATACATAAATATTTTATGAAAATGAATCAAAATTATTTTAACTTTTTAAAATTAGCACTAAATTTTTGAAGTATATTTAATTTTGTTTAAAAAAGTTTTATTTTAAAATTTTTAGTACCAAGTTTATATCTCTATGGGAGTGTGATCACGGCCAATTTGGCAAATATTAGTGTCCGCCCACTTTTTTAAATTCAACATCGCGTCACTTTCAAAAATCAATGTGTGTGCCAAGTTTCGTAAAAATGGTTCAGATAGACGCACGTAAAATATAATATTAATCTTTAAAGGGCATGCCCCCGCCCACTTCTTTAAGCACAAAATTTAGTCATTATAAGATTTTAAACTCTTTTCCACATTTCGTAAGAATCGGATAAGTAGTAGAACACATGGAATTTAATATTAACCTTTCATGGACGTAGCCCCACCCACTTTTTTCAACACAAGATTACAGTTGTTCCAGAGCTCAAGATGTGTGCCAAGTTTCTTAAAAATCGATAGAGTAGAGAGAAGCACGTGAAATATAATATTAAATTTTAATGAGCGTAGTCATGCCCACTTTTTTTAACACAAGATTAATTTTTTTTCAGAGCTCAAGTTGTGTGCCAAGTTTCTTTAAACTCGATAGAGTAGAAAGAATCAAGTGAAACATAACATTAAATGTTAATGGGCGTGGTCCCGCCCATTTTTTTGAATGCAAGATTGTGTCTTTTAAGAGATCAAGCTGTGTTCAAAGTTCTAAAAAAATTGGTCAATTACAAGCACGTGAAATATAATATTACAATTTAAAAGGCGAGACCGGCCTACTTTTTGAAAGACATATTGTCTTTTTTTGAGCTCAGGGTGTGTGCTAAGTTTCGTAAGATCGGTCAAATAGAAGCATGTGAAATGTAATATTAATTTTTATTGGGCGTGGCTCCGTACATTTTTCAACTTTCGAGAGCCCAATGTGTTGGATAAGTTTCGTAACAACCGAATAACTAAAATATCATAAAATCAGTTTTAAAAAATGTGGGCGTGTTTCCGCCCACTTTTTTTACAATGGGACTAAATGGAACCTAAACCATCTCAGACCAGAAAAAAATTTTTAGAATAGGTCTAAAATGTACCAAGCTATGAAATAACAATGCGAAAAAAACGAACTTAAAAATTACAATAATTCAAAAAAAAAACAAGCTATGCCCTCTCAAACCAAAACAAAAATTGTAGAATTAGTCTGAAATGTGCCGAGTTATAAAGTAAAAATCCAAAAAAGAAAAATACACACAAATTGGTGACCTCAATGATAGCATAAATATTAGTCAAGTTTGACTGATACACCACAGTTGATCAATTATACATAATAATACCTATATTATAAAAAGTAACTTAAAAATGCAAAAGTATATAAAGTATTTCAAACGAAAAATAGAAATAGCCTAGGCATTGTAGGGGTTAGAACACGGCTATAAATATGTTTATGTGAATATTCCAATACGGGATTTCCTTAAAATCTTAGTTTGGAACATATGCGTTTCTTAAATTTTGGGTTTTTTTTTTACAACACAGATTTTTGAATGAATCATTGTTCCAGAATGGAAATTCCAACCATGAATGTTGTGGGAAAACGTTTTAATTATTCAGTGTCTCAGTAGGTAATAAAAACTAAACAGGTAGTTTGGTTAAAATTGTCTTAGGTGTTAATAGTTTTCCATTTCTCCTTAGGTCCCATATTGTTTTCTCTTCCTTTTTAGTAACAAATTCGAATCGGTAGAAACCAGGCAAGAGGTGCCATTTTTCTTATGATTATTATCCTCGTATGTAGGTATAAGGAGACGTTTATTAACAAAGCCCATGGTAACAAGAAAAATGTTATTTGTAATAATGATGCAATAAGTAGATACGTTTGCATGAGATATGGAAAGCAAAAATTTTTAAGGTACTGTACGCAAAAATGCATTGATGAAGCGATGCATAGTGAATACACATTGAAGTCTTGCGATGTATCATTAAGAACATCGACGTTTTCGACAGTTGGAAGAGCCAAATAGCCACGATAATGTTTGGTTAAAAATCGTAAAAAAATTACATGCACAAGCAGCGTTGCTGGATGCTAAAATCTTTAAACTGCAGATCCTGGCTTTTGATACATCAAATAAAATACATACATGCATCGATAAATGTCGTATTATCAGCTAAAACGACATTAATATGTTTACTCGTACTCAAAAAGTATCCAATGCATCGCTAAACATCAAACTTTCCTAAAGTATTGTACATACACACAACTCATGTTCGCAGAACAAATTTATTCGAATAATTTTATTTCAACAATTTTATTCGAATATTTTTTTTTAAATAACTTCATTCGACTAATCTCATTTAGAGACTTTATTTGAATAATTTTTAAAATAGCTTAATTCGAAAAATGTTAATCGAATAAATTTGCTAAAATAACTTTGATTGCAAAACTTTATTCTATGAATTTTAATTTAATTTTTATTTGTATACGACACTAAAAGAAAAAAAATTTTTTTAATTAATTTTATTCGAACAATTTTTTTAAATATTATTCGAATGAATAATACCAGTTAAAAACTTTATTTGAATAATTTTTGAAATAACTTTATTCAAAAACTCTTAATCGAATAATTTTATTCGAATAAATTTGTTGAAATAACTTTGATTACAAAACTTTTATCTATGAATTTTACTTTAAATTTTATTTGTTTACGGCATTCAAAAAAATTTTTTTTTTAATTTTAAGAAAACTTAGATTTTTTACTTATTGTTATTACAGACAAATCCATTCGAAGTTTTTTTAAATTAGGTACAGCGCACGATTTAAATTTAATTACTTTTACTCCACATAATTTTAACTAAATAATATTGAGAGAATGTAATTAAAGGAAAAACAGAACGAACTTTTATTTTAATCGAATACTTTTCGAACGATTTTCATCAAAAATTAAAAAAAAAATCACAAATACTTTCGAATGAATTGCATCAAAATAATTTTACTCGAATGATTTTAGGTTCCTTGAAATAACTTTGCTCGAATAGTTTTATTTGAATTTGGTTCGAATCATTTTTATTCGTATACAAATGATTGGAATATTTTTTATTGGTTGGATCCGCCTAACTTCTATTTGAATAGCTGTATGTATGTGTGTATACATGTATGTATGTATGTATGTATGTATGTATGTATGTACATATATTGTATATGGTTAGCATTTATTTCAATAATTTATATTCTGTTAAATTAATTTGATGAATTTACTGTGATAAATTTATTCGAAACGTTTGCTCTTAAATAATTTAAATCAATCGGCCCTGTTCCGAATCCGAGTAAATTTCTCGTTTTTTTTTTAATTAATAATGGTCCTTCAGACGTGTTTAAAATCATACACGATTATTTTCTTTCAGATATGATATTTGAGAATCTATATAATAGAAAAATTTAAAAACGTCTGAAAAAATATTTTTATTATCGGAGTTACTTTTCTAAAATCGTGTGATTTCAAATCGATCCGGTTTACAGAACAGGGTCGAATATTTTTTTTAAACAAACACATCACACGAAGCGACTAGCTTGACTACAGAAAACATTCAGAGTCTATGGCGGGAATCGAACCCACGACCTCTAGACTGAGAGCTTATTTTCGCTACCACAATTTTGTACGAATAATTATATCAGAAATATTATTCGAGTAATTTTGTTTAAATAAGTTAATTTCAATCATTTATTATGAATATCTTTATTTCGAATAATTTGATTTTAATAATTCTTATCGACTAAGTTTATTCGAATAACTTAGTTGCAGCAACTTTGATTGACAAGTTTTATTCGATTAATTATATTTAAATTTTTATTTGTATTGTGCATTGAATTAATTTAAAAAAAAATTATAAAAATGTACGTAACATTTTTTATTTTAATAAGTTTAATTCAAATAGCAGCATTTGGTAGGGGGTCTAATAAATTTATTTTAGTATTTATTCTTAAGGTGTTTATTTAAGGGAAAGCGAAAACTGTATTTTTTTCATAAAGAGAAGTAACACTCATAAAATGAATGCCTACTACTATTACTAGATGTTACCTTCTTTAGGAATAGTGATATAGGGATAGTGATAAAGAAGACAGGTGGTGAAGGAAGGGATAGAGAAAAGCTTGTCTTTTAGAACTCTGCTTTTTTGCACGTTTTTTTAATAATGCAGTATTGCATCGCCTCTGGTGTTAAATGAGGCGTATTAAGTTTTTAAGCTGTGGTTAGCAGCCATTTTATCGGATATTTTACTGCGCCGATGATTCTGCCTTGACAACTTCCCCCTTCCCAGAGTCGATGAGAATCAATGCACCAATTGCCTGATATCTTCGGGTTTAGACTCCGTGATATCTTTCAGTTCCTCATGGAAACTGCCACTCTGCTACTTAAGTCTGTGCCGTTGTTGCTTCGGGCGATGACACATGTCTTGCAGTGTTTTTGTTTCCCCTTTACGCTCTCATAGCCGGCAGGAATTTTGGATGCTAGTTTCCCACCTGCTGATCCTTGCTCTAACCGGGCAACAATGACCAGTCAACACTAGGAGTATTTACTGGTCAAGGAATGCGAATAATTTGATCGAATATATATAATCATTCAAATCGAATAATTTTTATTCCAGCTACTTTATTTACATTAAATTTCACTAGTAAGGTTTTTAACATTACAAACTACACATTTATTATTCGATTAAATGTTCAAATTATTTGTGTAATATTATTCGAACAATGCAGCTCGAATCAAAATTATTCGGGTAGTTATATTAGAGTGAAGTTATCTTCGATTGAAACTCCTTTTTGTTAATAGTTTATGTGAGAAATGGAACTTCTTTTCATATCACGCTGTCGTGATTAGTATGATAATGCGTGACTCACACGTTGTCGTAAGCAATTTAAGTTTTCACTGACGTTTGAGTGCAATAATAAATGAAAACTATCATGAATGAATATGCATGAGCGAAATTATCTTTTTATGATTTATATTTGCGTTTTTTGCTGCTAGTATAATGCAAAGTTGCATTTTCGACCATTAGCAATTTTGTTGTACGTGTGCAGAGAAACAAGCCGATCGGCTCACAGCCGGCTCAAGACTCGCCGCCGACTTTCAATCTAAAATCAAGCCACCGCCGATGCGTGCGGCTAGCATCGGCTCAAAACTGCAGCCGGCTAATTGTTTTTTGTAGTTGCAAATTTGTACTAAATCTTAGAAATAATTTTTTAATTTTTTTATAGAAATATTTAAAAAAAAAATATAAAAAGCGGCTGTAAGTGTCAGCCGGCTTATGAGCCGCCGCCGACTATTGCTTATGAGCTGGCGCCGCCGACTTTTTAAGACGGCTTGTTTCTCTGTACGTGTGTCAGTTATTTTTCCAAAAAAATTTTTATGAAATTTTAAAGCTAAAAACTTTTTTTTTTGGATTTGTTCTAATTTTCACTCATCTGAGCGTGCAATAAGGAAATACCAGTAAAAAAGGCACAAAGAAGTTATGAAAATGTAGAGTTTGCGATCCGAAAGCAGCCCAAATTTCGAACATTTCTAATGAATTTTTTCATAGCCTTGTCAATGCAAGAAGTTATTTTTTTCGATTCCTAATCATCGAATTGGATGCGATGTTAAGAAAAATTTCCTTTTTGGCGTTCTATAACAATATTTTCCTCTAGGAAAAATGGTTAAAATTTACCCATTACCTCAATTTATTTCTTTTTATACGAATTCAAACGCAAAACAGTATCGATTTTTTAAAAGTCATACCAAAGGAATTACAAGTTTTTGTATGACTAAAAATATGCATTTTGTGGAAGTAGTTAAAATGTAGTTCCTTAAGAATGACTTCCAATTTTTTTTACTAGAATAGGTTGTGCATGAGTAACTTTTTCCCTCGTGAGATAAGATCTACTCACGTTGTCATCTCTACTCTACAAATTTCTCGTTCAGTCTATCTATACTAAATACAATGTTTTCAACAACCATAAAAGTTCAATACAATTCCCGCTTTATATATTCAATGCAAGTGCAATAATATATAAATACTTTAAATGAATAATCACCTGCACAATCTGCAACAAAAAAAAAAACGTTTTATTTTATTGACTACGATTAACCAGTTTACGAAAAGCGAAAAAATTAACAAAGAAATTACCAATTGTTGGCAGGCAATTTTTAAATAGAATGATACAAATTAAACAAGCGATAGATATATTTATATTTTATATTTTTTATTAGTAAAAGGTAATAAATAGTATACAGTAGTGCTGAACTTTCCATTCCTGGTAATTGGAACACTACCATACAAACAAATTCGGATTATCCGCCACAGTGCACATATTATTTTCAAATTTCTTTACCATCTTGCCAATTCCTTGCACAGTTCCATTGATTAAAATATATTGTAAAAATATCACTACTTTTCTAAGAAATCACAGGGCAGATTACCCCAAATGTATGTGTCATAGAGAATATCTAGAAATTCGCCAAGGATTAATCTCAGAGTTTAGAATAACTCATATGAAGTTCTAACTTTATAATGCAGAATAGTGCTTTACTGCGACTATCAAGACAAGACCATTAAGGGAATGCTCAAAACTGATCTTTCCAAGGAAAAATATTAATTTATTTTTTTTATTATAATCTAATAACAAAAATTAAAAATTTTAAAAACCCCCGATATATCTAGAAAAGATGTGATATCTTCTAAACTGATTTTCTTCAAACATAGTTAAGAACCTTCTCGATCAAGTCACCTTTCAAACAGAAAAAACTAAATCGAAATCGGTCCAGCCGTTTGGTCTGTACGTGGGCACGGACAGATACACAGATACACGCTACAAACTTATAACACCCCTTTTTTTGGTCGGGGGTTAAAAAATAAGAATATGTACATATATTTAAATTTTAAAACATTTGTTACTGCAGCTGGTACATATTGGAAAAATGTCAAACTAAGTTTGACAAATTGAGAGTTTTACAAATTGAGAGTTTTAGGTATGATGCTCAACAAATATTGTTGCACGCAATGTTTTCAGGTTACGAACTGGAACGAACGCTCAACCGAGTCAGCAGCTTCATTGACGTTTTTGAAACAGCATCAGAAACTTCAATTGGAAAGCTTCAAAATTTACCTTGAAGACCAGCTAACAAATGGCGGCGGAATAGTCATAGCGATAAAAGGTAAGATATTTCATAAGTTATAAACTAAAATTAAACGACTAGTACACGATGCCGACAAGAAACTTTCTATCGCTTATTTATATTAAAAAAAATTAATACCTATAAAAATTTTTTTTTTCAATATAAGCAAGCAAAACAGAAACCTCTTGTCGACATCGTGGGCCAGGCCTTAAGCCAAGAAGAATAGAAAATATTTCCATACATGTAATTTTCATCGCTGCTTAGATTCTAAATTGCACTTTGGGTTTTAAGGCAGACCTGTGTAGACCCGCAGTAGACTGGTACTTATTTTCGAAAAGTCACAATATTTAGAAGGGTAGAATGTAAGACCGACCCCCACTAATTTTTTCTCCTTAAATTTTTTTTTCAGTGAAACCAAATGTATGACCAACCCACATTAATTTTTTTTCTCTTACATTATACCCTGAGCGCGTCAGGGATAGTTATGAGAATTTTTAGCCCTTTATCACGAACTTTGACCTCGCTGCAGCTCATGTTGATGTTACAATTTTTACACAATAATTTTTTTTGCTAAAAGCAATTATAAATAAGAACCAGTCTAATATACATCTCGTCAGCTAAAATGCAAAAAGGCGCAACTAACAAAAAAATTCAAAATCGAGTTTTGATTGATTATTATGAATGACATTAAACTACATGTCTTGACAAAATATTAAACTTCTGCGATCAAAAATGACGCTTTTATTAACAAATAACAAGGGGACTTAACTACACGTTTGTTCAGTTTTTTGTTTAGTTTCTTGTTTCTCCCGTAAAATGATATTTTTGTTAGTTACGGAAAAAAAGTATCAAACACTAATCATAAAAATGGCTGATGCAATGGATGAGTAAGTGCATATTTAATTTGTTATTTATTTATTTAGCAATAAATTTCTGTTTTCGCATTTCAAAACTCTTTTATTTGGTCAATTGCATAATTTTAGTTCATTTTTGGTTTCATCTAAATCGAAGAATAAATTAATTATTAATTTATCCATTTTTAATGTTCTCGCGTTCGAGGTGTACATACCCTGTCGGAAACTCAGTTAACTTTAAACTAATTTTAAGGTAAATATTTCTCAACTAGTGCTGACCAGAGACCTGCGTCGAACGATTTTGTCGGCGGCGGCTAGCTCTTAAAATAGCATGGGCGGCGGCTGAAAATCGGCTGAGCCAACTTCAGGTATAATCACGATACAATAACATAAAGGTATAGAAATTCAAATATAATGGGAAAGAATATAATAGAAATAAGATAATATAATCGGAAATAAATAAATTTAGTTCTTAGCCTCAAATACTAAAATGAGTGAACTAGATATGTTTTAAAAATTTTCTTTCAATTATGCATTCATAGCTCTAGTGCAATCCAAGCTAAAATGTCAAATTCAATAGATGAAAAAAAAGTGAAGTAGCAATTATTTCTTTAGTGGTAGTATATTCGATTAGCACACAGGAGTCGAATCGCCACATCCGTGAAAGTACTACTCGTCACGTAAAAATACAATTTTCGGATAATGTCATACGTGAACATACTGAAATCCCATTGGGGGTCTGTCTACTCTGTAATTCGAAACGAAAGAAAATGCTTTCGAATTTACATGTAATTAACATACAAATTCGAAATAATTTTCTTTCGTTTCGAATTACAGAGTAGACCCCCTGATTATACGATTGACGTATAATATGTTTTAGTACGATTGTCGACGATTTGAGCCCAGAACTGGGGGGTTATTATGTAATTCGATTCGAAACGAAAACTGTTTGAATTTGTATGTTATTAACACTGCAATTCGAACACATTTCCATTTGAATCGGATTCACGGATGGAAATCATGGTACAATTCTACTTTTTATGGTACATTTTTGACCTCGTTGGTGCCGTGGTACTACCGCGAGTTACTTGGTACAATTTAAAAATGCCAATGTTTGGTACCATTAATTTTGCCTAGGTTGTTTTTGTTATTGTGTGTGTTTTATTTAGGATAACCGGTCTCTAACAAGTCTAATCTAAGAATGTACCATTATGAATGTAATATATACGTATATAATATTTTTCGATGTTATTTTTAATTTTTTATACTGAATTTTTATACACATTTTTGTTAAGTTTCTCTTTTTTATTGTTTACTTCTGAATTTTTAAAAATTTTTTTACGTTTCCGCTCTTGTTAATAAATATTAAAAAAAATGTACCGTCATGGTCCAAAAAGTACATTTTGTTTTCACAGTAGGTACAAAATCCAAGAAGTCATTTACCTTCCCTGATAGGATTACATAATACACCCCCTGATGTTTCGTTGTTGGTTCCATCGTCTTTATTAAAAAATTAAACAGTAGAAACATATGTTTCTTAACAAGTTCCTTCGTCTGTGGCCAGCATAAGATATCCATCTCAGAAAATTACGATGCCCATACACGAAGGAACATGTTAAAAGACATGTGTTTCAGTTTCTGCCCATTTCTGTCAAATCAAAGTAAAACGATCTAAAATTGTTTGACAGCAGAACATTTTACACTAACAAATATACAGGGTGGACCAAAAGTCACGCCTGCGTGTAAAAATTTTATAACTTTTGTTTATTATTTTTAAATAAGTAAAATTCTACGACTTTGGTGTGTTGCTCGGTCGTTAAATTTTGCATGGTGGTGTAACACGGTTCAATGAATAAAATCTAAAAAACAATAAAAAATTATTCTATTTTTACACGCAGGCGTGACTTTCGACCCTGTACAAGGCAACTATGCAGAGTTGCACATCGAGTCAAAAATTTACAAGCTGAATAATATATAAATTATATCCAAGATAACCTATAGGTGCAATCAGACGTGATATAGCCATAGCCATAGAAAACGGCCGTTCGAACCAAACTAATGGGCAACACTGTATTTGATTATACGTGACTCGCCATAACGCAGTACCCATTACCATAGAAACCAAATGAATTTTGGTTAATTTAATTATTATTGTTCGCACTTCATTTGTTTCTATATTTATGATTTGAACAGGCTAAAGTTCGTATCGCTTTGTAAGCCAAATTACATGTGATAATTATTAATGAACAAATAATACCAAAGTTAGTTGTAAATATTCTGACTGACACATAGTTGAACGGAACAACTAGCTGTTTTCGAAGGCCACTAAATCTTCATCATCAGCGTTCTGTTGTGTTTGGTCCACTGTGTGTGGTGTCAGTTGATGTAGATTTCTGCTTTATATACTCAGCCATCATTGCAAATGGAAAACAAAGCGAAATAAAATTTTCTTTATATTATATTATTATATTTAATAAAAATTTAAGTTATTTATGTGTCCTGGGTCTTACAAAACAATTCTAAAATGCGTGTAGCCATATGTATACAACGGGTTAACCAAATTTAGGATAAATATCCAATACTGGGAGCCTTTGGTCTAGGTAACTCTACTTGTCTCATTCTCCTTACGTTTTTGTAAACAACACCGGCTTATTTTGTAGCAGGGTCTGTTTTTTTTTTTTTTGTTAACCTTTTGCTTATTTAATACATATTTATGTATCGATGTATGCATGCACACATAAGTATATAGTCGAATATAGTATATAACATGTCTAAATATACCTACAGTATATACATACATATATGTAGGTACATATGTACTTATTTATGTTCATATAAAGGGTGACCAGCTAGTTTTTGCAGTTGTTATCTCTTAACAGCTGTTAAAGTTACCAATAACATTCAGCTTGTCAAAATATTTAGTAAGATTTAATATTTCGATATGCTTCCTTTCACCTTTGCCGAACGTGTAGAAATTCCGTATGGGATGTAAACACACAACGAGAATCAACTATCTTCCCGGTCGAGGTTAATTTTTGGTTCGACGGCTATAGCAAGAAACGAAATCACATTTAGTAAAGCGAACTAGAGTTATGTAGTTCTTGAACGAACAGTTACTTCAGTCGAACGATTCAGTAAATTTAACGATTCTGATATATAAATTAACACCAGTGCATAAATGTGATTTAAGTATGAAATCTGACACATATGGGTTAACATTAAGAAAACTAATCTGATCTTTCGTTCAATTTCTGTTCAGAGTACAGGCAACCTTCCTACAACGCGGGTGTTTGGTTCCTAAGAAATGCCGCGTTGTAAGAAATCTCCATCAAAAGGCAGAGTTTGATTCCAAAGTGATAAATTGGATTTTTATAGTATATATATATGTACTAGTGTTTTTCATACGGGATTTCCCGGGATCCCGCACATTTTCCGGGAAAGAAATCCCGGGAAATTTGTGCGGGAATTCCCGGGATTTTTTGATTTTGTTATGGTAACTTAATTTGTATGCACACATTCCTTGATTAGTGTCATTATTCACTTTATGAATGCGATGGTGCTATAATAAGGTGATGGCAATTGTTGGCATCACTTGGCAAATACACCCCTGTGATAAATGCAACACTTAGAGCACGCGGCGTCTCTTATTTTTTAAAATCAACGACAGTCATCACGCACCACTTCGTAAAAAGAACACTAAAGAAAACGACGAGTCAAATTAATTTTCATGTTGTGGCGTCATATTATTAAAACTCAATAAAATAAACATTTTTAATTAAATACTAAATTTTATCTTTTATTTGGCGCCGTAACATTGTTTTTCTTTATTAATACGAGTGGTGTGATTAAAAAGGAGTCTAAAGCCGATCAAGATGTCCAACAAGCCTAGGACAAGGTCACAAACCAGCCAGGAAAATGAGGAACATGGTAGTCCATCAGATGACGAGAACTTAGACACCACAGTTGTCAATGCTGATCTCACACCTGAAGAAAATAACGATGGAACACCAGCACAGCCACATAAAACTAAAATACACATGACAGAGCAGGAGACGTCGCTTGAGACACCGGAACTCTTAAAAACCTTGATAAGTGCTATGTCGTCTATTAAACACGCCGTGGATGAGCTGAGACACGAGTCTAACCGTAATAACAGTGAGATAAACTATATTCGTTCAGAGATGTCTAAGCTGCCAGCATCTCAATGTCAAAACAATTGGCAACAGGGCTTACAGTCTCGCCCACAGCAGTTACCAACGTTAACAAGAGCGCACGCATATTCATCAGCCAGACCATCTATGTCGCTAACTCAAGTACAGGGAGAGAATCACCCAATACCAGAGTCTGCAGATTTACGTCAATTTTCGCCACTAGTAAGTTCGCAACATTATTCGCCGCCGATGGAGAACTTCCAACAATTGCCGTCATCACGTCATTTGCCGCTATCAACAAATTTTTCCCAATTACCGTCCATGTCAAATTTGCAGCAATTCTCATCATTATTAAACAACTTCCAGCAAACGTCGCCGCCACTCAACACACAAAATTTACCGCCGTCACCGAACGTACAAAATTTACCGCCGTCATCGAACGTACAAAATTTACCGCCGTCATCGAACGTACAACAGTTGCCGCCGTCATCGGTAAATCAACACTTACCACAGTCTTTTACACCCGTCACACATAGTGAATATTCGACAAAATTGTATAATCTACCCCAATTTGACGGAAAGCCAGAAGAATGGCCACTGTTCCTAGCAACTTATGAGGATACTACTGCAGAGTTCAGGTATACTAATAGGCAGAACTTGATGAGATTGCAAAAAGCGTTGCATGGGCCAGCCAAAAGTTGCGTTATGTCCATGCTAATATATCCGGAGAATGTGCCAGAAATTGTTGATGAACTGAGCTTTAATTTTGGTCGTCCGGAATTGTTGGTAAAGTCTCAGTTGGAGAAGGTAAAAATGTATCCCAGTATAACTGAAGGTCGCCTTGAAGGTATTTTAGGTTTAGCTACATGTGCAAAAAACATTGTCGCATTTTTTAAGTCAGCCAAATGTGAACATTATTTAATGAACCCTATTTTATTAGAGCAACTCGTTTTGAAGCTGCCTTTGTCCAAACAATATGAGTGGGCCAAACACTCCGCATCAAATTTTACAATTCCCACAGTTGAAGATTTCGCTAAATGGGTAAGTGATTTAGCTCGTTTCTGCAGCTTAATGCCACAACGTAATACAACTGCCCCAACTGAACGCCAGCCACTGACAACACGTAGAGTGCTATACAGCAGCGAGGTCCAGCCGACACGTAAAGAGTGTCTTCAATGTAAAGGTACTCACGAGCTTGTTGAATGCAAACAGTTTAGAGACCTTGCAACAGATGTTAAGTGGGAGAACGTAAAACGTTTTCGGGTATGTTTTTCTTGTCTACGTAAAGGTCATAATTTAACACAATGCCACAAAAAGAAAGTATGTGATAATAAAGGATGCAGCCGCTATCACCACCCTATACTGCATCAAGATTTACCAGTCGCAACAACATCAAAGCCTGTGCAGCCTACTCACGTTCTACAATGCCACCAGAATAAATGTACATCGAAACTGTTTAAAATTTTTCCAGTGAAATTGCATGGCCCTATAGGTAGCGTAACGACGTACGCTTTAATTGATGATGCATCATCCGTTTCGTTTATTGATGAAGGAGTGGCTAAATCCTTGGGCCTTAAAGGCCAAAAATCTTCCGTGACTGTCCGTTGGTACGGAGATATGGGCAGGACGGAAGTCGGGAGGAAAGTTGGCGCTGAAATTTCATCCGTAAAGGACCATGGCAAGAAATTTATGCTTAGAAATATGCAAACAATAAAAGAAATGGATCTTCCTCTGCAAAGTTTTGACAAGGGCGGATTTGAGCACTTGAAAAACTTACCAGTGGAAAATTATTACAATAAGAAACCATCAATTCTGATTGGCTTGGACAATTGCCACTTGGGTATACCTGAAAGGGTAATTGAGGCCGGGCCGGATTTACCCGTAGCGACAGAAACAAAACTTGGTTGGGTGGCATATGGCCCCACATCGAGATTAAATGATAGTATTGCGACAGTATGCCATATAAATGAGGGTGATAATTTGAAGGAAATTAGTAAAATGGTAGAAAACTATTTTTCCGTGGAGAATTTCGGTGTGAGGGCTACTGATTTTGTACTGGAATCTGACGATGATAAACGAGCCAGAGACATTTTGAAGACCACTACAAAACGTGTTTGTCGCCAATATGAAACCGGCCTGCTCTGGAAAAATGATAATTTGACACTACCAAAAAGCTATGAAATAGCCAAACAAAGACTTATAAGGATAGAAAATAAAATGGAAAAGAATCTAGATTATGCTGTCAGGTACAGAACGGAAATAAATAAATACATTGAGAAAGGGTACGCCAAATTGTTTCAGCCAAATGAGATGAAAATAAAAAACCGTGACAGAATATGGTACTTGCCACATTTTAGCGTAATAAACCCACACAAACCAGACAAGTTGCGGATAGTATTTGATGCTGCTGCCACCTCATGTAATGTTTCCCTGAATTCAGCCTTACTAAAAGGACCCGAACATGCCAAATCACTTCAAGCTATTTTATACCAGTTCCGGCAAGGGAATATCGCTGTAGCGGGAGACATACAAGAGATGTTTTCCCAGGTGGCCATTGTGGGTGAGGACCAACATTCTCAGCGTTTTTTGTGGCGTGACGGTGACAGAAAACGTCCTATAGAAACTTATATTATGCAGTCTATGATATTTGGTTCAATATGTTCTCCATGTTGTGCCGAATATATTAAGAATTTAAACGCTAAAGAATTTGAGACTACTATGCCAAGAGGCGCAAAAGCCGTTATTGACCACACATACGTTGACGACTTGGTAATTAGTTTTAATAGCCTGGACGAAGCCCTTGCTGTCACCAAAGAAGCTGTTAATATAAACGCCACCGCAGGTTTCAAATTGAGGAATTTTTCATCAAACTGCGTAGAATTGGAGGTCAAGCTAAATAATGGGGACAGCGGTAAGTCAAATATATTTAATATGGAGAGGCAAAACCCGACCGATAAAATTCTGGGGTTATACTGGAATAAGACCTCTGATAGCTTTGAGTTTCACATCAAATTCCATAAAGTTTGCAATGAAGTTCTGGAAGGTAGACGACCCCCCACCAAACGTGAAGTCTTGAGTATGGTCATGGCAATTTTCGATCCATTTGGATTTTTAGTTAATTTTACTATTTTCTCAAAGTTACTTTTTCAAAAAACTTGGAAGTTGTGTTTACAGTGGGACGAACAATTACCCAAACAAATTTTGACACAGTGGAATGCCTGGTGGAAGGAGTTCGATCGAGTCAAACAATTTTCGATACCTCGTTGTTACTCCAGGCTATTACCAAATGCTGATGACATACAGCTACATATTTTTGTCGATGCAAGTTCTCACGCATACGCTGCTGTCGCGTATTTACGAGTAAAATGCCAGAACAAAATCGAAACGGCATTTGTCGTGGCCAAATCGCGTTGTGCACCACCTAAGGGAATGACAATCCCACGTCTTGAGCTTCAAGCCGCCGTTTTGGGTTGTCGCTTGAGGACATGTATAGAAGAATGTCATCATTTTAAGATAAATCGTACTGTATTTTGGTCTGACTCTAAGACAGTCGTTTTATGGATTCGCTCCACGGTGAGGGAATACAAACAATTTGTTGCTTGTCGTATAGCTGAAATATTATCTACTACAACACCCGAACAATGGAGGTGGATTCCCACTGAATTGAATATTGCTGATGAAGCAACTAGGCCCAAGCTATCTGTCGCTTTCGATGTTTCTTCTAAGTGGTTTACTGGTCCTGATTTTTTGAAGCAAAGCGAACACTATTGGCCAACCGACTCAAACCCTGCTGGGACGGATCACTGTGCAGATGAAGAAATTGTTAACATCACTTTGACGGTAAGAGAGGCGAACCAAATTCTTAATTTACAGCGATTCTCGAATTTTTTGAAGATGAAACGTTTTGCTGCATGGGTGCTGAGATTTATCGACGTTTGTGTAAGGAAGCATAACATAAGCCTAGCCGAACTTACGGCTAAAGAAATTGATTGTGGTGAAAAATTAATCTGTCGCCTGGTCCAAATGGAAGTTTACGCAAAAGAGAGGTCACGCCTTATTGGAGGAGAGGTTCTTCCAAAAACAAGTAGCATTTATAATTTGACACCCTATATTGATGACGACATGTTGCTCCGCGTTAACGGAAGAATTGATAGCGCTTATTGTTTACCCTATACAGCCAGACGACCTATCATTATGCCAACAAATCATCCAATAACTACAACAATTGTAAGCTACTACCATCAGAAGGGATATCATCAGAACGATTGTCTTGTAATAAACGAAGTAAGGCAGAAGTTTTGGGTCCCAAATATACGATCGGTATTGAGAAGAATAAAGAGATGTTGTTCGGTTTGCTTAAAGGATTCCGCTAAACCTTCACCACCTATGATGGGACAGTTACCTTATGATCGCTTAAAGCCGTATGTACGGCCGTTTAGTTATGTTGGTTTGGACTACTGTGGACCGTTCTTTGTTACAATTGGCAGAAGGAAGGAGAAAAGATGGGTAGCCTTGTACACATGTTTAAGTACGAGGGCGCTTCATCTAGAGATAGCAGAAGATTTATCAACAGATGCGTTTTTGATTTGCTTACGGAATTTTGTCAACAGGAGAGGTGTACCAATAAAAATTCGAAGCGACAACGGCACTAATTTCGTGGGCGCCCAAAAGGTGATGACAGCCGACAGCGGATTTTTTGATTTTGGAGAAATCCAACGAAGACTTTCGAGGGATAACGTAGAATGGGTTTTTAATTGTCCGGCGAATCCTCACGCAGGTGGGTGCTGGGAAAGATTGGTGCGTTGCGTGAAACGATTACTGTACAGGGTCCTTAAAGAAGAGTCCCCACGGCTCGAAACCTTTAGGAGTGCAATTATTGAAGCAGAGTGCATAATTAATAACCGGCCTTTAACTGATTTGCCAATTAACCCGGAAACTGAAGAGCCGCTAACACCAAATCACTTTCTTCTTGGTGGGCTCAGTTCAACTCAAACGCCCGGTGATAGTGAGGAGAATGTATGTCTTCGCAAGCAGTGGCGAATTGCTCAAAATTTTAAGGACCGGATTTGGAGGAGGTGGGTGATAGAATATTTACCCCAACTGTTAACTCGGCCAAAATGGAGGGAACAGGTTTCTCCATTGCAGCCGGAAGACATCGTGATTGTTTTAGACCCTAACCAACCGAGAAGCCAATGGAAGATGGGAAGAATTACTGAGGTATTCAAGGGAAGAGATGGTCAGGTGCGCTCAGCTAAGGTAAAAACATCCAGCGGAATAGTTCGACGGCCGGCGGTGAAACTGGCGGTACTTAAATTTAATAAATCCTCGTCCTAGAAAGGATTTACGGTGGGGGGAATGTTGGCATCACTTGGCAAATACACCCCTGTGATAAATGCAACACTTAGAGCACGCGGCGTCTCTTATTTTTTAAAATCAACGACAGTCATCACGCACCACTTCGTAAAAAGAACACTAAAGAAAACGACGAGTCAAATTAATTTTCATGTTGTGGCGTCATATTATTAAAACTCAATAAAATAAACATTTTTAATTAAATACTAAATTTTATCTTTTATTTGGCGCCGTAACAGCAATATCACAATAGCTAAAGCTTTACAACAACTAAGGCCGAGTTTACATCTGGCACACATGCGTTCTGAGACTTAGATGCCTTTATTTGGAAAAAGGAGAACGCGACGTTCAAAATTTATTTCTACAACAATTCATAAAAGTAAAAAACAGAAATGAGCAAGGAAATAAAAGAAAATTACAAATAATTACAGATTCTCTTTGGCAAATAGTATGGTTCACAGCATTAACAGCTTATTCTGTACTAAATTCCTATTTCCAAAGAAATATGCCCTTATGCAAAAACCATTGTTAGAGATAAAGCATGTGTTAAAACTGGTTTTGCCATACAAAATTCGTTTGTTAAACCAACTTTAAGTTTAACAATGATTTTTCCATATTTTGTAATATTTTTTTTTAATAATACTCGTATAATTTCTTTTTTATAATATTGGTATTCATGTATTACTATTATATAAAGAACGGAAAAGGTATAATTTTTTGAATAATGTGTGTATAAAACGTTATTATTTAATCGATCTCATGAATTATAATTTGTTTTTGTTGAAATAAATTAAATTTAATTTTAATTTAAGAAAGATATAATAAATTAAAACCAACATATTTAGAGCCATAACTTTCTACTCCTCTTCATCACTTATTATGATTCTGTCGAACGTTTTGATCGTACTTGTTAAATCAAACCGCGTTGGAGCGAAAACGCGTTAAAATAATACATGTTATAGGAGGGTTACACAGCATTTTGGGAGCCACGTTGGAACGAAAACGCGTTATAGGAGGGTTACCGGTATATGTATGAACGATTTAGTAACATGAACTATTATGCATAACCGCTAAAGGCCATGGATTCACTATCCTACACAATCGCACGACTTGCGATAAAAAATACAACACTGATGAACACTGCAGCATAACAGGGTTGTATTTTCTCAAAAATGGAACGATTGTGTAGGATAGTCAATCCTAGCCTTAAGTGCTATTCCATCAACAAATATTTACTGTTTGGTGCGGTTTATGGCATGAGATGTTATTTATTCAGAAATGACGAAAGACATACTTTTACCGAAAGTGATCCTCATTATTAACATAGCTTTTGTGGCCAGAACTCGACTTCGATAAATCCGAAGTGTGATTGCAACAAGACGTCTCAAAGTTGTGAACGACTTTACATTATGCATTAAACACATTCGACACAGCAGGCTACGGGCTACAATCTGTCAAAAATAGAATACACACATTCTTATGGTAACAATTATTTTAACGACAGCAGGCTACACGACTGCACGACCACCGTTGTAGCTGTCGCCAACTTTAAACTAATTTCTATTTCTCTGGCTACAATCAAGGTGTATTTAAACAGGTGGCAGCGTTACTTCAGCTGATAATTTTTTGCTCTATGTGCTTTGTAGCTAACGAATGTCAAAAACTTCGTTTTGTTTTGGTTTTGGTACAATTATTTTTGTGCTTTTGACATTCTTCGGTTCTTTACACAGCTATGGTTGCCGTATTTTTGTATAACAAATCCTTACGCAGTTACCTGTATAATTACACCATGGCTACAATGAGCAAATGCAGTGTTACCAGTATAATAAAAAATGGTGAATGAATGATATCGTACAATTATTTCATACTATTTACTAGAAACAATATCCAACAATTGATGTAAAGAATAAATTGATTCATTATTGTACTTTTATGTGAAATAAGTACATTTTAAAAGAAAAATTAATTTTTATAAATGCAAAATATATGAAAGTGGCAATACTGAACTATGTATTTGTACTTGAATATCAGCTGCAGATGGTGCTGCTGCCGCCTCCAAAATAATTAAGTAGCTGGCTACGAGGCGACAAATGCTGCTAGCGGCATTTGAAGTCGTGTGTTCGTGTAGCCTGCTGTGGTGAATGTGTTTAATGCATTACTCTTAAGTTTCTCTTGGTTTACGTCAAGGAAGCACTTGAGGAACCTGCTGACCACACTGACCGGTCACTGCACTTTTGGAACCCATGCTAAACGTCTGGGTCCGCTTTGGAGGACCTTCGTCTTCGCTTCCTTGCTAGAATATTTATCAGTAGCCTGTCAAAAATCTAGTCTATATATTAGGAGCAGCAGCTGTTATGGCCACTAATTCCCTTCTATGTCATGTCTGCACATTAGACTCTTTCCTGACCCACTTATCTTTTCTTTTCAAGTAACTATTTTTCTATACATTATCTATCCTCCCGTTCTCTTTCAACTTACAGGTAGCACAAAAGGATCATCGTATTGGACCCAAGTGAGCTGGACTCCTGGATTTCATTTTTCACCAGCAACCTGCTAACCTAACCTAACCTAACCTACGTCAAGTCCTTATGTTTACAATTCAACTGCTTTGGATGACTTCCAGTCAAATATTGAAGACGGTATTATACATGAATCGTCAAAATTTTAACCAATCGGTTAAAAAAATATCCCTGGCGGACATTTGAATCATGTGCTATACCATAAAATAAAATGAAGGAGTGTAGCTCCAAATTATATATTATCTTCCATTGCTGTTGTTGTTTTATTTTAATTTATTTCCTTATCGTTCTTACTTGGTCACCCTATTTAAAGTGACAAAGAGAAAAGTAGGAAAGAGGGATTTTTGCATCAGCTGTTAAGTTATACACATGTACATATTTTAAAATATGTTTTAAAATTGAAGACATACCTACCAATAAATATACAAAAGCTTTTGGAAAGTTATATTCTCGATAGAAAGTTTACTGTTGTGGAAGGAGACTTCATGAGTGTTCCCGAATCTATATCTTCTGGTGTGCCACAGGGTAGTATTCTGGGGCCAGTCTTGTATCTAATATATACTTGTGATATGCCTGTGAGCAATAACATCCACACTTCTACATTTGCCGATGATACAGCCTGTTTGAGTATTCACAAAAATCCTGATGAGGCATCCCGCAATCTCCAAGCACACATTACCCAGCTTGAAATATGGTTGAACTTATGGAGAATTAGAGTCAATGAACAAAAGTGTGTTCATATAACGTTTACCCTAAGAAAAGATACCTGTTCCCCCATTCGAATCAACAATCAAAATATTCCTCAACATTCTCAAGTCAAATACCTTGGCATACACCTTGATCGAAGGCTTACATGGAAATATCATATTGACTCTAAGTTAACGCAAATGAAACTTAAATTGACTCAAATATATTGGTTAATTGGCAGAAATTCAACACTCAGCCTAGACTGCAAACTCTTGATATACAAGTCGCTTTTGAAGCCAATATGGTGCTATGGAATTCAGCTGTGGGGCACTGCTTCAGCTTCAAATGTCGAGAGAATCCAACGAAGGCAAAACAAAATTTTACGTTTGATAACATCTGCTCCATGGTACGTTAAAAACTCAAATATTCATCGTGATTTAAATATGCCACTAGTGAGTGAAGAAATTGCAAAATACGCAGGCAAATATTTAACTAAACTCGAGTCACATCCTAATCCGCTTGCCCGTAATATTTTGAGCTTTACTGGACACATCCGCTTAAAAAAGAGGGACACAAGGGCTCTTATACCCAACACTCCAGATGGGACTGCTTAAAAATACTTCTTTTTGATTATCACTACTTATGTATTATTTATAACTATCACTAAGCTTATGTCCGATATTGGTCGGGCCTAATAATTATATTTAGATTTAAGATTTGATTACTTATTGTTAGTTCATTTTTGAAGATACAATAAATAAAGATGTATATGAAAAAAAAAAAAAAAAAAAAAAAAAAAATATTTTCAGAGCTCTACATAATGTACATGTCTTTATATGTAAACATAAGTTTGTTTGTATGTATGTATGTATGTATGTATATATGTACAAATGTTTCCACGTACATACCTACAACATGTGCATGCATACATGTGTATATTAATTCCTATTTTCGCTTAGCAACCGTTTGTGTTCTCTTCAGTGATTAAATTATTTTTAATATTTTAGGTATGGACATGAAAAATAAGCCGGCTGATGAAATCTGGTCTTAAATGTATGTATACATGTAATTTAAAATCGGTATCGTATTACTTGAAAATAAAAACAATAAAATAAGTAACAGCACTACATTAGCATGTATGTACCTGATTTTACACTTAGATACTCGTATGTTGTACATTATCTTCAACGCTTAGAGTCTGATGCAATATTTACTATTTATAACGTTAGAGAAAATGTAAACCGTCCTATCTAACCAAAAATTTTAAAATTATGTACACATTTATAGATCTCGGACTAGACATTCAGATACATAAAAAATTTAGGTATAACAAGGGCAGAGTTTTCGAGTTGCCAAAACAACAGACATACATGATATGTACGTACATATGTACACTTGCTACAATAAATATCCATACAACAAAAAAAAAAAATTAAATGAGCTTAGCATAGAAAAAAATAAAAATATTTTGTGAGGTATTTTTTATATGTACATCTTAACTTTTCTTTTAAGATGTAGTAGCTATACGAAAGTTTACTGTATTATACTATGTGATTGTTATTATGCGAAGCGTGCAGTATGCTAATATTATACACAAGAATAAGTCAAGGTTGGCAAACGGTATCGTAAAAATACCGATACCGATTCAAATACCGCTATAATTAGATACCGGTATCGTTACCGATACCGAAATCCATTTCGGTTAAAAAATACCGGTATCCAGACTACCGTTTACGTCTATACCGGTACATACCGGTATACCGACTCCGCCCAAAAAATAAATGATAAGTGAGTTGTAGTTGCCAAATTTTTATTATGTATTACAACTTTTTTTCACCATGAGACATTTTGGTTTATATTTCGACCATTGCATTCGTTTTGCTTTATTATTCCAGAAGCCAACCAATCCCATTTGTCAGCCAATATTATTGCCACGTTTATAAAACATAGAATCTCAAGAAAAAAGAGCAAAGCCAGAACTAAAAATATTTAAAATGTTTTGTGATAGATACTATGGTTTCAAAAAACATAGCATAGATAAGAACCTTTGTTTTTCGAGCATTTATTCCAAGACAACTAAAATTAGTTTTTATTCAGAATGCCAAAAGTTAAGTTGTTTCAGTTTCAATCCAACTTAGTTGAGCTGTAAACCGTAATATGGGCAAAAATTGCAAAAATATATATCAATTAACTTTCTTTCTTTGGCTTAGAGAAAAAACTTCTAAACTTTTATATTTGAAGTTAAAGATTCCTCTCTTGAGGTGAAGAAAAGTGCCTGCTTTAAATTTTTAAATGTTAATTGTACAAGAAGATTGTTTTCTTTGTTTTTAAGCTGGCTGAAAGAATATTATTTATTCTTTAAATTGAAATATTCCAATGTTCGTTTCGTCTGAATTTAGCGAGAAAGTTATAAACAATATGGGTCCAGTACAAAAATATTGCCTAAGAACGTGTCCAAAGTATAAAAGTGTCGAAAAAAACCCAAAAAATTATATTTGGTGAAAAATACGGACATATATTTAAAATTTACTGAAACAAGATATACATATGTACATATATTGTTCAAAAGGCCTTAGTCTCTTCTTTCTGTATACGTTTATAAATTTAAAATCGGTTGATATTTAACTTAGTTAGAGATTGATAAGTGCCTACGGGTACGAAAAAGCGGTTTTTTACCCGTAAAGGCTGGTACTCTGTTCGAAGTTGAGAAAAATTTTCAGTGCAATTGGTTATTTCGCGTGAAAAATTTGACAGGTACTAAATGTAGCCCAACTCGCGGTTGTTTTAATAAATTTCTCGCATTTTTTTGCTTGTAAGTATGCAACATTGCTAAAATTCCGTGCGAAAAAAGCACTGCTCATGTTGTTTCGCAGCTAAACTAAAATGAAACCAGATTAATTTTGCATGGAAAGACATGATTTTCCGTGTTTTTCACACCAAGAACAGAGTACTACTCTTGCGAATTTATTTCGCAAATATTTCATACCAAATACATACTTTTATATGTAGTTTGACAGCATTTCGCACGAAATTGTGAACAGAGTACCAGGCTTAACTCAAGATTTTGGAGATGTCTGGAAAACTTTTATACTCGACAATACCTAGCAGAAAAATAGTAACACTTCGCAGGTATTTCGATTTCATTAAAATTTGTCACACAGTATAATTTATCAGTATAGACTTTTTATATGTAAAGTTTAAACTGCAGTCTACTTGTTTCACTTTTTTAATAAATTATTGTTTAGTAATAGTATAAAATCATATATAGAAACAAATAAGTTTATATGCTTTTATACATACATACATATGTTAATGTAAAAATACTCCCTTTTTGAAGTAATTTAATAAAAAAAAGTTTTTTTGCTATGTCCACTGCCTGAAATAATAAATTTGTCAGTAATATCGGTATACCGGTATTATAAACTCGATAACGGTATGTACCGGTAATACCGATACCGAAATAAAAAAAATACCGATACCGCTACCGATACCGAAATTTAAAAAATAATTGTACCGGTATCAATACCGATACCGTTATTTGTTTCGGTTTCCAACCTTGGAATTAGTGTTCGTACAAAACTAGTCTGGCAACTTCTACACTTAAGGGTACTTTCTACAAAGCTTAAATTAATGCTTCCGTATTACATTAAGTCGCATCTACAAGATTTTATTTAATTTTTGTGCTAAATTTGCTTTTCAATGCTTAATTGCGAAATAATTTCGAAAATCGATGAAATCGAAACTGATGAAAAAAAATTATCCTTAAATTAACCCATTAATGGACACGGGCTCTCCGTGAACCGATTTTATCCAAACTTTTTACAAACAGTAATATGTATGTATGTCCTTAACTAAAATTTTAAATCAAATTATTTGTAGGACCCACCTATCCCGCTCCAGGATCGAGTGTCATATGTCACTCTTGTCCACTCTACAACATATTATATTCAGTATGAAAACTGCGTATTGTTTTAGTATTTCGCTACATAATAATTGAATTTATTTCACTTTATTTTAATTTCCTTAGAATTATTACACATAAAGAAATATGTATATAAAATAAATACAGATGAAAAAAAACTATTTACTGTCTTATTATTTATTATGATATCACATGAAACATTTTGTGCATACTCGTAAGACAACATTGCATTTACTGTATTCCGCTCAACTTTGTCTTTTGCAGCCTTCATATTCTCAGTGTCGGTGATTGCATGGCTGAACGTTATTAGCAATATCATCATACTGAATATCTGCGCTAGAAATATGAGTATATCGGCGAGTTGTGCACTCAGAGCGGGTAGTATCAGTGCTTGTCTTCAACAGATGTTGAACTAAATTTCGCAGACAATCCAGTTGTGAAATACTGTTTTTTGACATTCAATGTAACAACTATGCAATTTGAATAGCCACTTCAATAGTCGAAGTAGGAATTGACTATCACCTTTTTGTCTCGAAAATATACTACTCTAGTTTGATACGTTTTGACCTATTCGATCAACTCCCCTATATATGTATCTTTTATACACACAACAGCAGGACGTAGACTGCTCACTTTTGTTGTACCCCCTGCGAATATCGTTAATCAATATCTTTGGGTTCTCACCACACAGTGTCAAAAATAATATTTTCTTCTAAATTGTCATCATTTTGCCATGTAATAAATATGCAATCTCTAATCTAGTTGTGATGGATGTCGTGTATATATCCACCAGAGTGTTTATTGGTATCATCTTCTCCCGGCGCGAAGTCTGGGATGGTGGTTGTATAATAATTGCATCTGCATTCTTTTCTTCAGTGTCTATTTCTCTCAAATATTCTGAAATTTTATCTGGATTGAGACTAAAATATACACATTCATTTATTCAGTGTACTGGACAAGAGTGCCATATGGCACTTTGAATTTTGACACTTATTTTTTTTCGTAAATGCAACATAAGCAACTATATCAAATTTTAATAATTGAAGACCTAATATTGTAAGCTTATGAGAAACATATAAGCCTTACTATTTTTCTTGTGCACGAAATAAATATTTAGCTTTTGCCTCCGACTAATCATGGCATTACAATATTTTGCCGAAAAAAAAACATACACTTCAAAAAATCGTCCTATAGCACCAACACCTTCTATGCGACTGAGTTGCTATACATATGAGTTGATTCGCAATAAACAAAATAATAACGGTACATAAAATGAACAATATATCACGCCTCAATTATTTTTAGACGCATTTGGAACATTGTACAAATTTGAGTGCCGTATGGCACTCTTGTCCATTAATGGGTTAAGATATGAAGCAAAATCTTGCCGTGAAATATCTAAAACTACAGTTAAAACTTACTATTCGCTACAATATGCAGTCGAAACTTTCAAACATACAAGTTCTAGTTCACGTGAAAAAAGTCTTAATTTCGATTCTGTAAAACAAAATTCTAAAATTATCTGCAATAATATCAAATAATTTTTCGGCAACTACGAATTGTATATGTTATGTACGAATACATAACATATACAAATTTTATATGTTATGCCATTTAATTGTTTACCATCTCTAAATATACAACAGTCTTTTATTTTTAATGCGATGTTTCAAAAATGTTGAATTTGATTTTAATATTTTTCTGCCAAAGTTTGCAACTAGAAATGAAATTAAATTGAAAATTTAAAAAGTTGGGGAAACTTGAATTTTAAAAGGACATATAAATTGGTAAGTCATATTAAAACACACTATATGCAACACCATAACTCAATAAATTCAAATTTCAATTATTTGAATTGGCATACTACCAAAAATTCTTTTATAAACACATTTCTTATTTTTGATCTTATACCATTCGCCTAAAGAAGCTTACTGTACTGGAAATACTTTCAGACATTTTTATAGAAAATGGAAAAAACAGAAAATGAATAGTGATACTTACAAATGTGTTTGCCAAAGGTAAATCAATAATTGTATACACAATCAATTCTCATATTCCATTTCATAGAAATTTAAGTTAAATAGCTGATGTTACTAATAATCTCTACCCCACTGGATAGACATGGGTGCTGATGAAGTGCGTGGCTGCACAGAAAAATATCGGTATTTCCCCCAGCTAATAAAGTCTAGTTTAATTTTTCTTCCCTTCTTTAGATACTCACATTAATTAATAAAAATATTTCATTCAATAAGAATTGAAATTACTGAACTCAAGCCTGATTAAGAAATTATTTCTGACCAAATAATTATTTTAGACAGAAATGCTTCCAGGTGGAAACTCTCCATTTTCAAACAGGTTTGTAAGCGGAACTATAGCTTTAATTACTTGCAAATCTCTTTATATGGAAGCTTCATTTGTATTGGGAATAAGCAAGCAATTTTTAAATTGCCCAATTGAATGTTAAAAAAAAAATTGATTTTTATCAAATTGTTTGTTAAATATTTCCAATTTTGATGAATGTGGTGCCTCACACTGTAGTTCCTATAATTATTCCAGTAATTTCTACATACGGATAATTTACCAAAGGTTTTTAACTCCGAGTTTGCCTTATAAAATTTAAGTTACACGACAGATATCTGTACACTAAAGGCCGGGGCACAATGAATCCGTCATACGTTAAATTTCGCATTTTTCAACTGACATTAAGAAGGTTGGCACAATGACGGAAGCATTTGAACAGCTTAAATAGATCGATTCTCCATTTTATTTATTAAATTCAACTTTTTGTATCTATTTCGTTTATTTCTTTTGTTTAATTTTATTTTTGCTGCCACAAAACACAAAAATCTAAATCAGAACATACCAAAAAACCAACCAATATCTGTCAAACTACTCAACGTATGCAAAAAGTTAAAAGTTGACCAAATTTTGTACGTTGCGTTGACGGACACGTACTGAATGTAACCGACCTCATAAGAAACCATTTCAACTTAGCTGTCAGTTGGAAAAGGCGAAGTTTAACGCATGACGGATTCATTGTGCCCCGGCCTTAATAGATATCTATGGGTAGAAATAACGAGCATTAGAGATGTATCCTGTATTTTTAGAGCGATCGCTTATGTATTGTATGATACCCAGGTGATGGCTAGAGAAATACGTGAGGAAATCGTTAGCCATGTGGTGGCCATATGGGAATAGTTTGTCACTGTGACCCACGACATCAACGGTGATATTATTCGAGTCCCGTTGACTGCTGCATTGAAATGATGCGTCCTTTTACTTACGGTGGCTTATGTGAGCTCGAATCATTAGGACGACCCTTCCCATACCCATATTTAACAATATCCGCCCTTACGTACTCTAATTGACTGCAACATATCATTGCCGACAGCTTAACTATAAAGTGAAATTAAGAAACGGCTTCCTCATGGCTATCACTAGGATCGGATTCTGACTCTTCTCTCTAAAATCATAATCACGCCTTGCCGTCTCTACCGAATGCAATAAAAAATGTCGCACCAGACGGATGTGCTCGAGGTAAATTGGTGTATATAAAACGGCTACCAATTAAAACGGATACAACGTAGTACCCATTCAAGTTTATAAGATTGCAATTCCCCTTAAGGCTTGTTTAGCAATGACAATTAATAAAACTTAGGGTCAGACTCTGAAAACAGCAGGAATTGATCTAAGAGGAAAATGCATCTCGCACGGCCAGTTTTACGTAACCTGTTCGATGCAAATCACTGTTATACTAAATTTAAGTTAGAGTGGTATCAAAAATTTGCAAAGAGAGCTTAATTTATGTAAAAATGCTATAATTAATAATAGTTTTGGCGATTATTAAGGTTGGTATATAAGAAAAATGTGGTTCTCAAGAAAAAAAAGTTAGGCGACCACTGTTGTATAAAGTTTGTACTCTTTGTTGAGATATGTCAATTTAATTGTACTTTCTTTATCCTGGAAGCTTAAATACACCGAAAGCGTACAAATAGAAAGCGAAATACATCATACAGGTAGTTTTTTTTAACAAAAAGTCTTATAATTAAATATTTAAAACTCAAGTCAATTTCAGTGGAATTTTTTAAAACAAATCTGCGAATTACTCTTAATCAATTATGTTTTATAAATAAACTTGTAAACAGTACAGTTCCCGTACAAAAATACTGCCTCAGAATGAGTCCAAAGTAGAAAAATGTCAAAAAAACCGAAAAAAATTATATTTGGTAAAAAAAATACAGATATACATATATCTGAAATTCACAGAAACAATATATATATATGGTTCGAAAGGCTTTAGTCTCTTCTTTCTATATCCGTTTATAAATTTAAAATCGGTTGATATTTAACTTAGTTGGAGGTTGATAAGTGCCTACGGGTACGAAAAACCGGTTTTTTACCAGTAACTCAAGATTTTGGAGGTGTTTGGAAAATTTCAAATACATATTATTGTTATACTCGACAATACCTACCAGAAAAATAGTAACACTTTGCAGGCATTTCGATTTCATTAAAATTTGTCACACAGTGTAATCAATGATGATCTACATTTTTCACAAATTCGAATAGAGTACCAACAGGAATTAGGTAAAAAAAAGGAATGACTAACAATAGCGTGTCATACTTCTCAGATCAAAATTCAAAGAAAGGACCTTATGCAATAATACTTATTTTAAATTAAAATTTAGATTAAAATTATTGCACCAAAAGTAAAAACTAACAAAAGGACCAGTTTATGCTCTTTTTTGCCTCCCAGAAAGTACACTGTATGTTAATGTAGGCTATAAACTGTATTTCATCGTCAAAAATCCAAAAGTACGTCACAGCAATTTTTGTTATTTCACAGGAGAAGCAATAAACGTTATAAAATATAAAATAATTCAGAAATGTAAACAAATGGTGGACTATGGAATTAAAACACAACAACTAAACTATAAAAAATCAATTGCACATATTCATAGTCAAAACAAAGTATACTTTAAGAGTTCAATAACAGTATTTTGTATTGTAATATTGGTTTTAAATGTTTAAAGCAAATTTTGTTTTGACTATAAATAAGCGTCAATATTTTTCGAAATATTTTTTAAGTAATGTTTGTTACGTTCTTTTGCATTTGTGTTTTCGGAAACAAAATGACGTATCATCTTAAATGTTTTTTTTTAACAAAAGTGAAACAGACGTTAAAAATATGAAATAATTTTAAATACCTATTATTGTTATCAAAAGAAGATAATATTCTTACGTTTCGTACGCTTGAGTTCGCTTTTTTATAAAATTGTAATTGATTTTTTATTTATTTTTGTTATTTTGTAACTCCCAGTTTACACTAGTCAAGTCTTATTGCTAAGCTTATCACTTTTTCTTCTTTGAACTTTCATCACCGTTCGCACAATGCAAGTCTCATATTTTTTATGAATAGTTTTGTGTATGCATGTGTGCTTTTTAACATTTCGAATGAGAAAGCAAAACGTATTGACAGTACATGAAGCTGAGTACTCGTTTCTTTTCTCCTCGTCTCCTCTCCGACAAACTAATCAGCTTAGCAATAAGATTTGTATAACTTGTATAGTGTAAACTAGGACTTAACAATTGCATATTTCCTGACGATGCACAGTGTAAGATTTTGGGACAAAAGTAGTTTTTATTTTTTTAGTTTCAATTTGGGTAAATATTTTTTTTTTTATCAAATATGAAAGAGCACTTGTTATTAAATAAGAAAATGCAAAAACTTTGACTAATTTGTCAACAATAACAATATAAAGGTACTTTAAGCTTGAGAGAATTAAAAATAACAAAAACACATCAAATTGCTCATTTTTTAAAGGGTGTAACTTTTTATTGGAATGGAATTTTTTAAAAATTCCTTTCTTGTTTTGAAGCTCAACTTATCTGCTGTTAATATCATGAGAATTTATATTTTGAACCTTTAAAATTATTTTAGTGCTATTTCATTTAAAAAATTACTCTTTTCGTTAAGTTAAGAAAAAAAAAATCTAAATTCTATAATCGATAAATTATTTTCTTTATAACTCTTCAACAACAAATTAGTTTTAAACGCAGACGTTCGTACCTACTTTAAGATAGGGTACGTTCGTAAATGCTGCAAATTTATGCATCAATGCGGCAGTTCTGCCAGGTTTTACTGCGTATGCGTGATTATCTGCTGCACATGCTTTGCAAATGCTCAACATCAGAGCTCAGTTGACATTTTTGAACAAACTGCAAAAAATTTTAAAATTGACAAGTAATTTTATTTAAGAAAATAGTGACAATTTCTTATGAGAACAGCATTGGCCTTAAAAAGAATACAACTAAAATAAAAAAAACTCCTTTGAAATAATAAAAAACTACCAAGATTATGTGTTTCAAAGTTATTTTCGAGATTAGCAATCTGCTTTTTTGGTAAAATTCGAAAAATGTAATTTAAACATCAAAATACATAGATATATTCAACTTATTGTTCCACTGCAACTTCTTGCATCTTAAAATAATTTACTGCGCTATTTGCACATATTTGCGGCAGGTATGCATTAAAAATGCATTTAAAAACGTTTGACTCTAAACAGTGCTGCCAAGTTATGCATTTTTGAACGTTAGATGTTCGTGATGCTGCAGACGTGCACTATAAATGCTTTTACGAACTTACCCATACATATAAAATTATCTGCCGAGATTTGCCGGTTAAAAAAAAAGAAACAAATAATGAGTGATAATACCACATATCACGGAATTTTTGATATATGGCTTAAAACACCAGAAAATTAAAGGCTTGACCGTTCCGTAAACCATATTTGCGGAAAAATAAGAAGTAGTTTAAATTATCATATTGATTATGAACAATTACAAAGTTTTGTAAAAAATTTGTACATATATTTCGAGTAGTATGATGTGATCGACTATGGCCCATAGGCTAGGTATACATAATGAATAAATAAATGAAATGAAATATTAAATTTAAGCTAAGGTGGAAAGCGGTAAGCCGAACAAAAAATAAAAATTAATAAAAATTAATGAAAAAAAAAAATTAAACAATTATTGTTACTTCTACATCTTTATTATTTATTTTAAACATTCTCATGCATACTCACCGCTTTTTTACTATTTGATTATCCAACGCGAATAATATCAGATATAAAGTTTTGCAGTTGTATGGGAAGTGGGCGTGGCACTGGTCAAAATTCGACCATTTTTTTTGACAATGGTACATATTGACCTAGTAACACCTTGTAAGTCTACTAGTCATAAGTCTAGCTTAATTTTTTTCCAAGATATTTAATTTTGTCTCCCTACACTGTGCGATGTTAACAAAGTGTTAGTAAAATATCGAAAATAAATGAAAAAAAAAACCAATTACAATTTTATAAAAACGTTCTCAAGCCTAACAAGCATAATATTTTGTCTTCTTTAAGTCACCCTGTACATGTAAATATAAAATTTTATAGGGGAAATATTAATCACATTAATATAAAACTAAACTTGGTATGTGATGGAAAACGATTGTTTTCAAATCGCGCCGATTAAAAAACAAAAAAGAATTTCACTAAAATATCACTTATTGATGCTTTTTTATTGTTTTCGATGCTTAGAATATTTTATTCGAACTTAAATTCGATTTAACTGTATCTTGCGATTTAAAGAACACCTCTTTGGCTCTTATTAGTTTTGTGAAACCGCACGATTTGAAATCGATCAATTTCCATCACACCAAGCAGTATTCAGGGCTATCATGAATAAAATTCCACGTGAAATTTTTCCCAGGGAAAAATTCCAACTCATAGCAAATAATAGGGAAAACAAAAAATTCTAATTGGAAATGGGAGAAATTTCACGCGGAATTTTATTCATGATAGCCCTGATTATCATTGTAAGAGCCCAATGTGTGTGCAAAGTTTCGTAAGAGTCGGTTGGGAGGAAGTACGTAAAATATTCTGCCTTATCGTGCTTGGTGTATTTCAAATACGACTACGACTGCTTGGTAATAGATTAAAGGAGACTTCAACAGTTAACGATAAGGCAGATTATGTTAAATCTCATTGGGTGCGAGATCGTGTCATTGCAAGTTCAAAGTTTCATAGGAACCGGTTGTGTAGCAATACGAAATGTAATATTAAATTATTACGGGCGAGAAAATTACTTAATAGAAAATATAAAAATAAAATAAAACAATATTAAAATAAAATTGTATAAAATTAACGCAACCTAATTGAAAAACTCCTTTTTCAAGTTGAGAGAGACTAATATAAAAGAAAGATACTAATAAAGTAAGATAAAGGTCTGTCAGAACATGGTTTCGAATAAATGTAAAATATTGTATCTTTTCTTTAAAATCCATCTAATAAAAAGTTATATTTTGAATTTAAAATTAAGCAAGAACATTTACATAAAACACCGAATACCGCCACTGTTTATTCTTCGTTATTCATGTGGAGTTAATCGATATGGGCTTTTGAGTTTTAAGTTAATTAAAGTTTCATTTTATTTTTGGTTATTGATACCATTTACATTTACATGTATGTATATTTTCGTTATATAATACGAGTATTGCATAGATTTTAGTTTTATTTCATTTTGCTTTTTGTTCAATTAATAACATAAAAACATTATTAATTTAAAATAAAATGAGGCATAATTCTAAAATTAAATTTAATTTCACAACATGGTTTTTATTTTTTGTTTTCATGTTTAACTTGCTTCAGCAATTTATAATTTATTAAACTAACAATACAATGTTGTTGTAACAACTACATCTAATGTGATAATTATAAATTGTAAATTTATTTTAATTGATTTATTACTAAAGTTTTTAAATTTAAAGTTAAAGCATATGTAATTCACAAATTTTTAATTTGAAATCCTAAACATGTATGTATGTAGTTGCAGTTCTGTTTTCTTCATTTTCTTTTTCGGAAAATTAGCGCGGTAGTACAAATAGTATTTGTATAAATAAAATATTTATTTGCGAACAACTTGTATGTATTGGAAAATCAAATATAATTATATAATGCACACATATGTTATATGTATATTTGTATATATTCTATAGATAGTAAATTCTCATAAAAAATATCTAAGTATAACCAAACATACATTACAAAAATAAAATAAAATTAAAATAAAATAAGACTTGCAAGCCAAAATAAAGAAAAATATTCATTAACTACTATATCGCATTTAATTGCATTATATTATTTAATTATTATTTAGTAGCTGTAGGATAGTTTATCTTTGAGTTATTATTTGTATTCCTTCTTTGACAACAATTTAAATGATTAAATTTCATAGTATTTTTATTCTTTTGTTTTGCATTATTTTAGTTTTTTTTCTCAATAAATGTGTAAACTCTTAATTAATTTAATTAAAATGTTTTTCTTTGTTAATGTAAGCTATATCACGTTGTTTGACTCTATACAGGAAAATAAAATATCATTATTTTGCAATTTAATCGCCTTGTTGTTATAATCGAAAACCGTTTACGTCAGACATTCCGAAAATATCGCATACGAGAGGAGTGATTCGTCTATGTACTGGGGGGTGTCGTCTACTCTGTTATTCGAAACGAAAGAAAAGGCTTTCGAATTTTCATGTTATTAACATGCAAATTCGAAAGCAGTCTCTTTTGTTTTGAATTACACACTAGACCGACCGCCTGGTTTCGGATGTCAAAACACAGGCTACAACTGTTTAAAGTAAAATTGAATACTATACATATAGTCGGCTTAGACTGTAAATTTGCTAAATCCACTTTTTATAACATATGACATTTTAATGTCTTTCGAAATAGACGCCTCATCGAAAATATTTATTTTAATTTGAAGCTATATGTGTCGAAAAAACTTAATAGCCCGTATTACGTATGTCGAGTCGAATATTAACCTGCGAGAATTTTGTACTAGATTAAAGGAAACGTGTACAAGTTTTCTTTAATCTAGAAAAAAACCTCGTAGATGAATATTCTACACGCAATACGGGTGATTGTATTAAGATAATTTCTTAAGCTTTGTATAGAAACCGATAACCGTATTTTGTCTCTCCTGTAAAATTTACTGGAAGTGAGTTAGTTAGGTTTACACTCTAAGCCGACGATATATGTATTCCAGCTTCCGAATTTAGAAGAAAAAAATTTGGAAATGGACGATTTACATTTTTTTGATTTTCTCGTTTGCACTTTTGAGCAAACAAGCTTACATTCTTCTCACTTGAAAACGGTCATGTGAAGGCAAAACGAAACATGAAAGCCGACAAATTTTAAATAGTCCATTTCGAAATTTTTTCTTCTTCTAAATTTGGATGCTAGAACACATGCTTTTAATTTTGTATTTTCTAAATTTCAACTTAAACAGGTGTAGCTTCTGTTTTAAGATTCGAAATCACAAGAAAAGTTCTGAAAACTGTTCGGAAGCCAGAACACAGACAGACGATTGTTCTTTTAATACATCTCGAGCTATTTTTTTTTATAATTTGAACATTAAATTGGGAAACAGTAAGAGGCCATCACTTTGCTCGTGTGCGATGCTTTTTGGATGTCTGAATGACATGTGCACAACTTGCATAAATATTTTACTTTTGCATTGGACTTAGACTGAATGCTTTTTTTCATTACACTTGCGGCAGAATAAGAATTGGTTAAAAAAAAGTTCTTAATGTTTTTTTAATGATTCATAATACCAAATAATTTTTTCTAACGCTGCCATAAGCAAATGTCATGAAAAAAAGTTCAGTTTTCAGCCAGGCTTTTTTTTCTAAATTTTAAGATATATATATATAATGCTGGAATTTCGGTTTAGACACAATCATCTTCATCAAAGTCTGCAGTTTCTTCAATCGACCATTGTTGCTCCAGAGATCGTTCGCTGTTTTTTGTTTTCATTAGAAATAAACAAAGTAAAAATAAATAGATTTAGCTTTTAGGAATAAAGAAATAAATATTGATATAATCGCAAATGTTAAAATAATAATCATTCAAAACAAGGCACAAACATGATTTTTTAAAAGTACATAAATATGTAGTTGCAAGATAAAAATTCTTGATATACTAAAATTAGTGTATCTATCAGCAGGTGAAGAAGAAATCTTTGAAATTCAAGTTTTTAAGTATGTATGAATGTGTAAGTTATTCAGCTTTTTTTCATAAAGCGATAAGTGTTATTTATTTTAATTACGTTCAGGTGTTAGTGTTTTATTGGTAGGATTTTATATATTTGTTAAATATGTATGTATGTATATTATTTTTATTTTAGATGTATTTAAGCGCCATTGTTAGTGATTTATGTGATTTTGCACAACATACTGACGGATGACTTGTTCTATTCCATTTTGCTAAATGTTATTAACTATTAATTTTAAATAAAATTATAATTATTACAAAACTACTCCTTTTTTTATAAGTTACGTATAACACAATAACTGAAAACTGTGATGAAAAATTGAAATGTAAAATTTTTCATTTATTTCAAAATGTACATAGAAGATAAAATCTTCCATATAATGGCTTCTGTGTTGTAGATGTCGTTATGTAGAAGAGAAGGAAACGGTTTAACCTCCACTCTGTCATTGTCCCGCTTTTGCTGAATCAAAGGGCGACTATCGTCGATTTCCCATTTTCATTAGAAGAAAAAATACATTCGCGCAAATCTCGGGGCCCAAATCGTTACATCCGTGAACGTACAACTCCTCACGCAAAAATACATTTTTCCGATTATGACATACATACATGAATGTACTATACGAAATAAAGGCCTTTATTATGAGAAACTTTTGATATTCTACTGTAGTCGAAAGTACTGTTCGAACGAATTTTCATTTGGTATTATTCGACAAAGAATGTGCTTATTGTGAATA
Source organism: Tachina lurida (assembly GCA_944452675.1). Taxonomy (NCBI): domain Eukaryota; kingdom Metazoa; phylum Arthropoda; class Insecta; order Diptera; family Tachinidae; genus Tachina; species Tachina lurida. Next base: position 35,127,113 of record OX101754.1, on the reverse strand, counting down.
TCACTCACAGTAATTTTAAAAATTTGCAACAACTTTGCCTAAAAATAAAAAAACAATCCTTTTTAATAATTTTTCATATTAAAATACTTCAACGAAACCTGAATTCTGTTCCGATAGAAAATTCGTTGCTTAACGAAATTTTCGTTAAGCAATGAAACTTAACATTCGATTTTCTACGTTCGATAGCCAGCGAAGATCGAAAATCGAATTGAGATTATCGCATACATGATCGTATAACTGAAAGTTCGATTTTTACGAACTGTCATTCGTTAACTAAATTCAATACAAATACATAAGAATTTTAGTATAGATTTCATAAAAAAATGCAAATAAATTAAAATTTTAATAAAAAAATTATATTTTCATATCATTATTATGAAACGTATTATGGGAAACGTAGTTTTAAAATCTTACGTTGTATTCGATAGTCCCGATTCCTGAGTATTATTTTTTCATCTGCTTCGCTATCGCTTGAACTAATAATAATGAAATAATAATCCCGGTTTTCATATTTACATTTGTAAAAATCCAATTGCATTTTTTAATTACTTTGACAGTTCTACATCTATTGTGAATTTAATGTACTATAAAAAGTGCTGCGGAACTCAAAAACTATTGTGAATTTTAAGGAAAATTATGATACGTTTGCAATCGTAAGACATGATGCCACTACGTTCAAACGATTGACGTAACACGTAATTATCTTTCGTACGATTGGTAATACGATCACCGATGTGGCTATTCGGTTTAATACCGAGCAAGAAGGATGATGAAGGAAGATATTTTCGTCCTTCGTATCCGTCCAGCCAGCACAACGGGACTCATCAGGACCCCAAGTGAGATGGTTTCTCATGAAACTAGCATCCTGTAAAGCATTACCTAATCTAGTCTTCAAAAATGAACTAATGAACGAGTTCAACTCAAGTTTAATAAGTACAGGGGGGTTTACTGTTGTAACTCGAAACGAACGAAGATGCTTTCGAATTTCCATGTTATTTAACATACAAAATCGAAAACATTTTCTTTCGTTTCGAATTACAGAGTTGAACCCCAGTTTGCACAAAGTTTTCGGCCAACAAGTTTGAAAAAAAATATATGAGAAGCAGTCGGCTTTTCAAGCGACTTCTGTGAACTTTTACTACAAATATGGTACGTTCGCAGTGTAAAAGCAGGACTATAGCTTTCTTTATTTGATTTTAAGATTTCATATGCTTGAGATATTTTATCCAAACCTAATTTCGAATAGACTAAATTATTCCATAAAGAGAACACCGTTTCCATTTTTGAAAATTTGCGAAATTGAAATTGTTTTCAGAACATATACATATATACATACATGTATATTCTACAGAAAATTATTTGTCTTATATCGTAACAAAAAACTATACGACTTGGAATTATATGATTTGTTTTTTACTACAAAAATGTCAAGCCATTCTACATATTTTGAAATAAAAAAATTTTAACATTTCTTTCTGACAGTTTATGAAGCGTTAAATAGTTTTTCAACATGATATTGCAGTGACAGATAACGTTTGGTGAAATTTACAAATGCTTTATTAATTTATGACTAATGATTTCATTGATTTCTACTGATTTTTTAACGCAAAAGCAACACACTCTGTTAAGTTTAATAAGTTTAACTAAGTAGAAGTACATAGTAAAAGAACATTCAAATCAACAAATAAGAATAAATAAGAAGAATAAACAAAGAAAATTGCATTAATAATTACTTTTATTTGATATTCGGACGAGAGAGTTAACAGTGGGTGGAATATAGTTAAGATGGCGTCAAAAATTAGAAATCATACAATAAAAATTTTAATCGCACTTCGTGTACCGTTTAATATTTCGTTTAAATGGTATCGTGTTATTTTTTATATTTTTATTTAATACGGTTAATTTATAAAAAAAAAACACTAAAATCGAATAGTTGGTTGCTACAAACATTTAGTGTTACAATCACCGTTTAAAAGCATTTTTATTTTTTCGTTTTACAATCATTTTGTTCGTTGTCGCAATTGTTGTTAGTATAGAGTAGAATAGAAAGTATGTAGTAGATTGCATTAAATCTATGGAGGATATACATACACAACCAAGGTGTGTGTATATATTGTATGTATAATAATATATATATCAGTTTTATTTTGTATTTAAAGATCTGTTACAAGTAACCCTTCTAGTCATAATTGGCCACGACGATATAGAGATCTTGATTGTCTATATAAAAAATATTTGAAAATAAAAAAGAACATATATAGAAATTGTGTAATGTAAATTGTAGTTGTAATTGTATTTTGCTGCTCAGTGTAATATTATTTTGCATCATAATAGAAGGTATTTCCATTTCCTATTTCTCTCGTTATATTAAAATTATGAAGGTTAGAGAAATTGTCAAAATTTATGCTGCCATATTTAATTTAAAATTCCATATCCCCACCCAAAAAGGAAAAGTTTTTGTTTCTGAAGTCAGAGACTTATCGTACAGAATTCGTTAAGACATTTTGGTAGTTTGTGTGAAGTCAGACTTGTCGTAACGAATTCGGTAAGACATTTTGGTAGTTTGTTTGATCAGATTTCTTTCGGATACATTTCCATATTCAATGTGAGTTTGTGCGAAGAATAATCTAAATTTTGATGCGCCATCATCAACAAGAAAATTGCCGTGAAGAACTTTAAATTTATTAAGATTCGTAAAGGTAGCACGACAAACTACGAAAAAATAGAGGAACATGAGGACATATTTTAATTCCGCAGATGAAAGACAGAAAGTCACTAAAAAAATACATCTGACGATTCCAATCCGTCAATATAATATAATATATTTCGATAGAAGAACATCTAACGTATCGAAAAATCTAGATTTCGAAAAAATAATGAGTTAGGGCCTTTATACATTAAGGTAGCGATATGCATGTACTATTATATCATATTGAAAATAAATAAAATAATGTATAATAACAAAAATTAAAAATTTTAAAAACCCCCGATATATCTAGAAAAGATGTGATATCTTTTAAACGGCTGGACCGATTTTCTTCAAGCATAGCTAAGAACCCTCTCGATCAAGTCACCGTTCAAACAGAAAAAACTAAATCAAAATCGGTCCAGCCGTTTGGGCTATACGTGGACACGGACAGACACACAGATACACAGACACACACTACAAACTTATAACACCCCTTTTTTTGGTCGGGGGTTAAAAATAATATTTAAATAAACAATTAATAAAAACGAATTCGTTAAGGAAACTCTTAAAGAAATCGTAGCTACATATCGTTGCGATTTCGTACCGACATATCGCTGCGAAGTCGTTTCAACAATTTCATATAAAAACATAAAATGCTCGGTGAAAATTTACAGTGATCTAGGACCACTTCTTATAGTTTTTGCCCAAAAATTAATGCAGCCATCCCAATGTGCGACAGTTTGATTACTGTCAGAAAATGGGAATTGTTTAGTAGACGTGCATAATTATATTTTATTAATTTAAATTTATGCTACACACTCAAATCACACTTCATAATACTTTCTCTTCTCTATACGTAAGTGTCAATGCTTATTTTTCCATTACAAAAATTAATATTTCTTAAAAGTTTTTCGAAATGGAATTACCTTCTATTATTGTTATCTATCATATAACGTTGTGTAATAAAAAATAACACTAATAAAAATTTAATTAATTCAAATTGTATAAAGTAAATACATATAGTAAAAAAAAAGTTAGAAAAATAAGTATAACTAAAGTTTAAACTACTTATTGCAAATGAATGTAGAAAATTCTGCCATAAATATGTATACAAATCGTTTATTTCGATCTAGCGAACAATAATGAAATATCTATGAATATTTAGAGTGCTGCTAATTTATTGAAGGCTTTATTATATTTTGAGGAAGAACAAAATAAAAAATAAATAAATAAAAAAAAATTAAATTATGTTATTAAAAAAACATTTACCACGAAATAAATTTAATAACTTGTTTTCTTAATAATCATCATTTCGCTCGCAATCTAATATTAAGTATTGTCAATCTAGAGATGCCACACAATAGATTTAATTGAATAAAGTATAAATATCAAAAGAAATTGATATAAAGAATAAATAGATAAGCTTTTAAATATTATTTTATAAGTTATTAATTATTAAAAGTACACTATATAGTTTTTTTAATAAACAATTTATTTTTGTCAATGAATTATAAAAGAACGCATTCTTTTAGAAGCTAACATTCTTAAGGGCAAAAGATGTTACTTTGCAATTAAATAGGCGCAAGATTTAAAACTATACCAAGAGAATAGTAAACCATTAATGTTGAATACAATTTTCGTTTCAAATTCCTTAATACAACATATCGAGCCATAACAGCTAAAAAAACCTTAAGCGATACATTTTTTGGACTACGATTGTTTTGACGAAAATGGATTTACTTACGATCGCAAATAATCGATTTTGGTAAAAAAAATCAAGTTCGAAAATTATGTCGCTTAAGCATTTTTGGCGGTTACGGCACGATATATTAAATATCAACAGCATATCGTACTTATTCCTAGTGTTGCCAAGTTAAAGATTTTCTCACTAAAACAAACCCGATATAACAAATTTTGCAGTTCATTTTAAAAATATTTGTGATGATATCGGTGGAACGGAAAATTCTAAAGGGTGGGCAAATTTGAGGTTAAGAAGTAAATTGACTGTCAAATGATGTAATGTCAAGAATTCAGCTGTCATCCTTTGACATTTATTTAGTATACAGTTGGGAAATTTTAACCATGGAACGCTACACTCTTGAACAAAGAATTTTAATTGTAAAAATTTATAATAAAAAAACTGAATGAAAACAACGCATTTTCAACAAAATCATCTACAGTGATAAGGCTTATTTTCAATCAAGCAGTTATGTAAACAAACAAAATTGTCGTATATGGGGCTCACAAAATCCACAAACAGTCCGAAGAAAATGACCGGTTTGTAGTCAGGCGGCATCGCCGGCCCATATTTTTTTTAAATGAGAAAGGAAACGCCTTCGCCGTGAATTCTCTGCGCTACCAAACCATGATAACCGATTTAACCGATAATGTTGACATCAATAATCTTTGGTTGCTTTTTGACATTTTATTTTGACATTTCTAAATAACTATTCATAAACGTTAAAGTGTAGAAATTTTAGCGAGGCCCGAATGCTGGTGTTTATATCTTAGGGACGGACATTCGTAGTTCTTTCAGACTTCTATTATACAACACCCAGGCGACGCTAAAAGCTTTAATTGGACACAATGTGAAATCGAAACTAGTTAGTAACTGAGGGTAGTCCCCTTGCCAGCTTGCTGATAGACAAATACAGCGCCAGACTATGTCGGACTCAATTTTGAGGGAAATGAAATTGGCGATGAAGTGGCAAGAAAAGGGTCGGCTCTAGATGAGGAAATATTTGATAGATCGGTTTAATTACCGATGACCCGTTACTACAGGGAACTCAGTAATTGGGTGGTGAACAGGGCCAACCGTTCATGCGAGAACAGCGAGGATTGTATTTTTGAATCATGAAGATCCCAACTGCTACTGTATACGAATAGGAAAGTGATCATAGTCTTGATAGGCGTGTTGACTGGTCACTGCTCGGTCAGAGAAAGTACAAGCATTAGCGAAGAAACGGGGCACTCCAGATTTCTGTAGGATGTGCGAGGATGAAGAGGATCCGGAAACTATCGAAAATATTATCTGTCATTTCCCGAGGCTGCAACGCCATAGGCGTATATGTTCGAGCACATGTTTTCACGAGACCATGTGATGTGGGAAAGTGTAAACTAGAGGGTATCAGGGACTTCACCATGGCTTAATGACAGGTAATAAAGGTTTTTCTGGGCACAATGGAGGTTAAATTTTTATTAACGGGTACAAATAGAAGGGAATCACAATGGACCCAACTGGATCTCTGAGTGGAGGTATGCACTACCGTTCACTTGGCATATATACGATTGGTTGGGTTAGCAGGCTGCTGGTAAGGAAGATGAAATTTAGATTACAGCTCACTTGGGTCCAATACAATGATCCCTTTGTGCTACCTGTGGGTTGAAGAGAAGATAGTGGGAGAGGGTGATAGGGAAGGGATAGTAATAGAGATTGCAGGTGTTGAAGGAAGAGATAGAGGAAAGCTTCATTCTTTTTTTACAACTCTGCTTTTTTGCACTTTTTTAATAATGCAGTATTGCAGCGCCTCTGGTGCCAATGAGGCGTATTTAGTAGCCATTTTATTGGTTATTTTACTTAGCCGATGATACTGCTACACAATGCCGACGAAAGAGGGGGCTCTGGTGTTACATGAGGATTAGCATCCGCTGAAGCTGTTGTAGTTTTGTGACCAGTACCTTATGCCCGCATCTCTAGAACTTTTCCTAGAACAACTGATACAAAGGACACTAATGCATATCAGAAAATTGCGTGGTGTTGTTATTTTAATGACTGTCGGACACCGGGATCGAACCCAGGACCTTCGGTTTTATAGTTAACGTGCTAACTTCGTTGGCTGAAGTTAGCACGTTAACTATAAAACCGTACCAAATATACGATTATTTTACTAGTTGAAAACAAAAGAAGAATTCCTCCAGATCAGGGCTGGCCAACGTGATAAATGTATTCGTGTATGTGTATTCATTTCTATAAGAAGCAGATTGAAGTTCGGCACTCTGCTGTCACTTTGGCCGGCTATGCTCTAGATTGAGCAATATATTTTGTATAAAAAGTCGTTTTCGTTCGACTTGTCGTTCGGATCATTATTCTTACAGCACGTGAAACTCAAATCAACTTTTTCGACTATAATGCGAATAAACACACATACTATCCAGACTTCCCAAGTGGATAGGATATTTAATAAACTATCTCTGACAGAACATTTAGTTAAGATATTGAATCGAAATGAAAGCCCTCTACGCACTCTAGATAGTAGATGATGTGCAGTTTAAATTGCATTTAAACAACTTCTATATAAGCTATTGTAACTTCGATACATCATGAGTACTTATCCTCAAGTGGTCTGTTATCATTGGTGTTAACAGTCTCGTTTGACTTTTTGTGAAATCGGGTAAATCTTCTTTGTTTGTTTTTTACTATAGTTGGACTATAAATTTCTAGCCAGTGGAAATTTGACTTCATTTTCTCACCCTTATTAAGCAAGTTTGCATAATTTATACTAAAGTTATGCCCCTTATCGTTTGTTGGCGTAATTGGACTTTTTGCAATAGATTAAAGAACACCGCAATATTTATTCTCTTATCTAGGACCAAAACGTCGTAGTCGAAGTCGAAATCGAAATATATATGTCAACCACAATAAAGACCAATACCTTGCAAGGTTTTAAGAGGAAGCTAGTGAATCAGTGCATCTACTCTGTAATTGAAAATGAAAGAAAATGCTTTCGAATTTATAATTCATTAGCAAGCGAATTCGAAAGCTTCTGGTTTCGTGTCGAATTACAGACTAGACTCCCAGCTGATTTTGATTTATTTATTTATTTTTTACACATATTTACTATTCACAAAAGTTTCACTATTCTATCACTAGCACATCCATATTCTATTACGAAATTTAAGATTTTCGTTATTTTTTTTTTTCGTTTCTCAACTACAAGCTAGAATTGTTTGCTAGATCGATATTTTAATGTAAATTAATATTTTTAATATATTAGCTATTTTACCAATTACTTTATATAAAAAAAAACTTAAGTTAGTTTTACCCAAAACCTGAACAATAGTTTTCAAAATTAAAGATTAAACAAAAAATTTAGTTTTTTTTCTCAAAAAACGAAATCAATAACTTACCTCTCGGATGACATACCAACAACACCCAGTTGTTGAGCCTGAGCTAAACGTTTGGCTTCTTCTTTCTTGCGTTTGTCTTCGGCAGCAGCCTTCATTGGATCATATTTAGATCTACGTTTCCACATGGCCATTTCCGCTTCTTTTTGTTTGTTTACTATAGCATTGAACGAGGTGAAACATTGAGATAAATAACATGAGTTTAATAATCATTTACATTATTTTATATACTTACTGGAAGCATCTCTTCTTACAGCCGAAGAGGCTCTACCACTACCACCACCCAATGAAGTTCCACTTGTAGTCATAACAGATGTCGCTGAACGCACAGAACGGTTACTTGCACGTGAGGGATCTGTACGGGACAGACCCATAGAAGAACTGCTTGGACTGCGTTTCATAATGTCATTGGATGTTTGCTTAAGAGTACTTTTGGCATCGTTTTTACGTAAAAATTGATTACTTTGGGCAGGTTTATATTTCGATATATCTAGATAACGTGGCTGAGCCCGTTGACTAGACGCGGAACGCTGTGTTGCCATAGTGGATGGTACGTTAGCAGCAGTTTGCAATAGTTGTTTTTTGGCCGAAGCGAGCGAGCTCGGTACTTGTTGGGCCAGACGACTAAGACTAGTATCTCTGGGCATTGACTGACGTTGTGAATTGACCGATGAACGAGTCGTAGCACTTTTAACTTTTCTTCTGGGCATCTCCGGGGTATTGGGGCATGCCATAGATCCACCAGCTGCAGACAATGCTGCAGTTGTCTTCGTTGGCGGTGCTGATTGAGGTTTACCAGCCACTTTTTGTTTACTGCGCTCAATACGCATTAAAAGTGCTTTATTGTACCTAGTATTCGATAAAGGTACACTATTCTCTACTTCCGATTGCTCCTGTTGATCGGTGTAATATTCGGGACCAATATTGTCCTCAGCACCACTCGAAAAGTATTCCTCGCCGATGTCATCCTGATCATCTTCATCATTGATATAATACTGTAAATTGTCATCGTAATCACTGTACACTTGGCCAAAATTATTACTACTTGCAGATTTCTTGATCGCTTGTGCTGACTGGACTTGTTGCTGGTGTTGTGAGGCTACACTAAGGCCATAACTGTGGCGAGCCGCTGGAGGTGTGTAGAGATTTTGGAAGTTGGGCCGGGAAGTTGCTCTTTGTGTGGCTGCAACACGTGCTGAAAAGGAACTAGATCTTCTTAAGGGCGAAGACTGATCATCAGCAGCCGTGGGAGTTGTGGGTGACTGAATCTGGATAGTTCCACCTGCCTGAAGTACCCTTCTATGAGGTGAACCACTACCAGCCAAATTACCGTCGAAGGAATTCTTGCGCATGCGCATTTGACGCAATAAATATTCGCCACTAGTTAGCATTTGCAGCTGCTGCTCGTTGATACTGCTGGTCATTAAATTCTGGGCCGCTTGCCTTTGCCGTTGGGCATTCAAACTATGCTGTGGACTGCAGTCAACTCCTGTGCCCTCTGGCGAATACATGATATGTGAACGTGCTGAATGAGCGCGGGGTGAGCCTGAATGAGAGGGAGATTTTATGGAATTCTTACGTGTAAGACTTTGCTGCAGATTGTTTATAGCAGCTGCAGTCTGCTGCAAATAGTCTTCATCCTCTGCGGGCATTATATTCTGCAAAGATGCTCTTGTACGACTTGCACTACGTGTTCTGCCTAAAGAATGTAATGGGGAAGGTATTTTAGTAGGACTTTTAGGAGGCTTAGAATACGAAGTGGAAGTAGTAAGAGACGGATCGCTGGCATAATCACATTCTCCAGAGCCACCATTTCCAGACAAACGGAAACGTTCGGCCAGTGAGCGATTTAACTTTGCATTTAATTGTTTGCTATGAGCACTATAAAGACTATCATCTGTTAATGACTCGTTCCCCGTGTCGGCACAGGTAAATGAGCGAGTCATTAACATGTCTTGATTGGCTTGTCGTATACCGACACTAAAATTACGGTCGTTGGCTAAACTACGAGCGCGGGCATTGCGAGCCCATTCTTGGATCCAATCATTTTTCGTTTGGGCAGTTTGCAGTACTGCAACTTCACTTAGTTTGGACTTTGGTTGTGGGCCAGTTGGAGTTTCAGGCGGTGTTTCAATTAGATTTCTGGTAGCTGCAAATTTTTGCGAAGCATCTTTTTGGTTTGTGAAAACATTCAGTCGGTATTCAGCTTTCTGGTGATCAGTGAAACCACCGGCTAATGATGCAGGTGTGCCGGAGCTTTTCAATTTTGTTTCATTGCTAACGTACTCAGAACTGTCAATTTGAGACGTTGATAGGCCACTGTGTCGTGATAGTTTCGGACGTGCATCTAGTGTACTTTGCTTGGCCAATACGCCACTTGTCGTAACACTTGTAAAGCAACCCTGATCAGGATCAACTTCCTCATCGTCGGCCGCATGATTATGAGATGATTTCAATGCATCCTGCTTTACATCCATTTGTTTTGTGGCGTTCATGTTGCGCAAAACTCGAGATTTAATTTTCTGCAAATAAGCACCAGCCGACTGATGGGAGCCCATTATTAGATCGGGCGTTGTCCTTGGTCGTGATTCCAAAGCTTCCGCATCGTGATAGTAATTAACTTCTAAAACGTTATTTGAACGTTTTGATTCCACAGTGCCTAGTTTTCTGGCTGCTGAGGTAGCAGTTTCCAGTTGTTTTGGACGGCTTTTCGGTCTGCGAGTGTTTTCCAAAATCGGTTGGCCATTTCTATCAATGTTCATAAGATCCTTTTGTTCTTCTGTGTAATTATCACCATCTAATGTATAAGTACCGGCTTCACTCACATCATCAGCATCTGCGTTAAGGTGTTTGAAATCGCCCAATGGCGGCTGGGGGCACATAAAGTCCACTTGTTTTAAAGCCAATTGCATGGCTGTAGAACGAGGGGTAAATTGGGTACGATTGGCTACAAGATTGGAAGCACCTTTTGGCAACTGTATGGGTGGTGGTTTGTGAGTGGTTTTTGTGACTTTACGCGTAGCAGATGTTGCTGAACTACTTGTAGTTCCTGTATTTGTTGCTGTTGTAGCTGATTGTGGACTTTGCAAGTTGCTTTCGGTTGTACTAGAACGTGGCGACCAGCTGTGACGTTTTGAGGAATCACGTACACGTGAGGTGCTACGATCACGTACACGCAACTTGACCTAAAACGATATTTGATATTGAATATACGACACAAATCGCCTTATTTATTATGATTTGAGAATTATGCAAGCCCGAATTTGTGCAAAATGAAGTTTAAGAAAGTTTTCAAAATTAACTTTTAAAAAAATTACATATATGTATGTATATGTATGTATTGTGCGTTTACATAATTTGCATGTAGTGTATAAATATAAATACAAAATATTAGTTTAATTAGTTTTTTAATAAATAACAAAAGAACTTAGTATTAGAAATTTAAAACTGTTTTCGAAATTATAATTTTAAAGAAATATAAGAATTATGCTGTTATATAATATATTATACATATGTATGATTATGCGATTTAATAGTTAAGGACAAGTATGTGGAATAAAAAAATAAATAAATACCAAATATTAGTTTAATTAGTTTTTTTTTAATAACAAAAATAAATAAACAACAGAAAATTTTAAATAAGCAATTTACATATATACATTTATTTAGTTAAGCCCATAATAAATTAACTCTTTTAGAAAAACTTCTACAGATTTTGAAGGAATTTTGCACAGTGAACAATAAAACAGTGATACAGTGATAAAACAAGGATACAGTCACACAAAAATAATATTGTTTTCCAACCGATTCTTATGAAACTTTGCAGAGACATTAACTTCTTTGAATTATAAAAGTTAATAACAACCAAATGTGGTCAAAAACTTGATTTTTTTTTACCAAGTAATTATGATCAACCAATTTGCATGAGTCCTCAAATTTAATAATTGCAAAAGTGGGTATTACCACGCCCACATAAAAATTAAACTTTTCACTATTACTTCTACTCTAAGTCGATTCTTATGGAAATGTTGGCAATTTTATGACAATAAAATTTACTGTTCATAACAACAGACAGAACTTACTACACTTATACAAAAATAATATTGTATTTTACAGCATTCTTATGAAAGCTTGCACACACATTGAATTCTTACTATAATAGTATACTTATGTAAATGTAGTTATGGTGAACCGATTCTTATGAAAATTTGCAATTTTCAAGCATCTTGGCATATAATGATATATTTTTATAACATTTTTATATATTTAAAATCTTATTACAATTCGGGTGCAGATCAAGTCTTTTTACCACTCCCAACTTATCAGAATTACAAAAAAGCAATGAATCGTCATCAGACGAATAAGATTTCTTGATTTCCTTTGAAAAGCAATTTAAACGGATTGAAAGCAAATTCGCTGCATTCATAAGATGTTGAGCTCACTTCGTAGATGCAGTAAGATAGTGAATTGATTTCGAAAATATAGTTTTCACAAAACATTTTTTTATTTTAAATTTGTGAGCCGATCAAGTTCCAAAGCTTATCAGTTTCAAAAAGCAACGACCATTGCTGATAGTTTTACTAAAATCTGGTAATACTTTCGAGATATATCGTTTACGAAAGCACTTCCACAGCTATTAAAATCCTACAAGATCCATCAACAACTAACATCCACAGCGTCTAGTACCTATATACATATGTATACATATAACACATAATCTATTATTTGGAATCCGAGCTGATAGCCCCGCCAGCTATGTTCAATTCAATTGTCAATTGAGTCTTTTAATTGAATTGATTCTTGGCCAAACACTTCATAAACTGAATTGAAAAATTGTCGTTCAACTCTCAAATTTATATTTTTTCACAATTACTAATTTAAAAATTTAAAACTTGTATTGCATTCATTTATTATTTTTTATATTTTTTATTTAAAATACAATGAAATTAAATACAATTTTAAAAATAAATAACATTTTCTATATATAACAAAAGTTAAAAATTTAAAAAGCCCCCAATATATCTAGAAAAGACGTCATATCTTCTAAGTGGCTGGACCGATTTTCTTCAAACATAGCTAAGAACCCTGTCGATCAAGTCGTCACCTTTCAAACAGAAAAAACTAAATAAAAATCGGTCCAGCTGTTTGGGATGTACGTGAACACGGACACACACACAGATACAGAGACACACACTACAAACTTATAACACCCCTTTTTTTTGGTCGGGGGTTAAAAATAAAGCTACAAACATACATTTTGATAGCTAATCAAGAGACTCGAACACACACAGCACAATCGAATTGAAAGATTTACTAGTCAACATGAAAAGTCTAAATTTTTTTGATTTTTCTTCAACCAATTCGACAACTGCCAAACTAATCAATTGAAAGAGCCATACATACACTCTTTGATTTGGACAACAACCGACTCAATTGAAAATTTATTTCAATCGTGTATGGGGTGCTTTAGAATTTATTTATAATATTAAAATAATAAATAAATAACTTTTATAAAATAGTTATTTTTTTCTAATAACTTTAAAATTCCTCCTCGTCAAAGACCTAAAAATTGTATCGTATGCCGCAAATTTACCTAGAATCTGTAAAATGGTTCGTTAGATATCGTTGTCGAAAAGTTTCGAAAATGGTGTTTGTATTTTATTACTCCGTAATATTTTGTCAAATTGATTTGCGATACAAATTAATTTTATTGGACAATAAAAAATGGCGAGAGGTTTCAAGAATGACCAGCAAAGTCAACCGGTTTCCACATTTTTTTCTTACTGTGCGCAAAATATGATTATTTACTTTTTTTCTAGCAATATTTATGAATTTCAAAAACTTACACTTATTTCCCCATTTCCGAAAATTTTAAAAATAAATCAGCCATATTTGGAAACCCGGAATGTGCAACTTTTTTATATTAAAAAAAGAATAGTGGTGTCTTAGGACACCCGGTTATAGCTATGCTGCGTAGCTATATAAAACAAACTTAATAAGTTAAATAACAATGAAATAAAATTATATTATATCGTCGGGTGGTAACTGGTTTGCGGCAATAATAATGTATTATTAATACTCTGTGCGGCACACCAGTAACCACCCGACGATATGATGATGTCAAATTGCCGCATATATTTCAAAACGTTTATTTCCCATTTTTTTTTTCTAGCCGCTCACGATTAAATTAATGTATTGTTTGTGGCGGCTGCTAGCCGGCATACAGCCGATCGGCTGTGTTCTTTGGTTTTTGCTCATGTGCAAAAACAATACAAAAACAAATTGAGCAATCGTTTCCATTGTTTTTGTTTCACTCACTTAAAAAAACGAAACAAAACAAAATCAAACAATTTGTTTCGTTTATTTTCGTACTCTAGTTTTGAGTACAAGGAAATCAAAACAAAAAAAATTTTATAGCTGTAATAGTGTCGATTATTTTTGTTACGAAAATCACGTCCTAACTCCTGTATCGCGTCATAAATAGCATAGCTATAATAATGTCATCTTTGACTGGAGTCTTAAATCTTCGACAAAATAAATATTGTTTTTCTAAATTCTTAAAAAAAATTTCGAATAGACGACTAAAAATAGTTTTGCTTATGAAAAAATTTTTAAAATTGTTAGTATGCATTTTTCGAATATCAACCCTGGGGTGTTATTCTGTAATCCGAAACGAACGGAAATGTTTTCGAATTGTAGTGTTAATAATATACAAAATCGAACAGTTTTCTTTTCGAATCGATTTACATAATAACCCCCTGATATATATGTATGTATGTAAGTACATATTTATTTACATATGTATTATATGTATTTATATGTATAAGCAAATATGTATTAATGTATAAGTTTTAAAACTCGGTGATTCATTTAACAACCACATACTAAGTATACATATTTGTTATTCATTTCCATTGCAGTTGTAGTGTTCAAATTGGTTTTGTCTATACTTGGTGGCAGAGGCATATGTATGTTGTATTTAAAAATAGTAAACTGTGATCAATTTATTTTTAGAGGAAAACGGTAATTAAATTAATATTGTGAAACTAAAAACTTTCAATATTAAAATTGTACCGGGTTTTTTTTAATAAATTTAAATTTTTTTTTTTAATTTATTCAAAATTATTGGCTGATAATTTATGAACTTTCACCCAAAAATTTTGTCGAAACAGCTACACAAACACTGAACTACATATGTATTTCTTCTACACTTTTTTTTATAATTACTTTTGAATTTGTAACTACTCGTATTAAAAAACTTTCATTTTATTAAATATAACACTTCACTTCTCAGCCAAATTAGATTTCTATACAATTTTTCCCAAACCAGGTGTAAACATTTTATTATTATTGACCATGATTCAATATTTTGTTAGTTACGTTTTTTTTTCTTTTTTTTTAATAAAATGGCAAATATGTGTGTAAGCATGAGCTTAAGCAAAAAATAAAATATGTATGTACATATATGAATTTACAACAGATATTAATTAGAAACCAAAAATGTACCAGATACTTTGAAAAAGTCATAAAAATTTATAAAATATGTACATATGTGTGGAAGCAAAAAGATGTTTAATTTTTAAAGACATACCTTTTGTGTTGTAGTAGTATCAGACTCGAAATTATTTGCATTATTATCATTACGGGATAATGAGTGGCGATCTGAAGATCTTGACGTTGTTGTTAAAGGTGTCGACGATTGCGAACTTGTTAAGCGTGTGGGCGTTTGTGCTTTGGTTGACGTTGATGATTCATTCTCATTTTCTAGTTTAGACATTGAAGCACCACGGCGATGACGATTTTGAAAACGTTCCATCATACTTTTATACTTGGCGGCTTGGGCAGCAGCATCACACTCTTTGTCATTGAAATTATCTATAGTAAAGGCGCACGACTGTTTCATGGAGTTTGTCATTGTTGTATTGCCATTGGAAGATGTTGACTCATCGCCGCCATCATCATAATCGTATGAAACGCGTGCCTCTCTGCTACCACTACTACTGGTGGCTGCTATTGAGGCTGCCGCCGTTTTACTTTTTCCACTTGTTATATTGGCTTGGCGTGCTGATCCACTGCTTAGCTCTTCGTCATTGTTTTTATTGTCTCTATTTGTTGTTGTTATTTCTTTATTAACGCTTTTACTGCCAACGATCATTTCTGCAAAATATTTATAAAAAAACAGAATAGGTATGAGTTTAAAAAAACCAAAGCAAATGTTATTAAATATATTTGTATTGCAAGAAAAAATAACATTTATGTGGCAACAAAAAGTAATAGATAAAACAAAGCGTGCAATTAAGATTTAACAATAAATAATAATTAGAGTTAGCGGTTATTAGGTGAAAACGAAATAAATAAAATAAAGCATAAAAAATATTATTTTTTTGTATGTGCACATTACGTTCATAAAACAAAAACCATATGTATAACGCACATTACCAGTAGACCAACCTACAGTCAACTCGCAAAAACATGAAAATTTGAAAACGCAGACAGACTGTTCCTGATTTCCTTAATTATTTCTCTGTGTGAAACTGTAAGTACCCTGCAGGAAATGCGAATATTGAAATTGTAGTGATTTACTAGTGACATTGTCAATAGCACTACTGACCAGGCGTATACCCCAGCCAATGTAATCATCTATTGACATTTAACATTAGCTTGTCATTGAAAATACAGCCAATGTAATCGCCTATTGACTATCACGTAAGTTTTTAACATTATTGAATAGCATAATAAAAAAGAAAAACAAACTATTGACACATTCATTGACAATGTCACCGGAAATACACTGGAACTGTTGTCTCTAATATATCTCTACTCGCGCATAAAAGGAAAGTTGTCGACATTTCAACTAGTGCAATTGTCGCTAGAGAAAAGAGTGTTGACATAGAGACATATGGTTCTAGGCTGACTAGAGGGTATGTTTTGTCAGATATCATCTTGTTTATGTTTGTATCATCAGCATTTCATTTTCCATTTTGACCTTTTTCTTTCAAAGATTTTCCTTACTCCATAACGAATTAGACTTAAGACAAAAGTGACAGCAATTGATTGGCCTATTAAACTACATATATTCAGAGTATGTGATTTGCTTTAGTGTGTGTTCATCGACAAACTTTGTGATGTCATATTCTTTTGCTGCTATATACACATCGAACACTCTTTTCTCAGTTCAGGACAGACCAAATGGGGCGATTCTAAAAGATATAGTATGACTTCTCTGACAAGCATCTTTCCAACATTCCGAGAATGTAAAGATCTAGAATGTTGACCTGGGCTGTATGAAATAACAACCAAAACAAAAAGGCAAAAAAAGTGAAACAATTCCCAAAATTTATTTTGGAAGTTATTGCATTATGAAGTAAGTTCCAAAGTTTTGAAATTTATTTCATCTTTAACCGACTTCAAAAAAAGGAGGAGGTTATCAATTCATCTTTTTTAGACATTGTTACTTCATAACATAAAAAATTATTTTTTTGTCTGATGTTTCATTGTAAAAAAGTGGGCGGGGACATACCCACAAATTTTTTATTTTATTTCATGAAACGAAACCAAACACCATTGTTTTTTTAAAGTTGAATAAATGGGCAGGGCTACTCCCATTAAAGTTTATTATTACATTTCACGTGGTTCTACTCAACTGATTTCTACGATACTACACCTTGAGCTCTAAAATAGACAAAATCTTCCATTTAAAGAAAATGGCCGTAGTCACGCCTATTAAAATTTAATATTTTTTTTAAGTTGTTCTAATTTACCAATTTTTACAAAACTTAAAGAGGCTCACCCATTAAAATTTAATTTTGTATTTCACGTACTTCTTCTTAACCAACAGATTTTAATTTTTTTTTTTGTTTGAAAGACTTTGCTTCCAGTTTGGTCCCGTACATTTTTTTTTCGAAAATGTTCTATCAGAACTTTGCTTTTTTTTGGCATAATTATTTTAAATAATGTCATTTATTTTTGGAGCTATTTCATTGTACCAAAAAACGGAAAGTGAAATACTTC
Organism: Tachina lurida; assembly: GCA_944452675.1. Lineage (NCBI taxonomy): Eukaryota > Metazoa > Arthropoda > Insecta > Diptera > Tachinidae > Tachina > Tachina lurida. Next base: position 35,109,289 of record OX101754.1, on the reverse strand, counting down.
AAAAAAAAAAGTTTTCCAACTTATTCCATTGGCGGAGAAATTTGGGACTTATTTAATTTTATTTGGGACTTATTTTGCTTCCCAAAAAAATAAAGAAGATTTCTGCATTCCCGGAATCAAGAATTTTCTACTCTGTTACTCGTATGTCTAACACCGGTTTGCCTTTCCAAGCTTTTCTACATTGCCAGCTTCTGGCCGGGTCCAAAACCGGCCTCGTTTCTCAACACTTTTCTGTATAGCCGGCCTTCGATGGATCTCAAGGATTTCCTTATCTACATTATGTCTAAAACCGGCTTCGATTACCAAAGGATTTTTGCATTGTCGGCCTTCTTCGGCCTGTCTCACAGGTTTTCTAATCAAATATTTATGCATTTGGGAATTATTTCATATTTTTTGGATTTTATTTCATTGGAATTTATATAATTGTTTTCCCTTGCAGTTATTTCAGTTTCAGTTTTGGGTATAATTTCATTTTCTTGGGATTTATTTCATTAAACTTTGGTGGGAGTTATTTAATTTTTTTTAGGTCCTATTGCATTGGGAGTATTTGCTTTGGGCGTTATTTAATTCAGCCGTATATCTGAAATTGCAACACCCACGTTAACAGGATGGATTGTTGGTCTTTTGTTTTCGTTTGCTCCCCTTTGAAGAAATACGCATAACCTCTACTACACTGAACTCTATTATCTATTCCTATAAAACAAATAATTTTTCCGTAGATCTACTGCCTATTCCTATACATCTACAAATACTTTTTCAGTAGATTTTTCTCCTTTGCATAAGGAATTTCTGATAACCAAGCTCCCTAATTGAAAGCGTCACTGAAAATGATCAGTAAGTAGAGCAACGAAAACGGCTTACGTGCAGAAACGTTTTTCACGAAAAAGTACAAGTACAAGTACAAATACAATTTCAAAATTATATGGAATATAACTTAAGCGATCAAACAATGCGACTCTAAACCTCAATATATATATAAGCTATAGAGAAAACATGGGGTATAAACTCAAGAAATTCTAAAGGGATCTGCAACACAGTGGTCGAGCCTATATTGATGTTTGGTGCGATAGCATTTTTAAAACCACTTATCGAGGGATAACAGAAAGAATCCTTTGTACCGCTGCCCGCTGGTGCCTGAAACACCACAGCCTCCAAGGATCTTTTCACAATGACGCACTGGCTGCCAGATAACCTCATGGTCAAACAAATGCCAATGAATTCAGTGATAAGATTACAGTAAATGAGTGGAAATAGGTGATCACTGCTAAAAAGTGTTGCCCGATAGAAGTTTTGATGATAACATACGAGGGTGGATCATTAACTGTGACTTTTTGAACTTCCCTACTCTTACTTGAAATGGCAATACTGCTCCTGTCAACAGGTGAACATGCTGCGTCATTTAGTTTATGTTCAGCAGCCACTGATAGCAGACTACCACGCGCTTTGAGAAGAAAACTGAAAAAAGTTAATTTCATGTGCTCATTAAGCATTATTTTTTCGGAAAAAAACCATCACCCAAACCAAACCTAAGATTAATAAATACTATGGCGACTCATCACCATTAATTTCAATGGTAAAAAGTGGTTTATTGGATTTCGTTGTGGCCGTACAAGCCGAACGTTCTTGACGCCCAGTTGAGGCCGATCGAAGATTAAGAAGTGAGAGAGTTTGTTCAAGCCATAGGCATCTCACATGGCTCAGTGGTTTCAATTTTGAATGATGGGTATGAGAAAGCTTTCTGGATGATGGGTGCAGCGTTTGCTCGACCTCAAGCGCGTGTGCAGTTTCCATGGTAAAAATCCATGAATTGGACTACAAATTGCTACCTCATTCGCCCTATTCACCAGATTTAGTTCCGAGTGACATTTTTCCGAAAGGATAAAAGATTGGAGAAACGTAGGACTAAGTGCATAGAACTAAAAGAAGACTATGTTGGAAAATAAAATAACTTTTTATATAAAACCTATGTTTCTTCAAAAATTCACTGAGTTAATGGCCCACCCTCGTATATGTCACGTATTGATCGACGATAGCAAATCATTCCGGCCTGTTGGAAGTTTTACAAACGGATTTAAATTGGACAAGGGTGCGTGTGGAGGAGTTTTCATTCTCCGTTTACGGCAAAAGTTTAATTTCAGGCTGAACAATCAGTGTAGCGTATTATAGACTGGAATATCAGCAATAATATACAATAGTGTATACAATAGTAAAGACAGTAAAGCTGCTATCAAATAAGAGCTAATTTATGCCGATAAAGACTATACAAGTGACAATATTTACTGTTGTCTTGATGTGAGTCGACGACGCCATTCACCATAAGCGGGTTAATCAGATGGCCAGAAATTCGAACAGAGTTAATCTGGATACGGAGATAATTCCATTAAAATACTGCAAATCGGAAATAGAGCAGCAGCTCTTCACAATTGCACAGAACAAATATGCAAACGATGTTACCTGCTCTACCTCGAAGTTAACTGGGCCACGATACAATTCAAGATTGTCTGCTATCCTGGAAGGAATACCGAGGAATCAGATTTTTTCATTATGGACACAGCCATATAGGATATATGATGAGATTAAATCTTCTTTAGAAGTTGTCGCGATATGAAAAAGGAGAAAACGGTTGAACACCTACTCTGTCACTGCACCGCTCTTGCTGATAAAAGGACATTTTCATAGGTTTTCCATTCCTGCAGGACCTTGCAAAAATATCGGAGTGCGATATGAGACAAATAAATTTATACAAAACTCAAGTTGGTTTAGTACCGAGTAAATGGGATGGTGAAGGGAATAGCTTTTGTGGTGAACTGTTATTTCTAAATTTTTTAACATTTAGCTTAAAAATTTTTCAAAATTAAATACATACATCTACGAGGGCAGTTCGGAAAGTTCTTAGCCTATCAATGAAAGAGAATAGTTAGTTTTTCAAAAATATTTTTATTTTTCAATATAATCTCCTGAAACTTCAATACACTTAGTCCAACGCTTTTCTAGCAATTATATCCCTTGATTAAAATAGTTTTTCTCAAGGTCTTCAAAATAGTGGTTTACAACTGTAATTGCATCTTCATTTGAGGTAAAACGCTTGCCAGCAAGGAATTTTTTTAGATTTGGCAACAGGTAAAAGTCACTGGGAGCCAAATCAGGAGAATAAGGTGGGTGGTCAAGCAACTCGTACTTCAATTCGTTGATTTTAGCCATTGTTAAAACACTCTTGTGCGCTGGTGCGTTGTCTTGATGAAAAATTATTTCTTTGCGTTGTAAGCCAGGACGTTTTTTTCGAATTTGTACATTTAATTGATCCAAAAGTTTGCAATAGTACTCTGAATTTATTGTTTTACCCTTTTGCAGATAGTCAATCAATAAAATAACTTTGAAGTCCCAAAAAACCGTTGCCATAACCATACCAGCCGATTGAATTATTTTTGCCTTCTTTGTGGCACTTCCTCCAGCTTCAGTCCATTGTTTGGATTGTTCTTTTGTCTCTGGAGTATAGTGGTGGATCCATGTCTCATCAACAGTTATGAAACGACGCTTAAAATCCATTTTATTTCGCTTAAAACGATCCAAACAAGCTTGAGAAATGTTCATTCTTATGCGTTTTTGGTCGACTGTTAACAAATGCGGCACCCATCTTGCAGAAAGCTTTTTCATCTGTAGTCCTTCATGCAAAATTAAATGGACTCGATCATTTGAGATGCCCATGATATTAGGTATTTCACGCACTTTTATTCGTCGATCATTTCATACCATATCATGCACTTTGGCTACAATTTCTGTTGTTGTTGCTGTTTTTGGACGTCCACTACGTGGTTCATCCTCAATGCTTGTACGACCACGTTTAAATTCAGCAACCCAATTTTTTACTGTTGCATATGAAGGAGCACTTTCACCTAACACATTCACCATATCATTATGAATTTCTTGTCCCGATAAACCTTTTTTATGTAAATATTTAATGACACCACGCATTTCTAATTTTTCCATTGTTAAAAAATTGCGGATGCGTCTTTTGTGAACACCTGTTTCTATATGAAGGAGTTGCCAGATCGAAACAAAATTTAACATGTGTTCATAGCAGAGATGGAAGTTTCCAAAACACTTAACTTTTTTCTGTTTCTACCGCGCTTTTTGTGCTAGGCTAAGAAGTTTCCGAACCGCCCTCGTATATATGTATGTATATTATGATTCGATTAGGCTAAGGTTCGTATCGCTCTGTAAGCCAAATTGCATGGGATAATTTGAGGAACAAATAACACCAAAGTTAGTTGTAAACGTTATGACAAACACTAGCAGAACGGAACAACATGCTGTTTTCGAAGGCCGCCAAATCCCCATCATCAGCGTTTTTGTGTTTTTATAAATATTTTCAGCGAAAATTGGAATATGTGAATTGTTTGGATTCATCGTATTGCAATTTGTTGAAAACTTTTTTGTAATGAAATCTCAAATTTACCATCTCTTATTTACAACAGTCTTGCCATTGTTGTTTGTTCTTTACTAATTATGCACATGCCTGTTAATTTACTTACTTTTGTTTTAACCTTATTCGTTTTTTAATTTTAAATATTTTTTTTTTGCTATTTTGAAAAAAAACAAACAAATTTGTTAAATTTCGGTTGGAGGAGAGAATACGCCAAATTAAGCAATGTTATATATTCGCTTTTGAGCCATATGAGAAGAATATAAACCGATACAAACTTTTCGTTTTTCGCAGCTCTTTTTGCAATGATGAATTCAGTGATGCTTTTACGAATGCACTGCTTAATCTGTTTTTGAATAACTAAACATCTCTAAAGTTAAAATTCGCTGATTCTGCTTTGCGAATTGCTCTTATCTTCATTATATATACATACATAAGTCTAATCACATTATTTTTAAACTTTCTCTAAGACGGCAAAAAACATATATATCTAAAATGCTCCTGGTGTACATATGTATGTAGTCATATACTCTAATTGTTATTAGAAAAAAAATAATAAAAAAATATTTCAACTTTATACAGATAACCTAAATAAAAAGTATATTCATGCAAAAGCGTATTAGTGATATAAATGGTCAAACATATTATTTTCATTTCCTGCCGGTTTCACATTGTAAACAAAATATTTGCCAAAGAATTTGGGTCACAGTTGGTAAAAATAAAATACAACTGAGATACTAAATACCAAAAAGCATACCAAACTTTATTGAAATTATAAACAAAAAGAAAAATATTTATAACAGCGAACAGTAGTAACATTTAGCGCATTTGTATGTACTACGAGTATTGCAGGTGTTCCCAACATTGTTGACAACTTTTTATGTTTTTTTTTCACTCAGTTTAAATTTTTATAATTTATCAATTAATGGGCTTAATTACGATTGTCGTATTTCGAGTACGTCTAGGACGATTTTGTGCTAGTGTTGCAATGTTCTTTAGTCTAGTACAAAATCGTCGTAGTCGAAGTTGTAATACGACACTCATAATGAGGCCCATTATTTATTAGTGAGGATCTGTCATAAGATAATAAATAATCTATTATATAAATAGGCAAAGGCAATGGTTATGTTAGGTTAAGAAGGATAGTGCCCAAGCACTCCCACTCGGAGACCTATAGATCCATTGTGAATATTTTACCATTTTTTAGTAAACACTCACACATGCACACTAATTTATTTTATTGTACGTGTGTTTTTTGACAGTTCATATCATAAGGTTGTTGTTATAGGATTTCTTATAACAAGGATCTCATACAAATTCATATAAGATTGAGATACGAGTAAAACTAATTTGAAGTCTACACGATTGAATTTGACGTTCTCATCTTACATATTAGGTTAGTTATATATAACCTGACCAGACATCCCGCTTTAGGCGGGATTATCCCTCTTTTCATAGGTCGATCCCGCCTCTAATTTTTATCCCGCTTTAACCCGCTTTTTAGAGTTTTGAAATTTTAAATCTCTTATTCGATTTTTATTAACATGCAACGGACAAAAATGCATCCCAAATATTTTTTAAATGTAGTTATTGCTTAACTAGCCAAAATCTTAGCTAAACCTCATACGTTTTGAGATGAAAATAAATTTTTTTATTGGGTTTAAATCTTCACTATTTTTAGAATACAATTCTCGTTATTAACATAACTAGTCGTGAACAGTTTCAAAATTATCACTGCATTAGTTTCGAAGATATGTTTTTTTAAGTAAACATTTTGTCTATTTGAGCATGGCACCTGCTCACTTGTCCACACTTTTTGCTCCATTGTTGACTTTTTATTGGCGTTAAATCAATAATTGTATACACAATCAATTCTCATATTCCATTTCATAGAAAATTAAGTTAAATAGCTGATGTTACTAATAAAATCTACCCCAGTAGATAGACATGGCTGCACAGAAAAATATCGGTATTTCCCCCAGCTAATAAAGTCTAGTTTAATTTTTCTTCTCTTCTTTAGATACTCACATTAATTAATAAAAATATTTCATTCAATAAGAATTGAAATTACTGAACTCAAGCCTGATTAAGAAATTATTTCTGATTAAAATTCACTACAGTTCAATTAAATCTAAAAATGTATCATAATTTCAAAATGTTTACTGTTTTTGCTTGCAAGATATCTTGAATAAATGTTGCTCTTATGTGGGAAGTGCCATAGTCATTAAAATATTCTAGACCAGAGATATTCAAAACAAAGCACATGTGCGAATGCTCGCTCTCACAATAATGACAAGATAATTTGCATTTTTCTTCATTAAAAATATTTATCCTTGTTTGGCCATTTATGTGCGCTGGTTGTGTAGTCGCTTGTTACTGCAACCAGGGCTACTACTTTCATCTTAGCCTATTCATATGAGGGGGTTGTATAGTCGAACGTTACTATACAACACTGGATTTCTTTTAAAACTAGTTTAATTTCAGGCCTGGACATAGTTTTTTTTACGAAAATCTAATATTTACGATGGCACACTTCCACTAGGCCGTCGTGGGAAATTATTTTCTGTTCAACATATTACAATATGGGCATTTCTCCGATAAATTCCACTTTTTTGTCGCGTGCGACAGCAAGCAACTAACCTTATATTTTTGAACAACGTGACTCGATTTTTCTTAAACTTTTATCTAACGAAGAGCTACTTACGGCCTAGACAAATACATATAAAAAGAATAAAAAAAGCTTCGTTTTCTTTGAAAAAACAAGCATATTTGTTTGCTGTCGCACGCTACAAAAAGTTGACATTCCTTTGGAAAAGCCCATATGTGTTTTTTATTTTATTTTTTAACTTGCAGTGCTATCATGGCTCGAAATTGGTACCTCTAGACTAACAGACTAGCACACATCCACTCGGCTACCGTCACACATTCGAGAATATTTCGAAATTTCTTCGCTTTACTGAGCACTCGTTTATATCGAATCTCAAGTGAAATATGCAAAAACAAACCACCAACACAAACATAAATGTGAATATATGTGCGTGGGGATCACTGTTCTAGACCAGTGCTGGCCACCGAGAGAAATGCATTGGTGTATGTGTATTCATTTGTATAAGAAGCCGATTGAAGTTCGGCACTCTAGTACAACTTTGGCCAACTATGTTCTAGAATATAGACCATCAGTAATACGCTGTAAGCAAATCAGCAAGATTGGAACGCTTTTATTATTTTTGAAGACAAAGAAAAATATACAGTGATGTTCGATGAAATAGAGCCATCCTATTTCATATTTTTTCAAACTAAAAATAATGGTCAAAAAGTATAAGAAAAGAATTTTTTATTTTGTTTTTCTTCTTTTCACATTCAAATCAAAAATATTGAAGCGCACAATTGAAAATTTAAAACTTAAAAAAGATCTCATACATAAACTTAAAAAAAATTTCAATTTCTGGTGTGAATAAAAATAGAGCCGCCGGTTTTGGTTATTTGAAATTGAAGTTTCGCAAGTTTATAAAACACACATATTTGTAAAATTCTCTTTGTTTACCTTAATATTTAGTAGAATAACCATTATTTTTAATAATGGCTAAGCAACGCTTAGGCATTGAGTCCACAAATTTTTGGCAAGTGACGACTTGGATATTTTCCCACGCGTCTTGAATTAATGCCCAAAGTTGGTCTTTATTGGACGGATTTTTGCTCCGAAGTTTTAACTTAACAATTTGCCAAAGGTTTTCTATAGGATTTAAGTCTGGTGGCTGTGCAGGCCAGCTTAAAACCTTAATTTCATTGGTTTGAAAAAACTCTTTTGCTCTCTTCGATGTGTTTTTCGGCTCATTGTCCTATTGTAACACCCATCGAACCTGGGTATTCGTATTCGAATTGTCGAATATTCGGCCATTTTTAGATATTCGCATCCGTATTCTTATTCTCCAAATTCAGGCAAATACGAATACAAATATTCTTCCAAACAAATTAAATAAATAAATGCATAAATCCTAAACGAAGTTTAAGTAAATGGCTAAAAATATTAGTTTGTACAAATCCATTAAATTTTTTATAGAAATCTGTGCTTTGTATCATTTTCAAATATTATTTAATGACGACCATTAGTATGTTGGGTAGTTTTTATTAACTTTCAAGTAAGCCAAAAGGAGTATGAAATACTTTTTCATAAATTTTTTTAATATTTCATATTACAGGCGTAAATAGAACCCCAATTTAATGTCTATAAATTTCATATACAATATTCGTATTCGTATTCGCGAATATCAAAAATTTACAATCGTTACATCACTAGTACATGTACTATATGAGAGGCACCACGCCTACTTGTTAAATTCAGAAATTGTTTCCAGAGACAATGCACAATATCAGCAGAGCTATCCCTTTAAAATTTCTAGGTGCTCCTTAAATGCATACGTTTTTTCTTTATGGTAGGTGTCACACTCATATATTCAATTCGAATTTTTATTTTCGTAATACACAAAATTTCACGTTTCATAGATAAATATTTTTGTTTAATTAAAATCGTTATTTTTGAGTTGAAAACTGTGTTTCCAAAGTACTGACGAAACTGTGTATATGCATATTACATATCCCGCTCTCTAAAAGATATTTATTTTTAAATCCCGCTTTTTGGCTGTATTTTCTTCAAAATCCCGCTTTTGGATCGATCATGTCCCGCATTTTGCAAAAACCATCTGGTCACGTTAGGTATATACCAAGGCGAATTGACACCAGGTGGTCTCGATTTGCAACTCTGCATATTCGCCTTGTATATTTGTTAGTGTAAAATTTCCTGATGTCAGAATATTTCTAAACGTTTTGCTTTGATTTGACAGCAGAGAAATTATCAGCTGATCGTCAGCTGGTGAATTGAGATCACCTGATATAAATTCGCCTTGGTGTAGACCCTACGTTAGTCCAATAAATTTTTGCTTCAATACTTAAGCTGAATTCACCCACTTGCTTCACACAACATTTTTGTCCGGAAGAATTTATTTTTTATAAAGTTTCTCGACTTTTTTTTATATAAGCGAAAATTGCCATACTACGAGTCCATACAAAAATAGATTTATCCACACAAAAATTTTTTCCGAAACAAATGTTCGAATTTAGCTTCAGAGTATCCAATTATTTTTTTCAAATTATTAGATTAACTCGATCAATTCAATTTTTATTTAATTCCATCTAATGGGAAAAACAAAGAATTGTATGTAATTGATTTAATAGTTTATTATATCGTCACTGTTTTAACTAACTGACCTAACTGACATCATTTTGAAAAATGAGTTAAGTCCACTATTAGACTTTATGAGTCATAATAGACCTTGTCCACAATTTTTATGACTGTAAACATTACTGTCGAGCCTATAACAGTAAAAATATTTCAGACGTTTCCATAAGAATACATGTAGAAAACAACATAAAAGCTCCTCTCCTGAAAAATTTACAAAATGTCAGTTAGGTCAGTTAGTTAAAACAGCGACGATATTAGTCAACAGAAAAAAAAAGAAATAAAATAAATATGTGGTTAAAAAATAAGCAATAAAATAGCAATTCATTTGAATGTACTATGTATAAAGTTCTAAAAAATTATATAGATTACATATTTATATAAAAAACACGTTTAATGAAAAATAATTGTAGATATTGACGAGATTTTAATCACATAATTTCAAATTGTCTGTTAAAAATAGTATAAGGTTTAGATATGTGTTTTGAAAAAAAAAATTTTTTTGTTTTAATAAAAACTGGACGTTGAAAAAAAACATGCTTTAAGTTAAGGTGATAAAAATATTTTGGATTAAAAACATTTTCCAGTTTTTCTGATCTTATAAAATGACAAATTTATTTACTTATCTTTTAAACTGGATTAAACAAAATACAAATAGGGCCAAAGTTATAAAAATTATTATTGAAAATCTTAACTTCCGGTTTCAAAGAGTGTAAAGAAATTTGCATAACTTAACTTAAATTTTTTGATAGTTATACCATTACCAAACTTTTACAGTATAATAAAAAATACTATAGGCTAATTTGTGTAAAAAAAATGATACAGTATGCGTGTAAGAATTGAATATTTTTTTTGTTTATTTTTTTTTAGATCTAATTCGTCGAACCGTGTTACACCACCATGCGAAATTTAACGACCGAGCAACGAACCAAAGTGGTAGAATTTTTCTTTTCCAATGGGCATTAAATTTTACTGATGCAACGAGCATATCAGAATTATTTTAACACCAGAAATGCACCTAACCAAACCGTAATTAATCGCTTAATTGCACGGTTCCGACAACAAGGTGCAGTGTCAGATTTGCCACGATCAGGAAGACTGAGAATAGTACAGAATCAAGTGAACATTGATCGTGTATGGGACAGTGTTGAAGAATATCTGGGCATTTCTATAACATCACTTCGACGCATTTTATCACGTCATTTAAACATGCATCCATACAAGGTCCAAATGACCCAACACAGTTGACTACCATCAAAGACGAATTTCGACAATACGCTTGTTGGAGTTGTGCGCAGAAAATAACGAGTTTGTTAACAATTTAATAATGAGTGATGAAGCTCATTTTCATCTTAATGGATACTCCAAACCCCAGAGTTGTTCACCAGCGCCAATTGCACTCGCTCAAGTGTACGGTATGGTGTGGAGTGTCATCAGAAAGACTCTTCGAGAATGAAGTTGGTAATACAGTGACGGTGAATGGGGACAGGTATCATACTATGATTAATAATTTTGTACGCCCTGTGGCAGCCAACAATTGGTTCCAGCAGGATGGAGCAACAGCATACACGGCCCGTGCTAAAATTAGTCTTTTAAATGAAATTTTTGAAGACCGAATTATCTCAAGAAATTCAGAATTCAATTGGCCAGCACGTTCACCAGACTTAACCGCCCCTGATTATTTTCTATGGGGTTATCTCAAAGAAAGAGTGTATGTTAACAAGCCCCAAACGATAGAGCAGTTATGCAAAACGCCTGTTTAAGGTGGTCATCTCTCTGATATTATATTTCATAATTAAAATTTAGATCGTACAAAGCTAATATTATATTAAAAAAACAATAAAAAATAATAATAAACAAAAAAGTTATTGAATTTTTACACGCAGGCGTGACTTTTGGCCCACCTTGTATAAAAAAAGGGTCAAACATAGAAAAATTTTGTGTAAATATTGTTATTTGACCAATGTGTTGTTTAAGTATTGGTGGGTGTTTCCCTAAGGTAAGTAAGTAGTAAGGTTTGACAAGTCCTCATAAGTCGTTTAACGCCAGAATACTTCCAAATTGTGGAAATTTAGTTAAAAAAATTAAATAAATCTGCTTGCGAAGATCTTACAGCATTTCGTTAATTTTACGGTCAACACAATCGGCCTAGTTAGTGAGCAAGCAATTCGAGCATTTATTGATCGTTTTCGCACGCTCTGTGGCTGAGTGGTAGCGATGCTAGCCTCTCAGTCCAAAGTTCGTGGGTTCGATTCCCACCATAGACCCTGGTTGTTTTTTGCAGACAAGCTAATCGCTTCTAAAGGTTGTTTTTGTTAAAAAAAACATAAGCAAAGCAAAAAAAACGGCGTACCGAAGAGAGATCTTTCGAAATGAGCAAGGAGCTACCGTTACGGTGAATGGCGTGCAATATCGAGCCATGCTGACTAATTTATTGCCAAATCAATTTGGTGACAAATTTATTTCCAGAAGTGGTCTTGTTCACTGGCCCCTTGTTCATATGATTCAACGCCTCTGGATTACTTTTTATGGGGCTATGAAGCCATACGGCCAGATTTATTGAAACAAGTAGTCAAAAACAGGACTGGTCCAATGGACCATTTTACTCGTAGTCTCGGCGGACATAAAAAATATTTTTTATTTTATTAATCATTAATAATGATTTGAGAAAGATACATAATATTGGCGTTTAAAAAGTTAAATCTCAAAGCTCTTCACAACGTGGACAAGAAATAATGGATGCATTTGGGAAAATCGATTCATTAGAAATTATTGTATCAAAGCTCGCAATAGGTTGATGGGTTTTCAATTAGAATTATAACAAAATAGCAATATATAAGATAATCAATTGTAATCAAGTTAATACTAAGTGACTTTGAGATCAAAAAACAAATTATAGCACAACGTCGGAGTTATGAAAAATCAGATGATCAAAAATACAGTTTAACAATGTATAAGTGGAATAGTACTAGAGGTAAGCGATATATAAATGCCAAATTGCACAACTCAAAGAGCAAATCTTATAGTTTGGGTCTAAGTAGAATTTTTAGAACATGTAAAACATGTAAAATTTAATTGAGTTCGATATTTCATTGGATTCGGATATTGTGGCTGGTACTGCTAATGGAGCAGCAGTAAATTTGGATTAGAAAAGTCAACAGAACTGTAGTTATGATTGGCTCACGGAATCCATATTGCGGTGATGGATGTGTTTTATGCAAATAGTATTGATAAGCCAGAGAAAAAGCTTTCGAATTTCTATGTTAAGAGCATAAAGATTGAAACAGTTTTGCTTTCGAAACGATTTACACAATAACCCTACATGTTCAAAAACCGAAACCAAATAAATTTGAAACCGAAATCATTTGACCGATTTTTAGCACACTCTACTCAAGACTACCATTTGAGCATATGGAATTTCTGCAAACATTATAGATTTTCTTTCTCTTGCCTGGAACGTGTTCTTCCCTGAAAACTTATTGTCTAGAATTATGCGCAACTGTTTGGCACTATCGGACAGTATAAAATTGATATTATTTGAGTTGCACAGAGAATGACAAAAGTTACCTTTTTGGCTGGATTAACATTAAGAGCACTCTGACACCATCAGTTGTTTATAATGGATTTGATGGATTTCAACTACTCCCACTACCAAAGCATCTGCGTAGGCAACAGTACACGGATCAGATGTGTCTCAAGATTTACATGAGTATTTGACATGACGCCTTACGTCTCGTTGTTCTTAGCACTGTGTGAACTTAAGAATTTACCACCGCCCCTATGCACACAAAGACAGCAAGGTACAAATATGTTGCTATCTTTGAACGTATTTATCGCTTATTATGAAAAAGCATCTTTCTGAAGTGATTTGTGCCTCCGAATATCACACAGCTTAATAGGCTTACAGGAGATGGCCCTATTATAGCACATTAGCCAAACAAAAATAAATCTACCATACGGTAGAGTATTCTCTGAGGCTTCCCTGAATACCGGAACCATCAAAAGCAGCATCTGTTTGAACAGGAATTAGAAAGGTGTATGGTTGAGCACGTTCGGGAAACCTTCCCTATCGATTTTGGTAGCAACTACCGCCACTACGTGTGCTTTTCCGAGATTACTTGCGACTGTGGATTTGTGGACGCAGCGTGCTCTATTGACCTCAAGGCAAAGATACGTATACGAACAACTTCATTTAATAAGTACATATGTGAAGTAGCCAAATTGTCCAGACTAGGTTCGGGGGAAGTGTCTTACCATTTATCTTAGAGGGAGTTACCTTAGAGAACAGCAGATTTATGGAAACATTCCATAGAATAACTGAAATTACATCATCATTGAGGCATACTCCTCTGCGCTCTTCTAATAACACTCGCCATGCCCATTTTGGATGTAATTGTCCTACACCATATCCATTATGGATGATATGATAGTAAGATCTTTATAAATCGCTAGTTATATTGGTCAATGTTAAAGTCCATAAGAGTATGGATCATAGCCGTTGCATCGATATTGTTAGAGGCTTCTTTGTTTTTAAAAACTACCATATAGCAGCTCCTAGCTAGGTAGGCTTTTCACTTGTGAAGAGTCTAGTAATGATTTCTTTAGCCGTAAGGAAATCACGGCAAACTTGCAATAGTTAAGAACTTATTGGCCTTCCGGAATGAAGATTATAATGAACTTGGTTCATTGAAGGAATATTAGATTGATATATGACCAGAAACTAAACGATTGAAAGATCCCCATTATTCCAAAGTTATGCAAAAATAATTTCATGCTGGAAAACTAAAGGATCTTGGAATAATAATTTACGGGTTTTCTCTTCATTTCGTCGTTCTCAACCCAGTTTGGTCGTCTAAGAGTCAACTCAACTTTTACGCAGTCCAATTACTTTTTAGTATCGTGAATCACAAAAAATTGTTGCTTGTAAATGTTATGGAACAAGACAACTACAAACTCGAGCATTATTTAAGTTGTGAATGGCAATGTCAATGCAAAGTTGGATTGACTCCAAAAAAATTAAACTAGATTGAGGTGAAGCAATATGGGGGTCATAATTATATTATCAAAGACTCCAGAAAAACTGTTTGCAGAAACAGTTTCAGCTATTCGGCGGAATCGAAATGATAAAATGCAGTGATTAATAGCTTAGGTTACTAAATTACTACCTTAAGAAGTAATAAATATCAATTTCTTATCATGTACCGCTTAGGATGGGAGGAGTAAAGCTGAGGATACTAGAGGCAGTCAAATACTTGGGTGGAAAAGAGCCTATTCTTGTGGGCTCAAAGCCCACAATACATGCATGAACTTTACTGGAAGGAGCTGGGGTCAGCAACCGAAGGCTTTACATATCGGTTATTTCCTATGGTTGTGTCGTATGGTGGGAGGCACTGAGGAAGAAAAGTTATAGGAAATTACTTGCTAAGGCCCAGAGGCGCGCCTCTTTGTGCATCAGAGGTGCCTGAGGAACACACCTCAACCTACATTGGACGTCCCTCTTCACCAGCTTCCCATAGAGGGCTTTGTGATGAGAATAGTAACTACAAGTTTACTTAGACTCTTAGAAGCAGGTTTGCTGATATATTATGTCCTGTAGTTCCAATTGGGAACAAAGGGTCACAATGAGTCTATTACATTCGGTCCGGTTTCATTATAGTTGTTTTACTTCTCTCACTATGGATGACTTCGATGTTCAGGTGCCGACGCCAAATGTGTAACGGTATGCCTGTTCTTCATGACCTACCCTGGAGTTAACGTCGTGTTCTGTCGTATTTCACGTATCGCATGTATAGAGGAGCACAAACTTGACACAATAGTTAAAGATACCGATCTTTTTATTCTTGGATATAACAAAAGATTTCCATATTGAAGGAAAGGTACCGAATGCTTAGTTGTCTTATGAGATTCGGTACGCTACATCTTTACTAGAGCCACCTGTAAGGTGAGGACAAGATTAACAGGTCACGCATCAGTTTTAGTAGGCGTAACCCCTGGTACAACTGACAATAAGGTCTTTAAAATTAATTTTAATAGAACACTCTTACCGGTCATTCCGGATAGGAACTCTTCGGGCAGATCTGAGGGTCTACTCTGCAATTCGAAACGAAAGAAAATACTTTCGAATTTATGTGCTATTAACATAATAATTCGAAAGCATTACAAACATAGTAGACCCCCTGATAAGCGATGAGAATCAAAAATAGGGGAAGGCATGGATTCTGTTGTCTATATTTTTGGGAAAGGCATTCTTAATTCTTTCGGACTACCGTATGAATATCGCGTTTTGCCAGCTGAAGTCTTGGCGATCTTCAGGACCGTGGAAGAGAGTGGTCAGAAAATTCGCTGAAGGTGGGGAGTAAACTTCTACGATTGAAGGGACTCAATGTCAAATCGAAACTGTTTAGTGATTTTAGCAGAGCCCTCAACGTTCAGACTATATTAGGTTCCTGGACACTGCAATGTCGAGGGAAATGAAATTTCCGATGAGCTGGTAAGAAGGATAAGGTCGGGTAACGGAATGTGTCGCAAATCAGTTGGTTAACAATGTCAACCGTTCATGGAGGAGTATGTGGCCAAAACTATACTCATTAAGATCCTAACTGTTCCTAGATATGAATTGAAAGGTGATCGCAGTCTTGATAGCCGCGTTGATTGGGTACTGCTAGGTCAGAGCAAGGAAGCGCGATGATGTAGAGGAACCAGCAACCATCGAGCATATTATCTGGCATATCCACAGTTTTATATGGCTGAGCATGTTTTCACCAGACCATTAGTGATATCGCAAAGTGCAAACTATAGGATACCAGGGGCTTCATCATGGCTTATTGCCAGGTAATAAAGGTTTCTCTGGGTCCAATTTTTATTAACGGGTACAAATAGAAGGGAATCACAATGGACTCAACTAGGTCTCCTAACCCAACCTAATTTCTCATATAGCTGAAGTAGTTCATCTACGAAGTAAGCCGATTTGGTTGTTGGATGCTTCGGTGAAAAATAATTAAACTATCTAGCTAATAATCCTTCCTAATTTTATAAATGTGAAAGTGAGTTTGTTTGTTTGTTTGTTTGCTACGCTTTCACGCCCAAACCACTAAGCCGATTTTTAAAGTTCTTTCACCAATAGATAGCTACATTACCAGCTTCAAACATAGACCATTTTTTTCGTGTTCGGAACCGTTTTTTTATATTTGGCACGGATTTTTAAAACCCCTTAACCGATTTTTAAATTATTTCACCAATAGAAAGCTACTCGTACATTAAGGTGTCTTTACGCGGTAATACAAAGTATTACGACTTTGTAGAATCAAATCCTCTCCGTGTCAACAAGAGTCTGTTGTAGGTATTTTTCATGTTTACACTGATACCATGATACAATTATACAGGTAACCGCAAATCGACAACAAATTTACAGCAAATAAAACAACAGGGCTTTTTGTTGCTAGTTTCTGGTGCCAACTGTCATAGAGCAATGAAAGATAAACAGCGTGTGTGTGTGTTTGTAAAACATAAACAACATTTGGCAGAGTGCACCACGAAACAAGCAAAACAGCTGGCGCTTCGCGGTTACCTGTATAATTGTATCATGACTGATACTATAAGTAAAATGCAAGCAAAGATATTGAACTGTTGAGTTAATAATAAAAATTGGAAAGTTGCAAAAAAAAAAGATGTGTACTAATAAAATTGAATATTGGAGAAAACATTTTATTATTTCAATGAAATTTTACTACAAAATATTATTTTTTTTATACGTTTGTTTATTTTTTGTTTGGTTTTGCTGTACCATCAGCTACTTGATGGTTGCAGTTTACAATATTTGCAAAAACAACATGAAAATTTGCTGAGTTGATTTTGGTTGCTTCTGCAAAAGTGTTCACACCTTCAATGCCATTACGTCTGTTAGTTTCTGGTTTGCGGCACAGTATATTCAAAATACATTATGTCTGCAGCAAACCAGAAACCAACAGACGATTAGTGCTGCCATTGTTTACTTTGAAATGCACCTCTGGTGTGATGAGAATACTTAAGTTTCTAAAATGGTTTAGAAAACAAAACATTTACCGACCGCTTGGCAAATTTTCTATCCGTATTCTCTCCTACTCGATACATTCAAGGCGAATTCAGTATCAGGTGACCTTATCGCTACAACAATTTTACAACACAAAAAACAACACGTAGTTTGCTATGCTACAAAACCAATCTGTCAGAAGATTTCTAAGCAAATTTTGACGTTTTGGTTCAAAATGCTCAATTTGGTAGCAACAGCTGATAATCAGCTGGGCTGATAAGGTCACCTGATACTGAATTCGCCTTGGATACATTTTGCGTTTACATGATAAGATTTTGTATATTCTACAGCATTTTTTGACATGTCGTAATACATTGTATTACCATGTAAAGACAGCTTTACCAGCATCAAATCGGATAAAAAAATCAAATAAAAAAACCGGATAAAAAATACGCTATTTTTTATCCGGTTCGGAGCCGGTTTTTTATATTTGGTATGGACTATCGGCTAAACCGATTTTGAAAATTGTTCATCAATGGAAAGCTAGGATACCGGCGGCAAATACCGATTATTTTTATCCGGTTCGGAACCGGTTTTTTACATTTAGTGCGGATTTTTTCCGAAACACACATTTTTGCGCTGGTTAGGGCAATTTTCGTTTCGGGTTTGATTGTTTAAACAGTTTTAAACCCGGTTTTTATTGTTTTTTTTTTAATTTTTCATCGGCTTTTGTCGGCTTTTATCATTTTGTTAACATTATCAGCTTTTACCCGCGGCTTCCTCTTCCACTAGGCTCATAAAAAAGACAACAAGCAATGTACATAATTGCATAAATCAAAAGAGTTCCAAGGCGAATTCATAACAGGTGGCCTTATCGCTACAAAAATACAACAATAATAAAAACAACATGCAATTCGTCTGGCTTCACAAAACCCCATCTGTCAAAAACAGTTGACTCAAATACCAATACATTCACATTTATAAAAACATATTTTACTATCCATGTGCATCTATCATCAACAACACAGAAACAATATTTGTAAAATAAATGTAATTAAAATGTTGAAAGACGGTTCAGGTTAGATGATCTTGATATTTTTGGACAACGTAAAGAAACCTTACTTGCTGCCTTATTGCAGCCCCTCCGATGGTTTTTTGGACGCGAAATCAGTGGTATAAAATGTGTTTTACTGGCTCATCATGGCCGTAAACGCAATATTATGCTTAAATGCATGAAATTGTTCACAAAAATGGACAAAGTTACTTAAAAGTGTACAACAAATAAACGTGCGTCTTATTTATACATACATACATATATAAGAAGTCAGCTAGTACTAGCTGGGCCCGGCAAAAGTTGTCTTAACCCCACAATTAAGAATTCGCATTGTGTTGAGTTGATACATGAAGAAATGCAGCGCATTGTGGCAATTAAATGCAATAGGAAATGTTAAGGTATGCTTGAATATTTATTTCTATAAACTTAATTCATAATATATATATCTGTTTAAGGTTTCCCAAATATCACGTAAAAATTGTTGATGTGGTGACAACGCTATTGCATCGTCGTTTACCAGCCACCAATTTCATGGTTGAGAATTTGGGAACCATTGAATTGGGCTTTGTATATAAATACTACACATCCAGATTTTCACAAACATGTCTAGTCAACTAAAAGCTGACATGATGGAACGAGCAAATACTCTTTGCCTCAAGTAATGCAGAACGTTTGATAAAATCTTATTTCTATATTGTGCGAAAATCCGTGCAAGATTCTGTACCAAAGACTATCATGCATTATAGGCGAGACACATTGGTAGAAGTATTTTGTATTAGATACAATTTTTTTAAAATCATCAATAAACTAATGCAATTAATCATTTTGCAAGAGTTAATTCAGAATGCATAGGTTAAGAAGGGTGGTGCTATACCGCACCCCCACTCGGAGATCCAATTGGCTCCATTGTGATAAGTATTCATACAATATAATTCTTTTTACTTTAAAACATATTTTTTAAACATAAAGAACGATATAATTTTTTTCACTTTAAATGTAAACAAACATTAGATAGAAGAAGAGATTTTGACAGTTGGGGTTTAAGCAGTCTTCGAACACCTGATAATCATCAGGACTGTTAGGGTCACCTGTTATGAATTCGCCTTGAAGAGTTCAATGCAGGATATTATTTTGTTATTCCATTTTAGTTTACACATACTTAAGTACTAGGTAAATGAAAATAAAAACAAAACATACGTAGATACATTTAATATGCATGTACGTATTTTAAATAAAAACAAAAATAAACAAATAGAATAATAACGCAAAGCGGAGTATGAGTATGTGACATGCATAAACAATTTTAAATAAACGATTGGCAAAACAATGCAAAAACTCTACAGTATTGGCAATACAAAACGATGATTTTTGCGACAAAAAAGGAAAAAAGCAATAATAAAAACAATAAGAGAAACAACTTTGCATAGTATAATTTATCAAGTTTTTTTACCTTTTGGAATATTGCAAAGTGGTTTGACAAGACAAAACTTAGCATTTGAGTCATCAACCGCAGCAGCTAAGTTGCAGCTGGCAGCCCGCTCTACACGGGGTGATAAACTTGGTGCTATATTATAATTATACTGATGTTCTTGCTGGACGGTAGTTGTTCTTTTTTTGCTGTCACGGCATAAATTATGGACTTTATCACCTTGTTCAATGACATCATCAATCTTTTTTATATTCTCTGGAGTAGAATCCATCTTTTCACGTTCACTTTCTGAAAACGAGTCAGGATCGTAGCAAGGCGTTGTAGGTGTATCCATTTTCTTAGCAAAATTATTAACAGAGGTGGCCGATGCCAGACTTGGAGCTGTCAAAGGTGTTGCCGTTGCTGTTAAGCCGTCTTCAATGGAGTTGGCATTATCTCTTAGGGTGGCATATGATGTCATTATTAAGAAAAATTTGCTAGGTATGTTCCTTTTTACTTTTAGGTCCAGCGTTTGCTGAAGTTTCAAGGTGTCTCAATTTGAGAAGGAAATAATAACAACAAGGGTTTGGCTAAGAAACAAATTCCGTTTGTGCGTTTGTTTGTTTTTTCAATTTTTCTTTTTTGTTGTCTATCACTCTTTGTTCTCTACAAGTTTCCTTTGTACAGGTTACCTTTTTATTGTAGGTATATTCATTCCTCTTATATTTTGTTTCAATTTAATTATGCATTTTAAGGTATAAGGGATTTTTTGTTTTTTTTTAAATATGCACATGCAAAGTAGAATATGTTTGTAATAGGCTTTATGAAGATTTTGTTATATTCGTTGGTTTATAAATTAAGCATTTATACAACCTGGAAGTTGGTCGAAAAATTTATTGGTTGCATATGGCACCGTCATTTTAACGTTATAAACCATTAAAACGCGAAAAGCTGAAATCCCAAGAAGAAAAACAAAAATATTTAATAAACGGGGTCAATGGATTTTCAATTTAATTAGTACATATATTACAATTTATTTCGCTTTTAATCACACCATTTGTTCGTACA
Source organism: Tachina lurida (assembly GCA_944452675.1). Lineage (NCBI taxonomy): Eukaryota > Metazoa > Arthropoda > Insecta > Diptera > Tachinidae > Tachina > Tachina lurida. Next base: position 35,088,092 of record OX101754.1, on the reverse strand, counting down.
ATTCGTTTGTAGCATGACAATTGAAAAATTTATTTTCAAGGTTTTTTTTGTTGTATTTCAACCAAATTATTTAATAGTATGTATTATTTATTTAGCATGTAACACAGCACATCCACTATTTATTAAAAAAAAATTAATACAAAATTACTGATACTGGTAGAAGCACAAAAACAAGTTAACAAGCAAACAGACTGGCCTGTACGTATGCAAGTACTCGCACATATTATTATCGGCCAGAAATTTCGCATTGTGTTTCTACAAAATATTTTCATTCTGTTCTATCCATTTTTAATTGGAATTACATTTTCGATTTCAATGTATTTTTATATACATAACTCAATAATGATCAATAGTTTTTTATATCACGACCAAGGGCAACAACGAATGCTTAACGCTAACAGCAAAATTTTAATTTAGAAGAACACAAACAAAACACTTTTCTTTTTTTGCTATGAATTTGGAATTTTCTTTTAAATTTTCAATTTTATTTTTTGTGTGATAATGAACTTAGTTGGCTTGGCATTCTCAAAGTGATTTTCTGTTTATTTTCAGTGGTTTGTTCTTTTGGTTTATTTCTTTTTTCTTTACAATTACAATATTAACGAAGTTTTCCGCACCTTATTTTATCCGTATCTATGCGTCACTCACTATTGGTGTAAGGCACTTGAGTGTGAATTGAATCAAATTGGAAATATGGTTAGTGGTCGTTCGTTTGGTAGTTGTATGGCCACTAGTTTGTTTTGGCCAATCTATGTATTTGTCATTATACAAAATTTCAGAGAGAGCACAAGCAAATTATTGAAGCCAGTGATGGGAATTGGAAATTTTGTTTTCGTGCCGAATCTCTTTATAAATAGTGCCAAAACCACTAGAATAGTGTCAAACCACTTTTTATATACATACATAATTTAAATGTTTGCAGGTAATGTTCATTTATAGCATGTCTAATCTAAAGGGCATACAACTATGTATATAACTCTCTATATATGTATGTATAAATCTAAAATAATTTAAAAGATAAATTAACTTTTCCTTATCAGATGTACATATGTATATATTTAGTCACAAATACATACATATATCTGTGGTTTGTGATTTCCCACTTGACTTGAGATTCGATAAAAACGAAAGCTCACTAAAGCGAAAAAATGTTGAAACAAAATTGTTCGATATTTGTTCGCAAATCTAAAAAAATTCGAATGTTCGCTAAAGCTCCGAACTTCGCACTTCTCTCGATAGTTTTTCGAAAACCTTCTCGATCAAGTCACCTTTCAAACAGAAAAAACTAAATCATAATCGGTCCAGCCGTTTGCTCATTACGTGGACTCGTACAGACACACAGATACACAGACATACACCAAACTTATATTACTCCTTTTTTGGTAGGGGCAAGGCAGATTCATTTCCAGGTAGTATCAGGATTACAAAAACAATGAAAAAATACAACAATGAAAAAAACAACATGGGTTGTAGTTCATCAAAAACTTCAAAAATAGAATTTGTTTAACATAATAATAATAAAAATTATTCACATAACTTTGAAAATATTTCTCCGCGGCAGCTACCACTAACAACATTTGCAACGTTTAGCACTTCTCACAATTTTTTAATAGTTTTTTCATATTTATAAATTTGTTTTCACAGAATTTTTTTTAATAAAATATTTTTCATATTGAATTTTTTTAACATTTTCTTTTAATTTCTCTTTCGTAAAAAATTTTTGAAGTTTCCGATGAACTTTAATTTGAAAAAAAAATAGCTCAGCTGAATTTCCGCTACTACCTTGTGAATGTGCCTTGGGTAGGGGGTTAAAAAATAATACAAAATTTGTAGAATTATAAGACAAAAAACAAACTAAAAACAATGATGTACGAAAATTAGAGAAAAAAAATTTTAATGTTCTCTCGAAAAATTCAAACAAGGAAAAATTAATCACCTGTGGAGTCTAGTTAACCTTATATTGATTAACCTTGCTTAAGTTTCTCAGTTTTTTTTTAACTATTTAAGTCTGATATGGATCCAAGGCACATTCACAAGGTAGTAGCGGAAATTCAGCTGAGCTATTTTTTTTTCAAATTAAAGTTCATCGGAAACTTCAAAAATTTTTTACGAAAGAGAAATTAAAAGAAAATGTGAAAAAAATTCAATATGAAAAATATTTTATTAAAAAAAATTCTGTGAAAACAAATTTATAAATATGAAAAAACTATTAAAAAATTGTGAGAAGTGCTAAACGTTGCAAATGTTGTTAGTGGTAGCTGCCGCGGAGAAATATTTTCAAAGTTATGTGAATAATTTTTATTATTGTTATGTTAAACAAATTCTATTTTTGAAGTTTTTGATGAACTACAACCCATGTTGTTTTTTTCATTGTTGTATTTTTTCATTGTTTTTGTAATCCTGATACTACCTGGAAATGAATCTGCCTTGTATGGATCTGTATTCACTTTAAATTATTTTAGCGTATTTTGTTTCGTTTGGAAACAATTGTGTAACGAAAGGAACAATATTATTCGTGTCTCCACTTACAAAGAAGATGTTCTGGTGCAAACTTTGGAAACCAATTCAAATAATTGCCCTTGAATTTATACTTAGTTTTCAAATATGACATACTCGTAAAATAAATGTTAAAATACTTTATTTTATTTTCGAATTCTACAACTGAATGCTGGGAAGCTGAGTTTTTGGTTATTAATAGTTCAACTTCAGCGCCGCAACAAATTTCTTTCGTGTGAAGATGGTGAGAATTTATCAACATGATCATCATCAATGTATTTTTTTGTTATTTGTTCGATACAAATGGCGAATTAAACAGAAAATTAGGTGTACTCTTATATCTTTAGAGTGCGGTTCGAAATAAATATCAATTATTTTAAGATAACAAAAAAAAACAAAAATACTTCTTGCTAATATCATCCTTCAAGCTATTTCTTTTTTCTATATCTATCTAAAACAGTTTGGTGAGACAATCAACGTTTTGGGGAATACATACTTAAGAATTAAATGAAGTTGAAGTAGTTGAAATATATCCAAAAATTTATAAAATCATCTTTTCGACATGAGCTGTTGTTGCACACAGTTACTTTTCCCCATCATAACCGAAAAGTCGTTAGCCCAAAATCCTAATAAGTTTGTAAAAATACAAGATTACTTATTATTGCAATTAGAAAAGTTTCCATATTAAGGCCGTGATTCACTATTCTACACGATCGCGCGATTGTGTGGTAGTGTGGACTAAAAATGCAACAGCGTGACAGATTTTTTTGGCAAGTTGTGCGATTTTAGAAATATTTATGAAAAATTTCATAAAATGATAGATTCCATTCGATCAGAGTTGTTTTGATTGTCAGACAGCTGAGAATGATGCTTTTGCATAATTTTTGTATGATAGTGTGGCACCAAAAAGAAAGATTTGCATGATATTCCTGTGAATGAATCGTGCGACCGTGTACGATAGCTAATCAGGGCCTTTAATGGACAAAACGTGCTAGAAATGGAGCAAGAGTGCTACAATGCCAGTCAGCTTCCAATAGTGCCAAAAAATTGCACAATTGTGCCACATTTCCCATCACTGATTGAAACAGTGAGTCTGAGAGAGAGAGCGAGAGAGTGAGAGATAGAGAGGAAATAAAGAGTTTAGCGTTTCAAAAACAAAAACACTTAAATCCAAAAAAGACGTTAAATTTTTTAACAACAAGTGTATTTTAATAAATAAAATTGTTATTGTTATTACAATTCAAAGTTTATAGTAGAAATAATACTAATGAAATACATACATTTAGATTGATTGCCTCTGTTGTAGGCTTGTATTATTATTCAAATACTAAAGAACAATCGAACTGTGAAGAGAAAAGAAATAATTAAATTTAAATTTATTTGTATTATGCTAAGCACACACTTGCCATTTTTAGTTGTTGTTATTTTGAGTTGTCATTTTAAAAATGTGTACAATGCCGTTCACACTCGGTCATTCACTTTCCTAGCAGAAACTAGCAACGCGAGAGTAAGACAGAAATTTACAAACTTACACTCCCTCCCAATCACAAATAAAATAAATAAATAATTTACTAGCAAAAACTTGCAAATAAATTTTATTTACATATCGCTCATTTACTTCAATAGTGTCATAACTCAAAACAATGCGTTTTTTGAGTTAATGATGCAAAATAAATCAGCATTTCGTATTTTATCTTGTGTAAAAGTTGCATACAAATAGCTTGTACTAGCACCTCGTAAGAGAAGAATATTTTTTCATGTCTTCATTTCATTGTAGGTATGCAAATTAAAAACTTTAGACGCGTTTTCTGCAAAACCAGCATTTTTGTTAGTTGTGACACTATTGAAGTAAATGAGCGATATGTACATATACATATGTATCAGAATCACGGATGGAAATCATGATAGAATTGTAATTTTTCCGATGGTTTTTGGACATTCTTTGGAAACGACTTTGATAATATCGAGCCTTACCCCCTTGTTTCCACAACGCGGACGGATGGCTTGAGTTGAAAATTTATATGAAAAGCACTAATTTTTTTGAGTGATTTTCATACAAATTTTCTAGACGAGTCGACTGCTTGGGTTGTAGAAACAGGAGGTTATTTTCGATTTAATCGTAAGCGACATGTAGCACAAAATTAACTTTTTTATTGGAATTAAAATTTAAAAAAATGCCAAAATTTTTCATAGTTTTTAAGATAAAGGCTGTAAATTTATATCGTAAGCGACAATTTACTTATGCCCTAGTTCAGTAAGAAGAATTAGGACGTTTTTGTTTGAAAATGCTTCTGAGTTCTTGTCTTTGAAGTCTCTAAATTATTTTCTTCAAAAATGGTTGTTGTCTTGTAGAATGAAAAATATAAATATTATTGCCATGTTTTTAAAACATAAAAATTCAATTAAATCATTATACAATAGTTTGAAAAATACATTAAAAAATATGTGTTGGATATAATGTTTAGAACAAAATCATAAAGCAAATACACGAACCTTCTAGCATAGACAATAAATAATAATCGTTTTAAAGAATCAAAACTGCTTCTTTTTTTCGCCCATAGACAAGACAATACATTCGTCGAACAGAATTAGGGCATAAATTATTATACAATAGTTTGAAAAATATATGAAAAAATATGTGTTGAATATAATATTTAGAACAAAATCATAAAGCAAATACACGAACCTTCTAGCATAGACAACAAATAATAATCGTTTTAAAGAATCAAAACTGCTTCTTTTTTTCGTCCATAGACAAGACGATACATTCGTCGAACAGAATTAGGGCATTAGTGTTTTTCATATATTTTTTCTAGACAAGTAAGTGGCTTGCTTGCATTGTGGAAAATACAAGTTAATATGAAATAATTTTACATAGTTTCATGTATTATTTACTATTTTTGTGAATTTTCTCTTAATTTTATTAATTTTTTTTATTAACACATCTAAAAATCTATTTTCCATCCCTGATCAGATATGATAAACACGTTTTCAACAAATGTACTTCCTTGACCATAAAATTGTATTTATGTGGCTTACTTGTAATTTTTACAATACAAGCAAACAAACGACTATGAAAATCACTCAAAATTTTGAGTGATAAAAGGAAAACAATAAAGTAACAAAATATGGTTTCTTATTACATACATATATTTTTTTAATAAGAGATGCACATTTTTCCAGCTTTTTTTTCAAACATTTTTCAAAACAGAACAGCTGTTTGTTTAGCTAAAGTAAAAATTTGCAAGAATTTAAAAACAAGTTATGTACACAATTTGTACTTCCATTGAACTTCATTGGCACGCGTTCAAATACAAACTTCGCCTTCGAAAAAAACAACAAAGTTTGTTGGCGACATAAAGGCAGCAAGAAATAACGGATTTCTCATTTTTTAAACAAATTATAAGTCCTAATTTACACTAAGCAAGTCTTTTTTCTAAGCTGATTAGTTTGTTGGAGAGAGAGACGAGGGTAAAATAACGTTTCTTTTCCCCTCGCATCACTCTCCTAAAAAAACTAATCAGCTTAGCAATAAGACTTGCTGAGTGTAAATTAGGACTAAGGAATTGAAATTTCTGCTAAAATAGGATGTTATGACTTTCGACTATTGGAGAGTCTCCTGTAATATTTTTACGCATCTCCTATGGTTTTTGAAAAAAAAATTACCAAATTCCTTTTTCAAGTTGAAATATTTTTTAGAATTGTATTGTAATTTCTTTAAAATCAGGATGTTATGACTTTCGACTATTGAGCATTAATCTAGATGCGTCTAGGACTCTCCCCAATATTATTTCTCTGCGCTATGAAGTAAGGCCCAAAAAAAATTTTTGCGAAAACTCCCAATAAAAATGAAATAAAGTCTAATTAAAAAAAGCCCAATGAAAACAAACTCATGATTAAATAAAGTAAAAAAAAAATTAAATAAAGCCCAACCAAACTCAAGATGAAATAAAGCCCAAAAAAATTAAATGAACCCAATTAAAAATTCCTTATTTTTTGGGTCCTACTTAATTTTTTTATTTGGGCATTATTGCCTTATGTTTTTTTTTGGTCTTATTAAATTTTTTATTTGGGCATTATTTCCTAGCACCCTCTTTTTCCCCCCAACTCCTACGAGTTTTGGAAAAAAATTACCAAAATTACATATTTTGACTGGGTATGGGTATGGATTTACCGTGTCGTTGGAAGTACTAATGGCCTGTCCCACAATGTCACCGGAAATCGTTCGATCGACAAGTTGTATTGCAAACAACAATAACATTAAAAAATTTGTTGTTGTTTTCAATATACGTAAGTATTCGAATCGGGTATCAAGTTCATTTTGTGACAAAAAAACTAATTTTAAGTTTTTAGCTGGATTCAGCTAAACCGCTCAATAATAAATTTTTGATAAAAAATTATTTTACTGAATAAGTAAAATAATAATTTGGGATTAATAGTGCGTTAAAAATGTTAACCTTAAATTGTAAAAATTCCCAAAAATAAAACACTAACTACTAAAAACTAATTTTTATTATTTAACAGGAGTCTGTTTTAATTGTTAACAGACCTGCAACATTGCATTATTACAAAACGTGCAAAAAGCAGAGTTGTAAAAGAATAAAGCTTTCCTCTATTTCTTCCTTCATCACTATCCCTATCCTAAAGAAGGTAACATTTAGTAAAAGCAGGCATTCGTCTTTTTACGTCTTTTTAAAAAAATGGGCGTCTACTTTTTTTCGTGGCACAAACACGTACGACTCAACACGAACTGTTCGTGGCAAAAAATCGGTTTTCTGTTCGGGTCGTCGTATTGAGCAAAATCGACACGAAAAACACGAAACGATTTTAGTTATAAAGTATGTATGCGATAATTTTCAAACAAATTTGTAAGCTTAAAGTTCTGAAATTATAAAAAAATATGCATTTATTTGAATATAAATAAAAAATATTTTTTGCTATTCAATTTGATTCCGTGCATGTTGTGCAGTATCGTGCTGAAAAAAAATTTCGCGTGCGTATTTCAAAAAAAAAAAAAAATTCGGCACACTCTTATATCTACTTCACACCCATAATGAATAATAAATACATTTCATTAAAAAAGTTAGTGGTAGAATTCATTCCTCGAATACATTCAAATAATTTATTAGATTCCAAGGACATGTTCTGGACAGTAATAAATTCGGGAATAAAAATTATATATGATGTGCATTGCCTTTTCGTTTTTTAATCACAACCCGCTGGGTAAATACTTTCCAGTAACAATAGTTACAAATTGGTAATAATTCTGTGGCAATAACAAAAAAGTGCTTAAGTCATATTTTACTGTTTTGCAGGAGAGCACTTTTAAGCCCTCAAGTCGATTTTCAGAAATTTATTTCATTTACAGTTAAATTTGGAAATTCTTCCTTAACCTTTATTTTTTTAAGCAAACATCTTTCTTCACATAAATAAATAATACATCCAAGTTAAATTATACCAAAGTATACCGTAAATGAACTAGTAAATGCGCTGCTATTGCGATGTCGCAAAATGCCATAGTGTATACTCAGCATAACACCCCAATTATTTTTATCAAATGAACAATATACGCTTAATCCTGTTTTTATGCAGTAGATGCGTTCCAAGCAGTTCGGCATAAAAAGACTACTTGCATACAAAAACGAGTACATGCTCCTCTTACGTGGAAAACTCTGTAACTATGGGTGGTATAAATATTAAGGAATCGGAAGCGTTTGATGTTCTTGGCATGAAAATTCAGTGTGATGTTCGTTGGACTGAACACATTTTTCAGGTCTCAAAAGAAGCATTCAAGTGCCTAGGACTTTTAAAACGGTGCAAGCAATACTTCACTACATCTGATCTTCTTACTATTTATACCACTTATATCCGACCGAAAATGGAATACAACTCTCATGTATGGGCCGGCGCTTCAAAGTCTATTTTGGGGTTGCTCGACCACGTACAGGAGAGTACGAAGAAGCTCATTGGTAACAGTAGGGTATCCAACTCTATTGACTCATTGGAGCATCGACTCAATGTGGGGTGCATTTCCTTGTTCTATCGTTACTACAATGGGATGTGTTCTAGTGAAATTAGGGAACTTGTTCCTGAAACCCCAACATTTTTACGCACACCACGAGCTTCATTCAGGGCACATCCTTTTGTGGTCGATTGGCCAATAAATCGCACTACGCATTACAGAGAGAATTCCTTTTTTAGCCGTATTATTCGTATGTGGAATAAACTACCTGCGGAAGTGTTTCCTGTCACTTTCAACGTGGGAAAGTTTAAATCTGTGGACATTCGACACTACTCTTCTATCTACTACTACTCTATCCTCCTCTCCATAACTTATTTTCCTAGCACAATGCATTGCATGAGTAGGGCTTATCCCGAGTGCTGGTCCTGCCTAAAAAAAACAACTCGATAATAGAATGCCCAAGTAATGAATGAATAATCTTAATATATATAAAAATCAAAAACACGTTTATTTGTTAGGGGTGAACTCTTCAATGCCCCAACAGATTTTCGCCTTCCACCCCACAAAATATTTGTAAAAGACCGGCGCGTGTTTTTATATATATTCTACCCCCCTTTCAGAAATAGTGATTCGTCCGACAGATGTCGCAATTATTAGTTTTTTTTTTGTGTTTTTGCACCGTAACTCAAGAACTACTGCACCGATTGAGACCAAACTTTATATACATGATCTATGGGGCGTGAGGAGTGTTTCTGTGTAGTTTGAAGTTCATCCCACAGATGGCGCCATATTTAGTTTTTTTTGTGATTTTGCACTGTAACTCAAGAAATACTGCACCGATTTAGACCAAGCTTTATATACATGCTCTATGGGGGGACCGGGATCAGCTAGTATTATATATGCATACATACATACAAAGTGCGCCTTTTTCTATTACCCGAATTATATTTAAATATTTGTTTTACATATTTTTGCAGATGAAAATAAATTTTACCACAACAAATTAACAACACACGCATTACACCCACACACAAGTTGGCTTTTCTTTTTTTCTAAAAATTTTTTCTGTTCGTTTTTGCTGAGCTTTTTCTAAGAGAAGTAACATTTAAACATTTTGGGAATGAATGAGTTCGGCTAGAGTCGAAAATGTATGTACATATGTATGTATGTAGAGGTGAACCAGTGAACCATAAAAAATATATAGAGATTTTGATAGCCCGTCTCCAACCCGGCGTCAAAAAATACACTCAATCCTTTTTTATGCACTTTTCGAAATCGAATTTTAAATTTCATGAAATTGACATTACCCAACTACATTTTTATAAAAAAAATTGTTTTATATTTGCTTGAATTGTATTTGGGGAGCTTTTTATGAATTTAAGTGTGTTTTCGCATGCATAAGTTATGTTTTAGACACAGCAGTTTTTCTTGAAGCAAGTCTGAGTTTATGGGATAGAGAAGAGAGAAGAAAAGTACAGTCTTGCTTGATATATACGGATAACCGTATAGTCTTGCGGTTCCTTTGTGGAATTGCATAGGTTGTGTATAGTCAGTCAAAAAATTTTTTTTAAATACTGTTAGTAACGTCATGGGCATATGGTCTAGTTACTCTGCCCATTTGTGTGCAGCAACATTTTACAAATTTATTTTGTCAAGTGTTTATGAAATAAATAAGGTAAAAATAAGAGAGTTTTCAAAAAAATTCTGAAGTTAGATCCTAAGAAATAAAAAAATTATAATTTGGAATCAGTGAAATAAAAGCTGTAGTGCGATTCAGTAACTTTTAACGATCCGATAATCGTAATTTTTGTCTTTACATTTTGTCGCTTGCAATAACGATTGTGTGATTCTGTAACTTATTTTAACGATAGTAAGCAGCTGATATTTTCTGTTGATTTTTGTCGATAAAATTAACATCACATAAATTATTGTCGCTTAAATAACGAGACAGCTAACATTAACCTACAGCTAATATCGTTAAAAATGTTACTTAATAGCAAATTCGATAAATGTTCGTTATAATTATTTTAGTACTGCGATTATTGTTAAAATTTAGCTGAATTTAGCAGCTTTGTGCCAAAAATTGTAAAAAAAAACTTATACAAACTTAAAATTTTTCCAAATTTTAGCAATTTTGAGGCGGATTTTTTTCGGGTTAGTTTGTTTTGCACTTTTGTTATCCTAGGCTACAAATATAATTATGCCGAAGACAAAACCAAATTTAAATGGGTTGCTCGGAATAATCAAGTTTTAGATAAAATATAAATGAGGCTAAGCCATATTTGGGTTTTGCTAGTTTCTATAGGTAAGTACTTCGAGAAATCCCACACGATAACATCAAAAATGTTTCACAGTGTAACCAATGTTTTAATAACATTTCTTTCGAGAGGTTAAAGAGTTAAATTAGGAAATTTCTGACATGCCAGATAATAATTTTTATTGAACAGAATCCAAATACACATATTTTAAGATTTTTAGTGCCTAATAAAGTGGGTTTGTTAGAAGTCGAGAAAACCGAAACATTTTTTGTTGTACAGAGCCTAGTAATTAAAAATTCCCACTCAAATTATTTTATCATCCTTTACTTTACCATTTTTGTTTAATTGTTTTAATTATAACATAAATAATCACTTCCACCCACCCGTTAGGGTAACAGATCGCCGCAGTAGACTAATTCAAAGTTAATGTAAAATTCAATAATACAGATATGATATTGACCTCAACCGAGCCACATACATTACATACATATCGATGGTCACAAGCAGAAAGGCCCTAACTCGTATTTTCACGAAATTGAGTTTTTCAGTGATTCTAATACATTTCACACAAATACAGTTCGTCACAAAAATTTATTGCAATAGTGACTCGTCTAGAAAATTTTTATGAAAATCACTCAAAAAGATGAGTGCTTTCCATACAAATTTTATACTCAAGCCAACTGTCTGCGTTGTTGAAAAAGGGGAATGTTTTTACCTTCTCCTGTAAAGTTATAATTACTTGAGTTAGGGCCTTTCTACTTGTTGTGACCAACGATATACATATACATTTGTACATACATATATACATATGTGCTCTTAATTATGAAAGTGGTCATATATTTCTTTGGTCGAGATATTTCGTAGATTACATTTGATAAAATCGAAAAATATTTTATAGTACCAATTAATATAAATTTATTTAATGTTTAAATATTTATTGAAGTTTTTTTAAGATTTATTTGATATTTCAAAGCAAAAATGCATATGACTTAGACCACTTTCATAATTAAGGGCACATACATACTTATCTGCATGCCCATACACTTGGTATAAAAAGTCTGCGTACATAAACTTTGCCTATTAAAAAGAAACAAAATAATTATAAAAATATATATATATATATTATTTCAAAAACGAATTTTATTTATTAAATACATATCAGTCTTTAGAAAATAATGTAAAACTTAAGCAAAAGTAATTCACAGTTAACAACAGGATAATAAAAACAAAAAAATTCATTGAAAAACGTACGAAAAAGTCTGCGTACGCCTTTCAAAATACGTTTTTATATATTTATAAATCGAATTTTTTAAAAGGTTTTAATAGCTGGTTGGATAGCATTTACGTCTCAGAATCTCCATTAATCTTTTTGGTATAGATTGAACTAGTTTTGTAGTTTCTTCGTGTGTTATATTGTTCCATTCCCGCTGCATAACATCTTTAAGCATTGCTTTTGAAGTTATTTGATGTTGTCGGATCTTTTTCTCCAGTAAACCCCAAAGATGCTCAATAGGATTGAGATCTGGTGATTGAGGAGGCGTTCGCAATTGCTTAGGAACATTGTACAGAAGCCATAGTTTCACTATATCAGCGGTATACTTAGGGTCATTATCTTGCTGAAAGATAAATTGACCCTGAAGGCCCAATTTTATTGCACTTTGCTGTAAATTGCTTCTTAAGATGTCCAAATAGCCCCTTTTATCCATAGTTGTTTCAATGAATTGCAGCTGGCCAACACCTTTTGCTGCCATGCACCCCCAAACCATGACACCACCACCACCATGCGTCACTGTACTAGATAAGTGTTCTTTATTAAGAGCAGTGCCATCTTTTCTCCACACTATTTGCCTTCCCTTTATACCAAAAAGGCAAAATTTGCTCTCATCTGAAAAATTTACCTTTTCCCAGAAGTCTAGAGGCTTGTTTATATGCTCTTTAGCAAAGGCTGTTCTCTTTAGTCGGCTGAAATGTGAAATATATGGCTTTCTTGGTGCTATACGGCCATGGTAATCATTTTTTTTTAGCAATTTTCGAACACTATCACTACTAATAACTTTTCCAAAATTAATTTCAACATCGTTTGCTACTTTTGAGGCTGTTACCTTGGGATTATTTTTAACAGATTGAATCATAAACCTCTTTTCTCGTTCAGTAAGTTTGGATGGACGACCAGATCGCGGCTTAGATATGAATAGTTTAGTTTCTTTGTAATTATTTATCACCCTTTGAATAGAAGAATGACATCTTTCCACAGTCTCACCGATCTTTCTAAAACTTTCTCCTTTTTTCCATAAGTTGACGATAATTTCGCGCTCTGCGGGACTTATCTCTTTTTCTTTGCGATCCATAACAACTATGCATTTAAAATGTTTGTTAAATACACCAAATATACGTAAGAACACGAATTTAAACAAAAACTATATGCAACGAATAATTACAACTTAAATAATCCCGTTAGATTATTTATGTACGCAGACTTTTTCTTAGCTAGAGATGGAACTTTTCCCAATTTAAGATCGATAAAATGAATGTTACCGAGCATTGTGAGAGTTGCCATAAATAAATTAGTAAGGAGTTAGTCTGTTAAAAAAACCCTAATTTAGATTAGGTGTTTTAGTATTTAACAATAATTTGGAAAATAAAACTATTTCTAAGTATATGTACGCAGACTTTTTATGCCTAGTGTATGTAAAAAGCAATATTTTTTTTAAACTAGTGGAACAATGAAATACGACGATGGACAACAGATGCACGAAATAAGTAATTATGTAGTATGTGTAATGAGACTTTTTCAAAATGTAATTAGAACTGTACCTATAATTTTATTATCAGGTGCTATCATCAAATTAGAAATGTATATCTTTTACAGAAACTACTGCCAGCTGCAGTCAACTTCAGAATTGCAACCACTAGTTTTTATAATTCTACTTAGAGAACAACAACAAAGAACTTACGCACACCCATATAAAATTATTGGAAATGTAACATGCATGTGTATACACAAACAACAAAAATTCACTTGCTAATTTGACTTTTTTGTGATGGCATTTTGCCTATACATTTTTCTGCACTTGCTTTTTTGATTTTCTTTTTGTATGCCTTTTTCATTTTCTATGTTAAATTTTGTTATTTCTTTCAAGCAGACATTAACCTTTTGGTAAATTCACGAATTTTAATTATTTTTATTAAATATTTATCTTATTAAATAATTGAAGAAAACACCCACCATAAATTTGCAACTAATTTTTTTATTTTATGCTAAATGACAGTGATGTCACCGCAGCGATTTTGTTATATGAAATCTTGCAACTTTTTTGTGTAGGCCAGTGTTGTAGCTACAAGCGATTATTTTTAGTTTTGCCTTGCATATATAAAGCATGACATATTAACCAAGGAGTCTACCCTGTTTCGAAGCGAAAGAATATGATTTGGAATTTGTATGTTATTAGCATTATAATTCGGAATTATTTGCTTTCGTTTCGATTTAAGGTTAGGATCCACTATCATGCACAATTGTACGTCTTTTCAAAAAATACTACCGTTGCAGGATGGAGTTAATGGAAATTTTCCAAAGACAAGGTCAAGGTAGCATTATTTCAAAATTCGTGCGGTTGTGTAGGATAGCGAGTCCTAGCCTCTACAGAGTGAACATGCAGGCACATATTAGCGAGACATTTAATAAATTTTCACGAGTTGAACAGAATACAACTTTAGCAAAATTATTTCATAAATATTTCATGTAAACTTTTTTTATATGGATTATGTCAACATTTCGCGTGAAATTTTGAACAGAGTACCAAAGAAAAGAATTTGTATGCGTCACTTTTCAGATGAGCTTACCTTATTTTTACGACGAGGTATACATATATGTGACCTTCTCCGAGAAAAGGGAGCTAGTGTGTGAAAATGACGTTTTGAGCAAAACGCATTTAAAAAATAAAATTTTAATGTTTTTCTCATTTTTATCGATTTTGACATACACCCGTTTTTGACACACTAGATCCCTTTTTTCGGAGAAAGTCACATATGTGTAGGTAAATACTTTAAAAATTGTCCCAGAAGGTTTTTCTGAAGAACATGTTGTAAATGTATGCGTTTTCAAACTAGATTTTTCCCATGATAATTGTCAGCGATGCCAACTATTTTTAACCCAAACGCGCTATACCCCTTCTCAAAACGCGCTAGAACGCGCTAAGTTACAGCATTATCAATAATTTGTAGTCAAAACGCGCTATTTTCATACGCGCTGAATTTAATTTTAATGAAAGTTGATGTATGTATTAGTAAATACAATAAATTTTTTAGTAACCTATATTATATCCTAAATAATTAAAATCATTTAATACAGAATCGGATTCGCCTTCCAAATTATCGAAATCCTTAGTTTTTATTTTAATTTTATTTGTCAAACTTTGTAACAACTTATATAGATTGTCGAATAGTGTTGTGATTCAAATGCCTAATAAGTTATATAAATTTTTTGGGTCACGAGTACGAGTACATATTTTTAACTGTGAAATTTCAAAATATTTGCCATTTACAATATTAAAATGCGTTTTTAATTCTAACCACAGTTAAAGGAATTTTATTTGCAACATCTGAATCGTTAACGAATTTAAACAAAAAGATGAATTTTGGATATTAGACAAATGTTAAATTTATACAAAAAAGTAAAACGATATTGAACTGAAATTATATTTTTGACTTTAATCAAAACGCGCTGATTTAGTGCTTTTTTTATTAAACGCGCTAAGACGAAAAAAGCGCGTTTAGCATAGTTAAAACGCGCTAAAACTAGCGCGAAAGGCACTAAATTGGCATCACTGATAATTGTAGCTCTGCATTATCATGAACTGCTCTACCATACATTTTATTTGACGCCGTTGTTAATTTGTGCGACATTGTGTTAGAACATTAAAAGGAAAACACGTGTGGTCAGCTGTTAGGTATACCGCGTACAATAAACAAATATCGTAAAGTGAAAATCGCCTATAAGATATTTATTTTATTTAGCAATAATTAATATATTTTGAAATGCGCCATAATACTCCACCAAGGCCAGCAGATATCGAAGATGATTTTGAAGAAGTTTATGCTGAAAATGACGGACCACCTTCCGAAGAGGATGACGATTTGGAAATGGAGGAAATAACCCTTGAAGAGCTGCAGTACCGTTTTGGATCCGGCCATGACTATGATGATTCAGATGAGGAAAACGGCGAATTACATAAGTCTCCTGTGCAAGATGATTCCATCCTAACATTTCAACAGCACTCTGCCCCTGTATTTGCCTGTTCCTTGCATCCACACTATGGTATTTGCGCTTCGGGTGGCGAAGATGACAGAGTTTTTGTATGGAAGCGTAGCAATGGCGAAGTCATACAAGAAATTACTGATCACAAAGATACTGTTACTGAAGCACATTTCAATCACGATGGAACATATTTAGCTACGGCTGATATGGCTGGTGAGATTTTACTGCATAAAATACAAGAGACAAGTGGGAATGATAATGCTGAGAAAGGAGAAAACGTTACACTGCGCAAAGTCTGGGAATATTCAATGGGTGATATGTCGTGGATGCGTTGGCATAAAGCCGCAAATGTTTTAATTGCTGGGAGTGAGGATGGTGAAATATATGTTTTTCGACTACCGGCAGGCGATTGCAAAATACTACCTGGCCAGGGTGTGCGATGTGAGTCTGGAGAAATTACCAATGATGGCAAAAAGTTATTCGCCTCGTACAACAATGGTACCGTTAAGTTGTGGGACATAAAATCTGCTGCTGTTTTAATGGAAATAAACGAAGAACATCCAATGGTTCACCAAGAAGGATCGTCGATAGTAGCTTGTGATAAAGAGTCTCCTCTCTTCATGTCTGGTGATGAAAACGGTATGTAAAATTATATGTATGTATGTATATGTATTTGTTGGTATGTGAAATAATTATATTTGTTTTATTCTCTAACTACATATTACTATACATGGGTATTTCCACAGTCACGTTTCGGAATTGCCACGCTACGTCACCAAGCAATTAAGCTTGTTCAATTTGTTAATATCTTTTACTAAATGTAGAGGTAACTATGTACCTACTAAACCAATATCCAAAAAAGAATATAAAACAGTTTTTCTTAAAAAAAAACGAGATATTTCACGAAGTAACGTAACTAGACTTGGATCCAACTCGTTCAGTAGCTCGTTTTTGACAAAAAAGCCAAGGATCAAACCCATATAATTTAAATGGGTTTGATCATTGATTTGTGCGAAAAAGAAGCTACTGAATTAGTTCGATCCAAGTGTAAACGTAACGTGACGCAAAGTGGATTTTTCTGTGGAAATTCCCATATATAATATATTTATATAATTATGTTGTCATCGTAATTAAAAAACCATGCAACAAACAAAAAGTGTAAGATACTTATATGTATGCTCTTGTTTATTATTCATTATTATTTCAAGTAAAACTAAAAATTATGCAGGTACAAATTTTTCTAAACAGAATTCGAAAAAAAAAATGTTCAAAATTGAAAACGCAAACTGTATCTGATTATTACATATTTTACAGAAATTTATTATAATTGCTTAAACTGAACTACCAAATTTTTATAATACGCATTCTTTCCCCTTTTTAGGAAAAATAGTATTTAGCACACCTAATGGTCCGGTTGGTATGGTTGAGGCAAACGGTGCCATCGAATGTTTAGCATTTCCTCCATCAGGAAATGTTAGGATGGCAGCAAGTGGTACCTTACAGGGGCAAATCGCTATATGGGATCATTCTAAATTAAGCCTACGCACCGAATGTGACCATGCAAATGATGGAATTACAAAGTAAGCAACCTAAAACAAAACGCGCCTAACATGTAAAATTAATTTCAAAACATTTTCATTTAGAATTCAGTGGATTAGCGATTTTACAATCTTAGTTTCAACAATACAAGGCAATATTATAGCTTACGATGCGCGCACTGGTCAACGTAAATTTACTTTATCTGGGCATTTGGCTGAAGTATATTCGTTTTGTTACGACCCCAAAGAAAGGTTACTTCTAACAGTGTCTGAGGATGATACATCAAAAATATTCAAAGTTCCCGAACTGGGTGATTAAAAAAACAAAAAATGCAATTAGTCTGGCACCCATTTTTAAAAAACGTAAAAGCCAAGGCAGATTCATTTCCAGGTAGTATCAGGATTACAAAAACAATGAAAAAATACAACAATGAAAAAAACAACATGGGTTGTAGTTCATCAAAAACTTCAAAAATAGAATTTGTTTAACATAACAATAATAAAAATTATTCACATAACTTTGAAAATATTTCTCCGCGGCAGCTACCACTAACAACATTTGCAACGTTTAGCACTTCTCACAATTTTTTAATAGTTTTTTCATATTTATAAATTTGTTTTCACAGAATTTTTTTTAATAAAATATTTTTCATATTGAATTTTTTTAACATTTTCTTTTAATTTCTCTTTCGTAAAAAATTTTTGAAGTTTCCGATGAACTTTAATTTGAAAAAAAAAATAGCTCAGCTGAATTTCCGCTACTACCTTGTGAATGTGCCTTGGTAAAAGCAAGATCCTTTCGATAATTTATTTAAGAAAACGAGAACAAATATTTGTACATATCTTGTTGTTTCCATTCACACTTATCGGGAATAAAACTTCACGTGATATGTGCTACCTTTCCCTAAAATTGTGATCGCCAATATTTACATTGTTGTTGTTTCATTGTACTATTTTCTTATTTTTTTCATTTTTTCTTCATGGGAAATATTTCACGTCGACAAAATGTTCGCCTTTTATTCCCGATAGGGGTGAATATAGAATGTAATGTGTGGTGTTTGTTCACAATGCAAGTAAGCGACTTTTCTTAGAAAATTTTATATAAGAATCACTCAAAAAGTTAAGTGTTTTTCATATACATATTTGTTCTAGACACGTGGCTTGGTTGCATTGTGAAAACTACATGTAAATTTCAAAACTATAATTGTGTTTATTTCTTTTTTTTTTTAAACAGGCACTAAAACTAAGTTAGTCAATGTTGCTTTATTTAAATTTAAGCTTTTAGGTTTTCTATTTCCATTATATTTTAATATTTCATTAGTCAACTACATACATGTTTAAATAATTAAATTATTGTTTGATTTTAACACCCCACTGAAAGAGTTTGTAAGTATTAAAGTTTCTTTGGAGTGGTGGACCGATTTTCTTATATGTATCTGATTGTTTTTAGTTTAGTTTAGTTTGATATTTATGTTACTCTACTAATAACAATTAGTAAAGATTTATTTGGCCTCGAAAAAATTCATACCGCCATCACAAATTCCGGTGTTAACACCAATTGTTAAAAATATTTAATTAAAAATATAAAATTAAAATTTAATTTAAATGTTGATTGATGAGTAATAAAATTGATTGAAGATAATTAAAAAGAGTTGAAATAGAAACATTTGTCTTCTCAATGAACTCAGCCAAGCAAAATAATTCCTCCAATGGTTCATTGGAAATAAAATCTTTAAGATTCCTGTATCTCAGTATAGATGGAAAGGAAGATCTTTGCGGGGATAGATTAGAACAATTAAAAATTATATGAGAAGCATCTTCTATAGCTTTACAAGTGTCACATAGATTAGATTGACCAATACCAATCTTAAAGAGAGTAGCCGGAAATAATTCTGTTGATAGTCCTTACGTGACATGATTTACGTTTGCCAACACATGTTGTAATTTTGTTAAACTATGAATTATTTGAAATATATGGGAATATTGAGGTATATAAAATACCCTTTTCCCTTCTTTGAAAGTCATATTCTAATTGCCAATCATTAACAAGTATTGTCTCAATTCACGCTATTGCATCGTGAAAAGACCATTTAACATTAATAACATTATCTGAATTATGAGCCATTCTAGCAGCGAAATCAGCTTTCTCATTTCCATTTATGTTTGCATGACCAGGAATATAGTGAAACTCAACTGAAGATATATTAGAATTTTCAATCTTTTCGATGATATTGTTAATAATATAGTTAGGACTCCTATTTTTCTGCATGGCGTAAAGACCCGATTTCGAATCTGTAAGAATTGCCACTTTATTGAAATTATAAAGAATAGCAAAATCAATTGCCTTCTCCATAGCCCATAACTCAGCAGAGATCGAAGATAATTTCTTATTAGTCACAAAAAGGTTTGCATTATTAGATATTTGGTGATAAAAAGCAAAGCCAGTAGAAGCATTAACTACTGAGCCACATCCGTATATAAAATTTCAAAGTCTCTTTCATTTAAGAAATTAATTTTTTCAGCAGATAACACAGCCATTATATCAATATTAGCGTCTTTTTTAGATGAATAACTTCCTTTGAAAAAATCCAAAATAAATTTTATTTTATTTGATTTAAAAATTTTTGAACATTTGCCCATATCCATAAAAATGTCATAAAAACGTCTGAAAATTTTATTTATGCTAGTGTTTATAATTAACTCAGGTTTTAGGAGTTCAATAATAGGAAGTCTGTAAGTAAAAGCTTTAGCAATTTCCCACGCTGATGCTATTTGAAAACGGAATTTAGGTGGAAGTTCTGCAGCCAAATGATAAACGACAATATTTGGAGTTGATCTTATTAACCCAAGGCTTTTTCTTAGAACATCATTGATATAAACCTGCATTTTATGTAATGACTTCTTTGACATCTCAGCCAATGATGAAACTGCATACTCAATCTTAGGACGAGCAAAGGTTCTGTAAATCTGGAGTGATCGAACAGGATCCAGACCAGAATGTCTATTATTTATTATATTTAGAAAGCTGCATGTTTTCTTAACGGAATTGATTGTATATTCAGCATGTTGTGTTGGTGAATTATTATGTGTTATAATTCTACCCAGGTATTTAATGGAATCCACTTGTGGAATCATAGTGTTATCAATAACTATATTCAATTGTCTTGGTCTACGATTGAAATGAATGACGTTACATTTTGATGGATTAAAATATAATTGGCGTTCTTGACATATACTATTCAGCTCCCTTAATTTATTTAAAAGTAATAAATTAGCTATGTGAAAATCACTATCAGCACATACAATGAAAAAATCATCTGTAAATTGGAAAAGTGTTGTATTCTCAGAGTTTATAATATGAAAAGCTGCCGTAAATATATTGAAAAGTACTGGAGAGAGAGAACTACCTTGAGCCAAACCCATTTTAGTTATTACTTCTTGCCCATTCAACTTCATTATTCTGTTTTTTAAAAAAGAAAATATCCAGCTTATGATGTGCTTATTGAAATTAAAATCTTCCATCACCTTGCATAAGATTACCAGATTGGTTTTATCATAAGCCTTTTCAATATCTAGACAAGCAGCAACAACTTGTAGACCTTTTTTTTGTTAGTGTAAATAGTGTTGATCATATCATTGATACATTGAGCGGTTGATCTATGACCTCTAAATGCATAAGATCTATCAGGATGGATATTACACATGGTACAGTGATCCTCAACTTTACATTTAATCAAGAATTCCAAAGACTTCAATAATGTTGACACAAGGCAAATTGGTCTATAATTTCCAATATTCATAGGATCACGATTGGGTTTCAAAATTGGGCATACTTTAATGAATCGCCAACTATGAGGAATTACTCCTCTACACCAATGGTCACACATCCAACAGAAAATTGATCTCAGAGTATCTATAGGTAAGGCTTTTAAAGTTCCATAAGTAATTTTATCCACACCAGCTGAAGAGTCCGATTTTCTAGAACTGATATTGGTATTGTTTGAAATCATCCAAAGAAAAAACCGGTGTTGTTGACGAAAATAGGTCTAATTGTAATGTTATTGAAGATGATAATTGATTGTCCGTAGAACCATTTAAAAATGTAACCGTATCAGCATCATCCCATGAATTCCTTCAAACTTTTGGGCGATTAAACTTCTTAAGGTGAGCAAGTCTCATCCAGAACTCTCTGTATGATTTCGGGGATGTTAGTTCATCAAGAAGATTATTAAATGAGGTTTTTTTTAAGTTCATAAATTTTCGATTTCAGTTCATCTTCATATTTTTAATATAAGTCATACTTTATTGCATTACTATATCTGTAATACTTCCTTCTAGCAGCATTTCTAAGTCTGAATAATTTTTCTAAATCAGCATTCCACCCTCTTTTAGGTTTATATCTATTATTTTCCGTTAATAATAATGTATGCTTTTTATGTAATCTGTCAATATCTTTTTCAAATGTATTAATATTTTCAGATGCAGATAGTTTTTTAATATCTTCAATAAATCGTTTTTTAAGGAAAATAGACTTATTATGACTCAAATTTCTATCAGTTTGAAATGTAATAATAATAGGATGATGATTGCTTCCAGTTATTTTAGAATCCAATACTTGCCATAAATTCTCTGAAGGTGAACCACTCACGAATGTTACATCCAATACCGAAGGTAAAGAATGAGCAGTGGAATAAGTTGGATTACCATCATTCAAACATGAAAAAACTGACGCCTTAGCCGTTTCTTCCAAAAATGTACCTCTTAAATCCATCATTCTTGAATCCCATAAAGGAGATTTTGCATTAAAATCGCCACAAATCAGAGTTGTACCATTCAACTGAGCTGTTATTGAAAAAATTCTCTTGATCTCCACTTCAAAATTATTTTGAGACATATCAGGGGGAGAGTAATTGCAAATAAAATTTATGGTTCTACCATTTTTACATATAGAAATTTCCAATGTGTCATGATCTGTTCCAATATCAACCAATGAAAATTTAAAAGTTTTAAGGATATAGAAACCAACACCCCCAAAACCATCACTTCTATTCTTAGACATAAAATTATAATCCTTGAGACTACTACAATAATTATCGGTCAACCAAGTTTCTGTTAAAATTGCCAAATCTATTTTATTTTTAACAAGAAAAATTTCCAAAAGTTCTTTATTTCCAAATTTTTTAAGACTTTGTATGTTAAATTGTAGAATCTTCATTTTGATGATTTGTATTTAATTATGGAAGTGATTCTATTGACATAGATCTGTCAATAGCATCTGCATCCAAATAGTTCATGCTCTTGTTAATATTTGCTCGTAATGAATAAATAAAATTAGATATTGAATCCTTATTAACACCAGTATTATTTAAATTAGTTAAAAATTCAGTAGTATCATTTGAAGTTTTCGCAGATACATCCATAGCTATAGTTCTGCTGTTTTGTGTATCTTGAGTAACGTTTAAAACGTTTTCATTTGACGCAATATTTTTTTTATAAGCCAATTTATTATAGTTGAATTTAATAGAATTCTCCGCTATATATTTACTATGATCATTCATAGTTTTTCTTGCATTTTCTCCCTCTCTAATACGATTATTGTTCTTTTTTACTGCTTTAGCAAACAGACATTATATCATGCACCGAATTGGCTGCTGTTTGATGATTATTAATGGTTTTGCCGCTTGAGGAATTTTTAAGATGCGGAAAGTCAGATTCGTTATTATCCAGAGCCGCAAAACGATTTGAGAAGACTCCCCTGAATCTAATGCTAGCTTCTTTATGAGATAGATTTTCAATTACCATTAATTTTTTAATTGCAAAAGCCTTAGCTCGAGCTGGGCAGTTCTTATCCGTGGGATTATGATCTCCCTTACAATTAGTACAAGAAATAATAACACACTTAACATTGCTATCATGTGGGTTATAGCAAGAGTGACATAATTCGAAATTCTGTTTACAATGCTGGGCGAAATGGTTAAATCTATAACATCTATAACATTGAGCAAAAGATACAAAATGTTTTACTGGAAGCTTTAAATAACCAAAAGTTATTTCCTTAGGGATTTCATTACCTTTAAAAATTATTTTCATATTTTTTGAATCAATAACCTTTTCTTCACCCTTATCATCCTTAATTCTACGGGTTACTCTAAAACATCGTAAAATTTCAATAGGTGATGAGTCACCTTCATGGAATTCCTCCATAGAAATATCACTAGAAACATCAAAAACAATCGCTATTTTTGAAACGAAATGTTCAAAAATTGACTTGGACATTTACAAAATTTGTTGAATTAAAACGCTGGCAAAATAAGTTTTTCGAAAATTGCACTACGGTAACATTGATTTAGTAAAATCGTAGGGGTATTTTAAATCCGTTGTGATGAAAGATATACAATTTTTTATTAAGAACGAATTTTACAGATTGAAACTAGATATTGTCTAAAAGTTATTGCATTAAAATAAAATTAACAATTGCCCGTGCTTGATGGTTTTTATGACGAATGAATATTTTGTTGCATATCAGCAACATGGCGCCACAAAGGGATAATCTTGAGAGCTTTTTATTTAAATTAAACAAATTTTACACCGTTGAAAAAATATAAGGAAAGTTTCGATTTAAAAACAAATGTGAGGGTTTTAGGTTATTTTTAGGGTTCCGTACACCAAAGGTGAAAAGGAACCCAATTGTTTTCGCTACACTGTCCGTATATCTGTCTGTCACATTCTATTTTCTCGAGTAAAACTTTGCCCGCTACAACAACAAATATACATATGATAATTAAAATCTAAAGGGAACGGCAGCTTTTTTTTCAAATAAGCTACCGAATACAAACTTACGGTAGGGCACTTTTTTGCACCAATGTAAAGGTGCTGTAGATTTTATTTAATTTTTTGTTTGCGTTCGTTATACAGAGCGCAGATTTATCAAAATATTCGCTATATAAAGTGGTAAATGTTAAAAATATGTTGCTAGAAAGAATTTGTATTATATTTCTTTTTATCTATTTGTTATATCCACACTCAAAATATTCCATGCTTAAATATACGAAATATTATTTCGTAATTTCATTTTTGTGCAATAAACGAAAATTTTGTACATTTTACGAAAATATTTGTGGCTTGTGCAGGAAAACAGATTTTGTAATTTTACGAATTTCTTTAAGTTACAAAAATTATTTCGTACAATTATTTTCGTATATAGTACCATTTGCATATTTCCTTTTTATATATATTTAAGCTTTTATGTTAGTTACATTCTTTGCAATAAAAAATATATGCATTCGTGTAATTACGTCCGTTTGAAGTTCTTTAAAAAATTCGTCATTTTTGATCGCAGAGGTGTCAATATTTGCGTTAACATGTACACAGAGAAAACAATGCCTACTAAATACCCCATAAAATAGAACAAAATTAATAAGAAATCTCTATGGTTTTTTTTTCACTAAGCAAATCTTATAAATTTCATAGAGAAAACCTTTTTGAAAAAATCAATTAGAAATCTTGTAGTTTTTATGAGGTTATCTTATTGATTTTTTCAATAAAAAATAAAAAAATTGCGTCTTTATTCTCTGTACTTATTTTCATTTAAATTCTATACCATATACATATGTATGTAGTATATTGTAGATGTTATTTATTTATACATACATACATACACATTATGTTATATTCTTAACTAACTTACTCACCAAGCATTGAACCAGCAAACTTCTACCTGTATAACCATTGAAATTATTGTGCAAACATTCTTATACAAAAATGAAAAAGATCACGAAAAAAATTGTCTCTATGTCTATTTATAGATATGAAATAACAAGACACCTCATAAAAGCAAGAAGATTTCCTTATTAAAAAAATCAATAAGATGCTTTACACATAATCATATAGGAACCTACTAAAATCAAGAAGAAACCCTTATTGAAAAAGTCAATAGGATGGCCTAATAAAATCAAGAAGAAAACCTTTTTAAAAAAATCAATAAGTCAACCTAATAAAATCAATAAGAAATTCCTATAGTTTACAATTTATAAGAAAACCTAATAGAATCAAGAAGTTTTTCTCTATGGGCACTGCTACACGTTCAATATATATTGTGATATTTGGATCGCGATCCATTCTCATGGATTGATGGATCACGAGCGTATGCTGCACGTTCAATATTTATCGCGTCAGTATTTACGTTATTTTTGTGCTGTGCGGATCGTTTATTAATAATAAATTTATTAATAAGCTTAAAGGCTGGAACAGAATAGTAGCTGTAGTACAACGTAACGAGTAGCGCTGCAAGCTGTCAATCGCTTCCGATTTTGCAACTTCTCGCGAATTTTTGCAAAGTTTGCGACATTAGTAACTTTTGCATGTTTTCAGCTTCCTGAGAGTTTCGCCAATTTTTAAACAATATTAAACTTCGTTATTATCCCGCTGTTAGTAAGTTCTTGCAAATTTTCTAATTTTCGCGATTTTTTTGCATTCCTTAGAGTTTTTGAGATTTTAAGTCACTATTATGACTTATTTAAAATTTTGCAACTTTTCGCAATTTTTTGCAAACTTCGCGATAAAAGCGATTTTTTTCATATTTTCTGAGTTCTAACATTTTTGTCGACTTTTAAGCGATATTAGACTTTGTTATCATCCCGCTGCTAGCTACTTTTTAGGAATTTTCGTCTTTTTCACGATTTTTACCGAATTTTTTTGCATTTCTTACAGTTTTACCGATTTGTAATCAATATTATATCTTGTTTAAAATTTTGCAACTTTTCGCGATTTATCGATTTTTTCGCGATAGTCGTAATTTTCCCAATTTTTTTTTCTATCTTATATTTTTAGGGACTTTAATCTATATTGTGCTTTGCAATCGTTAAAATTCTAGCAAGTTTTTTTTTGCAAATTTTCATAATTTTCGCGACTTTACCGGAATGTTTGCTTGCCTTACAGTTTTACCGAGTTTTTATAAATTTCAGTGTTTCTTTCCAATATTGTGATTTTTGCGAATTTTCGAAATTTCGTTGCTTAAGAAAACGCATCTTAACAAGAATGTATTTTCTGGTGTTAGTTAAAAATAAATAAATTTAAAATAAAGTTTAAAAATAATTTTTTCGGTCGTTAATTCCGATTCCACCGGCAGAACCCACTCGCTTTCACTATCTTCTGCCATTACCCTTTATTAAAACAAACTTTACACAAATGTAATAAACTTTTTTACTTTTTCTTTGTTAAATTTTTTTCACCTCGTCTTTTATTTTATTTGTTTTATTTTAATTCTTATTAAAGTATCGCGATCCAATATCATGAAAGTGCTACACGTTCAATATTTCTCACGCGATCCGTGATCTGGATTCCATAATTTAGGCCTTTCTGTGATATGGATCGCGATCCATCAATACTGCATGCTACACGTTCAATATATATCACGATACTGGATCGCGTTCAATATATATTGAACGTGTAGCAGTGCCCTATGGATTGTTTTTTTTTTTGGTGCCAAAAATAACGCAAATTGAGTAAAAAAAGTTGTGAATAATAAGATTTCTTCGTGATTTTATGTGGTTTTCTTCTTGATAAAATTAATAAGATTTACCACATAAAAACAATAAGGAATCTCTATGAAAAAATCCTCGCTTCTTTCTGCTGGGATACCCCTTAGCCTAAAAACGTTTCATAGAGAAAATCTTACTGATTCTATGAGGGAGTTTTTTTTTAATAAAAATGAACCATAATCAATCAAAAACTCGATTTCGAATTTTTGTGCAGCTACGTCCGTTTGCATTTAAGGTGACGATATGTATATATGTATGTACATATGTTTGTACTTTATGTTTAATATAAGAGATTTTTGCGGGAAAACGAATATGTGAGCAATACTCGTAATATCGGAATGAAGCTTATCATGATTAGTTGGGGGAGCTGTTATTTTTAATGCAAATTTTACTTTCTATCATTTTTTTTCTCTCACACATGCCAGTAGCATAAATAAGCTTGTTTGTCACTCTTGATAATTTAATATGTACAAAGTTTTAGTTATTTCTAATTCATACATCTCTTGTGATGTTTACAAGACAACTCGGAAACGCCAAAAATTTGCTATATACATACATATATATAAAATTAGCCATAAGTTTAGAGAAAAAAAAATTAATAATTATAAATAAATAAAATAAATTGAGAAAAAGCTCTGATTTTTATTTAAACTACTAAAACTTTGGCAACAAAATAAAAATTATGTACATACATACTTTAAAATATTGTCAATTATACTCGCAAATAGTGAAATTAATGAATAATAAACGTTTAAAGAACGGAAATATTACTTCAATTTCTTTTAAAGAAAATGAGCAATTTGAATAAACATTACATAAGTATGTACATACATATGTACTCGTTTGTGTGTACTTATGTGCAAAAATCAGCAAAAACTTAATAAATCTAAATTGATTATTAAAGTGAAATAATAAAACTAAATTATCTAATTAAATTGTGCGCGTACAACAAGTGTAAAAATAACAAGCAGAATCTAATACATATTTTATCTATTAAGCCATAAATAGTTATGTATGACATACAATGTATTGTATGTATATGAATATATCATTAGTTAAATAAGGAATATTCAAAAGATACAAAAACTTTAGCAATAAATTAATAATGGAAGTGATACATCATCATGTGCTTGTTAATTTGTTTTGTACCTCTTTAAGTTGTGTATTATTATTTATTTATTGTTTTTTTTTAATATTCTTTTTGCAATTTTAAACTCTTTACTATTATTTAGCGTATTATTTTTTGTGGGTGTGTTTGCTATTTAATTTTATTAAAATTGAATATAATAACAATTCTCACATCGTATACAAATATTTTTATTAGTGAAATACATACATATTTCGGCATTTTCGAGACTTAGCAATTTATTGCTCAATTCGCAAACTATTGTACAACGAACACTGAAAATAATAATCGATAATATATTTGCTCAATTCACAACCTATTATAATTTCAATAAAAACATTGTTTATAAGCAAATGTTTACATAGAAATTCCCAACCTCGTTTTTTGCGAACTACGACTCCTACAGTAGGTTGTGAATTGAGCAAATATGTATATTATCGATTATTATTTTCAGTGTTCGTTGTACGATGTACATATATGTCTATGGACGTTTGTATAAAGTGTTTGTGATCAGTTGTACATACAGTGCGTATCACTTTAATACAGCATTTTTTCTAACCAAAAATGTTTTTATTATCGATGGACCAGATGTATAAAACTTTTATTTCCAATAAACAAGAAAGAAATAAATTCAGTAAAGTGCGACTTTGACTCGCGCACGAAGAGTTCCGTACGTTGGGCTTTGAGCATTTTTTAATGGTGTTTTTTCCGTTTTTTCAGCTGAAATAATTTTTTTTTATTTATTATTTTTCGCTTTTTTCTCGTTTTGGCGATTTTTTAATTTTGGCGATTTTTTTTAATTTTAGCGATTTTTTTCATTTTGGCGATTTTTTTTTATTTTGGCGATTTTTTTCATTTTGGCGATTTTTTTTCATTTTGGCGATTTTTTTCATTTTGGCGATTTTTTCATTTTGGCGATTTTTTTTCATTTTGACGTTTTTTTCATTTTGGCGATTTTTCCGGTTTTTCGCGATTTATTTTCGATTTAGATTTTTTTTTTAATTTGGTGCTTTTTTTTTGTTTTGGCGATTTTTTTTTGGATTTTGGCGATTTATTTTCGGTTTGGCGATTTTATAATTTTGATTTTTTTTTGTTTTACCGTTTTTGAAAATTTCAAGAAGTTTGCTCTTACGGTTTCCAAGATACAGCAAGTTATCAAAATTACATAGTCGAAATTACATTAACTGATGGTACACCCTTTAATTAAAATTTTTTAAATTTTAGTGTTAGTTGTTGTAGTCTGTATAAAAATACACTAACTTTACAAATTTCAAGTGCATATACATACAATTGTATGTATATTACATGGGATTTTAACATTTTTCGTTGCTCGTTTTGGCACACCCTTTAATTTCCAACTCTCATGTATTTGTTGTTGTAGCGGCCAAGGGTCTACACACTGTGTCCAAATTTCAGGTCCGTAGCTCTTACGGTTCTCGAGAAAATACCCTGTGACGGACAGACGGACGGACGGACAGACGGCCAGCGTAGCGAAAACAATAGGGTTCCATTTCACCTTTGGTGTACGGAACCCTAAAAAGAAGCAATGTGGGTCCGATCACAGGGGGGATGTGAAAACATCTACACCTTTTCGAATTGTAATTCAGAAAGCGTCAATTGATTTTCAGAAAGCGTTAATTGTAATTCAGATTAGTCAGTCGTAATTCAGAAAATGTTAATTGTAATTCAGAAAGCGTCAATTGTAATTCAGAAATAAAATAAGTTTTATTCTTATTATTTTTCGTGTAAGGTGCAGAAATAATGGTCAAAGACCAATATTGTTCCTCCCTCCAAATTAAGCCCGCGATTCCTCTGTGAAAATTTTTGTTTAGCTTAAATAAGCTACATAATACCCATAAAAGTAAAATGTTCAAATTTTACGACGAACGGAGGTCTGTCTATCCTGTGCCCACCACCTTCCAGGAAAGACCCTGTTTAATACATAATTGATGAGTATTTAATATATAATACCACACTTACTCGTTCCAAAAGATTTTGATTAATTTTTTTATCAATGAATTCATTTTCTGAATTACAATTAACATTTTCTGAATTACATTTGACGCTTTCTAAATATTAACTAACGCTTTCTTAATTACAATTGACGCTTTCTGAATATGAACTAACACTTTCTGAATTACAGCTGACTAATCTGAATTACAATTTACATTTTCTGAAATTAAATTGACTAATCTGAATAACAATTAACGCTTTCTGAAATTAAATTGACGCTTTCTGAAAATCAATTGACGCTTTCTGAATTACAATTGGAAAAGGTGTAGTAATGAAATTTTTTTTTAATATTGGCTTATGGTAACTAAAATAAGATATATAAATTTTTGACTCTACTGTATGGAAAACTGCATGTATGGTAGTGGAATTAGTAGTTGTGGGGGTTTGTGGAGAATTGCTCATATGCAAGTGGAAAACGTCAAATAAAAATTTTGATAAAGCTTGCGACTGTGGGTTTGCAAAATTTGTATTAAAATCTCCATCCATAATAATTGGCATGAGATGGAGATTGTTACCCAATTGTCGTGCACCAGCTTCAGTGTAAGGCAAAACAGTACGCCATGAAGATATGTTATAATATAATATTATAAATTCTTTATAAAGACTGCTATATATCTTTTAAACAAATATTTGACATTTAAAACGTTCTTTTACTTAAAAGTTTATAATGGGTGTTTTTTATTGAGGTATAGAACTTTAAGTTGGCATCACTTTTTTAACTGGCGGCCATTTTGTCAGCTGTCAAGTGATTAATTTATGATTTAGTTTGGTTTGCCATTTCATCATGAACAGGTTGACAAAAGAACAACGCTTGCAAATCGTGCAAATTTATTTCGAAAATAATGGTTCAGTTCGCGAAGTTTACCGCAAGCTCCGTCCATTTTATGGTCGACATAATCGTCCATCAGAGCAATTAATTCGGTTAACCATGGATCGTTTTCGCACTACGTTTACTCTATGTGATAATACGCATCCGCAGAGACGTCGAACAGTGCGCACCGAAGAAACAATTGCCGCTGTAGAGCAAAGTGTTGAAGAGGACCCGAATGAATCGATTCGCCACCGTGCACAGCAATTGGAGCTTTGTCCATCAACTTTATGGAAGATTTTGAAGATTTTGAATGTGGATGAGTTGTGGTTCCAACAAGACGGTGCTACATGCCACACAGCGCACGTCACAATCGATTTATTGAAGGAAACATTCGATGAGCGCATAATTTCGCGGAATGGACCTGTCAATTGGCCACCAAGATCGTGTGATTTGACACCATTGGATTATTTTCTTTGGGGATATGTGAAGTCGCTCGTCTACGCCAACAAACCAGAAACGTTAGGGGACTTGGAAGCCAACATTCGTGGCGTTATTGCCAACATACGGCCCCATATGCTCGAAAAAGTGGTTGAAAATTGGACCTGTAGAATTGGCTTTATTCGAGCCAGCCGCGGCGGCCACATGCCCGAAATCATATTTAAACATTAATGGCATAAAATTATCCTTCCAATAAAGCCAAATTGATGGACATTAAAACGATTTTCTTGTGTTTTATTTCAATTCGAAGTTCTATACCTCTAAAAAAACACCCGTTATTTATTTTATATTTTCAACTTTTTAACCAAATTATTTATCCCCACTGGCAACACTATTACACTTCACAAGGAATTTATATTAAAATTAATTATTAATTGCTCCTGAAGGTATGCTTTAAAATTCACTCACACCGATTTGATAACATCTTACTCAAAATTTGTGATTGTATTGTGAAAAAGATTTTTACCCCCTAGCGTATGGATGTTTACACATCAAAAATATTTTGCAACACAGCGGGGAAAGCGGTATCGGGTGTCATATCCTAATATAGCACTATGGAATTTGTATTGGAACCCATACCATGAACCCAACCACCCACACAATAATGCTCCAATTCACACTGCCAAGGTTGTAAGCAAGTGAAGTCGTGAGCAAGATGCAGAACTTCTAAGGGCTCAATCAGACGTGACATAGCCATAGCCATAGAAAACAGCCGTTCGAACCAAACTAATGGGCAACACTGTATTTGATTATACGTGAATCGCCATAACGCCATAACTCTCACCATAGAAACCAATTGAACTTTGGTTTGGTTATGACTGTGGCATTATGGCTATGTCACGTCTAATTTAAGCTTATGGCAATGTCACGTCTAATGTAAGCTTTAATTGATCTCCATTTTCTGCGGATCTTAGAAACTTGTTAGAAAATTATACGACGCTGATTAGCAAAGAACAAACAACACAACGGCAAGACTGTTGTAAATACTGATGTTAACCCTCTAACAGGCAAGACCGTCTCAATATGGCCTTCGATTTTTGAGCTCCAGTGGTACATTACAAATGTTTTCGCTTCAAAATAAATAAAACTGTCCTTATACCATATTCTAACAAATCTTTTGTAAGTTGTGACAAATCAAGTGAAAAAATCAACAAATTAGCATCAAAAATTTAATTTGTCGCAAGTATTAAAAAACATATTTAGAATATAACAATCGACTTTAAAATTTTATTGTGAATAGTTAATATATTATATTTGAGTTTTGTTATGTTTTGGAAGTAAAAAATAATATAAATAAAATAATAATAGTGAAGATCGTCTCAAGACGGTCTTGCCGGTTTGCGGTTTGTGTATACAAAAATATCAACCTCTTTTTCATTGTTTTCACCTTTGATATTTATATGAAAACACTATTGTAGGCTTATTTTGGTATAATTTTCATCAGATGGATCTTACTAAACGTACTTATAAGAAAAATATATATAAATTTCTATTAAATGTCTGATAAACAACTTATGGATTCTTTAGAGAGTTCTATAGAAATAGCAGATGAAATATATTATACCGATGACAGTATTGAGGATCCCACTTATGTTTTCGATAATATGGAGACCAAAATATTGCCAGATAATGCAGAACAAACCAGACCTAGCCAAAGCAGAATGCGCTCAAAGTATGGCTGTAGGACGAATTTATAAATGCAAAAAATGTATCACTGATCTTTAGCACAATGGACATACCACCGGCTTATTGAACTTTCGTTGTACGTTAGGTTAGGTTAGCAGGCTGCTGGTAAGGAAGGGCGAAATGTAGAGCCCAGCTCACTTGGGTCCAATACAATGATCCCTTTGTGTTAACTGTTAGGTGAAGAGAAGATAGTGAGAGAGGGTGATAGAGAAGACAGGTGAAGGAAGAGATAGTTAAAAGCTTCATTATTTTACAACTCTGCTTTTGTGCACGCTTATTTGCAGTGTTTAGTAGCCACACAATACCAGCGAAGGAGGGCGCTCTGATGTTACATTAGGATTAGTATCTGATGAAGTCGGTACAGTTTTTAGTGACCCGTGTCTTATGCCTGCATCACTAGAATTTTTCCCACAACAACTGATACAAAGGACACTAATGTACATCAGAAGAAAATTCATGGTTTTGTTATTTTTAATGACTGTCGGAAACCGGGTACGAACTCAGGACCTTCGGTTTTGTAGTCAACGTGCTAACTACTTCAGCCATCGCCACGCTTTCGTTGTAGGTGCAGAAGCAGTTGAAACCGATGCGAAAGAAGAGCCCTTGACATCAACTGCAACCACAACAATGCAATAGAGCCCGATCTCTATTGCCAACAGCTGAAGCTATCGGACCATCAGTTCAATCTAATCCTAGAGGTTTTTGGTGGATGCATGACTCAATTTAGCTTATTTGAAAAGTATTAATTTTCTCTGTTTTGCAAACAGTTTTGAATGCAATATCTAAAACCTCGAAAACACTCTCCAAACTATTATGACATAAGCTTTCGATGTGTTTATATGTGAACTAGGTAGCTTTTCGAGGCAATTCGTCACTTCCTTTCATTCTAGACAATACTTTTTCGCGGATGATATTATTAAATTAAACATTGTTTAGACAACGGCACGTCGAAAAGTTCAATGCTTCTAACAATATATCCGATGAAGAACCGATTTTAACAGCTATCAGATTTCCGTGAGGCAATAGCTACTGAACTTAATACCTTTTGAAATAAACAGTCTGTAGGTCGGCCATCTGCTCAAAAATTGGACGAAGCACACACGGCCTAGCATATCAGGTATTGGAAAAATATCAGTTCGTCCAGTTGCTGATGTTTGGTTTGATGGTGTCCAAAAAAGGTACAAATACTGCAAAAAATTTGACACCCAAATCCTTGGTTCCAAGTTCAAATTGTTTCTGGGAATATCACAATCGAAAATTATATGTATTTTAACTTACTTTCCTGTTTCATAAATAAAATTTACCTTTGACCTTTCATTACATGCAAACCGGCAACACCGTCTACAGATGGTCTTCATTATTTCTTATATAGCGTTCGTTTCTAATGGGGTTTCAACTGTAAATTAAAGCTTACGGTTCCTTTGACATATCTTGGCTTCATCCGATTATTTTTTCGATCTCGCCGGTTAGAGGTTTTAAATTTAAGCTTTCGATGAATCACAACAATCCACATATTCCATTTGCATTGAAAAGATATGTACTGAAGTTTACACTAATTGAAACCACACACAATGGGCCAAACACAAGAATCCTGGCGATGAAGGTGTGGGTGGCGGCCTTCGAAAATAGCATGTTGTTCCGTTCTGCTAGTAGTTGCCGTAATAATTTCCAATTGTCTTTAGTGCAATTTATTCTTTAAAAATTATTACATGTAATTTGGCTTACAGAGCGATACGAACTATAGCCTAATCGAATCATAAACAGAGAAACAAATAAGTCCGAACAAAGTAACTTACAAAGTTCTATTTTTTTTTTTGTTATGCAGCAGCTTCTCTGATGACTTTTTCCATATTATGAGCTAAAATAAATATGTGTTTGATGAAAGCAATAAAAAAGGAATGGACCTCAATATCACTAGATTATATAAGACCGCTTCACCACTCACCTCTAAACTGAATTTAAAGGCTTTCGAGTGTTCCATTTTTTTGAAATGCAAAATAAAACGGTTTAATTTTTATAACATTCGTTGATTATAATTGTAATACATGGCGATATTTTTTGTTGTTGTTCTGGTGATGCATACTCTTAATTTATCATATGTGCCCTCAATTACGAAAATGGTCTAAGTCATATATGTATTTCTTTGGTCGAAGTATTTAGTAGATTACATTTGAATAAATCAATAAGAGTTGTACTAGTATGGATTAAAAAAATTTGCCTATGCCCTAATTCAGTAAGAAGTTTTAGGACGTTTTTGTTTGAAAATACTTTTGAGTTCTTTTTTTTGAATTTTATAAATTATTTTCTTCAAATATTGTTGTTGTCTTTGATAATGAAAAATAAAAATATTTGGGGTATTCAAATGGTACTCATAAGTTAACACGTTTTAAAGTAATAACACGAAAAAATATGACTGCTGTGAGCAACCCTTCATAATTTACAATTATAAATATTGTACTTATTTGTAATTTGGTTTTAACACCTTTGTACATTGCTTACTCTCTCTCTTTCTCTCTCTCAATTCGTTTGGTAAGCTCTCACGCATTTCTAAATGTATTTATGACAAACATTAAACATAGCCGAGAAAGTGTTATTACTTTATGACTTTTTTGTTTGAGTCACAACAAAAATTTTTTTAAACTATTGTTACGGAAATGGCCGTCGGGTTAATATAAGTGTTACGCAAGAATATTCGAACAGGGCCAATATAAAGAAACATCCAGAAGTATTTAAATAAATAACTAAACGTACACTCGTATTCACATACAAGCACTATAGCAAACAAGTATATACACATGCGTAGCACATACATACGTGATTAAACGTAAACAACCAACAACAACTACAAGCGTCTGCTTATTAAGAAGGTATACATACCCTGCAGAAAATGCGAATAGTGAAATTGTAGTGATTTACTAGTGACATTGTCAGTAGTACTACTGACCAGGTGTATCCCAGCCAATGTAATTATCTATTGACATTTAACATTAGCTTGTCATTGAAAATCCACCACTAGACTGTAGCAATACTGACTAAGTAGTTCTTTTGGGACCACATGGAGACATTGGATCCAAAGCTTCACTAGTAAATTTTAGGAGCTCCAGTCTACAATATCGATAATTCCTCGCTCCATATCAATAGTAAAATTGTAGTGATTTACTAGTGACATTGTCAATAGTACAACTGAATAGGTGTACCGCAGCCAATGTAATTGCCTATTGACATATAACATAGGGTTGTCATTGAAAATCTACCAGTAGACTTCAGCACTATTCATTTACGACCATATGGAGACATTTGAACTAAAGAATCACTAATACACTTTAGTGACCCTCGTCTACAATTTAATAAGGGTTGGGCAAACAAACTTAAATACATACATACCTACATACATACATATGTACGTAAGTTTTTAACATTATTGCATAGCATAATAAAAAAGAAAAACAAACTATTGGCAATATCAACAGAAATAAATTAGAACTTTTGTCTCTAACGTATCTCTACTCGCGCATAAAAGGAAAATTGTCGAAATTTCAACTAGTGCAATTGTCGCTAGAGAAAAGAGTGTTGACATAGAGACATATGGCACTAGGCTGGCTAGAGGGTAGCTACATGCATACAGACATACATGCCTGACAATTCCAACTAAAGGCAGAAATAAAAGTAAACAACCACTTAATGATGTATGCATATACACACATATGTACATAGTTACCACATGAACTTAATTACGCGCTTTGTAAACAACATTGAAGATAAAGATGATTAGGTCTAGACTTTGCATGAAAATTCTAGTGGTTGTTGTGCGAAGTATAAAAAGGGGTTGACGCATCCAACAGCAGTTCAGTCGCGATCAAAAATTAGTTGGGAATAAGTCAGTTGCGGAGAAGCTCAGTTGCGAATAAGTGCAGTTGCTAATAAGAAGTCTGTTGTTAATCAAGTGAGTTGACAATTAAGTTGTGCGCAGTCCGTGATTTGTGATACAACAGTGAGTGGATATTTGAGTCTGTGCTTTACAATACGTGAGTTGGAAATAGAAGAGACTATAGTACAGGAAAATTCTAGTGGTTGTTGTGCGAAGTATAAAAAGGGGTTGACGCATCCAACAGCAGTTCAGTCGCGATCAAAAGTTAGTTGGGAATAAATCAGTTGCGAAGAAGCTCAGTTGCTAATAAGAAGTCTGTTGTTAATCAAGTGAATTGACAATTAAGTTGTGCGCAGTCCGTGATTTGTGATACAACAGTGAGTTGATATTTGAGTCTGTGCTTTACAATACGTGAGTTGGAAATTGAAGAGACTATAGTACAGTCTATAGTGACAGTTAGAGTCTGTCGTGATTTGAGTTTATTGTGGAGTCCCTTGAGTAAAGAGTAAGGGAGCAGTGGAATCTGATAAACGTGTGTAAGTGAAGCCAGCGAGTCCTGATTAGTGTATCAACTGTGAGAGTCTGCCATAGAGTTGTTATTGGTGTATCAACTGGAAGTGTCGGCAGAGTGAGTCTTGTGTGTGACGAGCAACAGAGAAAGCAGAATTGTGTCAACACTAGCGCAGCCAGTGGTCTGAGACGTGTATATACAACAGCAAAGAAGGTGTAGTGGTAACCAGTTGTGAACATTTGAATAATATTTGTGTTTGTATTTAAGCTCTTGAATTGAATTTAGATTAGTGATATTTATTAATTAATAAAGATTGTATCATTCTTAACCCTAATTAGTACACTGGGGTCTTTTATTTATTGCAAATCTACGAATCTACGGAAAAGCGTTTTTAACAGAGAATAAAAACGTAACACTATGTTAAAATGTAAAGACATTATGACACTTAAGACACTGTGTGAATACCCCAATAATTACCATGTTTTTAAAACATAAAAATGAAATTAAAGTATTATACAATAGCTTGAAAAATATATGAAAAAATATGTGTTGGATATAGTGTTTGGAACAAAATCATAAAGCAAATACACGAACCTTCTAGCAGAGACAATAAATAATAATTATTTTAGGGCCTGTTCATCTAAATGCGAACGATAGATTCGATCGAATATTTATATTGAAAACAAAAACAAATTTCAGTTTTTTGTTTCTAATATAAATTTTCAATCGAATCTATCATTCGCATTTAGATGAACAGGCCCTTAATAATACATAACTGTATATTAAAAATTGCGCCATAGTTCATAGGTACGACTACATACATATGGACATGGATACATACATACATATCGTGGCATAACCGCCAAAAAAGCTTAACCGAAACATGTTTTGGGCCTCGTTGTATGTATGTATTCATGTTGGTTCAATGTTATTTTGGTTATTGCATAAGTTTTGGCAAAAAGCTTTTTTATTTTTTTTACAAGGCACATAATTTATAGTCTGTAGATTTATTAATTTTGATCAGTGTGATATTATGCAATTAGTTTAATTAGTTTCTTGCATATTGCTCTTTTATATTTTTCTTTGTGCAATAAAATATTGAAATTTGTTAAAACGCTGGTCACACTGGCTGTCATAGCGGTAAGATGAAATTGCTAG
This sequence comes from Tachina lurida, assembly GCA_944452675.1. Taxonomy (NCBI): domain Eukaryota; kingdom Metazoa; phylum Arthropoda; class Insecta; order Diptera; family Tachinidae; genus Tachina; species Tachina lurida. Next base: position 35,049,374 of record OX101754.1, on the reverse strand, counting down.
CTGCAAGAAATGAAAACCAACCACAAGCTGGTAAGAAATTATTTTTTAGGGTTCCGTACATTAAAGATGAAAAGGACCCTATTGTTTTCGCTACCCTGCCCGTAACAGGCTCTTTTCTCGAGAAACGTAAGGGCTATGGACCTGAAATTCGGACAGAGTGTGTAGAACTTTGGCCGCTTCAACAACCAATACATGAGAGGTAAAAATTAAAGGGTGTTCCAAAACGAGCAACGAAAATAGTTAAAATCCAAAATACATACAACTATATGCATATACATAAACTTAAAATTTGTAAAGTTAGTGTGTTTTTATACAGACTACAACAATTAACACTAAAATTTAAAAAAATCTAAATTAAAGGGTGTCCATCAGTTAATGTAATTTTGACAGCTTGCTGTATCTTGGAAATTTTCCAAAACGGTAAAACTAAAAAATCCTTAAATCTTGCCATATATCACACATTTGTACAACACTATTATAATGACTAGCACTTTCCCGTTGAAATGGAAATACGCAAAAATAGTGCCTATACTTAAAAAAGACTCAGAGTTCAGGCCAATTGCCATACTGTGCTTTATATTTAAGGCTTTTGAAAAAATTCTTTATAATCAGATGTCGCTTTATATAAAAAATAATAATTTGTTGTCTAATATGCAATCAGGTTTTCGTCAAAATCATAGCTGTGTCTCCGCTTTAATGGATGTAACTGAAAACATACGACTTGAACTTGATGAAGGAAAAATTAATTTTTTGATTCTTCTAGATCATTCTAAGGCCTTTGACACGGTCGACCATAGTACGCTTTGCATGAAACTTCAGTATTTCTTTAATTTTTCTTTTACGCCAACTAGACTGCTATCATCATATCTCTCTAGCCGTAGGCAATTTGTTTATGCGAGCAACCACCGATCCTCAGCATTAAATTTGTCAAGGGGAGTGCCTCAAGGGTCAATCCTTGGACCACTACTTTTTTCTATATATGCAAATGATTTGCCTAAACAACTTTTGCACTGCAAAATTCATATGTATGCTGATGATGTTCACTTGTATTTGAGTAGTCCAGTCAATTCTGTTGCTGATAATATTTCAAGACTTAATGATGATCTAAATAGAATTTATCTTTGGGCAACTGCAAATGGACTTTGCTTGAATCCGCACAAATCAAAACGTATCATAGTACGTAAGAAAACAATTAATAATATTGCCGATGTTGAGATCTTAATAAACAGAGAAAAAATTACTATTGTAAATGCTGCCAAAAATCTTGGAATAATTTTTAATAACAACCTTACCTGGTCAAACCATGTTAACGCAGTTGTCGGCCAGAGTTAATTAAAGCTGAGATGTCTTTTGTCATCACAGCACTATACTCCTTTCAATATAAGGCAACTTCTTGGTAAGTCTTATATAGTTCCTGGCTTAATCTACGGTTGTGAACTTTATGCTAGGTATGTATACGGATTGAAAAGATATGATCATGTTTCTCAATTTTCCTCGAAACTATATGGCATTTCGTTCAACAATCTTCTTAATATACGTGTGCTTTTATTTCTTCATAAAATTATTTATTCTGAAATGCCACGATATCTTACTGATAAAATAAGGTTTGCAAGATCAGTTAGGGGGAAAAAGATCATAGTTCCTTTACATCGTCTACTTGTTTCTGAATGGCAGTTTTATATTCATGCTGCACGTCTCTGGAATACTCTTCCACATACACAACAACTTAATAGCAACGCTTTAAGCAATTTTTATTTAATTACTTCTCAAATTAGAAATTCATAAATATTGTTCCTATAATATATGCAATTAATTAATTTTGTAAATTTGTATCTTAATGTCTGTTTATATGTTTGCTGCCGTAATTAATTTATGGATACTACTTTCCTGTACTATAAATATAAGATTAATTCTTGTTGTATAGGACTTGAACATACAAATAAATAAATAAATAAAATAAATAAAATAAATAAATATATAAATAAAATCGCTAAAACGAAAAAAAAAGTCAAATTAAAAAAAAATTTAAAACTAAAATAGATCGCGAAAAATCGCCAAAATAAAAATAACCAAAAACCGAACTAAAAAAATCGTTTAAAATGAAAAAACGACACAAATGAAAAATACGCCATATTATGCTTAAAACCGAACGTACGGAACCCTTCGTGCGCGAGTCAAGGTCGCACTTTACTGAATTTTTTCTTCAATTGTTAAAATTTGTTATATTCATCTTCTCGTTTGACACCTGCATAGTATGTAAATTTTTCATTTTGTTTGTACAGTAGCATCCCGATAATTCGAAATCGAAGGTGCCGACTGTTTTTTTTACATATTAGAAGAGTTTTCGAAATTACGAGATTTCTATTTAACGAGGCTAAAAATAAACAAGTTGTAATTGAAAAAATAAAAAAATCCTGCTGCGACCAACTTTATAATGTTAAAAATCGTAAAGGGTCATTCGAAATGAAAAATCATAACACTGGGTCTTCACGTAGCAATTTCATTGCTGAGAACAAGCAATAACGTCGGCAGAATAATCTATTTTTTTTTTTGCTTCTTGCTTGAAGCGGCGAACACGCACCGCAATTTTTTTCCACAATTCTTACACATTCTTAGGGCAGGTATTGCCTTAAATATATACTTTTAATGCAAAAATACGAAAAATTTATGTTTAGTTTTTCTTATATTATGTTTTTGGATGATGTACTTTTATATTTTCCTCCATTTCACTGTTTTGCAAAAATTAATGAAAAATACAACAAAAGTAACAGCATATTGCTTGGCAATAATTGCTCGAGCAATCAGCACAGCAATCATTGCTCAATGGATTGACACTTATGGCAATCACTGTCTACACGTAGGAAATTTCATGGACGCAATCAAATTTGACAATTGCCTCAATCGATATTGCTACGTGAAGACCCAGTGTAAGAGAAATAGAGAGATACCTTGCGAATCATACCCAGTCGGTAGTTCGCCTTTTTATTTTTTTCGTATTTACAAAATTGCGTCTGTTGGCCGCCATATTGAGAGCCGCACCCTACTCTGCGTCGCGCAGTCGGGCTTGTATTTAATGAGGTTTAAATTAAGAAAGAACTTAAATTTTCGTTAATTTTTAATTATTATTGTTCGAAATTCATTTGTTTCTGTATTTATAATTTGATCAGGCTAAAGTTCGCATCGCTTTGTAAGCCAAATTACCCGTGAGAATTATTAATGGAGAAATAACACCAAAGTTAATTATAAATATTCTGAGAAACATGTAGCAGAACGGAGCAACTATCTGTTTTCGAAAGCCACTACACCTTCATCGTCAGCGTACTTTGTGTTTCGTCCAATGTGTGTTGTGTCAGTTGTAAAATTGAGCTTTCATTACAAAAAAGCTTTCAGCAAATTGAATACGGTGAATCAAAATAATTCACATATTCCATTTGCAATAATGGCTAAGTATATAAAGCACAAATATACATCAACGCCCCATTGCATTTGTATTTTTTTAAATATATTGGCCTATACTTTAAGAAATTAAAACAACTATTACAACTATGCTCCTTGTAGGAGTTAAAAGGAACAAATATATATACATATATATATTAGCATACAAAATAATGGTTTTAAACTCTTATTGCTGTATTCATAAGAAATATTTTAGGCTTATGTCAGGTTTATTTGACAATTTTCCATAGATATATTTATGTATGCCAAATAAGCCCTTAATAAACCTAAAATATATTTTATAAATACGCCAGTTAAAGTATATTTTGTTTTGTTTTGACTATGAATATGAGCCAATGATTTTTATTACGAATAATAAGAACTTGTTTTCGAGTGAGTACGATTTAAAGGGATCTCCTCAGACTTAAAATTGCAAAAAAAAAAATACGAATTTACGAGCGGGCCAGCTGTTTATTTCGAGTTGTTGAGGTTTTTAAATTAACGAGGTACGAATTATCGCAGTTTGACTGTACATACGAGTACCTACAAACATGTATATATCGATGGTATCAAGTAGACAGGACCTGACTCGTATGTTTTACGAAATTAAGTTTTTCAGTGATTCCAATACATTTCACACAAATACACCTCGTCACAAAAATTTATTGCAATCGTGTAAAAAATAACGCTTTTACAAGCAGTTGTACTATTTATTATTATGTTTTTACTTTCTCCTGTAAAGTTACAATTATTTGAGTTAGGGCCTTTCTACTTGCGACGAAACGATATGTATGTACATATATTGTAGATAACTTGTAAGCAAGTTAATTAAAAAAAATGTATAGACATTGTCAGCAATGTTTGTATGTATGTATGTATGTATGAAGTGTAACGAAATTTAAAAATCGTTAAAAAAAAGACCAATTTTAAATCCACGACCTTAAAACAGTTTTATAGTTTTAAACTTCTTAAATATCAAAAACTTAGCATACAATCTCCATTTTAATGACTTGATACAATCATTATTTTCTAGCTTTATAAAAATATTAATAAGAACAAAAATTTTAAGTAAACATTTTCATATTCAGCCTTTGGCTTCAATAGAGTCATAACCAGGGAAACCAGAAATATGCTCTAAAAAAGGTGTTTTATGCGCATTCAATATGCACTAAAAACTAGAAAAAAATTCACTAAAAACTCAAAAAATATACTCTTGAAAAGAACATAAATTGTTTAATTTGTAAATGAAAATGAATTCTTAATTCAACAATTCAATAATTGTGCATATAAAATAAGACAAAAATAACAAAAATTAAACATTTTAAAAACCCCCGATATATCTAGAAAATATGTAATATATTCTAAACGGCTGGACCAATTTTCTTCAAACATAGCTAAGAACCCTCTCGATCTAGTCACAAATCGGTCCAGCCGTGTGGTCTGTTTGGTACATAGAGCCACAGATACACAGACACACAATTTTTTTGGTCTGGGGTTAGTAAAAAAAAACAATAAAAAAATTAACACAGAATAATTGCAGTATTAAGAGTACGTTAAAACAAAATTGATACACAAATTTTGACTAGGGCAAATAATACAAATTAATTTTTTTATTATTCTCATAAAAATTTAATTTCGATTTCAAAAGAGATTGCTAAATCAGAATTAAGACTTTGGAACTGTATTTTGGATAAATAAGACAATAAAAAAACAAAATATTGATTTAGACTTTCAAATAAAAATCGTTACCTGTCACATATAAATATACTTTATACATTGACAATGTTCCTTCAACGTCTAGTGATTTAATCGGGGCAGAGTCCGTCACAAATATGCAGCAAAACCAAATTTTTATTAATATTTGATGGTGAAAAATAAACATTAATCAAAAAAATAAACATCATTCGAAATATGCATTAAAATCGTAAACTATGCTCTAAAAATTCGAAAAAATTCTGATATGTATATGCAAAAATATGCACTAACAAATCGATGAAAAAATTCATAAAAAGTTCTCAAATAGATAAAAATATCTTTTTTTTAAGCGTTGAATTATGCTTGATTTACACTTTATTTCAATAGCAATATTCAGTGAACAGCTGTAGTACAGTGTAAGTCAAGCCTTGAATTATACTACAATTAAACCTTGTATTACAATTGAATTCAAGTGTATTTCAAGTTTGAAAAACAACGATTTTAAAATAGAAGGCAAAATGCAATTCCTTTGTTTTCTAATAATAATTTTCTGCACATCTGCCTTCGCTATTGTTTTCACAATTTTACGCACCTTGTTTTCCAAATTCACTTTTCTATTTATATATTTTTGATATTTTCACCACAATATCAGTTTAAATAATAAATAAAATACGTATTTGACAAGGTTTGAACATTAATTTGTTTAGTGCTTATTGGGATACGTCGCACAAAAAACATGCAATTACATATTTGCGGTTTCCCTGGTCATAACTAAAAAAAAAATCGTTTTGCAGAAAACGAGTTTGAAGTTTTGAATTTACTAACAACTTAATGGGAAGAGAAAATTATATTCCTCTGGCAAGAGTTGAGTAGAAAAGATATTTGTATGAATTTGCATATCAAGAACGATATGACGATTAATTCTGCATTATTAACTAGAAAATCACGTTTTTTGAATTATTACTCTGTTGCAGTAAAGGCTCGAAACATTTGGATTTCATTTTGGACATCAAGAACAAAAAAAAATGTTTTTTTCTAGTAGAATTGTTACTAATGTCTTAAATATTTTATAATCCCTCTTATTGCGAATGGCGTCGTCGACGTCACATCAAGACGACAGTGAAAATTGTCACTTGTCTACCCTTTGTCGACAAGAATTGACTACTATTAACATGGTACATTAATTTACAAAGTCTTAGAGATTAGTAAGAGATTATAAGTAAGAGGCAATTGTTGCTGATAAAGAGTAGAGAAGTGACAATATTTACTGTCGTCTTGATGCGACGTCGACGACGCCATTCACAATAAGGGGGAATTACTTTTTTGGTGATTTGATAAATAAATTTTTGCTGGCTTAACTAATAATATAACATAATACAAACACACGACATGTCTAAAAAATTGGTTAGGAATCCCTCAAAAATTCGAGTGTTTTTCATATACATATTACCAACTGGTGATCTCAATTCACCAGCTGACTATCAGCTGCTAATTTCTCTGCTGTCAAATCAAAGCGAAACTTTCGCAAATATTCTGACAACAGGAAATTTTGCACTAGAAAATATATAAGGCGAATATGCAGAGTTGTAAATAGAGATCACCTGGTATCAATTCGTCTTGGTTTTGAATGATAATTTTTACTGCCCAGACTATCGATCATGTTTGACTATCAAGAAATCCTCGTGCAATTTAATATTTTGTCGTAGCATCTCACACAACCTGGCATTTCATACAAATATATGAATTCCTTAAAAAACTATTTTTCCACATCCAATTGTGTAGTTTCTGCTACCAAAAAAGCTTTGACTGACAGTAAAAAACCAATATGGCCGCTGACAGTCACTCACACGCAAACGTTTTTGTGGTTGACTGACGAAATTTGTTTTCACGCTAACGATCAAGCCTAAATATTAGCAAATTTATCACTCATGTCCTGTAGTGTGTACTCTACTTCAGTTTACCACAGAAATTGTACGTGCAACATTTTTGGCTCGCATAATCGTCTAAACGACGTTATATAATCAAATCTGGCAACTTTACTGAGCAATTTACCCTTAAAACGAGAATTTAAGTGAACAAAATTAACATAAAATGTTAATTAGCATATGTATATCATTTGCGTGTTAGCCATATCGCTCATTTACTTCAATAGTGTCATAACTCAAAAAATGCGTTTTTTGAGCTAAGGATGCAAAATAATTCGGCATTTCGTGTTTTATCTTCTGTAAAAATTTCATATAAATAGCTTGTACTACCACCTCGTGAGTGAATAATGTTTTCTCATGTCTTCAAAGCGTTGTATGGAAATTGAAAATTTTAAACGCGTTTTCTGCAAAACTAGTTTTTTTGAGTTGTGACATTATTGAAGTAATTGAGCGATATATACATATGTAAATAAATTACAACGGAAGCGACATCCGCTTCCAACTAAATTTACATTATTGAGAATCCGAAATCTTAATGTTAAATTGTATGGAGGAACTCGTTAAGAGTTTAGCCAAAAATTTTGACTAAATGTGGTTCAACCTGATCTAATATATTAAAAAAGCACCTTTTGTTAAGCATTAATTTTTTAGAAACCATTTACTTTGTAAAAAAAAAAAATAATAATAATGCTAACTTGATTGTTTCTACAAGATTTCAACCTAAATATTATACAAATGCCAAAAAACCAATTTTCGAGAAACGCGAAAAAGCACCTTTTGTTCTGCGGCTCCTCATATATATATATATATATATATATATATATATGTATATATATATATATGTATATATATATATGTATATATATATGTATATAGTGCTTAAGGCATATTTTGCTGTTGTGCAGGAGAGCACCTTTAAGCGTTCAAGTCGATTTTCAGAAATTTATTTCTTTTACAATTAAATTGGGATTCTCTGTTACCCTTTATTTTTTTAAGCAAACATCCTTCTACACATTATAAGTAATACATTTAAGTTGTAATATACTAAAGTATAGTCCTAATTAATTATTATTCCAAATTATATTAGAAGAAAAAGATAAGTCGGAAGTCATAGTGCTATAACTTCCTGAAAAATCACACAAATAAATTGAGATTTTGTCCAGGAATACTTTCGAATATGCAGCTTATCTCTACTTAAAGTTGCAATTAGACGTGCCATAGCCATAACCAAATCAAAATTCAATTGGTTTGTATGGTGATGGCTATGACGTTATGGCGAGTCAGCTATAACCAAATACAGTGTTGACCATTAGTTTGGTTCGAACGGCAGTTTTCTATGGTTATAGTTATGTCAAGTCTGATTGCACCTTAAGCTTCAATTACACGTGACATAACCATAATGCCAAAGCCATAACCAAACCAAAATTCAATTGGTTTCTATGGTAATGGCTATGGCGTTATGGCGAGTCACCTATAATCAAATACAGTGTTGCCCATTAGTTTGGTTCGAACGGCAGTTTTCTATGGTTATAGTTATGTTACGTCTGATTGCACCCTAAGTACTTTTTCCCTTTTTGCCACAGAATTATTGTTTACATTGTAGACTCTACAACCTATTGTATGAGTTGTAAACGTGTTGTTGGCAGTTTCTATTCGAACATTTGGTTAGAAACATGTTTATATTTTTACAGCCTTATTTATAAAACTTATTAAGGCTTTATAAAGGGGTTTTAAAACAGATTTTCATACAAAGTTTTTCTTATTAAGCCTTTATAAAGCCTTAGTATTTTTTTTATAAATAAGGCTGTTAGGTACTACCAACAATATTTATCCAATATGCAACTCATACAAACGAACATATTTCATATTTGTATGTGCCACCATAGATTTCCTACACAACTTAATGATATCGCGTGTCGTCTAAAGTGTAGTATGTAATTTCAGAGGCGTTTTGTTGGTATTTGACTACAAGAAATACTTGTGTACTCTTTTGTTATATCTTATTATTTTTTACAATTTTACCGGCTATTCAATCATGTTTACACTACAGTCTATATAAATAAGGAATACATACATATAAGTATATACCCAGTTGACCAAGACTTGCGTTATTGACATCGATTTCGAATATATTTCGAACAATTATCGTGCAAAACTATCGAGAGTGACACTCAAAAATGAATCGAAAAAAGTTCACCTGTCGCTCAGTTTTGTCCCAAAAAACATTCAAACTCGAATTTCGCTAGCAATATCAAAAGTGAGAGAATATCGAACTAATTTCGATATCGCAAAAAGGAAGCAGAAAAAGTAAACATTATTTTTAATTTATTTAATTTAACTTATTTAATTTAATTTTTTTAACACCTTAACTTATACGCTGCAGGATTTGAACATGGTACCTAAATTCTAACAGACTAGCACACATCCATTAGGCTATCGTGACAAATTTTTTTCTGTTCAATTATTACACATATGTAAGTGTGTTCTTATTTTATTTTTTAACTTACAGTGTTGTCATGCCTCGAACTTGGTACTAACAGGCTGGAAAACCTATCGATAGAACTTCGAAGTTCGAAGCTTGAGCGAACATTAGATTTTTTTTCAGATTTGCGAGTAAATATGGGATAATTTTGTTTCGAAGTTTCTTCGCTTTAGTGAACATTCCGTTTTATCGAATCTCAGGTCAAGTGGGTATATATACATACATACATACCTAGTATGTACCTGTGTATGTATGTATGTATGTAAATATTTATTTTCAAATTTCATTTAATGGTCATACTCCCAGCTAGCATTTTGTATCATAATCGGATCTTTTCCGAATCAGCTTGACGGGAAAAATAGCCGCATATGAGCTCATTTTTCGATCATAAATGATACTCCCGTTGTGAGAAAATGGTACCCTACAGATGAATCACACTAAAGAATCATTTATGATACGATTTGCTGATTAATTTTTGAGCAATTTTCTGGTAGTATTAAATCATGAAATGACTTTTTGGCGGTTTCTTTCCATTTTGTTCCTCTATTTTCAAGAAATCATTGTTCGATCATATAGATGAATCACAAGTGAATCCTTTTTCAATCACCTAAGTGATAAATCAGTTTTTAATCATCAAAAGTGATTTATGCAAAAAATGATCAGCCAAATGCTAGCTGGGCTCTAGTCAGAATAAGTTTTTCGTACAAATGAAACGAAAATATCTATTAGGTAGTATGTAACCTACAAGAAATGACCCTGAAGGAAATGTCGATGCTGAAAATGTACTGAGTCGCTTTTGACTTTGTCACCAGTACTACTCTCTAATTAATCCCAATACAATACTTTGTGCTATAGACATTTAGCATGTGCTTGACATTGAAAATCTACTAGTAACACTTAAACAGTTGACTAGATAGTGACTACATAGTTCTTATGGGAACATGGAGACTGACCAACCAGACATTTAGTGATACATTTCTATACCTTACGTACATACAATTATAGGAATATTGACAAGTTGTTGCAAAACCCACCACAAATGCACCACATCTGTTTTCTCTCGTTCTTTTGTACTGACGAATAGAAGAGAAATTGTAGACAATGTACATACTACTAGAATTTTAGTGTTGACATAGGGACATTTGGCCCCAGTCTGACTGCAGGGGAATGACTGAAACTAACCCTGCAGTCAGACTGGGGCCAAATGTCTCTACGTCAACACTAAATTTCTAGTAGTAGGTACATTGTCTACAATTTCTTTTCTATTCGTCAGTATAAAAGAAAGAGAGACAACAAATGTGGTCTATTTCTGGTGGCTTTTGCAACAACTTGTCAATATTCATATAATTGTATGTACGTAAGGTATAGAAATGTACCACTAAATGTCTGGTTGGTATGTCTCCATGTTCCCATAAGAACTATGTATTCACTACCTAGTCAATTGTTTTAGTGTTACTAGTAGATTTTCAATGACAAGCACATGCTAAATGTCTATAGCACAAAGTATTATATGGGGATTAATTAGAGAGTAGTACTGGTGACAAAGTCAAAAGCGACTCAGTACATTTTCACCATCGACATTTCCTTCAGGGTAACCCAAACAAAAATTTTTCACTAATACATTTGCAACAATTTTATATTCAATTCAATAGTGACAAACAATTGACTATTCATTTGATCGAAAGTGATGATGGATTTATTTATTAATTATAGTTGTTAGAGTGGAACATCTGACGTACATATGCCAAAACTTTTAAAACTTCGAGTTTTATTTAAAAAAAATACAATTCATTCTGTCTGTGAAAATTAAAATTTATAAGTGTTAAAAAATATAAGTAAAACAATAATGAATAAAATAAATTTACAAAATTTAATTTAATATACATTTATTTTAAAAATTTTTAAATTTGAATTTGTTCACGTTGGTGCTGAAAAGGTGTGAAGAGGGCTAGATACCGCCTACGTTATTCTGTTTTTTCTGAATTATATCTTTCATTTTAAATATTTTATTTACTTCTATATTTTTTAGTGAGTTTTTATAATAAAAAAAAAAACAATTAAAATAATAAAAATTATATTTATTGTCAGTATATCAATCAATTGGGGGGAGGTATATTAGTCAATTATGGTCATGAGATGCAACATCACACGTACACAAAAGTTTCCATCACATTTTTCATTTTGCCCTTAATAATGTGATGGAAACTTTGATCTACGCAATGATGATATATCCTGCATTACTTCCGATCAAATGACCGGTCAATTGACTGATACTGATCTTGTAGGTCTTGTATATCAAGAACTAATAAAAAAATTATGTAATTCAAAAAGAATTTTACTTTATTTAAAGCCGGCTAACTGAGCCTTAAGGATTTGTTAATATTTGAAAATGTATACTGAAAATGTTGTAAAAAAACATTACTAAGGGTTGGGCCTCCCCCAACCCTTAGTATGTTAATGGTTCTTAATGCTAATAATATCAAAAAAATATACGTAAATTTACAAGTCACGAATGTTTTCGTAAAACGTAAAATGTAAACGTTGAAAATAAAAATTATGAGCTCATAGCACATAAAACACAAATTGAAACTAAAACTAATAAATAAAAATAATAACGTATAGATAGATATATATTTTAAAAATAATTGTTGCCTACAATGCAATGTAAATATCGGTTGATTTATTGAAATTGTTTTTTAATACACAAATAATTTAAATAGTTATTTTTTGTATCTGCTTTTGAACTAAGATTACTTTTTGTGATAAATCTATACGAGGCAAATTTATGTGCATTGAAAATATAATAAAAGGAAACTAAAATAAGTTCGAACAGAAATTAACTTAAATTAATAGCTATTGGCATTTGGCAAAATAAAAAAATTTAAAAATTCAAAGTATGAAATCCGAAATATTTGTTATAACTAAACTAAAAATAAGCCCATTAACAGGTACATATGTGCCTAATTAGTAAAGATCAAATAATAATAACGATCTCCAATTGTAAATTTGAGCTTTCATTTACAAAAGCTTTCAACAAATTGTAATACGATGAATTAAAATAATTCTCGTATTCCATTTGCCCTGAAAAATATTAACTCATACCACACACAGTACACCAAACATAAAAACGTTGATGGTGAAGGTGTAACAGCGAGGTGTTCCGTTCTACTCTCAGAATAATTTTTAATTGTCTTTGGAGCAATTTGTTCCTTTCCCAACTGAAATTGGTTTAAAAATAAAACAATACAATCAAAGTTTATATTTGAGGGATTCAACTGGTTGTCTAAGGTGTTATATTGTCATAATTTTTAATTTTTTTTTTTTGAAAGATAAAACATAAGGAAAAACAATTACATTAAAATAATTTAGAACATAATGACACGATGACATTTAAAACTACCGTTCGAGTCCCCCAATTGTGTTTAAAAACATTTAAAAATACTTTTTTGGTATGCCAATTTCGGAATAAAGTTCTAAAATAGTCAAGATACAGTAACTTGTCCAAATTACATTAACTGGTAGAATACCCTTTAATATAATTTTTTTTTTAATTTTAGTGTTAATTGTTCTATTAAAACAAGTTTATTACAAATATATTAAGAAAAACTACATAAAATTGATTTTGGGGACTTTTGGCGATTTTTAAAATCAATTTGGCAAAATGGGTCGGAAAAAATCTGACAAACCTGGCTCTTATAAGTGATTATTAGTCTAACCTAAATTAGAGCGTCAAGCGTTGCGTTAGCAGCAGGCTACTATTTTCAATACATTCAAATAAAATACTGTACGTTTAAATGCACTGAAAATACGTAACATGCTACTAACTTAACGCTTGACGCTCCAATTCAGGGTGACCGATGACATTTTTCAAAAAGTGGCACCAAATAGGGGCAAAATTGAAAAAAACGAGAAAACTAAACTAACTTTTTATTTTTAATGTATTTTTATATAACTCACCATTAAGAAAGGGGGACAAAAGTGGCAAGGCAGTCGAAAAAGTGGCAATTTGACACTTTAGTCGGTCAAACGGTCACACTGGTTGGACTCAAAGTTGGCAAGAAAGAGAGAGAGACAATTGTTTTTCTTCGTTCGTCGGCATAAAAAATAGAAATAAATCTATCTCAGAGTTCGTTGCGCACGACGAATTGCGTTCTACGGCGATGTTATGTTCATTTTCATATGCACAAATCGCTCATTTACTCAAAGAACGTCATAACTCAAAAAATTGAGTTTTTGAGTTCATGGTGCAGAATTAATTTTCATATCGTTCTTTATATTGTGTAAAAATTCCATACAAATATCTCGCTTACTCAATCAACTCCTGAAAGCAAAACCAAATTTTCTTTTTCCATTAAGTTGTGTGTAAATTGAAAACCTTAATTAAACTCGTTTTCTGGCAAACTAGTTTTTTTGAGTTATGACGTTGTTTAAGTAAATGAGCGAAATGTGTTTTATTTTTTATGACGAAAGTTCGCAACGAAAAATTCGTCGTTCGCGACAGTTGTGTTCCCATCATAAGGCGTTTCAAGCAGTGGTGTTTTGTGGATGAAGCGGTGTCAGAATGATCACTCACTTAAAATGGGGAAATAAATATTGCGTATTGGCATCACCATAGAACAAAATGGGATAGTACAGTGATGTTCACCCCGATTTTCGAAATAAATTTAAATCTGTTAATAACAAAATCAAACCGAATAAGCTTTACAAACTTGCATATTAAGTCCTAATTTACACTATGGAAGTCTTATTGCTAAGCTGATTAGTTTTTTTTAGGAGAGAGAGAGAGACAAGAGGAAAAGAAACGTTACTGTTCCCTCGTCTCTCTGTCCCACGAACTAATCAGCTTAGCAATGAGACTTGCATAGTGTAAATTAGTACTAACAAACTTATAGCTAATAAATCAGTGAATGTTTAAATATAGTTTGAGTTAATTTTCATTAAAAATTAAAATGTGTTTAAATACACTTTCATTTTTTCAGTGGTTAATTAAAGTTATTATCAAATTAAGTTGAAAGTACGGTAGCACTACAATATTTCCAAATATTATGGAAAGCTTTCCAAAAAACAGCTGTTCAATATAAACAAGAAAGTTGATTTATCAATTTGCAGAAAACTTGAAATAGCAAAAAACACATTTTATGATACAAAAAGAGCATCAGAATGCATTTTTCTATTTATATATTTCATGATATGAAAATATGTGTTACATTTGTTGTACATTTGCGAAAATTAAACGAAATTCATTTTAATATGACCACATGATGTTCATGTACGTACCTTCAAAAAACACACATATGCACAAAACATATGGTGTGTTTGTAAAATTTAAACAACACTTAAATCTACAGTGTTGGCTGTTTAAGTTTGATTTAATTGTGCATTGAGAAACAAATTTTTGTGTTTAAATAAGATTTAAAAATAAAATACATATAATCATTGACTTATTTATTAGCCCTTAAATCTACAGTGTTGGCTGTTTAAGTTTGATTTAATTGTGCAGTGAGAAACAAATTTTTTTGTTTAAATAAGATTTAAAAATAAAATACAAATAATCATTGACTGATTTATTAGCCCTTAATTTCTAGCAATGTAATTTAAGTTGAAAACACCCTTAAATAAAATTGCATGTTTGAATTAAGGGTAAATGTTTTCTATCCCTTGATCTCCAAAATTTTAGGGGTGTGTATAATCTTTTGTTTCTCGCTGTACACGTTTTGTATCTTCGAAAGAAATCCTGTAGATTAAACAAACAAGTGATGTAATAAAATAATTGGTTGCGTAATAATATACATATGTACATAATTACTTATACATATGAATATATAATTATATATACATACATACATACATACAGATATACTACATATGTAACGCACTTAAAGCATATATTAGACGTGAAATAGCCATAATGCCAGAATCATAACCAAACCAAAATTCAATTGGTTTCTATGGTGAGAGTTATGGCATTATGGCGAATCACCTATAATCAAATGCCAGTATTGCCCATTAGTTTGGTTCGAACGGCTGTTTTCTATGGCTATGGTTATGTCACGTCTGATTGAGGCTTAAGGTTCATTACTCAAATTCCCTATTTATGTGACTGGGAGTGTATTTTATACGCTTTCGCAGAACATGCTGTGCACATTTGCAGCTGTAGATGTGTATGTACGACTAACTTTTTGTTATAAAGTACACATGAGCTGTTTGAAAGAAGTTGGTTGGTTGGTTGGGTTGAATTAGTTCGATATTAGCAAGCAACATGAAAGGTTGGCATTTAGTTAGTTAGTCGCTAAATTCAGTTCAAGAACGTTTTTTGTTGAGTGACAAGCAAAGAGAAATTGTTAAATCAATGGTTTTCTGATAAAATTTATAATATTTTATATTTGCAATTTTATTATTTAAATTCAGATTTTTTTTTATGAATTTCCGATTTATGTTTTAAAACTAATAAATGCAAATATTCTCAAAACTGTTCCACGTGTTAGCTTTTGAACGTTAACAAGAATACGAAAACATGAATAAATAATTCGTTTTACGATAAATATAAAAGTAACAGCAATGAAATAAAACAAAACTTCAGATAAACAAAGCCAACAAGAATAACAACTTCGACGAAGAGTATTTAAAAAAGTGATAAACATGTGGTTTTTATAAAATATAAAAAAATAGAGTTCAGTGTATAGAATAAAATTTTGTTTTTTTTTATTTTGGTGAAAGCATTGAACACATGAAAAAATTATTTCATATTTTATATTTACATACTCGTACATGTGTAAAAAAACACATGCGGCATAGAAAACGTTCAACAAAAAAAAAAAATATTTAACGTAAACGTGAAAAACGAGTCGCAAGCAATTTCACTCGCAACTTATCACTCTCTCTTTCTCGTCGATTAATGACATGAAAGAAAAACAAGCTGATGCAATTTTTTGAAGCAGTTGCAACTTTTAAAACGGACAAATCTGAAATCATAGAAACGGAGAGCAACAACCCGCCAAATCATACAACTTCCTCTTTTGTATGTTAAAAACAAATTCACTTAGCCTCCAACTAACTACATACAGACATACAAACATTCTTGCACATCCACACGCAATTAGTAATTGCCAATAATTTACACACATACATATCGTCTCCTGAGTGTCTTATTATATCTTAAAATTTAAATAATGACTCGCATTCAGCCCAGTGATAACTTGATGCCACGGCAAGTGTTTGAAATGGCCAGTGATGCGGCTGACAACAGCAAAGATGTGCCAAACTGTGATAATTCGAGCCAGGGCTCTAGTGTTAATCTTAAGAAACGACTTGGCCTTTTAGATGGCGTAGCCATTATAGTTGGTATCATTGTTGGCGCTGGTATTTTTGTCAGCCCCAGAGGTGTCTTATATTACTCCGGCTCCATAGGACAATCGCTTGTAGTTTGGATACTCTGCGGCATACTGAGTATGGTTGGAGCGCTGTGTTATGCTGAATTGGGTAAGCTTATTTATATTATGATCATTATAATCATAAATACAATTTAAAAACAAATAAAGAAATAACGTATTATTTTTAACCGCAGCTGCGGCATACTCAATGAATTCAAGGCCTGTAAACTAGGCCTTCTAAACATACAAGTAGTGTTCTCATGGCAATCTATGTACATTAGCGTGGCCGTTAATTTTTATACCCTTTACCAAAAATGGAAAAGGGTATATATACATAGGTTTGTCATTCCGTGTGTAATTTCCATAATATTCATATGCGACCCATAAAATGTATATATTCTGGGTCCTTATGAATAGGGAAGACGAATAAGCGATGTCCGTCTGTCCGTACGTTGGTCCGTCCGACCATCCGTCCGTCTGGTGTACGTGAAATCGGTTTTCCGAAGCTCCCAGAAAAGCTAGAGACTTCGTTCTTGGACTGGTGTGAAAGAAATGGTCCAACTTAGATTGGTATTGAAAATCAGCAAAATCGAGCAGACGGTTTCAGAGCTGGAAAACTGAAACTTGATTTTGCCATATAAAAGTAATTAGATAACACAATTTTTTTTAATTTTTTTGTTAAATAAACTTATTTTATATTTCAGTACGAATAAAATTTGTATTAAAAATATGAAAAAAATTAAAAAAATTAAAAAGGCGTTTCCAGGGTTGGGAACTTTAACTTTTTTGTTATATAAAAATAGCCTACTAAAAGTAATTTTTCCTTTTTATTTATAAATTTAAAATATCTTAAATTCTTAAAAGAAAAAGATTGGTGTAAGTAATCAGAAAAATTTTAAATTATGATTCCAGGGTTGGGAAACGTACACTTTTTGTGATATACAAAATTAACTAGGTGTAATAATTTTTTTTTTTATATATTATGTTTTGGAAAGAAAAGTTGGGTATAGAAAATTTGAAAAATAAAAACCACATCTCCACAGCTGGAAAATTTAACCTTTTTAGGGTTCCGTACACCAAAGGTGAAAAGGAACCCTATTATTTTGTATAAAATGTCCGTCTGTATATGACAGGGTATTTTCTCGAGAACCGTAAGAGCTACGGACCTGAAATTTGGACACAGTATGTAGACATTTGGACGCTACAACAACAAATATATGAGAGTTAAAAAATAAAGGGTGTTCCAAAACGAGCTACGAAAAATGTTAAAATCCCATGTAATATACATACATACAATTGTATGTATATACACTTGAAATTTGTAAAGTTAGAGTATTTTTATACAGACTACAACAATTAACACTAAAATTAAAAAAAAAATTATTAAAGGCCGTACCATCAGTTAATGTAATTTTGACTATTTAGTTTTGCAAAATTGCTGTATCTTGGAAACCGTAAGAGCAAAACTCTTGAAATTTTCAAAAACGAAAAACTAAAACATCAAAAAGTTATAAAATCGCCGAACCGAAAAAAAATCGCCAAAATGAAAAAAATCGCGAAAATGATAAAACCCTAAAAACAGAAAAAAAATCGCCAAATGAAAAAAATCGCCAAATAAAAAAAATCCCAAAATAAAAAAAACCCCAAAATGAAAAAAAATCGCCAAAATGATAAAAACCCTAAAAACAGAAAAAAAATCGCCAAATGAAAAAAAAATAGCCAAAATGAAAAAAAATCCCTAAAAACAGAAAAAATTGCCAAAACGAGAAAAAAGCGACAAATCTTAAAAAATCGTTTTAACTGAAAAAAAACTTCAAAAAAGTCGCACTTTACTGAATTTATTTTGATATTAAAGTTACTAAATAAAACTAGTATTTTCTTTGTTTCTTTTTTTCTTTGTTCATTTAACCTTTTTTATATATATTTTTTAAAGAACAAGATTGATATAAGGAACCAAAAAAATTTTAAATGATGATTCCAGGGTTCGGAAAAGTACACTTTTTTTATATATAAAACTAATTAAATAAATCAAGTTATTTCTTTGATAATTAAATATATCTTATATTTTAGAAAGAAATAAATTACTACTCGTATTAAAAACAGAAAAATTTAAATTATGGTTCCAGAGTTGGAAATTGAAAAAAATAGGGTAAAAACATAACCAAAAATAATTATTTTTTCAGTTAAACATATGTATATCATATTTTAGGATATTATTATTATTATCGATTATTCGTTGTACCTTCATAGTGAACAGACGTAATAGCGGAATTTTTCTTACATACAAACTAAGCAAAAAAAAAATTATACAAAAAATATTCGTAGTACATATTAACGTTGATAAATAAGCCTTTTTTTTTGCTTTGCTAATATTTTTACATATTGAAATAACAAAAACAAAAAAAAACCGTAAACAAAAAAACATACAAACATACCCTTGAGGAATACTCTATATGAGTACCCCAAAGGAAAAAAATAGTGAAGTGAGTTCTAACGGCAGAGATGCCTATTTTACTGTGAGTTTTGATGCTCATAATGATAACAATAAAAATAAAAAATCTGATAATAGACTTGCTGTGAGTTCTGAAGCTCTTAATAAAAATCAAAAATCTGATAATAGACTTTTTCTAACGGCAAAACCACAGTTTCGTCAGCGATCAACTTCGCTTTGTCCAATGCCAACTAGTGAATCGTTGACATTATTGCCTAGTACTTCCACATTTAACTCAGCGATATCACCCGCCTCGGGCTCATCACTTAACCAAGTTGTCACTGAAAATAAGAGTAGCCCAAAACCCAAGGTCCAAGTCGGAATGGACAGATACATTACAATTTTAAAGAGAAAAAAACTCAAACGCTCTTATTAAAAAATTAATTTCGTTCATTGGTGAGAATAAATTTCACATTGTTCCATTGTGGTAATATTGATGAAACGAAAATTCAAATTTATGAAGAAAAAGATTTTCGAAAAATGGTTTCTGAATTTGAAAAAAGTAAAACAAATTTCTACACATATCAGCTCAAGAGTGCTAAAGGTATGCAGATTGTGTTGAAGGGCATAGATTCCTATGTTGCTCCTGAAGAAGTAAAAGATGCTCTCGTCTTCCAGGGTTTTAAAGTAAAAAATGTATCTAACATAATAAATAGGGAAAAGATCCCTCAACCTCTATTTCGCGTTGAACTTGAGCCAAATGATATAAAATTGAAAAAGAGTGAGACCCATCCAATATATAATTTAAGATATCTCTTATATCGAAAAATAACCGTTGAAGAACCACACAAGCGTTCAGGACCCGTACAGTGCCATAATTGTCAAGAATATGGCCATACTAAAACTTACTGCAAATTACCTACTGTTTGTGTTGTGTGCGGCGAATTACACGGCACTGCTAGTTGCAATAAACCAAAAGATCAAAGTGGTAAAAAATTTAGTAATTGTGGAGAAAATCACACCGCTAACTACAGAGGTTGTCCTGTGTACTCTTTCGTCAAACAGACTATGACGCAAACACCTAAATTGGCCCTAGCCCAATCACCAAACGCTTTATCAGCCACTATTGCGCAAGTGAGCCAACCAGTTAGTTCCCGTGTATCGTATGCAGATGCTAAGACAAATGCTATTCATACACAAAATGTTTCACCACCAAATAATTCAACAAATACAAACTCGAACTTTAATTTCAATCGCCTTGAAGCTACTATTGATAATCTGGTGCAAACTATAAATAATTTTACAACAAATATGACTAGCATGATGCAAGAAATGCTGCGAATGCAGAATACATTGCTTCAAGCTTTAGTTAACAAACCATGAACACGTTAAAAATATGTTTCTGGAACGCAAACGGCATTCGCCAACATAAAAATGAATTTGAGCACTTCCTCACGGAAAAAAATATTGACATAATGTTGGTCTCTGAGACTCATTTGACTTCGAGAAGCCTTTTTAAAATTTCTGGCTACACCTTATATGATTCAAAGGACCCGAGAGGAAGAGTATGCGGTGGATCAGCAATTCTAATAAAGTCAAGACTCAAACATTATTTTATTGACAACATTTGTGAAGAACATTTACAAGCAACGAATATTTGTGTCGAAAATTTTTGCACTAATTTTGTCATATCATCAATTTACTCTCCTCCTAGATTCGCAATTACTGAGGATCAATACGAGGATTTTTACAAATCTCTGGGCCCTTGTTTCGTAGCAGCTGGCGACTATAATGCTAAACACACGTTCTGGGGTTCGCGTCTTATTACACCCAGAGGTCGAGCGTTGTTCAATACAATTTCCAAAATGGGCTTGGATGTCATTTCGAGTGGGGAGCCCACTTATTGGCCTACTGACATACGTAAAATTCCGGATGTAATAGATTTTGGCGTTATGATAGGGATTTAATTCAAATTGAAGCTTCTCTAGATCTCTCGTCCGATCACTCTCCCACGATCGTTACAATTTGTAGCCCGTTAGGAAGTGATTTACCTCACCCATATGCGAATTTGATAAATCGTGTTGATTGGCTGCGATTTAAAAAATATCTTAGTAGTCATTGCACGGAAAATATTACGCTAAGAACACATGATGATATTGAATCTAACATTGCCATCCTTAATGAAAATATTAAACAGGCTGCTGAACATGCCACTACCGCCCATCCGCAGACTAGGATAAATAAAATTTATTCTACGGATATTGAACGTCTCGTAAGTGAAAAAAGAAGAGCTAGAAGAGAATGGCAACAGCACAGATCACCCCAACTTAAAATCAGATTTAAAGAGTGTACTAAACGACTCCAAGAGTTGCTTGCATTTGAAAAAACTGTATCTCTTAAAAATTATTTGGAAGGTCTTGATGTCACACCAGCATCTAATTACTCTTTGTGGCGCGCTGCTAGAAAGCTTAAAACACCAGTTGAGTTTAAACCACCTCTGCGCACATCTACAGGAGGTTGGGCAAGAAGCGATACTGAAAAAGGTAAAATATTTGGTGAGCATTTAAAATCCGTATTCACCCCAAACACGTGTTCTGGTGCTGTTGATTTGCCAAATGTAGTAGCGCTACCCCCTCGACCAATAAAATTTAAGACGCGTGATGTACAAAAAATAATTGCAGAACTCAACCCGAAAAAAGCCCCGGGTATTGATGGAATTAGTAACCAGATGTTGATGAAATTGCCTCGTATAGCTATTAGAATACTGTTATTCATTTTAAACGCTATTTTACGACTGGAGTATTTTCCAAACAGCTGGAAGCTTGCCAAGGTTAAAATGATTCCAAAGCCGGGCAAAGATCTTACCAAAGCTGAGTCATATAGGCCAATAAGTTTACTGTCAACAATGTCAAAGCTCTTTGAAAAGTTACTCATGATAAAATTGTCCCCAATTCTAACTGATAACGAGTGCATACCGGATCATCAATTTGGATTTAGAAGTCAGCATAGCACCATTGAACAAACTCATAGATTGGTTCAATTTATAAGAAGAAAAAAAGTATTGCTCTGCGCTGTTCATTGACGTTTCTCAGGCATTTGATAAAGTGTGGCATGAAGGCCTAATTTTAAAATTAAAGACTTACCTACCAATAAATATTCTAAATCTGCTGGAAAGTTACATTATTGCCCGGAAGTTCACTGTTGTGGAAGGAGACTTTGTGAGTACGCCTGAAATAATCTCATCCGGTGTGCCACAGGGGAGTATACTGGGGCCAGTTTTATATTTGATTTATACTTGTGATATGCCCTTGAGCAGCAATATCCATACATCTACGTTTGCCGATGATACAGCCTGCCTTAGTATGCACGAAAACCCACACGAGGCTTCCCGATATCTTCAGCAACATATTACTCAGCTAGAACTATGGTTAAACATGTGGAGAATAAAGGTAAACGAACAGAAGTGTGCTCAGGTAACATTTACCTTAAGAAAAGACAGTTTTTCCCCCGTTACAATCAATAATGAAATTGTTCCTCAAAACTTACATGTGAAATACCTTGGTATACATCTTGATCGAAGGCTCACATGGAAATACCACATTGACTCCAAGCTAACGCAAATGAAACTTAAACTAACTCAGATACATTGGCTGGTTGGTAGAAACTCAACCCTCACCCTAGATTGTAAACTTTTAATATACAAGTCGCACTTAAAACCTATATGGTGCTACGGAATTCAGCTATGGGGTACTGCTTCAGCTTCTAATGTCGAGAGAATCCAACGAATGCAAAACAAAATTTTACGGTTAATAACATCGGCTCCATGGTACATAAAAAATTCAAATATACATCGTGACTTAAATATGCCACTAGTGACTGAAGAAATTGCAAAAAACGCTGGCAAATATTTAACAAAACTCGAGTCACATCCTAATCCGCTTGCCCGTAATATTTTGAACTTTACTGGACACATCCGCCTAAAAAAGAGGGATACAAGGGCTCTTATTCACAGCACTCCAGATGGGACTTCTTGAAAATTATTTTATTTTTAAAATTTTTTTTTCCTTTTGATTATAAATACTTATGTATGTATTATATATAACTACTACTAAGCTTATGTCCGACACTGGTCGGGCCTAATTATATTTTTATATTTAAGATTTGAATACTTATTTTTAGTTCATATATGAAGATACAATAAATAAAAAAATCATGTATTAAAAAAAAAAAAAAATATTTTAGGAAGATCTTTACTCAAGCAAATTCTTTAGTCGAAAAAAAAACCAAGAGGTCAATTACTAAAAATTGCACTATAACAAAAAATTATAAATTTTATCACAAAAAAATGTGTATGTATGTAATTATGTATGTATCTGTATACTACACATATGTACATACGTTGGTAAAGGGTATATAAGATTCGGCACAGCCGAATATAGCACTCTTATTGTTTATATTCTCTCCCCCCAAAAACGGTTCAGTTTTATGTAAAAAAATACAAACAAATTTCATAGAGATAAGTTGTGTTTAGGGAGTGCGTCCGCCCCTCAAAGTTGGTCTTCAAGCCCATTTTCAATGTAATTTGTTTGCATATGACTATCTTTTTCAAAAAACGTTTTACAAGAATATGATATATGCCAATAATTTAGCTCTTCTAGTGAACAACATTAGTCTCAAAGAAAGTTTTTTGCTAAAATTAATATTTTAGAAAATAATGAAGAAAATAACCAACAAAATACAAAAAAATTTTTATGCAAAAATTATATTTATATGGAAGTTATTTATATTAAGCATGTGCAATACGAGCTTATATCAATTAAATTATTTCATACATATACATATAGTCAAAATAAAACTAAAAAAAAGTTACATTGAATAAATGGGGTTGGAGGCTAACTTTGAGGGTCGGACGCACCCCCTAAAACACAATTGATTGGTGCAAATCAATTAGCAATTATTGGTGCATTGCGGCAATCGTGTGATCCTACTTTTAGCAACGTGCTTATGCAACCATGCAGGTTGCATTGTCGGTCGCATAGTCTATAGCAGTGGTAATCAAAAAGAGAAAATGCTTAAAAGCAGAACAGCACTAATATGCACTAACTCCACTGAAAAAAATCGCTCTTGTTAATGTTTAATTGGGTATATGAAAAATATTTTTATGGGTTAATTTTATATAAATGAACGTTTGTATGTAGTGGTGCCTTAGACTGTATATACTAGATTTTTTTAAATTTCTGGATACATACTAGACACTCAGCATCTATAAAAGTATTTAAGCCAAATAAATAAAAACTTATTTTCCAACTCTATATTTCAAATATTTTTTCTCTTTTCTATAGCAATAAAGAAGGATTTAAATTCGATAATTTTCTTTTATAACCCAGTAAAAAAAGACACTCCAAAAAAGTCATGAAAATGTAGAGTTTGCGATCTGGAAGTAGTGCAAATTTCGATCCGATCTAATGATTTTTACATAGGGTTGTCATTGCAAGAAGTTCTCTTTTTCGATGCCTGGTCACCGAATTGGAAGCGATTTTAAGAAAAATTTCCTTTTTTGTGTTCTATGATAATATTTTCATCTAGGAAAAATTGCTAATAGTTACCTATTTTAACAATTCGTTTCTTTTTATACGAATTTAAACTTGAAACAATGCTTTTATGTAAATTTAAGCAAATAACATAAAATTTTTAGACCAAAATTAGTTCATAAAATTCTTCAAAAAAATCGATATTTTAAAAATTCTGGTGAGTAATTTCTAAAACTATAGAGGAATTACAAGGTTTTGTATGACTAAAATAAACTTCTGCTAGGTTTTCTACTAACTATCGGCAAATTAAAAATATCGATTTTTTGGAAGCAATGAAAATGTACTTCTTTTAGAATGACTTCCAAATTTTTTTACTGGGTAAATAATATAGAAAAAAAAATAGTTTCGGTGGTGTTTGAATACTCTCGGTGTATTTTTTTATAAAAAATGCGACAGAAATCTGCTATTTTGTGTGTTTTATGCTCTTGCTTTAGATTTTTGTTAGTAGTTGTGCTGTGTACGTATGTAAAGCAGAATGCTAGCAGAGCCCTCAGGGCAATGGGATGATGGATAGTCTTGTTTATGGTTGCGTTCGAAGTTTAATTCGAAGTTTTGAAAATATGAAAATGTTTTGATGTTTATAGGTTGCATTTGTAGGTTGCACTGTCTGTGTCGAAATATTCGACAACGTGTTATGCAGGCAAGTTGCAAAGTCTGTACCTACCATCACACACGTTTCTAAAACAGCCAAAAAGCTTAAGCTACATAATTTGCGAAATTAATTTTTTGACGAAAATCGATTAATTAAGATCGTTATGGCACATATTGATAAAAAGTTGCGTGCAAAAAAGTTCATTAAAAACTCATAGTGCGGAAGAGGTATGCAGGTAAATGGAAAACATAATTATTAGTAAACTTTGATGTTGAATTCAATAAGAAAAAGGCAACAACTAAGTGTACACAGAAACAATGATTATGGCGCGTAGTCATAGTCAAAACAAAGTATACTTTAAGAAGTTAAAACCAGTATTACCATACAAAATACTAATTTTAATTTCTTAAAGTGCACTTTGTTTTGACTATGACTACGCGCCTATGAATTTTTCTTTTAACAAACAAGTTTTTGAAACTGATTTTAAGTTTTATTGTTTTCCTTATTCAGCTTGATGAATTAATTGCTCACTCTATTAAAATTTTACGAATTTTGGTTTTTAGTTTTACGAAATCTGTGGTAGGTCCAATTTCAGTTAAAATATTATTTGTTTTTTTGAATTAATTAATTGAATACAAAATAAAGTTTTTTCTGTATAGTATACTTTCTCTGCTAGTAATTTGGCTAAGTAAAAATAAATTGTATATGTTGTATATATACATATACATATATATATATATATATATAGATGTATATGTATGTATGTGCGTATGTACATATATACAAGTCACAACTACCTAAAAACTGGAATCGATACGTAAATGCTGATGAAATTTGTAGCCTTACAGAAGTTCCCCGGTCGTGCCGTTCTGTTTCTGTTGTCAATCAATTAATGATCTAAAATTGGTTAAAATTTACGAATTTCAGACTGATTACTTTTGAATAATAATAAAAAAAATTAGTTTTTATAAACCTATTATTAGTAATAACCTGATTTGCTTAGACTTTTGGAGGCATGGACAAGAATAACAAATGAGAAAACTAATTTCTTTTAAACTTATTTTTTTTAACCCCAGCTTTTGTAAAATGCTTATTTTTATATATTGTGTTTTGTTTTTATATGAGACATTCCACGCCAAATTGGACGATTAGAAAATTTCATTTTAAAATTGTAATTTTAAACTTCTAGCCATCCACCCAACAACTTTTAAGACCGGTCCGTAAGTACACCTTACATAATTACAATTTTTTTTTAGAGTTTTAAACATTTTTAAAATATTCACTAAACTTGAAAGCCTTTAAAAAATAATTGCGAAATAGCATACGTACATTAGGGGTGTAATAGTGCTCGACTTTTTGATTTCGATACGCTAGAACCCCTATTTTTGTAAAATTTAGTCAAAATATCCAAAAATATATGGGGGTGGATTGGCTGCAAATGGCTTCTCATCGGGGTCAAAACTAGAGAAAACGAGGCAAAATCCACAAAAAGCTTCACAACTGTTCCTGAGTTGCTCCTACACAGAGAAAAAACTGCATCATAGAATCAATAAGATTTTCTCTATGAAACGTTTTTAGGCTAAGGGGTATCTCAGCAGAAAGAAGCGAAGATTTTTTCATAGAGATTCCTTATTGTTTTTATGTGGTATATCTTATTAATTTTATCAAGAAGAAAACCACATAAAATCAAGAAGAAATCTTATTATTCACAACTTTTTTACTCAATTTCCGTTGTTTTTGGCACCAAAAAACAATCCATAGAGAAAAACTTCTTGATTCTATTAGGTTTTCTTATAAATTGTAAACTATAGGGATTTTTTATTGATTTTATTAGGTTGCCTTATTAATTTTTTTAAAAAGGTTTTCTTCTTGATTTTATTAGGCTATCTTATTGATTTTTTCAATAAGGGTTTCTTCTTGATTTTAGTAGGTTCCTATATGATTATGCGTAAAGCATCTTATTGATTTTTTTAATAAGGAAATCTTCTTGATTTTATGAGTTGTCTTGTTATTTCGTTTCTATAAATATACATACAGACAATTTTGTTCATGATATTTTTAATTTTTGTATAAGAATGTTTGCACAATAATTTCAACCCTTATTCAGGCAGCTTGTTAGCATATTGGTTAGAGTGCTTGTCTATATATAACATAATGTGTATGTATGTATGTATAAATAAATAACATCTACAATATACTACATACATACATATGTATGTATATGGTATAGAATTAAAATGAAAATACATAAATACAGAGAATAAAGACGCAATTTTTTTATATTTTTTATTGAAAAAATTAATAAGATAACCTCATAAAAACTACAAGATTTCTTCTTGATTTTTTCAAAAAGCTTTTCTCTATGAAATTAATAAGATTTCCTTATTGAAAAAAAAACCATAGAGATTTCTTATCAATTTTGTTCTATTTTATGAGGTATTTAGTAGGCACTGCTTTCTCTGTGTATTGGCGTAAGACTTAAGACTGATCTCCACTAATATTGCACCCACCCAAAATTTTTTAGAATCATGCTAACCCCCTATCTGCGCTCCTAAAGGGGGCTCCCATACAAAATATTATTTTATATGCAATTACCCTCCATCGCTCCAAGTAGCCCCAAAGTGCCCTTAGAGTAGTCAAATATATGAGCGACCCTTCATATTTGTTTTGCCCCAACACTTGTTCATAACACACCTAACTTCTATTTTCAATCATTAGGGTGTCCCCATACAAACATTTTTAATTTCTAAAAAAAAATTTGGTTAGGAATACAATTGTGTGGCAATATAACACAGATGACAATGTGTGCTACGAGTATCTACTTATAAACAGTGATTTCAATATTAACAAATAGTTTTATGTATTTGCAAATAATGCATTAAACACATTCACCACAGCAAGCTACCGACTACCAAAAGTCAAGGATTAAAATACACATGTTTATATGAGAATAATTATTTTGAAGACAGCAAGCCAACAGGGCGACAGGTTGTTGTCTATGCTGATTTTGTCGTTGTACTCCAATTAAAATAATTTCTATTTCTTTGGCTACAATGAGCAAATGCTGTGTTACCAGTGTAATACAAAATTTTGAATGAATGATATTGTACAATTATTTCATACTATTTACCAGAAACAATATCCAAAAATTGATGTAAAGAATAAATTGATTCATTTTTGTACTTTTACGTGAAATAAGTACATTTTAAAAGAAAAATTAGTTTTTATAAATGCAAAATATATGAAAGTGGCAATACTGAACTACATATGTATTTGTACTTGAACATCAGCTGCAGATGGTGCTGCTGTCGTGTCCAAAATAATTAAGTAGCTGGCTACAAGGCGACAAATGCTGTTAGCGGCATTTTAAGTCGTATGTTCGTGTAGCCTGCTGTGGTGAATGTGTTTAATGCATAAGATGTACATTTAATGTTTATTGAAAGAGTAACCAAAAAAAAAAATATCAAAGCTTACGAGAAATGCTCTTTTGTTTAGTACTAAAAAAATATCACAACATTAAGGAAATAAAAAAAAATGCAAACCATATGATTTGGCGTGGAATGCGCCATATACATATGTATATTGACAGTTTTAACAAAAATAAAATTCATTTGCGCATGTAAAATATGTAACACAAACAAGTTACAAAATAAGTCATATTACATACACACATATGTATGTATATATTTGTGTGTAAATTAAGTTACATACATATGTACATATCAAGTCAACGAAATCCAAATCATATATTTTTCGATAAAACATGTTGGTATTTTTAATTTAAATTATAGCAGCACGAACTTGTTGTTTTAATAAGTGTTTTGTTTTTTCACTTCATTTTTAAATAATCACATCCGAGGTGTATTTAAACAGGTGGCAGCGTTACTTCAGCTGATAATTTTTTGCTCTATGTGCTTTGTTTAGTTTTGGTTTTGGTACAATTATTTTTGTGCTTTTGACATTCTTCGGTTCTTTACACAGCTATGGTTGCCGTATTTTTGTATAACACATCTTTACGCAGTCACCTGTATAATTACACCATGATCACATCTTTGTAAAGTAATATACCAGGTAAATCCAATAGTACACCTGAATATTTCCCTCTATAAATGTAATTATAGTTGCGCTTATAAGCTCTTTTAAATTGGTGCTCTTTTCACTTTACTAAAGTATTTTCTTTCCATTAGTTCCAGTAGGTTAATTTAATTCAGGACAAATTGTAAAATCATTAATTAAGATCCAAATTTAGCATTTGAACTTAGTAGTTCATGAGTTGTAAGACTCTATTTGTAATGTCAAAATGTTCTTAACACTTACAAAACACCATATCATTTGAAAAATTAAAAAAAAAATTTTTTTTTAAATATTTGGGAGATTCAAACTGCAGTCTAAGACTAAGGTGTCATAATGTCATACTATTTTATTTTTTTTTAATATAACTGTGTTTAATTTTGTTTTTGTTTTCAAGCAAAATTTAGGAAACATTATGACACTATGACACTTTACACTACCGTTTGAATCTCTCAATTATGTTTTAATAAATTGAGAAAAAAAAATCTTGATTTGATGTTTACTTATTATATATGTATGTATATATTAGGGATGTAGCGAATACCAGTTTAGCGAATGCGAATGCGAAAACGAATAATACATTTTAATTTTTGCGAAAGCGAATGCGAATGCGAAAGCGAATTCAAATATTACAATACGTTAAAAAATAACTTGAAAATAAATTTATCTAAGAACATTAAGTTGTGTTGTATACATACATAGATCTACTGGAGTCTTGAATTCAGCAAATATTTATTAATTTATTAGAAATAAAAATTGTTAAACTGAAAGATATATGAAATCATATTAAAATAAGTATAGATAATAGTTAAAAATAAATTTACAAAGTATTAGGCAATCAACCCATTCGTACTTTGGCCCTAAGACCTTGTACTAAGTTCAACATTTCCTGTAAAATGCTTCCACAATACATATTAAGAAAAATTGGAATGAATTGTTCATGAAAATTTTTTCCAGAAGTAGTACTCTGTTCATCTTGGGAAAAACATATGAAATATATCTTCAACATTTTAAGTTTACATGCGAAATAATATGAGTGGCACTTGTTTCGCAAAAAATTTACAACAAAGAAGGAATAGTTAATATTTTTGCATATAAAATTTTTTGAACGAAGTAATGATGTGCTTACCATTTTTCAGACTAGTCTTAAGTAGAAAATATTTTCGCGCAATTCAAACACTGCATTTTCTTTTTCAAAAACTGGAAAATATTTCCAATATTTTTATCTTTAGTATTCGCTTTAAATATTCGCATACATTTTAGCGAATGCAAAATCGAATGCAAATAGCAAAAGTAAGCGAATTATTTGCGAATGCGAAAGCGAATGCGAACATTCGTTACATCCCTAGTATATATATATATATATATATATATATATATATATATATATATATATATATATATATATATATATATATATTTTTTTTTAAAGAGAAGTAACACTCAGGCAATTAATGCCTACTGCTAATACTAGGTGTCACCTTCTTTAGGAAGGGGATAGTGAGAGCGAAGACAGGTGGTGAAAGAAGAGATAGAGGAAAGCTTCATTCTTTTTACAACTCTGCTTTTCGCACGTTTTTAATAATGCAGTGTTGCAGCGCCTCTCTGATGTTAAATGGGGCGTAGTAATTTTTTGAAGCTGTGTCTTGCAGCCATTTTATTGATTATTTTACTTCGCCGATGATTTTGCTACACAACGAAGGAGGGCGCTCTGATGTTACAGTAGGACTAGTATCTGCTGAAGTCGGTATAGTTCAGTGACCAGTGACTATGCCTTCATCACTTGAACTTTCCTACAATAACTGACACAAAGGGACACTAATGCACATCAGAAAAATGCGTGGTGTTGTTATTTAATGACTGTCGGATACAGGGATTGAACCCAGGACCTTCGGTTTTGTAGTCAACGTGCTAACTACTTCAGCCAACGCTTCACCACATGTCTTCTCTATCACTATAACTTTCCTAAAGACATTATCTTTATTAAAAAAAAATTGTAATAATTAAATAATAACAACTAACGGCCTTATTCATAAAAAATATTTCAGGCTTATTAACCCCTTATTTGACATATTTCTATGGGAAATTTGTCAAATAAACCTGTAATAAACCTAAAATATTTTTTATGAATTAGACCGTAAGTAAATAATAATAAAAATTCAAAACTAGGATTTCTGGACACAAATCTGATAAAAATACAGACACATTACTCCCACACCAAAAACAGCATTAACATTACATTGCAGAGACAAAAATCATTATCCAGATTTTAATAATACATACTGATATTGATTTTGGATAAAGAAAATAATTACAGACGTAGATATATGTTAGAAATGTTACATATTCACCCCTATCGTGAATAAAATGTGAAATTTTCGTTCCCATGAAATTTTCATTACCCATGAAGGGAAATTTGCTATCGGGAACTTCATGGGAACGTTTGTTCCCGCTATCGATTCGCAGTGAATGTAAAAAATGGGAAGAAGACTTGTAAAACTTCAAAATTAATTGAAAATCAGAAAAATTTAATAAAATAGACAAATCCCTTGATAAAGTGAACAAAAAATTCACGAAACGTTGGGAAAATATGTAATAATAACTATGCGTTTTTATTAACATAAAGTACGATAGGCCTCATTAGCTTATTTTAATAAAGATATCTTCTTCAGAAAAATTTATATTTTATAGTGAAAAATACAAAAAATTTTTGATTCAAATGCAATGTTTTTAAGTTTAAAGTAGTGTTTTTAAATATTTTGGGTGCAGTGGAAAAAATTCTTATGTATGCCATCGCCATAAAATTAACAGTATATGGACTAAAGATGTTCATATTCAATGATAAAAGGTGCTGTACGGAATTATTGTTATTAATCTTTACTGATATTGTCCTAAAAATAGTTATTTACAGGGAAACCACAAATATGCTCTAAAAAAAGTGTTTTATGCGCATTCAACATGCACTAAAAACTTGTAAATATGCGCTTAAAAGTAAAAAATATGCTCTTAAAAATAGAATAAATTGGTTTATTTGTAAATGAAAATATCTTTTTTAATCAAAAATTCAACAACATTTGCATATAAAATAAGAAAAAAATAAATAACCAAAAAACGGAAACATAATTAACAAAGAATAACTGGGTTTGAAGTGCAGGTTAAAACAAAATTACTATAAAAATTTTTACTAAACCAAATTAATTTTTATTGGATGCAAAAGCATTTAACTTTAATTTCAAAAGATCACGATATCAGAATTAAGGCTTTGGAACTGTATTTTGGATAAATAAGACAAGATTTTAATTTATAATTTTTATTGCAATAAATAACAAAATATTGACCTAGAATTTCAAATAAAAATCTTTTCTGTCCCGTCTTAATGAACTTTCATACATTTACAATGTTCCTTCAAGGTCTTTTCGGGGCAGAGTAAATCACACACAGCTAAATCACACATAGCTAAATTTGTATTGCAACTAACGTCCGTAAAACTGGGTTATATATAAAAAAAATTATACACTACATGGAACATTGGAACAGAGATTTAGATGGCGAAAATTAAAAATAATTTGTAAGCATATTAACCCAGATAGCACAGGAAAAAAATTTTCTTTAAAACTTAAATTTTTATTTCGAAAATGAAATTTTAATGCGTTGCTAAAAAAAAATTTCATAAATTTTTTTTTCGGAATGGAGAGTTTTTTTAAAGGATGGTGGTGCCAAGCGGGTTGAAATAAAATAAATTCTATAAAGTATGAAAATACCCAACCAAGGGAAAAGTGAAAAAATCCATGTGAAAAATATTATTCACGATAAGGGGAATCAGAAAAGGGAACAGATTTCTGGGGAAAAATTATCCACGATTGCAATTTGGGGAAAAGGGAAAATATTTTAAGGGAAAAACTGTTCACGATAGGGGTGATTATTATAAAAGTTCCATCAACACAACGAATAAACTACAAAACAGATACACTAAATGTTGCTCATGTTATAGACATTTACGGCCCTATGTATAAGCAAAAATTGGCATGAAGTTAGCATAAGTGACAAAATTGAACATGATCTTAAAGAGTTTTGCCATGAAACTTCACATTAAAAATCATGCTAGGACTTAGAGGTGGGTTAAAATTAGGTAATGTGACCATTTCTAATGTCAAATTGTATGGAGGAACTCGTTATCTCCTAATTCAATTTCGTCACTTATGCTAACTTCATGCCAATGTTTGCTTATACATAGGGCCGTTAGTTAATAGATAACAGAATGTAAAACATTTTTCAAACTATAAAAGACACCAACATTTAAAATAAGTTTTTGTTATGTGTTTTTTTTAGTTAAAATACCATTTTTTCAATGTTCAACAAATTTCATATTATAAATTTTTGAGTTTTTTGATTTACCGCCTTTTTATATAAATATTTTTTAATTGTAAATTATTATACAAACATATATTCCCTGAAGAAGTTACACATTTTGGCAACGAAATATTGATATAAAAATAAAATTTATTAATTTTAGTTAATTATTATTTTTCGAACTGTATTTGTTTCTATATTCTTATGAATTGAATAGGCTAAAGTTCGTAACGCTTTTTAAGCCAAATTACATGTGATAATTATTAATGAACAAATAACATCAAAGTTAGTTGTAAATATTCTGACAACAACACATAGTTGAACGGAACAGCCAGCCGTTTTCGAAGGCCACTAAACCTTCCTCATCAGCGTTCTTCTGTGTTTTTGGTCCACCGTGTGTGGTGTCAGTTGATGTAGATGTCTGCCTTATATACATAACTTTATTGCAAATGGAATATACTTTGATGTTATTTGTTCATTAATAATAGATAATAGATAACAGAATGTAAAACATTTTTCAAACTATAAAAGACACCAACATTTAAAATAAGTTTTTGTTATGTGTTTTTTTTAGTTAAAATACCATTTTTTCAATGTTCAACAAATTTCATATTATAAATTTTTGAGTTTTTTGATTTACCGCCTTTTTATATAAATATTTTTTAATTGTAAATTATTATACAAACATATATTCCCTGAAGAAGTTACACATTTTGGCAACGAAATATTGATATAAAAATAAAATTTATTAATTTTAGTTAATTATTATTTTTCGAACTGTATTTGTTTCTATATTCTTATGAATTGAATAGGCTAAAGTTCGTAACGCTTTTTAAGCCAAATTACATGTGATAATTATTAATGAACAAATAACATCAAAGTTAGTTGTAAATATTCTGACAACAACACATAGTTGAACGGAACAGCCAGCCGTTTTCGAAGGCCACTAAACCTTCCTCATCAGCGTTCTTCTGTGTTTTTGGTCCACCGTGTGTGGTGTCAGTTGATGTAGATGTCTGCCTTATATACATAACTTTATTGCAAATGGAATATACTTTGATGTTATTTGTTCATTAATAATTATCACATGTAATTTGGCTTAAAAAGCGTTACGAACTTTAGCCTATTCAATTCATAAGAATATAAAATTTATTAATTTTTCTTATAAAAACAAGATCTCAAGCTCAATACTCGTAAATAACTATAAAAACAAAATTTTAAATTTACATACAAGTTAATTTGATTTTTTCTAAAGAGATGAATAAGCAAGATATTTGTATGCAGAGTACACAATATGAATAAATTCAGTAAAGTGCGACTTTGACTCGCGCACGAAGGGTTCCGTACATTCTGTTTTGAGAATTTTTTTGCATTTTTGAAGTTTTTTTTTCAGTTTAAACGATTTTTTTCAGTTTTGTCGCTTTTATCTCGTTTTAGCGATTTTTTTATTTTTTTGGGGTCTTTTTCATTTTACCGATTTTTTTTTAATTTTGGCGGTTCTTTTTTATTTTGGCGATTTTTTTCTGTTTTTGAGGTTTTTTCATTTTGGAAATTTTTTTCCTTTTTGGCGATTTTTTGATTTTGGGGCTTTTTTTTCATTTTGGCGATTTTTACATTTTGGCGATTTTTTTCATTTTGGCGATTTTTTGATTTTGGGGTTTTTTTCATTTTGGCGAATTTTGTTCATTTGGGCGATTTTTTCATTTTGGCGATTTTTTCTGTTTTTGGGATTTTTTTCAATTTGACGATTTTTTCCATTTTGGCGATCTTTTTCATTTTGGCGATTTTTTCCATTTTGGCGATTTTTTCATTTTGGCAATTTTTTTTTAATTTTTAGCGATTTTTCCGGTTTTTCGCGATTTATTTTAGTCATAGAATTTTTTTTTTTAAATTTGGTGCTTTTTTTCGTTTTGGCGATTTTTTTTGATTTTGGCAATTTTTTTCGGTTTGGCGATTTTATAATTTCTTAGTTTTACTGTTTTTGAAAATTTCAAGAGTTTAGCTCTTACAGTTTGCAAGATAGAGCAAGTTGTCAAAATTACATAGTTAAAATTGCATTAACTGATGGAGCACCCTTTAATTTAAATTTTTTAAATTTTAGTGTTAATTGTTGTAGTCTGTATAAAAATACACTAATCTTACAAATTTCAAGTGTATTGTATATTACATGGAATTTTAAAATTTTTCGTTGCTCGTCTTGGAACACCCTTTAATTTTTAACTCTCATGTATTTGTTGTTGTAGTGACCAAAGGTCTACACACTGTGCCCAAATTTCTTGAGGAAATACCCTGTGACGGACGGTCGGACAGACGGACAGCGTAGCGAAAACAATAGGGTACATTTTCACCTTTGGTGTACGGAACCCTAAAAATGATATGAGCATTAATTCTGCATCATTAATACAAAACATCTTTTTTTTAAGTTATGACCTTGTTTGAGTAAATAAGCGATATAAAATTTCTAAGGGCCAATTTCGCCAACTCTATTTAAATATCAATTCATATTTAATTGTCGATTTTCATTAATTTTTGTATGGAAAAATTACTTTTAAATATGAATTGATATTTAAATAAGTTGGTGAAATATGCCATAAGTAGACTTGTGTCCAACAGTTCTTTTTGAACTAGTTCGTTCAGTTGGACACAAGTCCGGTCAAAAACATCAATGTAAATTAAATGGGGTCGAAGCAACTTTTGATTCAAACGATCTTAGGCAGGGACATAATGCCTAATAATATGTACACTTCAGACTTGTATCGAACTCTTTCAGTATCTCGTTTTATACTAGACTTGGGTCGAACTCTTCCACTAGTTCATTTTTGCCACAAACCTATTATCAAACCCATGTAATTTAAATGGGTTTGATCACAGGTTTGTGTCAAAAACGAGCTATAGAGCTGGGTCCAACTCGTTCATTCGTTCATTTTTGCCACAAACCTATGATTAAACCCATGTAATTTAAATGGGATTGATCATAGGTTTTTGGCAAAAATTAACGAATGAACGAGTTGGAGCCAGCTCTATCTACTCTAATCTACTAGACTTGTATCGAACTCTTTCAGTAGCTCGTTTTAGACACAAACCTTTGATCAAACAAATTTAAATTAGATGTGTTTCATTATTGGGTTGTGTCTAAAATAGACTTGGATGGAACTCATTCAGTAGCTCGTTAGAGGTGGGTTTAACTCGTTCATTCGTTCATTTTTGCCACAAACCTATGATCAACCCATGTAATTTAAATTTATTTTAGACACAAACCAATAATCAAAAACCTCAATTTGGGCATTTTTGGGGATGAGAAATCAAAAATTGGGGATAAGCTCTAGAAAAAAAAACTGGCAACACTGGACCCAGCTCTACTAGTAGACTTATGCCCTAATTCAGTAAGAAGATTTAGGACGTTTTTGTTTGAAAATTCTTCTGAGTTTTTGTCTTTGAAGTCTCTAAATTATTTTCTTCAAAAATGGTTGTTGTCTTTGACAATGAAAAATATAAAAATTATTGCCATGTTCTTAAAACATAAAAATTCAATTAATTCATTATACAATAGTTTGAAAAATATATTAAAAAATATGTGTTGGATGTAATGTTTGGAACAAAATCATAAAGCAAATACACGAACCTTCTAGCATAGACAATAAATAATAATCGTTTTAAAGAATCAAAACTGCTTCTTTTTTTTCGTCCATAGACAAGTCGATACATTCGTCGAACAGAATTAGGGCATTATATCGAATAGAGAGAGTTGTGTCGAACGCCGCTTTTGAACTAAACTGAGCTGTTGGACCAGTGTTGCCATATTTATTTTTCAAAAATCTTCAAGTCGACCAAAGAAGTCTTTTTTTATTAAATTTTTTTTTTATTTTACTCAAAGAACATTAATATACCTTGATTTTATTGAAGTCAAATTCAGCCAAAGTTTATTTTGTTTCCAGTGAACTATTAAATATAAAGCTAAATAACACAAAATGTTTACTGCATAGCATATGTGTAAGATTATTACAAAGAAAATCAGAAAATATGTAAGTAGTTTAGTCAAAGAAACTTCAATAATACTCGTATACTTATCAAAGTATCATGAGAAATCTTTTTGGTCGCTTTAACATATCTAAAAACTTCAAAAATAAGATAAATCTTCACATATGTTAACACTGTGTTGGACAAAAAAAAAATTGGTGTCTTTTATGTCCAAGTGTGATAATTACTTACAAATTTAAATTTTTTACATTACAAAATGCTTCCAATAAATAGAATATTCATGAGAAAATATTAAAATATAATAATCGATTTCTCCACATAAAAATACAAGAACATTGTGCATACTTTTGACCTTAAATATTAAATATACTCAAGCACATGCACACATTTGCAATGTAACCTTCAGGGTGGTGATTTTTCTTCATTTAAAAAATATTTAGAAAACACACGACTATGGAATGGAAACTATTAATATCGTTGCTAAAATAGAAAAGTCCGCAATAGCATGAAAAATATAGATTTTGATTAGAAATGTAAAACTTGTACCTGAGAGTGGTCTCCTTACAACAACAAAAATTATTGAATGAGTCATCCTACTTTGAATTAAAACTATTAAGATGTTAATTTTTATAAAGGGTCCGCCATCTAACGTTTTTTTTCAACTAGTGCTTATTTCGTGAATGGTAACACTTAGCTCATGTCTGATTTGACAGATAATTAGTTTTATCCTTCCGCTGAACGAATATGGTTGTGTATACGCTTGAACAACGCTGGGAAATATTACTTACAGAAGATGCCGATTTTGCAAAAAAAAAACATCTTTTCAGATGAATCTCATTTTGATCTTGGCGGGTATGTAAACAAGCAAAATTGTCGCATTTTGGGCACAGAAAGCCCGCACGCATACATTGAAAAGCCGTCGCACCCAAAACGAGTCACTGTTTGGTGGGGATTTTGGTCCAGAGGCATAATTGGGCCATTTTTCGAAAATGAGCAAGGAGTAGCCGTTACAGTCAATGGCGATCGTTATCGGGCCATGTTGAACGAATTTTTGTTAACAAAAATTGAAGAGGAGGATATTAGCAACATTTGGTTTCAACAGGACGGCGCTACGTGCCACACAGCCGAAGCTACACTCGATGTTTTGCATAGCATTTTCAAAAAAAAAAAGTTATCTGTATCTTCATTCCAATTCGAATTGTAACAAGCTGTATATCCTTTTTAATACTTTGTTTAAATATTATTATTAAAAATTGGTTTCATATAAACGTGGGTATTCTATAAACCAGGATAGAACAATTTAAAATATTCTATAAAAAAGATGGTCCTCTTTCACAAGTGTAAGTTTAATAAATTTCTTTGTTTTTTAGTTTTCTTCGGGAATTTTGACTACTTTTTAAACTGAAAACTGGTATCGAACATCTCATTAGCCTTTCGAGCAGTTTTATTATTTATTATTATTTTCTTTATTTATTTTCTGAGTTTTGACGACATTTAAATTAATTAAATAGTTTCGCTTTTTACTATTTCAATAAACAACTTGTTGTTGTAATGCGTCAAATCAATGTGCCTTACATATGCTTTTTAAAATCCTTAGATTTTATATATTTTTTTGAGCGTGTTAATTTTCTTCGAGAGGCTTTCAACATCTTTGGATGACGTCTTGTTATTATGTATCTTTAGCTTGAAGGAATATAGGCAACGATACTCAGTATTCATTTACGAAATCTTATGTTTAGTCAGCTGTTTAATAACTAACATTTTCACGAAGCTTGCAGCTCAACTAATCATAGAAAATGTACTTAAATATGTACTTGCACAAAAAATAATAAGAAAATAAATTCAGAGAGAAGTACTCGTATGTACATATTTTTAGTAATTGTTTTCATTTTGTTAAGGTTAACTTTTATTTACACACTTGTAATTAAAAATGCATATATTAAAAATAATATTAATTTTATTTTTAAATGACTCATAAAATTTTAAATATTTAAAATTATCTAAATTTTAAATTTGCGACTAGTTCAAAAGCAATTATTGGTACTCGAACTGTAATTATTCACATGTCAGTTAACATAAAAATTACCAAATGTAATTTGGTTAACAGAGCGAAACGAATTTCAGTCTAATCAAATCATAAATATAGAAACAAATAAATTTCGAACAATAATAATTAAACAGTTCTCGTTGTCACAGGTTAGGCAGATTGGACACGGGAAAACACTGCCACGTAATTTTTCCGAAAAATTGACGAATGGCATCCCAAGTGGCAATATCATTTAACCCCATATTAATTAAAGGACAGAATGATATTGTTTTGCATATGTCTTTCTTTGTCATTTCAACAGGTTAAACGTCAATTGAAATTATTTTATTTTCAATTGAAGTTTTTCCACAAAAATTATGAAAAGGCGCAAATTTATGGAAAAAATGCATAAATTGGCGCCTTTTCATGAATGCAATCCTGCATTCCAATGCAAGTTTCATGGCAGCAGCCATTGTGTTTCAATTTATCGAAGAGGTAAGTAATTGTGTTTAGTTTTCTTTTACTTTTTATAATTATAATTTTTTTTTGCAGATCCTGTGCCAAGACAAAACTTGAAGAAAAGAAACATGTAAGTACTGATTTTATAGATTTTATTTAACAAACAATAATTCCAATTACTTATTGCAGGAGTCGCAAGTGCATAAAGGGTTGCCCAGATGTGGAGGCTGCATCGGTTCCCGAAGAACACCGAAAGGTTAGTTTTTGAAATTTAAGTGTGGGCCAAAGATTTATTCAATGAGTGTCAGATACTGTTTGGAACATATTTTTAACAAACAGTATTGGCGCTCAATAAAGGTGTGGCCGGCAGACCCCGAATTGTGTGGTTTGCACAGGTGTTTTGTGTTTTTATCAAATGCTGTTTGTGGTTAGGTTTTCTTTTATCATACAGACAAATTTTATTATATTTGAAATTTATAAGTGCTCATATTTGTCTGTATGGAAATAAAGAAAACCCACCCTTAAACAGTGTTTCCAAAAACATGTCAACACAATTGTCTGCAGGGCAGATACATTCGTATGTATGCACATGTATGTTACACATAAACACGATTGTCTGGCCGGCAGACATACAAAAAAAAATTAGAAACTGCACAATAAATTGAGTCTATATTAAGATCTTATTTATTTACATATATATTTAAAATAACTAAGTATGTGATATATATATTATTTCAGGAAATCCATGACACATGCGATGATTCTCCATATGAAGAGTGCTACAAATTGCTTTGCCACTTTTTGCCCATACAGTATACAAAAAAATATCTAAAGAAATTAATAAATCAGAGGTATAATGTTACACTTTTATACTTTCAGGTTTTTTGAAATACCTCCAGCCGTTTTGGATGCTTTTGCGGCAACAAAATCTCCATTAGACACCGATGCATCCATGTAGTTTTGCTTACCACCCTCCTGTTGCAAGGTATGTATCCAAAATGTACACAAATTGAGATAGGTATTTTTAATGTACATATCTTGTTTTTATGTATTCCGAAATTCCTACCTTCGTGAAAATTGTGCCTGGCGGAATAATTGCCAAAAAGACATTTGGGAGCAATTGTATGTAAATCCGTTTGTGCCTGTAAGTTAATAACCATTTTATATGTATGTACTAAATAAACTTATTTAAAACATAAATTTCTTGTTTTCCAGCTTGTACTTACCTTTTCGATGTTCAGCCAACATTTTAAATAGAAAAAATGAATTGAAAATTAAAATTTCATGTACATATTTTAATTTTTTAATAAAAACAAAATTTTTCTTATTGACAAAATTTTTATTGTATTTTGTTTGTTTACATTTTTTTCAAAATGCTTGGTAATGTATAGTTTTTTCTTCTATTACATTGTTTTTCAGGATGCCACTTAGAGTTTAACTCTTCGAAATATGGGGTTA
Source organism: Tachina lurida (assembly GCA_944452675.1). Classification (NCBI taxonomy): domain Eukaryota; kingdom Metazoa; phylum Arthropoda; class Insecta; order Diptera; family Tachinidae; genus Tachina; species Tachina lurida. Next base: position 35,007,511 of record OX101754.1, on the reverse strand, counting down.
ACTAAAATCTGATATGGGCCTTTGACATACGTCAGTGCTGCCATATCTGATTATATCTGTGCTCGTTGTACCTTCATAGTGAACAGACGTAATAGCGGAATTTTTCTTACACACAAACTAAACAAAAAAAATACCAAAAATATTCGTAGTACATATTGACTTTAATAAATAAGCTTTATTTGCTTTGCAAATATTTTTTACATATAGAAACAACAAAAACAAAAAAAAAACCGTAAGCAAAAAAAAGCAAACAAAGTGCCCTTGAGGAATACTCTATATGAGTACCTCAAAGGAAAAAAATAGTGAAGTGAGTTCTAACGGCAGAGATGCCTATTTTACTGTGAGTTTTGATGCTCATAATGATAACAATAAAAATAAAAAATCTGATAATAGACTTGCTGTGAGTTCTGAAGCTCTTAATAAAAATCAAAAATCTGATAATAGACTTTTTCTAACGGCAAAACCACAGTTTCGTCAGCGATCAATTTCGCTTTGTCCAATGTCAACTAGTGAACCGTTGACAATATTGCCTAGTACTTCCACATTTAACTCAGCGATATCACCCGCCTCGGGCTCATCACTTAACCAAGTTGTCACTGAAGATAAGAGTAGCCCAAAACCCAAGGTCCAAGTCGGAATGGACAGATATATCACAATTTTAAAGCGCGGGCGAAGCCCAAATTCATCAAAAATTTCATCGGTTCCCAAGATATCCAGGGATAACGACGTCGCAGCAGTTAACCATCAAAATCGTTTTTCAATATTGCAAGCAAATAACGACCAACCCGCTGTTTCATCCAAAAAAACTTCCAAGCCACCACCAATATACCTGAGAGAAAAAAATTCGAACGCCCTTATTAAAAAATTAGTCTCGGCAGTTGGTGAGAACGCATTTCACGTTATTCCAATAAAACGTGGTAAAATTTATGAAACAAAAATTCAAATATACGAAGAAAAAGATTTCCGCAAAATTATTACTGATTTCGAAAAAAATAAAACTAATTTTTATACTTATCAGCTTAAAAGTGCTAAAGGTATGCAGATCGTATTGAAGGGCATTGATGCTTATGTTAATCCCGACGAAATAAAAGATGCACTCATCATACAAGGATTTAAAGTAAAAAGTGTTACTAATATAATCAATAGAGAGAAGATCCCCCAGCCTCTATTTCGTGTTGAACTGGAGCCAAATGATATACAGTTGAAGAAAAACGAGACACATCCAATTTATAGCCTAAAATACCTTTTATACCGAAAAATTACAGTTGAAGAGCCACATAAGCGTTCAGGTCCCGTACAGTGCCACAATTGCCAAGAATATGGTCATACAAAAACTTACTGCAATTTACCTACAGTTTGTGTTATCTGCGGTGAATTGCATGGTACTGATAGCTGCACGAAGCCAAAAGATCAAGCAGAAAAAAAATGCAGTAATTGTGGAGCTAACCACACCGCTAATTACAGAGGATGCCCTGTATATTCTTTTGTTAAACAGGCTATGGGTCAAAAACCTAAACTAGCTCCAGCTCAATCAGCAAACGCTTACTCCGCCACTCTTCCTCAAACAAGCCAACCAGTTAGTTCACGTGTATCGTATGCCGATGCTGCTAAGACTAGTTCTATTCCCATACAAAATATTCCACCGCCAAATAATTCAACGAATGCAAACTCAAGCTTTAACTTTAGTCGCCTTGAAGCTACTATTGAGAATTTGGTGCTAACTATTAATAGTTTTACAACAAATATGACTAGCATGATGCAAGAAATGCTGCGAATGCAGAATACACTGCTTCAGGCATTAGTTAAGAAGCCATGAACACGTTAAAAATATGTTTCTGGAACGCAAACGGCATTCGCCAACATAAAAATGAACTTGAGCACTTCCTCAGGGAAAAAAATATTGATATAATGATGGTCTCTGAGACTCACTTGACTTCGAGAAGCTGCTTTAAAATAAATGGTTACACCTTATATGATTCAAAGGACCCGAGAGGAAGAGTATGCGGTGGATCAGCAATTCTAATAAAGTCAAGACTCAAACATTATATTATTGACAACATTTGTGAGGAACATCTACAAGCAACGAATATTTGTGTTGAAAATTTTTGCACAAATTTTGTGATATCATCAATTTACTCCCCTCCCAGATTCGGAATTACTGAGAATCAATACGAGGATTTCTATAGATCTCTTGGCCCTTGTTTCGTGGCAGCTGGCGACTATAATGCTAAACATACGTTCTGGGGTTCGCGTCATATTACACCCAGAGGTCGAGCGTTGTTCAACACAATTTCAAAAATGGGCTTGGACGTCATTTCGAGTGGGGAGCCTACTTACTGGCCAACTGACATAAATAAAATTCCGAATGTTATAGATTTTGGCGTCATAAAAAACATTTCTAGGGAATTAATTAACGTTGAAGCTTCTTTAGATGTCTCGTCCGATCACTCTCCCACGATCGTTACAATCTGTAGCCCACAGAGAAGTGATTTACCTCACTCGTATGTGAAGATGATCAATCGTGTAAATTGGCTGCGATTCAAAAAATATCTTAGTAGTCATTGCACGGAAAACATTACGCTAAGAACACCCGAGGATATTGAAGCTAACATCGCCAACCTTAACGAAATGATTGCACAGGCTGCTGAACATGCTACTACCTCCCATCCGCAGACTGGATTTAATAAAATTTATTCTACCGATATTGAGCGTGTCGTGCGTGAAAAAAGAAGAGCTAGAAGGGAATGGCAACAGCACAGATCACCACAACTTAAAATCAGATTTAAAGAGTGCACTAAACGACTCCAAGAGTTACTTGCAATTGAAAAAACTGCATCTCTTAAAAATTATCTGGAAGGTCTTGATGTCACTCCAGCATCTAATTACTCTTTGTGGCGCGCTGCTAGAAAGCTGAAAACCCCCGTTGAGTTTAAACCACCTCTGCGCACATCTACCGGAGGTTGGGCAAGAAGCGATACTGAAAAAGCTAACATATTTGCAAATCATTTAAAATACGTATTTACCCCAAACACATGTACTGGTGTTGCTGATTTGCCGAGCGTAGTTGCTCTACCCCCGCGACCCATAAAGTTTAAGATGCGCGATGTACAAAAACTAATTGCTGAACTTAATCAGAAGAAAGCTCCAGGTATTGACGGAATTAGTAACAAGATGCTGACGAACTTGCCTCATATTGCAATAAGAATCCTGCTATTTATTTTTAATGCCATTTTGCGAATGCAGTATTTTCCACATAACTGGAAACTTGCCAAGATTAAAATGATTCCGAAGCCGGGCAAAGATCTTACCAAGGCTGAGTCATATAGGCCTATAAGCTTACTATCTACAGTCTCAAAACTTTTCGAAAAGCTGCTCATGACTAAATTGTCCACAATTTTAGCTGATAGTGGGTGCATCCCGGACCATCAATTTGGCTTTAGAAGTCAGCATAGCACTATTGAGCAAACGCATAGATTGGTTCAAGTTATAAGGAGGACTTTTGAACAAAAGAAGTATTGTTCTGCCCTTTTTATTGATGTTTCTCAGGCATTTGACAAAGTATAGCACAAAGGCCTATTTTTAAAATTGAAGACATATTTTCCAATAAATATAGAACAACTTTTGGAAAGTTATATTGTTGATAGGAAGTTTACTGTTGTGGAAGGAGACTTCATGAGTGTGCCCGAATCTATATCTTCTGGTGTGCCACAGGGTAGTATTTTGGGGCCAGTCTTGTATTTAATATATACTTGTGATATGCCTGTGAGCAATAACATCCACACTTCTACATTTGCCGATGATACAGCCTGTATGAGTATGCACAAAAACCCTGATGAGGCATCCCGCAATCTCCAAGCACACATTACCCAGCTTGAAAGATGGTTGAACTTATGGAGAATTAAAGTAAATGAACAAAAGTGTGTTCATATAACGTTTACCCTAAGAAAAGATACCTGTTCCCCCATTCGAATCAATAATCAAAATATTCCTCAACATTCTCAAGTGAAATACCTTGGCATACACCTTGATCGAAGGCTTACATGGCAACATCATATTGACGCTAAACTAATTCAAATGAAACTTAAGTTAACTCAAATACATTGGTTGATTGGCAGAAATTCAACACTCAGTCTAGACTGCAAACTTTTGATATACAAGTCGCTTTTGAAGCCAATATGGTGCTACGGAATTCAGCTATGGGGCACTGCTTCAGCTTCAAATGTGGATAGAATCCAACAACAGCAAAATAAAATTTTACGGTTAATAACATCGGCTCCATGGTACATCAAAAATTCAAATATACATCGTGACTTAAATATGCCACTAGTGACTGAAGAAATCGCAAAATACGCAGGTAAATATTTAACAAAACTCGAGTCACATCCTAATCCGCTTGCTCGTAATATCTTGAACTTTACTGGACACATCCGCCTAAAAAAGAGGGACACAAGGGCCCTAATAGTCAGCACCCCAAATGATACTTCTTGAAAATAATTATTGTGCTTAATACGAAATTTATGTATTATTAATTACTATCACTAAGTTTATGTCCGATACTGGTCGGGCCTAATAATTATATATAGATTTAAGATTTGAATACTTATTGTTAGTTCATATTTTGAAGATACAATAAATAAATATATGTGTGTAAAGAAAAAAAAAATAATAATAATAATTAAACGAACAAAAATTAGTAGGTATGGCCTTGTGGCAAAATATAAATATGGCACAGATTTTTTGTCGTGCACTTTTAAGTGTCTTATCATCCACCAATATTGGTAAAACCATATATGGTTTAAAATGTATTTTTGTGTAGATATGCACAAGTGATCTAATTTAGACCACCGGGCGATCCCAGTATACTACATAGTACCTATCCAAAAAAAGTTTGTCTTAAGTAGAACAAAAATAAGCAAATTAACTAACATGTGCAAAATTAGTAAAGAACAAACGACAATGGCAAGACTGTTGTAAATTTAGAGATGGTACAATTGGGCTCAACGGCAAGACTGTTGTAAATTTAGAGGTGGTAAAATTGAGCTTTCACTACATAAAAAGCTTTCAGAAAATTGTAAGACGATGAATCAAAACAATTCACATATTCTATTTGCACTGAAAACAAACACCACACACACAGTGGACCAAACACAAGAACGCTGACGACTTTCGAAAACAGCAACAACTAGAACAACTAGTTCCGTTCTACTAAGTGTTTTTCAGAATATTTACAATTAAATTTGGTGTAATTGGTTCCTAAAAAATTATCACATTTAATTTGGCTTACAGAGCGATACGAACTTTAGCCTAATCAAATTATAAATACAGAAAGCAGTGATTTTTGTGTCCTCATTAAAGGCTAGGATTCACTATCCTATACAATCTTACAACTTTTAAGAAAATACAACCCTGGTATGATGGACTTTATGAATTCAATAGATCAGCGCTGTATTTTTTTTGCAAAAGATATATGATGTGAGTGAGTCCTAGCCTTAAGCATTATTTTTTGCGGCAAAAAGCATCACTCAAACCAAACTAATCTTGCTAAGCACTATGGAGAGCTTTTACCATTTTCTTTAATAGTGTTTTCACACTGACATGGTTTTAATAAAAGTTGGTTTTAACATTAAAACCAACTGTTAAAACCTGGTTTTAACACACAAATTGTTTTTGTTAAAACCAACTTAAAACCGTTTTGAATTTGTTTTAAGTTGATTTTATGAAATGCAACCTTGTTTTCGTGCTGTTAAGTTAAAATGACCGGAAGCAGCTGATAATGTTTATGCCAGTGAATAAGAATAGATACCAATTGATACATTTTCAACTTAAAAATGGATGCAGCCGCAAATATAATCATTGACCTCTGGAAAGTGAAAATAGACGATATGATTGACATCCATCAGCAAGAGATACACAGCCGCAAATATAATCATTGACCTCTGGAAAGTGAAAATAGACGATATGATTGACATCCATCAGCAAGAGATACACGCATTTCTGCAGGAGATTTATTTTATTTTGAAAAAAGTTATTAGACAGTCTGTGAGTTAAAACCTGTATTTATCAAACTTGCAGTGTGAACGCAAAATCAACTGTTTTTTTAACTTTAGGTGTGAAAACACTCACAATCGTGCACAAACGTAATAGTGTCACAACTTCGCAGAAGTGTTCGACGTTCTTGAAAGGCAATGTGGACGAATTTTTGCGCCATTTAGTAACCTTGGAAGAAACGTCACTCCACCACAACATACCAGAGACCAAACAGCAGCGTTAACGGTGGGTTTCTCGGGGAGAATCGGCAGCAAAGAAGACCAATTTGGTTTTGTCAGCCAATAAAGTAATGGCGACTGTTTTTTTGGGATGCACTCGGTTATACCGATTATAATCCATATTGACTTCCTTGACAAGAGTAAAACAATCAATGACGATTATTATGTCAACTTACTGGTTCGATTTAATGAGGAGTTGAAAAAAAACGATCGCAAACAAAATAAAGATATAAATAAATTTGCCCAAGAAAGAAGTTTTTTTCCACCAGGACAAAGCAAGGCCGCGCGCATGTGCACTTTTCATCGACAAAAAATCCATGAATTGGGCTACGAATTGCTCTCTCATTAGCTCTTTTCTATAAATTTGCCACCGAGTGAGTATTTCTTGTACCCAAACCTGAACATATGTATGTACAAGAATATTCGCGAATACGAATATCATATGTGAAATTTTGAAGACATTTAATTGGGGCTATATTTACGTCTGTAAAATTAAATATGCAAATTTTATCACACTCCTGTGCGCATACATTAAAGTTAATAAAAGTTATTCAAAATGTTAATGATCAGCATTAATTTACGAGTACATTTGAAAACGATACAAAATACAAATTTATCAGGGAATGTCATCAGATATGGATTCGCAGAAAATATTTCTGGTTGGCCAGTTCTTTATCTTAATTTTTATTACAAACATTAAAGCTATTCCAATTTCTGCAAACAATGTGAAATAATACATTTCAATTTGTGTGAACAAAATGAGTAATATTGTACACGAAAAAAGAAATAAAAGTGAACAAAGGTACTTACAGAAATATCAAAGTTGAAGAAGCTGTCGCACAAGTTATTGTAAAGCGTCGTCCTGACATCGTGTTGAAGTAATGATACATATTGAGTAGTGGTAGCATTTTGGGCGTATATGGCATTTCGAGTAAAAATTATGTTAAGTCTGATCACGTAAGGTCAGTTCCGCGGAATACGAAAGAAATAAATTAACGAAACCAATTCTTTACTTCGAGCACATCGTGGAATTCTCACAGACATGCAAAATTTATCTTTATGTAGGTTTACACACACATTATTTTTTATGGCCATTATTATGCAAGAATAAATTAATTTCGATATTGAACACAAAACCCACACTCGCGAAAACCCGTTCACCCGAAAACTCGCACTCGCGAAAAATTACACTCACGAAATATTCACGAATCACATAAAAATACGATTAAAGTTCACTCGCGCGATATTTTTAAGCTCACATTATTGCCTGCTCACGTAATCGACCACTTATCTGGAAAGAAAAGAAGCGACAGGAGAAGACATTAAAAAATACTTACTAGGAAATTGTATTATTTCAGAGAAATTTTTAAGAAGCATCAAATATATAATAATACGTGGTAAAATAAAATTAGCACATTATGTTTTCAAGGCTAAAACAAATTTCATGATCTTTTATTCAAATGTTGTTCTAAGAAATTTATGGGTAAAGGTTCTCTGATGATCAGCATTGACAACAGTGAAATTCGCATAAGATCCAGCTAACCCCTTAATAATCAATTTCAATGTACCTATTTTTTTAAACAATATTTCACTGAACAAGTTAAATATTAATTTTGGGAAAAAGTGAGATAAAAACATTAAAATTTATTGATTATAAACGTTTGTATTTATGTACACAGAAAAAATTGTTGTTGATTTTTTTTTTCAATTAAGTGATTGCCTAGAAAAAGTATGTTTTTGATTAATATTTTAATTTTTTAATTGCATATATGTTTATATTAATTGAATTTAACGCTCTATCAAAAAAGTGTTATCAACAGAGCTTAACTCAGAATAATTATTGCATATTATATGCCAAGAAAATAACTTTTGTTTTTATATGTAAAACTCATGTGACATACTACATTGTTTTGAAAAAATATTTTCAATTAAAACGCTCTATTAATCTTTTAATTGGTTATATATTTATTAATCTTTTAATTTATATATAAGAGTAAAATATACTTAACTTTAAATAGTTTTTTTAATCGTACTAATTTTGACTTTCGTTAAAAAAATTAAAATATTAAAAAAATTAAAATATTAAAATTAAAGAAGCAAAACCTTATAGACCAAATGTGGATGGATGGAAATTAGTACATTGGCGATATTCGGGGTTCGATACAAACGGTCTTGCGTGAGTGTATATACTAAAGAGTGGCACAAACACAACAAAAATGTCTTACAAGTATTTCCCCAGGTAGCATTTTGTATCATAATCCAATCGTTTCCGAATCAGCTTGATGGGAAAAATAACCGTATATGAGCTCATTTCTCGATCATAAATGATACTCCCGTTGTGAGAAAATGGTACCCTACAGATGAATCATACCAAAGAATCAGTTATGATACGATTTGCTGATTATTTTTGAGCAATTCTCATATTAAATCATTTAAATCACCTTTTTGCGGTTTGCATGATGTTCCTCTATTTTCAAGAAATCATTATTTGATCATATAGATGAATCATAAGTGAATCCTCTTTCAATCGCCCAAGTGATAAATCACTTTTTAATCATCAAAAGCGATCTGTAGAGAATCATCCCAGCTAGCATTTGGCTGATCATTTTTTGCATAAATCTCTTTTTGATTCTCCTGAGATCACTTTTGATGATTAAAAACTGATTTATCACTTAGGTAATTGAAAAAGGATTCACTTATGATTCATCTATATGATCAAGCAATGATTTCTTGAAAATAGAGGAACAAAATGGAACGAAACCGCCAAAAAGTCATTTCATGATTTAATACTACCAGAAAATTGCTCAAAAATTAATCAGCAAATCGTATCATAACTGATTCTTTGGTATGATTCATCTGTAGGGTACCATTTTCTCACAACGGGAGTATCATTTATGATCGAAAAATGAGCTCATATGCGGTTATTTTTCCCTTCAAGCTGATTCGGAAAAGATTCGATTATGATACAAAATGCTAGCTGGGATATAAGATATTTCTGCCAAAAATGATCACCCAAATGCTAGCTGGGTTCATGAAATTACAATTAGTGTGTATGTATTACTTGCTCATTGCAAAACACATACTTCCGAAAATATTTCTTTTGTTTCACGATCAAAACCAGGGTGACCGATGACATTTTTCAAAAAGTGGCACCAAATGGGGGATTTATCAAAAAAAAGGGGCAAAATTAAAAAAAAATACGAGAAAACTACACTAAACTTTTTATTTTTAATGTATTTTCATATAACACACCCTAAAAAACGGGTGACAAAAAGTGGCAAGGCAGTCGAAAAAGTGGAAAAGTGGAATCGATATATCGAAAAAGTGGCAATTTGCCACTTTAGTCGGTCAAACGGTCACGCTGATCAAAACATTGAAGAAGAGAACACAAGTACAACAAAATATTATTCAAATAGAACAAGGCTGAAGTAGAAGAGAAATGAAGTAGAACATCAAAACTATTTTGGAACATTCAAAACATGTTTGAATAACTCGTAGACACACTTCCAAAGAAACTTTTGCATTTTTTATGAACATAAAAAATCGAATGTATGTATGTATTAGTTAATAACACTCTTGTTTACATTTTTACGCTTTTTTGTGTTGGTTCTAGTGCACTCGATGCTTTTGGTGTAATTTATCGTTTTTTTTATTTCATTGTCTGTTTTTGTTTTGATGTTTTACCAGCGATGCCAATTTAGCGCGTTTCGCGCTAGATTTAGCGCGTTTTAACTACTCCAAACGCGCTTTTTTTCGTCTTAGCGCGTTTAGTATATAACTTATCAAGGATCTATTATAGCTAGGCTTGCCAGACGTACTGTTTTCAGCAGTACGCGTACTTCTTTTAAATAATTGTACTGCTGTCTGCATAACTACTAAAGAAGTACGCAAAAGTACTGTTTTTTAGTTCTTGTACTTCTTTTGTACTTTTTTTTCAAACAAATAAAAAAAATGTCTATGCATATGTATAGTACAAACAAGTAAGAGTGCTATATTTGGCGGTTGTGTCGAATCTTATACTATGTTTAGACGGTACGTGCTTCGCTCTCTATTCATGCTTCACGCCCCAATCATGACCGAATCCACTTGCTTCGCCATACAAAATTATGCGAGCGAATCAAGTAGATTCAATATGAATCTACTTGCGAAGCACGTAAAATTGGTATCTTCTCTAACTTTTATCGCAGTTAATCGCCACTTTATCTGAACTAGCTATTAAAACAAAATAGGTATATGTGTATGTGTGTGTTTGTAAACAAATAAAAACAAACCAAAAAAACATAGATGTGAGTTTAATATAAATAAATTTAATTAAGTTATGAATAATATAAAAAGGAAAAATAAGAAGAAAATATAGAGATGCCTTCAAAAACAAGATTTCGCATGAGTGGAATTTATGTAAAGTATGTATGCTTATGTGTATGCATGTATGTTACGTATGTTTGTGTGAATATACATAAAAAAATGCCACGCGAACAGTGATGCCAACTTTTTCAGAGCAAAAACCACTGTGTGTTCATAAAAAAGCACTAAATGAAATAAGTACTCGTATATATGTACATATGTATGTATGTACATAAATATATTTTTATTTATTTTTTTATATTTATCTATTTATTTTCAATACAGAGAAACACCTAATTCACACGAAGACTTTTATGAAGTCTATTTTTCGACGTCATTTTTGGTTTGATAGCGAACGGGGTAGAGAAGAAAGAGGGGTAGAAAAAATGACTCGATTTCTGTTTTCTATGGTTTTTTCATATTTTTCTTTACACAAATTTGTGTTCCTGTTGTTACGTTTTATTATTAATATTCTCATATTGGTGTGTTCTTCGAAGGAAAATTTTATTAATAAAGTACCCTGTCAGAAATTCGGTTAACTTTAAACAAACTATTTCACAAATAGTATTGACTGACACTTGGATTACTTTCAATGTAATCAACTGACTATTTTAACATTGCGATGTCCTAGGCGGTAGTCAATTGTCTTACTCTGCACTACTTTCAACTAACTTAAAGTTGACTTTTTAAATCACCTTGTAGTCTGTAAATTAAAAAAAATTTTCCGGGGTTCGAACATGTATCATCACACGTTACTCAACGCGCTATCACTCGGCTAAGGTACCATCTAAAATAACAACAGCAAAATGTTAATATAAAACTGAAATGAGTTTCAGAGTAGCTGAGAATAAATTTGTTCGCTCTCATCAAATTTGATTACGTACTCAACTTAAGAATTAGTTTTAGGTTTGTTCTGGATGACATTGCAGTTAGCTTTTAGTCAGTCTAAGATAATAATATTAAATTAATTATTTTTGTAGTCAAGCACACATTCTCCGACAGGGTATGTAAATGTATGTATAAGCAATAAAAATCAAAATCAATAAAAAAAATTAGACATGTAAAAATAATCATCGTATGAACGCAAATAATTTTTGGTAGCAACTTCAAAAGGGAATCAGGAAAAATAGACGTCATAAATTTCATCGTCTAAATCCTGTGAAAGCCCACATGGCTAATTATAAATGTATTGAATTTTAAAATTTAAGTTAACTACAATTTTAAATTTACTACATTTCATAGGTTTTTGTAATAATTTCAATTATATCGAGCCATATTTCGATTTTGCTTATAAGTAGAATATGAGTAGGAAAATAATTGAAGTTCATTTGGGAAGACACTCTAATTATGGTGTACTATTTTAACAAAAGATGATCAACGAGAATTATACTCCTCGTTTCAAGAAATGCAGTTTCATCTTTTTCCTCTGGCCATAAAACTGTTTTAATAAAACAATTAGATTTTTAGGTGTTTCGTCTGAATTAATTTTTACATGAACATGGTTCAGTATGTTACATTCTGAACAACATAAGCCTTTTCTTTTTAGACCGTATTTTATATGAATGAAACAATTTGATTTATAAAATCATTATTGTATTTCTAACTTACTTTTAAAATATTTATAAGCGCTAAAAGTCATTTCTACTACAACATTTGAACATGGTAATATTAATAGTCTTGAGAAAATATTGACAGTATTAGAAATGGATTATGATAAGTTGAATTTCTATAATTATAAACTTCAATCCAAAATTGATCAGTTTTGAGCAAATTTTTCCATTTATGTATCCTTAAATTTCTGATACTTCGTTCTATTTCTTCAATTTCACCATCCCAGCAAAAATTACCGCTTCCCAGAAGAGTTTTTGTAAGCCAGCTAGAAGCAATGCATTCAGTTTCCAAAAAGCCGTTCATTTTTTGCTTTACTAATTCGTTTTACAGAAGCAATAATGTGTAGTTTTTATGTACTCAGTGGAAAAGTTAATGGTTTACATTTTTTTTTACTTTTGTCCACTTTGTTAGAGAGCCTTAAGTACTTTTCAGAAGCATTTTTGGAAGCTTTCGTTATCAAGAAAGCAATACATTGCTTCCCTCAGTGTTTAGTAATTAGATTATTGTAATTAAGTTATTTTATAACGTGTATGGTATCCTATGTAATTGCTAGAAATATATTATTTTTTCTCACTATGAAAGATAAAGTTTTTCTTCCTTTGTATTTCACGCAGCTGAATTAACATTCTGCAAAGGAAACTTTGCATGTCTAAAAGGGGTGAAAGCAGATAGTTTTTGAAAGTGAAAATAAAGCCACCACACTTTAACAAATTAATATTTAGTAGATTTGTAAAACGCACCAAAATCAAAGATGAAAAGCACCAAAAAAAGGCACTAATTTCTTTTTAAAGCAACAATTTGAAAAATTCCGCACTGTTATGAATTAAAAAACTCTAAATCTAGTACGAAAAGCACTAAATTGGCACGATGCACACGAAGCACGAATGCGTAGTCTAAACAGCATGATTCATAAACATGATTCAGAGAGCGAAGCAGGTGATTCAACTCGTCGTCTAAACATAGCATTACATACGCTTTACCAAACAAACGCAAACGCAACTTTTTGAGGGCACCCTGTTGTGATATTTATACTTCTGCTTTATTAAACATCTGCAACTAGATTAATGTGGCGGGTTTTTGCATTTTTTGCGAATTATCAATTCTAAAGCTATTTTTTTAGAAAGTGATTTAATAATAAAAACTAATTTTGATTACACATGTAAAGAGTTTTTTAATTTTTTAAAAACCGAAAGAGGTAAAAATGCCATTGTTAATGAAGTACAAAAAAAATGATAAATATTTGTTATGATTTAGTAGAACTGTCTGGTTTTTAATTCAAAAATTTGTTTGACTATTCTTTAGTTTATATAATATTATGTATAAATAGTATTTATGATCTCTTATTTTGTGTTCCTTACTTTATAAATTGTTATTCTTATGCAGTGAATTTTATATTTTGAGTTTTTATTAAATAAATTGTTTATTTTATGTATTGAATTTGAACTTAATAAAATAAACACAGTGTACTTTTTTTTCTTTAAATGTACTGCCTTTTTTTTCTTAATGTACTTTTTTTGAGGATTTAATATCTGGCAAGCCTAATTATAGCTGAAGTACAAAAATTATTTGAATCGCAAAACTATTCGACATTTCATACGAGTATGTTGTTATTTGGTGATTCTGATTCTGTATTAAATTATTTCAGTTATTTAGGATATAATTTCGAAGAAGCAATATTGCAAAATCTGGAAAAGAGTTGCTAAAAAAAGTATATTTACTAATACATACATCGACTTTTATTAAAATTTAGTTTAGCGCGCAGAAAAATTGCGCGTTTTAGCTATAAATAGTTGACAATGTTGTAACTCAGCGCGTTCTAGCGCGTTTTAAGAAGGGGAATAGCGCGTTTGGGTTGTAAATAGTTGGCATCACTGTGTTCTACTTCGTTTGAACATACAAGCACTAACAAAGCTATAGAGAGAAACTTTTCGAATGGTGCTTGTTTTGTTTCAGTGAGAGTCATGTTTTGTTATGCTTGTTTTGTTGATAATGTTTACACTGAAATATAAGGCTTGGAAGTAGTGTGCTTTAGAATCAAGGTTGGAAACCGAAACAAATAACGATATCGGTATTGATACCGGTACAATTATTTTTTAAATTTCGGTATCGGTAGCGGTATCGGTATTTTTTTTATTTCGGTATCGGTATTACCGGTACATACCGTTATCGAGTTTATAATACCGGTATACCGATATTACTGATAAATTTATTATTTCAGGCAGTGGACATAGCAAAAAATCTTTTTTTATTAAATTACTTAAAAAAATGAAGTATTTTTACATATTAACATATGTATAAAAGCATATATACTTATTTGTTTCTATATATGTTTATATACTATTATTAAAAAATAATTTATTAAAAAAGTGAAACAAGGAGACTGCAGTTCAAACTTTACATATATAAAGTATATATTTTGGTTAATTAAACAAAATAGTAAAAATATAAGTTTTGTCTATACTGATAAATTACACTGTGTGACAAACTTTGATGAAATCGAAATACCTGGGATGTGTTACTATTTTTCTGCTAGGTATTGTCGAGTATAACAAAAATCGTATTCGAAATTTTCCAGACACCTCCAAAATCTCGAGTTACGGGGAAAAAACGCTTTTTCGTACCCGTAGGCACTTATCAACTTCTAACTAAGTTAAATACCAACCGATTTTAAGTTTATAAACGGATACAGAAAGAAGAGACTAAGACCTTTCGAACCATATACATATATCTTGTTTCAGTAAATTTCAAATATATGTCTATATTTTTCACCAAATATAATTTTTTCGGTTTTCTTCGACACTTTTATACTTTGGACACATTCTTAGGCAATGTTTTTGTTCTGGACCCATATTGTTTATAGCTTTCTCGCCAAATTCAGACGAAACGAACATTTGAATATTTCAATTCAAAGAATAAACAATATTATTTTAGCCAACTTAAAAACAAAGAAACACTTAACATTAAAAAACTTAAAGCAGGTACTTTTCTTCGCCTCAAGAGAGGAATCTTTAACTTCAAATATAAAAGTTTAGACGTTTTTCTCTATCAACCTTATTTATTACGGTGAAGTGTGTAAACAAGACCAAAATCAAATAAAGAAAATAAATTTTGCCCATATTACGGTTTACAGATCAACTAAGGTTGGATTGAAACTGAAACAAATGTTTTTTTGGTATTCTGAATAACAACTAATTTTAGTTGTCTTGGAATTAATGCTCGAAAAACAAATGTTCTTATCTATGCTATGTTTTTTGAAACCATAGTATCCATTACAAAACATTTTAAATATTTTTAGTTCTGGCCTTGCTATTTTTTCTTGAGATTCTATGTTTTATGAACATGGCAATAATATTGGTTGACAAATGGGATTGGTTGGTGTCTGGAATAGTAAAGCAAAACGAACACAATAGTCGAAATAAAAACCAAAATACAACTGATGAAAAGCAGTTGTCTCATGGTGAAAAAAGTTGTAATATATAATAAAAATTTGGCAACTACAAATCACCTATCATTTATTTTTTGGTCGGAATCGGTATACCGGTACGTACCGGTAACGATATCGGTATCTAATTTTAGCGGTATTTGAATCGGTATCGGTATTTTTACGATACCGTTTGCCAACCTTGTTTAGAATACAGAACTTTCAATACATTTTGTACAGCTCTTTAGTATATACAGAATATGGCAGTCTTCCAAAAAAATCCAAAGAAAAGCTACGCTTGCATTAACACTTACGCAAGACTTTCAAACACCGAATACGGCCATTGAACTTTTGTGTACCATTCGAACTTCAATAGACATCACCTTTTTATATTATAGGATGTTTTCAATATTTCAATTAATATTTTAATTGAATTTTTTAAGTGTTTTTATGGGAATTGTTAAAATTTAAGTTTAAAATTTTTTAAACGCACTAATAATCCCAAATTATTATTTTACTTTTAAGTAAAATATTTTTTTTTCATGTTGATTATTGAGTTCTTGTTTCAACTTTGTTATTTGTTGTTAGGCTTCTCATTTGTTTAAATGAAAGTTTATAACATAATAACTCTAGTTGTTCTAAGAAATTTGGGTAAAGGTTCCCTGATGATCTGCATTAGCAACAGTGAAATGCGCATAGGATCCAGCTAAACCCCTCAATAATCAATTTCAATGTATTTTTAATAAAAGAAAAATATTTTACTTAAAAGTAAAATAATAATTTGGGATTAATAGTGCGTTTAAAAAATTTTAAACTTGAATTTTTAAGGTTTTTAATTAATTTTTTAATTGAATATTTAAGAATATTTAAATTAATTTTTCAATTGAATTTTTAAAGCCCATAAATTAAATTTTTCGTTCATGTATGTAATGTTTTTTTAATTGTAAAAATAAAAAAAATTTCAAATCAAGTGGTTGTGTTAATACTACAATTTCCGTGATTGGTTGAGAACTAATTAATTTTTTAACTGAATCTTTGTTTTTTTTTAATTGAATCTTGTTTTTGCTTTATTCTGTGTATTTAGAAATAACCAAAAAAAAAAAACTTATACAGCAAACTCTCCGTCCTTCTAATCAAAGTATCTCTGTTGTTTTTTTTAAGATTTTAAAATAAAACCACCCAGCAAAAAATTTCAAAAAAGGTAATCGGGTTTGGAATTAAGCATTTCTGGTGGAAGCTGTTCCTTACTGGATTACCAACTTAATGATTTTAATAAGGCGTGAGACTAAAATAATCAATTCTTGAGAAGTACCTACTTACTTTTTTATTTGACAACTTGTTCACGTAATCTATTTAATCTAAAAAAATTATTCTTCTCATTTAGCAACTTGTACATAATTTTTTTAAAGTTTTAGGTAATGTGATTTGTAAGCGAGTAATGAAATTTGGTAATCAGAAAAGTAAGTCATTATATGGCAAGTAGTTCTGATGGTAATGTGTATTTTTTTGCTGGGCAGCTAGCAATTTAAAGACAAATTAATCAGCTTTCTACTAAAATCTATGATTTTAAAAACAAATTTAATTTAGTGCTGTAAAATAACGTATTGTTTCAAGAACCAGAATAAAATTTGTACACTAGCTTTTCCTTTAGAAAAATGGAAAATATACCTCCCAATATTACCAAAAACCTAGTTCATTCTAAGAGAATAACGTATTAGATGCCCCCTCTATTACATTTAGCACTAATGTTTAATCTCGTACTTATTTCATACTTCCTTTCTAAAGGAAAAGTTAGTGTGCAAGTTTTTTTTTTTGGTTCTTGAAAATATAGTTATATTACACTATGTTAGTCCCGGTTCACACGTTTCAATTTTTGTTGCTCAACTCGTAATTCAGCTGTACGAAAGACGGAGACGGAAATACAAGTACTTCTTTAATTTCATAGAAAGCTCATTAATTTGCCTTTAGATTGCTTTTGGTTTTTGCTTAAAATCTTAAAGAACAACAGAGATAACACAGCGTGACAAAAAAAAATCCTTCGAATTGATACTAAATATTTTTCTGTTAGGTATTGTCAAGCATAACAATAATCTGTATTTGAAATTGTCCAAACACCTCCAAGATCTTGAGTTACGGGTTAAAAAACCGGGGTTTCGTACCCGTAGGCACTTATTAACCTCTAACTAAGTTAAATATCGACAGATTTTTAATTTATAAACGGATATAGAAAGAAGAAACTAAGACCTTTCGAACCATATATATTTTGTTTCAGTTCATTTCAGCTATATGTCTGTATTTTTTCACCAAATATAATATTTTCGTGTTTTTTCAACACTTTTCTACTTTGGACTCGTTCTTAGGCAGTATTTTTGTACTGGAACCGTACTGTTTATAACTTTATTTACAAAACATAATTGATTAAGAGTAATTCGCAGGTTTGTTTTATAAAATTCCTTCGAAAACTGAGTTATTAAACATTTTATTAGAATAATTGTTGTTAAAAAGCTAGCTGCATGATGTATTTCGCGTTCTATTTATACGCTTTCTTTGTATTTAAGCTTCCAGGATGATGAAAGTACAATTCAGTAGACGTATATTAACACAGAGTACAAAATTGGTACAACAGTGGTAGCCAAACTTTTTTTCTTGAGAACCACATTTTACACATGTACCAACCTTAATAATCGCCAAAAATTATTATTAATGCCCCTATTACGGTTTACAACTCAACTAAGTTTAGTTGAAATTGTAACAACTTAACTTTAAAACAACTCAACTGTTTTTTGGTATTCTGAATTACAACTAATTTTAGTTGTATTCGAAACAATGTTCGAAAGGAAAAGATTTTTATCTATGCTAGGTTTTTTAGATTTCATGTTTTATGAACGTGGCAACAATATCGGTTGACAAATGGGATTGGTTGGCGTCTGGAATAATAAAGCAAAACTAATACAACACTCGAAATAAAAACCAAAATACAACTGATAAAAAGTAGTTGTCTCATGGTGAAAAAAGTTGTAATCCATAATCAAAATTTGACAACTACAACTATCCATTTAGTTGTAAATCATAATAGGGGCCTAATTATATAATTTTTACATAAATTAAACTCTCTTTGTAAATTTTTGATACCACTCTAACTTAAATTTAGTATAACAGTGATTAGCAACTTGCGGCCCTCAAGCTGTACAAATCGAATTAATTATTATAGGTATAGGGTACTAACTAGATATTAAGATACATTGCAATCACACACTAGGTCCCTTTTCTCAGGGAAGATCACATATGGTTCGAAAGGTCTTAGTCTCTGCTTTCTATATCCGCTTATAAATTTAAAATCGGTTGATATTTAACTTAGTTAGAGGTTAATAAGTGCCTACGGGTACGAAAACCCGGTTTTTTACCCGTAACTCAAGAACTTGGAGGAGTTTGGAAAATTTCAAATACAGATTATTGTTATGCTTGACAATACCTAGTCTCAGGTATTTCGATTTTATACAAATTTGTCACACAGTGTAATTAAAATAGAAGAGTGGAGAGCGTCATCATAAAAATTTCATATGAAAGTCTTGTACACGCACATCTTGAGAAAGGAAAATATTTAGATATCTCCATTGAGTTGTAAGCAAATTGAAATCTTAAAATTGTTTTCTACAAAACTTTTTTTTTTAGTTATGTCTCTGTTGAAATAAAATAGCGATATGTACATATTTATATGTTTGATTATGGTGTGGTTGCACTTTGTTGTTGATAAAAAAAAGTATTAAAAATAGCGCGCTTTAATAAACATCTAAAGGGGAACTAAAATGTGCTTATGGAATTTAAATTTATCTGTGCAATTTTACTTTACATTATTTTTTTCGTAAATGTGTATACCGGTATATACGGGTATAGACGTGATCGCTATTTTATATACCGGCATTTTCTAGCCGAAATGGCTATCGGTATCGGTATCGGTATCGGTAATGATACCGGTATCTAATTTGAACCGTATTTGAGTCAGTAACGGTATTTTTATGATACCGTTTGCCAATCTTGGAATATTCTATCATGTTGAAATGCATCACATAAGAAGAAAAATTTAAAAGAAATTTAGGTTCTGTATGTATTAGTAATGATAAAAATTTAAAAAAAAAATATTAAACTGATTTTAAAAATAACACTGAAAAGTTAAGAATAGTCGAGTCTCAATTGTAATTTAAAATTGCATACTCATACGCCTGCATTTTAAGATTTATTCGTATAATTAGTTTGCAACTAGTGGAGAACTTGGGCAAGGTGTGTCATATTTTTAATTAATAAAATGTTGTTGTTTTAAGTTTTTTTTTTTAATTTATTTTTAATCCATAACAGTATTCACATAAATAACTGCATAAACATAGATATTTATATGTTTAATTTAAATTTTCTTTTTCACAGGTACTATGATACCCAAATCTGGTGGAGATTACGCATATATAGGAACAGCATTTGGTCCACTGCCATCATTTTTATACCTCTGGGTAGCTTTATTGATTTTAATGCCAACAGGAAACGCAATTACCGCGTTAACATTTGCTCAATACCTTTTACAACCGTTTTGGCCATCATGTGAACCACCAGCCGAAGCGATACAGCTGCTGGCGGCTGTAATTACATGTACGTCTCTCTTATTACCAATAATATACTTATGCACCTTACTTATGCACATACCACGTTATTATTATATTTAATATTAATGTATTGAATTTAATTTACCAAGGCTTTTTGACCGTCATAAACTGCTACGATGTTAAATGGGTGACACGAGTTACCGACGTTTTTACCGGCACCAAAGTATTTGCTTTATTGGTGATTGTAGCAGCAGGAGCTTGGTATTTATTTGCCGGTCACACAGAGAACTGGGAGGCGCCTATGAAGGGCTCTGTTACCAGTCCGGGCCTAATAGCTTTGGCATTTTACAATGGCTTGTTTTCATATTCGGGCTGGAACTGTCTTAATTTTGTCACCGAGGAGTTAAAAGATCCCCACAAGAATTTGCCAAAAGCCATTTGTATATCAATGCCCATTGTGACCATAATTTATGTTTTGGCAAATATTGCTTATTTTTCCGTTTTAACACCTGAAGAAATGCTGTCGTCTAATGCAGTCGCAGTAACATTTGGCGATAAAATGTTAGGCTTTATGGCCTGGGTGATGCCCTTCTTTGTTGCCTGTTCCACTTTTGGTTCACTAAATGGCGGCATATTCGCTTCCTCCCGCTTGTTCTTCGTTGGTGCCCGCAGCGGCCATTTGCCGGCTGCTATTTCTTTGATTAACATCAATTGCTTAACGCCTGTGCCATCATTGATATTTCTGGTAAGTTAAAACACCTTGAAAATTGTTTAAATAAAACTTGTAAATTGATTTATTTATTTAGTGCGTTACAACTTTGGTGCTATTGTTCATCAAAAATGTTTACGCTCTCATCAATTATGTGAGCTACGTGGAGGCATTGTTCACTTTAATATCAGTTTCCGGTCTTTTGTGGCTACGTTATAAGCAACCCAAAACCGAAAGGCCCATACGTGTCAATATTGTTTTGCCTGTTGTATTCTCAATCATCTGCCTCTTCCTTGTGATCTCATCGTTCTTTCAATCACCACTCGAAGTTGGTGTTGGCACTGCTATTATTTTGTCCGGCATTCCAGTATATTATATGACAATACATCGACCCGTTAAATGGCTGACAGATATATCACAAGCCATTAATATCTGGTGCTCAAAATTCTTTCTTTGTATGCCAAATCAAGAAAAATTTGATTAAGCTTAAGTTATTAAATTATTAAATAAGTAATGAAAACATAAAAGACTAATTCAATTTAATATAAATTAATATACAAACATACATACATACATACATGTTGTATGTGTTTATATGTATCATCCATATGGATGGTTAGATACATAGATATTTTCTGTAAAATACTATGTATACAAAAATATTAAAGGGAAATTATTAGAAATTGCGTGCCTTTTGCCTCGCAACAAAAAAAAAATAGTAATAATAATACATAATAATATAATAAACAAAATATTTTTTATACATGCTTAATAATAAAATTTTGTAAAATAACATCACAACAAATTCGTTAAAACTCAAATATCGAATACAAAGTAGAAAGAAATTCTATCTAAGCTCCAATTATACATATAATAATTATTCCACCTTATTGTGAATGGCGTCATCGACGTCACATCAAGACGACAGTAAATATTAGCAATTGTCTACTCTTTATCGGCAACAATTGGCTCCTATTGGCAATCTCTTACTAATCTCTAACCTTACGTCTACACCAGATATATATGTTTATCATGACAAATGTCATGATGTTGTTTTGAACACACGGAAAGAAATTAAAGTTCAAATTTAATAAATTTGTACAGCAAAAAAATAAATAAATTATTATTTTAATTTGTGATAAAAAAAATGCTTTTGGCAAAATGGAATGTATGTATTTTATGCTATGAAACATTTAAAAATAATAGGGAATAAATTGCGAATAAATTTAATTTGGGATTCATAAACTACATTGTTGAATGGATTATTAGATTTTTTACTTTTTAGTGTTAAGTTTTTATTAAATTGCTTATTTACAAAAAAATATTCAAACACTGAATAACCACAGCATGTATTTTAAATTACAAAACTTTTCTTCAAGTGTAACTTTATTTTACTCTCATTTTTCTAACCAATACAAACATATTTTATTTTGCGCATCAATGGCCTAATTTGAAGTTATAACTGAGTTGTTAAAACAAATGCACTAATAATAATGTTATAATTTAAACAAACCACTAACTTGAGCAGTCCACACTTAACATTAACTTGAAGTTAATGTTAAAGTTAGTTATTTTATGTCAGGTGGAGATCGCAAGTTAAGCTTTAAGAATTAGAGTTATTGATATAATTACATTTAGGTTTTTTACATTTAGGTTTTTGCCCCTGCTAAAATCATTACATTTCCCTTCGAAAAGCATTTAAATTTACAATTAGCGTATTTTGGAACTGCCACTTCTAAATCATTCATTTCATGCAGTGTTGTCGTAAACAAAGTATTCGGTTTATACACAACATGAGAACAACACGAAGGAGAGATAAAAATATAAATTAGGAAAAGTCAATTTATTACACCGATTTTGTGTTCGTGCTAAAAAGCCTCTACCCCTCTCGCCAAAAAACCAATGGCACATGACTCGTAGCAAGGGCAAAATTCTAAATGCAACTGAACTCATACTCTATTCATAAGATAAACCTTGAAATTAAGAAGAAATGTAAATGTTGTTTTATATAAATTGGAATAATTGTCAATTAATTTTTTATATGCTTTTAAATTATATCTTCAAAACATACCACTTTTAATAAAATTAAGTTTCTTGCTTTTATACAATTGGTTTACAATAGCGAGTACTTTTAAAAAATAGTATTCGTAAGTTCATTTAATTTCTAAGCGTTAAATATATTGAATTAAAATTAACAATTAAAATTAATTAACTACTGAGTTTTTCTATTTTAAGAAAACATTTACAGCTACACGAAATCTAGTAGAATTCCGTTGAAATCTTAATCAAAATATATACCATTTATACCAAGATTTCATATCATAAACAGACGGAATTTTTTTTAAACCACAACCAAACAAATGCAATTTAGCTAATTCACGCACCTTTTTTTAGTACAGAGGTTTGGTTTTTGGTACAACTTTGAAAGAAACCATAGGAACATCACTAAGTTCTACTAGATTTTATGTAGATTTCGACAAAATCTATTGAGGAAGTACATTATGTTTTGTATGAGAAATCTACTCGAAATCTCCTAGGTTTTGCTCGAAATATCGTAACTACTAGATTTTGCTCAAATGTAAATACACATTTAGTGTATCTTATGATATGGCATTTACATCTGCACGAAATCTAGCAGATTTCAGTTGAAATCTTTATCAAAATATATACGGCTTACACCAATTTGTTTTACATTTACCATGATTTATTATCCAAAACATAACCTATTCACCCTTATTGCAGTTGTCGACATAGACGTCACTTTAACACAATGCCAAAAAATTGGGGGTTGTGTAGCCGTTGGCAGCGTTGTGCCATTTTCTAGACCTTAGGGAACGGAAGCAGATTGTCAGTAGCACAAAATTGTTCTCGAGAGCGAGTAAACAAGCCCCAATTTTTTAGTATTGAGTTAAAGTGACGTCGATGTCGTCAACAGGAATACGGGTGATTAACTTAAAATTTTCCTATAACACAACCAACCAACTGCAATGTAGCTAATTCACACACCTTTTTAAATACAGAGGTTGACTTATTATTACAATTTTGAAAAAAAAACTAGATTTGAAGTTGATTTCGACAACATCTGGTGACGAAGTAGATTTTGTTTCGTATGGAAAATCTACCAGATTTTTCCCGAAATCTCGTAAGTACTAGATTCTGCTCAAATGTAAGCGCACTATAAAAAAATCTATTTAATCTTCTTATTTTTAAACCCATTTGGAATTGTATTTTTTTTTTTTTTTTTGTCTAAGGGGGAATGCCTGTGAGTTAAGCCCATTGTCGAAAAATTGGACGCACTCACACAAAATTTAATATTATATTACCTGAACTTCTATCCAACCGATTCCTAGTGATAAACAAAACATTCTTTGCATTACTAACGATTAAAAAGTAGAGTAAGCCAACTTTTGGTATTCTAAAGAAGATGGAGCTGATAAATCGTTTTTGCACAGATCATAATATATTAAGGTAATAAAGCAATTAAATAATTATATAGAGCAATTGTTTAATTAAATATTTGTGGGTTACACCTAGGGTTTGGGATTTCCCGGACTTTTGCACTTCCCGGGAAACGGGAATTAAAAAATTCCCGGGATTCCCGGGAAAAGCTATTTTTCTAAATTAAATACATTTATTAAATGAAAGTTGGTGAAATTTCGATTGTTTTATAAATGTAAGCATTCTTTTGAAATAAAATTTAAAAAAAAGCAGTTCTAAGACAAATTTTTTAAGAATTTTTAATTGAATTTAAGCAAATGGAATAAAGTTATTACACAGCAAAAGATCATATAAAAACCAATTGACGACTGTTACCACAATTAGTAGACAATTATCTAATAAGACCTACCTTCATTTTAATAAGAATTTGCCTTGCTTGTTTCTCATTCTTTTTGAAAAAGTTCCAGGCGGTTTCTTATCGTTAATTACAAGCAGGTTACAGTACCATACTGCGCTGCGCCGAATTTTGAATACCCTGAGCCACAGTATGTCTAAGTGTCTTTCATTTTATTTCTCCTAAAATATTTTCTGCAGGGTTTCCATAATAGCGTCTACTTGTAATCAATTTAAGTTTCGTCAACTCAGAGTTCTTACAGCTTAAAATTTTCACTACACTTTTCAAAATTTGTTCACTAATTCGGCGAAAAATCACTTCAAGTTCGCTTAGCATCGAATTATTTACTTTAGGAAACGATTATATCATTGCAATCATTGATACTTATATATACAATAATTTATTCCACATTTTACTTCTTGTTTATCGGAGTCGAAAGAATTCTTTCTTTCTTACAGTTACATTTAAAACAAAAACTCAATTTAAATTTTAAAATTAAAAAATTTCCTTCGAACAAGGTATTTTTATTTGTTTAAACAGACGATGAAAAACGTGTCAACGTTCGTGTAAATTTAGTCATACAATCATTCAAACGAACTTTTGTAATATATAAAAAAATAATAAGTTTTTATATTAAAGTAAAATTGGATTATAAATTCTATATATTTCTGAAATAACATGCACTTTTAATTTCCCGTTTTCCCGGGAAAATCTGAAAAATTTCCCGGGAATATTAGACAGACATTTCCCGGGATTTCCCGCCCGGGAATTCCCGTTTCCCAAACCCTAGTTACACCACTTCTGCGCTGATAGGTTCCGATCTCATATTAGGAGTGAAATCATAAATTTAAATATAAATAATATAATCGATGTTCCAGTGTACTTTCTGAGGCCTCAGAAGACTCAAATTTGCAAGTAGGGTAGGATTCGTAAAAAAATTGCATGATAATTAAGTAAGGAAAAACGTTTGCCCTCAAAACGAACATAAAGAAAGGGATACTTTATTATTTTCTAGAATATTTGATACTTGGGCAGGATATAAAAGAAATATTAAGAAAGGCGAATCTTTTGTCCTTAAACCTCTCACAGACGGGCTGCATATTTATACAGCGTGTACATCAAAAAGAGTTTGCCCGGAAGTCCTAAGAAATAAAATTCGATTTGTCATCATGTATAAATAACAGCGATGTAAAAACTACGATATTTCCCCTCAAACCCTTCGCGAAGGAGTTGTATACTAGTAAAGTCTTTACATAAAGAAATGGTACTTCCTGAAGTCACAAACAAAAGAGATGTCTGTCTGATGAGAAAATTTGGATAGCACAGCTTTACATTTTTAACTAAAATTGGGGAAGTTTCAAGTGTCAATTTTCTTTCGCACAGTCTATTTTATGGACAGTATTTCAGCCTGAAATAAATATACTTACGCCATCGTTCAGATCACTTGAGAAAATTCCAGACCCAACACCGCAGATCAATCTTTACCCAACAGAGCAGACAATGGTGTCATTATCATTTACTATTTCGCCCTTTTTTTATTACTTTTCGAATGAGAGAAGGACTTTAAAAGTTTTATAAATGTCCTTAAAAAGGATCGAGTTCCTATTGTACAATAGATACCAGAGAATGGCAATGAGTACTAAAAAAATTTTCATAAATAAAGTCTTAATTTTAGCTTTCTTTTTTTTTTTTTCTTAAAAACACAACCCGCGAAGCGATTAGCTTGTCTGCGGAAAACACCCGGGGCTATGGCGGGAATCGAACCCACGACCTCTGGACTGAGAGGTTAGCATCGCTACCACTCAGCCACAGGGGCACCCAGTAACTACGTATAATCATAATTGCAGCGGAAACAATTCGTATGCTAAAATATTTTCTCTTAAGCAACTATGTTTAAAGCCAAAAAGCATACAAAAGCATCTCTACTTTGTTTATGGGTAAAACTAAAATACGCTACAACTAAAAATAAGAAGGCACATACATACGTATCAAACGCATTAACTCTCTCTCATACTTTCAGTCAGAGTATACTTGTACTCAGGCTATGGATATTTAGTCGGACAAAAAAATTTACGCATCATACTTGTGTTATTTATAAATAAAATAGTCCTGTGTATACGGAGGTGTATCCGATTAATAGTCAGAGTACTCACTCGTGTGATTGTAGCTCACACACTCTATAAATTGCAGTTTTGTTTGTTTTTGCTGCGTAATTTAAAAAATGTTATATATTGTTGCTGAAGGAAAGTTCAGTCAACTCAAAAGTATGTCCACTTCTGTTGAAGTATTATGGAAAGAAGTAGTAAAGTGATTAAATTGATTGACATCGATTAAAAAAAATAAAACAAAAACTAAATTGTTGTAATCAGGGGACCTCGATACCGAGCGAAATTTTTAAATATTTAAATGAAATTTATATGGAAATATTTGAAAATTTCGATCGATACCATAATTTGCCTCCTTATTGTAGATAGTCTGATATTTATGTTTTTATTCGAATAACATACATATATAAATAAATATATAAATTTAATTTTACGTACCGATTTGGACTGACATGACGTTACTTTGTTTTAAAAAAATATCAGTTTTAGCTTCTTCTACAAACTTATAAGAATTGATAATAAATTTTTTTGCATTTCAGGGGACGATATGTTGTAGTACGTATTACAATTACTTTTTTTATGCCTAAAATTATGCAAGCGAAAACACCATTTAAGTAACACACTTTAATGGGATTATAATTGACATAAATACGACGAATGTGCACAGTGGTTTAGAAATACTTATTTTCTATTTAAAATAAATCTATGCATCAACATTTAAATGTTTCAATTTTGATAAAACTTATAGGGAAATTACAGACGGGGACATACCACAAGAATATTATTTTGAATGTTAAATCTTCTAAAAACTCATCAAAACCTATTTAGTTCATTAAAGCATTAATTTTTATTTTGCAGAAGCTGGAACAAAAGAAGTTAGAAGGTTGAAAAGAAAGAAATTTAAATTCGACATTAAAATTTTTTCCTGTATAAAACCCTGTAATATCCAAATTTTTTGCAAAGCCGGATTTAAAAGTTTATTTTTTGTACGAAATTAGAAAAATTACAAACTACTATTTTGTATTTTCATTTCAATATTAACGGCCTGTCCCACGATGTCACCAGAAAACGTTCGACCGACAACTTGTATTGCAAACAACAATAACATTAGAAAATTTGTTTTTGTTTTCACTATAAGTATTCTATAGAACGATTTCTGGTGACATCGTGGGACAGGCCGTAAAATTTGCTAAGTTTTCCGGAATGGAATACTCTATGCCACGGTGAAAACATACTTGTAGAAATTCGACTACACACTCAAAATCGAAAGAAATGATTTTGAAATTTCAAAAGGGGTTGAATATAAGAGAAAAGTTATACGTACATATGTATATGATTAAAAAAAATGGCACACAAAGTTTCAGTTTTTTTTTTGAATTTTCAATATTTTTTTCGCAACATTTCGTTTGAACTACCACATATCTTTTGATTTATTTTAAGATTACACTTTGTACGAAACCTAACACCAAAGGTGAAAAGGCGCCCTATTGTTTTCGCTGCAATGTCCGTTTGTGTGTCTGTCTGTCACAGGCTGTTTTCTCGAGAACCGTAAGAGATACGGACCTGCAAATTTTTAAGAATGTGTAAAACTTTGGGCGCTACAACAAAAAACAAATAAAAGTTAAAAATTAAAGGGTGTTCTAAACTGAGCAGTGAAAAATTTTGAATTCTAAGGTTCGTGTATTTTATGCAAACTACATCAATTAACACTGAAATTTAAGAAATAAAAATTAAGGGGTATTCCATCAGGTAGCCAAACGATTTTCCAGTCGCTTTCTTCCATGCGTTGGTGGAGGATGGCGGTTTGGGAATAGTCGCACTCAGATGGCAGGTACCTCTGATAAGATTAAGGCGTTTGCAAAGTTGGAATTGTAATAGCAGACCAGACCTTTATTGCATCGGAGATCGCCAAAAAAAAAAAGATGGATGTTTGTAGATAGGAGCAGTTATAATTTTTTTTGGGCTGATCGTATGCACGAATTTTTCGATGAGAGGGGACTACCATTTAGTAGCAGTCACTCTCCAGCTCATTGCTGGATAAGGCAACCTACCAGACTCTTTCTGGTTGGGACTTTGTATAATGTATAAAGTTTTGTATAAACGCGCTTCCTTGCCATTATGGATGTTCTCGAGGTAGAACATCGGAACGACGTTGCCTTGCAGGTTGTGATGCCCAGGAAACTTTGAATCATGTAGTGCAGGGCTGTTATAGAATTAGGGCTGACAGGACCAAAATAAATGATAGTGTAGTTCAGTTTATGCATAGAAGTTTCGAGGTAAAAGATTTCAGACGATAGTAGCAGGATGCTGGTATTAGGAAACGTGATTTAGTGGCTTTTAAGGGGCAAGAGATCTACGTGCTTGCTGCTCAGGTCACAATAGATGGTCGTAGTATGTCTGAGCTAAATAGGAATAAAGCAGACAAGTACAACTGTCAAGGCGTGATTAGGTCTTTGACTGAAAGATACGGACGAGACCAGGTGCACTTTTTTGCAATAACTTTAGATTGGAGTAGTATTTGGTGTAGCGAAACAGTACGAGACTTACTTAGATGGAGGATGATAGACAAAACAGACACCGCCTTAATTAGTGCGCGCGGTATGATAGGAGTTATAATTGCTCATTATAGGTTTTGTGGTTCGGTCGAAAATATATCAGGAATAGGATATCAGGCTGAAGTTTTTTTTAGGTTAGTTACCAAACGACGCACAAACTCGTTCGGATTGCGCCAAAACATTGCCTTTGCAGTGGTCCAATGTGAAAAATAACGGCACTCGTCGAGCGGAAAGCTTTTTCATATCTAAATATTCATGCAAAATATGATGCGCTCTTGGACGAATATTTGTAAGGGTAAAATTTTCCGCTGTCAAAAAATTTACGAACATTTTGCATGGTTTCGACACAAGAGAAACTAGCAGCTGGTCTTAATCAAGGAAGATA
The DNA here is from genome assembly GCA_944452675.1 of Tachina lurida. Lineage (NCBI taxonomy): Eukaryota > Metazoa > Arthropoda > Insecta > Diptera > Tachinidae > Tachina > Tachina lurida. The sequence goes on along the minus strand of OX101754.1, from coordinate 34,977,691 downwards.
TGGAACAAGAATGGGAAGGGATACAGAATTTCGCAATCGGAGAAAAAGTGACATATTTAGTCCTGGTAAAAAAACTATATGTCAACTACGAGTATGTCACAAGTTTATGAAGAACTCTCATACATATGGGTCACTTACTTCAATAATGTCATGATTCAAAAAATGCAGAAAAATTCGGCATTTCTTATTTTATCTTGTGCAAAAATTGCATATACATACGAGTATATAGCTTGTAAATTGAAAACTTTAAACGCGTTTTCTGGAAAAATAGTTTTATTTTTGAGTTGTGACACTATTGAAGTAAATGAGCAATATGTATGTGGTCTAATTTTACAGCGATGGCGCTATCGATTTGCACACATTTGTTATCAAACTTTAAACAAAATATGATACACAATGACTGTCACAATTATCACACTCATTGTTGACTTTGCAATATATTTTCTCCCCACCTCAGTGTAGATGTGTCTCATGAATGTTTTAGCGAAAGTTTTATGAAAGATTGAGATTCAAGGTGCATTAGTTTAAAAATAATTTGATTCTGACCCACTGTACATTACATATATAATTGTAGAATTCTAGTTAATTTTAATCAAACTATATTTTAATAACAGTCTACTTTTCTGAAATGCAAATGATGTGCTCATTTTTATACAAGTATTTTCATATACAAAAATATTTACTTAATTCTTTTATCTTAAAACAAACAGGAATTAACAACCTTTTAAGTCCGAAAACATGCAGGCACTATTTGTTTAAGTAGATTTCCTTAAAAAAAAGCTCTCCATGCACACAAAGCTTTTTACTAAAATTAGCGAGCAGTTGTTTAACTTACAAATTTACTAGATTCATTTTTATTGTTGTCATGTTAGCGAAAGTAAACATTGCTGAAAATATGCATTTAAAAATGCATTATTTTATAAACAGTGGTCAATAAAAATCATTAACACAGCTTCTCACTTTAATTTTGAACTTTAATATTTGCAAGACGAAAATACTTAGCGAAATGTGCTATTCAATCAATTATTTGTTAACTCACTACTTATTTAAATACAGATGGAAACTAGTCATTTGTATGTTACATTATAAGAAATATATTAATTTATAATTTAAAGCAGCTATGTCCAAGCCATATGCACAATGTGCAAACTTTTACAAAGGAGCTTTTGTACTTTCACAGCGACGAGATTACAACATCCACAACAACAACACAACCGACAACAATGCTTGCTCTTAATTTGCAAAGAAACAAGAACAAATTTAATAGCTTTCAAAGCTGTTTAGCTCAAATGCAAATATCAGTGTATGTATGTGTGTTTGGTCGTAGCTGATTCAAAATACCATTTTGTGTGGACAAAAAGTATTCACACAAATTATAATATTAGTGCTAAATACAAAAAAATTTATAGAACACACCCGTGTATGTGGAAATTACAAAAATAGTGAAAAGAAGCCGTTGTACTACAGCCAGCTTTGTAAACCATTGCAGGACTTTTCAAGCTTCTCAACTTCCCATCATACTGACCGACCTCGAAAGCTTACCTCAATAGATGAAATGTTAATTGTAAGAAAAATAAAAAATATCTAAAAATTACGTCTGATAAATATTGCATTTAAAATGGAATTAGAGGTGTGGCACTTTGATCGAAATGAGCCAAAAAAGGCATTGTCTCTATATACTTTGCGGCCAACCAGTAAAAAGCCGATGATATGATTCTCTTCAGATCACTTTTGATGATTAAAAACTGATTTATCACTTCGCTGACTGAAAAAGGATTCACTTATGATACATATACATATATGATCAAATAATGATTTCTTGAAAATAGAGGAACAAAATGCAAAGAAACCGCAAAAAGGTGATTTAATGATTTAATTAATCAGAAAATCATATCATAAATGATTCTTTGGTATGATTCATCAGTAGGGTATCATTTTCTCACAGAGGGAGTATAATTTATGATTGAAAAATTAGCTCATATAAAGTTATTTTTCCCGTGAGGCTGGCTGATTCGGAAAAGATTCGATTATGATACAAAATGCTAGCAGGGGTATAATATATAAACTGTATATGAATCAGTGATCGGCAATGAATAATTTTTTTGCTATTCATACTGACTCATGAAATTTTAAATATAAGTGAGTAAACATAATTTAAACTCAACTGCTCTGATTTACGCATATTCACGATGACATTGATTTATAAGTATTTGTTGAAATAAATATGCATGCGACGTAGACATCATAGTCATACCACACTCACACTCAGTTTGATTTCTAATTTCAGGAAAACACAGATTCAGCTCACTAAACTCATGCATGTATGTTTATTTAAAAGTTTTAGTCATTAAACATTTTGCAAGTAGTATACAATAGTAGTAAATAGCGTTGTTTTTCAATTCGTGCAAAAAAAAAACAAAAGAAGTAACAGAGAAGCACATGACCTCATAGTGAGAACTTTAATATTCGTATGCGAAGTTCGCATTGTGAATTATTTTGCATTGTCCATAGGCATTGAGTAAAGGAGAGTCAAAATCAATAACGTCATAAATGCTGCTAAGTCCTCGTCCATACTTGTAATTATTGTTGCAGCAATTCTGGAGTTTATTGGTGACAGGGGTGAGAAGATTGGGGAGGGGTACACAGTTTCATGTGCTCGGCAATTCTCTTTTGTTTTGAAATTCGCAATTGTTAATTGAAAATTTTTAGGTGTATTTGACGTTTAATTTAATTTTATTTGTTCAGTTGTATAAAAAACACAAAATGTAACAAAAAGTAAAATTGTTTGTTAATTTTTTTTTTTTTTGCAAAACTAGAATTTCCTAATGTGGACACTTGTGCAATTTCAAAGCAGAATTTTAAAAAATTGCTGCAACAAAAATTGCAAGTCTGGACAAGGACTAAGTATGCGCACTTCAAACTTTCGAGTGAATATGATTCATAGAGAACATTGCAATAAGTATGAGTGCGCATAAGTACAAGAAATTATAAGTCATGATTCAACTCAACTTACCTTTTCACTGCTCATTGCTGTTCTCTGATATGAATATTGTGCACATATGTAAGTATGTATGTATGTACATAAATAAATAAAAGATATCAGGCTAATCTAAAATTGTCCGCACATAAAACGTTATTTTTGATAGAGAAGACATTTTAGTTTGAGTAACAAACCGCTAGCTTTTAGAAAGCTTTCTACTCAAAAGTCGGCGTGCAGTGCAAATCTTCAAATCCTATAACTGATGGAAAGAGAAAAACTCCCTGCTCCAAATTTGATAGATTTATATTAAAGTTATAGGAAGCAGTATTGCAGATTTTGCAACACTTCTTATCTTTTTAAATTTGGCAGCACATTTTTTTAACGTCGTACATAGTTCAGGTCTTGATTTGCAATTTTTGTTGCAGCAATTCTTGAATATGATGAAGAGTAATTCGCAGACAGGGTGAATGATGACATTTTTCAAAAAGTGGCACCAAATAGGGGATTTATCGAAAAAAAGGAGCAACATTAAAAAAAAAAACGAGATAACTACACTAAACTTCTTATTTTTAATGTATTATTATATAATTCACTTTAAAAAAAGGGGGATAAAAAATGGCAAGGTAGTCGAAAAAGTGGCAATTTGCTACTTTAGTCGGTCAAACGGTCACGCTGTTCGCAGATTTGTTTTAAAAAATACCCCCGAAATTTACTGAGTTATTGAACATTTTATTAGAAGACTTTTTGTTAAAAAACTAACTGTATGATCTATTTCGCATTCTATTTATACGCTTTCAGTGTATTAAAGCTTGCAGGATGATGAAAGTACAATTTAATAGACCTATATCAACACAGAGTACAAAATTGGTACAACAGTGGTCACCAAACTTTTTTCTTGAGAACCACATTTTTCACATATACCAACCATATATTCCGCTAAATTACACCAAATTAAAATTTATTTCGGTGTGGGCATCGTTGTTTGATATACTGTAATGGAAAATAGCTGGTATTTTATTTGCATTGTATCTTAATATCTAGTTAGTACCCTATACTAGGGTTTCTAATTTCCCGGACTTTTTCAATTCCCGGGAATCGAGAAGTAAAATGTTTTACTCCCGGGCATTTCCGGGAATTTCAAAAACATGAATTTAATTAAATTACCTCTATAATAAATATAATTTTATGAAAACATTCAAATTAAAAACAAAACAACTTTATTCGTTCAGTTCATGAACAATATTTAAAAAATAAAACGAAAAAAAATTTCATATGCTTTGAGTTATATATCAATTTGAGTTATTTAATTCCATCTACATCTGCCAATCTAGATAATATTTCCTAAAAAGACTTCTTAAGTTAAAACTATTTCGTAACTAGAGATGCTAAACGGGAAATTCCGAGCCCGGAAATCCCGGAGCCCGGGATTTTTTAATTATAAAGCCCGGGATTTTCGGGATTATCTGAATCCCGTTTTTTGCATAAATAATGTTTTTGACTGTCATCTTCTACATCAAAAATTATTAGAAACTCCCTGTTATAAAAAGTTAAAATAAAAAATTTGCTTTGAATAAATATTTTCGTAGATAATATTATATTGTATATACATTATATATCTTATGGCTTTTTCTTTTCTAGGAAAAATGTTACATACATTGCACTTTTCAATGAAAATTTGCAATTAAATGTCTAACGCTTCAAGTTGTTGGATTCACCTCGGAAGCCTCTATTACATCTACTTCCATGCTTTTATTATGCATCGTTACAGAGTTGTATTTTTAAGTAATAAAACAACGAACATTAATGTAAAAAAAGCAAATTCCAAAAACGTATATATTAAATTCCCGAAAATTCCCGTTGAAAGTTTTCCAGGATTTGTAAAAAAAAATAATTCCCGGGAATTCCCGAGATTTTTTTCCCGCGTGGAAACTCTACCCTATACCTATAATAATTAATACGATTTGTACAGCTTGATGGCCGCAAGTTGCAAATCACTGTTATACTAAATTTAAGTTAGAGTGATATCAAAAATTTTCAAAGAGAGCTTAATTTATGTAAAAATGTTATAATTAATAATAATTTTGCTAATTTTTAAGATTGGTATGTATATGTGAAAAATGTGGTTCCCAAGAAAAAAAAGTTTGGCGAGCACTTTTGTACCAATTTTGTACTCTGTGCTGATACAGGTCTATTAAATTGTACTATCATCATCCTGCAAGCTTTAATTTACGAAAATCTTCTCCTGAAAAATTTAATTTTTGTCGCTTACCATTAAATCGAAAATAAGGCTCGATGTGGATATTTTTAACCCTCGACCAAAAAAAGGGGTGTTATAACTTTGTAGTGTGTGTCTGTGTATCTGCGTGTCTGTCCGTGTCCACGTACAGCCCAAACGGCTGGACCGATTGTGATTTAGTTTGAAAGGTGACTTGATCGAGATGGTTCTTAACCATGTTTGAAGAAAATCGGTCCAGCCGCTTATAAGATGTCACATCTTTTCTAGGCATATCGGGGTTTTTAAAATTTTTAATTTTTGTTATATATTTTTTATTTTATTTATATTTAAAGTATAAAATATTAAAAATTTAATTTTTGTTGCTAAGCCCAAAGTTGTTTAAAAGTTGCCCTTGCTGAAGATAAAAGTTTATAGAAAATTTTCAAGTTTTTTTTTCAATCACTGGCTTGTCAAATTTTATTTCCTGTATAACATATAATTTGTAAAATAAAAATCGGGTAAACTCTATAACATTTGGCACGGTTTTCCACCCCAATATACATATGTACATACATACATACATACATACATACTTTGTATGAACATAACGTTAGCAGCGGTACCCCTAACACAAAATCTGTTGATATAGGTACATATATGTATACATACGTATAAGCAACTGGCAAACATTCGGAAAAGCTTTACGATTAAGCTTTTCAAATGAAGTGAGCATAGCATTCGAGTACAGTACATTTACAAATTATTCGACGACGTACTCATTTGTACATATAGAGAAGCAATTTAAAGTAAAGAGCTCAATATGCGTCAGGCATTAACCGCGATCAGCAAGTTAAATAGTAATAAGCGGTAAAATATAAAAACACGATCGTGCTTGAGAAGCAGATGAGCAGTTAAAAATAAAAATTATAATAAATAACAATACCCCGTTAAACAAATGAAATAAAAAGAAAATCAAATCTTTACTATCAATTTGCAAGATTGTGTGATGTTACGAAAATCATGTTATTGAATTAATTTTAATAAAAAATATTTTCAATTGTTTGTGAAAAATTATGCATTAGTTGAAAATAATTTGCACAATTTAAAAAAAAAAACATTTGCAAAAAAAGGGAAATACATAGTTTCAATTAATATAACAACACAAAAAATTTTAGAAAAGAATTTCAGCGCCAAAGAAAAAAGGATACCAGCAATTATATAAAACAAAATCACAATGGCACAGTTTAAGTTTGTTGCTGTTTGGTCCATATTAGCTTTCAGTGTGTTGGTAAATTTGGAGTATGTTAAAGGTGCCACGGAATATAACCGCTACTTGGCACATTTTTTCCATAAATATGGTAATGGCAGTACCATGTCTTTCGAGGTAAGAATTGTAATTATTGGCTTTTTGCATAGCTGTTAAGTAATGATTACTAATTTGATTACTTTTTTTAAAGGTGAAGTAATGATTAAATTACGATTATATTCTGTTTCACACGATTACTAAATGATTACGATTACTAATAATGGAAAAGTAATCTGAATTACTTAAAATTACTAAAAATAATCAAAAAGAATCAAAAGTAATCAAAAAATAATCCGATTACTTCTAATGATTACTTTTGATTATTTATTAAGAATCAAAAGTAATTTTTGAAAGTAGTCGGATTACTTTTTGATTACTTTTTTATTATTTTTAGTAATTTTAAGTAATTCAGATTACTTTTCGATTATTAGTAATCGTATTCAATTATTTATCAGCAATTCTTTTGAAGGCAATTATATAATCATTACAATTCTTTTTAAAATGTAATCTAATTTATTACTAATCGTAATCGAATTTTAACAGCTCTGGTTTTTTGTAACAATTTCGAAAATTATGACCTCAATTCAGGCAGTTATTTAATTATAATGGTAACGATAGAAACAAATGTTTATACATATACTATATGTAGTATGTATGTATGTGCATATGTAGTAATAATTAGTATAATTTCATATCATATTTCGAGTGGAATAAAAACTTTTTCTATAATTTAGCACGGTCCATTGCGTACATATTTAGTACATGCATACATACATATTTATACATAAATTTGTTTTCCTAAAAAATTTAAATAAAAAACTATAATTGCTCGATTGTACACTAATTTATCGCATTTTGCTTAAAATGTGACTTTTTTCAAATTAATTTTGCGAAAGTCCCAAAATGATTTAAGATATGCCACTTAATTTGCTCTTTAACAAGCCATCAGGAGCACCATATCTATATAGTGGAATATATTTATTATGTATTATTCTCCCATGTGCCACAATCACCACGTTTCCTTCCAAAATAGGACCTGTTTTAAAATTAAATTTCCGTATCATTGATATATTCTGTTGTATATCCAAGTGGTATAATTTGATTAATCAGATCTCGGACCATATTTTCCATTAATTGTTGAAAATAGTATCAGTTCCCGTTTCTGGATTTCGTCTCCGAAATAATATTCCTTTATTTTACTAGGACTGATAAATGCTTAACAGTCCACTGTTAACTACAAAATGGGCTGTGTAAACTTTTTTGGTTTTTGTCTCTGCTAGTTAAATTTAAATTTATTTTCACACACATAATTCTGTAGACTTAGGTCAAACTCGTTCACTAGTTCAGCACAGCATTGATAAATCCAATAATGGGGCGGCTAACATCATCAAAAACGGTAGAAAATGTGAAAAGTGTTAATCAGAGTCTTCGTGACGACTCTAACCTTTTAATTAGGAATTATTGCACTGCATTTCCCATAGACTCAAGGCGATTCCCAGGATGCCAGCTAAAATTTGGGCTTCCCTGGAAATAGGTTTGATCATAGGTTTGTGGCAAAAATGAACTAGTGAACGAGTTCGACCCAAGTCTATAATTCTGCAAAAAAAAACCCGACTTCGATGCAAGGATCTGATAGAACATTTTCGGAAAAAAATTTATGGGATGTAAAAATAAATTTTAATGGGCGTGCTCAGGGTGTGTGTTAAGTTTTGTAAAAATCAGTACAGTAGAACCACCTTAAAATAAAATATTGAATTTCAATGGGCGTAACTCCACCCATTTTTTTACATGTACGATTGTGTCTATTTTTGAGCTCAAAATCGATTTCGCAAAAATCGATTGAGTACAACCACGTGAAATATAATAATAGATTTTAATGGGCGTAGACCAGCCCATTTTTCAACTTTAAAATAGTATAATTGCAGGAACCAAAGGTGTTTGCTAGGTTTCGCAGAAATCAAATAAGCAGAATCTATATATAAATAGGCAAGTCAAAAAAGTTAAGAACCATTTTAACTGACTTAAACTCAACGTATTCGGTTGATTTTTTTTTTGTTAGATAGATTGTCAATAGGAGCAGTGCAGAATGTATTTTTTCTTCTACATTTTTGTGTCTTAGATAGTTAAAAACAGTTAAGAATATTAGCCAATCATAAAGCCATGATCTCTCTTTCTCTCTTAATTTGCAAAAAAAAAATTACAACAATTTGGCTTGGCAACTCCGTAAACACTCAGAAGGAAAAACGTATTTTATTTGTTCATTCTATTCTTATTTCCATCTTTCTATGGACTTAATCGATTATTGCTGAAACTAATAAAATTTGGATATTTAAATAACGAGTGGTACTGTATTATTTTTCTTTAAATACTTAAAAATAATATATTTTTTTAATTATTAATAACTTTGATTAAAGTTAAATTCACCTACAGCACAAAGTAAGTTTTTTATTTTTGGTTTATTTTGTGTGCGTTTTGTTCATTGTTTTCATTATTTTTCTGTGCTTTAAATTACTGAACATACTGGAATGTTGGAATATGATGGAATGTTGGAATATGATGGAATTTTAAATTCGTATTTAGTAGTTAAGAAAGTGGTTTAAGAGAGTGGTTTACCCTGGAGTCTATACATATGTATATTTAAATATAGTTTTTAAATTGTGTTTTAAATTCATCAAACTTTAAATATTTTCATTATATTCTCCACCTCTGTGCGTTAATGGTTGATTTTCAACCACTGGGCGAACACTAGTATTATAAAATCAAATAAAAAAATTTGTGTGTGTGTCTCCGCCCAATTTTACAATGGGAAGTTATACCCGCTCAGAAAAAAAAAGAGTTTTTACAATCGGTCTAAATATACCGAGTTACGAATTAACACCCCTAAAAAAAAAGAGACGAATTGATAACCTCCACCTTTTTTTGAAGTCGGTTAATGAATTGAGACCATCTGACATAATGTTTTATTAATTTTTTTTAATATACAATTAATGTGATAGTTTTTTTCAGTTTCAGTTTATGTCATTCCCTATCGAACAAATGTAATAATATGGCTCGATAGCGAATGCCATAATCTCAAACTGAAAAATCGTGATCGAATCACCTCGTTATCGAAAGCGACGATGAGGCCCCATGAAGAGTTTATTATTCTGGTACTAGCGAAAGGTAATGACTTTTTGCATGTGTGACCGATGACAAAAAGAGCAGAAACTCTTCAACAAACAAATTAACTGCATGGTACATACAAGCCATAGTGTATCTCAAAATAAAGTTTATATTTGTTTAGCGTGATGAGTAAGCGCAACGAATCAATCTATATGGAGAATTTATCTAGTCCTGACGGTGTATTGCACGTTCGAGAGCTAAAAAGAGATAATTCGTCGACTCTAACCTTTTAATTAGGAATCATTACACTGCATTTTTCATAGACTCAAAGCGGTTCCTAGGATGCCAGCTAAAATTTGGGCTTCCATGGAAAATTTATATTACATTGGCCTTCACGCCGTACTGATTTGACCGCTATTGGCTTTTTCCTATGGGATTATCTTAATCTAAAGTATACGTCCATAAGACGAATTCCCTGACAGTTTTAACCCTTTAACGGACATAACGATCGGGATAGGATAAATTAAATCTTATTTTTATTTAGGGCTACTATTGATGCTTAAAATATAATATATAAAAAATTTTAAATTTCAGACAATCTGTAATATAAAAAACCAAATAACATAAAGCTAAAAACCCTAAGATTAAAATAAATTCATTAAAGTGCGACTTTGACTAGTACACGAAGGGTTACGTACGGACACTAGATATGTATATATACGAGCTTTATCCTATATAATATATAGTTTCGGAATTTTTTTTGGGTTTTTTTGTTTTGGGTTTTTTGTTTGTTTTGGGGTTTTTTTGGTTTTGGCTTTTTTGCGTTTTTGGAGTTTTTTTGGTTTCTGCGATTTATTTTAGTTTTGCAGATTTTTAAATTTTGGCCTTTTTTTTTGTTTTGGCGATTTTTTTAGGTTTTTTGCGTTTTTTTCATTTAAGCGACCACTTTTTCGATTTTTGGCGATTTATTTTAGCTTTAGAGATTTTATTAGATTGTAGCTTTTTTTGTTTTGGCGATTTTTTCGGTTTGGCGATTTTATAATTTTGGGATTTTTTAGTTTTAGCATTTTTGAAAATTTCAAGAGGTTGCCTCTTACGGTTTCCAAGATACAGCCAGTTGTCAAAATTAGGTAGTCAAAATTACATTAACTCTAAAAACACCCTTTAATTTTTTAAATTTTAGTGTTAACTGTTGTAGTCTGTATCAGTGATCTGCATTATTACGAGTCAAACGGTATAATTTTGCATTTTCTAAAATGAATATTGAGCTAGCACTTAACATTAAAATAATGAATGATGCTATTGCATGATTCATATCAATGAGACTGTTGTTAATAAATGCATGCCACTGCGTGCAATCTCTATTCATTCATATGATTCACTAAAGCAATGAATCAGTATGATTGTTTTGAATACTCCTTGAAACCCTTTCTGACAAATATAGTTTTATGTAATATTATAAAATAAAATAGCTAGCCCCATTTTATTTTATAAATTGTTTTAATACGAGAAAACCTATTAATTAATACGCCATGTTTATTAACTTAAGACTTCGTCTAGTCAACATGCTTTTGTGAGTTATTTGATTGCTACTCATACAGCTCTCTGGTCTGTATACAAATACACTAACTTTGCAAATTTCGAATATCTACATATATATAATTGTGTGTATGTATATTACATGGGATTTTAACATTATTCGTTGCTCGTTTTGGAACATCCTTTAATACTTAATCTTACTTACTTAATCGCTAAAACTAAAAATATGTATTGTAAAAAGCAAACAAACAAAAATTGCCAAAAATCGCCCAAATGAAAAAAACGACAATTTAGTGTATTGAAAAAATCGCCAAAAAGAAACAATCACCATACGGAACCCTTCCTGTGCACTTTACTGAATTTATTTATAAGAATATATTATAATACGAGTATCAACTTTGCTATTCTCTTACTTACGAACGTTTTAGAGTTGTAAAAATAATGCTTATTTTGGAAATAAATAGTGAAAAATTTTAATTACTACCTCTCACTCTGTAAGTAAGGTCGTCAAGCTTCGTACGAAAAATGGTAGAAATATTTTTCATATAAGTTTGATGCTTATTACTAAGCCATAAAAATTGCATATGAAAACATAGAATTACTCAAGCGTTTAACGTAATTATGCGTGAAACAAAAATGTCACTTCAGTTGCAACGATTATCATCTAGTCGTATCTTATTTCTGTAATGTCGTAAATAACTTTTATAAACAATAATAAACAACATAAATTGTTAAGCTTTTAAATCCGCAAAAATGTGTAATGCTCGTATTGTGTGCAGTATAATGTCTTCTTCACTTGATTTTTAAGTCCAGACAAGTTGATTTCATTGTAGTATATACTCGTATGTTCTTTTAAGTGATAAAGTGCGTTAGTCTCTTTATTCAATTTAAGAAAAATTTATTCATTTACTTTTTGTAAAGATAAGTTTTTATTTACATACATACAAAAACATTTGTGGTTGATTAGATAGTAATACAGTGGCGTTTTGTTAATTGAGTTGCTATTTTACGTTTTTTGATTTTTAAAATTATTTATTTGAACTAAAATTAAAGAAACTGCGTAATGCCGACCATTCAATTTCGATATAACAAACGAGTACTCAAATAGAAAAATATATATAATTAAATAGTCTTAATCTTAGTAACTGCGAACAATTGTAGAGCGAAAAATTCGTTCGCTCCCATATTTTCTCTCAAGCAACTACGACTGTAGCCAATTCTGGCATACAAAAGCATCTTTAAAATACGCTACAACTAAAAATAAAAAGGCACATTGACTCTCTCTCATACTTACAGTCTGAGTATGTTTATACTCAGGCTATGGACATTTAATCAGCGAAAAATACGCTGATACTCGGGATATTTTTTTCATCATTCGCCAACGTAGGAATACATTCATATACATATATACAATCGAACAGTGATTGGCAATGAATCGTTTTTTCGCTATTCATACTGACTCATGAAATTTTAAATATAAGTGAGTAGACATCATTTAAACTCAACTACTCTGATTTATGTATACTCACGATGACATTGATTTATAAGTATAGGTTGAAATAAATATGAAATCGACGACGTTATTATAGTCATGCCACACTCACACTCATAAATCACCTCAGTTTGATTTATAATTTCAGGAAAATACTTATACTGCTCACATTGATTCAGCTCACTCAACTCATGCATGTATGTTTATTTGAAAGTTTTGTCATCAAAAAGTTTGCAAGTAGTATCCAATAGTAGTAAATAGCGTTGTTTTTCAAATCGTGCAAAAAAAAGCAACAGAGAAACACATAACCTCATAATGAGAACTTTAATGTTCGTATGCGAAGTTCGTACATAAGCATTGAGTTAAGGAGAGTCGATATCAACGTCATAAATATTGCTAAGTATGAGCTTGATGCACACTTCAAACTTTCGAGTGAATATGATTCATAGACAACATTGCAATAAGTACAAGTGCGCATAAGTACAAGAAATTGTAAGTTATGATTCAACTTTACTCACTTTTTCACTACTCATTGCTATTCTCTGCAATGGAATGTAAAATGTGTGGATGTGTGTGTGTGTGGCTGTTTGAAAACATGCTTTGTATGTTTGTGTTAATAAAATAGCCCTGTATATTCCCATGCATAGCCGATTAAGAGTCAGAGTATTTTTATACTCATGCGTATGATTGTAGCTCATACAGTCTATAAGTTCTAGTTATAGCTGTTTGTGCTGCGTAATTTAAAAAATGTGTATAATCATAGTTATTGTATGTTTATAGTTATACGTATTCGGTTTAAAATAAATCCGTGCGTTTGTATATGATTGCGTTGTTTGGGTTTCCCCAGAGAATTTTGGGCACTCCTCCAACAGTATACTTCTGCCAATCTCTGGTGTATTGTTCTACAAGCCTATTGTTTCAATTAGTTTTTAAACTCCTCCCCTCCCACCCTCCCCTCTTTGCAAGCCTATCGGCCTCTTCGTTTCCTGAAACACCCTGCTGTCAGGGTTACTCTGAATACAAAAGTGAAACTATCGGAATAGCGGGAAAGGAACAGTTATTAATTATAATATATCTAGAGAACTGCAAGAGTGGGAGTCTTCAAATTTTGTAAATCTCACTTTGAAGAAAACCGTCCTGTGTACTTTAGTCAAAATTTTTATGGACATTTTGCTTTAACAATACGATTTAAACCTAAATTATTTTGTTTAGAATAAATACTGCAGTAATTCTTCTAATTTTAAAGATAAATTCCTGAGTTGTACAGAAAATTAGTGGGATAGCAATTCATATCCTGACAACTACAAAAGTATTGCAGTTATGTCATATGAAGATAAAGAGCACTGGCCATCAGACAAAAAACTGGCGAAATAGCAGCGGGGAAAACGCTACTCTCAAACGAAATTTTTTTTTATTATCATATATCTGTACTATTGGTGAACTGGACATTTTATGAGGATGAGGTAGCAAAGTTTAAAACGGTTTTTCACGCGAGAAATTAATCGATAGAAGAACCTTATAAAATACAAACTGTCAAACATTTGAAATAAAATAAAAATGCTTGCATCCATTCCGATAAAAAAGGTTTATCAAAGCAATTTGCAAGGTTTTTATACCGCTTAGATTTGCTTGAGAATTGAATTTGTGCAAGCCAGACTACGAAAATAATTAAAACTAAACGTTTGCATTCATTTTGTTTTGCAGCACAAGATACTATCCGTCATACTTCCAAAAAATTAAATGGAATAGAAATTAAGCTGTCGAACAACGAGAAATATTTGGGTATACTATAGAGTTCGACCGATTAATCGGCTAACTGGTAATACGGCAAAAATCGGCCGATTAGCCAAAGCCGAATATTTTTCATTCCAAGCTTGAAAAATAACATTATTTTTGGTCGTTGCTTGCCGACAGTTTGTATTGTGTTTAACGTTTTGAAAGGGTTGCTTTGAAATACAACCCAGTTGCTTTCTATTTTCTTTTACTTGGACGTTCTTGTGAGTGATCATATGAAAAAGCAATCTAGAAATTGCAAAATAGTTTTATTTTTCTTGTTATGTATCCAATAGATATTACAGCTATTTCAGTGATCTCAAAAAAGCAAACTTTTTTCTTAATTCATATAAAACAAGTATCATTTTTAAAATTTAAAACATTCGGCTTCGGTTTTGGCCGAAGTTTAGGATTTTAGCCGAAGTTCGGCTTCGGCTTCGGCCAAAAAAAAAAACGCCTTCGGTCGATCTCTAGTATACTAGCATGGTCTCAGCAGTCTAAGATACCACAGAAATAGTATTATCCATAGATGACCTCCAAACAGCAATATTATCTATCATTTAACCAGACTTCTATTGTCCGGCAATTTATGAATCTCTATTTGTTTTGATGTTAAAATTTTGGGGAAGAAAGTACAATAGATCTGCATTTCCATCTTTAAATATGTATGTATATAAACATTGTCATTCAAGGGCCAAGCACATAAAATCCGTCGTACGTTAAACTTCGCCTTTTTTAACTGACATTAACGTAACGACGTAACAATGAGTACTTTATTGATGGAAGCATTTGAACAGCTTCAATAGGTTGGTTCTCCATTTTATTTATTATTACTTTCAGTTGAAAAAGGCGAAGTTTGATGTATGACGGATTCTATGTGCCCCGACCTTTACACATTCATACAAACTAGTGTCTTCTTTACGTACGTACTTAAAACGGATCTTTTATTAAGGGCTTCCTATCTTTAAATTTAAGTAAAACAAAGTCTGTACTTCACAAAAACTCAATGTGTATGAATTATAACATCGCTGGATGGGGCACATCCGAAATCTCCAATTTTCCATGTCCTTGGCTCATAAATTAGGCTGAACTCCACCGATAACATGGATTATTTTATGTTAGAGGTCTGATGTGGTTTTCGGCTTATTCGCATAGAATTGAAACTTAAGAAAACCATACAAATTGTGGTCTGCGAAAGCAAAATTCTTGTGATTGGCGGGAATTTGACTGCTTCTGTTTCTTCTATACACTCTCACGGACAGTGACGAAGCTTTCGGCAGATCTTGCGTTTCGTCGACCTGCAGATGTTGATTGATATTTAACTGGATCAGTGAACTCAAATTTATTCACCACACTGCTAATAAGTCCTCTCGGTAGGATATACGAGTATCTAGAAAAATATGACCGTTATCAACTGTACACGTTAGGAAGTACGTTTTGGAAGACCCTTTTATGTATCTACATACATATGTATGTAGATTACTCGCTAAGAAATTGTGTTTTCCTGTTCTTATTTTTCTTAAGCGACAGTATCTAAATACACAATGATGAAATAAAGCTAACAATTGTCTGTGGATTTTTTAACTAAATGTATAAAACACGATATTTAATTTAGTTCGTATCTATGTATATACATACTTGTGGCGAAAGTAACTTGACAAGAAACGAGTAAGTAAGTACGGAGTGTAGGTATTAAAGATTAAATATATGTATGTATGTCTACAACGTGATTTCTCAGTGCAAATAGTAAAATATCTCACAATTCTTAAAAATTATATACGAGTATATACACGCTCTGCTCTGCCTTCAAAAATATTGAGATAAATAATGGGTTGAAGGTTTAGTATCGTATGCAATTTTCAGTGCGAATTCTTGGAAATCGGGTTAGTGTCGGATGTTAGTATATAACCTCTGCATTTCTCATATCCCCAAGTACATCTAGGTACATTTTTATTTAAGTTTTTTATATGTTTCTTAGAAATACACAGATGTATGCAATTCCCATCAAAGCTCTCGTCTTTCTTTCCACCAAAATGAACTATTTCAAACACTATGGTTTATGGCGCAGCTAAAAATTTTTTTAAAGGGGGAGGGGTATTATGACTGAGTAATTTTTAATAATTCTAGGGCGGGCAACACAAATTATTTGGTGTAGGGGGGAGGAGGTGTGCAATGCACCCCCGAAAATGGGCTTTCGACGCCTATGTTTATGCATCTTCTACATATGTATGTATGTGTATATTAGAATGTTTCTTCCAAAACCTTACACATTCTCTAGGTTAGGGTTTACATGCCGGTTTCATGAGAAATCGGCTCAATTGGGGCCTGATGGGTACCGTTTTGCTGCCTGTACTGGTGCGAAAGTCAGAAACATGTCTCAGCATTTCCTATAATATACATATTTATAGACTTTGAAAGAGCACTGTCCTATAAACGGTGCAATATCGTTTGGGTTCTGTTGCGAAAAAAAACCATAGAATAGGCAACAGAATGCCTTCCAATGAGCAGCCAATTGCGTCTAAACCCATGAACTATTATTATTTATATATTAAACCAGCTGATCTAGGCAAACGTTGCCTTATCTTCCGTTAATTAAATTTTTTACACTTTGTGTTTTATTCACGCTGATCTATTTCTGATTAAAATTTCATCAAAACCGGTTAGACTTTTTCGGAGAAGCAGTAATTCTCCCCAATTGCCCCTCTTGGTTATTGGAGACGAAATGAAGGTAGAACAGAGTACTCACGTTAAAATGATCTTGTTTTTCTTTTGAGTACGGAAAGTATTGCTTTGAAAGATCTCTTTTAGAACAATATTTTTTGAGTATAGGAGATTCCATTCTTCATTTTAAAAAAAATGTTAAAGTCGAACCGGCAGTTCCGGAGATTATCTCTTACAAACATATAAACATTGAAACATATAAACTTTTCAGCTTTACTATAGATGTTATGTAGTTATTTTGCACGCCCATTAACTTTTTTTCTTTAGTTTTATAAACTTTTGCATATCTGATGGCTGACTCAATTTCGAGGATCCAAAAATGGGCGGATCCACGCCTATTAAAACTTAATATTATATTTCACTTGCTTCTATTTGATGCAGTTTTACAAAAGTCGGCACTCATCCTTAGCTTTGAAAATTACTCAATTTCGCATTCAAAAAAGTGGGCGATACCACGCTCATGAAAATTTAATACTATTTTTCATGTGCATCTACTCAACCGACATACATACTTTGAGCTCTAAAAAGAATCAGTCTTTAATTTAAAAAAATGGGCGGGGAGACTCCCATTAATTATATGTACTTCTACTTATACAATTCCCATGAAAATTTATATAATTTTGTGCTTAAAGAAGTGGGAGAGGCCATGCCCATTAAATGTTATATTTCAGGTTCTTTAACCTGACCGATTTTTACGAGTCTTGTATGTGAAAGTGACGCGATGTTCAATTGAGAAAAGTGAGCGGATTTGCAAAATTGGGTATGACCACGCCCTTAAAAATATAAAACTTTAAACAATATTAAAACTACTTCAAAATTAAGCACTTTTATATGGAATTTTGTTTTTTATAACAGCATCTGAATATTTTACTCCTTCTGTTCTCCCTTCTCATAGAAATAAATGTGGAATGGGATACGAGTTTTACTTAAGAGCCGAAGTCTTCTGAAGCCTTCTTTAGAAGCTACATAAGAATGTTAACTGAATCAAAAACATTGATTCATTTGCTTTTGTTTTGGCAAAAAAAAAATAAAAATTATTCCTTCCTACGGGAAAGCCGAGGACTTTAATAAAGCCTGAAGCAAAAAGGTCTTCTGACTTTTCCCGCTGGGTATAGATGATTAAGATGCAAAGATAAACCACTTTTGAAATTTTAGGCAACAGAAGTTTTGTGACCCGAATTACGAAAGATAGATAGTGTTTAAAAATTGTTTTGTAAATAACTAGTTAGCAACAATTTGACAGATGTTATTGGGGCGTGATAATTCTGTTTATTCTACACATATACAGACATACTTATGAATTTCTATGTGTGAAAAGAATCTGTAGTCTTCCACTGACTGGTATCTTAGAAGTTACACAAAACAATTACTTTGCATTATACATAAGTATATGTACAAATCTTGCAGATATAAAGAAATAAAGTGTAAATATTTCAAGATTAGGAAATTAAAAATTATAAAGTTCCTTCTCACGAGTTTAATGAACTGTATATATATATATATAGATGCTAAAGAGCTTTAAAGTTTAAATACTGTCCAATAGGGATGCCAAACGGGAAATCCCCGGGATTTTCGGGACTTAGCAAATCCCGAATCCCGGGATTTGTAAAATTCAATCCCGGGATTTCATTTTCGGGATTTTTTAGCAATTTTTATATAAAAAACTTTATAAATTCAAATTTTCGTTGATTTTATGGTATTTTTTATAATATTTAAAAGTCCCATACAATTTTATACGTATTTATAAATTAACAATAAGAGCAAAATAAATAAACTACTTTCTTACGGCAATTTTCATCAAAGGTGCTACAATACATGTACATTTTAGAATTATTTTGAAAACAAAAGATACATATTAGCTTTGGAATAATAAATCATCATTTATATTCTTCACAATTTATATTCTTTGATACAAGGCAAGTGAAAACTTTTTGTTGTCCGGTTGACGTAAAAGCGAGAAATATTTATATAATAATGCGGAGTATTTTTTCCAAAAAACTGCTCGAGTGTGTGTGTATGTTTTTCACAATGCAGTTCAAAATTATTTTCTTTTTTACTTAGACCGTTTAGGTAGTTTTTGACACAAACCTAAGATCAAACCCATTTAAATTACATGGGTTTGATAAATAGTTTTTGTCAAAAACGACCGACTGAATGAGTTCGACTCAATTATAGTTTTATTCGAGTTGCAGAGGAAAAGGCCAGGACACTAATAAACCATACTCCTCTAAGCGAACGTATGAATACATATGTATGTATCATATCTGTTGAACTTGTAGAAAACAACCTATGTATGAATTAAAAATATTTCAGTATAGCAAAAATATTGTTCAAGTGCTCACGCAAACTTTTAATATATGTGCCTATAAAAATGTGATCGTTAGACGGAATGAATCGAATTTTATTAGAATATTGTAAATATTTCTTTTAATTTTTCGACATGTTCAGCTTTATTATCGTTGTCATAGTCGTAACGAAATCGATAAAAAATTAGATAATGCTTGGTATACATACATACATATGTATGTATGTAACAAAACTGAAAGTGAATCTAAAAATTTTCGTAAGTCAACTTAAGCGGTAGTGCTAAAAGTCCACAGATACATTAGTTTTGGTTTAGATTATAGTAAACCATTTATATTGAAAACAATATAATTAACAATATATTAAGTTATTGTTTTCACTATAAATTCTCTAACGTCAAATGTGATTAATCAACTTAAAAATAGATGAGAAAAATTCTTTTGATTTTTATTTTCATACTCGTATTAGAAAATTGTTCACTTTAAATACAATTGTGGAATGATAAATTATGAACATAGAACCTTCTAAAATGCATTAAATTGTTATTAAAGTAATATTTATTTAAAAAAATTGTTTATTTTACGAAAAAAATTCTATCCCGAAATCTCGAAATACCCGTGATCCCGCAAAATCCCGGGATTACAAAATCCCGAATCCCGGGATTTCCAAAAATCGATCCCGATTGGCATCCCTACTGTCCAACAATAAAATAAGAAAATTTGTTTTTGTTTTCAATAGACATATCGTCACCTTAATATAGAAACGCCCTAACTCAATATTTTTTTCACCTCTAATTTTTTACATATTTCGATAGATTAGAAAGAGTGTCATCTATCGAAACATGAAAAAAACTCGATTCAAAAAAATAATGAGTTAGGGCGTTTCTATATTAAAGTAACGATACGTAACTAATCGATCGAATGTTTTCTGTCGATATCTTCGGACAAGCCAATAAATATGCAATAAAACATGAGAATAAACCGATGCTTAAAATATGCTTTACATCTTATTTTGCTCGTAAAGGGTGTTTTTTATAGAGTGACACAAGTTTAAATCATAATAAAACCAGGAAATATATTTTTAATATCAATGAAACAGGCTTTTTTGGAAAAAATTTTATGAAATTAATGTTTAAATATGATTTCTGTCATGTGGCCGCCACGGCTGGTGCGTAGGAGGCGCAATCTGGAACACCAATTTTCAACAAATTTTCGCAGCATTCGAATGTTGATTTCCAGGTGTTCAACAGTTTGTGGTTTATCGACGCACACAAGTGACTTAACATAACCCCAAAGAAAATAATCAAATGGGGTTAAATCAAACGATCTTGGTGGCCAATTAATTGGGCCATTACGTGAAATTATTTTTTCATCAAAAGTTGTGTTCCTGTTGGAACCACATATCAGCAAGATTAATGCCACGTAATTGAGGTACGAAAAAATTTCGAATCATGTTCCTATACCATTCACCATTGACAGTAACATTATGGCCATCATGCTGCGAAAATCTTTGGCCTTAAATACTTAATACTGTTGTGATATTGCATAAATTAAGGTAACCAGATTTCCGAGAAAAATAAAGATAATATCAACAACAATAGTAAAAAAAGTACATTCATATGCTACATACATTTGTGTGTGTAAAATTAGTTAATAGGCAGATTTTGTAAAAAAATTTTGTTTCTAAACGCTTTAAATTTGTATGATCAAACAGAATTGCGGCATAAACACATTTTCCATACAAATTGACACAAAAAAGCAGCCACAGAAAGCAGTCGATAGATAGAACCTATTTTATTTTGAGAACGTTTTTTCTTATGCTCTCACTTATAAATAAATATTCTCTCAAAAATGCTGCCATACTTTTAATAAATTTCATACATTTTGTGAACAAAACTACAAAGAAATATAAGCACAAAAGAAAATGAAACAAATATTAGAGAGCATATGAAGTTACTGCCGTAGATTTTATTATGGGCTTTGTTAATTTGACAACAATTTTTCCTGAAGTTGCGGACTTATTCTGTTTAATCATTGTATGAAAAATAATGAAAATTCGTTTCAAAAAATATTTCTTCCATACAAATTTCAAAACGAAAAAGTCGTCTGTATTTACAAAATAAAATCTACCTTTAAATAACAAAACTCTTAAAAGTTGTACAACCCCAAGACGCAGTTGACGCTTTAGCAAAACATAAAAACATCTCAACAAAATATTTGCAATATCACAGCCTTCAACACATTAAGCTTACCATTGTACACTCAAACCAAAGACTATAAATATATATATATATATTTATAGTCTTTGCTCAAACCAAGTAAGCTCATAAGGCACCTGTTTATTTCAACTGTCAACCTGCAAGGCAGGTCTGCATATAAAACCAAAATAAACAAAACAAAAAATGTTAACATTCATGGAACTTGGTTCATAGTAAATAAAAACAAAATTAATCATTCTTATGATATTGAAGATGACAACAGATGACTGATAATAAAAAAATATGAAAAAAGAGGACATAAATTTTATAGATGACAACGAGTTAAAATAGATTATTGTCCTATAAAAAAAGAGGGCGTATGACCACCTTACATAAATAGTTTTGAAAGAATATAAAATTATCCCAAGAAAAATGTTTATAGAAATTTTTTTATAAGATATTAGACTTGTGTCCAACAGTTCTTTTTGAACTAGTTTGAGAGCGTTTGAATCAAAAGTTGTTTCAAACCCATTTAATTTACATTGATACTTTTGACCGGACTTGTGTCCAACTGAACGAACTAGTTCAAAAAGAACTGTTGGACACAAGTCTATAAGATATACATTAGAGTGAAATGTAGCCAATTCACACACTTTTTTAAGCAGACCGTAGCTAATTCACTCACCTTTTTTGTACAGGGTAGTAAAGTATAAATAAAAACATTAGATTTTTATTAGATTTCCTACAAATCTACAGAAAAATTAGATTTGGTTTTGTATGGGAAATCTGGAAAAAAGCAGCTTGATTTAGCTCGAAGTCCCGAAAGTACTAGATTTCGGGACAGTGTAAATGCACTATTACATAAAACTTTTGGTATTTTGTTGGTTATTTTCCTCATTATTTTCTAAAATGTTAATTTTAGCAAAAAACACTTTCTTTGAGACTAATGTTGTTGGCGTTTGCGTCAAATTCTTCATACAAAAATGCACAAAGTAAAGTTATCTCTTGTTTTGCTTCATTTCTATAAGAAATTAATAATAAAAAAAGAAGGTGCCGTTAAAAAAGAAGGCAAAAACATCATCACCCAGATGCAGCAGCACTAAAATAAAATAAAATAAACCCTAATTATGCATGTTGGAGTATAACAGAAATCATTTAACTTTATTCTTTGCTAACTTTTACCCGCGGTTCCACTCTCGTTTATATGCTAAAAAATAAATAATAACCGGTTTTAAAACCATTACCAAATATAAAAAACCGGTTTCGAATCGGATAAAAAAATATCCTATATTTGACGCTTTCCATTGGTGAAAATATTTTCAAAATCGGTTTAGTGGCTTGGGCATGAAAGCGTAGCAAACAAACAAACAAACTCACTTTCACATTTATAATCACCCTTATCGCGACTAAAAGGCGAACATTTTGTTCACGTGAAATATTTCCCGTGAACAAAAAATGGTGAACAAAATTAGAAAATAGTATACTGACATTGGCGATCACAACTTTAGGGAAAGGGAACATATTTCACGTGAATTTTTATTCGTGATAAGGATATTAAATACACTTCAATTATTTGTTTTTCTTGTGTAATAGTTAAAAATATTACGGCGGCGGCTTCTTGGTGGGCGTTAAACGATCGACTTATTTCTCTGGACATAAAGAAAAATAAACAAAACAACAAAATTCTCAATTCACTGCTGTAAAGTGGTATACGTATGGAGCACAAAAAGCAAGGTTTTTTAAAATAAATTGCATATGTGGCACAAAACGTGTTTTTATTCATGAAAGTTCACAAAAATTTTAATTTTTCTTCAAAATATGCGTCGAAAGCACAAAAAAGAAATCCATCGGGTACACAGAGAAAACAGTGCCTACTAAATACCTCATAAAATAGAACAAAATTAATAAGGAATCTCTATGGTTTTTTTTCAATAAGGAAATCTTATTAATTTCATAGGGAAAACCTTTTTGAAAAAATCAAGAAGACATCTTCTAGGTTTTATTAGGTTATCTTATTGATTTTTTCAATAAGGTTTTCTTTTTGTTTTTATTAGGCGACCTCATAAAATATAAAAAAATGCGTTTTTATGTATTTTCATTTAAATTCTATACCATATACATATGTATGTAGTATATTGTAGATGTTATTTATTTATACACATTATGTTATATTCTTAACTAACTTACTCACGAAGTATTGAACCAGCAAACGTCTACCTGATAGACAAGCACTCTAACCAATATGCTAACAAGCAGCCTGAATAACCATTGAAATTATTGTGCAAACATTCTTATACAAAAATGAAAAAGATCATGAAAAAAATTGTCTGTATGTCTATTTATAGATATGAAATAACAAGACACATCATAAAATCAAGAAGATTTCCTTATTAAAAAAATCAATAAGATGCTTTACACATAACCATATAGGAACCTAATAAAATCAAGAAGAATCCCTTATTGAAAAAATTAATAAGGTAGCCTAATAAAATCAAGTAGAAAACCTTTTTAAAAAATCAATAAGGCAACCTAATAAAATCAATAAGAAATCCCTATAGTTTACAATTTATAAGAAAACCTAATAGAATCAAGAAGTTTTTCTCTATGGATTGTTTTTTTTTGGTGCCAAAAATAACGGAAACTGAGTAAAAAAAGTTGTGAATAATAAGATTTCTTCTTGATTTTATGTGGTTTTCTTCTTGATAAAATTAATAAGATTTACCATATAAAAACAATAAGGAATCTCTATGAAAAAATCTTCGCTTCTTTCTGCTGGTATACCCCTTAGCCTAAAAACGTTTCATAGAGAAAATCTTCTTGATTCTATGAGGCTGTTTTTTCTCGATGTATATTTTGAGAAAACTTTCATGTAAACCTTCTTTGTCGTTTTTCTATACTCCAATTTTGTGGCGTATGGTCTAAACCAATTTTAAGGCTTAGTAAAGTAACTGCAACAGTAGAAAACAGCTGATCGATATTGTTATGTGAAAGTGGAAAACTCCACACGTTACCTGATTTTCAGGTCAACATGTTTTTATCTAGTCTGTTAGTCTTTGCCATCATCTTCCATAAAGATTATAAATAAGCAATACAAGAATATGATTTACGTTTGATTCAGAAAATGCGTTTAAATTATATAAAAGTAAATTATGAAATATATAAGTATATGCATATGTACATATATTTTGTTATCTGTTGTTTTTAATTGGGAACTAATTTCTTTTGCATTGGACTTTTTTCCTGTTTTAAAACTATAATATCAATGGCGTGTCACACACGAGACTAATTTTTATGCCGCACAATTTTTGTTTTTTTAAGAACACACGAGACTAATTCATCCGACATAAAAATGTATACGCATACAAAGCTTTGTGTGTGTTAGTGTTTTTTGTATGCATTTGATATTTGCTGTTGTTTTAAGTTATGTGTGTATTGGTTTTGTGCTGGTGATGCGGGGTTTTAGCTGGTTGAAAAATTATGCCAAACACGAAACCCCTCTCTCTGCCTCTCTCACCATAAAACTGGCATGTTATGCCAGCACAATTGTTCTCGTGTGTGAAAGACCAATGAAATTAAAATTTTCCATTTATTCTTTTCCTTCAACTTAAAATTTTTTCTGTAATGTTTGAAAAATTTTTTCAAGTGTAGATTGCAGATTTATCGTTATAAGATAACATATACGCAGCAGCCATAATAAATATTTATGTGACAGAATGGAGAAATCGCACAACGCAAATACCATAATCTCTCGGATTCTCGAGTCAACATTTTTTTATCTGTTCTCTTAATAAATGTAACAAATTGTAAACAACTCACAGGACAACGCATTTACAATTGCTACAATAAAATGCGTTGTAATTTATTTTATTGTACACTTAAACTTAAAAGTAAATTACGAGTATCAAACATCTGTTTCGTTTTCTGTTGTAATACATATAGCAAATATTTTTAATATTAGATTTAAACTTTGTGCTGAATTTTTAAACTTAGGTTGTTTTTATCAGATCTGGCAACTTCATTGTTTTGTGTTCTCTCATTGGATTAAGGACTTACAGTCCCACGACAAATTTCCATTGAAACAGACAACAAAATCTTGGTCTTAAAAGTTAAGTGGGATCAGGCCCATTGAAATTTAATGTTATTTTTTACCCAAATGATTCTTACGAAATTTCGTATATACTTTGGGCTCTTAAAATGGGCGGGACTACGTCTACTGCGTTAAGCTCTACAGATTCCTACAAAATTTTTCGCACATCTTAGTCTTTTAGCGAAAAAAAAAAAAACTTGCGTTTAAAGGGGCGAGGCCACACACAATGATAATTAAAGTAATATTTTATGTATATGTAAGGAGCCGTTAAGGAAGATTTATAAAAAAAAACTTAAAATAAATTCAGTAAAGTGCGAC
The DNA here is from genome assembly GCA_944452675.1 of Tachina lurida. NCBI lineage: Eukaryota > Metazoa > Arthropoda > Insecta > Diptera > Tachinidae > Tachina > Tachina lurida. The sequence goes on along the minus strand of OX101754.1, from coordinate 34,951,657 downwards.
TTTGACTAGCGCACGAAGGTTTCCGTACGTTGGGCTTTGAGCATTTTTTTAATATGGCGTTTTTTTTTTGCGTTTTTGACGTTTTTTCAGCTGAAACGATTTTTTTTTTGTTTTTTTTTTTCTTTTTTATCTCATTTTGGCGATTTTTTTTCAATTTTTGGCGTTTTTTTTACCATTTTGGCGATTTTTTTAATTTTGGCGATTTTCCGGTTTTTTGCGATTTATTTTCGTTTTAGAATTTTTTTTTAATTTGGCGATTTTTTTCGTTTTGGTTTTTTTTTCTTTTTGGCGATTTTTTTTTTTTGGTTTGGCGATTTTATAATTTTTGGGATTTTTTTTCCGTTTTTGAAAATTCCAAGATACAGCAAGTTGTCAAAATTACATAGTCAAAATTGCATTAACTGATGGAACACCCTTTATTTTAATTTTTAGAAATTTTAGTGTTAATTGTTGTTGCTCGTTTTCGAACACCCTTTAATTTTTATATCTCATGTATTTGTTGTTGTAGCGGCCAAAGGTCTACACACTCTGTCCAAATTTCTCGATAAAATAGCCTGTGACGGACAGACGGACAGACGGACAGCGTAGCGAAAACAATAGGGTTCCTTTTCTAAAAAGGAGTCAGATCCTCACACAGATATGGAAAAAGGCCATATTCCTAACCAAAATTTTCGGCCGTCAAAAGTACTGAGATACAAAGAGGAATAAATTTTCTGTAGAAGCAAATAACTGTTTTTAATTTCAAAGAGGGATACAACTGGATATTTTATTTATTTTTTTGTGAAAAAGTAGAGAAAATTATGCAAAATATTTACAGTGGTTAGATATGACTACTGTATATACCTATAATACTTCGTTTTCAAATTAAATTTCATAATTTTTTATGATTGCGAAATTTGGCAGTTGATCAAATTGTTTTTACAAACGTAGTATGTACTTGATAATATGTTTGTTTAATGTAAAAATAAAATTTTAATTCGATTTAAATTGAATAAAGGTGTATAAACTTTGGAATATCAATGCACATTTATTTGCTATTAATTTATGAATAAGTGCGCGCGTATAATCCATTATCTATGATTAAATTAATTTTTTTAATATTTAGTTTTTATAAATTAAAATCAAAAGTAGTAATTGAATTCTTGACACATTTCAAACAAATTTCGGATTCAAACAGAATTAAAAAGATAGATAGCAAAATTCTCAACAGATATCTGCATACATGTGTACATACAAACATACATATTTACACATTTAATTTATAATGCGAAATGTGTTCGTAAAGTTTTAATGATTACAAAACAAAAACTATGCATCAAAATGGCGTAGGTATAATTTAATTCTTTTGTTCTCCGTTTTATAGAATTCACTTCGTTTTACTATAAACAAACAAATTCCATAAAAACAATTTACTTTAGCGGTTTAAAGGGGATTAAAAACGGTTATCACTCTTGCCATTTCCACAATTTACTTACATACATACATATATAGATATATACATAAGTATATACATCCATACCCTATCGGAAATTTGGCTAACTTTAAACTAACTTTAAGCTAACTATTTCGCAACTAGTACTGACTGACACTTGGATTACTTTGCAATGTAATCAACTGACTATTTTAACATTGCGATGTCCTAGGCGGTAGTCAATTGTCTCACTCTGCACTACTTTCAGCTAACTTAAAGTTGACTTTTTTAAATCAGTTGGTAGTCAGTAAATTAAAAAAAATTTCTGGGGTTCGAACATGTAACATCACACGTTGTGTACTCAACGCGCTACCACTCGGCTAAGCTGCCATCTAAAATAACAACAGCAAAATGTTAATATAAAACTGAAATGAGTTTTAAAGAAGCTGAGAATAAATTTGTTGGCTCTCATCAAATTCGATTACGTACTCAACTTAAGAATTAATGATTGCTTTGCAGCTAGCTTTTACTATACCACTATAAGTTAACTATTTTTGTAGTCAACCAACCACTAGATATCGACCGAAGGCGTTTTTTTTGGCCGAAGCCGAAGCCGAACTTCGGCTAAAATCCTAAACTTCGGCCAAAACCGAAGCCGAATGTTTTAAATTTTAAAAATGATACTTGTTTTATATGAATTAAGAAAAAAGTTTGCTTTTTTGAGATCACTGAAATAGCTGTAATATCTATTGGATACATAACAAGAAAAATAAAACTATTTTGCAATTTCTAGATTGCTTTTTCATATGATCACTCACAAGAACGTCCAAGTAAAAGAAAATAGAAAACAACAGGGTAGTATTTAAAAGCAACCCTTTCAAAATGTTAAACACAATAGAAACTGTCGGCGAGCAACGACCAAAAATAATGTTATTTTTCAAGCTTGGAATGAAAAATATTCGGCTTCGGCTAATCGGCCGATTTTTGCCATAGGCCGAATGTTGGCCGATTACCAATTTTTGGCCGAAGGCCGAAGCCGAAGCCGATTAATCGGTCGAACTCTACCAACCACACATTCTCCGACAGGGTAGAAACATATTCATATTATGTAAGAAATAATTATACGAGTACGTATAAGATTTTAAACAAAAAATTCTTACCACATACAAAAATTGTTTAAGACAACAAATAAGAAAATATTTTTAGACAATAAACGTGCTTTGCATTAAAACAAACATTTTGAAATCATAATAATGGTCTCCTAGCGCGAAAAAGTCACAAATTTCAATTTTCATTCAATATTTATTATATTGCAAACAAAATTGTTTAGTATGCATCATGTGTTAAGCTTTTATACATAATTAGCAACTACATACATATGTAATGTACAGTATATCCCAGTTGACCACGGTTGTCGTTAATGATATCGATTTCGAATATATCTCGAACATTTATCGTGTAAGACTATCGAGAATGACACTCAAAAGTGAATCGAAAAATGTTCACCTGTCGCTCAGTTTTGTCCCAAAAAACATTCGATCTCGGATTTCGTTAGCAATATCAAAAGTTAGAGATTATCGAATTAATTTTGATACCGCAAACATGCAGCAGAAAAAGTAAAAACGTAATTTTTTTTATTTATTTATTTGTTTAATTCCGTAACTTACGCTGCAGGCTTTGAACTTGGTACCTCCATTCTAACAGGCTAACACACATCCACTAGGCTATCGTGGCAAAATTTTTTTTTCATTCAATTATTGCACATATGTAGGTATGTGTTATTATTTTATTTTTTAACTTACAGTGCTGTCATGCTTCGAACTTGGTACTTCTAGACTAACAGGCTGACACACTTCCACGCAGCTACCTTCACACATTCGAAAAACGTTCGAGAGAAGTTCGCATTTCGGAATTTTAGCGGACGTTCGAATTTTTTTTAGATTTGCGAACAGTTTTGTTTCGAAATTTCTTCGCTTTAGTGAGCATTCGTTTTTATCGAATCTCAGGTCAAGTGGGATACATCACATACATATGTACGTACATACATGTAGTGGAATGTAGCTGTAACGACATTCTTATGTGAAAGATAAAGTATAGGTTCTTACATTCCGGTTACATCTCTATAAGCATTTTCATTACTTTTCACATAACAATTTCGATCCTACCGTTGCAGTTACATACATTCCATTACAGTCGGCTAACTGAGCCTTAAGAGCTTTTAACGCTGCGATTTGACGGATTTTAACGCTGAAAACTATCGTTTTCAAAATGATTTCAAAACAATCACTCAGAAAAGGTGTAATGAATTTCGATCGATATATGAGCTATCAAAAACTATGCAAAACAACGCAGCAAAAAATTACACATTACCATCAGAACTACTTGCCATATAATGACTTACTTTTCTGTTTACCAAAATTTCATTACTCGCTTACAAATCACATTACCTAAAATTTAAAAAAATTATGTACAAGTTGCTAAATGAGGAGAATAATTTTTTTAGATTAAATAGATTACGTGAACAAGTTGTCAAATAAAAAAGTAAGTACTTCTCATAAATCGAGTATTTTAGTCTCACGCCTTGTTAAAATCATTAAGTTGGTAATCCAGTAAGGAACAGCTTCCACCAAAAATTCTTAATTCCAAACGCGATTACTTTTTTTGAAATTTTTTTGCTGAGAAATTTGAATATAATTAACAAAATAACATAAAATATCCGACAAAATATGCTAAAGCCTAGATCCCACTATCGGCACTATGTACCGATTTTCGTCGGCTTACTCAAATAAAGTCATAAGCAGGGAAGCCAGAAATATGCTCTAAAAAAAGTGTTTTATGCGCATTTAATATGCACTAAAAACTTGAAAATATGCAATAAAAACTCAAAAATATGCTCTCAAAAATAAAATAAATTGGTTTACTTGTAAATAAAAATATATTTTTAATTAAAAAATTCAACAACATTTTGATATAACAAAAATTAAAAATTTTAAAAACCCCCAATATATTTAGAAAAGATGTGACATCTTCTAAATTTCTGGACCAATTTTCTTCAAACATAGTTAAGAACCTTCTCGATCAAGTCACCTTTCTAACAGAGAAAACTAAATCAAAATCGGTCCAGCCGTTTGGGCTGAACGTGGACAGATACACAGATACACAGACACACACTACAAACTTATAACACCCCTTTTTTTGGTCGGGGGTTAATAAAATAAGACAATAACAAAAATTTAAAATTTTAAAAACCCCGAATTATTTAGAAATGATGTGACATCTTCTAAACGGCTGGACCGATTTTCTTCAAACATGGCTAAGAACCATCTCAATCAAGTCACCTTTCTAACAGAGAAAACTAAATCAAAATCGGTCCAGCCGTTTGGGCTGTACGTGGACACGGACAGACACACAGATCCACAGATACACAGACACACACTACAAACTTATAACACCCCTTTTTATGGTCGGGGGTTAAAAATAAAATAAACAAAAGAAAGGAAACAATAAAAAAAATTAACAAGGAACAACTGCCGTATTAAAAGCAATAATTTGGGTTTGAAGTGCACGTTTTGACTGAAGCAAGTAATGTAATATAAATATAAGAATAATATATACTCATGGAACATTGGAAATGAGATTTAGATGGCGAAAAATAAAAATAAAAATTTTGACCAACACATAAGCTTGTAAGCATATTAAAATCAAAAAATTCTATAAAGTATCAAAAAATGCCCTAAAATCATAAATTATGCTCTAAAAATTAGAAAATATGCTACAAATATGCGTGTAAGACTGATATATGCAAAAACATGCTTTAAAGGGTAAAATATGCAAAAATATGCACTAACAAATCTTGGCATCGATCACAAAAAGTTCTGAAACGGATAAATATATTGTCCCTGCATTAGTACGTTTTATATTTGCGGTTTCCCTGGTCATAAGTTATAAGCTTAATTGACTTTATTTCTCGACTAATTTAAATATAAGGGCATAATTGCACTACAATGTATTGGCAATAAGCCCATATAGCCTTATTCCGGAATTAAATGAGGCCATTTTAGTTGATTACTTAGGGATTTATTGCAGTGAGCCGACGAAAATCGATACATTGTGCCGATAGTGGGATCTCGGCTTAACTCTAACAAAAATATTTGTTTTCTTTTAACCAACTATATGCTGTCTCCAAAAAATAATCAAAAATGTGAAAAATAAATTTTTTTGCATACCTATTTTTACAATAATGAGCGAATTAACTAACTAGCTTTTTCTACTGAAAAGTTAGCTTTTTTGAGTTGACGTATTTTGAAGATAGGTTCTCGATGTACATATGTACATATAACTAATCCTATACGAATTTTAGACTATATATTGATGTAGATATACATATTTTAAAAAAGAACCTGATTAACTTTATTAGGGTTTTGGAGATTTTTTTTTTTAATTTTGGTGCTTTTTTTCGTTTTTGGAAATTTTTTCGGTTTTTGGCGTATTTTTTTAGTTTTGGCGCTTTTTTTTTGTTCTTGGAATTTTATTCGGTTTTTGGCGACTTATTTTAGTCTTAGAAATTTTTTTTATTTTTGGCGCTTTTTTTCTTTCTGGCGATTTTTTTCGGTTTTTGGCTTTTTTGTTTGTTGTTTTTTTACAATAAATATTTTTAGTTTTAGCGATTTTTTTAATTAGGCCGTTAGTAGAAAACTTGTAAATTACAAAAAATAATGCCTACTACTTTAAATAATCGCTAAAAAGAAGCTCAGCAAAACAAATATTTTTTTACAGTAAAAAAATTTTAAAAATTAAAAATATTTTTATATTTGTAAAGTATACCCCTTTTTTCAGCTTTATTATTAAAAATAAAACAACAATTTTTAGGCAAAAAAAAATTTTTTTGTTGACCTTTTTCAGGAATTACACCCATATGTACATAGAGTGCATCTCAGCTTTTTTTTAATCGCGTTAAAGAACTAAGTACGTTATAGTTCAAAATAAAGCATTTATGGCCTCCCCCTTTTATATTAAGCCATCAGTAAGTAAAATAATCTAATAACTTTATAGTCCCTTAAATATTATTCTTAAATTGCTTTCCTCGTGCAAAATTTGCATTTTTAGGGTTTCGTACACTAAAGGTGAAAATAAACCCTATTGTTTTCGCTACGCTGTCCGTCTGGCCGTCTGTCCGTCACAGGGTATTTTCTCGAGAACCGTAAGAGCTACGGACCTGAAATTCGGACACAGTGTGTAGACCCTTGGCCGCTACAACAACAAATACATGAGAGTTGGAAATTAAAGGGTGTGCCAAAACGAGCAACGAAAAATGTTAAAATCCCATGTAATATACATAGCCCTAATTCACACGTTGATTTTTCAATGATTTTATGAAACACGATTTTTGTAGTTTGTAGGCGAACTGTATAGAAAAGCAAAGGGGGTAGAAAAAAATCACATTTTCCGTTCTCCGAGTTTTTTTTCAAATTTTCTTTACACATATTTTAATTTTTGGTATGTTGCTTTATTTTATTTTTTCATTGAATGTGACAACAGCTTTTTTTAAATAGAAAACAGTGTTACCTGTAGGTATTTTTGTCGCTAATATGGGAGTATAGGGAATATCGGACAAATATTTTATTTTGGCCAAAATGTAGGTATTTTGTATTCTCATATTGCATTTTTTGTGCATAAATGTAAAAATAACTATACGCAAAATATATTTTTGCTCCGTTTAAAAATTTGTTTTTTCTCGTAATTACATAGACTTTTATCTAATTATTTTGGTGTCGCAGTGCCTGTATTTTGATAGGATCTTCCCTCTATTCTTCTAATGGCAAGCACCCCAGGAAATAGGAAATGAGCATCTATTAAACAATGATTTAATAATTAAGGATATTACTTACATCTATTTAACTTAAATCTTAATAAGCTCCATGATTGGAGAAAACCCAAATATAGGTATGTGTTATATTTGTATTATAAGACAATTTCTGAAAAACTGTTGAAAACTATGCATTAATTTCGAAGGCAGAACTAGTCACTTTGAATAATTTAATACAAAAGAATTACATATATACATACATATGTCAAGTTTTAAGTTACCTACTGTAGCTCCAAATATTCAGAAGAAATAATTTTGGTTTACAAAAGGTTTACAAAACAAATTTTTTAACATGTAGGGAAAAAACGAATTTTTTTAAAATATAATGGCAACACTGATACAATTTTTGGAAGAAAAAAACTCAAAACTAGAAACATGGAAAAAATCATCGGATGAATGTAAAATGTTTTTGGAAGCAACTTTTAAAGAGAATCAAAAATAAAACAAGATTTTTAAATCCTCGTATGAATTGGGCCATACATACAATTGTATGTATATACACTTGAAATTTGTAAAGCTAGTGTATTTTTATACAATCTACAACAATTAACACTAAAATTTAAAAAATTTTAATTAAAGGGTGTACCATCAGTTAATGTAATTTCGACTATGTAATTTTGATAACTTGCTGTATCTTGGAAACCGTAAGTGCAAACTTCTTGAAATTTTCAAAAACGGTAAAACAAAAAAATCTCAAAATTATAAAATCGCCAAACCGAAAAAAAATCGCCAAAATAAAAAAAAACCTCCAAAACAAAAAAAAGCACCAAATTAAAAAAAAATTCTAAATCGAGAATAAATCGCGAAAAAGCGGAAAAATCGCCAAAATGAAAAAATCGCCAAAATGAAAAAAATCGCCAAAATGAAAAAATCGCAAAAATAAAAAAAATCGCCAAAATGAAAAAATCGCAAAAATAAAAAAAATCGCCAAAATGAAAAAAATCGCCAAAATGAAAAAAAAATCGCCAAAATAAAAAAAATCGCCAAAATGAAAAAAATCACCAAAACGAAAAAAAAAAATTATTTCAGTTAAAAAAACGTAAAAAAACACTATTTAAAAAAAATGCTCAAGGCCCAACGTACGGAACCCTTCGTGCGCGACTCAAAGTCGCACTTTACTGAATTTATTTTAATACAATTTGATTGTTTAAAATTTTTAATTCGTATTATTGCAGTAAATTTAAGTTTTAGTACCATCTCTTATCTCTTGATCTCTTTTATTTCTAAGATTAATTAACATGACTCATTTTCCAACAGGGTCTGGAACATTTAATGTACAGCTTGGGTTTAGGACAAATTGAATTTGAAGCTTCTCATACGATAGACGAACACCATCCAAATGGGTTTGCACAAAATCATGATGAAATAAAAACGTACATGGATATACAAACCATTAAATTACTGCCAGATGAAGATGATGTTCAAATTGCTCAGAAAAAAGCACAAAAACGAACTAGTGAACATGAAAAAAATGATGATAGCAGGAAAGAAAAAGATTTTATTTTGGAATTTAAAGAAATGCATGATCCCAAACACAGACACCCTCGAGAAAATGGTAAGCATTACTAGAATCCATAGATTAATGACTTTTTATTTATTTACTTATTATAAATAAATATGTATGTATGTATGTACATATGTGTATATGTATGGATGTGTATGTGTGTTGTTGCTATATATTTACTTTGACGATCATCAGATAAAAGATGATCATTTAAATTTTAAAACATTATAATTCAAATTACCTTGACTTTACTTTTGTGAATTTTTATCTTAAATGATTGCGATAATTAAGAAAATCCATAGAAAAAACAATAGCTCTTTGCAATAACAAAAATTTGTTATCGTTCTAAATTAAAAAACAAAAGCAAAAATTTCAAATTGTGTGACATTTTAATACGTGGTTTCTATGTTTTGTTTCTCAATTACGTTGTCATTCCAATTAAATTTATCACAATATCACAAGTACGAGTAAATAAGTATGTATTTATTTTGTAAATACATAAACATTTTGTTAAACGCTTAATTTAATAACATATTTATTTACTAATCAGTGTCAATATATGTTTATATTTCTATATTGACTTATATGTCATTTTCTGGAATTACGAGTAGCATGCAAATTCACGTTGAGTCAATATTTGTTTGGATACAAATTAACAACTTTGTATTGACAAACGAGTTTTGTTCATTGTTGATTTTCCTTACACGTTTCAAAATAATTTAATTAATTTTACTAGTAACAAATATTATATATGTACATATGATTATAAAAAATATAATTCAAATCGTTGCAAATTTTGTTTAAACACTTTCTTAAAAAGCGGACAAGTTAGATGCAGTTGAACCTCGATTATCCGTAATGTTCGGGACCGCGAGCATTCTGGATAATCGATTACCCGGTTAATGTGGTAACAGATTTGATTGTTTTTTTTTCATAGTTTTTTATTCATAGTTTTTTACTTACTTATACATCTTTTTATATACAGCATATAACAAAAGAAAATTCGTGGAACTACAATATTTCTTTCCCGGATAATCGACGTTACCGGTTAATCGAATCATGGATAATCGAGGCCTTATTGTATTTCTAAATTTTGTATTTATGCATACCGTAGGCATAGTTTTGACATACACACATATACATAGATAAATACATAGTCCCGGTCCAGACTTGCATTTTGTGTTGCAGCAACTTTTTATTTTTTTTTAGTGAAAATGATCGAGAGAGGAATACAAAAAGTATATATTTGCATTTTAACACTCTCACACATATTCAAGAATTGTTGCAAGAAAAATTGCAAGTCTGGACCGGGACATACATACATATATATACAGTTTCTAAAGTAGAGTACACACTATCGAACATGAGTGACAGGTTTGCTCAAATTTTGGATTGATCGATAGTTAGGGGCTTCGTGAAACAAGAAATGTTCATGAATTTTCTTTCATTACAATTTTATTTATATTTATTAAAGTCGACTTGAAACTTTAGAGTGTGCTAACATTAAAATGTGACTTAGCACTTTTTCCTTATTGACACAGATCTAGGGTTTGGGAAACGGGAATTCCCGGGCGGGAAATCCCGGGAAATTTTTGAGATTTTCCCGGGAAAACGGGAAATTAAAAGTGCATGTTATTTCATAAATATATAGAATTTATAGTCCAATTTTACTTTAATATAAAAACTTATTATTTTTTTATATATTACAAAAGTTCGTTTGAATGATTGATTGTATGACTAAATTTACACGAACGTTGACACGTTTTTCATCGTCTGTTTAAACACTTATGTACATATATTGTTCGAAGGAAATTTTTTAATCTTAAAATTCAAATTGAGTTTTTGTTTTAAATGTAACTGTAAGAAAGAAAGAATTCTTTCGACTCCGATAAACAAGAAGTAAAATGTCCATATTTTTTTAATATAAAATAAAAATGTGAGCTATTCAAATCTAGTCTGAAATTTCATAAAAATTCCATTAAATTGAGGTCATACCATATCTCCTAAAAAAAGTGGAATAAATTGTATAAGTATCAATGATTGCAATGATATAATCGTTTCCTAAAGTAAATAATTCGATGCTAAGCGAACTTGAAGTGATATTTCGCCGAATTAGTGAACAAATTTTGAAAAGTGTAGTGAAAATTTTAAGCTGTAAGAACTCTGAGTTGACGAAACTTAAATTGATTACAAGTAGACGCTATTATGGAAACCCTGCAGAAAATATTTTAGGAGAAATAAAATGAAAGACACTTAGACATACTGTGGCTCAGGGTATTCAAAATTCGGCGCAGCGCAGTATGGTACTGTAACCTGCTTGTACTTAACGATAAGAAACCGCCTGGAACTTTTTCAAAAATAATGAGAAACAAGCAAGGCAAATTCTTATTAAAATGAAGGTAGGTCTTATTAGGTAATTGTCTACTAATTGTGGTAACAGTCATCAATTGGTTTTTATATGATCTTTTGCTGTGTAATAACTTTATTCCATTTGCTTAAATTCAATTAAAAATTTTTAAAAATTTGTCTTAGAACTGCTTTTTTATTAACTTTTATTTCAAAAGAATGCTTACATTAATAAAACAATCGAAATTTCACCAACTTTCATTTAATAAATGTATTTAATTTAGAAAATTAGCTTTTCCCGGGAATCCCGGGAATTCCCGGGAACTTGATTTTTTAATTCCCGTTTCCCGGGAAGTGCAAAAGTACGGGAAATCCCAAACCCTACACAGATCCATACATATATGTACGTATACATTATGTGAAATTATACAAAATTCTATATAACGTATGCGTCGTTTTGTGTTCATTCTATTTATTAGAGTTGGGCAAAAACATTCCTTGTTGGGAATCGTTCGGAACGATCCGAAATATTATAGGAACTAGGTCGTTCATTTCGTTCATAATTACTTTTTTTACTTTGAACAGTGAATGAACGATGAATGAGAACTTCTCTGTCACTCCTAAAAATGTCAACAAATGCATGGCATGAATTTTGACGTTTAAGAATTGCTGTTTGCTTATACATACATGTGTGTATTTTCGTGTTGAACAAATCATTTACCGCTTATAAATTTATTAAAAAACGTAATTCATTATTTAATTAATTAATTGTCAATCTTTACACAAAAATATCAACCTTGCATCAGAAATAAGTGAACGATTGGTGTGTAAAATGCTGTCTTGATGAAACATTGACTTGGTCGCAAGTACCGGCCACTGCTGTCAACCTTCATGTAAATACTTATAAAATCTGTAAGCAATCTCTCAAACGTCATGAAAAAAGAACCCTTCAACTATTCTGTGCATATGTGGTTGTAATAATAACACCATCTTGTTAAAAACACTTTAGTCGGATCGATGAACGATAAGAAATTAAACTGTGTAAAAGTACGAACCGTTCATTTTAGTGAATCGTTCAATGGAACTAGGTCGTTCCGGGACGACACAACTCCACTATTTATTAATAGCCATACATACACACTTTGCTTCAAAAGTAACACATCAAGTTTGACTACAATTTACTTTGTTTTTAAAATAACCCACAGCAAATTCATATCTCACTATGACATAGATAAAATTAATAATTACCTTGTTACTATTGCTCCAAGATTATGTATGGTTAAGTAAATTATTTTCAATATAACCCACATTTAAGTGCAGTTTCCACATGACAAATGGTCTACTTATCTAGAAAATTTCTTTAGAAATTACAAAAAAAAACTAGGTTGTTTTAATAAAAAAATTTTTGTTTTCTAATATATAAACCACATTTTAAATACCCTGATTATTTCAATTCCACAGCCATAGAAACTGAAAAAAAATTTATGGAGTGTACGTATTTTTCTGCTGACCGATGTCCCGCCAATTTCCTGTCACACTGTGCGCTTTATCTTCATATTAATTCTCACAAAATGTTCAAAATTTCACTGGTCCTTGTTATTAGTTGCATTCAATTTTCTATTTTCGATGGCTATAGAGCATCAAGTAGCGTTGACATTCGCTAAAATTATGAGCTAGAAACACTATGGAAAATCTTGTTGAGCAACGAATTTCCTCTCTAACATAATTTTGCTCTCGATGCAGTACGTTAATCAGAAAAATTATCAAGAATCTAAAGGAGTTTTCTTTTATAAAAAAGTAACATTTTATTTTCGTTTCTTAAAAATATTTAGCTCCCTTAAAAAGTATTAATAATGGTGGAAGCCACTAATGGTGGAAGTCATTACACTTTACGCCCCTTATAAATTGACACGAGTTGATAGTGCCCTGTAAATTTCATTATTACACGATTGGCAAGACGTTATCTTTCATTTACCTATGTATTATATGCACTTAAAGGAGGCGAGCTAATTTAGTGTTTAGTGTGTTCATGTTTTTGAAGTTGATGTGCGCAAGGCTTGGATAAAAATTCCTAAAACAATAGGGAAATATAACATTCCGGTGCTTATTTAAACTTTTTGTTCTTCATAAAGGCTTATAACATTGTTTTACAACATTTATTAATTTGATTATTAAATTTTTGCAGTAGTTCCCTTCTCCCTTTGGGGAGAAAGCCCTCAAAAAATTCTTTATTTCCCTCATATTTAGGGCCAAATTTACAGTCATTAGTTAATTATTAGTAAACTAAAATGATAACTATTGCTTAACTAATACTTCATATTCACAGTGCATTGTTTAACTAAAGTTCTTAATATGAGCAAAGAATGGTAACCCTATCAAACAATTAAGTTTCCCTACTGGCAGCTCTGCTATAGCATATGGTTTTTGTTTACATTTGCTATATACATATTTTTTCTGAAAAATTGATAAAACAGTGTTCGCTTGTCTAACTTTACCGTGTAATTGTTTCGGAAAAACCAAAATATAATAGAAAATAAAACAAAAAGAATATGTTACAGCTAAATACAAAGAAGATGCTTGATAATGTATGTGTGAAATGTGTATACAAATTTTAATAACACAACAATACTAATAAAGTTTACAACCAATCAGCTGTTGTCTAACCATTTGTTAACCGATGACATTTGGCGGTTTAACTAATGGTAAACAAAGAGCTGTGAATTGAAATACCAACTTTTTTCCCGGGGAAATTTTAATTCACAATGGGAGAAATGGTAAAAGGGGAAGAACTCCAGGGAAATTGTTACTCATAATTGGGCTGTATAACTCCGTCGTATTTTGTTTTTGTTTTAAATTTTACTCAATTTTCAAAACGTATTTTTATGACAGTCTCCAATTTTTAAATTAAAAAATAACGACACCCCGCTACTACGTTTACTTTCTGACTTGAAATTTTTAAATCTTCCGACAAAATCTTGGCGGTATAGTAGGGGAAGTCGGTTAAACCCCTAATAGAGTAATTATTATTTTACATCTTCGGAGGTACATTTATAAAATTTGAAGGTTTTCACTACATAGTATAGCAAAAATTTTTGCTAAAATATATATTATTTTATCTTTAAGTTTTAAGAAATTATTTTAAACAATTTAGAAACATATTTCGTACATGCAAGATGATTTTTCTTTGTTTGCCTGCCTACAGTCATTTGCATATTTCATTCATTCATAAATATGTAATTTACTTTTGACAATGGGGCGGCTTTTGAGTACATAATTTCATATATTTAGTAAATATGAATTTGTGATTGAATCCATCATATAATTATGCGCTTGAAAAGATACTTATAAAAACATAATTGAACTTGTACTTGAATTAGAAATACATATATACGAGTATGTATGCAGATTTAGATCAATATTTTGTTATTTCAATTTGTGTGACATGCTAAATGTACAACAAAACATTTATTGATAAATTTATTTTCTAATTACAATTTCCATATCGGGCCTTATTTTCGATGTTATCGTAAGCGACAAAAATTAAAGTTTTCAGGAGAAGGTTTTTAAAAATATTAAAATATGTTTTTGTACGTAAATTGTCGTAAAATAGTACAGCCTGTATCTTAAAAGTTACCAACAATTTTGGCAATTTGATCATTCTTAACTATGGATAGGACCATAAAATTTTAATTTCAATAAAAAAGTCAATTTTCGATAACATATCGCTTACGATAAAATCGAAAATAAGGCTCGATATAATATTATAGATATTTATTTTAGTCAAATAATAATTTCCAAATGATTATTAATTGATATTTATTATTGTTTTGATGTCTTACAACTTGTTAATGAAATTGTTTATACATATGTGTATATTTAAAAAATAAAAGGAAAAATTTATTAAGTTATATTTTTATAAACAAAATTTTACTGATCTAATTGTGTTTAAAACCTGCTTTGCATATACAATTTATACTGACTCGTAAGTAAAATCAATAATAATTATTAATTTATACAAAAAATTCAAAACTTTTTAAAGATAAAAAAGCTTTTCTTTTGCGACGCTTTTGAATAATAAAAATACAGTAAAAATAATTATTCCTAAATGCATTCGAATTACAATAACAAAAGGTGGTGGCAAATTAATCAAACTGTTGAAAGATTTTCATATTTTTTAAATGGCGCCAATTGCCACCGTGAACAGATTGCTAAAGAAAAATATAGTAAAAACAAGTAAGAGTGTTATCTTCGGCTGTGGCGAATCTTATATCCCCTTCACCGAAGTACGTATGGAGTGTATATGTACATACATCCATACATACATACATACATATCGTCGATTGATAATTTAATTGTCGTATGTGGATTTTGATAGTTTCGAGTAAATTGAGTTTTAAGTTTGAAAATTGAATCAGCAAGTGCCACATTCGACAAACTCAACACTCCATATCTCGAAAACCGTATGAGGTACCGAAAAACCGATTACGCTAAATGAAAGCTCAGGTCGGAAACCCTAAGGAATCGATCTTAACTCAAAACCGCAAAAAATCCACACACGACATTTAAATTATCAACCGACGATATGCACATTAGAGCGACTCAAACAAAAAAGTGATTTTGTTACCCCTCTGCAAATAAAGCTTCATATGTTTTATGATGATTCCCAAAATATTTTGGTTATAGCATTGAGCATCCGTCAGCTGGACCATTTTTAAAAAATGTATTTTTTTCAGTTTTTCGAATTTTTTGTACTTTTCTCCAAGACGGCATAAACAAAATTTGGTATCATCGAAAAGAGTTTTTGAAGCAGCATCAAATGGTATATAAAACTTGACCACATGCGATCTACTAATTGAGATATTTAACTAAATACATATTTTCGTTTAGGGTTTTCATACAAATTCTACTTATTTGGAAATAATGTTTTGCTTTTCAAATTGAATCTGTTTACATTGTTAATATTTTTCCTTTTTAAAATGCACGAGGAGAAATTAACTAGAGATGACTTTAACAGAGATCAGCACTTTCTAATGGGAATTTATTCAAGCACATCTAAAGCCTTGAATCTGATATATAAATTAAAAATTTTGCAGCTGTTTATTTCAACTGTCAACCTCCTTTATATATGGAGTTTGGTTGATAGTAAGAGAATGGAAATGGAAGTGAGTAATGGTAGAATTAGTCGATTCGTATCGTGTTACTTTTGAAGTGGCCAGCGAAGGTGTCAGCTGTTATTGTATTTCTCTTTGCTTTATATATGTATGTATGTATGTATGTGTATGTATGTAAGAGAGAAGTTGACGTAAAAATCAATTTTTTGTAGATTTCTATCTCACATAAGTTGCAATACATATTAAAGAAAGGCTCAGTTAGCCGACTGTAAAATAATGTAACTGCAACAGTAGGAAACAGCTGATCGATATTGTTATGTGAAAAGTAACGCAACCTACTTTTCATATAAAAATATCGATCAGATGTTTCCTACGTTGTAGTTATTTATAATATAACAATACATATAATAAATATAATAACATAATAAATATAATAATATAATAAATATAATAATATAATAAATATGCCTTGATACGAATCTACTAATTCTACCATAAGCCTCAAAGCTTACGATATTTTTTTATCGTAAAAGTGTTATCATATAAATTCAAAGTCAAAGTTCAATAAAAACAGCTATTGATCGTTCTTTTAATATTAAAGATGACAGAAGATGACTGATAATAAAAAATATGACAAAAGAGGACATACATTTTATAGATGACAGCGAGTTAAAATAGATGATGTTCCTCTGAAAAAGAGGATGTATGGTGGTCCTCTCTAATTAGTTGCTTTCTCTTCATTTATTTTAAAAATAGAAAAATATTAATAATGTTAAAAAATTATTAAATGCAGAGAGCCTAATAAAATACCTATCCAACAGTTGCTACTATCGAAAATAAAATATTTGAATCAAATTCTTTAGTCGAAAAATACCTATGTATACAGTGACCATCCATACATTTCAATGGAGCAAAAAATAAATGAACCATTTTTCTTTCATAAAACAAGTATGTATGTATCTACTCATTATTTTTAGAAAACGAAATTTTTGCATTTTTCGATACATTATACATATGTTATTCTATCGAAATATACAAAAATCTCGATTTCAAAAATATAATGAGTTAGGGCCTTTCTCTCTTTCTGTCCCACTTTTTCACTTCTTCTCTACTCTATTCTCTTATATTACAAAAACTCTCCATCTATATCCTCTCCATCTATATTCTCCCTATACTTCCGGTCTCCCCCCTTATTCTTATACTTTCAACTTACAGGCAGCACAAAGGGTTCATCGTATTGGACCCAAGTGAGCTAGACTCCTATATTTTCATTCTTCACTAGCAGCCTGCTAACCTAACCTAGGGCCTTTCTATATGAAGGGTATACAAGATTCGGTACAACCGAATATAGAACTCTTACAAAAGCCCTGCAATGCATGTATTTAACTACGCACCTGTATATCTATCATCCGACATGTTTTTTTTTTTTCAAAACATAGGTAGATAAACATATGTTTGTATGTAAAACATACATATCGTCACCTTAAATACAAACGGACGTAACTTCACTTTAATATTTTTTACAGGAGAAACAAAAAACGTTTCAAAATCAATAAGAATAAAGTGCTATTGAAAATTTTCTTCGAAATATACTTCTAGTATGGATACTTATATGTTTTTAACCATTTATTTACTTTTCATATATATTTAAGATTTTATGTTAGTTACATTCTTTGCAATAAAAAATAGATGCATTTGTAATTACGTCCTTTTGAATTTCTTTAATAAAGTGATTAATTTTCGATCTAAATATTTGCGTGAACATATAGTTTGATAAAATGAACCATAATCAATCAAAAACCCGATTTCGAAATTTTGTGTAGTTACGTCCGTTTGCATTTAAGGTGACGATATACTGCATAAAATGCATATATGCACAATATGCACATATGTACATATGTATGTATGTAAGTACATATGTCCTATATTGTAGATATTTATAAGGCATAAAATAGCAGCACGTCTCATTATTATAAAATACATTCCAAAGTGAATTTATTTATTAAATAACATACAAAACAATTATAATAGGAATACACATACATACATATGTATGTACACTTTTATATATGTGCACTTAAATACATATTCATATAATTCTTTTTTCCGGAATCTTACATGCAACTAATTTAAATGAAAGTTGACAATAGTTTATAATCGTTATTTATTAATTAGTTTATTTCAACCAAAAAATTTATGAATGCAAATAACTAAGTTTACTGATTCAAATGTCTCGAGCAGAATTGTTTTGTATTAAATGACGGTACATATGACACACAACACGGAAGCAACGATGACACTTGTTGTCAACGCCATACAAAGGCAAGCCGTTAATTATATGGAGCGCGCGCCAATGCATATACTATACATATGTATGTACATATTCGTAAATATAAAAATGGGGGCATTGCCAGAATGCAATAATATTGCATTTCGAAGGCTGAGAGAGTTCGTTGAAGTAATTACACTGTACAACAGCCAAAATAGCCTTTAGATAAAAGTATGCGGACTATATGGATTTCGATGCGTTAAATTCAAATCTGCTGTCAGTTTTTCTCTATCACGTAGGGATTTTTTTTATGGGCGTGGCTAATTTTGGCCCCTAAATTAGTCGGCCATACTAATATATTTTACTATAACTCGAAAATCGCTATTTCGATTTTAATAAATAATAATCCAAGAGACGCGCCACAAAATTTTGTTAAAAAATATTGATAATCATTTTTTACCTATCTTTTATGGTTTCGGAGTTATTCAGAATTTAAAAGAGAAAAAAGTTTTTTTTATGCAAAAATCGCGTAATTTTTTTACATGAAAATTGCAATAAAAAAATCAGAAACTCAAAAGTTTCATATTTTTTAAATTTTTCTTAAAACCACATATCCTAGAAATAAAACAAGCTATAAAACGTGAAAATCCAGCAATAAATCTTGATTTTATTCACAATTTAAAGTTCTGTTACCTGCCCGCAAGGCCCTTTCAATAGCATTACCAGATGTCAGTGATGGGAAATGAGATTTGCATTTCGGTATCAAAAACAAATTTTTTTTAGTACTTTTTTGATCCCGAGAGTACCAAAAATTATAATATTTCTTATTTAAATTGTATTAACAAAAAATTATAAGAAATTCATTTACAAAAAAAGGAACACATAGGTACAAATATACAAATAGGTGTAGCCTGGATTAGACTTAATACTGTTGGAACATAAAGCTTGCCCCCGTATTCCATAGCTCGCTAAAGCTAAATTCGACCGCTAAAATGCTAAACAAATAGAAAATTTTAAATTTTTGGCGATGACATAAAGCAATAAAATTTCGGCGAATTACATTTTTAAGCCATTACCTGATTTATCAATACCCGTTTGAAAATTGCATTCGTAGCCGAAAATCGACAAATTGATTTTATGGATTCTTAGCGATAGAGATTTAGCTTTAGCGAGTTACAGAATACGATGGCTGTTGATTTATATTTTGTTTTCATGAAATTTTGGTAAGAGAAAATCCTTTCGACATTTACAGAGGAGTGAGGCATGGATAAAATTCCGTAAGCTACTCTCGATATATCAGGAAACATGTATTCATCTAATGCGTTTTTATATAAGCCAGTGCTCTATATTGGTTGTTAATATTTCAAATTATTTTTCTTTTCTTTTTTTTTTTCTTTTCCCTGGGAACATTTTAATTAAAAGTGGTATAATGATATTGGTTTAACAGATAAAATACTTTCAGGGGGAAACTTACTAAACCAAACTAACATTTTATTGTCAAAGTCCACTTTTGCCCTTAGAACTTAATATAAACTTTTTAACATTTTCTTTAAACTGATTTAAAACAGTTGTTTCAATAGATCAACTTCTGTATCACATAAAATATCATTGAATGAAATATGGGTTTCGTTGATATTTAATTGTGGTTACACTTTTCTAAAAGATCTTTACTAATAAAGCTTCGTTCTATTTGTCAAAAAAACAATTTAATTCTTGGCAAAATATATGCACGCGCGAGCGAGTCTTCTGACTGCATTTCTAAGTTGCCCGTGAGAGTATCAAATTTCTTAGGGGAGTACTACGGTACTTTTTCATGTCAAATAGTATCAAAAAAAGTACGATCGTAGCAACTTTCCCATCACTGCCAGATGTAAATGACTGCATTTAATGCATTACACACATTTTTCCATTTTTAGGTACCTGCTTTAAATTGTGAATAAAATCAAGATATATTGCTGGATTTTCACGTTTTATAGCTTGTTTTATTCCTAGGATATGTGGTTTTAAGAAAAATTTAAAAAATATGAAACTTTTGAGTTTCTGATTTTTTTATTGCAATTTTCATGTAAAAAATTACGCGATTTTTGCATAAAAAAAACTTTTTTCTCGTTTAAATTCTGAATAACTCCGAAACCATAAAAGATAGGTAAAAACTGATTATCAATATTTTTTAACAAAATTTTGTGGCGCGTCTTTTGGTTTATTATTTATTAAAATCGAAATAACGGTTTTCGAGTTATAGTAAAATATATTAGTATGGCCGACTAATATAGGGGCCAAAATTAGCCACGCCCATAAAAAAAATCTCTACGTGATAGAGAAAAACTGACAGCAGATTTGAATTTAACGCATCGAAATCCATATAGTCCACGTAATTTTATCTAAAGGACAGCCAAAAAATGTTATTTTGTTGTACAGTGTTATTGCGAACAAGTGAAATAAAACAATCAAGATGAAATTATTCTTTCGTAAATCAAACTCCGTCAGTTCGTTTCTTGACAAATCAGCCAACGGGTATTGTTCTATAATCTTACTTGTGCATGTAGTCGTGCATACATATTTATTAATTTAAATGAAAAAGCTGTTACTTAAATACGGTTAAATGCAATGCGTATATGTATTAAAAATATTTGCACGTACCAAAACTGTTTGCAACATTACCACGACACGTGAATAATTTTCCTTCTGAATGGCAAAAGTAAAACTGCTAAATGTGTATTGTATTTATTTATGAATTAAACTATTTATTTTCAGATATAAATGCAGATTTACATATGGATACATAGATAGATATGTATGTATGCACCCTATAGGAACTCAAACCCATTTATAAGTAACTTAAAACTAGTTTTTTAATAACCACCCACATCTAGTTGATTAAGTGACTTTTTTCCTTGTCACCAACTCACTATTTTAACGTAGGCATGTCATAGGCTGTAGTCAATTGTCCATCTCTGCACGACTTTTAAATTGACTATTAACTACTTATTTTTCAACCACTTTGAAGTCAATTAATATTATAGCTAAATAAATATATACATATGTACATATCGACGGCCCTATTCCATAACATGCTAAATCGACATAGCATGTTATGCTGGGAATAGCATTTCTCAATTCATCTTAACTTAGATTCTGTAAAATTTTGATACTAATCGGAGCTAAAATGTACTTAGCAATAATTTGTCAAGTTTAAAAAAACTACCTTTTAAATGTTTTAAATACACTTAGCATGATTAAGTTTGTAATCAAGTAAGCAAAAAAAATTAATTTAAATTTTTCTCCAGTTAGAAACATGCTATATGTACTTAGATGGCCATTGTAGGTGAGAAAGGATCCCCAGATAGATGCTAAGTCTACTAAGAGGACAAACTTAAGTATTCTAAGTCACTTTTAACTGTGATCTACAAAAAATTTATAAGGTTCAAATAAATTTAAAAAAAATTATATTGCAATTATTATATGATTACAAAAAGTCTCAAATTTCTATCTCATAACATTCCCGAGAAATCATTAATAAACTTTGAAGGCGTTTATCTCAACACTAGCTTTTTTGACTTAGCATATTTTAGAATGGAGCCGTCGATATACATAGACTATATATAATGTATATATATTTATATATAGAAATTTAAAACAAAAATACATACATACGAAAGTTTGTTCTGCTCATAGAAAATATTGTACATATTAGTCCCAGTCCAGATTTGCAATTTTTGTTGCAGCAACTTTTTACTTCTTAGTGCAAAAGAGCGAGAGAGGAATACAAAAAGTGTATATTTCTATTTCAACACTCTCAGATATATTCAAGAATTGCTGCAACAAAAATTGAAAGTCTGGACCGGGACTTAGTATAAAAATTATTTAGTTTTTTTTCAACACAAACATTTGGCACCTGACTTCATGGCATGCTTCTTTTTTTTCTTTTCATTTACTTATTTTGCTTTTACGTGTGCTTCTATGCAATATGTTTGGTTGATATTTGCATGAGATTTAAACCAATTTGTAGTCACTTACAAAATAATTAATTTCTCGTTTTCTAAAAATTAATAATTGTTTTGTAGACGTGTTTAAAACCATACACGATCATTTTCTTTCAGATATGATATTTGGTTATCTATATATTAAAAAAAGTTAAAGAAATCTAAAGAAATATTTCTATTGTCGGAGTTAGTTTCCTAAAATCGTGCGGTTTCAAATCGATCGGTTTACAGAACAGGGCCGATTATGTTGTTTAATTCAGGGCCTACAAAGAAATTTGTAAATTCAAATGCAAAAATTTGTAATAATTTGTTTGAAAAAAACTCTGACAACTGCAATTGGTAAATTAACCTAGGAGATTTTTTCCATGTATTTCTACTTTTAATAAAAGAACAAAAACCAATTCTAATGCATCATACTAAAATAAAATCAATTAACGAAGGTTACGTAATGTGAAGGAAAGCTTCACATTACGTAATTGTACTGAAATCTCACATTACGCCAAGTTTGAATATTTCAGTTTTCTTTTAGAATGTAGTTTTTCTTTGCGCGCATCTGCTTTTATTAATTCTGAGGCAAAAAGGAAAAAGTGCTTAAGTCGAGATAAGCTGATTTTGAGTCAATGTTACCTCCGTAATCTGCATATTCGAAGGTATTACTGGTCAAAATCTCAATTAATTTGAGGGATTTTTCAGGAAGTTATAGCACTATGACTTGCGACTTATCATTTGGAATAATAGCTTAATTTAGGTTATACTTTGGTATACAATTTCAACTTAAAAGTATTTCTTATAGTGTGTAGAACGATGTTTTATTAGAAAAAATAAAGGTTAACTGAGAATTTCCCAATTTAATTTAAAAGAAATAAATTTCTCAAAATCGCCTTGAATGCTTAAAAGTGCTCCCCTTATAGCCAAAGATATAACAAAGTACGGTTTAAAAAGCTTTCATTAGATATATACAAAAACAAATTTAAAAAAATTCATTTTATGTACATACTCGACAGCATTTTAGTAGTCTGTTTGATTCAGACACGTATTTATTAAGTTAAACAGTTTCATATATAACTGATAGACAATTTTATAGAATCCAACATGATTGGAAACTGTTTAAATCAATAAATACATGTGTGAATCAAACAGGTTTTCATTAGTAATTAGTGGTTACGTTTTTTTTGGCACATGAAATGCCAGATGTAAACTCGGCGTAAGTTTGGGTGAGAAAATCGTTGAGTACCTATACACAACTGCTAGTTGGGGTTTTCTTGTAACAAGTTGGTGTGCTATAAAAAGCATTTATTGCCTTCTGTCAGACTTGATATTTTTATGCGATGATAATTTCAACTAAAAAGGAGCTGTGGTTCATAATACTAGTCGACTTTTAGATGACCAAACTGAATTTAGTTGAGAACCATGATGCGGACCTTAATTTTGTATTTGAAGTTTTTTATTCAAATATAAATACTCTAATGTTATTACTCGAATATCGATATATTTGTTAAAATTTAATTACTCCCATAAAAATAAGAGCATTTCTACAGTCACGGCATACATATCAGTGTTTACAAACACTGATCTCTTATGTTGCATTGAATGGTACCTTTTAAACCAATAATGAGACTGCTCCAACTGATGCAAGCACTAGCAACACATTTGCAAAAAATGGGGAAACTATCGCAAGGATTATTTAAGAAAACCCTTTAGATTAGATATCAATAGTACGTAGGTAGGAAAGTACTGCATATTGAAAATGAAAATGGCACCCATATGTTGTAACAGTGGACAGAAACTTTAGCGGTAGCACTTGCCACATTGCAACAAGAACAGTAGCATCCTCCAACTCAACAAAAGTCACAAGTTAAACAACAGCAACAAGTGCAACAGCAGTTGCCTGAACATGAACAAAAGACCTAATAGCAACAAAATTAACAAGTGCAAGTTCCTAATTATCGCCCACCTGGTGGTGCGCAGAAATAAGTTTGTACACCTTTTAAATGGTTGCACACTTCCCTGCTGTTTTATAGTTTACTGTTGACAAATACTTTAAAATTTTATTCACTTACCTAGCGCATCTATGTGTATCAACGTTTTTTTTTAACACATTTCAATTACACTTGATTAAAACACACTTTTAAACTTTTTCCTTACATTTCCTCAAAGAGCTACTTCACTTTGCAAACGGCGATTGTTAACTAAATAGGTAATTGTCAAGTTTGGCGCTAAAGCTACCGAATCAGCCCTAATTTTAGCGCCAAACTAGGCACCACCAGCATTGTCGTATATTAGTAAGTGCATACAAGGCGAATTGATAACAGATGACCTTAACCAAGGCGAATTGAGTGCATAGATGCATTTTTCGGTATTTTAAGTTATTACATGTTATTTCCTATCCTTATGTAAATTTTTCTCCTTTCTTATTTATCACAAAGTACTTTGTGTTTTTTTTTTATTGCTTACAAACAATCTTTCCAACTACTTCCAGATGCTACATTTGATGGGGCTCCACTCTCTGTGAATGTTTGTTTATCACCGAAATCTGTTTTACGTTTGGTTGTTGACCACGATGATTTACATAAGCGTAAGTTGTATAAAACTTTTACATCGTCTTCAGCTGCTGGTGCAAAGCTCGAGGTAAATAATCACGATCATGACTTGGAAGAGGAGTACAATCATTTTATAAACAGTGTGCGTTTAACTCCAGTCGCATTTATGAAATTGTGTCCAGCTCTTTTGGCTCAAATCGATCAGCAAGTGTGTATACAATCACTTCCCTTAACGCATACTGATAATAATACCAAGAAAGTGCTCTGGAATGGTAAGTTTATCAACGTTTAAAATTTTAATTTTTTATAAGTACATATATTTTTTCCAAGATATGCCAATATACATATTTTGTACTCCGCGTGAAATTAAAAAAAAAAAAATTCTAGAACATGTTAGTATGTCATATAAAATTCGATTCCTATTGCAAATTAATTGTTTATAATTTATGTATGTTTTTCATAATTATTGTTCGTTTTATTTCAGCATGGGTTTACGCCAGTGCTTCAATATTTGTACTCTCAGCTTGTGGACTTTTGGGAATTCTATTAGTTCCCCTAATGAAGACGGTAGCCTACCAGGAGATTCTTAGTTTTTTGGTGGCTGTTGCTGTCGGTACGCTGAGCGGTGATGCTTTAATGCATCTAATTCCCCACGCTTTGGCTAGTCAACATTCTGCAACAGAAGCGAGCGACCATCAACCAAAAGAGGAGTCAAGCCATAAGCATGATACAAGTGTGGTTTGGATTTGTGCTTGTGCATTTTTCACTGCCTTATTTATGTACATTATCGAAACAATCTTGCCATTATTGAAAGGCGACAATGCGGGTGGATCTCATGGACATAGTCACCATAGTCATAGTGGTCCACCTGCACAAAATAATAATGAGAAATCCTTAAATAATCAGTTGCCGGCTTTAAGCGTCGAAAAGTCTGGCGAGCTGCCATCAGGCGATGTACGCGAATTGAATATAATGTTAAACGAAACCAAAATAGATATGAAGAAGCCATCAAGACCTTTAACGCCAGTAGCTTTTATGGTCGTGATTGGCGATGCTCTACATAATTTAACCGATGGTTTAGCTATAGGAGCGGCCTTTGCATCCGATCCGGTCACGGGCCTGGCAACAGCATTTGCAGTTTTGTGCCACGAGCTGCCACATGAATTGGGCGACTTTGCTCTGCTGCTGCAAACGGGTGTCTCCATGCAACGAGCCATTTGTCTTAATATCGTTAGTTCAGTTTTAAGTTTTGTTGGCATGTCCATTGGTCTCTTGATAGCGAATTTGCACACGAACATGACTCAGTGGATTTATGCGGGAACAGCTGGTTCCTTTCTTTACATAGCATTTGCTGATCTAGTTCCAGCCATGGCTAATGAAAGTAATGGCAAACTTAAAAGTTCATTAGTTCAAGTTGTAGGCATTATTTTTGGTGGCCTGATAATGTTAGTCATTGCCATAAATGAAGATGAATTAGAGGAATTATTCAACCAATAATTAAATATTAATTATAATAATTATGATAATGCCTTTATAGTGCCAAGTATTATTAAGTTACACAAAATAAATTAACTCTTATTACTTTAGTTGTTAAGAAATAGTTTAAATTTTATCTTAAGGACTTTTAAGTAACAACAGAGTAAACGAACAATTTACCGTTAAGTAAAACGAATTTGTAAAATAAATTTTTTTAGTTTGAATTTAAAATGTGCAATGTAAATATTAAATTATTAATACTTTAAAATAAAAGGTGGTGTTGCTATAAGATTAGAAAGCTCCAGCGATTCGGCCAGGTTTTTGTGTATAGCCTGCTGCATTATTGCATGTATAAATTCAATCTACTTGTTATAAGAAGTATAATTAATATCTGGCAGGCGGTATACTTGTCTGTCAGTTGCGGGTCGCGGGTTCCATTGCTACCAAAGATTCTGGCCTGTTTTACCACAACGGATGTTTGTCACTATGATGATTAAAATTAAGTTTCTATATAATTTTTAATTGTAAGTGTGCATTTGCATTTGCAAAATAAATAAAATACATAAATAAGTCCAAAATATATACATATGTGCACAAATATTTGTTTTTTTACATACTAGATACATAAATATCGCAGGTGCAAAATATGTATTGTGCATATTTTATGAAATCTAACCTTGTGGGTTGAATAGTTGAACTTAACGATTGGTACTGTGTTAAGAAATTAAAAAACTGTTTTGCAATTTTTTAATCAATCCCCCTTATTGTGAATGGCGTAGTCGACGTCACATCAAGACGACAGTAAAAATTGTCACTTGTCTACAAAGTGTGTCGAGATTTATAATGCCTTAGAGACTAGTAAGAAATTGTTAATAAAATCCAATTGTTACCGATAAAGAGTAGGCAAGTGACAATATTTACTTTTGCCTTGGTGTGACGTCGACGGCGCTATTCACAATAAGGGGCAATATTTTACATACTGGATATCAATGAGTGTCGAAGTTTTTTTTTCGAATTATGTTTTTAGTTAAAATAAATCAAAAAACAACTCGTGTTAATATCAACTCGATTATTTGAAATTTTTCTGGTCCCTTGAATCTCAAATAATCGAGAGTCAGCTCCACATGAATATAAATACATATATGTATACAACCTTATTTATAAAAATTATTAAAACTTTTTAAGGAAAATTTTGTATGAAAATAAAGCCTTAATAAGTTTTATAAATAAGCCTGTAAAAATATTTCTTATTGTGAATGTATTGTGAATACTTGAATAACCTATTTGTACAAGTAGTCTGTAAGTTAACATCAATATGAATACTTGATTGTTTGAATAAAACGCTTTTCTAAGTTTTCTTTTATCTACCAACTCAACAGATTATGGGCCGCATGACGCGCAAATAGAAAAATAAAATTTTTTTTCAAGCGAATTTTATAAAATTGAAGGTTTAAAATCGGTCTATACAAATATAATTTGTGTAATAACAATGGCCTCAAATAATTTGTCGTTCCCATTCGACAAGTTGCGTGGACGTGAGAATTTCGACGTATGGAAACGCCACGCAAAGTCTTATTTGGTAATAAAGGCCTGTTGGCAAATTGTAGTGGCCGGATTGGGTGTAACCCCCACGGACAAGGATGTTCAATTAAACGAACGTGCGCTGGCTGAACTAACGCTAATGTTAGAGCCGTCAAATTTTGCCCACATAGCGACGGCAGTCACTGCAAAAGCCGCATGGGAAGCCTTGTTAAGTGCATTTGAAGACACAGGACTAACCAGAAAGGTTGAGCTTCTCAAACGCTTAGTTCAACTAAAGTTGTCAGATTTCAACGGCGTACAGGAATATATAAGCGAAATGGTAATGATGTCATTGAAGGTACAGCAGACCGGTCTAAAACTCGAGGATGAATTGGTAGCATCACTCATGCTTGCTGGACTGCCAGATGAGTTCACACCGCTCGTTATGGCAGTGGAAAATTCAAAAACTAAACTGAACGTTGATATGGTGAAAAATTTACTGCTACAAGACTCGAAATTTGATTGCCCAAAAGCAGAAGAAAAGGCCTTGGTTTCCAGCAAAAAACAAACTACCCGTAGACCAAAGTGCTATGCATGTAAAAAAGAGGGGCATATTGCAAAATATTGTACCCAAAAAGCTAAACCTAGCACGGCAAAAAATAAGTATAAAGATGAAAAAAGTTCGTATGCTGCTTCATTGTTCTCGTCGTCTTCTTTATTTGCAACAGAAAACAACAGAGTTGACGAGTGGTTTATAGATTCCGGGGCAACATCGCACATGACGAATACGAAAAGTATATTGCACAATTCAAAGCAAGTGAATAATAAACATGTCATAGTCGCTAATAACGAAAAAATGCAAATTGTGTGTGCTGGAGACGTTGATATTATTTTAAACTCAGGCAAAAAAGAGACGAACGCAGTTTTAAGAGACGTGGAATACGTTCCAGAAATGTCAGCCAATTTGTTATCCGTTCGGCGGATGACTTTAAGAGGAAATAAAATAGTTTTTGAAGGCGATAATTGTAAAATTTTCAACAAAAGTGGCGAACTGCTTGCAATGGCAAAGGCTTTTAACAATTTATACAAATTGAATTGTGTTATAAATGAAGAAAAAAGTGAAAGCGCGTTAATTGCTTCGAACGATTTTGAATTGTGGCACAGAAGACTTGCTCATATTTGCGATAACAATTTAAGAAAGGTAATAAGTTCATCTTATGAGACACGTTGTAGCGCAAGTGCTTTAAGCGAAAAATGTGTAGTCTGCATAAAAGGCAAACAGACGCGTGCTTCATTTAATGATTCTGGCCACCGAGCAACAAGTTTACTACAAATTGTGCACTCAGATGTTATGGGTCCCCTACGTACGAAATCTTTTTCTGGCAATCGATTTCTCCTAACTTTTGTCGATGACTATTCACGAAAAGTATTTGTGGTTCCAATCAAACACAAATCAGACGTTTTGAACGAGTTTATTCGTTTCAAAAAATTTGTCGAAAAGCAGAGTGATAGTAACATCAAAATTTTACGCACCGATAATGGCACAGAGTATACCGGAAAACAGTTTGAAGATTATTTGGCAAACTGTGGCATAAAACATCAAAAAACGGCGCCATATACTCCGGAACAGAACGGGGTGGCAGAACGCATCAACCGCACAATAGCAGAGCGCATTAGATGCATGTTATTAGACGCAGACCTACCTGACGTTTATTGGGCAGAGGCAGCAACAACGTCAGCATATTTAATCAACCTTGTACCGTGTCGTGGCAACGAAAAAAGTCCAGAAGAAATATGGTCAGGTAGAAAAGCCAGCCTGAAACATTTACGTGTTTTTGGCAGCCGAGCGTTTGCACATATACCTAAGCAAAAACGTACCAAATTAAATGCGAAATCTGTAGAATACATTTTAGTAGGATATAGCAACGAAAGTAAGGCGTATAGGCTGCAAGATCCAGTTTCCAAAAATATTATTATAAGCCGCGATGTAATTTTCATAGAAAATAGAAGTAATAAGGTAGGTGCCACCAAAAACATATCTATTAACAACAACTTTCCCGTAGTTGGTATCGAACATGAAGCTGTCAATTCAGGGGAAGATGAAGACAAAGAATCGTCAGCTGAAGAAGATTTAATTGGTTTCGAAAGTGACGAGTATGAAGACGCATTTGGCAGCAGCGGTGATGAAAGCGTACATAGTCATACTGAAAACCTGAATATTCGTCGCTCAGAACGTATAGCTAGCAAACCTCTACGTAGATATAATTTATGTGTGACACAAATTGATGCCGAAGACAAACAACACAACCCTGAAACATTTGAAGAGGCCATTTCGTCTGAGAAATCTGGGCTATGGGAAGAGGCAATGATCTCTGAAATGGAATCCCTGAAAGCAAACCATACATGGACTTTGGCTGAACTACCACGAGGTAGAAAAACACTTAAGTGTAAGTGGGTTTTCAGAACAAAGGTAGATGCAAACGGGGACGAGATATGCCATAAGGCAAGATTGGTTGTAAAAGGTTGTAGTCAGCAGAAAGGTATCGACTACGAAGAAACCTTTGCACCTGTAGTGCGCTACTCATCCTTGCGTTATTTATTTGCTTTGGCAGCGAAACATAAACTAATGATACATCAATTGGATGCTGTTACGGCTTTCCTTAATGGCGACCTGAAAGAACAAATTTATGTCGCAGCCGGAAGGTTTTGACGACGGTAGCGGGCGTGTGTGTTATTTAAAGAAATCACTCTATGGATTAAAACAATCCAGTCGTATATGGAACAAAAAACTTAATGAAGTGCTGTTAAAGTTTGGTCTGCAGCGTAGCGAAGTCGATCAGTGTGTGTACTACTGTATCAAAGGTGAAGTAATGCTATATGTGGCAATTTACGTAGATGATGTTCTGGTTATTTGCAACGAAATGAACTTGATAAATCAGCTAAAATTTGCACTAAGCACTCACTTCAAAATTAAGGATTTGGGTGAAGCGTTTTCAGTCTTGGGCGTAAGAATCACTCGTAATTGTGAAAGTGGTGCAATTAGGATTGACCAGACAAAATACATTGAAGACATTTTGGATCGTTTTTCAATGTCTGAATGCAAGCCGGTATCGACTCCCATGGACGTAGGTCAAAAATTAACATCAAAAATGAGTCCTACAAATGAAACCGAGAAGCAAGAAATGGCGAAGATTCCGTATATACAGGCTGTTGGATGTCTTTTGTTTGTATCTCAAATTACACGTCCGGATATAAGTTATGCAGTAAATATGTTGAGCCGATTTAATGCCAACCCTGGCAAATTCCATTGGGCTGCTGTAAAACGAGTTATGAGGTTTCTTAAGGGCACTATCCATAAGGGGATAACGTATGAATGTGAACCAAAAAGTCTTGTTGGTTTTTGCGATGCAGACTGGGCAGGCGATATCGACGATAGGCGCTCAACTACTGGATACATGTTTACGCTGCAAGGCGGTGCAATTTCTTGGTGTACCAGACGCCAACGCACAATTGCCCTATCTTCAACAGAAGCGGAATATATGGCTATGGTATCAGCCATACAGGAGTGTATTTGGTTACAACGTTTGCAACGAGAACTTGTCCAAGGTCCACAGGAACCGATAACATTATATTGCGACAACAAAAGCGCAATACTTATTGCACAAAATAATTCATTTTCGAACAGAACTAAGCATGTCGATTTGAAAGTTAAATTCGTTAGAGAAAAACTGGAAAATAAGGAGGTCATTCTGAACTATGTGGACACTGGTAACATGGTTGCAGATTTCCTCACTAAAGCTGTTTGTTCTGATAAAGTCAATGCCTTAGGTGCCAAATCTGGATTGAAATAACATTTATGTATTAATAGTTTGTATAAATAATTTATTCAGGTGGAATATTGTGAATGTATTGTGAATACTTGAATAACCTATTTGTACAAGTAGTCTGTAAGTTAACATCAATATGAATACTTGATTGTTTGAATAAAACGCTTTTCTAAGTTTTCTTTTATCTACCAACTCAACATTTCTCTTTAAAACAATATTTGAATTTAATAATTCAAATCAATGATAACTTTGAAAACACTTTCTATTTTTATATAAAAAAATCTTTTGTGTTATCTTTATTGCAACATATACATATCTTACTAAATTCGTTTTTGGATTTAATAATTCAGAAAAAAAATCATTATATCATATTTAATCTTGTGTAACAATTGCATATAAAAACTTGTGCACGCACAAGACATTCCCCCTATCGTGAAAATGTTTCCCCTCGAAATGTTTCCCCTTTACACAAAAAATGCAATCGTGAATAAGTTTTCCCTAAAACTATTTTCCCTTTTTTTGTTGGATTCCCCTAATCATGAATAATAATCACCATTATCGGGAATAAAAGGCGGACATTTTGTTCACGTGTAATATTCCCCGTGAACAAAAAAAAATGGTGGACAACAATATTAGAAAATAGTATACTGACACAACAACGCAAACATTGGCGATCACAATTTTATGGAAACGGAACACATTCACGTAAACTTTTATTCCCGATAAGGGTGAATCTATTTCACGGAGATTTTTTTCACTTTTCCCGTGGTTTTGTTCACTTTATTTTTGCAGGCGAACTGAGTTATATTGTTTCGTTTTAATGGATTTTATTGGCAAACAATTTTTCAGTTTTAATTTTTTTTCTCAACTCGCTCTCATTTACTGGATTATGTGCACACGAACGCAATGCAGTAAAATCCAGATTTTCTTTAATTATACCTTTTTTATTCCCAGTTATCGAGTTATATTGAAATAAGTTGGTGTGACCGCCTTGATTAGGAGGGGGTCATATCGTCGCTGTTTTAACTAACCGACCTAACTGACACTTTTTTTGAGAAATGAGTTAAGTAAGTCCTTTACTAGACTTTATAAGTCATAATACACATTGTCTACAATAATTTTTGTGAATATATAAAACAGCCATAAAAGCTGAACTCCTGTTAAATTTTTAAAATGTTAGGTCAGTTAGTTAAAACAGCGACGATATTAGCCACGCCCATTTGAAGTAAACTTTGCATAATAGATAAAAACTATAAACGGATTTGAATTTAGGGTATTAATTTCCCTATATTACAAATATTTTTAATAAATAAATAATTTTTTTTGCAGAACAGTGTAATCAATCAAACACTCGATTTTGAATTTTTTGTTACTTACGCCATTTTGCATATTAGCTAACGATACACATATATTTTATTATACTACCAACAAAGTTTTTTAACACACTTGTTACTAGAATTGTATTTAATAAATACAAAATGTATTAAACGTAAGTGTAAACATTGAAATATATGCAATTTATGTGTGTCGACTTAAGTAATTAACGAATAAATATCTGTGAGAAAATTTAATTTATACAGATCATGGCGACACGTGACGGTGACGGTGACGGTTTTTTAATAGGGAGGCGAATGAATTTAATTAGAATAAATACGAATATGTTAATAATTTATAACGTTTTGGAATGTCAAATAGGAAGTCCCAATATTTATTATAGGAATTTCCAATTTTTGAACTGCTAGTTCTCATAAATTTTAGCTACACTTAGGGAGGGTAATAATGCTATTTGATAGCTACGAGTACATATATTCTTAGGGCCTAATTCATAAAATATATTTTGATTTTATAACAGGTTTACAGAACAGGGCCGAATAAAAAAAATTATTCTGTTATATTTTGGAAAAATATGCATGTTAAATTTTTTCCAGCCAATACAATTTAATTTAAAAGAGCACGTCTCCACGCTTTGGATCAACAATGAACCAATCAAAAACTTTTTGCAAATAATATTTGCTATTTGTGTTATTTTGGTCCCAAAGTTTTCGGTCATAAAGTATAACTTTCTGGAAAAAATAACTTTCAAATATCTGTGAAAAACTAAGTTTCATTTTGACACTCCTGACTCACGAGGGTTAATTAAAACAAGTTTAGGATATAATTTAGAATACTTATAACAGCACCCATGTCGATTTTCAGAAAAATCGGTTTAAAATTGTCGAATTTTCCAATTAACTTCTGGTAAATCCGTGAATTTTAAAACAAATGTTTATAGTAAATAAAGACGTGTCAAGTGGTCGAATTTAAAAGCCTCAAGCAATCCTAGTAAATTTAAGAGACTCAAGCAAGTTTTAACAAAACAAAAATTATTAGATTTTTGCATCCATTTTTTATTTAATTAAAAATACGATTTTAGATTTTTTGTAAGTTACGTGGTTTTGCATTTCACTTGGCAATATATATAGGGCAATCATGAATAAAATTCCGCGTAAAATTTTTCCTAGGGAACAATTAAAACTTATAGTAAATAATAGGGAAAACAAAAAATTCTAATTGGAAAAGGTAGAAATTTCACGCGGAATTTTATTCATGATTGCCCTGATAATATAGCCAATGGTCATTTCCATGATGACCATGGCTATATGATGATGGATTTTTATTTTGACAATAAGCGTGGGTGGCTTCTTATAACTTTTGAGCAATTTTTTGTTTTCAGGATAATTTCAAAAACCGAAGACATTCACATGTGACAAAAACAGAAATTGTTTTTGCGGCCAACGATTGAAACACTGATTTCAGCGAATCCTAATATGACTAATTTTAGAATGTTGTGCTATGTTGTCTCTTTAAAATAGTTATCAGTTTAACCAAAAAATATTTATATGTGTTTTATAGAAATTTTGATTACAGTTGCACGTGACAATTTTTCATCATGATAATTATATTGCTTGTGTTGCCCTTTTTATAAAATTAAAAACTTAACAAAAATATGTAGCACGAATAAAATAATACATTAATAAACTAAACCAAATGCATTTTTTTAGAACAGGCAGTTCAAGCTGCTTTTACTTCTTGATAACCTCGATTTTTTTGCAGCTTTTGCAAACGTTTCCTCGTTTTATGCTTGTTCGAAGTTTCGCATTTCTGCGAGCTTCTGCCGAATTTGTCTCTTACATATGCGATCAAACTACTTTTTCTCTCCAATAATTTGATTTTTTCCTTCAGCTCACGCTAGTTTTTCTAATTTATACGGGTATGTTCTGTATTCCACGTGAAATTAAAAGGTGTGGAATTGCCATAGAATTGTTGTTATAAATACATATTTCCAACAACAATTCTATGGCAACTTCACTCCTTTTAATTTCACGTGGAATACAGAACATACCCGATAGTTTTGTAATAATATTTCATCTTTCTTCAATTTGCCTCTCCAGCATTTTCAACAATCTCTATGTTTTTTTTTAATTTTAAACTCACGATGTTGCACGTTACCAACTTTATTTAGGTACCGCGATCACAAATCTTTATATTTTTCAGCAAGTTTTTTTAATTTTAATTGTATTAAATATTTCCATTTGTACTGAATATTTGATGAGTGTAGGCACAACTTTCGTCATACTGATAACAAATGTGATTTTTGAATGTCGCACGTGACATCGAAACATATAGTTTTGCAAATCGAAAATATATATTTATTTGCAATCTCACATTTTCTTACGCATTATTTTTTTGACTCTTTGTGCTTTAGAAAAATTTTATAGAGCAAATTTTAATAGAAAATGTCTCTCTTTAAGAACGTTTATTAAAACGAAACCTGCAAAGAAATATCCGAAAGAAAAATGTTTGTGACTGCATTAGAATTTCGAATGAGTTATATATAAATGTAAAATTTTTTCTACATTAGATACGTTTGATTGTTTCTCTATGAAAATATGATAAAACAATGAGGTTTCAAGAACTTTTATTTTTATTTGTCGGTGAACCTTTCAGTGGAAATACCTTACAATATCTTTTTAAGATTTGTCAATAGAAAAAAGTTATTAATGAAATTTTGTATAACGCAACAATGATCAATGTCGATGAATGTGTAAAAACTAATCCTTGAAAAAGCAAAATATTCGGATATGATCTGTATTCCATGTGAAATTAAAATAAATAATTTTTCCCAAGAACGTTTTGATTTCACGTGGAGTACAGAACGTTACCAATTCGTTCCAAAAACTCTATTCTTATCTCGCAATCTAGAGCCAACCATACTTACTGACCAAATTTCATTGCAATCGTTTTGCCGGTTTCGCAGATTAGCGCACACAAAAGGGCATGTAATTTTTAAATATAAAGGTGTATTTTTATCCAAACTTCTTATTTCAAATTAACAATTATTTACCTAAAACAGTAAAAGTTATATCGCATGTACTCATATACATATTTACAAATGTATGTATGTACGTGTATAGTACAATACAACAATAATTTAGGATTAAAAATCACACACATATTCGGGTACAATATTTAAAGAAACAAATTATGCCAGTTGCGTGTGCAATTCTTCGAATGGTTCATGTGGCTGACGTGCTGGATTCTGGAAAAAATAACATTTTTATTTAAATATGTATGTATGTATGTACATATGTATGTAGGCATATCATTCTATTATGCTTTAAATAAATTGTAGGCAACAATTACAAATAAAAACGGAAATGCAATAAATTTTATTTATAAAATAAAATAAAAAAAAAATGCGACTATAACGGACTTGACTTTTCTGTTTTTGATTATTTCATATAATTTGTACTATCAGCAAATGGAGAAAAAGTTTCGGAATACTTCTTTTTAACTCCGACCAAAAAACGGGGTGTTATAACTTCGTAGTGTGTGTCTCTGTATCGGTGTATATGTGTGTCTGTACGAGTCCTCGTACAGATCAAATGGCTGGCTAGATTTTGATTCAGTTTTTTCTGTTTGAAAGGTAACTTGATCGAGAGGGTTTTTAGCTATGTTTTAAGAAAAACGGTTCAGCCGTTTAGAAGATATCACATCTTTTCTATATAAATTTGGGGGTTT
This sequence comes from Tachina lurida, assembly GCA_944452675.1. Classification (NCBI taxonomy): domain Eukaryota; kingdom Metazoa; phylum Arthropoda; class Insecta; order Diptera; family Tachinidae; genus Tachina; species Tachina lurida. The sequence goes on along the minus strand of OX101754.1, from coordinate 34,914,742 downwards.
TTTAAATTTTTAATTTTTATTGTACTAAATTCTTCAAGATTCGTTTTCTATAAAGTTTTGAGTAGGTTTTCAAATGTTCTTGCTACACCAGCCTAAGTAAGGCATTTACAATAGAAATATGGAATTAAACCAGTCAATTCTGTGTGATGTGCTTACTTTTTCCCTTTTGTATTGTTGTTTTATATTTAAATCGCAAAGGGTACAAAAACTTTTAACAAATTTCAACAACACACAAAGCTCTCATTATTCTTTGTTTGTTTATTTAATTTTAAAGTTACTCTCTATTTAAGGTCCTATGCTCCAGCGGGAGTTGGATTACATAAGAAGAAGTACATATTTGTAAAAACAGAGAATTATTTAGCCGAAGGAAAACTACAAAACCAATAGTGGACACGTGACGAAACAATAAAAAATATTATAATCAGATGCAGTGAAAGGAAAGTTGATTATTGACTTATCATAATATCGTTTTTTGGACCTCGTTTTTTTTACTTAAATTGATTATCTACGATCGCAAATAACAGATTTTAGTCACAAAATTTAGTTCGAAAATTATATCGCTCTTTTGCTTTTTTTGTCGATTACGGCACGATATGTACTAATATAATATTAAGGCATGATGCCATCCTTAATTTACATTATAATCATAATGCCTATATTATCAAAATGAAGGTAAACTTACCAGTTTGCTAGCACGATTTTCAAGTGTACCATACGCAACATGATTTAAAACGAAACCAACAGGCAGCGCCACTCCCTGTATTCTGTAAAATGCGTTATTATCTGATTCATCCGCTAGTTTGTGAGCAGCGGTTACTGTACACTTGCCCAGAAAACTGGAAGAGCCAACCATTGGGCCCCTTGATATATCAATATGTGTGCCCATACGATAAAGTACCACACGACCATTATTTTGTTGCAAAATACTTGGAAGCTGTTCACTCTTATATCGAGAATCTTTAAACATTTCTAACCCCAATTCATCATGAACCTCTAATCGTTCTAGTTTAAAATCTTTTGCAGCCAATTTGATCATTTCCGCGGATAAAGCACGCAACTCTTCTTTAGACGGTTGCCATGTTTTCGAACCCAAAACAACATCATAAACAAAACTGCCGGATTTAACTTATTTTTAAATATAAAAATTAAAATAAATCATGAATAAATTGTTTATAAAAACGCATACTGTTTGGCCCGGGAAAACTATGCAGCTGCAAACGAGCTTCTTCTTTAAAGGCATTTTGTAGGGCGGCGCCCAACATAAAACTGCATGTTCGCCAGAAAGACCTTTGGAATAGAGAATCGGTACTCAAAAATGCAATAAAATTCGTGATACATATTTAGTGTGAACGCACTTGTTAACCACATGGGGATCCGCGACAGTGAAATTTAAAAGCTGCAAAGTGCAATTATCATTTAATGGTCTATGCATATCCCATGGAACTTTTCCATCTATTAGAGCTAAAGCAGATCGTTTACAGTGACCTTCGGACAAATGTTGGGCACAATTATATGGCGTTGAGAGATCACGATTCATAATAAGAGTAACATCTTCAGGAAGGCCTAAGTAACGCACTTCGATTTTTTCAATACGACCAATTAATTCACTTTGTCTTTTTTGTTCTTTGGTAAATAGCTCATTTCGTCTCCCATTGCCGCCAGTCGAAAATAAACCTGAATATTAATTTGCGTTAGGTTACCTCATGCCGTTTGTTCTTGTTGAATAAAAACTTACGAACGTTGTTAATTTTATACCATTTCGAAGGTAAACTGTACAGAAATGGATTTATTTTATGCATAACTGACATTGCTTAGTATTTCTCTTAAAACTTTCACAATTTTAATTTATTTTTACTGAAACAAACCCATAAAATTATAAAACAATCCGGTGAATTTCCAAATTACAGATTATTTGAGTGATTCTGCTTAGAGCAAGCAAACTACCGATAGTATCGATAGTTTCGTTTCCATTAGACTATCGAAGTTTTTTCTCTCGATAACGATACTTTCGGATAAAAAGTACTACCAAGCCGATGAATGTGAATTCGCCAAATAACAATAAACTCGATAAAATGTAATATATTGAGGGCCTTCACACTTCGTATTAAATTACCCGTTTAAAATTAATAGCCCTTTTAAACACACTACATTACAAGGCCAGAACAACAAAATACATTGAAACATAATTTACTATATTCTTATGAATTGAATAGGCTAATGTTCGTAACGCTTTTTAAGCCAAATTACATGTGATAATTATTAATGAACAAATAACATCAAAGTTAGTTGTAAATATTCTGACACTGATGAGGAAGGTTGAAGTCTTCTTTAATCTATTACCAAACAGTCGTACTCGCATTTGAAATACTCCAACCACGATAAGGCAGATTACAATTTTATTATGGCTGATAAAAATCGCTAGATTTATATGGAAAATACCTAAATTGGCAGCCTTGGTGCTCAAATGATGTTATGAATGGTGGTTGTCCTTACTAAGATTTAATTTTAAGGTTTATGCTATGCAACTCTTCAGTCCTACAGTCTAGGAAGCACTGCAACCATTGAACAGTAACTAGGAAGTGTCAAAAATTATATCTAATGATTGTTTCATCATATTGCTGGTTCTCCTTTTACTGTCAAATTCCAAATGAAAAACATATTTGGGTTTCTTTCTGTACTTAGGTTTTGAACGTTTGTATAAATGTTGCCATATAATTGGTGTAGGTAAGTGCCATCATATTCTTTTTCATGTGTCAAACTAAATTTCTGTTTTGTCATTCTGCCCTGCCGTTTGCAAAATTAACTTTTTGTTCACAAAGATAGTTTCTATAAATATTGTTCAATAAAAAATAAAAATGCAATTGGAACTTACAAGAGACGTACCAAAATCTGGTTTCAATTTCGAAAATTGCAAGAGGTAGGTGTATGCAATGGTTGCAATTACGTAGTTTTAGATATTCCAATATAATTTTTTCAGAAATGCCGAACTTATGAAAAATGGATTCCAACCTCCGAAAACAGTTAAAACCGGCACTACCATTGCTGGTATCGTGTTTAAAGATGGTGTAATCTTAGGCGCTGACACACGTGCCACAGAAGGGCCCATAGTCTCAGATAAAAACTGTTTCAAAATTCATTATCTAGCTAAAAATATGTAGTAAGTAAAAAGCATAAAATGACAATATACGTACTATGTACATATGTATATTGAATTAAAATCACAAAATATCCTTAAATTTCTGAAGCTGCTGCGGTGCTGGTACAGCTGCTGATACTGAAATGACAACCGACATGATTGCTTCGCAACTTGAATTACATCGCCTCAACACTGGACGCCAAGTACCTGTAGTAGCGGCGAATACATTATTGAAACAGATGTTGTTTCGCTACCAGGGACACATAAGCGCAGCCTTGGTGCTGGGTGGTGTTGACAAAACTGGCTCATACATCTACTCCATACATCCCCATGGATCCACGGATAAGTTGCCTTACGTTACCATGGGCTCCGGATGCTTGGCCGCGATGGCTGTTTTTGAAGCTCGCTGGAAGCCTGACATGGATGAAGAAGAGGGTAAAAAGTTGATGAGAGATGCTATAGCCGCTGGTGTATTCAATGACTTAGGATCTGGTTCTAATATTGATTTGTGCGTTATTCGCAAGGACTCTACAGACTATTTGCGTAATTATGAATTAGCCAACAAGAAAGGCGAAAGACAGGCAAGTTTATGATTTTATTTAAAACGTTTCTGATATTTGATATACATTTTTGTTATAGCTTAACTACGAATTTAAATTGGGGACAACTGCTGTATTGGAAACGAAAATTAAACAATTTGATATTACAGAGGAGGTTTATTTTGTACCAATGGAAACAGCTTAATACCTTAAGCATAAAACATAACAATTTGTATATTAGTTTTTTTAACCTTTAAATAATAAATCTATATGTATGTGGAAGGATCAATATTCAGTTTATCTATTAGTTTTGATATACATAGTAATATTGATTCAGCTTTTTTATGTATACCTTTCAAGATGGACTCATTAAAATAGAAGTTGATTTCAGAATCACAGTATACAATGAGGCCATGTATTACTGCTGTTGAAATATGCAATATGTAAAACTTATAAAGATGTAATCTACTATATATTACTCAAAGAACTGAAAAAATTAAATTTTTGCAGAATTAATCCTCATATTTTTATTCGTATTGTGTAAAAATTTCACACAAATATCTTGTTTACTCAGCTCTTCAGAAAAAAATAAAATTTTCTTTCTCCTTGTGAGTAAATTGAATTCTTTAAACTCGTTTTCTGGCTAACTAGCTCTTGGAGTCATGACTTCGAGAAAATTTAGATAATTCGATTGAGAAGATAAAATTGTCTTCCATGATCATAGATAAATATGGGAATGTCACCTACGTTGACCAATCAATTAAGCTTGTATTTTAGAGAAAAGTTTAATTTTTATATATTTCTTAATTACTTTTGAGAAGCTTTAGTAGCTATGTATATCTTTGGTAAAATATAAGGAAAAATCTAACTCCATTGATCTGAAATACAAGCTTAATTGACTGGTCAACGTACTTAACATTCTGTGGAATTGCCCATATGTATGTATATATCGCGGTTATCCGTGGCAGATCAGTCAATCAGTGCGAGCGAGACGAAAAACTCTCGAAGGCCAAACAACAGAACTAAGCCTGACCGCACTTAAGAAATAATTACGATGACGCGAAATGATGTTCTTCGACCCAGAGCTGCTTAACGACGTGTTTATTATTATGTTTTCATCTTCTCCTACAGTTATTTGAGCTAGGGCCTTTCTACTTGTTATATGTACATATCGATGGTCTCAAGTACAAATGACATAATTCGTATTTTTACGAAATTGAGTTTGACAGTAATTCCAATGCATTTCACAGTCACAAAAATTTGATTTTCATTAAAACCTGCATTTAAAAAAAAAAAAGTTACATTTAGTGTGCGATATGTGAAAATAAATGCGATGTGAAATTACTATTAACAACTTGGGAGATTCCTCAATTGTACTAAATTACCCAAAAAAGTACATTTGTACCTATTTTGCCAACCCTGTCCTGTACAAATAATTGAACCACACGTCAGACCCGTCAGACCTTCTGAATTTTTGCCATAAATACAGCCACGAAACATATACAGCCACAAAACGCGTTAATCCAGAAAAAAACTGAAGTGTTTAACTAACCTGTGGTGTTAAATATTGATAAAATTGTTTTCTTTATGTGATTAAATACATTATAAATTATAGTATAATCATGAAATTAAATACTATAACGATATTTTTTATGGGAGTTTGCATACTTTCAAGTTTTGCACTACCAGTTACTCAAACAAAAAAAGATGAAAAAGTGGAAACAAGTACTCCCGAATCACCAGATTTAGAAGAATCCTTGGAATATGAACGTTACTTGAAAGAAGTTGTTGCGGCATTAGAAAGTGATAGCCACTTTCGTGCAAAATTGGAGAACGCATCTGAATATGACATACGGGTAAGTTCATTCATGACATACGGGTAAGTTCATTCCACGTGAAATTAAAAGGTGTGGAATTGCTATAGAATTGTTGCTGGAAATATGTATTTATAACAACAATTCTATGGCAATTCCACACCTTTTAATTTCACGTGGAATACAGAACATACCCGTATGAGTCTGGCTATAGAGTTTAGTTAGTCCTTAACTGATTTGAGAACTAGTTTGCAGAAAACTACGTATTCCTACAGTTTCTGTTAAATAAAAATATGTTTCTTATAAATTTGGATATTTTATTTTTTCATTTGTTCAAAATGTACATATATGTATAGTATGTCCCCGTCCATACGGTAGAACATTTTTTTGCAGCTTACCATTTTTTCTCATAACATTAAATTTTTGCCTTTCAATTCCTTTCAAATTATATATGTACATTCAATTTATATACATATGTATATTTATTATTATATTTATATTATAATATTATTATAGGTATTTATATTTTCTCAAAATATTTTCACAAACTCAATTCAGGAATTCTAATCATTCTAATCATTAATCATTATTATAGTATGTGTCCTAATAGTTACTCTCCATTAGGTGGTATTGCATGTCAAACCCCTATTTGGCCATTTTGTCCAAAATTCCTCAGAGGTCATTCGTATGACCAAAAGCGAATTTATGTATATGAGCTGTAACTTTTTTTCACAAACTCAATGTATTCTAATCATTACATATTAAATTAAGTGTCCTAGTAGTTACTCTCCATTAGGTGACATTGCATGTCAACCCTTAATTTGGCCACTTTGGCCGAAATCCTTCAGAGGTCATTCCTATTACTAAAGACGACTTTTCCTAAAACTTTTCAGAAAGTCACTTTCAGAGCTGAAGATATGTATATTAAATGTGATTATATTCCGACAGAATCGAATAAAAAAATGAACAAAAAAAAATTGTTTTTTTTCTTTAGCAAATTCAGCTGAATTGGGGGAATTCCCGTCATCCACTTGTCTTTATAAAAACTAATGGCGGGAATTCCCGCTTATATTAAAATCAATTTATTAACCGTCAAACTTGTTATCTGTTTAATTGGGGGCCATACGTTCAATTTTTGCCTTTCAATTCCATTCAATTTGCAATAGGGCACTGCTACACTTTCAATATATATTGAACGCGATCCAGTATCGCGATATTTATTGAACGTGTAGCATGCAGTATTGATGGATCGCGATCCATATCGCAGAATGACCCAAATTATGGAATCCAGATCGCGGATCGCGTGATAAATATTGAACGTGTAGCATTTTCATGATATTAGATCGCGATACGTTAAAAGAAGTGAAATAAAACATTGTACATTGTAGTCAAGGCCTATTTATTAAACACGAAAACACAGAATATCATCAGGACGATTGCATTGACCTGATAAATAGGCCTTGATTGTAGTAATACGAATTCAGAATGTTTACCGGTGACTAGTGGGGTACCACAGGGATCTGTCATAGGCCCTTTATTGTTTATGCTTTATATGAATGACTTTTTTGAGCTGTTACATGATATTAATTGCGAATCGTTTGTATTTGCAGATGACATTTAACTTTTGTTTAAGGACAATCGTGATTGCATTAATGTTTTTGAAAATGATGTTAATAATTTTATGTGTAATGTCTCACTGTGGATGAGAAATAGCAATCTGCGTATAAATTCTGCTAAGACTAAGGCTATGCTTTTTAAAACACAAAACTGTTTAGTTCATATTAAACATCTGCATGAATGTTTTGTTTTTCTGTCTATTGAGAATGAAGCGAAAACAGAACTCTAATTGAGAATACATCTAACGAACGAAACGAATATTTACTCTATTCGCTAGGAGGCAATCAATCGAAACGAAACGAAACACACATGGAAACATGAGAGAATGGAGACATGAGAGTAATGAAGCATGAGAGTTCGAATAGAATAGTACATCAATCTAGTTGTCGTTTGTTTCGTTCAAAAAAAGCGAAGCAAACGAAACATGGATGTCTTTGCCAGAATGACAAACGAAACACACATTTACTCTCATCTTTCCAAATTATTATGGAAACATTCGAATGTTTCGTTTTAAAAAGCGAATCAAAGGAAACATGCACATATGTTTGGAAGTAAATGCGGTAGTTTGTTGTCATCGTTTCTGAAAGAAGGATACTCAAAAAATGGATTGCCAGGACGTAAGTGAAGCTTGTAAATACATATGTAGGCGTTATACTATTTTAAAATGTTTTTAACTGAAAATATAGGTTTTATAATCAAATTAAATGAAAATTTTTTGTTTTGTTTGAAATAAAAATTCGGGTTTACATTAATTTTTTTGACAGACATAGAAAATTGTTGTTTCAGTAAAATTGGAAAAAAAGCCAATGCACATATGAATCAAAACAAAGATTTTCATTTAATTTGATTATAAAACCTATATTTTCAGTTAAAAACATTTTAAAATAGTATAACGCCTACAAGCTTCACTTACGTCCTGGCAATCCATTTTTTGAGTATCCTTCTTTCAGAAACGATGACAACAAACTACCGCATTTAATTCCAAACAGATGTGCATGTTTCCTTTGATTCGCTTTTTAAAACGAAACATTCGAATGTTTCCATAATAATTTGGAAAGATGAGAGTAAATGTGTGTTTCGTTTGTCATTCTGGCAAAGACATCCATGTTTCGTTTGCTTCGCTTTTTTTGAACGAAACAAACGACAACTAGATTGATGTACTATTCTATTCGAACTCTCATGCTTCATTACTCTCATGTCTCCATTCTCTCATGTTTCCATTCTCTCATGTTTGCATTCTCTAACAGCAACACCCATTTTTTCAGTTGCATTGCTCGTTTCGCTTTTACAAATGAGAATAGGAAGACTGTTTGAAAATTTGAGAATGTGTTGAACAGCGTTTCAATCATACTTGTGCAGATCATTAGTTCATATGTCAATTTTTGTTGATGGTGAGGCCATTGAGTTTGTTGAGCGCATGAGATGCTTAGGTGTTGTTTTGGATAACCATTTAGGATTTAGCCACCATATTAGTGTTGTTAGATCGAAAATTAATTTTACCTTACGAAGGTTATATTCTTTAAACCTACATACATATATCTGCCTCTGTCGTTTAGGAAACGTGTTGCACACTCTCTGCTCATGTGGAATTTATTGTATTGCATTGAAGTTTATTCAGGATGTAGTGTTAATGACTTCAATAGATGCTCTTTGCTTTTTAATAGAATAATACGTTTTGTTTATAAATTAAAGATTCACGACCATGTTTCACCACACGTGATTGACTTTTTGGGTTGCAACGCCAGGAGTTTTGTTAACGTCCGACTGCTATTCTTCTACTACAAGGTAGTGGTAAACAAATGTCCAGAGTATATCTGTAGACATTTTGTATTTTTAAGATCTGAAAGAACCCCACAACTGTTATTTCCAGTAAGATACCATGTTATACATGACAGATCATTCCATATACGAGTTATCAAGTTATGGAACTCTTTACCCCGTTCTCTTAAAGCATTTAACGTCGCCCCTATCACATTCAAGAGAAATCTTGTAGCTTATGCTTCATCGAATAATTTTGAACACTTAAATAAAATCAAAAATTTTCAGATATAGACATTTTTACTTATACAATTTAGAGCGCATTACATATTGTCATTTTGGAGACGTTAGTTATCTATACCCTGAAGGAAATGTCGATGGTGAAAATGTACTGAGTCGCTTTTGACTTTGTCACCAGTACTACTCTCTAATTAATCCCAATACAATACTTTGTGTTATAGACATTTAGCATGGGCTTGTCATTGAAAATCTACTAGTAACAGTAAAACAATTGACTAGGTAGTGACTACATAGTTCTTATGGGAACATGGAGACATACCAACCAGACATATCTATACCTTACGTACATACAATTATATGAATATTGACAAGTTGTTGCAAAAGCCACCAGAAATACACCACATTTGTTTTCTCTTTCTTTTATACTGACGAATAGAAAAGAAATTGTAGACAATGTACCTACTACTAGAATTTTAGTGTTGACATAGAGACATTTGGCCCCAGTCTGACTGCAGGGTATTTATATATGCATGTATACACTGAACCAAAAAAGCATTCTTAAAACAAGAAATTTGCGTTTTCTTTTTTAAATTGCAGCATTTTTAAAAATAATTGTTAAAATAAGAATGTTTCTTATAACATTAATACATAACATTTTTATTTTTATAACGAAGAAGTTTTAAAACAAAAAATTCTCGCTTTCGTTTTAAAAATGCAGCATTTTTAAAAATAAATGTTCAAATAAGAATGGTTTTTATAACATTAATATATAACATTCTTATTTTTATAACGAAGCAGTTTTAAAACAAAAATGTGCGTTTTCGTTTTAAAAATTAAGCATTTTTTAATTAAGAATGTTTCTTAACCCTTTCAGACATTTTGTCCAATATATTGGAAATTTTTCTTTCTCTTTTTGATGTCGCGTATCTTAAACGTAAACAAACAGATTTCTACATTGAATACCGTTATGAAACGAGTGTTTAGTATGTTATATACACATGTGATTGAAACATATAATTTTTCATTGCTCTTTGTTAAATTAAGCTGTTTTCATAACTGCACTAGCGCTGTCGGACATTGTAATATTCAATGCTAATTTAATGTGATAATAACATTATTTTAAGCTCTAAAAAAAATTAGTAAGTATTAATTGAATATTTGTTGAGCTATTTTTGTACTAATTCAAAAATTTTTCATAATATTGCAGTCATAAGACGTAATTAATTTCTCGTCCATATATTGGACAAATTTACTTTGTGGGTGTAGTTTTTGGTATTTGCGAGGAAACGTTTATTTGGGAATATTGCTGCTTTATTTCCTAAAATGGCTTCAAAACGACAACTAAGTGAAGAGGAAATCTTGAAACATTTAGAGGAAAATTCAGACCTAAGCTATGCAGAAGAAGATGATGAGGTTGACCAACAGTTTCCTCCTGGTCAGTTTCCTGACCAGGTGGAAGTTACTTGCCACGAAGCCTTGATAACATAAATTGAAGATGAAGAAGTCTTAGATGAGATTGAGGTGCCCAATTTTTCAGAAATGGAACTTTCGACTCTAGGAATTGAACTCAGCCAGTTGGTAGATTTAGTTCTACAAAGTCCTGGCTATGATCACAAGAACACGAAAATCCAATTTACGCAAAAAAAGAATATTATATGGAAGAATAGGCTTGTGCGAAATCAAGAACTTGTTGCATTTATTCCGCCTAATGATAATAATGTTGTAGAAACGCCATTTCAATATTTCCAGAAATATTTCAATGATCAATTTTTTGACAAAGCAGCATACTATACGAATTTATATACCGTTCAGCAAGGCAAGTCATCTTTTAAACAATCCAACGCAGATGAAATGCGTATATTTTTTGGTCTTCATATTATGATGAGTTGTTTAAAATTCCCACGAGTGCATATGTACTTTGATAAACGTTGGGGAATGCCATTATTTCATGAAAATATGAAATATGATTGCGAAACAATCTACATGTGTCAGATATTTCAGCACGGCCAAAAGAATGTCAAGATAGAATGTACAAAGTAAGGCCCGTAATTGAACAGGTGCGTCTTCGGCTTCACCAACTGCCTTTGGAGGAGAATCTTTGCATTGACGAGCAAGTTATTCCATTCAAAGGAAAATTTACTGGCCTACAGTATATCAAGGGCAAACCATGTCCATGGGATATCAAAGTGTTTTTTTTATGCGGAAAGAGTGGTATGCCCTATGATTTCATTATTTACCAAGGCTCTACAACACCACTCAGCCAAATATTAGTTAGGACCGTAGGAAGGGGATCTGCAGTTGTACTACAATTGGCAAAGCGTATTCCAATGCAAAATTTGGGTCATAAATTATATTTTGATAATTACTTTCCCTCTTTTCAATTATTTGAAATTTTACTTACGCAGCAGGAACTGTGCAAAGCAATCGATTCAGCAACCCGCCTTTGCCGTATCAAAGAGTTTTGAGTAAGCGTGGGCGAGGTTCTGCTTCGGAATGATATAGTGCGAACGGAAAAGTGATATTTACAAGGTGGTTTGACAACAAAGTGGTAAACCTAGCTTCGAACTTTGTAGGAGTTGGTTCTTCAGATATGGCGAAAAGGTGGGACAAGAAAACGTCAAAATATGTAGAAGTAAATCGTCCAGAAGTTGTGCGCTTATACAACGAAAATATGGGTGGAGTGGACCTCCTAGATCAAATGCTGCAGTACTACAGAATCAACATTCGTACTTCAAAATAGACTGTGCGTGTAATAATGCATTTTGTTGATTTGGCGCTCACTGCTTCCTGGATGGAGTGTAAAAAAGGTTGCGAAGTAAATGGAGTTCCACAAAAGGATATATTAGATTCTCTAAACTTTCGCGCTGATGTGGCCAATATTCTAATTAAATTGCAAACAACGGGTAATGATATTGGTATACGTCGTAAAGGCAGACCATCTCGAACTTTTACATCTCCACCAGAAAATGCACCAGAAAGCAGCATGTCAACGACTCATTATGAGCCATTGCAAACTGCACTCACACGCAAAAAACTAAACCAAAGTGCCCCTCCTAAAGGTACCAATACACTATATGTTTTTGCTTGTGTTTTTTCAAGTTTACAATTCACATGTTTTTTGTTGTGTTTGTCAAACTTGATTAATTTACATAAGGTTTTTAATTTTTGGTCACCAACTGTATGTACAATTACACGTGACATCGGCCATGATTGTTTTTATTTTAATGTTAAAGCCACTGGAAATTTCTTTGGTAGCGTTGCTGAAGCGCCGGCGCCACTGAAGTGCGGGCGTCACAAATGTTTATTTAAGTTTTATTCTTTTTAATCTGCAAAATATGGAGCTTGTATCAACACTTGTTGTGTTAAAATGTTGGTTTTTCGCGTTCCCGTACTTTTGTGCATTTTTGTGTATTATTGAGCGAAATTATAGTTTCCTCTCATTTTACCGAACTTTACCCAAAAAGTAAAGAAACAAAACTAAAGTTGAACATATGTGTATGTACATATGCACATACTTATGTACATATGTTTAATTTTCATTAAGAATTTTTATGTAAACAGCTTAAAAATATAAATTAATAAATATTATTTTATATTTTTGTAGAGTGGCAATATAGCGGAACAACTTCAATTTGTAAATAATAGTGTGCGCTTGAAATTAGATGAATTGAAACGTCGCGAATTACAGCGCTTGAAAGACTTGAAGGAATGGGAAAATGAAATTGATGGAGGCAACGAGAAATTCAAACAACATTTGGATCATCATAATGTGCATACTTTTGAGATCGATGACCTTAAAAAATTAATTAAGAAAACTTCTCATGATTTAGAGATAGCCGAACAAAAGAGAAAACAAGCCTTCAAAGAGTATGAAATGGAAAAGAAATTCGAAGACGAAATGAAAAAGAAAGAAATGCTTAAGGACCAACGCGAAAAATTCGAACAAGAACAAAAAGCAATGAAAGAAAAGCATAAAAAGCATCCAAAAATGCATCATCCAGGCAACAAAGCTCAGCTAGAAGAAGTTTGGGAAAAGCAGGATCATATGGATAGAAGCGATTTCGATCCCCGAAAGTTGTTTATGCTTCACGGTAAGAAAACACAAAGTGAAATTTTTTTTAACTACATGAAATCATGGCTGTATTAATAATTTTAGATGTCGATAGCAATGGCTATTTGGATGAAGATGAAGTTAAAGCATTGTTCGTTAAAGAACTAGACAAAGGTTACCAGGCTGACTTACCAGAAGATGATATGCTTGAACGTGCTGAGGAAATGGAGCGTATGCGTGAAGAATTCTTTCAAGAATACGATGCCAACAAAGATCGATTTATTAGCATGGAAGAATTTATTGAAAGATCAAAGCGAGAAGAATTCAATACAGATCCAGAATGGGATACTATAGATAAAAAACCGCAATTTACGCACGAAGAATATCTAGAATTTGAACGGAGAAGATTGGAAGACTTGCAACGACGAGTTGCACGAGGAGAGGTAAATAGCAATATTTACATTTTCAATGCATGTACATATGTACATAGATAATTTTTTGTAATTTCTGAATATATTTTTCAGCTTCCACCTTATCAAAATATGCCTCAAGGTTATGTACAACATGGTCCAAATGTTGTATATCAAACATCCCAGCAACATCCATATGGTAATCAACCGCAGCAGCAGTTGCATTACGAAGATCCTCAACAGCTGCATATGCAACAACAGCAACAATATCAACAGCAGCAGCAACAATATCAACAACACCAGCAACAGCAATACCAATACCAACAACATCAACCGCAATACCAGCAACAGCCACATCAATATGCACAGCAACAGCCTCAATATCCAGGCAAACAAGTTGATTTCAATCCAAATCAAATTCCAGTTCAGCAACAGAAACAACCCCAACCACAGGGGGTTAATCAGTTGCCACCTCAACAGCAGCCGCAATACCAGCAACACCAATATCAATATACACAGCAACAGCCCCAATATCCAGACCAACAAGTTAATTCCAATCCAAATCAAATTCCAGTTCAGCAATATAAGCAACCCCAAGCACAGGTGGTTAATCAGTTACCACCTACGCAGCAGCAACAACCAAAGTTCAATAATTTACCACCACAACAATTTGTTGCAAATAACAATTTACCACCACAACAACCTGGTGCAAGTAACAATTTGCAACAACAACAACAACAACAACAACCTGTTGTAAGTAACAATTTACCACAACAACATCAACAACAACCCGTTGCAATTAACAATTTACCACCACAAAAACCTGTTGCAAGCAACAATTTACCACAGCAATCTGTTGGAAGTAGTTCTGGTGCTCAGCAACAATCAGTTTCAAATAATATGCAACCCCAAAATCAGCCCGTGGGAATTAATAACATTCCTCAGCAATAATAGGGAATCAATTATCGAATACCCGAACATCCCATTAATGATAATAAAAACAAAAGAGCATTCCACAATGACATTCTCAATTCTCGTGTATTAAGAACTGTGTGTTCCGCATTTTCTTAAAATGTGATTATAGCTCATAAAACCGATTTCTATGTTATATTAGAAACAGTTGAGAAGCAATTCACTTCTCTATGAAAATAAAACTTATTTCATGTAACAAATTTCATTGAAGAAGTATAGTCAGTTTTTAGTAAAAAAATGTGCACCATTAGTTCTAATATTCACCCTTATCGTGGTTGGCATATAGTCTTTTACTACGACGTTTTTATAATAGATTAAATAACACTGTGACATTTTTTCTTTAATCTAGGACGAAACTGTCGTAGTCGGAGTCGAAATACGCCAACTACGATAAGCATAATTATATACTATGATTATTTCAACGTCTATTAAACTTTAATGAAAATGCAATTGTTCATTCACAAGTTAGTTGTATCATTTTTAATACTCGGAAAAACGCAAGATTGTATGTGTTATGATATTACATAAAAATTTTTGTTACTACCCTGCAGGAGATCGAACTAGTGTCCAACTGTTATTTTACTAGTACAGAAACCACCACCACTAGTTCCCAACCGTAAACTTTCCTATAACATGTTAATGCTCAAATTAGCATTGAGTGTGTTTAGAAAATTACTAGTGCCATTGGTACTAGTTTAGGACTAATTAATTACCAGTTCTTTTGCAAAGAAAAATTCTATAAAATTGGTGGTTTTATTCCTTTGTTACAACTGCTAGTTGAAATTCGCAATTATTTATCAAAATTCAAAAATACAAAAGTTTAATTGTAATTATTTGATTATAATTATTTATTGGTAAACCTAAAACTTTAATAACTGTATAATACCAATTTTCGTACAGTGCAAGTGATATCTTGGACGGTCAAAATTTATTTTGCAATGTGGTGCCTTGGAACTACTTCATATACTAGTACTCATCAGAACTAGTAATTTTATACAACAACTTTAACCCGTTTCGCACTAGTTCTTGCTGTTATAGTAATTATACTAGTAGCTTTTAGACAATTACCTATTCTCCTGCAGGGTAATTGTAAAGTCTAACCATAATATAATTCAAATATATATACATACATGTATGTATATACTACACATTCATATATGTATGTACATTAGAGTGGCCGTTAATTGTAGGGAGAATTTTTTTTGTTGATTTCTTTTACTCTCATCCCCCAAATCGGTTCAGGGTATTGTATTTAAGCACATTTATATGTTGTATATTGTTTAGTTTTTGATTTATTAATAAATAATTTGCAAATTTAATATAATTTTTTGTTCGTATCATTAGGGCCACCTCTATCAAAGCGACTAACTTTGGTTGGTCCCATTATAATACCAACGATTAGTATGAGTTAGATTAATATTACTCCATTGCCTTGTGCTATTTAAAACACATGAAATACTTATGTTAAATTTTAGGCGTTATCTGGTCCAATTTATTTTTTAGACTTGTGGAAGAGCATAACGCATGTTCAACGTTTTATAGGAATAGTGTGGATAGCAGCAAAGCAAATATATGTACATGTCAAGTAATGGGTGTTTTATTACTGGGAGACTGTAGCGCTATAAAAGCATAATCTCTATATATCGTCAGTTGATTTGCAAAACCACGTAAGTAACAAAAGAATTCTAAAGCGCGTTTTTAATTAATTATACCGATCTGCAAAAAATATAAATCCTTAAATAAAAATATGTACATATGTGCAATATAGGAGCCTTAATGCGCTAAATTCAAATCTGTTTTCAGTTCTTATCTATTACGTACTATTTTTTTTACTATGGCCCCCCAAACAAGGCGGTCACGTTAATTTATTTCAATATAACTCGATAACGGTTTGTTCTACTTGAATACATCTGGCAACGCCGTAATGTACAGATGATTAATTTCACGTGGGATCTTTAATATTCACAAAATTCAATAAATTAAACAAATTACATTTTTTTTAATTGAGTATTCAGTTGAAATAATGATATTCTTATTCCATCTGCAACAAGAACCGTGAGTCTTATTAGTGCAAATAACAACCCTGCAGAAAATGCGAATAGTGAAATTGTAGTGATTTACTAGTGACATTGTCAGTAGTACTACTGACCAGATGTATCCCAGCCAATGTAATTATCTATTGACATTTAACATTAGCTTGTCATTGAAAATCCACCACTAGACTGTAGCAATACTGACTAAGTAGTTCTTTTGGGACCACATGGAGACATTGGAACCAAAGATTCACTAGTAAGTTTTAGGGGCTCCAGTCTACAATATCGATGTTTCCTCGTTCCATATCAATAGTAAAATTGTAGTGATTTGCTAGTGACATTGTCAATAGTACAACTGAATAGGTGTACCGCAGCCAATGTAATTGCCTATTGACATATAACATAGGGTTGTCATTGAAAATCTACCAGTAGACTTCAGCACTATTCATTTACGACCATATGGAGACATTTGAACTAAAGAATCACTAGTACATTTTAGTGACCCTCGTCTACAATTTAATAAGGGTTGGGCCAACAAACTTAAATACATACATACATACATATGTATCTACGTAAGTTTTTAACATTATTGCATAGCATAATAAAAAAGAAAACCAAACTATTGACGCGTTCATTGGCAATATCAACAGAAATACATTAGAACTGTTGTCTCTAACGTATCTCTACTCGCGCATAAAACGAAAATTGTCGACATTTCAACTAGTGCAATTGTCGCTAGAGAAAATAGTGTTGACATAGAGACATATGGCACTAGGCTGGCTAGAGGGAATAGACAGGGTCTATTCGTAAATCAGTAATGCATTTACGAACACACTCACAATTATAAAAAGTTTTTCATTTGTGTCGCATTATTTGGATTTTATCATATGTATGTAGATCAGAGCTGGCCACCGAGAGAAATGTATTCGCGTAAGTGTATTCATTTGTATAAGAAGCCGATTGATGTTCGGCACTCTGGTGCTACTTTGGGCAGCTCAGATGTAGATACATACATACATACCGCACACTAAATCATAAAGAGTCATAACTCAAAATTATAAAAGTGCTTTTGCTGGTGGTTTCGTATGAAAAACCCAGGTTTCCTTAGAAAATTAAAAAAAATAAAATGACGGATTTTTGGAGTGAAATAACTCATGAAATAACTAGTAACACGTTATTAAAAAATTAATTGTAGTAAAATCTGGGCTTAAAGTTTTGTACATATTTAGTTTACTTTTTTCATATGTGTACATACATACATACATACATATATGTATACATTAGAGCAGAGCCCACCAAACGTGACTGAGCGCTTTTGTGCGCATGTGTATGTTCCTTCTGCTTTTTATGTGTGTTTGTTGTTCTTTTTGCAGTTCGAGTCATCATCATCCACTGTTGCCAATTCAGCTATTTTCTCGTCAAATCTAGCGATTTTTAAGTACATTTTGCGGGAAAAATATGATTTACATAGCTATTAGCGGGAAATCTAGCGATTTTTGTGCATCATAATTCGCTTTAAAATGTGAACTTGATTAGAAAAGTGAACGTATACAAAGCAAGCTATGTGAAAAAGCTGACTGATTACAGCCACAACAATTCAAAAAAGGGATTTTGTGAGCAAAAATGTAGTACTCCAAACAGTGAACTCGTCATACAAAAATCAACAGGCTTGTGAGCGCTACTTTTACTCTATAATAGCAGAAGCCTGCTTTATTTGAAGCAATTTTTTACTATGGTAGTACCGAATTCAGTACTTAGCAAATTTGGTACCAATTATACCTACGAAAATATTAATGTTGAAGATTCGCTTAAAATTTTTAGTTAAAAATAATATTGCGTATAATTTTGTATGTATGTATATCAGAGCTTAGCCACCGAGAGAAATGTATTCGCGTATGTGTATTCATTTGTATAAGAAGTCGATTGTTGTTCGGCACCCTGGTGCTAATTTGGGCAGGCTGGATGTATGTATGTATATGTTTTTAATAAAAGAATCCTTTTATATTGCTCTTTTTTTATATTTTATAAAATTTCTAGGGACATTTTGGAAATATGAAAGAAGTTAACAAGTTACAGTAGAATTTCTGAAACATCCTAACAATAAATTTGTTTTTTAGCTATTTATCGCTGAGTTTTAAAATATTTTTGAAGTTTAGCTATTTTCTAGCTATTTTCATGTCTACTTTAGCGATATTTGTTGGAAAAAAGTTGGCAACAGTGTCATCATCACACACACTTTGTCCGAAGTAGCTGACGAAACAGCCAAACACACAACATCACACATACTTTGTACGAAGTATACGTGTGTCACCAAAACGTCGACTGCGCAAGCCCATGGGCTTGCAAATGAAATTTTGAGTGGCTATGCATTAGAGCGACTCAAAAAAATAGTGATTTTGTTACTCCTCTGAAAATAAAGCTTGATATGTTTTGTGATGATTCCCAAAATATTTTTTTAGAATATTTTTGTACTTTGCTGCAAGACGAGATAAATAAAATTTGGAGTTTTTAAGCAGCATCCAATGGTATATAAAACTTGACCACTTGCGACCTACTAATTGAGATATTTAACTAAATACATATTTTGGTTTCGGGGTTTCATACAAATTCTACGTATTTGGAAATAATCCCCCCTGTTCTGAAAATCACGGTGATTTCAAATCACGTGATTTCAAAAGTAAACTATTAATAGCTGCCTTGGTAATGAGATTTTATTGCGTTTTAAGTTTTTTTCATTTATAATAGCATATTTTCTTCCAACTTCCAAAGCTATAAAACGTAAAATTTACAAAAGCAATGATTTAGCGTTTATTAATTTTTAGAAATCACCGTGATTTGGCATGTCGTGATTTGCAGAACAGTCCCGAAAGTTTTGAAATTTAATCTGTTTTAAAATGATCTTAATTAATTTTTTTTTGTAATTATTCACATAAAACGCGAAAATCGCGATATATTTTATCTCTTTTTTTATTTATTTTATTTTATTTTATTTATTGTAGTTCAGTCAATGGACAAATAATCCTTACAGACTAAGATAACATTCAAAAATAAGGAACTAATACTAAGGTTGTTTATAAAATTTGTATTAAAAAAGAAAAAAAGAAATATATCACGGATATACATATATATACATATATACAATATTACTTTGAAAAGTTTACAATTAAATTAAACAATTAAATAGTTTTGAGATCACAGTTATTTCAATAAACTAAAAAGAAGCAATTTAAACTCTGATTTTCAGTGCTAAATTCAATAAAAGATTTTGAATCTTTTTGAATATTATAATTTATTTCGTTCAAGAAAGAGAATGTACGTGATAAGGTACCATTACGAGAATAATATGTACGATGAAATGGAACATCGAAAAGTTTAGCGAAACTTTTCGATGTTCCTGGGAGGTATATACGGGCCTGTTCTGCAAATCACGACATGTCAAATCACGGTGATTTCAAGAAATTGATAAAAGCTAAATCACTGCTTTTGTAAATTTCACGATTTTTAGCGATAGAAGTTGGAATAAAATATTCTATTATACATGACAAAAAATTAAAATATAATAAAAATCCACTAACAAGTCAGCTATTAATAGTTTACTTTTGAAATCACGTGATTTGAAATCACCGTGATTTTCAGAACAGGCCCCATAAAACCGTATGGCATAAAGCAAATCAGGGCAATCAATAGAACCATTGATAATATCATATAACAGCAAGGCAGATTGAACTTTTCTACGAGACGCTAAAGTACGTAGACCAATAAACAAGCATTTAGATTCATATGGAACGGATGATAAATAAAGTAACGAGCGCGTAGCATATTTGAAGAAAATGCGTTGAACTCTCTCTACACGAGCAATACGATTAGAGACATGGGGATTCCAAATAACAGCAGCATATTCTAGTTTAGACCTAACAAAAGACGTATAGATATATTTCAGAGTGTATGGATCAGCAAACTCAGAACAAGTTCTCTTCAGAAAACCCAGTATTTTATATGCTTTAGGAAGTAAATACTCAACATGAGCATCAAACGACAAGGAGTTATCAAAAATAACGCCTAAGTCAAGTTTAAGATTAGAGGTATTCAACACTACACCATCAATATAAAAGGCTACAACACTGGGGGCAACAGACCTATAGAAGGAAACATGCACACATTTATTAATGTTCAGACTTAAACTATTTAGGCGACACCACTCACTAAGATTATAGAGCTCAGTTTGAATAATTTGGTCATCATGAATCGAATCTAATTTTAAGAAAAATTTTAAATCATCAGCATATAATAAATAATTTGATTTCAAGAAACAACTACCGATATCGTTAATAAAGAGGTTGAACAATAAAGGACCGAGTATACTACCCTGAGGTACACCCGACATTTGCAGATAAGGCACAGAACTATAACCTTCTTTTTAATATAGGCAATATGGGTATCAATTTATTTTTATTTTTCAAATATTCATTTTTTAGTTGAATATATCTATCAAATGAGAAAAATAGATACTAACAGAACAAATTAAATTAGTTAACTAAGCTATAAAAATAAATTAACATATTTTTTAAACAAATTCAATTTGAAAAATAAAACATAATTTCCAAATACCTAGAATTTGTATGAAAACCCGAAACGAAAATATGTATTTAGTGGTCAAGTTTTATATACCATTGGATGCTGCTTCAAAAACTCTTTTCGATGATACCAAATTTTATTTATGTCGTCTTGGAGCAAAGTACAAAAAAAAAATCGAAAAACTGAAAAAGACATTTTTTTAAAAATGGTCCAGCTCACGGATGGTCAACGCTAGAACAAAAATTTTTTGGGAGTCATCATAAACACATATCAAGCTTTATTTTCAGAGGGGTAACAAAATCACTTTTTTCGCTTCCATACAAGTTGAGTCGCTGTAATGTACGTATGTACATATCCCCATATTCATAAAATTTTAAATTAATTTGAAATGTATTTTTTTTTTCAAATATTTCATACAAAATTTTCCTAAAATGGATTTCAAATTTATTTATAACTAGCTGACCGCCCCGGCTTTGCTCGGAAGTTTTTTACTAATGATTGTCCCCTTTGTTAGTTTGTGCGTAGAAAAAATGAGAAGTGAATAGTAGGCATTTTTTTAATTTTTTTCTTTACAAACCATGTCCTGAAAATTTCTAATCGAATAAAAAAAAAATCAGCCAAATCGCTCCAGCCGTTCTCATGTTATGCGATTTCATACATGGACCGTTTCATTTTTATATATAGATAGATAAAGAAAACAAAAAGAAAATATCAAAATTCCTCAACGAAGAAACACATAGAATTTCGGAAGTTTTGTTTTAGTGCGAAAACTACATACATTCATTCAACTACAGTGCTTGGCTGTAGTGCAGCATAATTCCTTAATAATTATTACATCTAAATAAAGCGCCACCTATGTGTGGGCTATATTCCTGACATACATGACAGATCTAAAAATATACTAAAATATTTTCGAACATATTTCTTATTAGGTTGAAGAGTCTGCTTGTTGGGAAGAAAACTAGACTAATAATGGGAAGTTCGCATCAAATACAGGTATAAAAGGTGTCTGTGCTAAGATACTATGATTATACTATTTACCTATATTTTCATATTGTAGTTATTAAAAATGCATTAGGTGGGTTCATTTTGCAGAAACTTGCAACGAGAGAGTAAGGCCGGGTTTACATCTGTGTGTCATGTGCCCAACAAAAAGTGTAACCACTGATTACTAATGAAAACCTATTTGATTCAGACATTGTATTTATTTATTTAAACAGTTTCCATTCATATTGGATTCTATAAAATTGTCTATTAGTTATGTATGAAACTGTTTAACTTAATTCTGAATCAAACAGTTTTTATTAGTAATTAGTGGTTACGATTTTTTGGACACATGCAACACATGAAATGCCAGATGTAAACTCAGTCTAAGGCAGAAATTTACAAAATTACTCTTCCAAATATGGAAAAGTAAATGAACGCTTTACGTGTAAGCACTTGAAAGAAATTTTTTTATATCAGAACCGTGGATGGAAATCATGATACAATTTTACTTTTTCTTACAAATTTTTGGATATTATTGTTTGATAATATTTTAAATTACCAAATTTTTCAAAATCGACATTTAATATGAAATACTTTGCACAGTTTCATGCATTATTTACTATTTTTTTTATGAATTTTTCATAATTTTTATTTGTTTATTTATAACAAAAACCAACCAAGCCCATATGGACTACAAGTAATTTTAATTTTATTCTATTAACAAATACAAAAATCCCACATTCCATCTCTGAGCAGATATGATAAAAAAAAAACAAAATTAATTAAATAATACATAATTTGAAAAGAAACCACAGTACAGCTGTCTGGATAATTCTTGGTAGCAAAAATTTTATTAATTATAATTTGTAAGAATTTTTTTGTCTCTAAATTTTTCTCTCTCTCCTTGCAAAATTTTTGAGTTAATGAACACTTTCCAGTAACAATTGTTATACAAATTCATAAACATTTTTAGTAAATGAGCAAACCTATTGTCTGAATGACAGTAAAGCTTAAATTAGACGTGACATAACCATAACCATTCAAAACAGCTGTTCGAACCAGACTTAAGGTCACCACTGTATTTGATTATACGTCATAGCCATTGCCATAGAAAGCAATTAAATTTTATTTATGACACTACTATGGCCATGGGAAAAGTTAAGAAAAAAAATTGATTTTCCAGAGGTAGGATTAGTTCCACTGAAGGGAGCTTTTTTGCTCTTTGTTCGATTTTTCTCACTCAATAACTTTTCAAAAACTTTTTGGCTCAAATACTCCTCTGAGCGACGCTGCATTTAAAAGGGGGTGTGCGCTTAGCGGAAGTGTCCGTAAAGGAAGATTACACTGTATTTAATTTTTTTCAATGTATTTTAAAATTTTTTGTTGCTATTGCTGGTATTATAATTATGAATTATTTTCTTTTATATTCTGTATAAACATATTTATTACCACCTTAAATATTGTCATAGTTTTTCAAATGTCTTATAAGTTTCCTCAAACACCAAAATTTATGGGTGCATGGCCAGTTTAGTACCTTTACTAAAAAGTTTTCCAAATCTTGTGCTTAAAGAAAGATATTAAGACATTGAAAATGGAATACATAATAGAACTTAATTATTTTTAACTTACAAGATAATGACTTATATGTAAATATGTATATTTTGGAAAAAAAAAGTTAAAGTTATGTATGTGAGTTTGTTATTTATTTTTTTCCCCTTCCAAACTCATCAGTTAGTGTTGAAATAATATTTAGTAATATTAGTTAACTATTATTTTTCGAACTGTATTTGTTTCTTAAATTCTTATGAATTGAATTAGGCTACTGTTCGTAACGCTTTTTAAGCCAAATTACATGTGATAATTATTAGTGAACAAATAACATCAAGTTAGTTGTAAATATTCTGACAACAACACATAGTTGAACGGAACAGCCAGCCGTTTTCGAAGGCCACTAAACCTTCCTCATCAGCGTTCTTCAGTGTTTTGGTCCACCGTATAGGGCAGACATCTACATCAACTGACACCACACACGGTGGACCAAAACACAGAAGAACGCTGATGAGGAAGGTTTAATGGCCTTCGAAAACGGCTGGCTGTTCCGTTCAACTATGTGTTGTTGTCAGAATATTTACAACTAACTTGATGTTATTTGTTCATTAATAATTATCACATGTAATTTGGCTTAAAAAGCGTTACGAACAGTAGCCTAATTCAATTCATAAAAAAAAAAAAAAAAAAAATATTTAGTAATGTTAATCTTACTAAAACCAAGATCTTAAATTTTCAAAAGATTATTTGAAGTGTAACTCTTCCCAATGTTACAATGTTGTTTTTTGTTACATAAAATAGTATTTTATTTCTAATATGATATACATACATACATATGTACTCGTATCAGTTGTTTAATATAACGGATAATTCTTGTATGACGATTTTTGATGTGTAAACATCTATACGCTAGGGGGTAAAAATCTTGTTCACAATACAATCACAAATTTTGAGTAAGATGTTATCAAATCGGTGTGAGCGAATTTTAAAGGATACCATCAGGAGCAATTATTATTTAATTTTAATAGAAATTGCTTGTGAAGTGTAAGTGTTGCCAGTGGGCATAATTTGGTTAAAAAGTTGAAAAATATAAAATAAATAAAATAAATATGAACTTTTAAATAAAAGAACGTTTTAAATGTCAAGTATTTGTTTAAAAGATATATAGCAGTCTTTATAAAGAATTTATAATATTATATTATAACATATCTTCATTACGTACTGTTGCCTTACACTGAAGCCGGTGCACGACAATTGGGTAACAATCTCCATCTCATGGCAATTATTATGGATGGAGATTTTAATACAAATTTTGCAAACCCACAGTCGCAAGCTTTATCAAAATTTTTATTTGACGTTTTCCACTTGCATATGAGCAATTATCCACAAGCCCCCACAACTAATAATTCCACTACTATACATGCAGTTTTCCATACAGTAGAGTCAAAAATTTATATATCTTATTTTAGTTACCATAAGCCAAATTTAAAAAAAAATTTCATTACTAGCTGTTTACACATCTCCCCTGTGATCGGACTCACATTGCTTTTTTTTTTTGAAAATTGTGACAAGTTTTTCACGATTTTTAGAAAAAAATTGTCTAACACTGGCTGAAAGGCCCAAAATAGCTTAGAAAGTGCAACAGGGCCATCAAACATCCAAAATTACCACATATGGCCCAACTGTGCATTACTGACGAGAACATCGCAACATTTACTTTTCCTCTTAAATAAGCCCTTCCAACAACCTTGTAGGTTCTGTACTTCGATAGAAAGAATATAATTTTATTTTAGTACAGTATTAATTTTTCAAATGAATTTTTTGTTTACTAATGCAACCCAAAAACAAGCTTATAAAAAAAATTTTTATGGCTGGCACCCAAGGCTAAAAAATATTAATATGTTGCCTATCCATATTAGTATTCATAGAACTGAAACAGCAGATTCATCATTTTAACGTTTCCCTCATTTGGTTGTGTACTAAGATAAAAAACACAATTAGTATTGAGTGATCCAGGATAGGCAACAAATAATTTCAAAGTTGAATTTCCTATTATGAGAAGTGGATAGCATTTAATCAGTTGGTACTTTTGGGATTTAACTAGAATATTGCCTACAATTCTAAAAAAAAACAACAAGAATCTTAAAGGAAAAAAAGAAGCGACAAAAAATTAAATAACAACAACAACACCGTCGAAAGAGATTTCTTTTTGCCCGCGTTTTGATGGGTATTGATGCTGAGTGCACAAAGAACTACCGTACGTTCGTACATATGTATGTATGTATGTAAATACGTATTTATTTATATGCCGTTAGTTTGTTTTTTGCAATTGAAAAGTAAAGTAAAAGCATTTCTGTATGTACATATATAAGTACATAAGTTAAGGAACAAAACATTTATTATTACAAATTTACAATTTCGAGTTAACTTCAGTTGATATGGCATTATGTTGTTGACCTAAATATAGTTCAACTAATAATTGCTTAAATCAACAGAAGCGATTGCATTATTTTAACTTCCGCATTTAAAGCACTTTTGTTAACAAAGAAACAAAACGTAAAATAAGTAATATTGCGAAACAATTAAAGAAAATAATAAATTGCAATTTCACATTATTTATTGACCCAAATAAATGAATTGTTAAACTATGCAATTTACCTTTAAGACAATAAGAATAATAATTGTAATTAAATCTAAGAAATAATTGTAAGTTCAGTTTATAACAAGAACTCATATAAAAAAGACACATAGTGTCTAAATAAAAAATTAATTAATATTTAAACCAAAAAAATTGTTTTTTTTATTAGTTTAAACAAACATAAAATTAACTGGCGCCCGAGCAAAGTGTTAAAAAAGGACTCGTTCAAAGTACAGTGAAAAGTACAAAAAAAAACGTGCCCTAAGTAAAACCGAGCAAAGTGTTAAAAAAGGACTCGTTCAAATTACAGTGAAAAGTAAAAAAAAAAACGTGCCCTAAGTAAAACCAAACGCAGTGTTAAAAAAAAGAAGGGACTCGCTCAAATTACCGTAAAAAGTAAAAGAAAACGGGACCTAAGTAAAAGCAAAAGCAGTATAAAAAAAAGAGAAAAGAACTCGTTAAAATTGCCGTGAAAAGTAAGAAAAAAAACGAGGCCTAACAAACCCTAAGTAAAGCTAAGTGGAAAGTGACCAAAAAGTTGTGTGAAATCCAACCACCAATCACCAAGTCTGCAGTGCCGTAGTAGCGGAAGCAAAAAGGACTTTGCTGCACCACTTCACCGATGCTGTACTTAATGTAAGAGTAAATTTAAGATATTTTATTTTATATTCTAAAATTTTCTGATTAGACTAATACTCAGTAAAAAAGAAAAAAAAGGAGAAGGAAGAAAAAATTTTTGTGCTTGATTAAATTAAACCTTAGATATTTATCCTCTCTCGTGCTTAAATAATTAAAAAATAAAAGTGTACTCAATTTAATTTCGAATTTTGTGATTATTAAAAGAAAAAATAAGAAAACATGTCAAATCCAAACAACCTCGTAAGACCCTCAATCCTAAATATTTCTAATCCCCCTCCTAATCCTTCTAATCCTCCTGCCAATCAAGGATCAGTAGAATTAGAAAATCTCGTGACAAGAATCGTAACAGACATTTTGACACGCAGTAGTCAACGAACCGGTAACGATGTTATCGATATGTCAGAACAAACAATTAGATCAGAAAACGCAGGAAACTTGTCAGAATTAGATAAAATCCCAGACGTAGTACGTTGCATACGGGAATTCTCGGGAATTCCTGGTGAATTTAATTCGTGGAAGAAAGGCGTAGATAGGATTATAAAAATTTATGAGCCGATTAAGGGATCACCAAAATATTACGGCATCCTAAGTGCCATTAGAAATAAAATTACAGGTCAAGCGGATATAGCGCTAGAATCATATAATACCCCCTTGAACTGGGCTGCAATATCCAGATGTCTTTCTATCCACTATGCTGATAAGCGAGATCTGACAACTCTCGAATATCAGATGACGACCATGGTTCAAGGCAATAACACGATACAAGAGTTTTACCATAATGTTTACTCCCATTTATCCCTGATATTAGACAAAATATCATGCATGGATGTAGGAGCAGCACCTATGGAATTACTCACCAGAACATATAGAGATAAGGCTTTAGATACTTTCATCAGAGGTCTCAAAGGCGATCTTCCAAGATTACTCGCAATGAGGGAACCTACCGAGCTGCCACAAGCCCTTCATTTATGCTTGAAGTTGGAGAATCAACATTTCCGCTCGTACCATGCAAATTACAGTCAACAAACCAGAAATCACAGCTATAACGTACCTATGCAACATAAAGGACAAACTTATAATGGCAGAAATAATCATAAACAACCTTTTTACCCTCAACTCTCTTTTACCCCACAAGTAAGACCAAATGGGCCTTATGTCAATACACCAAATTTTCATTATCAGACACAAGGACCAAATAATTTCAGAACATTCCCACGACCTTTACCACCCAAACCACAACCAAGACCAGAGCCTATGGACATAGATCAAAGCGTTCGTACTAGAAACATCAATTACATGAATCGACCAGCTCAAAATAATTTCTTCGGGAAAAGACCGCCACAACAGGAAAATTCACACCCTATTAAACATCAGCGAAATTTTAACATTGAAGAATTCGACCAAACCGATTACAACCAGAACTTTTATGAATCCGATTACCAAGATATAGATCCAATAGAACACTATGAAGAGCAACAACTACAAATAGATTACGAGCATGTCGAACATAGCGACGTCCATTTTTTAATTTAAACCACTCTTCGTTACCATATATCGAATGCAAAACGAGGAGTGGAAATCTTTTAAAATTTTTAATCGACACTGGCTCAGGAAAAAACTACGTTCGCCCAGAAATTGTAAAAAAATCTATACCTAATACAAAAAATTTTTTAGCAAAATCAGTAGGTGGAGATATCCACATAACAAATCATACCTTTATTAATCTTTTTAATATAGACATTCCAATAAAATTATTTCTACTACCCGCGTTAAAAACTTTTGATGCTATTATAGGTCACAGCACTCTAAAAGACCTTTCAGCTGTTATTAACACCGCTGGAAACTATATGACTATTCAAAACAAGTTTAAGATTCCACTTAAACAGCTATCACTGCCTGATGTTAACATGCTAAATATAAAAAATGATCACATGAGCAAAAATCAAGCAAACGGAACAAGTTCTTTGGTAAAAAAGTTTCCGAAGCTATTTGCAGACCCGGATGAAAAATTAACATACACGACCAAAGTTATTGGCGAAATTAGAACATCGACGGATAATCCTGTTTACTCGAAATTTTACCCAAACCCTCTGTCGTTAAAAGACGAAGTGGAGTCACAGGTAAAAAAAATGTTAGATGACGGCATTGTACGACCCTCTAGGTCGCCATACAATTCTCCGATATGGATTGTGTCAAAAAAACCTGACTCACAAGGGAATAAACAATACAGGCTCGTGATAGATTACCGCAAACTGAACTCAGTTACAATATCCGATACCTATCCAATTCCAGATATAAATGAAGTATTGTCTCATTTAGGGCAAAATAATTTTTTTTCGGTCTTAGATCTCAAAAGCGGATTTCATCAAATACCATTGAAAACATCAGACATTGAAAAAACCGCATTCTCAATTAACAATGGAAAATTCGAATTTACAAGGCTGCCTTTCGGTCTGAAGAACGCACCATCTATCTTTCAGCGTGCTTTGGACGATATTTTACATGAGCACATTGGAAAAATTTGCTTCGTTTACATCGACGATATAATTATCTTCAGCAAAACGGAATGCGAACACTTGAAGCATTTGGAACAAGTTTTTAGGACACTAGAGAACGCGAACATGAAATTACAGCTTGACAAATGCGATTTTTTCAAAGACGAAGTAGAATTTTTAGGATTTATAGTCTCATCACAAGGTATCAAGACAAACCCGAAAAAAATTGAGGCCATCTCTAAATTTCCAATACCCAAAACTTTGAAAGAGCTACGCTCATTTTTAGGTCTATCCGGTTACTATAGGCGATTTGTTAGAGATTATGCCAAACTAGCAAAACCTCTAACATCTCTTTTAAGAGGGGAAGGAGGTCGCATTTCAAAAAGACAATCGGCAAAACAATATATCACTCTTGATAAAGCTGCGTTAGAATCATTCGAAAAACTAAAAAAGTCATTAGTATCGCAGGATACAATTCTTGCATACCCAGATTTTGAAAAGCCTTTTGAATTGACGACTGATGCGTCAAATTTCGCCTTGGGAGCAGTGTTGTCACAATCTAATCGACCTATTTCGTTCATTTCGAGAACATTGAGTAAGACGGAAGAACACTACGCGACCAACGAAAAGGAGATGCTGGCAATAATATGGTCTTTAAATTCTTTTAGAAATTACCTATACGGAAAATCAAAAGTAATCATCCGAACTGATCACCAACCTCTTACATATGCTCTTAATAATAAAAACAATAATGGGAAAATGAAACGGTGGAAGGCTGCATTGGAAGAGTACGATTATGTAATGGAATACAAGCCAGGAAAAGCGAATATCGTTGCCGACGCGCTTTCCAGAAACCCCTATGTGACTGAAATAAATTCTCTATCAGTAAGCCAGCATAGCGATGAAAGCTCTGGGGAAAACTTAATTCCGAGTATGGAATATCCCATAAATGTTTTTAAAAATCAATTATTCCTAATGACCAATCAAACTCCATCTTACCAATTTAAAATAATATTTCCTACATATCACCGTCACATAATAAACGAACCAGATTATAATGAAGAAAATTTAATCTCCATTCTAAAAAGATATCTCAATCCATCCGTCATTAATGGTATGAAAACTTCTGAACCAATAATGGGTAAGATACAAAATATATATCCTCTGCATTTCGCTAATTACAAGGTAAGGTTTACACAAAATCAGGTCAACGATGTTACCAGCGAACAGGAGCAAGAACGAATCATCATTGAAACCCATAAGCGTGCGCATAGAAACCACAAGGAAAACAAGGCTCAGATACTCGAAGAAAATTACTTCCCAAAAATGACTAAGAAGATAAAAGATCTGGTTTCCCACTGCTCAGTTTGCAAAGAAAATAAATATGACCGCCATCCTATTAAACCCGAATTACAGAAAACTCCAATCCCGCAATATCCCGACCACATTGTTCATCTCGATATCTACCACACGGAAGGAAAATATATACTTACTGCTGTCGACAAATTTTCAAAGTATGCGCAGGTAAACACTATTGGATCGAGAGCTGCCGAAGACATAAAAGAGCCCCTAAGAAAGCTACTGATTATGTTTGGAATACCGAAAGAAGTGGTTATGGACAACGAAAAAGCCTTCAATTCTGCCTCAATTCTGTTTATGCTGGAGGACCAACTAGGTATTCGTGTTTATAAGACTCCACCCTATAAAAGTTCAGTAAATGGCCAAGTGGAGAGATTTCACTCTACTTTAGCGGAAATAATGAGATGTACGAAAGCCGATGGAATAAAAAGATCGTTTTCTGAACTACTAGATAAGTCCGTAAATGAGTACAATCATTCCATACACTCGACGACAAATAAAAAACCCGTTGAAGTTTTCTTTGGCAGAATAGTTAGCTCAGACCCGGAAAAACTTGAAAACGCTAGACAGGAAACTATTGAGAAGATTAGGAAAAAACAGGAATTTGATATAGATACTCATAATAAGAAGAGGACACCAATAAAACGCTATAAAATTGGTGACATTATATACGTTAGAATAGATAAAAGGTTAGGAAGCAAAATCACGCCTAAATACAAGAAAGAAATAGTAAAAGAAGACAAATCGACTACAGTACTGACAGAATCAGGCAGAGTCGTTCACAAAAGCAACATAAAGAGTTAAATCCTTTTATAAAACATTTTCTTTACAGACTTCTCACTGCTGCGTCAGTGCAGGCTGACGTACAATTCTACAACTATACCTCATCGAGAATCGCAACGATAGACAATGGAATTGCTAAAATTCAAAACGGAATTTTCCGATTCATACACAAATTTGACACCAACAAATACGAACAATGCTTACAAGACATCCAAACTTTTATAAACTCCTTTGAATCATCCCGAAATCCTCTACTTCCCATCCTTAAAGAAGAATTAACCAAAACATTTCAGTTATTAGAAAGTATAAGCGTAACAAAAATTGTAAAGAATAAGAGATCAATAAATATTCTGGGTACAGCATGGAAATATTTAGCTGGTTCCCCAGATCATGATGACCTAGAGAAAATAATAAATAATTTAGATAAATTAAATACAAACAATAATGAGCAATTTATTATAAACGATTTATTTGAAACAAGATTAAATAATATAACTAGGATGACAAATTATCTTACTAATAATATAAAAAAGAGTAGTATCCTAGGTGATGAACTTATTATAATTAATCAAAATAAATTACGACTTTTGAAAGAAGAAATATTAAATATAAAATATGCTATTCAATGGTCCAAGCTAGGTATGATAAATTCATTCCTTTTAAACGAATTAGAAATTAAATTAGCTATCGAAAAATTTGAAAATGAAAATATACCATTTACAAGCCCCGAAGAGGCACTAGAATTCACAAACATTAAAGTAATACATAATTCAACGATGATGCTCTATGTAATAGAAATTCCGTTGACTTCAAATATTGTCTATAAGAAACTTTTAATAAAACCAATAAAAAATAATAACTTAATTGTAAAATTAAAATTTAATGAAATAGTAAAATTTGAAACACAAATTTATGGAATAACAAATAAGTGTAAAAGATTTTCGAACTTGGAAATTTGTAATAAAAATAACTTAATAGATCTGTCTACAGACTCTTGTTTACCAAAAATCCTAAACTCTCTTCCATCTTCATGTTATACAATAAATGGTCACCACATCCCTGAAGTTGAAGAAATCGCTACAGGAATATTATTGCTTAATGAATTCTCTGGAATTATCAACGTGAACGAAGAGCCTAAAAACATAACTGGAAGTTTTATCGTATCCTACACTAACACTACAATCCGTATTGCAGATAACATTTACAGGAATATCGATGCGAACCCACTAAAAGTCATACCATCTGTAAATCAACTCACACCAACAGAAATCGAGCAGCTACAATTCTTATCACTAGAAAGCCTCCATGAACTGCATATAAATAACACCAAACGAATTTCTGAGTTTAGTAAATCAACAGAAATAAGAGAAATATCCCTGGCATTAGTAATTTTGGTAACAACAATTCCTCTCGTGACATTGATAATATTCCGAAAAAGTAAGCAAAAAACTATATATGTGAACGAGATACCAAAGCCCCCTAGAGTTGATAATTGTATTCCCATCAAGCTTGGAGAAACACCAGCAGTACCATCCTACAACAATTTTAGGCTAAATGATCTACCATTTCTGTATTCGATTGCGGACAATCGAATTTAAGAGGGGAAGAGTTAAGGAACAAAACATTTATTATTACAAATTTACAATTTCGAGTTAACTTCAGTTGATATGGCATTATGTTGTTGACCTAAATATAGTTCAACTAATAATTGCTTAAATCAACAGAAGCGATTGCATTATTTTAACTTCCGCATTTAAAGCACTTTTGTTAACAAAGAAACAAAACGTAAAATAAGTAATATTGTGAAACAATTAAAGAAAATAATAAATTGCAATTTCACATTATTTATTGACCCAAATAAATGAATTGTTAAACTATGCAATTTACCTTTAAGACAATAAGAATAATAATTGTAATTAAATCTAAGAAATAATTGTAAGTTCAGTTTATAACAAGAACTCATATAAAAAAGACACATAGTGTCTAAATAAAAAATTAATTAATATTTAAACCAAAAAAATTGTTTTTTTTATTAGTTTAAACAAACATAAAATTAACTCATATGTATTTAGGTATGTATGTGATATTGTTTTATGTACTTACTTGAATTATTCTTATTTCAGATTTACTTACATATGTATGTATGTATGTACCAAATGAGGGAACTGAAATCCTATTTCATTAAATAATTAGCTTAACTTATTTATTTACACTTAGGATCTTCTTTTATA
This sequence comes from Tachina lurida, assembly GCA_944452675.1. Lineage (NCBI taxonomy): Eukaryota > Metazoa > Arthropoda > Insecta > Diptera > Tachinidae > Tachina > Tachina lurida. Next base: position 34,880,917 of record OX101754.1, on the reverse strand, counting down.
AAAATTAAATTACCACACTTTGATTTATTATTTGTGGGCATTTATTTGCCTCTTCACTTTTTTATTAAATAAACTTAATTTTTAATAAGTAAATTTCACTTATTAATTTGGCTTATAAGCCATACATATATATGCATATATGGATATGTACATACATATGTACATATATACACACATGCACTCTTTTTTATTAAAATATTTTGCATTATTGCGAAACTTCGAACCGAACGCGACCAAGATTTTCCAATTACTAAAGGTAGAGGTCCATAGCTCGCTTTTTACGCGTTATGCCTTATACGCGTTTCATCCTCTTGTTTCTTTCTATACTTTGTTCGCGCTGAGTTACATGCACTGCTTTTCATGCGCCATTTTATTTTTGTTTTGATCAGCTGTGTGCGTTTGTTTATAAATACTTTAAAGAAAAAATGGAGAGTGAAATCGAGTTTTTAAAAGAATTTGTGGAGTTAGTCGAGTTTGTATATTCAATTTTATGTGCAAAAAATGCCTATGAACAATTTCATAGGCATTTTGTATTTAGAACGGAAATTAAGTGGGTTTTTTGAAACCACATTTAAAAAAATTAAAACTTCTGACCCTGAGCAATTTCTGACCGGGACAAGAATGTCTGCTGACGTCTTTGACTATTTATTCAGAATTTTAAAAGATAGTCTTGAGAATAACTCGGCCAGAGCTATTCCAGCAGATTGTCGGCTGTTCTTGACTTTAATGTAAGTAAATTGAAAATTACATATAAATGTATGCACATTATTGGCTTAAGCAATAACTTTTCTAAGCAGCTATTTAGCTTTAACGTAAGAAACAAAGTATTATTTAACATCTTTACCTTTCAAGAACAGCTGACTTTCTTTCATGGTGCTTGTAACGCGTACAAAAGTAGAAAGTAGACCTACTTTTTGCTTTGAACGCGCCTACGCGTTCTGCGTTTTTTGCAATGTAACTTGTCACATACTATTGATTCTACTTTTTGGACAGATGCATAGAAAGCGTAACGCGCAAAAAGCGAGCTATGGACCTCTACCTTAAGTTGATTTCTTCTTTTTTCTCATTTCACTCATTAAAATAAATATAGCACTTAAATTTTCCCGCCAACTCTATATATATTAAGGAGGACCTACTTTGCACGGATAAGTATGCATTTATAATTTGAAGTAATACTTTTGAATGTGATCTAAATAGTAAATACTCCTATGATATAGGAAAACATGAATATATCTATAATGCTTCGAGGTCAAAGGTTCTACCTATGGAAATTTAAAATGTTTTAATAAATAAATAAATAATTGCTACAATAAAATTTAAGTACATTAGGTTTATTAAATATTAATAGCTATATCTTCTATATATGTTCATATCTATTTAAGTGCACATGTAACATTGCTTAAAGAACATTTTAAGTCCAAATATGAAATTTTTTAATTCACACGCCACTTTTTTTATAAGCATTGTTGCCGTTTTCGAATTTTCACTGCTATATTTAGACTTTTTTTTTTTCGAAGGAAAAGCATACTTTGAGCCAAAACTTTTATTAAGTTAATTGTTGGAAATCTTGCAAGCGTTCTTAAATTACTTAAGGTTATTCACTAGAACTATTGAATTATTATCAACGGCTTAAGTACATAAAAAATTATTAGTAATAGAATAAATTTATTTATTAAACTAAAAGAATTGTTTAAAGGTAATGGGCCTTATTACGGTTCTCGAATTTTTATTCGACTTCGAGACTTTGTATCAGATTAAAGAAAAATTTTGTATGTTTCTTTAATCTAGTACAGCAAGTTGAAGTCGAATCTAAAAATTCGAGAACCGTAATAAGGCCCAATATGTTTTTAGTCCGTTAAAAAAATTATTTAAATTCAAATTGTTTTCTTCAAATATGTAAAAGAAACATTTTCCTCTTATTACCGATCATACAGAGTTAGAGATTCATTTGACTTACGTGGGTGTTGTTGACGATATAGCATGTAGAGTTTGCCAGGAAGATTTTTGAATACTGGCGCATTATTTATGTGTCTACCACTTAGTCGAATCATACGCAAAATCTTCTCAATAGAAAGCATATCAACTACTCGTATGCAATTAAAGATTAAATTTGAAAACCTTACGAATATATAATGTAGAAACAAAGTTCTCAACCTAACCAAGTTAGATGGATTTTCGTTTCCTGTATAGGGCGCTCCTTGCACACTTTTTATTTTATTTTTTATGCAGAACACTCAACATACTTTGAAAGCATAACATTGACTGCCCTTCTAATCTAACCTTACTTAACTTTTTAAGCTGATTCAATATTAAACTATGAAGCCAGGATTGTCAAGGCTTAGAATATATTGCATACTTAGATATCGTAGCCAGCTTGCTGCTTACAATTGAATAATAAAACTACTTACGGATATAAAATATAGCTCAGATAAACTATTCCTTAATATGCCATATATAAATGGTGGCAAGAATCTAAGTAATATTTATATTAAGTTTGAAATATTTTTGAAAAAAATCTAGTTCTAGTTTAGTAACAACGGTTTATATGTAAAAGTTATAAGATAATAATATGTATATGAGTTTTTTTTAAAGCAATATATGGGATACATGTTAGCCTAAGCTCAAACTAAGACCACAATGACCCCCTGATCATTTCAGGGTTAAACAAATTTACGCGTAATCAATAATACAAATTGTAGTTCAATAAAGTATTGTAACAGCCTAACATACATGAAAACTTATTTATGCAAAAATTAGATCCACCCTAATGAGGATCTGTTTAAGTTAGCTCCCTAAAATAGGCATCAAATAATCAAGTTTTAAAATGTTATTTTTAATAGCAGAAATCACATCTCTCAAAATTAATGATTAATGTAAAGTAGTCGCAGTTCTACATGCAAAATGGTAACAGAAGAACCACAAGCGTGTTTGTTTGCTTTAAAGCAGGCATCTCCAACACACCTTACTTTAAAATTTAAAGTATATCTAAAAATGTTTAATGCCTGTAAAAAATTTGGTTTTTCTAATTTCATATTGATAATAATAATTGCTCAATTCAAAACTTTTGTCAGAGTCGTGCGTTGTACAAACATTGTTGATAATTTGTATATGAACTTTTGTTTTTAAACAATGTTTTTATTGAATTACAAATACTAATGATATGCTTATGCATGTATGTACTTACCCTATAGGAAATGTAATATTCTATTTCTATTTGCATCAACCATAATATTTCCTATTGAGATTTAAATTCTTACTTCATAAACAGAAACTATAATGACGATTTCTTTGTTCACACTTATGCCCGTAATTTCTACAAACGAATAAACTACCTAAAGCTTTTAACTACGAGTTTGCCTTGTAATATTTAACTACCACGATAGATATCTGTACACTAATAGATATCTATGGCTAGAAATAACTGGCATTAAGTGTAAAAATTCCACACATGGATTATGACTTTATTCAAATATTTTAATTGAATGCTAAGAAGAATTCCATTCAATTGATATACAGCACACATATTTTTTTATCGAACTCTTTTAAGTAGCTTGTCGTCCACATGTATTGGTGAAAAAAAAATATACATGGTTTGAAAGGTATTTTTGTGCAAATATGTATGTAAAATATAAATTGTTTTTTAATTCTTAGCACAAAAGTGGCAAAAAAAAGCATTTTCAATTTGCTTGAAAAGCACTTTTTTGTTTTGTGTATTTGCAAACAAACATATACACACATGCACAAATCATGTTTATTATTATTAGCTAGCTGAGCCCGGCAAACGTTATCTTATCCTCAATTAATTTATTATTTTTAAACAAAACACATATTTTTTTATTCTGATCTATCTATGATTTCAATTTCATACAAATTGGTTAAATATTTTCGGAGAGGAAGTAATTCTCCCTATGTTCATCTCTTGGTTGCATTTAAAAAAAATAAAAAAACCCTATGGAAACTATTATTTGAATATATATATTTTTTTTAAGACGACCCTATCCCTATTCTAAGCAGTTTAGTAGAACCTTATATAGCTTATGTCCGTTAGAAAGTTCAATTCTTCATTTTGTAGGAAAACAAATTTAAATTTGACTGGCAGTTCCAGAGATTACCTATTACAAACATAGAAACATACAAAATTGTCAGCTTTATAGTATTAGTATCACATAAAGACATACGTGTCAAGTGATCAAACTTGCACCACCAGGAGGTCTTAGTTACAATAAAAATGAGGCAATTTGATTGCAGCCGAATATTGAAAAGCGATGCAAATCAAATGTTCTTTTTCATTTTCTTTTAGCATTGAAGCAAGCCTTAAGACCGCTGACTTGGAAGTTCTCAATACTTATGCAATTTTTTAGTAGTATGTAGCAATTTTAATCTTTGCTAAATTTTTTCTCTACATAATTTTGAGTAGTGAAATTATTATATTAGATACTAGAAATGAAAAATTCGCTAGGGAAAGTAAAATCATTTACCAAAATTCAGCGAATTAAAAAAAATCCAAAAGCTGAATTACTTCATGAACAACTAAAAATTAAACAAAGTTCTGTGCCACTTGTTGTTGTAGCGCTTATGTAGAACTGCGACAATTTTCTTTTAATTGCACTAAATTCTCAATTCTATCAAATCAATTTTCTCATGCAAGATTGCTGTGTAGCGAAGTTGCCAGACTATCGTGATTTAGACGATTTTGAGAAATTTTAATTTTGTTATACATTTAAGGCAGCTACTTCCAAACACACATACCTTGACATTTACATTTTAAGTAAACAGCTTTGGAAGCTGTTAAATTTGTTCTTGCTTCTTTGCAAGATCAGAGCTAGAGGTGGAAAACTATCGAAAGTTTTCGATAGTTTAAAAGACTATCGATATATCGATGCAAGACTTTCGAAAGTTAGAAAAACCATCGATATATCGACGATACTATCGTGATACTATCGAAGTTGTATGGTTCTCTTATAATATACATATTTATTTGCACTAAAAATTCAAAACAAAATATTTTTAATCACAACAAAATAATAGAATTTTATTTGTCAGTTCAATAAATAATAAAACTAAAATAATTGTATAAAAAGTAAGTGAGATAAGCGGAAGAAATTTTCCCATCATTCAGTTATTTTGGTTTATGAAAAGCAACATATTAAATTTTTTTGGTTTTAGTGGTGTATCATTTACTATCGATAGTGACTAAAAAATATCGATGCTTTTAAGTATTAATCGATGGCAGAATTAAAACATAGTGCCATCGATAGTTTCCCCCCCCCCCCTAGTCAGAGCAAGCATTGTTGTCGCCAAAATCTGATTGGCTGTTGTGCTCTGGTCGGTGTGAAAGCACAAAAGCTCTTTTGTGAAACTTTGCACATTGTGCACATGGCTTGGACGTAGCTGATTTAAATTAAACAAAATATTTTTAAGGGAAACCAAGTAGGTAAGAAAAATTATGAGGTGATATAAAAAAAACATTAAAGCTGGCGATAGGTCATTACTTGAAAATTAGTTTACTTGGAACTGGAAAGCTCTAAAAGTATGAACTACGAAAATTATTTAAGATTATTTAAAATTTCCTGTAAATAATATAAAGGAAGTGTTTTAAGGCCATATAAAAAAAAATATATGGTGAGAATAGGAAATTATTTGAAAATCATTTGTGGTAGGAACTAAAACAGTCTGACATCTAGCATAGTCTAGCATATTTGGCGAAATTGGACATGGTCTTAACGAGTTCTGCCATACAGTTTTACATTAAAACTCACGTTGAGATTTAATAACAATGGGTTAAAACTACATTTTGCGCTGATTTTTAATGTCAGATTGTAAGGAAGAACTCGTTAATACTTCGTTTAATTTCGTTACTTATGCTAGCTTAATGTCAGTTTTTCGTTATATATAAAGCTGTAAAAGTAAAGTAGATACATTATATTATAAACGATATATTATAAACGAATGTAATCAACTTTTGGGAAAATGTAAATGACAAGTTGTGTGTCTAAAGCTATTCTAATAAAAATGTTGCTGATATTCGAAACACATTTCTCAATATAATGTTTATTTTTCATACTCTTCAGTTGATCTATCCTATAAAAAAATATTTATTACGCACTAAAATCTAATACATACATTGTACATGTGGTTGTACAAATATGAATATATTATAATTGTTTTTAATCCAATTCATTAGCATCTCAGTTATCTTTGTAATCAAAGCAAAATAGTCTTAGCATTTTTAAAATTTGGATTAGCAGAACATGTCTATTTTCGTTAAAAGACATGATTTACATATATGTATGTAAAGGCAGTTTTCAATCAAATTATTTAAGATTATTATTGATTAAAAAATTCAAAAAACCCCTGACTAAATTTTTAGCTTAAAAAAATTAGCAAACTATATAAACAAAACAATATAAATATATTTCTTTTTTATTATTAGAGGTTTTACGTACAAAATTTGTTTTATAAAATAAATAAATAAATAAAAATGGTTTCGATGCACCACTTTGACATTTTCAACGATTTTTCTACGAAATTAGACGATTATCTCTCTTATCCATCTGGCAACTGCAGATATTTATTACACATCCCAGATCAGTTTCTGAGTTAGGGCTGCCATATTTCGGGTTCTTACCTCAAATTGTGCGAACTTTCATCACAAAAATGGGAAAACTTTTAATATGGGAACTGGGGATTTTATTGGAGTAATTTACAAAAAAATAAATGATTTGATGGAGAAATTCGTTAAAATTTAGTTTCTTGTAATTAAATCTATTCGATTTGAATTTTTTGATTTTTTTTTTGCTTAATCAACGTCTATATGCATTTTATTTCAATTGCATTACAGACTGAATGCCAAATATATAGTATACTTGGGTATTTCTTATATAAAACTATTTAATGTATTCTTATGGAAGAAAGTCTCAAAATCACCTGTTGTGCATCCTGGCACGATGATGGAAATTAAGGTTTGAAAACATTTTTGCATTTTGGAATTTTTTCGTACCGACTACTATCGTGACTTGGTATAATTTATTCGTTTCTAAGATTATTTGTCATAATTTAAATTTCGTTGATATTGCCTTTTTAGGGTTTCGTACACCAAAGGTGAAAAGAAATCCTATTGTTTTCGCTACGCTGTCCGTCTGTCCGTCACAGGGTATTTTCTCGAGAACCGTTAGAGCTACGGACCTGAAATTTGGACAGAGTGTGTAGACCCTTGGCCGCTACAACAACAAATACATGAGAGTTGGAAATTAAAGGGTGTGCCAAAACGAGCAACGAAAAATTTTAAAATCCCATGTAATATACATACAATTGTATGTATATGAAAAAAATCGCCAAAATGAAAAAAATCGCCAAAATGAAAAAAAATCGACAAAATGAAAAAAATCGCCTAACCGAAAAAAATAGCCAAAATCAAAAAAAAAAATCGCCAAAACAAAAAAAGCACCAAATTAAAAAAAAAATCTAAATCGAAAATAAATCGCGAATAACTGTAAAAATTGTCAAAATGAAAAAATCGCCAAAATGAAAAAATCGCCAAAATGAAAAAAATCACCAAAATAAAAAAAAAATCGCCAAAATGAAAAAAATCGCCAAAATAAAAAAAAAATCGCCAAAATTAAAAAAATCGCCAAAACGAGAAAAAAGCGAAAAATAAACAAAAAGAAATTATTTCAGCTGAAAAAACGTAAAAAAACACTGTATTAAAAAAATGCTAAAAGCCCAACGTACGGAACCCTTCGTGCGCGGGTCAAAGTCGCACTTTACTGAATTTATTACAGTCTTGTAGACATCGTATGCTATGATCAGCGTTGCCGTTTTGGTTACTTGTAACCAAAATTGGTTACTTTTTTTCCAATGTGTACTTGTGAACTTTTTTCCATTTTGGTTACTTTTTTTAACACAAAATTAACAATTTTTATATGGTATTTAAATTAGAAGAGAAGATTATTTTTATAATATTCAAATTTGTTTTACATAATTAATTTTCGCTTACGATAAAATTTTACAGCCCGTACTATCTTAAAAGTTATAAAATATTTGGCATTTTGATAATTCTTAACTATGGATAGGCCCATAAAATTTTAATTTAAATAAGAAGGTATATTTTCAATTAAATCTCACTTACGATAAATATCGAAAATAAGGCTCAATACAAATATGAAACTGAATTACAAATTTAAATGTAAAAGCTTAAAAACATTGCATCTGAAACAAAAAATGTGTGTATTTCTCACTATCAAACATAAATTTGTCTAATTTTCTTCCCGTTTTTTACATTCACTGCGAATCAATAGCGGGAACAAACGTTTCCATGAAATTCCCGATAGCAAATTTCCCCTCATGGGGAATGAATATTTCTTGGGTTCAAAAATTTCAAATTTTATTCACGATAGGGGTGAATGTTTACAACGTCAAGCACTGGTGCCAGAACATTTTAGAAAAAATCTGGAAAAATTGGCTAAAAAATCTGAAAAATCTTCAAAATAATTTAAAAAAATCGGGGAAAAAAATCTGCAACAATATACATATTTTGAGCTGTTTTTCATTTTGTTTTCGAATTATTAACCGACTTCGATTAAGGAGGAGGCTATATGTTCGTCATGTATGCATTTTTTATTTAATTTGCGAATTAACATAAATTATCTTGCTGTATAAAAACATATCCCGATATTACAAATTCTTTAAAATAATGGGACATATATGTGACTGTTTATGATTTAGTGTGCGATATGTATATATGTATGTATATTCATACATCTTTGCACGGATTAGCTAGTTTCTTTTTACCATTGTTATGTTGGTGGTATGGTTACTGCAAAATTAAACGTCAAACACTACTTACTTGTTAGTGTTTCTTATGTGTATGTTTCTGACAGTGACACCATGGTTATTCTGTTACGGAGTAAAGAAAAACACGAAATATTGATGTTACAAAAGCATTTCAGATAATCTGCAAATTTCATATTATAATTTTTTTTAATGAAAAATCAGCAAAATGCAGAGAAATCTGCAAAACTGGCAACAGTGACGACAAGCTGCAGCAAGAACTCGAAGCTCTGTCGCTGTATCGTACAGTGTGACCGTTTGATCGACTAAAGTGGCAAATTGCCACTTTTTCGATTGCCTTGCCTCTTTTTGTCCCCCTTTTTCTAAAGTGAATTATATAATAATATAGGTATTAAAAATAAGAACTTCAAAGTAGTTGTATAGATTTTTTTAATGTTGCCCCTTTTTTTATAAATCTCCCCCTCTTTGGTGCCACTTTTTGAAAAATGTCATCGGTCACCCTTGAAACGAATGCTCTCACTGCTTGTTTGCTTGCGCTTTATACTTTCCCCCGCATCTAAAGCGTAAGCAAAAAATTTTTAATTTTTTAGCTCAGATGCGCATTCTATATAATTTATATTCTCTGCCGATACCAACACGCTCAGTGATGGTACACCAAAGATACACGTATTAAAATCTTTAAAATGGCTCTCCTGAACAAAACCGGTTTTTACCCTTAGGTCCCTTTCTATTTTGCACGTCACATATATGTACATCACATAGCTTGTTATTCATGAAAACCACAGAATTAAGAGTCCTGCTGCTGTAGATTTTTTTTTGTGATATTTTAAACTCGAAAATTTCAGTTAAAAAAATATTTTTAAGAGTAACAAATACATAGTTTGATAATAAATTAAGTTAAAGGAGATAAAATTTAAAATCAATTGACAATGCTTACCTTTTTCACACTTGTCTTTCGCATATGAGTACACCATTTTTATATATTTATTATATTCTTATTTTATTTATTTAATTTTATAACACTTATTTATTTCTTTCATTTTATTATGAATATATAAACATTTTTCTTTATTGATTTTTTTTTATTTATTTTTATTGATTTATTTTTGCAATTAAAATATTAGAAACACATTCCTATACAAAACATATTTTTACTCTGATTTATTACATTTTCTATATTTTATTTTATTTATTAATTTCTCTTTAATAACTACATTTTCATATATCACTTTATTTAATTCTTATATCTTATTTATTTTTTCAATTTTTATTTTATTTTACTTTATTTTATTTTAATTTATTTTATTTTATTTAACTTTTAATTTATTTTGCTTTATTTTATTTTATTTTGCTTTATTTTACTTTATTTTGCTTTATTTTTTTTTTTTTTTTTTTTGCTTTATTTTATTTTATTTTGCTTTATTTTGTTTAATTTTATTTTAAATCATAATTTAATTTAATTTTTTTTCTTTAATTAGTATAATTTTATTCAACATAATATTTAATTTTATATTATACACCACGATTTTCCTACATTCTAAAGACATGAACCTTATTTTTCCTTTTCTATACTTATCAAGACATGAACCTAATTTCCTCTAATAAAGCTCTTTTTAACTTTACACCACAGCTTAGCTTTGATATTATTATCAAAGCTCTTATTATTTACAAACACCTACCTAATACATTCTTAGACATACAGCCTGTTTTTCCAAAACAGAAGCCCTTTCGTTTTTATCTGCCTGTTTTTCGAAAATGAATAAGTGTATACGTTCTTTAAAATAACGAATGAAATCATGTTACGTTTTGGTAACATTTATTAAATTTCATGTGAGTGACAACAAAAGAGCTTTCAGTTTTTCACACTCATAAAATTTCTTATGTAAAATTAATTAATAATCGGTCTACATATTTTTTTCTTTAAGTTACAAAAAAAATAAAATTAACGAGAAAATGTGAATGACTTTTTCTATAATCGGATTAAGTTAACTTTCTCAAGAACAAATCTCGACTTTCGTACAAAGTTTTTCTGTCCAAAATCATTATTTATTTATTATTTTCCATAATTTAACTGTCAAACAAATCACAAAAAATTTTAGTATTGAGTCAAAATAATGTAAGTTATAAGAAAAAAACATAGTTCTAATAAAGAACGGAAAATACGAAATACAATGAAAATCTGTATAAATGTGTAAATGGTTTTCTAATTGAATGCTAAAATCAATTTAAAAAAATGCTTACGCCCTTGTTCATAAAATTTAAAAAAATTTAAATTAATTTTATTTAAAATTTTTCATCGAATTTTTTTAATAGATTTTATTTTATTTTGTTCCTTCACTTTAATAATTTTTTGAGTTTATATTTTTGGTTATAACTAAAAAGCTCTTTTTATGTCAAAACAAAAGCTTTAGAAAATGTTTTATAAAAATCAAATCTTAAACGTTATCGTTTATAAATGAAACATAAAAACGAAAGGGCTTATGTTTTCGAAAAACAGGTTGTTAATAAATGCTACCAAAACGTAAACATGATTTCATTCGTTATTTTAACGAACGTATACACTTATTCATTTTCGAAAAACAGGCTGTTAAGCCCTTTTCATTACAACTTTGCTATTTACTTGCGCGACCGAACTAGTTCAACATAGACTACCTATAAAACTTCGTAGAGACCCATCGAACAAACTAGACTTGGGTCGAACTCGTTCACTAGTTCATTTTTGGCACAAACCAAAATCAAAAGTCTAAACCCAAGTAATTAAAATGGTTAGTGTCAGTGAAGTTGTGAATAGATACAGTTGTTATGTAGAAACTGTGTTGAGTAAATAAAATTTCCTAATTAAATAATTAATAAATTCAGTAAAGTGCGACTAAAGTACCGACACTACACATCGATGGTCCTAAGTAAAAAGGCCCTAACTAATATTTTTTAACGAAATTGAGTTTTTAAGGGATTCCAATACATTTCACACAAATACACATCGTCACAAAAATTTATTGCAATAGTGTAAAAAATGACGTTTTTGCAAGCAGTTCTTCAAAAAAAGTTTCATATTGAATATTCAAGTTTCTATTATTTTTTTACCTTCTACGCTTGAGTTACAATTATTTCAGTTAGGGCCTTTCTACTTGACACAAAACAATTTGTAAGACTAAACGAACTTATATAATCTCATATATCTTCGCTATCGAACAATGTAATAATATTGTTCGATATCGAATTGCATAATCTCAAACTGAAAAAATGTGATTGAATCAGCTCGTTATCGAAAGCAACGATTAAGTAGACAAAATCTACATTTTATTTTATTAAACTGTCTGTTAATAGTTTCAAAGATATTTTGCCTTGAATTTTAAAATTTTGACTTCGATTTTGTCCCCCATTTCGTATATACATATGTATGTATGTAACTCCGGTAATGTTAAATAAATTTTCTTTTTAGTAAATTAGCTAAGTTATGCTGGTTGTAGAAAATAAGCGCCAATGCTACAAATGTATCTATGTACATTAGAGTAGCCGTTATTATTATTTTTTATTTCTTATATTCTCTCCCCCCAAATCAGTTCAGTTTTATGGAAAAAAATACAAAAAAATTTCATAGCGATAAGTTGTGTTTTAGGGTTGCGCCCGCCCCTCAAAGATGGCCTTCAATGTAATTTGTTTGCATATGACTATCTTAAAAAAAAACAATTTACAAGAATATGATATATGGCAATATTTTAGCCCTTTTAGTCTACAGCATAATGCTGGGATAATATCGATAAAACTATCGATAATGTCGATAGTTTTAAAATATCGAAAATATCGATAGGAAAAAATCTCGATATCGATATTATTTAAAATGCAGTTTTATAAACGTGAGCTGTTAAAAAAATTTTTTAACTGACATCAGCACAATTTTTCAAAAGCTGTCACCTAATATAACGTTCGTAGATACATTCATATATGTATATTAAAACAAAAAGACTATAAACTTTCAATAAAGTGATAAAAAAACTAACTGTGACCTGATGAAAAATTAGTTATATATTTCTCTCTCAAGTACAAATATTTCGTCGATAGTAATATCAATAGTATCGATAGTGAAATTTATACTATCGATAGATATCGATAGTAGCAAATATCGATAGTATCCCAGCACTACTACAGCATTAGTTTCAAAAAAGTTTTTTGTTAAAATTAATAGTTTAGGAAATAATGAAGAAAATAACCAACAAAATATTAAAAATTATATATGGGCATTTCCTGGGGTCACGAACGTACGTACGTTCGTACGCTTTTAATGTACAAAGAATGTAGAAAACAAAACTTTTCCTAGCATTTTTTTCTTGCGATTCGATAGAATTTTGATAGCTTTATGTTTAGCCCAAAAAATTTAATTTAATCGAGTTTTGGTTTTCATATTAATAGTTATAAACATGTGGTCACGAACGTACGCAAAATAGAAGTCAACTTTGGCTGACAGTAGTGAAATGTAAAAATCTGCGAAATGGATCGGAATAATGAAAAGTGCTTAATTGATTTTAAAAGTGTATAAATGTAGGTTGCTATCCAGTATTTACAGAATAAAATACCTCTGTTGGTTTTTGTTTAATTGGCTTAAGTACCGGTCGCGAACGTACGGGTCGCCATGCATTTTCACATAAATATCTAAAAATTTCCTCAACAAAAAACTTACATACTAGCCTTAGTAATTCTCCAACTGATGTATGGTCGTAGCTAGACTGACCCTTTTCGACCAAGCAACTGCATCATAAGTGATGATAAGTTTCAATATCATGGTGTATATTCATCTTAAGGTTTTGCGTGTGTAACTCTATTTTTTTTATTAACAGATATTCTCACTTTTAGTGCTTTTATTACCTTGTCGACAATCGCCTCTAAATGCTATCTCTATAAAACCTTTGAGTCTAATATCACTCCCAAGTACTTTACGTCAGATGAACTTTCTAAAAACACGCTATCTACTGGGATGGTTTGCTAAATAGGAGTGTTAGAGTTGAACAATGATCGCCTTTGCGGAGTTGTTATTCAACCCTACGATTAAGAACATTTCCTTCGCTATTCTTAGTCCGTTCTGTAAAATTTCACAGAAAGTCTGTTCCAAGTGGTCATATTTACAATCATAAAATTTTCTGTTATTGTATGAAGTAATTATCTCTTCTGAATTACAAAATTGCAACCTTTCTAGGATCCTCAGTTCAATAAACTTATAATAAAAGTTCATACCGACCTTAGGAAACTGTATCCCTGGTATAGAGTATGTAGTATTTATACTCCATACATATTACTATGCCGACTACTGGGTAAACTCATTTTAAATTAATTTTTTTTTAATAGCAGTGACAAGAGAAATGATTACTATACTATTTTGCAATTTTTGAGCTTAATATGAGAAAATACTCATTTTCCTATAGTCGGCACACCCCTGCCAACAATTGGAAATCATAAGAAATTTTGCTCCTATTGACGGCACCCATTAAAATAAGCAAAATAAATATATTTTAATAAAATTTTCACATTAATATCAATGTTTTAGTTGAATTGAATCCATAGAAACTGGCACTTTTAAGAAATTACTTCATTTAATGTGAATACTCACTTGTTTAAGTTGGGCTCACCACTAAAAAATTTCTTGAAAAACAGGCACAATCGCCCTCTTTAAAAACAATCACGGAAAGAGCCCAAAAATATACCAATATACTCATCTCATTAAAATTTACTCAATGTTTAGAGAGAAGTAAGTATATTTCTAATGAAAATCAGATCTTACTTATGTATTTAATGGCCGCTATTCTTATTTATATACATTTTTATTTAAAAGTGCCGACTACTGGTGCATGCCGACTTTAGGTTCTTTTACCCCATTTCATTTTTCCATCCTGGTTGACTCTTCGGAAGAAATGTCCATATACCAAAATTATATTTATATAAAAATTATTTATATTAAGCATTTACAATAAGACCATATACATACATGTATATTAAATTATTTCATACATATAGTCAAAAGAAAACTGAGGGCCAACTTTTAGGGCTGGACGCTGAACCGATTTGGGGGAGAGAATAAAAAAATTCAACAAAAAAATTCTTCATACAACTAAAGCTTAAATTAGACGTGACATAGGCATAACGCCATAGCCATAACCCAACCAAAATTCAATTGATTTCTATGGTGAGAGTGAGAGTGAGAGTGAGAGAGACTCGCCATAGCTCTCACCATAGAAACCAATTGAATATTGCG
The DNA here is from genome assembly GCA_944452675.1 of Tachina lurida. Lineage (NCBI taxonomy): Eukaryota > Metazoa > Arthropoda > Insecta > Diptera > Tachinidae > Tachina > Tachina lurida. The sequence goes on along the minus strand of OX101754.1, from coordinate 34,865,883 downwards.
AGCCCTTACCGCCAAAATAGTGTAAGCGACACGTTTATCGATTTTCGATTTTTTGATGAAAAACGATTATTAATATTATTTGCATCATCTCTAAAAATTTCATAACTGTAAAAAGTTCCGTTACGAATTTATAGCAAAAGCAATTTTAAGGTAAGTGAACATTCTTAGTTTGTTTACATTTTTTGTGACTGCGAAGCGTCGCTTACATTAAAATTTTCTGTAACAAATTAAGTGATAAATTACAATATATTCGCAATTTTACTATTTTTTTTTTGTAGTGTCGTTAAATCAACTTGAGGTAAGTGTGTTTTTTTAATTTAAATACAATATTTTTTTGGTTGTTATAAAGAAATTTCTGTTTCAGTTTTCAACAAAAAAATCGCTTGTTCCATACAGCGACAGCGATTCTGATTCACAAACAAGTTTTTCTTCGAAGTCTATTGAATTAGAATCTGAAGACCCATCGGAAGATATTGAAGAAGAAACGTGTGTGGGTAAAAAATTCAAAATCATTACCTAAAAGGCTAAAAAACCTAAAAAAAAACCGGATACGAGTGTTCAGCCGAATCCATGTGCAAATAAAAAGTATGGGAACGCACGTGGCGTTAAGTTTGCCGAATCCAATCGTTTAGCAATAAATGAACATTTTTGGGGTATTGGGAATAAAATTCGACAAAAAGACTGGTTGGTTTCCTGTATGACGCGTAAAAGCATTCGCAGGCGAAGAGGAGATGGCAACAAAAGGCAGTTTAGCTACAATTATGTTATTAATTATAATAATGCTAGTCACAAAGTGTGTCAACAATTTTTAATGAAAACGCTTCACATATCACAACAAATGTTAGTATCCGCAAGGAATAATTCAAATTGTTTAAAAACTTTTAGCACGAAGAAAAAGAGTTCCACGCCTCATAATAAGTCTGACGAAGCCAAGGTGACACTTTTAAAATCTTTTATTGAACTGTTACCAGCAGTTCCATCGCATTACTGTCGCAATAAGAGTAACAAGCTGTATCTACCGCAAGAATTTCGCAACATTAAAGGAGTATATGATCGGTACACTGAACATTTGAAAAGTATCAATAAGATATCGGATCTGTTATCCTTGAGAGTTTTTCGAGATATTTTTAAAAATTGTTTTCATATCGGTTTTCACTTGCCTAAAAAAGACAAATGCGTCACGTGTGAAAATTATAATAACTTGGACAGCGAAGCCCAGAAGCATTTGGAGCAAACAGAAGTATACCAAACACACATAAGAGACAAAGACAAGTCTAAAGAAATATTTTTGGAGGAACAGAGACAAAGCAAAGAAAATTCCTATTATTATGTGCTAGTTTTGATCTCCAAAAAGTTGTAAATACACCACACGGTAAAAGCGTAACATTATTTTATTCACGAAAATATGCATACTATAATGAAAGCGTATATGAAAATGGCACAAGAAATGGTTACTCTTTTTTGTGGGGAGAAATTGACGGAAAACGAGGTTGTAATGAAATTTCCACAGTTTTTTTTCATATATTTAAAGCTTGTTGATGAAAAGAGAAGTCACTCTTTAATATGTCTTTACTGTGACAGCTGTCCTGGTCAAAATCGAAACAGAGCTATGCTTGCCACATTAATATTTTTTATTGAAAATTCAAGCTATATTAATAATATTAAAATCACGTTTTTGTTACCTGGACATACCATGATGACCGTTGACTCCATTCATAGTACTATTGAATCATTTATTCGTGAAAGAACAGTTTGGGCTCCAAGTGAATGGTTTACTATGATTTCTAATGCGAAACTAATCCAAATGCTTATAAATGTATTGTAATGAATCATCTCGATTTTAAAGACTGGAAAACATTTTCTCAAGCAATGCTTCCCAATTCAACAAATATTTCTTTTCCAACTTTACGTTCTGCATTCACAAAAAAATAGTCCTATTATAAAACTTAAATATGGATATTTTGATCACTCCGAAATTAAAGAAATTGATCTCAACTCAATTGCGCGATCAAGACGCAATTTTGCCATCATAACCAATGGACCTCTTCCTTTATATGGCGATTTTTAAAAAATTTCTTTAAGAAAATACAAGGATTTAAAAACACTTTGCGATAAAAATACAATACCTAAAAAGTTTCACAACGAATTTTTAAATTTAAAACACGATGAGTCTGTTAAAGATTCACTACCTGAAACAGACCAAGAGGACGAAATTTAATCCGAGTCAGTTTTTTTATTTATTTTACATTTTTATCTTAACCATTAAATTTAAGGTTTAAAACTTTAATTTTTATTTATGTATATAAGAATAATTCGTACCGAAGTTAAAAGTTTAGTTTTTCTGAAGAAATTTTTCTAATTTATTTTTTTCTTATATTATTTTTATAACTACCATTGAATTTAAGGTTCAAACAGAAAATTAGTTTTTTTTTTAATTGTTTTAACGTAACCGACACTACATTAGGCAGTAGCTTGCCAGCATGACAGCGAAAATAAAGTAAGCGACATAAATACCCGTTATGTTATGGATATGTAAATAAAACCAATTTTATCATAAATATTGGACAAAATAATGCTTACATTTCAAATTTCACGGTAATACTTAGATTAAAAGCAGCGATAATTACAAAAACCCTTCTCCTGTAAAATTTTGTTTTTGTCGCTTACAATATTTCCGCCGTAAGGGCTCGATTGGTTTGGTTATGGCTATGGCGTTATGGCTATGTCACGTCTAATTCAAGCTTAACGGCCACTCTAATGTACATGTGTATGTACATTATAACTTGTTGCCAGTTTATTCTTATACATAAGGCCGATAGCGCACAAACTAAAGTGGAAGCGAAATAAAAATTATAATTATGTTGTACCTATGTAAAAATAACTAATTATCAGGGCAAGTTTTTTGTGGCACGAAGTCTGTTCCAAAATGGTTGGCAAACAACTCCGACATATAAAAGCTTCTTCTAGGTTGCAAAGAAGGCATTTTATGGCAAAGTGGACTAAAAATGGTAGACTTGTATCGAACTCTTTCAGTAGCTCGTTTTTGACACAAACCAATAGACTTGTATCGAACTCTTTCAGTAGCTCGTTTTTGACACAAACCAATGATCAAACCCATGTAATTTAAATGGGTTTGATCATTGGTTTGTGTCAAAAACGAGCTACTGAAAGAGTTCGATACAAGTCTAAAAAATGGCTTTAAATGTCAATAATTGAAGAAATTACTAAAATGGCAAACATGGCAAATGCCACAAAAAACTTGCCCTGCTAATTATCTACATATCATCCCTATTTATGCATATACTTTCATAGATATGTACATATACTTAGCTCATTTAGTCAAAGAACGGCATAACTCAAAAAATTAAATTTTTTTTTCACATTGTGTACAAATTTCATACAAATATCTTGTTTACTCAAGTCTTGAAAGCAAAATGAAATTTTATTTTTTCATTAAGTTTTGAGTAAATTGAAAATATTAAACTTGTTTTCTGGCAAAATGGATTGTTTTTTTTTTTGTTATGTCCTTATCTGAGTAAATGAGCGATATGTATTTATGGGTGACTTTACATGTGAGCGGATTATTAAGTTCACTTCCACCCTGACGAAATCTATTTTTTTATTGAAATTGATATTGGGCTATGCCACAGGAAGGAGTTCACATTTTTAATCAAGGAAATGAAACGATCGAACCGAAAATTTGTTAATTATACACACTTTAAAAATTTAGATTTCTTTACAAAAAAATTTAGTTCCCAACCGTAAACTTTCCTATAGCATGTTAATGCTCAAATTAGCATTGAGTGTGTTTAGAAAATTACTAGTGCCATTGGTACTAGTTTAGGACTAGTTAATTACCAGTTCTTTTGCAAAGAAAAATTGTATAAAACTGGTAGTTTTATTTCTTTGTTACCCAGTGACAACTGCTAGTTAAAATTCGCAATTATTTATCAAAATTCAAAAGGTTAATTGTAATTATATGATTATAATTATTTATAGGTGAACCTAAAACTTTAATAATTGTATAATGCCAATTTTTGTACAGTGCAAGTGCTCTGTTAGACAGTCAAAATTTATTTTGCAATGTGGTGCCTTGGAACTACTTCATATACTAGTACGCATCAGAACTAGTAATTTTATACAACAACTTTAACCCTTTTCGCACTAGTTCTTGCTGTTCTAGTAATTATACTAGTAGCTTTTAGACAATTGACACCTATTCTCTTGCAGGGATTATATACATACATACATATACAATGTATGTATATATAAACACATGCTTGGATTTGTTTTTAATACATAAACTCTACTTTTTCATTACAAATAATACACCAATAACTTTCTTCACTTTTGTATACATACATATATACATATGTAAGTATGTACATATGTATGTATTTATATAAACAAAACTAACTTTGTTTAAATTGTATTAAACTTCTTCCGAACTACGACGCGAACACCGGCAAAAATTTCTAGAAACTAATGTCCTGAGGCACATGATTATCTACTTATTATCTTTGTGATATTTCTTATTACTCTTGAGATGATCTCTCTATAAATCATTCTCTTATTGATTTTTTTTATATACAAATGAACAAGTGCGTACAGTGGCTACCACGCATAGTCTCCGCTAAAGTCTAGTTTAATTTTTCTTCTCTTCTTTAGAAAATCACATTAATTAATTCAACTATTTTATTCAACAAGAATGCAAAAATACTGAACTTACGCACAACTAAGCAATTATTCCTGATTAAAACTTATAATTTTGTTTTAACTTGCTCAAAATTTTTAGGAATGTCAAAAAGTCGGAAAAATTCTCGAAAATAACGAAAATTTGCAAAAACTTGTTAATAACAAAAAGATAGCAAACTGTGCTATTAGTTCAAAGCTGGCAGAACTGTAAAATGGCCAAAACTGCAAAAAAAAATTATTCTATCAGACAACGACAGCTGAAATGGCTCGAGTCAGTTTTATTAAAAATTACCTGTTGCGCAAAACTTACTAAAATTTTCAAATAAATTCTAAGGCCTTTAAAAGGATAAATGCTAGACAAAATTCGGTTTAACATATTTATAAAATTACAAAATTTCTCAAATAATTTTCGATAGAAGCCGTTGAATTATTTTCACATAATTTTTCATTGTCGTACCAAATATTATTTTGTTTTTGTAATATTTGCTCTTATTTGCTCTGTATCACCTTGTTTATGTTTCAAATAATACATTAAAATAATAAGGGTGGCTCACAGCAGTCATATTCTCAGTGTTATTATTTTAAAACATATTGTTTGAATACCCCTAATATTTTTAATTCTTAAAAAGATAGCACTCAGACTTCATTAAAAAATATTTCCGTAATTAAATCTCATAATAATTCAATTAACACTCGTGCTGTAAACTAACTTGCTTGTCCGACTATGCGTGGCAGCCACTGTACTCACTTGTTCGTTTGTATATAAACAAAATCAATAACAGAAAGAGTTATAGAGAGATTATCTCAAGAGTAATAATAAATATCACATAGATAATAAATAGATAATATCATATGCCTCAGTACATTAGTTTATAGAAATTTTTGCTGGTGTTCGCGTCGTAGTTCGGAAAAAGGTTAATGCAATTAAAAAAATTAGTTTTGTTAATACACATAAATAAAAAATATAAATACAGACATATGTATGTATGAATATGTATGTATGTATAAAAAAAGTGAAGAAAGTTATTGGTGTATTATTTGTAATGAAGAAGAGTTTATTTATTAAAAGAAAATAATCATGAGGCAGATCGTAGTAAAAAGAAATCAAGGCATTTGTTTTTATACTACATACATATGTAAGTACATATGTATATGTATCTATGTAATATAAAATCTATGTACATACATATATATGTATGTACATATGTGCAAAAAATAAGTGTTTGAAAGCTTTTTTTGGTAAAGAAATCCAAATTGTTAAATCCAGTGCTGTAGCCATATGTATATGTATGTATGTACCTATAAAGTAAGTAAAAAGCAATGATTTCAATAAAAAAAATAGACTTGACGATTCGATAGCGTTTTGCGCTATATTTAACGCGTTTTAACTATTCCAAACGGCTTGTGTTCGTCTCAGCGCGTTTAATAAAAAACGCGGTAAGCTAGCGCCTTTTGCACAAAGTCAATAACATAATTTTAGCTCAATATTTTTTTTTACTTCTTTTGTATAAATTTAACAATTTTCTAGTATCCAAATGTCTGATAAAAAATTTTAAATTAATTCAGCTTTCGAAAATAAAATTCCCTTGACTGTGGTAAGAATTAAAAACGCATTATAGTACTACAAATGGGAAAAGTTTTGAAATTTAACAATATGTAGTCGTACTAGTGACCAAAAAAAAAATTATATAACATATTAAGCATATGAATCGCAAAACTATTCGACAAATTTATATAAGGTCTTACAGAGTTTGACAAATAAAATTAAAATAAAAACTAAGGATTTCGATTATGTATTTGGATATTAAATGATTTTAGTTATTCAGGATATAATTTCGAAGAAACAATGTTACAAAATCTGAAAAAGAGTTAACAAAACAAATAAATTGTATTTACTTATTCATACATATGTACATAATTACATCGACTTTTATTAAAATTGAATATAGCGCGTTTTGGCTAGACTTAATTAAGCGCGTTATAGCGCGTTTTTGGAAGAAGAATATCGCATTTTGGTTATAAATAGTACACATCGCTGTATATATATGTATATATGTAAGCAGTTTTGTATTGTTTATGAATATGAACACAAAATATACATGCATATCGTCGGGTCGTTACTGGTTCGCCGCAATAATAATGCATTCTTAATATACTGTGCGGCAAACCAGTAACCACCCGATGATATACACATTCATTAAGGCCATATCAGATAAAACTTTTTTTTAGGAGAGAGAGACGAGGAGAAAAGAAAAATTTATGTTCCCCTCGTCTCTCTCTGCGACAAAACAATCAGCTTAGCAATAAGACTTGCTTAGTGTAAATTAGGACTAAGACTATCGGTATACTTTTCTTAATTTGTTTGACCAAACATCGTACTCGTACATCAAACATGAAATTTTATTAAACTTAAGTTCAGTAATTTCAATTCTTATTGAATGAAATATTTTTTTTATTAATTAATTTGAAGTGCGTGGCTGCACAGAAAAATATCGGTATTTCCCTCAGCTAATAAAGTCTAGTTTAATTTTTCTTCTCTTCTTTAGGAACTCACATTAATTAATAAAAAAAATATTTCATTCAATAAGAATTGACATTACTGAACTTAAGCCTGATTAAAAAATTATTTATGATTAAAATTCACAGTTCAATTAAATCTAAAAATGTCTTATTTTATTAAACTTTTGGTAAATTTACATAAAAAAACGAGATGGCATTAAACAAAGCAGTAAAACAAAAAGTGAGTGTTGTCAAAGTTGAATCTGACATCGCCTTTAATAAAAAAAATGTAGCTAGAAAAGGAAACAAGAGGAACTAAATGGAAACGTTTTTAAAAGTACAATTCGGAAACGTTTGCTGATTGAATTGCTCATTAAAGTAGAGAATGTATTATTGTTGCTTTAAAGTTTAAACCGATTTTGACTCTACTTTGTGTATTTGAATGAAATTAAAAGACAGCCTGAAAGTTTTTCGTTTTTAATAATGTTTATTTATAATAAATATAAATACATATACATAGTATACATTAACATATGTACATATGTATACATACATATGTATGTATGTATGTATAAATAAGCTGTTATTTTTGAAAGTGGTACAAGACCTTTTCTTAAAAAAAATTAGTTAACATTATCTTTAATTAGGTATAAATGACTTGTCTCCATACTTATTATCACCTATTTAATATAGTGCGATTTGGCCATAAAATAAAAAAATTTATTTAAACCAGGGACCGTAACGGTTATAATTTTTATTTTAAAAATTTAATTTTTAAAATGTAGAAAGCGTATTTTTTGTGTTAAATTTAACATTAACCGACTTAAAACTGAATTTATCGCCAGAGTTTGTAAAAAAACTATTATACCCATGATATAAATATAGAAGGTACTTCCATTCTCTCATTTTTTTTGACGTTCACCTTCTGACAAGGATAGGTATTCTGAAGTTTCCAGTAAAATCGTGCTAGATACCGTATTAATTTAATATTTCCCGTCTGTTTGAAAATTTTATTGAAAAATTATTTCAGAAGTTTATTTTTTATAAATTCAAACAATTAAAAAAAATTTTGATGATAAATGTTTTATAATCTTGAAAAGCAATGAAATGCATTGTAAATGTATTGTTGTGTTAAAGAAAGCGAAAATGAGCTGCATATTACAAACTGTGGACGTACAAAATATCATTGTAAAAATATGAATGTAGCATTCTTTGAGTTCTCTACACTATCTGGTGTTCGCCAACAGTGTCTAAGAGCCTGGGAAATCTGTGAAATGGACTTGCCAAAATGATCTGATCGGGTATTTAAGTTTAAGTTTATTTTAGAAAAACATGTTACAGTCAACAAGAAGCGAATTATATAGATTAAACAAGATGTAATATCAATAAATATTTGTTAAACTGAATGAAAATTCATTGTCAACTAATCAAAATCATCAATCAAATTGGATGAAAATATAGTTAAAATACTTATTTTAGGCAGAAAATTTAAAAAGATGCGCCAAGTTATTACATAACCACTTTTTAAACTTCACATGATGTGTAGTCATTATATCAATTTATTTATTCGCAATTTTTTTAAGATAATTACAAATTTTTGTAAAAAATTTATAGGGGAAGACTTATATTTTAACGATATGGGAACATTTTTTTTATTTCTCTCAAAAAACAAACTTCAAAAATACTTATTTTTTAAAAACAAAGAGAGAATGGAAGTACCTTCTATATTTATATCATGGTTATACCCATGATACAATAATATAAAGGTACAACCGTTCTCTCTTTTCGTCGCCATATTAACCTTCTGACGTTTGTGCCGACAATTTTTTACTCTCAAAATTAATGCTACCTTATTAATTTATGAAATCCGAGTTTTTGATTAATTTTTTGACGTTCTTTTTTATTTATTGAAAAATATTGAAGAATATGTATTTAAATTATATTTATAAAAAAAAATTACATCAGCATAAACAATTCAAGGGAAATTACAAACGGAAAAGCCTCTGAATTAAGGGTGGGACTTTCTCTTCGTACTACTCTGGCTTATTGCTTTACATCAGGTGCGTCCAAGTCATATGCACAATGTGCAAACTTTTTTGAAAGAGCTATTGAGCTTTCACACCGACGAGAGCACAATTGCCAATCAGATCTCGGCGAGAACAATGCTTCCTCTTAATTTGCAAGGAAACAACAGCACACTTAACAACTTTCAAAGCTGTTTTCCTCAAATACAATCATCAGAGTATGCCTGCTTAGAGCCTAAAATTATAAGCAAAAGGCCACCGCGGGCACTTCGTTATGCTCTGTTTAAACATACATATGTATGTATATATAAACGAATAAACGTATCATAGGTTCTAAGCACTCATTGGAATGATGAGCAGTTTTGCTAAATGTTAGCCCATGCTCGTCAATGACACGCCTGTGTTAAAATTATGCGTTCTGCACCTAAATTGAACCAATTCATTAGCAATAGAACCCATGCATTAACTACATATTTCTTTTGCATGTCTTTTTGTGTTCAGATTATTCAGATGTAGCCCATCAAATAAGCATTAATTCTTACTGTAAGCTGCAATAAATTTGCACACGAAGTGTATGTAAATGTGTATTATATGCATAAGACACGCTCATCCATTCTACATCATATTATACACATGTATATTTCGTTATCCACGTATCCAATTAATACAACATTTAAAAAAATGTGTATTAAACCATAATTTCTAAACTTAAAATTACACATTTCCAAAAACATTCCTAAAAAAAAGTTCCCCGTAATTTCGTGTGGCAACGTTTTCCTCTCTCTTTACAAAAAAACAGCAATCAAACAATTTTGGTAAAAGTCAAAATTAATTTTATACGTCAAATGTGGTTGTACCTTTATATTATTGTATCATGGTTATACACATGATACAATAATATAAAGGTACAACCGTTCTCTCTTTTCGTCGCCATATTAACCTTCTGACGTTTGTGCCGACAATTTTTTACTCTCAAAATTAATGCTACCTTATTAATTTATGAAATCCGAGTTTTTGATTAATTTTTTGACGTTCTTTTTTATTTATTGAAAAATATTGAAGAATATGTATTTAAATTATAATAATAAAAAAAAATATTTACATCAGCATAAACAATTCAAGGGAAATTACCAACGGAAAAGCCTCTGAATCAAGGGTGGGACTTTCTCTTCGTACTACTCTGGCTTATTGCTTTACATCAGGTGCGTACAAGTCATATGCACAATGTGCAAACTTTTTTAAAAGAGCTATTGAGCTTTCATACCGACGAGAACACAATTGCCAATCAGATCTCGGCGAGAATAATGCTTCCTCTTAATTTGCAAGGAAACAACAGCAAACTTAACAACTTTCAAAGCTGTTTGCCTCAAATACAATCATCAGAGTATGCCTGCTTAGAGCCTAAAATTATAAGCAAAAGGTCACCCGCGGGCACTTCGTTATGCTCTGTTTTAAACATACATATGTATGTATGTATATAAAAACGAATAAACGTATCATGGGTTCTAAGCACTCATTGGAATGATGAGCAGTTTTGCTAAATGTTAGCCCATGCTCGTCAATGACACGCCTGTGTTAAAATCATGCGTTCTGCACCTAAATTGAACCAATTCATTAGCAATAGAACCCATGCATTAACTATTTCTTTTGCATGTCTTTTTTTGTTCAGATTATTCAGATGTAGCCCATCAAAAAAGCATTAATTCTTTCAGTAAGCTGCAATAAATTTGCACACGAAGTGTATGTAAATGTGTATTATATACATGAAACACGCTCATCCATTCTACATCATATTATACACATGCATATTTCGTTATCCACGTATCCAATTAATACAACATTTAAAAAAATATGTATTAAACCATAATTCCTAAACTTAAAATTACACATTTCCAAAAACATTCCTAAAAAAAAGTTCCCCGTAATTTCGTGTGGCAACGTTTTCCTCTCTCTTTACAAAAAAACAGCAATCAAACAATTTTGGTAAAAGTCAAAATTAATTTTATACGTCAAATGTGGTTGTACCTTTATATTATTGTATCATGGTTATACCTATGTTAATTAAATTAAATTTATTATTTTTTATAGTTTATTCAGTTTGAAAATTAAAATTTTTTGAGAAAGAAATTAAAATCAAAGAGTAACTGATATTTTTTTTAGGAATAAATATAAATCGAAAAATATTCACCGATTATTTAATAAAAATTAAACAAATAAAAATAAATGCATCTATAGGTAGTCCATGGAACATGGAGTATCTTGGTGTATTCCTTGTGTACGTAGTACTTCTCTATTAGTGTGATTTTTTCAGTTTAAATTTGGAAAATAATCGTTATTTGCGATCCCTGATTTAAACTATAAAATGGTTTTGTAAATTTTGTTTGAAAGTGGAATAATTCCATTCCTAATAATTATAATTAAAAAAAAACTTTCATATTGCAATTATTATTTGATTCTTTGTACCAGGAACTGTAACGGTTATAAGTTTATATAAAAAACTTTGGAAAATTCCCGGGATGCAACTCCAGCTTATAGCAAGTAATAGGGAAAACAAAAACTCTAATTAGAAAAGGGGGAAATTTCTTGCGTAATTTTATTAACAATTGCCCTGTTTACCTAGTTCTCGTAAAATTTTACTTAAACATAAATAGGTATATACCTAATTCCTATTCTAAATTTTCTAACAGAGAGAAGGTTGAAACTCGTCATTACATACAATCAGCTTTGAGTTTGTACCACAGTGGTGTGGAAGACTGGATTCCAAGTGATGAAATAACTTGAAAGTGCAGATATACAGTTTTCAAAAATAGGCATGGAATTTAATAAGTAGTAAAAATGCCTAAGAAAGGTATTTTACTAATTATTAAAAATATGCAATGTACAAAAAATTTAGAGAATAGGTAGCTATCATCTCTTCAGAATTCAATGTTAAGATATTTTTCAAAACTTAAATAAATTTTCTCTAATGTAAATAAAACTTATAAGTTCTGATTGGGATACCTATAAGGCCGCTGTTGATATTAGGGCAAGGGAAGCTCCGCAGGGTGTGGTTACACAAAGAGGAGTAGAAGAGGAGGTGGAATATTTCACTAATACTTGTAGGGATTGTTTTGAACAGTCATGTCCAGTGGTTTTTCCGGGTAAAAGAAAGCAGCCTTCGTGGTGGACCAAGGATCTAAAAGATCTGAGGTCCTCAGTTAGAAGATTGTTTAATAGGGCGAAGCTCACAGGAAGGAGTGAGGACTGGGACAATCATAAGGTATTGTATAATAAGTACAAGGGTGATCTCAAAAGGGCGAAGAGGGCCTCATGGAGGAAATACTGTGAGGAGATTGATTCCGTTAATGAGTTATCGAGGTTTCGGCGAGTATTGTCAAAGGACCCTAGGGCTCCTGGGAATATTCAAAGATTGGATGGCACATGAATGGAATCCAGCTCTGAGACACTTTCTGTTTTGATGGACACTCATTTTCCTGGCTGTAGGGAAGTAGGGGAAAAGACAATAACGGAGGTTAACTTTAACTACTGGTCGGAACCGGGATTAGAAGGAGCAGTGGACGAAATAGTGACGTTGGAAAAAGCAATATGGGCAATAAATACATTTGAACCGTATAAATCACCGGGCCCAGATGGTATTTTTCCGGCCATGTTGCAGAACGTCCCAGAGCGCGTACAACTGTTTCTGGTGCATATCTTTAAGATATGCTTAAGCAGGAGGTTTATACCGAAAGGCTGGAGAGAGGTTAGGGTCATCTTCATACCCAAAGCGGGTAAGGCAAGCCACTCAAAGCCGAAGGATTTCGGGCCATCAGTCTTTCGTCGTTTCTTTTGAAAACATTAGAACGACTGATTGATCTGCATCTAAGGAACACAATTGACACCCACGTTATAAGTGGCGCTCAACATGCCTATCGTAAAGGCAGATCTGTTGAGAGTGCGCTTCATGACGTGGTTGGTGTTATAGAGAAAGGACTGCAGCACAAGGAATACACACTGGCTGCATTCTTAGATATTGAGGGAGCCTTTAACAACATAAGTATAGAGGCTATTAGGGAGTCACTGGAAACTCTTAGGGTTCACGGATTTCTAGTGGAGTGGATAATTATTATGCTTAAAAGCAGAATTATCAACTCAGGTATGGGAAGAGAACGCCTGAGGAGATTAGTGACAAGAGGTACACCACAAGGAGGAGTTTTGTCACCTCTATTGTGGTTGTTGGCGATGAACGCAATTCTTATACGTTTTGATAGGAGCGGACGGAAGATAGTTGCATATGCGGATGACGTGGTTTTACTGGTAACGGGAAAGTTTCTGCCTGTTATCAGTGAAATCATGCAGTCGGCGTTGGGCGATCTGTCCTCCTGGGCTAGCAGCAAAGGACTAGGAGTCAACCCAGAGAAAACTGAGCTAGTCCTCTTCAACAGGAGATACAAAATAGAAAGTTTTTTATTACCCAGGATCGGAGGGGTGGAGCTGAGACTAGCAGAGGGGGCTAAATACCTGGGTGTTTACCTAGATAGCAAGCTCTCTTGGAAAATGAACACGCAGGAAAGGCTAAGGAAAGGACTCAATGCCTACTACGCATGCAGGAACTCGGTCTGCAACCGAAGGTGGTAAATTGGATTTACACATCGGTTGTCAGGCCGGTTATCTCCTATGGTTGTGTGGTATGGTGGGAGGCATTGAAGAAGGAAAGTCACAGGAGATTGTTAGCTAAGTTCAGAGATGTGCCTCGATGGGCATCACAGGTGCTCAGAGGAGCACACCTCAGGCTGCCTTGGACGTCATTCTTCATCTACTTCCTATAGAGGATTTTGTGGTGGGGACGGCGGCTACAAGTCTCCTTAGACTTGTAGAAACAGGTTTGGTGAGGACAGGAATATCAGGTCACACATCGATCTTAAATAGGATCGGTTTTGGTGATCAGGAATCCGTAACCCCAGGGTTTACGGACTATAAGGTCGCTGAGATCGATTTTGGTAAGACACCCTTAATGGTAATTCCGGATAGGGACCATTGGGTCAATTCCGATAGGCTGTATGAGGGTAGGGCAGTCTTTACAGACGGGTCAAAAATGGGGGAAGGCACAGGCGCTGGTGTCTATATCTTGGGAACGAACATTCGTAGTTCTTTTAGACTGCCGAATGAATGCAGTGTTTTCCAGGCTGAGATCTTGGCGATCCTCAGGGCCACGGAGCTGGTGGCCGGAAATGTGGCTGAAGGTGAAAAGGTAACCTTCTACGTCGACAGCCAGGCAGCGCTAAAAGCTTTGAAAGGACACAATGTCAAATCGAAGCTTGTTAGTGACTGTAGGAAAGCCCTCAACTTGCTTATGGATAAATATAGTGTCAGACTATGTTGGATTCCTGGCCACAGCAGTGTTGAGGGAAATGAAATTGCCAATGAGCTGGCAAGAATAGGATCAGCGTTAGACGAGGGAATGTCTGACAGATCGGTGAAATCACCGATAGGTCATTACTATAAGGAACTCAGTAATTGGGTGGAAAGCAGGACCAACAGTTAATGGCGTAGTAGGGAGGATTGTAGGGTCTCGAGGGGTTTTTGGCCAAAACTAGACTCAGGAAGATCTAAACTACTACTGGACATGAATAGGAAGGCGATGCGAATCATGATAGGCGCGTTGACAGGTCACTGCTCGGTTAGAGCAAGAACCAGCAAGTGGGAAATTGGTACTCCAGATTTTTGTAGGATGTGCGGGGATGAAGAGGAACCAGAAATTATTGAACATATTAGCTGTCACTGCCCGATGCTGCAACGTCATAGGCTTAGATGGCTGAGCAGACGTTTCCATGAAAGCATCACTGATGTCGGGAAGTGTAAACTAGAGGACATCAGGGGCTTCATCATGGGGATTCGGTGGCTTAATGACGGATAATAGCGTTTCTTCTGGCCAAAAATGGGAGGGGTAAATATTACCAGTAATGGGCAATAGAAGGGAGTCACAATGGACCCAGTTGGGTCTCCGAGTGGAGGTGCGGTAGGCACCACCCTTCCTAACCTAACCTAACCTAACCTATAAGTTCCAATGCTAAAGAATAGCATTAAAAATGTATTTGTATCTTTAAAAAATTTAAACAATGATTCTTAAAAACCGATTATACCTATTAACGGATTTATTTTTTTGTTGCTCTATTTTCTCTTTAAAAATTATAGGTATTATTTAGTCTCCAAATATGCAAAACCTGATTTCTATTTTTGATAGTTTTAAAAGTGAACCGTTTTTTAAATCTGAATTGTTTTTAAAGTCGCCTTTTTTATTAGAAATTCCCTTCTGATGCACACTTATTTTAAAATCCCTTTTTTGTACCCTTTTTAGAAATTACCCAACGGTAACGCTGTTTATTTATTATCTTTTATCTATTCTTCGTTCTCAATTTATTTGCATAAATCAAAATTTGGCTGTGCTCAACAGTTTAAATAATTAGAAAAAAACAACAAAACCAAAAAACACCATCTTTTCGCTGGGTATTTATTCGCGGCTATACATATTTACAACATCTCTGCCGACTTTATTAAAAGCAGCAGTCAGTCAAACCAAAAACTGTTCGAACATGTCCTCTGCTGATGTGTTTGGTTGTGTATAACTTTTCGTTTTTTGTTTGTGCTTTTACCAGTGACCGTTTGCATTTTAAGAAGCAGATGTGTAAGAAAACGGAAAAAATGCAAACCAAAAAAAAAATTTTATGAAAACAATAGGAAGGAAAATTAGCTTAAGAGAAAACAGAAAAAAAGCGCGAACTACAACAAAAAACGAGTTGAATTGGATGAAAAATTGGATAGTAAATATGTATTTAAGTATGTATGCACGTATGTATGTCTGTACATATTCTGATTGGACTTCGTTTTAAAAAAAATGAGAGAGATCTACAAGTTTCTTAAAGTTTTTTAAATAATAAGTATCGTAATACCTCGAAAAAATATCACATTGTCAAAAAATCTTTATTAAATTATATTTATTTACCAGATACAGATTATTTTATAATTATGTTCACTTTTCAATTACTTTCGACGACACTTTACTTTGATACATCCGCGCACTGCAAAAGTTTTAGAGAAACTAAATCGAAGGGGAGAAAATAAATTCAAAAGATTCAAATTGGAATTTTTAAAATACCCTTGCATATTCCAAGAAATTATATAAGTACATACATACATACATCCATATGTATGTATGTATGTATATGTTGCAATAAAGTTCGGCGGAGTAAGGAAACATTTTTTCTTCGAAATTAAATTATGTTTTGAAAAAGGAGCGAATTTTATTTTAAGGCCAGCAAACACCGAAACCGAAAAATAACAAGGAGAAATTTAGAATTAAACTCTAAAGAATTTTTTTGCTTGCGAGATAAAAAACAAATATACAGCCATACAAATGAGATAGAAATACCAAAAATATCAAGGGGAATTACGAAATTATTTTTGATACAATTTGCTGCTGATTATAGGGGAAAGCGATGCTGCAATTGTTCATTATAGTTCTTCGAAAATCAAGGAGAAGTGATAGAGGTTGGAAAAAACATATTCGCTGGTTAGACTGCATACGAACAAGAGAAGATAAACGTACAAAAAAATTTATTGCAGGCAGCAACCAAAACGGATGGAAGTATTTTATATAAAGGGCGTTGGAAAGACTGAGGGAAGGAAACGAATTTAAGAGAGAACAGAAAGAATACGACGAGCTATAAAAAAGGAAAGGAAATAAATTACATAACAAAAAAAGAGTAAAATCAAACTGGTTTATAAGGGAGGCGAAGGGGAAATAAATAGAAAATAAAATAAATTACAAAAAAAAAAAAAATACAAGTGAAACCCAACTTGTTTCGGTGAGCAAACTATTTGCGGAGAAGTTAGCAAATTTACTTGTAAACGAAAAAAAAACAATTTTGGAAACTTTAAGGAAAAATAGTTTAAAGCAGAACAGTGCTCGAAAGCTGGAAAGCTACAAAAAATTATACATAAGAGAGAAATATTAATTTAAGAGATTATCAAAAGGCGCGAACTACTTAAAGCAACAATGTGGAAAAGAGCTGCCATGGAAATAGGAGGAAACAACTGGATGTGGAAATATTCTGATTGCTCTTCTTTCTTGGAAGTTTATATATGTACATATGTACGAAGAAATTGTTCAGAGCATGTTTGCCATAAGCAAACTAATTTAAAAAAATTGTATATTCTCAAAGAATCTTCATTAAATTGTATTTTTATTTATTTACCTAGATAATAAATTATTTTAATAACTTTTCCACATCACTTTTAAATTAATTTAGAAAACACTTTGCTTTCATACATCCGCGCACTACAAAAACTTTATAGAAACTAACTGTAGATAGAGAAAAACACGATTGAAAGACACAAATGGAATTTGTAAAATAAGTATGTACATATGAATGGAGATACTGCAAGGAATCCACGATACTAAATACTTTTTGCAGCAGAGTTCGGGGGAGTAAAGCAAAATTTATTTCGAAAATATATTCGGTTTTGAAAGGAGAGTGAATTTTATTTTGAGATGTTGGAAACCAACAATAAGAAAATGGGAAGTTTATAAGTAGTTTAGGAACCTTTTACATGTGTTAATGAGACAAAACAAAAGAATTGAATCAAAGAGCTTCCCAAATCGTTTTGTGATAGAGACGACAATTAAATTTGAGAACAGGTGCAACCAGGGTTGCTAACTATGACGATTTCTCGCCATACATGGTGATTTTTCAGCTTGTTTTTTGTCCAAATTTTTGATTTGGCGACATGGCGATTTTTCAGGTGATAAATAAGTTTGTTTCCAGTTTTATTTGGATATTTTTAACAAAATTTGAAACAATTTTGTAATTCACACAGAGAAAACAGTGCCTACTAAATACCTCATAAAATAGAACAAAATTAATAAGAAATCTCAATGTTTTTTTTTTCAATAAAGAAATCTTATTAATTTCATAGAGCAAAAAATCAAGAAGAAGTCTTGTAGTTCTTATGAGGTTATCTTATTGATTATGTATTTTCATTTAAATGTATGTATTTATGTATTTTCATTTAAATTCTATACCATATACATATGTATGTATGTATGTAGTATATTGTAGATGTTATTTATTTATACATACATACAAACATACACATTATGTTATATTCTTAACTAACTTACTCACCAAGTATTGAACCAGCAAACTTCTACCCATACCTGTTAAATTACGATTACGATTAGTAATCAATTAGATTACATTTTAAAAAAAATCGCAATGATTATATAATTGCCTTCAAAAGAATTTCTGATAAATAATTGATTACGATTACTAATAATCGAAAAGTAATCTGAATTACTTGAAATTACTACAAAATAATCAAAAAGAATCAAAAGTAATCAAAAAGTAATCCGACTACTTTCAAAGATTACTTTTAATTCTTTTTGATTATTTTCAAACATTTTGAACTTGCATTACTTTATTTTGAAAAAGTTCTAAAGAAATTTATAAAATTAGAAAATTAAATGTTTGTTTAACAAATTCTTAACATATTCAGTTATTTAACAACACTAATAATATCAATCTGAGAAAAAAAATATAAAGAAAAACATAAAGTGAAAATTTTTGCTGGTGGTTAAGAATTATCTATATGCATTTCATTATCGCTTTGACGAAACGTGAGTAGACTTCAACCACACTCAAACTTCTTTTCTTATTCACAGACTTATAAAAAATGGTTTGAGAATTCACAAAAAATATTTTCGAAAATCACAAAAGAAAAATAAGTAGTGAACTTAGAAACCTGTAATAAGCCCACCAAATAATTTTTATTCGATATAAATCTATTTTTTGTATAAGTTATTTTTCTTTCGCTTATTTTTCTTTTGCGATTTTCAAAAATATTTTTTGGGAATTTTCAAATCATTTTTTATACGTTTGAGGCTGTTCAAAATGTTAGGTTGAAGTCAATTGACGATTTGTTAAAGCAAAATAGACAATGCTTAACCACCAGCAAATTGTTGGCCTTCATTAAAACTAGTTTTTCAAAAAAAAAAAATCAGACAATGATTGCCGCCTTGGACTGTTGACAATCCCAGCAAAAGAAAAGTAATCAAATTAGTAATCATTACGATTAGTAATCATTACTTAACAGCTATGCTTCTACCTGATAGACAAGCACTCTAACCAATATGCTAACAAGCAGCCTGAACAACCATTGAAATTATTGTGCAAACATTCTTATACAAAAAAGAAAAGGATCGGAATAAAAATTTAAGTTTTAAAGAAAAAATTTGTCCGGCGCTATCTGGGTTAAAAAAATCAATAAGATATTTTACACATACTCATATAGGAACCTACTAAAATCAAGAAGAAAACCTTATTGTAAAAATCAATAAGGCAACCTAATAAAATCAAGAAGAAACCCTTTTTAAAAAAATCAAGAAGGCAACCTAATAAAATCAATAAGAAATCCCTATAATTTACAATTGATAAGAAAACCTAATAGAATCAAGAAGTTTTTCTCTATGGATTGTTTTTATGGGGCCAAAAATAACGGAAATTGAATAAAAAGTTGTGAATAATAAGATTTATTCTTGGTTTTATGTGGTTTTCTTCCTGATAATAAGGAATCTCTATGAAAAAATCTTCGCTTCTTTCTGCTGCGATACCCTTTAGCCTAAAAACGGTTCATAGAGAAAATCTTCTTGATTCTATGAGGCAGTTTTTTCTCTGTGTAGAGATATTAAGTTAAGCTTCCATTTAACTCAATAATCAACATATTTTTTATTGTCTTACTTTTGCCATTACTACATTGGCTGACTTGTATTCAGTTCGAATTGTAGTTGTAAAAAAGTATGTAAAGAATATATAAAAAATAACGTACTTTTAATAAAAAATATTTCACTGAATAATTAAAATATTAATTTGGGATTAACAAATGTTAAACTTAAATTGCGAAAATTCCAAAAAAAAAATGCTAATGAATCTTTTTATCTTTCTACACCTTTATACAATTAGAAATTGATATATATAAACTTATTTTAATTGAAATTTAATTGTTTGTGACTGTTCAAAATGCATAGTTGAATTCTACTGATAATTTTCCAAAGCACCAATGAACTGCTTATACACGATGCTTGACCACCGGCAAATTAATTTAAATAAAAATGTATATAAAAAATTATGATATCAAAATTATTAAGAAAAACTACTAATTTTGGCCACCTTTAGGCGATTTTTAAAATCAATTTAACGGAATAGCTCGGAAAAAATCTGACAACCCTGCTTATTTTTGGAAGAGCGTGAGAGATCAATTAATTTATTAAAGAAATTTTCAGAGCCTGTTTGCCAAAACAAACTAATATTTTGAAAATATGTTAATATTGTCGAATAATAATTATGTAATAAATTGTATTTATTTACCCAAAAATCAGATATTTTTTAAACTTTAACCTCACTTTTTTTTAATTAAGTTAGACGACACTTTCCTTTAAAGTATCCGTGCACTACGAAATTCTTAGAGAATTTCAGAAATCCAAGTAAAAGAAAGATACAAATGGAATTGTTTTAAAACTACAATTATTCCAATAAACTAAACGACGAAACATCAAACAAACGATACCAAAAATAAAAAAGGGGAAATTTGCAGTTTTTAAGAAATTTTTCGATTTTCTCAGTATATAAAGTCAAAACAAACTTACATACATATTTGCACAAATAAAATAAGATACAAAAGTGAAAAAAACGAAAATTCGAAAGAGAACAGAAAAAAGTCTCAAGTTACGTAAAAGCAATAAAAGAAAAAAACTTGGAAAAACCCAACTCATTTCAGAAGAGAAGTAGAAATAAAATATATATGTATGTACATACACACATGTGATTGTATGTGCACACAACAACAATATCCCCTAAGTCAAGCAAACCGGCTGAGGAAACTTTACTGAACTACATTCTTTCAAAAAAAACCACACACACATTCGCAGCGCTCTTATATTTACCATTCATACGCTCAATACTATGATGTTTAAACAAAATTAACAGAGGCTGTGCTGTCGGTAGTTTTACTCAAAAAATGTGCTCAAAACAAGTTAAGGGGAGTTGAGAAGTTTTTTTGCCATGGAAAAAAATGTTTTTGAGAAGAGAGAGTGAGTTTTTCTTCAAGGCATCCACGCACTGCAAAAATTAAACCAGTTTATGAAGGAGAAGAAACTAGGAGAAATGGTGACTAAAATATAAAATATTCTTGGAAATCATATTGATAGAACTTGCTTTAAAAAACATCCAACATAAATTTTTTCACACAAGAAAGAAAGAGAAAAGCCCATGGAAGTAAAAGCAGCTTTCGAACATGTTAATGAGAGAAAGGAGAAACAATAATGCAATGTTATTTCAACAACAAAAATACTGGCAGCAATAATAATGTGGGAACTGGAAAATATTTTGTTAAAAAGAAATTATGTTTGAGATAATTTTGGAAAGAGCTGAAGAAGAACTAAAATCTTTAAACAAACAAAAAACAGTGTGAAATCAAGAACTCTTTCGAACTTGTTTATAAGAAAATTCGCAAAAAATTTGGGAAGATATCCTTTCATTCCATAAGGTATTATTGCAGTAAGCAACAACAATTTCTGGAACTGGTTTAAAGGTAAAGTAAGGAATCAACGAAAGATTGAAAGAAGATAACGAAATGAAGAGAAAACAGAAAGCATAATACCTTCTAAATATAAAAAATATAAGAAAACAAGTAATACAATGGTAAAAGAGAAATAAATAACTTGTTTATAAGAGAACGGAGAATAAATTTAAACCAAAATATAAAAGAAAAAAAAAACGACGGAAACCGAACTTGTTTCGAAGAGCAGGACAAACAAGAATAAAAAAAAACAAAAAATGAAGAAAAAAGAATTTAAAGAAGAACGGCACTGGAAAACTTGAAAACCACAAACATTTGTGAACACCTACGAAAGAGATAAATAATAAATTAAGAGAATATAAAAAAAGGCGCGAACTACTTAAAGCAACAATATGGAAAAGAGATGCAATGGAAATGGATGAAATAACTGGATGTGGAAATATTCCGATTCAGGTATGAAATTCATTGTACAATTGTACTTTTTTTTATACATTTGCTATCTATATGGTACATTCGGTCGTCGTACTACCACAAAGTACACAGAGGTGACACGAGACGGAAGATAATTTGTGTTTTCGGATTTCGCACTCACACCGAACCCGTGTCTTCTTTAAGCTTCTTTCGTAGTTGCATTGGTTTAACGTTTTTGTATTTTATTCTTTGAGTCCTCATTCGCTATGAGATTTCTGCAATTAAAATGTTAAAATTAACATTTATGAACTAAAAAGCTCAAAGTTAAATCAGGAATCATTTGAAAACAAATCTTAATCATTTTTTTAATACTAATAAACATTTTCACATTCAGTTTTTTAATTCAACGCAACAAATTCCTTGATTTAATTTTGTACAAATGTTCACTCGTTCAAATGTATTTTCATTTTATTATTTGTGGTATTATTCGCTATATGCTTTTTGGAAGTAAATGGTAAAAACTAATATTTTTTAATGAAAATGCTTAAAATGATGTCTGTAATTATGTGGAAACTAATTTTAATCACTTTTTTACCACTAATAACATTTAACACATTAAGTTTTCTAGTTCAACACTACAAAATCTTTCATTTAATTTTGTAAAAATGTCCTCTTGGTTATTTCACAAAGTACACATTTTTTCTTGTTTGTTTTGATTATATTGTTACCAACTTAATAACAAATATACTACAGTTGTCCCTTTCTCGCCGAACCCGTGTCGTAGCTGATTTTAGCTTTTTTCATCACTCACTTTCTTCACCTCTGTATACTTTGTGGTACTACCGTGATATACTTGGTACAATTTAAAAATCTTAACTCTACCAGAAAACAAGTAATATACTTTCAATTAATGCAATAATAATTACTATTTTTTTTTGCAAATATATATAATTGCTATTATTAGTTAATTATTCATGAAAGCACTGACTGTACTGCCTGGCAAAATATTGAAAATGATAAGTTTTGATGGTCAATGTCGTGACAAATTTTTGTGTAGACGCAGTTGACAGATCCCACAGCTAACGGGATAAATGAAAGCACAATACAATTTCTGAGTGCTAATTACCGCTCACAATTGTGCTTTAATAAAAAGGTGTAGTAAGTGGTATTCAAAATAGATTTAAAAAAAATAGTCCCACATTTGTATACAAATGGGTGTATTTGCCACATGCTAATTGGCTCCTGAGCTGCTGCTGCTAAATATGGTATTCCTAATGCAATAGACAAATCTATCAGATATCTTAACAACTTGACTGCTACGGCAATTTTGGAAATCTGGCTACAAATGACAATTTGATTTAATCACGACATCAACAATAAAATATATTTTTTATCCTTGAATTTAATTAATTTTTAAATTATAGTTTTTATTGATTTTTCAATAAATTTTCGTTTCAAGTAAGCCAGCATTGACTTTTTTTCTTTTCCCAGTGGCCATTTATCGATGCTACACTCAAAATATTATGTAGGTAAATTATTAGGGGAAATAAATGAAAAATCATTTGAAACAAGTAAAATGTTATTTAAAAACCGTTTCGCTTACATTTTATTTGAATCAAGAGCGTTTTTCAATTATTTTTAATGTTAATTTTTTAACTAGCACAATATGTACAAATAAATAAAAACTCATTTATTTTCTTTAAAAAAAAATTAAACTTATTTATAAGTTAGATATTTTAGAAATATTTATTAGTCCTCGTCCATACAGTGAAACATTTGCTGCAAAACTTTTGAGTTTGTCGATGAACGGGGAAAGAGGAACGGAAAAGTGTACTTTGTTTGTCCTCGTCCATACATTTGCTGCAAAACATTTTTGTTTTCTCTTTTGAAACTGCATTCGTGTCCACACTGTGAAGTTTTTGTTTTGCAGCTTAATACATTTTCTCATATATTTCTCATGAGAATGAGTCGAGAATGGCGTACTCAACAAGAACTTCGTGTACATGAAACAAAGTACCCTTTGCCATTCCTCTTTCCCCTCTCGTCAACAAACTCAAATGTTTTGCAGCAAAAGTTTCACTGTATTGACTAGGACTAACTAAACATTTTGATTTTAATTTTCTAGTTGTTTTTTAAGCAACATATGTACATAAAAAGTTAAAATATAATTTTTTTCGTAGGACAACTGCATTTTTATTTAAGTTTGACTTTACGGTAAACTTCTGTATACAAATGTGGGACTATTTTTTTTTAAATCTATTTTGAATACCACTTACTACACCTTTTTATTAAAGCACAATTGTGAGCGGTAATTAGCACTCAGAAATTGTACATATTGTGCTTTCATTTATCCCGTTAGCTGTGGGATCTGTCAACTGCGTCTACACAAAAATTTGTCACGACATTGACCATCAAAACTTATAATTTTCAATATTTTGCCAGGCAGTACAGTCAGTGCTTTCATGAATAATTAACTAATACTAGCAATTATATTATTTGCACAGAAAATAGTAATTATTATTGTATTAATTGAAAGTAGAGTACTTGTTTTCTGGTAGAGTTAAGATTTTTAAATTGTACCAAGTATATCGCGGTAGTACGACGACCGAATGTACCATAAAGATAGCAAATGTATAAAAAAAAGTACAATTGTACAATGAATTTCATACCTGAATCGGAATATTTCCACATCCAGTTATTTCATCCATTTCCATTGCATCTCTTTTCCATATTGTTGCTTTAAGTAGTTCGCGCCTTTTTTTATATTCTCTTAATTTATTATTTATCTCTTTCGTAGGTGTTCACAAATGTTTGTGGTTTTCAAGTTTTCCAGTGCCGTTCTTCTTTAAATTCTTTTTTCTTCATTTTTTGTTTTTTTTTTATTCTTGTTTGTCCTGCTCTTCGAAACAAGTTCGGTTTCCGTCGTTTTTTTTTTCTTTTATATTTTGGTTTAAATTTATTCTCCGTTCTCTTATAAACAAGTTATTTATTTCTCTTTTACCATTGTATTACTTGTTTTCTTATATTTTTTATATTTAGAAGGTATTATGCTTTCTGTTTTCTCTTCATTTCGTTATCTTCTTTCAATCTTTCGTTGATTCCTTACTTTACCTTTAAACCAGTTCCAGAAATTGTTGTTGCTTACTGCAATAATACCTTATGGAATGAAAGGATATCTTCCCAAATTTTTTGCGAATTTTCTTATAAACAAGTTCGAAAGAGTTCTTGATTTCACACTGTTTTTTGTTTGTTTAAAGATTTTAGTTCTTCTTCAGCTCTTTCCAAAATTATCTCAAACATAATTTCTTTTTAACAAAATATTTTCCAGTTCCCACATTATTATTGCTGCCAGTATTTTTGTTGTTGAAATAACATTGCATTATTGTTTCTCCTTTCTCTCATTAACATGTTCGAAAGCTGCTTTTACTTCCATGGGCTTTTCTCTTTCTTTCTTGTGTGAAAAAATTTATGTTGGATGTTTTTTAAAGCAAGTTCTATCAATATGATTTCCAAGAATATTTTATATTTTAGTCACCATTTCTCCTAGTTTCTTCTCCTTCATAAACTGGTTTAATTTTTGCAGTGCGTGGATGCCTTGAAGAAAAACTCACTCTCTCTTCTCAAAAACATTTTTTTCCATGGCAAAAAAACTTCTCAACTCCCCTTAACTTGTTTTGAGCACATTTTTTGAGTAAAACTACCGACAGCACAGCCTCTGTTAATTTTGTTTAAACATCATAGTATTGAGCGTATGAATGGTAAATATAAGAGCGCTGCGAATGTGTGTGTGGTTTTTTTTGAAAGAATGTAGTTCAGTAAAGTTTCCTCAGCCGGTTTGCTTGACTTAGGGGATATTGTTGTTGTGTGCACATACAATCACATGTGTGTATGTACATACATATATATTTTATTTCTACTTCTCTTCTGAAATGAGTTGGGTTTTTCCAAGTTTTTTTCTTTTATTGCTTTTACGTAACTTGAGACTTTTTTCTGTTCTCTTTCGAATTTTCGTTTTTTTCACTTTTGTATCTTATTTTATTTGTGCAAATATGTATGTAAGTTTGTTTTGACTTTATATACTGAGAAAATCGAAAAATTTCTTAAAAACTGCAAATTTCCCCTTTTTTATTTTTGGTATCGTTTGTTTGATGTTTCGTCGTTTAGTTTATTGGAATAATTGTAGTTTTAAAACAATTCCATTTGTATCTTTCTTTTACTTGGATTCCTGAAATTCTCTAAGAATTTCGTAGTGCACGGATACTTTAAAGGAAAGTGTCGTCTAACTTAATTAAAAAAAAGTGAGGTTAAAGTTTAAAAAATATCTGATTTTTGGGTAAATAAATACAATTTAATACATAATTATTATTCGACAATATTAACATATTTTCAAAATATTAGTTTGTTTTGGCAAACAGGCTCTGAAAATTTCTTTAATAAATTAATTGATCTCTCACGCTCTTCCAAAAATAAGCAGGGTTGTCAGATTTTTTCCGAGCTATTCCGTTAAATAGATTTTAAAAATCGCCTAAAGGTGGCCAAAATTAGTAGTTTTTCTTAATAATTTTAATATCATAATTTTTTATATACATTTTTATTTAAATTAATTTGCCGGTGGTCAAGCATCGTGTATAAGCAGTTCATTGGTGCTTTGGAAAATTATCAGTAGAATTCAACTATGCATTTTGAACAGTCACAAACAATTAAATTTCAATTAAAATAAGTTTATATATATATCAATTTCTAATTGTATAAAGGTGTAGAAAGATAAAAAGATTCATTAGCATTTTTTTTTTGGAATTTTCGCAATTTAAGTTTAACATTTGTTAATCCCAAATTAATATTTTAATTATTCAGTGAAATATTTTTTATTAAAAGTACGTTATTTTTTATATATTCTTTACATACTTTTTTACAACTACAATTCGAACTGAATACAAGTCAGCCAATGTAGTAATGGCAAAAGTAAGACAATAAAAAATATGTTGATTATTGAGTTAAATGGAAGCTTAACTTAATATCTCTACACAGAGAAAAAACTGCCTCATAGAATCAAGAAGATTTTCTCTATGAACCGTTTTTAGGCTAAGGGGTATCGCAGCAGAAAGAAGCGAAGATTTTTTCATAGAGCTTCCTTATTATCAGGAAGAAAACCACATAAAACCAAGAATAAATCTTATTATTCACAACTTTTTTATTCAATTTCCGTTATTTTTGGCACCATAAAAACAATCCATAGAGAAAAACTTCTTGATTCTATTAGGTTTTCTTATCAATTGTAAATTATAGGGATTTCTTATTGATTTTATTAGGTTGCCTTCTTGATTTTTTTAAAAAGGGTTTCTTCTTGATTTTATTAGGTTGCCTTATTGATTTTTTCAATAAGGTTTTCTTCTTGATTTTAGTAGGCTCCTATATGAGTATGTGTAAAGCATCTTATTGATTTTTTTAACCCAGATAGCGCCGGACAAATTTTTTCTTTAAAACTTAAATTTTTATTCCGATCCTTTTCTTTTTTGTATAAGAATGTTTGCACAATAATTTCAATGGTTGTTCAGGCTGCTTGTTAGCATATTGGTTAGAGTGCTTGTCTATCAGGTAGAAGCATAGCTGTTAAGTAATGATTACTAATCGTAATGATTACTAATTTGATTACTTTTCTTTTGCTGGGATTGTCAACAGTCCAAGGCGGCAATCATTGTCTGATTTTTTTTTTTTTGAAAAACTAGTTTTAATGAAGGCCAACAATTTGCTGGCGGTTAAGCATTGTCTATTTTGCTTTAACAAATCGTCAATTGACTTCAACCTAACATTTTGAACAGCCTCAAACGTATAAAAAATTATTTGAAAATTCCCAAAAAATATTTTTGAAAATCGCAAAAGAAAAATAAGCGAAAGAAAAATAACTTATACAAAAAATAGATTTATATCGAATAAAAATTATTTGGTGGGCTTATTACAGGTTTCTAAGTTCACTAATTATTTTTCTTTTGTGATTTTCGAAAATATTTTTTGTGAATTCTCAAACCATTTTTTATAAGTCTGTGAATAAGAGAAGAAGTTTGAGGCTGTTCAAAATGTGTGGTTGAAGTCTACTCACGTTTCGTCAAAGCGATAATGAAATGCATATAGATAATTCTTAACCACCAGCAAAAATTTTCACTTTATGTTTTTCTTTATATTTTTTTTTTTTTTTTTTTGATATTATTAGTGTTGTTAAATAACTGAATATGTTAAGAATTTGTTAAACAAACATTTAATTTTCCAATTTTATAAATTTCTTTAGAACTTTTTCAAAATAAAGTAATGCAAGTTCAAAATGTTTGAAAATAATCAAAAAGAATTAAAAGTAATCTTTGAAAGTAGTCGGATTCCTTTTTGATTACTTTTGATTCTTTTTGATTATTTTGTAGTAATTTCAAGTAATTCAGATTACTTTTCGATTATTAGTAATCGTAATCAATTATTTATCAGAAATTCTTTTGAAGGCAATTATATAATCATTGCGATTCTTTTTAAAATGTAATCTAATTGATTACTAATCGTAATCGTAATTTAACAGGTATGGGTAGAAGTTTGCTGGTTCAATACTTGGTGAGTAAGTTAGTTAAGAATATAACATAATGTGTATGTATGTATGTATGTATGTATAAATAAATAACATCTGCAATATACTACATACATACATACATATGTATATGGTATAGAATTTAAATGAAAATACATAAATACATACATTTAAATGAAAATACATAATCAATAAGATAACCTCATAAGAACTACAAGACTTCTCTTGATTTTTTGCTCTATGAAATTAATAAGATTTCTTTATTGAAAAAAAAAACATTGAGATTTCTTATTAATTTTGTTCTATTTTATGAGGTATTTAGTAGGCACTGTTTTCTCTGTGTGAATTACAAAATTGTTTCAAATTTTGTTAAAAATATCCAAATAAAACTGGAAACAAACTTATTTATCACCTGAAAAATCGCCATGTCGCCAAATCAAAAATTTGGACAAAAAACAAGCTGAAAAATCACCATGTATGGCGAGAAATCGTCATAGTTAGCAACCCTGGTTGCACCTGTTCTCAAATTTAATTGTCGTCTCTATCACAAAACGATTTGGGAAGCTCTTTGATTCAATTCTTTTGTTTTGTCTCATTAACACATGTAAAAGGTTCCTAAACTACTTATAAACTTCCCATTTTCTTATTGTTGGTTTCCAACATCTCAAAATAAAATTCACTCTCCTTTCAAAACCGAATATATTTTCGAAATAAATTTTGCTTTACTCCCCCGAACTCTGCTGCAAAAAGTATTTAGTATCGTGGATTCCTTGCAGTATCTCCATTCATATGTACATACTTATTTTACAAATTCCATTTGTGTCTTTCAATCGTGTTTTTCTCTATCTACAGTTAGTTTCTATAAAGTTTTTGTAGTGCGCGGATGTATGAAAGCAAAGTGTTTTCTAAATTAATTTAAAAGTGATGTGGAAAAGTTATTAAAATAATTTATTATCTAGGTAAATAAATAAAAATACAATTTAATGAAGATTCTTTGAGAATATACAATTTTTTTAAATTAGTTTGCTTATGGCAAACATGCTCTGAACAATTTCTTCGTACATATGTACATATATAAACTTCCAAGAAAGAAGAGCAATCAGAATATTTCCACATCCAGTTGTTTCCTCCTATTTCCATGGCAGCTCTTTTCCACATTGTTGCTTTAAGTAGTTCGCGCCTTTTGATAATCTCTTAAATTAATATTTCTCTCTTATGTATAATTTTTTGTAGCTTTCCAACTTTCGAGCACTGTTCTGCTTTAAACTATTTCTCCTTAAAGTTTCCAAAATTGTTTTTTTTTTCGTTTACAAGTAAATTTGCTAACTTCGCAAATAGTTTGCTCACCGAAACAAGTTGGGTTTCACTTGTATTTTTTTGTAATTTATTTTATTTTCTATTTATTTCCCCTTCGCCTCCCTTATAAACCAGTTTGATTTAACTCTTTTTTTGTTATGTAATTTATTTCCTTTCCTTTTTTATAGCTCGTCATATTCTTTCTGTTCTCTCTTAAATTCGTTTCCTTCCCTCAGTCTTTCCAACGCCCTTTATATAAAATACTTCCATTCGTTTTGGTTGCTGCCTGCAATAATTTTTTTTGTACGTTTATCTTCTCCCGCTTATTGCGAATTTTCTTATAATTTTCTCTTGTTCGTATGCAGTCTAACCAGCGAATATGTTTTTTCCAACCTCTATCACTTCTCCTTGATTTTCGAAGAACTATAATGAACAATTGCAGCATCGCTTTCCCCTATAATCAGCAGCAAATTGTATCAAAAATAATTTCGTAATTCCCCTTGATATTTTTGGTATTTCTATCTCATTTGTATGGCTGTATATTTGTTTTTTATCTCGCAAGCAAAAAAATTCTTTAGAGTTTAATTCTAAATTTCTCCTTGTTATTTTTCGGTTTCGGTGTTTGCTGGCCTTAAAATAAAATTCGCTCCCTTTTCAAAACATAATTTAATTTCGAAGAAAAAATGTTTCCTTACTCCGCCGAACTTTATTGCAACATATACATACATACATACATACATATGGATGTATGTATGTATGTATGTATGTATGTATGTACTTATATAATTTCTTGGAATATGCAAGGGTATTTTAAAAATTCCAATTTGAATCTTTTGAATTTATTTTCTCCCCTTCGATTTAGTTTCTCTAAAACTTTTGCAGTGCGCGGATGTATCAAAGTAAAGTGTCGTCGAAAGTAATTGAAAAGTGAACAAAATTATAAAATAATCTGTATCTGGTAAATAAATATAATTTAATAAAGATTTTTTGACAATGTGATATTTTTTCGAGGTATTACGATACTTATTAATTATTTAAAAAACTTTAAGAAACTTGTAGATCTCTCTCATTTTTTTTAAAACGAAGTCCAATCAGAATATGTACAGACATACATACGTGCATACATACTTAAATACATATTTACTATCCAATTTTTCATCCAATTCAACTCGTTTTTTGTTGTAGTTCGCGCCTTTTTTCTGTTTTCTCTTAAGCTAATTTTCCTTCCTATTGTTTTCATAAAATTTTTTTTTTGCATTTTTTCCGTTTTCTTACACATCTGCTTCTTAAAATGCAAACGGTCACTGGTAAAAGCACAAACAAAAAACGAAAAGTTATACACAACCAAACACATCAGCAGAGGACATGTTGGAACTAGACTTGGGTCGAACTCGTTCACTAGTTCATTTTTGCCACAAACCAATGATCAAACCCATGTAATTTAAATGGGTTTGATCATTGGTTTGTGGCAAAAATGAACTAGTGAACTTGTTCGACCCAAGTCTAAGTTCGACCCAAGTCTAGTTGGAACAGTTTTTGGTTTGACTGACTGCTGCTTTTAATAAAGTCGGCAGAGATGTTGTAAATATGTATAGCCGCGAATAAATACCCAGCGAAAAGATGGTGTTGTTTGGTTTTGTTGTTTTTTTCTAATTATTTAAACTGTTGAGCACAGCCAAATTTTGATTTATGCAAATAAATTGAGAACGAAGAATAGATAAAAGATAATAAATAAACAGCGTTACCGTTGGGTAATTTCTAAAAAGGGTACAAAAAAGGGATTTCAAAATAAGTGTGCATCAGAAGGGAATTTCTAATAAAAAAGGCGACTTTAAAAACAATTCAGATTTAAAAAACGGTTCACTTTTAAAACCATCAAAAATAGAAATCAGGTTTTGCATATTTGGAGACTAAATAATACCTATAATTTTTAAAGAGAAAATAGAGCCACAAAAAAATAAATCCGTTAATAGGTATAATCGGTTTTTAAGAATCATTGTTTAAATTTTTTAAAGATACAAATACATTTTTAATGCTATTCTTTAGCATTGGAACTTATAAGTTTTATTTACATTAGAGAAAATTTATTTAAGTTTTGAAAAATATCTTAACATTGAACTCTGAAGAGATGATAGCTACCTATTCTCTAAATTTTTTGTACATTGCATATTTTTAATAATTAGTAAAATACCTTTCTTAGGCATTTTTACTACTTATTAAATTCCATGCCTATTTTTGAAAACTGTATATCTGCACTTTCAAGTTATTTCATCACTTGGAATCCAGTCTTCCACACCACTGTGGTACAAACTCAAAGCTGATTGTATGTAATGACGAGTTTCAACCTTTAGAAAACTTAGAATAGGAATTAGGTATATATTTATGTTTAAGTAAAATTTTACGAGAACTAGGTAAACAGGGCAATTGTTAATAAAATTACGCAAGAAATTTCCCCCTTTTCTAATTAGAATTTTTGTTTTCCCTATTACTTGCTATTAGCTGGAGTTGCATCCCGGGAAAAAATTCTCGTGGAATTTTATTCATAATTCCCATCAGAATTTTTGACAATCGATGTTTTGCGAAAATATCTTTTTCGTCTCTGATCTCAAACTTAGTAAATTTTCCAAAGTTGTTTTATATAAACTTTTAACCGTTACAGTTCCTGGTACAAAGAATCAAATAATAATTGCAATATGAAAGTTTTTTTTTAATTATAATTATTAGGAATGGAATTATTCCAATTTCAAACAAAATTTACAAAACCATTTTATAGTTTAAATCAGGGATCGCAAATAACGATTATTTTCCAAATTTAAACTGAAAAAATCACACTAATAGAGAAGTACTACGTACACAAGGAATACACCAAGATACTCCATGTTCCATGGACTACCTATAGATGCATTGATTTTTATTTGTTTAATTTTTATTAAATAATCGGTGAATATTTTTCGATTTATATTTATTCCTAAAAAAAAATAACAGTTACTCTTTGATTTTAATTTCTTTCTCAAAAAATTTTAATTTTCTTCTTCTTTATTTTATTAGGTTTCCTTATTGATTTTTCAATAAGGTTTTCTTCTTGATTTTAGTAGGTTCCTATATGAGTATGTGTAAGGCATCTTATTGATTTTTTTAACCCAGATAGCGCCGGACAAATTTTTTCTTTAAAACTTAAATTTTTATTCCGATCCTTTTCTTTTTTGTATAAGAATGTTTGCACAATAATTTCAATGGTTGTTCAGGCTGCTTGTTAGCATATTGGTTAGAGTGCTTGTCTATCAGGTAGAAGCATAGCTGTTAAGTAATGATTACTAATCGTAATGATTACTAATTTGATTACTTTTCTTTTGCTGGGATTGTCAACAGTC
Organism: Tachina lurida; assembly: GCA_944452675.1. Classification (NCBI taxonomy): domain Eukaryota; kingdom Metazoa; phylum Arthropoda; class Insecta; order Diptera; family Tachinidae; genus Tachina; species Tachina lurida. The sequence continues at coordinate 34,832,410 of OX101754.1, read as the reverse complement.
CAAGGCGGCAATCATTGTCTGATTTTTTTTTGAAAAACTAGTTTTAATGAAGGCCAACAATTTGCTGGTGGTTAAGCATTGTCTATTTTGCTTTAACAAATCGTCAATTGACTTCAACCTAACATTTTGAACAGCCTCAAACGTATAAAAACTGATTTGAAAATTCCCAAAAAATATTTTTGAAAATCGCAAAAGAAAAATAAGCGAAAGAAAAATAACTTGTACAAAAAAATAGATTTATATCGAATAAAAATTATTTGGTGGGCTTATTACAGGTTTCTAAGTTCACTACTTATTTTTCTTTTGTGATTTTCGAAAATATTTTTTGTGAATTCTCAAACCATTTTTTATAAGTCTGTGAATAAGAGAAGAAGTTTGAGGCTGTTCAAAATGTGTGGTTGAAGTCTACTCACGTTTCGTCAAAGCGATAATGAAATGCATATAGATAATTCTTAACCACCAGCAAAAATTTTCACTTTATGTTTTTCTTTATATTTTTTTTTTTTTTTTTTTTGATATTATTAGTGTTGTTAAATAACTGAATATGTTAAGAATTTGTTAAACAAACATTTAATTTTCCAATTTTATAAATTTCTTTAGAACTTTTTCAAAATAAAGTAATGCAAGTTCAAAATGTTTGAAAATAATCAAAAAGAATTAAAAGTAATCTTTGAAAGTAGTCGGATTCCTTTTTGATTACTTTTGATTCTTTTTGATTATTTTGTAGTAATTTCAAGTAATTCAGATTACTTTTCGATTATTAGTAATCGTAATCAATTATTTATCAGAAATTCTTTTGAAGGCAATTATATAATCATTGCGATTCTTTTTAAAATGTAATCTAATTGATTACTAATCGTAATCGTAATTTAACAGGTATGGGTAGAAGTTTGCTGGTTCAATACTTGGTGAGTAAGTTAGTTAAGAATATAACATAATGTGTATGTATGTATGTATGTATGTATAAATAAATAACATCTGCAATATACTACATACATACATACATATGTATATGGTATAGAATTTAAATGAAAATACATAAATACATACATTTAAATGAAAATACATAATCAATAAGATAACCTCATAAGAACTACAAGACTTCTCTTGATTTTTTGCTCTATGAAATTAATAAGATTTCTTTATTGAAAAAAAAAACATTGAGATTTCTTATTAATTTTGTTCTATTTTATGAGGTATTTAGTAGGCACTGTTTTCTCTGTGTGAATTACAAAATTGTTTCAAATTTTGTTAAAAATATCCAAATAAAACTGGAAACAAACTTATTTATCACCTGAAAAATCGCCATGTCGCCAAATCAAAAATTTGGACAAAAAACAAGCTGAAAAATCACCATGTATGGCGAGAAATCGTCATAGTTAGCAACCCTGGTTGCACCTGTTCTCAAATTTAATTGTCGTCTCTATCACAAAACGATTTGGGAAGCTCTTTGATTCAATTCTTTTGTTTTGTCTCATTAACACATGTAAAAGGTTCCTAAACTACTTATAAACTTCCCATTTTCTTATTGTTGGTTTCCAACATCTCAAAATAAAATTCACTCTCCTTTCAAAACCGAATATATTTTCGAAATAAATTTTGCTTTACTCCCCCGAACTCTGCTGCAAAAAGTATTTAGTATCGTGGATTCCTTGCAGTATCTCCATTCATATGTACATACTTATTTTACAAATTCCATTTGTGTCTTTCAATCGTGTTTTTCTCTATCTACAGTTAGTTTCTATAAAGTTTTTGTAGTGCGCGGATGTATGAAAGCAAAGTGTTTTCTAAATTAATTTAAAAGTGATGTGGAAAAGTTATTAAAATAATTTATTATCTAGGTAAATAAATAAAAATACAATTTAATGAAGATTCTTTGAGAATATACAATTTTTTTAAATTAGTTTGCTTATGGCAAACATGCTCTGAACAATTTCTTCGTACATATGTACATATATAAACTTCCAAGAAAGAAGAGCAATCAGAATATTTCCACATCCAGTTGTTTCCTCCTATTTCCATGGCAGCTCTTTTCCACATTGTTGCTTTAAGTAGTTCGCGCCTTTTGATAATCTCTTAAATTAATATTTCTCTCTTATGTATAATTTTTTGTAGCTTTCCAACTTTCGAGCACTGTTCTGCTTTAAACTATTTCTCCTTAAAGTTTCCAAAATTGTTTTTTTTTTCGTTTACAAGTAAATTTGCTAACTTCGCAAATAGTTTGCTCACCGAAACAAGTTGGGTTTCACTTGTATTTTTTTGTAATTTATTTTATTTTCTATTTATTTCCCCTTCGCCTCCCTTATAAACCAGTTTGATTTAACTCTTTTTTTGTTATGTAATTTATTTCCTTTCCTTTTTTATAGCTCGTCATATTCTTTCTGTTCTCTCTTAAATTCGTTTCCTTCCCTCAGTCTTTCCAACGCCCTTTATATAAAATACTTCCATTCGTTTTGGTTGCTGCCTGCAATAATTTTTTTTGTACGTTTATCTTCTCCCGCTTATTGCGAATTTTCTTATAATTTTCTCTTGTTCGTATGCAGTCTAACCAGCGAATATGTTTTTTCCAACCTCTATCACTTCTCCTTGATTTTCGAAGAACTATAATGAACAATTGCAGCATCGCTTTCCCCTATAATCAGCAGCAAATTGTATCAAAAATAATTTCGTAATTACCCTTGATATTTTTGGTATTTCTATCTCATTTGTATGGCTGTATATTTGTTTTTTATCTCGCAAGCAAAAAAATTCTTTAGAGTTTAATTCTAAATTTCTCCTTGTTATTTTTCGGTTTCGGTGTTTGCTGGCCTTAAAATAAAATTCGCTCCCTTTTCAAAACATAATTTAATTTCGAAGAAAAAATGTTTCCTTACTCCGCCGAACTTTATTGCAACATATACATACATACATACATATGGATGTATGTATGTATGTACTTATATAATTTCTTGGAATATGCAAGGGTATTTTAAAAATTCCAATTTGAATCTTTTGAATTTATTTTCTCCCCTTCGATTTAGTTTCTCTAAAACTTTTGCAGTGCGCGGATGTATCAAAGTAAAGTGTCGTCGAAAGTAATTGAAAAGTGAACAAAATTATAAAATAATCTGTATCTGGTAAATAAATATAATTTAATAAAGATTTTTTGACAATGTGATATTTTTTCGAGGTATTACGATACTTATTAATTATTTAAAAAACTTTAAGAAACTTGTAGATCTCTCTCATTTTTTTTAAAACGAAGTCCAATCAGAATATGTACAGACATACATACGTGCATACATACTTAAATACATATTTACTATCCAATTTTTCATCCAATTCAACTCGTTTTTTGTTGTAGTTCGCGCCTTTTTTCTGTTTTCTCTTAAGCTAATTTTCCTTCCTATTGTTTTCATAAAATTTTTTTTTTTGGTTTGCATTTTTTTCCGTTTTCTTAAGCTGGATTCACCCATTTTTTCGGAACAAAATTTTTGTCCGGACAAAATTTTTTTTATATGTAGTTTGACGTTTCTCTTTTTGAGAGAGAGAGAAGAAGAGAACAAATTTTGTTCGGAACATTTTCTACTTGAATTGGTTTAATTTTATGGCGTTTTCTTTTCTGAGCAATATGCTGCATTTATGCTGCCTTTTACATTTCTTTGTGTTCTTTTCTGAAAAGTATGTATTATTTTAAAAATCAACGCGTTCTTTTCTCATGATGTTGCCCTTAAAAAGAAGAAAAATGCTACATGTTCAACATTCATTTTCATTAAAGGGGCATGAGTGCAGCATTATATTAACAGCTGTTTTTGTTATTTTCTATGAAAAAAATGAATCATTTTATAGTTCGTCATTGTTTTATGCCGAAACTTGTTGGAAAATTGTTCTTTTGTAAACGCAAAATATGCAACACTTCTTAAAAATCAGGTGAACATTTAAAAATGTTGCCAAATTACATGTAACATATATGTTACACTTTTCTTTTAGAAAAGAAAACGCCATTAATTTTTGTCCGGACAAAATCGAACTGAGCTGCCAACTTTTTTAATTTTTCAGCCAAAGTTGAACTGAGCTGCCACATAATGTTATATGAATAATAAAAGCATAGAGTGTACTTGTATTTATTACAATAGAAGTAAAGAAAAATTAAGAAAAACATATCCAAATGTATGGAGTTGAACGAAACCATTGCAGTAAACAATTAAGAAGATGTGTATGACACAGCAAATTGTAATCATTTGCCGCTGTGCTGCCACTTGCAAAATTAATACGCATCGTTTACACACGTATTTCATATGGTAGCTTTGATTTTCCAGACAAAATGTTCGAAATGGATGAATCGTCTTGCAAAAAACTCTCAGTAAAAAAAATTTTCTCCAAACAAAACTTTTGTTCCGAAACAATGGGTGAATTCACCTTTACACATCTGCTTCTTAAAATGCAAACGGTCACTGGTAACTAGACTTGGGTCGAACTCGTTCACTAGTTCATTTTTGCCACAAACCAATGATCAAACCCATTTAAATTACAAGTCTAGTTGTAATGAAAAGGGCTTAAAAAGAAGCTTTATGTCTTCGAATGTATTAGGTAGAAGGTGTTTGTAAATAATAAGAGCTTTGATAATAAAATCAAAGCTGTGGTGTAAAGTTAAAAAGAGCTTTAGAGGGAATTAGGATCATGTCTTGATAAGTATAGGAAAGGAAAAAATAGGTTCATGTCTTAAGAATGTATGAAAATCGTGGTGTATAATATAAAATCAAATGATATGTTGAATAAAATTATACTAATTATAGAAAAAAAATTAAATTAAATGATAATTTAAAAAAAATAAAGCAAAATAAAATAAAGCAAAATAAATTAAAATAAAGTTAAATAAAATAAATTAAAATAAAATAAAGTAAAATAAAATAAAAATTGAAAAAATAAATAAAATATAAGAAATAAATGAAGTGATATGTATGTATATGCAAATGTAGTTTTTAAAGAGAAATAAATAAATAAAATAAAATATAGAAAATGTAATAAATCAGAGTAAAAATATGTTTTGTATAGGAATGTGTTTCTAATATTTTAATTGCAAAAATAAATCGATAAAAATAAATAAAAAAAAATCAATAAAGAAAAATGTTTATATATTCATAATAAAATGAAAGAAATAAAAAGTGTTATAAAATTAAATAAATAAAATAAGAATATAATAAATATATAAAAATGGTGTACTCATATGCGAAAGACAAGTGTGTAAAAGGTAAGCATTGTCAATTGATTTTAAATTTTATCTCCTTTAACTTAATTTATTATCAAACTATGTATTTGTTACTCTTAATAATATTTTTTTAACTGAAATTTTTGAGTTTAAAATATCACAAAAAAAATCTACAGCAGCAGGACTCTTAATTCTGTGGTTTTCATGAATAACAAGCTATTTGATATACATATATGGGAGCAAACACTTTTGGGGCATGGGATCAGTCTCATTAGATGTAAAGATGTTGTCCACATCAAAAAAAAAAAAAAAAAAATTGATTTTTTACCCTTAGGTCCCTTTCTCTATGTGTTGTCACATATATGTATAAAGCAGGATGTGTGTATGTATATATGTATGTAACGTGTGGACTCCAAAACGGCTTTGCCGATTTTGACGAAATTTTCAGGAAATCTTCAGAATATTCAGGCGTAGCAAAATCCAATTTTCATATTGCACCACCAATGCCATATACATATATGTATATATATTTTTTTGCGGGGAGGGGAGAGGTAACGAAGCACACCGGGTTAAGCTAGTTAGATATAAATCCAATAAAACTCACCACGTGAATTCGAAGATATTTGTATACCGAATTCGCTCTCAGTTACAAACATATTTGTTTGCAATTTACGCAGCACCCGTTTCGAAAAAAAATCGTACATAACCTGTCGTTGCCAAAGTTAAAATATATACTTGATTCCTTTCAATTATTGTTGCCAAATTGAAAAAATAACTGTGATTGGTAAATTGCATTAGTCCTAATTTACACTATGCATGTCTTATTGCTAAGCTGATTAGTTTTTTAGGAGAGAGGGACTAGGGGAAAATAAACGTTTCTGTTCCCCTCGTCACTATCTCCCACAAACTAATCAGCTTAGCAATAAGACTTGCATAGTGTAAATTAGGACCTACCAATGAAGAAAGTTTTAAATTTTTCCAGGGTAACAATTTTAAACAACAGCAAGTAATAGGGAAACAAATTCTAATTGGAAAAGGGAGAAATTTTTCGCTCAATTTTATTCATAATTGCTTTTGTAAATATTTGTACTCAACTGGTTTATATAAAATTTTGTAAGCACACAGTGCACAGGTGCACTTTTCTATAAAAAAAGTGATCCTTTATGATGAATTTATACAGTCATATTGAGGGCAATCATCAATAAAATTCCGCGAAGGACAATAGAAAGCAATAGGGAAAACAAAAATATTCTAATTGGAAACGGGAGAAATTTCTCGCAGAATTTTATTACTGATTGCCCTGATTTTTATTTTGCTACATGTTTTATACAGTTTTACGATCAGAAAAGTGGGCGATGGGTGATAAGACCATATAATCTTCTTCAAACAATTCATTCAATCGATTCTATCTTCAGTTGGGATGCCAGTTGTTTTCAAAGGCAATTAATAATTTATTTTTGAGTTGATGGTGTTTTCTTGCTCTGCACACAGAACTAACCACATCCAGCAGCTAATAAAATAATTAACATTTCAGTGCTGCATCGTCATAACTACTTTTTTTTTTGTTAGCTACTGCCAGCACCGTGGGCAAAATCCAGTAAACAAATCAATAAGTACAACGTTAGAATTTTTTAGTTACAAGAACTGTATGATTTTAAAAAATATAACAAATGTATTCAGTTTTTTTTTTTACTTTTTTTATAATTTTATTGTATATTTATGCTTTTCAGCATTAATGCATAAAATGTATAACTAAGTAAAAATACTATAATAAAAGTAATAGATAATACAAAACTAAACTGGATTAATTGGAAAATTTTAATTATCAGTTGTGAATGATACACATATGTATGTATGTATGTATTTATTAATCATGATGATTTAACGACTCAATCTCATAGTAATAACAAGCCAATGATTTGCCAATTAAGGTGATTGTGTGTATGTATGGATGTATGTATGTATGTATGTATGCACGTATGTATAAGCAACAAGTTGAATGGCGGAAGGAAAAAAATTCAATAAAATAAAAACAAATGCATGACTTATGAAAACGTATTATAACAAGCTCTTTAATATTTATATCATTCGTTATGAAGAAAAGAAGGCAATTTGTGTATGTACGAGTTAGATATAATATTTTAGCAATACAAAATAAATATAGATATATTTATGTATATTATTTAGTTAACATATTTGATGAATTGTATGTTTTGAAAAACTTACAAACTAAAATTACAGATATGCACGGTAAAGAGAAAACATAATTTTTCTTAACAAAAAATTTTTTTAAGGGATTTGTTAATGCGACAAGAAATGATTTTTTGAATTTGATACGAAAAAGTAAATAAATTATAGTATAAGTGGCACAAAAGATTTTGTTGTTATGTTTTGGAGTTACATATTTCAAAAACAAAGACATTTATATAAAAACGATGGGAGAGATTATTTATTAAATTTAATTCTCTTTCAAAAATAAATACTAATTTCAATATTTAATACATCTTCTCATTTTTCGCTTTTTAAACGGAGCAGCAGGACATTTTCATTGTAGTATTCCTGATTTTATTTATTTTAGGCAGGAACTTTAACAAATATTTTCTTTTTTAATTTCCATAACTATTTATAACAATTTCAAAAATACTTTTTTTTAATTATGCATTTGAGCAGAAAAAAATCTACAATACATAAAATGATTAATTTAATTGTTTTCTGTTTGTTCTTTAATAAATGCGACCAAAGCATTATCGAAATATCAATTAAGTCGTAGTTAGTAGGGTTTTAGAAATTGTTAAAAAAAAATGTTTATGCAATGAATGAACAAAAACTGCATTTTGCTTAATACAACAAACAGTTTAGCACATGCCGACATGTAAAATTAGACAAAGAATTTTAATGATACTCTAACATATTTGAGAACTAAATTATTTTACGAGTTAAAAAAGAGAGCATTTTGATGTGATTTGTATAGGAAAACTTAGAAATAAATGATTTATTATTTTATTTATCAGTTTTTATAAAACTTGATGGTCTTGGAAGTCCACTGCGCTTTATGTTTGAAGGCGGCCTAAGGCCAGATGGTTTTGGAATACCTGTGGAACCGATAGAGATTTTTGTCAGAGCAATTGTGGCATTTGCTTTCACATTATTACTATTATTCGAGGCACCAGATGCTTTTACAGCTATAGTTTTATTAAGACTTTGAGCGCTTCCTCTGGAAGATGCTGACGACATGCTCTGGGAATTAAAGTTGATTAGGAAAATCAAAAACAAACAAAAAGAAAAGATTAAACTGTAATAGTTACATACATCTGTGGGCGAATGTCTGCCTGCATCACAATCAGTGTCTGAGGTTGCCGGTTGTACGCCTTTAGCTGTAACCGTAAGACTATAGTAACCCGAAGAGGGTCTCACTAAGCCAGCACGTTTTGCCGCTGCACCACTTTGGATTGCTGCTCCAGGAGCTCGTATACCAGATACAAGTTTTGGAACTTTAAATACTGTTTCCTCAGACTTCTAAAAAAAATGAAACAAAAGAAAGAACAAATTTTTCGTGTGCTGCAACAAAAAAACTGCATTTATATATACTTGTTGTGTGCTTGGCTGCTGATTGCCACTGGGGTTGCTCAAACAGGAATTTCGGTTTGGATTTGTTTTGGCCTAACCAATAAAGAAAAAAATACAATAATGCATTAAATTACTAAATTGAATTATTAACGGGCACTTACCAATTTTTCGTTTGAAATTCCCGTAATACTTGGTTTCCTAAGGCCAAAGGTTTTTAGTGCTAGTAAGCCTCCTCCACTACCGGCAGCACTGTTGGAGGCTGAAGCATAATTGTGATGGCTTGACAAATTGTGAAAAGATTTTGATTTGATTCCCATAGGGCTTTTAAGTTCGCCAGATTGTTTCACACTGGGTGCAATAATTTGAGTTTGATTTAAGGATACATTGGCAGCACTTGACCCCTTCGACAGACCAACATTTAATGCTGATGTGGTTGCATTTAAGTTTGTATGTTGGGGAATTGACTTTTCCAATTCATCAGCCGATGTCGCCTTGCAAACTGCAGAAAATTTCGTCAACCCGCTCAAATAACGAGGTCGAGATAATGAACGTGGTTTAGAAGTTGCAACATCTGCTGCTACATTAGTTGTTGTAGTATCGGGTGCAACTTCTGGCAAGTTTCGAGCATTCGAAAGCAGCTTGTCTTTCGGTTTCTTGTAAGTTAAAAAGTTCGGATTAATTTTCGATGTCGTTTTACTTGAAATATTCGTCTCAACTTCCGATTTGTTATTATTAAAAACAGGGGAAGCTGTCTGGTCTCGCCTGGAAAACCTTTTATTAATCTGCTCAGAGTCTTCCTTAATTTCAACATTTCCCTCAACTGGGTAGTCATCAATACAAGGCACATTCAATTCCGATCCCGGAAGACCATCTCCGCTGGCTGATTCTCCATTGCGAGTCCTATTTATTTTAATAGTTTTGAAGCGATCACGATCCCGTTCACGTTTTTCAGCCAGTCTGTACTGCGATATTTGATTTGATGTCGTTTCCTTGGCATTATCCGAAGTTTCTTCTGAACCAGTCTCAGTCTTTTCTTGCACCATTTCAAGAGGGTTTTGACCACTTAAATGTTCAGTCTCATTTGTTATATTCGGTCGAATGTCTCCTATGGCATCATCTTCTTTGTTAACAGTAAACGAAGTTCCCAAAGATGTTTTACTACCTTGCACAGAGCTAGACGACAACGCGGATATATTAAAATCATCATACAAACGACTGCGGCGGCTTAAAAGACGTTCACCGCCATTACTGGCACTGCTTGCTGATGACAGACTAAGACCATTCGAAATCTTCGAGTCCGTTATACTGCTTGTTGTTGCAGAGTCTTTTAGAGGGCTTCTTATTATCTCAGACGACGTATCACTTAAAGCATGTGGTGAAGCAACTATATGCTCTTTTGGTTTCCTAACCTCCTCTCTGGACTGCGTAACAACATCCATCGTCAGATTGAGATAAACTTTGCTAGAATTATCATTTTCACCAAGTATGTCAGCGGAAACTCTCACCATATCGCGCATGTCTTTAGCTTCTCGTGATATTTCCCTTTGTTGCGATTTGTCCCTATTGGGACCGTAGTTGAAACGCCTTTTTATCGAATCTAATGATTTTTTCATTTTCAACTGCTCCGCATTCAACTCAACTTTACCAAATTCATCCAATATATGATCGAACTCATCTTCGTCGTTATTTGATGCCAGGAGATTGGCTTCTGCCTCTGCCAAGTCCATTACATTTTGCATTTCAATAGAAGCTGGACTCTGCTGCTCTAAGCGATTAAAGGTTTTATCAAATGTTGGATTCTCAATGTTTTCTATCATTTCAACATTATTTATCATGGACAAATTCCCTGAAAATGTATTTGTATTAACGCTGTTACTAGTTTTATTTAAACTGTATTGATCATTTCCAAAAGTGTCGTTAAGAACTCTTGTGGCATTGCGTGAAGTATTGGCTTGTACTGCAATAATCGGTGATATATTTCCATCATAAATCATTTTCAATTTTGGAGTATAATGATGTTTGCTATAACGTACATTCGATGCATGGGGAGTAGACACGCAGCTTTTCATAGGCGCAATATTTTCTTCTATGCCCTCCGGTGTTTCACATCGCATATCAGGAGACACATTTTCATACTCAAAGGTAGAATTTTCTACCTTCACATTTGACAGTTGGCTGCCAGTTGCGTCGCATATGGTTTCATCTAAATCTGAGCTAAGGTTAGATATATTTTCATTTACTGAAATTTCTTTAGGTCCCAGGTTCTGAGTCACACTGAGAGCTTGCTCTGAAGGTACGCTAGAGTACATACTATTTTCAACCAAATTGTATGTAATATCGCCTATCATTTCATCGGACAAGACCATGGTGCGCTGAAGGGCATTCGGTATATTATTTCCAGCGCTACCAGTGTTATTGCATGCCGCCAATTCCAATTGCACACCCCCGCTGAAAGTTGTATCTATGTTGCTGTTGGCAATTTCTACTGTACGGTTGTTAACCTCTACACTTTCTGTAGAGTTATCCATAGTGCTGCAATCTGAGGCTGTTTTGCTGAGCGTCAGTGAGATGTCATCGATTTGTCCAATGTGTAAGTCTTTAATCAAGGCCCCATCACTCGACATGGTCAGAGATTCTAGGGCCTTTCGATCTCGAATCATATCGTTTAGACTGTACCCATCACTGGTTACTTTATTGTTTAGATTAAAATTGGGGTATCCAACTGCATCTAGGCCTCTAAGATCTAAGCTGTTCGTAGACTGTAGAAAGTTTATATTCGTGAAATCTGCCGAAGTAATCAAAGAGTTATTCATACGATCCATTGATGCCTCCATGGAAGAAAATGGTGGGGGCGAAGTGTCTTGTAAAAAAGATTTCTGCGTATTTGTGACCAAACCTCCAATTTCAACATTAAACATTGGATTATCCGGTTGCGAATATATAACATTTTGCTGATGTTGGTTATTTGGCTGAAATTGTGAATTATTTGTCTGCAGAGAACAAAGAATAATTAAATTTTAAGATACACAACCAAATTTAATAGATGGACATTTTATGAAAATAAAATTATATTAAACATTGGAGAATGTCCCTTGGTTTGTGGAAATACTTTTGCTTCTTTCTTTTGTGTAATCAAATATAAAAACATATTACCAAGTCAAAATAATAATATCTCTTACTTTTCAATTGATGTGGAAAATACCCAAAAAGGCTCGTGTCGGAGCGCTTTTATTATTGCTCATCTCTGTCAAACATCAGAACAAGGGCAATTGTTACACAAAGTGAGTGATCGGAAGCCGTTAAATATTTTAGTACAAAGACCACATTCAGATTTTTGGACATTATTTATGCTGCCACCTGGCAGAGAATAACGACACGATGGGTATACGAGGGTTGCTTTTTAACTCGTACATAAGATTCGCCACTTATGGAGCGGCCTAATATTGTTCTTTGGATCTCGCTTTAGACCTGAACATTGTCAAATTAAAGCGGAAAAAAAAGGAGTGAGGTTTCTCAAAGTGGAATATAATATATGGGCAATTCCACAGAATGTCACGTACGATGTCACGTTCGTTGACTAATCAATTCAGCACGGTATGTTGGCTTTCTTTACAGAGTTTTCTACAAGAACAACCTATCTAATCTAACACCACTTCTGGAGTACGTCAAGGCTGCCTCATTTCGCCCTTACTATTCGTCATAGTACTGGACGATGTTTTAACACGGACTGTTGATGATAGTGGAATCCAGTGGAATGTCAAACACAATCTGGAAGATCTGGCATATGTTGACGATATTTGTCTGTTGTCTTCAAGGCATCTTCAAGACATCATTGCCGAGTCAGAAGAAAGACGAACACACTGAAGATAAATTTTCTTGACCCAAATATCAATTTTAATGCCAGCGATGATTTAACTGAAAATTAATTTAAGTTACTTTGGAACAGTAATTTTAGCATTTATTCAATTTTGATATAAAATCAGTTCTGTTGTAAGCCTGCGAGAATCGATTAATGACAAAAACACTCGCGAGGGAGTTTCAAACGTTTGTCAACCAGCGTCTGAGAAAAACCTTGAAGATCTTCGTTGCCAAATGAAGAACTATGGAGTGGGAATAAACAAATACACACCTAGAGATCAAAAGGAGGAGGTGCAAATGGATAGGACACACTCTACGGAAACAACCTACTGAAATCGCGAGGATGACAAAAACACACATGGAAGCGAACTATAGAAAAAGATATACAAACACTAGGATATTTTTTCAACGAATTGAAAAATATAGCAAGGGCGCGGAATGCATGGCAAACTTTTTTTGAGGTCCTATGCTCCACAGGGATCCAGAGAACATAAGAACTTTTTTTAAATTTTGGTTTCAATATTTACTCAATTCACAAGCCTTGTTGTATCGTTTACAGTTGTATTTGAAAGAACAAAACATATTTTACAATTAACTTGATTTTGTTTGAAATTGTCTTTTCAAATACAACTATACTTTATACATGCTTTGGGGTAAGTTAAAATATTCCCGGCCTGTCACGGCTCATGCCCCCCAGTATATTGAAAGTAAGATCAAAACATTTCGGAACTCTAATGTTTAACGCTGCCTAGCGCTTACTCCATCTACCCGCGTACATGCGATGTATACAGTTCCCCGATTTAAGGTCCGCTTTATTAGCGGCCCTGGATCAATACATCGTCTCCGATTCTAAGAAATAGTTATTCATTTGTGTATCACAAGTTCAAGACCATTTTTAATAATAAGTAAGTTTTCCACCATCTCTTCCTTTATTCGTCAAAGGTGAGGATAATTAGTGATCCTCTTTTTAACAAAAGATCTGGTGTTCCACTTGAGTTCATGAGGGCTCACTATTACTCTTTAATTGATGAATATATTGAAAATATATGTTAATTCCTTTCGCCACGGATACTTCTTTTTCAACCACAACGACAGGATGCGCTGTCTATCATATTTTTGATGACAGGTTTTATGTTTACAAATTCGATTTTCATTGGGTTGGTTGGGTTCCGTCCCACGTTGGGATTTTTTTTAAGAAGCCACGAATATTTGTGTGTACGAGAGTAGCTCATTTATTCAGTGAAAAAAAACTGCGACAATTTACGCCATCTTCGTAATTATCGTACATTCTTGTTTTTTAAGAGGTACCAAGACTTCTGTTTTGCAAAAATATTGAGTTACATAAGATTTCAACGCATATTTTTGTTGTTGTTTTATATTGGATATACGGATCAAAATATTAACAAAATAATAAATAAAAGAAATTGCATCAGATATTTTTTTTGCAAATTTCAGTTAAGGTACCTTGAGTTATGCTGGACACTGTATGTACGAGGGCGGTTCGAAAACTTCTTAGCCTAGCACAAAAAGCGCGGTATAAACAGAAAAAAGTTAAGTGTTTTGGAAACTTCCATCTATGAACACATGTTAAATTTTGTTTCGATATGGCAACTCCTTCATATAGAAACAGCTGTTCACAAAAGACGCATCCGCGATTTTTTAACAATGGAAAAATTAGAAATGCTTGGTGTCATTAAATATTTACATAAAAAAGGTTTATCGGGACAAGAAATTCATAATGATATGGTGACTGTGTTAGGTGAAAGTGCTCCTTCATATGCAACAGTAAAAAATTGGGTTGCTGAATTTAAACGTGGTCGTACAAGCATTGAAGATGATGAATCGTAGTGGACGTCCAAAAACAGCAACAACAACAGAAATTGTAACCAAAGTGCATGATATGGCATTAAATGATCGACGAATAAAAGTGCGTGAAATAGCTAATATCATGGGCATCTCAAATGATCGAGTCCATTTAATTTTGCATGAAGAGCAACAGACCAACAAAAACGCATAACGCAACAGTCGACCAAAAACGCATAAGAATGAACATTTCTCAAGCTTGTTTGGATCGTTTTAAGCGAAATAAAATGGATTTTAAGCGTCGTTTCATAACTGTTGATGAGACATGGATCCACCACTATACTCCAGAGACAAAAGAACAATCCAAACAATGGACTCAAGCTGGAGGAAGTGCCCCAAAGAAGGCAAAAACAATTCAATCGGCTGGTAAGGTTATGGCAACGGTTTTTTGGGACTTCAAAGGTATTTTATTGATTGACTATCTGCAAAAGGGTAAAACAATAAATTCAGAGTACTATTGCAACCTTTTGGATCAATTAAATGTACAAATTCGATAAAAACGTCCTGGTTTAAAACACAAAAAAATTATTTTTCATCAAGACAACACACCAGCGCACAAGAGTGTTTTAACAATGGCTAAAATCAACGAATTAAAGTACGAGTTGCTTGACCACCCACCTTATTCTCCTGATTTGGCTCCCAGTGACTTTTACCTGTTCCCAAATCTAAAAAAATTCCTTGCTGGCAAGCGTTTTACCTCAAATGAAGATGCAATTACAGTTGTAAACCACTATTTTGAAGACCTTGAGGAAAACTATTTTAATCAAAGGATAGAATTGCTAGAAAAGCGTTGGACTAAGTGTATTGAAGTTTCAGGAGATTATATTGAAAAATAAAAATATTTTTGGAAAACTAACTATTCTCTTAGATAGGCTAAGAAGTTTCCGAACCGCCCTCATACATACATATGTATGTATGTAGAATATACATTATAGAATCTACATTGTAGATCAATACGGCAGTTATTACTGCTCGAATATTGCAATGTTCAAATGTGACTTTCAATTTGACAAATGCACATTTTTTGAACAATTATTTATTATTTATTATAACAACAACAAATGCTTTTTAAAAGCTATTTTGCTTTTTTTTTTAATTCTTTACCATGTACATGAATACGTGATGCATATATGTACATACATCACGTCACAGTTATAAGAAAGTTTATTACAAATTATAAATTAATTTACATATTATCTACCTTACAATTGTAAATTAACACAAGTAAATACTTACGAATTGTAATTCAAGATTTTGAGCAGGTTTCCGTTTGGGTCGCGTGAATGTTCTGGAGTCATATTTATAAGCTGCACGAATATTTTCCAACAATATTGTAACCAACAATATTCCCATTAAAGATTGCATGCAGAGCAGGGAAAATTTCATTTGAATAAATGCGTGGGAAATATGAAAAGAAAAATAAACATACACACACAAACACACAATTAAAATCCATTAAAGCCAAAAATAAGATATTAATGGAAATTAAAATGATTAATGCTATTGGTTTAAGTTATATTTCCTTAACAGCTGAGTTTTTGTAAAGAGGTCAATAAACGTTCAAAAAGCTTTAAACACTTCATAGGAAAAATTTAATTTTTTTGCCAGCTCTCTATGAAAGCAGTTTAAAATTTGCGCCAAAATCTTACTGGAAAAAATTACATGCTATGTTTAACGTTGATTAGATTTTCTAGCTTTAAAATAAAAACTTTATGCTGACTAGAAATTCAAAATTTCCTTTAAATATGTATGTACATACATCATACATATCGTATTTGATCAAGAAAAGGGTATTAACTTAAAATGTTTAAAATTTCACTTTGTGCAAGAAAACAACTAAGAACATCAATATATATCTACTGTAAAAATTTCAATGTTTTACAATTACTCTTCCATATCTAAAATCACATTTAAGACCATTTTTGTGATAGTGTAGTGACTACGAAAAATGTATTATTTTGAGTGGAAAAAGAAATGTATCGTATGTTTTCATAAAAATTGTATTACATATTTTGATTTCAGCCTTTATTCGAGTTAAAATTAATAAAATTGTTAATGTAACCACAAACAGTTTTGCATCTCTACTGAAAATTTTAAAAGTTTGAGTTAATATCCTCTTGTTGATTAACTGCGATATGTATAAATAATTATTTTTGAAATACATTAAAATATTTCGTCACTTCTCTGTGTAGTTAATTCAGGGAAATTTTTAGTTTTAATTATAAAAATATTAAGGCTTAATAAAGGTTTTACTAAGCTGATTTTCATAAAAAAATTTCAGAAACAAGACTGTAACTATAACAGAAGTTTAGCAGTTTTCAATTTCGTGTAATTCGTGCACGTCCATACGATGAAACATTTAAAAATTGTATTTTGAAACCGCATTTGTTTCCACATAGTGAAGTTTTTGTTTTGCAGATTAATAAATTTGGTCATATATTGATTTTTTTAGGGTTCCATTTTCCAAATCAAATAACTCTATTATAATTAGTGGCCAGTGCGATTTGCCATTTTATAAACAATAGACTAACATCAGAACAATCATTGGAGTTATAAAATTTCTTTCAGAAATTGATGTTTAATTCGGGCAATAGGGAAATGATTACGGACTATTGGGATGAGATGTTTGGTTATTTTTTTTAAATAGTCATTTTAATACAATCAGCTTGTAGTTTAACATAATTGGAGTATTTCCTCAGCAGTTACATGAAGTTATTGGATTTTATTATATGCCAATATGCTTAAAAAGTTCTTTAGCGTCGAATGACATAAATTAACATTTATTCGGCTTTAAAAATAAAGTATAAAATCGTTTGGGTTTACTGAATTGGGAGGTCTATATGAAACATTACACACAAATGTAAAAATCTCTAATTGAGTTATTGGCAATATTTCCGTGCTTTTTTTAACCATTTTAGTTCACTGGGCTCCAAACAAATTTACTGTACTTGAGATTTTTTTATGTGTCTATATTTTTAAAACTGGACAAATACATTTGTGTAGGAGTTTTGCTTGTTTACCTCGTTAACATACTTGATTGGAAATGCTTACGATTGCAGAGCTTTAAAAACCATGGTAGATATTAGAAATTCCTACATACAATTATGTACATGCATAGTATGTACAATTGTGTGTGTACAGCTAATATTTCTTTATTATGACACATTTTTGTAAAATATTTTACTTTTATGGACAAAGCAAGTATGTAACTGGTTGCTTGATTGTGAAAGGCCGTTACTGCAGTAACCCATTTTAAGAAACTGAGTATGAATTATAAATATGTATGTACCGTCATTCTTTGCAGACAGACACTTGAAAGTGTGTTTTGTGGGATGTTGCAATTTACCTTGTTCTTGTTGCTGCTGTTGTTGTGGCTGATGAGTGGTGTTATTAGAAGGCGGTATGCAATTACTACTTTTCCACTGTTGCAATATATTTGATATATCATCATGGGTTTTGTCTTCCAGAAATCTATAATGTCCAATTAATATCGTTAACTTTTTTTTATTGTTTGGGAATCATTTTTTTATATTCTACTTACATAAAGGAATCATCTTTAAGGGCCTCATCAACATCAACAATGTCCATGATGACTAAAACTAATTCTGTAGCAACCAACAAAATAATTAATAGCGTTCGTACTTTTTTCTTGCCGTTTATAAAAGCAAGGGAGTAAAAAAGTCTCAAGAAAAACAACTACACACACCTATTACTTGATATCTTGTTGAATTGACCCTTTTCCTATATTAATTCAATATACTGGTTGCATACGCAATAATTTATATTGACTGTGTATATTTCGTTTAATTATTTATTGCCACAAACAAATGTAATTGAAAAAAAATAATGTAATTTTCTATTAAAAACAAAAGGCACCACACGACGTATTTCTTTTTTGCAATTTCTTCTTATTTTTTGTTTTGTTTCTTTTCACTAAACTTTTTTTCTTTGTACGAAGCACTAGCAATGTTTTATTTTTATAGCACTAAATATATTTACATTTTACTAATTTATTTGAAGTGCGATTAATGTAATGTTTTAAGTTGTAAATTGAATACTTTTGCACCAATATCTTTAAAAATTACAAACATTACTAGTAAAATTTAGAATAAAAATACAATAGTTGCTTCCTCCTTCTAGTGATTCAAGTCGAAAATTTTTTAAAGCCGTCGCTTAGACTTTTAGACGGCGATGGAATGTCGACAAAGCCATAGCGGCGTATAAGAGTGCAGTCCAGCAGCTGGTATTGGCAACGCTGCATTTGATTTATCGTCACTGTTCTTATTACAGTTATTTCTATTTAACGGATGATGCCAACTCAGGTATTTTACATATTGTCTGCCCCACGATGTCGTATTGAAAACATCAATACAATAAGAAATATTGTTTTTGTTTTCAATATAAGTAATCGATAGAAATTTTCTTTTCATCGACATCATAGGGCAGGCCGTTAGTACGAAGAATAATGTCAGTTTTATTTAATGGTAGGTACACACACCGCGACCTGTTAATGCAACCAACTATATTTCATTCTTGGTCGCATAGTGTGTTGTGTAGTCTTCTTTATGGTTCCATTTCGTGTCGAATTTTCAGATTTCATGCATGGTTTAATTCTATATTGCAGTGCATGTGTTAAAATATGCAACGTGTAATATAAACGTGTTGCGTAAATACATTGCAACCATAATATACTAGATTTAGATTTCATCCAAAAGTATATTATCTTATAAACCTGCAATAAACTTATACAAACCCTTTCACTGAAATCGGTTAAGTTGTTTTTGCGATTGGCGCAAACATGCGATTTGTATTACTTACATTTGATTAGCGGTTGTGAAAGCATACAAAATTAAACGGAATGTTTGTTTAATGATTTCGATATCAGTATGTAAACGATTTCTATTAACATATCTTTTTTTGTTACAATCTTGAATCAAGTAAAAATAATTTATTCCAAATATTTCGCTTAAATATGAATATCACCAAAAGCCCTTGGTTTGCTATGGTATACCACAAAAATGGGCATTTTATCTAACTAAAATGAAATCATGCAAAATTTTTATGCAAATATTTTTATTTTATTAAATCTCACAAATCCATTTGTGTAATTGTACAGTACAAAAGTTATTTTGACGAGCGTTAATGTGCTCTTCTTTTATAATCCGAGTCGACCGGAAATGTGTACCAATTGTAATGTTAATATCAGGGATGGCAAAGTTGGTACAATTGTACCTTTTTTAGTACTATTCAAAATCGGAAAGTACAAAAGTACACCAATGACTAATTTAGTACATTTAGAGAATCTCCCCAATTTCCCTCCGCATTTCTTTTCAAACGATTGCATATGTCAATTTTCACTTTTGAACAATACAACTTATATTCTTCTCACTTGAAAACTAGTCTTGTGAAAGCAAAACGCAGCGAGAAAACCAAAAAAAGGGGAACTCGTCCATTTTCAAATAATTTTTCTTCTAAATTCGGATGCTAGAGCAGTTGTAACCATATGCTTTAACATCCCAACTTACAAGCAAATTTGTGAAAACGATTCGGTAGCCAGAACAAAGTCAATTGTTTTAATAAAATCAAATAAAAATATCTAATTTGAACTAAAAAAATTGTTGAGTACAATTTAGGTCAAAAAAGTACAATTTTTGAAAGTTGTTGGTACATTTTTAAAATTCTCAATGCCTTCCCTGATTAATATCATACAAATTCGAAAATTTTTCTTTTCGAATCGAATTACATAATAACCCCCCAGAGTCCTCTCGTGAGACATCCGGGTCACCCACGGCAAATATAAAATTACACAAATACAAAAAATTTCAAAATTAAAAAATATCGATACATAAGCGGACGTATGTGTTTACTCGAAAATTCGAAATCGAGTTTTTGATTGATAATGGTCCATTTTATCAAACTAAATGTTCACGCAAATATTTAGACATATGCGAACAAAAATTACTACTTCATTAGAGAAACTTAAACGAACGTAATTACGAATGCGTCTATTTTTTATTACAAAGAACGTAATAAAAAACATAAAAGCTTAAATATATATAAAAAGTACAGAAATGGTTAAAAACATAAATAAATCCAAGAAAATTTTCAAGAACACTTTATTATTATTGATTTTGAAACGTTTGATGTGACGATATATTTCATTGTCGAACGTGACATGTTCCATTCTGATCGATATCCAAGTTCTGTAAAGTTCCGTTATAACGAGCTTAGCCAGCCGTTTGTTTTTTTTAGTTTGAATTATTTTCGAAATTAAAGTTATTTGAATTGCAAGTAAGGAATTTAAACCATTCCGATCCGAACGAATATATGCGGCTGCTTGTTGCAAATACGATACGCATAAATCTGTAAATTAAAACGACCCTACTTTATAATTTGAAACGAAAGTTCTACCCAGCTTGTGTGTAAATAACTTGAAAGTTCGTTTCGACTTCAACTTTTGGTCCCAGATTAAAGAAAAAACAAAATGAGGCAGACATACATCAAATTGTTATGCATATTATACAGCACAATCGTAAATTATTTTTTGATTATTTTAATCATGATAAGACATGTTGTTTCTATTTTTAAAAAGCAGTTTGTTACTAAATCCACTGTTGAATTAAATGCTGCATGAAGAAATAATATTTTAAATTTGAACTCACAATAAAGTAAATGTCGTCATGATCTTTTTTATTATTTATATTATAATTATATGTATGTAATTCACAAATTTCCATAAAAAGAAAACAAATTAAATAATGTTTATAATATAAAGATGTATGTATATATGTAAATAAATTAAACAGCTTTTTTAAATTACAAGATTATACAGCAAGCTGCTCAGCAATAACCCTCAAGTCCAAGGCGGGTGCGCGTAGTAAAAAAATTATTAAATAATAGAAAAATGTACCCGTATTAGACGTCCTTTAGCTCTGGTGGCATTTCATTTTTGGGATGTTTATTTTCAAAATGTTGTTTGTACGTTTTAGGATCAGGCATTTGGCTCTGCAGATTTCAAAAGAAATGTATTATTGCTCCTTTTGGGTATACGATTTTATAATTCATTACTACCTTGCATACGGCGCAAACATGAACTAACGCTTTTTGGGCTGCCTTCTTCTGTTCATTGGCATTGTGTCCTTGTTGCTTTTTTAGTTTGGCTTGTTTTTCTTGTGCTTTTGCTTGTGATTGTAATTTTTGGTGACCACGTGCCATTTTCTCTCTTAGATATCTATAAATATACATGTGTATTTACATTAACGTTTGTTTGCAATTTAATTAAAAATTAAAGTAAGGAATTGCGTAAAAAACTATTTTTGTTATTTATTTTCTAGAAATAAATTTGCTAAAACATTAAACGCAATGAAAATTGGGAAAGCGTTAAGAAAATATTTAAAAAATTACTACTACATTATATATGTATAAAATATTATGAAAACTAGTTGTTTAGAAACAAGTCCACAAAATTGATTGAATCCCATAAAAGTTATGCCTAGTTTACATTAAGCGTTTTTCCATGAAAATTTTTTATTTGTCAATAGGAGGCCTGGAGGAGCTACTCATATCAAAAAAGTTCCCAAAAATGCAACAGAGATTCAATTCATTCTACGTCCTTTTTTATAAGCGCCAGAAAAATTTTAGAATTGATTGAAATTTATTGAAACTCTTAATAAATAGAAATCAACAAATTTCGAAACAGATACATATCGTTACCTTGATATAGAAAGGCCCTAACTCGTTATTTTTTTTGAAATCGAATTTTTTGTATATTTCGATACAACGGACATCTAATGCATCAAAAAATGCAAAAAACTCGGTTTAAACAAATGAGTTAGGGCCTTTCTATATTAAGGCAACAATATGTACGTATGTATGTATGTATGTATATAAGAGAAATAACAAAATTGAAAAAATATCATTCCTTATATTTGAACTTATATGAATTTTTAATTCAAGGAATAGTTTTTCTTATTTAGACTTTCTATATATCGACGGTCCAATTCCAAAACATGCTAAGTCAACATAGCATGTTATGCTGGGAATAGAATTTCTGAATTCATCGTTTATTAACTTATGTGCAGTTTCCACAACTCAGGCAGACGAATCGTCTAGAAAATTTGTATGAAAATTATTGAAAAATATGAGTGATTTCCATATAAATTTTCTACTCAAATCGACCGCCTGGCTTGTAGAAACAGGGGCTTAGATTCTGTAAAATTTTGATAGTAATCTGACTATTCTATCAAAAGTTATGAGCAAAAATGTACTTAGCATAATTTGTCAAGTTTAAAAAACCTCCTCCCCTTTAAATGTTTTAAGTACACTTAGCATGATTTAATTTGGAATTACGTGTAAAAAAAATTAATTTAAATTTTTCTACAAACTAAAACATGCTATATGTACTTAGATGACCATTGTATGTGAGAAAGGACCACCAGATAGATGCTAAGGCTACTTAGACGACAATCTTAAGTATTTTAAGTCACTTTTAACTATAATCTACAACAAATTTATAAAGTTCAAATAAATAAAAAAATTATATTGCAATTATTATATGATTACAAAAAGTCTCAAATTTCTATCTCATAACATTCCTGAGATATCATCAATAAAATTTGAAGGCGTTTAACTTAAAACTGGCTTTTTTCACTTAAAATGTTTTAGAATGGAGCCGTCGATATGTACTTCAGTATTTTAAATTAAAATAATTTTATTTGTATTAATTTTAAACATGGTGCCGGAATTGCATTAAATTAGTACAATTGCAAATATGTATGTAATGCATGGAAATTCTAATACATACTCCTTTCTAATTAAGTCAAGCTTCGAGTTAGGCAAGTTAACTAAAAAACATCAATTCAAAAATACTTTAAACAGATCGCACATGAATAAATCTATTTAGTTGAGCTTTTTGCAGACCAACTAATTTCGAGAAATTCACCCTTATTCCAGTTGGCGACATCGACGTCACTTTAACACAATACTAAAAATTGGGGCTTGTGTACACATTGTCGAAAACAACTGACTCTTGTTGGTACGTTTATACTATTTTCTAGACCGTAGGGAAATGAAATAGATTGTCAGTAGCACAAAATTGTTCTCGAGAGCGAGTAAACAAGTGGCAATTTTTTGGTATTGTGTTCAAGTGACGTCGACGTCGCCAACTGGAATAAGGGTGATTATAATCTCAATTGGTCACCATCTACTCTTTGAATTTCTGCAATCTTGGATATATGTATGTATGCGACCAAACCAGCAACGATTAATGAGCTAAAAACCGGCTTTGTCACAAAGTCATCAAAACAGTATTCCGGGTATTCGGAACATGTCAATTTTGAGTTCCGCGTTTGTTCAGAACTAAAACTCAGCTAGAAAAATTATTTGCCCACTAATATATAGCCGATAATGAACTATTGATTCTCAAGTATAAAGGAAAAATAAAAATTTTTCGAAGAAATGCATAAATGCGCCAAATGCACCTTGCATTGCGAATATTGAAAATTTAATTGATTCCGCAGTACTTTAATCACTTTTTCCAAGAACTTGATAATCATAAAACTGTTCGATTAGATTTAATCATTAGAATTAAAAAACAAATGCATGCATGCATACACACGTTTGTATAAAAATTGTTTTGTTCTTTAAAAGTATTACATAAACAAAACGTATTACTATCGGGTATGTTCTGTATTCCACGTATCATTAAAACATGCGGAATTGTCATCGAATTGTTGTTTTAAATATGATTTTATAACAACAATGATACGGCAATTCCGAACGATTAAATTTCACGTGAAATACAAAACATACCCGTATATTCATGATTTGATTAGGATAAAGTTCGTATCGCTTTGTAAGCCAAATTATATACATGTGATAATTATTAATGAACAAATAACACCAAAGTTAATTGTAAATATTCTGACCCAACACTTTAGTTGAACGGAACAACTAAAGTATTACTTCTTATTTATAGAGTTTTCTTTTTTTTCCACTTTCAAACTAGAAGAAATTAATCTCATTTTCAATATTGAATTTATTGCTAGCGAGTGCTCAGGATTTTAGGTCATATAATTTCTTCAAACATATCATTAAATAATGGGAAAAGGAAATTGTTATAGGTACCTGTTGAGAGAAGAATATGTCATTTGAGAATGGAACAAATTACTGAAAAAATCTACACGTACTTCACATAACATACATATGTACATCCATAACTTATGTGCATATATTATATGTACATTAAGATTAGAAAATCTTTACTTGCTACAATATATTCAAACCAAATTCGACTTTTTTGCGGGATGCTAAAAAATTTCAAGGCACATCCACGTTTTGCAAGTTTGAGAAATGTTTCCTTCAATAGATTTTTTTTAATCACATTTTGTGTTACTTATAAAAGCTGTTACGAAAAGCGAAAATGGAGAAACCCACGACATTATAAATACATATTGCATACTAAAGAAAACAATAAACAAACTGAAAAATCGGCAACCACAACACCTGCGTCATTACTTTTACATGCATTTCCAGACTGGTTTTTCCTGAATACATTATTTTTTGTTTGTTGTATAAAATATTTCCAAAATTGCACTAAGCCGATTGTGAAGATTTTATTTTCTCTTTCTTTTTAAGATGAGTTGTTATTCAATTTGATGAAAGGTAAGCGTTAACCACGTTGAATTGCATATGAAATGTATGTGAGCACTTGAGTTGAGCCATTACTCTACGTAACATAATTAAATTGTTAAACAAAATAACTAACAAATTTTAAGCTGGCAAAGGAAATGTCTATTTTCTTGAACATTATCTGTTCATGTGGTGGCCTCTGTCAGCAGCGCGCCACTGTTACTTACCTAAGTTGTTGTTGTTTTTGTTATTAAATCCAATAACTCCTGAATGTCTTACCAAAACGAATGTAAAAATAGTCGGTTTTGTATTTTAAACTGCTTTTCAATGCTATTTGCTAATATTAATAAACTAATTTTTGTTTGCAATTATTTTCAGTTTTGTGATTTTTTTTCTCCTTCAAGCGAAAAATGCAAGACAAAATACTTCTGCTTGTAAAATGAAAGACTTCCAAAATTCTGCTGGCGTCGCCAGGTTATTGCGATTATTTCTGTTTCTTTTTAAGCAAGGTAATTCGTAAATGTTGGTAGAGAGAGATGAGCCGATATAAATAAATGTGACAATCAGTGCTGCCAGCTTAAGGGATTTGTCCCCAAATTACGGATTTTTTTTCGCGATTATGGATGAAAATTTCGTATTGAGGATCTGGGGATTTCGTCGGTTGGTTAGTATTTGCTGCAACCTAAATGTATTTTGAATATACTGTGCCGCAAACCAGAAACCAACCGACGATTTGTTGGGGATGATAACCAAATTTTAGTGGATTTTTTTATAACTGATGGTAGCAAGAATGATTTTGAACTAAGAAATCAATATTGTTATGTGAAAAAAAAAGAAAATGGTTATAAAGATGTAATGTAACGTAACCTACTTTTGATATAAAAATATCGATCAGCTGTTTCCTACGTTGCAGTTACTTTACATTACAGTCAGGTAACTGAGCCCTAATAAAAAAGAAGTATCAAGGCAGATTAAGTAATAAATACCACTACCAATTAGAATAAACACACATTTTAAAAATAGGTCAATTTGTTGTGACAAATTTAATCCTTCTGCTAAAATGATAATAAAGCTTTTTAATACAAGTACTATGTATAACACAATTTCTGAGGCTGATGAATCATAGGATTTCGATTCTGAAGTTTTTGAAATGGTTAACTTTGATTAACAATTTTTTATACCCATGTATATTAAACTACAATTAAACCACCTGTATTCCGTATGTCGAGTAGAATATTTTTCTACGAGAATTTTGTTCTAGATTAAAGGAAACGTGTACAAGTTTTCTTTAATCTAGGACAAAACTGTCGTAGACGAATATTCGACACGACATACGCAATACGGGTGAATATGAATGTAAAAATAGCTATCGATATAAATGAATTTTATTGAATAAATATGTTATTTTTTCATTTTTTTTAAATAAAATTATTATTTTTTTATTTTTTTCACAAAAGAAAAAATTTGATTCGAAAAAACTCAATTTGGGGATTCTTGGTTATGACAAATCAAAATTGGGGATAAGCTCTAGATAAAAACTGGCAGCACTGGTGACAATATGTTAAATATTGCCATACTTTTCGTACAACTATGTGTAGTGGCTCTCTAACTGTATCAGAAGAATGAGCCAGCGATGCCAACTTGGTGATTTTGGCATTATTTTTAGTGCTTTTTTAGACTTAAAACGCGTTATAGTATGTTTCCACCGGCATGATTTAAGTGGGGTACACACTATCGAACATGAGTGACAGTTTTGCTCAAATTTTGGATTGATCGATAGTGTGGACACGAATTTCGTCAGTCAACAGTCAACCACAGAATTTTTTGTGGTTGAGTGACAGTCAGCGGCCATATTTGTTTTTGACTGATAGTGTGTACCAAAAAGCGTCAGTCAAGAGATATTTTTGTAGCAGAAAGAACACAAGATGGACGCTGAAAATTATTTTTTTAAGTAATTTACATATTTTTATTAAATGCAAGGCTGTGTATGATGTTAAAGATAAAGTATTAAGACAACATCTTACGAGGAGTTGTTAAAGATAAGAAAACATTAAAATAATTCATTATAAAAAAATGTTGTTAGCAACAATGCGCATCCAATTTTTGTTTTTGTGTCTAATTTTTTTCTTGAATGAAGGTTTTAGTGTCGAACATGATCGATAGTCTGAACAGCCAACACTATCATTCAAAACTGATGAATTTTTGACTGTCACTCATGTTCGATAATGTGTGCCCCACTTTAGAAAAATCATGATGATTTGTGCAAATCATGCTAATTTATACATGATTTGAAATACATTTTGCATATGGATAAATCACCTCAAAGTGGTTGGTTTATTTTAAATAATGTCGAAAATACTATTTTTCGAGCTCGATATATGTTGCTTTTAACATTACAAACTCCATCCGTGGGTCATCCATCAATAGTGATTGACAATTTCGAAAAAATGACATCAAGGAATATTTAATCACTATTAAATGTCAACCACATGTGAATAAAATTCACATTACAGCTGCTGCGCCCACCTTATAAGGCACGTGCATAAATTGAGTACGAAAACTCGAACAACAAATCACTCACAAGTTCGGTGGAAGCACTTTGAAGTGATTTACTTAAACCTACTTGATTTAAAGTCGGTGGAAACATACTATTAGTGCCAAACCAAGAAAAATCACATTTAATAAGAACTTGGTCTATTTTTTTCAGTATAAAGCATACCTTTTTGATCTGATATATTTCATTAAAGATGATACTATTGCGGAAATAGAGAAAAGCTTAGAAAATATTAAACATTATTAAACTTCACTCGTTTTAATCTTCGCTCGCTTTTCACGTTAGTGCTTTTTACGCTTTTTAAATTTCAATATTTCGCTTTTTAGTGTATTTTTAAATTTTAATGTGCTTTTAGAGTCACTGGAATGAGCATATGTAGATGCCAACTCAGCGCTTTTCCTACTACACAGCACTTATCGAAAAACTACAAAACGCATTTTTATGGTAGGTACAGACTTAGCAACGTGTTTATGCAACCAGGCAGGATGCATTGTCGGTCACATAGTCTGTAGTCTTGTTTATGGCTGCGTACGAAGTTGCATTCGAAGTTTCAAAAACGTGTTGCGCAAGCAAGTTGCAAAGTCTGTACCTACCATTAGATAAAAGTTTAAATAAAGGGGCCCATACACTACAACAGCATGCATGCGCAATCAAGTGTTTGTGCCAGCGGTTGGGTCGTGTATGGGCATTTTGTGTGATTGTACGTTTTGCTGTAGTGATTTCAAACAGAGTTTGATATTTTGCTGATGGTACCAGCTTGCTGGTATTGTGTATGGTGAAATTAGCTCAGTTGACTAAAGTTATCAAGAAGTAAATATGCATTTAAAAATCGTAATTTGTTGAAAAATAATTTGTTTCAATGGAAAATGGAATTTGAGCACTTTAGTTATGCATAGCTGCTAATATTAACAAAATATCAATAAAAATTGCAGCAAAAACTGTGTCACTATTTATAACCTCCCTTCTTTAATTTTTTTAAATATTTTTAAAAATACCAGCTTGCTGGTATGTTATGTAGTTCGAACATGATTGCTCAATAGCTTGGAAAAAGGCAAATTCATCATCAGGTGACCTTTTCCGCCCAGCTGATTATCAGTTGTTGATGCCAAATTGAGTAATTTGAACCAAAATTTAAAAATTTTCTTGGACATCTTCTAACAGATTGGTTTTGAAGCACAGCAAACTACATGTTGTTTTTTTTGTTGTTGTTGTAAAGTTCTTGTAGGGGAAAGGTCTTACAGCGTTAAACAATTTTCGTTTAAAAAGGGCTGCACAATAATTATTTGTGACCAAAAATTAAAACAACACGCAAATTAGATATTTGTCGCAAATATAAATATAAATATAAAATCATCAACGTCTTCCTCTTTGTGTTGATATTAATGAAAAAAAGACAGTTACTCTGCCAGAGCTATCTTACGCATTATGATATAAAATCATTAGGTTGTGTGTAAAGGGCTGTTCACATATCGTCGGGTTAATGGTTTGCCACAGTAATAATGTAATTTTAATATACTGTGCGGCAAACCAGTAACCAACCGAAGATATTAGGAATATTTTCGGAATGCCGTATTGAGTGTATTCTAAATTGAAAGGTAAGTGAAATAAGTAAAAGACTTTCTGGACTTTTACATCCCTGAAAAAAAACAAAGCATACTCCAAGTCTAGACTAGCAATAAACATGTTAGAAATTGAGCAAAAAAGCCCAGAATTACGGCGCAATATTGCTTTGCATTTGTTAAAGGTATGAAAAACATATTTACCACAACTCATAATATTGAAAAATTCATCAAAAGTAGCAAAGCATAAGTATAATTCAATTGCAAATATCTAGTTAAACGGAAAATCTTTAAGTTTTTTCAAATTTAAAATTACTTTATAAATTATTTTCCTCTCACGGCCATGAACTATAAAAAATTGATCAACTAAAATCACCATGTGTGAACCCAGTCTAACATACTCGTACCACAAAGTACTTTGTGCTCGTACTCAACCTAACAGATAGTATATCAATTTAACTATAAATATTAGGATAATCGTAATAAAAATATTTCACATATAATTGATTAACATTTCTTGTTGGGAGTTAAGGAACTACAAAGTACACAGAGATATCAGGAGATGGAAGATAATTGTGTATTAGGACGGTCTCGCTTACACCCATATTGATCATATATTTGCTCAATACAGTTATTTTTTGATACTAACTGAATTAATTTAGGTCATACGATGACATTCCCTTCTGGTTATTTAAAGTAAAAAACTAGACTTGTAAAGTTGTATTAATAGGAATTTAATAATAAGTTTTTATTTCAAATATTTAAAAATTTCTTCTTTGTACATTTACATATATATGCATCATTTTAAATAACAGTTATTCATCTACTAAAATAAACTTAACAAAACATTTCAAAGTACATAAGAATAAATTGGCAATATACGGCATCATGATTCTACTAAATATGTATATAATGGGTGTTTTTTATATGTATTAAAACTATAAATTGACATAAAATCAAAGAGAAATTAATTGCCCATATTACGTAAAATTAAATTAAAATTTATACTTAGATTGTTCGTGTTATAAAAGATATTGTATTGAATATCAATAAAAAAATAGTTGAATGTCCAAAAGCTTATATATTTTTCAAAACAATGTGGAGTTGGAGTCAGCTGTTTGCTTAATCTTGCTAATTTTTAGTATTTCCATTCGAGTACTTTTTTCAGCAACAGCTCTTTTCGCAAGTAAATTTTAAAATCTTCGCAGTAATTACTCTTTACTGCGTTTCACTGCAAAAGTAAGCACACACCTAATATTGAAATTGTGTGTGATTAATCTTATTAGGTGTGTTTGTTTACTTTTGCAGTAAAATGCAGTAAATTAGTAATTGTGTACTGCAAAAATTTAAAAATTTGCTTTCAAAGAGAGTTATTGCTGAAAAAATATAATAATATTTTTCTATTATTCATTACACTACGTTTACACCTGATATATTTTTATCATGACAAATTTCAAATTTAATATGGTTTAGTTTTTGAAATAAAAAGAAAATGGAAGATAATTTAATTATATGGTGGCGTGCCCTTAGTTTTGCTGGCTACTGTATTTAATTAGGCGGCAGCAGGAGAACAAGAAAACAAAAATGCTTTAACAACATGAATTTTTGTTTGTGCATTGTGCTAGTGCTTATCAAATGCAGAAAATATAAAAACGGCCCGCACAGCACTGTAAACATTTTACAATAGCGGTTTTCACGCTTCATAGTTTTTTTTACAACCCTTTTGAATTTAATACGTGAACGCCTTTTCTTGTTGATGTTGTAAATAAATTGAAATTATTTTATTTGTAGGTGCAGTGTTGTCAAATTTGAAATTTCACATATAACCAAAAGTTAGAAAAAATCGTTTTTCAATTTGTTTATGCTAATTTATAACTTTGTAATTAAATTAAAAGAATACTATAGCCCACCTCAGGAAAGTAGGACTTTATCAGACGTATAAAATTTTTTTCATTATTACAAATTAAATTTAACTTATCGCTCACTTTAAGCTAAACTAAAATTTTAATAGTCAAAATCCTTTTATACCTCTGACAAAATCCTACTTTTAACTAAATTTAAGGGCCTAACTTTTTAAAACACAACACCAAGCGTTGAATAATTTTATATGGAAAAAAATTTAAATTAAAAAAACAAAACATATACAGAATTTGTCAACGCTAAGCGTTGTTTTAAAAAATTAGGCCCTAAGTTGCACTAATGTAATATAATATAGTATTATAATATAATATAGTAAACATGTAGAAACATTTTTGGGTCCTCTCCTTCATTACCGTAGTTTTGGGGTTCAAACATTTTATTTGTAATCTGCATTTTTTTTAGTAATAAAAACGTATAATAGAAAAATTTGTTACATTTTAAAGAGCCTGTATATACCTTTAAAGGTGTCTTAAGTAGGGTACACACTATCGAACATGAGTGACAGTTTTGCTCAAATTTTACATTGATCGATAGTGTGAATACGAATTTCGTCAGTCAACAGTCAACCACAGAATTTTTTGTTACAGTTACAGTCAGCGGCCATATTGGTTTTTGAATGATAGTGTGTACCAAAAAGCGTCAGTCAAGAGATATTTTTGTAGCAGAAAGAACACAAGATGGACGCTGAAAATTATTTTTTTAAGGAATTTACATATTTTTATTAAATGCAAGGTTGTGTATGATGTTAAAGATAAAGTATTAAGACAACATCTTACGAGGAGTTGTTAAAGATTAGAAAACATTAAAATTATTCATTATAAAAAAATGTTGTTAGCAACCATGCGCATCCAATTTGTGTTTGTGTGTCTAATTTTCTTCTTGAATGAAGGTTTGAGTGTCGAACATGATCGATAGTCTGAACAGCCAACACTATCATTCAAAGCTGATGAATTTTTGACTGCTGTCACTCATGTTCGATAATGTTTACCCCACTTTAGAGGTAGGCAAATTTGTTAACTATTTTAAAAAGCACTAAAATATCTGCTAATCCCTCCGAGTTGAGAACACTGTCTCATTGTTTTTGGTCTTGCATTTTTTAAAAAGTATAGTAAATTATGTTTCAATGTGTTTTGTTGTTGTGGCCTTGTAATGTAGTGTGTTTAAAAGGGCTATTAATTTTAAAAGGGTATTTTAATACGAAGCGTGAAAACCCTTAATGTGAACATATTATTAATTCCACATTTTCCAAACTTACAATTACCTACTTTTTGGCAACACTGCTACGAAAGAGTGAACAGCAAAAAGCATTGATCAAATAATATCAAAAAGTCCCCTGACTGCTGCACAAAAAATCATTATGTAAGTCATGTTTTACACTTGGCAGTTTTTCTTGAAGCAGTTCTCTTCAATTCTCTTTTAAAACTGCCCATTTGTTTACACTCAGACGGTTTCTTGTTCAATTTTCGTATTGTTTTAATGCAGCGAATGAAATAACAAAACAGAATTGAAGTAACTTTTCTGTACAGGCAAGTCAGTACCCCTCTTCTTTCTTCTTTCCTTTCTCTCCTATAAACTCAGACTTGCTTCAAGTAAAACTGCCGAGTGTAAAACATGACTAAAGGCAGAATTACCCGACTGTAAATGTAGAACTGTAAATGTAAATGTGTCAGCTGATCGAATCTGTTGCATGAAAAGATATGCAAATGCTTACCTGACTGAAATGTCACGTAAATGTAACGTCTGAACCTGCAGAAAATAGAATTTCATGACGACGTTACATGACACTTGTAGACAGTGATGGGATGTATGTATATTGAATGAGAGTGTGGCACGATAGCCCTATTTTGGTACTTTTGTTTCCTTTGATAATTTAAACTTTTGAGTTGCTAAATTTGTATACGTACATGAAATATTTAATAAATTTAGTTTTCTAGTAAAGTTTTTTTCTTTATAAAATTTAACCACAGACTGCCTATCGCATTTGTTTATTTTTTTGTTAATATACATACATATATGTATATATATGTATGAATATGTAACATACATGTAGTACATTTGTGCGAACAAACAGCATAAAATGCACAAAAACTATTTTTATTTAATAATACCAAAAAAAAATTATAATATGTGCGTTTAATCATAACAATTATAATGATAATAAAAATAAAAATATTTTTATAATTATAATACATTATAATGTTTGTATGTATACATATGAAGCTAAAATTGTAATTTCACTAAATATCAAAGTCATAACATTGTTTGTAAGTATAAAATAATGATTTGATACCATTTAAGTAATTTTCGTACTTTTTCCACACAATCAAAAATAATGTGAAGATATTGAACTCCCATCAATGTTTCGAACAGCTGTTGCGCATTTTATTTGAATTTGTTATACTGATAAACACCCAGCAAACAAAAAGTAGTATATATGTGTTCTTGTTCAAAAATATAAATATGTAAATGTATATTGTTTGTGATTAAAATTAATTATTATTAGTAGGTACGAACATTAATAAGGAAAGGCATTCCTTGAAATTAAGGAGTCAAGCACTTCGTCTTTCCGATGAAATTGCTCAAAATCTGTTTTGCTACTTGTAGTTACATATATGCAAATATTACGGTTAGAGGCTTAAGCGTTACAGCTGCTATTAAAATTATTACAATTGGGTTCTTTTACATAAAATAATAAATTTTAAAACCTCTAGGCACATTTTCATTATAAAAGATGTATTTTTCCAAAAACTTCATTACTTTTTTCCAACAGTATAAAACTTGCCATCAAAAGAAAGTAAATTATAATAGCTTCAGCGAAATTATTAAAGAAATCTTGGATTAATTGAAACATTACCATTTTATATATTATTAACTTATAAGCAGTAATGCATACATACATATGTATGCATGATTACACAATCCATATACATTTCAATCAAAATGAATTCCATGAATTTAAATATTATATGAACTTTCACGTTTGACTTCAAATAACTCGCAATTTAAAATCAAAAATGAGTGCTTGCTGGGCACAAAGCAATTATAATGTATGTATGTGTGCACAAGGAAGTTTTGTTGTTTGTGTCGAAAACACATGACACGTTTTTAAGCATTCTATAAGCGTTCAAACATTTACATTTACATTACATTTACATTTACATTACATCTATGATTTCTACAGTCGGCTAACGAGGCCTTAAGCGTGCGTGTATTTTACAAGGGACTCCGAAAGAGAACGCAGCTACGTCACCCTAAACGGATTCGCAGTACTACCATACTGAAAAACAAAATATGTACTGGCAACATTTTCTTTCCAAATGTCATAATGTTATCAATATAACTCAATATTTAAAATTTTGTGAGTGTTTTAAAAGGAAAAATCTTAAAAAACAGTAAAAATATATTTAATTTGATTGTTTTGTCATTCTTTTTGCTAATATTTGTTAAATAACGGTTCTTTTCATATTACACCGCGCGATCGGAGTTCAAATTATTAAGCATAGCCATTTAATCGACTACAAATGAAGAAAGTTAATTTAACCTCTAATATTGAACTCAAAAAGTGCCTCCAGTGGTTATTACCACTTAATTAAAAATAATTGGACTTCCGGGTCAAATACTGCTGGCAATCTACTAACAAGTGTATACATGTATGTACATATTTAAATATTTAAATTTTTGAGAACTATATTATTACATACTGGTATGTCCTTTTAAAATTTTTTTTATATCATTTTAGGTTTTCTTTTGAAAATTCTTAAAACAACCTTATAAAAATGTATTGTATTTATTGGCGTAGCTATAAATTGTTTTAGGGGGGCATTATGACTGGTGATTTTCATCAGTAATATTAAAATAAATAATTACATGCAATTTTTATTAATTCTAGGGTGGCAACAGCAGTTCTTGGGGGGCAATGCACCCCCATAATGGCCTTTCTACGCCTATGATTGTATTGTATAAAAATAAGAAATAGTTTAGAAAAAAAAACCAAAATATCAAACTAACATACTAGCATTATTGTCGCAAAACTCATAAATATTGTCAACGAATTGCATTTGTTCACAATTTGTTGACGTTATTGCGTTAGTGGCAGTTATTATTTCTTCTTTCGGTTTCAAAGTGCTTTCTAAATCAATTGGCACATCACACTTATATAGATCGGTGTCTAATGTTAAACGTTTTAGATTATTTATAATTGAAATATCATGTTTAATTTCATTTTTAACCTCCAACAGTTGGTGTTCAGTCTGTATTATGTCTCTTGCGCAGGCTTCAATACTTCGTTGTATTTGTCCAACAGAGATTTCAAGATTTGTATCAGATGTTGTATACAATTCATTGTGAAGTTTGTACATTTTACATTTGCTAGTTAATTGTTTGGTAAGGGCATATTCACGTTCATACAGCTCGTTCATTTCTACATTCTTCTGTGCTAATTTATTGCGTACTGAACCGCGTATACCGGAATCTTTTCGTTT
Source organism: Tachina lurida (assembly GCA_944452675.1). NCBI lineage: Eukaryota > Metazoa > Arthropoda > Insecta > Diptera > Tachinidae > Tachina > Tachina lurida. The sequence goes on along the minus strand of OX101754.1, from coordinate 34,796,791 downwards.
GCGTAAAAAATTATTACCTTCACACTTTCGGTTGTCACGTCTTCCCTCCCGAGATATATTTTTGTTCTTATTTCTTCTGACCGATCGTCGCTTACGAACAGATGATCGTGTTTCTGACAACTTGTATAACTTTTCTCTATTTAATTGCGTTTTGTCTGGAATTTCGGTATCGTTGCTGTTGGACTGTTTGGTGTTGGAACTTTTAATTTTGTTGACAATATTTCTCGAACAAGTTTCCTTTGAACATTTTGTTCTAAATTTTGCATCAGCATTAATATATACCATTACATCTGTCTCCTCGCTTTTCGATTTTGTTGATTTACTAGATTTTTTTGTTTTCGAGTTACGTTTTTTATTCTTGCCAAAGTTGAGCAATTTACAAATATAGCCACGAATAGATGACAAAGTTGTATTGGTTCTTAATGCCTTCATTGGATCCTGTATATCCTTTTGATGTTTTAAAGTTAAGCGAATCTGTAAAAGTAAACAAGAAAAAAATTTTGTTTTAAATTATTTGTGTTAATACCAATTAGAAAACTGCAGTAATATACATACTACATATGGGTGTGTCAGAAGCTAAAAGTCTTAACCACCTAGCGAAGAAATTTCGAAACAAAACTGTTTGATATTTGTTCGTAAATCTAAAAAAAAATCGAATGTTCGCTAAAGCTTCGAACTTCTCTCGGTAGTCTACAGATAACGAGTGCAAACCATGACAGCACTGTAAGTTAAAAAATAAAATAAGAACACATACTTACATATGTGCAATAATTGAATGAAAAAAAATTTGCCATGATAGCTTAGTGGATGTGTGCTAGTCTGTTGGAATGTTCAATGTTCATGTTCAAAGCTTGCAGCGTGTGAGTTAAGGAATTAAAAAATAAATAATAAATAAATAAAATAAAATAAGTAAGTTAAAATAATTAATTTAAAAAATAAAACTACTTATTTACTTTTTTTGCTGCCTTTTTGAGATATCGAAATTAGTTCGATACTGGCACTTTTGATATTGCTAGCGAAATTCGATATCGCATGTTTCTTGGGGCAAAACTGAGCGATATGTGAAATTTTTTTTGATTAATTTTTAAGTGTCACGATAAATGTTCGAAATATATTCGAAATCGATATCAATAACGAAAGTTTTGGTCAACTGGGTAACTCCACTTTGAATTTTTTAAAATCTTTTTTTATTCTTTTCAGAAGATATTCAAATTAAATCGAGCGAAACATTCTCTTGCTTTCTGAAATTTTCTGCAATTAACCAACACACCTGTTTTCTGTTAAATACCATTAACATATTTTTTACTTTTAAAAAAGTACTTTTTTGAAAATCAAGTTTTCACGAGATAATCAGGGCAATTATGAATAAAATTCTAAATAAGATTTCTCACTTTTCGAATTAGATTTTTTTTTGTTTGTCCTATTGCTATTGCTTGAAATTGTTCCCCGGAAGAAATCTCACAAATATTAAGAAAAACTTATTTTAGAAAGTGTTTCTTAAGGTACATAATTTCTTTTTAAAATGAACTTTCTAAAAATATTCTTAAGAGATATTTTTTAAAGCTTACATTTTTGAAAATTTACTTTTCCGTAAGATATATATTTTTTAAGCACTTTGAAAAGTTGTTTATTTTTTAATTTAAAATTTTTTTCGAAACGAATTTGTTTATAAAGTTCTTTTTTTAAGATGCACTTACTTGTCCTAAGGGTACTTATTATAAGATTTAATTTTCTCACCCAAATTGCCGAAAGTATTTATTTTATTCGCTCCACCGACAGTTTCTGATAGACTGGCCACAAAAAAATCACATTTGTAAAAAAATTTAATTGATAGCGTACAAACCGGCCAAGCGCATTGTAGTTTTCAACCAAAAAATAACCTAAGTTCGCTATAAACTCTTTTATATAACTATTTTTGTTTAATATGAATAGCACAACATCTTCGTTGTACATATTTTTACCCTAACAATGTTCTATCATGGTCCTAAGTGTTTTGGAAAAACTTTTTTTGTAACGCCTCTCGATAAAAATTTTATAGGGTAATATCTGTAGATTATATAGCTAGCTCCCTTACATTTGGACCAAATATGTAAAATTTAATGATATAATGTTATGTATTTGGAATTTATACTACAATTCATGATCCATTGAATATATCGATCACTTATATTCAATATACGCCAACTCAAAAAATCTAACTTTTCAGTAAAGCGAAAAAACTAGTTAATTCGCTCATTATTTTAAAAATAAATGATGTGCCTTCCATAAGATGGTTTAAATATGCTCACTAATTTAAAGGTATGCAAAGAAATTTTTATTTTGCACTGGTTTGCGTATTTTTTTGAGATAGCATATCTTAGTCGATCAAAAAACAAATATTTTTCAGAGTTAGCATATTTTGTCGGAAAAAAATATGACTTTTTTTTAATATTTTTTAACCCCTGACCAAAAAAAGGGGTGTCCTAAGTTTGTAGTGTGTGTCTGTGTATCTGTGTCTCTGTGTCTCGGTGTATCTGAGTGTCTGTCCATGTCCACGTGCAGACCAAACGGCTGGACCGATTTTGATTTAGTTTTTTCTGTTTGAAAGATGACTTGCTCGAGAAGGTTCTTAACTAAAATCAATTTAGCTGTTTAGAAAATTTTTAATTTTGGTTATTAATAAATTTGTAAAATCTTTTACTCAATACTAGATATAAGAATTGAAAAGCTACAAGAAAAAATATAAAATATCATAAAAAACAACCTAAGCCGGACTGAAATCCTCTTCCATTTCGAAGTGTTCGGTTTTTGGCACTCTTTAACTCAATCTCTATTGCAGCAGGGTCAGTCGAAATTTTCAATTTCGAAAGCTTATATCATTGACTATAACCGGTACATATGTACATAATATTTCAATTCGATGAACAGTTTAAAAGTTATACATACATACATACATATATTACCAATTTTTTTTATCGGAACCCCTATGTACTAATATGTTAAAAAAGTGATCATATCTCAAAAACTAGCCATAGGATATCAAAACCCATATACTCGTATTATGTAAATTCACGAACAAATCATTAGGATTCTTTTTACATTTTAAAAGCAAATTTCTTAACGATAAATTTTTTAAATGGATCGATCCTTTTTAAAAGTTATTTTTTAAGGGTGCTGTTTTATAGGTGCTTAGCTTAAAGTTTAATTCTTTCAAAGCTACATTTTTCGTCATATAAATTAAAGAAAATAAATGAACATTCCATACTGTATTTTCCGGCATTCTACAAAAAAAAAATGTGTGTGATCTTACAATAAATTTACTTGCGTTAAATCTAAATGCCAACATTAATATTGATTTTGTTTGAAAATCTGCTAAACTGCAGAGACATTATATTTCACTTATTAAAACAGTTAAAAACAAAGTTCAGTAAATGATTTAATACGAGTATTTCTGTATTTGTATGCCCATAAGTATATTTAAGTATATGCCTGCTGCCTGATACCAATTCGTTGGGTGCTAAAAGGAAACAATTCAACTGTTTAAAGCTGAAATATGCGTGTGTGTGTATATATGTATTTCGTTTGAATGTATGTATGTATGTATATGTTGAAATTGGTATTAGGTAGAATACGTTTTAATAAATATTACCTCATTGTGCACACGACTCCAAGCTTTCCAAACAGGTAAAATTGCCATGTTGCCATCATAGCTGCGTTCGATACCACGCCAACATTCTGTTATAACGTAATCGCTGTAGTCACGCGATGCTGTTCCATCTTTTATTATACAAGTGTACACATATGTATGTATGTATGTGTGCGATTTTCATTTAATTTTGAGTTTTTTGGAAGAAAAAGTTACATAAAACGTTACACCAAAATGGCGCCATCGTTATGTGTGTGGTAGTAAAAAACGGAAGTACAGCCATTATTAAATAAAAGTAAAAGAAAAAGAAAAATAGAAAAAGTACTTACAATCAATTTAATAACTGCTTATAAAAATTAGCATAAGCACTCGTGTGCAGTTGTTTAAATTCTATATTTTTTTTTTGCATTTTGCCGAAATGTAAGATTTGTAATATAGCATGTCTGTGCTTAAAAGCGATAACAGCATAAGTCGACTTGAGACAAAATCGAGTTGTATGTACATATGTATTAAAAAATTCTGCAAAAGAAAATTTCATATTTGCATAAAATCCCCATGCTTCTGACGAATTTTATTAAAAGAGATACATATAAGCAAAACAATATGAACCTAAAGGCTCAGTTAGCCGACTGTAATGTAATGTAACTGCAACAGTAGGAAACAGCTGATCGATATTGTTGTTTGTGAAAAGTAATGAAAATGGTTATAGAGATGTAATGTAACGTAACTTACTTTCCACACAACAATATCGATCAGCTGTTTCTTACCGTTGCCGGAACATTCCATTACTCAATAAAATTCCCATAAAATTTGTAATAAACGCCAAACTATACTAAAATCCATGATATAAATATAGAAGGTACTTCCATTCTCTCATTTTTTCTTGACATTCACCTTCTGACAAGGATAGGTATTCTGAAGTTTCCAGTAAAATCGTGCTACCGTATTAATTTAATATTTCCCCTCTGTTTCCTGTTTGCTTGAAAATTTTATTGAAAAATTATTTCAGAAGTTTTTTTTTATAAATTCAAACAATTTAAAAAAATCTTGATGATAAATGTTGTATTATCTTGAAAAGCAATGAAATGCATTGTAAATGTATTGTTGTGCAACTTTTGTTAAGATAATTAAAAATTTTTGTAAAAATTTTATGGGGGAAGACTTATATTTTTTACGATATGGGAGCATTTTTTTATTTCTCTCAAAAAACAAACTTCAAAAATACTTATTTTTTAAAAACAAAGAGAGAATAGAAGTACCTTCTATGAGTCTGAACACAATGCAACGATAATTTATTGCGGTGCGGTTTTTCATACGATTTTGAAGTAAAAAACCGCAGTGCGGAACGGAATAAAATTAAAATCTATTTTATTTTCTCTGCGGACTTTCTTATTCTCTCAATTTTTGACACTCTTTCTCTTTCTGATGTTGCCACAGTTGTTGAATAATTGGCGGTGTTCACAACATTGTTTTAACAAAAAACATGATTTTTTTTGTCATAATATATTAAAGTTTAAAAAATATATCAAATATATCTGCGAATGTATAAAATGTTAATCATTTTTTGTTTTTAGTTACTGCCATTACAAAATATTTAACACAAATAGTATTTTTTTTCATAAAAATGTATACACAAAAAAAATTAATAAAAATTTAAACAAACAATGACAAGTATTGCCGTAGCCGTCTTCCGTTGTATTATGTTTATTTTTCTTTCCCGCAACGAGAAATCGCACCGCACCGCAAACATTGTGTTTAGACTCTATATTTTATCATGCTAAAAACTACATTTTCATAAAATTTTGGGTGCATTTGTTATTATTATAATTTCCCCATTTTTATTTTTTCAATAAAACGTTTTTAATTTAAGTGGTTTTGTGGTTTGATTCGAAACTATATTTTTGACTTACGCTATTATCGCTTGTGACCACAGATATTTTTTTTTACCTTTATGCAGTTTACAGTATTCATAATTGCCATTATTGATTTCATCGTCAATCAAAGCCTTTATTATGTCATTGCATGTAGTTTTATTAGTGACACCAGATACATAACGTGGTTCGTTGTCAAGCCATATCGTTATTTCTGCATGACCCTTTTCCTGAAATACGAAAAAATATTTTTATAAAAACATAATCTGGGCAATTATGTAAAAAACTCCGCAGGAAATTTCTCCAGGGAACAATTCCAACTAATAGAAAATGATAGGGAAAACAAAAAATTCTAATTGGAAAAGGTAGAAATTTCCTACGGAATTTTTTACATAATTGCCCTGAATACATACATATACAGGGCTATCATGAATAAAATCCCGCGAGAAAAATCTCCCTTTTCCAATTAGAATTTTTTGTTTTCCCTATTGTTTTCTAACGGAATTTTATTCATAATTGCCCTCATAATAATTTTTGACTCAAGCAGTAAAAGTGAAAATGAAAAAAAAACTATTTACGGCCCTTTTCACAATGTATGATAACAAAATAACATGAACTATAAGCGGAAGTTAACTTTAACTGCCCTTCACAATGCACGATTAACTTTTAACCGACTCCATTTAACAGAAAATTGTCTGTTAAATTTAACGAAAAAATCTGTCTGTTAACATACTAATTGTAAGAAAACTATTTAAAAATAAAAAAATATTATGGAAAACATTTACATTTTTAAAACGTATATGATATAACAAAAATTAAAAATTTTAAAAACCCCCGAATATATCTAGAAAAGATGTGATATCTTCTAAACGGCTGGACCAATTTTCTTCAAACACAGTTAAGAACCATATCGATCAAGTCACCTTTAAAACTGAAAAAACTTAATCAAAATCGGTCCAGCTTGGGCTGTACGTGGACACGGACAGACACACAGACACACAGACACACAGACACACAGATACACATATACACAGACACACACTACAAACTTATAACACCCCTTTTTTTCGTCGGGGGTTAATAAAAAAGAAAGGATCAGAAAAAACGGTTACGCTCGGCTCAACTATTTTTCTCTGTCAGATAAAGACTTTCGACAACGATTCAGAATGTCAAAGTCTACAGCCAAATTAAATTGGTTGTTAAATTGAATATTTTTGAAAATTTTTATAACAGTGCGCTTACATTTCATACAAAACAAAATCTACTTCGTTACTAGATTTTGTCAAAATCTACTTAAAATCCAGTAGAACTAATAGCCGATTTCACCAACTTGTTTAAATATGAATTCATATTCAAAAGTAATTTTTCCATACAAAAATTACTGAAAATCGACATTTAAATATGAGTTGATGGTTTTCTTTTAATTTGTACTAACAAGTCAGCCTGTGGATATAAAAAGGTGTGTGAATTGGCTACACTGTAGTTGTTTGGTTGTAGTTTTGGAAAATTTTCAGTTGATAAAAAATTTTGATAATAGGACATTTACATCAGCACAAAATCTAGCATATTTTGATTAAAATCTTTCTGAACATCTATACCGTTTACACCAACTTATTTTGACATTTATTAAGATTTTTTTATCCAAAACAAAACCCATCAACTGATTTATTTCCAAAACTACAAGGTGTTTTTTTTAGAGGTATAGAACTTCGAATTGAAATAAAACACAAGAAAATCGTTTTAATGTCCATCAATTTGGCTTTATTGGAAGGATAATTTTATGCCATTAATGTTTAAATATGATTTCGGGCATGTGGCCGCCGCGGCTGGCTCGAATAAAGCCAATTCTACAGGTCCAATTTTCAACCACTTTTTCGAGCATATGGGGCCGTATGTTGGCAATAACGCCACGAATGTTGGCTTCCAAGTCCCCTAACGTTTCTGGTTTGTTGGCGTAGACGAGCGACTTCACATATCCCCAAAGAAAATAATCCAATGGTGTCAAATCACACGATCTTGGTGGCCAATTGACAGGTCCATTCCGCGAAATTATGCGCTCATCGAATGTTTCCTTCAATAAATCGATTGTGACGTGCGCTGTGTGGCATGTAGCGCCGTCTTGTTGGAACCACAACTCATCCACATTCAAAATCTTCCATAAAGTTGATGGACAAAGCTCCAATTGCTGTGCACGGTGGCGAATCGATTCATTCGGGTCCTCTTTAACACTTTGCTCTACAGCGGCAATTGTTTCTTCGGTGCGCACTGTTCGACGTCTCTGCGGATGCGTATTATCACATAGAGTAAACGTAGTGCGAAAACGATCCATGGTTAACCGAATTAATTGCTCTGATGGACGATTATGTCGACCATAAAATGGACGGAGCTTGCGGTAAACTTCGCGAACTGAACCATTATTTTCGAAATAAATTTGCACGATTTGCAAGCGTTGTTCTTTTGTCAACCTGTTCATGATGAAATGGCAAACCAAACTAAATATTAATCACTTGACAGCTGACAAAATGGCCGCCAGTTAAAAAAGTGATGCCAACTTAAAGTTCTATACCTTAATAAAAAACACCCATTACAACCAAACGACTGCATTGTAGCCAATTCACACACGTTTTTAAGCAGACCGTAGCTAATTCAATCACCTTTTGTTGTACAGGGTAGTAAAGAATAAATAAAACATTAGATTTTTATTAGATTTCCTACAAATCTACTGAAAAATTAGATTTCGTTTTGTATGGAAATCCGGAAAAAAGCAACTTGATTTAGCTAAAAATCTCGAAAGTACTGGATTTCGAGACAGTGTAAATGCACTATAAATGTTAAAAAGGATTTTCATAATAGTGCATTTACACTGCACATTAGTTCAAATTATCACTCTTTCTGTGCAAAAGTGATAAAAACAAAAGTGACCTTTAACTTTTTTTGTCGTTGTTTTCACTTTTTTTTTTTTTTTTAAAGAGAAGTAACACTCAGGCAATTAATGCCTACTACTGTTACTAGGTGTTACCTTCTTTAGGAAAGGGATAGTGATAGAGAAGACAGGTGGTGAAGGGAGAGATAGAGGAAAGCTTCATTCTTTTACAAACTCTGCTCTTTTGCACGTTTTTGATAATGCAATGTTGCTGCGCCATCTGGTGTCAAATGGGGCGTATTAAATTTTTGAAGCTGTGTTTTGTAGCCATTTTATTGATTTGTTTACTTCGCCGATGATTTCGCTACACAACGAAGGAGGGCGCTCCGATATTACATTAGGACTAGTATCTGCTGAAGTCGGTATAGTTCAGTGACCAGTGACTATGCCTTCATCACTTGAACTTTCCTACAACAACTGATACAAATAATGCAGATCAGAAAAATGCGTGGTGATGTTATTCAATGACTGTTGGGCACAGGGATTGAACCCAGGACCTTCGGTTTTGTAGTCAACGTGCTAACTACTTCAGCCAACGCCACCCTCAAAAAATTTTTTTTTAAATTTTTTGTTCTCAATAGATTTAAGTTTTTCTAAAAATAAGCTTGTGAGTTCAATAGAAATCGGTCAACTTTACTGATTGCTGTGAAATGGAAAATAAAGCGACTAGTAAGTATTGCTGTTTTTTCATGAAAAGTGCTTTATATTTATATCGCTATGCTTTAAAATAACTCATTATAATGAGCTAGAAGAGAATGGCAACAACACCGATCACCCCTAAATAAAATCAGACTTAAAGAATGTACTAAACGACTCAAAGAGCTGCTATCGTCGGAAAAGACTGCATTACTGGAAAAGTATTTAGAAGGTCTTGATGTAACGTCAACATCTAATTACTTTTTATGGCGCGCTACTAGAAATCTTAAAAGACCCGTTGATCTCAAATCACCATTGCGTACTTCGACTGGAGGCTGGGCAAGAAGCGATAGTGAGAAAGGTAACTTATTTTCTGAGCATTTAAAATCTGTATTCACTCCCAATTCATGTACGGGTGCTGCCGATTTACCGAGTGTAGTCTCTCTACCCCCTCGTCCCTTAAGGTTTAAGATGCGTGAACTACAAAAAATAGTTGCTGAACTCGACCCTAAGAAAGCTCCAGGTATTGATGGCATTAGTAACAAGATGCTGATGAACTTGCCTCATATTGCAATAAGAATTTTGCTATTTATTTTTAATGCCATTTTACGAATGCAGTATTTTCCACATAACTGGAAACTTGCCAAGATTAAAATGATTCCAAAGCCAGGCAAAGATCTTACCAAGGCTGAGTCATATAGGCCTATAAGCTTACTTTCAACAACTTCAAAGCTTTTCGAAAAGCTGCTCATGACTAAATTGTCCACAATTTTAGCTGATACTGGGTGCATCCCGGACCATCAATTTGGCTTTAGAAGTCAGCATAGCACTATTGAGCAAACGCATAGATTGGTTCAAATTATAAGGAGGACTTTTGAAGAAAAGAAGTATTGTTCTGCCCTTTTTATTGATGTTTCTCAGGCATTTGACAAAGTATGGCACAAAGGCCTAGTTTTAAAATTGAAGACATACCTACCAATAAATATACAAAAGCTTTTGGAAAGTTATATTGTTGATAGGACATTTACCGTTGTGGAAGGAGACTTCATGAGTGTACCCGAATCTATATCTTCTGGTGTGCCACAGGGTAGTATTCTGGGGCCAGTCTTGTATCTAATATATACTTGTGATATGCCTGTGAGCAATAACATCCACACTTCTACATTTGCCGATGATACAGCCTGTTTGAGTATTCACAAAAACCCTGATGAGGCATCCCGCCCGCAATCTCCAAGCACACATTACCCAGCTTGAAATATGGTTGAACTTATGGAGAATTAAAGTCAATGAACAAAAGTGTGTTCATATAACGTTTACCCTAAGAAAAGATACCTGTTCCCCCATTCGAATCAACAATCAAAATATTCCTCAACATTCTCAAGTCAAATACCTTGGCATACACCTTGATCGAAGGCTTACATGGAAATATCATATTGACTCTAAGTTAACCCAAATGAAACTTAAATTGACTCAAATATATTGGTTAATTGGCAGAAATTCAACACTCAGCCTAGACTGCAAACTTTTGATATACAAGTCGCTTTTGAAGCCAATATGGTGCTAAGGAATTCAGCTGTGGGGCACTGCTTCAGCTTCAAATGTCGAGAGAATCCAACGAAGGCAAAACAAAATTTTACGTTTGATAACATCTGCTCCATGGTACGTTAAAAATTCAAATATTCATCGTGATTTAAATATGCCACTAGTGAGTGAAGAAATTGCAAAATACGCAGGCAAATATTTAACTAAACTCGAGTCACATCCTAATCCGCTTGCCCGTAATATTTTGAGCTTTACTGGACACATCCGCTTAAAAAAAGGGACACAAGGGCTCTTATACCCAACACTCCAGATGGGACTGCTTAAAAATACTTCTTTTTGATTATCACTACTTATGTATTATTTATAACTATCACTAAGCTTATGTCCGATATTGGTCGGGCCTAATAATTATATTTAGATTTAAGATTTGATTACTTATTGTTAGTTCATTTTTGAAGATACAATAAATAAATATGTATATGAAAAAAAAAAAATAATAATAATGAGCTATAATTTCAACGGCATAATTTGTCATAACCACTCACTTTATGTAGGCCGTAAAATAAATTTTGACCCCATTTGACCCCTTTAAAATTTTATTTGCGAGCAATGCCTATTTTTAGTAGGTAACATTTGTATGAAAACAACTGAACTGTTGATGAAATTAATTAAAATGAAGAAGATATTTCTAATTAAAATTACAAAATAAACTAAATTTAAACAATTAGCTAATGTTTTGTTAAAACTAAAATTTATTAATGCATATGCAAATATGTAATGTTGTTTTTAAAGGGTTAATTTATGGTCGGTAAATTTTGAAGTGAAAACTGTGGTAGCGATGCTAGCCTGTCAGTCCAGAGGTCGTGGGTTTGATTCTCGCCATAGTGTTTGTTAAATAAGCCTGTGTGGTCTTGTAGACGCATATTCACATGAACATATCGTCATCTTAAATGCAAACGGATGTAACTACGTTTTTGATTGATTTATGGTTCATTTTATCAAACTACATATTCACGCAACTATTTAGAGCTCTGCGATCAAAAATGACGACTTTATTAATGAAATTCAAATGGACGTAATTACGAATGCATCTATTTTTTATTGCAAGGAACGTAACTAACATAAAAGCTTAAATATGTATATATAAAAAGGAAATAAATGGTTAAAAACATATAAGTCTCCATACTACAAGTAAATTTCGAAGACAATTTTCAAGAACACTTTATTATTACTGATTTTGAAACGTTTTTTGTTTCTCCTGTAAAAAATATAAAAGTGTAGTTACGTCCGTTTGCATTTAATGTGACGATATGTATGTATATATATGTATTTTTTAATTTTCATAAAAATCGGTTGTACAGTTTCGCAATGGCAGAAAATGCTCTCTTTTTTATTTAATTATTATTTTTCGAACTGTATTTGTTTCTATATTCTTATGAATTGAATAGGCTAAAGTTCGTAACGCTTTTTAAGCCAAATTACATGTGATAATTATTAATGAACAAATAACATCAAAGTTAGTTGTAAATATTCTGACTACAACACATAGTTGAACGGAACAGCCAGCCGTTTTCGAAGGCCACTAAACCTTCCTCATCAGCGTTCTTCTGTGTTTTGGTCCACTGTGTGTGGTGTCAGTTGATGTAGATGTCTGCCTTATATACGTAACTTTATTGCAAATGGAATATGTGAATTGGTTTGATTCATTGCATTTCAATTTGCTAATGTGTTTCGTAATGTATACGCAAGTTACCATCTATATATATATATCATCTTCTATATATATTACCATCTTCTATATATATTACAACAGTCTTACCATTGTCGTTTTGTTCCTTACTAACTATACACATGTTCGTTAATTTGCTTATTTTTGTTCTACTTAAGACAAACTTTTTTGGTTTGTTACTATTAAGTATATTTTTTTATTTTTAATTTTGCCACAGGCCAATGACTATTAATTAGTTTATTTAATTATTATTTTTCGAACTGTATTTGTTTCTATATTCTTATGAATTGAATAGGCTAAAGTTCGTAACGCTTTTTAAGCCAAATTACATGTGATAATTATTAATGAACAAATAACATCACAGTTAGTTGTAAATTTGGCTTAAAAAGCGTTACGAACTTTAGCCTATTCAATTCATAAGAATATAGAAACAAATACAGTTCGAAAAATAATAATTAAATAAACTAATTAATAGTCATTGGCCTGTGGCAAAATTAAAAATAAAAAAATATACTTAATAGTAACAAACCAAAAAAGTTTGTCTTAAGTAGAACAAAAATAAGCAAATTAACAAACATGTGTATAGTTAGTAAGGAACAAAACGACAATGGTAAGACTGTTGTAATATATATAGAAGATGGTAATATATATAGAAGATGATATATATATATAGATGGTAACTTGCGTATACATTACGAAACACATTAGCAAATTGAAATGCAATGAATCAAACCAAGTCACATATTCCATTTGCAATAAAGTTACGTATATAAGGCAGACATCTACATCAACTGACACCACACACAGTGGACCAAAACACAGAAGAACGCTGATGAGGAAGGTTTAGTGGCCTTCGAAAACGGCTGGCTGTTCCGTTCAACTATGTGTTGTAGTCAGAATATTTACAACTAACTTTGATGTTATTTGTTCATTAATAATTATCACATGTAATTTGGCTTAAAAAGCGTTACGAACTTTAGCTCTCTTTTTTATTTTTTAAGAGAAGTAACACTCAGGCAATGAATGCATACTACTATTACTCGCTGCTATCTTCTTTAGGAAAGAAGACATGTAGTGAATGAAGAGATAGAGTAAAGCTTCATTATTTTGCTTTTTGCAACTTTTTTAATAATGTAGTGTTGCAGCGCCTCTGGTGTCAATGAGGCTTATTCAATTTTTCGAAGTTGTGTTTTGTAGCCATTTTATTGGTAATTTTATTTTGCCGATGATTCTGCTACTGATTCTGATGTTACATTAGGCTCGAACCCAGGACCTTCGGTTTTGTAGTCAACGGGCTAACTACTTCAGCCAACGCCACTCCTTCCATCGTCTTAATTATAGTTTTGAAAAACTATATAGTCTTAGAGTACTTTCAGACGAAAGTCGATATATTTTATAAGCTTTATCAGAATCGGTCCGGTAGTTTCGAAGGAGCTGAAGTTCTCCCCTGTCCCCTCTTGATCCTAGTTTTAAAAACATATGAAGCCTGAGTGTCCTTTTAGATGCAGATGTATCTAAGTCATGAAGAGACTAGAATTTCTCCTTTGCCCCTTCCCTGGTACATATTACTTTTAAAAATATTTATAGCCTGCATAACTATGTAACTATGTTTTGAATTTCATAATAAAAGCTTTGATAGTTTCGGAGGGCAGATATTCCCCCTGCCCTCTCTTCGTCTGACCTTAAAAAAAGTTATATTTTATCTTTTTTCGGTCGTATATTTCCATACAAAATTTGCTTTTTGAACAGCAGCTCCGGGTCGGGGAACATCTATCGCGTCATCGTAATTATTTCTTAAGTGCGGCCCAGCTTGTGTATGTTGTTTGGCCTTCGAGAGTTTTTCGTCTCGCTCGCACTGGTTGACTGATCTGCCACGGATAACCGTGTAATCTTGCGCATTTTTGTGGAACTTCTTTAAGAACCACGTTGCTACTTCCTATGTGAAGGCATAGGTCGTGTACAGTCAGTCACAAAACTTTTTAAACTACTGTTAATAACATCTTGGGCATATGGTCTTAGTTAAATAAATAAATAAATAAAAAAATGAACTTTATTTTATAAAAAACAAATGATTTTCTATGCTTATAACTTGATTAGGCTAACTTTCGAACAATAATCAGGCTTATTATAAATAAAATTTCAAATGGAAATTTGCGAACGTGTGAATTGATGGTATCAAAAAAATTCATACGATTGCGAAATATTTTAACAATTTAAAATTATAAAAGTGGAAATTTTTTAATTTTATTGGAATACGAAGTTAAAATCCATGTGAACGAAATATTTGTCGGAAATTTTCACATGCGGAATTCTTAATAAAAAAAATTATAAAAATTATTTTTTATGAATAAGGTAATATATCGTTGGCTTCATCGGAAAATATGCTAATGGAAATGACGTCATATGAGTTACTCTAGCCTTCTACATCAAAAACTCACTTTGCATAAAAAGTGGACTTAGCATATTTGCCGACTAAGCAGCCAAAGATGTATTTTTTTTTTTAATTTTGTTTAATAAAATTTCTGCTAGTTGTGGTAACGCTGGCTTCACACTTCAATACTCACCACTGTACTGTTGACGCCGTATAATGAAATTGAACGACTGCGGTGACTATGGCCACTTCGGAAATGTTTGTTTTTGTAATAATGGCGCTGTTCCTTTTCCGGCAACTCCCATTTGGGAATATGGTTGACATTTTGATAATGCTGATAATTATTTTTATTGTTCTTATAATTGTTATTCTTATCGAGATTTTCTTTGTTTTTGGGCGGTAGTATGGGACTGTAGCGATTAAATTCTCCTGGTATGTTCAATAGGGAGGGACAGCTTTCAAGATTTTCATCGATAAGTGTAGAATTTTGTTGAGGTGCCATAGTCGCCATTGGGAAATAAAAAAAAAATAAATACACTGGAATGGGAAATAAAAGTAAATAAGAAACAATTTAATATTTGTGGAATTTTACCTAAATGATTTTTAACTTTTTTTTTTCTTAAAAATAACTATGCATGTACATATGTATGTATATGTATACATATATGCACATATACATATGTATACTACAATATGTATGCTTGCATTTATTGGCTTTGGTATATGCAAATAATGCTTTTCTTTTTTTTATCTAGGTATTCATGCAAACTTTAAATTTTCATAAGAACTGCCATGCAAACATGTAATTTAAAACAAGCAAAAAATACATTATGCAGTGCAACCTGTTTCAAAGTTATTTGAAAATATTAAAATTTATACATTAACCAAAAAAAAAAGTTGAACTAAAAAGGTAATAAAAACCACCTTCATTGTAAAGAGAAACATTTATTTATTTGACCTGTACTAAAAAGCCGCCACATAGTCGCAGTCAACGTATGTATATTTTTTTTTTCGTTTTGTTTTAACTAACGATCGAAACGATAAAATAAATTACCCTGTGCACGTGAAATTCTTACTATAATGTTGCTTCTTTCTATTAAACTATTTTGACAACATTTACTCCGAGCAAAAGGGCGACGACTGACTACTTTCTGGTCGGAATTGTTTGGTAGTTGGAAGGTGGTGCAATTGCTTTTAATACAGAAAATTAGAGCTTGCGTGTGTGTTGGTGGAAGTTTCAGCCTTTGGTTGCTTTGTATGCATACATATGTACATATCGTTACCTTAATATATAAAGGCCCTAACTCATAATTTTTTCGATACTTTAGACCTTCTTCTATCACAATATTAATAAAACTCGATTTCAAAAAAAATAATGAGTTAGGGCCTTTCTATATTAAAGTATCGATATGTATACATATATGTATGTACATACATACATGCGATATACATACATATGTATACAGTGGTGGTCATATAATTAAAGCATTATTATGACCTCTACTAAAATTTGGCGCATTTGCATCTCTAGCTTTCATAAATTTTCCCAACTAAATAATTCATTTTATGGGGATAAGTAATTCTGCGGGGATTACATTAATGATGGGTAAATAAATAAATTTTGTGTTTTTGGGTTTAAATTGGCTTAAAGCACTCATCTTTCTTTGACAAATTCAGTTTTTTATCGATAACAAATTTAGATTATGGAAATTGATAGTGTCTACCTATCGTCTACCCCTTCTAGAACGTCGGAGCGCGGTTTGTTTTTGTGGATTCTCCGCGACGACACTTTATTATTAAATTCTGCAAAATATATAGGAATTCCAGTTGACTGCCAACCTCAATTTCGTAAATTAAATAACACATTAGCTAAAATACTGTGTGCTTCGCTACAACCCACATACATACGTTTTATGATGAAAATAACTATATTTTTATATTAGAAGTGCTACGCTTGCTGTCCAATCTTCACTATTTTGTAGAATAAAATTTTAATTAATAACCACTAATATTCGGTTTTCAGATTCACAATCAATAAAAAGTCTACCAAACAATGGCAACCATTTAAACTGAAACATTTCTTTCATTATTTTATTTAGCTATTGAGTACGAATATGAATTCATAAAAAATAATCGAAAAAATTATATCAGTGTGTAAAAACTGACCGATTATTTGAAGTACTTTAAAAAATATGGCGTCATTAATATTCGGTTTTTTGTTGAGTAAAGAAAAAACCAAGTCCTTTTAAGGATATTTATCTCATCAGGAAACTTCACTTAAACAATTTGACATATTTTGAAAAAATATATACGATACTTTTTGCGAATATCACTTTAGTTTTCCTCCCAGTTGTAACTAAAGTCGGGAATGTGTCACAAACTTTACGGTATGAATTTGTCACTCAAGCTTTGATTAAGAATTTCACTGAAACAATATATATATGGTTCAAAAGGCCTTAGTCTCTTCTTTCTATATCCGTTTATAAATTTAAAATCGGTTGATACTTAACTTAGTTAGAAGTCGATAAGTGCCTACGGGTACGAAAAACCGGATTTTACTTGTAACTCAAGATTTTGGAGGTATTTGGAAAATTTCAAATACAGATTGTTGTTATACTCGACAATATCTACCAGAAAAATAGTAACACTTCGCAGGTATTTTTTTTTTGTCACACTGTGCTATCTATGTATGTATATATCGACTTCTCAACCCTATAAAAAATAATTGGCACTTATCTACTTGTTGTCGGTAACACTTGAGTACTATTGATAGCTCTCCTGCAGAAAATTTGGTGACAATTGATCCAAATGTACTCGTCCTATAACTGGAGATAATGTGGGTGTTATCAAAAGTACGTAGTAGTGTATGGTGAAAAAAGTCATATCGTTTAAATGGTGGCATATTGACCATTTTCGTGGTGTATCGTCTTGATCTTGAGCCAATTTAATTCGGACTCAATCTAGTATTGTAGTAAACTGCACTGAACATGTTCGATGTGGTCGAACACAGGACCTATCAAATAGTGTAAATATAATGTTAATTGCTCCCTTCAATGTGACTCTGGGATCAGTCCCGTAACTATACTTAGATATTAACCTAAGCTTAAATGGTATTTATACTTTTGAAATATGAGTGGCCCTGTGGTCGAGTGGGTAGTGTGCCAGCCTGTCATGCACGAGGTTGTCGGTTCGAATCTCAAAAAATTTTCAGATTAAAAATAAAATTAAAAAAAAATGTCATTGCATTTGTAACAATAAAAAAATATATAAGCGTTAATTGTTACAGTTAAATGTCGAAATTTTATTTATAAATAATTTATATTATTATACATCGAATAGGTCCCTATGGGATAGTTCAGTGACAAGTCACAAGGTGCATACAAAGTATCAATTAACCCCATCCTAGGCCATCCCCATGTAAAAGTGACTGGTAGGCTTCATAGGAAGTGTTAGAACTCGAACTGGTCCCTATCGCTTGGGGACCGGTCACGTGACTAGTCTTGTGTCAGTTTCATTTCCTGCAGTTTCATTACAATTGATGTTAAATATAATAGAAGGCAAGTGCAACCTTTTTGTTGTCGGGTTGACGTAAAAGCGAGAAATATTTAAAGAATAATGCGGAGTATTTTACTCGTATCTAAAAAACTGTTTGAGTTTGTATGTATGTTTTTTACATTACAGTTCAAAATTATTTTCGTTTTATTTCAGACCGTTTACATCGTCTTTTGACACAAACCTTTGGTCAAACACGTTTAAATTACATGTGTTTGATCAAAGGTTTGTGTCAAAAACGACCGACTGAATGAGTTCGACTCAAGTATAGCTATATTCGAGTTGTAGAGTAGAAGGCCAACACACTAATAAACCCTACTCTCATTAGCGAATGTAGGAATACTTATCTGTCGAACTTTGTAGAAAAGAACCTATGTATGACTTTCAAAATTTTCAGTAGAGCAAAAATACTTTCATAACCTACAGAAATTAACTTATAAAATAATGAAAACGGATTATAATTATCGCTATCCAATTTTTAGCGAGGGCCGTTGAAAAAAAAGCCTTCCCAAAAAACTTACGTTTCATCTCGTGAAACGACCATGATATGCCATGTTAGGGCAAAATTATGTACAGGAAAACTGTTTTGCTATTTATTCTACACAAAAATAGTTATAGAAAATTTTTCCGAAAAACACCGCATTTGAAAGTTATGGGGCCAAAAGTGTTTATAGATTTTTTTTTTGTAAAAATCGCAATCAGTGCAATTTTTACGCACATGTAATTTTTGGTAGCCAATCTACCAGAAACTGCCGGTCGGAGCGAATAAAATAAAAACTTTCAGCACATTGGGTGGTCTAATGTACATATGTGCCTATAAAAATGTGATAATTAAATGTAATTAATTAAATTTGATTAGAATTGTCCTCACATTTATTTTAATTTTTCGATATGCTTAGCCTTATTACGGTTGCCGTAGTCGTGACGAAACACATACTTATATAAAAAAGAGACAGTGCTTGGTATATGTAAAAACCGTAAAGGCCACACTTGTTATTGATCAATCGCAATTAAAAAAAAATCGTTAATAGATAAATTTAAAAAAACAATAATGTTTTTGCAACTTATTTGTATGAAAGTGAATCTTAAAATTTTCGTAAGCCCCAGTTCACGCTAGTCAAGTCTTATTGCTAAGCTGATCACTTTTTCTTCTTTGAACTTTCATCGGCGTTCACACAGTGCAAGTCTTATTTTTCAGCTCATATTTTGTATGCATAGTTTTGGCTATGCATGAGAAAGCAAAACGTCAAAAGTCCACAGATATGTACATTCGTTTTGGCTTAGATTATTGAAAAGCATTTATATTCACCCTTATTCCAGTTGTCGACATCGACGTCACTTTAACACAATACCAAAAAATTGGAACTTGTATGCACATTGTTGGAAACAACTGACTCCTGTTGGCAGTTTTGTGCTTTTTTCTAGAACTTAGGGAACGGAAATATATTGCCAGTAGCACCAAATTGTTCTCGAGAGCGAGTAAACAAGCCGCAATTTGTTGGTATTGTGTTAAAGTGACGTCGATGTCGACAACTGGAATAAGGGTGATTGAAAACAAAAACAAATTTTCATATTTAGTTATTGTTTTCCAGTATAAGTTCTCTTACATCAAATATGATTAAAATTAGCTTAAAAATAGATGAGAAAAATTCTTTTGATTTTTATTTCATACTCGTATTAGAAAATTCTTAACTTTAAAGACAATTGTGTAATGATATATTATCCAACATAAAACCTTTTAAAATTCATAAATAGAACAAAATTTGTTATTAAAGTAATATTTATTAAAAAAATTATTTATATTACCAAAAAATTTTAGATCCCGAAATCTTTGAAAATGCAGGAATTTTCGGAGTCGGGATTTACAAAATCTCAAATCCCAGGATTTCCAAAAATCAATCCTGATTGGCATCCCTAGTGTGAACACAAAATGTCATTTTACCTTAAATTTTTTGACAGTCGAAACAAATGTCGTTAGATTTCTTGCTCCTAAAATGTGATGAAATCTGTATATTTATTTAGTCTGAGTAACCCTTTGCAATAATTTTTAATGCCGTAAAATTTTTAGAACGCAACGAGATTACCTAATTAATACGGGTAAATATTTTTAGAAGTTATAAAATACAGTTACCCTCCTATTATTTGAATAGTTGATGTTTTTGTAAACTTAATTTTAATGCATAGTTTGCGTGTCCCTCCACATATTTTTTATATAAACGGCTATTTAATATTCAAACATACATACATTTGTACATATGTGTGTATGCAGTAAGTCCAAGGCACTAATATAAAACTTTGAATCAAGATAAAAAACACTTGCATGGATTTACATACCATATGCAAGTAAATGTCGCTATGTTGGTACACCATCCATATACATGTGTACACCGTATGTATACAGTGTAAATATTGTTAATCTTTAATACGCTTTCTAATGTACTTTAATAAAAAATACCGCATAAATTCCATAAAGCATTTGAAATTAAAATTGTGTTTTTTTTTGTTTTTGATAAATTTGGGTAATTTGAATGCAAATGAGTAAAACTTGTCGCTCCTTTAAAAGATATTAATTAATTTTATTACTGGCTACACAGAAAGAAACAATTCTTTCTTAATTTAAGTTTGTAATGCAGTTTAATTTCCCAGCCGGGGTACGTTCAATCTGTCCAGGTTCTTCAAAGGTCTGCTTCCTTTATGATTGTGGCCACCAGACTGCAGTCTTTAGGTCTCAGTATCACTCTAAGTGGAACACGATTTATATCCGACGAAACGAATACGTCGTTTCTAAGTCGGTTAATTGATATTCGTAATACGACTATTAACGAAGGCTGATAATATACACTTCGTAACCTGGTCGCTTTATTATGGTGCGGAGATACATGGGATCATATTTTAATCCTCGGTTATATTAAGGTTGTATACGATATTTGTAACTACGGTTCGGTTTAGATATGTTATTCTTCGTATACCGCTTGGCTTCGGATATCGTTCGCCTAACTACGGGTTAATAAGAATAATTCGGACGATATAAATGCTTCGAATATTGTTTGGCTAACTACGGTATAATAAAACTAGTTCGAACGATATAAATGCTTCGGATATCATTCGGCTAAGTACGGTTTAATAAAAATAATTCGGACGATATAAATGCTTCGAATATCTTTCGGCAAACTACGGTTTGATAAAAATAACTCGGACGATATAAATGCTTCGGCTATCGTTCAGCTAACTATAGTTTAATAATAATAATTCAGACGATATAAACACTTCGGATATTGTTCGTCTAATTACGGCTTAATAAAATAATTCGGACGATATAAATGCTTCGGATATCATTCGGATAAATACGGTTTAGTAAAATAATTCGGACGATATAAATGCTTCGGATATTGTTCGGTAAACTACGGTTTAATAAAAATTATTCGGATGATATACATGCTTCGGATATCGTTCGGCTAACTACGGTTTAGTAAAATAACTCGGACGATATAAATGCTTCGGCTATCGTTCGGCTTACCACGATTTAGCATATACTAAAACACAATCTAGCAATTGCTAGAGGAAAGAATCGTATTCCAATTCATTTCCCCACTTTTTGTTAAAAAATCTTGATCTCTTTTGCTAAACACAACATCTACCAATTGAGAATTGTAAGGTATTTGATCACTAACAAACTTATTTACCGTATATTTGTGTATATTTATGGTTTTAATGTGTTGTTGTTAGGTTTTATCTGTTCTGTTTTTGTGCATATTCGGTGTGGGTATAAGTAGTTGTTTTATATGTACGTCCTTACAAATGCGTGTATAAGGTAATTAAATGCGATTAAAAGCTGGAGGGAAAGTAAAGCCATTGCATCCGACAGATCCGAATGGAACAACCTAGTTACGGCCCTATGCTCCTTTTAGGAACAACAGGAAATAATATATATATAAATATATTGGGTTAGGGCAATTGTAACGTCAAGTTACAAGGTTTTTCTTGTTAGCTAAAGTACCAATATTACTGTAAAATTTAAATACGAATACATAACACTAAATTATATATAAAACCCACTATTCTCTAGGTTAGCAGGCTGCTGGCAAGGAAAGTAGAAAATTAGAGTCCAGCTCACTGGGGTCCAATATAATGATCCCTTTGTGCTAAGATCTTGTTCTATTCTCTATGTGGATGTACAATTCGACAGTACTTTCCTCTTAATTGATTTATGTTCTATTAATTTTAAAATATGAAAAGCATTTTAGTCCTGAAGTCATTCCTTTTAATTTGCTTAACCGCTTACTTGATCATAGAATAAAACCTAAAAAAATTACTAAAATCGCATATAAAGTTTTTTAATTTTTCAATTGGAAAGCAAATACAATTATACGAGTTTGCCTCGGGCCAGTTTCGTAGAATAGAATGTTTGTCTCAGGCTCGAGAGTTCCACCCACATAAAAAGCTGCAATATTTTGTGAATCCTAATTCTAGGCTTATAAATAGAGCAACAAGTTCAGCAACGTCAGCACAAAGCTTCCAATTATAATCATGATAACTTATTTTATCAAGGATTCGGCTGATATTTTAGAAGGTCGCCTTCATACCTACAGAATATGCAACTGGGCCAACAGGTTAACTTTCAATACGGTTTTGATAAATCTATAAACAATTCCACGATTGAGGGTGGCGTTGGCTGAAGTAGTTAGCACGTTGACTAGAAAACCGAAGGTCCTGGGTTCAATCCCTGTATCCGACAGTCATTAAGTAACAACACCACGCATTTTTCTGATGTGCAATAGTGTCCCTTTGTGTCAGTTGTTGTAGGAAAGTTCAAGTGATGAAGGCATAGTCACTGGTCACTGAACTATACCGACTTCAGCAGATACTAATCCTAATGTAACATCAGAGAGCCCTCCTTCGTTGCGTAGCAAAATCATCGGCGAAGTAAAATAATCAATAAAATGGCTACAAGACACAGCTTCAAAAAATTAATACGCCCCATTTAACATCAGAGAGGCGCTGCAACACTGCATTATGAAAAACATGCAAAAAGCAGAGTTGTAAAAGAATGAAGCTTTCCTCTATCTCTTCTTTCACCACCTGTCTTCTCTCTCACTATCCCTTTCCTAAAAGAAGGTAACACCTAGTATTAGCAGTAGGCATTAATTGCCTGAGTGTTACTTCTCTTTTATAAAAAAAAAAAAAAAATTCTCCACTTGTCTGCTTCGCAAGGGAACTTCAGTTCTGTCATAAATTAATTTGAATCAAGACGGACAACTAAGCTTTCGTCCTCCGAAAAAAATAATTTAAAGGCTGACTGTTTGGTCCTACGACAAGAGATTTTTACTCACTTTTCTAAGAGATGCCACTGCTGAGATCCAAGGAACTGATATTTACTCTTAGATAACTTCAAATTCCTAGACGAGGTACTTAAATTCCTACTGAGTGACGAAATGAGGTTGGCGATGGGCTAAATCCATTTTAAAATCTTTACAATCGCTGCATGCTTCATTTGATGGTCTAGACTGAGGCTCAGCAGCTTATACCTCTATTCCTGGTACTAGTTTATAGTAATTCCGGATATTGGGTAAAATCTGATAAACTATGTGAGGGTAGGGCAATCCTTACAGATGGATCAGAAATAGCAGAATGCAGCTTTTTCCAAGCGGAGATCTTGGCGATCCTCAGGGCCACGGAGCTTGTGGCCAGAAATGTAGCCGAAAGCGGGAAGGTAACCTTCCACTTCGGCAGTTAGACAGTGCTAAAAGCTTTGAAGGGCCACAATGTCAAATAGAAACTAGTAAGTGACTGTAGGAGAGCCCTCAACTTGCTTATGAACAAATATAGTGTCAGACTATATTTGGTTCCTGGCTACTGCAGTGTATAGAGAAATTGCATTCTTGCTGGCAAGAATATGGTCGGCATTAGATGAGGAAATGTGTGACATATCGGTGAAATGACCGATTGGTCATTACGACAAAGAAATCAGTAATTGGGTGCAAAAATAGGAAGAATTGTAGATTCTCGAGGGCTATGAGGCCAAAACTTGGCTCAGGTAGATCCAAACAGCTATTGAATATGAATAGGAACGCGTTGCGAGTCTTGATATAAGCGTTGACTGGACTTTGCTTGGTCAGAGCAAGGACTATCACTCCAGATTTCTGTAGGATGTGCGAGGATGAAGAGGAACCAGAAACCATGGCGCATATTATCTGCCATTGCCCGAAGCTGCAACGACATATGCTTAGATGGATGAGCAGACGTTTCCATGAGATCATGAGTGATATCGCAAACTGTAAACTGGAGGATATCAGGGTCTTCATCATGGGATGAAGTGGAAAATGACAGATAATATGCTCTGGTTCCTCTTCATCCTCGCACATCCTACAGAAATCTGGAGTTTCAGTCTCCCAAATGCTAGTACTTGCTGTGACCGGACCAGTTAACGCTCATATCAAGACTTGCATCGCTTTCCTATTCGGTGGCTTAATAACAGATAATTGAGGTTTTCCTTGGCACAATTGGGGTTTAAATTTTTATTAACGGATATCAACAGAAGGAATCACAATGGACCCAACTGGGTATCCGAGTGGAGGTGTGTTGTTGTATCAACCTTTCTAACCTTTTAGGTTTTTGGGGGCATTAGAATTGACAAAGATACGTTGCGAGGAACTGGTTTTAGAGCTGAGGGAATATTTGGATACTGATTAGTGTTTTTACTGCTTTCTGAGATGACAACTAGGTTTGCGTTAAGCCATGGATGGGTACAGCAAATCCTATCGATTTATGGGCCCCTTTATGCTATTTGGTTAAGCTAATGTAACAAGTAGTGCAGCAAATTTTTATACCACAATGCTTGTCTTGATCGCTAACTTTAGAAATCGAAGTAAAGTTTAAAAGCAGTTTTAAGAAGCTTAAAAAGGGCTTTTTATTGTTCTTTTACACTCAATTCCCGGCAAACACAGCAAAAATATCAGGATGATTTTTACACTGAAGTGGCATAGTTCAGTAGTAAGGAAATACTCTTGCTTAAGCTTAATTCACAGCCCTTCACTGCAATTCACTTTGGAAGAATCGGAACAAAAATGTCAACCATTTTACTCAATTTAGACAATATTAGAACACATAATCTACACCCAAAACACAGAGGTAATGACTTTACGATCCCTAGAGTTGCACTGAAGCTAGATAAGAAATGCTGTACAGAGCTATAGATAAATTTAGCAGCCGATCTAAATTGAATTCATGATCCTCAGATTATTGAAAGGGAGGGGCGAGGGGATACTTCCACCTGAAAATAGTAGGCGATGAGGGAAAACGGAGGTAATTTTACATGAGAATCAGCTAAAACGGTGTCAGGGCTCCTAAATTTTTATTTCTTTGTAGACCAGTGTTTTAAAATTTAAATTGCATTGTGAAAATTTTTTTTCGTAAGGTCAGCAAAAGCAATTTAATAATTAATGAGATTTAGGTGGTTGAACTTTTGTCATTTACTATAAATAGTAGTGCAAAAACTTTAAAATATTTCACAAATAAATACATACATACATACATATATACATACATATAAACAGACATAGTATGTGCACTTGTATATTAACGTATAAATAAATATTTGTACTGCTTGTGCTTGTATTTCAAGTTCTATAATTCTTTTAAGGTTTACAATTTTTAACACTTTTCAAAGTCGCATAAAGGTTTATATCACTGCAGTTAAGACGAGTAGTTTAAGAGCTTTTGAGTAGTCAGTCAGTATTTCTATAAGTATTTATTAATTTGATTGTAAGTGACAGCAAATAAGGGCGTCTTATAAACAAATTTTTAACGCCTCAAAAGAAGCTTTCAATTGCTTTAGTTGCTTACGACGGTGCACGAGATACTTCAAATACCCAAGTGAAGGTATGGGCGCTGGTGTTTGCAAGGTTACCCTATAGGTACTCACTACATTACTTATAGAAGAGAGTGAAAGAGTTCATTTGTTTTTTTTTTTCATTCATTACTTTCCGTGATTAGGGAAATCATTTTTTGTGCCGCAGCGAAATTTGAAATTATTCAATCCGGCATCCATCCGCAGTTGCGGTATCAATTCTACCGTGACGGTATTGCCATATTATTGATTCCGTAACACAGATGTTTTGCTGAATTTAAAATAGAAACCTTACAAAAAGAACAAAAAAGTAAGGAAAATATAAAACTGTAAAAAGTTTTACTTTTTAATTAACAGGAATGATAATTAAGTTAAATTCGCGGAACGCTTATACCTAAGGAATGAATAATTGCAATTTCGAAATTGCACGTTATTTATTTCTTTTTAATTTTTATTCCAAAGCGGATTCAATATTAATATCCATTATATTTATAATGATAATTTTACGAACATCTTTTTTGGTGTAAAATATACTTCTTTTCATAAATAAATCTTATGTGTGAAGCAGGTGATAGTTTGATTGATAATCTATATATATATAAAACAGGATGTGTGCATGTATGTATGTAACGTATGGACTCCAAAATGGCTGGGCCGATTGTGCTGAACTTTTCAGGCAATCTTCAGAATATTCAGGCGGGTGACACTGTGAAGTCTGATTTTTGATTTTCAGTCTGCGGGCGGAGGGGCGTGCCAAAATCCAATTTTCATATTGCACCACCAATGCTATATATGTATATTTATTTTTCTTTGCGGGGAGGGGAGGGATAGCGTAGCACACCGGGTTAAGCTAGTTTGGAATAAAATTTGAAATAAGATCGTATGACGTTGTTCATCGTCGTTAGAAATAATGCATTAGAAATTTCAGTCGACATACAAATTTTGTGCATTTTCATATATCGAGCGATATTTTCGATTTTATCCTAAGCGACATGTAGTAAAAAATTAACTTTTTTTTATTGAAATTATAATTTAGATTATCAAAATCGCACAATTCTTAATAAATTTTAAAATACAGGCTGTACAAGTTTATCCTCAGCGACAATTTACATATCGTTACCTTAATATAGTAAGGTCCTAACTCTTTATTTTTTTAAATCGATTTTTTTCCATTTTTCGTTATATTAGATGTTCCTCTCTAGAAATATGCAAAAATCCCGATTAAAAAAAAAAACAATGAGTTATGGCCTTTATATATTAAGGTAACGATGTGTAAAACATATTTGAATATTATAAAAAACATTCTCATAAAAAGTTAAATTTTTTGTCGCTTACCATTAAATCGACAATAGGGCTCAATTCAAATAAATGTGTTTCAATTCCAATGACGAATGTTCTATGCGATAAATTACGTCGTTCGTTCCGGTTGTGTGCACACTGAAGATGATTAACACTTGTTTTCATATAATATTACAAAGTAATGTTCACTATTTAGAACCATTAAACTTTTACGAATTAAAAAAAAAAATTAAGTTAGAATTTAAGTTCACATTACAGTGAGTTCATGGTATAATTTTCTCGATGCAAAAATTTCAGACTTCAGTCAATGACTATCATTTATTTTGATAATGTCGGGAGTACATTACTTTTCTGTTCGTCTGTTATTTGAGGTGTAAACGATTGCTATTAAACTTAAATTCTTTTAATCAGCATAATAAGATGTCTACGCGTATCTCTGGTTGCCGTGTGTTTAAATTAACAACCTGTTTCCACAACCCAGACGATCGACTAGAGTAGGAAATATATACCTTAGAACACCCAATAAATGTATGGAATACGGAAACTATTTATTTTATTCGCTACACCGGCAGTTTCTGATAGACTGGCCATAAAAAATCACGTGTTTGTAAAAATTGCACTGATAGCGTTCAAGAAGGCCATGCGCATCGCACTTTTCACCCAAAAAATATCCTATCTTCACTATAAAAATTTTTGGCACCAGAACTTTTAAATAACCACTAAAAAGCTAAAAATAATATAGATCTAGGTAAATAAAATAAAATATTGGTAACTAAGCACATGCATACATATACATACATATATGTACGTACATAAAAAGTACTTGCAATTTTTTTACCTGACATGTTCCTATCTGTTTAGTTCCAGTATTACTGGCACCAACTTCAAATAGCACTATAGGTAACATATATATATATATATATATATATATAAATATTTTATTTAACTAGATCTATATTATTTTTAGCTTTTTAGTGCTTATTTTTGAAGTCTGTTTAGTTTTATTTTAAAGTTTTAGTGCATACTTTTAATAAGCAGAAGTACATTTAAGTTAATACTAAACTTACACGGGCGTAGCCCCGCCTAATTTTTTTAGCACATGCTTGAGTATTTTTTAAAGCTCAGGGTGGGTGCCAAGTTTCGTAAAAATCGATTAAGTAAAAGCACGTGAAATATATTATTAAATTTCATGGGGCGTGGCTATGCCCACTTTTTAAAACAAGATTGTGTATTTTTAAGAGTTCAAGGTGTATGCCAACTTTCGTAAATATTGGTTAAGTACAAGCACGTGAAATATTATACTAAAATTTAATAGGCGTGTCCCGCTCACTTTTTTGGACGCAAGATTGTGTCTTTATTTAAACTTAGGATGTGTGCCAAGTTTCGTAAAAATTGGTGAAATAAAAGCTTGTGAAATATAGTATTAAATTTTAATGGGCGTGACTCCGTCCATTTTTTAAACTTTCAAAAACTTTCAAACCAAAGGTGTTTTATAGGTTTCGCAGCAATCAAATAAGTAGAACATCATAAGACTATATTAAACAAATTGTGGGCGTGTCCCCGCCTACTTTTTTTGCAATGGGAAGCTATACCCTCTCAGATAACAAAAAAATTTTGCAATCGGTCTAAACTGTACTGAGTTATAAGGAGACACACCTAAAAAAAATAGAGACGAATTGTTAACCTCCTCCTTTTTTGAAGTCGGTTAAAAACACATTTTAGAGAAATATCTGAAATCTTTATTTGAGTCGGTGCATAGAAATATATCGCACACTAAATCATAAAGAGTCACAACTCAAAATTATAAAAGTGCTTTTGCTTTTTTATAAACCAGTTAATTGAAGAAATCTATAACGACCTCAACAATTTCTTTTGCAATACAGTCATCTTGAAGAATATAAAATACCGATATGCTTGTTTTTATGTCACATACTTGTGTCATTTGTACAGTATTAAGGTTTTTTTGCAACTACTTAGCATCTGAAATTTTTTGAGTTGTGACTCTTTATGATTTAGTGTGCGATATGATTCAATGTTTAAAGATGATTTCATGTAAATGTTGAACACGCATATTTCTGAAATGGTTCACACGCTGGGTCCAATTTTGGCATAATCACTCAATCATATCGCCCGGTATCTCACGAATAAATTCTTCAATAGTTACAGTTTGATAAGTTGACGAATATTACCGAAAACTCTATTTTCAGAATCACTTCTGAATTTGAGGGTGTTTCTGAATTTTTTTGACACAATTTGTAATGTACTCAACTCACTGTAACAGCGTGTAATTATTCCAACTTTTTAGCTTGTTAACGATTTTTTGTTTTTATTTTTAATAAAAGAACAATTTGGGAAATTTCCTTCCCAAAATTGTTGTTGTTCAAAATCGTATAAAATTTCTATGTTCTTTTCTTTGAAGTTGGAAAATAATTTTAGTACAATTTCTTACTTTTTTGATATACTTTATAAATTAGTTTATAAATCATTATCATATACTTCAGAATATTTGCGTACTCTTTTGTAAGTCCTAGTTTACACTATGCAAGTCTTATTGCTAAGCTGATTAGTTTTAGGGAGAGCGCGAGAGAGAGACGAGGTGAACAGAAACGTTTATTTTCCCCTCGTCTCTCTCTCTCCTTAGCAATAAGACTTGCATACTGTAAACTAGGACTAACCTCGAGCTTGTTATTTAGTTATACACAGGGAAACCGCAAATATGCAATTTCATGTTTTTTCTTGTGTAACGTATCAATGCGGAGATAAGATAATTATATTTTTCGGAACTTTTTATGAATTTTGGCATTGATATGTTAGTGCATATTTTTGCATAAAAGTATGTTTTTGCATATTTCACTTTTACATGCATATCTTTAGCATTTTTTTTTAGATTTTTAGAGCATATTTGACGCTTTTAGAGCATATTTTAATGCTTTATAGAGTTTTTTTTTATATTAATATGCTTGGTGGTCACACTTTTGATTTTAAAAATTTCCCCGTCTAAATTTCATTTTCAATGTTCTATGGCATATAATATGTACATATCGTCACCTAAAATGCTAAATAACGTAACATCACTTTTCATAAGCTTACTTCATAAAATGGAAACTATTAGAGATATTAAGTCAAAATTTTTAAATCCTGGTATAAATAGAACAATAAATTCATTTTGGATAAAAATTATCCGTTTATCAGAGTAAGATTAGTGTTATGTGTCTTAAGTTATTTTGAATTGTGGTTTTCTGAAACAAAATAACGTATCATCAGCTAATTTGTACTAAAACTCAGATGAAATTAAATTGAATATACATAACTAAAAAGTCAATGCTTACTTGAATTAAAAACAGGAAAATAAATGTTCTTTAGTTTAAGAAAATCATGCACTTGATGATACGTTATTTTGAATTTTGCTTATAACTTTGGTATTTTTTATACAAGACCTGCAAATTTTTGTACACATATGTAATACGATATAGTGAATTGTAATCAATAAAAAAAATTAATTTTGAATTTTTTGATGATGCGTTATTTTGCATTTTAGGTGACGATATATATGTATACTCGTATTGCATGCATTTGGCTTATGTAACTGTATTTACCTGGAATAAAACTATTCACTCCACAATTATCCAACTTTTGACGATTAAATCAAAATATCGGACGTTAATTTCAATAAAAATTTGGTGTTGCTATTTGTGACGGAGGTAGCCCCGATTACATCAATAGAAGTTGAACGAACGTTTTCACTGTATAAAAGTTTATGTAGATGTGACAGACAGGCAACGGTTTTTATTTGAAAATCTAAGTGAATATTTATCCAAAATACAGTTGGAAAGTTTTAATTCTGTTATAGGGATCTCTTTTGAAGTTGAAGTTAAATTTTATTTCTTTATTAAATTATTTATTTTATTTATGTCTTAATCATATGCAAATGTTATTGAAGAGTTGGATTAAAAATATGTTTCTTTTCAAATAAAACAATTTTTAATCCCCGACCAAAAAAAAGGGGTGTTATAAGTTTGTAGTGTGTGTCTGTGTACCTGTGTATCTGTGCGTCTGTCCGTGTCCACGTACAGACCAAACGGCTAGACCGATTTCGATTTAGTTTTTTATGTTTGAAAGGTGACTTGATCGAGATGGTTCTTAGCTATATTTCAAGAAAATCGGTCCAGCCGTTTAGAAGATATCAGATCTTTTCTAGATATATTCGGGGATTTTTAAAATTTTTAATTTTTGTTATTATTATTTTTAAGATTAAATGATTAAACAGAATAAATGCGTAACTTCAGGAAAAATTGCTGTCAAATTAACAAAGCCCATAACAAAAACTATGGCAGTAACTTCAAATGCTCTCTAAGTTTTGTTTCATTTTCTTTTGTGCTTATATTTCTTTGTAGTTTTGTTCACAAAATGTATGAAATTTATTGAAAGTATGGTAGCATTATTGAGAGAATATTAATTTATATGTGAGAACGTATACCCTGTGGTGAGAACATAAGAAAATAAAATAGATTCTATCTCTCGACTGCTTTCTGGGTGTACTTTTTTGTGCCAATTTGTATGGAAAATGTGTTTATGCCGCAATTCTGTTTGATCATTAAGGGCCTAATTTTGTAAAACGCAACTCTTAGCGTTAACAAATTTTGTATCTATTTTGTTTTTGTAATTTAAATTTTTTCCATATAAAATTTGTCAACGTTTTATAAAATTAGGCCCAAAATTATTTTGAGTTTTTAGGGCATATTTTCAAGTTTTTAGTGCATATTGAATGCGCATCATAAAACACTTTTTTTTTTAGAGCATATTTGTGGTTTTCCCTGGTTATATAAATACTTAAAAAGTATACTGAAAAAATATTATTACAAAATATTTTGTGTATATCGTTAGCTAAAATGCAAAAAGGCGTAACTAACAAAAAATTCAAAATCGAGTTTTTGATTGATTACCAGTGACAAGGACTTCATGCATTTAAAAAGAGTATTTTAGGCACCTAAAATATGACATTAAGAACGCAAAATATGCACTAAAAACAATAAAATATGCACATATTTTAAAAATTGTTGTTCAAAAGAAAAGTTTTAAACTTACATACAACTAATTTGAGATATAAAAATATTTAATTCCCTCAAGATTAACGATTCTTTCTTCATTATTAACTCCAAACATGCATTTTGCAAGATATATTTGTATTGCAGTATTTTCATTTAACAATTTTATTATTTTTCATATTTTATTTATTGTAACTCGACCATTACAGTGAATTGAATCTATCTATTAGATATGTTTTTTAAATCAGTTGTCATTTTTCAAAACAATATCAAGTTTTCGTTAAATTGTTTCACTACTTCAGATTTTAATAACAGACAATTTTCCCTTTAAAATATTCAAAATGGCAATTTTCATTCAATTTGGTAGGTGTGTGTATCCTTCTACAATTCTGCAACGATGCAAGCGAATAAATTTGCCAAAAAAAAAACAGTCTTGCAGTAATAACTTTTCATCAATATTTTTTGAAATAAGAATTTTTGACAAAATATGACACAAAAGCATACATTTACACCAAAATATGAGACAAAAATATGCATTTGTGACTAAATTATGCAAAAATATGCATTTTCAGCAAAATATGCAAAAATATGCCCTAACAAATCGATGCCATTTTCACGCAAATTCAATGTTTCGTAAAGATATTTCGTGCTTGCCATTATCACGGTTAAGGGAAAAAACATGCATTTGCATGAAACCCCTGCCCCTGTTGATTACTAGGAATTGCATTAAACTAACATGTCTTGACAAAATATTACACTTCTGCGATCATAAATGACGCTTTTATTAACGAAAAACCATGGGTACTTAAAGACAAGTTTGTTCAGTTTTTTTTTCTTCTAGTTTTTTGCTTCTCCTGTAAAATTATATATTTGTTAGTTACACCTTTTTGCATTTTAGCTAACGATATAGAAGTTGAGGAATTTATTCGAATATTCGACAGTAAATATTCGAACAATTCTTTATTCTAAATTGAAACATTTTTTTCCGTTCCAACAAAAATTATTTTTTTTTTTCAAATATTCGAATAATTATGGTTCGAAAAACAACACTAACGAGTACACACAGTTTACACAAAAAAGTAAAATTTTTAAAACTTATTATATACATATGTATGTGTGTATTTAGACTCAAAGCCTGTTTCTTGTAGATGATGTTCCGGCATAGAAATTTGGCACCCAAAGAACCACAGATTTGATATTTGAAGCAACTGTGAATTCTCCCAGTGCCAAGATTCAACACTGGCAGCAATCGTTAGGCCAGTAGAGTAGTAGGCTGCAGAAGTTATTATAAATATGTACTAGTGTATGTAGAATAATTTCTTAAACTTACCAATATTTTTTTTTGTGGCTTGTGAGTGAAACAGCAATCAGCAACTCAATGAAAAAATTAATTGCAGTTAATCGCAGTACACGATCAAATTATACACGATCAAAATATTATATTTTTTTCAATAATATAAAAAAAAACACAAATATATTTTTATAAATGTTAAAAGGAATTAAAAAAACAACATAATAAAAATAATAAATAAAATTAAATATTTTTGACACTTGATTCAATACATTTGAATGTATGATGGTTGATAATTGTTTGATGTCATCAATGTTCAATCACTTTTCTTTTGCTTGATTTAGCAAGGCTTTCATTAAAATTTAGTATGGAAGTGTGGCTAGAAAGCATGTTAATCCTTTGAGCTTTCACCCTTGACTATTTCTCGAATTTGAATTTCTGTTACGATTTCAGCACTTGGCCGTACAAGAAACTAGCTTGATGCTAGGCGTCACTAGTTTCCGCTGAGCGATTTTTTTTACTATTTTTATTTTTTGGTCATACATATATTTGTATGTTTGTATATATGTATGTAAGTATGTAGAGTCTATCTCTGTTTGGCAAAATGCACTAGCAACACTTAATTCGTTTTTAATATCGTTTGCTTGCTGCCGTGTAATACTATTGTCTTGCTTTGCTTAGCTTAGTCAGGTCCTTGCTTTTTCAGGACACATAGAAGAAGAAATAAATATTCGTATGTTAATATTTCTCGGAACTGAATGCTATACTTATTTGATATACATATGTACATATGCATACGTTCGATATAATAATAGTGTGTTTTGTTGGTTTAAAAACTACTGGAGTATCAGAGTGTTTTCGAAACTGTTGTTTAATAGTTGTTGTTTTTTCTTTGAAGTTTTGAAAAATTAAAGTTATGGTTTTTCGTTTGGCTTTAGTAACTACGGTAACTATTCCAAAAAAAAAAAAATAAGGACTCGCGAGCTGTGTTGAATTGTAACGCACAGTATCCTTGACGACGAATGACTAACATGAATTTCATTTGTTACCACAAAACTTAAACTGCCAACTACTAAAACTACTAATATTGAAACGATATGAAAGCATAATAAAAAAATATTAAACAAAATAAAACAAAAACTCCCTAATATAGAACCTGTCGCTGGCACCTTACGTCTTAACACGGTATTCGGTGCGGTATGGCCGCTTCGATAGGGGTAGGTTTTTTTTTAAATTCCTATTAACCTGGTTGGTATGACAATATGAATTGTATGGGTGTGTTTGTGTGTTGGTGTTGGTAAATGTGAGAATGTTGTGTGGCATGTGGTAGTTAGTGATATGCGTGTGTGTATATATATGCATACATACATATATACAAACATACATACATATATATATATATATATATGTATATGTATATATGAAGGTGTAGTTGTAATGACATGCGATAGAGCCAAGCACCAGAACTTTATGTAAGAATAAGGAACTACTTACCATCAAAATACCGCACTCAACGATGACTCGAGCTAAAATAAAAAAAAAACACACAGATAGAACAAAAGCCAAATTACACCAGCTGAGCTCAGCTGAACTGAACTGTGGCCTGCGGCTGTTCCTTTTCGTATGTTTGTTGTTGCTTTTAACTTTGTGCTAACAATCAGCATGTTTCAGTCTCTTCCACCAACTGCCTGCCTGCCAAATTCATAACCAACTTGTTCTACCAAATTTTAAATTTTATTCACATTTACACAAACATTAATGTACTGGCGAATAAACTATGTTTTTTTTCAGTTTATTTGCTTGTGAATTTTGAAGTCAAATTAAGAAGTGGAGAACATTGATAGTCGTTCGGTGTTTAAATGTTGTTGTCATTGCCACTATTATTACATACAGTGCAAAATAAATACAGCACTGGTAATAAACAGAAGAGTTAATTTTTTTTTAAATAACAAGTATTTACATTGGAAACGGATAACATGCTGACGTTTAAAATTTATGATAGAACGAAAAGCAATTTTAATTGAAATTATAGTCTCCAATCTTTAACTTGTTGTAAATAATTTTTTATATAAAATGAAAAACCATCCTATGTATGTATGATATCAAATCCCTGATCCGATTTAAAATGTTGAGACAAATTTAAATTTGTTTAGGTTAGGTTAGTTTGAAAAGAGGGCCCATTACGCTCATGTGCGGGGACATACACATAAGCCAGTATAGCCCTGTTGTGCGCTCTCATATAAATTAACAAACTAACCCCACCTTTATAGGAACTCAGTATCGTTCATGTAGTCCCTCAAACTTTTCCAGTCAATACCTCTAAGGTGGGTAATGTCCGCTAAGGTGTCCCAAAATAACGGGATCTCGACTAAGTGAAAGCTGAACAATGACAAAAGAAGTGCTCCATTGTCTCCATGCCCCCCCCCCCCAGGGGAGTCTGTTTTTGACTACAGGTGTGGCAATCCCGGGGCCACAGCTGGGGTGATGTGGATTTTTTCGTTGACGTGCCTTTGGTACATTACCCATAGAACTTATATGTTACTACTCGATCTCTGGCAACAGAGCAAAGGATGTGCACATATTTATAAAAGGAACGCAGGGCTGTTTATGTCAACCAGGTGCAGCGTCACCTGGAACTATCCTTAGTTCAAAAGACGATAGAGGTGAAGACTTTATGGTGGAACTTCGAGTTATCATCAGATGCTTGTCTCTGGTACCACGGGTGCCGGTTGCCCGACAGTCGAGCTGCTCTAGGTATTTGGGTGTATGTAGCGATCGTCAGGATACTTTGCTAAAAGGTCGAGTTCGTCCTACCCCATGGGATTAAAGGGATGATCTTGATCGGTGTGGAGTAAGCACTGGATTTTTGGCGACACAGGCATGCGTCCATCTCTGATGAGTGGTTGAACTGTGCCGGTAATGGTTGAGGCATTCCCTTAGGGACCTTGCTGTGAGTGTAAGTAAATTGAACGTGGTGTTTGTTGGTTGCCACCAAAATCGCAGAATAGTCTTGGCTTTATAGTGTTAAACCAATGCTAGTGGTTGTTGTGATGCGGTCAGCCAGACACTATTCTAGCTGCTGTTGCCATACAACAGACAGTACTGTTTTGACAAAGTCATTACGGCATAAAGATTTTAGATAGCTCTGAGTACCTCAGCAAGGTGCTGGACGTAGTACAGGGATAACAACTATGATCGAAGATTGCAACCTACGTGACTTGAGGAATGGGCACTAGGTTCATTCTAAAAGGGTGCAAAGGGGCGATGGTGAGCGTCTTTCATACACCCGGTGTTTAGCCCACCGTGAGATAAGGCCGTAATGACAGGAACTCAAGATAATCTGAAACACATCTGTCCCCATGTCCTCCATGCATGCCCTGCATTCAGTGTCATTCGTGGCTTCAATCCCTCGTATATTAGAGTGCCACGCTAAGATGCCGGTCAACTTTCCTAGCTCAGGCTTGTTTAGTTTCAACAGTCCCCTGGCTTTGTCTTCGTCCGTGTCGCCCCATATAACCTTGGTTAGATTACCCACAGTATCACAATTCCATCGTGTCCTGTGGGCCATCTTCGCCCAATTTTTTAGCT
Source organism: Tachina lurida (assembly GCA_944452675.1). Lineage (NCBI taxonomy): Eukaryota > Metazoa > Arthropoda > Insecta > Diptera > Tachinidae > Tachina > Tachina lurida. The sequence continues at coordinate 34,759,473 of OX101754.1, read as the reverse complement.
TAATCTTCGTTGCCTTGAAAGGCTTCGCATTAATTAGAATTACTGTCTGTAACGTTCTGGCTTTTTTTCGCCAGTTCATTTGCACGTTCATTTTCGGGGTTACGGCGTAGTGATCCGGCACCCATACAAGACGCATGTTGCCATGTAGTGCGTAATCGACTTGCTGTCGGTAAATATATTGACGTCTGTGGGTCTAATGTTCATTCTGATCCATTTTAAAGCCTCGGTGATCGCACAAACCTCCGCCTGGAAGACTGTATTATGGTTAGGCAAGCGGAAGTAAATCTCGGTCTCCGGTTCTTCTACGAAGAAACCTAGGCCCGTTCTTTCCACTAGCTTCGAGACGTCCGTGTAGCAGCAAACTCCCACGGTTGCTTGTTCTAGGGTTCGATTGACCTAGGAGCGTCTTTCTAGAATCAATGTCGCGCATTCTGCCATAAACCTACTCCCACGTACCCGGTCGGTCATTTCCAAAGTCTGGTCGTATACGTTCAGTGACATCCATATGTTCTGATGGTGTGGTATGTGGTCTTGTTCGATCCATTCCCCCATCACTTTTAGACGTTTTGTAGCAAGAGCTGCTTCGTATCTAATACGAATACTTATAGGTTGGACATAAATTAAGTGCTTCCGAATTGGTGCAAATGAACTGAAGTTTATCTCAAAAATGTGAGATATCTAATCTACTATATATAAAGGGTGTTTTTTTTTAAACAAGGAAATATATTTTTAATGTCAATGAAACGGGCTTTATTGGAAATAAAACTTTATGAAATTAATGTTTAAATATGATTTCTGTCATGTGGCCGCCACGGCTGGCGCATAGAAAGCGCAATCTGGAAGACCAATTTTCAACAACTTTTCGCAGCATTTGCGGCCGTATTTCGCCGATAACTCTTCCAATGTTGATTTAAAGGTGTCCAATTGTTTGTGGTTTATCGAAGTAGGCAAGTGGTTAAATCACACGATCTTGGTGGCCAATTAATTGGTCTATTACGTGAAATTATTTTTTCATCAAAATTTTCTTTGAATAAATCAATTGTAGCGCCCGCTGTGCGGCATGCGGCTCCGTCCTGTTGAAACCACATATCAGCAAGATTATTAGCACGTAATTGAGGTACGAAAGAATTTCGAATCATGTTCCTATACCGTTCACCATTGACAGTAACATTCTGACTATCATCATTTTTTAAGACATATGGGCCAATGACTCCGCCAGCCCATGAAGCGCACCAAACAGTAATTTTTCCCATTCAACTAGAAATGGGCTTCATCGGAAAATGGAAAAATTGCACGATGAGTTTGACGAATAGAACAATTACGAGTATTTTGATTAAACAACTGGCGACTCTGATTTTTGACAGCGGTTTTTTTCCTATTCATAAACTTCGTACAGCTGTACCCCATTTCTGTAACTTGTGAGAAGTTCTCGCATCGAGAAAAATTAAATAATTATATTGGTTGTCCTATTTTACACAGGGTTACTCACATAAAAACTTATATAAACTTACAAAAAATATCAACAAATACAGTTTTTTTCTTACTCACCCTCTGTTTCACAGGATGCTAAAAATTTTTTCGACTCGAAAAGTTCTCACATTCCTTACAGAAACGAGGCACTGATTGATTATATTTGTCAGAATATTTAGAATTTACTTTGGCGTTATTTGTTATATACAAATTATCACATGTAATTCCGCCATACTAAAAATACAAACTTTAACCTAATCAAAAGCAAACAAAGAGCTTTGAGCAAATTGTATTACGACTACGATGAATCAAAACAATTCTCATATTCCATTTGCACTGAAAAATATGTATATAATGCTGAAATTTGCATCAACTGACACCACACACAGTGAACCAAACACAAGAACGCTAATGATGAAAGTGTGGCGGCCTTCGAAAACAGCATGTTGTTCCGTTCTGCTAGCGCTTGTCAGAAAGCTTTGCAATTAACTTTAGTGTTATTTGTTCCTTGTTCGGTTTCTAAAAATATGAACTTTGTCTAATCAAAACTTAAATTGTTTTGTAGGAAACATTTTACTAAAATTGAGTTATATAATATTTTTTTGTAGGGTAGGCTAAACATTTTCCCCCATATTCATAAGAAAATAAAATGAATTTTGTATGGAAAATTTTAAATAAAATACATTTCAAATTCATTTTAAATTTTATGAATATGGGGGCTTACGTTTATATAAAAAAAATTTTAAAGTTAATTCCTAGCGCACCTAAACATATGTTCAGCAGTGTACATATCTATACCAGCACTGCTACCACTCTCAAAGTTTTCTACTAATGACTCGGTTGTTACCAATTTTAGTGGCAATTTCCCCGCGCATTTGCTTTTAGCTTATTTTATTTAGTTAAATGAGATTGTTGTTGATAAAAAAATAAAAGCTAGCTAAAGTACACAGGGACAAATATAGAATGGAATATTTAACACAAATAAAAAATAAAATAAAAAAAATATTCATACTGTCACTTACATATGTACATTATTTATATGTATATTTTATTGTAAATGTAGTCGTACTTTTTTAGGCTGTTTGAACTTTATTTTCATTCTAGTTTTTTATTGTCAAATGTATCAATCTGACAGCAATGTTTGTCTAGTAGCTATTGTTGTGTAATTTTATTGTATTCGTGATGTAATTGTGAAAAGTATGTACATATGTACTTATTTATATAATTATTTGTGTTCCAAGGTTTGGAACATTTTACATACACGAGTACATGTCACATAAGATTAGGCGTGTGAATGCCTGTAGTAGTTTATTTATTTATTTATTTTTTTATAAAAAGAAAACAACATATCGCTCATTTACTCAAACAATGTCATAACTGAAAAAATGAAATACTTGAATTAATGATTTAATTTAATCCTCATATCACTCTTGGCAATGTGTAAAAATTTCATACAAATATCTTGTTTACTAAACTCTTGAGAGTAAAATGAAATTTTCTTAAGTTGTGTGCAAATTTAAAACTTTAAACTCGTTTTCTGGCAAACTCGTTTTTCTGGAGTTATGACGTTGCTTGAGTAAATGAGCGCTGTGTCTATATGTATAAAATATGTACAATGTGACATTGTACACTAGAGTTTTTCGAAAAAAAAGTTGTGCCAGTCACCCCCTAGGATTAAAGATAATGTAAAAACAATTCCAAAAATATGTTTTATATATTTTTGCAACGCCTATAACTACCGCCCTCTTAGCATTTTGTTCACTATGTCGCCATTTTTAGTCTGACCATTACATTTTATATACCGGTTCTCATGATTCCGTTAGAGTTACATTTCTGTGTTTAACAGTTTTCTACTACCACGTCATATTCTTGTCATGACTTTTAAAAACTCGGTTCGTACCCACCCTAATGCTAAATATTTTTGAAAGAAAGTTATGACTAAAATATGACGTGTTAGTAAGAAACTATTAAAGACAGAAATGTAGCCCTTATAGAGCCATGAACACCGCTATACAAAATGTTATAATCGGACTAGAAATGGCGGCACATTGAACAAAATACTAAAAGGGCGGTAGTTGTAGGCATCCTAGGGGGTGAGTGGCACAACTTTTTTTTGTATGGAAGTCGAACTACTCTATTGCACACATATACATACAGACATATAACTGTCGGGTAAAAAAACTTCTAAAGAGTTGAATAAAATTCCAGTGATCCAGAAGCAATGCAGAAGCCGATTGTCTTTGTAAGAAGTTCTTCGTCTTTAATCTTATTTTTCTAACCGAAGAAGAATTCAAGACCATCTGTTATGGATACGACTTGGTGATTTTAATAAGGGGCGCCACCCTAGAATATTAAGTAAAAGTGCTGCAGAAGTCATTGAAGACGTTGACAGCTTTGCTACCTCGGCAGTAAAATAACCAAAGACGGGGGACCTGAGACAGACATCCGTGATCGTATTAACAAGACTAAAATCGTTTTTCTTGCACTGAATAACATTTGGAGATGCAAGAACATCTCGCGTAAAACAAAAATATTTTAAACTTCAATATAGTAGAAAATATTAGATCATTAATCTTAATAGGGTGGCGTTGGCTGAAGTAGTTAGAACGTTGACTACAAAACCGAAGGTCCGAAGGTTCGACCCCCGTCTCCGACAGTCATTAAAATAACAACACCACGCATTTTTCTGATGTGCGTTAGTGTCCCCTTGTGTCAGTTGTTGTAGGAAAGTTCAAATGATGAGGGCATAGCCACTGGTCACTGAACTACACCGACTTCAGCAAATACTAATCCTAATGTAACATCAGAGCGCCCTCCTTCGTCGGTATTGTGTAGCAAAATCATTGGCGAAGTAAAATAACTAATAAAATGGCTATTAAACATATTTTCAAAAATTTAATACTCCTCGTTGACACCAGAGGCGCTGCAACACTGCATTATTAAAAACGTGCAAAAGGCAGATTTGTAAACGAATGAGCTATCGTCTAAAGCTTCTTTCACCACCTGTTCTCTCTATCACTATTCCTTTCCTAAAAGAAGGTAACACCTAGTAATACTCTCATTTTCAACTGCAGTGCCAAATCAATTTTACTATATGGCTGCACAACTCGAAACGAAAGAAAAAGCTTTCGAATTTGTATGTTTATTTCGAAAGCATTTTCTTTCGAATCAAATTACAGAATAGAACCCCAAGTTTTTATCAACCGCTGTATACGCCAGTTATTGAGAATTTTCTGGCCAAACCGAATTTCTAATGAAGAACTATTAGTACAAACAAATACTAGTCCTGTTGAAATAGAAGTCTAAAGTTCCACCACTTTGGGGTTGAACTTAGCAGGAAGTTCCAGGAATGGATGCTAGGTAACCGATATTTTTTTTGTATATAAAATTTAAAGAAGGTGGCTAAAATAACTTCTCTGATTATAATCAATTAATTAATAATTATTTATTTTGCAGAGAAGCTCTCATTCGATATAAAAAAATATAGCTTATGGCTCCTTACACTTAATAAGATGATGATAAACAATCGAACATAATAATAAATAAACAAATACAAGGTGATTTGTTAATACGTTTGTAGATTTTCATGTGCGTATATTTAGATGTCACATTTTATCGATCAATCTTTCTTACAACTCTATTGAAAATTTCTACACGGTTGGGAGTTTTCACATCTCTTATTTTAAAAATGTAGTTGGCTAGGATAGTAAACTTTCATATATAGTATATAAGTTTATGTATTTGTTTGTTTTAGTTCATTCATTCCTTATTGGGAAAGGAAAAAACTTTAAATGAAGAAAATCGTAATATTGTGAACCAGAAGTAGTGCTTTTAATTTCCCTGGCAATTTCTTTATTACTCACAAAGTATTGAACCAGCAAACTTCTACTTGATAGACAAGCACTCTAACCAATATGCTAACAAGCAGCCTGAATAAGCATTGAAATTATTCTGCAAACATTCTTATACAAAAATGAAAAAGATCATGAAAAAATTGTCTCTATGTCTATTTATAGATATGAAATAACGATCATAAAAACAAGAAGATTTCCTTATTAAAAAAAACAATAGGATGCCTTACACATAATCATATAGGAACCTAATAAAATTAAGAAGAAAACCTTATTGAAAAAAATCAATAAGATAGCCTAATAAAATCAAGAAGAAAACCTTTTTGTAAAAATCAAGAAGACAACCTAATAAAATCAATAAGAAATCCCTATAGTTTACAATTTATAAGAAAACCTAATAGAATCAAGAAGTTTTTCTCTATGGATTGTTTTTTTTTTTGGTGCCAAAAATAACCGAAATTTATTAAAAAAAGTTGTGAATAATAAGATTTCTTCTTGATTTTTTGTGGTTTTACCACATAAAAACAATAAGGAACCTCTATGAAAAAATCGTCGCTTCTTTCTGCTGGAATACCCCTTAGCCTAAAAACTTTTCATAGAGAAAATCTTCTTGATTCTATGAGGCAGTTTTTTGTCTGTGTATGTGTTTGCACTAACTGTTCTGACACCTTACATATGCCCAATTTGATTGGCCAGAACTGAAGTCTGTTGCAATGTAAGTAATGCAACGGCACATTAATTGATTAATTCTAATAGTTGTTGATTGTCTCCCATTCGAACATCGGTTCGAATGATATATTGAAATGTTCATTATTTGTTTTTTGTTTGTTTTGTAAGCCAAATTAATAATGTGTTTTCTTGCCATGTAAAATATTTGAGTTTTTACTATATCGAAACAAAAACACTCCTACAAATTGAAATTCCATATGTTTTGGCTTAAAATGCAAGGTGCAGGCAGGCAGGCAGGCAGGCTGGCACGCATAGCAAGCGGCACTAATCTTAATGACCTAAGCAATGCAGCACATGCTGCAGCGAGTAGATATGGGCGTGTAACATAAATGATCACGCATAATTTTGTATTGTTTTTTCTTTAACCACGTGAACATCTAAGTATAGCCGCGATTAAAAGAATAAGGGAGTAGGTATGGTGTAAATTGTTAGGTAATTCTTGAATCATTGGAAACTGTGATATATCAAAATTATTTATAAATTTCTAAACCACAAATGGAAGTGATGGTATATGGACAGCAAGTGTTAAAATATATACATATGCATATTTGTACAAAAAATGCTTCCACGAGCGTGACTCGTTGAGATCTTAATTAATTTATTTGTTCTCTTCATTCACCTGAACGTTAGTCAAAAACGAAAGTAATCATGAGTGCCCCTGGGAAATTTATTCTTTCCTCACAGCGTTTACAACCCCATTAATAAGAAATTTCTTACCATACTATCTCTAGCAGTCAAGCAGGATAATAACCAAGCTGCCAATTGCAGAAAAACGCGGGCAAAATTTATAAAAATAAAGGAAACATCCATTCAAAATACTCAATAAATATAGAACAGAAATTAATGTGTGGTATGTATGCAAGCGAAGCAGCCAGCTACCTGGTTTGATTAAGAAAAAGGACAGTAATAAAACATACAAACAACTGACACTATACATATACATATTAAATTAACAAATATTTTACTTGACTTCCAGTTCCCCTTCCCTTACATACGAGCATTTGGTAGAACGTTTGTATTACATGTTTGAAAAAAAAAAAAATAAAAATAAAATTATTTTGAATACATATTCATACATTTTTGTATTTGAGTACGAACTTTAGCAGGTGTCAAACGAGAGAATACCAAAGATAGCAGACAGGCAAACACATCATGTTGAATGTTGTATTGATAGTATACAGCCAGTACTCATAAGCAACTTGTCGATTAACTGGTGTTAAATATTCTAATTGAAATTAGCGGCCTTATGTATACTAAAAAGTTAACAACAGTTTATACAGTACTTACCACGAGCTGCTAACTAAAATTACGATTTGTCTTAGCAAATCGTTAGCATAAAGTTTATGTGTAACAACTTTTTACCAATCTGTTAACTTCTTAGATATAAATTAAAATGATAAAATTTATAAGTACTATGCTGATTTTGGCATTTTAATTTACATATCGCTGCCTTAATATAGAAAGGCCCTAACTTATTATTTTCTTGAAATCGAGATTTTTTTATATTTCGATAGAAGAGCATCTAATGTATTAAAAATTCAAAAATCTCGATTTCAAAAAAATAATGAGTTTCAAAAAAATAATGAACATGCAAACAAACATTCTTACAATCAATTGCTGATTGTATGTTAAATAATTTACATTTATGGGCCAAATTATGGCACTCGATGTCGAACGGAATTTCAAAATGTTTCAGTGAAGCTTATATGGAAATATTTTACAATTTCGATATCGTATGCCATAAGTTGCCCCCAGTTTGCATGTGTCTTGTGTTGCTTTATTTATATTGCGAGGCACATAAAACTGATTCCAGCTTTTAGTTTCAAATCGACTCTGCAACGTTTTCGCAACAAACTCAGTTTACGCAACAGCCCAAAATTTCTATTGGTTGCGTTAACCGGATCTGCACTGTACTCGTATTTGATTTGTACATACGAGGGCGGTTCGGAAACTTCTTAGCCTAGCACAAAAAGCGCGGTATAAACAGAAAAAAGTTAAGTGTTTGGAAACTTCCATCTCTGCTATGAACACATGTTAAATTTTGTTTCGATCTGGCAACTCCTTCATATGGAAACAGGTGTTCACAAAAGACGCATCCGCGATTTTTTAACAATGGAAAAATTAGAAATGCGTGGTGTCATTAAATATTTACATAAAAAAGGTTTATCGGGACAAGAAATTCATAATGATATGGTGAATGTGTTAGGTGAAAGTGCTCCTTCATATGCAACAGTAAAAAATTGGGTTGCTGAATTTAAACGTGGTCGTACAAGCATTGAAGATGAACCACGTAGTGGACGTCCAAAAACAGCAACAACAACAGAAATTGTAGCCAAAGTGCATGATATGGTATTAAATGATCGACGAATAAAAGTGCATGAAATAGCTAATATCATGGGCATTTCAAATGATCGAGTCCATTTAATTTTGCATGAAGAACTACAGATGAAAAAGCTTGCTGCAAGATGGGTGCCGCATTTGTTAACAGTCGACCAAAAACGCATAAGAATGAACATTTCTCAAGCTTGTTTGGATCGGTTTAAGCGAAATAAAATGGATTTTAAGCGTCGTTTCATAACTGTTGATGAGACATGGATCCACCACTATACTCCAGAGACAAAAGAACAATCCAAACAATGGACTGAAGCTGGCGGAAGTGCCCCAAAGAAGGCAAAAACAATTCAATCGGCTGGTAAGGTTATGGCAACGGTTTTTTGGGATTTCAAAGGTATTTTATTGATTGACTATCTGCAAAAGGGTAAAACAATAAATTCAGAGTACTATTGCAACCTTTTGGATCAATTAAATGTACAAATTCGAGAAAAATGTCCTGGCTTACAACACAAAAAAATAATTTTTCATCAAGACAACGCACCAGCGCACAAGAGTGTTTTAACAATGGCTAAAATCAATGAATTAAAGGACGAGTTGCTTGACCACCCACCTTATTCTCCTGATTTGGCTCCCAGTGACTTTTACCTGTCCCAAATCTAAAAAAATTCCTTGCTGGCAAGCGTTTTACCTCAAATGAAGATGCAATTACAGTTGTAAACCACTATTTTGAAGACCTTGAGGGAAACTGTTTTAATCAATGGATAGAATTGCTAGAAAAGCGTTGGACTAAGTGTATTGAAGTTTCAGTAGATTATATTGAAAAATAAAAATATTTTTGAAAAACTGATTATTCTCTTTCATTGATAGGCTAAGAAGTTTCCGAACCGCCCTCGTATCGTCAGCCCATTATTAGTTTGACCAAAAAATGAGTTAGGTAAGGGGTATATATATTTTGAATTCAAAACATGTTTCGTGAAATTAATTGTGGTTTCTGAGATACTTAGCATTCATTTTGCTCCATATCAACTATTTTAAGTTTAAATAAGTATTGTTTTGCTGTACATACCACAGTTTGGCGTTTGCAAAACATACAAAAACGTACAAAATAAATTTAACTCTGGTTTTGCTTCATTTCCGTAATGTTATAACCACAGTTGGGACGACCGCCGATCTTCGCACAGTTCGATGAACTTTCCCTCAATAATTCGATCTAGTCCCAATATCTGCCTTCTTATTAATAGATACTTTTGTAGCCAAGGTATACCAAGTTATGCAAATATTACCTGCGTAAAAATCACTTCCATAATATGCAAAAAAAAATTGGATTATGTTCTTGAAATAAAAATAAATGCAAAAATCCATATAATGTCTTGAAATAAACAAGTCTCTTAAACTCTAAAAATGTAGAAATTTGGAATAAATCACACCTATCGCGAAATCTTGAAAATTTGCAAAACTAAAATTGAGTAATTTTCTTGGGATAAAGGGCAAAGCATTATCAAGATTCACACAAGCTTGCAAAGATTCAAAAAAGCTTGCTTCAGATAAACTCTCACGACTTCCACAAGCTTTCCGATGTCTATTTTAAGGACAACACAGTTATTTAATTTAACAATTATTTATTTTAATAATTTTGATAAAAAAATAAGCTAAAATAAAAAAAAATTAAAAAGAAAAATATAAATAAAAACTTCCCAAATCAAATCAAACAGCTGCTTATGTTTGCGACGAAAAATCCAAATTTAAGTGAGCAAGTCAGTTATAATCGAATACAGTGTTGCCCACTGTCTCTGTCTCTTTCTCTGTCTTTTTATTATAAACTTGTCCGCTATAAATAAATAATGTAGCAGCAATATTTTGATTGTGAATCACTGCACGAGTAAGTAACCATGACAACTCATGATTTTGCATGTGTAAATTTCCCAATCGATTATTTTTACACTGTCTGGCAAAATAAATGTAGTCATCTATCATTGGTATTGGTTTGAAACGAAATAATATATATGCAGACATAAGTATATTTACATTTTATAATTTGATCAGGCTAAAGTTCGTATCGCTTTGTAAGCCAAATTACATGTGATAATTATTAATGAACAAATAACACCAAAGTGAATTGTAAATATTCTGACAAACACGTAGTAGAACGGAACAACTAGGTGTTTTCGAAGGCCGCTACACCTTCATCATCAGCGTTCTTTTGTGTTTGGTCTACTGTGTGTGGTGTCAGTTGATGTATACTTCTGCTTTATATACCCAGCCTATATTTCACGGGAGAATCAAGGCTAGAAGGTTGCTTGGATAGAAATGAAAACAAAATGATTGTGAAGAAAATTAGAAAAGTAGATGAAATATATTTTTTACACAGTACTTAACACAACAACAAATCAAACAGGAACTTAAAACTTAAAATAAAAAAAACACAAAATGCAGAAATATGGGTATTTTTCCAGGAAAGTCTACTTTTTGTCGCGTTCGACACCAAGCAAATATGCTTGTTTTTTTTTTCAAAGAAAACGAAACTTTTTTTACTTCTTTATACATTTGTGCAGGGCGTCAGCAGCTCTACGTTAGGTAAAATTTGATGAAAAATTTTGTCACAATGTTCAGAAATACAAGGTTATTTGCTTGCGGTCGAACGTGAAAAAAATTGTAAGTTTTCGGAGAAATGCCCATATCAAGTTTCGATTATTGTCAAAATTGTGATAACTACTATGAATTAGAGCGAGTGAGGGTTTCTGGGAGCAACGAGGAAATCGCGCCCTAAGCACTGAGTGTTGCAGAACTTTTTCGCGAATTTAATATATTTTAGCTCTAAAGCAGACAGCTGCAAAAAAAACGAGAAAATCATTTCATGTCCAGCCACAAGTAAACATATTTAATATTTTTTTTTCCTAAATCACAACTTGGCATAGAGTTCAAAGCTTGGTTATAAAAAAAGGATAATAAACCTTATAATATTTTTTTTTATAAAAAAGTACACGCAACATGCAAATTCGTGCAAGTTACGTGTTACAATTATGAAGTCACTCATGTGTCGCCATAATAAAAGAATAGGTATTAAAAAAATATAGTAATAAAAGAGAAAACTTTCTTAAGTAAGCAATAAATCTGTGGCAAAAGGATAAAGTGCTTAAGTCGAGATAAGCTGTTTTTGAGTTCATGGAATGGCTGTAATCTCCATATTCGAAAGTACCCCGAGGTAAAATTTCATTTGTTTTGCACGAGTTTTCAGGATGTTAGAGCGGAATGACTTGATTTTTACCCGACTTCGCAACGCAAAGAAGTGTATTGTGTATCAGCCTATGTATGTACATACATGTGTATCAGTGGTCGGCAATGAATAATTTTTTCGCTATTAGACATCATTTAAACTCAACTACTCTGACTTACGCATACTCACGATGACAATTATGAATGCGACGTCGACAGCATAGTCATACCACACTCACACTCATAAATCACGTCAGTTTGATTTCTAATTTCAGGAAAATACTTATACTACTCACATTGATTCTGCTCACTCAACACATGCATGTACATATGTTTATTTAAATGTTTAGTCATTAAACAGTTTGCAAGTAGTGTACAATAGTAGTAAATAGGGTTGTTTTTCAATTCATACAAAAAAAACAAAAAACAAAAAAAAAAAAGCAATAGAGAAACACATAAGCTCATAATAAGAACTTTCATGTTCGCATGCGAAGTACGCATTGTGAATCATGCTTATTTTGCATCGTCCATAGGCATTGAGTTAAGGAGAGTCGAAATTAACAACGTCATACATGTTGCTAAGTATGATTTCGATGCGCACTTCAAACTTTTGAGTGAATATGATGCATAAACAGCATTGCAATAAGTATGAGTGCGCATAAGTGCAAGAAATTATAAGTCATGATTCAACTCTACTCACTTTTTCACTATTCATTGCTGTTCTCTGGTATATATGTATGTGTGTTCCTTTGCAGCACTATATATTTATATGTTTATATATGTCTTTTTATTAATTCCAATCTGTTGAGTCATAATATATCTTTTTTTTTTGGAAAATTTTGAACTCTTTCGGCTATAAACAAAGATATTCTCAACGTAACAAAAATTCCCTATAATTTTTTTCTTTTGCTTTACAGTTTTCGAAATGTGAGATGATTTGATTTTATAAAACTAGTTGACCGGGCAAACGTTGTTTTGCAACATAAATTATTTCTAGGGAATTTCTAGGGTAAAAAATAATAACTAACTTATTGTAAGTGTGTGAGGAAGTGCGCCTTCCCTTGGTCCTATTCAAACAAAATTTTTAATTACTTCGTATCTCGCTCTCAAAAGAGTCCATACTAAATTTGAGGACTCGTGAGTATTTTTATTATTATGAATTAGTTTGTTTCCGGGTGCCTCTTCCCTTGGTCCTATTCAACCAATAATTTGAATTACTTCGCACCATGCTCTTAAAAAGGTCCATACCAAATTTGAGGACTCTCTGGCTATTATAGCTTTCAAGATAATAGAGAAGAGAAGAGTCAAAGAGTTTCAGTGACAGGTACTCTGCTATTGTAAGTTTGGCTAATTTTTATAGCATCGTTGCAGCGCCTCTGGTGTTAGCTAGGCGCATTATTTTAAGCTATGTAAACATTCATTTTACTTTGCCTGCGATTTAATGCTACCAATATCGACATAGGAAGGAACGAAGGAAAGAGTACAACGCATAATACTTTAATTAAAATATTTGAGCATATTTATTTTTATATTAACCAAATGAGAATTATACCAGACAAATTTTCCATTTATTGCTATGGATTTTTTAAACTTTTTGATTTTTCTCATAATTTACGTTTTTATGTGATCGATTTGATCTACTTTTTAAAAATAAAACTTGTCAAGAGGTAGTTACTGGTAAATCCTCCCAAATGGAATTAAAATGTATATTATACATATCAACATACATACATACATATACGAGCAAACATATGTATGTATGTACAATGTACATATTTACATAGTTAATTACAGAGAAGGAATAATGAATACAACCTGACAAACTATACGGTCTAATGACTTAGAGGGGCAGAGTATGGGAAATGTCTTAAACATTAACGCAACAAATACCAAATACACTAAGGCCGCGTCTTGCGCCGTTAAAATTTGACTCAATTTGCCTTGCGCCATTGTGATTCTAGTTTGCGTTATTAAACACTATTTTATTCTTACACTGAAATCATAACGCTATGGGAAGAACTTTTCAATTAGGGAGTAAAAAGAGAAATTCCTATTTTATTTTGTTAACAAAGATATTCTAACCATAGAATAAAGCTATGTCTATACGATTGTCAGATCTAAGAATATTGTCAGATCTGCCAATGTGCTGACAATGTACTGGCAATCAAGCATTGTCAGCACAAGGTAGATTGTCATTTCACACGGTTGTATCACATTTGTCAGAAAGTCTTACAATTTATTGCCAGACGATTGTATGACAATAAATTTATGTGACAAAATCGCCAGTCAAAAAATTGTCAGTTCACACAGTTGTCACATGCAAAAATTTTTAGATATTTTGTTGAGCGTTGCCAGGCTCAAAGCCTTTGTTAGAAATTGTTAAATATCAATCGTTTGTGGTTGTGTTAAACGAAAAAAGTGAAAATGAAAATTATTATGGAATTTAAGAAGTAATTGCAATGTTTTTTTCTGCATATACATATTTTATTATATTCCTGCATTTTCCTTTTTCTTTAAAATCAAGCATGTGCAGTGTGTTGCCCATAGAGAGCATCCTCTTACAATGACGTCATTCCCAGATGCATAAATTTCGCACATCTGACAATATTAAAATATCTGACTAATATCTGGCAATAATTTTACAACTTGTTCACACGATTGTTAGATGCCTGACAATTTGGTGTCGGACAAAAATTTTTAGCACATTTTACTGACAATATTGTAAGATCTGACAAGCGTCTGTACATAGCTTTAGTAATGATGCATTAAGTCTGGTGCCAATGAAATACTAGCTTCAATATTAAATCCAATCAATAAAAAATCAGATCACTTAAATTAAATTAAAAAAATAGTCTGAATTGTTTTGGCTTACGTCACATTTACCAGGTCACTACTAACGACGCAAACCGGGTCTCCAGTGTATAGAAATACAAGTTTTTAACATAATTTTTTTCAATTTATTCATTTCTTGTGCAGGTAGTAAGACATACATACATGTGTATGTACACAAACATACATACATTTGACACATGCATAAAAACACCTACTTGCAGTCCAGTTATCCTGGAAATCATTCATTTAATGACCAAACAGCTGGTAATTACAATTCATGGGAATACTTTGACTAAACATGCTCAAAGCAAAAAAAAAAAAAAGGAACTAAATTGCTAGAATAAAATTATTGAAATGTTGACGACTTCTGAGCTTTCTGGTATACATATGTATGTATATCTTGTATTTAAATGAAAAAATAATGATTAATCATCGTCTTGAGCTAGAGCTGTGAAACAGAGAATGACAACAAGTACTCCAAAAAAATATACATAAATAAGTAAATAGTCTTAATCTTAGTAACTGCGTATAATCATAATTGTAGTGCAAGCAAATTGTACGCTCACATATTTTCGTTGAAGCAAGGCGATTCCAATATAAAGGGTGTTTTTTAGAGGTATAGAACTTCGAATTGAAATAAAACACAGGAAAATCGTTTTAATGTCCATCAATTTGGCTTTATTGGAAGGATAATTTTATGCCATTAATGTTTAAATATGATTTCGGGCATGTGGCCGCCGCGGCTGTCTCGAATAAAGCCAATTCTACAGGTCAAATTTTCAACCACTTTTTCGAGCATATGGGGCCGTATGTTGGCAATAACGCCACTAATGTTGGCTTCCAAGTCCCCTAACGTTTCTGGTTTGTTGGCGTAGACGAGCGACTTCACATATCCCCAAAGAAAATAATCCAATGGTGTCAAATCACACGATCTTGGTGGCCAATTGACAGGTCCATTCCGCGAAATTATGCGCTCATCGAATGTTTCCTTCAATAAATCGATTGTGACGTGCGCTTTGTGGCATGTAGCGCCGTCTTGTTGGAACCACAACTCATCCACATTCAAAATCTTCAAAATCTTCCATAAAGTTGATGGACAAAGCTCCAATTGCTGTGCACGGTGGCGAATCGATTCATTCGGGTCCTCTTCAACACTTTGCTCTACAGCGGCAATTGTTTCTTCGGTGCGCACTGTTCGACGTCTCTGCGGATGCGTATTATCACATAGAGTAAACGTAGTGCGAAAACGATCCATGGTTAACCGAATTAATTGCTCTGATGGACGATTATGTCGACCATAAAATGGACGGAGCTTGCGGTAAACTTCGCGAACTGAACCATTATTTTCGAAATAAATTTGCACGATTTGCAAGCGTTGTTCTTTTGTCAACCTGTTCATGATGAAATGGCAAACCAAACTAAATATTAATCACTTGACAGCTGACAAAATGGCCGCCAGTTAAAAAAGTGATGCCAACTTAAAGTTCTATACCTCAATAAAAAACACCCTATACATATAAGAGCATCTCTACTTCGTTTATGCAAAAAACTAAAATACGCTACAACTAAGAATAACAAGGCACATGCGTATCAAGCGCATTGACTTCCTCTCATACTTATAGTCTGAGTATGTTCATACTCGGGCTATGGATATTAAATCGGACAAAAAATGTGCGCAAAATACTCGGATTATTTATTGATAATATCCCACCGTATTACTTAGGCCGAGTACACACTGTGGTTTTTTGTGACAATTATTGCTAAAATTAGAGTGGGAACTAGTGGCAATGTTTGTCATTTCCGATATTTTTTTGTTGTGTGGCATTACCAAACAAACTCTTTACGAATCTGACGTAAACAGCTGTGACATTGAGAAAATACCGAAATAACTTTAAATGTCTGCGGCTATAAAAATTGAAAAAAATAGAAAACGAAAAAGAAATCGGAAAATCACAGAAACGTCTGAGGAAAATTCAAGCGTCATGGATCCATGACATGACGACACAGCTAATTCCTTTCGCCTACTGTTATTGCTTTCCGGAAATTTGTATCGTGCTTTTGGATGTATGGTGTCAAACAGTCAACAAGAAAGTCGAAATTTTCTTCCTTCATGCGCATGAATTTTTTAAACCAACTTGAATCCTGCTTTAGTAAACTGCAATGCAGCGTACAATAAAATCCTTTGGTAGCGCGCATATCAAGCCTTGGTCTTTTCCACCACTTTCTTTGTCGTTTTTTAGATTTCCTTAATTTTTTCCTTATTATGGATAAACACACCATGGACCCTAGCCAATTGAATAATTTTGCTATTATCGATTTGTATAAATATTAATTAACAAACAATACGAAAGAAAAACAAAGTCTCAGTATTATAAAGCAAACGAGACTTAATGTCATTATGTAAAAATTAGCTCTTGATGAAGACAATGATACTGCATTGCCATTATTTAGCGATAGAACTTTTTCCTGTCACACAACAAAATTGTGTGTCATCGAAAAATTTGATGGGAACTGCATTGCACACATATGAAAATGACAACACATGAAATGCCAGATGTAAACTCGGCATTATATTTGTGTATATGAAATGGAATGGAAAATGTGTAGGTGTGTGTGTGTGGCTAATTAAAAACAGGCTTTATGTGTGTGTGTAAATAAAATAGCTCTGCATATACGCATGTATAGCCGATTAATAGTCAGAGTATGTTTATTTATACTCATGCGTATGACTGTAGCTCATACAGTATATGATTTTTATTGCGTAATTAAAAAAATGTGTATAAACATAGTTGTTGGGATGTCATAGTTATTTGACTGCTAATACACAAAGAGTACTTAAAACGACATTTTGTCATTCTCTGCTGTGAAATTCTGAATGAACGTATGTATATACATATCTATATGTATATGTTGTGAATTTCCAAAATCTATAAACTAAATTGCAATATAAACATACGAGCACATACATACTTCACTCCTTAATTCAGCGGGATAAAGTATTTTATTTCTCCGCCTGTCTTTCACCCAGTCGAATTCAAAGTTTGTAAACTAAAAGGGGTCTTAGAGACGTTATTTTATATATAACTTTTGAAATCCGACAAAAACTCTAATAGTGTGAAGACAATTTAATACCAAGAGTGTATTTTGATTCCTTTGTGTGGGGCGACGATGTTCGCTGGCGTTGGGTGAGGTAGTTAGCACGTTGGCTACAAAACCGATGGTCCTGGGTTCGAGCCCGGTCTCCGATAGCCATTAATTAAATACCAACACCACGGATTTTTCTGACGTGCATTAGTGTCCCTTTGTATCATTTGTTGTAGGAAAAGTTCAAGTAATGAAGGCATAGACACTGATCACTGAACTATAACGACTTCAGCAGATACTAGTCCTAATGTAACATCAGAGTGCCCTCCTACGTCGGTATTATGTAAAATAATCATCGGCGAAGTAAAATAACCAATAAAATGGCTAGTAAGCAAAGCTTTGAAAATTTAATACGCCTCATTGACACCAGAGGCGCTGCAACTCTGCATTATTAAAAACTGCAAAAAGTAGAGTTGTAAAATAAATAAGCTTTCCTCTATCTCTTCCTGCACCACCTGTCTTCTCTATCACTATCACTTTCCTGAGTGTTACTAATAATAAAAAAAAGATATATTAAAGAAGCCAATTAGCGGTCATGCTACTGCTAGCTCTGCTGATTCCATAGGATACGAACACATTGTTTCGCTACTTATTACCACGCATAAGACATTCTTTCTTAAAAGCCCTCAAATTTGAGGCCGATGGATTGTTTATAATGTAGTCCTTGTTATGTCGCAAATCGTTAGAGTTTATTTGTGAGAATAAACTCCCTTCACAAGTCATTCATGTTACTCTCAGGCAGGAAAATGAAAATTGATTGTTTCCATATATAAAATTTGTAAAAGTAGACCTACAATTCAAAAAGGAATCATCTACGAGTAGATTGTACTTCAATGCCTGTGTGACGAAGGCAGCCACATAAGCCAACCAAGAGGTACAATTTAGGAAACATGTTCTTCTACACCAAATAATATCGGAAGGTATTGGACTTGTTTTATAAAAGTTCAAAGAAAAACGCACAGGTGAAAGCGGTTTCAAAAAAGCCAATTTTATAATCCTATTGATTAATAAAACATTTATATAAAGCAAATATTTCAACAAAAAAACATTGCATTTGCCAGAAGTTCTCTTTATTTGATATTCGAAGAGTTTGTTCAAGAAGTGATAGAATTTAGCTCAAGGAAATGTTCGATTGAATAATTATTTCATAAAGTGACAACTCAAGAAAAATTCTGCCAACTTGAGAATTATAACCTTGGAAATAGTTGATTAAATTCCTTTCTTACAAGCAACGTTAAATGACTATCCATAAACCTAAAATACTTACATTTGTATATTAATTTCAATACCAACCAAATGAGAATTATTGCTTACATATATTGAAAAATGCGAGTATGAGCACAAAAAAACTATTTTATTTTAATATGTGGAAGTTCGAACTTATTAAGCCTTTGAAAGCAATGAAAATATTGTTCCTCATATAAATATGTACATAAGCATATACGTTTGTATGTACATATCGCTCATTTAGTCGAATAACGTCATAACTCAAAAAAACTAGTTTGCCAGCAAACGAGTTTAAAGTTTTAAATTTACACACAATTTATTTTGCTTTCAAGATTTGCGTAAACAAAAATAAGAAGAATGATAATGAGGATTAAATCTGCATCATTAAGTCAAAAATTAAACTTTTTGAGTTATGACATTGTTTGAGTAAAATTTATTTTTAAAGTTTTCTGGTAGCCAACGTATAATTACATCCTCCTTAAAAAACTATAGTTGGGCTTACATCTGTGTGTCATGTACCCAAAAAAGCGTAACCACTAATTACTGATGAAAAACCGTTTGATTCAGAAATGTATTTATTGATTTAAACAGTTTCCAATCATAATTCCATAAAATTGTTGTTAAAAATAAAAAGATTATGGCCACTTAAAAAATTATTTCTCTTATTGTTAAAAATTCGAGTTGCACCTTCCTTATATTAAACCATTGATATATACCTTGATATTGTAAAAAATTTGTTATGATTGTGTCACAAAGTTCAGTAAAAAAATTTTAAAACTTTATAATCTATTTTTAATTTCAAATACATATTTTCACCAAAATCAAATAAACACAAGTTAACCCATTCAATCCGCCTCCATAATTATAGTTCATTTTTCATTCTTATATGTACATACATACATACATACATATGTATGAATTCATATGTATTTATATATTTTGCAACTATTTACTTAATAACTGCAGTGAATACATAAGAAAATTTGTGCAAAAAAAAAAAACAGTTTTATTCCTCCGATTTAATACCTCTTCCTACTATTCGCCAAGAGGTGTGAGGATGGCGACAGGCGCTGATAATAACACGAATGCATCGCACTATTTAATACTATAATGCTTAGTAATTTAGCTTACAAGAGTTTCAAAGGAGTAAACTGTTTAAGGAAAGTGAAAAATAATCACTTTAGTGAAAAAAAAACACAAACAAGAGGCAAATTACGGCATTCGATACCTATCGAAATTTTAATATATTTCCAGAGAAATTCTATTGAAATATTTTGCAATTTTGTATGATATCGAGTAACGTAATTTGCCCCAGAATTTAGTTTAATTTGTGTCTGAATACACCAAAGATCGAAATTTAACTTAAACTGATAAAACTCGGATTTGTATGAATTATTAGCATTTTAAATTTTGATTGATATCTGGTGTTAGAAATGAATGTATTGCATTCAGAGACTTATAAAAAAATTTTATAGCGAATATTTTTATAGAGTTTATTGTAATTTCTTATTTTTATTTAACGCATATTAAAAAAATACGAATTTAAAAAAAATTTTTTATTGTTGGCTAAGCACACCTGGGTGCATTTCGTCGCTGCTTAAGCAACTCATCAGTTGACTTCAACCACAATTCTAAAAATCTTACATAACTTCAAAGCTTATAATTATTGAGAATTGCAAAAGTACAATCAATCATACTAGGGCAAGAAACTTAAAAAACAGCAAACAATTGGGGTATTCAAATGGAAGTCATAAGTTAATAGGTTTTTAAATAACAACAAAAAAAAATTTACTGCTTATAATTTACAATTATAAATATTGTACTTCTTTGTATCTTCGCTCTAGCACAGTAACCCGCAAGCCATAGAACAATTGAAGCACAGCCGCGAATAGCGTTGTAAATGGCAATTTAAGAAAAATGAGTTTTTTCACAGATTACCGGTAACATAACTCTCTTGCATTGTTCAAACATCAAACCATCCAAAATTATGCATCTGATCGCCGTCAAAATACAATTACAATCAGTCAGTCAGTGGAAAACTTTGTAAGTAACTAATAAATCATGCAAACAAAATTGTCGAAAATAATTGATAAATGTAGCAGAGATACAAAAAGAAAAGATAATGCTAGTTATCATTATTTTCGATACGCTAAAAAAATGTAAACGAGGAAAACAATCTTGCCTTAAAATACGTTTTGTGGCTCTCCTGCAAAATCATTATTTTGTCACTTAAAACGTTATTCGCGGCTCACCTTCAATTGTGCAGATGAAAATCACATACATGCTTATGCTCTTTCATTTAGTCGTCACTGAGCAAGCGACGAATGAAGTTGTGCACGCATGTATTAATTTTTTCCTGGTTTTTTCTACAGCAAACAAATAATTATGTAAGCTAAGAAATATTTTGTGATAAAAAATGCTTTTTGCAATATGCAATGCATTTTATGCTATGAAACACTTGAAAATAATAGGGAAGATAGTTTAAAAAGGCATTTTAATAGCTTTCACTGCGCTGCGAATAAATTTAATTTGGAATTTGTAGACTACATTGTTGAATGGATTATTATATTTTACTTTTTACTTAAGTTTTTATTAAATTGCTTATTTTCAAAAAAAATATTCAAACAATGAATAACCACAGCATGTATCTTAAATTATATAAATGTTTTCTTCAAGTGTAAATATATTTTACTCTCATTTTTCTCACCACTACATACATATTTTATTTTGCGGGGCACTGCTCTAGCACCTTTGTACATTTCTGGCTCTCTCTCCCTTTCTCTCTTTCTCCCTTTCTCTCTTTTTCCCTCCCTCTCCCTCTCTCCCTCTCTCTTTCCCTCATTCCCTCTCTCCTTCTCTCCCTCTCTCCTTCTCTCCCTCTCTACCTCTCTCCCTCTCTCCCCCTCTCCCTCTCTCCTTCTCTCCCTCTCTACCTCTCTCCCCCTCTCCCTCTCTCCCTCACCCGCACCCTCTGTTTGAGACAACAATACTCAGACTCTTTGCTCAAATACGGAATTTAAGGAACATCCCAAATTTTTTTCTTTAATCTAAAACCAAAATGAAACACGCCAACCATAATAAGGGTGATTGTTTTAAGGTCTGAAAGTAGTTCTAGAAAGTTTTTTTTTCAAGAAATATAAAAATCATTCAAAACATTGGGTTTGTATTTGTTTTGTATGAACTTTAAAAATTTAAAATTTAGCCGCCATTTTTTTATCTACATTTAGCCATTATTGGTGAAAGAATTTTGGCATCACTGGCGGAGCCACTCTTATTAAAATTTAGTATTATGTTTCATGTGCTTCTATATGAACGATTTTTTCGGAACTTGGCACACGCCTTAAACTCTGAAAAAGACACAATCTTGCATGCAAAAAAGTAGGCGACGCCATGCCCATTTAATTTTATATTATATTTCACGTGCTTGTACATAATGGATTTTTACAAAACCTGGCACACAAATGGAGCTTTTAAAAAGACAAAATATTGAATTAAAAAAAGTTGCCAGAGCCACGCCCATTTAAGTTTAATATTATATATCACGTGCTTGTACTTTATCGATTTTTACGAAACTTAGCACACACCTCCAGCTCTAAAATAGATATAATCTTCCATTTAAAAAAATAGGTGGAGTCACGACCACTAAAATTTAATAATATATTTTAAGTGGTTCTACTTTACCGATTTATACAAAACTTAACACACACCCTGACCTCTGAAAAACACGCTATATTGCATTTAAAAAATGATCAAAGGCGCGCCCATTAAAATCGACTTTTATATTTCACGTACTTCTTCTTAACCAACAGATTAAAATTTTTTTTCTAAAGAATTTATATCCACTTTGGTCCCATAAATTTTGTTCGAAAAAGTTCTATCAGATCTTTGCATTGAAGTCGGTTTTTTTTTGGCAGAATTATTTTTAACTTTTTAGTGCTTATATTTGATTTAATTTTAGTTTTTTTTTAAAGCATGAATACTAATTTTCACGGAGATTTATTTCACTTCCCTTTAATTTTGTTCACTTTATTTTTGCAGGCAAACTGAATTAATATGAGTACATTACGTAATTTCAGTATTTTGCTTCCAATTACATTTCAAAGTTTATATATATTTATTTTTATGGCAAGATCAGTAAATAATGTTCACAATTCTTAGCAACAACTGTGTGCAGCACCTTTTAAAGGGTAAAAGAAAAACTAAATATTAATTTTCACATAAAAAATACCGAAGTATAATATAATATAATAATATATATAATAATATAAGTGAAATTTATTTGCTGGTGGTTAAGCATTGTCTACATGCACTTCATTGTTGCTTTAACAAATTGTCAGTAGACTTCAATCACACATTTTGAACAGTCACAAGCCTCTTATCTTATGTACAGACTTTCTTCATGGATGTTTGTTTATTCTTCAATGTTTTTTAAAAACTTTTTACTTATTTTGTTGCTTAAGCACCGTCTATATGCACTACGTTGCTGCTTAAGGAACTCATCATTAAACCAGGGTTGTCAGATTTTTTCCAACCCAATTCGCCAAATTTATTTGAAAAATCGCCAAAAGTCGCCAAAATCAATTTTATGTAGTTTTCTTAATATATATTTCATAATAAATCTGGTTTTATATAACACTTTTTTTTATATAAATTTTTATAAAATAATCGTATAAAAATTTAGCAGAAAATCGCCAAAAGTAGAAATAAAATTACTAAAAATTATGCCATGTAAATTTTTCTCATCCAAATTCAAGAATGCATTAAATTAATTTAATTAATATAAGAAAAATCATTAAAATCGAATTTTAATTTTTTAATTTATTTTTGAAACTACTCCTTCAACAAACTAATTTTCCTGAATTACAAAAATTTTTAAGTTTAATTTTGTTTAAAAAAATAGCCATTTCGCTAACAAATTTATCTATCGCCAGAAAAATCGCCATGTCGCTAAATTAAAAATTTAGACTCCAAAGAAGTTGAAAAATCGCCACGTTTGGCGAGAAATCGCCATATCTGATAAACCTGCATTAAACTTCAACCAGAAATGTTTGAAATAAACTAAAAAATATCTTCTTAATATGTTATTGATAATTACAATGCCGTATATGTGACGCGCAAAATAGAAAGGGACCTAAGGGTAAAACCGTTTTTGTTCAGAAGAGCCATTTTAAAGATTTAAATACGTGTATCTTTGGTGTACCATCACTGAGCGTGTTGTAATTGGTCTCATTTGAAAGCGACACATCTCATGACGTCAGGAACGTGTTGGTCAACCTTGAAAACGCGCTTAGGTCGTCCCTACCTCTTGTTTTGTGTAGCTGGTTTTTACTGTTTTCTACCTAGCGCGCTGTTTCCATGAGTTTGATATCAATTTTGCTCGCTTTTTTTCGAATCCAGGTTTATTTTCTGAAATTATTAATTGTGAATTATAATAAATACTCATTTATAATTCTTTTAAATCGTGAATATCACTCTGTTAGTACGAAAATTTTTTCATATAACCTTATTATGTTATTCGCGAAAATAATTTAAAACTAATAACATTCTTACTGACTGTTTAAGAATGAAATGGTGGAAGAATTCGAAGAAGTAGATTTACTTTATCGCTTACCTGATGACGAGGACGAGGACGAGGACGATGACGATCACTTCTCACAATTATCGGATAGTGACTCTGAAGATAATACCGATAATATGTACCTTGATAAATCTGATCTTGATTTACGCGAAGAAAAGGCAGTTGCTCGACTGTATGGTTCAAAAATACCTCCGTGTTGTTCAAATCAATGCAATGAAGTGATCCCTAAGAAGATGGTTGTGGATTTTCGTACGTCTTTCATGAATTTAGATAAGGAATCCCAAGATTTAATATTCTCGCACATACATACATAAGCGGACATACATACATAAGCGGACAGACAAAGTTTTCACCTGATCGTTTATTCAGAGTTTTCAATTTAAAATATGCCTAAACTAATGTCGACTGCTTCATGGATGTAGTTGATTGTGTTAGAAAATCATCTCGTAATGGATTTAATGTTCCTGTACCTATTCGACTTCCAAACTCAAGTGAGCCTGTTGTTGAGTGGAGAAAATGGGACGAATACTTCTCCACTAAATATAAAACTTTAATTGGAATATCGAAGTATCATCACTTTGTATTTATTGCTCAGTCACCAGTGCAATGTAAACTGTTTGCGAATTCAGCCAGCATAAATGAAAACATACACATACTGAGTAACAATACCAGTTTCGATGACAAACCAATTATAATTCCGTCACCAGGGTTATCGATGAAGCGTCAATGGTACTTGTACAGGGTGTTTTTTTTAGAGGTATAGAACTTCGAATTGAAATAAAACACAAGAAAATCGTTTTAATGTCCATCAATTTGGCTTTATTGGAAGGATAATTTTATGCCATTAATGTTTAAATATGATTTCGGGCATGTGGCCGCCGCGGCTGGCTCGAATAAAGCCAATTCTACAGGTCCAATTTTCAACCACTTTTTCGAGCATATGGGGCCGTATGTTGGCAATAACGCCACGATTGGCTTCCAAGTCCCCTAACGTTTCTGGTTTGTTGGCGTAGACGAGCGACTTCACATATCCCCAAAGAAAATAATCCAATGGTGTCAAATCACACGATCTTGGTGGCCAATTGACAGGTCCATTCCGCGAAATTATGCGCTCATCGAATGTTTCCTTCAATAAATCGAGTGTGACGTGCGCTGTGTGGCATGTAGCGCCGTCTTGTTGGAACCACAACTCATCCACATTCAAAATCTTCAAAATCTTCCATAAAGTTGATGGACAAAGCTCCAATTGCTGTGCACGGTGGCGAATCGATTCATTCGGGTCCTCTTCAACACTTTGCTCTACAGCGGCAATTGTTTCTTCGGTGCGCACTGTTCGACGTCTCTGCGGATGCGTATTATCACATAGAGTAAACGTAGTGCGAAAACGATCCATGGTTAACCGAATTAATTGCTCTGATGGACGATTATGTCGACCATAAAATGGACGGAGCTTGCGGTAAACTTCGCGAACTGAACCATTATTTTCGAAATAAATTTGCACGATTTGCAAGCGTTGTTCTTTTGTCAACCTGTTCATGATGAAATGGCAAACCAAACTAAATATTAATCACTTAACAGCTGACAAAATGGCCGCCAGTTAAAAAAGTGATGCCAACTTAAAGCTCTATACCTCAATAAAAAACACCCATTATAAAGAGATCCGGGGTGTATGTTTTGACGATTCAAAAAAAGATTTGGTTGCTCCTCTTCCTTTGGTCTCTGGAAATGGAAACGAAGAGGAAGATTCGCTGGAAGTGGACAATCCTCAAGAAGTGGAGGCAGCAGACGTTAAGAAGAAATCGAAAAAAATAAAGGACCGGTACCGTCAAGTTCTAAGGAACCGATTCGCAAGAACCGTCGATTAAAATGATTTTTCTATTTTTTTAAATTGTTCATAAGGAAAAAAATAAATAAATAAATGAAAATAAATAAATTTTATATTCTTATGAATAGAATAGGCTAATGTTACCGTTTACCGTTAAGTCCCTTTCTATTTGCGCTTAGAATCGTCGACTTCAATTTTATAAAACGCGCATATCTCTGGGAGGGAACACTTTTGGGGCATGGGATCGGTCTCATTCGATGCTCAGATGTTGTCCACATAAAAAAAAAAGTGAAATTTGATTTTTTTACCCTTAGGTCCCTTTCTCTATGCGCTGTCCCATATTCATAGTCCAAACAAAGTATACTTTAAGAGTTTAAATATGGTAATACTGGTTTTAAATTATTAAGGTATACTTTTTTTACTATGAATATGCGCCAATATTTTTTAGAATTTCAAAATTATATATTTCACTTGTCAAGAATATGGGCGGCTGTTGCAGCAAAGTCCTGGTTATAATAATTTCAACCATAAGATGTATGAAATCTAGAATACAAGTACCATTTGTATCAAATCTCTATGAAAATATTATATATATTTCAAATATTATAAAATACTTTTTATGTCCTGTTTATCATACCACTTTTCTTTTATTCTTATAGCTGAAATTTGTAGTTGTTAGAATGAATGGAAAAAAAAAACGTTTTCGTGTACGAATTGAGGTAATTGTTTACATGCACACTTCCTTAATTATTCACCAACTAAGTGGTCATGGGCGCCAACGACTACAAACAAATCAAAAATTCATGTTCATTTTCTAAATGGCTTTATATTTACAAAAAAAAAATCAATATTTCTTTACATATTTTTTTTATTTCAATAAGTACGTTTGTACAAAAGTGTATGCAAATGTACTCGTTTAAATAATTGTATGTGTCTATATAAAGAATAAATAGATTTCAGTTAAATTATGCACTGCAACTCGTATTATAAGGCATAGCGCTAAGACCGCTATTTTTTTTTTAGCTGGTAACATTGTTAATATAAGGTATTAATTGCAGAAATGTTGTTGTTTTGCAAACTATTTAATGAATTGTGCCGCTTCAAAGCAATCGCTGTAATTAGGCTTTAGTTTATGTGTTAAAAATTAACAAATTAAATTTTATTTGTGCAGTTGCATTTATTTGATAAAAACTCATTTGTATGATATACATACATATGTACATATTTCGATCAAGGCGATAATTTGCAATTATGTGTTGCATTCAGTGTTGCCATATATGTTTGTGGAACAAACCCACGTTGAAAGAGAAAAAACTACCAAAAAATTTCTTGCATTATATTTCTTATTTAAATCCTTTAATCGTTTATTATACCCAATGTTTTTAGCTCACAGTTGCAAATTTTTTAATATCGCTTTTCTTGATACACAGTTTCATTACTGCTGGCTCCTCGAAAGATTTGTTGTGAGATATTGGCGTATCTTTTCGAATTTTATCTACGGATGAAGAGTCTGCTTACGTATCGTATTATTTTATTCACAAAATTGTTGTAAATTAATTAAGTATGTAATTTAAATACATATAAGTACGCTGGCATTATGTGATCAATGCTAGAGGTAGTATGGTCTTTGATAACCTAATCATAGAAATCTCATCACCACACAGAGAAAAAACTGCCTCATAGAATCAATAAGACTTTCTCTATGAAACGTTGTTAGGCTAAGGGGTATACCAGCAGAAAGAAGCGAAGATTTTTTCATAGAGATTCCTTATTGTTTTTATGTGGTAAATCTTATTAATTTTATCAAGAAGAAAACCACATAAAATCAAGAAGAAATCTTGTTATTCACAACTTTTTTTACTCAATTTCCGTTATTTTTGGCACCAAAAAACAATCCGTAGATAAAAACTTCTTGATTCTATTAGGTTTTCTTATATATTGTAAACTAAAGGGATTTCTTATTGATTTTATTATGTTGCCTTATTTTTTTAAAAAGGTTTTCTTCTTGATTTTATTAGGCTATCTTATTGATTTTTTCAATAAGGTTTTCTGCTTGATTTTAGTAGGTTCCTATATGATTATGTGTAAAGCTTCTTATTGATTTTTTTAATAAGGAAATCATCTTGATTTTATGTGGTGTCTTGTTATATCATATCTATAAATAGACATAGAGACAATTTTTTTATGGTATTTTTAATTTTTGTGTAAGAATGTTTGCACAATAATTTTATTCAGGCTGCTTGTTAGCATATTGGGTAGAGCGCTTGTCTATCAGGTAGAAGGTTGCTGGTTCAATACTTGGTGAGTAAGTTAGTTAAGAATATAACCTAATGTGTATGTATGTATGCATGTATGTATAAATAAATAACAACTACAACATACTACATACATACATACATACATACATACATATGTACATATATGGTATAGAATGTAAATGAAAATACATAAGTACAGAGAATAAAGAAGCATTTTTTTTTTTATTTTTTTTATTGAAAAAATCAATAAGATAACCTCATAAAAACTAAAAGATTTCTTCTTGATTTTTTCAAAAAGGTTTTCTCTATGAAATTAATAAGATTTCCTTATTGAAAAAAAAACCATAGAGATTTCT
This sequence comes from Tachina lurida, assembly GCA_944452675.1. Lineage (NCBI taxonomy): Eukaryota > Metazoa > Arthropoda > Insecta > Diptera > Tachinidae > Tachina > Tachina lurida. The sequence goes on along the minus strand of OX101754.1, from coordinate 34,730,656 downwards.
TACTAATTTGGTTCTATTTTATGAGGTATTTAGTAGGCACCATTTTCTCTGTGCAAATTAAAATTGTCTATGTACATTAGAGTGAACGTTATTTTTATGGAGATTTTTTTTGTTGATTTCTTTTATTCTCTCCCCCTTTATCGGTTCAGTTTTATGTAAAAAAAAAATACAAAAAAATTTCATAGCGATAAGTTGCGTTTTAGGGGGTGCGTCAATGTTGGCCCTCAAGCCAATTATTCAATGTAATTATTTTTATGTTTTTTTTTTTTAGTTTTCTTATGACTAAACTTAATATATGTATGAAATAATTTAATAGATATAAGCTCTTATTATATAAATGCAATTTTGGTATATAAAATTTTTTGGTATTTTGTTGGTTATTTGCTTCATTATTTTCTAAAATATTAATTTAAGCAAACAACTTTCTTTGAAACTAATGTTGTTGACTAGAAGAGCTAAAATATTGCCATACATCATGTTCTTTTTAAATGTTTTTTTTTTAAAAAAGATAGTCATATGCAAACAAATTACATTGAATAAATGGGCTTGATGGCAACTTTGAGGGGTGGACGAGGGTGCAACTTATCGCTATGAAAAACAAAAAAAAAAAAACAACGGCCACTCTAATCCTACATATATAGAAAACAAAGAAAATATCAAAACTTTTAAAGTCTGGCCCACGATGTCGACAGATAACGTTCGGTCGATTACTGACAAAATTCATAATTAGTAAATACCAAACGACAATGGCAAGACTTGTGAATTTAGAGATGGTAAAATTGAGCTTTTATTACAAAAAAGCTTGCCATAATATTTTTTTGAAAAACTGAAAACGATTTCCAAGTGAAAAAACTGTTCATAAAAAATTCTTTTGTATTTTTTATATTTGTTTAGGTAGAATATTGTTTATTATACATCGAGCCTTATTTTCGATTTTATCGTAAGCGACAAAAATAAAATTTTTCAGGAGAAGCTTTTTTTTTAAATATTCAAATTTGTTTTTGTACGTAAATTGTCGCTTACGATAAAATTGTACAGCCTGTATCTTAAAAGTTATCAACAATTTTGCCATTTTGATAATTCTAAACTATGTGTAGACCCATAAAATTTGAATTTCAATAACTAAGTATATTTCCGATAACATGTCGCTTACGATAAAATCGAAAAAAGGACTCGACATGTTGCTTTCCTTATTTTATATATGGTTTAAAAACCTTACATCTATATTATTTATTCTACATTAATGAAATTCAATAAGTTGACAATGCAATAGTCAAAGGGAAGGAATATAATTGTATATGAATTTTATATTTTATAGCAGCTACGTCCAAACCCACATACACTGATATTTGCATTTGAGGTAAAGCGCTTTGAAAGCTCTTTTAATTTGTTCTTGTTTCTTTGCAAAGTAAGAGCAAGCATTGCTGTCTGTTGTGTTGTTGTTGAGGATGTTGTACTCTCATCGGTGTGAAAGCACAAAAAAAGCTCGTTATAAAAGCTTGCACATTGTGCATATGGCTTGGACGTAGCTGTTTTATAGTATATAAATACAAAAAATAGTGCATAAATTCCTAACACAAAACAATAATCAGGGGTGTTCTGTAAACCGCGCGTTTTGAAATCGTACGATTTCCAAAATCGGAAACAGTGTTCTGCTGATCGGACGATTTAGTTAGATTCAAAGTTAAATTCGTATAAAATATCTTAACATCTAAAACCTTAAAACCAAATAAAAAGCTGTAATAAATCATATTTTTAATTGAGCTCTTTCCTGGAAATTAGGCGATTTCAAAACGCGCGATTTAAAGAACACTCTTGTATATTTAACGAAATGAGAAGATACATTAAAAATTAGTGTATTAATTTGCCATATAGTTATTGTCACTAAAGGAGCATCTATTTTATTATTTTTCTGAAATTTATTTGATTCTATCTGAAATTAATTAATCGTCACTCAATTCGTGATATCCTGTTCTGAAATACCATGGCAGCTTCAGCATCATTTGCACAAGTGCACAACCATTTATTTATTTAATACAATTTCTTAGCCAAAAGAAGATGTTAATTTTTTCTGTGAATTACTTAAACCTCGCTAAGAGAGTTCAGGAACAATGTGTATGTCCTTAAATTCTATGTAGTGTACGCTTTAAGTTGGTATATATTTCGTCGAGTTTTATCTCATATTCATTCTATAAGAGACCGAATTATTTCAATGAATAAAGTGCGAAACTTGTTTTTCTTTTTTTAATAAAGCAAGGTGCATTAATATTAATACAGGACGGAGCACGTTTTGAACTTTGTTTTTTACGTATGAACTCAACTTGTAAACAATAAGACCACATTCTATATAGAAAACACAGAACTTTCGTTCGTGAATTCCCTCTTGTTGCTTGATAAAAGCAAAATGGACTTACAGAAATCGGCATTAAATTAACAAATTTGAGATTAAAAAATAAAATTGAAAAAACTGCACAATTTACGGAAAAATTAATCTTTTAACCAAAAAACTTCAAAACTGCTCAATGGTTAGAAGAACTGCTAAATGCAGGGAATACTGCATATTTGGCAACGCTGGTTGCACAGTCAAACATTCTATTGTGAATTGATGTAATATTATTTTTTAAGCCAAATTTTATAATTTTCTTAATAAATTCTTATTTATTATTCAGCCAAATGAATAGCATTTTGTTACGATTTATGTTATTAGAAGAAGAAAAAAACTTATTGGAAAAAAAAACTGTTTAAAAAAGCAACAAGAAAACTACTTATGGCATTTCTTCTTTTGTCATTTTGAGGTGTCATTTTCAAAATGTGTGCAACCCCGTTCACATTCAGCCCAATCATGAACAACAATTCCGTGCGAGTTTTTTCACTTTTCCCTTTTCTCCTATTATGAATTTGTTTTTCCCCTTTTTTTATCAAATGCGGGAATAATAAAACTCCCCGGGAAAAAGTAGGTATTATGAACGCCGTTGAACTTGCCTTTTTCACTAAAAATCTTTCCCTTGCAAAACAGAAGGGAGTTTACATAAAAACATAGTTGATACACAATTTAAACACAATTTATCGGCCATGTCGCAGAGCTCAATTCCGTTCGGAATCGGAATTGAATAAACCTCAAAATGTCAAGCCCTAGCCGGAGCATACCCCAGCATACCACCGTCTCCCACAGTCTGGACACACCTGAAAAATTTCCGTATTTTAGTTTTCTTTTTTAGACACCATCTCCTACTAAAATAGGATGAATTGAATTCCGATTCCGAACGGAATTGAACTCTGTGACATGGCCGTATATACACAAACTTCTATTTTATAGGTATTCTATAAAAAAACACAAGTAATGTCCAAATAAATCATTTATAAACTTTTTTTTTACATATTTTTTCAAGTTGGTAAATTTTAGTAAAAGGGAGAAACAAATGTCAACAAACAAGCAAAACAACGAGTTTCGTAATGCGGTGATGCCACGTATTACTCTTTTTTGTTCCCAATTAATTTATGATTGGAGGAATGTTTTCTCGAGAAAATTATTTTCCGTGAGAAATAAATTCCGATGGAATATTCATGATTGGACTGATTATATTTTTTATATGGAAGGCAATGCCACACAACGAAATATATCGGAAATGACAAACGTGCCATAGTGTGTACTCGGCATTAGATTGTGTTTCTTTTTTTTATTACCAAACAAAAGGTTTGTGAAAAAACACGCATAATTTTTGGAGGAAAATCCACGGGAATAAAAATCGCTGCTGCCATATATTTTTCACGATTGCAACTTTAGGGAAAAAGGAAATATTTCGAAGGAAAAATATCCACGATAGGCGTGATTAATTTGTTTAAATTTGTTTCCATATTTTCACACCTTACTTCTTATGTTTCAGAAAAGGCGGAGGTTATCAATACTTATGTATTTTTGTTTGTTTGTTACTTCATAACTCTGTACCTTTTAGATCGATTTAAAAAACTATTATTTTTTGTCCGAGAGAGCATAGCTTTACATTGTAAAGGAAAAGTAGGCGAAGGCACGCTCACTAATTTGTTCTTTGCTGCAAAACGTAGCGCATACACATTGCGTTCTCGTAATGACACAATATCGATGTTTACAAAATAGAACCCGGGCTTCTATTTGACCGATTTTTACGAAACTTGACACAAGCAATGTGCACATGTGGCTATAACGTCATGAAAATTTCATCATTTTAATATTTAAAAATGGCTTTCATATTAAAAAAAAAGTTTAAAACCAAATTTCCCAATAGCAAGTCTTATTAACTAGTAACCCGAAGGTGGTGAAAGAACTACCTACTTTCAGATACTAATATGGAGAAACTTTATTCATTACCAAAAAATAATGAAATCAATAAATATGACTGATTACAATGCAATCCGTTAAAAAAGTAGTATTCGTTACCAAAATCCCCTAAAAAACATTAAAATAAACAATCACCCTTATTGTGAATGGCGTTGTCGGTGTCACATCAACACAATAGTAAATATTGTCACTTGTCTACTCTTTATCGGCAACAATTGGATCTTATTGACAATCTCTTATTGACTAATCTCTAAGGCTTTGTAAATGAATGGGGAGCATGTTAATAGCAGTCAATTGTTGTCGACAAAGAGTAGACAAGTGACAATTTTTATTGTCGTCTGCATATGACGCCAACGACACCAACGACGCCATTCACAATAAGTGGGATTATCTTGTGTCATAATATATTTTTGCATTTTTGTGTCAAAACGTTGTGTTGCCAATGCATTAAGAAATATATTTTATTTATAATTTTTCATTTCACACAGTTAGATAATCAAGTTTAGACAATGGCAACCCTTCTGCCAAGATAACATGGGAACACAGCTGATTAGAGTAAACAAAAGAAATCCGTGATCCGAAATTCTCTTCTTTTAAAAAAATGATTTCTCAATGATGAATGGCAACCGAAATTCAGTTGCCTAAAGGTTATAAAAAATACGTCCGCCATATATTGGCAGCTGAAAATAATGTAAACAAAGCTTCAAAATATTAATCAATGACATGCAATTATCCTTCTAATAAAGCCGATATTGCCAGGTTCGCTTTGACTCATTCCCACAAATTCAGGCTAAAAATTTGCCAAATGTAGAAAGGCTTCTGATCTTTGATCTTCTAATTTTATTACACATTCAGCAACCTTTTCGCAAAATGAACTTAAAACTCAACAAATAATGTTTTCATATACAAATTATTGGCCAGCAAACAAAACATTTAAATGTTGTATTAAAAAAAAGTAACGTATTTCAAAAAAACCGCGCCATTAGACAAGCGAATAAAATAACCACAACATGTATGTACCTGTTATGGTCTGTTAAAGAAAAAAATATATAAGAATTTGTACAAAAAAAAAAATAGTTTTACAAGATGTTTTAACCCTCGTGCTCTTTTCTTTTCACAGGTGCATAATCATTGAATGGAAAGAAGTTGCGTTAAAAGTTAATATCAAATATTTATCAGCACACATGCTTTTTGAAATGATAAATTGAAAATTTGTATGAACAAACACTTGTCGCTTTCCTTGTTTTTTTTTTTTTTTTACTTTGCAGACAGATAGACATATGTAAGTAAGTAGTTACAAAAAAGGCGGAAGGAAACCTGTTATTGTAAGATGCCTTTGATCGCTACAATTATTGCTATTGTTAAGATGACAAATGGGAAGTAAAATAATTTTATAAAACAGGTTAAATGTTTCAATGCCTGCATGTTTTTTTTCGCTAAACAACAAGAGAGCTCGAATTTATGTACATATAATAATATATGCATTTTCATGTCAGACTATTACATACTAAACTTAATTGAATTTGTTTTTTGTAGAATTAAAAATACTTCTTATTCAAGGAATAATTTTTAGCTCATTACTAGTTTTTCGCTCGCCTAAATATCTTTACATACTAGTTGATGGCTTTTTTAGGGTCCCGTACACCAAAGTTGAGAAGACAGCCTATTGTTTTCGCTACAATGTCCGTCCATTTGTTCAGTCTGTCTGTAAGTCTGTCACGGGCTGTTTTATCGAGAACCGCTAGAGCTACTGACCTGAAATCAAATAATCACATAATACATAAGACTATGGGCGCTACAACAAAAAATATATATCAGTTAAAAATTAAAGGGTGTTCTAAACCGAACAGAGATAAATGTGGAAATACCTTGTCTATCTATAGTTTAGAATTATCAAAATGCCAAAATTGTTGATAACTTTTAAGATATAGGCTGTACAGTTTTATCGTTAGCAACAATTTACGTACAAAAACATATTTGAATATTTTAAAAAAACCTTCTCCTGAAAACTTTAATTTTTGTCGCTTACGATAAAATCGAAAATAAGGCTCGATATATATAGACACTTAATTTAAAAATTGTGATATAATTTGATCACTTGCTATATCTTGGGAAACATAAGAGGCAAACGCTTGAAATTTTCAAAAATGCCAAAACTAAAATAAATTCAGTAAAGTGCGACTTTGACTCGCGCACGAAGGGTTCCGTACATTCGGTTTTGAGCATTTTTTAATGTGGGTTTTTGAAGTTTTTTTTTCAGTTTAAACGATTTTTTTTTTTCAGTTATGTCACTTTTTTTCTCGTTTTGGCGATTTTTTTTCTGTTTTAGTTTTTTTTTCATTCTGGCGATTTTTTAATTTTTGGCGATTTTTTTTCTGTTTTTTGGGGTTTTTTTCGTTTGGCGATTTTTTTCATTTTTGCGATTTTTTTAATCAAATAATTTTGTAAATTCTGATAATAGTTTTGTAAATGTGGCTCTCAAGGAAAAACGTTTGGCGACCACTGTTGCAACAGTTTTTTATACTATGCTAATCTATGTTTGTTAAGTGGTACTTTCATTATCCTGGAAGCTTTAATGCACAGAAAGCGCATAAGCATGACATGAAAAACATTATGCAGGTAGTCTTTTTAACAAGAAGTATTCTCATTAAATATTTAATAACTTGGTCCACTTCAAACGGATTTTTAAACACAAACTTGCATTTTATTTGTAATCAGGTAAGTTTTATAAATAAAGTTATAAATAATATGGTTGCCGTAGAAAAATACTGCGTAAGAACTCATCCACAGTAGTAAAATTACGAAAAAAACTGAAAAAACTAGATTTGGTAAAAAAATAACCACATACTAATGTATGTATGTCTAAAATTTACTGAAATAAAATATACATTGTTCGAAAGGTCTAAGTTTCTTCTTTCCAAATTCATTTATAAATTTAAAATCGGTTGATATTCAACTTAGTTAGAGGTTGATAAGTGCATACATACGGTTACGAAAAACCGGGTTTTTACCCTAATTCGAGATTTTAGGGCTGTTTGGGAAATTTCAAGAACATTGTATTGCGACTTCATTCATTTTTGCCACACAGTGTTATTTGTATATACAATAATTAATTTTCTTTGTTAATATAATTAAATATTGTTGCGAATGAATGTCATCATTATTATATACTTATATAATGGGTGTTTTTTATTGAGGTATAGAACTTTAAGTTGGCATCACTTTTTTAACTGGCGGCCATTTTGTCAGCTGTCAAGTGATTAATATTTAGTTTGGTTTGCCATTTCATTATGAACAGGTTGACAAAAGAACAACGCTTGCAAATCGTGCAAATTTATTTCGAAAATAATGGTTCAGTTCGCGAAGTTTACCGCAAGCTCCGTCCATTTAATGGTCGACATAATCGTCCATCAGAGCAATTAATTCGGTTAACCATGGATCGTTTTCGCACTACGTTTACTCTATGTGATAATACGCATCCGCAGAGACGTCGAACAGTGCGCACCGAAGAAACAATTGCCGCTGTAGAGCAAAGTGTTGAAGAGGACCCGAATGAATCGATTCGCCACCGTGCACAGCAATTGGAGCTTTGTCCATCAACTTTATGGAAGATTTTGAAGATTTTGAATGTGGATGAGTTGTGGTTCCAACAAGACGGCGCTACATGCCACACAGCGCACGTCACAATCGATTTATTGAAGGAAACATTCGATGAGCGCATAATTTCGCGGAATGGACCTGTCAATTGGCCACCAAGATCGTGTGATTTGACACCATTGGATTATTTTCTTTGGGGATATGTGAAGTCGCTCGTCTACGCCAACAAACCAGAAACGTTAGGGGACTTGGAAGCCAACATTCGTGGCGTTATTGCCAACATACGGCCCCATATGCTCGAAAAAGTGGTTGAAAATTGGACCTGTAGAATTGGCTTTATTCGAGCCAGCCGCGGCGGTCACATGCCCGAAATCATATTTAAACATTAATGGCATAAAATTATCCTTCCAATAAAGCCAAATTGATGGACATTAAAACGATTTTCTTGTGTTTTATTTCAATTCGAAGTTCTATACCTCTAAAAAAACACCCTGTATGTGCATGCAAACAAAACAAAACAAAATTTTTTGAATTTCAGCGTCATACCCCTGCCGGAAACTAAGTTAACTTTAAACTAAGTTTAAGGTAACTTTTTCTGAACTAATGCTGACTGACACTTCGATTACTTTCCAATGGAAACAACTAATTATTTTAGCATTGCGATATCCTAGGCGGTGGTCAATTGTCTCACTCTGCATTACTTTTCAACTAATTTAAAGTTGATTTTATTTAAGTCACCTGGTAGTCAGTAAATTTACAAAAAAAAAAAATGTTACTGGGGTTCGAAGTACGTTCACTAATTGTAAAGTCAAACACGCTATCCCCCAGCTAAGGTACCATCTGCAATAATAACAGCAAAATGTTAATATAAAATTTAAATGACTTTCAAAGTAGATGAGAGTAAATTCTTTGGCTTTCACCAAATCCGATTACATACTTAACTTAAGAATTAATTTTTGCGACAGTTCTGGATGACATTGAAGTTAGTTTTTAGGTTAGTCTAAAAAAAATTAACTAGAATTTGATTATTTTTGTAGTCAACCATACATTCTCCGACAGGGATATAACAAAACATATAACTGAGTCAGCTTGTTCAAAAAAGTTTTTGTTTGTCATACTGGCATGCCAGGTTATTATATCAATCAAATATATGTTTGAATTTAAATTAAATAGCTATTAACAATTTATTTTGTGGGTTGCATTTGGATGATGTTTTGTTCTGTATAATCAATAAAAATTAAAAGTATGTACTTACTAAAATTCACTAAAATAAAGCATTTTTATATTCGTTACCCTATACTTTTAATATTAGTAAATAAATACTTGTATGTATGTATGTATGGAAATGTAAATTTTCCTAACAAGCTTTATAGTGACTTCAAACATCCCTATAGGTTGCACATACATACATATAATAATTGCCAGCAACAGTTGCCATTTAAAATAAGATCCCAGTAAAAAAAGAATGGAAGTAATTTTTAAGTAACTACATTTTCATTGCTTCTATATTAAAAATATGCAGACAGTTATTAGATAACAAAAATTTAAAATTTTAAAAAACCCCGATATATATAACATATATCTTCTAAACAGCTGAACCGATTTTCTTAAAACATAGTTAAGAACCTTCTCGATCAAATCACCTTTCAGACAAAAAAAAACTTAATCAAAATCGGTCCAGCCGTTTGGTCTGTACGTGGACACGAACAGACACACATATACACAGAGACACAGATACACAGACACACACCACAAACTTATAACATCCCTTTTTTTTGGTCGGGGGTTAAAAATGATTTATTTAAGTGAGCCCATATTATTTTTAACTTTTTTGTGCTTATTTTTGAAATCATTTAAATTTTTATTTTTAAGTTTTTTTCAAGTTATATGCAAATAGAACTTCAGCTTCACTCTCATTTAAACTTTCTTTTGTCGTAATTAGAGTATAGAAAATTTAAAAAATTTTGAAATTCGAATCGTTTCAAAAACAACGTCGTTGAGCATAATTTTTCATATGACCACATTTACTAAAACTTTCCAACATTACCAAACGAAACCGTTTAACCAAAATTGGTAGCAACAGCCACAGTGGTGGCAATGCTGGTTGCCTTATGTTGAATGTGTGAAAGGACTAACCAAGGCAGCTTAATCGGTTACCACCACAAGCCTAGCTGGTTAATATTTACAAGAAAAACATTTGGTTAACTTTGCATAAAGTGTGTCGCAGTGCGTGTGTTGTTAAGAACACACACACACACACACACACACAGGATAACACATACAAATGTTCAACCAACAAAATAAGTGTGTGTGTTTTTTGGTGTTGTAATTTAGTTGTAGAGTTAGCTGGTGGTGCCTGATTCAGCTGCCTTGGGACTAACGGTAAAGATGTGCCTTTCAATTCACAAAGCAAAATTTCATTAAGAACATCTGGCAGCAACTTTTTGATCTAGTAAAGTCTCAAACCGGTAATTTTGTTTGTTGAGAATTATTTATTCTTTAACAGGAAATGTGGCAACCTAACGGCACATTAGCAGGAGAAAAAACTGTGTTACCTACTGAAATAAAAATTTCTTTTACACAACAGCTGTTTTAGGGGAAATTATCTTATAAGAAATTTTTTACTAAACTTGTTTATGCAAAGCAGTGTTACTCACCAGAACAAATGTACATACATATTTGTGTATGTGTATTAATTTGTATAAGAACCCGATTAGCCGTTCGCTGATGCCTTTGCGAACAACACACATTCAGGGCTATCATGAATAAAATTCCACTTGAAATATTTCCCAGGGAAAAATTCCAACTAATAGCAAATAATAGGGAAAACAAAAAATTCTAATTCGAAAAGGGAGAAATTTCACGCGGAATTTTATACATGATAGCCCTGATTGTCTCGAGCTTGGACAAAAATTACTGAAGTTGTTGCAGGAAAGTTGATCTATTTTTTTAATTATTTTTTTTATAGAAAACTATTAGTTGACATGTGGAAAATTATCTAAAAGTGCCGCAACATGAAGTTGCCTTGGCTACATACCGTGTACTAGTAACATACATATCGTCAGCTTAAATGCAAACAGAAGTAACTACACAAAAATTCAAAATTGTGTTTTTGATTGATTATGGTTAATTTTATGAAACTACATCTTCACGCAAATATTTAGAGCTCTGCGATAAAAAATGACGACTTTATTAAAGAAATTCAAACGGACGTAATTACTAATGCATCTATTTTTCATTGCATAGAACGTTACTAATATAAAAGCTTAAATATATGTATGTATATAAAAAGGAAATAAATGGTTAAAAACATATAAGTATTCATACTACAACTAAATTTCGAAGAAAACTTTCTCCTAAAATAAAAAAAATATATATAAGTGTAGTTATGTCCGTTTGCACTTAAGGTGACGATATGTACATGTAGACATTCACATTTTCGAAAAAGATTTCGAGTCGAATATTCGTCTACGAGAATTTTGTCATAGAATAAAGAAAACTTGTATAAAGTTTGTTTAATTAAATACAAAATTTTCGCAGTGGAATATTCGACTCGACATACGCAATACGGGTGATTATAAAAATTTTACACCAGTTAGTCGCTACCATTAGTTTTAAAAGAGAAGTGAGTGTTAGAAAAGACATGTGGTGAAGGAAGAGAAAGAGGAAAGCTTCTTTTACAACTTTGCTTTTTGCAACTAATATACTGAAAATTGTCGTAGATAAAATAGAAAAGTGTGTAATTACACATTTAACTCATTATAAGTGATTCGTGAGACAAACTAAATTAGAAAATAAAATTTTTTCTCCATATTTTTCTTTTATGAAAAATGACATTATTGAGGTGGGAGCATCCTTGATCTTGATTGAACGAAATTTTAATGAAGCAGTAAACATATTAAAAGTAATGTCGGTGCAAAATTTCATTAAGATATCTTTTTTTCCCACTCCGCTATGCCAACTTTTAATTTCAAGATATATGGCAAGGACATGAGTCCTTGGAATTTCTATTATCAAACTTTAGATTTGATTTTTTTTGCTAAAACTTGAGTGTTGAATTTCATCATTTTGGTATATTTTCTATTTTTGACCACTCGACATTGATGCAAAATAAGTTCTGATCCATTTATAGACTCAAAGTTTGTAAAAATATTAATTTTGCTGCTTAGTTAGCGACCATTCGATGTATGCAGTAGACCAAAGTTGAATATTAAAGCATTTTGCTAGGTTTTCATAGTAAATCATATAATTAACTATCACTCAGCTTTTATAATAGATATTATATTTTTAAAAGGGCGAACATAGCTATGGTTGTTGTATAAAATGCTATTATATATAGTTATATATAATAGTATAGTATAGTTTTCAAAAGTTTTAATACCCTAATTATAATATCCTATGGTAATGTATAATCAACGTCCTTGCTGTTAAGAGACACCAATTTCAAATTGAAAATAAACTTTTAAATTTTATTTAAGACTTTTATTAATGCCAAGCTTTTTCTGGTGTATTTACAATAATTTGAAGTTTGAAATTTACTAATAAATAAATAATTTTATAAAATAAATATGTAAATTTTGTGGTTTTTGTTTCATGTTTTTCTCTTCTTTTATTTATACTTAGCTTATATAATTATATTTTTTTTTTGTATTAAATTCAATTATATTTTTCTTTAGCTTGAGACTTAAATTAAAAATTATTTTTTATGTAGTTTTTATAGACTCTTTTAAATTGATCAACATAAAACGATTAACATTATTAAAAAAATTTTCATTTGACTTAAATTTTTTTCTTTGGTATTCGAATATTTAACAATAAAATTACAATGTAACAAAGTTTTGTAAACGTAAACGTTAAGGGGCGAAAGCATTTGTATGTCCTTAAGTGTCGGGGGTTGTCGAACTACTTTCGACGAAGTATGTAGCTATGTAGCATATGTAAATATGTATGTATGTATGATTAAAAAATATGACTTTATGTAGTAAAATTTCGTATGTATGTATTTATGTGATGTACCAGATTTGAAGATGTTGCCAGATTTGAAGATTTTATGCCATTTCGATAACTTGGGTCCTCAAAAATAGCATATCAGCGATTTGACACTTTTTGACACAATCTTGAAAATGTTTAGAAACTTATATTCTTCAGTATTCCAAATAATTTTTCATCTTTTACAAATCCAAACTAGTGAAAGCAATATGTTGAATAGATATGTACTATGTCCAGAGGTCGTGAGTTCAATTCCCGCCATAAACCCTGGGTCTTTTCCGCAGACAATATAATCGCTTCGCAGGTTTTGTTGTGTTTGTTAAAAAAATATAAAATAATACGAATCAAATGATTGAAAGGAAAGTTATCAACATAGACAAAACTTCAATTGAATAAAAAAAATATAAACAATGAATGAAGTGTTCAATTGAGTCAATTAAACTTTTAATGAAATAAAGTTTTTAGCAAAATTAAATTTATATTTAATTATTTGTATATTTTTTTTCAAGTACAGGTATTAATAGGAGACACATTTTGCTCTTGAGAAAAAAAACAAACACATGCATTTCTCTACAAAACTACATGATTTTAAAACTGAGTTATCGAAAAATCAGGCTTTTGATATGAAAAACTAACCCACTGTGCATTGTAGCTTCTAAAGGCCTTATAAAAATTATAAGGCTTTATACAGGCTTATGTGCAGTTTCCATAATGCAATCAGGCGACTTGTCTACAAAATTTGTATAGGAATCACTCAAAAATTTTAGTGCTTGTCATATATTTTTCTAGACCAGTCGATTGCTTGTATTATGGAAACTACACATTAATTGTATGAAATTCTGCATGAAAATCTGTTTTATAAATAAGTCTGCAAACGATTAGATTAATTTTCACTTATATTTTTTTTTTTGAAAGGTGACTTAATCTAAAATCTTGTAACTTATGTTTGAAGAAAATCGGTCCACACGTTTAGAAGTTATTATGCATTTCCTATTTGACGATTTAGTTTGACGGTTTTGACGATTTTTTATCTGAAATTTGTCGATCTTAGTTCCAAGTTTATCTTTGCCAAATGTAAAAAATCGATTCCCAACCAGATAAAAAATCCCATATTTAACTCTGATAATATCTATAGCTTTCCATTGGTGAAATAATTTTTAAATCGGTTAAGCGGTTTAGGAGTGAAATTGTAGCAAACAAACAAATAAACAAACACACTTTCACATCTACAATGTTTGTAAGGATTAGAAAACAAAAACATATCAATTCATATTTATATATGCATTTTATCTAGGCTTCCTGCAAATATATACCATTCCACGGTAGGATGGTATATATTTACACGATGCCATTCGTCCTATTTTTGCCAGCTTATAACTTTTATCCCCTCTTCAAAGTTAACATCCCGACGATGACAAATTTATATAATGCATAGCAATTTGTACCAAACAAGAACTTGGTCCCAGTACTATTGATGGCCGAAATTGCTTATAGGAACTTGGCCTTTGTATGTATATGTGTATACATAAAATTTCTTTTAATTGAACCTACCTTGTCGGAGAATGTGTGGTTTACTACAAAAATAATCAAATTTTAGTTAACTTTTCTTAGACTAACTCAAAGCTAACTACAATGTCATACAGCATTGACCCAAAATTAATTTTTAAGTTGAGTACGTAATCGGATTCGGTGAGAGCCAACAAATTTACTATCAGCTACTTCGAAACGCATTTCAATTTTATATTAATATTTTGCTGTTATTATTTTAGATGTTACCTTAGCTGGGTAGCTAGCGCGTTGACTATATAACTTGTGATACATAGTTCGAATCCCAGCCAACATTTTTTTTTTTAATTTACTGACTACCAGGTGAAGTTAGTTGAAACGGAGTACAGAGTGAGACAATTGACTACGGCCTAGAACATCGCAATGTTAAAATAGTAAGTTGTTTTCATTGCAAAATAATCCAAGTGTCAGTCAGTACTAGTTGCGAAATAGTTAGCTTAAAGTTAGTTTAAAGCTAACTAAGCCTTTATAAAGCCTTAATAATTTTTATAAATAAGGCTGTTAATATATATTAAATATTTATTCAAGTTTTTTTTTAGAGATTTATTTAATATTTCAAAGCAAAAATGCACCACCACTTTCATAATTAATTCTAATAGTAATATTTTTTAATAAAATTGTAAATTTTAAGGAAATAATCGTCAAATCGTCATTTTACTATTTTCAGCATCAAAATTCGTCAAAAATTACGAAAAATTGACAAATCTGGCAGCTCTGTCTGTCTCATCCCTACATTTCCGCTAAATATTTATGTATGCATGTATGCATGTGTGAGTGCATGTTACTTAATGAATTAAAGTCTGTTAAATTTACAATGTAGATAGTAATCTGTGTTTGTTTATGTGTTCCTCTGTTCCTACTGTTTTTGTTGTTGTTATTGTTTGTTTGTATGTAATTCTGTTATTCAATTAGGTGTATGCAAAATAGCAAGATGGCATGATGTTTGTTGTTATTATTTATTACTCATATGATGTTGATTGGGTAGATGTGTGTGAGAGTGTGTATGTTTTATAGGGCTTTTACATCATTGCGTATGTATTTGTTTACACAACTGTTCTTCTTTTCAATGAGTGGGTATATTTAAATTTATGTGACTATTTCAAAAAATCAAAGAAAGAAATGAATATGAGTAAAGCTAAAGCTGTTTCAAATAGTGATTTTTACGTATAAATACAAATTTATGTTCATACATATGTATGTGTGTATGTATATGGGAAATAATTATTTAAACCACTCATTTGCAAATAATTTAAACTATTTGTTATATAATGGTTTTAATTTTTTGGTAATTATTTATTAAGTTTATTTCTATAGAAAAGGCACAAATTGACACAAATAATAGTGGGAAATAAATTATAATTTCGTTGTGAGTTCTCTTCAATACTCGTAGTACATGAGTTTGTTGCTATTAAAACAAAAAAAATTATGTGATTTGAAAGACAGAGTTCTAAACAATATAACAGAGCTATTTCGTTTTATTATTATGCTTATGCAAGTTTGCGAATAATTCAGATTGATAATTTTGTAAAAGTCATACATATTGATTTGCTCTAGAGTTTAATATGGATCATATAAAAATTAATTTATTAATCATTTTTTATTAGCATTAGAGAGAACGTATAAAATTTAGCCAAAGTATAATATAATTCAAATGATAATAGACAATTTGATTAAAGAATTTTATTATATGGATATGAACATAAAACAAACCATAAAAAAAGTATTTGAAAATCAAAACTTGAACTCTGAGACAATTTAAAATAGTTTGAGCATTTAAGATTGCAAAAATAGGTTAATATGAAAATGTTATACGATTTTTTTTTAACTTATACATATATATTTGGCAAGCAGAGAGGGAATTAAACATTGAATTTTTAACAAAAAAATATTTAAGGCAACATAATTTTCTTTTTGAAATCAGATGTATTTAATTAGAAAATAATAAATAAATAAATATTAAAATTACTGCCTATAAATGATTGTTTTCTGATTTATATACAAACATGTAACTACATATTTTTTTCTACTAGATTTCTTATGAATGAAATATTATTAAGGCAAACGTTTTTAGACATATTTTTACTTTAAATATTAAGTGATTTTAGTTTTCTGCATGCACATATCTAACTTAACAACAATATTACTGTAACTAAAGTTACAAAAATATTTGCTGAAATGCCCCATTAATGTGTTGATATGAAAACTTATGCGTAATCTACAGATATTCCATTTCTTTCAACAGTTTATCTAATTACATATTCAGTTAATGGGCTTAACTGCAAGGAGTTCAGTTTCTTATTTCAGTACATAATTCTTTTTTTTTTTCAAAGAAACACTAGCAGCTGCCTCTTTAAGTATTTTTAAATACATATATGTATATCGCTCATTTACTCAAAAAAAGTTACAACTAAAAAAAAACTAGTTTTTAATTTATACACAACTTGATGGAGAAAGAAACTTTTATTTTTCTTTCAAGAGCTGAGTGAACAAGATATTTGTATGAAATTTTTACACAGCATGAGGATTAATTCTGCATCATTAACTCAAACAATGGATTTTTGTTGACTTATGGCGTTCTATGAGTAAATGAGCGATGTGCACATACAGTACTTTTGTGTATCTGCTATTCCCCCTTAACAACCAAACAATTTAAAGCGGAAAATTAAAAATTTAAAAATTTGATGGGAAATACTCGTATTACCCCTAAGAAAAGCTATCAATGATATTAAAGTTGCGTCCTTCTGTCGTTAATTAAACTTGTTGATATTTTGCTTAACTTCAACTTAGCTTGTTTTTCCAGAGCTACTGTGGAATTTATTAGAAGTGAAGTCAGTGCATGATTTCGAGACTAATTAATTTTTATATCTAGTTTCATGCACATATGGTTCATTTACTTCAACAATGTCATAAATCAAAATATATAGTTTGATGGAAAACGAGCTTAAATTTGTCAATTCAACGATGGCATAAAAAACTTTTTTCTCTCAAGAATTGATACAAACTAAAATACGATATACCGAATTATTCTGTATTATTAATTTAAAAATCGAATATTTTTTTATTATTTATGATGTTGTTTAAGTAAACGGGCCATATGTAGATATATAAATAAAAATAAAGATAATACGGAGTGGATATTTAAATTTTAAGTGGCTGGAAATAATGTTTAATTATAGGTATAAGGTTGCAATTAGGCTTTTATTAGTTTAAAAAATAATTCATGGTTTTCTTTTAGTTTAATGGCTCCCCTTACTTATGCTCTTGAACAGCGTTACCCTTTTGGTTAGTTTTTACTGAAGTCGTTTACTTTTATTTTGCTATTGCACATGTCTAGTTTTTTGTCATTTTGAGTCTAATAATTAACCATTTAAGAATTTTTTGTTGTATAAAATTTCATTATTTAAGTTTTTCTTTTAGCGGGGTGGACAAAACTGTTTTGCAGACCACACACATTACAACCTTTGGCACAACTCGTCTTGTTATCAATGTTTGAGTTTTTTCCATAAACGATATACTTTCTGCACAATCTTAAGCTTAACTGCCTGTCACACGATGTCACCAGCAAACGTTCGATCGACAACTTGTATTGCAAACAACAATAACATTAGAAAATTTAATGTTGTTTTCAATATAAGTTGTCGATCGAACGTTCGCTGGTGACATCATGGAACAGGCATCAATCAGACGTGACGTAACCATAGCCATAGAAAACAGCAGTTCGAACCAAACTGTTTGGTATTTGATTAAAGGTGACTAGCCATAACGCCATAACTCCCACCATAGAAACCAATTGAATTTTGGTTTGGTTATGGCTATAGCATTATGACTATGTCACGTCTAATTTAAGCTTTATACTCAAATACAGTGTTGCCCATTATTTTGGTTCGAACAGCTGTTTTGTATGTGCATGTATTTGTAAAATTCAACAGAAGCGCACTATGTTTCTCATTATACGACCACTACTAGAGAGAGTTACCATAATGAATGAATGCAGTTTTCTATCTCAATTCTTCTCTTCGTATTGTTATACTTGCTGAATTATTATTATTATTATTATTCCTTTATTTAATTTACGCGAAAAAATTAATTCTGAGATTAAATCATAGCTGCCCAAAGTAGCACCAGAGTGCCGAAAATCAATCGATTTTTAATACAAATGAGTACATACATATACGCGCATACATTGCTCTCATGTTTCTCTCGGTGGCCAGCTCTGGACTAAATTAATTTTAACGACCACTAGCTGAATAAAAACAATAATGTATTGTATAAGTTTATCAATAAAAAGTCGAATTTTATCATTATTGAAAGTATTTAATTTTAATGACAACTCAGCTTAATTCATAGTTCAGAAGAATATTATCGATTTAGCTTGCTCTTTTAGTTTAATGGCTCATTCCAGATTGGAGCTGGATTTTGTGTTTTGGAATATATAGTTTTCTATACCTCTTTGTTTGGGTTTTCTTGCAGAGCTACTTTGGGTACACAATTAGGACGAATGACGAATTTCGGCCAACACAACGAATTCGTGGGTAAAAATTCGAAGTGTAAAATCTTCGTATGAAGTACTATAGCGACAAAAATATAACAGCAGTTATAATTTCTAAAATTGTTTAGCATAACATGTTACTGATATGTTCGTCGTGCGCCGGCTTAAAAATAGAAATAAATTTATTACAGAGTTCGCCACCTATTGCGACGCCATGATTGTGTGTGTTTTCATACATTTCTGTACATACACGAATATGTTTTATTTTTAGGGAAAAATATTCGCTTTAAAAATTTCTTCGTAAATTATAGAATCACATTGTTGTTGATAAATATTACGATTTTCGGTTCGCAAAAAGTTACATAATCCAGGTACTGATTAAAATTCATTCTAGTTCAATTAAATTTAATTTAATAGTTATATCTCACATACATATTTTATGATTGTGATATCTCACATACACATTTTATCATTGTGGAGCGGTGAAAGTTTACTTAAAGTAAATATAAAGCATATAAAGTATGTTTTATATTCTAATAAATAAGACATTTTGCTTTTAGTAAAAAATAAAGTAAAACATGAAACACATTTAAAACAGCAGACTACCGACTGCAATATGTCAAAAATATAATCAGGGCAATCATGAATAAAATTGCGCGTGAAATTTCCCTATTATTTGCTATTAGTTGGAATTGTTCCCTGCGAAAAATTTCACGCGAAATTTTATTCTTGATTGCACTGATTATGTTTTACATGAGAATGATTGTTTTGGCAACTATACGGCAACACGGCTGCAGGTTGTTGTCCATGGTGCTTTTGTTGTTGTAGTAAAATGAAACTAATTTCCATTTTTGTTGGCGATAATTAACAAATATAGTGCTGCCAATATAATGCAAAATATAAAATGAATTATAGCTTACAATTATGTATTTCATATAGGGGGCATTCATGAATAAAATTTCGCGAGAAATTTTTCCCGGGGAACAATTTCAAACAATAGCAAGTAATAGGGAACACAAAAAAAAATTGTGATTGGAAAAGGGAGACATTTCTGGCGGCATTTTATTCATGATTGTCCTGATAATTTAACACAAAGAACTTCCCGAGATTCATGTAGGGCAATAATTAAATTAATTTTTCTACTTTTACGGGACATAAGCACACTTTAAAAGAATAATTTTATTTTTATAAATGTGAAACATTGAAAGGTTGTACCACTGAAATATGTATTTATACTTCGATATCAGCTGCTTATGATGCTGCTGCCGTCTCTAAAAGGCGACAAATGCAGCTAGCTGTATTTGAAAGCGTGTACTTGTGTTGCCTGCTGTAGACAATGTGTTTAATGCTTTAGTGTGTATGAAGTTTTTAAACAATTCTTGTTTTGAGGAAAAATATATTGTCAATATAAATTTCCCAACAAGACAGTTAAAAAAGTCATGAATTCACCTAAATTGGACTTTAGAATTATGTAATTTAAAATAATAAAAAAAAATAACAATACCATACCCTAAAGTTCACTCCAGGCTGTCAATGCCTTTAATTAAGCTTTTCTACAATTATATGCATCACATACAGTCAGTGTCATTTGTTTCACACCATCAATCTCATAATCTAAACGAGCTCTTAATTTATATATCGGATGATGTATTATAATTCAAATATTTTGCAATATAATAAGAAATAATATATTGACAAAAGCTTTTTAACAGAAAATGTTAAATTAATGTTTATAATTAGTGGTGGTGGTAAAATTAGTTAAATAAATTTTTCTAAATAATTTGTTTATTTTTACACAATAATATGACACATTTTTGTATGAACTTAAATATAATTTTATAACATTCTTTATCTAAGTTTTTTCTTCTATACAGTTGGTATGATTATTTGCTATATATTATATATAAGGTTTTGTTTCATATAATTAATTCGATATTAATGTTATTTAAAAAAATTTTTGTAACTAATAAAGCGTAGGGATATTTTCGATTTTTGGTACATTTAGCTTTTCAGGATTTGCTCTAAACGACTCTAGAGCGTTTTAAATACAGGCATCTTGTTTTTTTTTTATAATTTTGCATGACATTTACGATATAACATTTCTGGTTATTTGAATTTTGTTTTGTGTGAAATATATATAAATACATCTACTACATGAATTTACTTAAATATGGCTTCAATTGTACGCGGTAAAAGTTTATTTGTCATATTTCTAACATACCACGAAATGAGTTTTAACATTTGGACATCATCAGTGCTGATTAAAATTTGGATTTTTTTCTTGAAATCTCTTGTTTGGTTTATTTGTAAATCTGAACACATACCAGCCAAAAACCTTTACTTTAGTATACGAGCTCAGTTATAAAATATTTTTTACCCTAAAAAAGCAATTTCAACGTCAAATTCGAGAAAAAAAGCAAAAGCACACATTTTTGACAATTTAAATGTCAACGGGAAGTTGGCAGCACTTGTTTGAAGTTGCTGATATTTTTTAAAATCTGGTAACACTATTCATTTTATTAAAACTGCTTTCGACAAGCTGTATTAAATGGAGGAAGAATTCAAAGTTAAGGTTCAAGCACTTAAACTTTGGTTCAGCAAATTTTGAGTTTATGGGAGAGAGTATCATATAGTGAAGAAGTGAGTTTTCATACTAGACTTGGATCGAACTCATTCCGTCCGTCATGAACAAGCCTATTTAAAATTACATGGGTTTGATCATAGGTTTGTGTCAAAAACGGTCAACATAAGTTGAAGCGTGGAAATCGGTACTAATTAAGAAACTAACGACAAAATAATGTTTTTGACGTTATATGCAAATTTTTTGCATTTAAGGTAACAAACGATATTAATAACAAAATAATGAAGCTTTTCTTTATCTCTTCCTTTACCGCCTGTCTTCTACATCACTATACCTTTCTTAAAGAATGTAACACCTAGTAGTAGGCATTCATGACTGAATGATACTTCTCTTAAAAAAAACTATGTAACAATCTTAATGAAATCCATTAATTAATACAAAATCTCTGAACATACTTCTACAAAGGCAAATAAAATAAGTTGAGCTGTCATCTTTTGACATTTATTTAGTAAAATGTTGCCAAATTTTATCTATGGAACGTTACACTCTTCAATAAAGAATATTAATTGTGAAAATTTACTAAAAAAAAACTGAACGAAAACAACGCATTTTTCAACAAAATCACCTCTAATGATGGGGCCAATTTTCAATCAAACAAACAAAATTGTCGCATATGGGGCCCACAAAATTTACAAACAGTCCTCGAAAAACCATTATATCCAAAGAAAGTGAACGTATGGTGCGGTTTGCGGCAAGGAAACGCCGTCACCGTGAATTCTCTGCGCTAACAAACCATTATAATCGATTTTTTGTGGCCACAATTGGCTAATGTTGACATCAGTTGCCTTTGGTTTCATCAAGACGACGCCACAAGTCACACAGCCGGCCAAGCAATTCAGTTATTGTATGAGAAATTTCCGGGTCGCCAAATTTCTCGATTTGGCAATGTCAATTGGCCGCCTCCTTTCCCTGGGGCTTAGACCGGGCTGACGCTCTGAAAGGTGAAGCTGCATTGGCAAAATAAGCGAAGTTTTGTTGCAACATGTTCAAAATTTTGTGAAAAGGAGCGAAAGTCTGCCGACGTGCTAGAAGTGGACATTTGCCCGATATCATATTTCATTATTAATTCCCTTATTTCTACTTTACATTGGTATCAATAAAACTGAATTTGTCAAAAAAGTGCTAATTTACTTCCCACCCTTTATTTTGTGAATAATTTTTTAAACTTCGAATAACAAAAATCAAAAATTTTAAAAACCCCCGCTATATCTAGAAGAGATGGGATACCTTCTAAATGGCTGGACCGATTTTCTTTAACCATGGCTAAGAATCCTCTCAAGTCACCTTTCAAACGGAAAAAGTTAAATCAAAATCGGTCGAGCCGTTTGGTCTGTACGTGGACACGGACAGACACACATATACACAGATACACAGACACACACACTACAAACTTATAACACCCCTTTTTTTTGGTCGGGGGTTAAAAATAGTACAATAAATTATTTAAAATTTCAACTCCAAATTAGAGGTGGGTGCGTGTAGTGTTTTTTTTTGTGATTCAACACGAAGTGTTCGTGACAGAACATCTCACACGATAAAACACGAAACGACTTTAGGTGTAAAATATGTTGCCTGAATTTCCAGTGAAGAAAAATTTAACAATTTGTATCGTCAAATACACGCTTAAAGTTCTGAAATTAAACTTAAATAGATGTATTTAATTTATCATTGGTTTACTACTGTACTTTCGAAGTTTGGATAGTACCGAAAAAAGTTACAATTGTACCAACTTTGCCATCTCTGGTGTACATACATACACTGGGACTTGCACAAGCTGTCACAAAAATAGGAGACAAATTACAAAACTCGATATCGGACTAATTTTCATAAAATTGTGCATGAAATTTAATTGGGTTTGATCAATCGATATCGAAGCGCGTTACTTGCTTTCATAATCTTTATGAAACAGAGAAGAAAATGTGAAAGTAGTTTAGTCAAAAAGAACTTCAACTAGTATGTTAAGAGTATTATTTTTCATATTGTAAAAAAATCTTATTTTTAGCTAAGAAATCTTTTAGTCTTTTTAACATCTTAAAAAAAGCTTTTAAAAGCTTAAAAAATAAGATACATCTTCACATATGGTAACGCTGCTTACGATACAATATTAACAGTAAGTAGAGTACAGTGCTGTAAACATTCAATAAAGAATAGTAAAGTACATTACAATACACTACAGTACATTGAACAACAATCAAGTACATTCAAGTGCGATATAATGTACAGTACAGACGCGTACTGTACACTACAGTACAGTACACATTAAAACTGTGTAGTAGAGTATTTAATAAATTTAGTTCAGCAGAACAAGTTATGTGATTTCCGATTTTTTTGTCGTTTCATAAAATGAAGCCTTCATAGTAATATCTAGTAAATATATCTTATATATTTTTATTTTTAAGGGGTTTCTTTTTGTCAGCTTGTTTGTTTGTTGTTTTTTGTGTTTTATATTTAAAAAAAGGCAGTCAAAAATATTAATTACATTTAAATTTTTTTATAATGTTCTTCAATTACTCGCTTTATATATTTGTTGGTTTTTTACCAAAATTAATTATATATAATTAATTTACTTATTAAATATTTAAATAAATAAATAAAGTTAACATTCCTTTAAATATCAGTTTGTTTTTATTTGCTTCATAAATATTAATAATTATAGTTTGAAGAATAAAATAATATTAAAATACATTAAATAAATGGAGTAGGAGGAGGGGGTCTTTTACATGAGTATTTTTTGTAAGTTTATAATAGATTTAATCTTTTTCTTTAATAGTTTATTTTTTTTATCGAAATAATTGTTTTATTTATATGATTTTATCACGTTGCTTGTGTTTCCCTTTGTTACTTTTTTTTTTTAAATAATGCTTAGAATATAATTAAATTAAGTTGTATATTTTTTATGTATTTTTGGTTTTGTTCTTAATATTTGATGACAAGTTCTTTAGAATGGTGCACTTATGTAATTTTTTTTATATATATATTTATAGTATTTTGAGCTTCAATGAGTTGTTTATATTCTTTATTTATATAATTTTTGTATTTTTAACTTTTTAACGCTTTTGAAAAAAATTTGTATAAATGCTAATTCAATTTTGATAACCAAATATTTTTCATTTAAAGTAACTAAGAAGTTTGTGTATACAATTTTTTTTAAATAATAAATTGTTAAATTTAAACAAAAACATTTCGATGGGAAGGAAGTTAATTACGATGCTTAAAAATTTTTTTTAAACGGATTGTTTATTTATTTGTGTTAAAATGTGCAATGGAATAAATTATTTTTTCAAGCAAACAAATAAAACAAATATAATTCAAGCAATAAAAAAATTTTAATTTAGCAATCGAATTTGAATCGAATTGAATTTTATTTAGTTTATCGACTATATATTATTCGAGTAGTGGAACTAATTTCTTTGCAGATAGTAAGTAATAAAATAACATAAAATAAAATAAAATAAAATAAAATAAAATAAAATAAAATAAAATAAAATAAAAATAAAAAACATTAAATACAATAAAAAAAAAATAAAAAAAATAAAATACAATAAAAAAAAATAAAAAAAATAAAATAAAATAAAATAAAATAAATTAAAATAAAATAATATAAAATAAATAAAAAAAAAAAATAAAATAAAAATAATAAAAAAATAAAATAAAATAAAATAAAATAAAATAAAATAAACTTAACTTAACTTAAATTAAATTAAATTAAATTAAATTAAATTAAATTAAATTAAATTAAATTAAATTAAATTAAATTAAATTAAATTAAATTGAATTGAATTGAATTGAATTAAATTAAATTAAATTAAATAAAATTAAAGTAAATTAAATTAAATTAAATTAAATTAAATTAAATTAAATTAAATTAAATTAAATTAAATTAAATTAAATTAAATTAAATTAAATTAAATTAAATTAAATTAAATTAAATTAAATTAAATTAAATTAAATTAAATTAAATTAAATTAAATTAAATTAAATTAAATTAAATTAAATTAAATTAAATTAAATTAAATTAAATTAAATTAAATTAAATTAAATTAAATTAAATTAAATTAAATTAAATTAAATTAAATTAAATTAAATTAAATTAAATTAAATTAAATTAAATTAAATTAAATTAAATTAAATTAAATTAAATTAAATTAAATTAAATTAAATTAAATTAAATTAAATTAAATTAAATTAAATTAAATTAAATTAAATTAAATTAAATTAAATTAAATTAAACTAAATTAAATTAAATTAAATTAAATTAAATTAAATTAGATTAAATTAAATTAAATTAAATTAAATTAAATTAAATTAAATTAAATTAAATTAAATTAAATTGAATTAAATTAAATTAAATTAAATTAAAGTAAATTAAATTAAATTAAATTAAATTAAATTAAATTAAATTAGATTAAATTAAATTAAATTAAATTAAATTAGATTAAAGTAAATTAAATTAAATTAAATTAAATTAAATTAAATTAAATTAAATTAAATTAAATTAAATTAGATTAAATTAAATTAAATTAAATTAAATTAAATTAAATTAAATTAAAATAAATCAAATTAAATTAAATTAAACTAAATAAAATAAAATAAAATAAAATAAAATAAAATAAAATAAAAAAATAAAATAAAATAAAATAAAATAAAATAAACTAAAATAAAATACAAAAAATTAAATTAAAAAAATTAAATTAAATTGAATTATATATGTATGTAAAATAAAATAAAATAAAATAAAATAAAATTAAATTAAATTAAATTAAAAAATAAAATACATTAAAATAAAATAAAAAATAGTCGATGAATTTTATTGGAATAAATATTATTCGAAAAAACTAATAAATTTTATTCGAGTAATGTAATTAGACAATTAAAATGTCTAATCGGGTAATTGTGCAATCAAATAAATTTTATTTGTATAATCAGATGTAAATCATTTGAAAAATCGAATAAATTTTGTTGCAGTAATATTAATGATTTTAATAAAATTTTATTTAATTAATCGAATGAATTTTATGTAAGCATTTGAATAATTTTGTTGAGGTAGTGGAATAAAATTTGTTCGACTAAACAAATATTATTTAGTTGTGTAATCGAATAAATTTTGTGTAACAGAATTTGTTTTACGGACTTGTAGCTTAGGATAAAATCTACAAGAAGCGAATAAATGTAAAAGCAAATAAAATTTTCACGTATTTTATTGGTGGAACGGCAACGATAAATTTTGAAGTGTTCACCAATTTCAGTGTTCACTGGCTGATTTGTTTTTCCGCAACAGTGAGAATGAATTATTTTTCCACTGGAAAAGGTCCATTGAATTGTGAATAACGAAATTGTTGCGGAATTCGGCCCATAAAATATTTTCGGATAGCAGATTACATTTTAATGTAAAATACATTTCTAATCTAGAATTTTCGTTTTAATGTGTCGTTTTAGATACTCAAACGAGAATAGAACCGTATGATACTTGGGATGCAATAAACTTTGTCCCAGAAAAATGTATGAATCTTTAACAAAAAAAGTATTTTCGTTTCAGTGTAGATACTGTGTTACCTTTAAACAGTATTACCATTTTCATGTAAGGTTGATGCATTTATGAGTCGTTTTAAAGCGAGACCATAACTTAGAAATGATTTTTGAATTATTCCCATCTAACTGTAAGTTTTTTTTTTAAACAAATAATAAAAATTAAAACTAAACATTAAACAATCAATATTAATATTTTTTACTTTGGTTTTTTGCTCGAACATTGTTAAATTATTCCTGAGCTGTTCACCCTAACTTGAGTTTGAAATCTTTGCTAAATATTTATTTATGAGTTTCGTCTACGACAATTCGTGTTGTATGATGGCATTGACAGAAAGCATTTATACAAATCTTTTCCTATAAACTTAAACAATTTTTTAATTATATTTCACCAGATCGTATGAATGATTTTTTTTTTATTATTCTTTTGCGAGGAAAAATTAAAAGTATTTTGTCTCGATTCAAAAATTTTTTAAGGGAATTTCGCTTAATTGTTAAACCTAAGTAATAATTTTATTTTTAATTTGTATTATTTCTTACTTTTGTTTTGCAGTTTGATAATTATACTAATTTTCATTTTGTTTTCTTCTTATTTTCTTTGCAGTGAGTTATGGTAAGTTAAACGGCTCTAGTGTTTGTATCTTTTGTATAGTTTGTTTATTTTTATATATTTTTTCGGTTTAATAATTTGTTGGTTTGCGTTGTAGTATTATTATTATTATTAGTTTTTTATGACTATATTTCGCTTGATATATTAATTTTATGAAAATCCTTTATAGTGTACAAAGAAAAATATTAAGAAAATGGCATATGCTGTTGGAAAAGTTATTCTAGCAATTACATCTATTGTTTTTGCGATACGTATAGGATGTGGAGGCTCTTTCTTGCGCACCTGGACAAAGCAAGTCTGAAAAATATAGAAATGAAAAAAATTATAAATATTGAGCAGAGCCTAAAAAAAAACTGCTTAAAAAAAATTATAAAAGTTGAACTACATTTCAAGGTTTAATGCTTAAACTTAAGGCACTCACTTCTGTTGCGCAGCCATTATTGGCTGAATGTGTACAAGGACTGCCACTGCTTCCGCCGCATGTGGTACAAGCAACAATTTCATTTGGTCCACCGGCATCACGTTTCTTTTCACCCTGATAGACGGCAGTAAATTTAAAGAACTTGAATTATAATTTGATATATACGAGCAAATAAACACGTACAAACATAAAATATTAGAACATTTGTAGCGGGTATTTATAGACATTATTTTTTTTTTTTTGGTAAATTTTTTTTATAAAATTTACAGGTTTATAGGGTTTGTAGGTATTCATAAATATATACAACAATTACATACTCAGAAATAATTTATATATAGGAAAAAAAGTTTACACAATAAAAGGAAGTACACACGAAATTGGCATTGGTGGGGAAAATCATGGTTAAAATACATTTATTTATATGTAAGTACACAGATATGACAGTTAAATAAGTTGAATTTATTGAATTCATATATTTTTTACACAACATTTATATAAAAATACACGAGATTAAATACATAAATAGCGGAGTAAACAACAAAATTTTTTTAGCCAAAAAAGCAATAAAAATAGAAATAAAAATAGAGAGATAAAAAAATGAAATAAGTCAAAAAACACACAATATTTTATATAAAAATATAAATTTACTAATACATCAATTAAAAATTTTAAGCATTTTTTGCAAACAAAAAGTACAATAATAAATTTATTCTTTAAAAATTTTTTTAATACTTACGGGCTGGATTAGTTTACATAATTTCATTGAAGGCATTAAAATATTAGAAGAGGAGAAAACAAAACACACAAACATTGTTAAAAAAAAGATATTTCTTCTTTAGTGTTATTGAATCACAATACAATATGATTTAAAGCTTTATATACACTGAGAAATATTTGTGTTTAATTTTTTGTTGTTTGAATAAAAAGAATTTAATTGTCAAACAAGTTAATTTTTTTCCTCTGCTCAATCCGTTCCATGAAGCATATGAAAATTACACAAAACAGTTTCTGGAAATATGAAAGAAATAGCCAAATGTTTGAGGAAACTCGATGTTATGAAGTAAATCTGTTATAAAATGATTTAAGGCCAGGATTTGAGGTGTCATGCTTTGACATATGTTTAGTTAGAACTTGGAAAATTTTATGCACTTTTGATCAAATGAATTTCAACTATGAATAATTGTTTTCAAAATGAACCTTATAAAATCTGGAAGCATATATTGGAGCACCCACCATTGCATCCAGAGAGAGTGACTGCGTGATGCGGTTTGTAATCCGAAGACATAATTTTTTCTTATCGGAAATTATTATGTCGCCAAACCATGGTTTGACATTTTGTCATAAGTTTATTTTAATTTAAACTTATTTGCTGGTGTTATAAAATGGCTACTAAGTACAGCTTCGAAAATTTAATGTTTCTCATTGTCACCAGAGGCGCTACAATACTTTATTATTAAAAATGTGCGAAACGCAGAGTTGTAAACGACTGACGCTTTCCACAATCTCTTCCTTCACCACCTGTCTTCTCTATCAATATCCCTTTCCTAAGGAAGGTAGCCAATAGTAGCAGGCATTCATTGCCTGAGTGTTACTTCTTTTTTTTATAAAAAAATAACAAAAAGTTAAGAACATACCCTTTGTCAGTTCGTGCACATCCATGTTCACGTCCGCAGCTAGTTTTGTTAAAAAAGTGATAGCGTAGAGTGTTATATTGACCAAAAGCATTTTTAATTTTGCATCGGCTTTTTTCACTCAGTGTAGAAAGATGGAAAGATTAGTTTGAAATACGAGATAGCAACTATAATATTCCTCCACAAATAATTAAAAATCTTCGTTTGCTTATTTATTTACTTGCGCACTTACTAACTAATGGAATAAAGGCTTAATTATAGCTCTACCAAAAAAGAAGATCATTACTAAACATTACCAAAAAGGTATTGACACAATGATAATTTTACAACGACTATCTACAATAAAACAAACGTAAAAACAAATAATTTCAGGTCCGTAGCTCTTACAGTTCTCGAGAAAACAGCCTGTGATGGACAGACGGACAGCGCAAAGAAAGCGCTTTTCACCTTTGGTGTACGGAACCCTAAAAATTGCCAACTTTTTACCATTTTTCTTAGATGAAAATATTATTTTAGAGCTCCGCAAAGGAAATTTTTCTTAAAATTGTTTCCAATTCGGTGACTAGTCATTGAAAAAGAGAAATTCTTATAATGACATTATACTATGTTAAAATCATTAGAAATGATCAACATTTTATTACTAAATTTCATCTAAATGGGATATATAGTTTCAAAGATAAACATAAGTCCCCTCACCTCCCCACAAGCTACTATTTTTTTTAAAAACTCTACAGCCTGTGTCTTCTTGTAGACTCAGATCCATCTGTGTTTTGAATTTCATAAAAATCGAATAGATAGTTTCAAAGAGGAAGAAATTTTCCCTTACCTCCCCTCGTGGTCCTATTTTACAAAAAAAAAAACCTACAGCCCATGTCTTCTTTTATACTAAGATCTATCTACATTTTGGATTTCATCAAAACCGGTTAAATAGTTTCTGAGAGGCAGAAATTTCCCCTACCTCTCCTCGTGCTCCTAGTTTCAAAAAGAATATATATAAATTGTGTGTCCTTCTAGACTTACATCTATCCCCAGGTAGCATTTTGTATCATAATCCAATCGTTTCCGAATCAGCTTGATGGGAAAAATAACCGTATATGAGCTCATTTTTCGATCATAAATGATACTCCCGTTGTGAGAAAATTGTACCCTACAGATGAATCATACCAAAGAATCAGTTATGATACGATTTGCTGATTATTTTTGAGCAATTTTCATATTAAATCATTTAAATCACCTTTTTGCGGCTTGCATGATGTTCCTCTATTTTCAAGAAATCATTATTTGATCATATAGATGAATCATAAGTGAATCCTCTTTCAATCGCCCAAGTGATAAATCACTTTTTAATCATCAAAATCGATTTGTAGAGAATCATATAAGATATTTCTGCCAAAAATGATCACCCAAATGCTAGCTGGGTCTATGTTCTAAATTTCATCAAAACCGGTTCCGTGGTTTAGCCGTTAAAGCATTTATAATATTAGTTAGCAGGGAACCTTTCTGATATCACTGGCACGAACCACTTATTCAAGTCACGAATCTTTTAGCAAAGACACAAACCATAATAGAGATTTCCACAAAAAAAAAATAGGGTAAAAATTCCCAAAATCTCACTTCCGTGGAAAATTACGGCAACACTGAAAAAAAATCTGAAACATCCTCAGAGGCAGCACCATTATGCTTTGTCGTTGTTACCAGCATTTTTTATTTTAAAAAATATTTTGTTTTATATATGCATGGCGTGCTATAAGGAACTTATGTTCCAAAAAAACTAAAATATGTTGCAGATACTTAGAAAAATTAATTTTTAATAGCCAAAGACCTCTTAGCTTTATGTATTTTTTATTAATCAGCAAAAAATTATTAAATATTCTTTTGTTTTAAAAATAATTTAAAAATCAAATACTCTCAGTGTATATTTCTATCTTTAATAGGCATATTCGTTTATATATATATACATATATTCTTCTTTATTTTGTTAAAAATTTAATTATTTATGTATGTATGATGTTTCTGATGATTTTTTTAAAATTTCATTTAAAGTTTGGCATGAGAATTTTGCTAAATACTGCTTTAAAAGGCTTTAGAATGCATGTACATGATTCAAACTAATGTAAAAATTGTTCAAGGGGGTTTTGTAACTGTGTAGAACAAATTTCTTACATGATAGTTTATGTTTATGTGGATGCATGAAATGAAATGAAAATTACCATAAAGTCGATGCCTGAAAAATGCTTGAAAGGACATTAAGGTAGTACAAAAAAAAATAAATGTATAGATATCTATATAATGTAGGTCTAGCATAGTATAATGAACATTTCTTAAAGATTAACTGCCGTATTTAAAAAAAAATAACTTAGCTTTGCAAAAGGTTTACAAAATATATTTCGTAAAGAAATTTGTTTTTTAAACCTTTGGTAAACCTAAATAATTTTTTTTTCTGAATAAGGCCTTAATTGCATTTAAATGTTTTAAAATTTTTGGAATAAATATGTGGATATTTGTAGATCAATTTTGCACAGTGTTCTGAATGGATTTATATAGCTTTTATGTATAGTTGTTTGTAGCTTTTTTTTAGTACAAGTCATCTAGTACGATAAAAACATCAATTAAATTTTTGACATTTCAATTCATAAAAAATTTCCTTTTAGGGGAAAATATATTCAAACTATATTTAGTTAAAAAAAAACATTAAAAATATGATAAGTCATCAGTTCTGGCAACGCTGATTACAAAATTGACAGCTTGTCAGAGAGTGTGAGGTTTTTTTGGAGCAGTGATGCCAACTTTTTTAGGTCTAAAAGCACTAAAAAGCCTAATTTTGCGATGTAAAAAGCGCAAAAAGCACCATCGTGGAAAACGAGTGAACATTCAAAGAGCGAACTTTAATAATGTTTAATATTTTCTGAGCTATTCTCTATGTCGGCAATAGTACCGAAAAAAATAAATATTAAAGTAATTTTTAAGAAATACACAAATTTCTTAAAATCACTATGTAGCGCTTTTCTTAGTGTGGCACTAACGTTCAAAACTTGGCGTTTTAAGTCTTCAAAAAGCACTTAAAATAGTACCAAAAGCACCAAGTTGGCATCGCAGTTTTGGAGATGCCTGATTTAAAAGCTCACGGCCATCTCTCATTTATTTTATGAATAGCACTCATATACATAGATACATAGAAAGATGACAGAATCATCTCAAAAAAATTTTAAGGAGCATTCATTATTACAACTTGGAATTAGTTAAAGTTAAAAGTAAGTTTTTAGCCGATGTATAAAAAGTGATTTATTATTGGAATTTTACTTTAACCTAATGTGAATGATAGCGTTAAGTTAAAGGCAAGTTTGCCCCACCTGTTAGGTTATATTAAATTTGTAGTATATAATGGAAAACTTTTTATACGTTCCATAAAAACCTATCTTCACCTCAAACCAGCTACGTCCTAGCACATATATTCTGATATTTGAGTTTGAGGTAAACAGCTGTGAAAGCTTTTAAATTTATTCTTGTTTCTTTGCAAAGCAAGAGCAAGCATTGTTGTAGTCGATATCTGATTGGCTGTTGTGCTCCTGTCGGTGTGAAAGCACAAAAGCTCTTTTGTAAAAGTGTGCACATTATGTATATGGCTGCCTTAAACAAGCGCCAAGTTGCAATAATGGCTCTAAATTTTATTTTAATTTTTTTTACTCTCTTTAAAAAAATACATCACTTGCGCGCAAAGCAATAGAAGTTTTAAAACTTTATGGTAATGATGGCGTATTTTAATGCACAATGAGTGATGTTTTAGTTGTTGTAGCAAACAATGATTATTGCAGATGAAACGGAAGGGGAAATACCAAAGAAAATTTAGGAAAAGAAATTTAAAACGAAATTGTAGATAATTTAAAAACTAATATGACAATAATGATAGGAACATTTAGCCACTACAAATAATATGAAAAGCAGTCGCCTAGACGACTTTGCAAAAAGGCGAGTAAATAAAAATGTGCAGGAATTTTCAAAGTTACTAACCCAACTAAACGCTAACATTATGTAACATTTATGTATGTGCAAAGTTTTAAAAAAATCAAATTTATAAACAGCAAATACGGCCAAAGTGCGAGGCAAATGTGGTTAAACTACGAGTATTTTAGGAAAAGTTGTGGTGCTTAGTTTTTGTATTATTTTTAACTTTACAAGATATCTATCTCACGGCTGTAATTTTAGCAGTTAAAGTGTTTTGGCATTAAATGACAAATATTATTAAAGTAGTGTATCAAATAATAAATGCACCAAACGAAAAACATAAACAATTTGGATAACTCAAGCGTGGTAGCATAAAAGTATAAATAGCAAATAATAGCAAAAGTTATATGTTCGCCTCAGTGTTATTAATATGCGATAAAGGACCAAAGAGTTTCACTACACTTGAAAAGTATAAATTTACAAATTGCAACATATTAACTTAGTTTCGTTTCATTATAAATAAAAATAGCAACTAATAGCAAAAAAAAACCCAAAATAACAAAAAAATTGCAAAAATTATATGATTGACTCAGAGTTAATATGTGACAAAGCAACGAAAAATTTCACTCAAATTGAAATGTATAAATTTAAAAATTGCAACAGAAGTTAATTTCGTTTCGTTGCATGATAGTAAAAATAGCAAATAATAGCAAAAAAATTTCATAAATTATATGTTTGCCTGAGAGTTTACGAGTATATGCGACACAGAAACAAAAAGTTTCACTAAACTTGAAAAGTATAAATTTAAAAATTACGACAGAAATTGATTTGGTTTCGTTGTGGAAGAAATTTACTCTT
The DNA here is from genome assembly GCA_944452675.1 of Tachina lurida. Lineage (NCBI taxonomy): Eukaryota > Metazoa > Arthropoda > Insecta > Diptera > Tachinidae > Tachina > Tachina lurida. The sequence goes on along the minus strand of OX101754.1, from coordinate 34,696,071 downwards.
CCAACTACATTAGGCATTGGGTAGCATATGTTTATAGTGGCAGTATATCTTACATGCAGATTTATATAAAGCCATAAGCATTAAAAGTATTATTACTAGCGAGATCGATTAATCCACTTTTTCTTAAAAATCGGTTAAATGGTTTTTATTGGACAACCGGTTAAACCGGTTAAACATTTTTATTTAAGCCTCTATGCATATGCAATAAAAATCAAATTAAGTTGTTATTGCATTCTTGATATATAAATAAAAACGTAATATATATGAAACCATACATATACAAACATTTAAACGAAAACCTGCACCCAATACTTTATCTTTTTGATTATCTCTTTCAAAATAAGCACATGCATACTTACGAGGGCGGTGCGGAAACTTCTTAGCCTAGCACAAAAAGCGCGGTATAAACAGAAAAAAGTTAAGTGTTTTGGAAACTTCCATCTCTGCTATGAATACATGTTAAATTTTGTTTCGATCTGGCAACTCCTTCATATAGAAACAGGTGTTCACAAAAGACGCATCCGCGATTTTTTAACAATGGAAAAATTAGAAATGCGTGGTGTCATTAAATATTTACATAAAAAAGGTTTATCGGGACAAGAAATTCATAACGATATGGTGAATGTGTTAGGTGAAAGTGCTCCTTCATATGCAACAGTAAAAAATTGGGTTGTTGAATTTAAACGTGGTCGTACAAGCGTTGAAGATGAACCACGTAGTGGACGTCCAAAAACAGCAACAACAACAGAAATTGTAGCCAAAGTGCATGATATGGTATTAAATGATCGACGAATAAAAGTTCGTGAAATAGCTAATATCATGGGCATCTCAAATGATCGAGTCCATTTAATTTTGCATGAAGAACTACAGATGAAAAGGCTTTCTGCAAGATGGGTGCCGCATTTGTTAACAGTCGACCAAAAACGCATAAGAATGAACATTTCTCAAGCTTGTTTGGATCGTTTTAAGCGAAATAAAATGGATTTTAAGCGTCGTTTTATAACTGTTGATGAGACATGGATCCACCACTATACTCCAGAAACAAAATAACAATCCAAACAATGGACTGAAGCTGGAGGAAGTGCCCCAAAGAAGGCAAAAACAATTCAATCGACTGGTAAGGTTATGGCAACGGTTTTTTGGGACTTCAAAGGTATTTTATTGATTGACTATCTGCAAAAGGGTAAAACAATAAATTCAGAGTACTATTGCAACCTTTTATATCAATTAAATGTACAAATTCGAAAAAAACGTCCTGGCTTACAACACAAAGAAATAATTTTTTCATCAAGACAACGCACCAGCGCACAAGAGTGTTTTAACAATGGCTAAAATCAACGAATTAAAGTACGAGTTGCTTGACCACCCACCTTATTCTCCTGATTTGGCTCGCAGTGACTTTTACCTGTTCCCAAATTTAAAAAAATTCCTTGCTGGCAAGCGTTTTACCTCAAATGAAGATGCAATTACAGTTGTAAACCACTATTTAGAAGACCTTGAGGAAAACTATTTTAATCAAGGGATAGAATTGCTAGAAAAGCGTTGGACTAAGTGTATTGAAGTTTCAGGAGATTATATTGAAAAATAAAAATATTTTTGAAAAACTAACTATTTTCTTTCATTGGTAGGCTAAGAAGTTTCCGAACCGCCCTCGTAGTAAAGAACAAACAAGAATGGCAATACTGTTGTAAATATAGAGATGATAAAATTGAGCTTTTATTACTTCACATATTCCATTTGCACTGAAAAGCTGAGTATATAAAGCAGAAATCTACTCGTACATCACACACACAGTGGACCAACAACGCTGACGGTGTAGGTGCAGCGACCTTCGAAAACAGCTAGTTGTTCCGTTCTGCTACGTATTTGGCAATTAACTTTGGTGTTATTTGTTCATTAATAGTTATCACATGTAATTTGGCTTACAGAACGATACGAACTTTAGCCTAATCAAATCATGAAATATAGAAACAAATGAATTTCGAATAATAAGAAAATATTTTATTTTTTCATATTTGTTTCTTAAGCGTTTTTTAGCCTACTGTGGTTGTTGTTTTGTAATTTTTTGTTGCAATTATAAATTGGAATTATACTATATTTTAACTAGCAAAGCATTGTGGTCTTAATTGCAAACTCAAAATGAAATAATCATCCTTATTCCAGTAGACGACATTGGCGTCACTTTAACGCTTGTTTACACGCTCTCGAGAACAATTTTATGCTAGCGACAATCTATGTTCCCTAAGGTCTAGAGAATCGCATAAACCTGCCAACAGGTGTCAGTTGTTTTCCACAACGTGTACACAAGCCCATATTTTTTTGGTATTTTGTTAAGTGATGTCGATGTCAACAACTGAAATAAGGGTAACAACTGAAATAATTTAATTCATATTCGCCCTTATTGCGAATGGCGTCGTCGACGTCACATCAAGACAACAGTAAAAATTGGCACTTGTCTACTCTTTGTCAACAACAATTGACTACTACTAACGTGCTCCAGTAATGTACAAAGCCTTACAGATTAGTAAGAGATTGTCAATAAGAGCCAATTGTTGTCGATAAAAAGTAGGCAAGTGACATAATTTACTGTCATCTTGATGTGACGTCGACGACACCATTAACAATAAGGGGGATTGTCAATGCTTTTTGTTGTTGCTTTTCCTTGCAAATTAATAAATAAAATAATCGCGTTTTTTCTTAAACCACGTAAGCGTAATTTTTTTTAAATTTAATTTTTTGGTTTTTATGTTAGAAAATATTATTTGCCAACCGTGGCTTCGTTTGTATGGGGAAAAATTAAAGCCCTTCAAGAAATTTCGCAAATTTTCAATTAAACGTGCCATAACCATAAGCATAGAAAACAGCTGTTCGAATCAAACTAATGGGCAGCACTGTATTTGGTTATAGGTGACCCGCCATAACGCCATAGCCATAACCATAGCCAAAGAAACCAATTGAATTTTGGTTTTTCGCCGTAACCATAAACAGCTGTTTGCTGCTTAGACATATTTATTGTTGCACTTTTGAAAGGAAAAAACAAATGAGCACATAAGCAGCTGTTTATGGTTATGGCTGCAGTTGGAAATTTTAAAGTCGCAGCCACCAACTTTTTTGAATTTGGGATTAGAAAATCTTGAAAGTTTCAGTCGACTCCGAGCATTTTTGGTGCGGCGTCAGGCTTTCAAGGTCAGTAACTTCAGTAAAAAGATACTTCTCGTCGATTATCTCAAAAACTATATACAGTGAAACCTCTCATAACCGGACACTCACCGTCGCGGTATTTTTGTCCCGTTATTAGAGGTGTACGCTTGTGAGAGAGGCAAATTTTGAAAGATTCAGTACACTGCGAGCATTTTTGGTGCGCGGTCAGACTTTCAAGGTCAGTAACTTCAGTAAAAAGATAGTTCTCGTCGATTATCTCAAAAACTATATACATACATACTACATATCCTATACACCACAAATAGCCCCTCAGTGGCATATATTTTAATAAAAAAAAAACAGCTTTTTCTCCTGTATCCAAAGATTTATCTCGCCATATAAACATGACTCCCGTACAAAAGGCCGTTCTGAGCCGATATTAATTTTTGCACCCTGAGGAGTGCAATTTCTAATTCCAAGACCTATCCCAATTATTTTTGCATACATTTCGGGCAAAATCTAGCAGATTTCCCATACAAAAAAAATTTACTTCGTCACTAGATTTTGTCGACATTTACTTAAAATCTAGTAGAACTTGGTGATGCAACTATGGCTTCTTTTTTCAAATTTGTACAAAAAAAAAGTCAGCCTCCTCTGTACTTAGAAAGGTGTGTGAATTGGCTACATTACAGTTGCTTGGTTGTAGTTTTGGAACATCAGTTAATGGGTTTTGTTTTGGATAAACAAAATCTTGATCAATCGTCGCCTCAAAATTATTTTGTCCCACTGACCATTCTTAAAAAAAATGAGTTAGGTATGGAGTATATATATTTTGAATACTTTCTTTCTGAATCAAAAACACGTTTCACAAAATTGATTATGATTTCTGAGATATTAAACATTCATTTTGCTCCATATCAACCATTTTCAGGTTTAATAAGTATTGTTTTGCTGTACATGCCACTGTTTGGCTATTGATTCAAATTCTTCATACAAAAACGTACTAAGTAGAGTTAACCCTTATTTTGCTACATTTCTATAATAAATGATTAAAAAGAAAAAGAAGACGCCGCACAGTGAGACAGCCCTATAGTAACCGCGGCAAAAAATGGTTTTTGGCGTGTCGTCCAATTTGGATGAAATTTTCACAGTATATTAACAGATATATGAGTAACAATTTCCTGAAATTTCAGCTTCATAACTTCATTACTTTTTGGTCTAGAGCAAGTCAAAGTTGAGGTATGCCAACGCGCTTGAAATATGTTAGTTCAATATGTAATATTCAAAAGCTTATTAATAAAAAAATAGAAAATAAATATAACTTTAAAGTATTTTGTTAATTAATTTAGTTGTTGTAGAATGAGTAGATGAAAGAAGAAATTTAAAAAAAAACACAAACAAAAAATTTCTTAACATCAGAATTGTGGTGTAAAAATTTAACATTTTGCATTTTCAATGGACTAGGAAATATAGAGCAGCCCCTCGCCCTAGGTGCAGACTTATATCAAATGAAAGATTGAAGTCTCAGCTTTCATTTGAAGTAAAGGACATATAGCAAAAGTTTGCAAAAGTAATTTAAACATACAAAATACTACAAAAAATACGCAACACGCACATTCTGTCGCTACACGTATGTTAGCATGTTTACTTTACTTTTATTTTTTTAATTATTAATTATTTTTTTGCTGTTTATTATTATTAAAAAATTATTGACAGAATGAAAAAAAAATTTTTCTTTTTTATTTAATTTCAATGGCGTAATAGTGGGAGTGTTATTGTAATTTTTGCATTCAACATTACAGTAAATATAAAATTTGAAGGTTGAATTTTTTTTTAACTGGAATTGTCTCAAAAATAACCTGTGCAAAATTTCAAAGCTCTACAATGACTACTTGTATTTAATGCCGGTGTTGTCTCACTGTGCGCCGTAAGAAAAATACAACGGCGACGGTTAAGCAAAAACATTATCACCCAGATGCAGCCGCCGGTTATATGTTTTAATATAAACTTATCAAACACTAAAATAAAATAAAAGAAATCTTAATTATACATGTTTGAGTATAATAGAAATTGTTTAATTTCATTCTTTATATTAAATACACTTCAATTACTTGTTTTTCTTGTGTAAGCGGATCGATAGTTAAAAAGAATACGGCGGCGGCTTCGTGGTCGCCGTTAAACGATCGACTTAATTCTCTGGACAGCAAGAAAAATAAATTTGAAGCATTAATTTTCGCCTCAATAACAAAATTTCTCAATACAAAGCAGTAAAGTATACGTATGGAGCACAAGAAGCTACTTTTTAGGCTTGTGTCATTCATGAATCAATTACTTCAACTGAATAATTCTTTTAAGTGAAAGAATGAAATATTTCTATATTTTCTTTATATTTCTTGCATCTTTCGGTTTAATTTTTCTGTTTACTTTCATATTCCTATTTGCTTTTACATTTCTGCCTTAGAGCTGATGGGACTCAAGGTTATGGATTTGCCCTGAGAGAATGTAATTTCAATGCGGCACTAAACGTACTTTTCACTTAAGCTAGATTTACACGATTGCAATTTTCTTCAAAATTTGGCAGTTTACAAGAGTTCAAAGCATTTTGAAGAGCAATTTTGAAGAAAATTTCAATAGTATAAATCTAGCTTTACAATAATATTAACTTTTAACTTCTTTCAAGAAATTTCAAAAAAATTAAAATTTTTCTTCAAAACGTGTGGCGGAAGCAGTGCTGAAATGTACAAAATAAACTTTTTGGGGTATGCGCTAAAACAATTCTGAGGCGACACAATGTCAAAAAAAAAACTTTAATTTAAATTGAAATCTGCTAGACTTTGTGCAAGTGAAAATAGCCTTTAACATAAAATTTGTCAAAGTTGAGTTATTTTTCTTAGCAAAAATAATAAAATTAAAAATAAATTAAAAACTTAATTAAACGTGTTGAAAGTGCATTTAAAGAGAGAAATCCGTTTTGTTCATTCAATTATTAAATAGTTGGCGTTATGGCTTTAGCTGCAGCTGTTCTAAAATAAGAGCCGGTCTCCTCTGTTTATAGAGAATAAACAAACAAATTTACAGCTGATTCGATCACGTATTTCAAGTTTGAGATTATGACATTAGATATCGAACCATATTATTACATTATTCGATATGGAATGCCATAATCCCAAACTGAAAAAACGTGATCGAATCGGCTGTAATTTTTTTTTGTTTATTCTCTATAAACAGTTCGTAATCAGTTCGTTATCGAAAGCGACGACTAGACGCCAGGTAGTTAGTCAATCGCCAAAAACAACAAATCCGAGCCCTATTTTCGATTTAATCGTTAGCTATATGTAGTAAAAAATTAACTTTAGCCTAACAGGACCCACACAATTTCAAAAAATTTGCTGGTGTTGCGTGTTTTACGAAAAAAAAATATATTAAATTTTTTCTTTAGTGGAAATTCAGCATTTCGTGTTTTTTTGTGTCAATTTTGCTCAACATGAAACGACCCGATCACGCACAAAATCAGGGGTCTAATAGTCGCTTTCTAAAGCGAGCTGATTCGATCACGTTTTTCAGCTTCAGATTATGGCTATCGATATCGAACCATATTATTACATTGTTCGATAGCGAATGCCATAATCTTAAACTGAAAAACGTGATCAAATCAGCTTGTTATCCACGCAAAGAAAAAATATGCTTGAGGTAACCATAATCAAACAGCAACATACTATGATTGAATTATATGGTTGCAGTCAAATCATATTATTGTCAATGGAAAAGCAAAAATTAAATAATATTATTTTCTGAGTTAATAATAATATTATCTACAAAAACAATTAACTTTGTTATACCTAATCTTATTATTGTAAATAAGACGACACTATTGTTAGATGTGACTAAAATATAATTGAGAATTACCATACCATGTTCTAATATTATAATAATATTGTTAAATACGACCATAGTATTATTTTATGTAATAATAATATTTTGTTTTTTAATCATATATTTATTGGCAAACCTTTTGTTCAAAACAGCTGTGCGGTAAATCCGAAATAAAAATAAATTAATATTGTTGAAATAAAATGTACGTTTGTATGTATAGAAATGTATACTAACATATACATATGTATATACACGAAATACAAACACATCTGTATAAAGAGATATATATACATACATACATACATATGTACATATTATTTTTATTTATCTGCCCTTTTGTTTATACTTTTTTATTTATTTATTTAACACCACGCGTGCTCTACCGATAGCTTACAAACGAAACACTGAACTGACAGAAGGTGTTTGTGAAAAATATATTTTTAGAAACTTAACATAGTATGGTTTTGGATAACATTATATTGTTATTTACATAGTATTATTTTTACACAATAATACAAATTATATTGAAGTCATAAATTTTTAACAAAACTATATTGTTAATCTCTAACCATATCGCACTTTCTATTAATATAATAATATAATTATTAAATTCAAACATTACTCTGTTTATCGTAATGAAATTAATGTTTAAAATAACAATAACTAGTTTTCAACGACCACACATTTGTTTCAGAGAACATAATATTGTTTTCTCAACCATTTTACAACCATATCTTTTCTTTGCGTGTCGAAAGCGACGATTAGACCCCAGATTTTCTGTCACGAATACTTCGCGTCACAAACACTAGCCCATCTCTAGTGCAAACTATACCCTAGAGTAATGTTAAGATAACAAATTTTCATATATGGTAGTCTGTTAAGGTTTTAATAACATTTAAATATTTTTTTTTTTCAAATAAAGCGTAAAGCCTGATTAGCAGTATTTCTGTTTGTGCAGCCTCTTGCATATTTCCATGAAAAACTTGAAACATTCATTTAAACAATAAAAAAACAAAACAGTGTCATAAAACACAGTGAAAATTAATGCTTATAATTAAATGATAATGACAATAACAAAAACACAAAATGACGGCAACAAACACATTAACATTTATACTAACATTGTTCCTAATTAGCACAACAACACTAACAGAAAAAACAACAACAAAATATATATTTATAAGCTTAAACTAAAAACATGGCAAAGGATGCTTTTCCTTATAAGCAAATAAAGAAACATATACAAAAAATATAGCAGACATAAACCCAAAAGCAAACATTAACATCAACATTAACATCAACATCAACATCCAAACACATTAAAGCCAATGCATGTAATGTGAATGGCTACAATAATGATACATTTTAACTTTTTGTTTTAATGTCCTCATATGGTACCTAAAAAACACAAAAACTTGTACTCGTATAACAAAAGTGCTAAAATATCACAAAAAATAAGCATAAATAAACAATTTTTAATTAAATATGTTTTTCTTAGGACTTTCCTAAACATTTTTTTTGGAATTTGTATCTTTTTATAGTTAAGGTGACGATATGCATGTATAAAATTAACAACAAGATATTATTGTACCAACCAAATTTACTGAATTATAACATTTGCTTGTCAACTCTTGGTAGTTTTAATATCTATTTTGGTTATATATCTACTTACGGACTCTTATTTAATCCATGGTGTTCTGTTATGCTACAGACACAGACATCTTGTTAATTATATTGTGATTTATGATATGATTTTAAATGCAGCATACTTTTGTGTTACACTCCCAGCAAACATTTTAATATGATTTCAAATTGGTAATAATTTACAATCAAATGTTATAGCACAATATATAGTTCGAGAAATGTAAAATTCTCTAAGGCTTATCTCGAGTTTTTCTCCCATGTGAAATATAAATTAAATTATAAAAAAAGTGTCGAAAATCTTTGTCACCTACAACGCAAAACACCCTAACTAACATTTGCACAATTTTGGAGGAGAAGCAAAAATCGCGTTAAACTCTTTTAACTGGTCAACTCTTTTTTCCCATATTTGATTTTCTTAATAAAATATGTAGTTTGGTTAATAGGGGTAGTCTTATACTTTATTGCAGATTGCGGAGAGTGCTCGAATTAAACTCGCTTGCAAACGAATTCAATTCGAGCGAGTTTTATTTTTTGTATTGAAAAGAGCTACTCTTGTCTGCTCGCGAGTTAAAAAGAAAAACACTCGCGAGCGCATTTAATTTTTGAGAATCGAAAATATGACTCGCGAGAAGAATTAAAATTTTAAGAGTCAAAAGTAAAACTCGACTCGCGAGTCGAGTTAAAAAGAACTATTCGCGAGTTTCATTAATTTTATTTAGTTATGCACCAGCAAAAAGAAAAACTTAAATTCGCAAACGAAAAGAAAATAGCATTCGCGATTAAATTAAAAATACAAGTAATCCAAAGTAAATACTTTAAATATTTTTAAGGAGATTTTATTATTAACGACTGTAGCTAGAGAGCTGAAATTTGGTGTGTAGGTTCCCCTTCCGATGTATAGATCCACTAAGAAGGGGTTTTTGGAAATTCAAACGTGAAAAGGAGTAAAATAGGGTAAAATTGGTATATTTATGTCTCGGAAACTCCATTAGATAGATTAAAAATTCAAAAAGGATAAGAATGCTGATAAAAAGCAAGCTGACATGTATTTGGTACTTTTTTAATAGGTATACTTTTAGGGGTTAAAAGGGGGTAAAAACTGAATTTTGGTACCTTTTTTTGCATTTGACATATCTTTTAAATTATTGAACGTAGCATTGGCATTAGTTTAAAAAAGTACTTTTTAGAAAAAGATACCTTTTGGGAAAAGTACTTTTTAGGAAAAGGTGGTTTTTGGGATAATTACTTTTTAGAAAAAGGTACTTTTTGGGAAAAGTACTTTTTTGAAAAAGTTACTTTATAAGCATTTAGTTCTTAAATTTAAATCGTAATTTTTCTCTCAGTGCACTGATAATTTATTGAATATAAAATCCGTGGAGGAAAGAAGCTGGTCGGTCATACCTCATTTCGCTTATGGTTCTTATAATGACATAAGTTCAGAAATTAGAGGGCAACCTAATTACATTTTTTCTTTTCCTTCTTCTTTTCCGTTTAACTCCTTGAGAAGCATATTTTTAAAAAGTATCTATCGATACTAGAAAGCGATTGATCTATATCGGAATCACAGGTACACTGGGGTCGTCATTCTAAGCAAAATTGCTGCTGATACTAAAATGGTTGGTTGATCTAGGTTACCGGCTTTGTGGATTCGGATTGGACACAATCCGGGAAGATATATCGACGGAGATCAAGAATAATAGGGAACACCTCTGGCTCAATCCCCCAGCATTTAAGCATGAAAAGCTAATGATTGGAACGTATAGCCAAATTCGTTTTATAGCTTTCATGTTCCTGAGTAAAAACAATCTAAGAATGCTCACAGGCTTCCTCACAGACCATTGCAGATTGAGAGTAACAGCCTGTGCAGATTCTGTGATTGCGAAGATGAAACTCCAGAGCATATTCTGAAGGACTGTGAAGCGTTATGCCATAAAAGATATAGCCAATTGGGCAAGCACCCATTGGAGGATGGGGAACTGCCAACTCAGAACAGTAGGCTTAGATGAGGTGTTCTAGGGTGGCGTTGGCTGAAGTAGTTAGCACGTTGACTACAAAACCGAAGGACCTGGGTTCAATCCCTGTATCTGACAGTCATTAAATAAACACACCACGCATTTTTCTGATGTGCTTTAGTGTCCCTTTGTATCAGTTGTAGGAAAGTTCAAGTGATGAAGGCATAGTCACTGGTCACTGAACTATACCGACTTCAGCAGATACTAATCTTAATGTAACATCAGGACGCTCTCCTTCGTTGTGTAAATGGCCAGAAAACACAGCTTCAAAAAATTAATACTCCTCATTTAACATCAGAGATGCGTTGCAACACTGCATTATTAAAAACGTGCAAAAAGCAGAGTTGTAAAAGAATGAAGGTTTCCTCTATCTCTTCTTTCATCACCTGTCTTCTCTATCACTATCCCTTTCCTAAAGAAGGAAAGAAGGTAACACCTAGTAATAGTAGTAGGCATTAATTGCCTGAGTGTTACTTCTCTTAAAAAAAAAAAAAAAAAAAACTTGCTTCAACGACAGTTCCAAAGTAATACTAGACACAAGGTTTGTTGTCCTAATAGAACAGCCATTGAATCGGAGACGTTTTTTAATGTAAATAAATTTTTAAGGCATCTAATCTCAAAATTGTAAAGAAATGTTATATTGGGTCTGTGTGTGCCGGTATTATGCCCGTAGCTTTTCGCATCCAAGAACTTAGCAATGTGTTTAGGACAGAAGGATCAGAAGAGGAAGGTAGAAAGGACTCTCAACATTGCGCTTAACTGGGCTTGGCAGATAGGGCTGAACATAAATTCGGAAAAAACGGAGGTTGTACTTTTTACCAGCAATACAAGGATTAAGCAGCATAATGATGCTGCTTGTAAGAAAATGCAATCACGTTACCCGACAATATTAAATACTTAGGAGTGGTCCTAGATCGGAAACTGTTATGGATACACCACATAGAAGAAAGAGCCAACAGGGTTATTATGCCCTCTGTTCTCTTAGCAAAAGGGCCATTGAATGTAGATGGGGACTCAGTACCAGTGTGACACATTAACTCAATAGAACTATGTAGACGTCAATAGAAAGCAAGTGTAACTCTAGAATTTTCGTGTTTAAGAATAATAATTCTTACAAAATGCTTAAAATTAATTGGTATAATGTGAGTTGTAACGTGAGTTAAATAACGTGATAAAAGTTATAACTTATGATTTAAGAAAAACAATGATTTTATGCTTAATGATATTATAATTTAAAGAAAAGTCGACAAAGTCCGACAAATAATTGTACTGACGTCATAATCTCTTAAAAGGATCTGCAATTGCATATTTAGATCTACAAAGCTTGATGACAAGAGGATTATAATGACGAGTACTGCGACTAGGAATATTAAATTTAACAGAATTTAAAAGAAATTCGGAGCAAGAGGAATTAACGCTTATGCTGCCTTGGTATAGGTGGCGCTATGAAAACTACATCGACCAGGGAAGTGGATAATCGTACTGTTCTTTATGTCCCCCCTCTAAGCATTCATATAAGATACGAAACAGCTCTTGCTGAAAACGTCTACCAGTGATTCGTGAATTTATGGGTCTAGAAAATATACCATACCATCAGAGCATATGGACACTACTAGACGGATATGACCAGATATTGGACATGCCCGAACGTGTACGTCACACATTGATATTAGAAAGACATTCCTGAGTCAATCGAACCATAGAAGATACACTCGTGGGAATTTGCTGCTACAAGGATGGATCGAAGCCATTGGAAAGAATGGGCCTAGGTATCGTTATAGAAAAACCGGATACCAACATTTACCTGCGTTGCCCTTATGGTCAGGTCAGTCTTCTAGGTGGAAGTTCGTGTGATCACGGAAGCCTTAAAATGGGCTGGTGTGAATGTTAAGGCTACAGATATCAGCATATTTATTGACAGCAAATCGGAAATTAGGGCCATCACGATCGAAAGAGTAAATTCTACGACCGTTTTGATATGGATACGAATATGATTAACGATTACGAAGTACACGACAATATTCGTCTTGTATGGGTGCCGGCCCACCAAGGCGTAATGGGCAAGGAGCTTTTAAATGGCGTAGCGAAAGAAAACCAGGCAGCAACATGTATTCAAGGAGCGACTATCTAAATGCCAAATTAGGCCAAAATGGCGAATAGGGCATGATGGAATAGTACTACTACGGGTTATTTAATTAAGGTTCTATGGGGCGACCCTGACGAAAATAAAACAAGAAGGATGTTCAAACTAAATAAATCTGAACTAGGAAAGTTAATAGACGTCTTAACGGTGCACTCTAGTTAATGTGGGCACTTAAACCGGATTGCAGCCACAGATAAAAATGAGTGCAAGGTATGCTTGCTCATTGCCAGCTTTCGCCCAGTCGAGATTTTGATATTTGGAGGATGATCGGTCATTACTAACCTTAGAAGTATAGACTGAAAAAGATTGAAGGACTACGTCAATGATACTGAGTCCTTTTGAAGGTCAATGTTCATTAAGAATTCACATGGGAGTGCAGCTAAGTAGAATAGAGAACTTTATACCATTATCTGACACAATGCCAGTATTGACAGTAAAAGTATTAAAAGTCTTAATTTTAAACTTAGTAACCAGTTAAATTACATACACACATACATAAATAATCCTTACCTACTTACTCCTTACTTACTGTCTGCTTCAACTTACAATCATTAGACAATAATAATTGTGATAAAAGTAGTGCTGAATACAATCTGCAAGCAATTAAAGAATTCACTGCGGTGGAAAAATTTTTTATTTTCTCTATTAACAATATTCATAAGTTTTTCGACAGTAGCTTTGTTGAAGAAACCTTAAAAACAGGAAATTAACACACTTCCACAGCCAAAAGTGAAAAGCCAAACAAACACGGCGGGTGTTAGTTGCAAATTTATTTTTAGTTTAGTAGTTGCAAGAAAGGAACAATTAAAAAGTAATAAAAATTTATTACAAACTAAGTTTTTTTTACAAGATTACAAGATTAATAATGCATTCGCTGTGACACAGATGAAGGCATCAATACAAACAACAAACAAGAATTTTTCATTGCAAACAAGTTCGGCAAGTTGGACGTACAACAGTTTATAAAGGGTTTCCCAGAATTCATACAAGATTTTGACTGCATCTTAAGGCAGCTGATGGAAATTCAGAGAGAAGAGAACAGTTTGATAACGGGTAGTTTAGGTTTGCTACAAGTATAATAATTCAGCACATTACCGCATGTGTACTCCTCTGTCGAAAGCAACTGACTGCGATTGACAGCCTCATGCTATTTTCTAGATCATAGAGAACTGCCGATATCATATAATTGTTCTCGAAAGCGAGTAGGAGTAGCCAGATATTTGGTATTGTACTGACCTGCCATCTACAAATAGTTATAGAATAAAGGGGAATATTTAAAAAAAGAAGAGGAGTGTCTTAGGACACCAGGCTATAGCTATGCTGCTTAGCTATATAAAACAAACTTAATGTGTTAAATAACAATGCAATAAAATTATATTATATGATGATGTCCAATTCGCCGCATATATTTCAAAACGTTTCCATTTATTTCCCATTATTTTATTTTCTAGCGGCGTACGGTTAAATTAGTGTATTCTTTGTAGCCGGTTGCGGGTGTTAGCCGGCGTACAGCTGATGGGCTGTATTCTCTGGTTAATGCTCATGTGCAAAAACAATACAGAAACGAGAAATCCTTCTCATTGTTTTAGTTTTGTTTTTGTTTCACGAATCTAAATAAAATCAAACAATTTTTTTCGTTTATTTTTATACTCTGGTTTTAAGTACAAAGAAATCAAAACAAAAATAAATTTATAACTGTAATAGTGTCGATTATTTTTGTTACGAAAATCACATTCTAGCTCTTGTGTCGTGACATAAATAGCATAGCTATAAAAACATTAAACAGTATCCCTTATATGCAAAAAACTAACTTGTGCTTGAAACAAAATTTTCATAGAAAAACCGCCGGTTTTAACGTACACTTCAAGCACACGTTATTTTTTTTTTTGCATAAGGGGGTATGGCTTTGACGAGTTCCTAATAAAGTATGACTGAAATATTCATTCAACTTTCTCCATTGTTGAAACAACTGATGATGTTGCATATATTGCCCTTCCATAATAGAATCTTATTAAAGATATTTTTTGGTATTAATGTACTTGTACTCGTCAAAAGACGTCAGAAACTTGAGAGACCCAAATGTTTCAATATAAACAATGTTCTTCATTTAACTTAAATCTTGCATGAATTTTGGGGTCCCCCTTTTAATTAGTTCAACTTAATCACTGTTCACACTTACAACGCTGCCGGTTGCGGCCATTTCTATCATTTCTGCCATTTCCCTTTGCAATGCCTCATATTGTGTGCTGGGTGAAGTTGAGCGCGATGATTTCTTACGCGGTGGCTTAACAGGCATTTGTTCAATATCTGTTGGTTTCCTTTCGCCTGCGGCTTCTGTTCCAGACCTACTGTCACCACTTGTAAGTGTTTGAATTTCGCTTTTGTAAATTAATGGTGGTGTATTGGTCGACATGGATTGCGTGCGACGCAATTTTGGTAGTTCAACACTATCATCGTTCGCTTCACTTTCAATTGTTACAGTTGTGGTGGTAATAGAAGGTATTGCTGCTGAAAATGGCGTAGCACCGCCGGGTTCAGTGTAAACATGCTCGTACACCTGACTTGGCATTTCTTTGACAGCGAACTGTCCGGGTTTGGTAACAGTTGACCTTCTCTTGAGCGATCTAGATCTTAAGTTCTGTACAGCCGTGGCGATGATACCACCGGACGGCTCTTGATAGAAATGTACTCCTTGCAAAGGTTCTGATGGTAGTGTTGCTGGTGTTGGTGTCGGTGTTACCCGCATACTTGTTCCAGTGCTCGATAACCCTGCTGCAGCCTTTTCAGACGATAAAGCAGCATGAAATTCGCGTTCTATTATTTCCTACATTTTTGTACAGTTACTTGGTACACCAAATATAATATTGACAGGATGATATTTTTTTGGTATTGTTTTTGAGTTCTTGTTCTATGAAGTAGTATGTTTGAGGGGAGGGAGAATGTTAGAAAATGTTATGAATCATCATGAAAACATGAATTGTTGGAAATATCTCTATATGCAGTAATTTATACTGAGAATGAGGTTAGGATGAGTTATTGAAAGCGTTTTTTTGTATAAACTCTTTTAGAGCAAATACTTTTAATTGTTTGTAGCCACTGTTTCATCGGTTTTATATTTCGAAACAAGATTTTTTAAGTTTTGAAGCTCAGTCTTAACGAGCTTTAAGGCAACAGACGCATAATCTTTGCTTAACATTAGTTTTAGTTTAATTACTGAATAACAGCAATTATTAGTTATTTTCCTAACATTTCCACTCACTTCAAGAAAAAAAATGTATGTCCTTGTGTAAATTTGTTAAGAGTTTTTATGTGCGCAAGAATTGTAAAATTAGTAGGGAACATTAACACATAACAATCTCAAGTTGTTAATAAGGAATATTAAACAATATTAAAGGCAAGGATAACGAAAATCCAAAGACTGCAGAAGTCGACAAAAAATCGTTGAGAGTGTTTTATAAACTTAATTTTTCTATGGTGTAGAAACTTTGTTATCGGTTATTATCAATTAAAGGATACCAAAATAGGCTTTTAAGACCATTTTTTAAATTGATGGAGATACATGTAGTGATTGCCTGAATTCCTGCAGAAAATACTCTTGGTTGTTAGCCGTTGGTTGGGTTGGATTCAAAGATATCTGTGCTAAGTCCATTTAGTTTTCTAGAGCACCAGAAAGCGGGAACGTTACATTAAACCTACCGCTGAGGCTCAGTTTGCTGTTAATTCTACCACTGGCAACACTCATTCATTTTCTACATAATGTTGCACTCAAGATCGATGAACACTCTTTCCTAATATGAATATAGTAAGCAGAAGGTATCAATAAGAATGATATCAATTAGACACTTAATGTCCCGGTTAGGACATGCCCTTATAGCTGGTAGCTAGAAGGCTTGCGAAACTCACTTTCATAGTTTAGACATCGTTACAATCTGTCCGGTTTTAGCATACAAAATAATTACACTATAAGCAAAACTAGGTCTGACTATGAGTTTATGTACCTACATGACCATTTCCAGGTTCTTAACCACCCTGATCATTTTAGTGCCTTTCTGTTTAATAAACGCTACATGATGGTCGCAAAAAAGCATGTTAAACTCTGAAAATTTCAAAGTTTAAAAATCGTTATAATCTGCCCGATTTTAGGATATAAAATAATTACACTATAAGCAAAAATAGGTCTGACTATCGGTCTATAGATCTACATTACCATTTCCGGGCTTGTAACATAGATATATCCAAGACAATTCTTAACCACCCAGCTTGTTCTAGTGCCTTTCTGTTTAAAATATTCTACATGATGGTCCCAAGTGAAGGAAAAGGCTGAAGTACTTGGTATATTTAGAGAAATAGATGTCATATCCACTTAAGCATTTAGTATCCAGAGTACAGATTAAGTACGTTCAAGATTTTGGTTACCATACCACCAATTTGTCTACATAATAACCTCATACTCTGGCTCACTAGGAACGTGGAAAACTTCCTCACTCGTCGTCTAAATGAGTGGGAACAAAACTGTACCATGAGAGTAATCTTTGACTATTGAAGGACTTATGTTGCTACTTTTGGACGTCTATATAAACCCCACGGAAGAGTGGTCAAGAACCTTATAGCTTTGAGGTCTGTCTATGGAATTATAGCTCATGTAATCAAAACCATGCTTAGTCTCCCAGAAGACACGTGTCATCGATGATCCCTCTCGATTTGCGAGCAGGTGATGAAGCACATGATGACGTACCTTGTCTTTTGCATATCTGAACCGTTACGTGAGGGAAACAATTTTTTAAATCTTTCTTTTAATCTAAAGAAGATCAACCTTATCTGTATTTCTGTAGAACAATTTTAAGCTAATGTTCGGAAATGCAAAAAAGTTCGAAAAAGATAGAGTTACTGCCAGAAAGCATTAATCCATTTTGCCTTATACGACTTAAATGTAGCTTTTGGCAGCTTGAAAGCACCTCTGTATACATCCAGTAAGCTGCCCTGAAAATTATATTAGAATCAGCATTATATAACATTCCAGAGTGGTTGGTATGTATTGGTATTGCTTTTGTCATAATTACTATTTTTAAGAATTGCTGTTGAACCCTTCGAATTACAAAAAAATATCCTGTAATTTTTTATTTTAAAATTACTCATGAAAATCACCAGTGCTAATGTCTCCCACACCACCATCGTGGTGTGTGAGCTTCAAAACCTGCTTGGCTATATGAAAATATCATGGTTCCTGCAGGACGGAGCAAGGTTACACACGTCCAATATGTCGTTTTACCATGATTGTGTAAGATTTTCCCTGATTATTGTATCTTCAGAAGAGGATATATAAAATTTCAAGTGATGCCAGTCAGAGGCCTGACTTCCATTAAAAATTTATCTCCAGAAGAGATGACATAAATAGCCTTGCAATCAGTCTCAATTTAATCCCTATGAAGTTTTGTATGTGAGGCTATCTCAAATCAATAAACCGATTTCCTTGGCTCTTTTAGAATACATTTTTTGGGGGAACAAGAGGGATATGTAATCACAAATTTATTTCATAATTCATAAACATCCAAATCGCCACCTTGTGAACTAGCTTTCAACTCTAAAGCTATGTATAATATAGCTTTAGAGTTGAAATTGTTTTTCATATCGTTTGTTGGCTTAAATCCTTGATAACATGAATTTTTAATAATAATTATAATTGACTACAAAACCGAATTATTAAATAACAACAGCACGCATTTTTCTGATATGCATTAGTGTCCTTTTTATCAGTTGTTGTGGGAAAAGTTTTAGTGATGCGCGCATAAGGTACTGGGCACTAAAACTACACCGGCTTCAGCGGATGCTAATCCTAATGAAACATCAGAGCATTCTCCTTCGCCAGTGCTGGGTAGCAGAACCATCTGCAAAGTAAAATAACCAATAAAATGGCTACTAAATAAAGCTTCATAATTTAATACGCCTCATTGACACCAGAGGTGCTGCAATGCTGCATTATTAAAAATGTGCAAAAATGTAGAGTTGTAAAAAAAACTTTCTGCTACCTCTTCCTTCACCACCTCTGTCTTCTCTATCAATATCTCTTTCTAAGAGAAGATAGCATATAGGAAGGGTAGTAGGCATTCATTGCCTGAGTGTTACGTCTCTTATAAAAAAACGATTGTCAGGAGAGTGCTAGTAGCCGTTCTCACAACAAATTCCTCTATAGGAAGCAGGTGACGAATGACGTGCAAGGCAGCCTGAGGTTTAGTCCTCTGGGCACCTGTGATGTTCAGCGAGGCTCACCTCTGAAACTTAGCAAGCAATCTTCTATAACTCTTCTTCTTCAATACCACCCATTATTCATCTTTGGGGACTAAATTTTTTATTTTTTAATTTAAATTCTTTTCTGCTGCTCACTTTCACGCCATACATGCGGTTCGTGAAGCCAAACTGAATTTGATGTTAAATAATTCTTTCTGCTAAAAAAAACCGACTTCAATGCAAAGATCTGATAGAAGAAGATAAGAAGAAGTACGTGAAATTTAAAATTACATTTTAATGGGCGTGCCTCCGCCCATTTTTTAAATGCAAGATTGTGTGTTTTTCAGAGCTCAGGTTGCGTGTTAAGTCTTGTAAAAATCGGTTAAGTAATTAAAGTAGAACAACTTAAAATAAAATATTAAATTTTGAAAGGGCGTGACTCCGCCTTTATTTTAAAATGGAGAATTGTGTCTATTTTGGAGCTTCAGGTGTGTGGTAAGTTTCGTAAAAATCGGTTAAGTAGAACCGCGTGAAATATAATAAATTTTTTTGGGCTTAACCCCGCCCATTTTTTCCAATTTCAAATTGTGTAATTACAAGAAGTAAAGGTGTTTTATAGGTTTCGCAGCAATCAAGTAAGTATAATATCATAAAATTAAATTAAAAAAATTGTGGGCATGTCTTCGCCCACTTTTTTTTACAGTGGGACCAATGGAAAGCTATACCCACTCTGACAAAAAAAAATAATTTTTGCAATCGGTCTAAAATGTAGCGAGTTATGAAGTTACACCCCCAAAAAAATATATATAGGAATTGTTAACCTCCTCCTTTTTTTTTTGAAGTCGTTAAAAAGGGTCTCGATGTCTTGCACTTTTTATAAATTTTTCTGCGAGATTAAAACAAATAAAATTATTATTTGCCTTAAGATTTGTATTCTTCTGGTATATCTTGAAGACCATATCTAACAATTATTAATGTCAATAAGACGTATGTGCGATGTATTTTGGGAGTGTTTTTGCCATTCTTCAAAAATTTTCTTCCGCGAAAGAATGGAGGTCATACTGGAAAAGTGAAGTAAAATGTGTGGCGGAAGATGTTTTTGATTAACCTTAAAGGGCACACTTGAAAGATTAACCCAAATATAGTTTTACACCGGAGCTATTCGGAATAAATAGCTTCAACTGTACTTGAAAAAGGGAAATAATTAAATGAAAATTGTAATATATTTCCTTGAAATAGAGCTTGATAATAATAAAAAAATTAAGACAATAAAATCATCGCAACCTTTTTAATCATAAACCAAAGTCACACAAAAAATACCCTTCTCTTTAAAATCTGAATGCACGTGTTGACAACAAATGACTTTAAAAGCGGCCCACCCATTTATTAATATATACAATTTTTCGGATTGTGCAATAATATCGCCAATGCGAATGTCATATTCGAAGGTGGCATAATGTATTGGCAAACACCAAAACAGTTTTGATTTTTAGGTTTAACATTTATTAACGCATTAATAATCCCAAATTATTATTTTATTTATTCACTAAAATAATTTTATTATTAACTTTTGATTTTTATTGTACAACCAAGACAATAGTGTAATGTAGTGGCAACATTGTTCAATGTTGTTTACTTTTTTACTTTGAAAATATTGTGAAATTGATTGCATAGTATAATAGGTCAAAACGACAATAATATGTACAACAACAAATGCAATAATATTGTATAATAGATGGGCCGCTTAAGGTTTACTTTTTCCTAATCAGACAAAAACAAAACATGAATTACAGTTACCTATTTATTGTATTGAGAAGCGCATTAAACAATTGGAAAAAGTGTTGCCAGAATTTTTTTTTAATTTGGTTCAGTTAGACTTGCGCACAGTGGTGCACAGTGTGCATCGTAAATATTTGTATCAATTACTATTATTTCTGTTATAAAAAACATTTTTAACTTATTTTTTCAAATGTGTCACAGTCATGTGTATTTTTGAAATTCATCATTTTTGGTAACACTGATATTTATAGTACCAGCGTATACACTAATACTACTGACACTTAAACTAGTTTCATACCACTGCAAAAAGCTTTTAATTGTGTTTGCTAATTTTATTTTAAACAAAATATGATGATAAAAAAAATTATAAGCATGATGACTTGAAACGAAATAAATTTTTTTTATAATTTGTCCCAGTGTAAGCGGTTTATTGTAGCCCATAAAATAATACGATATAATACAGAGCAAGAGAAAGTATTATGAACCTGCTTTGCTGAATGCTGGCATAAGAACTAAATAATAATATTGAGAGAGAAAAACATGCACAAACCCCCCTTTTCACACTCAAAGTTTACTTTGCAAAGTCTTAATGCAGCTGTGTGAAAGACAGAGATAGAAGTACAGTCTCTTTCTGTCGTACTCCCAGCTGAATTAAGACTTTGCAACACGGATTGAAATCATGGTACAATTGTACTTTTTATGGTACATTTTGACCTCGTTTGTACCGTGGTACTACCGCGAGTTACTTGGTACAATTTAAAAATGCCAACGTTTCACTATACCGTCGGTTGGTTTCTGGTTTGCTGCAGACATAATGTATTTTGAAAATACCAAACCAACCGTCGATATGGTAACATTAATTTTGGACGGTCAGCTTCTCTGTTTTTTTTTTGTCAAGTCTGCTGAATATGCTGAATTTTTATATACATTTTTGTAAAGTTTCTGTTTTTCATTGTTTACTTCTGAATTCTTACACATTTTTTTAAGTTTCCGGTCTCACTAATAAATATTAAAAAAAAATGGTACCGTCATGGTCCAAAAAGTACATTTTGTTTTCACAGTTGGTACAAAATCCAAGAAGTCATTTTCCTTCCCTGCTTTGCAACGTAAACTTTGCTTGTGGTAAAGAGGTGATACTGTAAATGTTAGAACCCGCACATGGTTCGGACCCTGCAGGCCTCTTAGTTTGACATGATTGCGTTAGAGAGCGCACAAGGCTATTGTTTTTGTACACGTGTTAACTGTTTCTTATGTATGCAAGAAGTGTAATTTTGATTTAGTTGATTTCAAAATGAAATTATTGTAAAACTTGTAACTGTAAGTAAGCATTCTAAAATTCTAAATAATTGTAATTAAAAGTTAAACTAAATACAAATATATATGTATGTATATGTTAGGTAATTATTTTTATTTTCAATAACTATTTACATACAATAAAAAACTACTACAGAATAGTTTAAAACGAATACACACGTAACATTTTTCCCAATTATAAGTGACCTTAAAGTGTGTTTTTTCTTTTCTTTTCTTATTAATTGTTAATTTAAGTTTTTGGCTTAACTTTTGTTTTGTTTTGTTTCTTCTTATTTTATTTTATTTCATTTTATTTTTAATGAAAGGAGTTGATGGTCAATATGTTTCCAAAAACGAAAAAAAAAAAATAAACAAAAGAAATATACAGATTTTAATACAAAAAAAAATATAGTCCTTAATCTTGAATTGAGTCGAAATGTTAAAATAAAGGGAAACAAGGAATATTCGTTTGTAATAATAAAAATGAAAAATAAAGAATATAACTGTAAATGGCATTTTATAAATTTATATTAAAGAAAATAAACGTATGTATGTACTTTCAAAGCGTGCGTCTACAAAGGAATTAAACTCAATAAGAAAAAAAAGGAGAATTTATAAAAAATATATATATTGCAATTCAAGCGAAATTCACATGCCATTTCTAATTTTTGTTTGTTTTTCTTTCGATTTTCAAAGCTCAAGTTTCAATTTATACTAAACTGCGCTTAAAATTTGAAATGTAGCTTCAAACGATTTCGGTTTCTTTTTTTTGCACAAATCGAATACTAAAGTATTAGCAGCTGTTGTGTGTATGTGTGTGTTAGCAAACTAAAGTGAGTGTGTGTAAGTGAGTTTTAGATGAATGTATTTTATGCTTTTACATGAATAATCGTGTGTAAGTGAGTTTTAGATGAATGTATTTTATGCTTTTACATGAATAATTGTTTGATAATGAGATACTTTTTTTTTTTGATAGTTGAAAATTTAAATTTAGCTGAAAATTTCCCTCCACTAAATATTTTATATGCATTTTGCGTTGTTCAATTATATTGCGGGATTATATTTTCATATCTAAATTCATTCATGTGGTTGTATTTTTTTTTTTAATAGAAAAGAGGATGTGCATGATTTGATAGCTTACCAAAGGACTTGCAAGAATAACTCCAATCCTGCTTAGAACCGCTGGAAGACGCTGGAAAATTTACACAAAAATTTGTTGATACTAAAACACACTTTAAGATTGATGTTAAAATCAAATATTTATACATTTGGGATTTATTTTCAATAACTCAATTAGTTATTTTGGTTATTAGGTCAAATTAATAATAAATTAAAATAAATTAAAATAAAACAAAAAGTTGAAAATAAAATTAGATATCCTGTTTTGGGAATCGGTGGAAATTTTAATGAAAATGTAGTGATTGTTTTTAGTTTAGTTTTCATATTTATTCATTTGTATCTTTTTTTCTTATTTCTTTTTGTTAATTACGCACTTAACTAGTTGTCAGTAGAGTAACTTTGGAGAGTAAATCACTGCAATTGGGAACAATGTTAATAAATATTTTAAGTTTCTCGTTTCTTTAATTAAATGTTTTTCATACCAGTACGATTAAATCGAAAATTTCATTTAAACAACAACTATATTAGTATTCTAAAAGTTATATAAGTATGTTAGTTACTTAAGTATTTAATAAAAAAAAACAAGATTTCCAAAATAATTGTTTACAAGCTATTTATCTAAGTATTAATTGCCTCTGCTCTAGTTTATTTTCTATTTTTTTCTTTCTTTCTTGAAAACTCGAAATGTATGTTGTTCTGTTAGCATATTTTTCACTACATTATAATTTCACATACATTAAACCAGTTAAATCTATTATTGAATTTATTTGAGTGGCTGCTTCTGTTTCTTTTTTGATTTGTTACAACATTATGGCAGAGTTGATCGCCAAGCAATAAAAAAATAGCATTTCAGTTTTATTCAGCCACTTTACCTTAAAAATAGCCCGTTACACCCTGCTGGGCTTATTTTTAATAAACTATTTAGCGTTGTGTCCTGCTACACAGAGAAAAAACTGCCTCAAGAAGATTTTCTCTATGAACCGTTTTTAGGCTAAGGGGTATCCCAGCAGAAAAAAGCGCAGATTTTTTCATAGAGATTCCTTATTGTTTTTATGTGGTAAATCTTATTAATTTTATCAAGAAGAAAACCACATAAAATCAAGAAGAAATCTTATTATTCACAACTTATTTTTTACTCAATTTCCGTTATTTTTGGCACCAAAAAAACAATCCATAGAGAAAACTTCTTGATTATATTAGGGTTTCTTATAAATTGTAAACTATAGGGATTTCTTATTGATTTTATTAGGCTGCCTTATTAATTTTTTTAAAAAGGTTTTCTTTTTGATTTTATTAGGCTATCTTATTGATTTTTTCAATAAGGTTTTCTTCTTGATTTTAGTAGGTTCCTATATGATTATGTGTAAAGCATCTTAGCGATTTTTTTAATAAGGAAATCTTCTCGATTTCATGAGGTGTCTTGTTATTTCGGTTCTATAAATAAATCTTTTTAATTTTTGTATAACAATGTATGCACAATAATTGCAATGGTTATTCAGGCTGCTTGTTAGCATATTGGGTAGAATGCTTGTCTATCAGCTAGAAGTTTGCTGGTTCAATACTTGGTGAGTAAGTTAGTTAAGAAATAACATAATGTGTATGTATGTATGTATAAATAAATAACATCTACAACATACTACATACATACATACCTACATACATACATACATACATACATACATACATACATACATACATACATACATACATATGTATATGGTATAGAATTTAAATGAAAATACATAAGTACAGAGAATAAAGACGCATTTTTTTTATATTTTTATTGAAAAAATTAATAAGATAACCTCACAAAAACTACAAGATTTCTTCTTGATATTTTCAAAAAGGTTTTCTCTATGAAATTAATAAGATTTCCTTATTGGAAAAAAACCATAGAGATTTCTTATTAATTTTGTTTTATTTTATGAGGTATTTAGTAGGCACTGTTTTCTCTGTATAGACTCAGATCTATCCATGTTTTGAATTTCATAAAAATCGGATAGATAGTTTCAAAGAGGAAAAAATTTCCCCTACCTCTCTTCGTGATTAAATTTTTGAAAAAATCAACAGACTTTGTGTTCTTTTAAACTCAGATCTATCTATGTTTTGAATTTCAAAGGCGAAGATATTTCCCCTTACCATCCCCTCGTCGACCTATTTTTTAAAAAATCTACAGTCTATGTCTTGTTTTAGACTCAGATCTAGCTATGTTTTGAATTTAATCAAAATCGGATAGATAGTTTGAAAAAATCGGATAGATAGTTCCAAAGAGGAAGAAATTTTCCTCTACCTCCCTTCGTCGTCTCATTTTTGAATAAGTTTATAGCCTATGTCTTCTGTTGGACTCAGATACATTGATGTTTTGAATTTCATAAAAATTTGTTTAGATAGATTCTCAGAGGCATAAATTCCCCCTACCTCGCCCTGTGGTCCTAGTTTTTGAAAAACACAAGGCCTACGTGTCCTTCTAGACTTAGATATATCTATGTTTTAACTTTCATCAAAATCGTTTCCGTGGTTTAGCCGTTAAAGTGCAACAAACAAATAATAAATTTACTTGCGCATTTGTTAGTTAGTTATTAGTTAGCAGAGACATCTTCAGCTATCAGTGTCACAAACTACTTATCCAAGTCACGAACCTTTCAGCAAAGGCACAAAGCATACTGGAGATTCCCAAAAACTTGGCTAAAAATCCCTTAAATCCCAGGAGTTGCTTGGTACTTCCCCGGAAAATTAAGGCAGCACTAAAAACCCAAAAAATTATATAGCTGTTACCAGTATTGTAACCAATATTCACCAGTATTATTTCATTTTCAATGTGTATGTGCATGGTGCGCCGTAAGGAATACACGGTTTGATATTGTAGACCTTTTTCATCTTGTAGTTTAGTAAATCTTGGTAAATTTAAAACAAGATAAACACAAAATGCATACATTTTTAATTAACTAAGTTTACACCATGTACAATCCTAAAAACTTAAATAAATATTTTAACTGCATTTATTTACAATTGCGAAACACTTTTCACAAAAGAAGAACAAGATACATACAAATGTTCTCAGAGAGTCTCTCTCTTTCGCTTATGAACTTAACAACAATGAACATCCTTTACAAAACAGAAGAACACGTTGCTCACACTTATATGTTGAAAATTGTAGTATCATTTTAAATTTAATATGAAACGTGAATTTATATGAAAAATCCATAAAATAAGCCAGAATCTTAGACTCACACACTAGCCAAGGACTATACCACAAGGACTATACACTAGCTTGCTTCAGTGATGGAACTTGGAAATCTTGATTTCGTGCCGAATCTGTTTCTAAATAGTGCCAAAATCACTTCAATAGTGCCAAACCACTTTTTATATAATTTGACACTTGATGGTCTTGAATAATACATTATTGTGTATAGCTAGAAAATTCCATGAATATCACAAACAAACGTTCCAAAATTTGATCTGATTTTAAAAATTTTTTCAAATAAGATGAGTCCACGGGCGCTAAACCTGCTATACTCAGAAAATATTAATTATCATTTTACAAAAGATCTATTAAAGCAATAGTTTACTGAAAAAAAATAAAAAATAAAGCTAGTTTAACATTCCGCCTCCAGTCTATCTGTCCGCTTGACCGTCACCTGACCGACCGTCTAAAAAGTTTAAGCAACATAATTTTCCAGCATAATATTTTGACGAAAATCGATTAGTGACGATCGCAGATAATCGATTTTCGTCAAAAAACGAAATGAGAAATATATGCCACTTAAACTTTTTTTGACTGTTATGGACAAAAATTGCCGGAAAACGAGCGAAAGTGCCACAGCGCCAGCTAACATCTAATAGTGGCAGAAATGGCGCAATTGTGCCACATTTCCCATCACTGGCTTGCTTACATCAGAAGTCACTCTGCTGACACGTAATGGTAAGACATATAAAGATATCATTAGAACAGACACAGTAGACTCGTAACTGCCTTCCTAGATAAAGAAGGTGCCTTAGAGAATGTAGCGTAGTTATTCAAACAACCTCCAAAGTTGTGGAGTGGAGGAATAAGTATATGAGGAGCTGGGTAACAGCTATGCTGGACACTATAAAGTTAGGAAACAGTTAGTAGTAAAAATTAGAAGGGTTTATGGTGATTTCCCTCCTACTTAGGCTTCTTGATTAATCGCGATTAAGAGTTAATCGCGCTTAATCAATCACGTTGTTTGTAATTGAACTCCTGTGAAACTGCTTGAGCGATTTTTATGAAATTTTGTATATGAATTCCGTAGGTCTGAGAATAGGTCCTATGGACATCATGTGGTCGTATTAAAAATAATTTCGTTTAATTTTCATATATGTAACATTGTAACATAGTTTCATATCATAGAACAAATAAATAGAAAAATGCATTATGATGCTCGTTTGGTATCATAAAATGTGTTTTTATGCAATATTAATTTTCGGTATTTTGTTAACCTAATCTTCTTATATAAGTTAAACAGCTGTTGTTTGAAAAACCTTTCATTATACTGTGAAAACTGTAATTTAATAAGAACTTTAATTAATTTAAATAAAATTAAAATTTAAACAAAAATTACCTAATTACGTATTTAAATATTAAGTTAAAAAAGTAAGGGTTAGGGGGAACAAAAATATGCACTCTTGCAGTTCTCTGATGTTAATAACATTGTTATGTACTTGCAAAATGAATAATGTTATCCAATGCGAATGAGTAATATGAAAATATTCTCAAATATTACGTATACGTATGCAGTTTAGACAGTAGAAATGTTGAACAAAATACATATGGGTAATTCCATTCTGGCGTTACATGCCATTTGCACGACAAAAGGTTGAAAAAAAAAGTTTTAAAATTGTGTTTGAAAAAATTTTTTCTTACATTTGAGAAGTGATTAAATAGGTCTATATTCAGTGAAAAAATTATAACAATCACACCTAAGGATTTCAAGATATTCGCAAAATATGACCTGGCGTTACGTTACAAAAAACAGAAATGGGGTTTGACTTGACTAACAAAATTGCTTAACTCTGCGAATTGGCCAAGTATTTTTATACAAAACTTTTTTGTTAGGACTTGGACTGATATACACTTATTTTCCAAGCTTCTAGATTAAAAAATCTTTTTCCCCAAGAAAACAAATCTGTTGGTGAACTTTAAATTTGTCCGTCATGGTGGACTTTTTTTTGGAAGTGCCCATATCGAGTTATTGCTGCAATAGAGTCATAACTCAAAAAAGGTAACTTTTACGTTAATAATGAAGAATTGATTATCATATAGCTCTGCATATTTCATACAGAGAATAATAAAATATTCTTTTTCCATTAAGTTGGTAGTAAATACAAAACTTCAAACTCATGCTCTGCTCGATATGAACATTTTGTTTCAGAAAAGTGGCGCGCTTTATAAATTATTTCAACTATCGAGCAACAAAAGATGAATAAAGACACGATGCCTACATATAATTTGCCGTAATATTGAACAAGCAGTGATTTAATGCTGAAATAAATTTTATAAATTAACAGCTTTCATGTTAACATACATACATTTCAAGTTTTCCATTTTTATTTATTTATTTTTTTTGTTCCTTATTGAGCAGTTGGCCAAAATTTATATACAATGGATACACATACCTTAGTCCTCTAAACTACCAATAAATGGACCTAAGAATTTTTGGCAATTTTCAATTCAACTCTGGCACATTATCACATAACAATATATAATGTTGGTATTTTATTTTCTTTTTTTTTTTCAAAAATGTTTTAGAAAAATATTACAAACAAAACAAAAGTTACACAATAGACAGAAAACAGAAAAAATCAAATGAGTTAAATGAGATTTTAAATAGACACGCACACACACGCACACACATGAGAACACATTAATAAACGAAAATTATTTATTCATTTATTTATAACTATTATTGTTTTGTTTGATTAATTTGATTAATTGATGCAAAAACAATTAAAAAGTATTATGTACTTGGTATATTAATATATTTATTGCAGGGCAAAAGTAAGAAAAAAAAGGAAGGAAGAGAAAGAAGGAAAACATTTCACACATACCGAAACAAACAAACTAAATTAAAAACTCTAAATAAAAGGAAATAAAAAATAATTAGTTTTGTTTCAAGAAAAAAAAATAAAAATTAGAACTAAAACTGATGTGAAATAAAATATAAATATTTCAATATTTATGTAGAGTTAGACAAACAAAAAAATCACATAAATAATTGTTGTTTCGTATTACTTGTTGTATTGTTAAAATGCAAAATGCTACTTGTACTTAGAAATGTTTTTGATTCGCAAAGTGAACAGAAAATTATTAGGAAAATAAATTAAGTATTAATATATATATATGTATATATTTTTTAATTTCTTTATATAAATAAAAAAAAAACAGAAAAGAGAAGTAATACAAAATATAATCAATAAATTTAAAAGTTAAAGAGTTTATATATATATGTATCAAGAGAATACTGTTAGTATAAAAAGTTCAATAAAATTATATGTATAGATAGAGAGAGAGAGAGAGAGAGAAAGTAGTAAAGAGAGCGCACGATATAATATTTGATAGAGAGTGTGAACTAATTTTTGGTAAGTGATCTCTAGAAAACAAACTATTGAGAAGGAAAAAAAAATCAAAGAAATTACAAAATGAACTTGAATGATGGAGAGAATCAAATCAAAATGATTTAGGAAAAATAATATAAATATCGATTGATTGAGATTGATTGATTGAAATATAGAAGGGTTTTATCAAAAGATAACGACAAAAGATTGTACGAAAAGTTTGAGTTGGAAGGACAAGGATAGATATATAGAGATTGGCTGATTGATTTTGTTGTTTCATGAATTGTTCGATTTTGATCCGTTTATTGTTTGCAGAAAATTTAATATTCTAATTTTGAATTTTAGCCTTTAACCCAAAGTATAAATGTATGTATGTACATAAACACACCAGCTGACTTACAGACATACTACATATATACCTTGAGAGCTTTTTAATCAAATAATTTATTATTTTGTTTTTGGTCTATGCCTGGTGTTTAGAGAGTGATTGTTGCAGTTTTTTTTTAATTTAATTTTTTTTTTATAAATTTCGTAGACACACATATTTAATAGATCTAAATAGTTTGACTAGCTGATTGGTTTTATTTTTCTATTTGATTGGAATTGAAATCAATTTATGTTGCTGCTTGATTGCATACTTTACCTGTGTAACGGGATTCTCGCCGGGCCGATAGACAACATTGTGTTGCGGTCGCTTGCGTCCCATATAATTGACGCAAACGAATTCCAGAAGGGACGCATAAATGAAACACATGCAAACTCCATCCCATACATTCATGGCTGTAAGATTCGATACCACTGGTAGTGTGCTGCGGAAACCGTTGGATGTTGTGAAGAAATTCAACATTGTTGTTACACCTTTTTTTTCGATTTGATTTGATTTGTTTGTGGAAATGTCGTCATTGGAAATTGTTGTCGTTTGTTTTTTATATTTAGTTTAGATTAAAAACGTTGTGTGGGAGAAAGAAATTAAAAATCGATTAAAATTAGTTACAAATAAATAAAAAAGGCTATAAAAATGTGCAGCACAATTGTGTATAGCCGATGATGTATTTATACATGTATACTTGGAATAAATATTTTTTTTTCAGTTTTTATTTGATTTCAATACTTTGCCGATACTTTGCAAAAATGGTATTTGAGAATATTTTTTTTTAGTTTTTCTTTTATTTCAGATTGTAGGAATATGAATTGTTTGCAATTGATTTGTTGTCTGTGTGTTGTTGGGTTTGTGTTGTTGCGTTTGTGTTGGTGTGTGTGATTGTGTGTGTGAATGCAATTATAGCTTCTGAAAGCAACAGTTTTTGGCCAAAGCAAAAACTTAAAATTAAACATGGCAAAATTTCTGTTTCAAAATTATGCCAATGTATCAATGTATTTTAGATTTAATTGTTTTACACAACAAAGTTCTTTCTAGTGTAATAAAAATTTATGTTCAATATAATACGAGTATTTGTTGTTTCAGCGCCATGATGGATGCAAATGCATACTTTTGCGTGTCTAATTAGCCAAAGGGGCTGCCAATTATTTTTGCTTTTATTTTAATTCATGTTTTGTAATTAACCAGTAATAGTGCTGTTACATGCTACCTTTATTGTTATTAATATTACAGTTTCTGGCCACTAGCAAGATACTAGATGAAATTTAGTTCGCATGAAATGCACTTGACCTAAATTATTTTCAATTGTCAATTAAACTTACAAGGTCAATTACATTTAAGAAAAATTGTTAATGAAAAATAGCAATTTATTAAAAAAAATATATATAAAGAATTCAAAACCTGCAATAACTATTATTGGAATTCAAGTAAAGCAAACTAAAAATTTCAATTACCTTCAATGGGAAAAGGAATTAAAATTATTTCAGTTATATTTTATGCTGTAATTACAGTTATAAAAACTCCATTTAAAGTTATATTAAAGGCAATTAAAATGTATTGTTTCTCTGTTTTTAATTATAATTAATTGTGCTTAAGATTTGAATTGGAATTGAAAAATTTCAATTACATTTAAGTTCAACTATAATTCAAAATTTTCAATTACATATACTTGTAATTGAAAAAAAATTGTAATTGAAAATTTTTTGTTTTTTATATAACTTTAATTGCGGAACCAAAAAATTTTAATTACAATATATTGGAATTGGATTTGTAATTGAAAAACTTCATACATAGTGTATGGCGATTGGAATTGAAAAAATTTCCTTAATTTATTAATTTATTAGAAAGCAATTACATATTACTGGAATTGGAGTAAAAAAATTCAATTACATTTATTTTGTAACTTTAACTCTGAAAAATGAGCCTGTACTTACATACCTGGCAATTAAATTAGTTTTATTGTACAACTGTAGCTAATTGAAAAATTTAAATTTCATTTTGTTGGAATTTGAATTGAAAATTTTCATACACGTAAATTAGGAATTGAAATTACAAAATATCAATTACATATTTTTTTTTGTATTTAAGTATTATTTTTTTTTAACAAACACAATTCGTGCAGTGATTATCTTATCTGCGGCAAACAGTCAGAGTCTATGGCGAGAATTGAACCCACGACCTGTGGACTGATACACTAGCATCAGCCACAGAAACAATTAAATATATACATACATATATAAAATATATATATATATGTGTATATAAATAAAATCAATTGGAAAAAATTCCATGTAATCCAACAAAAAATAATTCTAATTGGAATACAACTGCTTCTAAGTGGAAAATTGCAATTATATTTTATTCCAATATGAATTGAAAATTTTTATTTATACTTAAGTGGCTATTTTAGTAACGATTTTTACAAAATGCTTAGTATACATTTGCCCAACTTTAATAGATCCT
This sequence comes from Tachina lurida, assembly GCA_944452675.1. Classification (NCBI taxonomy): domain Eukaryota; kingdom Metazoa; phylum Arthropoda; class Insecta; order Diptera; family Tachinidae; genus Tachina; species Tachina lurida. The sequence goes on along the minus strand of OX101754.1, from coordinate 34,663,424 downwards.
TAGCAAGCGCTACGTTATATGTGAATAGCCCCTAATTGGAATTGAAATTAGAAAATTTCAATTACATTTAATATAATGAACAAGATTTCAACTATGTTCATTTAATTGGAATAAGAATACATTTTTTTATTATATCTTTGTAATTATAATAATAGCTGAAATAAGGTTTTCTTAAAATTGGAATTGCCCTAATTTTATTTATGCCAAATCCTTAGACAATAACTACTGCATATTGCTGCAATTGCACGTATAAAAATGTCGACTATTTTCTATTTTTTAATTGTAATTGTAAGAAACCTAATTCTAATTGCAGACACATCAAGAAATTTAAATTCTTTTATTTCTGCAATTGTAATTGAAAATATTCCAAGCACATTATCATTCAAATTAGAATGAAGTTAAAACATTCAATTACATCTTATAGCAGTGGGAAGTAAACCAATTACGTCTTATTAAACAATTTTCAATTACTTTTAATAGACACTGTAATATGAAAATATTTATTTAAATTTTTTTCCAATTGGAATTGAAAACATGTCATGTCCATTATTTTTATTTTGTTTTTATAAAACCGGAATTCTCAATTAGATTTAATTTTTTTTCAAGAGTTCACCCTCTTGTATTAATTCGTCGATTATGGATGACATTCTAACTGTAGTGCTGGCAATGCCACTAAAAACTGTGTTATCGGCGTTAAGTGGTAAACAACAGCTGCCATAAATATTTACAGCCTGGTTCACGATGTCACGAGAAATCGTTCGATCGACAACTTGTATTGCAAACAACAAGAAATTTTCTAAATTTATTGTTGTTTGCAATACAAGTTGTCGATCGAACGATTTCTAGGGACATCGTGGGCCAGGCTGTTAGTTTTTTGTGGAAACCCAGAAATTGTGTAGGTGGGCAACACTGTGCCAATTAAAAAATGTAAAAAGAAAGGCACCAGATAAGTAAATATAATTCAAATGGGCAGAATCCACTTGTGCTAACTTTTTTTTTAGTTGAGCTCTTGTCTTCTCTATAATATATCCTGTCCCAGCTGTTAAGACACCTGCTCTGCGAATTCCAGACATTGCACACTAGGCGAGAGAAATTTCTAGGAAAAGGAATACTAGACGATTTATCGGAGGTACCACAGATTGGCGAGAACTTATGCAATACCTGAACGTAACGGAGTGAATCCATTATGACTGATCACTGCATCTAGCATTGGATCCAGACTTTATTCATAGCCTAGGACTCGTACGAGTAGAGCGATCAAAACGGAATTCCATTACTCTACTTGATTGTTTTTAGGTAGCAAGCAGTCATGTAAGAAGAAGTAACATCAAGTCATTTGGAAATTATCAAGGCAACATTTGTCAAAATATTTCTTATGCTCTTACAATATCGATTTCTCCTTAAGGATTGTATTTCCTAGAAATTTTTTTTGGCATTTTATTTTAATATTTTTTATTAATTAAATACCTTAAGATTTAAGATTGTGTGTTGTAACTATTTTTCGTATATTCATGGGTAAATGTAACTGCGAATACTGCGGTCTGATTAGGGATAAAAGAGGATGTAAATTGTGTGTATGTGTGAATATATGTAGTATGTGTGCCATGAAATCAGGTCATGCATGTGCAGATAAAATCAAATATCAACTAATTGGACGAAAACATAATTAAATAATCAGATAAAATTGGAAACTAGACAAATTAACACAAAAGTTTCTATTGAGTTTGGAAAGAACTTGTACACGAAATGCTATTAAATAAATTACAGAAAACGTAAAATAGGAACGGAAAACAAAAGCCAAAACTTTTTCTTACACTAAAAAGTAAAAAACCTTAAAAACCACTGATATATTATTTATTGTTCTCCAAAAACTCTGGATTTGTTTAGACAATGAAACAATTGAAACATTTTACTAAACTTGTTTGTTCTTTTTCTAATTATTTTGCTGTGATAAGACGTGAAAAACAAAACTTTTTATCCTCAGACTCAATCAAGTCAGCATCGTTGGAAGCGGATGTACATAAATGTTTGTAATTTTATTTAAGTAGTTTTAGTCATTCTTTTTGTTTCTCTATGTACACCGAAAAGGTAGAAATAGATTGATAACGTTTAGAAACGATATAACAACAACATTAACTATAAACTAAGTATTTACGAAACATCCTGCGATAATTAATTTTTTATACATTTAATTTTATTTATATCTAGTTGCTACAGTTATACAGTATATTTAAGTAGAGACAGAGAGAGAGAGAAAACAAAATATATGTTGTATGTATAGTTTCTTTTTTTTATTTTTTATTTTTTGAATTTTTTGTAAGGAAGTTAGAAAGTTGTATTTTACGTACCGATCATAACTCTGGCTGGCACTGCGTTCCATTCCAGCCAGAAGGTAATAAAGGATGAAGTCACCAATATAATGCCAGGTATGAAAACGGTTGTAAAATAATACGCACGATCACGGGTAAACGTTAACTCAACTTGTAGACAACTGTAATTACCTTTAAAAGAATACATACAGAATACAGAAGAAGACACCATGTTGGCATATCATCAAAATTTTGCAAGTTAGTACATAGATTTTGTTTTGTTTTGCTTATTTTTTTTTTTTAATTTTCTTTACTTATAACTTAGATTTTAACATAGAAATTATACAAACAACAACAATACACCGTGCGAAATTAAATGCTAGATCCAAACAGATGCATCCGACTGCGCGACGCAAAAAAAAGGATATTGTTTGCAACAGTCTATGCTTGTATATATGTATGTGTGTTATCCAAAATTCAATATGGCGTCCAACAGACGCCATTTTGTGAATACGAAAAAAATAAAAAGTCGGCGAACTATATCAAAATGCGTATCATTCGACAGGTATTTGAAAATCATCTTTAGGCTTCTCTTATGATTTTTAATTTCGATTGAGGATTTAGGATCTTGAACGGGTCGAGGTCGAGTTTTTTAAATTTTTAAATTTTAACTTGTTAAGCATAAGTTTTGTTATAAGTACATAGCAAGCTCTTATTACTAGGCCCAAGTTAAGACTGAACATGGTAGCAGAAACCACTAATTTAATTCTAATCCTTTGGGGGACCCTTGGAGGTCCATATCAATAATCCAATGTGTAAGAGTTATAAGCCGAAAAACAGTGTTTTTAAAAAGATTATAAGTTTTTATTTTCATTCTGCATAATTTTTTTAATGTTTTATTTTGTTAATTTATATATATACGAGTAATTATGTATGTATCTATAACGAGTTATATGTTTTTATTGCCATTTCTTTTAGTTTGACAGAAACTGTACAAAAGCTTAAACATGTCAAAGAATAGACAATATTTTGAAGATGATTTAAAATTAGGCCTTACATATTTGAATACAAACATTATACATCCTAGACTATAGGGGGGGGGGGGATCCGCGCCCAAAAAAATATTTTACAAGAGGTCTGTGAATACCAATTCGGTGGGAACGCCTGACGTAGACAATAAACAAAATTTCAAAATTGCTAAAATTTCATTTATGTTTTTCACACACATTCTTCACCGTGGAAAAGCAAACGTAGTTCACGTGCTAATTTGCCTTTCACTATACTTGTAATTTTTAAGAAAAACACCAGCAATATTTTAATATTTTGTTAAATTTTCCGCCCGTCTGACGATATCGAAAGAAAACGTTCGTTCGACAATTTGTATTAACCAATTTTATATAACCAGAAATATATTTTCATAAATGATTCTTGTTTTTAATATAAGTTGACGAAAGAAACAACTTTTTCTTTCGACATCCTGGCTGAGGCTGTTGGATTTTGTTTATAGTAACGGGTGTTTTTTTATAGAGTGACACAAGTTTAAATCATAATAAAACCAGGAAATATATATATTTTTTTTAATATCAATGAAACGGGCTTTATTGGGAAGAAAATTGTATGAAATTAATATTTAAATATGCAGGGCAATTATGAATAAAGTTCCGAGGGAAATATCTCCCTTTTCCAATTAGAATTTTTTGTTTTCTTCCCTATTACTTGCCATTAGTTGGAATCGTTCCCCGGGAACAATAATTGCCCTGATGATGTCTGCCATGTTCCGCCCCGGCGAGCGTGTAGAAGTCGCAATCTGGAACACTAATTTTCAACAGCGGCCGTATTTAGCCGACAACAGGTGTTCAATTGTTTTTGGCTTAATTGACGTAGACAAGTGACTTAACAAAACCCCAAAGAAAATAATACCATGGTGTTAAATCACACGATCTTGTTGGCCAATTAATTGGGTCATTACGTGAAATTATTTTTTCACCAAAAGTTTCTTTGAGTAAATCAATTGTAGTGTTTCGACAAAAGCTTGTGGATTCTCCTCACTCCAAATGCTACAATTCTGCTTATTTACGTACCTATTCAACCAGAAATGGGCTTCATTGGAAAATAAAATTTTGAATGGAAATTCACAATCAATATCAATTTGTGCTTCAGTTCATCTAACTATTCGCTCTGGTGTAAGTCCATTCATAATGAAATTTCAAAGCAAACTAAACAAAAAGCTCAAATAAAGCAGTGATGACAACTCAAAGTTGTGACACTCTAAACAAAAAAAAACACACTTTATAAATAAACAGACACTTGACAGAGATTTTCGTGTGAAAAAATATCACGTACAAAACTTCTTTCGTAAATGTTTCTTTTACTTTTTAAATGAAACAAAGTGTGTGTAAGACATCATAGAAAATTTTTTTACTTTCGCAAAGGGTATCGATGCCATACGTAATATGTAGTATATCATCGGGCAAATATAGGAAGCGGCTTTGCTGTATAGCGGGAATCGAAAATGTCTAGTTTAAATCACCTCCACGTGAAATGAATGCAGGCTGTCCTGTTAATTCTGTTAAAATCACATGCCACTGTTGCCCATTTCATCCAATTGTGACCAAAAGAAGCTGGTGATCAAGGACCAACATTGCCCCAACAGAATAACTATTTTTATAACATAATTTTATCATTTGCGCGTCTTGCTGAATGTCATATCTATCTATAGTGTAGAAAAACAGACTGAGTAAATGGCAAGCAACTTGCAAGATGTGACTTCAAAAATATGGCCAGGAAGTTCCGATTGGAAGACCGTAAAAATAGTAGCTTCCTTTTTGTTGTAGATAATAAGTGTGTGTGTAACACTTATTCCCAAATTCATAGTCTTAGCCCTGCAGGAAATAGAACTGATATAAAACTAGTCACGTGATCGGTCCCCAAGTGATAGGGACCAGTCAAAGTTCTAGCACTTCCTATGAAACGGACCAGTCACTTTTACCTGGGGATGTCCTAGGATGGAGTTAATTGATACTTTGTATGCACACCTTGTGACTTGTCAGTGAACTATCTTAAAGGGACCTATGCGGTGTAGAATAATATAAATTACATATAAATGTCATTCCGGCATTTAGTTTAATATCTACTTATAGTTACGGCACTGGTACCAGAGTGACTTGACGGAACAATTAACATTATGTTTATATTATTTGATAGGTACAGGATACAACTACATCGAACTTGTTCAGTGCCGTTTACTGCAATACTAGACTGATTTACAATTAAATTGACTAAATATTAGGACAATATATCACGAAAATGGTGAATATGTAACCATTTCCACGACATATCTTTTTGTTTCACCATACGCTACTCCCTACCTTTGATAACAATCGCATTTTCTCAGGTCATAGGACGAGTACGTTTGTATCAATTGTCACCAAATTTTCAGCAGGGTTGCTTATGAATAATAAGGTTTTTTACCTACGAGTTTGCCTTATAAAATTTAACTTACACCATAGATATCTCTACAACAATAGATATCTTTGGGTAGAAATAACGGGTATAAGCTGAATTTTTGATCATTCGATTTTTCATGCCCTCAAACGTTTTGCTTTAATTTTTTTTTTTGCTTTCAAAGTCATTTAGCATTAACTTCATGTTATACTTCTGATTGAAAAGCCATCAACCTATTGCAAGCTTTCTTGATTTCTAATGAATCAGTTTTTGCATATTCATCCACAAATTTTTTGACACGCAAGAATATTTGGCCCAAGAAGCTGCTGTTTCGATTTCGGCTAAAACCGAACAGCGAACCCTAGTACATACCAGACATGGGCATACTGCAGTAAGCAGTAAAATTTTACTGGTTACTGAAAAAATTTTGCAGTATTCAGTAAAATTTTACTGCTTACTGAAAAATTTGCAGTAGTCAGTAAAATTTTACTGAATACTGAAAAAAGCAGTAAAATTAAATTTTTTTTACAGTATTTTACTGATAATGAAATTTTTACAATATTTTACTGATATTGAAATTTTGTTGCAGTATTTTACTGGTTAGTGAAAAAATTCCAGTATGCAGTAAAATTGTATACATGGGCAGCCTAAAATTCATAAAGAACCCCTCTTTATGAATTCCTCTAAGGCCTATATTGAAGGTGCATCGATCGAGGAGCATATTCAGTAAAACGAATTTTTTACTGCAGTAATTAATTAATACAGTATGCCCATGTCTGGTACATACACACAAGCCAACGAATGAACATTAACTTATGACGTCATCGTAAGCTGGTATTAAGAGTCTTTTTAATTTGTTGAGATTTTCTGGACGTTGCTAATATTATTCTGGAAGCTTTATATTAATTTTAAAAAGGGTCATGTATCTGCACTGCAGCTTCTGCAGAGCAACAGGCAGAAACATCTGGCAAGAGCAGCTGCAGCTACGATTAACTATTAGCGAAAATCGAGAACGAGAGATCCGTCAGTGAGATAGTGACACGAAGAGAGGCGCAACTTGGGTTGCCGGCAAAAACCAAATGCGAAAAAGGCGCGCTTCAACACTATCATATATTATTCCTTTTATCTTATTATATATAATACAAAAACACGTTTATTTGTTATGGGTGAACTCTTCAATGCCCCAACAGATTTTCGCCTTCCACCCCACAAAATATTTGTAAAAGACCGGTACGTGTTTTTATATATATTCTACCCCGGTAAATGCTACGCCCCTTTCAGAAATAGTGATTCGTCCGACAGATGGCGCAACCGATGTTGAAAAAACTTTATATACATGCTCTATGGGGCGTGAGGAGTGTTTCTGTGTAGTTTGAAGTTCGTCCGGCAGATGGCGCCATATTTAGTTTTTTTTTGTGATTTTGCACCGTAACTCAAGAACTACTGCACCGATTTAGACCAAACTTTATATACATGCTCTATGGGGCGTGAGGAGTGTTTGTGTGTAGTTTGAAGTTCGTCCGACAGATGGCGCCATATTTATTTTTTGTTGTTGTGATTTTGCACCGTAACTCAAGAACTACTGCACCTATTTAGACCAAACTTTATATACATGCTCTATGGGGCGTGAGGAGTGTTTCTGTGTAGTTTGAAGTTCGTCCGGCAGATGGCGCCATATTTAGTTTATTCGTGGGCAAAATCAAATTTTCATATTGTACCACCAATGCCATATACAACACTAATGTTTGCTTAAGGCCAGCAACGCGGACCGGGGTCAGCTAGTATATATATAAAACCAGCATATGAAGAATATAAAACATTTGAGGGTAAGGCAACGTTTGCCGGGCTCAGCTGATTTTTAATAATATTAGCAGGGCACATGTATAGTTTTTTTGTTCTCATCTGCCAAAACCTTGTTTTTTTTCTATATCGTACAATATACATATAAAGCACAATTTCCTATAAATCGGTAGAAGTTTATGGAATAGTATGCTTAGTTTCAGTACCAATGTCTAGGGCCTTTTGTTAACGCAAGATTCATTTTTTTTTGTGTAAAACTAGCTCAAGAAGGTATAGCTTGGTCAGAAATACATAAAATATCAAGTAACATTTTAGTGGGCGTGAGGCCACTTCAGGCCGCTCCACTCTTGATAATGCGAATAATTAAAAAGAATAAAAAAAAATTTCAAACACAGAGAGAAGAGAGTTAGTTAAAAAAAAATTATTGAGAATTGCGTGTTGTTTGATCTAGCAAATATATTTTTCGCACTGCATAAAGAAGTGTTTCTTAATAATAACTTATTGGTGTAGTAGAGGACATACCACATTTATAATAAAGACTTTGTCTAGATTATTTAAGACACGTTACAAAATGTTTAACATAAATACAAATAATTTTATTTACTAAAACTAAAAAGCCTAAGTGCCATACTAATTCCTAGCACTCACTGACTGTACTGTATGCTAGTATCTAATTCTAATGCGCACCTAACTTTAGCTAAACTATATTCTTTTTCCTAATTCTGCCTTGATATCAAAATAATTTGAATTTAAAAGAAAAATTGAGGGAGAAGGGTTCATGCAAGGGGAAAATAACGCATAAAATAAGTTTGAAAAATTTGCATTTGATTTTGGATAGTGATGTCGTTTTAATAATTAGTATATGTATTTGAATTGTATTTGAAAAAAAAAAAAAATATTTTAATATTAGCTACGAAATACCTAAGAGATAATTATGTCAAAGAAAATAAACGTAGAGAGAGTATGCCATATCCGACGAAGATTGAGACACAATAAAACCCAAATTTAAAAATTTCAAATGAAAAAGAATTTAAATTCAATTGATTTTATATAATTAGAAAAAAATTATATATCAAATATATAAAATTTTAAAGAGGGGCAGCACTACCAGGCACACCGTTAGTAATAAAAATTTATTACAAAGATTTTGTAGAAAAACTAAAAAGTTGTTAAAATTTGAAAAAATAACCATTCGAATAATAATTTTGTATATATATATATATGGAGGCAGCAGCATGTGGCAAAGATAAATTATATAAGAGAAAAAAAAATAGGAAAAATTTCATTTGTTTGGTAAAGGTGTCAAAAGGGAAATGGTGTGGAGTTGAGTTCTCTCATGTAGCGAAATGAAAACTCTGTTTTGTTTATTTTTTTTTTTTTTGGAATTTTGGTAGATAATATACATTTGTTTTTAGGTTAAATGTACTAAGTACAGATTTTAATATGTTATTTGTGTTGGTTTATTATTATTTTTGTTGCAATATTCTGTTTATATTTGTTATTTTTATTTTTATTTTTTACAATTGTTATTTTTATTTTTTTGGTAAATGATATTAGGAGTAGATGGTGTTGGCGTATTGTTTTTACCTATCATGGATCTAGCCGGCACAGCATTCCATTCTAACCAGAATGTTATAAATGATGACGTCACCAATATAATGCCAGGTATAAAAACGGTGGTGAAATAGAATGCTCGATCTCTGGTAAATATTAAATCGACTCTAAGACAGCTGTAGCTCCCTTCGTAATTGAAATTGAAATTGAAATGATAGTAGAAAGTAATAGATATGTAAACACACAACAAACAAATGTTTAATTAAATCAATTAAACTCTGTTCGTTTTTAATTAATATTTATTGGTTGATTTTACTTTCGCACTAGCTAGTAGTTACGCTAATTCAATTCGTTTTTGAGCCAAAATAAGGGGCCAAAATTAAAACAGCTAAGCTAAAACTGAAAATTATAACCACAAGTTTTTATTTTATATAAAATACAATATACATATTGTCATATTGTATAGCTTTATATCATTACAAAAAATAAATTAGCATATGCATTATGAAAGAATAAATAAACTTATATACATATATAGTATATTCATATATTTTAAAGCCATTCTAATTTTGAAATTTTTTTTATGCTGCCCTGGCATATCAATTGTGGTTTAAAAGCTAATTGTAATTTAAAATCCATTTTCAACTAAAATAATAGAAAATTTCTGTCTAGAGTAGGCTAATAAAAAAATAAACTAATTACTCATACATCATTCACTTTGTTTTCAATGCAACTAAAAAAACTTTGGCTAAATTACTTGCAAATTTTGTTAAGAAAATAAACTTTTTTTTTCATTCTTCATATTGCAAAAATTTGCATTAAAATAATAGAAAGAAACAAAAAAAGCAAGAAAAAAATTTTATTTCATACTAAAACAAATTTTAATTGCTACATTCGAAAAAGATAGAGGAACATAAATTCAGACATGTGAGAACATAATTAAATAAAATTTAAATACCATAAAAATACAGAGAACACAAAATTTGTTGAATCATATATGTATGTAAATATTTTGCTTAGAAATATTATTTAAATGCTAAATTAATAAAACGAAAACGTTGATAACATAATGAAAAATAACAAATTACGGTTGTAATAAATTTTATATACCCTTCGCCTTCAAGAAAGAAGAATTCAAATTAAATATATTCGGTCCTGTTCTGTAAGCCGATCGATTTTAGAAAACTAACTCCTACAATATAAATATTTTTTTATATTATTTTTAAATTTTTTCGTTATATAGATTCTCCAATATCATATCTGCAAGAAAATTATTGTTTATAATTTTAAACACGTCTACTGGACCATTATTCATGTTTTGAAAACGAGAAATTTACTCGGATTTGGTTTACAGAACAGGGCCGTTTGTCTTTGTAAAGTTTCTATAATCATGAAGAAACAATATTTAAGATATACACATTTAATATCATTTCATAAACTAACACAATTGGCCAAGATATAAAAATATTTTTGGTTTTTTGTTTTAATAGCAAAAGTTTCTTTCACTTAACACACAATTTCTTAATGCTATAGGGCTCGGAATCACAAAACTATCACCAAAATCCGGGGAGCATTCGCTTTTTTCCTATAGAAAATAGTGACACGTGTAAAAGACTGCTTTTAAATTCCAAAAAGTCATATTTTTATATATTTTAAGGGGCGTGGTCACGCCCTATTTGGTAAATATTAGTGTCCGCCAATTTTTCTAAACTCAACATTGCGTCATTTTTCGAGCTCAAAGTGTTTGTCAAGTTTCGTAAAAATCGATCGATCTCGATTTCATGAGAATCGGATATGTAGAAGTACGTATAATTTAATAAAAACCGTTTATGGGCGTGACCCCGCCCACATATTTTAACACAGTTTCAGAGCTCAAAATGGTTTCCGAAAAAATCGTTTTAGTTAGTGAAAGTACGTAAAATATAATATTAAAATTGCATAGGCGTGGCTCTGCCCACTTTTTTATACGCAAGATTGTGTATTTTATAGGGTTCAGAGCGTATGCCAGATTTCGTAACAATCGTTTACGCACAACAACGTGAAATATAATATTAAATTTTAATGGGCGTAGACCCGCCCACTTTTTGCAGATGCTAGATTGTGCTTTTTAAATGTTCTAGGTATGTTCCTAGTTCCGTAAAAATCCTTTTAGTAGAAGCACGTGAAATAAAAAAATAAAAATAAAGTTGAATAGGCATGGCTCCGCCCACTTTTTTTTTAATGCTAGATTGTGTATTTTCTAGAGCTCAGGGCATGTGTCAAGTTTCGTAAAAAGCTGGCAAATAGAAGCATGTTAAATTTAATATTAAATATTATTGGCCTCGGCTCGGCTCATAGTTTTCACTCTGCTTTCGTGTCTTTACGAGAGCAAAATGTTTTGGATAAGTTTCGTAGAAATCGAATAAGTCAAATATCAAAATCAAAGAAAAAAATTAGTGGGAGTATGCCCGCCCGCATTTTTTACAATAAAAGCTATACTCTCTCAGACAAAAAAAAATTATTTTTAAAATCGCTCTAAAAGATACGGATCTATGAAGTAGAAACACAAAAAAGAAACGAATATATAACCTATTCCTTTTTCTGAAGTCGGTTAAAAATAAAAACAGATTCCTAATCCATAAAATGTTGATATTTTTGGATATGCACTGATTTGGTAAAATTTTTAATGGCAAAAAACGTTTTGGACAAAAATTTTGTGATTTTAAATTTCCATTCCAAGGGTCAGTAAATAGAATTCTAAAAAGCATTCCACACATGTCACAAACCTTGAAACAAGGCGTTGGCTAGTTAAGCTGTCTCTTTTGTCCACAAACGTTACAAATTAGGTCCAAATTCGCAGTCTAACTAATGCTCGTGGTTTAACCAAGTTAACAACTTTTGTTAGTTAACTTAAGACTGTGAATTTGGACCTTAGTGAATATGTCAATTAATATTATGACTGTTTAGTAAAACACGCTAAAAAAAAAACTAATATAGAACGTTACAATCTCCTATGAAACATCCTCAAGTTGTACCAACGGTTGTAACGTGTCTAGCCTGCCTATTAACCCATAATATTATGAATTATTGCATATTTCAAAAGTGATGATTAACTTGTGTGTAATCTTGCTACCAAAGGCGAAGGGTATATAAATGTAAAATATAAAGATATAGTTTCAAAACATAAAACAAGTTTTTATTTAAAAAATAAAATAAAATTAATAAAATTATTTTATATTCATTAAAGACTCACCTCTCCAGCTGTTTTGATCACAGGCAGTTGTTTGATTTTTAATCAAATACGCGTTCAATGTTGTCAGTGAGGGGCTCTTACGTAGAGTGTCCTCATCGTTTTTCCATATGTATTTTATTTGTGCTTCTTCATATGAAACTATTTAGTTTTTGTTTTTTATATAGAGAAAGAAAAAATATATACATATATTAAATTTAAGATTTAATAACTATATAAAATAGGCATTGCTCTTTAATGTTTTTTGACAAGCGGAAGTTCCAATCAGCTGATTAACAGCTGCTCCAAGCAGTTTTAACTTTCTATTTCAAAAATTTAATTTTTTTTTTTGTTTTTTTAGATTGGTAGGAAATAATGCATTTTATACGAATCCACAACCTAGGGTACTACCAAATAAGCTACCGGGGCACCTTAAATTAAATTAAATAATGGGCCTAATTGCGAGTATCGTATTTCGTCTTCGACTAAGACGATTTCGTACTAGACTAAAGAACATTGCAACATTTTTTCTTTAATCTAGTACAAAATCGTCGTAGTCACATTTGGAATACTATACTCGTAATTTGGCCCAATATTCTCGAATTGTTATTTTTTCTAGTTTGGGATTTTAAATGTCTTGTTGGCCCCTTAAAGCTCATTTCGTGTCTTTAATATTAATTTTTCATTACAATTTTTTTATTAAGATTATACGAGTATTTCTTATACTATTTGAATTTTAACTGAAGCTTTATGCGAATACTATTATTGTTCAAATATTATTTTTTCGAATATTGGGTCTAATTACGAGTGTGGTATATCGACTACGACGATTTCGTACTAGATTAAAGAAAAAATGTTGCAATGTTCTTTAGTCTTCTACAAAATCGTCGCAGTCGAAGTCGTAATACGACACTCGTAATAAGGCCCATTATGTATTTTATTTGAAATAAGTATTAATTATTAAAATTGTAGCACAAACCTGTATACTCAGAAAATCAAAAATTAATAGTTACTGAAAAAATAACCTCCCTAGCATTTCCAGAATTATATCTCAATGCAATTCGGAGCTATAGCAATAGTATACTTGCTAAGGTTTTGCAAATTAAAATGAAAGCTTGCCGTTTTATTGTTTTTTTCTTTTAAATTATTTCTGTAATATAACTACGTTGCACTTATAATCAACGATAAGTGAAATCGAATAAATTTTATTCGCATTAAATTATTCGATTAGTCTTGAAAAATTATAGAAAAAAGTTTTGAAATAAAACTAAAACTTTCGCATAAAATTATTCGAATAAATTTATTGGACAAAAAAATTTTCGAATAAAAAATATTAGGATGAAAATCTGTAAGAACGGTTGCTAGGTCTTACAATATTATCAGTAAAATCTACTAAATACTTCATAGAACTATGTGAACTGACAACATTATGAGTCCACTGTAAGACTACCAGCTGACAACCAATTTTCAGACTTATGACACTCATGTGAACACACTTCGCTCTCATTCTCAGATTATTGTTAAAAGCCAACAACTTGTCAGATAAATGACACTCAAGCGTACTCATGTTAAGCATTTTTTTGATTGTCAGATGTGCGAGGTTTTTTCATCTGACAAAGCCATCATTGTGAAAAAATCATCAAGTGAAAAAATATAATGCAATGTATGTATGCAGTTAAAATCATTGCAATTAATTCTTTATGGTCTATAATAGTTTGTAATTTTCCTTTTAGCTTCATAAAAATACACACGATTGATAATTGAACGTTTCTGTCAAATGATTTGAGTCTGGCAATGCCTTACAACAGATACGACAATTAACTGCCCATTTTTTTTTTTTGACAGTAATACGATAATTTTATTGTCAGATAATCCTCTGATATTTAATTTGAAAGAATTTGAGTCGAATTTGATACAACCGTGTGAACTGAGAATCTACCTTGTGCTGGGAATTTTTTGTTGTCCAAACATTGCAAGATGTGAGAATATTTTAAGATCTAACAACTCACAGTGGTTCCTAAGACAAAAATAGTGGTAATAAATATACAAACATACATATATAGATCGTCGGCTTAGAGCGTATTCCTACTAAATCCACTTTTTATAACATACGACATTTTAATGCCGTTCGGCAGAGACTGAGACGCCGCATGGACTGACTAAAGTATTTATTTTAATTCAACACCTTACATGTCAAAAAAACTCAATGTATTAGACAAGTTTCTTAAGACCTGTATAGCAAACGTTAACAGTGTTTTGTCTCTGCTATATAATTTGGTTGAGGTGAATTAGCAGGTTTAGACTCTAAGCCGACGATATTCATATTTTCTGAACTAGTGTTCCATATGCAAAATGAGTTTAAAGTTTTCAATTCACACACAACTTTATAGAAAAACAAAATTTCATTTCGCTTTCAAGAATTGATTAAATAAGATACGAGTATTTGTATGAAATTTTTACACAATATGGAAAACGCTATGAGAATTAATTCAGCATCATTAACTAAAAAATTCATTCAATTGCTTGAGTTTATGACATTCTTTGAGTATATGAGCGATATCTAATGATGTATGTAAGAGTTCTGAGCTTCGAAAAGTTTCCATAACTCGAGGTGGTAAATTTTGGCACACTGTACTTAAGATTATATAAAATAGAGTGTCCGAATAATTAATTTTCTAAAATATTATGTATGATCTCTTCTAAATTTTTTGCTAAACTTTGACACACTGTACTTAAGATTATATTAAAACAGAGTGTCCGAATTCACTTTCATATACAAGGCTTATGCCCTCTTCTACATTTTTTGCTCACATCATTTTGTATTTGGACTACTATTTTCAAAAGACATGTATTTATTACTTTTTTTTAGCTTTGCAACCACTGTGCGCCTGAACGGATATTAAAAGTTATTGCCAAAAATTGTTCCTTTGAGTATTATTTAAACAATTTTCGCATAAAAGTTTTTGAATAAAATTTATTCGAATAAAATTATTCGAATTGAAATTTTTAGAGCACAAATTATTCGGATAAAAGTCACTTTTAAAATAGCATACAAATTTAAAAATTATTAAAAGATGATTCTCCGAATAAAAGTACATATTCTCCTTTATTGTGAATGGCGACGTCGAGGTCACATCAAGACTACAGTAAAAGTTGTCACTTGTCTACCCTTTGTCGACAGCAAATGACTACTATTAACATGTTCCATTAATTTACAAACCCTTAGAGATTAAGATTAAGAGATTGTCAATAGGAGCCAATTGTTTCCGACAAAGAGTAGACAAGTGACAATATTTATTGTCGTCTTGATGTGAAGTCGACGACGCCATATTTTTCACAACACAAGGGGGATTATTATTTATCTTTAATAACACTGATATACATATTCCTTTATTAATTTACCTAAACTTGTCTAGGACAAAGGTACTTTGGTTTTAACCGTGTGTCAAGGAATACCTTGGCATCCTTGTAAAGGGTGTTTTTTATTGAGGTATAGAACTTTAAGTTGGCATCACTTTTTTAACTGGCGGCCATTTTGTCAGCTGTCAAGTGATTAATATTTAGTTTGGTTTGCCATTTCATCATGAACAGGTTGACAAAAGAACAACGCTTGCAAATCGTGCAAATTTATTTCGAAAATAATGGTCCAGTTCGCGAAGTTTACCGCAAGCTCCGTCCATTTTATGGTCGACATAATCGTCCATCAGAGCAATTAATTCGGTTAACCATGGATCGTTTTCGCACTACGTTTACTCTATGTGATAATACGCATCCGCAGAGACGTCGAACAGTGCGCACCGAAGAAACAATTGCCGCTGTAGAGCAAAGTGTTGAAGAGGACCCGAATGAATCGATTCGCCACCGTGCACAGCAATTGGAGCTTTGTCCATCAACTTTATGGAAGATTTTGAAGATTTTGAATGTGGATGAGTTGTGGTTCCAACAAGACGGCGCTACATGCCACACAGCGCACGTCACAATCGATTTATTGAAGGAAACATTCGATGAGCGCATAATTTCGCGGAATGGACCTGTCAATTGGCCACCAAGATCGTGTGATTTGACAACATTGGATTATTTTCTTTGGGGATATGTGAAGTCGCTCGTCTACGCCAACAAACCAGAAACGTTAGGGGACTTGGAAGCCAACATTCGTGGCGTTATTGCCAACATACGGCCCCATATGCTCGAAAAAGTGGTTGAAAATTGGACCTGTAGAATTGGCTTTATTCGAGCCAGCCGCGGCGGCCACATGCCCGAAATCATATTTAAACATTAATGGCATAAAATTATCCTTCCAATAAAGCCAAATTGATGGACATTAAAACGATTTTCTTGTGTTTTATTTCAATTCGAAGTTCTATACCTCTAAAAAAACACCCTTTATATGCCTTGGCAATATTTATTGCCTTACTAAGATTTACTTGTTTTCCAAAGTCATGGTTGATTGTGGTTTTAGAACTAAATTTAAAACAATATGTAGTTTAGGATTTACTTACTGCTTTCCATTGAAAATGAACATTTCGGATCATCGAATGGAAATATGTGCAAGCTTCCCTGACAGGATAATATTAAATGTCGTCTGAAAAGAAAGAAACAAAATTAAAATAAATTCAATGTAGTTTTTTAAATAAAATAATATAATTTAATTTTATATTAACATCTATAATTAGGGATAATACGAGCAGCATATTTGATTAATTTCGTATTCTTCTTTTCTCGAAAAAGTGCAAAATTTTTAACTTTTTGTTAAAAAAATTTAACTTAGCGTTCGTTTAAAGAAAAAAAATTACGCTCATAAGGGTTGTACAATAATTTCTAATAGCCAATATTTATCAAAAAACCCTCTCATTACGAATTTTTAATGAAAAGTGCAGTAAATGTAACATTTTTTTCTAGAAAAGAAAATGCTATATTAATGTTTTTTCTTAAATTTCGTTTTTATGTTTAGTCCAGCTATAAGAGCAATATTAATTTAACGTTGATTCAACAATAGATTTTTTTTTTTTAAATTTCAATTTGCATTTTCGATTCATTGGGAAAACTTTGTGTGTTTCATGAAAGACAAAATAAAAGAGATAAAGGAAAATACAGATCTATTTATTTATTTTCCTTAACAACATTATGCATATTAATTATTTTTTTATAGCACTTATGTTCGGGTTTTTGAAGATACTTTGTTTTATGGAATGACTAGGAAGTAGTAAAATAAGTTTACTTTGTTTGTATGTTAATGAGTCTACAAGAATACGCGTCTAAAATTTACATATTTAAACAATTTAGTGCAAAAAACAAGGAAAGTGGAAATAAAACATCATACGAAAGAACGCTGAAAAAAAAACTTTAACAAGTACATAAACATTTATGTGACTGTGCCAGATTTACACAAACATCATT
This sequence comes from Tachina lurida, assembly GCA_944452675.1. NCBI lineage: Eukaryota > Metazoa > Arthropoda > Insecta > Diptera > Tachinidae > Tachina > Tachina lurida. Next base: position 34,645,712 of record OX101754.1, on the reverse strand, counting down.
TTGTATCCCAGTTAACACAAGTTTTAAGCTTGGCGCCGTGCAGATATGAAGCAATTTTATTAGTTCATTTCAGTTAAAGGTTTGAACTAGAGATGGGCGCGGGTAAAATTTTTCCAACACGACACGACCCAAAACGTACGAAACACGCATGCGAAAAATTTTCCCAACACGATACATAGCTTGAATAGCAAAAAATAATTTGTTTAAATTTATGTCTGTTTTTTTTGGTTAAGCACTGTCTATATGCTTTACGTGCCCGCTTATGGAACTCATCAGTAGACTTCACAAAAATTTAAATTTACATAACGAACTTCGTATGTTTATGTTAATATGTACTTTTAAAACATTAGTGAGAATCACAATATACAAACTTAATAAGTTTAAAAGCCTCAAACAAAAATCTTTATAAAACAAGCATCTTTATTCGATTTTCCATCTTTTTCATTTTCCACCACTTTTGTACAATTATGTGCCAAATTGCCAAACTTTGTGGGAATCGGATAAATAGAAATACTTTTAATTTAATATCAACCTTTTACGGGCACGTCCCTCCCCCCCCCCCAATTTTATGAACACAAGATTAAAGTATTTTTTCAGAGCTCAAAGAGTGAGCCAATTTTTGCAAAAATGGTTTAAGTACAAGCACATGATATACATATGTATAATATTAAACTTTAATGGGCCTGACCCCGCCCACTTTTTTGTATGCAATATTGTGTATTTTTTAGAGCTCAGGGTGTGCGCCAAGTTTAGTAAAAATGGGTTAGGTAGAGGCAAGTGTTATAAAATATTAAAATTCAATGGGCGTAACTTTTTTTAATGTAATATTGTGTCTTTTTTAGGGCTCAAGGTGTGTGCCAAGTTTTGTAAACAGCGATCAAATAGAAGCATCTTAAATATAATAATAGATTTTAATGGACGTGACCCAGCTTTTTTTTAATTTCGAAATTGCGTCATTACATGAGTCCAAGGTGGTTGCTAAGTTTTGCAGCAATTGGATCAGTAAAATATCACAAAATTACAGAAAAACTTAGTAGGCCTGCCCACTTTTTTTTTACATTTGGACCAAAAGGAGCTATACAATCTCAGGCAAAAAAAGAATTTTTACAATCGGTCCAAAAAAAAATTAATAAAATACAGACGACTTTATAACCTGTTCCTTTTTTTGAAGTCGGTTAAAAATAATGCTAACGCAATTTTAGGACATCGTAAAAAATCACTTTCTCGGCCAGGAACAAGTCTGTGATGAGAAAAATGGAACGCCTGCCATTTGGGTGATATTGTTTTCCATTATTAATGGTATATCATCCTAATCAGTCTAGAACATGGTATCTCAAACTTTCTAGACCTCAAAAATTAGCAGAGCAAAACAAAAAGTTATGGCTAATTGCCAATATTTTTAATAAATTGATATTATACCAATATATCAATATTAGTATCAATTTTTTTAGGCTTGTAAAGTAATAACTAAACGCTTTCTCATGTGCTGCAACACTAACAGGGTGGTGAAAAAGAAAAATTCTTCCAACTCGCACGGGCTTTGTTTGGATCGGGTGGCAATTACGTTAATGATTGTTGGCTGAAGTAGTTAGCCTGTTGACTACAAAACCGAAGGTCCTAGAGACCGGATCTCCAACAGTCATTAAAATAAGAACACCACGCCTTTTCTTGATTTGCATTAGTGTCCTTTTTTATCTTTGTTGTAGGAAATTTCAATTGATGAAGGCATAGATACTGGCCACAGAACCACACCGGCTTCAGCGGATGCTAATCCTAATGTAACATCAGAGCGCCCGTCTTCGTCGGTACTGTGTAGCAGAATAATTGCCGAAGTAAAATAACCAATAAAATGGCTACTTAAATACAGCTTCAAAAAACTTAATTCGTCTCATTGACACCAGAGGCGCTGCAACCATGCATTAACAGAAACGTGCAAACGTTGTAAAAGAATGAAGCTTTCCTCTACCTCTTCCATCACCATCTACCTCTCTTCTCTATCAGTATCCTTTTTCTAAAGAAGCTAATACCTAGTAGGCATTCATTGGCTGAGTGTCACCTCTCTTTAAAAAAGTAAAGAAGAGAAGTGTCTTAGGACACCCGGTTATAGCTATGCTGCTTAGCTATATAAAACAAACTTAATGTGTTAAATAACAATGCAATAACATTATATTATATGATGATGTCAAATTCGCCGTAAATATTTTAAAAAGATTTCATTTATTTCCCATTATTTTCTTTTCTAGCGACGTACGATTAAATTAATGTATGGTTTGTGGCCGGCGGCGGCTGTTAGCCGACTTACAGCGCATTAGCTGTGTTCCCTGGTTTGTGTTCATGTGCAAAAACTATACAAAAATAAATTAAGCAATCGTTCTCATTGTTTTTGTTTTGCTTTTGTTTCACTCACTTCAAAGAACGAAACAAAACAAAATCAAACAATTTGTTTCGTTTAATTTCGTACTCTGCTTTTAAGTACAAAGAAATAGTGTCAATTTTTTTTTGCTACGAAAATCACGTCCTTAGCTGCTGTGTCGTGACATAAAGAGCATAGCTATAAAAAACATAGATGATGGATAGTGCTCCCAAAAATAAACTGCTCTATAATGGTGGTCTAAAATTTTTATAACTTTCTTTGTGTAGACATAAAACTGCCATTTCTAAACCACCCTAATTTGGACACGTTCTTAGTCAGTATTGTACTGGAACTATACTGTTTGTAACTTTACTTATAAAGCATAAGTAATTCAGAGTAATTCGCAGTAATTCGAATATAAATAATTCTTATTACTTTTTATAATCTCTTAAAAATTACTTATTGTACATTTTAATGGAATCGTGTTGCCATATGTTCGCCTGTTGTTATACCTTTAAGTTGGCTGCAGCACAAAATGGTTACGCTCGTGTAGTGGTTTAAATGTTAAAATAAAAAAAAAAATAAAAAAAGATACGCAGTTGTATAATAAATCAGTTTATATATCCATACATATTCATTATAAAAGAAAAAACATTACAAAGCATATGCAATAAAAAAGATTAAGAAAAGCAAAAATGACATAAACTTTGCTTACACACCTCATTGCGTACGTAATGGTCCCGTTCCGATAAATTCTTAAAGCAAAATGCATGGGTATAATGGGATCCTTAAAGTCGCCGTGCATGATGAAATAAGTATCCGGCGTCCAAATGCTATCGTGATGATGCAATGCATTCAGAAAATCATAATGCGACTTGTTGCCATATTGTAAACGAGGATCACTCCACTGTTGATTCAACAGAAATTCCACTTCGTATTTCTGAACGCATTAAAGTTTATTTTATTTTGCGAAGGAAATGAAAGTAAATGTTAAAAAAATTTAAATAAGTTTTGCTTAAAATTCCGCTGGCTATATTTTAATATAAAACAAAAATTAAAAGAAAACAAAACAAAACAAAACAGCTGGTATGAATAAATTATAGTTACCAGACTACTTTCATCGGGTGATGCCAAACTTAATAGTAGCACATTTACATTAACCGTAAGAGTACCTGTTTGTTGTTGTTGTTGTTGTCGTTGTTGTTGTCGTTGTTGTTGTTGTTGTTGTCGTTGTTGTTATAATTTGCATACATATTTATAAAAAAAGAGAGAAAGAAAAAAGTTAATACATTAATACAGTTCATTTTTAAGAAATTCCTTTAAAATATACATAAATATTTGTATTGTAATGAATTTATGCACAAATACACAATATGCCAGTACAAAAAAAATAAATTAAAGTAAAATTATGAATATATATATATATGTACGTAGTGGCAGAGAAATTAAATTATAAATTTTATTATAAGTAAAATGTAGACATAATTGAATTTGTTCCTGTGGATTGAAACACAACAAACCAAACGCACATGCACACACGCTAGGGATGCCAATCGCGGGATTCCGTTTCCAGAAATCCCAAGAGTTTTGGGATTAAAATGCCTGAAACTTAATATGTAATTTTTCCTAAATTGTGTGGTTGTAATAAATTTTGGTTTGATATAGTTTTTGTTCTAATTAATTTTTGCTTCTTTGTTTGGTTTTATTAAGGCCAAATTACATGTGATAATTTGCAAGGAACAAATAACACTAAAGATAATTGCAAATATGTATTCTGATAAGTACTAGCAGAACGGAACAATATGCTGTTTTTTCTTACAACTTCATCATCAGCTTTCTTGAGTTTGGTGCACTGTGTGTGGTGTCGGTAAATGCAAATTTATAGCCTTATATGCACACATACATATTTTACAGTGCAAATAGAATATGTTAATATTTAAGGTTCATTTACCCATCTCTGATTTACAACACTCTTGCCATTGTTGTTTGTTCTTTACTAATCACGAACATGTCTGTTAATTTGTTTTTTTTTTTTTTTTGGTTTCAGTTCAGAAAAACTTTTTTAATTTGATACTTAAATTTTTTATATTTGTTTATTTTACTACATGCTAATAGTTATTACTTTTTTGCATGTACATTCGTTTACATTTTAATTTTTGACATTTATAGTCTGTTCGACGATGTCGAGCGTTTTCGTTCGCATACTTATTAGGATCCATAAGTACGATCAATCGAGCAAAAATAAAGCGGAAAAAGAAAAAATTGCTTCCACTGTCATTGTTCCATTGTTCAAACGAAAGCAAATTTCAAAGTAAATTCAGTAAAGTGTGACTTTCGGCCTTGTTCTGTAAACCGATAGATTTAAAACCGCAAGATTTTAGCGTATGGCGCTTGTTTCTTTGACATTTTTGTCGGTTTTTAGTAAAATAATTTTTGTACATTTTGGCGATTTTTTTTTGGTTTTTCGGTGATCTTTTTTACTTGTGGTGAATTTTTTGTCTTCCATAGATTTATTTTATTTTTAGTGAAACTTTTCATTTAAGCGCTTTTTTTCAATTTGGCATTTTTCAAATTTAGTTTTTTTTTTAGTTTTAGCGTTTTTGAAAATTACATAAAAAATTGCCTAATAAAAATTACATTAACTGATAGAAAACCCATCAAAAATAATCCCGAAATCCCCTTATTCAGGAAAGAAGCTGCGGTTGACAACCCTAATACACACTCACATATTCACACACTATGGGGACATAAATAAAGGCAAGCGGAAGAAAGACATTTTAAAACGAAATTAAACAAGAAATAAATATTTAATAAAAAAAGCGAAAGGATGTATTGTTTAAAATTACAAAAACAAAGAGAAGGTAAAGTGGAATTTCGCTAGCAGCGTGTGCTGTTTTATAAAAGAAAATACGCACTACCCAAAAGACCGCACAGTGGGTTAGATAATAAAAATACAAAAATGGTAAAAAATGCTTGGGGTCTACTCTGTAATTCGAAATGAAATAAAATACTTTCGAATTTGTATGTTACTAAATTTTAAGTTCAAAAGCCTTTTCTTTCGAATTAAGTACCCCCTATCTTCTAAACTGCAATTGTATAAAAAAAAGATGCGGTTTAGTTTCTAAAACCTTGATTACTGTGAAACATATGGTTACTAAAAATGTTTATGTGGAGTGATTCTGATAACTCTCAATATTTTTTCAATACATAAAGGAAAACAGGCATTTTCTCTTTCAATATTATTGTGTTATGGGTATGGGTATTATGGGTTATAAAATTTTAATTTTTTAATGTAAAATATTGCATTTTGTGTCTACCTTTTGTTATGGTTTTCTTAGTTTAGAAAAATATGTAGAAGAACAGGTATTCCGATAACTTTCTGTCTTTCTCTGGCTTTCTAAAGTCAATTGATTCATTTTTACAAAAGATCTTTTAAAACCCCCGACTAAAAAAAGGGCTGTTATAAGTTTGTAGTGTGTATCTGTGTGTCTGTCCGTGTCCACGTACAGACCAAACGGCTGGACCGATTTCGACTTAGTTTTTTCTGTTTGAAAGGTGACTTGACCGAGATGGTTCGTAGCTATGTTTCAATAAAATCGGTCTGGCCGTTTGGAAGATCTTCTCTAGATATATTCGGGGGTTTGTAAAATTTTTAATATATGTTATTTTTAACCCCCGACCAAGAAAGGGGTGTTATAAGTTTGTAGTGTGTGTCTGTGTATCTGTGTGTCTGTCCGTGTCCATGTACAGCCCAAACGGCTAGACCGATTTTGATTTAGTTTTTCTGTTTCAAAGGCGACTTGATCGAGAAGGTTCTTAACTATGTTTGATGAAAATCGGTCCAGCCGTTTAAGAGATCTTTTATAGATATATCGGAGGTTTTTAAAACTTTTAATTTTTGTTATTCTATATAAACTATTACTAAAAAAATTATTTGATACCAAAAAATAAAAATCTATTAGTAGTTCGATTATGGATGGCAACCGAACTTTAGTTGACAGTCTTAGCATTTATATTCGTTACAATTTGAAATTTTGCCAACAATATTTTTAGTTGCCAATCTGTCATAATCATACTTCCGATAACTTATATAATGTGGCCATAATATTATATTAATATTAATAATGTTAATTTTAATTTCAGTTGCGTTGGCTACAGCAACTGAAGTTTAGTTGCCATTCATAATCGATCGATGAATATAAAATAAAACACTCTTATTTTAATTTTTTTTAAAGCGAAACTAGAGCCCCTTAGTAGTACAACAAATTACTTGGCTTTTCAATACCAAGCACAGAGGAGCCTTAAAATAATAATACATTTTCCTCTTCTTTGATTTGATGTTTTTTAATCACTATTTTGTAAACAGTTTTTAACTGGTCTTGTGTTCTCATCATGGAATATTACGACTTCTAGTCTGGACATATACTCCAGGCATTTTTCGGCCAATGTTTCAAGCGAATCAACTGCGTCTGATACAGGACCCGTGTGATCGTGTGGCCCAATTTCAGCAGGTCATAAAAGATGCGAACCTTCTTATGGTACCTAATTTCCTTGCGTTTTGGATGAACCCTGTTATTTTCATGTGTTTTGAAAATGCGAGTTCTTCTTGAGTTCAACATTAATCTTCATGGAGCCATGCCTCCAATTCAGCATTTGCGAACATTTTTAACTGACCTGGACGGTCTATGTTTTCGATATCAAAATCAAAATCTTCTGAACTACACAAGTTATCTACCGGTGAGCAATTGGAGTGCCTCAGGTGCACTTTCTTTTAAATTGAAGAAGTAATGAAAAATTTTCCTCAAATGATGCTTCATGGGTACAGAATTCGAAATTTTTGTAGACTTGTGTCCAACAGTTCTTTTTGAACTAGTTTGAGATCGTTTGAATCAAAAGTTGATTCAGACCCATTTAATTTACATTGATGTTTTTGACCGAACTTGTGTCCAACTGAACGAACTAGTTCAAAAAGAACTGTTGGACACAGGTCTAAATTTTTGAAGCAAAAAAAAGGAAATAACTTGTTTATTATTCTGTTTCGTTCGTAAATAAGAAATGTTAACCCACCAAAATCTCACACAAGTTGTTAAAGACACAAACCACGATACGTCGTCTATAAAGTTGTGTCCAACAGCTCTCTTTGAACTAGTTTGAGAGCGTTCGAATCAAAAGTTGTTTCAAACTCATTTAATTTACATTGATGTTTTTGACTGGACTTGTGTCCAACAGAACAAACTAGTTTAAAAAGAGCTGTTGAATTGATGTATAATGTAAATTAAATGGGTTTGCAACAACTTTTGATTCGAACGCTTTCAAACTAGTTCGAAAGAGCTATTGGACACAACTGTAGTCATCTATTGTAGACTTGGATCGAACTTCTTTACTAGTTAATTTTTGACACAAACCGATGATCAAACTCATTGAAATTATATGAGTTCGAACATCGCGCTTTATATTCTTATTTTTGACACAAACTGATGATCAAACCAATTGAAATTATATGAGTTCGAACATCGCGCTTTATATTCTTATTTTTGACACAAACTGATGATCAAACCAATTGAAATTATATGAGTTCGAACATCGCTCTCTATTTTCTTTTTTTTTACACAAACCGATGATCAAACCCCTGGAAATTATATGAGTTCGAACATCGCTCTCTATTTTCTTATTTTTGACACAAACTGATGATCGAACCTATTGAAATTATAATAGTTCGAACATCCCACTTTATTTTTTATTTTTGACACAAACCGATGATTATGCCCCTTGAAATTATATGAGTTTGAACATCGCGCTTTATTTCCTTATTATTTCATTTCATTTTCATTTTTGCCACAAATCTATGATCAAACCCATTGAAATTACATTGGTTTGATCATATATTTGTGACAAAAATGAACGAATGAACGAGTTGGGCGCAGCTTTAATCAACAGTTTAAAATGCAAATATTTATGTATTATGATTTGATAATGCCTTAGGTATCACTGTGCCACGCCTGGCATCGACCTTCCTTAAAATGTCTCACCCTCTGTATTGCAAAAAGTATAAGTGCTTAAAATACTTTATTTTTAAAAGAATTCATTTAAAATCTCAAATTGTATTAAAGAAAATTAATAATAAAAAAAATAATCAATATTGATATGTTATTGCAATTATTCTGTTGTTACTTGAGTGTGTTTGTGATGTAATTGACATAAGAAACTTAAAGGAATTTAAGAATACAAATTTAATTGTTAATACTTGTGCATTAAGAGAAACAAAAGAAATCATATACGCTTAACAGAAATGGACAACTAAAACATATATTTTGGAGTTTTTTTTTTTTTAATTAAAATTTACTACAAAGATTAACAAACCGCGTTTATGTGGTCTCCTTGAATTTATTTCTGAGGCCATATCAGGTGATGACAATCCACAACAAAAGTCTTCATCTGTAAAATTCAAGTTGTTTAAATAGTTAGACTTTTTAGCAAGAATATATTGAAAACAAAACTTGCTTAAAAAACTTTATTTTAAATCAAACAGAATAAGTCTGCAACTTAAGAAAAAATCGCTGTCAAATTAACAAAGCTCATAATAAAATCTACGGCAGTAACTTCAAATGCTCTCAAATTTTTGTTTTATTTTCCTTTGTGCTTGTTTTTCTTTGTAGTTTTGTTTGTTGTAGAGATTGAGTATTTATATGTGAGAGCATGAGAAAAAAAACGCCGTCTCTCGACTGCTTTCTGCGGCTGCTTTTTTGTGTCAATTTGTATGGAAAATGTGTTCACGACACAATTCTGTTTGATCATTAAAACTCAAATATAAATAAATATCATTGTGTTAGTTGAGTCTTATCATATTATGGCTTTGGTAAACATAGTATTGTTGTAGAAAACCACCTCTCGTTGATATATTTAAGTATTGTAACCCTGGCGGAAACTAAGTTGACTTTAAACTAACTTTAAGCTAACTATTTCGCAACTAGTGCTGACTGGCACTTGAATTTATTTGCAATGGAAACAACTAATTATTTTAAAATTGCGATGTCTTAGGCGGTAGTCAATTGTCTTAGTCTGTACTACTTTTCAACTAACTTAAAGTTGATATTATTTAAGTCAGCTGGTAGTTAGCAAATTTACAAAAAATGTTGCTGGGGTTCGAACGACATATGCACTATCGCACGTTGAATAGTCAACGTGCTACTACCGAGCTAACGTACCATCTAAAATAATAATAGCAAAATGTTAATATAAAATAGAAATGAGTTTCAAAGTAGCTGAAAGTAAATTTATTGGCTTTCGCCTAATCTGATTATGTACTCAACTTAATAAACAATTTTGGGTCAGTTCTGGATGACATGGTAGTTAGCTTTTGTTAGTCTAAGAAAAGTTAGCTATAAGTTAATTATTTTTGTAGTCAACCACACATTTTCCGACAGGGATGATACTCACAATATATGTATCATTTGTTACGATAATATTATTACTTTATTAGTATGACTTTAATAAGCAAAATATGATTGTATTTAACAAAGTATGGCTGTCACAAACCAACTATTGATGTTATTTTAGAGTTGAATAATATTTAATAGTGGCGACAACCACAGTATGGTTGTAATAAATGAAATATGATTGTAACAAAAAACTACTGATTTATTGTATACATTGCAAACTACAAAATAAAAAACATCGGCATATTTGCAACAACCATAATATTGCCGTGGTAGACAAATTATGGTTGCTACAAGTAAACTATTGCTGTTTTTGGAAACTTTAACGAGCATTGTTGTAAATGAACTATAGTAGCATAATTGTTACCACCATGTTATTGCTATGGTGCACATAGCAGGCTGGTTAAAATCATTATGGTTTTAATAAACGAAATATGGTTGTAAAACCATGTACATATTGATATTTTGTTAAAATTTAAACTCCTGATTGACTGAACTCATATAAGTAGTTATGGCATTATTGCAACAGCCATAATGTGGCTGTTTTAGAGAAGATATGGTTGCAGCAAACAAACTATTGTTAATTTTGCTAAATGCTAGAAAACTTGAGCAAAAGCATTATAGTTGCGACCACCATATTATGGCTGTGGTGAACAAAGCATGTTTGCTGCAATTAGACAATCCTTGATTTATTTATTTTTTAGCTTAACTTTAATCACATGAAATATTGTTTTTTACATATTTCATTATATTCGTATTACTTGTTGGTCCTACAAACAAAATTCCTCTACTGAACGAAATTATTTCGGATTATACATATATAAAAGCTGAGTCCAAGCTATATGCACAATGTGCAAATTTTAACCACACCGACGAGAGCACAACAGCCAATCATATCTCGGCGACAACAATTCTTGCTCTTACTTTTTAAATAAAAAAGAACAAATTTGTATAAAATAGAAATGTTTACCACACATACACACACATACAAAAAATAAATTTTATTAATAAAATAAAAAAGTGATTGCGTTATTACATGCTATAATTCTTATTTGGTTAACATTTATGTTAGTATAATTAGTTTTGCTTGTTATGCCTAATTTAAAATAAAACATAAAGGGTTCCCCAGAATACATGACAGACTTAAATTGCGCAAGTAAGAAACAGTTTTTATATAAATTGTATAATAGGCTTCTCAAACCATTTACAAGGTCTTTGTGGTACTTATGCGCTCTTTCGTCAAAAATTGTTATACATTTCATAAATTAGATTACATTTCATAGCTGCAGGTTGGAAATAGTAATGGAAGGCCTTAAATCTCTACAATGACAACACTTTTATCGTTTTATGTCCTATGGCGAGGCGTGCTAAGAAGCCATTAGTTTATATTGCAACATAAATGTGTTTCACAAATAATGTTCTACAAATATTGTTACAACAAGGAAACTTATTTCGCAGGCATAAATTATGAGTTACTGAATGAAAGTGAATATTTCATTGAAGTTTTCCGGTAATGTTTGTATATAAATTTTTTTTTCTCATGTTGAATATAGTTTATTTTTGTATATTACACTCTATAAACTCACAGTGGATTTTGTAAAAAGAAATGCATAAGTGTGTATACACACTATCATTATCGATTATGGTTGGTATTAAATGTCGAATAATTATACAATGTATTTGCAACGGCAAACATAATGGTCAAGTTCAAGTGAATTGGTCGGATGTGCTAAATTTTCGGTACGACAAGTTCGCCATCGAAAAATTAATGGTAGCTGAAATGTTAGCACAGCCATGAAGATTAATTATTGTGATTTAGAAAAAATACAAATAATATCCAATCGAAACAAATATTATGTTAGGTTAGCTTGGAAGGGTGGGTATCTAATGCCTACACAGAGAAAAAATATTCCTGTAATAAACAAACTTAATTGAAAATAAGACCAAAAATCAGCTAAAAATGCCTTTAAGTCAATTAAACTTTTGTTTAAAATTTGTTTTAATTACAAAGTTTAATTGACTCAGTTACATTTTTAATAGATTTTTGGTTTAATTTTCAATTAAAGTTTCTTACTGCAAGACTTTTGTTTTCTGTGTAGACATTAGATACCCTTCCAAGCTAACCTAATATAATATTTGTTTCTTTCGAAAATCGTTTTTTTACGAATTTGCAATAAATTTTTTCAGATAGATCCCTAATCTAGCCAAAGTGCAGATTGCAGGGAATTTTCAAATATATAATGAATATTCAAAATAAGTGTTTTTACACTTTCGTAGCCTTTAGGAATGTATTTGTTGAACCGAAGACGAACGCAATTCTTAGACGTTTTGACAGGAGCGTAGGGAAGATAGTTGCATATGTGTATAACGTGGTTTTACTACAAATGGGAAGTTTTCTCTCCACTATCTGTGAAGTCATGCAGTCGGCGTTGGGCGATCCATCCTCCAGGGTAAGCAGTAAAGGACTGGGAGTCAACCCAGAGAAAACCGAACTAGTCGTCTTAAGCAGGAGATACAAAATAGAAAGAAATGTACTGCCCAGGATGGGAGGGGTAGAGCTGAGACTAGCAGAGGGAACGAAATACCTTAGTGTTTTGCTAGATAGCAAGCTTGCTTGGAAAAGTAACACGCATGAAAGGCTAAAGAAAGGGCTCAATACGTACTACGCATGGAGGAACTCAATAGGAAAGTTCTGCAACCGAAGTTAGTAAACTGGATTGACACATTGGTTGTCAGACTGGTTATTTCCTATGGTTGTGTGGAATTGGTTTGAGGCATTGAGGAAGGAAAGTCACAGGAAATTACTAGCTAAGGTTCAGAGGTGTGCCTCGCTGGGCATCACATATGCTCAGAGGTGCACAGCTCAGGCTTCCTTGGACGTCATTCTTCATCTACTTTCTATAGAGGACTTTGTACTAGGAACGGCGACTAAAAGTCTCCTTAGACCTGTGGAAACAGGTTTGGTTAGGACAGGAATAACAGCTCGAACATAAATCTTAAATTAGATCAGTTTTAGTGGTCAGAGATCCGTAACCTCTGGGTTTACTAACTATAAGTTCGCTGAAATCGATTTTAGTAGAACACCCTCACTGGTAATTCCGGAAATCCGTTAAGCTATATGAGGGTAGTGCAGTCTTTACAGACGGATAAAAAAAAATGGGGATGGCGTAGGGGCTGGTGTCTATATCTTGGGAACGAGCATTCATAGTTCTTTCATACTGCCGTATGAATGCAGCGTTTTCCAGGCTGAGCTCTTGGCGATGCTAACGGCCACGGAACTGGTGGCCAGGAATGTAGCTGAAAGTGACAGCCAGGCAGCGCTAAAAGCTTTGAAGGGCCACAATGTCAAATCGAAACTTGTAAGTGGCTGTAGAAGAGCCCTCAACTTGCTCATGGATAAATATAGTGTCAGACTATGTTGGGTTCCTGGCCACAGCAGTGTTGAGGGAAATGAAATTGCCGATGAGGTGGCAAGAAAAGGTTCGGCATTAGATGAGGGATGTATGACAGATCGGTGAAATTACCGATAGGTCATTACTATAGGGAACTTAGTAATTGTGTAGAAAGCAGGACCGAAAGTTCATGGCGAAATAGGGAGTATTGTAGAGTTTTGAGGGTTATGTGCCCAAAACTTGACTCAGAAAGATCCAAACTGCTACTGGACGTGAATAGGAAGGCGTTGTGAATCGTGATAGGAGCGTTGACAGGTCAATGCTTGGTCAGAATAAGAGCCATTATATGGAAAACTGGCACTACAGATTTTTGTAGGATGTGCGGGGATGAAGAGGAACCAGAAACCATTGAACATATTCACCCGTATTGCGTATGCCGAGTCGAATATTCGCCTACGAAAGTTTTCTCCTAGATTAAAGAAAACTTGTACACGTTTTCTTTAATCTAGAACAAAATTCTCGTAGACGAATATTCGACTCAACATACGCAATACAGGTGATTCTCTGGCACTTCCCGTAGTTCCAACGTCATAGGCTTAGATGGCTGAGCGGACGTTTCGATGAGACCACTACTGATATCGGGAAGTGTAAAGTAGAGGACATTAGGTGCTTCATCTTGGGAATTCAGTGGCTCACTTCTGGCTACAAATAGGGGGTAAATATTACTTTTTTTGGACAATAGAAGGGAATCACAATGGGCCCAATTGGGTCTCCGAGTGAAGGTGCGGTATAGAACCACTCTTCCTAACCTAACCTAACCTATGGTTAAGCATTGTCTATATGCATTTCGTACCCGCTTTTGGAACTCATCAGTAGACTTCAACCCAAAAAATTTGTGAATTTAGCTAACAAACTTCGTATGTTTATAAAGGGTGGGTCAAAAGTCATGCGGGCCAAGTCACGCCTGAGTGTAAAAATTGAATAACTTTTTTGTTTATTATTATTTTTGATTGTTTTTTTTTAATATAATATTTTATACAATTGGGCTCTTAAACAGGCGTTTTGCACAATTGCACGCAAAGTTTCAGGCTCTATTGCCCTGACCTCAGCTTCAATGTTGTGCTTTAGCTGCTCTATAGTTCTTTGAGATAACCCCATAGGAAATAATCAGGGGTGAACGTGCTGTCCAATTGAATTATGAATTTCTTGAGGTAATTCGGTCTTCAGTGAAATTCTACCACTTTGATTCATTGCTCATTCGTTAAATCTTGCATGGTGGTGTAACACGATTCGATAAATAATATCGAATAGAAAAAACAATGAAAAGTAGTAATAAACAAAAAAGTTATTCAACTTTTACACACAGGCGTGACTTTTGGCCCACCCTGTAGTAAGACTCTTACTACCATATTAGGAATCACAAAATACAAACAAAAATCTTTACAAAACAAGCACCTTTATTCGATTGTGCATCTATTTTATTTAAAAAATGTAAATGAAAATTTTTCCATTTTTTTTATCATACTTTTTCGAAAGTACGAAATGTTTTTAAGAGAGTTGATTTTTTTTCTATTTAAAACTCTTCGAAGCTTCGAAAGCTTAAATAAGAAGTGCCATACCATATTGCCATAGCCATAACCAAAACCAAAGTTTAATTGGTTTATATGGTTATGGGTATGGCGTTATGGCGAGTTACCTACAATCAAATACAGTGTTGCCCATTAGTTTGGTTCGAACAGCTGTTTCGCATGGTTATGGTTATGGCACGTCCAATTTAAGCATAAATCGCTGCAAAAATTACGTAGTTAAGAATTTTTTGGTGCCAAAAAAAAAAAAATCATTTTATTTGAGGGTCTAATTGAATTTTTGGAAAATAAAATATTATCTACTTTGTAGCCCTACAATCTGCGAAAGAAATTTTTACTAGTAGTTTTTCACTGCAAGTCAATGTAATTAATTGCTTACAAGAAAAAACCCCGAAATATATTTTAATTAATATTTTTTAATGATGCACGTTGCAAAAATAACAACATAGATACATACATTTAAAATACATATTTGGGGTATTCACACGTTTTAAAGTAATAACACCAAAAAATATAATGCTGTGAGGAAACCCTCATAATTTACAATTAAAAATATTGTACTTATTTGTATTTTGGTTTTAGCGCCTTTGTACATTGCTTTCTCTCTCTCTCTCTCTCATTTCCTTTGGTAAACTCTCTTTCTACGTGTAGTTATGACAAACAATAAGCTGATAAAGTCTTATTGTTTTATTTCCTTTTTGTTTGACCCAAAACAACAATTTTTTTAAACTATGTTAAAATGTTAAAACATTGTAACACTTAGGACACTTTTAACACACTGGTGTGAATACCCCAATTATGTAAAACAATATAAACAAATACAAAACATTCACTTACCATTTACTGGCGGCAGCAATCGCTTATCATAACGCTTTTTCTCCAACAATAAATCCAAAATTTCTTTGTCAGAACTTGACTCGTCAAATCTGTAAGGGAATCATTGAAAGGCAATTGCGAAACAGAAATACATTCCATTGTTAGTGAGAGAACAAAAGGAAAGAGAAGAACTCATTTTGAAAGCTTAACAATTGAACAATTAAAGTGTTAGTTGGCTTTTACAACAGCAACCGATATGACAACAGAGATATGAATACAATAAAAATAATTTTCGAGGTGGCCAGTTGCTGAATTTGCAAAAAAAAAATTTAAAATGTGTGTAAATAAAATAAATTCAGTAAAGTGCGACTTTGACTCGCGCACGAAGGGTTCCGTACGTTGGGCTTTGAGCATTTTTTTAATACAGTGTTTCTTTACGTTTTTTGATTAATTTTCGCTTTTTTCTCGTTTTGGCGATTTTTTTTTCATTTTGGCGATTTTTTTATTTTGGCGATTTTTCCGGTTTTCCGCGATTTATTTTCGATTTAGAAATTTTTTTTAATTTGGTGCTTTTTTTCGTTTTGGCGATTTTTGTTTGGATTTTGGCGATTTTTTTTGGGTTTGGCGATTTTATAATTTTGAGATTTTTTTGTTTTACCGTTTTTGAAAATTTCAAGAAGTTTGCTCTTACGGTTTCCAAGATACAGCAAATTATCAAAATTACATAGTCGAAATTACATTAACTGATGGTACACCCTTTAATTAAAATTTTTTAAATTTTAGTGTTAATTAATTGTTGTAGTCTGTATAAAAATACACTAACTTTACAAATTTCAAGTGCATATACATACAATTGTATGTATATTACATGGGATTTTAACATTTTTCGTTGCTCGTTTTGGCACACCCTTTAATTTCCAACTCTCATGTATTTGTTGTTGTAGCGGCCAAGGGTCTACACACTGTGTCCAAATTTCAGGTCTGTAGCTCTTACGGTTCTCGAGAAAATACCCTGTGACGGACAGACGGACAGACGGCCAGACGGACAGACGGCCAGACGGACAGACGGACAGACGGACAGCGTAGCGAAAACAATAGGGTTCCATTTCACCTTTGGTGTACGGAACCCTAAAAATGTAATCCATATAACTCTAACTTTATTATGAGAGATCTTTTTTCTCTCAGTATTGCCAGCTGGTTTTATGAGGCAACATCTGGCCACCTTTCTTGCTGTCTGTTAAATTTTCTATGAAAGTTTAAATTCAGTGAGAGATTGATTTTTGAAATAATGAACAAAAAATAAATAAAAAATAATGCATATTTACATAATTAAAATGCTTAAAATAAAACAAAAACTAAATTTAAACGAATACAATATTTTTCAACAAGTTCAACAAAATATTATACACAAAAGTTCAGAACTCAAAATAATACTCGGTTAGGATTTTGTCGCAAAATGCATCCTTCTTTGATTGGCGCTATTAAATAAACTGTATTCAAAAAGGAGGATCTTATGCGATAGTTACAATAACTTTATTATGTTTGGGACAAAATATATGTGGTTGTATAAAAGAAGCTGTATTTTAAATTTTTAATTTCTTAGACATTGAGGGTGGCGTTGGCTGAAGTAGTTAGCACGTTGACTACAGAAACCGAAGGTCCTGGGTTCGAGCCCGGTCTCCGACAGTCATTTCTTTGATGTGCATTAGTGTCCTTTGTATTAGTTGTTGTGGGAAAAGTTCTAGTGATGCAGGCATAAGGCACTGGTCACTAAAAACTATATCGACTTCATCAGATACTAATCCTAATGTAACATCAGAACGCCCTCCTTCGTTGTGTAGCAGAATCATCGGCGAAGTAAAATAGAATAAAATGGCTACTAAACACAGCTTCAAAATGAAATACGCCTCATTTGACACCAGATGGCGCTGCAACACTGCATTATAAAAAAAAAATGTGCAAAGAGCAGATTTCCTCTATCTCTTCCTTCACCACCTGTCTTCTCTATCACTATAATTTCCGTATCACCCTCTCTCACTATCTTCTCTTCAATTAACAGGTAGCACAAAGGGATCATTGTATTGGACCCAAGTGAGCGGGGCTGTTAAGTTCACCCTTCCTTACTAGCAGCATGCTAACCTAACCTAGACATAAATGAAATTATAAAATATTTAGTTATTTCTAACATTTCACTTTGAAATTATTCCTGCCCTCCTTATCTGTAATACGGCTGTTTTATTACTTTTAGTTCATTGGTAATCAAGATCAAGAACAAGAGTAGTAATTAAAAAAATATCTGCGACCAACTTTGAACCTTTAAATATCCTAAAAAGTGATTCGAAATGAAAAACCTTTAGAGAAACCTAAAGATGAGCTTAAAATACCTGTCGAATGATATCCATTTTGATATAATACGCCGATTTTTCATTTTTTTTCGTATTTCGTCTGGTTTACTGTCAAATTACAATTGCAAAATCAGTCACGTTTTAAACTAGAACTTTGTAATTTTTTTTTTGAAATTTTACGTAAAGAATACCAAACTTGCATGAAAACTCTATCTGAAATATTCCTAGCTTGATTACAAGATCTGGATCCAGGGTGACCGATGACATTTTTCAAAAAGTGGCACCAAATAGGGGATTTATCAAAAAAAAAAGGGCAAAATTAAAAACAAAACGAGAAAACTACACTAACCTTTTTATTTTTAATGTATTTTTATATAACTCGCCCTAAAAAAGGAGGAAAAGTGGCAAGGAAGTCGAAAAAGTGGAAAAGTGGAATCGATATATCGAAAAAGTGGCAATTTGCCACTTTAGTCGGTCAAACGGTCACGCTGTCTGGATCACACTGACTTATTTGGAAATCTTTTTGCAATGAGAATATTTATGATGATATAATTTTTATAAACGGTCATCAATTAACCGCTCCACATCTTTAAATTTTAGTACAGCAAAGTGCGTGTGAGATATCATCGAAATTTTTTATTAGTTTGAAAGATCTGTCGATGCCATCCATTATGTATAGCCTTCGTAAGTGTCAAAATTGGGAAGTTCCTATTGGCCGACCCTTCATAAAATTTATCTTTTCTTGTACATTGTTAAATGATTATATGAAAAATGTATACATACTTGTACACACATACATATGTATATATGTACATACGTACATTAATTAAAAATGTCATGCATATTAACGAATTGTTTCTGCTGTGGAATCTAATTCAGAGATGCACTTACTTCGACCAATCGATGTCTCGACTGAAATTAATTTTAAAGAATTAAAAAAATATATAAATTAAATATACAAAATGATTGAATAAAATATAATAAATGAGCACAAATGATAAATTTAAGTTTGTTTATAAATGAAAAATCTGCTACTAAAATATAAAATTACTTAAATTAAAAAAAAGGAACTGTCTGAAGTTATAGTTTAAATCGGGCATCTCCAAAAATATACTTACAGCCTGGCCCACGATGTCACGAGAAATCTTTCGATCGACAACTTGTATTGCAAACAACAACAAATTTTCTAAAGTTATTGTTGTTTGCAATACAAGTTGTCGATCGAACGATTTCTGGTGACATCGTGGGCCAGGCCGTTACTCTCTTATTGGTTCGAAACTTTACATGAAAATTACAATACAGATGTAAAAGTAAATATGACGAAGTATAATTAGTTGATGTTTTGATATGTTATGAAAAGTTTTCAAAAGCTCTTCGAACATCTTAAAACTTCATTTGGTTATAGCAAAACTCTAAATATAGCGGGATCTTTTAGGATGACCCACTTAATAAATGGGACCCTGTGAATTTCTTTTGCCACTTTTGTGGAATATATATTTGTTCCCTTTAACTCCTACAAGAAGCATAGGGCCGTGGCTCTCAAATTGCGGTTGTGCAAACTTGTTGTTTATGTTGATGATGTTAGAACATTTCTCTCATCTCTAAGCGGCATCATAGAAGATGGCCTCTCTTATCTATAAAGATGTGCGGAGAAGCGAGTGTTTGCTGTTAATCCCAACAAAACGGAATAAGCTTTCTTCTCGAGGAAGTATAAGATCCTTACCATTAAAAAAGTTATCATTGTACTGGACCCAAGTGAGCTGGACTCTAAATTTCACCCTTTCTTACCAGCAGCCTGCTAACCTAACCTAACTAACTTGTAAGATAAATAATTTAGAGAGTGTGAATAGACCAATAAGTATATTTTATCTTTGCAAGAAATGCATGAGAAAAAGTTAGGGTTTCACCTCCAGAATTGTTTACTGAATCTATACGTCCGTATTGTGTCCAATTTTCATGTATGTTGTTATCCTGTGTCGACCTTCCCTGGAGAATAAGACCTGTGATAACTATATATGTTACACAAGGTTCAAAGAGTTGTCCCACTGTTTATAACTAGCGATCTTCACACTATTCCTAAGGATGAATGAATGAATTAAGTCAAACGGGTAGCACAGTACACTGCGACCAAAGTAGATCCATATTGTAGCCCTTGCCAGGTGCTAGAGCACCTCATCTAGACTTACTCTCCTGATGCATCTCAAGATTGCCAGTTGGTCCAGAGTTGGCAGTTCCCTTCATCCTTCAATAGATGCTTGCCCAATTGTCTATATATCTTGTGTGGCATAACGCTTCACAGTCCTTTACAATATGCTCTGCAATTTCATCTTCGTAATCACAGAATCTGCACAGGCTGTTACTCTCAATGCCAAGTCTGTTGAGGTGTTTTCTCAGTCTACAATGGCCTGTGAGGAATTGTGTGATTGCTTTTACTCAGGGACATGAAAGCTATGAAACGATTTTGGTTACACGTTCCAATCAGTAGTTTTGCATGCCTCTATCCAAGCAGATTGAGCCAGAGGTGTTCCCTATTACTCTTGATCTTCTTTGATATATCCTCCCGGATTTTGACCAATCCAAGTCCTACGGTTGCTTCTACATCTGCTGCCATTGGATTTAGTAAGTAAGGAGATAGCAACAAATTCTCTGCAATCCATATTGGTTCTATTGCACTATAGACCAGAAATGGCACTGACCTTGGCCGAATAGTAAACCCCGAACCTTATGGATGAAAGATTGACCAAACCTCCTCTACTGTACTTCACGAACGTCTCTACAGGAGCTGGTTACCATCCCAAAAAGCACTCAGTGAAAAAGATTTGAAGTAATTATTCAGGAGCTACTTTTTCTATACTTCCAAAATATCAATATGTGTCTATTTTTTACTTTTCAGGAATCGCTTATTATCATCCTTATAATTTATTAAGAAATTATGTCACCTATGCAAAATTGAAGATCATTTGTAGTGTTCGCAAAACCTAACGATATTTTAGGGAAACGAAATCAATGTCATGAAGTATTAAATTTTTATTTATAAAAAAATATCTTGATTTAAAAGAAATTTAGGAAAAATCTGATTTACTCAATAACTTAACTTCAGATACACTGAATATGAATAAAAAACGTAAACTTCTTGCAATGACAATGCTATTAAAAAATCATGAGCAATTATCCAAATTTACACTGAATCCGGATCACAAGTTTGTAATCTTATTGATATCTTTGGAAGCTCTTTTTCCTCGGCATTGAGGAATGGTGCTCTAGGTAGAAATGGTGTTGAATTTAATAAGGATGGCCTCAGAACTCAAGTAGATATGGAATAAGGAGTTTAATTAGGGAGATTAAGGCTTCGTATTGCAAAGTGACTTCCACAGTTGTGCAGAGTTTACCAGACAAAGATCCTTGCTATTAAGACAGTTGTGGCGTGGTTGTCAATTCTACATACACAACTGTATATAACATATACACTGATGGATGAGTGGGTTTCACGGTCCTGGAATCTTCACGATCAACAACAGGACTCAACTGCCGGTAATCTCTAAATGTAAATGTTTAATATTAGCTTCATCTAGACCACGGGATGGACTCTAAGGTTGATGAGCTTGCAAGAATTTGGTCAACCTTGCAGGTTCCACTGGATATGGAGTGCTTGGGTTTAACATTGCTCTCGTGCAAACTCTATTTTAGACGCAAGAAAGAATAAAAAATAAATGGAAGGTACGCCACAAGAAATGACTGCATGATAACCAGGCATTTAGGGAATCACCTACTTCAAAAATACCGCTTCTTTGATCTATAGAACCAGATCTCGGTTATAGTGTTCGTCTTCATCAGACACTGTCTCGCGGACAGGCATGTTCAAAGCTTAAAGGTTGAATACAATAACGTTTGCTGTAGTTTTAAAGATACTGATCAAGAAGAAATCGTAGAACATTTTCAGCATCATCATGCCCTGGATTAGCAAGAAAGGGAATGACTCTTGAGGACATAAACATCACAGTAAACAAAAAAATTAAATGGTTCAAAGAGCTTATAATCATTACATGAACTGAATTCATGTTTAACACGTTCCTAAATCTTT
The DNA here is from genome assembly GCA_944452675.1 of Tachina lurida. Classification (NCBI taxonomy): domain Eukaryota; kingdom Metazoa; phylum Arthropoda; class Insecta; order Diptera; family Tachinidae; genus Tachina; species Tachina lurida. The sequence goes on along the minus strand of OX101754.1, from coordinate 34,623,703 downwards.
ATAAATTCGTCATTGTTGAAGTGATGCAGATTTACATCTAAAAAGCTTTCAAAGCAGGGAACATGCACGGTTTCATCACCGACTTATAAGAAATATTTATTTTTTATTTAACTAACACATGATCTCCAATGATGTGGTAATGTAAAAATCATACATGTTTCCCCTAAATTGAACCAGTTCATCATCACTTGAACCCATGATTCAACTTCATACCTGTCATGTTTTTGTTTGCTGGGATAATAAGCTCTTTTAAGCTCTTTTAAGCTTTTTTTTGTTGACATCTATTTAAGCATAAAAACGTGCTTAACCAATAACATATGAGTATACACGAACAATTCTTAAAACGAGTTCCCGAGTGCGATGTTTGGAGTATGCCCTGATTTAAATTCATGAAATATTTTCCTGAAATTTTGCTTTATAAGGACAGAAGTTATATGATGTAAATGGCTAAGAGTTGTATGGAAAAATTTTAAATAAACAACTTACATGGGATGTTTATCTATGGAAGTGGTATCCGATTTGGTTGTGGCTGCTGATGTCGTAGTTGTCAAATAACATAGAACCAGAATGACACTAGAAGCGGTATAGAAATTGATCGTGTTGCGTAGAAAACTATAATAATTTTGACCAAAATAATTGAAGGCCGCCGCATGAGCAGATGAGGCCTGGCAATTGTGGTTATTTTTGTTAAAACGTTTACCGTTATGGCTGTTGTTGTTGCTGTTGCTGCTGCTGCTGCTACTATTAGTGTTACTACTGCAACTAATCGTATTGCTATCATGATTATTAGTAATATTACATCGACTGTTGTTTGAGCTTATGGCATTGTGGAGAGAGCAGGAATTTGAAATAGAATTAGTTGTAGAATTTGCAGTGTTAAATATTGTGGAACTAGCGTAGGATGATGTTGGGTAATTGGTTGTGTTAGTTAAATGATTTATTCGCTGACAATAGCCTCTATATGATGGTTCAGACTTATCATGGTTGTTAATTTTGTTGTTGTTGTTGCTTTTGTTGCTGTTGTTAGTATTAAATTTGTCATCACTGTTGCTATTGCTGACGATGCCATTGCTTAGGCCAGCTTTTATAAATAGCGCATTAAGGCCCGTCAAAGACTCTGCCACAGTTGCACAGTTGGCCATTAGCCTCATTAGATGATTTTTCAAATCGAGGGCATTTACTGTTAAGGCGGTTCTGGCACGTGAGATTGTCTTTTGCAAACATTGGCCATTTGCACTGTGGCCCTTAGCAAACGTGGCAAAGCTGGTGGTTTGACTGGCATCGCAGTTGCAATGAAAGGGCTGCGGTTCGCCTGCTTGTTCATGACGTAACGTGTTTTGTGTGTGTTTTCGATAGGAAAAAGATAAATGACAGCGGCAGTAGTTATTGTTGCTACAGTTGCTGTAGCCTTTAGTGTTGCTGTTGTTGCTGTTGCTGTTGCTGTTGACTTTAATACCAGTTGAAGGCTTTAGAGTTTGTCTGGTATGATTTGTAATTTCGTTGGCAACCGTATGCGGTTGTTGTTTACTTTGCTGTCGACAACAAAACCTATTGTGGCAGGCAAGTGGATAACAATTTATGCAGGATTCTTGCAGAGCTGGGACGTCTCTTTCTCCCTGAACTTTGTCGAAAGTAAACGTTTCTTTTGGAACGCTATAATTAATACGGTTAATGTACTTTTGCGTTTCTAAACTAATAGTTAAGTTGCCACAAGCGTTGTTGTTACTTTCGCGGCTAATTGTTGTTCTTGTTGTTGTTGTTGTTGTTCCCAGAGTCTTATTGGCCTTAGTTGTGGTTGTGGTATTAATATGTGCTGGATTTTGTAGTTTATGTTCTTGTTGTAGCTGTACTCGTACTAGTTGGCAGTCGTCGTTGTTGCGATTCCTTGTAATGTGTTGATTTAATATACTACAGTTGTATGGAAATTGTTTTTCGGATTTTTTGCTGCAATTTCTTGATCTGGCGTTTAAGGAGATTGTTGGTGTTGATATTTCATTTAGACGAGTTATTTGTTTAGCTGTTTCATAGGAACAGCCCATGTTATTGTGATAATCTGCAATTACAGGAAAAACAAAGATCTGAGAATTTTGCTTCCAAAAAAAGGGATTGACATTTAAAAATTTTGTAATGTGAATTTTGAAATGGGTTATTAGTTTATAAAGAACTTAAAAAGAGAGCTTTCCTACGTCTCTTGTTTTGAAATGCCCTTTAAGTTTGGGTGTAGAATAATAATGCCTTAATTCTGTTCGACGATTGTATCGTCTTCTCTACAGTTAGACGAAAAAAAGCCGCAGTTGTGATTCTTTAAAACAATTTTTATTTATTGTCTATGCTAGAAGGTTTGTGTATTTGCTTTATCATTTTCTTTCAAACATTATATCAAACACATATATTTTCATATATTTTTCAAACTATTGTATAATATATAAATTTTTATGTTTTAAATACATGGCAATAATATTTTTATTTTTCATTATCAAAGACAACAACCATTTTTGAAGAATATAATTTCGAGAATTCAAAACCAAGAACCCAAAAGTATTTTCAAACACAAACGCACTAAATCTTCTTAATGAATTAGGGCATAAGAGAACATAAAAGCAAAACATATGTACATATGTATTTAAAAGAAGATATTTTTTAATAATTACTTATGTCGTTTTCGTTGGCGGTAGAGAGGAGAAAAATAGGATGTATTACACACTTTCATTTACTTGGAAACTCTCTTTTGTTTTCTCATTCGCAGTTGAGAACAAGAATCTTTTGTTTATTTTAAGTTTTTATTAAAACTTTTACACTTGTTTTTTCAATTTTTTTTGCTAATAGTGTAGTGTGTTCACATTTGAGCAAAATCTAGTACTTACGAGATTTCGGGCAAAATCTACTAGATTTCTCACACAAAACAAAATCTACTTCGTCACTAGATTTTGTCAAAATCTACTTGAAATCTAGTAGAACTTAAGCGGCCCATCCATTGTACAATATTTTTTGCACATGTTGTTGTACATATTATTGTCGTTTTGATCTATACTATGCAATAAATGGCACAATATTTTCAAAGCAGATATTGCCCAATTTTCTTGACAGTGAAAAAGTAAACAACATGGAACAATGTTGGCACCACATAACACAATTGTCTTGATTGTGCAATAAAAATCAAAAGTCGTTTGAGATTTGCCAATATATTGTGCCACTTTGGAATATGACATACACATTGGCGATGTTAATGTATGTACAATACGAGAAATTGCACAATTATATTGCAAGTGGTAAGGCCGTTTTAGCAACACAACTATGGCTTTTTCAAATTTGTACTAAAAATTCAACCTCTGTACTTAAAAGGGTGTGTGAATTCACCACATTGCAGTTGTTTGGTTGTAGTTTGGGAAAATGTTCTGTTAATGAGTTTTATTTTGGATAAATATCTTGATAAATATCAAAAAAAAAATTGGTGTGAAAGGTATAAAGATTTTAATTGAAATCTGTGGGCAAATTACGACATTTGATGTTCAGATGCGAATGAAAGTTTGAAAGAGAATTAAAAATAAAATCGGAAAGCAAAATTTCTTAGTGTGAACGCTGACTAAAACGAACATATTTCATATGTAATTTTTTTTAAAGAGCTTCTTTTTAAATGATTGTATTTATTTTTAAACGAACTTTATGGAAAGCCACTTTTTGAAACTGTTAATTTTTAAAGGAGTTTTTGTTTTTTGTAAATTAAGTACATTTTTAAAAGATATTATTTATAGCAAAGTACTTTTTTTTATTAGGTACTATTTCAAAAGGTACTTATATATCGTGCCATAACCGCCAAAAAAAAAACATAAGTGACATAATTTTCGATGTTGATGTTTTTAACGAAATTTATTTATTTACAATAGCAGATAATCGATTTTTGTCAAAAAACGATGTTCAAAAAATATATCGCTTAAGTTTTTTTTTTTTTGGAGATTATGGCTCGATATGTTTATTAAAAGCTGCTTATTTAAAAGTTACCCTTTTAAAAAGCTTTTTAATATATGATGCATAAGATCGATACTCTTGCGGCTCACATGCGATGCACAATTTTTTTTTTAAGTTGATTAATAAAATTTTCTATAAACTGAATATAAATCAATTGATTTAATAAGCTGAGCGTGTAGAGAACGTTTTATTTTAAATAAAACTTTAAAGCTTTAGCATTTGTATAAGTAAAAAGTGCAAGTTTGTAAGTTATTAAACGATAAAAATAGTTCTGTTTTAAATTACTAGACTTACTGTGGACGTACGGTACGAAACAATTATATATAAGGAAAGTCCAACGGTTAAAGGTACTTATTATTAACAAAAGAGCTTTTTAAAAAGTTATATTATTTTGAAAAAATTGTGTTTAAACAGTTAATTTTAAAAAGTGTGGTACTATATTGTTAAAGTACTTTTTTTTAAAGTACTATTTCAAAAATGTACTTTCTAAAGCTACTTTGTGTTAAGTAGTACTTTTTTCAAAAGTTATTATATCAAGAAGTATTTTTCTTAAATGCACTTTTTTAATAAATTTTTATTTTATAAAGTACTGTTTCAAAGCAGACCTTTTTTCAAAAGGTACGTTTTTCAAAAGGCACTTTATCTAAAGGTACTATTTTGACAAGTATGTTATTATTTTAAGACATACTCTTTTGGAGTACGAGAACTAAGGCCCAAGGCAGTAACGCCCAAATAAGAAATTAAATAAGCCTCAATGAAATAAAAGTTGCTATGAATTAAGGCAAAAGGAAATAACACCCCCCAAAATGAATTGAAAAAATAAGCCCCAATAAAGTAAACCCCAAAGAAAAAGAAATAACACCCAAGAGAAAATTGATGAAAAACATACAATATAAATAAAGTAAATCCAAATTATGAAAGCCCAATGAAAACAAACTCAAGGTGAAATACAGCCCAACCAATCTCAAGATAAAATAAATCCTAATTAAAAATTCTGTAATTTTATTATGCCTTATTTCATTTTTTTATTTGGGCGTTGTTTCCTTTTGCCTTTCAAAGCGCCGAAATATAACTAAAAAAATAAATTAAATAATGCCTGAGAGAAATTTTTTTAAAAATACGTCCAATAATAAATATGAAATAAATCATAATCATAAATAAACTCAAGATGAAATAAATCCCAAGAAAAGAAAGAAATAATAAAGCCACTTAAAATTCTTTAATTTTATGGTCTCTTATTTAATTTCTTTATTTGGGCCTTATTTCACAGCGCCGCAAACGTTTGATTTAAGAGAACATGCAAATATTGAAATGCATGAGAGATGCACTTTAACCTTTAATTAACCGCAATCAAAAATAATAGGTCTGTTTTTGATGAATCACTGCACAGCAAATTAAAATTGAAATGTTTTTTTAATTTGCTTCACTGAAGTAAGTAAGGCACAAATTAATGTGAAATATGGGGTAAAAATATGATTACCATTCAAAAAAATATTAACAGTGAACTTGTAAGGTCTTTGAAATTAAAGTTTGCTATAACAGGCCCTTTAAAGAACCCAAGAGAAACATCAATCTGAACTAATTAAATTCCCTATTGCAAGGATGAGCTTAAAGTTTAGTAATAAGAAAAGCTTAAATCAAAAGCATCTTATACCAATTTATACATTCTTCCATTTTAAAATTTTATTTACCTTAAAGATCTTAGGACTGCACAACTATGAAAAGCAAATACTCATTGTTATTTATTACGATTATTATATTTATTATAACATACTTTTACTTTCACTTTAACCGCTCAACACAGTTATCAAAGCATTTCACTTTAATAAATTTTCGCAACTTCAACAGCAAAATAAACAATTTATTGTATTTAATTTGTATTTGAAAAAATCAACGTCTGTCTACGACCAGCTAAATGATGTTTAACCTAAATATTCGATAACGTTGCAATGTTGGTTAAGAGATAATCTTTATGCAAATAGATGTAATAAATAATTCAAAAGTGTATTTTAACTTGAACGTGCCCACAAATGTATGTACATTTTCGTAGCCACAAATAAAAATGTTTTGTACATATGTATGTATGAATGAATATACATACTTACATTTGTAAATAATGTAAATACGAATACAGAGACTAAATAAATTCTTACAAGCGAAGGCTGCATCAAAGCTTTTCTGCCTTCTGGCAAGAGGATAATAGTTTACCGAAACAAAAGATAAAATTATTCATAAATGTTTTAAGGAACTTAAATAAATAGCACATCTTTAATACATTAAATCTAATGTATCCGTTCAAGTCAAAATTGTGCACGTCATGATAATATGTACATACATACATATCGTTACCTTAAAATAGAAAGGCCCTAACTCCTTATTATTTTTTTTTTTAATATTTTTACATTTTGCGATACATTAGATGTTTTTCTATTGAAATATACAAAAAAACTCGATTTAAAAAATACAATGAGTTAGGGCCTCTCTATATTAAGCTAACGATATGTATGTATAAACGTTCATGTGTATGTACAATGTCTATGTATGATACATATTAACAAGAAATTCATATGACAACCTGTCACCTTTTATGATGCTTATTGAGAAAAATAATTATTAACTTTTCGAAGGTAAAAAGAGCATTTGCATTTTTGTCAATAGATGGGAAGTTTCGGAAGGCCAACTTGATTAACTGATATTATCATGACAATACCGAAAGAGAATAAATATCTCGTTGTTGTTCATAACTAAAACCTTTCTCGTATACGAAACTCTGCTAGTTTTGGTAAAGAAGAAGCGCGAGCGGTTTTTCCAGTTTCATAACTTTGACTTAACAGCTGACAGTTGGTTTTTGTTTGCTTTGCTTTGTCATTTCATCGAGAACAGATTTAAACGAGAGCAACGCTTGTAAATTAGAGATACAGCCTCAGGTTGCTACAGAATTATCCATTTAATTATTCCAAATCCGCCAGTCTGGCAAGGCTGTCAGCTGTTAAATATCTGTCATCTGAAGTGTCATTTATTTAGTGAAACGTTTCCTTTTAACCAATATGGGGCGTTTAACAGTCAAAGAATGCTTAAAAATACTTAAAACTTACCACAAAAGTGGTGGTTCAGAAGTAATGGCCATTTTTCGAACATTACGGAGTGACTGTGGTCATCATAATTGACCTGCTGTGCAAGGAATTGGCAAGGAATTTGAAGAGACTGGACAGGCCTAAAAATCATCGCAATGTGCGGTACTGCCGAAAATATTGCTTCTGTAAGTGAAAGTGTGGCATACAATCGGAAGAAGCGTTAACATAAATTCAGAGTGCTATGACCATATGATTACCGACTTGCTTGGCCTTCAATTGAACTGTACGATATGTGTTTTAAATTAGATAGTGCCACAAACCACACAACACGACCGATTATGGTTTCATGCATGGAAAGTTTCCAAAACTCGTAATTTTACATTTTGGCGAAGTTGTGGTCTGCTAAAGACAGGGCTCTTGTGAGTGACGCGAATATCTATATCCTCGCCCTCTGTAGCATACTCACACGGATACCGGCGACGATTTTGGCACATCTCAAATTGGTTGCTTGTTTACTTAATCAGTGGACACAAATTTATCAACCACATTGCGCATATAGTATTCTCTAAAGCATATCAGAATCATCCATAAAAAAACGAAACGCACGGAACAATTTCCGAAAACAAACACACATTTTGGTAAAACAATTTTGTCATCAGCACCCGTTGCTGAACGCTCCCAGCAAAAAATTACACATTACCATCAGAACTACTTGCCATATAATGACTTACTTTTCTGATTACCAAATTTCATTACTCTCTTACAAATCACATTATCTAAAATTAAAAAAAATTATGTACAAGTTGCTAATGAGGAGAATATTTTTTTTAATTAAATAGATTACGTGAACAAGTTGCTAAATAAAAAAAGTAAGTACTTCTCAAGAATCGATTATTTTAGTCTCACGCCTTGTTAAAATCATTAAATTGATAAACCAGTAAGGAACCGTTTCCACCAAAAATGCTTAATTCCAAACCCTAGTCCATAGTCTGAGTATACTTATACTCAGACTATAGATATTTAGTCGGCCAACAAAAATATACGCATGATACTCGGGGTATCTATTCATCATTCTTCACCATATACATACACGTGCGTATATAAAATGGAATGGAAAATGTGAGTGTGGATATTTGAAAACATGGTTTATGTATGTGTGGAAACAAAATATCCCTGTATATTCGCATGTGTAGCCGATTATTATACAGAGTATTTTTATACTCATGCGTATGATTGTAGCTCACACAGTCTATTAAGCTTAGTTATATCTGTTTGTTCTGCGTAATTAAAAAAATCTTTATAAACATAGTTGTTGGGATGTTTATAGTTATACGTATTCGGTTTAAAGTAAATGCATGTGTTGGCATATGAGCAGTTTTTTTTTAATATTATACTTTAGCTGTACGCACTCATAGTTGTTTGATGGCCAATACTCAAAGAGTATCTAAGACGATACTTTTGTTACTCTCTGCGCTATATCTGTTCGTAGTAATTTGCAAAACAGTTTAAATAAATGGCAGCCAATTCGATAGATGTATCCTCGATAACATGCCCGCTATCAACTATTAATATTCGGAAGTCCGTATTGGAATGCCCTTTACATACTCGTACATATATCAAGAGTATAGCAATCTAGTTTCCTTTTGCGTGTCTTGTGAAGTGTTGTCACTGTTTCTCGAACAAACTTAAAAAAGAGTGTTTCGGAATATTTCCTTTCAGTTATTTTAAACTTCACAGATGTTGTTTTATGCTGGCAAGTCCGTGATATAGGGTCATTCTTACATTTCGCAGTGTTGTATTTTATTTTCTTTCTTATATTTAAATCTTTATTTTTTAATTTTACAACAACATCCTTTCTCTCGTTTTCTTTGCAGGTGAAACGTGCCGCATGAAATTTTAATACTAGAGGTGGCCAGCGATTAAGTGATTGATCTAAAAATACGTGATCAAATTAATCAGCTGCACCTGTGGCCTAACTTATGCATAAAAACTCCGTTGTGAGCGAACGTAAATTATATCAATGGTGTATATGAGAATTTATGTCATTGGCTTATTTTATAACTTTTTTTAATATTTGTTGAAAGTGAATTTCGAGTACGTGAGTTTCGGTAAGCTTAAGATTTCGTGAGACTAAATTTCCAAAAGCCGTGATTATTAATCTTATCAGTCACCTGAGCGTGATTTAAGACTGAATGAAGAATGTTTCGCCGCGAGTGAACGTATTGTATGAGAAGAAAAATTTCGTTTTATTTATGGTAAAGTTTCAAATTAAGTTTGATATAAAAAATCATTCTGTTAATTGATTTCTTGATCTTAAAATAATTCGTCGCGAGTGATTTTGTTGTTTGCGAAAAAAAAAATAATTTTCCTTATTATACTCTAAAGTATTTCGTGAGCGTTAATTTTTTTGTTTATTAATTTATTTGTTTTCACAAGTTAGCTGTGCGTGTATGATAATAAAAAAATATCTTCTCGACTGGATAGTTTTGTAGTGTATTTAAAATAAATAAATGATCTCTTCAGTTTACTTTATATCTTTCGTGCGCATTTAATTTCTTTATAAAAAATTGTGATTTCAACATGCCATCTCTAGTCACTACAATTACTTATTTTCGCTATAAAAAAGCCAAATTGCAATAATTTCTGGAAGCTTCTACAGTTGCTGTTACGGTAAGTATTTTGAATCGCTTTTGCACTATATTAAATATTTTAATTAATTAAACTTTGTTGGTTGAAATTTTTAAAATGTACTGCTCAATATACTTCGATTGAGGTGTTGTTTAGCTAACACAAAATGCTTGAGACCAGCTACGTCTAAGCCATATGCAAAATGTGCAAACTTTTACAAAAGAGCTTTTGTGCTTTCACATCGACGAGAGTAGAACAGCTAGAACAACAACACAACAAACAACAATGCTTGCTCTTACTTTGCAAATAAACAAGAACAAATTTAAGAGCTTTCAAAGCTTTTTAACTCAAATCTAACTTTTCTAAATTTTCTTAGACTGACTAAAAGCTAGCTGCAAAGTCATCCAGAACAAACCCAAAATTAATTCTTAAGTTGAGTACGTAATCGAATTTGATGGGAGCCAACAAATTTATTCTCAGCTACTTAAAACTCATTTCAGTTTTATATTAACATTTTGCTGTTGTTATTTTAGATGGCAGCTTAGCCGAGTGGTAGCGCGTTGAGTACAGAACGTGTGATGTTACATGTTCGAACCCCAGAAAATTTTTTTAATTTACTGACTACCAAGTGATTTAAATAAAATCAACTTTAAGTTAGCTGAAAGTAGTGCAGAGTGAGACAAGTGACTACCGCCTAGAATATCGCAATGTTAAAATAGTCAGTTGATTAAATTGCAGAGTAATCTAAGTTTCTAGTTGCGAAGTTAGTTTAAAGTTAGCCAAATTTCCGATAGGGTATATATAACATAAAAGAGAGTAAAATGCATGATTGTACGAATGTACGTGTAAAAAAGAGCATAACAAAGTGCCCACGGGCGGCCTTTTGCTTATCTTTGCTCTAGACCATTGGTGGGCGCCGTGAATCTATGGGTGAACTGTCGAATGTATTTAGGTTGCGAGCTACCCACCAAACACAAAACGTGTCTTTGCTGGTTAAATATTCTTGAGCAAAATATGTAAGCATCCGCCTGATGTACATTCGTCGCTGTCTCATCGACGACTTAATTAAAGAGGGTAAGAATACGTGTGAATGCTCTCAGTACAATTGTGCAAAGAAACGCGCATCAATGCTCTGGGCATACTAAACCATAAACAAATAAAATTTTTAAATTCATATTAATTTTGACACGCGTTAAATAAGAATAAAATATTGGAATAATTATTTATAATTTTGTATTTTAAAGTTAAGCGAAGATAAAAAATCGAATGCAACTCATTATAAGAGCCAAAAATACATTTAATTATAATATTAATCAAAAATATTGGTCCTTATTACGATTGTCGTATTTCGACTTCGACTACGACGATTTGGTACTAGATTAAATAACATTGGAAAATTTTTTCTTTAATCTAGTACCAAATCGTCGTAGTCGCAGTCGAAATACCACACTCGCAATTAGACCATTATCTTTTCGAAACAATCATTTAATTTAAAATTAAATCAACAATAATTTTTTTTTGCCTACGAGGTCGTTATAATAAAAGAGGGCGTTTCCGTAAACTCAAACAAAAATTAATACTATCATATTGACATCAATTAAAGCAGTGAATTTCCTTAAGAGCTCATGCACCATTCGTTCTATTGTTAAAACGATAAAAATGCTATAGTGTCCATATTTTTTTTTATTTGTATAACACGATTATTTTAAAGCACTAACATGAATAAAAACTGTGAAAAAAAGATCCATGCCAATGTCCAACATTTCAAGGTCAACTTTTACTTGATCAAAGTAACAACTTTTTGCAATAAACTATTCAAATTATTTTTTCTGCTTCTCCTGCTGGTGTTTTGATATAAATTTTTGCATCTTTTTCTAATATACGAACGAGTACATTATATTTTTTTGTAAGAGCACCTATTTGAGTAACTACAACATTAAGAGCTTTTTTTATCCCCTATAGCTTTATGTAAGTTATGTAAGTAGTGGAACATTGTCAGCTGGACATAATTTAATTTTAAAAATTTTATTCTCATTATTATGTACAATACGTGCATGTCAGTAGCTGATGCAGTTTTTATTTATTTGTTTGTTTTACAATTCTGTTGGGAGGAAATTTCGTTTAATGAATCATGACTTGATGCTTTTGCTGGCAGCAACAAAACTCATATTCGAGTGAAAAGGGTGTTTGGCTAGAAGAGTTACATATAATCCACTTCCCATTTTGCTGTTACTCATATTGACATTTAATTTATGATGCTGTAAAGCTTTTAAGATATTTACTTAAAGTACATTCATACATACATACATTTAAATTTTCGAATTATAAAACAAGTATTAAATAGTTGAAAAAATCCAGGACTTGATTTTTAATTGGTTGTAGCTTGGTTTTGATATGAGTAGAAGACAAAAAAAAAAGGTGCGAAAAGTTATACCCTAGATTTTTCAAACTATACAGCCCTTTATCACGTGCAAATTTTACTTTGACAAAGTCTCTTAAATTTTCTATTAAACCCAGTAAAAAACAGCCTGCAAAGTAGTCAAAGTAGGAAAGCGAACTTGTGATCCTAAAGTAGTGCAAATCTGGATTATTAAATTTCTCTTATTAACCGACTTTAAAAGGGAGGGCGTTATTAGTTTGTCTTCATTTTTTTCGGTTCGTTATTGCATAGACTGGTTTTAAAAATTTTTTTCTTGTCTGAGAGTGTATGACTTGCATATGGTCCCATTGTAAAAAAAGTGGGCGAGGACACTCCCACAAAATTTTTTTCTTTGATTTTATGATATTTTACTTTTTCGATTGCTATGAAACTTAGCAAACACATTGGCCCTCGTAACGACACAATCTTGAAGTTGAAAGAATGGGCGGAGCTACGCCCAATAAAACTTAATATTATATTATATTTCTTCTTATTATATTTCACGTGCTTCTATTTAATTGATTTTTACGAAACTGGCATATGCAATGAGCTCCAAAGAAGGCAGAATCTTGCATTCAAAAGTGGTTGGGGCCACGCCCATTAAATTTCAAAAAAAGTGGGTGGGGCCACGCTCATTAAATTTTATTATTACATTTCACCTGCTTGTACTTTACCCATTTCAAGGAAACTTTACACAAACCCTGAGCACTAAATAGGACACAATCTTGCATTAAAAAAACTGGGCGGGGTTACTCCCATAAAAATTTTATATTATATTTCACGTGCTTCTGTTTCACCGATTTTTACGAAACTTGGCACACACTTTGAGCTTTGGATAGTACTTATTCCTGCGTTTAAAAAAGTGGGTGTGTCACGCCCCTAAAAGTTTAGTATTAAATTGTATTTACTTCTACTTATCCGATTCCCAAGAAACTTGGCAAAGATTTATGCCTCTAAGAATGACATAATTTTGTGCTTAAAGAAATGGGCGGGACCATGTCTATAAGAGATTAATAGTATATGTTACGTGTTTCTACTTCAGCGATTTTTACAAAACTTGCTACACGCCTTGGACTTTGGAAAGCACTTAATCCTGCGTTTAAAAAAGTGGGCAAAACCCATAAAAGTTTAGTATTAAGTTATATAATTATTATACCAACTCGTCAAGGAGCTTGGACTCTTATAACGATATAATTTTCTGATTAAGGAATTGGGCGGGACTATGCCCATTAGAGATTAGTAATATATTCCGGGTGTTTCTACCTGATCGATTTTTGCAAAACTTGGCAGACAACTTGAGCTCTGAAAGAGACGCGATGTTGAATTTAGAAAAGTAGGCGGGCACTAATGTTTTCCAAATGGGGCGCCCCATTTGTAAAATCAATATCTCGGTGCTGTGCACGAGGATTCGGTGCTCTTATATTGTCTAAATTAAGTCAAACGTTTGTCATTTTTTCACTGTGAATTGAAATTAAGCAAGAAATTTGTTTTACTATTGAACAGGCAGCTTCCCAGCTTCTTAAAACTGCTTATAAAATCTAGTTTGCCGATTAAGTCAAGCATTGTGCCCCCAAAAATTTGCTGCGCTACTTGTTACAGTAGCTTGACTGAGTGGTTTAAAGGGGCCCGTAAATCATTATCATATGCTGTGCCTATGTGTCATCTCACGGATTGTTACTATTGTATGACTTCTATCAACGGGATCTCTGGAAGAAGTAAGCACACTATTGAACATTCGAATATGCCTTCAGCTCTACGACCAGTTCTTCACAACGAATCTTTGTCAACTCCAGTCCCCCCAAAGACCTATAAGGTAGAACCAGAAACAGATTTCGAAGACTGAGATTTAGCCTGGACCATCAAATGAAACGTGCAAAGATTATGAAGATTTGCAAGTTGATTTAGCCCATCGACAACCTCATTTCGTCACTCAGTCGGAATTAAATGCTCTCTTTAGGGATTTGAAATTGTCTAAGAGTAAATCTCAGCTGCTTTGGTCTCGATTTCAGCAGTGGAAACTCCTAGCAAATGGAGTAAAAATCTCTTCTCAGAGGACCAGACAGTCAACCTTGAAATTATTTATTTCGGAAGACGAAAGCAAGTGTTCTGTCCTGATTCAAATGAGTTAATGACAGAACTGAAGGCACCTTGTGACTCTGACAAGTAGAGACTGTTGGAAAGTTGTACTATTGGTCAATGGAAATCAGTTATCATCAGTCCCAGTTGCAAATTCTGTAGATATCAAAGAGAACTTCGAAAACATCAAACGTATCATTGAAGTATTCAAGTTATCGTGATTATAATTGGAAAATTTATGCTGACATAAAAGTTGTTGCTCTACTTATGGGCTTATAATCCAGATTCACAAAATTCTTCTGCTCTTTATGTGAGTGTGACATCCGAGGCCGAGACAAACATTACATTATACGAAACTGGCCACTGCGAGAAAGTTTATCTCCCGATCACAAAAATGTTGCCCACGATCCACTAGTACCGAAGGAAAATATTTATTTGACACCTCTCCACATCAAATTCGGTTTGATAATGCAGTTCGTGAAAGCAATGTACAAGGCAGGTAATGGATTTAAATTTAAAAAAAAACTAAATTTCCTCGGCTTAGTGTCGCTAAAATCAAAGAAGTAGTGTTCGTAAGATCCCAAGTCAGACAACTTTTCCAAGACTCAACGTTAGTTGAACTCCTGAATTAAAAAAAACGAGCTTGGCATGCATTTCAAAATGTGTGTGTGAACTTTTTGGGTAACAAAAGTGATAACATGTTCAGGAGTTGCTGTCAGCCTATAAGGCTATGGAGTCGTAATATTTCTCAGGTGTGAACTGACCATTTTTCTGCAAATTTAGGAGCAGATTCTGATGAACAGAAAGTTGAATGCTAGCATGTTGGCAGAATACTGCTGGTCTATTGTAAGAGAAACTTCAACTTTAGACTACAAGAGAAAAGCAAGCATCAAATGAAGGTAAAGATGAAGACTTTGGATCCGAAATATTTTAACAAAAAAAAAAAACAATTTGTGAAAATTTTATAAAAAGTATTGTTCAATAAATTTACAATTTTTAAATTACCTAAGTAAATAAAAACGTAAAGAGAAGGAGTAATCCCCCAAAAATTATGGGTGATGAGGCAAAACGGAGGTCATATTCAGTTTCAGGAGGTCATTTTACATAAGAATCAGTTGAAGCGGTCTCAGGGCCAATTTTCGTGCAGAACAGTGCTATTTTAGTCTCAGGCTTTGTTAAAAGTTGGTAATCCAGTAGGGAAGAGCTTCCACCAAAAATGCTTAATTCCGAACCCGATTACATTCTTTGAAATTTTTTGCTGGGTGATTGATTGTACGCCTTTAGCAAGAAAAAACTCTAGGTGCTATTACTATTCAATGAAGGTGAATGCTCCTGGTATTGCTGGATGTCTTTTTGTATATGTATGCCCAGCACTAAGGCCGTCTCCCATACTCGTCATAAGTAGAGCGAGACTGGATAACTCAAGGCACCTCAGCAGGAAGCTTGTTCCTAGCTAGGTATAACTATGTTCAAGAATAGCAACCTATGTGTTCCTTGCAAGTCAAGTAGAGTTTTCTGGGTATAAAAAGATGCTGAGGCGAGCATTTAAATTCATCGTTAGGCCCTCATGACAGGTACTCACATTAATATATTCTTTATCGTAATCCAAAAGCACTGGCAAAGCTTGGGTAGCCCAGCTGATATATTTATAACTCTGTTGTTTTGCATTTATCATATTTTTTTAATGGCAACTACCGCTCGCAGTTGTATAAGGTAACAATTTAGACTAAATCAATTAGCAATAAAAAAAAGAAATGAAAATTCAACTGTTATTTGTAATTATATTTTGTGTGTGTGTATGGAAAAAGCCACTCACATCCTGTAGAAATAAACGCGATATTTCGTAGTCCGCTTTATATTGAATCGGCTGCATTTATTAAAGATTAAATAAAATGAGTATACAAGTATTAGTGCATAAAAAACCTTCCCTTCTATTACTGGCAATACTACCACATCATGGTGGATAACGTGAGTGTATGCTCAAAATAAAATAGTGTCTTCTGGCTTCCTGCACACTTTTTAATTAACCGATACTTTGTCAACGCGCATCTGCTTCCCTACTTATACTGCAGTACTATTTCTAACGAGTTTAAGAATATACATATGTATACTGTACATACGAGTACATACTTACATTCACATGTAAGTACATATGAACATACACTTACTATAAAAATACTGGCAATGTTTTTCAGCAACATGATATTTGTTAAAAAAAAATACTGTATTGTAACTAATAGACGTTACCCATTAAGACATAAATATGAGAGCAAAGAAATTCAATTAGAAACAGAGTGTTAACGAGTTTAAAGCTTTTAGCTACAATTAAAATGAAATAAAACAAGAATGCACGGTGTCGTGGGAATGAAGTTCTCCGCATAAAGATTTATTCAGTATGAATCTTCAGTATGAATTATGTACTGTAATCGTAGATAACGGGGTTGTTTGAAAGTTCATTGAATCATAAATAAATTCAAGTATTATTTTTGCATTAAGAAATCCTTAACAAGCCCAATCATTTAAAATAGTTCCGTTGAGAATGCAATGAATTTCAATCACCCATCGTGTGTCTGAAGTTGCAATAACAAAATATTTTGCTACTTCAACTCGCTAGCAAAACATTAAGTGACTTCTAAGTGTCCTTGTATACTTATATAGGGTCTTCCAATAAAATATATAAATAAATCCAGTCGAGTGCAACGCACACTGTCGCGAAGGCGGCCAAAAATTACAAAAAATTGTTTTGAATTAAAACGAACAAATTACTCTGTTGCATGTGCAATATTCTAATTAAGTAAAATAAAAAAGGATAAAAATTATTTTAGATATTGCACTACAACTTCCAATAAAACATAAAGGGGATATTGTTATAATAAGGCTACAATAAATTTTTTCTATATTCTGTATCGCATATGCGATGTGCCGTTGCTTTTAATGTAAATTTAAAGAAACCCATCTGTGAGTGAAAAAGTACTAGTTAAGTGGTCTATAGAAAAAAAATAAAAAAAATATATTTTTCATACTTTCACATTATATTTCTACAAGTAAGTACATTTAAAATTTTTTGTACTCTTGTCCACCTTTCTCCCCCTTACAACTTAATTTTACAATGTTTTTTAAGTTAGAATTTGCATATTTTCAGTATATTATTTAGTTGCAGGACATTTGGGAAGGATACTAGTCTTTGAAATTTAAATGACCAAATTGTAGATGTGATTTATATTATATATTGTGTCTAGTTAAACATTTAACTCACTATAAGTGAAGACAATTTGTTTTGATGCTTTTTACTAACTTTAAAAAGGACATTTCTTGAGGTATGCGTATCCTTTCTCTGAATTGAACGAAATTTTTACGAAGCATTAAATGTGTTGAAATTAGTGTCTTTGCACAATTTCATTAAGTTACAATTATTTTTCTCACTGTTGTGATAATTTTTTATTTCAGGATATATGGGAAGGACACGAATCCTTGGATGTTAAATGGCCAAATTTTATGTGTGATTATATTTTACCAATTAAAACATATGTGCCAAATTTCATTTCTTTTCGATAAGTCCTTCTATTTTTGGCCGCTCGTTCTATGAACTCACGACACTGTGCGACGTTCCTTACGGAAACTTGGCGCTTTTTGGGTGTTGGCGATTTTATCTTGTTCTTCACGATATTTTTAGTTATAGCGATTAATATTTAGTTTTGGTGATTTTATTTGGTCTTGGCAATTTTTTGAGCATTGACGCTTTTTTTTATTTTTGGCGTTTTTTTTTTTGTCTTGGCAATTTTTTCGGTTTTTGGCGATTTTTTTCGGTTTTGGCGATTTTTAGCATTGACGAGTTTTTAGTTTTGGCGGTTTTTCTTCTTGGCAATTTTTTCGGTTTCGTTCACTAGTTAATTTTTGACACAAACCTATGATCAAACCCATGTAATTTAAATGTGTTTGATCATCGGTTTGTGGCAAAAATTAACTAGTGAACAAGTTCGACTCAAGTCTAGTTTTTGGCGATTTTATTTTATTGTTTTTTACAATACATATTTTTAGTTTTAGCGATTTTTTTAGTTTTGGATAGAAAACAGCCTGTGAAAGACAGACAGGCGGAAGGACGAACATCTTAGCTCAAGCAATAGGGTTCTTTTTCACCTGCAGTGTCCGGAACTCTAAAAACGAGTATTTTTAAGCGAAATTGTCGGGATATTTATTTATGTGTGCATTTTCATCAGAGCCCCATCCATTTTCATATACATTTTATAAATTAGTATTTAAACAGGAGAGAGACATACGGATTGTACTACAACTCGTAGTAGATTGGAAGCGCAATTATGTGAGTATTTCGAAGGAGCTTTTGACAATGTTCAAACGCAAAATAGTTTGTTCGCTAGTTCCATTCAACCTTAAGGCAATTTATTTTATATGTAGAAATTGCCCCCAACCAAAACCAGTTCAGTGCTTGGTTATCATACAGCGGATGGACAATATTAAAGGAGTCATTCATTGTAAACATAACAATTTTTAACATTAAGACTTCTTATATAAAAATTTAGAAATGTTTCAAATTCAAATGATCGTACAAAATAATGCACTAATTCCGTTTGACGATTGTATTGTCTTCTCTATGGACACAAAAAAGCCGCAGTTGTGATTCTTTAAAACAATTATTATTTATTGTCTATGCTCAAAGGTTCGTGTATTTGCTTTATGATTTTGCTCCAAACATTATATCTAACACATATTTTTTTTATATATTTTTCAAACTATTGTATAATACTTTAATTTTATTTTTATGTTTTGAAGACATGGCAATAATATTTTTATTTTTCATTATCAAAGACAACAACCATTTTTTAAGAAAATTATTTAGAGAATTCAAAAATGAGAACTCAAAAGTATTTTCAAACAAAAACGTCCTGAATCTTCTAACTGAATTAGGGCATAAGTCTTTAACTTTAATTTTATTCACCATTATCCTATTATCCCAACGTCGACGTCGACGTCAACTCAATATATTACAAAAAACTTTGGTCCAGCTACTTAATTATTTTGGAGACGGCAACAGCACCATCTGCAGCTGATATTCAAGTACAAATACATAGCTCAGTATTGCCACTTTCATATATTTTGCATTTATTTATTATTTATTATTTTTCTTTTAAAATGTACTTATTTCACGTAAAAGTACAAAAATGACTCAATTTATTCTTTACATCAATTTTTGGATATTGTTTCTGGTAAATAATATGAAATAATTGCACGATATCATTCATTTAACACTTTGTATTACACTGGTAACATTGCATTTACGCATTGTAGCCAAAGAAATAGAAATTAGTTTAATTGGAGTACAACGACAAAATCAGCATAGACAACAACCTGTCGCCGTGTTGCCTTGCTGTCTTCAAAATAATCATTCTCATATAAACATGTGTATTGTATCCTTGACATTCGGTAGTCGGTAGCTTGCTGTGGTGAATGTGTTTAATGCATCAAGCTCCATTTTTTTTTGTATTATATTGATGTGTTGTCGATGTTGACAACTGAAATAAGGGTTATTGTTTTATTATGGTCGAATTTTTTATTATTTTTGATTACAAAAGGTATGTAATTTATTGAATGTATGGTAGTATTCAAGACGCATCAATAAGGTGACCTCACTAACCCAGGTAACATTTGCTTGTTAACTAAGCCGAATGTCATATGTGGCTTGTGTGTGTATAAGCATAAATATATGCTCTGATTTCCATTACGATCAAACACCCTGCAAATAAACAGATTTCCGTGTTGTTTGACATTTATTAACTGCTCAGGAGCCGGATTTTTCAACTATTAGTTTTGAATTGTTCACTAATTTCAGTGTTCATAGTTCAACGCACTTTTTCCAGTGAAAAGTTTTGACACCAGCGTTCACTATAACTGCCAAAATAATGCATTCTAATCGTTGTGGATGCACAAATAAGACATACTTGCAACCGCACTCAACGAAAGCAGAATTAAAATGTTGATTGATGATTTTATTTGAATGGCCTCCGAAAAAGCGTCAAGTAAACAACACTCACACACATTCGTTGATTGACGCTTTTTTTGATCGTCTCCAGAGCTCATTACAAGACACAAACACTCTGACAATATTTTGGTTTTGTAATATTCTGCGTTGTTGAGAAAATGAGTATAAAAAGAAACGCTGTCAAAATAGATAAATTTTTTATACAAAATGTGTTCACGATACAGTTCTGATTATTAAGGCGATTTTGTGCGAGGTCATAGCTTTTATTACGCGGAAGTGATGTAAACGCCTTCTGTTTTCCACAAAACAAACGTGAATAATAATTCTCGGCAGAAGTATAGCCCAACTACTTTTTTCTATTGCCCAGCACGAAGAAATATAACAAACCACATGGTCTCAAAAACAAAACCAGCAGCCTACCAACTCCCAAATAAATGTCACAATAATCATACATACAAACATGCATATGTACGTACTTACCTTTATGTATCTACGTATGTATGTATGTATTTGCATGACTCGGAATAAAATAAGTGTTGAAATAGATTTGCTTGGTTTCCTGTTGAGAAACTTAATAGCAAAGAAATTTATTATGTCAAAATAATCAATAGCAAACTTTTTGGTTGCAAATAATTTCAAATACAGTAAAAGAAACTTTAATAACTTGAGCGGAATTAATAACCCACTTGACCTGAGACTCGATAAAAACGAATGCTCACTAAAGCGAAGAAATTTCGAAACAAAATTGTTCGATATTTGTTCGCAAATCTAAAAAAAATTCGAATGTTCGCCAAAGCTCCGAGCTTCGCACTTTTCTCGATAGTTTTTCGAATGTGTGACGGTAGCTGCCTAGAAGTGTGTCAGCCTGTTAGTGTAGAAGTACCAAGCTTGATGCATAACAGCACTGTAAATTAAAAAATAAAATAAGAACACATACATTCATATGTGCGATAATTCAACAGAAACAAATTTGCCACGATAGCCTAGCGGATGTGTGCGAGTCTGTTAGAATGGAGGTACCATGTTCAAAGCTTGCAGCGTAAGTTACGGAATTAAACAAATAAATAAAATTAATAAAATAAGTAAGTTAAAATAAATAAATAAAAAAATGACTTTTTACTTTTTCTGCTGTATTTTTGCGGTATCGAAAATAATTCGATAATCTCTCACTTTTGATATTGCTGGCGAAATTCGAGAGCGAATGTTTCTTGGGACAAAACTGAGCGACAGGCGAAAATTTTTCGATTAATTTTTGAGTTTCACTCTCGATAGTTTTACACGATAAATGTTCGAGATATATTCGAAATCGATATCATTAACGAAAGCCGTGGTCAACTGGGAAACAACTAATGCAAAAGAAAATATGCATTTACATGACGTCACCTAAAACGCAAAACGCCCTATATAACAAAAAATAAATAAAAATTTACCACCTCAATATTTGCCATTTTAACACGTTTTTCCTCTTTCTGCAAAGTTAAGAAATTTTGTTTTTAGGCGTTTTGTGTTTCAGGTAACGACATGTATGAATCTATGTACACATGAAAATAGTCAATAATGATTATTTATTTATAAGAAATTTTTACCAGATGTCTTATAAAATAAATGTGGGTGTGGGAAGGAAATTATTTGTACTAGAAACACATTTCCTGGAAACTATTTAAACAAGAGCACCTGGTTGTATTAAAAGAATATGTAAATTTTTAAGCAAATCAAAAAATGATTTTCGGCAAATTAAAGGCCTTTGCGCTGCCTCAAAAGCAAGACAATTATTGCATGACGGGCGGATTTAAACCAAGAGGTTTTATTTATCTAAAATGTTTCCTAGCGGCCCAAATAGAAATAGTTTCTGTATCAAACTATTAAGGCAAACGCATTATTAGGGGCACATAATTATTATCTAAAGAACTAAAAATCATATGTGCGTGAACAGCGTGACCGTTTGACCGACTAAAGTGGCAATTTGCCACTTTTTGTCCCCCTTTTTTTAAAGTGAGTTATATAATAATCCATTAAAAATAAGAAGTTTAGTGTAGTTGTCTCGTTTTTTTCTTAATGTTGCCCCCCTTTTTTTTTTGTTGATAAATGCCCTATTTGGTGCCACTTTTTGAAAAATATCTTCGGTCACCCTGTGTTTGAAGATAAATTCGAATTCAATTAGAACGACAGAAACCAAAATTTCTAACATATTATGTTTAGCACATAACAGGGCACTGTTAGTTATTTAACAGTAGTTGCTAAATGAAATGGGCTTTTAAATCCTTGGCACTGTAATGAGATACACAGAGAAAAAACTACCTCATAGAATCAAGAACATTTTCTCTATGAAACGTTTTTAGGCTAAGGGGTATCCCAGCAGAAACAAGCGAAGATTTTTTCATAAAGATTCCTTATTGTTTTTATGTGGTAAATCTTATTAATTTTATCAAGAAGAAAACCACATAAAATGAAGAAGAAATCTTATTATTCACAACTTTTTTTTACTCAATTTCCGCTATTTTTGGCACCAAAAAAAAAACAATTTTTTTATAAGAATGTTTGCACAATAATTTCAATGGTTATTCAGGCTGCTTTTTATTTAGCGCTTGTCTATCAGTCAGAAGTTTGCTGGTTCAATACTTGGTGAAGAAGTTAGTTAAGAATATAACATAATGTGTATGTATATATGTATAAATAAATAACATCTACAATATACTACATACATGTATACATATGTATGTATATGGTATAGAATTTAAATGAAAATACATAAGTACAGAAAATAAAGACGCACTTTTTTTATTTCTATGAGGTCGCCTAATAAAAACCTTATTGAAAAAATCAATAAGATAACCTAGTAAAAACTAGAAGATTTCTTCTTGATTTTTTCAAAAAGGTTTTCCCTATGAAATTAATAAGATTTCCTTATTGAAAAAAAACCATAGGGATTTCTTATTAATTTTGTTCTATTTTATGAGATATTTAGTAGGCACTGTTTTTTCTGTGCAGATAAAAACTTTTTTTTGGGAAAAATTGCTCAAAGGCGCACTTAATCAAATTATAAGTGAGATGTTGGAAATGTGTGCCAATAAAACAGAACTTGC
This sequence comes from Tachina lurida, assembly GCA_944452675.1. Classification (NCBI taxonomy): domain Eukaryota; kingdom Metazoa; phylum Arthropoda; class Insecta; order Diptera; family Tachinidae; genus Tachina; species Tachina lurida. The sequence goes on along the minus strand of OX101754.1, from coordinate 34,600,462 downwards.
TGGAGAAGATTAGTGGTCATTATGGTGCTAATCTGAAGGGTGCTAAATGTGACATAGTTGGTTACTTTGCTACACAAATTTTGGAAATTGAAATGATCGATTTTGAAAAATAAGAGATTAGTGAAATTTCTTGAGAAAATTAGTGGTCATTTTGGTCAAACATGGAAGATAAATCGAAAACCTTTTAAACTTGGTTATGTTAAGAAGCTTCTATGTTCCAATATATTTTCTTAACATTTTCCAATCAGAATGCTTAAGATATTGTATATATGGCATATTTTCCATACATAATATTTGTCGACTGATTGGACAAAAGGCTGAACAGTGCAACAAGTAATGTATGACCTTCACAATTTCGAATTTTTATTTCCTTTTCCATATTTAGGTTTTCCCTGTGAATTTTGGTCAGTATTCTAACACATTAAAATTCTGTCAATGAATGTCTGATGTTTTGCTCTATATCTCTATTGTTTTAGTTTGTTTTTGAATTGTGTGAAGATACCATCACTGCCGACATATCCAGCTCTTCGTTTCCAGCGGTGCTCTGAACAGTCGCCGCCGACAATTTGTGAATAGTCTCAGCCGTCGCCGACTTCTACTGTGATTTTTTGGCTTTGGCCTAGGCGCCGTTTTTTTTAAACCCTCCCTTTTTCACAGCATGCCTCTTTTTTCAATCATCGGACCGCTTCTGACATTAATGGCAGCTAAGAGATTTTGTTGAAATTGGTCGACTTTAATGCGATATATAGCAACTGCCGACGGATTTATTTCTTGGTAGCCGCCGCCGGAGTTTCTTCAGCTCAAGTTGACTTTTAGCCGCCGCACATTGGGGCCAAAGGGCGGTGGTTTCACGCATTAATTTTAAAAATAAATTTCAAGTACCGTGAAAAGTGAAAGTACTTGATTAAAGAACATAACAATCTACATCACTATGCAAAAATAAATGTAAATTAGGTAACGCTGCTTTTGTAGTGAAATTGTGAGAGAAAACTGGAAAAATAAGCACAAAAAAGCTAAAAGGTTTGCGTAATTAAATTAAATTTAATTCAAGTAATTTTGAAAAAGTAATAAATATAACCATGCAACCATTAACTTCGGATATTCTCTGAAAAGTTTTGTTTAAATTTGTACTACAAATTATTTGTGGAAGTGCTTCAGTTTTTAATGTTGATATTGGAAATGAATGCGCTAAAATAAATGAATTTTCTCAGTTTAAGTGGACATGAAGTTATAAATTGGGCTCAATTGGAAAGAGATTTTAATTTTATTTTAAAGGTCGAAAAAATGAGCGCTATTTTGGAGAAATGTATGCTGCGCATCGTTGCGCTTCAACAGCGCTTAACGACTGCTGCTAACACTTTTAATGCTGTTGTCTTTGTCATTGTTTTATGTGCTTTCACTAGAGATGTACAAATGTCATAATTTGTTACGCGTGAGTCACTCATAAGTCACGCGTGATCGTGGTTGTATCTATATACAATAATTATTAACAAAATAACATTTGTGACATTAGCTAACTTTCTTAGGCTTGTTAAAAAATCTATTATTGGACAATTCGAGTATCGAAATTCCGTCAATAACAGGCACTTCGTCAGGAGCGTGCGTTGAAAAAAATAATCATGAATTTTTGCTTGATTTGTTTTTTAAGCACCGTTTGTATACATTTTGTCCCTGCTTAGCTTTTTCTTATATAGAACAAATCATGTTTATTACTCAATTAATAATTGCTTTACATTTGGGGGTACCCGTCTCCTCCTCCTATACCACCAAAATTTTGGTGGAATATGTCGTTTCTACTAAGAGCTGTCCGCAGCGAACTTAGTGTGCTTCACTATTGTAGTTCTGAAGATATAGGAAAAATAATAATTACTATGTATGGGGAGTACCCGTCTCTCCCCTCTTATACCCTCAATATTTTGTTGGAATATGCAGTCTGTTATAACAGCTACTCATATGAAATTTAGTGACCCTCACTATTTAAGTTGAGGAAATATGAATAGATCCGCGAAAAAAGAGCAGTTGGTCCCACTGTGCGCAGACGTAGATATTTTTGGTCAGCCGCCTGTATGAGTTTATCTCATTTTTTTATTGAAGGTCACTTTGAGATTGGAGTTTATGATTTGTAAAGACTTGTGTAGCTTCTCTACTAAGCGTAAAGGTAAAGGTTGGTGGTCTGTGGCCAATTTCCTGTTGCCATTTAATGACTTCCCTAATAGCCGCGGTAATTGGTCGTATTATACTCGTATATAGCCAGTGTGTCATCTTGGGACTTATAGCCCATTCGGAACCAAATTTTTCTTCTGCGAAAGGTTCGAACTCCTTTAGATTTAATTACTTTACTGTATATATGGCATTTTTAGGATAATTTCTAATCAATTGTTACCCCTAGATCTTCGAGTTTTTTGGTTATTTATATTGTTTTATTTTGAAAAAGTAGGAAAAGTAGGAATTTTCCGCTTCCTCATGATCCCGCAAATTTTTGTTATATTCAGGTTAATACCGAATTCTCGTTCGCTAGCTGAGTTAGAAGAAATTTTGAAAGCTTCTATAGTTCTTTATAATGCACTTACACTGTCTCGAAATCTAGTACTTTCGAGATTTCGAGCTAAATCAACCTGCTTTTTTTTTGCAGATTTCCCATACAAAACGAAATATAATTTGCCATTAGATTTGTAGGAAATCTAATAAAAATTTAATGTTTTTATTTATTATTTACTACACTGTACAACAAAAGGTGAGTGAATTAGCTACGGTGTACTTAAAAAAGTGTGTGAATTTGCTACATTGCAGTTATTTGGTTATAGTCTTGGAAACAAATCAGTTGATTGTTTTTTTGTTTTTTTTTTTTTTTTGATAATAAAAATATTGATAAATGTCAAAAAAGGTTGGTGTAAACGGTATAGATTTTCATAAAGATTTTAATCAAAATATGCTAGATTTTGTGTTGATGTAAATGCCCTATTAACATAATGTTCTTAGGAATTTTCCTTCCACTTATTAATATTAAGTTTAACATAAATTAAATGAGAATTCTATCATACACATATTGCTTACATGACCACGAATGTGCGTTTATTATATAAAACTCCCTGGCTACGCTTGCGATTTCTTAAAAAATGATTTTAAAGCTTGCATTTGTCTCACATCCATATTGAAAAGAATTAAAATTATTTAACTAAATATAAATAACAATAGATCATTTGCATTAAAATCAATTTCCTTCAAAAACTAAATTTTTTGTTTTAAAAATTACAAACAATTCATATAGATTTATTTGAAAAACTTAAACATGTCAATTGCAAAATATTTCCATACATAAATAATTGTTTATCTAATTATTCGACCTTTTATATATGTTCAATAAAACTATTTCTTTAAGCTTTAAGTCAGTAAATTTTATATATTTTTAGTTTGGTTAACGAAATATTGATCAAAACTAAAAATATATATAATTTACTGACCTAAAGCTTAAAGAAATAGTTTTATTGAATACATAAATAATTTTTATCTGTTCATATGTAAGTACATACAAACATACATATTTGTCAAACCCTTAAGCCTTTAACATACAGACACACTTACACAGATGTATCTACTACGATACATCTAAATGACATCTACAGTCGCCAGTCATCATTTAAATAAAATGGACATTTTCAACAACCTCAAAGTGGCCAATTTGTGGTTCACAATAGTGATGGTTGCACCCCTACTACACTGCTCCTTTTTGGATTTATATTTGATGATTAAATATTTCACAAACCATTTGCAAAACCGCTACACAAATTGTCCATTTAGGGAGGGCAGACACTGAAGAATTGCCTTTAGGTTTATTGTAATAAAAGTTATTTGTGTGTGTGTGTGCGTGTATGCATGCCCTGCAGGAAATGCGAGTAGTGAAATTGTACTGATATACTAGTGACATTGTCAGTAGTACTACTGACCAGGTGTACCCCAGCCAATTTAATCATCTATTGACATTTAACATTAGCTTGTTATTGAAAATCCACCAGTAGACTGTTAAGTCATGCCCTGTATAAGTCATGATTCAACTGTACTCATATTTTCACTACTCATTGCTGTTCTCTGATACGCAAGTATGATACTGAATGGGTATGAATATGTACAAGTATAAAATATATTCGATTTGTGCTAGAGTATTCAAATTTGTTTGTACTCATTGCCTTTCTCTGATCCAAAATTGTCTTTGTGTTATCAACAGTGTTGCCAAATGTGCAGTTTTATCGTTTTTTTTTAGTTTTTTAAGCTCTTGCGCAGTTTTCCAGTTAATTGTTTAAAAAATAATTTGTTTTTAATTATTTATCAGTTATTACAGTTTTTTGGTTTTGCTTGTTTACTTTTAAATACATAGTAACAACAACAGTAAATTTTATATTGTTTGTCGGATACACGTTCGCAATACTGACAAGATTATGCATGTCCTATGAAATTTATATGGGACACAAAACAAAAGAGTCAAAAATATCAAAAATTTGCTTGTGACTTTCATACAAGTCTCAAAAAATTATGAAAGGAAATAATTTTATTAAATAATAATAATAATCTATATACAAACAAACATTTTTCTGATGCCTGTGCTAAGCACACGTTAGTTAAAATAATTAATAAAATACAATTACTACATTAAATTAAATTCATGTTGTTTTAAATTGAAATAACTTTGATTCAATATTGTAGTTCGTGTTATTTTAGTAACGAATTTACTCTTGTTCCAACTTGAAACAGCTTTAACTCAGCATAATTCTTCATTTAGATTTTAACAGTACATGAATGTTAAATCAACGTGAAATAAAAGTTATTTCAAAAGGAAAAATTTTCTTTGAAACTTACTATAAATCATGTTAAACTAACATGAAACACATATGAAGGAAAAAGATTTAATTAACCTTGTTTACGTACATAGATTTTAAGTTGAAATTGTTCTGTGTGTGGTCATAAATAAAATTACATTTGTTCTCTCTCTCTCTCTCTCACACTAAGGTGTTTTATGTTTTTTTTCATAACTGACATTTGTTATGCGATTTAAGCTTAAATTAGACGTGACATAGCCATAACGCCATAGCCATGACCACACCAAAATGCAATTGATTTCTATGGTGAGAGTGAGAGAGACTCGCCATAACTCTCACCATAGAAACCAATTGAATTTTGGTTTGGTTATGGTTATGGCGTTATGGCTATGTCACGTCTAATTTAAGCTTTAAGAAAATTTAATTATTTTCTGATAGGAAATATTCCGATTGATGCCATTGTCAATGAAATGGTCAGGGCCACTGGTATTAAAATGTGGTTTCAGTGAAACTTTTCACACACCTTAGGCTTTTCTAATGACCGTAGTCTGAAGTATGCAGGATTACGCCCATTAAAGTTTAATGTTAAAGTCAGCAGCAGCTCAACGCTCATTAACATTTTTAATTATATTTTATGTGCTCCTGGCTAAAAGATTACTAGGAAGCCGGGGGCACGGTTACTCCTAGCCGGCGTCCATCAGTTAACATGGCCAGGTTTTTTTGCTGTAATGATTTTAAGTTAACAGGATCAAAATTGTTTTTAACTTGTTAGTGTCCATTACTAAAGTCGATTCATTTTTTTAGATGATTGAAAATAATGTTTTTTATTTTTTTATGTTCATTCATTTTTTTCGCCACAACTACTTGAACTGAATTAATTTTAGTTGTTTGGTTCAGCATAAAATTTTATGTGCATGATAAAAATATAAAAATTCAGAAACGTTAGCAATAATTTAACTTTTTTTTCACAATGAAGTCATAATTTTAGTTTTCCATAAAAATCAGTTTTCAGTCTCCCCTGAATTGTGGCACTTTATATATAAATGTGTTCTGCAAATACTATAAAGTTTATGCGACAAAAAAAAAAAAATATATTAGATTTTATTAAATAAAGTTTTGATTTCATTTATAACATTCAGCGTTTTTTTTTAAATAACTTATACAAATAACTGTGTCCCACGGTACATTATGCAGGAGGGAAGGAACAAGTTCTGTTATGGCTACTGGTGATTTTTGCTGGTTCAACATTAAGTATGGTATACGAATAGTTTTGCAGGTTATGCTTTAACAATAAATGAACAAATTATTTTATATAAGATACATTTAATTAAGGAAGTATAAAAAATTTTGATTATAATTTTTATATTGCATTAACTAAACTTCAAAATAGTCTCATTATGAATTTTAAACTTTCTTGTTGTCTAATTTTTATTTTTATTTTTCTGTAATTCTTAAGTGGCTTAATTTTCCACCTCCTTTTCTTTTCTCTCGACCAAAATTGTATTTTAACTTTTGCTACATTTCATTGTCTTTCAATAATTTTCATAGAGGATGTTTTTGAAAAAGTTTATTTTCCGTTTCCTTTTGTTTTTCGTTATTTGAAATAAGATATAAATTGTTGTATTTTAGCATGAGTTTAGTAAACGAATTGCGAAATTGTTTATAATTTATTGACAAAGTACTTGAAAAGTATTAACTGAAATGAGCAGACACTTATGCAACTGAAAAAGTTATAAAAAATTACAAATTTATATAAAAAGAGTGTAGATCATACCGAAAAACATGAAAAAATAATTTTATGAAAGATGTACGCAGTACGATGAGATAAAAGAATTTTTGACATTAAATTTCTTAACAATAATAAAGTTTTTTACGAAAAAAATTAATATAATTTTAATTCATTTATTCTTTTTTATAAGGAGTTCTATCCCTGCAGAAAATTTGGTGACAATTGATCCAAATGTACGCGTCCAATAGCTGGAGAAAATATGGGTCTTATCAAAAGTACGGAGTAGTGCATGGTGAAAAAGACATATCATTTCAATTGTGACATCTGGACCATTTTCGTGATGTATCATCGTCTTGATCTTGAGCCAATTTAATTCGGACTAGGTCTAGTATTGTAGTAAACGGCACTGAACATGTTCGATTTGGTCGAATACAGGACCTGTCAAATAGTGTAAATATACGGCCATGTCACAGAGTTCAATTCCGTTCGGAATCGGAATTAAATCCACCCCATTTTAATACGACATGTCTAAAAAAGAAAACTAAAATACGGAAATTTGTCGGGTGTGTCCAGACTGTTGGAGGCGGTGGTATGCTGGGATATGCTCCGTCCGATTCCGAACGGAATTGAACTCTGTGACATGGTTGATAATGTTAATTGCTCCCTTCAATGTGAAGCTAGAACTGGTCTCGTAACTATACTTAAATATTAACCTCAGCAATGTCATTGCATTTGTAACAATAAAAAAATGTATAAGCATTAATTGTTACAGTTAAATGTCGAAATTTTATTTATAAATAATTTATATTATTATACATCGAATAGGTCCCTATGGGATAGTTCAGTGACAAGTCACAAGGTGCATACAAAGTATCAATTAACCCCATTCTAGGGCATCCCCATGTAAAAGTGACTGGTCCGCTTCATAGAAAGTGCTAGAACTCGAACTGGTCCCTATCGCTTGGGGACCGGTCACGTGACTAGTCTTGTGTCAATTCCATTTCCTGCAGGGATATTTACAATCTGTCCACTAAAGGTACGGTTAAACTAAATTCTAATGAAAAACGTTTCGCTTCAGATACGAATTTATTCAGTTAAACAGTTTCTAATAATGTTGGATTCTTTATACAGAAATAAAAAGCAAAAAATGCAGCTTCATAAATTTCAACCAATCATATATACAAACTACTCCATAGCAACAAATTGATTCGTAGAAAAAAGCTGTTTTCAATCTATTAAAGCAGACAAATTTGTAACCCGATGCCACGCAACAAAAATATCGGAACTAACAATCATTGCCACTAGTACGCACTATCATGTATTCTTGCGATGTCACAAAATGTCATAATGTATACGAAAATTTATGCGCAGTATTCACTATCAAACAATTTCACACAATTTCAGTTTCACTTTTCTTTTTTTTTTGCCAAATTTTTATATTATTTATTTGATAAAAATATTTAGGACCAATCCCACGATGTCGACAACGTTCGACTTGTCGCATACTTATACCATGTTCATACTTACGTGTTTAACTCCTCATTCGTGTTTAAGAGCTTAAACACGATGATTTTGAGATGTTTTACCATACATTGACTTGTTTTGTTAAACATCTCAAATGAAGTGTTTAAGATTAAAATTTTTTCCAATTTGGCGATATTTTTCGGTTTTCGGTGATTTTTTCGTTTGGGAAATTTTTTTATTTAGTGATTTTTTAGTTTTAGCATTTTTGAAAACTTCTAGACCTTGCCTCTTTTCAGCTTTTGCTAATGTTTTTAGATTTTTGGCGATTTTTTTAGTATTGACGTTTTTTAGCTTTAGCGTTTTTTTTTTGGAGCTTTGCTCTTTATGGTGCGATACAGGAGTTAGAATGTGATTTTCGTAACAAAAATAATCCACACTATTACAGTTATAAATTTAGTTTTGTTTTGATCTCTTCGTACTAAAAAGAAGACTACGAAAATAAACGAAACAAAAGGTTTGATTTTATTTTGTTTCGTTCTTTGAAGTGAGTGAAACAAAAACGTAACAAGAACAACGATAACGATTGCCCAATTTGTTTTTGTATTGTTTTTGCAGATGAGCACAAACCACAGAAAGAAATTGATTGGCTGTAAGCCGGCTAACAGCCGCACTAACAGAGCATTAACCGTACGCAATCAAAAAATAATAATAATAATGGGAAATACATAAATAGAAGAGTTTAGAAATTTTAAATACATGCATATTTTTATTTTATAATAAATTTTTATTATAATTTTATTGCATTGTTATTTACACACATGAAATTTTTTTGATATAGCTAAGCAGCATAGCTTTAGCCAGGTTTTCTGACACCTTTCTTTGCTTTTCTTTTTGTTTTGGCGATTATTCCGTTTCTGGCCATTTATTTTAGTACATATTTTTAATTTTAGCGATGTTCTTTGTTTTGGCGCTTTTTTCGTTTTGGCGATTTTTTTCTCATTTTGAATTTTTTTTTAGTTTTTTGGCGACATTTTCATTCTTGGTGATTTGTTTGCATTTTAGCTATTGATATTATTTTTGTTGATATATTCCTTTGCATGCAATTAGCATGTTCTATTTAAGCGCTTTTTTCATTTTGGCGATTTTCTATTTCGTCTTTTTTTTAATTTTGGTATTTTTTTTTTACTTTTAGCGTTTTTGAAGAGTTTTCAAGAGTTTGTCTTTTACGGTTTCCAAGATTTAGCTAGAATACCCTTTAATTTAGATTTTTTTAAAATTTCGGTATCAATTGGTGTAGTCTGCATCAAAATACACTCACTTTGAAAATATATAATTGTCTGCATTGTCTATATATAATTGTCTGCATTTTATATTAGAATTTCAACATTTTTCATTGCTCGCTTTGCAACACAAACTAATCAGTTTAGCAATAAGTCGCATAGTGTAAACTAGGACTTACGGTTGTCGAGAAAACATCCTGTGACAGACAGACAGATGGACATCGTAGCGGAAACATACGGTTGTCGAGAAAACATCCTGTGACAGACAGACAGATGGACATCGTAGCGGAAATAATAGGCTGGTTCTTTTCACCTTTGGTGAAAATTTGCATGTAACTTCAATTTAGATTCGCATAGATCACAACTTTACAAGATCATATAACTCGTTGTGTGAAAAGCAGTTTTGCTGATTTGATATGCCCTCAAAATCAACGTCGTTTTGTGACGAACTTGGTACTCGTATTTCATTGCCTTGGTGTCAGCTTTCTCTCTCTGGGTTTTTTATTTTACTGAGACCAAAACTATTTAATACAAAAATATAATTAATGTATTTCATCTATTTTGAATGGCAACGATATCAAGTAAAACTTTTTTGCCTCTTGTATGAAATTCTTTTTAATAATTTGTAACCTAAAATTTAACTCAGCCGCTTGGAAAATTAAACACTTCAAACTTTTAATAGCTCTTGAACCAAAACAGAAATAAAAATATTCTTATATATAAAGTTTTCAAGTTGTGGGGGGAGGAGGAGTAAGTAGTTAAATTAAAATCCTTACTATTGTTCTATTTCTTACCACATAAATTTATATACATACAAACAACATACAAATCTGTAAATGTGTTTTTGCTAACAGAGCTGTTATTGTTTTAGCCTCTTCCTTAGATGACGAATGTTTTCTTTAGTTGCTTTAAAACGATTTAATTAGACCTGTAGGCCCAGAGAAATAAAAACTCACATAAATACTCACTCACAAGCAAACGAAACATAAAAAAAGAAAGATACAAACACAGAAGTTATAAATAGTTGTAACAGTTAAATGGATTCAAACTAGGCTAATAAAATTTACAGTTCAACTGGGAACACACCGAACAACCGAACAAAGATGTCTCTGTCTGTCCTCATACTCGTAGTTGCCTACCACTCGTAGTGCTTGTGCAAACGAATCTCAGTTCTTACTTGTGTTTTTGTTTTTTTTTTTTTTTGTGTTATTTATTACCCTTTCTTCCTTATGTGCTGCGAATTGTGTGGCATAAGCAGCGCATGATAAATTAACTGTGCCAACTAATGTGAGAAATGTGACAAGTGCTTTAAGCATTCATGTCTTTAGTCAAAGTTTTTCCACTTGCAAGCTTTTTAAATCATTAGCGAGAGAGGTCGAAGGCTTATGTTGATGTAAGTTTGTTGTAAGCATTTGTAATTTCCTTATGATTTCTCTTTGACCCTATAGCAATAGATTTATAGTTTAGGAATGATATCTTAGTTCCAAGAACTCTTCTTAGTGCCTGCTGTCATATTTTCGGCTGATTTATTAGTTATATATAAAGGAATTTATCATTTAGCAGAATACGAAGATTCTTAAAAACAAATGCTCTGAAATTTTTGAAAATAAATAAAATCGCAAAGTAAAAGAATTTACTCGTATTTGATAAAAATCTGTAAACATTAATAAACGCCAGTCCTCAAATTGCGTATGGATAAATATAGTGTCAGACTATGTTGGGTTCCTGGCCACAGCAGTGTTGAGGGAAATTAAATTGAATTAGATGAGGGAATTTGTGCAGATCGGTGAAACTACCAGACCATAATTAACGCATGACATAATAAGAGAATTTGCAAGTCGATTTCAAACGAATAATTAAATTGAGTGAATTTAAATTTTGCTTAAAAGTTTTATAAATTATAATTCAATTGACATAATTCAAAAAAGGGGGATGTTATAAATTCGTGTGTATTTTTTTACTTTTTTATGCTTCTAACCTCTTAACTCCCAAACTTTTCGAAACTTTTTTTCTTAAGAGGGTACAGCTTTAATTTCGTTCCTTTCCATTTGGCGTATTCTCGCCCACAAAATTATTTTCTTTGATTGTATGATCTTAAATTATTCGCTAGCATTTGACGTGGGCTCTGATAAAAAAGTGGGCAATGCCACGCCCACTTAACCGATGACTACCACGAAACTTGGCAAACAGTTTCGGCTCTTAGATTGACATCATTTTATGATTAAGGAAGTAGGCTGGACCACGCCCATTAAAGCTTAATATTACGTTTCACGTGCTTTTACTTCACCGAGTTTTACAAAACTTGGCAAACACCTTGTGCTCTGACACTAGAAATATTGCCATCAATGTTTATAGAACATTTATTTGGAGCCAAAATTTATGCCCTAATTCTGTAGACTTGTATCGAACTCTTTCAGTAGCTCGTTTTTGACACAAACCAATGATCAAACCCATGTAATTTAAATTCGATACAAGTCTATAATTCTGTTCGACGATTGTATCGTCTTGTCCATGGACACAAAAAAGCCGCAGTTGTGATTCTTTAAAACAATTATTATTTGTTGTCTATGCTAAAAGGTTCGTGTATTTGCTTTATGATTTTTTTCCAAACATTATATCCAACACATATTTTTTTGTATATATTTTTTTAAACTATTGTATAATACTTTAATTTAGTTTTTATGTTTTAAGGACATGGCAATACTATTTTTATTTTTCATTATCAAAGACAACAACCTTTTTGGAAGAAAATGATTTAGAGAATTCAAAAACAAGAACTCAAAAGTATTTTCAAACAAAAACGTCCTAAATCTTCTTACTGAATTAGGGCATTAATGTTCCAGTATTTTTTGTTGTTCCTTTAACATTTGAGTTTCTTAAAGAAAGTTTTTCTTTTAAACCTAAACTTCTTATATATATGAAATTACATAAATGTATTCTCATGAAAAGTATATAAAATTCTCCATAGCCGAATATAAAAATAACTTTCTCATCTGTTTTATTTCTTGTGACTTTTCCCCTAAAGTGATGTATGAATATGACGATGTCTAATGTAGCGAACAAACACTGGAGTCTAAATATAAAATTAACATCTCTGGGAATGATGAATAAAATAATAATTTTAGTTATTACCCTCACTTTAGTATTTATCAAATTGTGCATTTATTTAGTTTGGCCCAAGCCTATCGCTGGGGAAATATGTATATGTAAGCCTTGCTACAAACTTGCTAACTACACTCATGTATAATTCCCACGTACATAGACATAGTTTCTTGGTCCAGTGGTGTTACGTGTGAAAATTAAATGCTTAATACATACGAGTGTGTATGTATAGTTATCATATGTTTATATACATACATACATACATGCGTAGTATATACACAGAGAAAAAACTGCCTCATAGAATCAATAAGATTTTCTCTAATAAACGTTTTTAGGCTAAGGGGTATCCCAGCCGAAAGAAGCGAAGATTTTTTCATGGAGATTCCTTATTGTTTTTATGTGGTAAATCTTATTAATTTTGTCAAGAAGAAAACCACATAAAATCAAGAAGAAATCTTATTATTCACAACTTTTTTTTCAATTTCCGTTATTTTCGGCACCAAAAAAACAATCCATAGAGAAAAACTTCTTGATTCTATTAGGGTTTCTTATAAATTGTAAACTATAGGGATTTCTTATTGATTTTATTACGTTGACTTATTAATTATTTTAAAAAGTGTTTCTTCTTGATTTTATCAGGCTATCTTATTAATTTTTATAATAAGCAAATCTTCTTGATTTTATGAGGTGTCTTGTTATTTTATATCTACGAGTATAAATAGACATAGAGACAATTTTTTTCATGATCTTTTTCATTTTTGTATAAGAATGTTTGCACAATAATTTCAATGGTTATTCAGGCTGCTTGTTAGCATATTGGGTAGAGTGCTTGTCTATCAGTCAGAAGTTTGCTGGTTCAATACTTGGTGAGTAAGCTAGTTAAGAATTTAACCTAATGGGTATGTATGTATGTATACAACATACTACAGACACACATACATATATACATATGTATATGGTATATAATTTAAATGAAAATACATAAGTACAGAGAATATTTTTTATTTATTTATTTTTTTTATTGAAAAAATCAATAAGATAACCTCATAAAACCTACAAGATTTCTTCTTGATTTTTTCAAAAAGGTTTTCTCTATTAAATGAATAAGATTTCCTTATTGAAAAAAACCATAGATATTTCTTATTAATTTTCTATTTTATGAGGTATTTAGTAGGCACTGTTTTCTCTGTGTATATGTGCAAGTGTGTTTGTTAAATGAAAGTTTCTTGCGTGTTACTTAATGACTATTATAAAAGTGGTGTTGGTGTTAAATTCTTAACTACATATTTAAATAAGTAATATAAAATATTAACTTTTGAAACATATATTTTTTATTTTTTATTTTTTGTTTTCTATGCAAAAGGGTCAAAAGAAACCCATAAGGAGAATAGTTACATGCGTAAAATATTCCTCAAAATGTTATTTTGAAGATTTTACATAAACCTTGTGAACACATCCTATACCTAAAATTTATGTATTATTTTAATTAAAAATGAGAAGTTATTTTTGGAGCGGAATTTAAATTTTGCTATGTAACTCCCGAATTATTACTTAACTTATTCATTAAAATGTTTTATTTTATTAAAAATTGCTTTAAAATTTTTTACTACGGGCTAAGCTGGATCCTATGCAAATTTCACTGTTGCTAATGCAAATCATCAGGGAATCTTTACCCAAAAAACTTCTCAGAACAACTAGAGTTATTATGTTAAACTTCCATTTAAACCATAGCTGTTAAGTAATGATTAGTTATCGTAATGATTACTAATTTGATTACTTTTTTTTAAAGGTGTAGTAATGATTAAATTACGATTATATTCAGTTTCGCACAATTACTAATCGATTACGATTACTAATAATGAAAAAGTAATCTGAATTACTTAAAGTTACAAAAAATAATCAAAAGTAATCAAAAAATAATTAAATAAATATGAAATTTATTGAAAGTATGGTAGCATTGTTGAAAGAATATTTATTTATATATGAGAGCATAAGACAAAACCCTCTTAAAATAAAATAGATTCTATCTCTCGACTACTTTCGGGGTCTGCTTTATTTTTGTCAATTTGTATGAAAAATGTGTTTATGCCGCAATTCTGTTTGAGCATTTAATTGTCTTAGTTTTTAATCTAAATCCTTATTAAATTAAATTTTCGATTATGTGATGAAGGGTCGATGTTTAAAATCTTAAAAAAAGTAATTTTAATAAATATGAATATGAATTTACACATACATATCGTCCGTTGATAATTTAAATGTCGTATGTGGATTTTTTGCGGTTTTGAGTTAAGATAGATTCCTTAGGGTTTCCCACCTGATCCTTCATTTGGCGTAATCAGTTTTTTGATGCCTCATACGGTTTTCGAGAAATGAAGTGTTGAGTTTGTCGTATGTGGCACTTGCTGATACAATACAAATACTCGAAACTATCAAAATCCACATACGACAATTAAATTATCAATCGACGATATGTATATTAGCTATGGCATAGTGTTTTATGAGAATCCTCAGTAATGAGATTTCGACCTGCAAGGATACCTCATTCCCTGAGGTGTAGAAAAAAAGTATTTGAACCAAAAAATGATGGCGGTCAGATGGGGACAAAGGTCGCCTCATCGTGCTCAAAGTTAAGGGTAAAAGCAAAAAAATTTATCAAAAATCATATAACTTTCCCGGCGTCACCGCTACAAGGGTCAAATGTATGACCAACACCTATTAATTTTCTCCGCCCAACATCTTTTTTAAACACACGGACCGTCTAACTGCTCTCCTTAGGGGGCTCCCCTACAACGGGGAAATTTTTTATAAAATTTACTCGCAGTGCTCTACGAACCTATCGAAGTTAAATGTATGATCGACCTAGAATGTTTTTTCAATACTAAGATTTTCTCTAAACATACTTGTCATCTATCTTCAACCATTAAGGTGGTCCCCATACAAGAAAAGAATTCATTGTTAAATCATTAATTTATTTTTCGCATGTGTTGGATATATATTTTTATTTTGGGCAACGACTTGAAGAAAAAATATTTTTTCTTCCTTGTCGCGGCACAACGCACTGCTGTAATCTTCTTATAATTTTTCGCCTTCTGCAGCGTTGTTGACAACTTGCAGTTTATGCAATATCTCTAGCGCTTGCTTGTAGTCTTCACGGTGTCCCAGGTTTGTGGATCGCTCTTGAAAAAACTTATTGGGAATCCAAAGCGTAAAAAAAGTTTGCTGTACGTAGTGGCTCAAATCCTTGATTATTTATCGGTGTACTTCTGTGGGAGCTATGGTAATTCGCTTCACACCTGTGAAGCCAATGACTGGGCGAGAACGACCTTCCTCTTCACTGGCGCCGCTATTTATTTTGTCGTCTTCTGCCTCAATATCATCTATGCGGTCGCTGACGAAATCGAAAAGTCTTCCACTATGCCATACCTAATGTACATGTATGAAAATGCATGAATATATATTATCATATATGGCCATATACGCTCGTTTTTCGGGTCCGAACCATATATGAAATATCATATATGCTCCGTACATATTTTTTTTAGCTGGGTTGTTAGGATTTTACATTTTAAAAACATTATTTTTGTAGATTCTTATCAAATCAGCACACTCTATTTTTACTCAGCACTGATGTTAAGCACTTTTAAACACACAATGTTAAATTATTCACTGACGGAATACCACGATGTTAAGTATGCTGTTCTTTAAACACTATTATATATTTGGTGCATGCCTAAGACTTTTATATTGATAATACATAAAGCTTTCAGAAGAATGACAGCAACATCTAGAAAGTCGCAGTGCATTCAAACGCCTCTCAGTTAGCTTTCCTTCATGTGATTAGTTATGTTACAAATTGTTGTGTTGGTTTCTGTTGCTCTTCAAAAATCATTACGCATTGGATTTCGCGTCTCGGGAATTCCCGTGAAAAACACTAATTGAGCATAAGCACAAGAGCATAAATAACACTGTACAACAGCCAAAATAGCCTTTAGATAAAAGTATGCGGACTATATGGATTTCGATGCGTTAAATTCAAATCTGCTATCAGTTTTTCTCTATCACGTAGAGATTTTTTTTATGGGCGTGGCTAATTTTGGCCCCTAAATTAGTCGGCCATACTAATATATTTTACTATAACTCGAAAACCGCTATTTCGATTTTAATAGATAATAAACCAAAAGACGCGCCACAAAATTTTGTTAAAAAAAATTAATAATCATTTTTTACCTATCTTTTATGGTTTCGAAGTTATTCAGAATTTAAAAGAGAAAAAAGTTTTTTGTATGCAAAAATCGCGTAATTTTTTCACATGAAAATTGCAATAAAAAAATCAGAAACTCAAAAGTTTCATATTTTTTACATTTTTCTTAAAACCACATATCCTAGGAATAAAACAAGCTATAAAACGTGAAAATCCAGCAATTAATCTTGATTTTATTCACAATTTAATGTTCTGTTACCTGCCCGCAATGCCCTTTCAATAGCATTACCAAATGTCAGTGATTGGAAATGAGATTTGCATTTCGGTATCAAAAACTAATTTTTTTTAATACTTTTTGATCCCGAGAGTACCAAAAATTATAATATTTCTTATTTAAATTTTATTAACAAAAAATTATAAGAAATTCATTTACAAAAAAAAAGGAACACATAGGTACAAATATACAAATAGGTGTAGCCTGGATTAGACTTAATACTGTTGGAACATAAAGCTTGCCCCCGTATTCCATAGCTCGCTAAAGCTGAAGCTAAATTCGACCGCTAAAATGCTGAACAAATAGAAAATTTTAAATTTTTGGCGATGACATAAAGCAATAAAACTTCGGCGAATTACATTTTTAAGCCATTACCTGATTTATCAATACCCGTTTGAAAATTGCATTCGTAGCCGAAAATTAGATTTAGCTTTAGCGAGTTACAGAATACGATGGCTGTTGATTTGTATTTTGTTTTCATGAAATTTTGGTAAGAGAAAATCCTTTCGACATTTACAGCGGAGTGAGGCATGGATAAAATTTCGTAAGCTACTCTCGATATATCAGGAAACATGTATTCATCTAATGCGTTTTTATATAAGCCAGTGCTCTATATTGGTTGTTAATATTTCAAATTATTTTTCTTTTCTTTTTTTTTCTTTTCCCTGGGAACATTTTAATTAAAAGTGGTATAGTGATATTGGTTTAACAGATAAAATACTTTCAGGGGGAAACTTACTAAACCAACCTGACATTTTATTGTCAAAGTCCAATTTTGCCCTTAGAACTTAATATAAACATTTTAAAATTTTCTTTAAACTGATTTAAAACAGTTGTTTCAATAGATCAACTCTGTGCCACATAAAATATCATTGAATGAAATATGGGTTTCGTTGATATTTAATCGTGGTTACACTTTTCTAAAAGATCTTTACTAATAAAGCTTCGTTCTATTTGTCGAAAAAACAATTTAATTCTTGGCAAAATATATGCATGCGCGGGTCTTCTGACTGCATTTCTAAGTTGCCCGTGGGAGTATCAAATTTCTTAGGGGAGTACTACGGTACTTTTTCATGTCAAATAGTATCAAAAAAAGTACGATCGTACCAACTTTCCCATCACTGCCAGATGTAAATGTGACTGCATTTAATGCATTACACACATTTTTCCATTTTTAGGTACCTGTTTTAAATTTTGAATAAAATCAAGATTAATTGCTGGATTTTCACGTTTTATAGCTTGTTTTATTCCTAGGATATGTGGTTTTAAGAAAAATGTAAAAAATATGAAACTTTTGAGTTTCTGATTTTTTTATTGCAATTTTCATGTGAAAAAATTACGCGATTTTTGCATACAAAAAACTTTTTTCTCTTTTAAATTCTGAATAACTTCGAAACCATAAAAGATAGGTAAAAAATGATTATTAATTTTTTTTAACAAAATTTTGTGGCGCGTCTTTTGGTTTATTATCTATTAAAATCGAAATAGCGGTTTTCGAGTTATAGTAAAATATATTAGTATGGCCGACTAATTTAGGGGCCAAAATTAGCCACGCCCATAAAAAAAAGCCCTACGTGATAGAGAAAAACTGAATGCAGACTTGAGTTTAACGCATCGAAATCCATATAGTCCGCGTGATTTTATCTAAAAGGCAGCCAAAAAATGTTATTTTGTTGTACAGTGTAATTAAAGGGAATTAACTCATATTTTGCTTGAAGATAATCAAAACATCACTTAGACTAGAGGTGGTAAACTATCGATAGTTTCACTATCGAAAGTATTCTATAGTTTCAAAAACCTTATCGATATATCGATTACTGACTATCGAAAGTTAGTAAAACTATCGATATATCGACGATACTATCGTGACTGTTTTCTACCTAGTGCGCTGTTTCCATGAGTTTGATATCAATTTTGCTCGCGTTTTTTCGAATCCAGGTTTATTTTCTGAAATTATTAATTGTGAATTATAATAAATACTCATTTATAATTCTTTTAAATCGTGAATATCACTCTGTTAGTACGAAAATTTTTTCACATAACCTTAGAATCGTCGACTTCAATTTCATACAACGCGCATATCTCTGGGAGGGAACACTTTTGGGGCATGGGATCGGTCTCATTCGATGCTCAAATGTTGTCCACATAAAAAAAAAGTGAAAATTGAGTTTTTTTACCCTTAGGTCCCTTTCTCTATGCGCCTTCACATATGTACATTCGTTTTCGTTTAGTGGTGTTTACTATCGATAGTGACTAAAAACTATCGATTGCAGAATTAAAACATTGATAGTCGGAAAAACTATCGATAGTACTGATAGTGTCATCGATAATGTTCCACTCCTAACTTAAGCCCTTTCTGCATTCGATGATCTTTTCCTTCTAATAACTTCAACTGAGGTATATGGAGTTTTCAAATTCCCATCTTAAAAATATAGTTATTACTATATCGTGCGACATAATTTTTTAACTTGATTTTTTGACCGAAATCGATCATATGCTAGATTGAGCTTTTTTGGTTGTTATGGCTTGATACATATATTGTCGTCTTAGTAATGCAGCAGAGCTTAAGCCAATAATGAAGAACGATTTTCTTTCCATTCCAAATGAAACAAAGCATAATAAAAGCTACCCACCAAAAAAATTACACATTACTATCAGAACTACTTGCCATATAATGACTTACTTTTCTGATTACCAAATTTCATTACTCGCTTACAAATCACATTACCTAAAATTTAAAAAAAATTATGTACAAGTTGCTAAATGAGGAGAATAATTTTTTTATATTAAATAGATTACGTGAACAAGTTGCCAAATATCGATTATTTAGTCTCACGCCTTGTTAAAACCATTAAGTTGGTAAACCAGTACGGAAAAGGTTCCACCAAAAATGCTTAATTCCAAAACCGATTAACTTTTTTTAAATTTTTGGCTGGGTAATACCGCTATTCTTTTTAACTTCTTGTAGCTGGAAATTATTTATATGAGACTAAATTCGTTATATTTAGTTTTATTATGAGTAAAATTTCCTTTTTGTAGCTGATGGTTGCTAACTGGCAAAACAAACTACGTTGACCCAGAAAAAAATTTACAAAAAAATAACAATTTTTAAGGATTTTCAGATTTTCCTTGATTTCTTGTAATGAATGCAGTAGCAAAAAGTAAAAAAGCAAAAGCTGGTTTATTTTCAGTCAGTGTTTGGCTGCAGCAGCTCAGCAACACCAAGAGAATAAGCCATCTGACCCATCACTCTATTTTTTTAAGCAAATATTTCTTTTCAACTGTTACAGTATACACAAGGAGTTCTATATACATATAGTGCATGCATATGTACATACATGTACAAAATTTAAATTTATTTATATATACATATTTACATATATATATATATATATATATTTGTATATGTATTTAAGTACCCTGCAGCAAATGAAAATAGTGAAATTGTAGTGATTTACTACTGACATTGTCAGTAGCTTGTCATTGAAAATCCACCACTAGACTGTAGCACTACTGACTAAGTAGTTCTTTTGGGACCACGTGGAGACATTGGCACCAAAGATTCACTAGTAAATTTTAGGGCCTCTAGTCTACAATATCGATATTTTCTCGCTCGATGTCAATAGTAAAATTTTAGTGATTTACTAGTGACATTGTAAATAGTACTACTGACTAGGTGTACCATAGCCGATGTAATCGCCTATTGACTTTAGCACTATTCTCCTACGACCACATGGAGACACATTTGAACTACAATTTTATAAGGCTTGGGGCAATGTCACCAGAAATACACTAGAACTGTTGTCTGTAACGTATCTCTACTCGCGCATAAATGGAAAGTAGTCGACATTTTAACTAGTGCAATTGTCGCTGGAGAAAATAGTGTTGACATAGAGACATATGGTTCTAGGCTGACTAGAGGGTATTTATGCACATACATTTGTATGCAACACCAAAAAGTCAAATTGCAACAAATATTGTCATTATTTAAGTTCATATTCAAAAAAATTTTAAAAAGAAAGTACGAAGAGAAAAAATAGAAATAGTTCAGCAATGTAAATATAACGAAAAACGAAGCACAGGATTTGTTAAACGTTGAAAAGGATACTACGTTATCGATTTTATGAAGCAGTATCAAATGGTTTGTAGAAATCAAAGTTAGTTAGTTAAAATTAATTAAGCATCAGAACAAAGCGCTGTAAAATTACACCAAATGCTTTGAGAATTAGTAAGAAGAAACAAAACAAGATTAAAGAAATCAATATGAACGAAGTTGCAAGAAATTTTAATTGGGGTGTTTCAATGTAAAATTCTGCAAACGATTTTTAGTTTTCTTTTCTTGCAAACAAATAAATAATAATTCAATACCAACAACTGTTAACTACATAAATTACAGCAAATATTTGAGCGCAAATCTTTTTTTTTACAATAAAAATCTATTAACATTGAAAATTCTATGGACTGAAATTTATGTCCACAGACATTGGGCCAACCAAATACAGCGGATCAAACATATGAATTTTGGTGATGAAGGTGTAGTGCTTTTCGGAAACTGCATCGTGTTCCGTTATGCTAGTGTTTGTCAAATAATTAAATGTTAATTGATCGGTTTGTTAATAAAAAAAATAATGACGTCAAGAAACGAAACCTTAGTCTAACTTAACAATTTTAAATTGAAATCTTACAGCCAAACAAAACCAATTATCCCGAATGGAAAGAACTACATAAAATAAAATATTGGACCTAATGTTGCTTACTCGCTTGATAATACTGAGCGCGGCAATCGTTGTCTTACCGTTTAGTTGCAGTATAGATAAATAACCGAGATACCTAGATACTGCAGCGCCATATGCCGAGCTGATTTGTGAATCTAAACCATCAAAGCGCCACCCAAACGCATGCAAAAAAATTTATTGAAATTGGTCCAGCCGTTGCGGAGGAGTTCAGTGACATACACACGTACAGTAGAATTATATATATATATATATATATATATAAAGATACATATACGTTTATATAAATCGTTATTGCCAAATAATTATTACCTTGACTGCACCTGCTAAAAAATACTTGTGTGGCAACATGCAATAGCTGTTGTTGTTTTTTACATTAATTACACTGTGCTACAAAAGTTGAGAAAAAAAATATTCAGGGATTCTAATGTACCAATTCTATTTTGTTGGAGTCCATGGATGACGAAAATACCGTTGGTTTTTTTAGGTCACTTCATAAAGTGATTTTATAACGGTAAATGTAGTGAAAAACGGGGTTTCTTAGCTTTTCAGTTTTAAACAGTTGTAACTTCTTTGTTTCCCAACGGATTTCTTTTAACTTTTCGTTGGTTAAAAGGCTCGAATATTATCTTTCAATAAAGATATATTTTTTGTAAATCGACTAAGAAATGGCTAAGTTACAGTCGTTGAAGTGTACAAAAAACCAATTAAAAAAGTATTCTTTTGTTTTCCTCAGGCTATAAGTTGCTTATGAGTTACAAAAGAATACTTTTTAATGGATTTTTTGTACACTTCAACGACTGTAACTTAGCCATTTCTTAGTCGATTTACAAAAACTATATCTTTATTGAAAGATAATATTCGATTCTTTTCACCAACGAAAAGTTAAAAGAAATCCGTTGGGAAACAAAGAAGTTACAACTGAAAATCTAAGAAACCCCGTTTTTCACTACATTTACCGTTATAAAATCAGTTTATGAAGTGACCTAAAAAAACCAACGGTATTTTCGTCATCCATGGACTCCAACAAAATAGAATTGGTACATTAGAATCCCTGAATATTTTTTGTGTATCACAGTGTTATTGTTACGGATGATATATTGTTATTGTTAGCTTCTTAGAAATTTATAGCATACATTACATATCATTATATATTTTTTATGGCTCTTCGAATACGTTAGAGAAAATAATTTAAATGAGGAAATTTCAATTTGCAGATTTTCAATTTGCTATACAAAGTCTAGTTCGCAAGATTCTCTACTGTCGCTTGACTTACGCAGCAGGTGCAAAACTCTTAATGTAAATGCCTTCTCACCTACTTATGCATATTTGGTATTTTTTGTTGTTGTCATTTTTTTGGTGAAATTTTCAAAATGTTGGCAATGCTGTTTTTATTTACCTTTTTCACAATAATGTTTGCAGACTTGTGAATGACTTCTGGCGAAACAACTTTTAGGTCCTTATTTGCAGGAAAGTCATTCTGAAATGAAAGAAAAAATTTAAATCTCTAATTAAATATTGGCAAAATATAAACATACATATGTGCAAAAATAAATCTAATATGTAAAATTTTTTTATATGTCAAATGTAAATTGTACTCGTTATTGGATAATAAACTAAGCATCCGAAACAACAAATAATTTTTTTGATATACATACTCGTACATATCTATCCGCCATGTTCTAAAAACCATTTCGCTTTGAAATCGCCAAATTTGAAATTAATGCCCTAATTCAGTAAGAAGATTTAGGACGTTTTTGTTTGAAAATGCTTCTGAGCTCTAGTGTTTGAAGTCTCTAAATTATTTTCTTCAAAAATGGTTGTTGTCTTTGATAATGAAAAATAAAAATATTATTGCCCTGTTTTTAAAACATAAAAATTCAATTAAAGTATTATACAATAGTTTGAAAAATACATGAAAAAATATGTGTTGGATATAATGTTTGGAACAAAATCATAAAGCAAATACACGAACCTTCTAGCATAGACAATAAATAATAATCGTTTTAAGGAATCAAAACTGCTTCTTTTTTTCGTCCATAGACAAGACGATACATTCGTCGAACAGAATTAGGGCATAAGTTCGGTTAAAATATCTCAAGCATATGAAACCTTAAAACCAAATAAAAAACAGCAATAAGTCAGCTTTCTAGTTGAATTTTTTGCTGAAATAGTTAGCTTAAAGCTAGTTTAAGGTTAACTGATCTTCCGACAGGTTTATTAGAAAAAATCTCGACATGTTCAGAACGAATCACTTGATTTATGTAAAATTGGCAGCATTCGAGTCTTTTTGAGGTTAAAAACTACGAGTAAATATACATATTTTCAACTCGATCGTGTTAAAGGGTAAATTTTTTTTAACAGTTCTCGAAATCTACAGAACCGAATCTATTCACTATCTTATATCAACATCTTCCAATTTGCTTACTCGTTCTTAAGTTATGAGATGCTTATAAACATACCCACTAGTGTTTTTCATACGGGATTTCCCGGGAAAAATTTCCCGGGATCCCGCACATTTTCCGGGAAACAAATCCCGGGAAATTTGTGCGGGAATTCCCGGGATTTTTTGATTTTGTTATTGCAACTTAATTTATATGTACACATTCCTTGATGAGTGTCTTTATTCACTTTATTAATGCGATGGTGCAATAATAAGGTGATGGCAATATCACAATAGCTAAAGCTTTACAACAACTAAGGCCGAGTTTACATCTGGTACACATGCATTCTGAGACTTAGATGCCTTTATATGGAAAAAGCAGAACGCGACGATCAAAATTTAATTCTACAACAATTCATAAAATTAAAAAACAGAAAATTACAAATAATTACAGATTCTCTTTGGTAAATAGTACGGTTAACAGCATTAACAGCTTATTCTGTACTAAAGTCCTATTTCCAAAGAAATATGCCCTTATGCAAAAACGATTGTTAAGGTTAAAGCATGCGTTAAACCAATTTTAAGTTTCACAATGATTTTTTCATAAAGGGGATATTTTGTAATATTTTTTTTTAATAATACTCGTATAATTTCTTTTTTATAATATTGGTATCTATGTATTATTACATAAAGAACGGAAACGGTATTATTTTTTGAATAATGTGTGTATAAAACGTTATTATTTAATCGATCTCATGAATTATAATTTGTTTTTGTTGAAATAAATTAAATTTAAAAATATTCTGCATTGTTTTGTACTGGCCGGGAATTCCCGGGATTTCCCGGGAAACCTAAAATTCGAAATGAAAAAGTCTGGGAAAAGAAAAACTCTAATGCCCACACACATACATACATTAAATACATCCATACGGTAAAAAACGCCACCCCCAAGATCTCAAACCGTCGAAATATGATAAAAACTCTATTTCGAAAAATGGACTCAAATCATTAATTTCCTACAGCGGAAAGTTTAAAAACATTAAATTTATATATGTATATATTTTCTGCAATATCATTTAAACAATCTTATAAAAAAAAATCTCTGACATTTTTTAAACCTCAAAATCGATCAAAAAATCTTACACTTGGCAACACTTAATACAATGGACGCATTGTCGCTTCTTCTTTGTTTAACAGTTTCTTATTTTATTTCAAACAGTGCAGCTCTTTCTTCTCACTTAGTGCATTAATGTTTTATTTTTAATAGTTAAAAGTATTTAACTTGCTATAATTTTTACACGAAAGTAAAGTGCAGCAATTGTTTGATTTGTATTTAATAAAATATTTTACAAAATCATCATATTCAATAATAATTTTCAAAGTAAAAAATTAAACTTAATAGATTTTAATAATTTTTTTTTGGCGTCATCCACATTAATGAATACTGGTAGTCGCATGAGCTAAAATGCTCATCAGCTGTTTTTTGTTTACAATATTCCGAAGCTCAATAAACCAGTTATCTTGCTTTCAACCCCTCTGGGATATTAGATATTATTAGGATATTTTATTTATTTTTAATGCGTCTAACTAATTGAAACGACGAAGTGTTATCGCGTTCGGTAGTGCTGCGTGTGTTAATTAATTAAAATGTGTGTTAACTGTTTATTTTTATGATGGCAGCAGCAATTGAGAGCAGCAGAGAATTACAATAGATTTTATAAAGGTAAAATAGTTACGAGAACGTGACTGATGGAGATTAAATTATGTGTGTGTGTAGGTAAGTTCAAGAAAAATTCTAATTGTTTTATTTTCAATTAACATAAGAAGTTTAATTCAAAAGCGATAAGTATGTAATAAATTGCGTTTAATAATAATACTAATAAAATAAATTAATATGAGATTTAAATAAATAATGACCTTTTAGCATGGTTTATTTATAATAAAATGGCGTTTAGGGAATAGCAACTTCAAAAGGGAATAACAAGAAGTCAGACAAAAAGTCAATGTGTAAATCCCACATAATTACCTAAATATGCACAAAGACATTGAGAATTTTTTCGGTATATGTGACAGCGCATAGAGAAAGGGACCTAAGAGTAAAAAAAAATCAATTTTCACTTTTTTGTTTGATGTGGACAACATCTGAGCATCGAATGAGACCGATGTTATGCCCCAAAAGTGTTCGCTCCCAGAGATATGCGCGTTGTATGAAATTGAAGTCGACGATTCTAAGGTTGTGTGTCGCTTTCAAATGAGACCAATACCAACACGCTCAGTGATGGTACACCAAAGATACACGTATTTAAATCTTTAAAATGGCTCTCCTGAACAAAACCGGTTTTTACCCTTAGGTCCCTTTCTATTTTGCGCGTCACATATGCTATACTAACCAAAAATAATTTATTCAGTTAATGACATAGTTTACTCGTATGTTCTGCACTGTTCTGGTCAGGGAAGGAATATGACTTCTAGGATTTTGTACCAACTATGAAAACAAAATGTACTTTTTGGACCATGACGGTACCATTTTTTTAATATTTATTAATAAGAACAGAAACGTAAAAAAATGTGCAAAAATTCAGTATAAAAAAATATTAAATATTGCATTTATAAGGTACATTCGTAGATTAGACTTGTTAGAGATCGGTTATTTTACAAAATTTTGATTATTAACAGGGCTGTTATTTTCATGCACTATAAAATCTACGATATGCGCATAAAAAATGAGCGATAAAACCTAAAACACACTATTGAAGTAAAGGAGCGATTAACAATAATAAATATAACCACACCCAAGGCTGTTAAGTTGGCAGGTACAGTTAAAGTTTTAGACAGATTTTTTTGTTGCAGACTTGACACCACCTGGTACATGAATTTGCCTTGACAACATCAGTGCAACAAAAACAGAGAAGCCGACCGTCTAAAATAAAACACACAAAAAAAATTAAAGATAAGATAGGCAAAATTAATGTTACCATATAGCGAACATTGGAATTTTTAAATTGTACCAAGTAACTCGCGGTAGTACCACGGTACCAACGGGGTCAAAAATGTACCATAAAAAGTACAATTGTACCATGATTTCCATCGGTGGTTCTGGTGCTCTACTCTGCAATTCTGAAACGAAAAGAAATTACTTTAGAATTTGTATGTTAATTATGTGTGTATTCGAAAGCATTTCCTTTCGTTTCGAATTACAAAGTAGAGCCCCTGAACAGTCAATAATTAAATTTAAAATTTTTTATATTTTTTTTTGCAGTTATCTTCTTAAAAGCATTAAGTTTTTTGTTTGCACTGAACATTTTTTGCTTCAAATGTATGTGGTCAATATTTATAATTTGATCAGGCTAAGGTTAGTATCGGTTTGTAAACCAAATTACATGTGGTAATTGTTAATGAACAACTAGCACCAAAGTTAATTGCAAATATTCTGACAAACACGTAGTAGAACGGAACAACTAGCTGTTTTCGAAGTCCACTACACCTTCATCATCAGCGTTCTTTGTGTTTGATCCACTAACACCAGTTGATGTAGATTTGTGCTTTCTGCTTTATATTCTGTTAGGCTTTTTGCCATATTTTTAACTATTTGTTTATTGAAAAATCATGGTTTAAAATTCCCGTGTCCGTTAAAACGAACCCTATTGTTTTCGCTACGATTTCTGCCTGTCTGTCACAGGCTGTTTTCTGAACTTTGGCTGCTACAACATAACATACGACTTATTTCCTCCGTGTGATAACACTGTGATACACAAAAAATATTCAGGGATTCTAATGTACCAATTCTATTTTGTTGGAGTCCATGGATGACGAAAATACCGTTGGTTTTTTTTGGTCACTTCATAAACTGATTTTATAACGGTAAATGTAGTGAAAAACGGGGTTTCTTAGATTTTCAGTTGTAACTTCTTTGTTTCCCAACGGATTTCTTTTAACTTTTCGTTGGTGAAAAGAATTGAATATTATCTTTCAATAAAGATATATTTTTTGTAAATCGACTAAGAAATGGCTAAGTTACAGTCGTTGAAGTGTACAAAAAACCAATTAAAAAAGTATTATTATGTTTTCCTCAGGCTATAAGTTGCTTATGAGTTACAAAAGAATACTTTTTAATGGATTTTTTGTACACTTCAACGACTGTAACTTAGCCATTTCTTAGTCGATTTACAAAAAATATATCTTTATTGAAAGATAATATTCAATTCTTTTCACCAACGAAAAGTTAAAAGAAATCCGTTGGGAAACAAAGAAGTTACAACTGTTTAAAACTGAAAAGCTAAGAAACCCCGTTTTTCACTACATTTACCGTTATAAAATCACTTTATGAAGTGACCTAAAAAAACCAACGATATTTTCGTCATCCATGGACTCCAACAAAACAGAATTGGTACATTAGAATCCCTGAATATTTTTTTTCTCAACTTTTGTAGCACAGTGTAATCAGCATTCAAAATGCCAGGTCGCCACAAGAATAACAATTAAAAATTTTAGTTTTAATAGTTTTTATTTTAAATTCTGTTCCTTATTCTACAGCGTACAGCATTCAAATTAAATATTAAAAATTTACAATATCTCCAAAATCTTGTCCTTAATTTACTACGCCCCTCTTTCTGTCCTCTGCTGCTATTCTACTCCTTACATCTTATTGTTAGCATCGTATAGCACCCTTGTACTTAAACTATCCCTGCTCGGAATTGTCACACTCACGCCGGCTTCGTGACAATGGTACTCAGGAAACTTAATATAATTAGCTTAATTGCTTAGCTTAATTTACTTGGATACACGGGATTAAGGATCTAATTAACTTATTTATGTACGCCTTCGTGACTAGGAAATCACTGCCTTGGACATACGGACTTAGGATGTAAATAACTACTTATGTGCGCTTTCGTGACTAGGAAATCACTCAATTGCACACAGGGGTCTTAGGATATAAATGACTATTAATGTCTACATTCATGACTAGAAAGTCACTCACGTGGACAAACGGGCTTACGATATAACTAACTACTTATGCCCGCCTTCGTGACTAGGAAATTACTTGGACACACGGGGCTTATTATGATGTAAATAACTACTTGTGTCTACCTTCGTGACTAGGAAATCACTCACGTGGAAATACGGTGTTAGAATGTTAATAACTACTTATGTCGGCCTTCGTGACTAGGAAATCTTTCACTTGGACACACGGGGTATAGAATATTAATAACTACTTATGTTTATCTTCGTGAATAGGAAATCACTCACGTGGACATACGGTGTTAGAATGTTATGTTGGCCTTCGTGACTAGAAAATCACTCACTTGGACGCACGGGGCATCTATATATATGAAACAGGATGTGTATGTGTGTATGTATGTAACGTATGGACTCCGAAACGGCTGGGCCGATTTTGATGAAATTTTCAGGGAATCTTCAGAATATTTAGGCGGGTGACACTGTGAAGTCTAATATTTGACTTTCGGTCTGTGGGCAGAGGGGCGTGGCAAAATCCAATTTTCATATTGCACCACTTATGCCATATACATATATATATGTATATTTATTTTTTGCGTGGAGGGGAGGGGTAAGGAAGCACACCGGGTTAAGCTAGTAGGATATAAATAGCTACATATGTTTACTTTCGTGACTAGGAAATCACTCACATGGACATACGGTGTTAGAATGTTAATAACTACTTACGAAATCACTCACTTGCATGCACGGTGCTTAGGATATAAATAACTAATTATGTCTACCCTCGTGACTAGGAAATCAGTTACTTGGAAACATGGTGATAGAATGTTAATAACTACTTATTTCGTCCTTGGACTAGGAAATCACTTACTTAGACACACGGGGCTTAGGATATAAATAACTACTTATGTCTACCTTCGTGACTATAAAACCACTCACGTAGACACACGGGTTTTAGAATATAAATAATTATTTTTGTCTAGGAAATCACTCACGTAGACACATCTATCAGGTTAATGTTTTTCGTGACTAGAGAATCACTAGGACATTTATTATAACCCAAGGACTCTACCACTGAATTAATAGATTACTATTCGTGACTAGATAATCACTAAACTACCCTTCGACCACGTTTGTTCTACGAACATGTATCGTTTTCGTGACTAGCAAATAATTTAAAAAAAGGTCTGTGTCAGGTAATATATTGGATTATATAGGCTGAACTGCGTATAGTATTACAAGTGTGTGCGAGTTAAAGTCGCATTTTACTGAATTTATTATTGAAAATCAAGTTTTGAAATGGTCTTAGCCACATATGAACTTTTAACTACTATCGTTTACAGTCGTTTCCTAATTTGTTTCTCTGGCCAACAACATTTCTTTTATTTTCCTAATACTAAACGTGTAATAAACTCCCAGCAATGAATCGTCGGCGAAGTAAAGTAACTAATAAAATTGCCACATACGAGTAGCTTAAAGTAATTCGCCTACTTAACAACAGAGGCGCTACATTGAAGCTATAAAAATTAACACAACGCACAATAGCAGAGTTGTAAAACGAGTTAAGCTTAATATCTTAATACTTCACCATCTGGAATGTCCTGTCAATAACGCTTTCCTAAAGAAGACTTTGTATGCATGCTGGTAGGCATATTAATTGCCTGGAAAAGAAAAATCGATTAAGCGTAAGCGATAAAAAAGAATTAATGATAATGTGCTGGGCAGAATACCAAGTATTAAAATTTATTTGAAAAAAAGGGGGAACTGCAAAGGATAGTAAATATTTGTGACACACAAGGAAAGAAAACTATATAGTATATATTTTTACAAAAATTAACATAATGGAAATCAAACTTGAAGTGCTCTTAAGACCACCATATGTTTTTTTTGTTCAAATAATGTGTTATACGTTAGTTTTGGGAAAAAAAAACTTTTTACACTAAATTAAAAGAAAATATCCATTTAAAACCAATACATATAAATGCTGTTTTTTTGTTAATGTCGGCGTAGTAAACCGAGTTGCTTTTTTTCACAAATATAATGCACAATGTAAAAATAGCATGAGCGAGTGTTTGGTTAAAATGGTATTATCACAAGGACACATAAGGACATACATTTGTACATATGTATAACATTACCTTGCACTAAACCACAAAAACAAGGAAACCAGACGCATACACAAATATACATTAGAAACTCACGCTTTGGAACAACAAAATTTTTGTATGTAGAAATGTACTTTTTGTTTATTCGTATGTGCTAGTAGTAACACACAGACAAATTTTATATCAAATTCAATGAAAACAAAGTCAATTTAACATTTTTCGGCAATCATTTTGCCTTAAATATCTTTCATGTTAATTCAAAATGATTTACAGTTAATTTTCAAAGACACATTTTTTTTAAATAATTTTCTTTCATAATATTTTAACTTTCCCGTACTTTTAAAGCAAAATGAAAAATCATGTTGAATCAAAGTTATTTCAAGTTGGAACTTAAGAACATAAAAAACAAGTCACACCACTAATACATATGTATATTACATTGTAGCTATGAAAAAAAGTGAATACTTAAACACCAACACACTTGAAGAATATGTATTATTTTTAATAAATTTAAAATGATTTCCAATCAAAATTTTTGCATGTTGATTTTACATTAGTATTTTTTTTCTGTGTAAACAAATACTCGTATATTACCAACTGGAAAAAAACACACAAACTAAGGCCTGAAAAAACAAATAGAAAGTAGTTGAAATAAGAAAAAGGTTTAATGTTTGTGTCTCACTACTGAGACTTCAGTACGTGGCCTTAGTTTCTATAGTTACCAAATGTCTTTGCTTTGTTTCAACAACCTGCCTTTTAATAGTTTACTTATATTTGGCAGAAAATTACTTGCCAGTAATTGTATCTTTTACAACTTCTTATAAATATGTAATGAGCAGATATGCTTTTGTTGGAACTATTTTTATCTCTCATATAAACAAAATTTCATATAAAAGCCTTGTGCACGCAACTCTTGAGAAAAGAAAACATTTTTATATCTTCATTGAGTTGTATGTAAATTGAAAATTTTAAGACATACAACTTACGAGTATTTTCTGCAAAACTAGCTTTTTGAGTTATGCCTCTGTTTCAGTAAAGGGGCGCTATGTACACATCGATGGTCTCAAGTAGAAGGGCCCTAACTAGTATTTTTACGAAATTGAGTTTTTCAGTGATTCCAATACATTTCACACAAATACATCTCGTCACAAAAAAATTATTGCAAACAAAGTTACATTGTTAATATTACAGTTTCTATTATATTGTTAATTTCTTCTGTAAAGTTACAATTGTTTGAGTTGGGGCCTTTGTATATCCAACACAGTATAAATGGAAAGTCATTTTAAGAGAATCTTAGTTTTAAATCTTCCCAAATATCAAGAGGTTCATGTTTTCGGTTTCTTAGAAACCAATTTTGACATCATTAAAATTGTTTATACATATAAAAAAAAGCATTACCACGATGCCACTTACTGCAGAAAATGTTTGTAAGCAACAGGACTCGGATTTAAAAGACCTAATAAAAAAATTCCCCCTACATTACTATATTAAGTTAAAATCAGGTTCTTCGTGTTATTTCAGTATCGAATTTACGTTATCCCAACATGAAATAACTCTCATTCAACATGAATTTTCATTTTGATTTAACAGCACGGGGATGTCAAAACAACATGAAATACAAGTTATTTCAAAAGGAAACATTTTCTTTGGAAATTACTGTAAATCATGTTAAATTAACATGAAACACATATGATACAAAATCGTCATAGACTTTAATATGAGATTTTTGTGTGTGTGAGTGTGTATAGAATTGCAGCAGAGCTATTAAAGTCCAATCCGGATAAGGGTGCTCAGAACAAAACAGTTTATAATAAGGAAAATTTGTTCAATGGACTGGTTGAGGTCAGCTTTACGTAATTAATAAGTTAATAAATCAAATTACTGCCAGAAGAAGTTGTGAGGGTATGACACCAGCTTTGGGGCTGAAAGGAGCTGGATTTCGATCCCATATGTCCACTATCGATCTCAGTGAAAGCTCGAAGACACTGAAACTGTTGTGAAACAATCTCTGGACTAGCGTTGACCACTGTATTTTTCCTCTTTTTCACAAAACTTTCGAAAAACGGAATCACGTTATTAGAAACACATTACGCATGCTCCTTGTTGTAAGTCTATACCACAACGCAACTTGGAGAATCACATATGGCGAGTTGTTGAGTAGAACCATGAAACTTGGAGTAGGTATCTGTTGAGGAGGTTCTTTTATTCTTAGGAAAACAAGAATTCGTTATGTGATGGCTCAAATCCCCTTTTGTATGAAATAAAGAAGCGCAAATGATAAATGTATGGCGAATCCTGCGCCATTTGCGCTCTCTTATTTCAAGAGAGTGGGAAATGGGTATTTCTCCGAGAAATTCTACTTTTTTGTCGCGTGCGACAGCAAGCAATTAACCTCGTCTTCCTAAACAACGTGACTTGATTTTACTTAAAATTTTAACTAACGTAGAGCTGCTGACGGCCTACACAAATATATAGAGAAGTAAAAAAAAGTTTTGCTTTCTTTGAATAAAAAACAAACATATTTGCTTGGTGTCGCACGCCACAAAAAGTTGATATTCCTGTGGAAATGCCCATATACTGTTAGCTGTCTTTTACTGATCATCATATACTTAAGTATTTCTCACTGTAACTAGAAAAATCAAGAGGTTTCATGTCACATAATAATAACTAAATGCAACAATAAATTTTATAGGCTGAAAACTGTAATATATTACTGCAGGTAACGCATATAATAATAGGTCTGTTCGTTTACTTTCCTTGCAGAAACTAGAAATGAGAGAGTAAAGCAGATATTTTGGAATTACTCTCCCAGTTACGAAAAAAATAAATAAACGCTTTACTAGCAAAAACTTGGAAGAAAATTTTGTTTACATCAGAAACACGAATGGACAGCATCATACCATTTTACTTTTTCTGATGTACTTTGAACATTCTTTTTGGTATTTTAAATAGCCTAATTTTTAAAAATTGATATTTGATATTAGGGTGGCGTTGCCTGAGGTAGTTGGCACGTTGACGGTAAAGCCGCAGGTCCTGCGTGCGACCCCGATATCCTACAGTCATTAAATAATAACACCATGCATTTCTCTCACGTGCATTAGTGTCGCTTTGTATCAGTTGTTGTAGGAAAGTTCAAGTGATGAAGGCATAGTAACTGGTCACTGAGCTACACCGGCTTCAGTGAATATAGTCATGATTTAACATCAGAGCGTTCTCCTTCGTCGGTATTGTGCAGCAGAATCATCGGCGAAGTAACATAACCAATCAAATGGCTACTAAACACAGCTTTGAAAATTTAATCGCCTCATTGACACCAGAGGCGCTGCAGCACTTCCTTATTTAAATAAAAGCAGAGTTGTAAAAGAATGAAGCATTCCCTTTCCTCACCATCTGTCTTCTCTATCACTATCCATTTCCTACCGTAAGGACATCTCGAGGCTCCTTGTAGTCATGACGAGGCACTGGACGGTCGTCAGACATGCTAGTAGGATAGGTCTGTCCTATAATGAGTTTTGCCGAAGTTGTAGAGAAGAAAGCAAATAAGAAACAATCTTTCACTTTTTTTCGAAAGTCCAGCTTTATCCAGATTTATCTGAAATTGGGTTGAGTGACCTTATCAGATATCTAAACGCGATCTAGTAACTATCACCGTATCAGAATACTTAGATACGGTTCTACATAGGTTGACACCGGTGAGTGTAGTGGTCATTTCCAGAAGGAATCATCTAGATTCTACTTGAATGCCTTCGTGAAGAAAGCAGCCACATAAACCAACCAAACAATCCCTTTTCTAAAGAAGGTAATGCCTAGTTAAAGTACTTCTCTTCTGATACAAATTTTGTATGGAAAACTGTTTAATAAACCTCCAATAAAATAAAAATATTTCATATGAATAAGGCCTCTAATATATCATTCACAATTTATAATTTTTCCATTATTATTACAAACATAAATCTTGTAAGATATTAAAAAAAATGATTCGTGTTTATTTTTCGAAATCTATTAATTTTGAAAATAACAATTTATTGCGTTAAAAAATTAACATTTCATACATGTCGAAGCCCCGCGGCATTTTCTTAATCATAGCTTGTAAAATATGCTGCTTTCATTGCTCCACATCAAAAGGAATATAATTATCCTGACGCTATTGAAGATTATCTACGGTGCGGCAAAGGCTCATAAATAATAAATGACCGTTTTTTTATGGCAAGAATGGCGCTGAAATGTGTCTGCTTAAATGCTTGAAAAAAAGGGAATTTATGAGAAGATTTCATATCTTCTGGTTATGTGTAGTCGAAAGTATTAAATGATATGCGTGTCATGGAGGAAAATAAGCAATAATAAATGGTATACCAGAGAGCAATTGAGATAGGTTTTTATGTATTTAGATGAAACACATAAACGCACACATACATACGTATGCTTGTCTAGAACTAAATGGAAAATAATATAGAAAAAGCAAGAATGTTGAGCAATTTAAAAAATATATGTATGTATGCAAAGGGTGTCCTAGAATTAATATCCTTACGAAGCCTAAAGAATATTGGATTATATATACGAGTATAAAAAAAAACTCATTTGGAAAATGGCGTTCACTAGTTTTTTTGATGGATGCACACATGGTTAGGTGCTAGGTCAGGGTAAATTATATCATATTAGATTGTCCCAGGTTCTGTTAGGTTGGATTAGGCAAGGTTAGGTAAGATAATGTTTAATTAGTTTAAGCTTAGTTGGCTAGCTTCGTTTAAGTTAGGTAATGTTGCCTTATGTTGGACTAGGTAAGAGTAAGTTAGGTTAGGCAAGGCGCAGTTACTTATACAAGGTTAAGTTCTTATACATTCGCCTATATAAGGTTCAGTTAGGTTAGGTTAGGCTAGGATTAGATAAGGTTAGGTTAGGTTAGCAGGCTGCTGGTGAAGAATGAAAATTTTGGGGTCCAGCTCACTTGGGTACAATACGATGATCCCTTTGTGCTGCCTGTAAGTTGAAAGTAGTAGAATAAGGGGGAGACTGGGAGTATAGGGAGGATACAAATGGAAAGTTTCTATGGAATAAGAGAGAGTAAAGGAGAAGAGAGGTGGGGCAGGAGAGGATCTAGTACATACACATGCCATAGAGGATGGCTAACGGCCATAAAAGCCGCTGCTCCTAATGTATAGACTTAGGTTTCTAAGTCCTATTTCCGATAGCTCGGACAGGCTATTGAGGGATATTCTGCCAAGGAATTGCAGACGGAGATCCTCCAAAGAAGGGCAGAAGCAGAGAAGATGCGAAATACTTTCCTTCTCTTCCTCATCATTGCAGCTGTAACAGTAATCATTATACGGGAGACCGATACGTTTAGCGTGGGATTCAAAAGTGCAGTGGCCGGTAAGTGTGGCCAAGTTCGTCAGGTGCTTCCTGGTGAAGCTAATGAGGTTTTTGGTTCTGTTGATATTTAGGCGAGGTCAAAGGGTTCTAGATATAACGCAGGTAGGCTCATTGCGCCATCTTTCCTGAGCTGAATTTGGATAGTTGAGTGCTGGGTCAGTTTATCCAGGACTGTGCGGCATTCTTGGACAAGGAATTATGTAGAATACACACCTGCGAGGGATTTGATCGCAGATTGGCTGTCCGTTATTATCTGGATATTACTATTATGTATCCGATAATAACTTAAGCAGTGTGTTGCTTTTTTAATGGCGGATATTTCTGCATGTAGTATGATACATTCCTCCAGGAGTCTGAAGGATATTTCAATTCCAAAATCTGGAATATATACGCCCCCTCCAACTCTTTTGATACACTTGAAGCACACTTTATATATTTTTTTTGCATATGGGGGTTAGTCTTTGAGTAAAAAAGTTACGGATTCTAAAAACAAAATATTTCTGCTTGTTTTCCTATCACACTTAGATTTAAATAAAAACTCCTAAGTATTGTGGACGAAGATAAAAAATTATTCTATCATACGTTCAAGAAATTTATTATTCGACATATTGTCATAATTCTAATAACTTATTCCATCATACAATTAGTACTGACAAACTGTTATTGGCTTACTTCTAAATTTTCACAAACTTTCATAAAATTTTTTTATTAAATATTTTTGTGTGGAATAAACTTATTGCAAAATCTTGTATGATTTGCGGTCCACCCTTTAAAAGGTAAACAATTTTTCAAATATCAAAAACAAAACTGATTTCGTTATCTTGGGAGTTAACATAGAAACAGTTATGTACATATGTATATATAGTCACATATGTAAACATACATACATAAATACATCGCTCATTCACTAAAATAACGTCATAACTCTAAAAAAAATTATTTTTGAGTTAGTGATGCAAAATTAATCCTCATATCGTTATTCATGTTGTATAAAAATTATATAAAAAATATTTTGTTTACTCAATCAACTCTTGAGAGAAAAATAAAATTTTATTTTTCCTTTAAGTTGTCTGTGACTTGAAAAATTTAAACTCGTGTTTTGGAAAACTACATAGAGAAAACAGTACCTACTAAATATAAAATAGAACAAAATTAATAAGAAATCTCTATGGTTTTTTTTTCAATAAGGAAATCTTATTAATTTCATAGGGAAAAACCTTTTGAAAAAATCAAGAAGAAATCTTCTAGTTCTTATTAGGTTATCTTATTGATTTTTTCAATAAAGTTTTCTTCTTGTTTTTATTAGGCGACCTCATAAAAAATAAAAAAAAATAGTCTTTATTCTCTGTAGTTATGTATTTTCATTTAAATTCTATGTATGTATGTATGTATGTATGTATGTGTGTAGTATATTGTAGATATTATTTATTTATACATACATATATACATAAACATGCTA
The DNA here is from genome assembly GCA_944452675.1 of Tachina lurida. Taxonomy (NCBI): domain Eukaryota; kingdom Metazoa; phylum Arthropoda; class Insecta; order Diptera; family Tachinidae; genus Tachina; species Tachina lurida. The sequence goes on along the minus strand of OX101754.1, from coordinate 34,562,595 downwards.
TATTCTTAACTAACTTACTCACCAAGTATTGAACCAGCAAACTTCTGACTGATAGACAAGCACTCTAACCAATATGCTAACAAGCGGCCTGAATAACCATTGAAATTATTTTGCAAACATTCTTATACAAAAATGAAAAAGATATGAAATAACAAGACACTTCATAAAATCAAGAAGATTTCCTTATTAAAAAAATCAATAAGATGCTTTACACGTAGTCATATAGGAACCTAATAAAATCAAGAAGAAAACCTTATTGAAAAAATCAATAGGGTAACCTAATAAAATATATAAGAAATCCCTATAGTTTACAATTTATAAGAAAACCTAATAGAATCAAGAAGTTTTTCTCTATGGATTGTTTTTTGATGCCAAAAATAACGGAAATTGAGTAAAAAAAGTTATTAATAATAAGATTTCTTCTTGATCTTCTGGCTTTCTTCTTGATAAAATTAATAAGATTTACCACATAAAAGCAATAAGAAATCTCTATGAAAAAATCTTCGCTTCTTTCTGCTGTGATACCCCTTAGCCTAAAAACGTTTCATTGAGAAAATCTTGTTGATTCTATGAGGCAGTTTTTTTGATTAGTGACATTCTTTTAGAGACTGAACGATATGTAAGCATAATTTTTACTGTGAGAACGTGTCCATAAATGATATTGAACTTATTCATTTAAAAAAGAGAAATAACTGAAATATCGATATAGTTCTGTATTTAAAAACAGTCTTTAACCTGAAAACTACCTAGATGCCATCACGATTTCGAAACAAGTTTTATACTAGCCTGGGAAACAAAACAAACAATAACAATACTTCTACGAAAAAAAACCGACTTCAATGCAAAGATCTGAAAGAACATTTTCGAAACAAATTTGTGGAATATAAAACTAAATTTTACTGGGCGTACCGCCGCCCATTTTTAAATGCAAGATTTTTTGTTTTTCAGAGCCCAGGGTGCGTGTTAAGTTTTGTAGAAATCTGTACAGTACAACCAGTTAAATGAAATATTAAATTTTACTGGGCGTACCGCCGCCCATTTTTAAATGCAAGATTTTTTGTTTTTCAGAGTTCAGGGTGTGTGTTAAGTTTGTCAAAATCGGTACAGTACAACCACTTAAAATGAAATATTAAATTTTAATGGGCGTAACTCCGTACATTTTAAGTAGAACCACGTGAAATATAAGAATAAATTTTAATGGATGTATCGCCGCCCATTTCTTCAACTCTAAAATTGTGTAATTACAAGAACTAAAGGTATTTTCTAGGTTTGGAAGCAATCAAATAAGCAGAATAATAATAATGGGAAGCTAGTTATACCCTCTCAGACAATTAAAAAAATTTTTAAATCGGTCTTCTATGAACTGAGCTATGAAGTAGCACTGTCAAAAAAAATTGAGACGGACTGATAACCTCCTGATATTTTTGAAGTCGGTCAAAAAGAAAGAACTAATTTCATTAAACTTTAAATCAACTGATATTATCCCAATTTCCAAAAAATCTAGCTTTCATCATATTTCTATATTTTAAGGTCCTGAGAGCCGATTTGGGATATTTTCACGATGATGTCCATATGGATGTATGTATATTTTTTATATAATAAAAAAATTATATACATATATATCAAAAATATGTTGTTATGTAATATAATTGGCTTCTCCGCCACCAATATTTGAACGCGATGAGTTTCTGCAGCCACAACAACCTTAAATATTATTATTATATTTGAGTTCCGAGTTAAAATTTTGGCCGGGGAAGCCAATTATGTTACATAGTAAAATTTTTTTTATGCCTTTTTGCAATATGCACACATAAGTTAAAGAATTAATAAAATGCAATGACTTCAATAATTTATTTATATTGTTCCAACGAGAAATAACTTTGATTCAACATGTTTTTTTATTTAACAGTATTGCAATGTTAAGATGACATAAAATTAAAGTTATTTCAAAAGGAAAAATTTTCTTCGAAGATTACTATAAATCATGTTAGATTAACATGGAACAATATGTAGATAAATCATTGCCGATGAATGTTAAATTAACCTTGTTTACGTAGATTTTAAGTTGAAATGTTTCTGTGTGTGTTATGGCGACATTAAAATGGGCAAAGTTCGCGGAACGTTACCCGAACAGAACCACAATTTTATAAACTAGTTTTATGATTTGGAAAAGCTATTGAAAGCTTTATCTGTCCGTGGTGATTTGGCAAAACAGACTAAGTAAATGACAGGTAATTTGATATATCTAAGTAGCCTCAACATTATGGCCGCTATCAACTGTCAAAGTTCGGAAGTCCCTATTAGAAGACCCATTGCAAATATGCATATAACACATTCGTTAATGGAGAAATAATGCCAAAGTTAATTTGCTTCATTCAATTTAAAATCACAACACACGTACTTTTTAAGCTCGTAACTTCTTTGTATTGCGCTTTCTCGTTGAATGACTCATGGTAACGAAGTACAAAAATCATTTAGTAATTTTGAGAACTGCTCAATAACACGTTCTAAAGTCAGGGATTTTGATAGCTTAACAACCAAACTAAAAGCAAAAAAAAACAATTTAATTTTTTTCCCCATTTTTAATAAAAATTTATGTTTTTCATTTAGTTGCTACAATTTTTGAATGTTTTATTTCTCATACCATCCCAGAACAACGTACAACAATATTGTACAATGCACAAGTATCAATGTGTGCTTGTGTGCTTTTATATTATTCTAACTTGACCCAGATTTTATTATAAAAATACACATACTCGTACTTATACATGCTTACATAAATAAACACATACATACATATATAGAACAAGAGGCAGAAAAAAAAGAAAGAACAAAAATTAAGAGCCGAAATGAAATCATGTTAACATAAGAAAACAAACGAACACACAAACACAGTCACATGCCACAGAGCAGGAGTATGTATCGCTTCTCGGATTAGATGCGAGTACACTTCCTGTGTAGCAAAACGTAAAAATATCATCTAATACAAAATGCTTGTCATTGGGTTTGTATTTGTATCTCTACTTATTTTGTTTGTATTTTTTTCTTGGTTTTATGGGAAAAACAAAAATTTTGTTTTCATGTAATTTTTCGTTTTGTTGGTTTAACGCAAATCTGGTCGTAGTAAATGTCTGTTTTTTTTTTTTTGGCAAATGGCAAATGTATGTATGTCACAAACTTAATTCGACTTATTTGCACAGAAGCACCCAACAAACATTAAGGTTTGGTTTAAAAATTGGGAAAGAATTGAAATGTAAGAGATATTTTTAATTTGAATTTAACATGAAAGTTATAAAATTGTAAAAAAAATTATTAAAAAATACGAGCATTTTTTTCTATTACCTCAAAAAATTTTCCCAATTATTTTTTTTTAATTTTTATAGTTGACTTGAGTTGTTATGATAAACGATTTTATTCTTTTCAAAAAGAAAAGTTTATTTTTTCTCAAATATATTATCTAACCCTCTTCTCTAGTGTTTTTCAAGGCTTGAAAATGTTCTAAATTTAAAAAAGTGACCTTTTTTTAACAAGGGGCCACTTTTTTCAAATTTATTTTCGAGTAGTTTATTTTTATCAAATGAATTTTCTAAATCTCTTCTCTAGTGTTCCTCAAAACTTGAAAATGTTCTAAATTTAAAAAACTTACCTTTTTTAACAAGGGAACACTTTAAATTTTTTTAAATGTATTTTCGAGTAGTTTATTTTTCTCAAGTGTATTCTCTAACCTTCTTCTCTAGTGTTTTTCAAAGCTTGAAAATGTTCTAAATTTAAAAAAATTACCGTTTTTAACAAGGGAACACTTAATTTTTTTTTTTCAAATATATATTCGAGTAGTTTATTTTTCTCAAATGTAATCTCTAATACTCTTCTGTAGTGTTTTTCAAAGCTTGTAAATGTTCTAAATTTAAAAAAGTGACCTTTTTAAACAAGGAAACACTTATTTTTTTTTTCAAATATATATTCGAGTAGTTTATTTTTCTCAAATGTATTCTCTATTGTTTCTCAAAGCTTGAAAATGTTCTGAATTAAAAAAAAAATTTAGCATGGGCACTTTATTTTCATCTTAAAATTTATTTTCATATATTGTTAAAGTTTTATATTCAGGCTTATCATAAATAAATTTTCACATGGAAATTTCCGAACGTGTGAACAATTGGTATTTAAAAACTTCGTACTATTGCGAAATATTTTGAAAATTTATGAAGGAAATTATGCACAAAGATTTGTCTGTTGGAAAAAGTGGCAATATGTAAGTTTTTAATTTCATGGGAATTGATGATACGAAATTAAAGTCCATGTGAACAAAAAATTTCATTCGGAAATTTTCACATATAGAATTCATGATAAGGCCGATTATATTATTATTATTATAAAAACAAATTATTTTAATTACATATTTTCACAACGTTCCGTAAATTTTATGTTCACTTTTTCAAGGGATTGGTTTATTTAAATAAAAATGTATAAACATCAAACAATATGTTGAAAATGTTTAGTCATTAATTTACTAACAATAAAAAATTATATTATTCGCAAAACATACGGGCATTTCCACCGAAAGATCCACTGAGACCAACAAATTAAACACTTTGTTTTAACATATTTTCATAAAGAAACAATAAAATTTAAGTAATGTAAAAAACTGAATATACCCTATACATAAAAAATATTTTTGATTTACAAAAGGTTTATAAAACAGATTTCCATACAAAATTTGTTTTATAGAGCCTTTATAAAAGATAATTATTTTTTTTTATGAATAAGTCAGTAAATATTGATTTATAACCCATTTCGATATAATCGAATACAAGGTCACAAAAGCCCAACTTTTTTCATTTTAATATTTCTTTTGCACGTTTTGTTTTGATAGACGTTTTTAAAGAGAAGCATTATCCATTCAATTTTGCTCTGTAAAATCTTCTTGATTGTACAAACTATGCAATTGTAAATAATTGCCTTGAAAAATTGTACAATTCGATGTCACGTGCGACATTTTAAAACACATTTGTTATCAGTGCGCCGAAAGTACACGCAGAATCTCATAATTCGATGTCACATGCGACATTTGAAAACAATATATGTTATCAGTGCGTTGGAAGTACCTGCAGAAAGTTCATCAAATATTTACTACAAACAGAGATATTTAACACAATTAAAATAAATAACAAAAATTTGGAAAATTCCCAACACAGTTGACGCTTTACTCGTATCATAATTTTAACATTATTGAAGTAATATTATTGAATACAAAGGTCTACTTGATCAGAAATGATTTCATACATTCTTCAACTAGAAAAGTACTTATAACTTTAAATAGCTACTCCGATTTTCTACAAGTATAACTAGGCTAGAAGATATAAGATCAAGTCACCTTTCAAACGCAAAACATTAAATTAAAATAGGTTTAGCCGTTTGGTAGCTATGGCGTCAAAGACAAACATATTCAACAGGATACATCTAGAAAAGGTGCGATATCTTCTAAACGGCTTGGTCGATTTTCTTCATACTTCAAATACTTTTGATCGTGGTACCTATATAAACTTGGTCACGTGCAACATCGCTAATGTAAAATTTAAAATAATTTTTTTTTGCATGGAAACAATTTTACATGCTTACAAATTATATAAATTTAGATGTGGAAAAATTGTAAAAAACGTAAAGAGAGTTGCAAACGGTGAAAAGAAAAATTTAAAGAAGATGTAATATTATTACAAAAACAACCATTAAAAAAAACATTCCTCTTAGAAAAACATTTTTACTAAGCTTCCTTATTTATAATATCTTAAAAATACCAATTGACACAATATAAATATTGTGATGATAAAAAATGTCACGTGCGACTGTGACTCAAACTGAATTTAAGAATTATATAAATAATTGTTGTGCAACATCAAAATCATTTTAAAGAGACACCAATGCACAATATTTTAAAATTAGTCACATTTGAGAGAGGGAGAGAGAGAGAGAGAGAGAGAGAGAGAGAGAGAGAGAGAAAGTTGTGAAAGGTGGAGAGAAAAATTTAAGGAACAGGAAATTTTATTACATTTTGCTTGAAAAAAGTGGAAAAAGTTGGCTTAAAACATTTTTACTAAGCTGTCTTATTTATAATTTTGCAAAAAAAGCAACAGAAACAGTATAAATATCATGCTGACAAAATATGTCACGTGCGACTGTGATTAAAATTTAGTTTAAACAAAATTTATAAATCGCTTTTGGACATCAACAAAACCATTTTAAGGAGACATCATTGTACAACATTATTAAATTTTAAAACTGCTTCAGGTTTCGCTGTAATCAGCATTTTTTTTTAACAAACAACCCGCTTAGCGATTAGGCTAAAGAATCAAAATCACGAACTCTGGAATGGCAGGTTAGCATCGCTACCACACACCACAGGGCCACCCTAATCGATGAGCGCACCAACAACTTCTGTTTTTGTCACATGCGAATGCCAGGGTTTTTTATGTGGAGAACGAAAAATTACTCCAAATCAAACTTAGCATCAATTATGGGGCCTAACTTAGTAAGTTACACTTATTAAAATAAAAAAAAATTTATGTTGACTTTTTTCACGTTGCGCATCACGGAAATGCCCATAGAAAAATAAACAATATAATTTTTTATGTTTGTATAATATGTTAAAATAAATAAAATAAATAAAATTTTTATTGTAAGTAAATTAATATCTATATATGTTCAACATTTTGTTTGATGTTTTTTTATTTATTTAAATAGTCAAATTCCTTGAAAAAGTGAACATTAAACTCACAAAACGTCGGGAGGTGACAATTATTGTATAGTTAGTTCTTATAAACTAAAGGAAAATAATTTACCAGAAAAATTTCTCATTTGGCTAAAATAAAAAACAAATTATGAAAAATATTGAAATTTCAATAAAATTTTAAAACATTTTCTTTGTCCAGTTTATGCTGAAGATTGAATTGTTAACAAGTTAAGAACCCAAGTGAAGTTTGAATAACTAAGTCTAAACTCTGAAAAATATTTATTTCAGTTCATCTCGAAGGAAGTCTGAAATTGAATAAAAAATTCCACCGACCTGACAATATTCAAAGGAATTTAATAAAAATGTATGGCTTAAATTGAAAATATATAACGAATATAATAATAAGCTTTAAGCTTAAGGTCTTATAAATATTTATTTATCGATACTTCGCTGCAACTTTGTGAAGCTTCTTCAGCGAAACATTGATAAATAAATATTTATAAAAGACCTAAGGCTTAATTAAAATTTTTATATATTTGGGGGTTTCAAACAATAGTCCTAAGTGTTGTAGTATTTTAAATTATTTTAACATAATTGTTTGAGCTGTTCTTTTTCCTTTCAAACAAAAGTTTTTTAAAATATTTTGACACTGTTTGATTCCCCCAATTATATTGGGAATTGTATTTTGATATCAAACCCTTGACGTAGAGTTTGTTGGGTAACAAAATACGAGTACATGTATAAGTATCATGTTTTTGTAAATGCTATTAATTTACATCCATACAACACGATAACAAATGTTTATAACCCACAAAGATCTATAGACGAAATTAAAGTTGAGACATTTCTTAGTAATATATAAATAAGTTGAAATCTTTATTTGCTTGTGCTGATAAGTCAGCCTACCTGTTTGTCGTTTGAAAAGAAATGATATCTTAGGATTCCACATTAATGTAGATATTAAGTGCAAAACGCTATTATGATACTTTTGAAGGTGAAAACCGAGGCTGATTAGTTACAAAAAGGACGAGCAAAAAATTAAAGTTAATACATAAAAAGTTATATAGACATTATAGTTATAGCAGACATTAAATAGTTATTAGCGCCGTTATTCATAAGCGATTGTTAAAGTTAAAGCATACTTTAAAGCGGGTTTCTAATACAAAATTCGTATGTTAAACCAACATTAACTTTAATAATTGTTTATGAATTCCAGTGTTAAACTGTAGAACGTACGAACAGTTACATGTAGGCTTGTCAGATTGCTTCGAGCGTTTTGATCGCTTGTCTTGTGTAAATTGTCTAAAACATAAGAATAAGGTGATTGTATTATATCGTGGCTCAAGAACGAAGAGCTGAATGGAGCGATAGACAGAGAGAGAGTGAGAGAGAGTGAGATAGTGAGAGAAATTGTAAGGAAAATCGACATATGTATGAAAACAAAATGTCTAAAGAAATTCACTTTTAGTGTATCAAAATTAAGATTATCGGCCGTTCGGAAACGGACTTCAATCCACCCCATTTTTGTAGAGATGTTGTCTAAAGAAGAAAACTAAAATACGGAAATTTTTCAGGTGTGTCCATACTGTTGGTGGCGCTGGTATACTGGGGTATGCTCCGGCTAGGGTTGGACATTTTGAGGTGGATTGAATATTTTCTAATTCGCATTCTTTTTCAAAATCGTAAATCACAAGCAGGGCTGCCAGATTTGGAGTTTCCACCCCAAATTAAGAATTTTTTTTTGCAAAAAAGATGAAAATATTAATTTGTGTAAAAAAGAAAAATGTTTTGTCAAAGGATGCAGTTGGCACAAGGCAGTACAAGGAATTGATTCAGGATGTACTTTAAGACAACAAAATTTCAAACTGTTCTCCTACAAAACGGTAAAACTGTAAAGTATTACTTAGGCACTTTTTCCTTATTGTCACGGATATATAAATTTAATTAAGACACATTTTTTCAAAGGAACTTTTTTGTGGAGACTTTCTTTTAAGAAGGGATTTTTGTGGGGAAATATTTTTTTTCATTGGCGTAGCATGAACACAATTATCTGGCAGCACTGATCACAAAAGTATTTTGATTTGATATTGTAAGCTTTCCAAATAAAGAAAATATTGGAAACAAAAAAATATGTGTAATTTTTAACACTTATAGCCTGTTTCACAATAACGAAACGAAACTTTCGAGTGAAAATTTATATTGAAAACAACAATAAAGTATGAAAATTTGTTTTTGTTTTCAATATAAATTTTTAGTCGAAAGTTTCGTTTCGTTATTGTGAAACAGGCCATTACTGTAATGGGCTGTTAAGTCAACAAGCTGATAAAATCAACAATGAAATCACTACAAGTTATGTAGTGCCGACAATATATTAATTTAAGAAAAGAGAGAAAAGATAATCAAAAACAGTTAAACACACTTGTATAGAGTGGCATAATTGTGTGCTTACGAGAACATACGAATAAAGAAGAAAGCAGAAATAAGCTAAAAAAATGTATCTGGCCACGACACATCAATAATTTTGTTTACGGTAAATAAAATAAACATTTCTCGCATTCCATTTCATTACAACTTCATGATGAATACGCGATGCTCATAACAAGTCTTCGAAAATAAAATCAGCGCTATTACTGAAAATGCAGCATTCCCCTTGCACATATAATTTAATTGAAAATAAAACCAGAAATCAATTAAAAATGTATTTAAATCAATTAAACTTTTGTTTAAAAATTTAATTAATTAGTTGACCGGCATCTTCACGGGGGCAATCTAATTTACGAGGGCATTTGTAGCGGATTGGAGCCACGGATGACAATGAATGCAGGGCATGCTTGGAGGACATCGAAGCAATGTAGCACTTCCTTTGTCATTCACCTTTCTGTCCTCTTTCCAAAATCATAGAAAATCAATGCAACACATTTGCTATTTTAACGAAAAGAAATGTAAAACATTGAAGTTCAGCGTGATAAAAAAAAATGATTCTTTGAATAAAAATAAATAATAAAATAATTTCCTAATACTCCTTGTAGACAAGCAAAGTTTATTTTGCAAAGTCTTAATTCAGCTGCGTGGAAGACAGAAGGAGGAATACTTTCTCTTCACGTCTTTCTCCCAGCTGAGTAAGCAAAGTAAACTCTCCGTCTTACAGAAAAAAAACATGACAGGTTTTTTTTAACAAACATGTTTTTGAAACTGATTTTAAGTTTTACAATTGTCTTTCGTTGGTTTGATGACTTTAAATTACATTATTTTAATAAAGAAAAAATATGTTTTTGATTCTATTAAACTATTACGAATTTTGGTTTTTAGTTTTATGAATTCTGTAGAAGGTTCTTTTTTAGTAAATATATTATAAAATTTTTTTAATTTAGTAATTAAATATGAAGTGAAATATTGTTTCGGTGTAAAATGCAAAAATTATTCTTCAGTGGTTAATTGATTAAAATAATTGCCACTAAGTATAAGTGCATCACTTGCAGGCTTAGACTCTTTTTACGAGTATATATGTACATACATATTCTAATGCTATGTTTAGACGACGAGTTGAATCACCTGCTTCGCTCTCTGAATCATGTTTATGAATCATGCTGTTTAGACTACTCATTCATGCTTCGTGTGCAGCGTGCCAATTTAGTGCTTTTCGTACTAGATTTAGAGTTTTTTAATTCATAGTGCGGAATTTTTCAAATTGTTGCTTAAAAAAATGCACTAAATTGGTGCTTTTCACCTTTGATCTTAGTGCGTTTTGCAAATCTACTAAATATTAATTTGTTAAAGTGTGGTGGCTTTATTTTCACTTTTCAAAAACTATCTGATTTCACTGCTATTAGACATGCAAAGTTTCCTTTGCAGAATGTTAATTCAGCTGGGTGAAATACAAAGGAAGAAAAACTTTCATAGTGAGAAAAAAGAATATATTTTTAGAAATTACAGAGGATACCATGCACGCGATAAAATAGTTTAATTACAATAATCTAATCACTAACCACTGAGGGAAGCAATGTATTGCTTTCTTGATAACGAAAGCGAAGAAATAACGAAGTATTAGAAATTTAAGGATAAATAAATGGAAAAATTTGCTCAGAACTGATAAATTTTGGATTGATGTTCATAATTCTAGAAATTCAACTGATCATAATCTATTTCTAATACTGTCAATATTTCCTCTAGGACTATTAACATTACCATGTTCAAATGTTGAAGTAGAAATAACTTTTAGTGCTAATAAATATTTTAAAAGTAAGTTAGAAACACAATAATTTTATAAATCAAATTGTTTCATTCATATAAAATACGGTCTAAAAAGAAAAGGCTTATGTTGTTCAGAATGTAACATACTGAACCATGTTCATGTAAAAATTAATTCAGACGAAACACCTAAAAATCTAATTGTTTTATTAAAACAGTTTTATGGCCAGAGGAAAAAGATGAAACTGCATTTCTTGAAACGAGGATTATAATTCTCGTTGATCATCATTTGTTAAAATAGTACACCATAATTTGAGTGTCTTCCCAAATGAACTTCAATTATTTTCCTACTCATATTCTACTTATAAGCAAAATCGAAATATGGCTCGATATAATTGAAATTATTACAAAAACCTATGAAATGTAGTAAATTTAAAATTGTAGTTAACTTAAATTTTTAATTTTTACTAATTCAATACATTTATAATTAGCCATATGGGCTTTCTCTGTATTGCAAATAAATAGATAAATATAAAAAAATAAATAAAAATATATTTATATACATACATACATATGTACATATATACGAGTACTTATTTCATTTAGTGCTTTTTTATGAACACACAGTGCTTTTTGCTCTGAAAAAGTTGGCATCACTGTTCGCGTGGCATTTTTTTATGTATATTCACACAAACATACGTATCATACGCACGTATATACATGCATACACATAAGCATACATACTTTACATAAATTCCACTCATGCGAAATCTTGTTTTGAAGGCATCTCTATATTTTCTTCTTATTTTTCCTTTTTATATTATTCATAACTTAATTAAATTTATTTATATTAAACTCACATCTATGTTTTTTGGCTTGTTTTCATTTGTTTACAAACACACACATACACATATACCTATTTTGTTTTGATAGCTAGTTCAGATAAAGTGGCGATTAACTGCGATAAAAGTTAGAGAAGATACCAATTTTACGTGCTTCGCAAGTAGATTCATATTGAATCTACTTGATTCGCTCTCATAATTTTGTATGGCGAAGCAAGTGGATTCGGTCATGATTGGGGCGTGAAGCATGAATAGAGAGCGAAGCACGTACCGTCTAAACATAGTATAAGTGTCCTTTACTGCAAACAAATGATGCTTAATAACGAAATAAATAATGGGAGCGACCATGCAACAGAAAACTGCAGGTACTTCTCCATGTGCATACGTATTATTAGTGAAATGAATTTACGCAGTATTTATATTAAATTAATTTAAATGCAAAATTTACTTTTTTTAATGTAAATTTTTTTGAAATATCCATATGAAGTACATTAAACATATTTGAGTATGGTGATGATTTTCGCATGAGCAATGGAGACATAAGGGCTCTTTGGTAATTTAACTTCCCTGACAACTTCACATAAAAGTGGCTGAGTTTCATTAATGTGGTAATAAGTTTTCTCTCTTTAATGTGCAGAATATGTTTAGTTTAAATATTCTATGACAATATTATGCCTGAATACTTTTAGAATAAATAATTATAGGCAATTTTTAATAAATCTTGATGAGGGCTGGCAGAGTGCAGCAGCAACTGCGGGGGTGCAATATTCCCCTGGAATGATCTTTCTGCCCTCTTGAACTGTGGACAATTCTTGTTTTTTACATTCAACAACACTGTTACACACTGCTTCGTTACTGTCTTGTGAAGATATCGACTTTGTAAGGCCGGTCTTCTTCTTAAAAAATCTGGAAAAAAACAACAATTTCTTTTAATTAGTTTTAATTATTATTGTTCGAAGTTTATTTGTTTTCATATTTATGATTTGATTAGGCCAAATTACATGTGATAATTATTAATGAGCAAATAACACCAAAGTTTATTTGTAAATATTATGACAAACACTAGCAGAACGGAACAATTAGCTTTTTTAAAAGGTCGCTGCACTTTCATAATCAAAGTTCTTTGTGTTTGGTCCACTGTGTTTGGTGTCCTATTACAATTTGCTGAAAGCTTTTGTTTTTGTAATGAAAGCTCAATTTTTCGATCTATAAATTTACAACAGTCTTGCCATTGCCGCTTGTTCTTTACTAACTATCCACACGTTTGTTAATTTGCTTATTTTTGTGCTACTTAAGCAAACTGTTTTGGTTTCTTACTATTAAGTATATTTATTTAATTTTTGCCTCAAGCCCATAACATTACACAAAGAACGCTGATGATGAAGTCGCATAGACTTTTGAAAACAGCTAGTTGTTCCGTTCTGCTAGTGCTTGTCATGTGTTATTTGTTCATTGATAATTATCGCATGTAATTTGACTTATAAAGCGATACGAACCTTAGCCTAAATGAATCATAAATAATACAACAATTTCTTGTTAGTAGTATATATCGATACCGTAATATAAAATGGCCCAAACTCATTATTTTTTTAAATAATTTTTTGTTAATATTTCGTTAGAAGAATATCTATTGTATCGATCGAAAATATAAAATCTCGATTTAAAAAAAATGTGTTAAGGCCGTTTTAACTGACTGCGTTTTGTTTATCAGCTTATCGTTACCTCTACTATAGAAAGGCCCAGAGTCATTGTATTTTTGAATTCGTTTTTTTGCATTTTTCGATGCATCAGATGTTTTTCTATGGAAATATACCCAAAAGTCGATTTCAAAAAATGAGTTAGGACCTTTCTTTATTAAGGCACTATATAAACCGAACGCTTGAACTGATTTTGATGATTCTCACATCAATCAATTTGTCTTAATCTTCGGAGTATCACTATGGATATGGTTGTAGTCAGCACTCAATGTGGCGGCCAACAGACGCCATTTTGTAAATACGAAAAAATTAAAAAGTCGGCTAACTATATCTAAATGGGCAGGCTTCGTCAGGTCATCTTTAGGTTTCTTATATGATTTTTCATTTCGAATGACCTTTTAGGTTATTTAACGGTTCAAAGTTGGACGCAGTCAGGTTTTTTGATTTTTTTAATTACCACTTGTTACATTAAGGTAACGATATATGTATACTATACACTGTTATATCTTTTATCGGCCCGAATGTGTGAAGCATGTCATCATGCTTTCTATTTTTTTTACTTTACTTTACTTTATTTGTTTGCCAACCAATTAACTTAAAAAGAATGTATGAATTATTTCCTATTTTTCCTTTTAAACTAACTTCGTCTGCTAATGGTTTTGTTACAATGAAGTTTAGTTACTAACGAAATTATATACATATATTTTTTGCTTCTCTTTTATTATTTACTACCAAATGCTAGTCAACTATGAATGGAAATTGCGTGTTATTGGTTAATGTTATATTCCTGTTGATTCTATTTTTAGTTTAAGTATCATATCGCATGTGGCGAATCAAGCATTTTTTGCTTAAAGATTTATTGAATTTTAGTTGCTTTTACTCTGAAGAATACTTGGCAAATTTTTTTTTATTAAATTTATGCCTTATTTGCATATCTAGAATATTTCACCGAAATATGATAAGACTGTTATATTATTGTTTGCTTGTTTTCTTTTTTCCCATATAGAGATTTTCTGGCTTTTACCCCATTTTTTTCCTCAAGTTTTTCTTGAAGTTTGGCAAGTAGCAACATTAATCTTTGTTAAAAAGAAATAATCATAAAATATTTAGACTTTTAATTTATTAACATAAGTAAGTATGTATGTATGTAGTTTTTCTTAATAATAACAAATGATAATTTCATATGTATTCTTACATATTTTATAAGCGACAATCATATAAATGTATTCGTATCTAACCCCCAACTGGCACGGCACATTGGGGCCAAGGGCGGCCATTTCACGGTTTAATTAAAAAAAAAGTTCAAGTACCGTGAAAACTGAAAGTGCATACAATTCTATATCATATTAGCAGGAAGAAAACTAAAAACTTTGCCTAATTAAACATTATTTACCTCAAGTACTATTGATAAATTAATAAATTTAACCATAAAAGCATCAAGTTTAGGTATTTATTCAAATGTTTTGCTAAATTTTTGCTATCAAAACTATTTGTGAAAGTGGTTTAGTTTTTAATTTTTATATAAAAAATACAAAAAAAATGAATTTTCTTAGTTTAGAATAGATTTAAATTTTATTTTAAAGGCTGAACAAATGAGCCTTATTTAAGAAAAATGTATGCTCCGTATCGTTTTGCCTGCGAAGTGCAAATTAGAAATAGCCTCACGCGTTCCGATTAGCAATAATTATTATAACCAGTGCTTAACGAATTCTGCTAACACTTTTATTGCTTTTATGAGAGATGTAATGCCATGCTTTTTTACACGTGAGTCATGCTTTAGTCACGCATGAGTCACGCGTGAATGCGGTTGTTTTTATAAAAAATAACGTTTGTGATTTTATCTAACTTTCTTAGGCTTGTTAAATAATCTATTTCCGTATAATTCGTATCCGCAGTCAGTCAATGTCAGGCAATTTATCAGGAGCGTGAGCGAATAAAAAAATTATGCATTTCTGCTTATTATGTTGGTTAAGCACCGTCTATATGCGTTTAATTCCCGCTCCGGTTTTTCGAATGTAAAAAAATCATGTTTATTAGTTAATGAATAATTTCTTTTTGGGGGGAGGAGTTACAAGTATCCCAAGATTTTTTTGGAACATGCAATTTGTTTTAAGATTTATCCATTTCAAATTTAGTGTGCCTTACTATTATTGTAGTTCTAAAGATATAGAAAAAATAAAAAGACGAGAGGTGTCTTAGGACACCCGGTTATAGCTATGTTGCTTAGCTATATAAAAAAACTTATTGTGTTAAATAACAATGCAATAAAATTATATTATATGATGATGTCAAATTCGCCGCGAATATTTCAAAACGTTTCCAATAATTTCGCATTATTTTCTAGCAGAATACGATTAAATTAATGTATTGTTTGTGGCCGGCGGCGGCTGTTAGCCGGCCGGCTTACATCCTAGTTACAAAAATAAATTGAGTAATCCGTCTAATTGTCTTTGTTTTCTTTTTGTTTCACTCACTTCAAAGAACGAAACAAAACAAAAGCAAACAATTTGTTTCGTTTATTTTCATATTCTGGTCTTAACCAAGTACAAAGTAATAAAAACAAAAATAAATTTATAACTGTAATAGTGTTGATTATTTTTGTTACGAAAATCACGTCCTAGCTACTGTGTCGTGACATAAATAGCATATCTATAATAATTACTTTGTTGTGGTGGGTATACGTCTCCTTCCTTCTATACCTTCAATATTTTGTGGAAACATGCAGTTTGCTCTAAGAGCTACTCATATTAAATTTGGTGAGCCTCACTATTGTAGTTGTGGAAATATGAATTTATGCGTGAAAACAAAGCCTTTGGACCCACTGTGCACTGGTAGGCACAAACATTTTTCTATAAATAGACAACTCAAGTTGTATTTTACTATCAATGGCTGTCAAACACAAACTAAATAATGCAGCTTATTACAATTTTAAGCGGAGACAGTTTTGCTTTTAAAGTTAAGAGGCGGTAAATTCAAAATGTCAGTTACTTACTATGGACCCGCTATCGCATTCTGATATATTTAGTGCGGGTCGATTTACAAATCGCACAAATCACAAGAAAAATCGTATTCTAGGGATCAAAATAAGAAACTGCCGAAGGAACCATGCCTCTAAAATGTATTTTGATGTCCCGACTTTTGATCTGAAGGGTCAAATTTTGAAAAATCTCACTTTGGTTCCAGGGGATGTGCCACTGGCATAGGTGGTCGGCCCTCAAAAATTAGTGAGTGTCGGTAATACATTTTGACCCGATTGAGATTTGAGATTTTTCAAAATTTGACCCTTCAAGAAAATTTTACCTTTCGGATCAAAAGTCGGGACATCAAAATACATTTTAGAGGTATGGTTCCTTCGGCAAAGTTTCTTATTTTGATCCCTAGAATACGATTTTCCTTGTAATTTGAGCTATTTTTTTTTGCCTGCATACAAATCGACCCGCCCTAAATCTATTTGATATATCTATATATGTACATATATATATATATGTATATATATATATATATACATATATATATATGTTATTATGTTTGTAGTATATTCTCTTATGAAGTTGTTTTTCT
The DNA here is from genome assembly GCA_944452675.1 of Tachina lurida. NCBI lineage: Eukaryota > Metazoa > Arthropoda > Insecta > Diptera > Tachinidae > Tachina > Tachina lurida. The sequence continues at coordinate 34,545,583 of OX101754.1, read as the reverse complement.
AGTTAAATAAATTTTGAATTTTATGGCAACTGCTGCGTTATATGAAGTTATTAATGTTAAAGAAAAAGAAATGAAAGTAAAGTTTTTCTGTTAAATATTCATATTAATTTTTTTACACTTTTTTACACAAAAATAAATAAAGTTTTAAGGATTCTACGCACGTATGCAGTTAAAAAATATCTTCAAGAGACGAAACCAGTAACTTCAGGCGCCAGCAAAACTAAACAAGTAGGCCAAATTTTTTCAAATTGTCTAATTGTATTTATAACTTTTTGTACGCTCTCAAGCAGAGAGACAATGGACGGTATGTACCTTCTATTTGCGTACAAAGATATTTACTGTTATTATAGATGTCAACATCGACGTGACTTCAATACAATACCAAAAAAAATAGGATTTGACTACTCGCTCTAGAGAACAATTTTGTGCTATTAACAGTGTATTTCTGCTCCCTCAGGTCTAGAAAATAGCATGAGCCTGTCAATAGCATTCAGCTGTTTTTTTGACAACGGGTAAACAGACCCCAATTGTTTGGTATTGTATTGTCATGATCTCGACGTTGACAACTGCAATAAGGGTGATTAAATGTTCGCAAGTGCTGCTAATATATATCAAGGGTTTCAATTTGAGAATAAAAAATTAATTTACATCAGCAAAAGCTTAAAAAAAATCAATGAAATTTAATTCGGTGATTAAACGATGGCACTTTAATGATTACTTTCAATATTTTTGTGCAAGGATATTTGAATGAAATAACAGGGGGGACCCCATCGCTGTTAACTCTGCCCCAAATGCAAAAGTAATTTCTCTTGCCTTCATTTAAAACTGTTATTATTTTTCGTTACTTATCATGTGCATATCATTCTTCATATCTGGCAAAAGGGAAGCAATTAACAAATATTTTCATCTTCGATAGTTCTTGCTCGAGCAAAAATAAATAATAATAAATTGCGCAACTTTTATTTGCAGTAATTGCTGCATTGTTAACTTTTACGTTTCTATTTGCATAACACCAGGGTATGCATTTTTCAATATTGTTTTATTTGTTTTCTTTGAGTATGATGCTACTGCCAAGAGTTTCATCCCACTGCGAATGATCTGTAGGTATTAACACTTACAGTCGTCGTACACGTCTGACTGTTGGTATGTGAACAACTTTTACATTCAGTGAACTTATAACTTATAACTTATGTTGGATGGTACGTTTAACCGAAGTTGCTACGCTTGCTGAATAATTTATTCCATGGCCCACATGAAATAAAAATACATGAAGTATCTTAGTAAAGTTAGTTTTCTATTCGTTAAGGCAGTTTTGCTTTTATTGATTAAAAAAAAGTATTCTTTCTTTATATGTTTACTGATGTATCTTCAAATTTTAATTTTTTTTTTTCAGATTTCTGGAATTTAATAACAAAAGAAGAAAAGTTTATGTACGAGTATTAATAATTTTCTGAGAGCAGCGAGTGTCCCAACAAACAACATCACATGACAAAGGTTAGTGAAACTTATACATACATATATTCATAGAGCTGTCACAAGTTCAAAACTAATATGCAAGTTATTTTTTTTTTAATTAATTTAAATTATTAATTTCATTGACTTTGCGTGTTTTATTTAGAAGCGTATGAAATATAGATAAGCCAGCCATATATGCCACCCGTAATCTAATATAAACTAATAACATTTGTTAATAATTTGATAAATTTATTGATCATTAAACATAATGAGAAGTTTTAATTTATTTTGTAATTGCAATATATTTACTTTTTGCGTGTAAAAGTGAAGTGCAAGTTTATGTATTTCGAGTTGAAACTAAGGACCATGGCAAGACAATTTGAATATTTATAAATTTTTAATAGTCTTAGAAAACGAAATAAAACATTCGTTACAGTATTTCACTGTAGCACTTAAAATTGGCAATAAGCAGTAATTCATGCAGCTTGGAATAACCAAGTGCCAACGTTGTTGTCACCTCAATACAATACCAAATAAATTCAGTAAAGTGCGACTGTGAGTCCCACAGGAAGTGTTCCGTACAGACACTACATGTGGGCATTTCTCCGAAAAAATTCATGTTTTTGTCACGTGCGACAGCAAGCAATTAACCTTGTACTTGTATTTCTAACAACGTGAGTAAATTTTTCTTAAAATTTTACCTAACTTCCTACACAAATATATAAAGAAGTTAAAAAAGTTTCTTTTCTTTGAAAAAAAACAAGCATAATTGCTTGTTGTCGCACGCTACAAAAAGTTGAAATTCCTGTGGAAATGCCCATATATATAACTATACCAACTTTAGCCTATATAATGGAATATCTAAGATTTTTAAATTTAAAAAAAAAATAAGTACCCGGAAAACCTTTTTTCGGTTTTTGGCGATGTGTCTAATTTTTGGCTTTTTTTACGTTTTTTTGGCGATTTATTTTGGTTTTAGATATTTTTTTTAAATATCGGTGCTTTTTTCGTTTTGGCGGTTTTTGAAGATTTTTTGCGATCTTTTTCGGTTTGGCAATTATTTTGTTTTAGCGTTTTTGAAAATTTCAGGAATTTGCCTATTATATATTTTTTTTAATTTCGATGTTGTTTTCTTTTTGGCGATTTTCGACGATTTCTTGCAATTTTTTTCCGTTTGGTGATTTTTTAATTTTGGGATTTTTAGCTTTAGCGTTTTTGAAAATTTCATGAATTTGCCTATTACGGTTTCCAAGATACAGAAAGTTGGCAAAATTACATTAACTGTTAGAACACCCTTTAATTTTTAATTTTTTTTTTAAATTTTAGTGTTAATTGTTGTAGTCTGTGTAAAAATACACGAAGTTTTTCAATTTCTGGTGTATATATATATATATATATATAATTGTCTGTATATTACGAGTACATTGCATTTTAAAATTTTTCGTTGCTCGTTTTGCAACACCCTTTTATTTTTAACTGTCATATGTTTGTTACTGTGGCGGCAATTTCAAGCACGTAGCTCTTACGGTGCTCGAGCCTGTGACAGACAGACAGACAGGCGGACAGACGAAAAGCGTTAGCGAAAACAATAGGCTTCCTTTCCACCTTTGGTGTACGGAACCCTAAAAATTGGGGCTTCTCTGCCCGTTGTCTAAAACAAATGACTGCTATTGACAGGTTCATGTTATTCTCTAGACCAGAGGTTCTCACAAGCTCTTTCTTCGGGGACCCCTTCAGAAATTTTAATAGTATCACTGCCTACCGCAATATGAAATATACGTTTTACATTTATTATACAAACTTTTGAGGAATCATAACAATATTTGTTTAGCTCTTCGCGGACCCCTTGGAATTTTCATACGGACCCCCATTTGAGAACCGTTGCTCTAGACAGTCAGTAGCACAAAATTATTCTCGGGAACGAGTAGACAAGCTCAAATTTTTGGTATTGTATTGACGTGACGTCGATGTTGACAGAACTGTAATAAAAGTGATTATTTCGTTTACCATATTAATTCTCAAGTTTCTAACATACGAGGCTGGGTCAATACATTCTTAACTTTTTGAAAGTTCCGTCTCTTAACTAAAAGGGCAACACTGCTCGTGCCAAAAAGCAAGTGCCACATGAGTGGTTAACATTTAAACAATCTACGTCATTTAGTTTGTGTTTGACGGCAGCCATTGATAGCAGCATACATTGTGGAAACTGGAAAATATTTAATTTCGTGTGTCATTAAACATTATTTTTTGAGGAAGGGATTATCATTCAAACCAAGTCTAAACTTTGTAAAAAAAATGGCCACCCTTCATCATTAATTGCAGTGGTAAAAAAGTGGTTTACTGCATTTCATTGTGGCCCTACAAAAGCACGGAAGATGTCGAACACTCTGGATGCCCAGTTGAGGTCTCTACATCCGAAACAACTGCAAAAACTCATGAGATTGTGGAAACCATAGACATCGCATAATATCTAGTAATTTAAATTTTGCATGATCACTTGTTTGTGAGAAAGCTTTCCGGAAGACTAGTGCGGCATTTGATTACAATCGAGCACAAATGCAATCGTGTGACAACTGCTCAGGACTAGAATATCCTAAGAAAATATGATGAAAAAACTAGGTTCATAACCTAAATAAGGTTGATAGGTTTTTATCGTTCCTTATTGGGTACTATCCTCCCAATATCTTTCTTATGAGAGCAAGGCATTGGCTGAAGTAGTTAGCACGTTGGTTACAAAACCGAAGGTCCTGGGTTCAATCCCTGTATCCAAAAGTCATTAAAATAACAACACCACGCATTTTTCTGATGTGCATTAGTGTCCCTTTGTGGCAGTTGTTGTTGGAAAGTTCAAGCGATGAAGGCATAGTCACTTGTCACTGAACTATACAGACTTTAACGGATACTAATCCTAATGTAACATCAGAGCACCCTCCTTGGTCGGTGTTGTGTAGCAGAATCACCGGCGAAGTTAAATAACCAATAAAATGGCTACTATACACAGGTTTGAAAATTTAATACGCCTCATTCATACCAGAGGCGCTGCAAAAAGCAGAGTTATAAAAGAATTTAGCTTTCCTCTATCTCTTCCTTCACCACCTATCTTCTATCACTTTCCCTTTCCTGAAGAAGGTAATACCTAGTAGTAAGACGGACAAATCGGTGAAATTACAGATAGTCATTACTATAGGGAACTCAGTAAGTGGGTAGAAAGTAGGACCAACATTTCATGGCGTAGTAGGGAGGATTGTAGAGTCTCGAGGGGTTTTTGGCCAAAACTTGACTTAGGAAGATCCAAACTGATACTGGACGTGGATAGGAAGGCGATGCGAATCATGATATGCGCGTTGATAGGTCACTGCTCGGTTAGAGCAAGAACCAGCATTTGGGAAACTGGCACTCCAGATTTTTGTAGGATGTGCGGAGTTGAAGAGGAACCAGAAACCATTGAACATACTCGTATTATCTGTCACTGCCCGAAGCTGCAACGTCATAGGGTTAGATGGCTGATCAGACGTTTCCATTAAAGCATTACTGATATCGGGAAGTGTAAACTAGAGGACATCAGGGGCTTCATCATGGGGATTCGGTGGCTTAATGATGGATAATTGGGTTACTTCTGGCTATAAATGGGAGGGGTAAATATTACTAGTAATGGGCGATAGAAGGAAATCACAATGGACCCAATTGGGTCTCCGAGTGGAGGTGCGGTATAGCACCACCCTTTCTAGTCTAACCTAACCTAGTAATAGCAATAGGCATTATTAATTGCCTGAGTGTTACTTATATTAAAAAAAAAATATATGCTACAAAAGCATAAGTATAAGTGTAAGCCGAAACGTAATGGGTCAATATTGATTGCCCATCTTTGAAACCCAACCTAACATAGATCAACCACAGCACACCATTGAACAAATAGCATTAATAGCAGTGGTGTTTTCTCGGTGAATTGGTGCCAAAGAAGTCCAAGGTGGCTTTGTTAGAAAGTAGAGTCATGGGGACCGTTCTTTGGATTGCACGCAGTATAATCCACATTGACCACCTTCAAATTGATAAAGAAAAACGATTGGATGTGGCCAAGAAAATAAGTATTATCCGCCAGACAAAAATCCATGAACTAAGGCTACGAGTTTGTCCCTCAATTAAACCCCCAGTGACTATTTCTGGTCATATTTCTCTTCAACGATGAAATTATATCACAAACAAATACCTATTTTGAAGAACTGAACAAATGTTATTTCATGGAAAGTATAAAACATTGAAGAAACCTTAAAAAACGTCTATAGAGATCCAAGAAGACTACTACTACACGTACTTATTCGCCCGCCCCTCTTATATTACGAGAAACGGTTTTGTGAAACATTTTAACCCTGTAACTGTTCTTCGTGTGAATACTTTTATTGATTTCGAACTAAAAGAGAAAAATATACCCTCAATCCGGGTTATAATGTACAGTAGAATGTTTCGCCTTCTATACAAAAATATTGTGCCAGTCACCATTTAGGATCAAAGATTACACAGTGTGAAAAAAATACCTGCGAAGTGTTACTATATTTGTGGTAGGTATTGTCGAGTATAACAAAACTGTGCATTTGAAATTTTCCAAACACCTCCTAAATCTTGAGTTACGGGTAAAAAACCGGATTTTAAATTTATAAACGGATATAGAAAGAAGACATTAAGAACTTTTGCACCATATACATATATTTCGATTTCATAAAAATTTGTCACACAGTGTAATGTAAAAACAATTTCAATAATATTTTTTTAATTTTGTTGACACGCCTACTAATACCTACCATTTAGTATTTTGACCACTGTGTCGCCATTTTTAGTCCGATCATAACATTTTGCGTACCGGTGCTCATGTTTATGTAAAAGCTACATTTCTGTGTTTAATAATTTTTTACTACCACGTCATATTCTAGCCATGACTTTCGTTCAAAAATATTTAACATTACGGTGTGTACGAACTGAGTTTTGAAAGTCATAACTAGAATATGACGTGGTAGTAAAAAATTATTAAAGACAGACATGAACACCGGTACGCAAAATGTTATGACCGGACTAAAAATGCATAGGCGTAGAAAGGCCATTCTGGGTGGTGAATTGACCCCCTCCCCACCCTTGAATTTTTAAAAATTGCATGTAATTATTTATTTTTATATTACTCATGAAAATCACCCGTCAAAAAAAGAATTATAGCTATGCCTATGAAAAATGGCGACACAGTGAACAAAATACTAAGAGGGCGGTATTTTTAGGCGTGGCAAAAAATTATAAAAAATATTTATGGAATTGTTTTTACATTATATATAATCCTAGGGGATGACTGGCACAACTTTTTTTCGAACCACTCTAATGCACAGTTATAATGCATAGAAAAAAAATTCCAATATATAATTTTAAGTTTATTTCTTATATTGCAGAAAAAGTTGTATTGTTGGCTAGATAACAATACAATTAAAAACAGATTTCTTAAATTAATATAAATTGAACCTGTTTTGACACTTTTAGAATTTTTAATGAAAAATCATTATTATTATTATTTTCTAAAAGCTGTTTTATTTTAAGCACCGTGCTGACTTTTTGATTTAGTTTGCACTTGCCGCCAGATATTGTTGCTATTCAATATGCGATGGCAGATTATAAAATACTTGATCATTGGCAAGATGTTTGAGCAGCGTTGGCGCTGAGTCTTTTGAACAGATGTCCACTTTTTCAAGTACTCATGCATTTAGTTAATGGACATGGAAACAAAGCAATGATTTCAATTTCAATATATAAACTGAAATATAATACGACAAACCAAATTATATGTATTTTACATGACCGTTAATCATGCGATTCTCATAAAAGCTCTGAAATATTGTATTTGCATGCATTTTCCCCAATAACTATTCGTGATAAGTTATTTAATAATTATATAAAATTACGCTTAAATATGTATGTATGTAAACTCCATGTATTGTACTTAAATAGTAGATTTTAAAACCTTCCTAGAAATCTGGGAATGTGATTTCACATTTCATTTAAAAACAAGAGCCACCATAATAATGCAAATAGTTTGATGCATGGTCACGTATTAAATAATACATGAATTGTTGTAAATGCAAATGAATGAAAGAAAGAATGTACATCAACATGCACATCGTGTGTCTGCCTCCCTGCCTGCCTGCTAACAGTAGCGTTAAAAATGAAGGCGATATAGAAATTTGATTTTTGAGTATGTAATTCATCTAAAGGACATTGTTGGAGAATGACATAAACATGCCTTCGCATTCCAATGCCAAGGTATGTTATTTTTGTTGCTGTTTGGCAAAATAACATCTGAAAAATATTTACCTGTAAGCGCCATTATTACAACTTAAAGTTAGTTAAAGAGACACTCATAAAGAAATTTTCATATTACCAAATTTAATTTGCCAGGCAGGATCAACTTGCCTTTATGTTATTGCTCACTTTAGGTTCAAGTTAAATTGTGATAATGAGAAAAATATTTATACGTCCGATAAAATCCTGCTTCTAACTAACTTTGAATTGAAATAATGGCCCTTAATGTCCTATAAATTTTATTTAAATATTTGTAACGAAATGTTTTAACTTCGCCCTATAGCAAGTGACTTAGCTTAATTATATTATCGACTTTTTAAGGTCCTGGTAGTCGATTCTGACTATTTTCGCGATGAAATCTGTATGGATGTATGTATGTATATGATCGGATGCAAATTTGCAACTTACAAAAGACGTTGAGCTCACTTAGTTACCGAAAATAGTGAATCGATCCGGTTCAATTAATTTCGATAAGTTTCCAAAATGAAATTTTTACAAAACTTTTGTTTTTAAACAAATTTTAAACTAAAACGGATCGATTGCACTAAAAGCTGGTAATTTGTTCGAGAGATGTCATATCGTTTTTTGGTCAAAACAATTTTAGATCTTGACTGAAATCTGTAGCTTATTCCGGCCATACACTACAAAAGTTCATTGCACAAGTCTGGCACTGTACAGTGCGTTTGTGTAGTGTATGGGGATAAATGGTTGTGCTATTTACGCAGTGGACTGATTAAATATCAAAATAATTGTGATATTTGCTTAAGTTTGAAAACTGTACAGTGAACTTGTATAGTGTATGTTGTAAACCCTCAGTTGTGTCGTGATTTTTTAAGAGTTCACAACAAGAAATGAGTGCAGAACAAATATTCTGGACAGAGTTCCTAGAATGATACAAAGAATCACCAGCATTATCGCGAATTAAAATAAAAAATGTACAGTTTACTTGTATAGTATGTGTCACAAGTTTACGCAGTGCCAGACTTGAGCACTGAACTTGTGTAGTGTATGGCCGGCATTAGTGGGAAGCTCTAGGGATGGCCACCAAGGTTTACCGATTGCCATAATTGTTTTCTTTATTTCGTTTGTATATACATATATATATATATGTCATATGGTTTCTATTGGAACAAAGGGCCACAACAAATCTATTCCATTCGGTTCGGTTTGATGATAGTTGTTTTAATTCTCTCCAGCTTAGATCACTATGGCTGATTTCGATGTTTAGTTGCCGACGCCAGGTGTGTAAGGGTCTGACTATTCTTCGTGACCTACCCTGTGGGTTCCAGTCAATGGCAATTTTATCTGTGTCATCTGAAGGCCTGCGAAGCGTGTGACCAATCCACCGCCATTTGCGGTTCTGGATATCAATATGGTTTGGTCGCTGATTTGTTTGTCTCCAGAGTTCCGTATTCCATATGGTGTTAGGCCAAAAAACTTTTAAAGTCCTCCAGAGACACCGATTAACAAGCACTTGTAGGGAGTTTACATCGTGTTCTGGCGTATTCCACGTCTCGCATGCATAGAGGAGCACAGTCTTGATACAAGAGTTAAAAATACCGATCTTAGTGTTCTTGGATATGACAGAAGATTTCCATACTGACCGAAGGGTACCGAATGCTTCGTTGTCTTTTGAGATTCGGTACGCTACATCTTCACTGGAGCCAGCTGTGTTTGTTAAGATGCTGCCTAGGTAGCAAAATGACGAGGCTTCTTCTAATTCAATATTCTCTATGCGAAACTTGTTGGTGTTTACTGTATTGCAGCGCATTACCTTAAGGCTCAGTTACCCGACTGTAATGTAATGTAATTGCAACGTAGGAAACAGCTGATCAATATTTTTATATGAAAAGTAGATTACGTTACATTACATCTCTATAACCATTTGCATTAATTTTCACATAACAATATCGATCAGCTGTTTCCTACTGTTGCAGTTACATTACATTACAGTCGGCTAACTGAGCCTTTACTCTTGCTAACGTTTATTTTTAGACCAGCTTTTATGGCATGTGTTTCCATGCATTTAACCTTAGATGTTATATCTTTCTAGCTCTAGGTTCTCGAGTTGTTGCTTAAGACCCCAATTGATACCTCTATTAGCTTGAGTAGCATTACGAACTATAACATCTAATACGATGTTAAAAAGCAAGGGACACAGCACGCAGTCCTGGCGGACACCAGCTACAACATCAAAACTACTGCTCAGAGCGTTATTGTGAACAACACGACATTTAACATCACGGTATAGAGTTTGCGTGAGGCTTATTATTTTCGGTGGGACGCCTTTGCAAACAAGAGCTCTCCATATTGCGTTTTGATTCAGCGTGTCAAATGCTTTTACAAAGTTGTTAAACAACAAGTATAGCGGAGAGCCAAGTTCTGTAGATTGCTCTATAATTATTCGTAGACTATTGATGTGGTCTACACAGGATTTTAGGGGCCGGAATCCAGCTTGTTCGGGAAATAGATCCCTTAGTACAGTGTCAGATATTCTCGGGTTAATTATTTTCGCTATGATCTTAATGCCTCGCCAGTTCTTACAGTTTGCCAGGTCACCCTTTTTGGGGATATTTACTATAAAACCTTCTTTTAAATTTCGTTTGTGTAGAGAGATAATTCAAACATTTTGATTTTTATAACTTTGTTCATAAACTTGCATAATTTGATATATTTTTCCATATGTTTTTTTTTTTTAATATTTGTCAGAATTTGTTGCTATTAACGTTAATTGAGAAGCCAAAAAGGAGCCAAAATAAATTTGGAAGGCACCAACATTATTGTTTTCCATTTTATACAAAAAATTACACAGAGAAAAAACTGCCTCATAGAATCAAGAAGATTTTCTCTATGAACCGTTTTTAGGCTAAAGGGTATCCCAGCAGAAAGAAGCAAAGATTTTTTCATAGAGATTCCTTATTGTTTTTATGTGGTAAATCTCATTAATTTTATCAAGAAGAAAACCACATAAAATCAAGAAGAAATCTTATTATTCACAACTTTTTTACTCAATTTCCGTTATTTTTGGCACCAAAAAACAATCCATAGAGAAAAACTTCTTGATTCTATTAGGTTTTCTTATAAATTGTAAACTATAGGCATTTCTTATTAATTTTATTAGGTTGCCTTCTTGATTTTTTTAAAAAGGTTTTCTTCTTCATTTTAGTCGGTTCCTATATGAGTATCTGTAAAGCATCATATTGTTTTTTTTAATAAGGAAATCTTCTTGATTTTATGAGGTTTCTTGTTATTTCATATCTATAAATAGACATAGAGACAATTTTCATGATGTTTTTCATTTTTGTATAAGAATGTTTGCAAAATAATTTCAATGGTTATTCAGGCTGCTTGTTAGCATATTGGTTAGAGTGCTTGTCTATCAGGTAGAAGTTTGCTGGTTCAATACTTGGTGAGTAAGTTAGTTAGGAATATAACCCAATGTGCATGTATGTATGTATGTATAAATAAATAACATGTACAACGTATTACATACATACAGAGAATAAAGACGCATTTTTTTGTATTAAAAAAATCAATAAGATAACCTCATAAAAACTACAAGATTTCTTCTTGATTTTTTCTAAAAGGTTTTCTGTATGAAATTAATAAGATTTCCTTATTGAAAAAAAACCATAGATATTTCTTATTGATTTTATTCTATTTTATGAGGTATTTAGTAGGCACTGTTTTCTCTGTGTATAATTTTACTTTGATATTAAAAAAAACTAGTGCTTTTATGGAAGAAGACTAAAGTTGACATCTTGGTTTATGATGTAAATAACACTGGCAGTTTATAGTTATAATTATAGCGTTATTAACACCTGTAAATAGAAATCTGTCTCTCTCTCTCTCTCTCTCTCTCTTTATCCCCAGCTGAAATATACATATATACTTAACTGCTGATATCACTATGAAGAAAAGAATACGTACATTTCGTTTCGCTATGCTATTCCTTAGATTTTGCTATGTCCTCCTCATGTGAAACCTAAACCATATCGGTATCAATTCTTCTAAATATTTACCTTAGCTTTCCTTCAATACTCGTACTTTAGTCGTTACAGTTTTAATGGCACTGTTCAAAATAAGATGTTTTCCGCATGCCTGCCTGAACAAAAGCTTCCAGCACATTCATGTCATACAATAGTGGAGGCAGGCAGCTGCATAAAACAATAACAATACAATACAACCGCAACAGGCCATTGCATGAGTTCACTTGGACGCTTTATAAAATTATTGCTGTTGCAGTGTTGGTTTTGATAGAACATTCTTTTTTGTGAACTTTCCCTTCCAAAAATGAAAAGAAAAATAAAATATGAATTGCTGGTGTGGTAGTGATGATGGCAGAGAATTATTTTCTGTAAATAAAATGCAAATTTCTTTTGTATACAACATATCTCCCTCGCTCTCTCTCTCACTCGCTTTCCCTCACACACTCACGTTTCCATTCTGTTTACTTGTGAATGCATTTGTGTTCTGATAAAAATAATAAAAACTTTTTTAACTCGGCTTTCTTCTAAATTAAACACACTACTAGATACGTTTTGCGTGGAAATGCATAAACACACATACACACACACAAACGACTGCTCACACACGCACGCACACACAGGATACAATACACATAGACGCACACGCACCCTTTCTTGAATATTAATAGTGTGTGCAGTGCAGTGTAGTGCAGTGCTTAAAGGTTATTTTTGATTGTTTTTTTTTTTTTTTTGTTTTATGTCAAAGAGAATTTAAAAGAGGTTTTTTTATTAGCTGGCTTTTCGTTTGCAAATGGAAAGCTTGCTTTTGTACTCGTATGTACATATATTTATATGCAAAACAGGGGCCGTCAAACTAAAAACACAAAATAGTTTTACCCTTAGATTTCTTTGTAAAGGTATGTAAGCGTAACCACTAAATACAAATGAAAAAAATTTTAATTCAGACTCGAGTTTATTCAGTTTACAATCATGTTGGATTATAAAGGTCGGCTCAGTTAGGAGATCCAAATTGTATATTGAAAATAATAGTTTTAATTCTAATGACTCAGAATAAAAGCAGACTTTTTTAATATAAAACTGAAAAAAAATTTTCCTTTCAAATAGTTTAAGCATTTTTTTTATTCGAAAAATAACTAAAATATTTGGGAATAAATAAGCTTAAATCGCATTATCGTGCGTTCCTGGTTCTGGTTTTGCCCAAAAAAAATGGTTTTCTTGTTAGTTTCCCTATACGTTTTTCATGTGATCTAAACGAACTACAAAGTAGATCATGGGATCTACTCCGTATTTCGAAACGAAAGAAAATTATTTCGAATTTGTATGTTACACTGTGCTACAAAAGTTGAGAAAAAAAATATTCAGGGATTCTAATGTACCAATTCTATTTTGTTGGAGTCCATGGATGACGAAAATACCGTTGGTTTTTTTAGGTCACTTCATAAAGTGATTTTATAACGGTAAATGTAGTGAAAAACGGGGTTTCTTAGCTTTTCAGTTTTAAACAGTTGTAACTTCTTTGTTTCCCAACGGATTTCTTTTAACTTTTCGTTGGTTAAAAGGCTCGAATATTATCTTTCAATAAAGATATATTTTTTGTAAATCGACTAAGAAATGGCTAAGTTACAGTCGTTGAAGTGTACAAAAAACCAATTAAAAAAGTATTCTTTTGTTTTCCTCAGGCTATAAGTTGCTTATGAGTTACAAAAGAATACTTTTTTAATTGGTTTTTTGTACACTTCAACGACTGTAACTTAGCCATTTCTTAGTCGATTTACAAAAAATATATCTTTATTGAAAGATAATATTCAATTCTTTTCACCAACGAAAAGTTAAAAGAAATCCGTTGGGAAACAAAGAAGTTACAACTGAAAATCTAAGAAACCCCGTTTTTCACTACATTTACCGTTATAAAATCAGTTTATGAAGTGACCTAAAAGAACCAACGGTATTTTCGTCATCCATGGACTCCAACAAAATAGAATTGGTACATTAGAATCCCTGAATATTTTTTGTGTATCACAGTGTTATTAACATTAGAATTCGAAAGCATTTGCTTTCGTTTTGAATTATAGGGTAGACACCCTGGTCCAAATTAAAGCATTTGAAATCGATTGAAATTTTCCTACAAACAAAATTAAAATTGTATGAAATTTTTGTCGATATTCAATGCCTCAATTCGCCCCTACGTTTTGTTTCACAACTATCCAAGACAATTTGTGCAATACTGTGTTTGTTTGCAGAGTTCAATGCAACATCTTCTGCCTAGAGTTTGGGAATCGAGAATTCCCGGGAAAATTCTGCTTAATTTCCTGGGAAATTCAAAGTACACGGTTGTTTGTATTATTTATATATTGCAAAAGTATGGTTGAATAATTGTATGAATAAATTTACCCGATGAAATTGTTTAGGTTCTCTTTTAAAATTCAATTCCCAAGTAATAAAAATAAATTCAGTAAAGTGCGACTTTGAGTCGCGCACGAAGGCTTCCGTACATTCGGTTTTGAGCACTTTTAAATGTGCCTTTTTTGAAGTTTTTTTTCAGTTTAAACGATTTTTTTTCAGTTTTGTGGCTTTTTTCTCGTTTTGGCTATTTTTTCTGGTTTTGGGTTTTTTTTTTAATTTTGGCGATTTTTTTTCTGTTTTTGGTGTTTTTTAATTTTGGCGATTTTTTTTATTTTGGCGATTTTTTTTCTGTTTTTGGGTTTTTTTAATTTTAGCGATTTGTTTCATTTTTGCGATTTTTCCGGTTTTTCGCGATTTACTTTAGTCTTAGAATTTTTTTTAGTTTGGTGCTTTTTTTTCGTTTTGGCGATTTTTTCGCTTAAGGAGCAGTAAACATATGTATTTCTAGGGAAAAATTATTCACGATTACAAGTTGGTGAAAAGGGAAAATATTTCGACTGAACAACTGTTCACGATAGGGATAAATAGTTATTATACTTGGGTCAAACTCATTCTATCAATCATTATTGACACAAACCAACTGAATGAGTTCGACACAAGTCTACGCGTGCTATCATATATTTTATTACAATTATTTTAATTTAATTTAATTTAAATTTATTCGAATAAAACAATTTTAGTGAAATTAAATTAAATTAAAATAATTCGAATAAAATATATAATAGTACGTAGACTTGTGTCGAACTCATTCAGTCGTTCAAACGCATGTAATTGAAATAAGTTTGACCGATTGAATGAGTTTAAATTTATTCGAATAAAACAATTTTATTTAAATTTATTCGAATAAAGAAACTTATTTTCAATGAATAATTTTTGCGAAATAAAACAAGTAGATTTGAATAAAAAATTTAACTAAATAAAATAAATAAAAAAATTTATTAAATAAACAATTTCATTTAATAATAAATTTTTCTTGATTAGAAAACCCCTATTTAAATTTTTATTCGATTGTATTCGATTAAAAAATTTTATTCGAGTAAAAAATTTTATTCAAAATAAAAAATTTTATTTTATTCAAAAGATGTTCATTTTAAAATAGCACATGCACTTATAAATTCAAAATATTGCCATTAGGCCTCTTGTTAGAAAGTATTCTCTTACAATAATGTTTAAAGTCGGTGGTGACACATTCACAATAGTATAAATGTTGAGGCCATATAAACGTTTTAAAAACACACGCTGTATTTGCAATTAATTTTCAAAATTATTTTGAATACATATTTTTATTATGAGATTTTGTTTTACTGTTATTTTATGGAATTGGATTATATTGATAATTGACTGAAAGTGAAGTCAAAGATCGATTGTGATTTATTAAATTTCGATTCGCGTAGTTCTAAGTTTTGGCTTGGCGACCTCTGGATTTATTTTATACCGCAATATTTTACATCGACATATTCTTATTGTGAAAATATTTTATTTATTTATTATTTACATGATATTAAACTTATATAAATATAAGACTTATATAATGTTTAAATAGCACTAGCTACTTTGGCTATCAGCTAGAAAATATTTCGTTTTAATATTTTTTATTAAACTTTACCGTCATGTATGTTACACATGATTGTCAGTCAGCTTAAGTTTCTCGTCACATTTCACATTTAATCAATGCTCATATTCAGTGCAAACAACTTTGTGGAAAATAGTTGTTGCACAATTTAAATTAAACAATTCATATCGTAAAAGTTTCTTTTTTTTTGTTGTCACTTGACATAATATCAAATATCGTTTGCAAAATGTATAACTAAGGGGTGACAAAAGTACAAAATGTTGCAAGAGAAGTAGCTAACACTCAGGCAATCAGACATTGATTCCTAAGGTGTTACCTTGTTATGAAAACGTATAGTGATAGCAAAGACAGATGTTGAAGGAAGATATAGAGGAAAGCTTCATAATTGCTTCAACTCAGCTTTTTACAAATTTTAGAGCTAAGCTCTTTATGCCACGGCACAGCAGCTAGGACGTGATTTTCGTAACAAAAATAATCAACACTATAGCAGTTATAAATTTATTATTGTTTTGAGTACGAAAATAAAGAAAACAAAACGCTTGATTTTATTTTGTTTCGTTCTTTGAAGTGAGTGAAACAAAAACAATGAGAACGATGGTCAATTTTTTTTGTGTGGATTTTTCACATGAGCACTAACAATACATTGATTTAAACCTGGCCAGTTAAGAAAAAAACAATGGGAACTTAATGGAAATTTTTAGAAATATTTGCTGCGAATTTAACATCAACATATAGTATAATTTTATTGCATTGATATTTAACACATGAAATTTATGTTATGTAGCTAAGCAGCATAGCTCTAAACGGATGGCCTAAGACACGTCTCTTCTTTTTTGTTTGTTTTTAGGGCAATGTTTTAGCGCCTCTGATATCAAGCAGGTGCATTAGGTTTTTGAAGCTGTCTTTGGTATCTATTTTATTGAAACAAAACCTGCAATAGCAGGGTTGTAAAACATAATAAGTTTAACAAGTTTATACCTAATCATATGCCATATATTGCATATCCCTTTCCTTAAAAACGTAGCACAAATATGTATATATGTATGTATGTATACAACATATCTCCCTCGCTCTCTCTCTCACTCGCTTTCCCTCACACACTCACGTTTCCATTCTGTTTACTTGTGAATGCATTTGTGTTCTGATAAAAATAATAAAAACTTTTTTAACTCGGCTTTCTTCTAAATTAAACACACTACTAGATACGTTTTGCGTGGAAATGCATAAACACACATACACACACACAAACGACTGCTCACACACGCACGCACACACAGGATACAATACACATAGACGCACACGCACCCTTTCTTGAATATTAATAGTGTGTGCAGTGCAGTGTAGTGCAGTGCTTAAAGGTTATTTTTGATTGTTTTTTTTTTTTTTTTGTTTTATGTCAAAGAGAATTTAAAAGAGGTTTTTTTATTAGCTGGCTTTTCGTTTGCAAATGGAAAGCTTGCTTTTGTACTCGTATGTACATATATTTATATGCAAAACAGGGGCCGTCAAACTAAAAACACAAAATAGTTTTACCCTTAGATTTCTTTGTAAAGGTATGTAAGCGTAACCACTAAATACAAATGAAAAAAATTTTAATTCAGACTCGAGTTTATTCAGTTTACAATCATGTTGGATTATAAAGGTCGGCTCAGTTAGGAGATCCAAATTGTATATTGAAAATAATAGTTTTAATTCTAATGACTCAGAATAAAAGCAGACTTTTTTAATATAAAACTGAAAAAAAATTTTCCTTTCAAATAGTTTAAGCATTTTTTTTATTCGAAAAATAACTAAAATATTTGGGAATAAATAAGCTTAAATCGCATTATCGTGCGTTCCTGGTTCTGGTTTTGCCCAAAAAAAATGGTTTTCTTGTTAGTTTCCCTATACGTTTTTCATGTGATCTAAACGAACTACAAAGTAGATCATGGGATCTACTCCGTATTTCGAAACGAAAGAAAATTATTTCGAATTTGTATGTTACACTGTGCTACAAAAGTTGAGAAAAAAAATATTCAGGGATTCTAATGTACCAATTCTATTTTGTTGGAGTCCATGGATGACGAAAATACCGTTGGTTTTTTTAGGTCACTTCATAAAGTGATTTTATAACGGTAAATGTAGTGAAAAACGGGGTTTCTTAGCTTTTCAGTTTTAAACAGTTGTAACTTCTTTGTTTCCCAACGGATTTCTTTTAACTTTTCGTTGGTTAAAAGGCTCGAATATTATCTTTCAATAAAGATATATTTTTTGTAAATCGACTAAGAAATGGCTAAGTTACAGTCGTTGAAGTGTACAAAAAACCAATTAAAAAAGTATTCTTTTGTTTTCCTCAGGCTATAAGTTGCTTATGAGTTACAAAAGAATACTTTTTTAATTGGTTTTTTGTACACTTCAACGACTGTAACTTAGCCATTTCTTAGTCGATTTACAAAAAATATATCTTTATTGAAAGATAATATTCAATTCTTTTCACCAACGAAAAGTTAAAAGAAATCCGTTGGGAAACAAAGAAGTTACAACTGAAAATCTAAGAAACCCCGTTTTTCACTACATTTACCGTTATAAAATCAGTTTATGAAGTGACCTAAAAGAACCAACGGTATTTTCGTCATCCATGGACTCCAACAAAATAGAATTGGTACATTAGAATCCCTGAATATTTTTTGTGTATCACAGTGTTATTAACATTAGAATTCGAAAGCATTTGCTTTCGTTTTGAATTATAGGGTAGACACCCTGGTCCAAATTAAAGCATTTGAAATCGATTGAAATTTTCCTACAAACAAAATTAAAATTGTATGAAATTTTTGTCGATATTCAATGCCTCAATTCGCCCCTACGTTTTGTTTCACAACTATCCAAGACAATTTGTGCAATACTGTGTTTGTTTGCAGAGTTCAATGCAACATCTTCTGCCTAGAGTTTGGGAATCGAGAATTCCCGGGAAAATTCTGCTTAATTTCCTGGGAAATTCAAAGTACACGGTTGTTTGTATTATTTATATATTGCAAAAGTATGGTTGAATAATTGTATGAATAAATTTACCCGATGAAATTGTTTAGGTTCTCTTTTAAAATTCAATTCCCAAGTAATAAAAATAAATTCAGTAAAGTGCGACTTTGAGTCGCGCACGAAGGCTTCCGTACATTCGGTTTTGAGCACTTTTAAATGTGCCTTTTTTGAAGTTTTTTTTCAGTTTAAACGATTTTTTTTCAGTTTTGTGGCTTTTTTCTCGTTTTGGCTATTTTTTCTGGTTTTGGGTTTTTTTTTTAATTTTGGCGATTTTTTTTCTGTTTTTGGTGTTTTTTAATTTTGGCGATTTTTTTTATTTTGGCGATTTTTTTTCTGTTTTTGGGTTTTTTTAATTTTAGCGATTTGTTTCATTTTTGCGATTTTTCCGGTTTTTCGCGATTTACTTTAGTCTTAGAATTTTTTTTAGTTTGGTGCTTTTTTTTCGTTTTGGCGATTTTTTCGCTTAAGGAGCAGTAAACATATGTATTTCTAGGGAAAAATTATTCACGATTACAAGTTGGTGAAAAGGGAAAATATTTCGACTGAACAACTGTTCACGATAGGGATAAATAGTTATTATACTTGGGTCAAACTCATTCTATCAATCATTATTGACACAAACCAACTGAATGAGTTCGACACAAGTCTACGCGTGCTATCATATATTTTATTACAATTATTTTAATTTAATTTAATTTAAATTTATTCGAATAAAACAATTTTAGTGAAATTAAATTAAATTAAAATAATTCGAATAAAATATATAATAGTACGTAGACTTGTGTCGAACTCATTCAGTCGTTCAAACGCATGTAATTGAAATAAGTTTGACCGATTGAATGAGTTTAAATTTATTCGAATAAAACAATTTTATTTAAATTTATTCGAATAAAGAAACTTATTTTCAATGAATAATTTTTGCGAAATAAAACAAGTAGATTTGAATAAAAAATTTAACTAAATAAAATAAATAAAAAAATTTATTAAATAAACAATTTCATTTAATAATAAATTTTTCTTGATTAGAAAACCCCTATTTAAATTTTTATTCGATTGTATTCGATTAAAAAATTTTATTCGAGTAAAAAATTTTATTCAAAATAAAAAATTTTATTTTATTCAAAAGATGTTCATTTTAAAATAGCACATGCACTTATAAATTCAAAATATTGCCATTAGGCCTCTTGTTAGAAAGTATTCTCTTACAATAATGTTTAAAGTCGGTGGTGACACATTCACAATAGTATAAATGTTGAGGCCATATAAACGTTTTAAAAACACACGCTGTATTTGCAATTAATTTTCAAAATTATTTTGAATACATATTTTTATTATGAGATTTTGTTTTACTGTTATTTTATGGAATTGGATTATATTGATAATTGACTGAAAGTGAAGTCAAAGATCGATTGTGATTTATTAAATTTCGATTCGCGTAGTTCTAAGTTTTGGCTTGGCGACCTCTGGATTTATTTTATACCGCAATATTTTACATCGACATATTCTTATTGTGAAAATATTTTATTTATTTATTATTTACATGATATTAAACTTATATAAATATAAGACTTATATAATGTTTAAATAGCACTAGCTACTTTGGCTATCAGCTAGAAAATATTTCGTTTTAATATTTTTTATTAAACTTTACCGTCATGTATGTTACACATGATTGTCAGTCAGCTTAAGTTTCTCGTCACATTTCACATTTAATCAATGCTCATATTCAGTGCAAACAACTTTGTGGAAAATAGTTGTTGCACAATTTAAATTAAACAATTCATATCGTAAAAGTTTCTTTTTTTTTGTTGTCACTTGACATAATATCAAATATCGTTTGCAAAATGTATAACTAAGGGGTGACAAAAGTACAAAATGTTGCAAGAGAAGTAGCTAACACTCAGGCAATCAGACATTGATTCCTAAGGTGTTACCTTGTTATGAAAACGTATAGTGATAGCAAAGACAGATGTTGAAGGAAGATATAGAGGAAAGCTTCATAATTGCTTCAACTCAGCTTTTTACAAATTTTAGAGCTAAGCTCTTTATGCCACGGCACAGCAGCTAGGACGTGATTTTCGTAACAAAAATAATCAACACTATAGCAGTTATAAATTTATTATTGTTTTGAGTACGAAAATAAAGAAAACAAAACGCTTGATTTTATTTTGTTTCGTTCTTTGAAGTGAGTGAAACAAAAACAATGAGAACGATGGTCAATTTTTTTTGTGTGGATTTTTCACATGAGCACTAACAATACATTGATTTAAACCTGGCCAGTTAAGAAAAAAACAATGGGAACTTAATGGAAATTTTTAGAAATATTTGCTGCGAATTTAACATCAACATATAGTATAATTTTATTGCATTGATATTTAACACATGAAATTTATGTTATGTAGCTAAGCAGCATAGCTCTAAACGGATGGCCTAAGACACGTCTCTTCTTTTTTGTTTGTTTTTAGGGCAATGTTTTAGCGCCTCTGATATCAAGCAGGTGCATTAGGTTTTTGAAGCTGTCTTTGGTATCTATTTTATTGAAACAAAACCTGCAATAGCAGGGTTGTAAAACATAATAAGTTTAACAAGTTTATACCTAATCATATGCCATATATTGCATATCCCTTTCCTTAAAAACGTAGCACAAATATGTATATATGTATGTATGTATGTATATTGGTAGACATATTAATTGCTTGAGTATTACTTTTTCTCTTTTAAATTAAGGGTGTTTTTTTTTTGTGTCACAACTTTGAATTGGCATCACTGCTTTATTTGAGTACCAACTAAACAGCTGATAGTTGCTTTTTGTTTAGTTTGCTTTGAAATTTCATTATGAAAGCAACGCTTGCAAATTATTGAAATTTTTAATCAAAATAATTGTTCTATTTGTCAAAATCATGGTGCACTTCTTCCATTTTCCGATGAAGTCAATTTCTGGTTGAAAGGGTACGTAAATAAGCAGAATTTTTGCATTTGGAGTGAGGAGAATCCACAAACTTTTGTCGAAACACGATAACATCCACAGAAAATTACCGTTTAGTGCGCTTTATGGGCTGGCGGAGTCATTGGCCCATATGTCTTCAAAAAGGATGCTGGTAGGAATGTTACTGTCAGTGGTGAACGGTATAGGAACATGATTCCAAATTTTTTCGCACCATCAATTACGTGGGGATTAATCTTGCTGATATGTGGTTCCAACAGGAAGGAGCCATATGCCACACAGCGGGCGCTACAATTGATTTACTCAAAGAAACTTTTGATGAAAAAATAATTTCACGCAGTGGCCCAATTGGCCACTAAGATCGTGTGATTTCACCCCATAGGATTATTTTCTTGAGGGTTATGTTAAGTCACTTATCTACGTCGATAAACCACAAACAATTGAACACTTGGAAGTCAACATTCGAATAGTTATCGGCGAAATAGGGCCGCTAATGCTGTGAAAATTTTTCGAAAATTGGTGTTCCAGATTAAGCCTTCTACGCGCCAGCCGTGGCGGCCACATAGCAGAAATCATATTTAATCATTAATTTCATAAAATTTTATTTCCAATCAAGCCCGTTTCATTGATATTAAAAATATATTTCCTTGTTTTATTATGATTTAAACTTGTGTCACTCTATAAAAAACACGCTTTACAAAAAAATTTAATAAAAAATTTATATATTTCATGATTTAAAAAGTTCAATGTAGATAAGATATTATAAGCAAATTATATAATTTACAAACGTATGCAAATTGCAGTAATGAAGCGTTAATTATTGTGAATGCAATCAGCTGGTTTTGCAGCACTGTTAAGATATGGTAACACTCTTATACCAATATGGTAACACTATTAAATATCCCCTAAAGTAGACACATACATACAAGTACAGAGGGCATACAGGGACTATTGAGGGATTTATTTAAGACTTGTGTCTCCTTGACCAAAAAAAAAAGTTCTTAAGCACATTTTTTTAAACTTCAGCGAGCATTAACTTTGGTTTTGTCGTCTTGTTACTCACGCATTTCTTATTTTATTATGAGCAAATAATATTTGAAATAAATCGTGTTAGATGTCACAAACAAATTTAAATAAATTAATTTCAATAATGACTTAGATAATGATACCAAAAGGTATTATTGTCACTTTTCATTGCTATAGATAGTTATTTAAACCATTTGTCCCCATTTCATTTAATAGTCCTTTTTCGTGTTAATTTATTCCTTGAATATTATGTATAACGACAAAATAAAAATCATTTCAGTCATAATTATAATCAAATGTGTGTTCATACGCACTTGAGTTTTTCTTTTATTATTTTTCCATTTGTCTTATGTGCAGTAAAATAAAAAGAAACTAGAAAAAGAATTTCTCTTCTGTGCTTGAACCTAATCGTGCAGTAAAAATATTCATTATAAAACTTTATTCATGAGATCGTAAAAAAATTCTATTAAACTTAAAATGTAAAATCAACAAACTTTCTTTTAAGTTTTCTTAATGAGACTACATACACTCTCAAGTCGTTGAACAATTTTCAAATGTACAATTAAGACAAAAAAAAAAAAAGCACACACACACAACAAAAGTACTTGAAGGAGAAAATTACGCACTGTTTTATGATGCTTTTGCCAGTTTCTCAAGTTTAAGTTTAAGTAACTTTTGGAAAAAAAATTCCCAACAAGACTTCAAGTGGAATAAAACTCTTGTCAAAATTTTACTCACTTTAATAAAGCTGCCATTAAAAATTGTTTCAACAATAAGACTTCACACAATGTACATATATGTACTCGAACAAATGAACGAATGAATGCATGATGTGGTGACCTTAAACTTTCCCCACCTTTTCTTATTTTTAATTGTTATGGTTAATTTTGTTTTAATTATGCGCCAAGCGAAAGAGAAATAAAAAGAACTTAAATTTAAAAATATCCGGTAAAAGTTTTACGTGTAAACACACACACACACACACACACACACACACACGTACTTGCGCTCATTTGCACCTTGGAAAGCACATGTCTCACAATACTTAAGCACTTGCTTGTTAAATTTCGTGGCAATTTTATTATTGACGGTCATACAGACATCCTTTATGAACTCAGTGGCACAATTTTTCGTGCATACGCTTATAATGAAATAATTAACACATCGCTGGAAAATTATTTAAGGAAATGTGTATAACTTGGTGTTTCTTATAACAAAGAATTCATTGTATATGGGGTATCTTGATAAAACTTAGTTTTACTGGTATAACAATTTGTTTCACAAGTCTTCTGAGCCTTAGTTCAGCTTACTTTATCCTCTTTTTGAAGCTCTTATCTCTCGCCCCTATGAAAATTAAGATGCATTGACCCATTGTGCTGGAACAACATTTTTGTATTTTTTTTACTGGGAGTCTTTTGGACACAATTCGCCCATTTCGAATAATATGTCCCGAAAATCAAAGTTACCAGCGGCTGATGATTACAATTTGCCGTTAAAGAGATAATTGCTTAATAAATAAATTATAAATTAAAAAAAAATGCTCCAAAACAATAAATATAAATACCCAGCGGGAACCAGAAATAGTAAGGGTGCCTTATAGAAGCTCTCTGTATGCCTTCTTTTAGATGTAGAAGGCCTGCTCGCTCCATTCCATACACATATATTTTTTACACGCGTTGTCATTGCGGAACAGCCCTTCTGTTCTTGCTTCTTTCGCCATATATTCTGGAAGGCCTTCAAATTAATGGATTTTGCTTTTATTTCGGAAAAAATAAAACAAAACATGTTACTCCTTCTGTGGAATGTGTATCGAAAGAGCCTTTTAATAAGGCCTGCACCAAGAAGGTCTACTGAGTTTTACCGCAGGGAATGTATTTTAATACAAGTAAGCTCTGCGGTTTTATTAGACATAAAATATGATGTGGCAGCTCAGTTCCATTTTGGCCGGAAATTTTCAAATAGCTGGCAGCACAGTTCAATTTTGTTTGGTCCACTGTGTGTGTGGTGTCAGGTGATGTAGAAAATTGGAACACCAATTTCCAAAAAATTTTCACAGTTTTATACCATTTTATACCGTTCACCATTGACCGTAACTTTCTGACCATCAATGACACCGCCATCCCATAAAGCGCACCAAACAGTAATTTTAAATGGTGTTTCGACAAAAGCTTGTGGATTCTCCTCAGTCCAAATGCGACAATTCTGCTCATTTACGTACCCTTTCAACCAGAAATTGGCTTCATCGGAAAATGGAAGAAGTCCACGATGAGTTTGACGAATAGAACAATTATTTTGATGTAATAATTTAAAAAATTGGCACGCATTGCTCTGGTGTAAGTTGAATGAATCATAATGAAATTTCAAAGCAAACTAAATATAAAGCAACTATCAGCTGTTAAATGGGTGCTCAAATAAAGCAGTGATGCCAACTCAAAGTTGTGTACACCCTTTAGTAGGCAGTATTTAAAAAAAAAACTTCCAGTTACCAACAATTTTATGATCTTCCTCCCCACTGTGCTTTCTTTATATTTTTCACTCAAAGCGGCTTATGTGCAGCTTAACAATTTAGTTTAATAAAGAAATGAAATGCTAAAATCGTAACTTGTGTGATCACAAAAATCTAGATCGAAAATCATCAAGAAAAATAGCTTTTGCCAATTAGAATTGTTTTTAAAACTGAACGAACTTTATGCAACTCGTCCACTTAATGGTTGTTACTTGCCGTGCTAGAGGCTATTAAAAAAAGAAACCTTGAAAAAATTATATTAAATAATTAATTTTTATTTTTAATTTACATGTATTTTTCCACTCATTTCTTTATTTCACTTGTTCTAAAGGAAACATGTTTGTTTTTTATGTATAAAAAATATAAAATTCCACTTACCTAATTAACGAAAGTTTTCCAGTTTAACACATACAATCATATATAAAAATGTTGTTGTAGTCGTTGTTGTTCTTGTTGCAACACTATTTGCACAATTGCTGCAATTGAGTTGTTAGAAAAGACCCTTAAAGCAATTGTTTGTCCAAATTGCCTGAGGTTTCTTAAATGTTCATCACAACAAGCACATACGGGCTCTCATAAACTACAAACGCACAAACTGACATTTACACATACATATCGTTACCTTAATATAGAAAGGCCCTAACTCATAATATTTTTGAAATCGAGTTTTTATTTTTGCATATTTCGATAGAAGAACATCTAAATGTATGGAAAAATGCAAAAATTTCGATTACAAAAAAATAATGAGTTGCGGCCTTTCTATATTAAGGTAACGATATATACTTTGATATGTGTGTTACTTTGATATGTGTGTAATGTGTGTGAGTCTTTTCTTATGGTGGCAATTTACAAACAAAGTAAATATCTAGAATTGAAAGTAGATAAATGCATGCAAGAGCAGTTGTTGCATAGAGCAGCAACCAGCAAAATAAAAAAAAATAAAAACACTGCGACAATAAAATTTTCCTCTAAATGTTGGAAAATGCTCGTTTGCGTGTATGTGTGTGTGTGTGTGTGTGTGAAAGTCTAAGTGCAAAATAATACATGCTGATGATGACGTGGATGGCGATGGCGATGTCGATGGCGATAATGTTGTTGATGTTGCAGTGATGCTTGTGTTCTTGCTGTAGCCTTTGTTACAGTTTCCTTATTTTAAATTCGCCTTCACGTGATGTTGATAAATTACGTTGAGTGTGTCGTTTACATTTCCTTTACTACCACTTTCGTCTCCCCATTTCATTTTTATCTAAGATTCTTTTTTTCCGTATTAGAAATAATTTCTTTTGAGTCTGCAGCAGAATAGCCGTTGTTTGTTCTTGTATTTAACTGCCAGTCAAGAGATAAGGATAAGGAACAACAACAACAAAGCAGACATTATCACACTGACGCTAACACTACCCCACTACATGGAAAGGTTTAAAAATTTGAACATTCGGCTTAATACTTCTCATACAGTTGTATTATTTCTTATCTTTAAGATTAAATTTTATATTTATTTAGATGTGTGTGAAGATAAATTCATCGAGTTAAATTGTCTAAATAAATTAAATTTTTTTTTTTGGTACGCATTTTGTACTGAAATTAAGCGGTTTCTTCATAAAGCCGTTCACTATGGCTAAACCTTTCATCTTCAGCGAATCAGCTCTAGTGAAAAATTAAGACAACAAATCGTGCTACGTATTAAACTGCATTTACAGTGGTGGCTATTCGGGAATACGCGTCGACTTGGTGAAATTTACATGTAGAACAAAAACAAAACTTCACAAATGTTAAAAATTTGTTTTTGTTTATCATACAAAATTTACCGTTTTTAAAAAAGAGAGCAACGCGTTCAAATTCTCACGTTTATTTCAATTGAGAATTGTATAGGAAACAAAAACAATTTTTGAAACTTTGTTTTTGCTTTAATGTAAAGTTTCACTTCTTCGACGCGTTTTCCCGAATAGCCACCAGTATATCTGAATTGTATTTGTGAATTTTTTTAGAAAATTTGGAAAAAATATGAGATTGAAAAAATCATATTTTTCGAGTTCTATGAGGGAAATTGCCACTGTGACCAAACCCTTCTTCCTCAGCGAATCAAACCTAGTTTTAAAATAAAGAATACGAATCATGCTTTTTAACTGTATTTACAGTATATCTGAATTGTATTTGTGATTTATACACAATCTCATATTTTTTAACCCGCACTTTTGCCAATTAAAGTGGGAAAGTGTCGTTTAAGCGGAAATTACTGTACCACTCACATGAACTTGTACGTTTTTGAGTGATCAACTAACAAACGCCCAAATATACCCCTGAAGGTTATTTATGAAATTAGTTAGCATGTAATTGGTTAGTAATGGGTTAAAAGAAGTGAAAAAATTTTTAACAAATTTTTACTAGTTGTCTGAATGAAAAAATTTAAAGTAAATAGTCAAATAGTTAAAAATGTCATAATAGTATTATTTATTATAATGGGTGTTTTTTATTGAAGTATAGAACTTTAAGTTGGCATCACTTTTTTAACTGGCGGCCATTTTGTCAGCTGTCAAGTGATTAATATTTAGTTTGGTTTGCCATTTCATCATGAACAGGTTGACAAAAGAACAACGCTTGCAAATCGTGCAAATTTATTTCGAAAATAATGGTTCAGTTCGCGAAGTTTACCGCAAGCTCCGTCCATTTTATGGTCGACATAATCGTCCATCAGAGCAATTAATTCGGTTAACCATGGATCGTTTTCGCACTACGTTTACTCTATGTGATAATACGCATCCGCAGAGACGTCGAACAGTGCGCACCGAAGAAACAATTGCCGCTGTAGAGCAAAGTGTTGAAGAGGACCCGAATGAATCGATTCGCCACCGTGCACAGCAATTGGAGTTTTGTCCATCAACTTTATGGAAGATTTTGATGGCATGAATGTGGATGAGTTGTGGTTCCAACAAGACGGCGCTACATGCCACACAGCGTACGTCACAATCGATTTATTGAAGGAAACATTCGATGAGCGCATAATTTCGCGGAATGGACCTGTCAATTGGCCACCAAGATCGTGTGATTTGACATCATTGGATTATTTTCTTTGGGGATATGTGAAGTCGCTCGTCTACGCCAACAAACCAGAAACGCTAGGGGACTTGGAAGCCAACATTCGTGGCGTTATTGCCAACATACGGCCCCATATGCTCGAAAAAGTGGTTGAAAATTGGACCTGTAGAATTGGCTTTATTCGAGCCAGCCGCGGCGGCCACATGCCCGAAATCATATTTAAACATTAATGGCATAAAATTATCCTTCCAATAAAGCCAAATTGATGGACATTAAAACGATTTTCTGTGTTTTATTTCAATTCGAAGTTCTATACCTCTAAAAAAAACACCCTGTAGATACAAGAAAACCAAAAATGTATTAATAGAAAATTGTCTTTATTAATGGGATTACAGAACACTTGGTGCATATGTTTTTTTTTAGTTCAGTAGTTTGTAAATTTGCCATCCATCATAATAATTAATTCTTGAAAAATGCAAGTATTATAATAATATTTAGATATTTATAATAATAAATTGTTAAGCTTTAATACAATGTCGCTACAAATTGACACAGATGTGGAGGCAACATACATATGTACATATTTATATGTGTGTGTGTGAATTTGATTGTGAATAAACAAAAACCTAGATAAAAACAAACCCAGAGATTTGGCGTCATGCACTATGGGTCAGGAATTGGTAACTGCTGTTGTTGAGATAGGAACATTCTGACTAACTTGCAGTACAGAAATCGAAACTGAGAACTATTACCTCCTCGTACGAAAAAATAGAGGAACATGAGGACATATTTTAATTCCGCAGATGAAAGACAGAAAGTCACTAAAAAGAAATACATCTGACGATTCCAATCCGTCAATATAAGTCACTATATTGTTACCTTAAATTATAGAAAGGCCATAACTCATTATTTTTTTTTTTAAATCGAGTTTTTTGTATATTTCGATAGAAGAACATCTAACATATCGAAAAATCTAGATTTCGAAAAAATAATGAGTTAGGGCCTTTATACATTAAGGTAGCGATAGGCATGTACTATTCTATCATATTGAAAATAAATAAAATAATGAATAATAACAAAAATTAAAAATTTTAAAAACCCCCGATATATCCAGAAAAGATGTGACAAACATGGTTAAGAACCATCTCGATCAAGTCACCTTTCAAACAGAAACAACAAAATCAAAATCGGTTTAGCCGTTTGGGCTGTACGTGGACACGGACAGACACAGATACACAGACACAAACTACAAACTTATAACACCGCTTTTTTTGGTCGGGGGTTAAAAATATATAACTTAAAAAAGTAATTAGAAAAGGGGGCGTGGCTACTCCATTAAAATATAGTCTTATATTATATTATGTATGTAATTCAACTCATCCAATACCCACGAATTTTGAGAGTAACGTTGGTTTTTTAAATAACATTATCTCGCTATTAAAAAAGTAGGCGTAGCCACGCCTATTAAATTTTTTTCTTCTATATTTTATGTGCTTTAGCTCATGCAGTTCCGGCGTAACTTGACACAAAACTGGGACTATTATAGCGGCATAATCTTGTGGCTAAAGACTAGGGCGTAACCACGCCCACTACTGCATTGTGACATACTTTAAGTGCTTCTACTTAATCGATTTCTGCGAAACTTGGTATACGACATAAGATTGAAAAAATACACGATTACACATTATAAAATGTCACATTCTTGTACCTCAGAGAGTAGGCAGGGTCACGCCCATTAAAATTTAGTATTATATTTCTCGTACTTTTGCTTTTACGATTCCTACGAAATTTGCCATACACCATGAGCTGCAAAAAAGACGAAATCTTGCATTTGCAAAAGTGGGCGTGGTCTAAAACCTTAAAATTTAATATTCGTAGTAAAAAACTAAAAATTTGTTAACACTTTAATAAAAGAATTATTTGTTGCTGTTAAATAAATTAATTGAGCTGATGAATAACAAAGTTTATTTGAAGTTGTGAATAAAAGATTATAAAAGCTGTATTTAATAAAATTATGAATAGATAATAAATGTGAATAGAAACTGAGCTAAAATAGACCAGAAAATCGAATCGGACCAAAAATACGAAGTTGAATTCTTTGTAATTCAAATCATATGAATGGCTACAATACTTGTGATATTAAATAGTACAAATACGAATTACAGGCTTCAGTCGCGTATAAAAAAAAATCAATTTTCAATTATGTATTTCTGTAGTTTGAATTGTAACTATTTTGGATTTAAGGTGCGTTATTTTTGTTTTGATGACTCAGAAAAGTGGAAAAACTTTAATGGCACCGACTATAAACATTGTTTTTAAAGACATTTATTACGATTTGCTTTCTCAACAAACTTTGTTAGCTGTTATAAAAAATAAATTTTTATGTGTGAAGATAATCGTATTTTACAATAATGAAACTCAAGAGCTTGAATAAACTGTATATAAAAATGTCCCAACTTCGTTCGTATAACTTGAAAAGATATTAAGGTTTTGAATATACATTTTTTTGTGATAATACTCGTACACAAATGTATATTTTATCAGTTTTATTTTTGCCTTTTTGTGAGGTAATGTGTGTAATATGTATGCATAATATGTGTAATAAAAAAATAGACTAATTTAACTATTTAAGAGATAAAGTTATTTAAAATTTAAAAAAAAAAATAATGGATCACATTAGATACCTTCCCAGCAAAAATTCATTTTCCAATTCAAACACAAAATTATCTGAATCAAATATAAATTTATTCAATTTAGTTTAAAAATTTGAAGAAAAAAAAAAGATGAATAGAACAGCACTCTAATGGCATAATGATTTTTATGTTTAGAGAAATTTAGGGGAAAAAACTGAGAAACTAGATATTCTGTATTATAGCAAAGAATATAAATTATATAGAATGCGCATCTGAGCTAAAAAATTAAACATTTTTTGATTTCGTTACTGATGCGGGGGGAAAGTATAAAGCGCAAGCAAACACGCAGAGAGAGACCATTTGCTTCCAGGGTGACCGATGAAATTTTTCAAAAAGTTGCACCAAATAGGGGAGGATTTATCAAAAAAAGGGGCAACATTAAAAAAATCGACACAACTACATTAAAGTTCTTATTTTTAATGTATTATTATATAATTTACTTTAGAAAAAGGGGGACAAAAAGAGGGAAGGCAATCGAAAAAGTGGCAATTTGCCACTGTAGTCGATCAAACGGTCACACTGTACGATACAGCGACAGAGCTTCGAGTTCTGCTACAGCTTGTCGTCACTGTTGCCAGTTTTGCAGATTTCTCTGCATTTTGCTGATTTTTCATTGAAAAAATTATAAAATGAAATTTGCAGATTTTCTGAAATGCTTGTGTAACATCAATATTTCATGTTTTTCTTTACTCCGTAACAGAAATAACCATGGTGTCACTGTCAGAAACATACACATAAGAAACACTAACAAATAAGTAGTGTTTGACGTTTAATATTGCAGTAACCATACCACCAACATAACAATGGTAAAAAGAAACTAGCTAATCTGTGCAAAGATGTATGAATATACATACATATAAACATATCGCACTCTAAATCATAAACAGTCACGCATATGTGCCATTATTTTAAAGAATTTGTAATATCGGTATATGTTTTTATACAGCAAGATAATTTATCTTAATTCGCAAATTAAATAAAAAATGCATACATGACAAACATGTAACCTCCTCCTTAATTGAAGACGGTTAATAATTCGAAAACAAAATGAAAAACAGTTCTAAATATAGGTGTTTTTATTGTTGCAGATTTTTTTTCCGATTTTTTTAAATAATTTTGCAGATTTTTTAGCCAATTTTTCCAGATTTTTTGTAAAATTTTCTGGCACCAGTGCTTGACGTTGTAAACATTCACCCCTATCGTGAATAAAATGTGAAATTTTTGAACCCATGAAATTTTCATTCCCCATGAGGGGAAATTTGCTATCGGGAACTTCATGGGAACGTTTGTTCCCGCTATTGATTCGTAGTGAATGTAAAAAACGGGAAGAAAATTAAACAAATTTATGTTTGATAGTGAGAAATACATACATTTTTTGTTTAGGATGCAATGTTTTTAAGCTATTACATTAAAATTTGTAATTCAGTTTCATATTTGTATTGAGCTTTATTTTCGATATTTATTGTAACTAAGATTTAATTGAAAATAGACCTTTTTATTTAAATTAAAATTATATGGGCCTATCTATAGTTAAGAATTATCAAAATGCCAAATATTTTATAACTTTTAAGATACGAGTACGGGCTGTAAAATTTTATCGTAAGCGAAAATTAATTATGTGAAACAAATTTGAATATTATAAAAATAATCTTCTCTTCTAATTTAAATACAATATAAAAATTGATAATTATGTGTTGAAAAAAGTAACCAAAATGGAAAAAAGTACACATTGGAAAAAAAGTAACCAATTTTGGTTACAAGTAACTAAAACGGCAACGCTGATCAATGCATACGCCGTCTACGAGACTGTAAAAAAGCAAAATAATAAAAATCAAACATACTAAATACACACATGCTTTCGCTCTCAGCAATGCGAGCGCAGCATATACTGCAGAAAGAAATGAGAGCACGTATGCTGACGGGTTCTACTGGAAATACCCGCATAGAAAATTTTAGCTTGTATGAGATGCGCATTCTATATGATTTATATTCTTTGATCCAAGTCAAGTTTTATCAAAACTGAAAAGGAGAATCCCTTAAATCTTAAACATTTAAACTGGATTATTTTTCTGAAAGATTGTGCTAGATGAACTCTTTATCTTATTGAAGTAACTAATATAATGACCTTACAAACTTGTTAATTTTTAATGAATACAATATTTATGAATTTTGTTTGCTTGATTTGTGAAATAACTTTATTAATCCTTTAACCGGTTGGTACCGAAATTAACCGATTATTAACCGATTTAGCCAAAACCTCCTTTAATTAATCGGTCGATTAAAGCAAAAGCCCGATTAAATTAATACCCTAGTAGTGAAACCATTTAAATCACATTCGTATACGTAACTTGTAATTCTAAGAAAGTTATGTAAAGTATACGTTATGGGTCACAAAATTTCGTTTCGCAGAAGTATTGTAGTTTTCAGAGACCTGCAAATTTCATGCTTTTTGATGATTTACTCATACATTAAAATTTTTACTCACATTTAATCACGTACAAAACATTCAACGTTCAATAAAATCAGCGTCGTAGTAATATCTGTTCATTGGAGTGATTGTGAGTGTAGCGATCGAACATGTTTAAATCAATTCACTCACCATACCAGAAATGTTTTATTCACATTTAATCATGCAACAAAACTCAATGTTGAATTTAATCAGCATCGTACAAACGAACGCATCGTTTGAATAATTGTAAGTGGAGTGTTCGAACTGGTTTTATTCAAACTTCTACGTGAACAAGCGATGACGTTGAATAAAATCAAAGTAGTAAAGTTCGTTCAATTTATTTTAAAACACACACACATAAACGTGTCAAACAGGGATGGAAAATTGGAGGTTTGTATTTGTTCCAATTATAAAAAAGGTGCAAAATTTTTTTAAGTATTAACAACTAACTGGCATATTCATAAAAAATATTTTAGGTTTATGAAGCGCTTATTTGACGTAATTCTATTGGAAATTTGTCAAATAAACCTGTAATAAACCTAAAATATTTTTTTATGAATATGGCGGTAAATGTTCAAAAGAACTTACATAAGGGGAACTCATTTAACCTGTTATATACCTTTTGAAGTTTAACGTTCTTGTTTTCAAAAAATATTTGATGCTTATTTAGAGCCGATTTAACAACTTTCTTTACGATAGTTGTCGAAAGACCTTTATTAATATGTAAGTACATATATTTTATAAACACGGCTGTTAAAATTTTTAACATAAATTTTGGGTAGTAAATTGCCTGTTCAAAACTTTTAAAATACATATTATCGTTAACGATAATTTACGTACAAAAACATATTTTTCAATATTAAAAAAACATTCTCTCAAAAACTTTAGTTTTTGTCGCTTACGATGAAGTCGAAAATAGGGCTCAATATTTCAAACATAAATTCTGTTAAGTTAATTAACAAAAATTAGTTTTTGTATTGAAAATCCTCCTCAAATTTTATTTTAAAATGCATTTTTTTTTAACAATTAATCTCAGAAATTTATATAACATTTTTGTCTCTAATATTTTTCAAAAAGTTCGTAGCGAGTAGCTCTATTACACAGTTTCTTTAATTTTACCATCCCTGATATAAAACACCCAACTTAACTACACAAACGCATACATACTTAAAAATTGGTTTGTTATTATGACAGCAGTTTGCGTTGGGTCTTAATAATTACCACATTCATACATAATGATTTTTTTCATTTTCGCTTTTACTCTGTATCAACTACTTGATGCTGATTTAAAATGAACATTTTTTTCTTTCGCATTATATTCTTGTTCAAAACACTCATTGTCGAACCAAATACCAATCGTCCGAACTGATTGGTATGATGCTACGCATGATTATAATTCACATCCAACAATACTCCACTCACTTGAGCGATTAAAACTTAGCAATGAATATACGTGTTTGAACAAGTTTGATTTTTTCAAAAAAATATCATGTTTTTAGGATATTGATTGCGTATGATTATTTTACCAATCACCCGTTGCAGGTCTCTGGTAGTTTTGATCACCCGCTAAATAATTTCCAAGTTTATAAGACATTGTATGATGTGGAAAAATTTCGCAGTTTTGTTAAGCACGACATGCTTTAGACAGCACAGCTTTTCCGTCTAATGGTTCAGACAATTTTTTTTTCGAAATCAAAAAATTTGCTGCTTTGACTGACTGTTCTCACATTGTCTTTGGCTGGCTGTGCTCATGGTGGTTTCGACTGACTGTTCTCACAACGTTCTCGCTTGGATGTTCTCACAGAGACTTCAGTAGACTGTTCTCAAAGCTGTTTCGTCTGATTGTTCTCACAGGTGCTTCTGCTGGTCGTTCACAAAGCGGTTTGGTTATCTGTTCTCTCAGCATCTTTGGTTGACTTTTCTCACAGTGGGTTCGACTGCCCGTTATATAAGTGGCATTTGCTAACTATTCTCCAAGTGAGCTCGGGTGACTGCTCACATAGCCGTTTCGACTGACTGTCCTAACAGCGACTTCATGTGACTGTGCTCACAGTAACTTAAGCTCACTGTTATCACAATGGCTTGGGCTGACTGATCTTCTGTACTAAAAATTTTATGTATAGTAGAAATTTTTTATTTTAAACACATGGACGATACTGGCCATACTGAACATGCATCAACCTGTGAGCCAGCGAAGCCCAAATCACTTGCTGTTTACACTTGTAAATCGATACATTGACATTTTTTTACTAAAACAGTCATACTGCTGCAAGTTGTGGCCTTACTGGCAAAAGTTTTTCATTACAAGTGATTTTTTAATTGCATATTGGTAAATTATCAGCAGCAAATACAGTGTTACCCTATAAGGAATTTATTTTAATTTCAAAATATAACAGCCTTATTTATAAAAATTATTATATTTATTATATTTTTTTATGTAAATTTATTTTATAAATCCTTAATAATGTTTATAAATAAGGCCCTTATTATTTCAGCTTATATACAGAATTATAATTAATTAGACATTTAAAACTTTTGCAGACACAAATGAGTACAAACAACACATGGAAAAATTTTCTTTATAAACTTTGCGTCCGACGACATTTTAAGAATAAACTTACACATGCATATGTAAACATTCTAGCAAGTTGCTACCCTATAGGAACTCAAGCCCATTTATAAGTAACTTTGAACTGGTTTTTTAATAACCACATCTAGTGGATTAAGTGACTTTTTTCCTTGTCGCCGGCTCACTATTTTAACATAGTCATGTCATAGGCGGTAGTCAGTTGTCCATATCTGCATGACTTTCAAATTGACTACTAACTACTTATTTTTCAACCACCTTTAAGTCAATTAATATTATAGTTAAATAAATATATACATATATGTATGTATACATATTAGGGCCGGTTGATATAAAAACCGCACAAATAATAAAAAGAAAATCGTATTCTAGGGATCAAAATAAGAAATTTTGCCGAAGGAACCATGCCTCTTAAATGTATTTTGATGTCCCGACTTTTGATCCGAAGGGTAAAATTTTCTTAAAGGGTCAAATTTTGAAAAATCTCACTTTGGCCCATTTAGAGTTTCTCAATCGAGTCAAAATGTATGACCGACCCCCACTAATTTTGGTGGGCCGACCCACCTATGCCAGTGGTACAACCCCTGGAACCACCCCAGGGGGTTTCCCCATACAAATATTTCAAAAAATCACAAATGTTTTTATGGGGAACCTTCGTTAGGAAAATTAAGATAATTTATGAATAGCGTAACCACTATCAGCTTCTTTTGACTTGACGCTAAATTACGTACTTATGTATATAATTTCTATAATTTGAAAATTTTTTTAAAGACTGTTAATGTTAAATTCAACATATTTTTCAATAAAATTAAAACGAAATGAGTGATGAATGATCAAAATGTGTTGCAACTTAATATGAAGTATTTTTGGAAATTTAATTATTTAAAAATCACTAATGCACAGCCCTTGAAATCGTTAGAAATTTTGTTTAACTCCCACTTAAAATGAACAAAAATTAGGAGCTATGAACACTCAAACTCAAGCTACTACAGACTTAAAATTAA
Organism: Tachina lurida; assembly: GCA_944452675.1. Taxonomy (NCBI): domain Eukaryota; kingdom Metazoa; phylum Arthropoda; class Insecta; order Diptera; family Tachinidae; genus Tachina; species Tachina lurida. The sequence continues at coordinate 34,508,576 of OX101754.1, read as the reverse complement.
TAATAATTATTGTCGAATAACAAAATACTTAAGATTAGGTTGGGTTAGGTAAAGGTGGCAGTCAGAATACCGGACTCACTTAGACTCTGCTTATACGGAGTCCCCAACGTCGAGCCAACTAGAGCTCAGTTCAACTTTAGCAATGTCAGAAAGTTCCCAGAACTCAAGAGAACCCATTGTGACCATTCGCTTTCTTGCAAGTCGTGGACAGTAACAAAAGAAAATGTTTTTCACTTTCCTCTTCATCGATATCCTGGCAGCTGCGGCAAAAATCATTGTGTTCGACCTTTAATTTTTGTACGTGCCTACCTATGAGACAGTGTACGGTTAGCACGGACACTAGAGTCGAGATTTGTTTCCTATTTTTTTTTAAATTAAAGGAGCTATATTTTTCCTATTTAGATGAGTCCACAACTGCCTTGTGATCACGCAATCATTTCTTGTAACCCATACAGAAAAAAATATTCCTGCAATAAACAACTTCAATTGAAAATAAAACCAAAAATCAATTAAAAGTGTATTTAAGTCAATTAAACTTTTGTTTAAAAATAAAATATTTCTGCAATAAACAACTTTAATTAAAAATAAAACTAAAATTCAGTTAAAAAGGTACTTAAGTCAATTACACTTTTGCTTAAAGTTTTAATTAACTAAAGGGTTTAATTGACTCAATAACATTTTTAATTGATTTTTGTTTTTTTTTAATTAAATTGTTTTATTGCAGGAATATTTTATTTTAAAACAAAAGTTTAATTGACTTAAGTACATTTTTAGTTGATTTTTTTGTTTAATTTTCAATTAAAGTTGTTTATTGCAGGAATATTTTTTTCTATGCAGGTTCTATTTGTTTCATCTTCTGTCTTGCGCCGAAGTCTGAGTTTGCAAGAGAACACATTCCAAATCCGGTGGAACTTGTTAGGTTGTTGCAGTTCTAGAGTTTTCCTGAAATTCAAAGATCCTAATATAAAACTACTAGTTCAGATTAAAGGTAAATAATTTCTGTGTCACAGTATAGAAATCTCTTGAACCTCATTTTGAGTACTAACAAGAAAAATAATAAAAAAACGTTCACTGGGATATCAAGTGCAGTAGTATAGTATTAACATTTAATTCAAATAAATTCTTCATTTTAAACTTACAAGAAAACAATATTTAAATGCAAAATGACATGTTGTGCTCTAATGATGGCAAGTGCTGCCATAAAGTTATAAGATTCTTAAACATATTAAAATATACATATTTCGATTAGACATATACACGTAAATGCTTCTGTTTACACACCAACATACATATATGTATATATACATGTATGTATCTTATAGATGTTAATAGACAGCTATAGAAAGTACACACCAATACAATTCTTCATGCATCAATAATAAATAAATTTTATGTGTCACAAAAAAATAAATTTACATATTAAATGAAAAATAATTTCGCATTTAACGAATTTAACGTACGTAAATACATGCGCGCACATATCAAAACTTCTTCAAATGCAGAGAATTTAATTTTTGAATTTGAATCAGTTTATAGAAGCTTAGCTTAAAATGATTCTATTTTTCTTATTCCTCTGAATGTATTATAATATTTTATATAAAGTTAATCGCTTTAACTATTCAAGTGCAAAAATATATTTATATTGAAATTCTCATAAGATTATTTTGTGTCAAATATACTCATCTGTTTCGGAAGCAACAGAACCTCTCAGTAATAGCAATGACTAAGACGCACAGTGTCGTGAGTTCATATAACGAGCGGCCAAAAATAGAAGGAGTTATCGTAAAGAAATAAAATTTGGAACACATGCTTTAATTGGTAAAATATAAACACACATAAGATTTGGCCATTTAATTTCTAAGGATTCGTGTCCTTGCCATATATCCTGAAATAAAAAATTATCATAACAGAGAGAAAAATAATTGTAACTAAATGAAATTGTGTAAAGACACTTATTTTAAAATACTTAATGCTTCATACAAATTTCGATCAATTCAGAGAAAGGATACGCAAACCTCAAAAAAGCCCTTTTTCAAAAAAACGTAAAACGGATCAAAACAAATTGTCTTCACATATAGTGAGTTCAATGTTTAACTAGACGCAATATATAATATAAATAACTCCTACAATTTGGCGATTTAAATTTCAAGGACTAGTGACCTTCCCAAATGTCCTGGAACTAAATAATATACTGAAAATATACAAATAACTTAAAAAATATTGCAAAATGTGGACAAGAATACAAAAAATTTGCAATCTAGTCACTTGTGGAAATATATTCTGAAAGTATGAAAAATATATTTTGATATATTTTTTTTTATAGACCACTGAACTCGTACTTTTTTCATCTAAATATGTTTTTCTTTCCATTTACATAATAAGCAACGGCACATAGCATATGAGTTACAAAATATAGAAAAAATATATTGTAGCCATACTATAACAATATTCCCCTTATGTTTTGTTGTAAGTTGTAGTGCAATATCTAAAATTTTTTTTCATTAACCTGTTAAAGTTTGCATGTGTCCGTACCTTTTATTTAAATGTTCCTGCCTTTTAACTGAAAATGCAATACTGCTCCTGTCAACAGGCAACTGTCAGTCAGTTGTCTCTTGTCAAAATTTTGACAAGCTGATCCATTTATTTGGTGCTTGACAGCCATTGATGGCACACTAACGCGTGGAAAATAAAAAAAAGTGAATTTAGTGCGTCTGTTATGCGGGAAAGAACATCACTCAAAACAAAGGATAAGCTTATTAAATAATATGTAGACTTTTCAGCATAAATTTCGATTGTATAAAAGTGGGTTAATGAAGCTACCGAATATTCTGGACGCCCAGTTTAGATCTTTAAACCCGAAACAGTTCAAAAACTTCTCAGGTTGGACGCCTGCAGATTGAAAGTGCGAGAGATTATGGAAGCCATAGACATTTCACTTGGCTTAGTGCTTTCAGTGGTACGAGAAAGTTTTCACCAAAATGGGTGTCGTATTTGTTCACAATCGACCACAAACGCAATCGTGTGACAGCTACGCAGGAGTGCTTAGCACAGTTAAACCTTAATATGGGGGAACTTTTGCGCGATTTCGTAACCCGGGACAAAATATAGATCTAACACAACACACCGCATACCAAACATCAGTCAAAACAGTGTGTTTCACGTGATGAATCGGCCAAGTTTTCTTATGAACGCTCTATAATCCATGTGGACTACCTAAATAGTAAAACAATCAAGCCATGTGGACTACCTAAATGCCAACTTATGGTGTCAGCTTAGCGAAGATTAAATAAATTCAGTAAAGTTCGCCTTTGACTCGCGCACTATTTTTTAGAATTTTGACGATTTTTTATATTTTTAAGACTTTTGACAAACTTTTATTTGTTTTAGCGATTTTGTTTGGCGCTGGCGTTTTTTTTTCCTTTTGGCGATTTTTTTAAGATATAGCTTTTTGTAAAAGTAATTTTTATAAAGTTACTTTTTTTTAATGGTATTCCTAATAAAAGATTGTGGAAGCTGATCAGCTGGCACACAAAAGAGTATTTGAGCCAAAAAGCTGGCCATTATAATTTTTTGTTTGTAAGCTTACATTGCTTGTGAGTGAGTTATTGAGTGCCCCTATATTAGAAAAACTTGACAGAAATATGTCTTATGGTAATAGGCTACTAAAACTTGAAAATAAGAAAATTCGGACAAAGAGGAAAAAAGTTCCCCTAAGAGCAACTAATACTACCTCTGAAAAATTTCGCCTTAGAAGAACTAATCCTACCTCTGAAAACTTAAATTTTTTTAAAGTTTTCCAATAGTTTTGTTTAACAAAGGCAACTTTTAATGTTGGTGAAGGCTTAAGCAGGCGGTTATAAAATGCAATCTTCGTGCCCGCCTCCTTTTGTGGGCGGTGGCCAAAATATTATTTACAAAAATAATATGAATTTTAAAAAAATTTATTACTTATGCTTTAATATCATAAAAATTTAACTTTTGAGCTTTTTAAGGGGAGTATCGTTCCCCCTGGAACGCTCCTGTCACTTTTAAAAATATTCTTTTTTTTTACAGTGTAAGGTATAACTTTTTTTTTAATTTTTAAATGAATTGTTTCAACATTAATATTCAAAATAATGTTTTTTTTGTAATACGACGGTGGATCAATAAGTCCGTGAGTTTTTAAATGAAACACAGTTTTTTTTTGCAAAACAAAAATTTATTTTTCAACATAACTTAATACATCTAGTCCACTTGTATCCCTTCCAAAAGAAAAAGTAGGATTTTTCGAGGTCCTTAAAATATGCATTCGTTTGGTCAATTATTTCATCTTTGGAGCTGAATCTCTTTCCACCGAGCCCTATCTTTAGGTTTGGAAATAGAAAGTACTCACTGGCGGCTAAATCTGGAGAATAGGGCGAATGAGGGAGCAATTTGAAGCCCAATTCATGGATTTTTGACATGGAAATTGCACATGCGTTTGTGGTCGATTGTGAGCAGACGCGGCACCCATCTTGCGGAAAGTAATCATTCAAAAAAGAAACCACTGAGCCATGTGGGATGCCTGTGGCATTGACAATCTCACGCACTTTTACTCTTCGATCGGCCAACACCATATCGTGGATTTTTTTTTCGACATTTTCGGGTGTACTGACCTCTATTGGCCGTACAGAACGTTCAGCAACATTTGTATTTGTGCGACCACAACAAAAGTCAGTAAACCATAGTATTTATCGAGCTTTTCCTTGGTTTGATTGACGTTTTTTTTTTCCAAAAAAAAATTATATTTAATGAGCATTCGAAATTCACTTTTTTCCATTTTTATAAAAATACACTAGATTGTATGTTTTGAACAGCTGTTAAACGCAAAGAAAATGACGGCACTTGCTCAAAATTTGACAGTAGCCTATTTACAGGTGTTACTTGATGGAAACAGCATTGTATTTCATATAACTACGAGGGAAGGGCGAAAAGTCACGGACTTATTGATCAGCCCTCGTACCAAAAATAGCTTTTGATCAAATCTTTTAGCGGAAAAATATTTATCGTAATACGTTTGCTCGTTTGGCCACAAAAAACCGAAAAAAACTTTAATAAAAACTGATGCAATTTTCTTTACTTTCCTGACTACAAATCACAACTTAAAGTCTTCATTATTTACAATATGATGTAAATGTTGTTGTGTATTGATTGAGCTGAGGTCCTATGCTCCTTGTTGGAATGACGGGAACCTATATATATATATATATATAAGTAGTTGTAAAAATTTAAACTTTTTAAGCTGCAAATAAGGTACTTAGGGTGCCTAGACATGTTCGGGTCGTATTGATATGTTTACAAAAGTTGTTCAGCTCTATACAGAAACAAATATTCCTGCAATAAGCAACTTTAATTGAAAATGAAACAAAAAATTAATTAAAAATGTACTTAAGTCAATTAAACTGTTGCTTAAAAATAAAATATTCTTGGAATAAACAACTTTAATTGAAAAATAAAATCAAAAATCAATTAAAAATGTTATTGAGTGGAATATATTATTTTTAAACAAAAATTTAATTGACTCAAATACACTTTCAATTAATTTTTAGTTTTATTTTCAATTGAAGTTGTTTATTGCAGGAATATTTTTTTCTGTGTACCGTAGCTACAACTTTGCCAAATATTTAGGCTGTTCATAATAGCGTTTTAAAACATACCTTAATATTTTAACTTTTACATGTTAATTCCTTAATATGGCTTGGGAAGTTTGTTTTTTTTTCTAAATCAAATTTAATACCAAGTGACAAACCTAAAAGTCATTTTCAATATGTTAAAGCAAACAAGTTAAAACTGTCAGCGCAGGTGTATTTGGTGAAAAAATATGCGTCGGCGGCTAAGCAAAGTCGCGCAAAGGGAAAAGGTGAAAAAATCCCTAAAAAAAATATTTACCCCATAGAAGCATTCAACATTTTTAATCATTTAATTAAAGTTTAGGTAAATTAGGTTTTACCTTTTGAAAACTTTGGCAGCAATTCAAGTGTATGGCGGCAGTTTTCGTGGCGGCACTTCCGCCTTGAATTTTTGCCAACGTGGGAGTTTAGTTCTTTTGATTTTATTAGGCATATATATATCTCATCTTGATATATTTTGTTTTCATTGATTGCTCGATGTGCCACACACTGAGCGTGAATGTGTATGTGTTTGTTTCTATCAAGATATGCTTCTAACATATTTAAATAGATTTGCCAATGAATGCATTTGAATGTGTTTGTCATTGAATGGTCAATATTAATAGAAAAAAATTAATAAAAATTTTAAATTTGCACTTTTCGTACTCATGATTGCTAAATAATTTTTAGTAACATATTCACAATAAAACATGTGGAAAATACAAATGAATGTACGTAATAATGTCTTGGCCTCTAATTTTCCTTCCCTGTCTCTTGTGCTACTGATCAGAGATGGACAATACACTACTATTGTACATTTCAGTAAATAAAGGGTGGGAAAATGAATTTATTGAAAATAATTTAGTGATTTAAAAATAACTTTTTTACCATCTAGAAATAATCATTTTGTACTCTCGAGGTAATTTAAAAGTATTTCATAAGGAAGGAAGAAAGGAGTAGCTTTTATTTTTTTTTTTTTTTTGTATTTTTGATCTCCAATTTTTTTCGTTATGCTTTTAAATTAGTGCTATAAAGAAAATAAAATGAACTTAAAATCGTCTTTTTACCTCGAATTTTTATTTCTTAATTAGTTGCACCTGTTTTGCAAAAAATTTACTTTTTTGTGCCACATCCTAGCCTCTGCATAGTGGCATAAAGAGCATAGCTCCAAAAAATTTATAAAAGCAAGTTTATTGTTTTAAAAGGAAAATTGTTTAAAGGTAAGTTCTTCGAAACGGAAGAAAACAAAATCAAACAATTTGTTTCGTTCATTTTCATACTCTGCTTTTTAGTACAAATAAATCAAAAAAAAAATTAATTTAATTTAAAATTTAATTTAATTAATAATGTCGTTTATTTTTGTTACGAAACTCACGTCTTAGCTTCTGCGTAGTAGCATAAATAGCATAGATCTAAAAAATTGAAAAAAGCAAGTTTCTTGTTTTAAAAGGAAAATTTTTTAAAAGTACTTTCTTTAAAAGGTACTTTTAATAGGCACATGTTTTAAAATACATATTTTTATAGGATTTGTTATAGGATCCTGTTCTAATAAAATCTCTTTTAAGATATAGTTTTTTGTTTTAAAAAAGTATTTATTTTAAAGAATACTTTTGCTAAGGTACTATCTTAATAAACTCTTTCTTAAAAAGCGCTTTTTTGATAAGAGTTCTATTTTAAAAGTAACTCTTTTAAACAATTATTTTTTCCAAAGGTACTTTTGTGAAATAATGTGGCTTCTTGCAAATGTACTTTATGAATGGTTCTTGGGAAAGGAATATGTCTTAATTTTAATATAATATAATATAATAGATTTATAATTTCTTTTGTGTCCAATATGTCTGTGATTTTCATGAATAACAGCCCATGTCCAAAAATCGAAGATTTTCAGTAGAACCAAAAAAAGTTATTTTTGAAGCTCATTTTTAAAAGAAAAAGTAGAAGTGGTATTGTTGTGTTAGAAAAAAAAATTATGAGCATGCGCCTTTATTTAAAAAAAAAATTTTTTTTACATATTTTTAAAAAACATTCAGGGCTTAATTCATAAAAAAATATTTTGATTTTATAAAAGGTTTATTAATCAATTTTCCATACAAACATTTTTCGCATAAACCTCTTATTAAACAGAATTATTTTTATGATTAAGGCAGTTAAAATATAACAGCTCTTATTCATGAAAACCACAGATATAAGTGCCCTTAATTATGAAAGTGGTCTAAGTCATATATTCCTTTGGTCGAGATATTTAGTAAATTACATTTGATTGAACAAATCCAAATATATTTTTATATTGTGCAACATTTTAATTTAGAGTTGTTTTAGTCTTGGTTAATATAAGCTTGTTTAACATTTACTAAATATTTATTGATTTTTTTCAAGATTAATTTGATATTTCGAAGCAAAAATGCATGTGACTTATACCACTTTCATAATTAAGGGCACATATGTATATGTGTGGCAACATGAAATAGTAGCTTAGGTAGCCTTAGGATAATTTAGCTTTAACCATGCTGTACTATGGTTTCAGTTGAAATTTGCAGTGGTGGAAAGAAAGGATCACTTGAAAGTGGAATCATGCGTGAGATCCTTTTGATCTCTTAGCGGTAGCATTAAAACTTCCGAAAAAAAGCAGTGTTGCTTAAATCGACTTAAGCTATTATTCCATATTATCACAGATATAGAAGTCTTGGGGGAAAATGAATATGTGCGTGTTTTATAATAAAATTTATTTACCAAATTTTATTCACGGTACCATCTCCAAAAGAAATTGGCCGGCCCTAATGCATTATAAATAATTACTATTTTTGTTAAATTTGTTGTTTAGGGTATTGTATTTGTGACAATAAATTGTAGACTTTAAAAAGAAATATTTTTAAATTATGGGTTTTTGAAATGATTTTATAAAAGTTTCAGCGGTCTCTACAAAAACACATTTGGATTCATATGTAAATAAAATATGTATTTTTTTTTTAAATTACAACTAGTAATATAATATAATAATTGTGTAGCAAATTACTAGAGAAATTTTTATATAGAACGACAGACACTATCGCACTTATCAACAACGGCAAGTGGCTGCTTTTGCCACAAAATTCTAAGAATTACACACAAACTCAATCGTGCAGGCCAAGTACACGGAACAACAATTCGAAAATTGTGGCTTTCTATTTAGGGAGGGTGTGGATAATTAATGACAAGATAAATGCCAAAGAAACGGCACAAAAATATGTACTACAGTCGAACTTCCATAACTCGAATTTTCTCTAACTCGAATTTTCTCTAACTCGAACTAGTTTGGTTTGCAGTAGCGTTGAAAGAACAAATCACATACAATTCTGCAACTCGAAGTCTCCGTAAGTCGAAGTTTTTTTTGGGATAATGGTGATTCGAGTTATGGACGTTCGACTGTATTACAAATAAAAAAATAACTTAGAAATTTGCATTTACATATCGTTACCTTAAAATACAAAGGCCCTAACTCATTATTTTTTGAGTTTTTGGTTTTTGTATATTTCGATAGAAGAACATCTAATGTAACGAAAAAGGCAAAAATTGCAATTTAAAAAAAGATAATGGGATAGGGCCTTTCTATATTAAGATAACGATATACATATAAAGGTATAAACCAGAACTGTTAAATTTCGATTACGATTAGTAATCAAGTAGATTACATTTTAAAAAGAATCGTAATGATTATACAATTGCCTTTAAAAGAATTGCTGATAAATAATTGATTACGATTACTAATAATCGAAAAGTAATCTAAATAACTTAAAATTACTGAAAATAATCCAAAAGAATCAAAAGTAGTCAAAAAATAATCCGATTACTTCTAAGGATTACTTTTGATTCTTTCTGATTATTTATTAAGGATCAAAAGTAATCTTTGAAAGTAGTCGGATTACTTTTTGATTACTTTTGATTCTTTTTGATTATTTTTAGTAATTTTAAGTAATTCAGATAACTTTTCCATTATTAGTAATCGTAATCACGATTACTAAGTACGCAACTGAATATAATCGTAATTTAATCATTACTTCACCTTTAAAAAAAAAGTAATCAATTTAGTAATCATTACGATTAGTAATCATTACTTAACAGCTATGGTATAAACAATGTAAAATAAAATATTTTTTTACATTAATGTTTATATACACTTACATATATACTTTTTTAGACCACATAAGCATAAACTTCACTCCTACAAGAAGTTTTGTTATTTAGTGAAAAGAATTCTAGAAGCTTTTTTCCCTTGTCATGATATCATATCATGTGTCTCCGCTGTGTTGTATTTTTGAGGGAATTTTATGCAAAGATTCTTTCTGCCAAATTTATATGCGGCACTGCCTAGTCTAAAGTTTTTCATTCATTTTTTTCCAATGTTTTCTTTTGTGTTTTACTTGCTAGTCTACCATATATTTTATTCTTGTTGAGATTTTTATTTTTATTTTGTGCTTTCTAGTTGTTTATTATTTATTTATTTATTTTTTTTACATTTTGATTTTTTTTTTAAGTTTATTTTAGTGGCTTTTTAGTGTGTACGCTGTTTCACTCGCTGTCTTCATGATTTTTATCACTTACATACTCGTATAAGCGTGTGTGTGTGTGTGTGTGTGTGTGTTATTTATGTGTTTGTTCAATTTTATTTTGTAAAAAAAAGTTTACCCTTAACATTGAAGTCTTACAGCATTGTCATAAAAATAGGACAAGTTTCACACAAATCAAACAAATGAAACATGAAACAAAAAAAAAACAAAAAAACTTCAATAGTATGTGATTGTTGCCAAATATTGCGTTTAACTGCGTCAATATACCCAGTGAACATATTTTCTTAAACTTTACATCAAATTCTTCTCTGATGTTGGTCTGAGAATGCATGAGAGATATTGTGAGAATTTGAAGGTGTTTGTTGTAACACTTCTGTAACTTGTCTGAGAGAATTTCGCCTGCACAATGCGGCACTGACGCGAAAAATTATTAAACAATTCTAGGGCAAGAAGAAAAAAGTGCTTAACTCGAGATAAACTGATTTTGAGCTAATGATACCTTTGTATTCTTTGCATTCACTGGGAAAAAATCTAAATTATTTTTAGCAATTTTACAGGAACTTATAGCGACTCATAATCTCATATGGACTAATCGCTTAATTCGGGGGGCAAATAAATGCACTCGACATCGAACGAAGTTTGAAAATGTTTCAATTAATTTTATATGGAAATTTCTTAAGATTTCGATCGATGTCAAATCTCGTAATTTGGCCTTAGGCTATGATATTTAGGGTACCGTAAACCAAAGGTGGAAAGGAACCATTTTGTTTTTGCAACAATGTCCGTCCTTGTTGTCTGTCTCTACATCTATCTGTCGCAGGCTGTTTTCTCGCAAACCATAACAGCTACAGATCTAAATTTTTGCAGCTACAATAACAAATATATGACAGTTAAAAATTAAAGGATTTTCTAAAGCGGGCAATAAAGAAAAATTGCTTAATGCTAGGAACACAAATGGGACGAGGGACGAATTTCGTCCACGTCCACGAATTCCTCGATAAGAGTTCGGTGCGTAAATTCGTCATGTGAAGCACAACAACGATGAATTTACTCATCGAATTCCTCTCTTATATTTGATAAAGTTTGTTGTTGTGTATCCAAAGAGAGAGAGAGAGAGAGAGAGAAAATTGTTTTTTCATCGTTCGTCGGCGTACAATTTAGAAAAAAATTTTGCTAGGAACACAATTGGGACGAACGACGAATTTTTCGGTGCGAACTTTCGTCGTAAAAATTAAAACACATTTGTGCATATGAAAATGAACAGAACACCGCCGTACACCGAAATTCGTCGTGCGTGACGAACTCTGAGATAGATTTATTTCTAATTTGTACGCCGTCCAACGACAAAAAAAAACAATTTTCTCTCACTCTCTCTCTCTGTTTTGTACACACAACAACCAACTTTATCAAATATAAGAAAGGAACTCGCTGAGTAAATTCGTCGTTGTTTACGCAACGAACTCTTATCGACGAATTCCTCGACTTGGACGAAATTCGTCGTTCGTTCCAGTTGTGTTCCTAGCATAAGTCATATTTTACTGTTTTGCAGGAAAGCACTTTTAAGCTTTCAAGTCCATTTTCAGAAATATATTTCTTTTAGAATTAATTTAGTAATACGTTTAAGTTGAAATATACCACAGTATAACCTAAATTATGCTATTATTCCAAATGTCATTAAAAGTATAAAAAGCATAAGTAGCAAATCATAGCGCCATAATTTCCTAAAAAATCACAAAAATTAACTGAAATTTTGACCAGAGGTACTTTCAAATATGTAGATTAAGGAAATGCCAATAACTCAAAATCAGCTTATCTCGACTTAAGCACTTTTTGCTTTTTGCCACATATATGTAGCTACTTGCCATTTTCAAAGTTAGTGTATTTTTATGCAGTCCACACCAATTAACACTGAAATTTAAAGAAATCAAAATTAAAGCGTCTCCTATCAGTTAATGTAATTTTGACAACCGTAAGGGCAAACTCTTGCAATTTTCAAAAACGCTAAAACTAGAAAATCCCAAAATTAAAAAAAAACGCCAAAACTAAAAATCTCCAAAATGAGAGAAACGCTTAAATAAAAAACGAGCTTATATGAAAAATATCAGCGCATAAATAAACTAAATCGCTGAAATGCAAAAAAAATCACCAAATAAGAGAAGATCGCCAAAAACTTATAAAAACGTCAAAAAACGAAAAAATCGCCAAAACTAAAAAAGCACCAAAACTAAAAAATCGCTAAAATTAAAAATATGTATTGTTAAAAAATCAAACAAAAAATCGCCAAAAACCGAAAAAAGTCGCCAAAACAGAAAATAACGCTAAAGCTAAAAAAACGAAAATCGAAAATTTCAAATACGCTAAAAGTAAGAAATACTAAAATTAAAAAAATGGCGGGACGAAAAATCGCCAAAATGAAAAATGAGCTTAAATGGAAAATATCAGCACAAATAAAATAAATCGCTAAAATGCAAAAAAAAAATCACCAAAAAAGAAAAGGTCGTCAAAAAATTAAAAAAAATCACCCAAACGAAAAAGCACCAAAACTAAATAAACGCTAAAATTAAAAATAGGTATTGTAATATAAAAAAAAACAAAAATCCTTAAAACCGAAAAAAATCGCCAAAATTAAAAAAAACGTAAAAGTTAAAAAAACGAAATTTTAAATTTTCCAAAACGCTAAAAGTAAGAAATAACAAAATTTAAAAAAATAAAAACACGAAAAATCGCCAAAATGAAAAATTTGCTTAAATGAAAAATATCAACAAAAATAAAATAAATCGCTTAATTGTAAAAAATTAGCAAAAGTGAAAACATCGCAAAAAAAAACGATCGCTGCATATAGGGACCAAAGGCGGTGATTTCGCGGACTAATTAAAAACTAAATTTCAAGTGCCGTGAAAACTGAAAGTACTCGCTTAAAGCGCACAAAATTCTCCATCACTAGGTAAAAAGTAAATATCATATCGTAGGGTGTTTCTTGGTTTGGCGCAGTAATAATGTATTTTTAATATAGTACTTTGCGGCAAACCAGTAACCACCCTACGATATATTTAAGAGTGCTTTTGCAATGACGTTTAAAATTGAAAATTGTGAGAGAAAACTGGAAAAATAAGCATAAGAAAATAAAAAACTTTGAGTAATTAAATCCCATTTAATTCAAGTAATAAATCTAATCAAGCAACTTTAAAATTCAGGTATTCCTTTAAATGTTTTGCTTTAATTTGTAATAAAAATTATTTGTGAAAGTGCTTCTGTTTTTTTTTTTTTTGTAATGTTAATATTGGAAGTGCAATTAAATAAATGGACATAAAGTCATAAATTGGAATCAATTAAGCAAAGGTTTTTAACTTTATTTTAAAGATTGAACGAATCTGCGTTATTTAAGAAAAAGTTTTGCTGTGCATCGGTGCTCCTAAGAAGCTATGCACGAATTAGTAATAGCCACACGCGTTGACTTTACACAACAATAATCTATTAGCGACTTCGGCTAACACTTTTATTGTTGTTGTTCTTGTTTTATGTATTTTTATTAGAGATGTGCAAATGCCGAATCACGCGTGAGCCACTCATGAGTCACGCGTAATCGTGGTTGTATTTATATATAATAACCCTGCAGAAAATTTGGTGACAATTGATCCTATAACTGGAGATAATGTGGGTGTTATCAAAAGTACGGAGTAGTGTATGGTGAAAAAAGTCATATCGTTTAAATGGTGACCATTTTCGTGGTGTATCGTCTTGATCTTGAGCCAATTTATTTCGGACTCGGTCTAGTATTGTAGTAAACTGCACTGAATATGTTCGATGTGTTCGAACACAGGACCTATCAAATAGTGTAAATATAATGTTAATTGCTCCCTTCAATGTGACTCTGGGATCAGTCCCGTAACTATACTTAGATATTAACCTAAGCTTAAATGGTATTTATACTTTTGAAATGTGAGTGGCCCTGTAGTCGAGTGGGTAGTGTGCCAGCCTGTCATGCACGAGGTTGTCGGTTCGAATCTCCAAAAATTTTCAGATTAAAAATAAAATTAAAAAAAAAAATGTCATTGCATTTGTAACAATAAAAAAATGTATAAGCGTTAATTGTTACAGTTAAATGTCGAAATTTTATTTATAAATAATTTATATTATTATACATCGAATAGGTCCCTATGGGATAGTTCAGTGACAAGTCACAAGGTGCATACAAAGTATCAATTAACCCCATCCTAGGCCATCCCCATGTAAAAGTGACTGGTCCGCTTCATAGGAAGTGTTAGAACTCGGACTGGTCCCTATCACTTGGGGACCGGTCACGTGACTAGTCTTGTGTCAGTTCCATTTCCTGCAGGGAATGATTAAAAAAATTTAAAATAAATAATCTATTTTTGTATATGGGCATTAGTCCGAGAAATTCCACCTTTTTGTCGCGTGCGACAGCAAGCAATTGACCTTGTATTTCTGAACAACGTGACTCGACTTTACTTAAAATTTTACCTCACGTAGAGCTGCTGACGGCCTACACAAATATATAAAGAAGTAAGAAAAAAAGTTTCCTTTTCTTTGAAAAAAAAAACAAGCAAATTTGCTTGGTGTCGCACGCTACAAAAAGTTGACATTCCTGTGGAAGTGCCCATATGTAATTCATATTCACAGTCAGTCAATGGCAGACAATTCATCAGGAGCGTGCGTGAATAAAAAAATTTACGATTTTTTGCTTGTTTTGTAGGTAAAGCACCGTTCATTGCATTTCGTTATAGCTTTGGTATTTCTTGTATAAAAAATCATGTTTATTAATTAATTAATAATCATTTGGTATGGGTGGTACCCGAATCCCTCTTATGCAGCTCTGGAGGTCTACTGTGTAATTCGAAATGAAAGAAAAAGCTTTCGAATTTGTATGTTTATAACATGTAACTTTCGAATCGAATTACAGAGTAGATCCCCTGATTTTGTTGGAAAATGTAGTTTGTTCTAAGAATTAAACACATCAAATTTATTGCGCTTCATTGTTGTAGTTTGGCAGATATTAGAGAAATAATAATTAGTTTGTATGGTGGGTACCGCTTTTCCCACTCTTATGCCGCCAAGATTTTGTCGAACCATGTACTTTGTTATCGACATGAAATTTAGTTACCCTTACTACTATAGTTGTCGAGATCTGGATTAATCCGCGTAAAAAGGGGTTTTGGCCCCACTGTGCGCCGTACGGAACTCTTCGTGTGCGAGTCAAAGTCGCACTTTACTGAATTTATTTTGAAAACTAATGACAACATTTAGTTTGAAGAACAAAAACATACACACAGTTTGCATTTTCAATTATTTCCTGAAAATTTTGGCATCTGCCAGAAAGTAAGAATTTTAGCAAAATTCAAGGTAAATGTTACATTACAATATAGCAAAAACAGCAAAGTGATATAGATTTGAAAAAAAAAATAGAAATAAATGCTTAAAGTAATTTGCTAGACAAATTAAAAAATTCATTTAAATAGTTGCTAAAAACAAATATGTAAATACATTTTATAAATAACTCTCACTTTGACAGTGTGCAAGTGCGCTATTCGTCAAGTTTAATTATTTATTTCTTTTTTTTTTCTATTCGTTCAAAATCTCAAACGAATAATAAAACGTACTCATATGCTACTAATTCATCAGAATGTTGCCAAAAAAAAAAAAACATACACACACAACTAACGAACATGCAAAATTATTGTATCTTGCCTGCCATTAAGTGGCCGTTAAGTAGAGAAATCATCATTCATGACCGTCTATCAGTGTGAGCTCTGCTCCTTGCAACCAGCGTGACCATATTAGCTTATTTTGAGCTAAATTTAGCTTATTTATTTCAGATTTAGCTTTAAAATTTTCATTTAGCTCTTAGCTTATTTTTTAGCTTTTTTTAAAAACTCATTTAGCTTTTTTAGCCTTTTTTTAGTCTAAATTGCGTGTTCTCTAAAAATATATTAAAAACATAAACAACTTATAAAAATTATAATTTCTTAACATTGTAAAATAGTTTACAAGCAGTGTTATCAGATTTATTTTCAGCCTCCTCGCCAAATGAATTGTTGAATATCGCCAAATATCGCCAATATAATAAAACATTAAATTTTAGCTACAAAAATATTTTTATTATGTAATTACATCACAAATATCGTTAAATTTTAAATTCAGTAGGTAACGTCTATCGTAAAACATAAAAAAATTATTATTTGAAGGGGCCCACCCACTTGCAATATAATTGTGCAATTTTTCGTATTGTACAATAATATAGCCAATGTGTATATCATATTCAAAGGTGGCTCAATATATTGGCAAATATCAAAAGACTTTTTCTTTTTATTGTACAATCAATAGAACTGTGTAATGTGGTGACAATATTGTTCAATGTTGTTTACTTTTTCACTGTCAGGAAAATTGGGAAATATGTTTTTTGTAGAACAACATATGCAATATTGCAAAGTATGTAAATTAACATTTAAAAAATACTGGCGTTTAAAAAAGACTTAAAAATAACTTATTCCAAAAATCAATATTAATATGATAAATTGAACTTGAACACCAAGATCAAAATTATTATATAAATCTTGTGATAAAACGGAATTCACGTTTAATTAAATGTGTGTTAAAGTACACATATCATATCCTTGAAGTAGTAAGTGCCAGAGCATCATCGTAATCATACAATTTAGGTAATAACTTTTGCAGCCTTTATTTATGCTTCATTACAAAAATGTTGGTTCCAACTTATAAAAGCAAGTTTTCCCCACTATGTTTTATAAACACCAAATGAGATTTGTTGGTCCATATTTTTTTTTAACTTCTTGAGTTTCAGAAAATTTTTGTTTGAAATAAAGAGTCACAACATTTAGAATTTTTTGCACGAAATATTTTATGTTGGAGAAGAAATTGCTTAAATAAAAAATTTCATATTTTTAACATTATTCTATGTTATTGAAAACGTAAAAATATAGCCAAAAATATCGCCAAGTAGTTCAATTATCGCCAAGTAAATCGCCAATCGCCATTTCAAAATTTTCATCGCCAAAAACAAATTTTTGTCGCCACGTTTGGCGAGATATCGCCATATCTGACAACACTGTTTACAAGAAATACAAAATGTAAATTATACGACAATTTTATAACAGAAATGGAAAGTAGAAAAATAGTAGATAATGGCAGAATGGTTAGAATTCCAATGGAAAAAGTTAAATTCATATTAGTGGCCAAAACACTTTTTGAGTTTTTTGGGTATAAAATGATTTGACTTGAGTTGAACGTTCATTCAGTGGCATCAATTAACTTAAAACAAAAACCTGAAATAGCCTTAAGCCTGGATAACACTATGTACCGATTTTCGTCGGGCCACCTCAATAAAGTCATAAGTAATAAGCCAAAATGGCATTATTACTCAATTAATTCTGGAATAATTCTGTATGGGCTTATTACCAATGCAGTGTGGCGCAATTATGTCCTTGCATTTCAAGTAGTCGATAAATTAGAGCAAAATCTTTACTTATGACTTTATTTCACTGATCTGACGAAACTCGGTACATTGTGCAGATAGTGTGATCCATGCTTTACCTTAAATAGCATTAATTCGCTTAAAAAGCTTTCGTATTTTATAGTATAAATGTTTTTACATTTTTAAAAACTTTTCAAGATTATTTTGGGGAAGTTTTTGTTTTGTTTTTCATTAAATCTAAAATATAATAATTAATAAATAATTTCATTAAGCAAATATTCTATATGTATAATGAAAAAATATGTTTGTGTAATATTTAACGTTAGTTTAGCAATAAGAAACTATTGAAAAGTGATCAAAGAAGTGGAAAAAAGTTTAGCTTTATTTTCTAGCCTAAAACGTAACTTTTTAGCTTATTTTAGCTTTTTTTCAAACGTGATTTAGCTTAATATTATTTTAAAATCTGGTCACACTGCTTGCAACCATGTGTTTCAGTTCTCTTGGCAAAATGTATGAGTATTATTTTGTTCATTTTATAAATTTGCATTTATGCTATAAACACAATCATGTCCACCGACCATCGACTACAAGATGTCAAAAATAGAATTAATGCGTGCTTATGAGAATAATTCTTTTAGCCGCTACACGACTACCGACTACACGACTACTTTTGTAGCCCGTAGCCAACTTAGGCTAATTTCTATTTTTCTTGGCTACGAAAAACAGATTAGTGCTGCCAATACAATAAATGCATGAAATGGTGGTTTTAAAAACTCAATACATTAAATATCGCTATTAAAAACGCGAAAAACTATTATAGTGGCACCATTGAAAAATAATAATCATTTCATTTGTTTCATTTATATTTACTTTTTGGTTTTTTTATTGAAATTGGTAAGTATATAATAGTCATTTTTACTGTTTATATGTATTTATTATATTGTTTAATGTAATGATGTTTAATGTAATGATGTTTACTTTTTGTAGTTAGTGGTCGGTAGTCGTTAAAAGAATTAAGTAGCTGGCGACTTGGCTATTTTTGTAGCCAGCTACTTTTGTAGTCGGTAGTCGATGGTCGGTAGCCTTTGATTGTGTTTATAGCATTACCTGCAAATGCAGGCAAAGCTCTCTCAGTCTAAAGTACAAATCCAACTGCATATTGAACAATCACATAAATATCTATCCACACAAATGCTTATATATTGTATGAACACACTGAAATCCATTTCACATGCAAGCGAGTTTGAAAAATATAATCAAATTTTTCAATTGTATGCAACGAAAAAATATGCCTCTTTTGGACTTAATTGCATTATGATTTCGTTGAAAAGAATGAATTTCAAACGTTTCAATCGAAAACGATGAACGTTGCTCAAAAAAAACTGATAATATTTTTATGTTGTTGTAGCCCATAGTGTTGAGGAAAATGAAGATTTGTCTATCTCTAGGCGATTGAACGATAATTAATGAGTTTGTATGATTGCATTTGGAAGATATCGATGTGAACAATGTATACATATTTCAAACAAAATGGCGGTACAAGTAACGCTATATCACGTGAAGTTTCAAAAACTCGATCACCGAGATTTTGTTGCGCACCCTGTAATAATGTAATGCAAGTGGCACCGCTGGTCCAGGTGACACAGACAGGAAACCAATTTATATCATTGTGCATCCTGTAATAGTGGTAACGCTAGTCCAGCTGGCACAGGCTTTAAACTTTTTTATATGGGGCTACTTAGACTTCGCATAGCACTATGGGTAACGCATATACAAATATTTAATTCAATTGCATGTAAATTTTTTTTAACTTTGTGGTGTTCCTTTTCTAAGGTAGTTAATATTTTTTAAAGATTTACAGACTTATCTACAAAAATTAATAAGGCTTTATAAAACAATTTTATTAAAAAAATTCTTATTAAGCCTTTATAAAGTCTTAATAATCTTATAAATAAGGATTTTTTCTTTTAGTGAAATTTAAAATTTTTAGCAGCATGGTAACGCCCACTCTTGCAAATATTAGTGGTCCTAACCACTTTTTTAAATGCACTATATCACTACTTTTGAAGATCAAGTTGTGTTGTACCAAGCTTCGTAAGAATCGGTCACATAGAAGCACGTTAAATATAATACTCAGTTTTAATGGGCATGGTACCGCCCAATTTTCGAAATTCAGAATTATGCCATTCCAAGAACCCAAATTATTTATCAAGTTTAATGGGGATCTATTGTATAAGTACAAGTGTATACATATAATTTAATTCTAAACTGTGTAATGGGAGTTTCCCCGCCCACTTTTTTAAATACAAGATTGTGTAATTTTCAGTGCTCATGCTGTGAGTTAAGTTTCATAGGAATCGGTTAAGCGGGAATACTTGAAAATAGTATTAAATTTTAGTGGGCGTAGTTTCGCCCACACGATTGCCGCAAATACACCAATCTAGCCCAATTTTTATTGTGCTGAAACTGTGCACAATAATAAAAGTGTCCCAATCAAATACGTTGCAGTCACATGATTGCCCCATTTTATAAAAATATTATTGCCGCAGATTGGCGAATAATGATTTTGTGGCAGTATTTACCGCTGTCCAGTCATACGATTGTTCCAACTTGCGGCAACACAAAGAGACAGCTGTTGTGGAAGTTTTTAGTTTGTTTTGTTTAACGTGCAAATAGCTTTTTTTTTTAAAGAAATCAGTTTTTTCTTGTTTTATTTTGTACGTGAAAATGGTTTATTCGTCTAAAAGAAATAAAATTGCCTATGCTATATATATTTTTTGATCATTAAATATACAAAGCTAAGGCAATTTTCGGTCTTTTAAACGAATAAAAACTAAATATATGGGTTAAAGATTGGCTCACAGTTCCATGTTAACGTTTCAAATAAGTTATAATTACATATAAAGTAAGTAAACTTACAAAAACACTTGGCGCAAATGAAAAAATAAATTAGTTTAAAAAATTTCGTGTATTAGCTATTTTGATTGCCGCTCGAGAACGCAAAAAATATTAGTGCATTTTTTAAATTTTTATTGGGGCATGGTTGTCTATCAACCGTTCATACGATTGCCGCACCAGAGTTGCATTTGAATGTGACAAAGCAGCACAATATTGTTCCCGATTGTCGTATGAGGCAATAAAATGTGAAATCACACGATTGGCATATAAAATGGTGCATAGCGTGTGATCCTAGCTTAAGAGTTTATCGAATTTGTTAGGCCAAGGTTTGAGCCAAGTTTCATAGCGATTTTATAAGTAAAAGTACATAAAATCAAAGAATAAAAATAAGTGGGAGGGCTGCCGCCCACTTTCTTGGTAATAAGACCAAATGGAAGCTACTACACCATTAAAAAAATTAAAAACATTAATTTCTAAAATCGTCTAAAAATTGCGGAGCTATGAAGCAACACACACACACACAAATACAAACGAGTTGGTAACCTCCCGTTTCTTCGAACTCGGTTAAAATGATTCGTTTTTGTTAGTCATTGTTATAATTACTTATTAAAAAACATGCTGGAATCAGCTGGTTGCAGTGAGCTGTGATTACGCCACAGGTCAAGCAAGTGATATAATACAGGAAACATTTCGCATCTTAACTATCTCAAGACGACATTTGTATCTCGAATACAGTAAAAGTTTAACTCTTAAAATTTTCAAAAACGCTTAGGGCTAATAAATCAGTGCAAATTAATCTCTATTTTGGTTTAAAATGTGTTTAAACCAGCAAACCTATAAATCAATACAAAATTTAAACCATCTGTAAACGCATTTAAACTACCAATACAGGCCATATGGTTATGTTACTTATAGACCATATGTTTTGCATTAAATGAGCACATAACTTTATTCCAGATCTTGTTCGACCTGTTTTCTTACACTTTATGCTAGGAACACAACTGGGACGAACGACGAATATTTCGGTGCGAACTTTCGTCATAAAAAATAAAACACATTTGTGCATAAGAAAATGAACACAACACCGCCGTAAAACGAAATTCGTCGTGTGTGACGAACTCTGCGATAGGTTTATTCCTGTTTTGTACGCCGACGAACGACGAAAAAACAATTTTATCTCTCTCTTTGCATACACAATAACCAACTTTATCAATTATGAGTAAATTCGTCGTTATTGTGCTTCATACGACAAATTTACTCAGCGAATTCTTATCGACGAATTCGTCAACGTGAACGAAATTCGTCGTTCGTCCCAATTGTGTTCCTAGCATTATTATTTTTTTATGCTATTCTACTTCGCCAAGCATAAATATCATTTCTTTCTCAGTAAAATTTGGCTACTTTTAATTAAAATTTTTTAACTTTTTTACCTATTTGATTGGTCAAAGAATTGATAGCCTGCTGCACAACAGCTGCTTTTTGATATTTATTCTAGTGCTGCCACAATATTATTTTTTAAACTACGCATAAGCTATGGTTCACTGATTTACTCCTGTTGAGTTTAAACTACATATAAATTTGAGTTTAGTTTAACTAAACCAGTGTTTAAACTTTGTATGATTTATTAGCCCTTAAACTAAAAAACCCCAAATTAAAAACATGCGGAAGCAAAAAACCGCTAAAATGAAAAAAAACGCTTAAATGAGAAATATCACCAATAATAAAATAAATCGCTTAAATGTAAAAAAATCACCAAAAAGGGAAAAAGTTTCAAAAATAATACAAAAATCGCCAAAACGAAAAACAGCCAAAAGTAAAATAAATTCAGTAAAGTGCGACTTTGACTCGCGCACGAAGGGTTCCGTACGTTGGGCTTTGAGCATTTTTAAATACAGTGTTTTTTACGTTTTTTCAGCTGAAATAGTGCTTTTTTTTATTATTTTTCTCTTTTTTCTCGTTTTAACGATTTTTTAAACTTTGGCGATTTTTTTTAATTTTGGCGATTTTTGTTAATTTTGACAATTTTTTTCATTTTGGCGATTTTTTTTCATTTTGGCGATTTTTTTCATTTTGGCGATTTTTTTTCATTTTGGCGATTTTTTCATTAGGCGATTTTTTTTCTTTTGGCGATTTTTTCATTTTGGCGATTTTTTCGGTTTTTCGCGATTTATTTTCGATTTAGAAATTTTTTTTTAGTCTGGTGCTTTTTTCGTTTTGGCGATTTTTTTTTATTTTGGCGATTTTTTTTCGGTTTGGCGATTTGATAATTTTGAGATTTTTTTGTTTTACCGTTTTTGAAAATTTCAGGAAGTTTGCTCTTACGGTTTCCAAGATACAGCAAGTTTTCAAAATTACATAGTCGAAATTACATTAACTGATGGTACACCCTTTAATTAAATTTTTTTAAATTTTAGTGTTAGTTGTTGTAGTCTGTATAAAAATACACGAACTTTACAAATTTCAAGTGCATATACATACAATTGTATGTATATTACATAGGATTTTAACATTTTTCGTTGCTCGTTTTGGCACACCCTTTAATTTCCAACTCTCATGCATTTGTTGTTGTAGCGGCCAAGGGTCCCATGTAATATACATACATACATACAATTTGTATGTATATTAGATGGGATTTTAAAATTTTTGTTGCTCGTTTTGGCACACCCTTTAATTTCCAACTCTCATGTATTTGTTGTTGTAGCGGCCAAGGGTCCCATGTAATATACATACATACATACAATTGTATGTATATTACATGGGATTTTAACATTTTTCGTTGCTCGTTTTGGCACACCCTTTAATTTCCAACTCTCATGTATTTGTTATTGTAGCGGCCAAGGGTCCCATGTAATATACATACATACAATTGTATGTATATTACATGGGATTTTAACATTTTTCGTTGCTCGTTTTGGCACACCCTTTAATTTCCAACTCTCTTGTATTTGTTGTTGTAGCGGCCAAGGGTCCCATGTAATATGCATACATACATACAATTGTATGTATATTACATGGGATTTTAAAATTTTTCATTGCTCGTTTTGGCACACCCTTTAATTTCCAACTCTCATGTATTTGTTGTTGTAGCGGCCAAGGGTCTACACACTGTGTCCAAATTTCAGGTCCGTAGCTCTTACGGTTCTCGAGAAAATACCCTGTGACGGACAGACGGACGGACGGACAGACGGACAGACGGACAGCGTAGCGAAAACAATAGGGTTCCATTTTCACCTTTGGTGTACGGAACCCTAAAAACGCCAAAAATAAAAATATGTATTGCAAAAAAAAAAAAAAAAAGATCGCAAAAAGCCTAAAAAAATCGGCTAAACGAAAAAACACAAAAACTAAAAAAATCGTCAAAACCCGTAATAAATTGGCAAAACCCGTAAAAAATTGGCAAAAACCGAAAAAATTTCTGAAGACCAAAAAATCACCAAAAACCGCAAAAAATTGCCAAAAACCCGTAAAAAATTGCCAAAATGAACAAAATGTGACGTACGGAGCCTTTAGTGTGTGTCGCACTTTACTAAATAAACTATTATTTTGTTCTTTATAAACATAGCACACTAAATCATAAAGAGTCACAACTCAAAATTATCAAAGTGGTTTTGGCTTTTGATAAACCAGTTGATTGAAGAAATCTATAACGACCAGGGCTGCCAGAAGTTTTGCGAAGAAAATCATCATTTGTCGGAAAGAAAATCATATTTTGAAGAAAAAAATCATCACAAGCCCATTTTTTTTCAAATAAAAAAGTAACAATTGACATATTTACAGTGGACAAACAAAACTATTCGATGTACACCAATTTTATTTTGTTTTCATCAATAAAAAGCTATTTACTATCTTATTTTACAAAAGAATTAAGAAAGCATTTTCAAATTGAATTCAATAAAAAATGGGATCATTAAAGTAACTTATTTAAAAATTGCATTAAACGAAAAACTAGTTAAGAAACTCAAACAAAATAAGTATTCAACATTGCCAATGTTCTTATCATATAAGGTATGTACAGGAGTGATGCATTTTGGCTTTTTTGGTTTAGGGCGAAATTAACGATTTAAAAGGGCCAAAATATCTTTGATAAGGCCAAATGTACTCGACTATAATCTTTTAATTTAAATAAAAACAAAAGTATGTATTAATAATATGTGATTTATTTTGTTTAGAGCAAAAGCAGAACTTAGCGACAAAAGTTCAAATTTTTTAAAATATTTTTTGTTAAATTAAAGTAAATACATATTTTATATGTATGTGTGTTGCTTAAAAAACTAAATTTTAGTTAAAAAACATTACTTATGTAATTCTCATTTTATTAAACATAATCTCAAAACTTGTAGTCCAATAGTTCCTCAATGTACCGCTGTCTAGAAGCATTTTTTTGTGTTAAGTTTTAAAATATCTTCATCATAACAATTATTAGAACTAGATTTCATTAATTTGTTTTAATTATATTAAATATGACGCAGTATTTTTTACATGACGACGATTTCTTCTATTATGGCCTGTTTTACAATATCGAAAGAAAACTCTCGACTGAAAATTTATATTGAAAACAAAAGCGAATTTTCAAATTTTATTGTTGATTTCAATATAAATTTTCAGTCCTGCTGAGGATTGTTGAATAGAAAGAGTTCCTTGAATAATTCTGTATATATTTGTATACAAAGGTTTACATAAACGATTTTTAATGGTAGAAATCCTTTTGCAAAATTTACTTCTACATAAATCTTTGAGCTTTTTAAATTCCTTTTGAAGAAGTTTAATAGCAAGTGGTATAATACTATTGGTTTACCCACTCAAAACATGATCTGGCGCAGATTTCGGAAACCGGTTTAAATAAAAATCTCCAAAAATAAAAGTAGTTTTTAAAACGAAAAAAACTCAATTAAAAAGTGTACTAAAAGGTTGGAATTTTGAGCTGAAAGGGCCAAAATATCCTAGAGAGTACCACAGGGCCATCAAACATTCAAAAGTGCCACAAATGGCCCAATTGTGCCACATTTTGCATCACTGATGGCAAGTTGATTTTCCTTATCGACGAATGACTTCTTTTAAATGATTTGGTATACATTTGGTGCAAGATTTGAATATATTCCGGACCGATTTTTCGTCACTTCTCTAACATGACTTTTTTTGTAAAGTGACGTTTTCTTATTCTTTTTTTTCAATTGACCCCGGAAGAGGAGGAAGAAATGTGCTCTCTGCCCCTTACTAAACTGTTTCCATGAAGACGAATATTTTCGCTGGAACAAAAATGTTTTCTTTATAGGTGTAGCTATTGATAAACATTCTCGACCAACAAAGAAAATTGAACATACATACATATGTATGTATTGAAAGTAAAAATCATAATTTGCAAAATTAAAAATTATCATTCGAGAACAAAAATCTTAAAATCATATTTTGGTCCGAAAATCATCAAAAATATGATAAAATCATCATTCTGGCAGCACTGATAACGACCTCAACAATTTCTTTTGCAATACAGTCTGCATGAAGAATATAAAATACCGTTATGCTTGTTTTTATGTCACATACTTGTTAAACAAATATATTTTCCTAACTTTTTGATTGCAACAATGGAATTTTTCAAATCGGCTTTCGCATATTCTGATAAGCTATTCTTCTTAACTATGTATGTATGTATGTATGTATGTCGTGCAGCTTAAGAGGATTTAACTTTTTAATATATTTGTTATTAAAACACAAGTGCTGGCATTCGCTGCACAAATCGTTTGCAAAAGTACCGCATCAAAGTGCAATTGTGCCAAGTTTTTTCTTTCACAAGTGAAAAACATAAAGAAACAAAGTACGACCAAAGAGGAAAATAAAAAAACAAGTACCTACAACTAAAACAATAGTGGCATACAAGCGCACACACTAACAAGCTTTCGCTGGTAGTGTCCGAAATGTTGATGATGTTGTTGCTTGTTGTTGTTTTTGTTGTTGTGTGGCATGTAAATTTTGAAAATGAAAGAAAGAAAAAAAACGGCATGTTGTATAGTTCAACTATGCAGAACTTTGCATTGGCATGTCTAGGGTTATTTTTATTTGTTAGAATTCTTTAAACAAAATGCATGTGTGTGTGTGTGTGTGCGAGTGAAGTGTTACATATATGTATGTGTATATATATACATACGTATGTGTATAAAAAAAACACATACACTTTTAAATACATTAACAACAATAACAGCACGAGTATTGCGTGTAATTCGTAATTCGAAGTAAATATATGGGTCGCGACTGGGAAACCTTGATACCGCTTATTCCTTTTATATGAATTACAACGAAAACAGTACACATGCTAAACTACACACACATATACATATATATATGTATATATGTATATACACACACATATATGTATGTATATGTATAAAATGGAACTTTAACATACTCGAATAACTAAATGGAGTAAATAAATACCCATACACTGGTGAAAGTTCGTATGTTCGTGCCAATTAAAGGACTCGTGGTTTAAACGAATAAAAGGAAGAAAGAATGAAACTTAACGTTTTTTTTTCTTGTACGAAAAATTTAAAAAATTTCGTTAAATAAAACACCAGAAAAAACGTGTCATAGTTCATTTTAAATGGCTTGGAGTGGCCACAAGTTTGGTTGGTGACGACAACAATCAGTTACAAGAACAACTTTAGCAACAGCAACAGCAACAACTAAAACCCAATAAACTTAAATGGTGATTGTGTTGTTGAAAGTGGTAAATTACTCGTGCTATATAGCATTTTGTTAGTGAATCATAATTTATATCTATTGAAAAGCAAAAAGAAAATCAAATATTGTTTCTGTGTGTGTTTTTTTTTAATATAATTATTTTTTCTTTTGGCGACTTTCGCTTACATTGTAGTAAACTATTTTCACTTACAAATACACATACTCACACACACACACACACATACACTCACAAACTTAAAGGTAGATATTTCAGGGAACTACTCCTCAAAAGTGAAATTACTATATTATAGATTAAATATGTTTGTTTGCTAGAATTCGTTATTATTTGTTATATTTTTAATTTAAGCCTTGGCACAAATTTTATTTTTCAAATCAAAAAAGAAAAAGAAAAGAAAAGAAAATTATTTTTAGCATTTTTCAAACTGTAAAATTTTCATTGAATAAATAAAACAATGTACCAACCGCAGATAACAAAACACCTCTCAACAAAATTACATTTGTTTTTTAAATAATTTCACATTTAATTTCTTTATTTCATTTTTATTCTCGAATTGAATTTTCCTTGTCAATAATTAGCTAACCGTATAGTATTTCTTTTCATTTATTTTGCTTTTCTTATAATTTTTTTGATATATTTTTTGGTAGCAAAGGAGTTCGTTCTTTTCACACTTTACATAACCGCCCGAAGCTTTTGTACTTCGCTTCAATTTGTTGTTATTTTCTTCTTAAGTATTATTAAATTTTTTTTTATTATTATTTTCGTTTTTTGCTTTAATTCTTTTTTTTCAATAACTCGTTTAACTCCTTTTTTTTTTAAATATTTTCAAACGCTTTTCAGGTTTTGGGGCAAATTATTTAGAAATTTTCAGTTGAATTTTACTTCTTTCATTTCAAATATTATATATGGCTGCGGCCACCAGAGAACACACACACACCTCATGCAATAATAATATTTCTATTATTTTTTCTGATTTTTTTTCAAATATTTTTTTCTTGGTTCTTCTTCTTTCCTTTCTTTTTGCAATATTGCTGGCTGTCCGTTTTGAAGTGTTGTTGAATTGCAAACCCGTTCCGAACTGAAACGAAAACTTGTCAAATTTTCTTGTCATACAGTGCAGCACGCATTTTTTGGTACTTAATTTTGCTGCAAATCGTAAAAGCTTTTTCGGAATGTTTAGACAAAAAATTTCCCTTTGCTAAGCTTTTTGCAAGCGTGTTTTGAAAGCTTAAAGCTTTTGGGCCTCCTCAATCAACAATTCATTTGGTTTTGTTTTGTTTTGTTTTGGGATTTTTTGCTTATGATTTGGCATGTGCTCATTCATACCGCCGCATTGTGTTCGCTCGCTCTTCTAGAAAGAAACATGTGTTTCTAAATGTAAACAAGCGGAACAAAAGAGAGATCAAAAGTAAACAAATGAAAAGCCAGCTAATAATAATAAACATTTTTATATACATACATATGTTATAATATAATATATAATATATTATATATTTATTTAAACAAAAAGAGACAACTATGAAGCTACGAAAATAATATTAATTTATTTCCAGTGACATCAATTAAAAACAAAAGTAGAATTACAATTTTAATTTTCTGTTTGGGGTGCCTTACATACTACGTAACGCTATTTCGGAGTTTTTATACCCCTCCCGCCCAGTGTAACGCTTTTAATTTTATTTTTTTTTTCAGTGTATATTTTCTAAGCCTTCACAAATCCTGAACACCCCTAAACAGCCCCATATATATGATATTAAATAATAAAACTATTTTGCATTTTGTAAGCATTTATTTGACGAACTGTATTTCTTTTTAAACTTTTATCTATAAACCGGAACTCGAAATAATAATACGTACTTATTAAATTTGCAAATAAGATAAAAGTCCTTTTATTTATTTTTTATTTTTTTTTTTTGAAAATTCAAATACTATGTTATGATAGTTTTTTATTAATGCCCTAATTCTGTTCGACGATTGTATCGTCTTGTCTATGGACGAAAAAAAGAAGTAGTTTTGATTCTTTAAGACAATTATTATTTATTGTCTATGCTAGAAGGTTCGTGTATTTGCTTTATGACTTTGATCCAAACATTATATCGAACACATATTTTTTCATATATTTTTCAAACTATTGTATAATACTTTAATTGAATTTTTATGTTTTAAAAACATGGCAATAATATTTATATTTTTCATTATCAAATACAACAACCATTTTTGAAGAAAATAATTTAGAGAATTCAAAGACAAGAACTCAGAAGCATTTTCAAACAAAAACGTCCTAAATCTTCTTACTGAATTAGTGTATAAGAGCCTGTTTCACGATGTCGATAATGTTCGACTTGTCGCAAACTTACATTTGAAATAAAAACAAATTTTTTGTTTTTTTTTATGTAAGTGTGCGACAAGTCGAACCTTATCGACATCCTGAAACAGGCCATAAATCTTTATAAAAACATATCGTCCTAAACCTTTATAACTACTTATTATAGATATGTTAGAAACCATTAAATCTCCATAATAACTCCGGGAAGGTTTTCAGGTTATGACCTTTTTTAAAACTACGACCAGGAGGGCGATACGGGGGAAATTTCTGCCCCTTCGAAACGTTCAAACCTTGTTTAATCAATTTGGAACATAGAGAGCTCTGCGTCTCAAAAGTCCCATAAGCTCCGTACATTTTCAAAACTAGGACCAGGAGGCCGATAGGGGGAGATTTATGCCCCTCCGAAATGTTGGAAGCGATATTAATGAATTTAGAACATAGATAGATCTGCGTGTAAAAACTCACGTAAGCTATGTACTTACATTCTTAAAACTAGTACCAGGAGGGCAATAGCGGGGAAATTTCTGCCCCTCCGATATGTTCGAAGCGATTTTAATGATATTAAGATAGATATGCGTCTAAAAAGTCACATAAGCTCCGCACATTTTCAAAACTAGGACGGTTAAGGCGATAGGGGCAAATTTCTCCGAAAAATTCAAACTGATTTTAATTAAATTTAGAACATAGATAGATCTGCATCTAAAAACTCACATACACTATAATTATTTTCAAAACTAGATTCAGGAGAGTGAAAGGGCGGAAATTTCTGCCCTCCGAAATGTTCAAATCGATTTTAATAAAATTCAGATCATAGATAGATCTGCATCTAAAAAGTCACACAATGACCATAGACATTCGGGTATGTTATGTATTCCACGTGAAATTAAAAGGTGTGGAATACAGAACATACCCGATTTTCAAAACTTGGACCACGAAGAAGCGAGGGGTATAATTTCTGAGTCTTAACTCGATTTTGGTGAAATTTAAAATATAGATAATCTTTCGTTTAGAAGGAGACATAAAAGTTAAAGTTAAAAGTTAAAGTTAAAATTTATTGAGCCTTTTTTTTAACAATGAAAGTTTTTTTTTTTAAATTAATGATAGAAAGATATCTTAAGACTATAAGGTATTATCTTAAAAACTATATAGTTTTAACAGCACCAAGCTTTAACAATGAAATAAGTATAATAAAATGTTAATAAAATTAGATATAGGACGATATGCCCTTGCTCCCGAGGCTAACATAACATAGGAGGAGAACTCTTAGAATATACTTAGGTCTAAAAAAAAAACAAAACTTAAAAAAAAATTAAAAAGAAAGTAAAAAAAAAGAAAATAAAATTCTCAAAAAAGATACTAGCCTCTATGAGTACCAGGTGTACTTTTCGTAAAAAAGCGATGTCTTATGTTAGAATTTATATCAAAATCAATAGGTTCTTCATTACAAAAACCAATAGGTGAGAGATAATTGGTGTTACTCCAAGTGAAAACTTTCTCTTCATTATAAATTTCCCTCATAAGATAATTATCATGCATTTCTAGTCTATTTATGAATTTCTTAATAATATCAGATAAATATTGACCAATTGGAGTTATTTTCGAATTGCAGTAAATAAACGAGTTTGAAAATCGTCTATTTAATGATTCGAAGTTTTTCTGAATGCAACACCTTAAAACTTTCCGTTCAAATATTTCCATTTCTTTAATAACAATAGGTGAGACACTAAACCATATTGCAAACCCGTATATGAAAATTGGTCTGATACTTGTCTTGTATAAAAGTAGCTTAGTTCTCTTCGAGAGGCTTTTATTATAAAAAATTCTTGAAAAAGCACCCAATACCTTGAATGCTTTCTTTAAAACTATTCTTGCATGTCCATTAAATTTGAAAAGATTATTAAAAGTAATTCCAAGATATTTAAGATTATCTACGAAGGGTATTTCTATTCCATCAAGGAAAAGTGTAAGTCTTTTACTTTCTGGAACAACAGTGTATTTACATTTTCCCGAAGCATTCCGTATACAAATCGCTTTACATTTAGAAACATTTATTTTAACACCCCAATCATCATAAAAGTTTTTAACTAGTTGAAGATGGAATGAAACTTGTCTTAAAGCAATCGTGGGGGATTCACTATGAGAGTAGATAAGAGAATCATCAGCATAAAGTAAGCCAGTTGAGTTGGGAAAAATGTGTGGAAAGTCATACATAAAAATATTGTACAGATGAGGAGCCAAAATTGAACCTTGTGGTACACCACAATAAACATCCCCCAAATCCGAAAAATCTTTGCCAAATTGCACGCAAAATTTTCTATTATAGAAAAAGCTCTGAAAAAGTCTAACAGTGGTTGCACTAAATCCAATTTCAATCAACTTAAAAAGAATACCATTATGAAAGGCGTGATCGAAAGCCTTTTCAACATCTAGAGAAACTGCTACTGTGCAGCAACTTTTACGAAGATTAGAGACTACATCAGTATGAAACTTCAATAAGGCATCTAGAGTAGAATGACCTTTTTTGAAGCCGAACTGAGAGTTTGGTATATATGTATCATTAAGTTCATTATCCATTTTATCCCTAATTATTCTTTCGAAAAGTTTTCCCAAATTTGAAAGTAAAGAAATTGGCCGCAAATTATTTATATCAATATTGTTTGGTTTTTTTTGTATAGGAACAATCTTAGAAATTTTCCAAGCATCTGGAAAATAACAGTTATTCAAACAATTATTTAAAATAATCAAAAGATATTCTAAAGCTTTTACAGGGAGTTGTTTTATAAGAAAGTTGGAAATACTGTCTATGCCACAAGATTTTTTATTTTTAATTAATTTAGAATGAGAAAATAAATCGTTTAATGTTGAAAAATGTTCACAATTTTGTGTGTTCGTTGAAGGAAAATTGCCAGAAAAGACATGTATATGAGAAACATCGTTAATACTAGAATTTATATAATTTGAAACTGAAGAGTTTCTACTTAGTGGTGCAGAACCAGAGTAGATATATGCAAAGTGATCCTTCAGTTTATGTAATACTAGTGAATTATCTTCTAATACATCTCCATTAACGGATATACTTTTCAAATTTTTGTTCTTTTTAAATCCTATTATGTTATAAATTTGTCGATGAGCTCTTGGGCCCGGTTTGATTTGCTGCAATTTTCTATTAAATAAAAGGGATTGTTCAACCTCAACCTGTCTCTTAATGATTATGTTCAATAATTGTATTTGCTTCGATAAAAGTAAATAATCTGGATCAATCCGACATCGATTTCGATGATAAATTCTTTTTAACTGTTTTTGCCAGCCATATTTTATTCTGAACATTTTTTTAATTTTGTCGGAAATAATAAATTTTTTATCCTTGCATTCAATTATATCCGAATGAATATTATTAATAACTTTAACAGTACTTGTAAAGTTTTCTATATAACTATCAATTTCAATATTCGTAAGATTTCTATTGATATCTGGATAATGGTTCAAAATTCCATTTCTAATATCATTTCTGAAGTTTTCCCAATTGGTCCTACTATAAGATATGAACGTTGATGGTGGATTCAGAATAATTTCAAATACTGGCAATCTAATTTGAAGTTTAAGAGGAAAATGATCGGAAAATGTGGGTAAACAAGATACTGTAAAATTCAGATTTGGCGATACATTAATATAATTTGTGCTAACTAGGAAATGATCAAGAAATGAGGTACCATTTGGATAAGTTGGCTCTGTATGGCAAATTCGTTTAAAATATAAATTATTTTGTAAAAAATTAAAAAATAAATTACCATTAGCATTGCATAGTGAGTCACCCCAAGAAATATGTTTAGAGTTAAAATCCCCTCCTATAAATGATCCATCAAAGTTTTGACAGATGCTACTAATAATCGATAAGCCATTTGTTATTTTTGCAGCGTTAAAATTACATGGGATATAAATCGATCCAAGCAGAACATTTTTTATTGAACCGTTACTTAAAAGTTCAATGGATAAGAAACTATTTGGAAACTCTAAACCTAATACATTAACTTTCTTATATTTGAAATTTTTCTTCAAAACGATTGCTACTCCTTGTGGGCTGTAATCCCTAAAAAAATTGTAATTTGGTAGGACAACTCTGTGTCTATCCTTGACATGAGTTTCTTGCACAAAAGCAATATCAATATTATTAGAAACTAATGTATTTAATAGATCTACTCTTCGACTCACTTCTATAAGCGATCTAACATTAAAGGAAAGTAAGTTTAATTCATTATGGCTCATACGTTTTTTTTAGTTCAGTTAGTAGACCACGACATTGCTGTTTTGCCTCCTCCAATAACATGTTTTTGTAGTTTGCAACAAATTTACTAATCTTATCTTCCAAACTTAAAGTTTCCGGTTCACACAGAATATGTGCAATTTTTAAAAATTCTTTAACTAAAGGAGAAACATGATTGGAATCTACTTGATAGTTAGCAGGTTGAAAAAGGCTTGCAAAAGACTTATCCAAATGAACGCTGTTATTATTTTTTAAGGAATGAGCAACATTGAAAGCGGCCTTGTTGTTTCTATTCTTGGCTACAAGTGAAATTTTCCTTTTCAAATCAATATATTTCTTATAAGCTGGACAACCTTTAAAACTAGAAGGATGGCCACGTTGCTTACAATTAGTGCAAAAGGGTAAATTATCCTTGTCTGATACAAATTTGCATTCCCCAGGTCCATGACTTTCAACACATTTCACACAAGCAAAAGGTCTATTACAATTTCGAGACATATGTCCCCATTGTTGGCAACGCCAGCACTGTATTTCCTTAGAGTTCCGCTTAGGGGACTCAAAAGTAATTCTTTGATTTAATAAATATCTTAAATTAGTAAGTTCATTGCATGTCTTGCCCGGTAATAAAGTAACTAAATATAATCCCGTATCAAAATCATTCTTTCGAGAAAAAGTAGTTGAAAATTTAGAAACAGACTCTACAGTATTAGGAATCAGAATTTCAATTTCCTTTTGAATTAATTGTGCACCAGTTTTATAATATAAGCCTCTTAGAACTAAACTTGATCGTTTCTGCTCAAGTGGCGTGTATGAATAAGAATCAATATTTTTATTTCTAAGTATTTGCATCATTTCAGCATGAACTGAAGCATCTTTTAAAAAAAGTTTGCTTTTATGTCTATTTTTGTTAATAATTTTAAATTCAATTTTTTTAGAGTTAAGTTGATTTAACAAGTCTTCTATATTGACATTAAAGAGGAAAATAGGTGGACAAAATGATTTATCTTTGTTTGGAGTATTTGAAGTCTCTTTAGGAAAATTCAATTTTCTTGTATTATTTTTCTCTTCCTGAATATCTAATTCACCTAAAATAGCGTATCTGTTTTGAGAATTATGTGTGTTACTATTCAAATGATTGTTACAGTTTTGATTTGTATTATTAAATTTAGAAATAACTACCTTATTATCATTACAACGTTTTCGTTTTTGCACTCTTTGAAAATCGACGTCTTCAGATGAAGAAAGAATTGAATCATCAAAATCCATTGACTTGAGGAGACAATCATTGTCTTGAAAATCAACATTGCTTTGAATATCTTTAATTAAGGAGCTTGATATATCCAATGATTTCGTTTCGGATTTTTTTTTAGAAATACTTTCCTTTTTTGACTTTGTTTTGAAAGGTTTGACTGAGGAGTTTTCATCTAAAGTCTTTTTTAAGAAAGAATTTGCTTTATTTGAGACAGCTTTTTGATGCTGTTTGTCTGGAGGCAGGACATCTTCCAATTTATCAGGCGGCAGTTCATCCTCCCAGGGTATTGGACTGGAATCCATTTTCCCAAAAAGCAGCAACAAATTATTTGTTTTCTTTTTTAGTTTTCTTTTGAAAAAATTATTTTTATTTAAAATTGAAAAAATATTCTGTGAGTATATGTATTTGAAGAAATAAAATACGTCCGACTTCAATGAAAACTCAATCAAGAATCAATCTAGAAGGAGACATACTCAATATACCTTCTCAAAAGTGAAACAAGCAAGGGGACAGGGGATGAGTCCTCCTCCTCAGAAACTTTGAAAACGATTTTAGAAATTTAAAGCATAGAATAAGACTATGTAGTTAATGTACCTAATTTCTACCCCTACGATATATATTAAATGAAATTATAAATTAAATTTAAAAGACTAAATTTTAATTTTTTGGATGATGAGGTTCGCGAAGCACACCGGCTGTAGCTAGTTTTTAATAATTTGTATCTGCTACAGCAGAACTGATTTTAAATAAATCTATGCTTTTATCAAATCAATGTTGCCGTAGTGCAATTTTTTTTAAGTTATAATATCGGCGTTTTACTTTATAAAATTTTGTGAATTATTGCTTTTATGTCAAAAAAAAAAAATTGAGTGAATTATTTTTAATTGAAAGCTCTTATCGCCAACATATTTGAGGTTCTTCACATTTCCTTCTTTAGTGATTTTCGCCACAAAAAATAAAATTTGCTACGAGCTCTTAAAATCTTTTAAATACGATGATTAGAAACAAAGAGCTAAAATCTAAAAGACCGTAACTGCAATTTTTTTTTTGCAGCAAATAAGAAAAACTTTAAAAATTTTAGACTAATTATTTCTTAGCAGCCAAATCTTAGAGTCAACAGTTAAAAAACAAATGCGAACAAGATTTAGTAAAACAAGTGAAGATACAATATTCGGTTTTTGCTAATGGTAGTTAGGGCCTTTTCGAATAGCTTTTTCTGAAGCCAAAAAGCCATGAGTGCATTGATTTATTTTAATAGAATTAAAAACTAGACATATATTTTGTCAAAGTATGTGGCTTAGAGCCTATTTCACCAATTTATTTAAATATCAAGTCATATTTAAAAGAAATTTTTGCATACAAAAATTAATGAAAATCGACAGTTAGGCCCAATTTCACCAACTCCATTTAAATATCAATTAATATTTGAACGTCGATTTTCTTTAATTTTTGTCTGGAAAATTGACTTTTAAATACGAATTAATATTTACTTTGCATTCCGTTTGTTTTAAATATAAAATATACAAAATTCTGTACAAGTTTTTCAAAAAATTATAGAAATATTAATATTATGCTATTACAGAAAAACAACAAGAAAAAATTTGTGGAATAAAACGACTTCACATTGCAAATAGAAACAATAATCATTGGAAATTAGCACGGGCGGCACCTTTGCTTCAATTTTTAACCGACTTCAAAAAAGAAGAAGGTTGTGATTTTTATTTTTTTTTTTTTACATTGTTACTTCATTGTTACTTGTTTAGACCGATTGTAAAAATTATTTATTTGTTCTGAGAGGGTATAGCACTCATTGTAAAAAAGTAGGCTGGGATACGCACATTTTTTATTTGTTTTTATGACATTCTACTTAATTGATTGTTGCGAAACCTAGAAAAAATTTTTGGTTCTTGTAATCACACAATTTTAAAGGTAAACAAATGGGCGGGGCTACGCCCATTAAAATTTATTATTATATTTCACGTGGTTCTACTTAACCGATTTTTACAAAACTTAGCACACACCTTCAGTTCTAAAATAAGCACAATCTTCCATTTAAAAAAGTGGGTGGAGTCACGCCCCTCAAAATTAAATATTTTATTTTAGGTAATTCTACTTTGACGATTTTTGCAAAACTTTGCACACACCTTCAGCTCTAAAATAGAAACAACCTTGCGCTTAAAAAAATTTAATATTTTATTTGATCGATTTTTACAAATCTCAACACACTCTGAGTTTTGAAAAGCACACAATATTGTATAAAAAAAATGGGCGGAGACATGCCCATTAACATTTAATTTTATATTTCACGTACTTCTTCTTAACCAACAGATTTTGAACATATTTGTTTGTTTGAAAGAGTTTGCTTGCAGCTTGGTGCCATAAATTTTTTTCGGTAATGTTCTACCAGATGTTTGCATTGTTCTTGTACAAAATAAGCAAACGAACTTTATGAAATTTGGTTTAAAGCTTTTGAAGTCTTGCAACATTTTTATAAAGCTTGCCAAAGTATAAACATATGTACATATGTGTAAGTATGTGTGCCACTTTTGTTTCTTAAATGCAACTCTCCGAAAGCTTAATGATGTCATTGTTTGACATTTGCTAAACATGTTTGTGTCTCTTCAATTTGAAATGAGTACCAGCGAAAGGAAAATTTGTGGGAATCATCATTGCGTATGAGTAACATGAAATAATTATTTCAAATTTTTATTTTTAACGCAAGTGTGTTTGTTCTCAAGGGAGTTGAAGGTAAAAACTACATTTAAGTTTATTTTTAGCTTAGGTAAAGTAGCAAGGCAAATTTTGCGCTTAAGAGTGAGAAATAATTTTTTGTTTTCACATTTAAGTTTAAAATTTTTTGTAACGATATCCCTTAAAGAATTATAAGAAGAAACGTTATTTTCTGATGGAAAGCCCTTATTTATTCAAGGTTTAGAAATCTAACATCTGTGTGTTGTAGTTTTAAAGATTGTGTATACCCACTTTTCGAACAAAAACTGTCCAGTGCCTCACTGGAATCAAGGAATGTGAAATTTTTCGAGTCGAAAAAATTGTTGTCATCCTGTGAAAGACAGCGTGAGTAAGAAAAAAACTATATATGTTGATATTTTTTGTAAGTTAATTTAAGTTTTTATATGAACAACCATGTGCAAAATTATTTAATTTATTTAATTTTTCTCTATACGAGAACTTCTTACAAGTTACAGAAATGAGGCACAGTCTTACCGTAACTACAACATTGCCAAATATTGTTAGCAAAAAATTTGAAGTCCTTGTTAGTTATTCTGAAAAAAGTGAAAAAATTGTTTCCTTTAATTTTGTTTGACTCTTAGCTTCTTTATTGCAATATATGCTAAAGTGATATCACCAAGTCTGAATTAGCCGTTGGCCAAAAACTGATGATACCATTTTTTGAGGGCGCACTGGAATATGGAATGGAATGCATAATATGATGTGCTGTAAAGACCGCGTGGATTTTTCACTGTTGAGCAGTGTTATTTGTCAGTTAAGTTGCGAATGGCAATGCCAAAGTCAAGGTTGGATCTCCGACGGCCAAACTAAGTTGTGTAGAGAACGGCAAATCAGGCATGAATTAAATTAAACTTGTGTCTAACTCGTTCAGTCGGTCATTTTAGACCAGCTACATCCAAACGCACATACTCTGATAATTGTATTTGAGGCTTAGAAAGCTCATACATTTTTTTTGGTTTCTATGCACAGTTAGATCAAGCATTGTTGTGGTCTCGTCGGTGTGAAAGCACAAAAGCTCTTTGTTTTAGACCCAAGTCTAAATTAATTTGCTTTGTGTAATTGATGAGTATGATTAATATTTATACATAACTCTATCTATTACATTAATCATACGTAGCAGTTTTGTTCAGTAGAGCCTTTTTAAAGATTTAAAACGCGTATCTTTGGTGTACCATCACTGAGCGTGTTGGTATTGGTCTCATTTGAAAGCGACACATCTCATGACGTCAGGAACGTGTTGGTCAACCTTGAAAACGCGCGTAGGTGGTCCCTACCTCTTGTTTTGTGTAGTTGGTTTTTACTGTTTTCTACCTAGCGCCCTGTTTCCATGAGTTTGATATCAATTTTGCTCGCGTTTTTTCGAATCCAGGTCTATTTTCTGAAATTATTAATTGTGAATTATAATAAATACTCATTTATAATTCTTTTCAATCGTGAATATCACTCTGTTAGTACGAAAATTTTTTCAAATAACCTTAGAATTGTCGTTCAATTTCATAAAACGCGCATATCTCTGGGAGGGAACACTTTTGGGGCATGGGATCGGTCTCATTCAATGCTCAGATGTTGTCCACATAAAAAAAAAAAAAAGTGAAAATTGATTTTTTTTTACCCTTAGGTCTCTTTCTCTATGCGCTGTCACATATGTATATGACCAACGAAAATATAATTTACAAAAAAGAAAAAAATGTTTTTGTTTTTAAAACACCAATGCATGGGGTAAATTTTTCGACATCATCAATAATCCAAAAAAAATTTTATTCGGCCATTTGCAATTTTTTTCGTCTAAATTCTTCTGCTACAATACATGGCATTAGATTGGTTGTTCTCAATTTCAACTTAACTTACACTTAGGATGTGTTTGAGCATCAAAACGTGCTCACAGCAAATCTGTGAAAACGATTCGAAAGAAAGAATATACATACATATCGTCGGTTGGTTACTAGTTTGCCAAACAGAATATTAAAAATATATAATTACTGCGGCAAACCAATAACCACCCGACTATATGTAGACGAACATATTCTTCAATTTTGTTTAACTACAAAAATGCATCAGCTGAAAATTTTGGTTTTTGTCTCTGCTAAGGCAAATTTGTTTTCACAGAAATCGGATGTTCATACTTGTAAGTTTTGTTTTTAGTAAAAGCTTTCAAAAAGCGTTATTAATATTATATATTTTTTTTCTTTTTAACAAACAGAAATTTTTCTTTGGGCATAGATAACTTGACCAGACATCCCGCTTTAGGCGTGATTATCCCGCTTTTCACAGGTCGATCCCGCCTCGAATTTTATTCTCACTTTATCCCGCTTTTTAGATTTTTGAAAATTTTTAATCTCTTTGCCAAGCTTGCGGTTCAACCTTCACTATTTTGTAGAATAAAATTCTCATTATTAGGAAAATAGTCACGAAGAGTTTCAAAATTCTTACTGCATTAGATTTCAAGATATTTTTTTTAATTTAACATTTCCTCTATTTGAGAGGAGCCATGTTCACTTCTCCAATCCCTATTATTTTCTGTCAGAGGTTATTCAAGTTTGTGTTTGTAGCAGATACCAAGATATTATAAAAAGTAATATTTAATATAGTTACTTGGGACGTGACACACTTTTTGCTAAATTATTGACTCCTTTTCATAATAATTTTATCGTTATTGGCGTTACTGCTTACAAAAAAATTTAAAAATTTTGACTGCTTTGGCTTCCAAGATATATTGAAATAATAGCCTCTTGTTCCTTCTCGACCATCAGTAATACTCTGTAAGCAATTC
Source organism: Tachina lurida (assembly GCA_944452675.1). Taxonomy (NCBI): domain Eukaryota; kingdom Metazoa; phylum Arthropoda; class Insecta; order Diptera; family Tachinidae; genus Tachina; species Tachina lurida. The sequence continues at coordinate 34,468,003 of OX101754.1, read as the reverse complement.
AGGAAGCTCGGTACCCTGGTGCTATTTTTTTAATTCAAACACAAATTTGCACTATACATATGTGAGGCACCATACCTACTTGTTCAATTCTGAAGTTGTTTCCAGAGGCAAGTGTTCGTAACAAAAGATCTGATTTCATGCGTTTTCGGGTCGTTTCGTGTTGAGCAGAATTTACACGATTTTAGATGTAAAATATGTATGAAATAACAAAAATTAAAAATTTTAAAACCCGCCGATATATCTAGAAAAAATGTGACATCTTCTAAACCGCTTTAAACATAGTTAAGAACCATCTCGATCAAGTCACCTTTCAAACAGAGAAAACTAAATCAAAATCGGTCCAGCCGTTTGGGCTGTACGTGGACACGGACAGACACACAGATACACAGACACACACTACAAATTTATAACACCCTTTTTTTGGTCGGGGGTTAAAAATTTAATATTTTGTGTCGTCAAACACACAATACCAGCATATTTGTTGATATTGTAGGGGCCTCTGATGCTTAAAGCTCTGTGCGTAAACCGATAGTATCAGCTGTGGTGGCAGATAGTATCAGCTGACGGAGCCAACTCGGAGCCATATTTTAAAAATCTTTCTTGAAAAAATCAATTAAATTTTCTGATCTTCAATACCAAACCAATAATATTTCGTGCTTGTTGTGCAGAATCGTGTTGACGAAATTTTCTGCGCGCGTGTTTCGTACGTGTTGAGCGTTTGCGTGTTGCAAAAATACGACACGCGCCCATTTCTAGTTCTAAAGTAGCTACGTCCAAATTAAATTTCGATTACGATTAGTAATCAATTAGATTACATTTTAAAAAGAATTGTAATGATTATATAATTGCCTTCAAAAGAATTGCTGATAAATAATTGATTACGATTACTAATAATCGAAAAGTAATCTGAATTACTTAAAATTACTAAAACTAATCAAAGAGAATCAAGGGTAATCAAAAAGTAATCCGACTACTTTCAAAGATTACTTTTTATTCTTAATAAATAATCAAAAAGAATCATCAGAAGTAATCGGCTTGTTTTTTGATTACTTTTGATTCTTTTTAATTATTTTTAGTAATTTTAAGTAACTCAGATTACTTTTCGATTATTAGTAATCGTAATCAATTAGTAATCGTGTGAAACTGAATGTAATCGTAGTTTAATCATTACTTCACCTTAAAAAAAAGTAATCAAATTAGTAATCATTACGATTACTAATCATTACTTAACAGCTATGGTTTAAATGGAAGTTTAACATAATAACTCTAGTTGTTCTGAGAAATTTTTTGGGTAAAGATTCACTGATGATGTGCATTAGCAACAGTGAAATTTGCATAGGATCCAGCTTACGTACGTATTGACGTACATGCGCAGTAGAAAAATTTTTTGTACGGCTGAGTGCGCAATCTTGTTTTCTTGATTCATGACTTTAAAGCAGCTACGCCCAAACACACATACAGCGATATTTGCATTTGAGGTAAACAGCTTTGAAAGCTCTTAAATTTGTTGTTGTTTCTTTGAAAAGTAAGATCAAGCATTCTTTTCTGTTGTGTTGTTGTTGTGAATGTCGTGCTCTCGTCGGTGTGAAAGCACAAAAGTTCTTTTTTAAAAGTTTGCACATTGCGCATACGGCTTGTTACTTGTTGAAGAAACTTGCTAAATATTTGCTAACAGCAGTGTGAACACAAATTAGTTTAGATTTGTAAACAAATAAACGGCTGATTTTGATAAAATAAAATTATTTGCTATCTAACAAAAAAAATGCATTTAATGTAAACACATTCTAACCACTTTGAGTCAGTTTTGAGCAAAAAATATCTTAACTCGCATAAAAAAAAATTTTATTAAATATTTTCTTTGAGTTAAGTGTGGCCGCACAGAAAATATGTTTTCCTATAATTGCACATGATACTATTTGGTGGCAGTTTGATCTAACCAAAATGGTTAAATAAATATGCTTAATGTGATTACAAAATTTTATGATAGTATGCTAAGCATTTTAGAATATTCCATATTTTTAACTAACGATGATAAATTTACTACTTCAATCTCCTCTTACCATTGACCTTCTTTCACCAAAATAATAATAAAAAACACTCAGTTCATATTTTATTAAGATTAATTTGCTTAATTGTTAAATTATCATTTATTTTTTATTTATATTTTTTCATATATTTGCAAATATTTTTAGTTTATTAATCATAATTCTTAAATTATATCCACTGCAATATTATTATTTTTTCTTCTTCATTTATTGCAAACAAAATAAATTATTAATTTTTTAACTACATACTTAATCTTAAATAGTTTTAACAAATATATAATTTTACATAAACAAAATCATTAGAATATACAAATCAAAAATTATACATTACAACTTAAAACCAGTTGAATTAATTTATGAATCTGAAACCTAAATACTGATGAACTAGACAAAAATAAGTGATCTTAGTTACAGATAGTAGTAATAATAATAATAATAATAATAATACACAATACAATAATTATCTAATAAAGCAAATTCTTAATTAAGTCAGTTGTGAATTATTTATTGAGACATTATTGTTCATAGAACTTTTCTAATAGTTGTTAATAAACATGAGTAAGGTATGAATGAAACACCTTAAACATTTAGCAGGGAGAAATAATATAGTACAATATGGATGTATATAATACGTTTAAAATAATAAATTTAATTTAATTTTAACGAATAATGAATGTTTGTCACACATTCTGCCATCTTAATTTTCCTTTTGCATATCTTAAGGCTATTTTTGTTTAGTGTGCAAAGCTCACTTAAAGCTTTTCATTGAAATGAAAATCTCAAGCAAAAAATTTTAATTTGTAGCAGCCTAAAAGTATGCTTGCTTTGCTTAAAGCGCCAATTGTTTTCTGCTGTGCGAATTTGAAAATTTCGGTGACAAAAGTAAAAAAAAAATAGAAATTAAGAAAAAAATGTATTTAAAAATTAAATTATTTTAAAATAATGTAATAATATTATTATATTTCATCCTCAGGATGAATTTTATGCTTTCTAAGTTTAGGCATGATCATGAATAAATTGGAAGAAAAAATGTTTTTATATTTTGTGCTTAATGATGAAGAACAATGATTAAAATAAACTTTTTTTTTTTTGTAAGAGTAGTTAATGAAATTCAGTTCCAAATGTCGGTGTGATTAGTATTTTAATGTATTACAGCTTCCTGTTAGTGTCCCATATCTTATTTTTTGCATGAATAAGTATTTTATTTATTTATATAAATATGTAGTTATTTTTTTTTGGCTGCTGTAACGATTTGAAGCTGAACTATGAATGATAATTTATAGGACTAGAATGTAATTAGTCTTGTTGAATGAATATTATGTATGAGTTGATTAATGAATGTATGTATGTATGATTGACAAAAAGCTTGTACCATAAGTAGAAATTCAGTTAAGATTAGTTATATGAATCGCTTTCTACCTTAACGAGTTCGTTCATCAAGTTTAATAAATTTTGCAATAAAAACAAAAAGACAAATTGCTAACCTTTTCCTTTTTTAAAGCCGTCTAAAAAGACATTCGAAATTAATATGCCACAGCAAAATAAAATGTTAAAAGTTCTTATTTTATTTTAACATATTATACAAAGTTAATTTGCATAATATGGTATTGCACAAATATGGTGGAGTAACTAAGACCATATGCCCAAAAAAAAAGTTCTTTCTTGTGAAAAGTATTCTGCACCAGAGCACTTCTTGCAAAAACTTGTGTATTATTCTTTTGTAAAAAAATATTTTTTTGTAAAAGTGCCTCCTGAAATTAACTACTTCTCGACAAAATTGCCTTTTACATAAAGCACCTTTCTTAAAAAGCTTATAATGTAAAAAATACGTTTCGTTGAGTTAAAATACCTTCTTTACAAAGTATTTTTTGTAGAAAATGTACCATTTCTAAAAAGTATATTTTCTAAAAAGGAGCCACTGTAAAAATCAAATTTTTTATAAAGCACTTTTTGTAAAAAAAAGTTGTTCAAAAGTTATTTTTTCTACGTTTATCATGTTAAAAATACTTTTTTTAAAAAGTACCCACTCTAAAAAAACATGTCGTATATAAGTACTTTTTGTAAAAATTTATTTTGCAAAAAGTATTTTTTGTAAAAATTTATTTTGAAAAAAGTACTTTTTGTAAACACATATTTTCTAAAAAATATTTTTCTAAAAGGTACGTAATGTTGAAAGTACTTTTTCTAGAAAGTACCATCTGTAAAAAGTACTTTTTATTAAAAACTATTTTGTAAAAAGTATTTTTGTAAAAATGTACTTTGTAAAAAATAATTTTTCTAAAATGTACTTAACATTAAGTACTTTTTGTACAAAGTACCATTTCTAAAAAGTACCCACTGTAAAATGTACCCCGACAAAAAGTACCCACTGTAAAAAGACATTTCGTTAGAAAGTACTTAATGTAAAATTTTTTTTTGTAAAAAGTATTTTCTACAAAATAAATGTTTTTTGTAAAAAAGTACTTTTTGTAAAAATTTATTTAGTAAAAAGTACTTTTTGTAAAAAATTTATTTTGTAGAAAGTACTTTTTATAAAAAATTTATTTTGTAGAAAGTACTTTTTATAAAAAATTTATTTTGTGAAAAGTACTTTTTGTAAAAACGACTTTTTGAAAAAAGGACTTTGCATAAAACTACTTGTTGCAAAAAGTCCTCATTTGAAAAGCGCCTGCTATAAAAAGTATCTATTGTGAAAAGTACTTTTTGTGAAAATACTTTTTTAGGAAGTACCTCTTGTATAAAAAGCACCTTTTGTATAAAAAGTACCTTTTGTATAAAAAATACCTTTTGTAATAAAAATATCTTTTATAAAAAGTACATTTTACAAATGTCCCTTTTCTAAAAAAAACTACATTTTATAAAAATTTTATAAAAAATACATTTTACAAATATACCTTTTATAAAAAGTACTTTTTGTAAAAACTACTTTTGATAAAAATCAAACTTTTACAAAAAGTCGTTTTTATGAAAAGTACGTTTTATAAAAAGTACCCTTTATAAAAAGTATCTTATGTAAAAAAAGTACATTTTCTATAAAAAGTATCTTTTGTAAAAAAAGTACCTTTTGTATAAAAAGTACCTCTTTTATACAAAGTACCTTTTGTATAAAAAGTACCTTTTGTATAAAAAGTACCTCTTTTATACAAAGTACCTTTTGTATAAAAAGTACTTTTTGTATAAAAAGTTCCTTTTCTATAAAAAGTACCTTTGGCATAAAATGTGCCTTTCGTATAACAAGTACTTTTTGTATAACAAGTACCTTTTGTTTAAAAAGTACCTTTTTCATAAAAATTACCTTTTTGTATAAAAAATACCTTCTTTATAAAAAGTACCTGTTGTGTAAGAAAAACCTTTTGTATAAAAAGTACCTTTTTTTATAAAAACTACCTTTTATAAAAACAACATTTTAGAAATGTACCTTTTATAAAAACTACCTTTTATAAAAAAAATACCTTTTATAAAAAGTACGTTTTATAAAAAGAACCTTTTGTAAAAAGTTCCTTATGTAAAAAGTAACTTGTGTAAAAAGTAACTTAAATAAAAATTAGATTTTATACAAAGTATCTATTATAAAAAGTATATTTTACAAAAGTACTTTTTATAAAAAGTTCTTTTTTTATAAAGAATAACTTTTATAAAAAGTACCTTGTGTAAAAAGTTTCTTTTGTAAATGGTACCTTGTGTAAAAAGTATCTTTTGTAAAAAGTGCTTATGTAAAAAGTACCTATGTATGTACTTTGAAAAGTATCTATTACAAAAAAAAAATTCAAAAAGTACCTTTTGTAAAAATGTTCAAATTATTTTTTGAGAAAGTACTATTTGTATAAAGTTATCACTGTAAAAGGTTCCTTTAGTTAAAAGTTCATTTTGTTCATTTGTAAAAGTATCTTTTGTAAAAATATACTTTGTAAAAAGTGTCTGCTGTAAAAAATTGCTTCTATTAAAAATATTTATTTTAGAAAGTACTTGTTGTAAAATATATACTTTACAACAAATACTTTTTGCAAAAAGTAAAAACAGATATTTTTGTAAAAGTATGAATATTCAGTTTATAAACAATATTTTGAAAAAAAAAAATATAACGTTCGATTTTCGAATAAAATTCTGATTTAAAACTCGCAATGTAGAAACGATTCATGTGTATAAGTATAAGTAGGCATACCAAAGATGGGATTAATCAATTGTTAAATAAGTAGCAAATATTTTAATATAAAGCGTATTTATTTTATATATTTCTATAAATAAAAAATATTGATTTTCCTGGATTTATTTCTTAGATATTTTTAAATATATATTTTGTGTTTGTAGATAATAACAATATACATAATTTATTCCATTTTTTAATTTTGTTATTTTATGGTTATAGATTTTTGCTATTTATGTAAATATAGTGTATGTAAATTTTATTCTTTCGATTTTTAATACAAATTTATATAAATTTTATTTTTTATTTCTTTTTCCTCTTTTGTGGCAAAATTTTGTTTATCAATTTAATTTTTCTTTGACTTAAGCATACATAAATAATGTACAATTTCAAAGCAAAAAAAAAATGAGAAAGAAAAATATTACAAAAGTCTTAAATGTAAATATGCAATTTTTAGTTAATGTACATGAAATCTATGTATTTATGTATGTATGCATACAATGCCTTCAATGTATGGAATGTTACAAGTAAATATGAGCTCATGATTATTTATATAGTGTCTAGCTATGAATAATCGATTTAATAAATGTTTATGTATGCATGTCTATTTTTTTTTTTTTTTTTTTTGGTTGAGTATGAATATAATTTTTGCATTTGATGTAAACATGTATGAATAAAAAAATGTATTCCAATAAATAGCATATAAATTTTATTACATGATAATTGATTAGATCGTTATGCTTGTAAATATTTATGATTTCATGTATGTATGTTGCATTTTGAATTTATGAGAAGAGTATATTTGATATCGATTAATAGATTATATGCCGATTTGATGCACAAATGTATGTTGGTTTAATAAATATATGTATGTATATTAATGATGCAAAAAATATTTCGTTCGGTGAGCTTTGCTTTGGTTGATTTAATACAGTCGTAGCCAGCAGTACTCACACGCCGCATAATATAGTTTTAGCTTTTAATTATGCTGTAGTAAATCAAAAAATGAGTCGCCTTATAAAAATGGGCAAATATTGCTTATTTAAATTCATTTTTAGTTCTGATTAAAGAGACAAACTCAAACGAAAATACAACTCTGCACATCAGCTGTTTTTGTATTCTCGGGGTTGCCACATATTTCTGTTGAGATAATCGAAAATGTGTGTAATACACGTATGGACTTATGTTAGTATAAAAATTATAAATAAATATACAATAAAATAAATCAAATTGAGAAATAAGTTAATAAAATCCTGTTTAAATTTTGTTGCAAAAAAAATTACTTTTAAAAACTAATGAAAAAAAAAAGATTTCAGTTAAAGAGTAAATAGATAAGTTGACCAATGATCAACGTTTCGTAGCTTAGTTGAACAAATGTCGACACACACTATAAGTGTGATATTTCTCTAAAGAGGGTCAACTCAAAATTTAGCAATTTTTACTTTTTGCTGGAAAATGATATACAGTTGACCCACTGTAAAAATGTTAAATTTTTTTACTCTTTCAAAAAAAACAAAAAAAAAATACTAAAACAAAACAAAACACTAATTCTAAACTTGACTTCACCAGGTCAGAAATACTTGTGTGGCAACACTCTACTCTTGAATAGCTGTTGTTGTTGTTTACATTTATTTTAATTATATACTTCTTACAACTACAATTCGAGCTGTAAAAAAGTCAGCCAATGTAGAAAATGGTAAAGTAAGCAAATATAAAACATGTTGATTATTGAGTTCTTGTTTCAACTTTGTTATTTGTTGCGCTTCTCATTTGTTTCAATGAAAGTTTATCACATAATAACTCTAGTTGTTCTAAGAAAATGTTTGCGTAAAGGATCCAGCTAAGCCCCTCAATAATCAATTTCAATGAATTTTTAATAAAAAATTATTTTACTGAATAAGTAAAATAATAATTTGTCATTATAAGTGCGTTAACAAATGTTAAACTTAAAAACAACACAGTTGAATACCTCTTTGTAATATAAGAGTATAGGAAAAAAGTTATTTGCTGTCAGAAAATTTCCGAACGTGTTGCTTTCATTTGACAGCACAGAAATTAACAGCTGATCATCAGCTGCTGAATTGAGATCACTTGGTATGAATTCGCCTTGATTGTGCTATGAAACTGACATCAAGGCAAATTCATAACAGGTAAAGTTGATAAATTTGTCTACGTAATTCAAGGCGAATTCATATAACTGTTGGCTCGTGTGTCAAAAGTTCTTTATATAGACAGGCCTGCGCCAGGCCATTTCTTCAGCGGCTGCTCTTGGGAAGCATGAAACATAAAAATCAAATTTAAGATAAAAAAGAATTAAAAAATAAATTAAATATTTGTAATATATATAAGAAATATTGTACATGGAGAACCGGCGGCTGTTTTTCAGGCGACAGCTGACTAAAATTACCAACGGCTCGGCTCAGCCGGCTGTCAGCCATGATCACATAGGTCTCTGATTTAGTATTTTGTCATACGAGCCTCCCAAGGCAACAACAAAATACCATATTGTTTGTTTATTGTTTGTGCTTTGTTTTAGTATTGACTTTACCTGTCATGAAATTGCCTTGACTGACATCAATGCTTTCTAATATGCTAATATGCATAATGTGTAAGCTTTTATAAAGAAGCTTTGTGCTTTCAGACCAACGAGAGCACAACAGCCAAGCAGATCTCGGCAAAAACAATGCAAAGTAAAAGCAAGAAAAAATTTTAAGAGCTTTTAAAGCTGCTTACCTCAAATGCAAATGACAGAGTATATGTGCTTGGACGTGGCTGCCTTAGAGAAATGAAACACTCCTTCATTTAGACAGCGACCAGATTATTTAAACATTTATTAAAAATTAGCAAAATTAGTATTTTGCAGAACATTTTATTGTGATTATCTGTTATAAATGATATATTTTCAACTTCGCTCTTTTTTTCACCAAAACTAATGAAAATCACTATTCACTATGGCAACACTGACCATAACAAATGCTTAAACTGACTTCTTTCCGCTGCCATTAAGACACTATCTGGTAAAATAAATCAAATATCATCCAGTAAGTCAGTTTTTTCCGAGAAATTGTATTAAATTTAATAAACAAAACCGCAGGTAACTAAAAAGTTTTTCATGTACAAATACTTGTGGCTACGACTGTACATACAAAGTAATGTTATAATTTTAATTATTTTTTACAATTTATTCTATGCAAATTTGTTAGTTTAACTTATTATATTATTAATATTCGTTATTCATTAAAGTATTGCAAGTAATTAAAAAAATATACAAGTGTCTCTTGTTTTATACAAATAAAATTCATATCAATGCAATAAATTCTCAAAATCAATGTACGAGTACATAAATAAAATTTTTCATAAATCATTATCATTGCAAATAGTTTGGCTTTACGCATTTCTGAGTTTAATCTTTTTTTATATATAAAGTGTCTAATATTTTGAAAAGTAATTGATTTTTTTTAGCTTGTGTTTTATTTTTTTTTTATCTAAAACTAGTTGCTATTAAGTTTTATTTTATGTGTTATTTTTTTTTAATAAGGTATTCTACTCTTAGCTGTTGTTTAAATGAAATTCTAAGTTTTAACTGAAAATAAGAAAAATTTGATGGAAATTTTAAATATTTTACAAAATAATTTGTATAAATTGTCTTAAAAAATTTTCATTTTATTTTAGTTTTCATTTTGCTTTTAAAGTTAATAGTTATTATTATTATTATTTTTTTTATTATTGTTATATTATTAAAATGAAAGTGTTTGTGTGTCTTTTCATGTTTGTATGGTCGAAAGGGTTCTTTTATGAAAAACTGATATCAAAATGGACGGTATGTTGATTGGATCATTTTTTGTTAGAGAGTGTGTGTGTGTGTGTGTGTGTTCTTATTTCAGTTTTTGTCAATAATTTTATATAATGTTTTTATTATTTCTTTATAAGGCTATCATTTACAAATTATTAATAGTACATCGTATATCTTAGAGTAGAAACTGTAATTATAAAATTAAAGAAAACAGTGGGCTTCATGAAATCTAAATCGGTTAGATTGTATTGGCTAATGTTAGTTAAAAAAAATAATAATGTTTGTGAAAATATCAATTTCCAGACGTAAGGCTGCACATACCCCTATATTTTGATATATGTATCTACTCCTGCTATCGACATTACAACACCAAAAGATTCGTAAAGCAAATGTGCCTATTTCTGTTGCTCCTTTGGGCATAAATAGAAAAGAAGTAACTAACAAATTAAAATAATTATTAACTCTTTCCTCGTTATTTAACGCATAGAAACAATTCACTGTTCAGTACTTTTGAATTGCCAGATTTAATTCAATGACATGCATTTTGAAAGCCTTAAATGTGAAACAAGCCAAAACTCCTCACATCTTATGCAATAAATACCCTTAAAGGGCCATTCAGACTACTATACTTTGTATTAATACATGTCAAAAATTCAAATGATACGTGCAAGTGTGATATTGTGAATGCAAAATGTCATAACGAATGGTAAGTAAATACGATACCAATTTGACATGCCATAATACTTGACCATTTTTTGAAAATTTTCTAACCGATAATACTTTTCATCTGATCAGAGTTGCATTATTACAAAATCCAAACTAACAAGTCGTATGTTTCGACGGCGATGCCGTGCCGTCATTTATGGTATATGCCTTCGTATTAAGCCGGCTATAAATATTGAATATGCTTATAGTATTGTACAATTTTTCGTGTAAGGCATGTCTGAAAATTAACGAAATTATCGTGTTTTCTTTTTTTATTTATCTTGTTTAAATCAAGTACTTTAACCGACGTCTATTTTCAAAGGCCGGCACGACTACAGCGTGCATGCTACTATTCTGCCGCCGCTGGTCAACGATTAATGTAGGCATGTTAATCCTCAACAGCTGTTGGCTTCATACGTGTGTTGTTACTGCAATATGAGGAGTGTTGTTGTGAACATAAAATGTAAATTTTCGTTATATTTTTGGACAGTCGAAACAAATCGAGACATAACCGCTAAAATAGCTTAAGCGACACATTTTTTGGACTTGGTTTTTTTTTTAAAGAAAAGTAACACTCAGGCAATTAATGCCTACTACTATTACTAGGTGTTACCTTCTTTAGGAAAGGGAGAGATAGAGGAAAGCTTCATTCTTTTACAACTCTGCTTTTTGCACGTTTGTAATAATGCAGTGTTGCAGCGCCTTTCTGATCGCAAATAATCGATTTTGGTAAAAAAATGAAGTTTGAAAATTATGTCGCTTAAGTTATTTTGGCGGTTATGGCACGAGAAGTCTTTAGATTTCTTTTTCGTAAAGTGTGAGGAAAGTCTTTATACATGTATAATTGTCTGAGTGGCCCTTAACTAATATTCCCCTATTGAATGGTTGTGAAAATATAAGAGGTTAATGGAGCTGAAATGGGGGGAAAATATGTACACCAGAGATATCTGGAAGGAAGTTTTCCGCAAACATGGATTTTTTTTTTTAATTAATCTCAACACTACATTATGTGTCCATGTCTAATTTTAGCGGGAAGAACTCAAATTTTCAACTTAAATGCTAAAAATGTATGCAAGTTGTTGGCAACTTTGTTTATATATAAACAACAAACAGCTGTGATTGTTCATCAATCATCCTGGAATAACTGCAACGGTAGGAAGCAGCTGATCGATACTGTCATCTGAAAAGTAATGTACAGATTTGTACATTCCGTTTACGTTACATTACATATCTATAACCATTTTCATTATTTTTGAATTTAACATATCGATCAGCTGTTTGTTTGCACTTTCCATACCCAAATACCATAACCGACTTGCGCAATGCGCAATCTTGTTTTTTATTCATGGTGATTGTTTACATTGTCTTTAATTTGCCGACAGTGGTCTATCTATACACCAAGTTTTATGATGCTAGCTCACTTTAGAACACGTTTTTCCACAATTTCGGCTTTTGAACAGATAATGCATTAGTAGAATTGTCGTAGGAAAGCCATGGTCATCAATACTAACAAACTCAATAATAGCAAAATTGGTATTGAAAGATCAGCAAATTTATTTAGATTTTCTTACAATTTGCTTATAAAGGGTGATTTGTTTATCAAATTCTTTTTGGCAACTCAGCTGTTTTCGTGCACCATGCTACTGTTAAACATGTTCAGTTCGGTCTATAATTTAACACTTGCAGATTATTAAATTTTATTATCAAAATTTATGCTCGGTTAAGAAAGTGAATCCGTGCACTTATCCGTTTCATGGTCAGTTTGGGCGACCTTTGAGGCGGCTATTCGGAAGGTTGTGATTAAATTTCACACCAAAATTACATAATTGAACATTAATACATAGAGTGCGTACAGAGGAAAAGATCGCAACTGTATCCGCTAGTGTTGTTGATGACCGTGAATTAGCAATTCGGCGCTGTTCGCAGTAATTGGACCTCTGTTACTTTTCACCCCCCCCCCCCTCCCAAAATGGAAAAGCTGGACTTAGCTGACATGTATTTTCAGCAAGACGGTGCCACACATCACGCGAAACAATGGGCAAATTTGTAGGCAAGTTCGGTGAACAGTTTATTTCACGTTTGCGGCCGCTCAACTGGCCGCCTAGATCGAGCGATTTAACGCCTTTAGACTATTTTTGTGGGGCTATGTTAAGGTTCATGTCTATAGGGACAAGCCTGCAACAGTTGATGCACTGGAAGACAATAATGAAGAATAAATACGTGAGATACCGGGCGATATGTTGGAGAAATTATGCTAAAACTAGACCCAGTGTATGAACTATTTCAGACGTATCCGAGGTCAACATTTACATGAAATCATATTTAAACATTGAATTATGTACATTGATCTACCGACTCAAATAAAGATTTTATACATTTCTCTAAATTTTATGTGTTTTTTTTTATCAAATCCGAAAGCTCCTAAAAAATCACCCTTTATATAATCCATTTTAACTGTTCGATGCATTAACGGTGACTACAGTAAAACATTTTTTGTTTGACTTGTAAGTGTTTTCATTATATACTGAAGCTTATAACTAGTGACACTCACTTGTGTTAGAAGCGTTGCCAGATTTTTTCCAGCTATTTCAAAAAGCTCAGCTAAGTTGTAAATTTTTAGGAAATAATTAGAATGCAGAGATATACCATCTCAGCAAAAAAAAAAAAAAAAAAAAATAAGCAGTAAAAAATTTAATGCTTTCCGAAAATGTTATTTTCAAGCGTTTTCGAGGATGCGCAGATAGAACTGAAAGATTTCTGGAATAGTTCCCAAAAACGCTAAAGGACCTCGGATAAATAAATGAATATTAATTTTTCAGTTTATCTCATTTCTCACGAAATAAAATGATTCAGTTTTTTAACTGAAAATTAATACTTTACAGAAATCTGGCGCCAGCTGGCCACAACAAACAAAAATATCTTATGACAACCAATTACCTCTTAGCTTGCCTAGTTGCTTCGACGAAGTATCAACTGAAGCAATTTGGGGAGTTTTATGTATTTTGGAATTTGTGTAGGAAATATGTACTTCAAAACATTTTATTCACGAAACGTACAATAAAAGTTATATATTGTTTGATTATTGATGGCAACTAACCTTCCGTTGCCTTGTTAGCTGGCAACGCAAGCGATATAAAAATTAGCATTTGGTATGGCAACTTTCTCCAGTTGCTGGACATGACAGATTAACAACTAAAAATAATGTAAATAAAGCTTCAAAGTATAAGAAATATAAGTGCTACAAAGAAAATGTATCAGTACAAGTACATACTTTAAAAATACAAAATAAATAAAACAAAAAAAAAATACAAACGAAATGTTGCTTCTATTAGACGTCACTTAAGCACAATTGAGTGAGTAAAAGTTATTTCTTAACATAATTTTTTTTAACTGTATAGCATATTTTCGCCTTCCCAAAGGAGGAGTAACTTATTTAATTTAATTTTTTATTTTGTTTTATTTTAATCTTACAACCTTTTTGCTTTAAAAACTAGGCAATATTATTGCTTTCGGGAAACTAAAATAAATCAGCTGTAGTTGGAATAACATTTCCGGCAACTGGCAACGCAACTAAAGTTCGGTTGCCAAGCCTATTATTTGGGAAACTAAAGAAAAATTGTTAGTGCCTGGGTAAAGTTGATAAATACTATATAAACTTCTTGACTTGTTTTTTTTTCTTCTTATTTTTTGTTTATGAATAAAAATAAAAATTTTATTCATGCAATTTATACAAATTATTTTTATAAAAAGAACAAACGAAAAATAAAATATATTTTGCTTTTCCACTCGAATACCCTAAAATAACGAATCAAATATAATTCGTTAGTTTCATGTGCAATTTCTTTCACTTTATTCATTTGTGTATTCTATGATTTACTAAATTAGATTTCTTTTAAAATGTTTCAAGTCTTTTCCCCGATCATCTTGCACTCGTAACAACTCACGGCTCTTATGGCTTTCATTTTTGAAATTTAAATCTTCACTTTTATTATACATATTTTATACATTTTTGCTTATTTTTTGTAAAAATTATATTCTTTAACACTTACATACATACATACGTACGTATACATACAACAATATATTTGATCAAAAGATTTTTCCTTCCCACTTGCAAAGTCCATATAAAGACCTTTGGACCTTTGTTAAATTTTTATGCAATTTCATTTTACACTTAAAGAAGTACACTCTATCTTCAGTATTTCTTTTTAAAGTTTTTTATCTTCATTATAGTTTTATGGTTTTCGGCTCGGCGGCAACAATATTATGTTAATGTTAGAAATGAAAAAAAAAAAATTTGCTGAATAAAACAAAAAATTATTTGAAAATAATCACAAATTTTGTGTGTGTGTGTGTGTGTGTGTGTGTGTGTGTGTGTGTGTGTGTGTGTGTTAATATTAAATTGAAGCAATAAATTTGTTTAGTGCTGATCGCTCAACTGACCGACTATTTCTTACTTTATCAAGCTTTTGGTTGTAATTTGTTTTCTATTCTAATATTTTAGCCATTTTAAATATAAAAATATTTCCTTACAATTTGTTGTATTTCTAGTAAATTTTCTCACAATCTTTTTCTTTTTCCCATCCAGCGTTTTAGCTGATATTTTACTTTTGTTGGAAACACACAAATTGTTCTAAATGCATTTAGTTTTTTTTCACAATTTTATGTATTATTTTCTGTAATTTATTTTACAGGCTTAAGAAAATTTTATTAAATTATTTTTATTGCTTCTTAATATTTTTAATAATTTTTGGTTATTATTTATTAATTAATTTATTTATTTTATTTAGTTTGTTTATTTTTTTTGTCTTTATTTTTCAATTTGAATACTTTTAATGGTTAAGAATTTATTAGTTTTAGTAAATTAAGTTTCATAATTTTCTACTTATAAATTTGGTTGTGTGTGTGTGTGTATGTGTGTTTTTCAAGGGGTTTTTCTTTTGAGTGGACCTTGTCTTGAAATACTTAAGACTGGAGTAAAAATTGGTAGAGCTGTTGAAAATAAAGGATTTGTATAAAACTTGAACCAAATCAGAGAAATAATTCTCATGCTATTGCACTGCCGGACATTGTTGTCGCCTGACGCTCACTCTGCACGTCGCATGATCGCTCCTGGTCGGCCGATTCGGAACTAACAAAATAAACACATAATTTTTGTTTGTTTTTAAGTGTTTTTGCGGCCCGTGGCTTGAATTGTATTCACTACTCTTGTGTGTGTGTGTGTGTAAGTATGTGTTCAGAGAGAGAGAGAGAGAGAGAGATGCAACTTACTTGGATCTAACCGCTATTGGGCTGCCAGGAATTTCGATAGGATGGGCATTGTTATTATTTGTAGCCGATGAACGGCGACTGTTGCCAGATTTGTACGTAAATATCGTATCATTTTCTGTCTCATTTTCAATTTGCTACAAGTAATCACATGAATTAGAACTATTTTTGCAATATTTAGTTGTAAATAAACATTACCTGGCGCTTATAGGACAATCGTTCACTGGAGACCGAACCACATGACGAACTCTCTGACACGGCTTGTGTTACAGTTGGTACCGTCGGCGGACTGCTGGGCCCCGGAAAACGTCTGGTACATACCTGAGACTGTATGTGTTCACAAATGCGACGGAATCGTCTTATATTACCTTAAAACAAAAAAGGCCAGGATTTTTAGCATTTTTGTGCAAAACTCTCAAACTCATTTCAATCTTACCCGATAACAGTGTGAATGTTAGTGCAAATAACATATCAGCTACATCACCCTGTTTACAAATTGCACTTATATCCACCTGAAATTAAATAAACATATAGCAAGAAATATCTTTAATAACATCGATATTTACAAATCTTTAATGTAATTTATTGCTTGGCTTGCGTGAAAATTTTGCTTACGAGGTTACACATTAAAATACTCTGTTCATTCAGTCAAACTATTCTCAAGAAGCAACTGAATGAAACAACATATCTTAAGTGATCTAAACACTATCAAATTATTCTCATCAATCATCGGAGGATGATAAATGTATGAAAATTCAGTCGAATTAACATGATTTTTGGCATGCTTGATGTCACATTCTGATGCGTTTTTGTGTTTGCTAATAAGGCACAAACAGATTTTATGGTGCTCGTTTGTTAAACTTACTAATTTTGGATATTGAAATTTTTACGATATTGCTACACAGAGAAAAAACTACCTCATAGAATCAATAAGATTTTATCTATGAAACGTTTTTAGGCTAAGGGGTATCCCAGCAGAAAGAAGCGAAGATTTTTTCATAGAGATTCCTTATTGTTTTTATGTGGTAAATCTTATTAACTTTATCAGGAAGAAAACCACATAAAATCAAGAAGAAATCTTATTATTCACAACTTTTTTTACTCAATTCCGTTATTTTTGGCACCAAAAAAAGAAACCATAAAGAAAAACTTCTTGATTGCATTAGGTTTTCTTATAAATTGTAAACTATAGGGATTTCTTATTGATTTTATTAGGTTGCCTTCTTGATTTTTTTAAAAAAGTTTCCTTCTTGATTTTATTAGGTTGCCTTATTGATTTTTTCAATAAGGTTTTCTTCTTGATTTTAGTAGGTTCCTATATGAGTATGTGTAAAGCATCTTATTGATTTTTTTAACAAGGAAATCTTCTTGATTTTATGAGGTATCTTGTTATTTCGTTTCTATAAATAGACATAGAGAAAATTTTTTTCATGATCTTTTTCATTTTTGTATAAGAATGTTTGCACAATAATTTCAATGGTTATTCAGGCTGCTTGTTAGCATATTAGGTAGAGTGCTTGTCTATCAGGTAGAAGTTTGCTGGTTCAATACTTGGTGAGTAAGTTAGTTAAGAATATAACCTAATGTGTATGTATGTGTGTATAAATAAATAACATCTACAATATACTACATACATACATGCATGTGTATATGGTATAGGATTTAAATGAAACTTAAAAGCAGAAAATAAAGACGCAATTTGTTTTTTATTTTTTATTGAAAAAATCAATAAGATAACCTCATAAAAACTACAAGATTTCTTCTTGATTTTTTCAAAAAGGTTTTCTCTATGAAATTAATAAGATTTCCTTATTAAAAAAAAACCATAGAGATATCTTACTAATTTTGTTCTATTTTATGAGGCATTTAGTAGGCACTGCTTTCTCTGTGCTGCAAAAATCTAAGTCAAAATTAATTCTCTCCTATTAACTCAAAATTAATGCTTGAAATGGTCATCCAGCATGTGTGTGTGTATCAAAACATTGAGAACAATTGCTCAAATTTGACATCAAACATTTTAATTGTTTGTTACGTTTCCCAATGTATATATAATCTACCACAGACATTTAGAACTTTTCCATATTTCTCTAGTTCCTATGATGATGTTAATAAAAATGGCATATAATGGGTGATTTTTTAAGAGCTTTCGGATTTGATTTAAAAAAACACAAAATTTAGAGAAATGTATGAAATCGATATATAATTCAATGTTTAAAGAAGATTTCATGTAAATGTTGAGCACGGCTACGCCTCAAATGGTTCATACCGTGGGTTGAATTATGGAATACTCTCCCCAACATATCCGCCGATATCTCACAGAAGTGCGGCAACCATTGCGAACTTGACTCTATAGATATGAGCCTTAACATAGCCTTACAAAAACTAGCCTAAAGGCATTAAACCATAAGATCCAGCTGGTCAATTGAAAGCTCCAAAACGTGAAATAAACTGCTCACTAAACTCTCCTATAATTTGAAAAATTTTTTCGCGTGATGTGTGACATCTGGCACCGTCTAGTGATGTATTGCTTGAGCAGCAACGAAATACATCTAGACGTGCTCAACAAATAGCAAATAAATGATTAAACTACGATTTGAAAGAAGCTCCTGAGTGGGATATCCGAATAAAAATTGGGCCTTATTACGGTTCTCGAATTTTAAGATTCGACTTCAACTTGCTATACTAGATTAAAGAAACATACAAAATTTTTCTTTAATCTGGTACAAACTCTCGAAGTCGAATAGAAAAATTCGAGAACCGTAATAAGGCCCATTATGTTTTATGGCAGCGCGTTTTGAAGCTGGATGGGTGGTATCCTGTATCCTTACCTATATATGTAACATGTTTATATAGCGGGAGCAATATTGTTTGATTGAGACAGAGCTCAAATCATTAGTAATTTTTGTAAGACCTTTCTTACTTCATTTTGTGATTTCCAACAACATATATAAGAGTGGGATAACTTTATTTTTCCGGTTTTTCTTCCCAAATGCCTAACAAATTTACTCAGAAAAATTACCTGAAATTTAACATGCCGCTGGAACATGACTGGTCCATTGCCATTACGTTTATATTCAACACGAAATGTTGTTGGAGAAACCACACTGTGCGATAATTCCGCCATCTAGAGTAATAGATTACATATTTTAAAAACAAAACACTGTTTTCGTAAGTTAATGAAGCTGAAGCTTACCGACAAAAAGGCATGAATCAAATGAGCTTTAACTGTGGCAATTGGTTTGCCTTTAACTAAAATCGTAAATGTTTCATCTTTTTCGGTTGTAATAAGATTGCCGAACCAAGAACGTTTGGTTAATTCTGGGGATGACTCAGGTGTTAAATGAACCTCATCAGCGGAAACTATATTTAAGAAAAGTATAATAATAATAATACTTATTAAAGAACTTAAGTTTTATATGCAACAAACTTACCCTGCAGTTTTCTTCGATGAAAGCGTGGACTACCTAAGAAGCTGTTCTTAATGTTAGTAAGTCTAGTTTTCCACAGCTGGCCACCCGGTGCATTGCATGGCGAACCCGAAATGACAGCAGTGCTGTTATTCATCAATGGCGATGCGGTAGGATTCATAACTGAAAAGAATAATATAACATATATAATAATTAAAAGGCCCGCTTCGTTATGGTTTTAGGGTCAACACACCGTTATTGGCTTCCGGATCGTGAAACATACTTATGGCAATTGTGGGCCCTGAATTGGCCCTCTGGTGAACTGTTGCTGAATTGGCAGCGGGACTACCGGGAACACAACTAGTTTGTACTGTAGATGAACGTTCGTTGCGTGATTCTCTTCTCTCTCGCAGTTCACGGGACACAACCTCATTATTAATGCCACCACTACTGTGACCCTCGACCCCACTTGTCTGAGACGAGTGCGTAGTAGGATTCCTACTGCCAGGAGGATGATGTATCGATGACGAACGCTCTCTATCACTGTACGTCGAGTGACGCGATGAGTGACCTGAGGATGAGGCCGGCGATGATGGTCTGGACAAGACATTGGCCTGCTGTTGAGCCGAACTTATGGGAGAGTTACAACGTGTTGGACTGTGATATGAAGAAGAACGCATCGAAGAAACCGATGTGGGGGAACGTCTTTGATGATTACGTGTACTGCTGTAGGATCGGAAGCTGTTAGTGTACATTTGATTGCAATTTGGATGGTGTTGCATATTGTGTTTAAAGCAGATGATTGATTGAGGCACAAACAACAAGGAGATGATGTCGTATTTATGTTTTTGTATACCATATAACATACAACAATTTACAACAATAACAATAACAGTTGCGGATAGCAATGATTGATTAAAATTTTGTAACATGAAAATAAAGAAAATAAGCATTTTTATGTTTTAGAGATACTGAAATTTTTATGATTGGCAAATAGCAGCAGCAGTTAATGTTTTATAAAAATGATGGACTATAAAATATATGTACATTCAATGAAAAAACAAGTGATTTTATTTATTTATTATATTGACGAACATACATACATCTACATATATGTTCATATATGTACAGGGCCTAATTCATAAAACATATTTTGATTTTATAAAAGGTTTTTTAATAAAATTTCCATAGCAAATTTGTTTCATAAACCTCTTATTAAACAGAAATATTTTTTAAATGGATTTTTATGAGTATTTATATTTTTTGTGTAAAAAATAAGATTTCGATTAAAAAAAATTTAAGATTTCTGTTTGGTCTCTGAAATTTGAAAGCCTATAAAAACCAAATCTCAGTAACTATCGTTACATTTGCTTAGTCACGGCTCACATATGAAATTTTTCTTTCAGAAAGTGTGAGCATAATGGAGAAGGGCGCGATACATTATCCTCGGTCGGTTGGTTTACGTGGCTGCCTTCTACACGCAGGCATTCAAGTAGAATCTAGATGATTCCTTTTTGAAAGGACCACTTCACTTATCGATGTCAACTTAAGTATTCTGATACGGTGGTAGTTACTTAATCCAACCCGTCATGTTGAGATATCTGATAAGATCAATAACCCAATCTAAAATAAATCTGGAAGATCGTCTAGTAGATAATTGCCTAAAAACTTGTGTCTTCAGAGAGATACACTATCCTACACAATCGTGCGATTTTTGAGAAAATACAAACCTGGTATGATGAAGTCTAAGAAAGTTTTTAAAAGACAATAATCGTCAGATCAGGGTTGTATTTTTTTGTTGTAGGTCTTGCGATTGTTTAGGATAGTGAGTCATGGCCTTGAGGGATTAAAAAAGAATGGGAAATAGTACACGCTTTCATGTACTTGGGAATTCTCTTTATCTCTTTTAACTCGTAGTTGGGAACATGATTTTATTTTTTGTAGCTTTAAGCTTTTATTAAACCTTAGCACTTTTTTAATTAACTTTTGTTTATTTAATTTTAGTTTTGGTTTTGGAAATTTCAGACAAAATAAAAATAATGTCAAATTCAATTTCAAGTCTTCAAGTCTTTTGTATCAAGTTTAAAATTGCTGACAATTTGACTTAAATCGGGTGATTCGTTCGAGAGATATCGTTGACGAAACATTTCGATAAAATCTTTTTTTCCTTTAAGATATTCACTGATTTTTATCTGTAGCTTAGCCCCAGAAAGTTCAGATTTGTCCTGCAAGGTCAATCGATTCCCACTTTTTTTTTTAAATTTAAAATAAGGGCAGTGATTTGGTATTAGTGAGGTTTTTTATATAAATTCATGAAATTGTATATCAATAACCAATAAAGCTCAATACTAATACTAGCACATTTAAAAATGCATATGTATGTACATATGTATATTAACTGCCTTATTTATAAAATTATTAAGGCTTTATAAAAGTTAAAAAAAAAAATTTTTATAAAAAATTTTTCTTAAAAAGCCTCAATAATTTTTATAAATAAGGCTGTAAAAATCTAAACGAAATATTACACATACTCAAACATATCTATCTACATATATCATCTCATTCATTTTAAACTTACTTGAAAGCTTGTCTTCTTGGCGTTAGCGGAGAACCTTCAGATATTTGGCCATAACTAGGAGAGTTTGTACCATTAATGCGACATGTATCTAAACGTTTCCGAGGAGGATCGGCCGCCTCCAATTCACTGCGAGACTTTTGAGCGATTTCTTCATCATCTTCTAAAGCTGGACGTCTGCGTTTACGTTCCAATAGCAAAAAATATATAACTTTTTCGGTATTGTGTCTGTTTTTAAAAGAGAAAAAAAATTAGAAATTATTACTAATTCATTTGGTTTTTAAGGATCAATTAAACGTGACATAAGCATAACCATTAAAAACAGCTGTTCGAACCAAAGTTATGGGCAGCACTGTATTTGATTATAGGTGACGCGCCATAATAGAAACCAATTGAGTTCTAGCTTTATGGCATTACCATAAACAGCTGTTTACTGGTTAGTTATAAATATTTGTTGTTGCACTTTTGAAATTCATAAAACAAATGACTTATAAACAGCTGTTTATGCTTATGGCAGCACTAATAGGTGAAACAAATATATTTATGGTCAAGGCAATGGTTATGGCAATGGCACGTTTGATTGGAACCCTCAAGTGGCAACTTACGTTGAACTTAAAAGTTCTTGTATAAGTTTCTCTTTTTCCTTAAAACAGCCCAATGAACAAATGGCATTTAGCACATCAGGATCCACAGCCGAAGCAGAAGGTATAACATGCGTCTGTACAACTTCCATCATGGGTAATTCCAATTCCAATTCACCCTTACCGCCAGCGGTAACCCAGGGATGACGATTTATTTCAGCCAGCTGTCAAGGTGAAAATAAAAAAAAGTTACTTCAACAGTAATGATAAGCTAGAGGAATAAGTGCCAGTTACAGCTTCAGATTTAAAAGTCAATATAATTAAAATTGTATTTGTAGATTTGTAATATGATTTTAAATAACATATACTGAAATAAAACAGTGCCTTGTTTCTCTAACTTGTGAGAAGTTTTTGTATCGGGAAAAAGTTAACAATTATATTGCTTGTCCTAATTTACACAGGGTTATTGATATAAAATTATTCAATTAACTTATAAAAAATATCAACATATAAGCATTTCTCCGAGAAATTCCACTTTTTTGTCGCGTGCGACTTCAAGCAATTAACCTTGTATTTCTAAACAACGTGACTTGAATTTTCTGCACAAATATATGAAGAAGTAAATAAAAAGTTTTGTTTTCTTTGAAAAAAAAAAACAAGTATATTTGCTTGGTGTCGCACGCTACAAAAAGTTGACGTTCCTATGGAAATGCCAATTAAGTAATTTTCTCAGATTCCGCATGTTTTATAAAAAGGTCCCAGGCAAAAAAATAAATATACAACTAAAATATAGATAGAATAGCTTTTAAGACATCAAATTAAGAAATGAAGGTATACCCAAGTGGGTTTGGATTTCTTTTGTTGATAAACCGCTTGCATTTCTACTATTTAAAAATTGCACTTCTCGTATTTGTTTTAATTTTCATAAGAATTTTGTTTTTTGTAACATAATTGCTTGATATTTAATTTTGTTTTTTAAGAGAATTTTCTTTATTTATTTTTATTTAATTTATAGCTTTAAAATTTTAGTTTTTTTTTTAATCATGCATATTTTAATAACATAAAATTTTATTTTTTCTTTGCAGGTAAGTTTTGGAATTATAATATATAACCTTTAATAACAAAAATACCACCATAACAGGTCAGTACTTATAAGTAATTATGCATTTTAGAAATTTGCTTAAAAATCATACATCTCAGACTCTAGTGTCTACGTACAACTTCGCCCTTTTATAGAGATAAAAAATAATTACTTATACTTATGCAGGAACGTTCTGAAAATCATTTGATTTTAAATATAAAATTAGTCATGCAGATATTTGTTCATACTTTTTTAATTTTTCTATTGTATAAAGGTTAGGTTAGGTTGGGTTTGGTTAGCAGGCTGCTGGTGAAGAATGAAATTTAGGGGTCCAGCTCACTTGGGTGCAATACGATGATCCCTTTGTGCTACCTGTAAGTTGAAAGTAGTAGAATATGGGGAGATAGGGAATATAGGAAGGATATAGATGGAAAGTTTCTTTAGAATAAGAGAGAGTAAAAAAGTGGAGAGAGGAGAGGTGGGACAGAAGAGTGTCTAGTACATACACATGGCATAGAGGAAGGCTAACGACCATGCCAGCCGCTGCTCCCAATGTATAGACTTAGGTTTCTGAGTCCTATTTCTATTGTATCAAATATTGTATCAAATATCATTTCTGATATAAACTTATCGTATATGATTTTAAAAACGTTTGCAGTACCATTATGCGCCTGTCCCACGTTGTCGTAAACGTTCGACTTGTCGCACACTTACATTAAAAAAAAAACAAATTTTAATATTTTGTTGTTGTTTTAAATGTAAGCGTGCGACAAGTCGAATGTTGTCGACATCGTGGAATTGGCCCTATTACTTTTGAAAATATTTTTTTTTTTCTTTTGGCGATTTTTTAGTATTGGCGCTTTTTTAGCTTAGACGCTTTTCGTCTTAGCGATTTTTTCGATTTGTTTTTTTTTTTTTTTTTGTTTTTTTACAATACATATGCATTTTAAGTTGAGGCAATTTTTTTAGTTTTGGCCTTTATTTTTGTTTTGTCGATTTTTTTAGTTTTTTTTCCGACTTTTTTTCTCATGGTAATTTTTTTTTTGTATTTGAGGAATTTATTTTATTTTTGGTGATATTTTTCATTTAAGCACTTTTTTCATTTTGGCGATTTTTCGTTTATTTTATAGTTTCAGTTTTTTTTTTAAATTTCAAGAGTTTGCCTTTTACGGTTTCCAAGATATAGCAATTTATCAAAATTACATTAATTGATAGACTACTCTTTAATTTTGGTTTTTTTAATTTCAGTGCTTATTGGCGTAAAAATACACTTTGAAAATTTCAAGTGTCTATATACATACATATATTTGTTTATTACATTATAAGTTCAAAATGTTTCATTGCTCGCTTTAGCATACCCTTTAATTTTTAACTGTCATATATTTGTTGCTGTAGCCATAGTTTTACATATTCTATGAGAATTTCAGGTCCGTAGCTCTTACGGTTCTTTAGACAGACATACAAACGGACGGATGTACACCGTAGCGAAAACAATAGGGTTCTTTTTTACCTTTCGTATACGCAATCCTAAAAACAGACTAAAAACTCCAGGAAAAATTGTTGCGAATTAAAAAGATTTTGTTTGAAGCTCTATAGCTTATTAGGTTTATGTACGCAATTCTTAACAACATTTTGAGAGTTTTTCTATAAACATAAATATGTTGTTTTTGTTCAGCTTTTTCAAGAATTTTTTAGTTGAAGTATACGAATGAGTTTGTTTCCTTAACCAACAACAAACAAAAATTCTTCATATTTTATTTTACCATATTTTTGTAATTAAAGGATTAACAGCACATATAAAGTCAATAACCTAATCCCAACTACTGTTTAATAAAAGTATTGCAAAAACCATTTTATGCGAATGACTCACCGTCAGTCGCCGTTCTGGATTCACTTCAATCATGCCACGTAGTAAACTTTGACAATCGGGTGGCACAAAATGTGGTATATGGAACACACCCCTCTTAACTTTTTCCAACAGTTGCCGTAAATTGTCATCATCGAATGGCAGAGCACCGACTAAAAGTGCGTAAAGAATGACACCGCACGACCAAACATCCGCTTTACGTCCATCGTATTTCTCACCCTAAAAAATATTTAAACAAATATACGATTTAATGCAATATCTTTATATATATTATAACACATTCGACTTGTTAGCAGTGGCATGCCACACTGCACACACAATACTTTACAAGTAACCACTAGAGAGAAAATAATAATAATAATAATAATAATACTGTTGCAACTGTTTTGTTTTTGTATTGAATTGAGGTCATATATCTTCTATTAAATATGAAGTGTTACTTTGTGGCATGAATATGATAAATTAAAATATTTCTCTTATCCATCAATTCATTACAGTGCATTGATAAAAACAATTTGCAAATTTTAAAAATTGTTTTAAGTGCCCTGCCATCCATACCCTTATAACTTCTGGACAGGCATAGTGGGGTGAACCGCATGATGTTTCCAACATAGAGCCGGCCGGCTGCAGGGAGGCCATACCAAAGTCGGCAATTTTAATATTATTTTTTTCGTCTAGTAATAAATTTTCGGGTTTTAAGTCTCGATGACTGTTAAAGAAAATAACAAATAAAATAGAGAATATAAATTTTTTTATTTGGGCAGAGCACAAACTCACCATATTGAGTGCGAATGGCAAAAATCTAAAGCTGAGATTATTTGACGGAAAAATTTTCTGGCTTCTTTGGGCGTTAAACGTCCCTTTTTCACCAGATAATCAAACAGTTCGCCACCTGAGACATGTTCAAGTATTAAATACAAATATTTTTTATTCTCATACACATCACTCAGACCCAGCACATGTGGATGATCAATTAATTTCATAATAGCTATTTCACGTTCAACCTGGGAAAGAGAAAATTATAAAAAACAAGTTAAAAATTAAAAAAAAAATATAAGCTTTCAAAAAAACAGTTCATGACGTATATAATTAGCTGGTCACTTTGAATATCATTATCGATAACATATTAAAATATTTGATTTAAGTGAATCTAAATTATTTTAAAAGTTTTAGTGCTTATATTTGTAGACGGTTTAATATTTAAAAAAAAAAGTTATTTTAAAATTTTTAAGCCAAGTTTATATTTTTAGGTCTCCAATTTCGCAAGTGTTAGTGTCCGCCCACTTTTATAAATTCAAAATCGCTTCAGTTTCAGAGCTCAAGCTGAATGCCAAGTTTCGTAAAAATGGGTCTGGTAGAAGCACGTCAATTGAAATATTAATATTTAATGGGCATGGCCCTGCCCAATTCTTTAATCACAAATTATGTTATTCTTAAGTAAAAGTACATATAAGTTAGTGCTAAAGTTGTATGGGGGTAGCCCCGCCCACTTTTTTTAACACAAGATTAAGTATTTTTTAGAGCTCAAGGTGTGTGCGAAGTTTCGTAAAAATCGATAAAACAGAAGCACGTGAAATAACAAATTAAATTTTAGTGGGCGTTACCCTGCCCACTTTTTTGAAAGTAAGATTGTATATTTTGAAGACCTAAAGGTGTGTGCAAAGTTTCGTTAAAATTGGTTAAGTAGAAGCATGTATAACATAAAATTAATCTTTAATGGGCATGGCCCCGGCCACTTCTCTAAGCAAAAAATTATGTAATTCTAAGAACTGAAACACTTTGGCAAGTTTCGTGGGAATCCGATAAGTAGAACTCCTCCCGCCCCCTTTTTAAAACACAAGATTAAGTATTTTTTAGAGCTCAAAAAGTGTGCCAAGTTTTGTAAAAATCAATAAAACAGAAGCACATGAAATATAATATTAACTTTTAATGGGCGTAACCCCTCCCACTTTTTTCAATGTAAGATTGTGCCTTTTCAAGAGCTCAAGGTGTGTGACAAGTTTCGTAAAAATTGTTTAAACATAAGCACTTGAAATATAATATTCAAATTTAATGGGCGTTGCCCCGCCCACTATCGTGAATGCAGAATTGTGTACTTTTTTGAGTTGAGTGTGTATGCCAAGTTTCGTAAAAATCCGTCAAATAGATGCATGTGAAATATAGTATTAAGTTTTAATGGGCATATATATGCCCATTTTTCAACTTCTACATTGTGTCGTTAAGTTAAACATCATAAAATTAAAAAAAAATCAAATAAAATTTTTTTGCGTGTCGCCGCCCACTTTTTTTTAACTATGGGGCCGTCAGTCAAAAAAAGAATGCCTACAATCGCTCTAAAATATACCGAGTTATGAAGCAACTTGACCAAAAAAAAAATAAGTCCTTCTGCCAAAAAAAAGCCGACTTCAATGCAAAGATAAGAAAAAGTACGTGAAATATAAAATTAAATTTTAATGGGCGTGCCTTTAACCATTTTTGATATGCAAGATTGTGTGTGTATTCAGAGCTCAGGGTGCGTGTTATGTTTGTAAAAATCGGTCAAGTAGAACCCTTAAAATAAAATATTAAATTTTAATGGGCGTGCCTCTGCCCATTTTTTTAAATGGAGGATTGAGTCTATTTTAGAGCTCATGGTGTGTAGTAAGTTTGGTAAAAAGTACTTAAGTAGAACCACGTAAAATATTATAATAAGTTTTAATGGGCGTAACCCCGCCCATTTTTTTCAACTTTCAAATTGTTTAATTACAAGAACCAACTGTGTTTTATAGGTTTCGCAGCAATCAAACAAGTACAATATCATAAAATTAGATAAGAAATATTGCGGGCGTGTTTCCGCTCACTTTTTTTAAATGGGAGCAATGGGAAGCTATACCCTCTCAGATAAAAAATAATTTTTACAATCGCTCTAACATGTACCGAGTTATGAAGTAACATAACCAAAAAAAAAACAGACGAATTAATAAGCTCCTCCTTTTTTTGAAGTCGGTTAAAACTTGGATTCGGTCTGTGCACGTTCTTCATTCAAAAGATTACGAAAAAAAAATTACTGATATCTAAAGTGATTTATTAATTTAAGTCTGATTTTTAAACAAAAGGATGTTAAAGGCCAGATATGAATTTATTTTACTTTATGGAAATATTCCGTGCAGGAGGTCGAACTAGTGTCCAACTAGTATTTTACTAGTACAGCAATCACCACCACTAGTTCCCAACTGTAAGCTTTCCTATACCATCTTAATGCTCAAATTAACATTGAGTGCTTAGGACTAGTTTATTACGAGTTCTTTTGTAAAGAAAAATTCTATAAAATTGGTGGTTTCATTCCTTTGTTACCCAGTGACAACTGTTAGTTAAACTTCGTCATTATTTATCAAAATTCAAAAATATAAAATAGTAATTATAATTATTTTTATATGAACCTAAAATTTTAATAATTTTATGATAGCAATTTTTATACATTGCAAGAGCTCTGCTAGACAGTAAAAGTTTGTTTTGCAATGTGGTGCCTTGGAACTACTTCATATACCTACTAGTACTCATCAGCACTAGTAATTTTATACAACAACTTTAACCCTTTTTGCACTAGTTCTTGCTATTATAGTAATTATACTAGTATCTTTTAGACAATTACCGCCTAATCTCCTGCATAGTTATTATTACTTTAATTTAATTTTTTTAATGGCTTTAATACTTATTTAATATATTAAATAAAATTTTTTTGTTATAAAAAAAGTTTGATTATACATATGTACATATATACATTCTCGTGAAAATGGAAGGCTCCATTTTTATTTAGAAATTATCAGATTACTTTTCTTCTCTACT
Organism: Tachina lurida; assembly: GCA_944452675.1. Lineage (NCBI taxonomy): Eukaryota > Metazoa > Arthropoda > Insecta > Diptera > Tachinidae > Tachina > Tachina lurida. The sequence goes on along the minus strand of OX101754.1, from coordinate 34,438,712 downwards.
CGCGGTTCTCAAAAAAATTGATCCACCCTAATGCAAATATCGTCATATAAATCCAAAAATTGCTTAATTTATAGATAATTCCAAATCATCTTATTTTACTGATATGATGTAATTAACATTAATAAGTATCTACTCACAACATTTTTATTTGTGTAGATATTTCAAAAAATATCGAACAACATTTCTTCCAGCAAAGCAATTCAAACTGTAATATCAAAAGGAGAAACACACAACATCTCTTCGTTGTGTATAAAGCTTAAATTAGACGTGACATAGCCATAACGCCATAGCCATAACCAAACCAAAATTCAATTGGTTTCTATGGTGAGAGTAATGGCGAGTCTCTCTCACTCTCACTCTGACCATAGAAAACAATTGAATTTTGGTTTGGTTATGGCTATGGCGTTATGGCTATGTCACGTCTAATTTAAGCTTAACTTTTCTATTGCGTTAACTTTGACTGCGAGATTTATACGAGTATTTTCAGAAGCAGAAGCAAAAGCAATTACACAAATTACAAGTTTTTAAACGCTGATTATAACATTTTCTAGTCTCTGCAATGATTCCCCATATTCTGGTAACCCTATTCTTCACTCTTTTTACTTTTATTAGTTACATTATTGTATTCGCACAGAAAGCACGTGTAAGTGAATCACTCATATTAAAATGAACTACATATATGTATATGTATATATGTTTAAAGTGAAATTTATATAAAAAAAAATTGCATTATATTGTTAAGAAGTGCTTAAAGTTCATAAATGTGTAAAAATTTTATTTAAAAGTGTTCAAAATAATGCAGAAAAAGTGCAGAAATATCTAAGAAAAATTGGCTGACAAATATGCATTTATATATGTATGTAAGTACAAATGTGTGTAAGTATGTATGTATGCATCTCCATCAGTGTTGCCAGAATTTCTAAGGATAAAATCTGCAAAATTTAACAATTTTTCACGAAAAAATCTGCAAAATCTGCATTTTATTTTTTAAATCTTTATCAAATCTTCAAAGTAATTTTTAAAGCAACTTTTTTATATTTTATTCAAAAAATTTATATAATTATGTATGTCCATGTGTAACATAGATATTTTTTCATTTACCCATATTCATACAGCATTATATATAAAAATTATTGAGGCTTAATAGCAAAATTTTATATGGAAATATGTTTTAAAAACCCTTTATAAATAATAATTAATAATTTTTATAAATAAGGCTGATTAAATTTAAAATCGGCTTAAAATGTATTTTCTTTAAACATTTTAGAAAAAATTTTCTTCAAATAACTTTCAAGTATTTTTGACTTTACAATATTTACAAGCTAACATCATCGATTTTGAATCCATTTTTAATTTCTTATAACATTTTTACAATTAGCTGCCATATTGGTTGAAGTCTACTGATAATTTTGGTGGCTTTGCCACACGCAAAGTTTACTTTGCAAAGTCTTGAGTTTGTTGAAGAGAAAATAATATAGAATGAGATCTCTTTCCCTTCTCTCCTTCAAACTCAAGACTTTGTAAAGTAAACTTTGTGTTTGTAAAAGCGCCTTTCTTAAGGAGAAACTAAATGTATATAACCAACGAACAAATAAAAATTCTTCATACTCGTAGTTGTATGCAAATAATATAAAATAAATGAGCAAAGAAATCAGATATATTAAAAATTATTCAAAAAGTCATTTAATTTGTTGCATACATTTCTAAAAGACTTCAAAGATTTGTTTTATTCAAGTCCAATTCACTGAAAATTCGTTCGATATTTGGAAACTAATGTGGCAAAGACATCACATTTTGAATAAACTTAGGGCTGCAAGATCGTAATCAGAATAAGCTCGTTTTATATCAGATATTCGTTTCAAAAAGCTTGCCATAGTTAATTTTCCTTTTTCTTTAATTGTTTTGAAAGTTCGAAAATGTTAACTCTCTAAACTCTGAGTCATTCACACATAAAAGAAATAAGAAGTAGTAGCAGTATTAGGAAAAATTAAAAAAATGCACTATAATTGGAGTTGGAAAATCTGCGTTTTTAGGCCAAAAATCTTCAATCTGCATTTCGTATTTTTTGGGAGCTAAAAATCTGCAATTATGGATTGCATTTATGGCAACCCTGATCGCCATATGGAAAACCGAAAGCAGGGCTGCCAGATAAAATTATCGAAAAATCGTCGAAATCCCGATAAACTATAAAATAATCATCATTTTGTACTCGAAAAATCTTCAGAAAAATCGGACCAATCGAAACGAATTGTTTAACGTGTTCAGGCCGGGTCGATTTGTATAGATGAAAAAAATAAAATAAAAATCGTATAGTAAAAACGAAATCTACATATAATTCTAAGAAAGTTTTGCGATGGATATAAAATTAAACCCTATACCGCGCCTCCCGACATGAAAATGTATTTCCTCTTCCTGAGCTGCTTCTTGTTGGGCCTTATTTAAAGACATTGACTTTAAAGACGAAAATGGGAAACCAAATATTATGTATAAATCTAAGGTAGCTCCCGAAAAAATTAAAAGTGAGGGGCTACGTACGTGGGAGGAAGAACAATGAATCGAATTTAGTAGCATTTATTTCAGCACATATATTTTTCTTTGGGAAAAATTTTAATTAAAACAAACTTGATTTTTTAAAGAAAAGGAAATACATTTTCATGTCGAGAGGCGCGGTATAGGTATACTTTTAGACAGGTAGTTTCTTCGGAGAATTTTCTCAGAATTTCGTGTAGAGTATGTTTTTGCTGTACGATTTTTGCAAAAAAAATTTACCCGCCCTAATGTATACATACATACATACATATATTGTATTTATATGTTTATTGGGAAATTGTAACTATTGTCCTCTTTTAGCCCCTTATAACTTAGTTCCTTTCAGTTTTGGTCCTCCACCAAGTTTTGGTCTCAATACTTTTGATGGCAGATATTTTTTATACGAACTTGGCTTTTTTCACATTTATGTTTTTTTGAGAACATCAATTTTTACAGATATCAATATAAAATTAAGAGTGGACAAAATTGAACCAAAATCATTTAGAAGCGAAGTAATACATGAATTGAAATAGTCGATTTTTCATTAAAAAAAACCCCTCAATAATCAATTTCAATCAGGGCAATTATGAATAAAACTCCCAGGGAAATTTTTCCCAGGGAACAATTCCAACTAATGGCAAGTGATAGGGAAAACAAAATATTCTAATTGGAAAAGGGAGAAATTTCCCTGGGAGTTTTATTCATAATTGCCCTGAATGTATCTCTAATAAAAAATTATTTTACTTAATAAGTAAAATAATAATTTGGGATTATTAGTGCGCTAATAAATTTTAAACTTAAAAACTGCCATATTTGGACTTTTAAAAAATCGTAAATTTTAAGGGAAAAATCGTGATATCGTCATTTTACTATCAGGGCAATTATGTAAAAAATTTCGCAGGAAATTTCTCCCAGGGAACAATTCCAACTAATAGCAAATGATAGGAAAAACAAAAAATTCTAATTGGATAAGGGAGAAATTTCCTGCGGAATTATTTACATAATTGCCTTGTATTTTTGGCACCAAAAATCGTAAAAATTACGATAAATCGTCAAATCTGGCAGCCGTTTCCCAAAGCATAATTTTAATAACATTGAGAACTGATTGCAATCGTTTGTTGTTGTTGTTGTTATTTTTACTGTGTCGCTCTTATTCTTTGAGTAAACCAGCATTGCCATATGTGCAGATTTATCTGTTTTTCGCAGTTTTTTTACTGTTCAGCAGTCATACAGTTTTTCTTTCAATGTATTCAGTTTTAATAACTTTTTTTGCCTACTATGTTTTAGTAAAATGTGAAAGTGATGGAATTGAGAGTGTTATAAGCAATATAAATGGTAAGCAAGTACTATTCCACTTTCATAACTCTGTAAAATAGTAGAAAATGTTGAATTTGAAAATATTACAGTATACCCCGTTTAATTACCCAGCGGTTAAATACCTTTATTGCTTATTCACCCCAAATATTGAATCCCCGTTTCATTACACTAATTTTCACACAAAAGTCCACGCTGAATTAACTTTCGTTGAATTACCCATTTTTGGGTAATTAACCAGAAATCAAATTTCACCTAAAATCTCCTCGTTTGTTTGCGCAAACTGCCAAATAACATATGTATATATGCAAATCTGCAATCAAATATTTGCATCTTACGTATTTATTTTTTGTAATATGAATTGGTTTTGTTATATAATAAAATATTTTTTTTTAAGTAATACATACATAGTTACATATGTATATGTGTGTGCATGTGCATTTCAAGTAATTGTGTACTGCGTACCACAGTAAGTTCGGATAAATGCATTTCTAAACGTATTTAAGCGTATTCTCATAACTACCTATATGAGGTAATTAAACGTCTTCGTTTTAATACATTACCGGGATAATTACCACAAAAATCATGAAATTTATGATGGGGTAATTAACCGGGGTTCACTGTAATGTGTTATCTCTTTAACTTTAACAGCTGTGGAAGTTTATTTAGGTATAAATGAATAAAAGAAAGTGTAAGAAAATAGAACAATTTAATTTCGAACTCTGCTGTAAATTTCGCCAGTCAAAATTTAAATTTTTGGAGATACATACATACATATGTGCATATGTACATACATATATACATACATACATACATACATATGCAGGGCACATGTGTGTATGAGGTAAGTGATATTATTTATTAATTATTGTTTCCAATAATTTTTATTTAAAAAGAACCATTTCTGCTAAAAATACTGCAGCACGAATAAAATTTACTGTGGAAATTTAACATATACATAAATACATATTTAATTTTTGGTTTGTCTTAGAAGCGTCTTTTATAAACGCTTTGCTAAAAAAATATCGTAAAAATATAATTTTTGAATTTATTGAGCTTTAGCTTTCTGGTGCATAATATTTGACGTCGCATTATTTCTTGGTAATAAAATAAACTTGTGAAAAAGCCCACATATACATAGTTGTCCATGAGAAAAACACAATTTTTTAAAACGATTCCTTCCAAAGAAAAAGTTATTATCTCTGAGGTGTTAATATTCATTGAAAATTACTTTTTTTTACAAGAAATTGGAATCGTTTAAAGGCTATTAGTAATCCTGTCAGAATTATTTCAATTCTACGATTATTTGCAAGCTTTTAGGCTACAGTGATGCTGGTGATTGTAGCCACAATTAAATTATCTTTTAGGCTCTAAATTAACAGCCATTTGCATATTTGGACTACATAAATTTCTTAAGAACTCTATAGGTGCACCGATTTTAATGTTTTAGTTTCACAAAAATCGTTTGGATAGTTTAAAAAAATAAAGAGCCTGTGTGTTTTTTAACCGACTTCAAAAAAAGAAGAAGGTTAACAATTCGTCTCTATTTTTATTAACCGACTTCAAAAAAGAAGGAGGTTAACAATTCGTCTCTATTTTTTTTTTTAGGTGTGTAGGTTCATAACTCGGTGCATTTTAGACCGATTGTAAAAATTTTTTTGTTGTCTGAGAGGGTATAGCTTCCCATTGGTCCCATTTGAAAAAAGTGGGCGGGTCACGCCCACAATTTTTTTAATTTGATTTTGTGATATTCTACTCATTTCATTGCTGTGATACCTAGAAAACATCTTTGGTTCTTGTAATTACAAAATTTTTAATTAAAAAAATGGGCGGGGCTACGCCCATTAAAATGTATTATAACATTACACGGGGTTCCACTTAACCGATTTTTATGAAACTTACCACACACCTTAAGCTCTAAAATAGACACAGTCTTCTTTTAAAAAAATGGGCGGGGTCACGCCCATTAAAATTTTATATTATATTTCCCAGAGTTCTATTTCACCGATTTTTACGAAACTTGGCACACACCCTAAGCTTTCATAAAAGCACAAAATTGCGTTCAAAAAAGTGGGCGGGGTACGCCTATTAAATTTTAGTATAATATTTCATGTGCTTCTACTTAACCAATATTTACGAAAATTGGCACACACCTTGAACTCTTAAAAATACACAATCTTGTTTTAAAAAAGTAGTAGCCACGCCCCATAAAATTAAATACTATATTTCACCTGTTTTTACTCAATAGATTTTTATGAAACTGGACCATATTTCGAAATAAAAAAAGATACTTACAAATAAAACTTTTTTGAATTGACCAGAGCTCAAAAGTATGCACTAAAAAGGTAAAAATAAAACTTTTTAAAAAAAATTAAACCGACTTAAAAAATAAGCACTAAAAAGCTACAAATAATATAGATCTAGTTAAATAAAAGATTTTTATATATGTATGTTACCTACAGTGCCGTTTGAAGTTGGTGCCAGTAATACTGGTACTAAGCACATAGGAACATGCCCGGCAAAAAAACTGCAAGTAATTTTTATGTACATATGTATGTGCTTAGTTACCAATGTTGCTGGCACCAACTTCAAACGGCACTGTAGGTAACATATATATTATTTGTAGCTTTTTAGTGCTTATTTTTGAATTTGGTTTGATTTTTTTTTTTTAAGTTTTATTTTCCTTCACATCGGTTCTGTTTTCTAAATGGAATCCTAAAGCATTCTGTTAACACGACAATGGGCATTCTGAATATTTTAATTTAACAATAAATAATTAATGGAAAATATCTGTTGGAATCGAATAAATGTTTGTAGCTATGCTATTTATTGCGCGATACAGGAGTTAGGACAAGATTTTCGTAACAAAAATAGTCGACACTATTACAGTTATAAATTAATTTTTGCTTTGATTTCTTTTGCTTAAAAGCAGAGTACGAAAATAAACGAAACAAATTGTTTGATTTTGTTTTGTTTCGTTCTTTGAAGTGAGTGAAACAAAAACAAAACAAAAACAATGAGAACGATTGCTCAATATGTTTTTGTATTGTTTTTGTACATGATCACAAACTAGAGAACACAGCCGATCAGCTGTAAGCCTGCTAACTCCTGTAACATGAGCGCAAACCAGAGAACATAGTCGATCGACTGTAAGGACGCCACCGGCCACAAACAATACATTAATTTAATCGTACGCCGCTAGAAAAGAAAATAATGGGAAATAACTGGAAAATTTTTAAAATATTTGCGGCGAATTTGATATAATCATAATTTTATTGCATTGTTATTTCACACATTAAGTTTGTTTAATATAGCTAAGCAGAATAGCTATAACCGGGTGTTCTAAGACACCTCTCTTCTTCTTTTTTTATTAAATGTTTTTGTTGGAGGCTTTTGAACTCGCTATGTTTATGTGCATAATTCTCAATAATTTTTTGAGAGTTTTTCTATAAAAATAAGCAGTTGTTTTTAGTTTTTCTAAAGAATTCTTTTTGGTTAAAGTCTACTAACAACTCTTTTAAGCTGATATTGGTGCTTTCTTCTATTTGGATTAAGCTAGGAATAGCTACGTATCTAACAGGGTGTTTATCTCGCTATAAAGGATCTATAGTAATTGCAGTTATTGATCATAAATAGGCTATTTCTATTTAATATAGAACTATTGCCTTAAATATCAGTAAAAATCTCAGTATTAAAGTGCGTATAAAATTATATTTTTATCTTCTGTCGCAAGCAACACTAAACTTTAGCTTGACCAAAACTAATTACAAAACCCAATTAAAGTTTCTATATAAAAATAAACCTACCTAGTACGTAGTTATATACCAGATTTATATGTACATATGTACTCGTATGTATATAAGCATTTATGTGTAATAATATAATATAGCATGCATTAAAAGTTATCGAAAGTAAAATAAAATGAGCTAAAGAAAATTGAATTCACTCAATATAAGGGACAAGAATGTAAATAAACATTAAAACAAAGAAAGAAACAAACAGCAAGAGAAAACTATTGATTAAGTCAAACAGGGAGAGTTCTAGTGCAGGCGTTTCCAGGCAAATAGAGGACAAGGTAAAACTCTACAACTTATAATTGGATTGCGTGACGAAAATAAAATATGGCAAGAAGAAGAAACACTTAAACCTAAATTTAACACACTCACGCAAAATGAATGAGTAAATAAATATGAAAACATCAAATAAACAAGAATACATTCAAAGAGCACGTTTGGTTGACACATATCGGTCACAGTGGGACCAAAGTGCTTAAAAAATAATTAGCAAACAAAACCGTGAAATTTTGTGTTATTATGCTCTTAATAAAACCAAAAAATGTAGAAATATGCAAATAGTTTATAGCTTTTCTATGCTCACAACATACTACTACGCATGTTTTTTCCGCCCCATAGAACATATGCAAGGGGTTTACTATCGTAGTGCCTGTCACTTTTTGACATTTATGTTCAATATACTATGGCAAACCATGTTGAATAGATTGATGCTTGAAAAATGCTACCAAATTATTCCGATTTGCTATTAAAATCGGTCAACAATTCGGCTTATTTATAAAAGACCTTGTGTGTGCAGCGAGGAGACTAATTTTTGGCTTAATAAGTTTGTTAATTAACATAATTGCCGCATATGGAAGGAAACGAATCCACCACAGACCCTACAGACTCCAGTTTACACGCTGATGGCATCATTGCAACTTATTTTTCCAAAACTAAGGCCGGGGCCTTAGATCGCTATCGGTAAAAAATTAATGATTCTTCGCTTACAAATATGAATGAAATTGACTCGGTCCACATGTGGTTTTAACAAGATAACACTATGTGACATGCGGCGACCGCAACCATCGACTTACAGAAATCAAAATTTGGCGAAAAGTTGATTTCGAAAAGTTGGCTTGTCAATTAGTCTCCAGGTTAGTGCAATTTAACACCTCTTTATTATTTCCTGTGGTTCTACGTAAAGTCATTGAAACCTTGTTGGCCAAAATTGTTCATGCTATTCGTGACATACTGGTCAAATGCTTTAAAAAAGTGGTCTCAAGTTGGTTGTCATAAGCCCAAAATCAGTAAAAAAAAAAAGAAGAGAGGTGTGAAATAACAATGCAATAAAATTATATTGTGTGATGATGTCAAATTCTCCTCAAATATTTCAAAACATTTACATTTATTTCCCATTACTTTCTTTTATAGCGGCGTAAGATTAAATTAATGTATTCTTTTTAGCCGGTGGCGCCTGTTAGCCGGCTTACAGCAGATCGGCTGTGTTCTCTGGTTTGTGACCATGTGCAAAAACTCTCACTTCAAAGAACGAAACAAAACAAAAACAAAAAATGTTTCTCGTTTATTTTCGTACTCTGCTTTTAAGTAAAAATAAATCAAAACAAATATAAATTTATAACTGTAACAGTGTCTAATATTTTTGTTACGAAAATCACTTCCTAACTCCTGTATCGCGCAATAAATAGCATAGCTATAAACAATTTGGATTAAATTAAATTTTGCGTACTATATTTTACAATTTAAAGCTCTTATTGGGCTTAAAAACTACCCTTTGCATGAAAGCCAGGGATGGGATTATTTTTCAGTCTAACCTGTACAGTTAAATTATACTTTAATTTTATTAAAAGTAAAGAAAACATATAAAGACTGTGGCGCATATCCATAATCAAAACAAAGTATATTTTGAGAGTTTAAAACTATTATTTTAAATGTTAATACTGCCCAGCAAAAAATTACACATTACCATCAGAACTACTTGCCATATAATGACTTACTTTTCTGATTACCAAATTTCATTACTCGCTTACAAATCACATGACCCAAAATTTAAAAAAAAATTATGTACAAGTTGCTCAATGAGGAGAATAATTTTTAAGATTAAATAGATTACGTGAACAAGTTGCCAAATAAAAAAAGTAAGTACTTCTCAATAATCGATTATTTTAGTCTCACGCCTTGTTAAAATCATAAAGTTGGTAATGCAGTAAGGAACAGCTTCCACCAAAAATGCTTAATCCCAAACTCGATTACCTTTTTTGAAATTTTTTGCTGGGTGGTTGTAAATTTTTAAAGTATACTTTGTTTTAACTATGAATAAGCCCCTGTTATATGTGAGTAAAATATCAAATCTTTAATTTGCCAAATTTACAGTGTTCCCCATCTGTGGTTAATTTCAACTTATTTCTAATACATTTATTTTATAATTTTGAAAACAATTAATCAACTGTTTGTAGGCAAATAGTTTTTTCCTATTTATTTTGCAATTATACCCACTGTGCGCTTAATGAAACAATAATTTCAAAAGCGATTTACGATTGCTGTTTACTAGTTAATAATTTATACTGTTTTTTTTTTATTTATTTTAATTTTTTTGTCCTATTTATATGCTAAAATTACACTCACCTTCATTAACACAGATTCACTTAATTTCTCACGATTTATTATCTTAATGGCAACTTTTTTTCCGGTCACACAATGTACCCCCAGCTTGACCAGACCTGTTAACGAGAAAAAAAAATAGAAAGAAAATTATTAGTTAAAATATTGTGATTGGAAATTTCCTCAAGAATGAAAATTTTTTTTTTACTGAATGTGGAAAATAATTGTTTAATGGCCTCTTTCACGATATCGAAAGAAAACTTTCCACTGAAAATTTATATTGAAAACAACAATAAAATATCAATATTTTTTTTTTGTTTTCAATATAAATTGTTAATCAAAAGTTTTCTTTTCTAGATCGTGAAACAGGTCATAAGTTTTCCAGTCCAAAAGATTTAGAAAATATTAAAGACGAAGAAAATTGCCATAATCGAAAAAAATTCCAATTTTAGAAAGAACCATAAAACTGTAAAATTTTTTAAAAATTTTAACAACCTCGTACAGTTTAAAACCAAAAGCCTTAAATTTTAATACCTATAAAACGTTAGCTAAAACGCAAAAAGGCGTTACTAACAAAAATATAGTTTTCACAGGAGAAGCAGCAAACTAAAAAAAAAACTAAACAAACTTGTTGTTAAGTCCCCTTATTTTTCGTTAATTAAAACGTAATTTTTGATGGTAAAAGTGTGAAATTTTGTCCATTATCTGGAAGCTAATTCGAATATATAAAATAGATAAATTAAAACATAAAACAATGCCAAGGTATCTGAAGTAAGGTTAGGTTAGGTTAGCAGGCTGCTGGTTAGGAAGGGTGAAATTTAGAGTTCACTTGGGTCCAATACAATAATCCCTTTGTGCTACCTGAGAGCTAAAGAAAAGATATTGAGAAAGGGTGATAGAGAGGTGGTTAAGGAAGAGATAGACGAAAGCTTCATTCTTTTACAGCTCTGCTTATTTGCTCGCAGCGCCTCTAGTGACAATGAGGCGTACTAAAAACGCTGTGTACTACTAAAGCTGTGTACTACTAAAGCTGTGTTTAGTGGCCATTTTATTGATTATTTTACTTCAGCCAACACCACCCTCAAAAAAACCAGCCAATCGTTTGAACAGCTACCTCACCAGTGTATGCAAAATTTTATAAATTTCACATATTTAATTCCCATATAAAATCAACATTGATATATGGATGTGAGCCCGGGAACTCAAACTATAAAGATATTCAGGCACTACAAGTGCTTACTGCTTGTAGCTTAAAACCTGACATACACCATTAGCAATAGAAATTCGATAACAAAAGTTGAATTGCATTGGACACGCCATCCGTAAATAACCGACAGAATAAGCCACATACAAGGTTGGCCAGCTTATATATGGTACAGACAAATTCAAACCTAAGCTGTAAAATTAGGAAAATATGGCTCGAAATCCCAAGTGTTGCAATTAATAGATTCGAATGGAAGAAATTTCTTAAGAAACATATATGTATAGCTATGACCTTCTATTGAAAAGTTAGCGAAAAGACGGCTCCATGGTTTCAGCTCATGTCTCCGTTTTAAGCGGACATATCGCACTCATAGCTGTCAACATCATTTTCTCTACTCTTAGCTAAAAAAATAAAATAAAATACAATTGTATCTTTGTTTTTCTTGGTCCTAAGTACAATGGCCCCGCTAGGTATGCCTAGTGACAGGATAAATTGTGAACTGATGTTCGACAGGAGATTCAATGTCACAATTCCACTTAGGACATTGTGGAAGGAAAACAGTATGGGTTACAAAAATATTTGTTGCTATACGGCTGAACCAAAAACGGAAGACAAAGTTCAGGCTATGGCATGTGGGATTAACGTAAAATTTTCTGTGTCCATGGGCAATTACTGACGGTATTTCAAGCAGAAATACAGAATTTAATCGGGTTTTTTCACACTGATTTAAGTAGGGGCCTTGAAGGAGCGCATATAGTTATCTTTTCTTATAATCAGGCAGCTCCTTAAGTCCCTCTTTTCATGGAATCTCCGTTCCAAACTTGTTTGAGAGTCCTTTGACTCACCACAGAAGCTATAAATATGGAACAAGGATTCCATTTACCGGATGTCTGGCCATAACAATCATCCGGATAACGAGGAAGCGGATAAATTGGACATGAGGGTCTCTGCTGATCTTTAAATGGCAACAGATCCCTTTTCTAGTGTCAATTGGTCAAATTTCAACGCTCGGATTAAAGAAAATTATATTTCGACCCCAAAGGAAATGTGGCTAACTAGGTTCCGGGCCACTACGGCGTAACCGGAAATGAACTGGCGAATAAGGCCAGAACGATACGAACAGTAACTCTAACTAATGCAAAGCCTTTCAAGGCAACGAAGATTGAGTTAAAAAATTGAGCGAAGATGGCTCACAGGACACTATGGACTTGTGATACTGGGGGTAATCTAATCAAAGTTCTATGGGGCGACCCGGACGAAGACAAAACAAGGAGACTATTGAAACTAAACAAGCCCAAGACACGAAAATTGACCAGCATCTTAACGGGGCACTGTAATCTACGAGGGCCTTTATAGTGGAACGGAGCCAGGTGGTCTACTCTGTAATTCGAAACGAAAGAAAATGGTTTCGAATTTACATGTTATAAGCATACAAATTCGAAAGAATTTTCTTTCGTTTCGAATTACAGAGTAGACCCCCTGAAATGACAATGAATGCCGAGCATGCATGGAGTCAATGGCAAGATCCCGTTATTTTGAGCATGACACCTTACCGGGCATTACCCACCTTAGAGGTATTGACTGGAAAAGTTTGAGAGACTACGTGAACGATACTGAGCCCTATAAAAGTGGGTTTCGTTTATTAATTTACATGAGAGCGCACAACAGGCCTATACTGGCTTATGTGTATGTCCCCGGACATGAGTGTAATGGCTCCTCTTTTTAACCTAACCTAACCTAATATAAAGCAGGCCAAAGCATTGGTGCTGACATATTCATGTAGCATCCTGATTTACGTCTTGTAGCGAATTTTATTTCCGATCACTTTGGAACAATAACCAAGTTTGCTCGCTCGTGTATTGTTTATGATTAAAAAATGATGCGACAACGGCACACATTCTATGTGGGTATATCGTCTTATATAACAATAGAAAGCTCGTTTTTCATTCTTTGTTTGGTTGTACTTCTCCAACCTTCTGTGCTAACTTTAATAAAGAGAGTCATAAAGTGTTTGATTTAATTTACACATCTATGGCACAAAATGTCCACTAGGTATCGCAGTGCCGGTATTTGAACCAAATCTCTCTCCTATTCTGTTATATCCCTGTTTATAGAAATTTATTATTTGACATATTGTCAAAACGCCAATGAAATACGTATATAGACATGCTAAACTACCATCAAATAAATTTCAATGATTGTATATCCCTGTTTATGATATAAGAGTACAGGGTGGGGAAAATATAATCACCCTATTGGAAAATCCTGTAACTTTTGTAAAGAACGCCAAATGTCAATTCGGTTATAACATGCGCAGAAACAAATCGGCAAGCCATGAATCTGTTTATTCCGCAAGAACGTGGAATAATTGTTTCTATATTCTAACCGACTTCAAAAAAAAGGAGCAGCTTATCAATTCGTCTCTATTTTTTTTTTTTGTACTGTTACTTCATAACTCGATTTATTTTAAACCTATTCTAAAAATTGCTCCCATTGTAAAAAATTTGGCGGGGACACGCCCACAAATTTTTTTATTTGAATTTATGATATTCTACTTATTTTATTGCTGTGAAACCTAGAAAACACCTTTGGTTCTTGTAATTACAGAATTTCAGAGTTGAAAAAATGGGCGGGGCTACGTCCATTAAAATTTATTCTTATAATTCACTGGCTTCTACTTAAACGATTTTTACGAATCTTACCACACACCTTGAGCTCAAAAATAGGCACAATCTTATATTTGAACAAATAAATGGGTGGGGTGACCTCTGAAAAATACAAAATCTTGCATTTAAAAAATGGGTGGAGGCACGCCCATTAACATTTAATTTTGTATCCCATAAATTCTTTTTAGCAAATGTTCTATCAGAATTATTGGCGCAACAACTCGTTGGTTGTGTTGGCGCAGCGTGAATTTCAGCGCAGATTTCCTGGCCGCCCGAAATCAACTGGGCAAACACTGCTGCGTTTTGCCACTCGCCTTAAGGATACTAGGATAACACGAGATATTCCCAGGGCTGACCGGTCCCAGACTACCCGTTCGGCTGAGAATATCGCTGCTGTTGCCCAAAATATCGAAGATGAGTTCGAAATATCGACCAGACGATGTGCCACGCAATTAAGCATTAGCAGTCGTTCCCAACAGAATTTTGTTGAAAGACTTAAAGATGTTCCCCTACAAATTGCAAAAAAAAATTACAGCAAAAGAACATCGGGTGATTACTTCTGCCTCATCCATTATAATCCGTTAACTAAAAACGGGTTTCTCATCTACTAAGAATATGTAAATTTTGAGTGGACCACCTTCAAAGGAAGAAGTACGACATCCTTAATAATTTCAGCCGCACTTTCATTTACTTAAACCAAATCTTAACTTCAAACTATTTCAAATCGACACACTTGAAGTACAGTGCTTTAAACAACTCAACTTAATTGAATTTTCAATGGAAAACAAAATAAATAAGTTAACTGTTGCACAAAATTTTCTTGCTGATAATTAAAAAATCTCTCCTTAATGCCACATGCCACATAAATGTGTATGCCTCTGGCTTGGCTTGTAAATTTTAACTGCAAGCATAAATGCAAGAGATTTCAAAATCGAGAGATAGAATTAAGCATCAACTTACCCGTTTGTCCTTTGCCGAGTGTTTTTTCCAGACGATATGGCCCCACATATTGGCAATTCTCTATTGTTGAATTATTTTCCTTCTGCATTTTGTTATCTCTGGCTGCGGCCCACTTTCGCACTTCCGAAATCACATGAAATTAATTCCATGCACTTGGGCCAGCAGGGGTTATTTATCCCAAAAATTTGTTAACTCTTCTCCCAGTGTTTCCTGCAGCGCTTTCTTCTTGCTGTTCGTGCTCTTGTCGTTGAAATACTTTATTACAAGTATGCAACTTTATGTTTGTTGTTGTTGTTCTTGCAATTCTACTTCCTTCCTTTGTGTGTGTGTGCGTGTGTGTATGCTGTTCTGGATGATTTTGTTTGCGAATATTTCAATGGTTGGTTAGTGTTTTGTATCTAGGAGTTGGAAAAAGTGCATGTTAATGGGAATAAATGTGAGAAGCATTTGTTGTACGAGTAGTTGTTGCTGCTGTTGCAGTTGCAAGCAAATTGGGTTAAAGTTTCTTTTTAATTACTTTGGCGTTTTTATGAAAGTTTTATTGCTTTTTGTAAGTTTGCTGCTAGCTCTGGTGTATTGGCTGTAGCAAAATTGAGTTGCTGCTGCTTAAAACACCATCTGTCTATTAGTAGGTATGTCCGTCCGCCAGTCCGTCTGTCTTTCCATCTTACTACATATATATGTACTTGTATTTATGTATCTGTGCTTGCCCGCTCACGGCCTATTTTTCTAGTTATGCATTGCAACTATTGTTGTTGCTTACATTTCGCTTAAATTTCAAGTGTCTGCTGCTGTTGTTGCCTTATTCATGAATTATTGTAGATATTCATTCTTCTGCATAGACGAATACATTTAAAATTTAGTTCATAAGAATTCTGAATGTATGTGTGTGTGTGTGTAGTTAAAGGAGAATGAACGGAAAACATGAATTAGCACCTAAAATCAAAATGAGAAAAGGAAGAAATTGTTTAAGATGCATGTTATTGTATTTAATTGTAAGCAAAGTTACATATATGACGTTGATTAGGTTTTGAATTTCCGTCAAGAATTTTATTGCAGTCTTCCTAAGCTAGTTTAATTCAGTTTGAAATTTTTATATACATGTGTATGTATGTGTATGCAAGTATGTGTGGTAGTTCTAAATTTTATTTTATTTCCATGCACATTCTTGATAAGGGCCATAAAAATCAAAAACACATGCATATTTTTTTTATTCTCTCATACGTATAGTTTAAATGCCCTAATTTTGTTCAGCTTGTTGGTTTTTGTTTTGTTTGGTCCTTGACAGAAGCATGCATGTGCATGCAGCAGCAAATGCTCGCTCATGTATTTTACAATTGCTTTTCTATTGTTTAAAATGTTTTGTTTTATTGAACTTGTTTAAGCTGAATTATAATTTTATCGACATGTTTTGTGAAAAGTTCATGTCTACAGCATAAGCATTCACCAACAGTGAAGTCTATAAAAAATTCATGCACATATGTACATATGTACATTGAAAAATATATTATTTGTAATATTACAATTATTATATTTTGTAATATTCACTAGATAGTAAAGGATAGAATAAAACAGTTGA
This sequence comes from Tachina lurida, assembly GCA_944452675.1. Taxonomy (NCBI): domain Eukaryota; kingdom Metazoa; phylum Arthropoda; class Insecta; order Diptera; family Tachinidae; genus Tachina; species Tachina lurida. The sequence goes on along the minus strand of OX101754.1, from coordinate 34,422,068 downwards.
GCCATATCATACTCGCTGGTAACTATAATAAATCAATGGAATAGAAAAAAATTCACTAAAAACCAGGAACCGCAAATAATGACTATTTTCCAATTTTAAACTAAACAAATTAAACTAACGGCCTCTCCTACGATGTCACCAGAAATCGTTCGATCGAATACTTATATTGGAAAAAACAACAATGTCATACAGAACTTACCCAAAATCAATTCTTAAGTTGAGTACGTAATCGGTGGGATCCAACAAATTTACTCTCAGCTACTTTTATTAAAATAATTTAAATTTTATACCAACATTTTGATGTTATTATTTTACATGATAACTTAGCTGGGTAGTAGTGCGTTGGCTATAAAAGGTGCGATGATACATAGTTGGAACCCCAGCAACATTTTTTTAAATTTACTGACTACCATATGACTTAAATAAAATCAACTTTAAGTTAGTTGAAAAGTAATGCAGAGTGACATAATTGTCTAACTCCTAGGACATCGCAATATTAAAATAGTTAGTTGTTTCTATTGGAAACTAATCCAAGTGTCAGTCAGAACTAGTTGCGACCATTTTCAATTATTTGATTCAAATAAGAGCAAGGACACGCTTTCGTACCACACACCCATAAGGCTTACAACTTAAGTTTAGCTAAAAACAATCAGAACATAGCGTAAATATGTAAATACTTCCAAAATAACACAACTAAGTCCTCTAGTAATTATCTTTGTCATTGGAGCAAGAACAAACTTACCTGACACATGTCCCTAACCCTATATGATTTTTTTTTCATAATTCTAAATAAAACATAATTAAAGTAGATAACTATTTATAGAATTATAATAATAACTCCTGGCCCAAATTTTATCTCAATCGATGCAAGGACATAACTACCGTCCATATATCCTTTATTTTTCAATGTAGAATTTTAGCCTATATGGTGATAAAAATTCAGCTAAATTTAGAAACAACATAGCTGTTGATTTATTTTTACAAAAAGTAAGAATTTCATTCAAATGAGAGCAAAGACATGCTTCCTTGTCACATATGCTTAAGTGTTAAAACTTAATTTTAGCTAAAGCCATAATCACAATACAGCGGACATATGTTACCACTTTCAAAATAATGCAGCTAACTCCTCTGATGATTTAATTTGCTATTAATGCAAAGACAAACTTAACTCTCACATATCATTAACCCTATATAAGTTTTTTCCATAATTCTTATTAAAATACATTGAAACTTAGTAACTATTTGTAGAATTATAATAATAACTTCTGTGCTAAGTTTTATTGCAATAGATGCAAGGACATGACTGCCACCCATATATCCTTTATTTTTACATATATAATTTTAGACAAAATTGTGATCAAAATTCTACTAAGGTTAGTAAGTATTTCTAAAGTTACAATATTTCGCTACTTTAGCGGTGGAAATTATTTTGATGCAGGCATGTCTTCCATATATCCTGATAAAAAAATATATATTTTAGCTAACATTTTTAAAAGAATGCAGCGAAAATTAACAAATGTTTCTTTAATTAAGCTACATATCACGTTCTGTGAGGAGATTTAGTTAAATCTCATCAATGACACGCATAGCTCCCATATATCCTTAATTTTAAAATTAAATTTTAGCTGGTACTACCATCCAAATCAGGTGTAGTTATTTCAAAAATGATTTAATTCAAGTATATACAAAATTTATTTCTAATCAGTGATAGCAAAAGTATACCTGTCATTTATCCCTAATTTCAAAATTGTAAATTTGTTTTAAAAATTACTTTTAACAACCAGAAAAAGTTAATAACTATTTGTGAAATTGTGTTATTAAACTCTATGGAAAATTTTGTTTTAATCCGTACAAGGATATGCTTACATCCCATATATCCTTTATATGTCATAAACAATTTTAAGCGAAATATTAAACAAAATTCAAAGAAAAATGGTAATTATTTATGAATATTAAGCGGCTTAATAAAAATTATATCTGCGAATACCTAAAGAAGCCAGCTTCCCACATATTCTGAAATGTAAAAAATTTTTTTCTGACAAAAATTTAAAACTATTTCTTTGAATTCAACTTTGAACCTATAAGGTGAATTTTATTATGCGGTAGTGAGTTACGGCCAACTCACACATGTATATCCATAAATTCAAAAACTAAATTTTAACTAAAACTATGATCAGAATATGGTGAAAATTTTAAACTGATTCAATTATTATGTAACTAAATATATGTGAGTCAGATATAAAAAAAAGCTTACCCACCATTTGTCCTTAAATTTGATTATGTATAAATCTTAGCAAAATTATGTCTAAATTTAAAACTATGTTGATAACTACTTCTACAATTATGAAATTAACCTCGTATATCCTTTATTTGTTTCATATTAAATTTATGATCAGAATTCAACAAGATTTTGCTAAGTATTTCCAAAAATTGTGATATCAATCACTGTGGTCGAACATTTTCGAAAATAAAATTTTTAAAAACTGTTATTGCAAAGTACTAATTCGATCAAACTCAAAATATAATCAGCTCTTAACTGCAAAAAAGACACACCGATTGCGAGCCATTTCACTAATATCGGGTGATTCGTTCAAGATATATCGTTGACGAAAAAATTCTAAAAAAATTTATTTTTGATGTGTAAACATCTATACGCTAGGGTGTAAAAATCTTTTTCACAATACAATTACAAATTTTGAGTAAGATGTGCGATGTAATCGTTAGCCAATCGTAAAGCGTTATCAAATCGGTGTGAGCTATGTATGAGTGTATTAGTGTAATCATACGCACAACAAGAAGTACAAAGAAACTAACAGCTGCATAGAAATACACTCAACAGAATTTTAAAGCATACCTTCAGGAGCACTGTTAATGTTAATAGAAATTGCTTGTGAAGTGTAATAGTGTTGCCAGTGGAGATAATTTTGTTAAAAAGTTGAAAAATATAAAATAATTTTAGCCGATGGCCTTAGCAGCCAGTGCTATCAATGTATATATTAGTGTTATATTTTATATAATTTTAATATCAAGTAAATAATAAATAATAATAATAAAATAATTAAAATAAATATAAACTTTTAAATAAAAGAGAGTTTTAAATGTCAAATATTTGTTGAAAAGAATTTATAATATTATATTCATTATCTACTGTTGCCTTAACCTGAAGCTGGTGCACGACAATTGGGTAACAATCTCCATCTCATGCCAATTATTATGGGTGGAGATTTTAATACAAATTTTGGAAACCCACAATCGCAAGCTTTATCAAAATTTTTATTTGACGTTTTCCACTTGCATATGAGCAATTCTCCATTCTCCACAAACCCCCACAACCAAGGTTGGAAACCGAAACAAATAACGGTATCGGTATTGATACCGGTACAACTATTTTTTAAATTTCGGTATCGGTAGCGGTATCGGTATTTTTTTTATTTCGGTATCGGTATTACCGGTGCATACCGTTATCGAGTTTATAATACCGGTATATCGATATTACTGACAAATTTATTATTTCAGGCAGTGGACATAGCAAAAAAACTTTTTTTTATTAAATTACTTTAAAAAGGGAGTATTTTTACATTAACATATGTATGCATAAAAGCATATAAACTTATTTGTTTCGATATATGATTTTATACTATTACTAAACAATAATTTATTAAAAAAGTGAAACAAGGAGACTGCAGTTCAAACTTTACATATATAAAGTATACATTTTGTTTAATTAATAGTAAAAATAAAAGTTTTGTCTATACTGATAAATTATACTGTGTGACAAATTTTAATGAAATCGAAATACCTGCGAAGTGTTACTATTTTTCTGCTAGGTATAAAAGTTTTCCAGACATCTCCAAAATCTTGAGTTAAGCGTGGTACTCTGTTCACAATTTCGTGCGAAATGCTGTCAAACTACATATAAAAGTATGTATTTGGTATGAAATATTTGCGAAATAAATTCGCTAGAGTAGTACTCTGTTCTTGGTGTGAAAAACACGGAAAATCATGTCTTTCCATGCAAAATTAATCTGGTATCATTTTAGTTTAGCTGGGAAACAACATGAGCAGTGCTTTTTTCGCACGGAATTTCAGCAATGTTGCATACTTTTTTTTTTTTAAACAAACACAACCCGCAAAGCGACTAGCTTGTCTGCGGAAAACACCCAGGGTCTATGGTGGGAATCGAACCCACGACCTCTGGACTGAGAGGCTAGCATCGCTACCACTCAGCCACAGGGGCACCACTTTCAAGCAAAAAAAAGCGAGAAATTTATTAAAACAACCGCGAGTTGGGCTACATTTAGTACATGTAAAATTTTTCACGCGAAATAACCAATTGCACTGAAAATTTTTCTCAACTTCGAACAGAGTAGAAAGAAGCCTTTACGGGTAAAAAACCGCTTTTTCGTACCCGTAGGCACTTATCAACCTCTAACTAAGTTAAATATCAACTGATTTTAAATTTATAAACGGATACAGAAAGAAGAGACTAAGGCCTTTTGAACCATATATGTACATATGTATATCTAGTTTCAGTAAATTTCAAATATATGTCTGTATTTTTCACCAAATATAATTTTTTGGGTTTTTTTCGACACTTTTATACTTTGGACATGTTCTTAGGCAATATTTTTGTACTGGACCCATATTGTTTATAACTTTCTCGTCAAATTCAGACGAAACGAATATTGGAATATTTCAATTCAAAGAATAAACAATATTCTTTCAGCCAACTTAAAAACAAAGAAAACAATCTTCTTGTACAATTAACATTTAAAAATTTAAAGCAGGCACTTTTCTTTACCTCAAGAGGGGAATCTTTAACTTCAAATATAAAAGTTTAGAAGTTTTTTCTCTAAGCCAAAGAAAGAAAGTTAATTGATATATATTTTTGCAATTTTTGCCCATACTACAGCTCAACTAAGTTGGATTGAAACTGAAACAATTTAACTTTTGGTATTCTGAATAAAAACTAATTTTAGTTGTCTTCGAATACATGATCGAAAAACAAAGGTTCTTATCTATGCTATGTTTTTTGAAACCATAGTATCAATTACAAAACATTTTAAATATTTTTAGTTCTGGCCTTGCTCTTTTTTCTTGAGATTCTATGTTTTATAAACGTGGCAATAATATTGGCTGACAAATGGGATTGGTTGGCTTCTGGAATAATAAAGCAAAACGAATGCAATGGTCGAAATAAAAACCAAAATGTCTCATGGTGAAAAAAGTTGTAATACATAATAAAAATTTGGCAACTACAACTCACTTATCATTTATTTTTTGGCCGGAATCGGTATACCGGTACGTACCGGTATAGACGTAAACGGTAGTCTGGATACCGGTATTTTCTAACCGAAATGGATTTCGGTATCGGTAACGATACCGGTATCTAATTATAGCGGTATTTGAATCGGTATCGGTATTTTAACGATACCGTTTGCCAACCTTGCCCACAACTAATAATTACACTACTACAGATGCAGTCTTCCATAGATTTTTAAATACAGTACACAGGAAAAAACTGCCTCATAGAATCAATAATATTTTCTCTATGAACCGTTTTTGGGCAAGGGTTATCCCAGCAGAAAGAACCGAAGATTTTTTCATAGAGATTATTTATTGTTTTTGTGTGGTAAATCTTATTAATTTTATCAAGAAGAAAACCACATAAAATCAAGAAGAAAACTTACTATTCACAACTTTTTTTTACTCAATTACTCAATTTCCGTTATTTTTTCTTATAAATTGTACACTATAGCGATTTCTTATTGATTTTATTAGGTTGCCTTCTTGATTTTTTTAAAAAGGGTTTCTTCTTGATTTTAGTAGGTTCGTATATGTTTATGTGTAAAGCATCTTATTGATTTTTTAATAAGGAAATCTTCTTGATTTTATGAGGTATCTTGTTATTTCATATCTATAAATAGACATAGAGACAATTTTTTTCATGATATTTTTCATTTTTGTATAAGAATGTATGCACAATAATTTCAATGGTTATTCAGGCTGCTTGTTAGCATATTGCGTAGAGTGCTTGTCTATCAGTCAGAAGTTTGCTGGTTCAATACTTGCTGAGTAAGTTAGTTAAGAATATAACATAATGTGTATGTATGTATGTATAAATAAATAACATCTACAATATACTACATACAGACATACATATGTATATGGTATAGAATTTAAATGAAAATACATAAGTACAGAGAATAAAGACGCATTTTTTTTTTATTTTTTATGAGGTCGCCTAATAAAAACAAGAAGAAACCCTTATTGAAAATATCAATAAGATAACCTAATAAAAACTAGAAGATTTTTTCTTGATTTTTTCAAAAAAGTTTTCTCTATGAAATTAATAAGATTTCCTTATTGAAAAAAAAAACCATAGAGATTTCTTGTTAATTTTGTTCTATTTTATGAGGTATTTAGTAGGCACTGTTTTCTCTGTGTAGAGTCAAAAATTTATATATCTTATTTTAGTTACCATAAGAAGCCAATATTAAAAAAAAAAATCATTACTAGATGTTTGCACATCTCCCCTGTGATCGGACTCACATTGCTTTTTTTCTTTCTTTATAATTGAAAAAATCTTTGTCAAATACATAGATATACACTGATTTTTTAAAAAGTATCGAATGCCACAAATATTGATAAATATTTGTAGCTTAGCGCGAAGTTTCAGGGAAGGCCTACAAGGTCAATCGATTCCCATTTTTTTGCTTCAAGTAAAACTATACTAAATCTCTAAACCAAAATTTAAATATGTGTACCATATTCTTAGAATTAAACAATAGCCCAGCTAGGAATCGAAAGACTTGGCTTATAAAGGAAAGACTGGTTATGATTATTAATCGTTATATTTTGTGTTGTGCTAGATGATCTTGTTTGTCAGAGTTACTTGAAAAAAAGTTATGTTTGGCCTGTGTCTTAACTAGCGAAAATTTCCAGTTTTGGGGAATTTTTAACTAAATCACTTTTGGGGAATAAAAAAAATTCTTTTGAGAATGTTTATATCACATATGGAAAATGTCCTTGTGCTTTATTTTATATAAAGATTCAACCAATCGAAATTAAAAGACATTCATGCTCAATTAAAGTATAAAAAATGTGAATTGCAAATGTTATGCTAAAGAGAGAAATTATTTTACATTAATTAATATTCGTTTGTGCAAGTCATTTAAGAACTTAAAAAATTTGCATTAATTGGTGTAAAAATTTACATTTTAATAATATTAAAGAGGACAAATTAAATCAGTTGTTAGGAAAATTGTTTGTGGCCAGAAATAAATCAATTAAATTTCATTTGTACGATTATGTTAAATAGACTTGGCAACAATTCGACATTAAATTCTATTACTTGTAACTTTTTCATTTTATTTGTTAAGTAATGCTGGCTCGGCACGCAACGAATGTCATTCATAGACATTGTCATATCTAAGCATACAAGCTTATGTACTTACATATATCAGAGGCGGCCAGCCTATCAAAGCCGGTGGCCGTGGTTGGCCACTAACCATACCCTGAATAATCAAAAAGATTAATAAATGTAGAAATTATACATTTTACTAACACAAAAACAAAGCCTCAATCTCATGTACAATACGACACAGACATATGTACATATGTTTGTATGTGTGTACATACACATTGATAAAATGACACTTGGCCATTTAGCGGACATGGGTAGAAGTGAAATATGTATAACAAAAAGTAAAAAAAATAAATATAAAAAAAATATATTTTTTTTTTCATTTACTTTCTACAAAACAGAACACCTGTCGGATACTTGTAGGCAAAATAAGTGACGGCACAATAAAAGTCAATTACTGTCATCAATATCTTGCCTTTAAATTCAAATGTAAACGTAAGTTTGTGTGTCATGTAATGTCGTGTTTAAATAAATTTACATATGTATGTAAATACCTACATCCATCTATCCATAAATAAAACTTTTGTTTTAGAAGTGCTGTTCAGTGTCATTTAACTCGGAGATATTTTTTTTATAAAAAACTTTTTTAAAGCTCTTTCACAATTATTATGTAATTATTTCAAATAGTGAATATCCCCAATCAGAGAAGCACACGACAATACAAATATGCAGTACGATTATAATCGGCTTAATCTTTCAAGTGCAAATTTATTCAGCAATTAATAAGTTTATAATTAGAAGAAAATTAAATTATAATGAGGTTTATATAAAAGCTTTTTTTTTAAACCTCCAAAAAAAAGCATTAAGATGCTAATTGTTAGAGAAACCTTTACAAGTCATCGCATATACTTCAGGATTTATTCCCTGATTGGAAAAATTTCATTTTAATTGCAAACAAAAAATTTTTTGAATAACAAGTAAAGTAGTTTTTTCATTAAACGAATACAATTTTATTTCGCGCAATGAAAATAACAAATAAAAAGATTATTTGAAAAACGAATAATTTAAATTTTATTTGAAGTGGAAAATTTAATTCGACTTACAAATGAAATAATTTATTAGAATGTCGAATAAAATATTAACTCATAAGAAGCATAAAATAATATCGTGTAACAAATAAAATATTCATTGAAATTAGGAGTAACATTTTATTCGAATAAAAAATAATTTTTTTAATGAAGTAAAAAATAAAAAAAGAAATAATAACGAAAAATAAATTTATTCGATTTCATTTAAAAATTGTATTCGAATAACTAAATATTTTCTTTTCATGAAATAACAAAGCAATTTAATTTCGAATAAAAATTTTATTCGAATGATAAATACATTTTTTCTTTTAATTTGACAATAAAAAAATTTTTATTCGAATGACGCATAAAAAAAATTTAATCGAATAACGATAAGATAATATATTCGATTTGAGCTCGAAATCTTATCCGTATAACAACTAAAAAATTTTCTTTACTGAATAAAAATTTTATTCGAATGGCAAAAAACTTTTTTTTAGTTTAATATCTAAATAAAAAAGTTAATTCGAATGACGATTAAAATAAAATTTAATCGAATAACGAAAAACTAATATATTCGATTTGAGCTCAAAATCTTATTCATATAACTAAAAATTTTATTCGAGTTTCAAATAATTTTTTTTTAGTTTAATATCTAAATAAAAAATTTTATTCGAATGACGAATAAAAAAATTTAATAAATGAATAACGAAAAAGTAAAATATTCGATTTGAGCTCAAAATCTCATTCGTATAACAACTAAAGATTTTTCTTTACTGAAGAAAAATTGTATTCGGATGACAAATAATTTTATCTAAATAAAAATTTTACTCGAGTGACGATTAAAAGAAAATTTAATCGAATAACGAAAAAATAATATATTCGATTTGAAATCAAAATTTTATTCGCATAGCAACTAAAAATGTTTCTTTACTGAATAAAAATTTTATTCGAATAACAAATAATTTTTTTAGTTTAATATCAAAAAAAAAATTATCCGAATGACGATTAAAAAAATTTAATCGAATAACGAAAAAATAAGATATTTGATTTGAGTTCGAAATCTTCTTCGCTAGCAACTAAAAATGTTTATTTACTGAATAAAAATTTTATTCGAATAACAAATAATTTTTTTAGTTAAATATCTAAAAAAAAATTATACGAATGTCGAATAAAAAAATTTAATCGAATAGCGAAAAAATAATATATTCGATTTGAGCTCAAACTCTTATTCATAAAACAACTAAAAAATTTTCTTCACTGAATAAAAATTTTATTCGAATGACAAATAATTTGTTTTTAGTTTAATATCTAAAAAAAATTATTCGAATGACGATTCAAAAAATTTAATCGAATAACGAAAAAATAATATATTCGATTTGAAATCAAAATTTTATTGTATAGCAACTAAAAATGTTTCTTTACTGAATAAAAATTTTATTCGAATGACAAATAATTTTTTTTAGTTTAATATCTAAAAAAAATTATTCGAATGACGAAAAAATAATATGTATATTTGATTTGAGTTCAAAATCTTATTCGTATAGCAACTAAAAATTTTTCTTTACTTTAGTTTTTCTTTGCTTTTCTTTGTTAAATAAATAATATGATTTAGAATAAAAAAAATTTTCGAATGACAAATAAAAAATTATTCAAATAATGAAAATATTTAAGAATTAACGAAGTATATTTATTTGAAACTTTGTCTTTAATGTACGAGTATTAGAAATTTATATTTAGTTGATGGTTAAGCGTAGTCTATATGCTTTTCTATTCTGTTCAAGAATCTCTTTAGTGGAATTCAACCAAAAAATTTTTGAAGTAAGCTAAAACAAACTTGATATGTTTATAGACTGACTCTTAAAATATTAATTGAGAGTTACGTACAAAAACTCCATAATTTTAAAAGCTTTAAACAAAAAAGTTCTCAAGACAAATAAAAATATTTGTTTTACATTTTTAATATAATTCATAAAGTTAATAAAAAAAGTTAATATTTTCAATGAAGGTTTTGCATTTAAAATAAATGCAGCAATTAAAAGATTAGTGGAAACAATTAAATTTTTAATTGATAATATTACTTGACAAACAATATCTTTCTACACATTTTTGCAATCTCGGCAAAAGATGAAGTTCTTTAGTTTCTAGGCCTTTAAACGATTAATTGTTTAATTTTTATAACCATTAAAATGTAAATATGCAAAGTAAATCTAATATTGAAACTACTTTCGTAGTCAGACAGATATAGAAAGAGATAATAGTAGCGGCTTAGCGAGGCAGGGAAAGAATTGTTGTTATTTTCTTTTGATTCCTGCATAGATCCAAAGCAGTGATCGGCAAATTATACTGACTCATGAAATTTTAAATAGAAGTGAGCAGACATCATATAAACTCTACTACTCTGATTTACGCATACTCACGATGACATTGATACTTATAATAGCTTGAAATAAATATAAATGGGACGTCGACATCATATTCATACCATACTCACACTCATAAATCAGCTCAGTTTGATTTCTAATTTCAGGAAAATACTTTACTACTCACATTGATTCAGCTCACTCAACTCATGAATGTATGTTTATTTAAAAATTAACAGCCTTATTTATAAAACTTATTAAGGCTTTATAAAGGTTTTTTAAAACAAATTTTCATAAAAAATTTTTCTTAAAAAGCCTTTATAAAGGCCTTTATAATTTTTATAAATAAGGCTGTAAGTCATTAAACAGTTTGCAAGTAGTAAATAGGATTGTTTTTCAATTCCTGCAAAAAACAAAAAAAAAAATCAACAGAGAAACACATAATCTGATAATGAGAACTTTAATGTTCGTATGCGAAGTTCGCATTGTGAATCATACTTATTTTGCATCGTCCATAGGCATTGAGTTAAGAAGAGTCGAAATCAACAACTTTATAAATGTTGCTAAGTATAAGTTCGATGCGCACTTCAAACTTTTGAGTGAATATGATTCATAGACAACATTGTAATAAGTATGAGTACGCATAAGTACAAGAAATTATAAGTCATGATTCAACTCTACTCACTTTTTCACTACTCATTGCTGTTCTCTGATCCAAAGTCACCTTCAAGGAGCTTTATAATGTTCTCGCCTTTGACATAAGCTCTAGAATAGTACTCGTTTTTTAAACTAATGCATCAATGTATTTATGAATAATATTAAACTACATGCACAATGCATCACTATATCCTTTTGAATAATATCCTTGTCTGTCCTTAATTATAAATCCATATTTTAAATAAAGTAAAAGAAATTCATGAAATAAACAATTATTCTAATTTGTTTAAGACTTTTCCCTTGTATGAAATTCAAAGATCCATCACGTACAATATTACAAAGAAAAACTAACTATGCGTCAATATTTATTTAATTCTAAAATTACATTGAAGACACTTTTGAATAGTCGTATGACGCATCATGTATTCCTTTCTTTTTATCATTTTATCGCAGTATACTTTCATCTTAACAGGTTTTATTTTATTGATGATGCAATCTAAAGTTCAAAGATTTATTGCAATTCAACCCTTATCGTATCGATGTTATTGAATGCAAAACAAAATTGCCATGTAGAAGAAAATTTTCTACAGAGTAAAAAGATTATTTTATGAACTTTCGTATATTGAACTATTTGCCATTGTTTACTCTGATATCAAATTTGATGCACAAATTGTTTACATTTTCAAGCACCAATTGTTCCATATACAAAAATATTTCTTTAAAAATGCAAATTCCAAATAGAAAAAGAAGCTTAAAGTCATATTACAACAAATATTTACTAATCAAAGAAACTATCTATGTATGTATTTCTTTAATAAAGGGTATTGCACTAAGCCGAGGTATATAAAGGATATTAGCTATCAAAATATTGTATTGTTATAAAAAAAATGGTGGAAATGTGAGCCATAGCTTTGCTAAGTGGCGCGCTTTCGAAATGTCCATTAGTGGCAGGGATAATATGGGCGTGGAGGGTGACTTAAAAAACCCCTAAAAGAAAAGGTCTAACAGGACCAAATCGCTTAATATCGGTGGCCACTTCACATAATCTCCACATGAGATGACAGTAAATTCCACAGATGAAGCTTCAACATTTCAGCCGCTATCAGCTGTCAAAGTTTGTAAGTCCTTATTGGGAGAGCCTTTATTTAGGGAACAAAAGTATACAAGACAAAATATTTTCTTTGATTGCATGTTAAGCAAACAACTAACAATCTTTTCTTAACAACCTACAATCACAATCTTGACAACCTCACCTCCCGTCATCGAGCACCCTGTGCAGCAGTGACAGTCTGCAAGTCTTGTTGTTTGTGGTCCCTGTATCGAATGACTCCCACACAGATTTAACAAATTATAGCAATCTACACAGTTCCACTCTCCATACAAGTTTAATGCCCGTAATTTCTACACACAGATAATTTACCTAACGTTTATACCTACGAGTTTTACTTATAAAATTCAAACTACACGATAGATATCTAGACACCAATAGATATCTATTTGTAGAAATTACGGGCATAAGACTACGAAGAGTGTGAGCACCAAGATAGTTATATCTAGTGCGACTTAGAGCCGGACAGTGAAACAGTAGATGTTCCATTGTTTCAATTACCCTGGGTTCCTTACATTTCCTGCAGGTACCGTCAAGTGTTCCTGCTATTTTGACAGCATACGAAGCCGTCCAGCAGTGTTCAGTTAATACCCCCACTAGAAGTTTGCAGTTGCTTCCAGTTAATGATAAAAGGACTTTAGTCGATTTGGGTTCATAGGAGCTCCATATGATTTTAGAAGTTTTGCAAGTTTTCGTCGCACGCCAACATTTCTCCGCTTCTTTCCTCATCTTAGAGACTATGATCTCTTTAAGGTGTTGAATTGGTTTTCGGACATATGTATACCGTTAATTCAGCCGGTAATTGAATTCCCCTTTTGGCCAGTGTATCGCCCATTTCATTTCCCCCAATTCCCATGTGTACCCAAACCCAGAATATATGTACTTGTCTACCAGCACATAACATATTTAGGGCCTTCCTACACATGAGCACAACCGAGGAAGGAGTAATTGCAGTCAGCTGAAATTGCTTTAATAGCTGCTTGACTCTCTATATACATACTTACTGACTCTGCTGCCATTTTGCCTGCATAGATTTCTGCCTGGAAGATGCTACAGTGATCAAGAAGTTTATAAGATTCCTCTTTACCGAGCTGCGGACAGTAAACCGCAGCTCCCACCGCTTCATCCATCTTTGAACCATCAGTGAAAAATTTGAAACCAGAATCACTATGGTTAAGACTTTTCAGATGGCCTTCTTCCCTTATAGTGATCTGTGGTTTGGCAAAAAAGTTCATCACTGTAATGATGTAGTGCGAGTTACACTCCATGCCTTCCAGCAATTTACTGTGACCAAATGATCTGTACGACATCTGTCCTGTTGTCCTAAGTCGGATAAAGGATTTTGCATGCCAGTTCACTGCAGTTAGTTTTATTGGTTTAAGGTCCAATATAACGTCTAAAGCTGCAGTAGATGTGCTTTTTAAAGCACCACTGATGCTGAGCTCTGCTAGTCTCTGGATACTTTCTAACTTTTTCATGTATGCTTTTGTCTCATGATTGGGTTAGAAAATGACCCCACCAATATAGTAACGTAAGTTAAAAAAGCGAATATAGTTCAGGGTTATCTATGTTTTAATTCTCATCAAAATTACTTTAACCGTTTACCGGATATATATAATGCAATCGCAGAGTATATATTGCGATTATTGATATAACGATTTGTATACTTAGTGACTGTAGCTGAGCCCTCAGCTTCCTTATGGATAAATACAGTGTCAGACTATGTTGGTTTCCTGGCCACAGCAGTGTTGAGGGAAATGAAATTGTCCAATGAAATTGGCAAGAATAGGATCGGCGTTACATGAGGAAATATGTGACAGATAGGTGAAACTACCGATAAGTCATTACTACAGGGAACTCAGTAGTAATTAGGTAGAGAGCAGGACTAATAGTTTGTGGCGAGTTAGGGAGGATTGTAGCGGGCTATGTGGCCAAAACTTGACTCAGGAAGATCCGAACTGCTACTCGGCATGAATAGAAAGGTGATGCGAATCGTGATAGGCGCCTTGACTGGTCAATGCTCGGTCAGAGCAAGAACCAGTATTTGGGAAATTGGCACTCCAGATTTCTGTAGAATGTGCGGGGATGAAGAGGAATCAGAAACCATTGAACATATTATCTGTCACTGCCCTAAGCTGCAACGTCATAGACTTAGATGGCTGAGTAGACGTTTCCATGGGAGCATGACTGATATGGCGAAATGTAACCTAGAGGACATCAGGGGCTTCATCATGGGAATTCAGTGGCTTAATGACGGATAATAGGGTCACTACAAATGGAGGGTAAATATTAGTCCGACTTCCTAAACGCAAGTTGCAATGCATAATTAAAAAAAAATGAGTATGTCTTAAGTGCAACCTTTCGTTGCAGACAGTTTTTGCATTTTATCGGCATTTAGGAACCTCGCTATGCAACTCATACATATGTTTGCATTCAAAATAAAAATGATGCGGGATTTTGAAGTTTATGGATTTTAAATATGCATTGCAACTTGCGTTTATAAAGTCGACCTTATTCTTTTTTAATGGTCAATAGAGGGAAACCACAATGAAGTGAAGGTGCGCTATAGCACCACAATTCCTAACCTAACCTTACTTATTCGATTGCAATAACGGTGATTTTACCATTGTCTGCAGGTGTATTTTTCTCGCCATTTAATTCTAAAGCATGTGGCATCACTGTATACAAAATGTCAAAATAAATGAGAAGCACAAAGATGGTTTAAAGAAAAACTAAATGAATTTGAGTTTGTGATTTTGCTTTTTTTACTTTAACCGACAACGAATATCGTTAAAATGTGTTACTGAATCGCAAATTCGATAAATTTTCCTTATATATTATACGATTATCGTAATAAAAGTTACTAAATCCAGGTACTGGAGGCATAATTAAGGTAAAGACAAAGATGGTATTACATATGCACTACATGTATGTATTTATATTAAGGGTATTCACGTCAAAAGTTGCATTCTTGCAAAATTGCTAAGTTTGCAAGAATTAGGAAAAGAAAACACATACTAAATTATTTTGCACACATGATGCAAAATTATCAGGTTATTAATACGAGTAATTGCAAGATTATCAGACCAATTTTTTATTTTTTTAAAGTGAAGTAGCAGAGTTGTACGCCATTTTTGAATGGCATTGCCCAGCCAAGCGAAACGGGCAAAACGTTGTAATGAAATTAACTCTATATCAAATGACAGCGTATTTGTTTAATGTATAGATTTTATTTTGAAATTAAAATATTGCAAATAGCTGAAGATGAATTGTATAAGATATAAATTAAATAAAAACTTTTCACAATACATATAACAATTTTTAACTTCTTGTCTTGAAGTCGTTTACAAATTCGGTTTAAAAATAAAAACGAATAATTTGGCTCCTAATTATGTAAATCAGGACGTGACGTGAATATCTTTAAGGAAATTGTCAAAACTTCAACAGAAATATACTCATTCCCTATACTTGGATGTAATACAGGAAAAGTATGTTATGTGTATGTATGCATGCGTGTATGTATGTATGTATGTATGTATGTATGTAGTGTTATTTAATGTCAAATTACAACTTTGATTACCAGTTAAGGGCCACTCAGACTATTATACATGTATAAAGACTTTCATCACACTTTACGAAAAAGAAATCTAAACACATTTGTTTCGACTATCAAAATATCTAACTTAAATTGACATTTTATGTTCACACCATCACACCTCATATTACATTAAAAACACAAGTATAAAGCAAACAGCTGTTGAGGATTAACATGCCTACATTAATCTTTGACTTCCGGCGGTAAAGCAGTTTTATGTACGCTGTGGTCGTGCCGGCCTCTGAAAATAGACGGCGGTTAAAGTAGTTGATTTAAATAAGATAAATAAAAAGAAAATACGATAGTTTCGTTAACTTTCAGACATGTCTTACACGAAAAATTATTCAATACGATAAGCACATTCAATATTTATATCCGTTTTAATACAAAGACATATAACATAAACGACGGCACGGCATCGGCGTCGAAACAGACGGCTTGTTAGTTTGGATTTTGTAATAATGCAACCCTGATCAGATGAAAAGTATTATCGTTTAGAAAATTTTCAAAAAATGGTCAAGTATTATGGGATGTCAAATTTTTATCGTATTATTTACCATTCGTTATGACATTTTGCATTCACAATATCGCACTTGCACGTATCATTTGAATTTTTGACATGTATTAATACAAAGTATAATAGTCTGAGTGGCCCTTTATCCAATGGAAAGTCTTCGGAGAAAATAACTCAGGTGTATATTTATTGTCCTTTCATAAAATGTTTCAAATATATTTTTACAACAATAAAATAATATTCACGCCTCTAAGTATTGGTGTGTTCACATGTGTATACCTAAATTCAATGGAGATTGGAGAGATAAGAAAAATCTTTGTAGAAATTATAACGCGTGGGAGTCCTTCTTTTGTTTTTGCTGGCGGGAGTAATTTATTAAGTTAAATCAAAGACCTTTTAAGGAATTCACCTTTTAAAGAGAGTGAAGAAATAAATAGAGAAAATTATGAAATAGACAGAACGTAATTACAAGCACTATTACATTTTGTAATAAACGAAATATGTACCACCATTATACGAGTACATGTAATTGTCATATAAAAAAAACTTTACTCAAATAATTAAACAAAAGGGCAATAAAAAACAAACATTACAAGGCTTTAGAGAAAATCAATTTTTGTTAAAAAATAATAACTGGTCTGTGGCCGCTTCAGCCAAACGCGCTCTATTTAAAATTATTTGCTTAGTTTTTAAATCACTTTATTCTGCACTTCAGAATAAATTTCTTTATTAAATAAATTAATGTGTTTGTTAATGATTTTTATGGAAAAAAAATATCACAAAAAATACATAAAATAGAGAAAAAATCTAGAGACACCTTTTGTTGCAATTTTTTTTTTTTTACTTTTAGCTATCAGCTGATTTACATATCTAGTTCTTCGACAATATTTCGATACTTGCAGGAGTAGAAAAATGTTTCTATTAGCGAAAAATATGCTTAATTTTTTTTGAAGTAAACTAATAGTAACGGGTCCGCCAGATAACTTTTTTTTTGGAAAATGCCATAAAAAAAACTACTGAATATTTTCTCAAATTTCTTTTTTTATTTGAAACAACAATCCTTCCGGTTAATAATGAAAAATAATTTCATTAAAATGCCTGCCTCGCTTGGCCATGCAGTAGCCTACACGATCGTTCAAATTTTTAAGCACATTATCGATTGTGTGCAGCTGTATTTCACCAATGGCTTCACGAATATTGTCTTTTAAAGCGTCAATTAGCTCTGGCTTGTCGGCGTAACACTTATCTTTGACGGCACCCCACAAATAATAGTCCAACGGTGTTAAATCGCAGCTCCGAGGTGGCCAAACGACATCAGCTCTGCGGCTGATAATGCGATCTTCAAAAACAGGGCGCAAAACATCGAGTGTAGCTTCGGCTGTGTGGCACGTAGCGCCGTCCTGTTGAAACCAAATGTTGCCAATATCTTCCTCTTCAATTTCTGTGAACAAAAATTCGTTCGACATGGCCCGATAACGATCGCCATTGACTGTAACGGCCACTCCTTGCTCATTTTCAAAAAAAAAAATGGCCCAATTATGCCTCTGGACCAAAATCCGCACCAAACAGTGACTCGTTTTGGGTGCGTCGGCTTTTCAATGTATGCGTGCGGATTTTCTGTGCCCCAAATGTGACAATTTTGCTTGTTTACATACCCGCCAAGATCAAAATGAGCTTCATCTGAAAAGATGATTTTTTTGGCAAAATCGGCATCTACTGTAAGTCGATATTTCCCAGCGTTGTTCAAGCGTATACACAACCATATTCGTTCAGCGGAAGGATAAAACTAATTATCTGTCAAATCAGACATGAGCTAAGTGTTACCATTCACGAAATAAGCACTAGTTGAAAAAAAAAACGTTAGATGGCGGACCCTTTATGTTTCTATTGTGAGGATGTACTGTGTAATTTTAAACGAAAGAAAATGCTTTCGAATTTGTATCTTTATAACATGTAAATTCGACAGCATTTTCATTCGTTTCGAATTACACAGTACACCACCTGCTCAAAACAAATTGTTTCGCAAAAAAAATATTTCTTTGTGTTTCCATTATATGTATGTATTTCAAGTGTTTTGAGTGTACGAATTTTAGAAAATAATTTTAAGTTTATTTTAATATTTTCATTTATTGTTAATGTATACAGTTTTATTTAATTTTTAGTAATTTATTTGTTATTATTATTAGAAATATAAAGAAGAAAACGTAGCAAAACACATTCAGTTGGCAAACGGAAATACATTTTTTTTCGAATTTCTCAATCACTTTTAAGTTGCATCATCGTATAAACACAGTGTTGCTCAAATTCCTTTAACTAGTTTTGAAGCAAAGCCTGGTTTTCTGTTTTTTGCCCAAATACGTACCGCATGTACGAATATGGAAGCGCGCTATAAATGTAAAGGAAAACTTAATTATTTTTGTTAAGTCATATTCCATATGAGTATGGCCAGGTATTACAGTAGACTGTCGATAATTTGAAATTCAGTTGACGAGGGAAAATTTTCAAATAATCGAGAGTTCAATTTAACAAAAGTTTGATAAAAATTTTGTGTCTTTTTATGTGATATACATACATGTTTATGTAGAAAATAATAATGAAAAATAAAGTCTAGTATTTTTTTTTTGCATGACCAGCCTCAATATGCTTTTATCCAAATAACCTCGTGTCCGTTTTGAAGTCTAAAGCGAACGAGTTAATTATTTTGTTCTTTCAAAAATTCGAACACAATCGCATTATCAGCTCATCATTATAAAGCGTAAAAAAGTCAATTGTAGAACGTCGGCGAGCAAGATCATAATATATATATTTTGTTTTTATTTTATTTTAATTTCTTTAAAAATCACGGTACATGAAAATAAACGTCGAGCCGAAAATAATTTCAAATTAACGAGGGCACCAAATTACAAGTATTGGTTTAAATTTATTGAATGTTTTTCAAGGAAACTGGGAAATAGTTCAATTTATCGAGAGCTTCTAATTAACGAGTTTCAAATTATCAACAGCTGACTGTAGATATCGTCAACTAAAATCCAAAAGGCCGTAACAACCAGAAAATTCAAAATACACTTTTTGATTGATTATGATGTGATTGTCAAAAATACATCTTTCGTTAAAATATTGCTCACATATGTTCAAAAATACCGATTTTATTCGTTATTCAATTTAGCGCCTAACATATAAATAGTCTTAAATTTATAAGGTTTTTTGCTACTACTGTAGAAAAGTTAAAAGTGTACTTACGGCCTTTTGGATTTTAGATGACGATATGTATGTATGTCCTCAATAGACTACCACGATACTTGGCTATTGTAATGGTGCAACATGATGTTTCCAAAAGTTCCTGAGGATTACGCAAAACTAAATTCAGAAAAGTGGGTGTATTCGAACTATGCTTTCATATACTTCGATACATTAAAAAGAGTGGGCGAGGTCACGCCCATTTAATCTGAATCCTTACGTCACTTCCTTATAATAACACAGTCTCATAGTACGAAATGCTTTTAATTTCTAGTGAAATGAGATCACAACTATCCTCAGCGCAATTGAACTTATTGGAGCCCTTGCAATTACATGATTTCAAGTTTGAGAAATTATGCTGTAGTTCGCTCATTAAAATTTTACATTTAAAACGTAATTCTATTCAACAGAATCTCATTTTTTTTTTGTTTTAACACAACACAACCAGCGAAGCGATAAGCTTGTCTGCGGAAAACACCCAGGGTCTATGGCGGGAACCGAACCCACGACTTCTGCACTGAGAGGCTAGCATAGCTACCACTCAGCCACAGGGGCACCCATGAAATTTCCGACTTAAAAAAAAGCACTTAAAAGGTTAAAAATAGAATCTAATAACTTTGGTACCACACACAGCACCTCTCATTAATATTGAACTTTAATACTTTTTATATGAAAAGAAAAGCGAAATGTGATATTCTATAAAGTGTTTGTTAGCTTACTACTTATTTAAATACATTCATTCGTACACAGAGAAAAAACTGCAAACATAGAATCAAGAAGATTTTCTCTATGAAACATTTTTAGGCTAAGGGGTATAACAGCAGAAAGAAGCGAATATGTTTTCATAGAGATTCCTTATTGTTTTTATGTGGTAAATCTTATTAGTTTTATCAAGAAGAAAACCACATAAAATCAAGAAGAAATCTTATTATTCACAACTTTTTTACTCAATTTCCGTTATTTTTGGCACCAAAAAAAAACAATCCATAGAGAAAAACTTCTTGATTCTATTATGTTTTCTCATAAATTGTAAACTATAGGGATTCCTTAATGATTTCATTAGGTTACCTTAATGATTTTTTTAAAAAGGTTTTCTTCTTGATTTTATTAGGATATCTTATTGATATTTTCAATAAGGTTTTCTTCTTGATTTTATTAGGTTCCTATATGATTATGTGTAAAACATCTTATTGATTTTTTTAATAAGGAAATCTTCCTGATTTTATAAGGTGTCTTGTTATTTCATATCTATAAATAGACATAGAGAAATTTTTTTCATGATATTTTTCATTTTTGTATAAGAATGTTTGCACAATTATTTCAATGGTTATTCAGGCTGCTTGTTAGCATATTGGTTAGAGTGCTTGTCTATCAGTCAGAAGTTTGCTGGTTAAATACTTGGTGAGTAAGTTAGTTAAGAATATAACCTAATGTGTATGTATGTGTGTATAAATAAATAACATCTACAATATGCTACATACATACATACATATGTATATGGTATATATAGAATTTAAATGAAAATACATAAGTACAGAGAATAAAGACGAATTTTTTTATTTTTTTCTGAGGTCGCCTAATAAAAACAAGAAGAAAACCTTATTGAAAAAATCAATAAGATAACCTAGTCAAAACTAGAAGGTTTCTTCTTGATTTTTTCAAAAAGGTTTTCCCTATGAAATTAATAAGATTTCCTTATTAAAAAAAAAAAAAACATAGAGATTTCTTATTAATTTTGTTCTATTTTATGAGGTATTTAGTAGGCACTGTTTTCTCTGTGTATGTTAGTCGTGCATTATAAGAAATATATACATTTATAAATTAAGTACCATTTAAATTGGACAAGAGTATTCACACAAATGATATATAAATATAAATTTTTATATTATAACATGGAAAAGTGCCGTGATAAAACATTTAATGCGCAGTGTATTTTAACAAATTGTTTTAAAAGGCTTAGTTTTGAAAAACGATCCATAAAGTGACAGAAAAATCATTTCATAGCTCCTGCAACAAAACCAATAATATGTGGAAATTGGAAAAATAGTGAAAAGAAGCTTATTTACTGTAGCCAGCATTGTAAAAAGAAAAAAAATTCAGATGTTAGTAAGACCAATAGAAAAAAGCGTTTAAGTGAAGACTTCTGGGATAGCGTTCTGATGCCCATTGAAAGCAAATTTTATATCTTTTAAATGGATGGAAAAATACGAGCTTAATGGAAGACAAATACCGTATTGAAGAAGAACAATATTATAAAGTACCAAGAAGCACCGTGACGATATGGGAATTTAGGGTTACAACCTGTGCGGGGAATGTAATTTTCATCGGCGGGGCAATGGAAAGAAATAGTTTATTTGAATATCTTAAAAGAAAGTCTCATGGGCAGCATCGAGAAACTATGTCTGAGGAACAATTTTCAACAAGAGAACGACCAGAAAAACTCTGATAACTGCGTTCGATTGTCGAATATTCACCAGTACCTGGATTCAGTAACTTTTTACGAACCCAAAATCGTAATATTTATCGCTATATTTTATAGTTTGCGGTAACGATAATGTGACTCTGTAATTTATTTGTCGGCTCGCCATTTTTTTGTATATCATGTGGCATATCTGCATACAAATTGTCCAAATAAGCGAAAAACACAAAGAAGAATTAAAGAAAATCTAACCGAATTTGATCTTATGAGTTTACTTTTTTTACTTCAACCGTCAGTGAATAATGTTTTAATATGTTACTGGATAGCAAAGTCGATAAATTTACGTTAAATTTATTATAGCGATACGATTATCGTAATAAAAGTTACTGAATCCAGATACAGCTCATATACATTCTACTATCTCCACCACAATCACCGGACATGAAGCCGATTAAAACACTTTTGGGTGAATTCAAGAGACGACTAGAATAATGGTATCCCAGTGAAAAAAAAATTGGAAGACAATTATTCAGCAACTATTTTTTCTTTACTCCCAAAATATCAATATGTGTGTATTTTTTACTTTTCAGGAATTAATTATTAACAACAACCAAATCATTAATTTAGAAGCTGCAAGTTGAAGATAATTTGTAGTTTTTGCAAATACGAGTACTTATGATTCTTAGATGTTTATGATTAGATTTTTATTCATAAAAAATATATTGATTTAAATAAAAATTTAGGAAAAGAAAAAAATAACCTACGAAAAGTCAGATTTACTCAACATCATGAACTAGATTTCGGATTCACTGAATATGGACCAAAAAAGGGAACTTCTTGCAATGAAATCCATATGTAAAGATCATTAGAAACTATCCAGATTTGCACTACTTCCGGATCATAAATTCAGGATCTTATTGACTTTCCTTTAAAGCTCTTTTTTTGCTGGGATGTTATGGGAATTGAGGTAACAAAAAAGTGGTTAATTCCATAAAATAGGTTATAAAATATTAATTTATTCTAACTTTGATTTCGCTAAGTTAATACAGCTCGCTGTGTGTATACTTTTGTCCACCTGAATTTGTTCCTTGAATTGAAATTTCATTTCAAATTCTAATTTTTCTCATATTTACATAAGAATCATATAAATAAATAACTTTGTTAAAAACTTATCCGGTTGTGTCTTTTTATGCAAAATATACAAAAGATCGAAATCAAAGATAGATGGTGTGAATATTTTTGTCCGGCTCTGAAAATGTAGAATTTGCTAACCTTCTTGTCACCTACAACTTCAAACTAGTATTTGAAAAACTGCCAGCAAAACAGCAACAGCACTAAAAAAATGCTTTTGCTATGCTCCAAAAAGTTTATTTACTTTTCTAAACTTTTGTTGCTGACTGTTCTGTTGCTTTAACTTCGAAATTTCAAACAGTTCAGTCAAAGTTCAAAAGTTCGTGGTACACTTCATGCTATAACTGCCGTGGCTATGGATCATCGTTTGTTTGTTGTTGTTACTGTACTTAATTGTTTGAGAAGTTTAGCCCAGCTAAAACAAAGCGACAGGAAAACCAAAAGTCGAATTTTGTGTACTGTTGGTTTTGCTGTTGCTTTGACTTTAGCTGCAAAGATCTTCACAGCAGTGATGCAAAATGTGGCACAATAAGGCCTTTTGTTACACTTTTGGATGTTTGATGGCTCTGTGGTACCTTCTAAGCTATTTTGTCCCTTTCAACTCAAAGTTCACCCTGTTTCAAACAATACTTTTATTTTTCGAGATTTTTATTTAAACTGGTTTCCGGAGTTTGCACCAGATCATGTTCGCTGCTTCAAACAGCACTATAGTTAACGCATTTAAAAATATTTTATTATCATAAATTTAAGTTAAAGCTAAATATAAATTATTAGTGCTTTTTTTATTGAAGATGGTTTTATATATATTTAAGCTTGATTTTATTTTTTTAAACTTTTTTTTTTTGACTATAAGTACTTTCATATGTATTAAGTAAAAAGCTGTTTGACTTAAAACCAGATATTTTTAAAGTTATTTATTTGTATAGATTCATTATATTCCATTGTAAAATATTTCGGTTTATTTCGAATCAATGATTTGCCCGTTTAACTATCGAAAAAGCTAATTTATTATCTACTCAAGCGGAAATTACTTTCCTTCACTGTATTACAATATATGTATGTATTTGCAAGTACGCTTTTTAATCGCCCTGAAATTCGACTATACCTTGATAATTTTGATAACTTTCTAAAAGCTATTTTTTAAAATTGTTAAATTTTTATTAAATCCTTATATCCCATACCTGGCAAATATTATAATTCAAATAATGAGAGGGAGATAGAGAGAGCATATAATACAGAGAGCACTAAAAAATAACAGTTACTTTGTTTAGCCAAAATTGTAGCGAGATATGAGTAACAGTAAAAAAAAGCACAAAATGCGGAAACCAATTTGTGCTCAGTTGCACAGAAACAGTTACTTAAAGCAGAGTACAAAAACACACCCAATGGGCAGGCAACTAAAAGAATGCACACAAAAAAAAATAGAAACATTGACAATCATATGGAGGGGTTGTTTTTGACATTTGTCCAATTCTCAACCACCCCACACTTTGTCCCCCTTCTAAGAATTAAATAACTTTAAAACACAGCTGCTCACCAGTACATTAAGTAAAAAATAGAAATTTAACAAAATGTAATTTTTGTTTTGGCAGAGTATGTTTTATCTGTTTTAATCTACTAAAAGTAATTTATGGTTAATTATTTTTAAACTCGTATGCTTTTCTAAAGGCAGTAAATAACATTTAAGGTGGTTTTTATCTTTTCAAAAATTTTGTAAACAAGTGATTAATATTTTTTGTTGTTGCTATTTTTAAGCTTCTTTTTGTTTTCCATTAAATAAATGAATGTAACCCTGCCTTAAAATAAAAAAAATATATATATATACGAGTACGAGACTACGAGTATTTTATTTCCTGCACTATTTACATCCGCCATATTCAATTTAATTAGAAAAAAAAACATATTTAGGTTTTATATTCTCCTTTTCGATTCACTACAAAATTTATAATTTATATAACATTTTGTTTTATTATTATTTTAATACTTTTTTGTGTGGCAAATTTGCTTATTTAAATTTTAACCAATACAATATTTGTTAGTTGGTTGTTAGTTTAGTGTATGGGAACAAACAATGACAAAAGTCTGGCCAACAAACAGCAGTGTTTTCCAATGACTGGCTGGTTACATGTAGTTAGTTGCTGGTCATGGAAGCGATGATTACGTTGACGGTCCATATTTTATTAGATGTTGGGGCTTTTACGTCTGTGGCGGGGCTGAAACTAGTGTTCAGTTCGTAAGTTTGTTATTGTCCGTGAAGAAGAGTTAATACACACACAAATACTCACACGCACACACACACACACACATCCATATCTAACATTTGTTTCTTTTTTTATGTTATGTTCTTTTCCTGTTCTGTTTTGTTGGTTGGGTTGAAAATCGATATGTTGAAAAGTATATGTATGTGTGTGTGTGTGTATGTAGGTATGTATGTATGTCTATAGTATCGTATGTAGGATGTACGAGTATTTCGTATGTGCACCAGCAGCAGCAGCAGCAGCATTTGCTTGTTTTAAAATATCATTTGTTTGTTAATAATTTATTAATTTTTTTCTGAAGGAAAACACTTTAATTAATTGCTTAACAATTTCAGTGGAAATTTTTATTTCAAGCCAATTTTTTTTTTAATTTTTTTTTTATATGTACGCTAATTGCTTGCTTAAAATCTCTTTCATAAGAGCCATGAGCACACTTACATTTCTTTAAACACTTTAATATACATTTTCGATATTCAGACATTTGCACATATTCGATTTTTTTCCTCTTTTCCTGCTGTGAAAATTTTCTATTCTATTTTTTTTTTACAATTTCACATTTCACTTGTTAAAATTTTTTCATAAATTTCATGATCACTTCTGCAATAAAATTAATCAATCTTGTGAATTTTCCTTAACTTGATTCTTCTTTCATTCATCTTTTCTTTTTTCTTCTTTTTTTTTTTGAATTTGTATCAATTTGTTAACGTAATTAACTCTTAATACGTTTCTAGGGAGAGGCAAGTGTTTTATAAGACAAACGAGTTAAAACTGATTTGCTGGTAAAACCACGGTTAAGGGTAACTACGAGTAGAGCATGTCTTCATTCAAGTAAAAAGGTGTGTTTGTATGTATATTTTTTAAGGAGGCAAAAGCTTTGCATGTTATATTTTTTTTGTTGCAGGACTTCTGTCAAAAATTTTTGGTTGAGTTTGCGCTCTGCGCAAGTGGTAATATTTAAAAATATATATACTGCACCCTGTTAATATGAATTCAAAACACTCTTGTAACGCAAAAAAAAAGAACTGTTGCAAAATTTTTGCAGTAGATTTTTAGCGTTAAATAAAATTAATAAAAATAAAAATTTCACTCAATAAACTATTAATTATTTTAGTACGAGTATCTTTTATGAAAAAATTAATTTTAATATTAAATAAACTTAAATATTTAATTAGACTACTGTAGCTCTGAATTAATAATTTATTATTATAATTATCTATATATATTAGAGTGGCCGTTAGTTGTATGGAGGATTTTTATATGTTGATTTCTTTTATTCTCGCCCCCCCCCAAATCGGTTCACTTTTATGTAAAAAAAAATAAAAAAAAATATTCATAGCGCTAAGTTGTGTCAAAGTTAGCCCGCAAGCCCATATATTCAATGCAATTTTTTTTTACTTTTTTTATCACTATACTTAATATATGTATTAAATAATTTGATAGATATAAACTCTTATTGTAAATGCTTAGTAAAATAATTTCCATATAACTAAATGCAATTTCGGTATATAAAATTTTTGGTATTTTGTTGGTTATTTTTCTCATTATTTTCTATAATATTAATTTTAGCAAACAACTTTCTTTGAGACTAATGTTGTAGACTAGAAGAGCTAAAATATTGCCATACATCATTTTCTTGTAAAATATTTTTTTAAAAAGATAGTCATATGCAAAAAATTACATTGAAAAATGGGCTTGGTGGTCAACTTTGAGGGGCGGAAATTTTTTTTTTTTTTTTTACATAAAACTGAACCGATATGGTGGGGGGGGGGGGAGAATATAAGAAATCAAAAAAATAATGAAATAACGGCCACTCTAATATATATATTATATTATTTATAATACAGTGAAACCTCCCATAACCGGACACTTACCGTAGCGGTATTTTTCCGGTTATGAGAGAGTTACACATTTGTTGGCAGTTTATTGTAGTTGAAAATTTATATTAAGAGTAGACGGCTGCAAATTTTATAGAATGGTATAATTTCAACTGTTGGGTCTCAAAATGACTTTCAATATTTTTATTTGTTGGAATGCAACAAAGTCGTCCCTAGAAAAACGCTTTGAAAGGGTTTGTATAAGAAATGTAGCAATAGGAATTGTTAAAATACACAAGAAACTTCACATTTTCGCAATTTCACACACCGAACATGTTTCTTTTTCAAACTTGTTTAAAATTTTCATTTTCTTTATTTAATTGATAAAAGCAATTTTTTTCCTGTGCCATTTTGGCACACGAGCTAATCAAAGGACTGCTTCAAATAAACAGCAATTTATTTGCCGTCTTTAACGCATCATTTGCGTTAACCGGGAAATCACCCATATTATTGACACTAATAAAAATATCTATCAGAGTTGAATAAAGAAAGAGCTATTATTTAAATGCATTTCTTGTTGCCGTGTTTCAACGCTTCTATCCGCTTATGAAAGGTATTTAGAACAATAGTTTTAAAAATTTAGTGTTCGCATCCAGTTTTTAGAGTATCCGGTTATGGGAGTGCATTTTGTATGGAAAAACTAATGAACGTGTTAGATCTACAAAAATTTTCCGGTTATTAGAGATGTCCGTTTATAAGAAGTGTTTGTCATGAGAGATTGTATATAAATTTTATTCAGATATTTTTTAAAGCGTTTCATAGAGAAAATCTTCTTGATTCTATGAGGCAGTTTTTTCTCTGTGTATGTGTCGAATCTATCCCGCTTGTTGTTTTTCTTAAAACACATGAATTCATTCAATGACCGCATATCATAATCCTCTAAGAGGGTGTCTTTACATTAAAATGAAAACTTGTTTCTTTTAATTAAAAAAAATGTGTTAAATATTTTGTATGCCCATGAACACATTAAGAATTTTATAAAATGCAATGACGTCATTGCGCTTGAAGGAAATTAAGTTGCTTATGCTATTTGGGGATGAATTTGTTGCACATGTGGTTGTTTTTGCCTCAAAGTATGCAACATTAGCAATATTCCTATTAATGTTAGCGATGTCAATCACAGTGTTGCCAGCTTAGCATGTGCAAATAAATATGAGTTGTGGGCGGATAAAATTTCTTATCTAGAATGATTTTATTTAGTGAATACTTAAATAAAAATAAAAAACATTTAATATTCATAATAGCGTATTTATGTGATCCTCTACTTAAGCGAGTGAAATTTTTATGGGAATAAGACTGTGATATACGTTTACTTAACCAATAAGAAACTGTTTGAATTCGTATCCATAAAGAATCGTAGTTAGTAGTTAAGCATACAAAATTGAGCCCATGAATTCACTAAACTAGACTGTGTATTACGTAGGTTAGTTAGTTTTGTTATCAACCAGCTGTTTGCATAACGTACGTAGAAAAAGCTTGATATTATTTTTGAAAGGGAAATTACTAATTTTTTATATCAAATGTGAAAACACATGGTGTAAAATAGAAATAAGAACTACGTAAACTAAAAATTATTGGAAAGTGTTCAATGAAAAGTAGAGATAATAATAATAAAATAAAAAACGTTCAGGTTATATATGGAACAATTGTAAACATGTTCTAGGCACAAAAAACTGTGCAATACATATCTGAAGTAGATAATATTCTTGCAGTCAAAAATTAATATTGGCTGCTTATTCGAATAGGCTGCATAAAGTCTTGCATCGAACAAGCTCATTACATTGAATTCTAAAAAAGCCAATAGACAGTGTGATATCTAGAATTTAAAGTTGAGAAAAAATTAAATTAAATATCACAAAATAAAATTATAAGTTTTTCCATTTTATTTTCCACTAAATACAAGCAGTCTCTGATGGAAAAAAAATTATTTTGAAATGCGGAATGTGCTATAAATGAGTTCATATAGTAAACATCAATTTAAAATGCACTTTGATCCTTTTGTAATGCAACACTTATTTTTTTAGTATAAAGGTCAGTGTGTGTAATGACCAGCTAAACCGCAAATATGCAATTGCATGTTTTTTCTTGTATGACGTATTAATGTGGGGACAAGATATTTATCCGTTTCAGAATTTTTATGAATTTTGGCATCGATTTGTGAGTGCATATTTTTGCATATTTTACCCTTTGAAGCATATTTTTGCATGTATCAGTCCAGTCTTACATGCATATTTTTAGCATATTTTATAATTTTTAGAGCATAATATACGCTTTTTTTGGTACTTTATAGAATTTTTTATTTAAATATGCTTACAAGTTTATGTATGGGTCAACATTTTTATTTTTATTTTTCGCCATTTAAAAAATATCATTTTCAATGTTCCATGTAGAGCAGCTACGAGTACGTCCAAACACACATACCCTGACATTTGCATTTAAGGTAAACAACTTTCAAAGCTCTTCAATTTGTTCTTGTTTCTTTGTAAAATCAGAGCAACCACTGTTGTCGCCGAGATCTAGCTGGCTATTGTGCTCTTTCGGTGTGAAAGCACAAAAAGCTCTTTATAAAAGTTTTCATATGGCTTGGACGTAACTGATATAGTGTATACATTTTTCTTATATATTACGCAGTTATTACGGACTTTAATTTTAATAAAAATTCAGTTTTGCTATGTGACGGACTCTGTCCCGACTAGAAGTGAAAGTAACATTGTCACTGTATAAAAGTTGATTTAGATGTGACAGGCAACGATTTTTATTTGCAAATCTAGGTCAATATTTTGTTGCTTATTGCAATAAAACTTATAAATGAAAATCTTTTCTTATTTATCCAAAATAGAGTTCCAAAGTTTTATTCCTGATATCGTGAGCCCTTTTGTAATGTTTACAAGTAAACCAATTTATTTTATTTTTAAGAGGATATATTTTGAGTTTTTAGTGCATATTTTAAAATTTTTAGTGCATATTGAATGCGCATAAAACACATTTTTAGAGCATATTTCTGGTTTCCCTGCTCATTATCATTATTTTGAATAAGCTAAAAAAAATTTATCGAAAAAAACAACCTTTTGCTCTCCTGAAAAATTATTCTTTTGTCACTTACAACGTTATTCGCGCTTAACCTTCAAATTTTTTTTTTTTTTTTAGTATGCAGATATTTTATTTATTGTATCTTCATATATGAACTAACAATAAGTATTCAAATCTTAAATATAAAAATATAATTAGGCCCGACCAGTGTCGGACATAAGCTTAGTAGTAGTTATATATAATACATATGTAAGTAGTGATAATCAAAAGGAAAAAATATAAAAAATAAAAGAATTTTCAGGAAGTCCCATCTGGAGTGCTGTGAATAAGAGCCCTTGTATCCCTCTTTTTTAGGCGAATGTGTCCAGTAAAATTCAAAATATTACGAGCAAGCGGATTAGGATGTGATTCGAGTTTTGTTAGATATTTGCCTGCGTATTTTGCAATTTCTTCAGTCACTAGAGGCATATTCAAATCACGATGTATATTTGAATTTTTGATGTACCATGGAGCCGATGTTATCATGCGTAAAATTTTGTTTTGCCTGCGTTGAATTTTCTCTACATTTGAAGCTGAAGCAGTGCCCCATAGTTGAATTCCGTAGCACCATATTGGCTTTAAAAGCGACTTGTATATTAAAAGTTTACAGTCTAGGCTAAGTGTTGAATTTCGACCAATCAGCCAATGTACCTGAGTTAATTTAAGTTTCATTTGAGTTAACTTAGAGTCAATATGGTGTTTCCATGTAAGTCGTCGGTCAAGGTGTATACCAAGATATTTCACATGTGAATGTTGAGAAACAACTTGATTGTTAATCTGAATGGGGGAACAAGTATCTCTTCGTAAAGTAAATGTTACTTGAACACACTTTTGTTCATTTACCTTGATTCTCCATAAGTTTAACCAAAGCTCCATCTGGCTAATGTGTTCCTGGAGTTTGCGGGATGCCTCATCAGGGTTTTCATGCATACTAAGGCAGGCTGTATCGTCGGCAAATGTGGAAGTATGGATACTACTGCTCACAGGCATATCACAAGTATAAATTAAATATAAAACTGGTCCCAGTATACTCCCCTGTGGCACACCAGATGAAATTGTTTCAGGCCTACTTGTAAAGTCTCCTTCCGCAACAGTGAACTTACGGGAAATAATGTAACTTTCCAAAAGATTTAAAATGTTTATTGGTAAGTAAGTCTTCAATTTTAATATTAGGTCTTCATGCCACACTTTATCAAATGCCTGGGAAATGTCTATAAACAGCGCAGAACAATACTTTTTTTCCTCAAAAGTTCTTCTTATAAATTGAACCAATCTGTGAGTTTGTTCAATGGTGCTATGCTGACTTCTAAAACCAAATTGATGGTCTGGTATGCACCCACTACTAATTAGAATTGGGGACAATTTTGTTTTGAGCAGTTTTTCGAAAAGCTTTGACATTGTAGATAGTAGACTTATTGGCCTATATGACTCAGCCTTCAACCTTCAAATGTTAAAATTTTAATTGGTTATAATTTTGATTCTGTTGTAGAGCTTAGAATACTCGTGTAAACCAATAATTGAAATTTATTTGCTGGTGGTCTATATATTGGTTTTTAATATATAATGTTTTTAATATTAATAATATATTGGTGCTTAACCAATCAACCACATATTTTGAACAGTCTAAGCCTACTACGCTTATTTTTCCTTTTTGGATTTTCAAAAATATTATTATATGTGAATTCTCCAATAGTTTTTGAAAGTCTGTGTCTGAGCTTTGTTTGTGACTGTTCAAGATAAGTGGTTGAAGTCTACTGATGATTTGGCTAAGCACCAATGCGATATATAGACAATGCTTAACCACCAGCAAATAAATTTCAGTTTAAATAAACTTATGAAAATATGTCGAATAATAAATTTCCTAAATGTAAATAATTAATAACAAAAATTAAACATTTTATAAACCCCCCATATATATCTAGAAAAGATGTGATATCTTTTAAGGGGCTGGACCGATTTTCTTCAAACATAGTTAAGAACCTTCTCGATCAAGTCACCTTTCAAACAGAAAAAACTAAATGAAAATCGGTCCAGCCGTTTGGGCTGTACGTGGACACGAACAGACACACAGATACACAGACACACACTACGAAACTTATAACACCCCTTTTTTTTGGTCGGGGGTTAAAAAAATATTAACACCTTAAGAAAATGTTAGGCCATGGCTGCTACCAATTATGAACAAAGTGACACATGCACAAGTAAGCAATTGCAAAAATTATTGAATTAAATATTATTTGATATCTCTCTACCGTATAGACTATTTATTTAAATCTTGTACTTGCATATCCTGGCAACACTGATGTCTACCAATCAATTGTGTTTTGTATTGGAAATATTTTCGTTTCCGGTTGGGGAAACAACTAATGAAGTTCCAAAAGCTCAATGTGTTAACGTTGCCATTAGTGTATTAGTAAATTTTCCTATTTCTTATTTCATTCCCTTTATTAAAACATATGAAGGGAATGAAAAAAAAGGGTAACTTTTAGGGAAAACCTGGTCTGTCTTCTTTCATCACTACCCCCCTCCCAAAAAAAAAACTCAGACTTGTTTCGAGAAAAACTGATGTTTCTTAAACATGACTAAAGAAATATTAAACCGTTGTTCGGTCTAAAATTATTGGATAAATTTATCAACTTTCTAACGATAATCCAGCTCCAATTGTTCTAATATTTTTCGAATGTACTCGTATATATCTTCTTTCATATCTTCTAAAGAGATGCGTACCAGTCAATTGCATTTTAAATAAATTTTAATGACAAAAGACTCTTAGCTGATGCATTATATTTCTTTAAAATTCTGCATTTTTCGCTTTTCGTTTAATTTTTTTCGTTTTTGTAATATTGAAGCATTTCCATGTGTGACATAAAAAGAGCTTTTAGTTTTTCAAGGTTTTTGTTGTTTATACGGAAAAAAAACCTATTTTCATGTCAAAATGGAATAGACGAAATCTTTAGAATATATTATTAAAACTAAACTTTTAAACGTTATTGCTTGTAAACTAAACATAAGCGAGAAAAGGCTATTGTTTTCGAAAAACTGGCTGATATAGATTTAACAAAATATAAATAAATTCAGTAAGGTAGACTTTGACTCGCACATAAATCGTTCCGTACGGCGGGCGCTTGTTTCTTTTTAGAGATCGTTTTTGGTTTTTGGCGATTTTTTTTTTGTATTGACGCTTCTTTTAGTTTTGGCGTTTTTTCGGTTTTTGGCGATTTTTTTTTTATGCATTGTTTAGTTTGAGCTATTTTTTTACGTTTGGAGCTTATTTTCCGGTTGGCGATTTCCCCCGGTTCTAGCGATTTTCTTAGATATCCGGCAACCTTTTTACTGTTGATGATTTCATTGCATTTAAGCGACCTATTATTTTTGGTGATATTTTTCATCGAACCCTTATGTGCGTATTATAAAAACTAACTTTTAAATATTATTGTAGATTAAACATGAGTGGGAAGAGGCTTATGTTTTCGAAAAACCGGCTAATATATCGAGCCATAACCGCCAAAAGAGCTTAACTGACACAATTTTGGACCTCCTTTTTTTCAAGAAAATCTATTATTTATGATAGCAAATCAAAAAATCAAGTTCGAAAATTATGTCGCTTAAGCTTTTTGACGATACAACAAAATATAAATAAATTCAGTAAAGTGTGACTTTGCCTGGGGATTTGGCGATTTCCTTCGGCTTTTTTTTCTATTGACGCTTTCTTTAGTTTTAGCGATTTTTGTTAATTTTTTGGCAACTTTTTGTATATTTTTCTACAATAAATCTTTTTAACTCTAGCGATTTGTTTAATTTTTAGCGATTTTTTTCCTTTTGTCGATTGTTTTAGTTTTTTGGCGACCTTTTTACTTCTGGTGATTTTATTGCATTTTAGCGATTTACTTTATTTTTGGTGATATTTTTCATTTAAGCGCTTTTTTTGGCGATTTTTCGCTTCGGTATTTTTTTTTAATTTTGTGATTTTTTTCACGAGTTTTCCAGCAAAAAATTTCAAAAAAGGTAATCGGGTTTGGAATTAAGCATTTTTGGTGGAAGCTGTTCCTTACTCGATTACCAACTTAATGGTTTTAACAAGGCGTGAGACTAAAATAATCGATTCTTGAGAAGTACTTACTTTTTTAATTTCGCAACTTGTTCACGTAATCTATTTAATCTTAAAAAAATTATTCTACTCATTTACCAACTTGTACATAATTTTTTTAAATTTTAGGTAATGTGATTTGTAAGCGAGTAATGAAATTTGGTAATCAGAAAAGTAAGTCATTATATGGCAAGTAGTTCTGATGGTAACGTGTAATTTTTTGCTGTGTTGCCTCTCACGGTTTGCACGATGCAGCAAGTTGTTAAAATTACATTAACTAATGGAATACCCTTTAATTTAGATATTTTAAATTTCAGTGTTAATATATGTACGAGGGCGGTTCGGAAACTTCTTAGCCTATCAATGAAAGAGAATAGTTAGATTTTCAAAAATATTTTTATTTTTCAATATAATCTCCTGAAACTTCAATACACTTAGTCCAACGCTTTTCTAGCAATTCTATCCCTTGATTAAAATAGTTTTCCTCAAGGTCTTCAAAATAGTGGTTTACAACTGTAATTGCATCTTCATTTGAGGTAAAACGCTTGCCAGCAAGGAATTTTTTTTTAGATTTGGGAACAGGTAAAATTCACTGGGAGCCAAATCAGGAGAATAAGGTGGGTGGTCAAGCAACTCGTACTTTAATTCGTTGATTTTAGCCATTGTTAAAACACTCTTGTGCGCTGGTGCGTTGTCTTGATGAAAAATTAATTTTTTGTGTTGTAAGCCAGGACGTTTTTCTCGAATTTGTACATTTAATTGATCCAAAAGGTTGCAATAGTACTCTGAATTTATTGTTTTACCCTTTTGCAGATAGTCAATCAATAAAATACCTTTGAAGTCCCAAAA
This sequence comes from Tachina lurida, assembly GCA_944452675.1. Classification (NCBI taxonomy): domain Eukaryota; kingdom Metazoa; phylum Arthropoda; class Insecta; order Diptera; family Tachinidae; genus Tachina; species Tachina lurida. The sequence goes on along the minus strand of OX101754.1, from coordinate 34,386,474 downwards.
AACCGTTGCCATAACCTTACCAGCCGATTGAATTGTTTTTGCCTTCTTTGGGGCACTTCCTCCAGCTTCAGTCCATTGTTTGGATTGTTCTTTTGTCTCTGGAGTATAGTGGTGGATCCATGTCTCATCAACAGTTATGAAACGACGCTTAAAATCCATTTTATTTCGCTTAAAACGATCCAAACAAGCTTGAGAAATGTTCATTCTTATGCGTTTTTGGTCGACTGTTAACAAATGCGGCACCCATCTTGCAGAAAGCTTTTTCATCTGTAGTTCTTCATGCAAAATTAAATGGACCCGATCATTTGAGATGCCCATGATATTAGCTATTTCACGCACTTTTATTCGTCGATAATTTAATACCATATCATGCACTTTGGCTACAATTTCTGTTGTTGTTGCTGTTTTTGGACGTCCACTACGTGGTTCATCTTCAATGCTTGTACGACCACGTTTAAATTCAGCAACCCAATTTTTTACTGTTGCATATGAAGGAGCACTTTCACCTAACACATTCACCATATCATTATGAATTTCTTGTCCCGATAAACATTTTTTATGTAAATATTTAATGACACCACGCATTTCTAATTTTTCCATTGTTAAAAAATCGCGGATGCGTCTTTTGTGAACACCTGTTTCTATATGAAGGAGTTGCCAGATCGAAACAAAATTTAACATGTGTTCATAGCAGAGATGGAAGTTTCCAAAACACTTAACTTTTTTCTGTTTATACCGCGCTTTTTGTGCTAGGCTAAGAAGTTTCCGAACCACCCTCGTAGTCTTGGTGTAGAATTGCCCTAACTCAGTATGTTTTTTTTTTTTTGAAATTGAGGTTTTTGCATATGGGCAATTTCACGAGAAAGTTAACCTTTTTTGTCGCGTGCGACAGCAAGCAATTAGATTGTATTTCAGAACAATGTGACTAGATTTTTCTTAAAATTTTACCAAGAGCTGCTGACGGTCTACACAAATATATGAAGGAGTAAAAAAAAGCTTCGTTTTCTTTGAAAAAACCAAACATATTTGTTTGGTGTCGCACGCTACAAAAAGTTGACATTCCTGTGGAAATGCTAATATTTCGAAACATTAGATGTTCTTCTATCGAAATATGCAAAAACAAACTCGATTTAGGTAAAAATAATGAGTTAGGGCCTTTCTGTATTATGGTAACGCTTTAACATTAGGATTTAAAATTTTTTTTTAATTGTTAACTGTATATATTTGTTTGTTGTAGCGGTCAAAGTTGTACATATTCTGTGAAAATTTCATGTGCGTAGCTCTTACGGTTCTCGAGAAAACAGGCTGTGACAGACAGACGGTTGGACGGACGGACGGACGGACGGACGAGGGCAACCTTAATAGGCCATTTAATACATTTAAGTAATCACCCAGTTAAGGTCGACTTAAAACATATCGTCACCTTAAATCCAAAAAGGCCGTAAGTACACTTTTTACTCTTTTACAGGAGAAGGAAAAAATCTTGTAAATTTAAGACTATTTATTTGCTAGGTTCCGAATTGAGTAATAAATAAAATCGGTATTTTTAAGGAAATATGTATTTTGGTTAATCACATCATAATCAATATTCTGAATTTTTTTGTTTGTTACGGCCTTTTGGATTTTAGGTGACGATATGTACTTTATATTCACCTATAGAAGAAAAATATTTAACAACATGTTATATTAAATAGTAATATTCAGTATTTTTGTTTAAGCACACGAAAATTTATTTCACAAATATTCTCATACTGACCCATTGTGCTGTAAGCTTTGAAACATGTAAAACCCAAATTATTTATTTTTTTCGTTACTTTTTATAAATATTTATTTATTTATTGGATATATAGCATCTTTGTGTATAATATTATATAATTTGGTTTTATTCAGCTTTTTATTTAGGTTGCTTTTGCTATCATTCTTATTCTTAATGATTTATCTTCAAAACACCATAAGTGCTTATTCTTAATGATTTATCTTCAAAACACCATAAGTGCAGACTCATACAAATTAAATTAATAAATAAATAAATTAATGCATTTTATTAAAATATTAAAACTATGTTATTTAGAAATCTTTAAATAATTGTAAATCACTTTGGTCTACTGCCCGGGCGGGTTTCCATTCACTCTCAGGATAATCATCAAAATTGCTGGTATCACCGTCGTACTGTACCTCGGGAACAATGGGTGGCTGTGGGCGATAGATAAAAATATAAAAAAAAATTATTATAATGACTCGTAGTACATAAAGAAAGTTTTCGGGAAAAGAGTTAGAGATTGTCAAATGTAGAGGGTTAAGTTGAAAGTTTGCGAACTTGACAGTACAATGATTTTCACAAAATATCACCATTATGAAGCTATTTCTATGAGTGTATTAAATTTAGAAAAAAAAATCACTTGTCTCCTGTATTTTTTGACGATTAATCAAAACAAATATTTTCAATTTTAGCAAAATTACGTTTTTGTGTGAACGACTTGCAAATTAAATATACCTTCATATAAACGAAAAAGAACGACATATATATAGTTTTTAATTTTATTATTTTTTAATTCTTTGCTTAAAACAGATACATACATACACACGTCTAATGTAGCAAATTTGCTGTGCCTGTTGGCTTTAAGCAATCAAAATAAAAATCTGTAAAAATAATGTACATTTATTTGATGCTACATAAACATAAAATTAATTGCCCATTAGAAAATGCTTTCAAAAATATATTTATTATATTGTATCTTAATGGGAAATATGAAAAAAAAACTATTTATAGATGTAGATATTTTGTATAGTATACTACGAACTTTGAATACCCTTCTGGTAAATCCTCGAAATTTCTATCTCTAAATTAGACGTGTTTGTATTTAACCGATAAACCCGAAAACTGCTGTACCTTTTTTACTTAAAACTTTACACATCGTCGGTTGGTTATTGGTTTGCGCCACAGTTTATTCAAAATATATTATGGCTGCAGCAAACCAATAACCCACCGACGACATATCTTCTATGGACCGTGAGGAGTGTTTCTGTAGTGTGGTTTCGCTGTTTTCCGAGAGATGACGCTAGTTTTTAAAAAGTAAATTTTATGGTCTTTGGTTTTGAAAATCTAACTTATTTCTTGCGCTCCCACAAATGTTATAGTAAAAAAACTGGGCGGAATAGGATCGGAAAATATATATCCCATACAAAAAAATTATTCTTTATATGGATAACTGCAATGATGCTTTGAAAAGCCAACTTGTTGCTTCCACTACCTCGAAGGATATATGGAGAAAATTTGGGAGATAGTAGTTGTGGGAAGGCCACCTCACACAAAAAAAGAGAAGTTATATAATATTAGGAAATCTCCAAGAGAGATATATTGAAATTTTATATTTTCTAATATTGAACATAAGCCTGGCAGACTACGGTCTGAAAGAAAAGTACCCTTTACAATAAAATTAACGTGAAAAAACTATATCACACATCACAAGTCATGAACGGTCAGTAGGGTGTATATCCTTTCATTATAAATAAGTTAAAAATAAACATGTGCTTGTGTACGAGTATTAATTGTAAAAAAAATATTTATCAAAATGCCACGATCATATCAAAATCTTAACAAAACATTAAATTCACAACAAAGTTAATAGGAATGCGCAGCAGAAAACGAATAAAATAGTTTGGGCCTGTCCCACGATGTCGACAACGTTCGACTTGTCGCACAGTTACATTGGAAACAACAAAATTTTAAAATTTGTTTTGGTTTTGAACGTAAGTGTGCGACAAGTCGAACGCTGTCAACACCGTGGGACAGGTCCTTTCTCTTATTTTATACGCTGGCGTAGCGCTCATTCAATTGCGATAAAATTTAAGATGGGAAAGTTGCTTTAACTTCTCGAAAACCAAAAATTATAAACGTGTGTAATTTCCACAATAATAACTTGCGACACATAAAGTATATATTTTCTGGGTCCTAATAAATAGGGAAGACGAATAAGCGGAGTCCGTCTTTTCCTCCGTCCGTCTGTCTGTATCCGAAGCTCCCAAAAAACCTAGAGACCTCAGTCGTGCACTGGTGTATCAAAAATTGTCCAAAATAGATTGGCATTGCAAATCAGCTAAATCGAAATCGGAGCTGGAAAATGTAAACTTTTTTTGCCATATAAAAGTAACTATCTGAAACTAATTTTTGGTTTTCTTTTTAATTTTATACTTCAGTAAGAATAAAATTGGTATTGAAAATTCAAAGAAATTAAAAAGATGATTCCAGGGTTGGAAATTTTAAACTTTTTTGGTACATATACATATATAAAAAAAATTGCCTATTAAACCTATTTTTTTTTTCTTTTTTCTATCAATTACACATATTTTATATGCTAGAAAGAAATATAAATCAAAAAAATCTAAAGAGATGATTCCAGGGTTGGAAAATTTACACTTTTTTAGTTTATAAAAGTATTAGATACAAATTAATTTTGGAAAGTTATGGATTGGTATTAAAAATCAGATAAATAAAAATAACAAATCCAATATTTTTCCAAAAAAGTTCACCTTATGGCACGTTGCGTTTCTTGGTGACGTAGCCTGTTTTTCAAAGAAAAACTTAAATATATTTTTTTTAATGTTGTTGTAGAGCATAATTAGCGCTACCTTAATTGCTTGGTGACGATACGTGAAAAAAGTTAACTTCTCTCTGGAAATGCCTATATTCGATAAATATTTTAAGACATGGTGATCGCACTAAACTCCCCCACTACTTTTTGGAGTATTTTAAACCGTAATATGTCTGCTTATCGGTACATATTTGATGCCTTTCTTACCAAAGGAGACAAAAAGAACAATATAGTAGCATAACCGCCAAAAAAGCTACATAATTTTCGAACTACATTTTTTGACCAAAATCGATTATTTAATATCGTAATTGGTGAGTTGAGCAGAAAAAAACTTATGACAGCAAAAAGGCCTACATGCGGTCCTGTTCTGCAAATCACGACGTGTCAAATTTTAGTGATTTCAAAAAAATAATACAATCTAAATCATTGCTTTTGTAAATTACAGGATATAGCGTTGGAAGTTGGAATAAAATATTTTATGTGTGTTTTTTTATTTGATTGTTTGTTTGTACCTTAAAGGAGACCAAACCTCTGGACCGATATTCCTGAACATATAACTGGTATGAATTATAAGCTACTTTTATCAACCTCGCCCTTTTTTAAGCCCACTTTCTTAAATTATGTTACTCCTTCCACATAATTTTGTAATATAAACTTGGCCATTTGTGAACGAATTCTCTAAGTAGTTTTTGCGTATGAAAAGGTCCACTTAATTTTTGGAGGGAAGGAGTAGGGTGTCGCATTGCCCGCCCCAAAAACTGATCATCAAATAACTTTGTCAATTGTCCACCAATGTTCAAAATGCTTGTTGCATATGGATGGGGTGCACTAAATTAAATTTTATTTTTTTTGGTGGAGGAGGGGGTTTTGTGAGAAATGTGCCCGCCAAAAAAATTTATTAAATTTAAAAATTTTTCTTGCTTATGGAAAAGGTCCACTAATTTTTATTTTTTATTTTTTATTTTTTATTTTTGAAATTCTTGCAATGTGCCCGCCCCAAAAATCTGTTATCAAAAACAATTTTAAAAATTTTTTTTCGTATAGTAAATGTTTACTAAAGTGTTTTTTTTTTTGGAAAATGGGGGGTGGGTGCAAATTGCCCGCTTCGAAACTTTATTATCATATATTTTTGTCATCCAAAATTTATGTAGAAGATGGCTACCAATTTTTTTTTTTTTTTTAAATTGGGAAGGGGGGAAGGTATTGCAAATTGTCTGCCCCATTAATTGATTATCGAATGACTTCGTCGTTTGTCGACTCATTTTTAAAATGATTTTTGCATAGAAATAAATTTAATTTTTTTTTTGGGTGGGGTGGGGGTGTGTGCGAAATGTGCCCGCCAAAAAAATGCAATATCAAATTACTTTGTCGTTTGTGGACCAATTTTCAAAATTCCTATTGCTTATGGAAAAGGTCCACTAAAGTTTTTTTTTAATTTTTTTTTTTGGGCGGAAGCAAAGTGCCTTTCCTAAAAATTAATTATCAAATAACTTTATCATATGTAGACCCATTTTCTGCATTGTTTTTGCATATTCATGGAAAATGTTCACTAAAGTGGTTTTTTTTGTAAGGGGAGAGGGGGGGGGTGTGTAAAATGCCCTCCCCAATATTATCATATGTGACGCGCAAAATAGAAAGGGACCCAAGGGTAAAAACCGGTTTTGTTCAGAAGAGCCATTTTAAAGATTTAAATACGTGTATCTTTGGTGCACCATCACTGAGCGTGTTGGTATTGGTCTCATTTGAAAGCGACACATCTCATGACGTCAGAAACGTATTGGTCAATCTTGAAAACTCGCGTAGGTCGCCCCTACCTCTTGTTTTGTGTAGTTGGTTTTTACTGTTTTCTACCTACCGCGCTGTTTCCATGAGTTTGATATCAATTTAGCTCGCGTTTTTTCGAATCCAGGTTTATTTTCTGAAATTATTAATTGTGAATTATAATAAATACTAATTCTTTTAAATCGTGAATATCACTCTGTTAGTACGAAAATTTTTTCACATAACCTTAGAATCGTCGACTTCAATATCATAAAACGCGCATATCTCTGGGAGGGAACACTTTTGGGGCATGGCATCGGTCTCATTCGATGCAAAGATGTTGTCCACATAAAAAAAAGGGGAAAATTGATTTTTTTACCCTTAGGTCCCTTTCTCTATGCGCTGTCACATATATTTATCAGTTATTTTCTCATGTTGAAGAAGTTCCCCAACTTTTTATTTTCTTTAGGGAATTGGAATAAATGGTTATCAAATAACTTCGTCATTTGTCGACCTATTTTATGCCCCTATCACGGTTTTCAACTTTTAAAATAGTTTGGTTGTGATTGATAAATTTGCATTACCATTCTCCACTAAATTAATAGTTGAGTTTTCAGTTGTGTTTTGGTACTATCATTTACAACTATGAGTAAGTTTGGTTGAGAAAAACGTTGAGTATACACAACTGTTTTCAAGTAGTTGAGTCGGTGGTTGGGTTTTTCTAGTTACAGGTAAAAAGTAGAAAATATGGAAAAATCGTAACTGGAAATATTGATTATGCTTCATAACAAAATTTTCTTAACATTTTAAAATTATTTTTTAAAGAATTCGTTCCCTATTTTGATTATTCCTTACCTTGCATTGGGTAGTTAGTTCATGATGGTTAGAATCATCACGAATTTCTTTCTTTCCTTCGATACGTAGTACATCTATATTTGCGACTTCATTTTCGTCGTCATAAAATAAATCTACATATATTTGTATCCATTTAGTATGATTTCTTTGAACTAAATCATACAAAACAATATTTTTTCTAAAACTTTGTATTTTAAATTTTCACACAAATTAATTGCTTTCTGTCAAACTTGATATTTTAAGTTGGCAACGCGATGACAATTTCAACTAATAAACAGTTGTGGTTCATAATACTAAAACACAGTTTGGTCGTGTGTAAGTTTGGTCTACTCTTAGGCGACCAAATTGAGTTTAGTTGAAAACCGTGATAGGGGCATTAAAAATACTATTTGCATACGGAAGAAGTCTGCTAAATTTTTTTAGAGGGGTGGGAGGCGGAATGTGCCTGCCAAAAAAATGTGTTATCACATTACGTCATCATCATTTCTGGACCAATTTTCCAAAAAAAAATTTTCACATGGTATAGGTCCACTAATGGAAATTATAGGTGGGGAAGCAAAAAATAAATATCAAATAATCGGAGGTGTTCTGTAAACCGCGCATTTTGAAATATTGCGACAGTGTTCTGTTTATTGGAGGATTTAGTGCATTCGAAGATAAATTCATATAAAATATCTAAAATATTAAAATCAATTAAAAAGCTGCAATAAGTCAACTTCTTAACTGAAGCTCTTTCCTGAAAGTTAAGCGATTTCAAAACACCTGAACAGAACAGCCCTGAATAGTAGCGAATTCTTTTCTTTAAGCGAAGCATTTTTAATTGGGAGATCAGTTCATTTAAATACAATGTTTGGTTTTTCCCTCAACATGAATAGTTCATTCGATTTGAGAATCATGGCTCCGGTTGTTTGGTCGTGGATTATCTATGCAGCGAAATTCGAATGAATATCGATCATGTTTCCACAAGGCGAATGATTCAAAGTGTTTTATTAGCAGATTTGGGCAGATGTCTAATAAATATTTAAGATGTTTTGCTGACTCTTAATCATTTACGTTCAGCCATAACACATTTTTATTTTAAAAATATTAAACTTTCTGGAAACTTTTAATTTTACTTTATGAGTTAATAGCAATAAAATTTACAAAGTATCTAGCAAAAGATATACATACAATAAAGGCCAAAGAATCGTTAAATATTTTTTTTCAAATGATGCTTCATGTGCCAAATAAAAATTTCAAATTGCTTTAAATTTTTAAACAGATTTGCTTGAATTATTTCAATATTATTTGTTTTGTAAGTTGAAACATGGGTGCTGTAAATGCCATAAATATTTCTTTAACATAAACATGATAAAAATATAAATAGTTGAAGGAGATTTGAGAGCGATTTGCTGCAGATAAAACTGGTACATATTTTTCCTTTATTGCCCCATAGTCATATCTGAACAAATTTGTTTTTGGAGTTAATAAGTTGGATTAACTTGTTATAATGTATTTTGTTTTGAGTAAACACTTCATTTAACTGACTTTTACACAACATTTTTAACGGGCCTTATCGTGATTGGTGTATTTCGACATTGACTAGGACATTTTGTCGTCCTAGATTAAAGAGAAAAGTTTGCCATGTTCTTTAATCTATTACAAAAAGTCAGAATCGAAGTCGTAAGTCGAAATACGCCAAACCACGATAAGGGGGAACATCTTCATTGAAAACTTTAAATTTTTCCCCGCAAAATTATATCTTTAGAGTTATGACTATGTTGCAATGAATTTAGCAAAATGCATTTATTATGATAACGATGACTTGTATAGCGTTATTTATATAAGATTATAAGAGAAAAGTCTAAATATAATTATTTGATTTATTAAACCAAATGTTAAACATCCCATAATAAACGAATAATTTAATATAAAAGCGTTAAACTAATAATTCAAGTATTGAATTTTTTTATCTTTCGCATTTTTATTTTGCAATTAATTTTGCAAATGCTAGTGTCAATGATGGCATTGCTGATTGGAGCCAAAAACTCTGGCGAATTTCCATTATATGTGTGTACAGGCAGATGTGCATTAGGGCGGCACTTATTTTGGAAAATTTAGAATTTTGGAACTGCGCCCTCTATTGCTTTACATATAGTCTAAAATATATACATATGTATGTACATACATATGGTGAAAATTTTAAACAAATCGAACAATTTTAAGATGCGGCGCAGAGAGGTCAAAGTTCAAATTTAATGAAATTTCAATATTTTAGCAAACCGCGCCACTGTTTAAGATTTATCCGATTTCTGTAAAATTTTCACTAAATATATTTTAGACTAGATGTCAAAACAATAAGGGTGTCAGTTCTCAAAATTCGAAATTTTTACATATGTAGGACCACCCTAATGTATATATGAGCATATGTGGTCTCATACTAGTCTCTAAATTATTAGCAAATTAAATTGTTTTCAAATAATTTATAATTGTAATCAAATATAAATTTGTTTATAATACTGCACAAGCATTTGCACTTTTTTTTAACAAATATAATGCAGGTATTATGATTTTGCTAAATAATTTTATATTTTATTTACATACACACACACACACATGCAAATATGTATGTACATACATATATGTATATGTACATATATCTGTGGCAATAAGGAAAAAGTCATATTTGACTGTTTTGCAGTAGAGCACTTTTAAGCGTTCAAGTCGATTTTCAGAAATTTATATCTTTTACACTTAAATTGGGAAATTCTCTGTTAATCTTTATTTCTTTTAGCAAATATCGTTCTACATACTGTAACTAATTCATTACAGTTAAAATATGCCAAAGTATAACCTGAGTTAAGCTATTATTCCAAATAGGATTACAAGTCCAAAAAAGATAAGCCGCAAGTCATTTTGCTATAACTTCTTGAAAAATAGCACAAATTTATTGAGATTTTGCCCAAGCATACTTTCAAGTGTGCAGACTACGAAGGTAGCATTAACGCAAAATCAGCCTATCTCGACTTAAGCACTTTTTTCTTTTTGCCACAGATATATAAATAGGTATGTGCTTATGCATATATGTATATATGTGTATGATATGCAATATTTCATTTTGCTCATTTTTACCTCACTAACAGTTTCAGTTTGTTTTCTTAAATACCTACAAAATTTATTTTATAATTTTCTCTTCAGCCAAAAAGAAAAATAGACCAAGAAAAAAAATCAAATCAAATAAAAAAAAATAGCGTAGGTTTACTTCAAGTTGGAACACAAAAATTGAAATACAAATAAGAAAAAAATAAATAAATTTTAAATAATAACATTAATAATTAAGGTAATGAAAAAACGATTCAGAGCGAAATGCAAAGAAATCCAATTCAAATTCAAAGTTTTTTCCGTAAACAATTAGAAATTATTTATGGCCATTTTTAATGCACATTTTAAACAAATCGATTTTGAATTATATAACTGGTAATTATATGATAAAAATTAAATGAAATGCATTAATTTTTTTTTATCACATCAGTTTGCTGCAATGGAAAGATAACTTAAGCTTTTAGTTTAACAAGAGTGTGGATGCAACAGGGGAGATAGATTTATAAATTTTATTTAAAACACTTTAGCCTGTTATATTTCTCTTTATGAGTTTCTACTTAAACTGTTTTTTTTTTCAAAAAGGACAAGTAAGTCCCATACATGAGAGAGTTGCAGGGTTAAATAAAATGTTCCCAGTGAGAAAATTGGAAGTATTATTCTCTACTTCAAAAATATCAATAAGTGTATATTTTTTACTTCTCTGGAAGTGAATATTGGGCCTTATTACGACTTCGACTACGACTGTTTTTAACCGACTTGAAAAAAAGTAGGAGGTTAACAACTCGTCTCAATTTTTTTTTTTTGTTACATCATAACTCGGTACATTTTAGACAGATTGTAAAATTTTTTTTTTATCTGAAAGGGTATAGCTTCCCATTGGTCCCATTTAAAAAAAAGGGGACACTCCCACAATTTTTTTTATTTAATTTTATGATATTCTACTAATTTGATTGCTGCGAAACCTATAAAACACTTTTGGTTTTTGTAATTACACAATTTGAAAGTTGAAAAAGTGGGCGGGGTTACGCCCATTTAAATTTATTATAATATTTCACGCGGTTCTGCTTAACCGATTTTTACTTTAATCTATTACAAAATAGCCGTAGTCATAGTCGAAATACGACACTCGTAATAAGGCCCATTAACACTATAAAGACAAATTAATTTATAATTTATTTCTTGAGTTCTTAAGTAAACGAATTCGATGTCAATATTACATATGTGACAGCGCATAGAGAAAGGGACCTAAGGGTAAAAAAATCAATTTTCACTTTTTTCTTTTATGTGGACAACATCTGAGCATTGAATGAGACCAATCCCATGCCCCAAAAGTGTTCCCTCCCAGAGATATGCGCGTTTTTTGAAATTGAAGTCGACGATTCTAAGGTTATGTAAAAAAATTTTCGTACTAACAGAGTGATATTCACGATTTAAAAGAATTATAAATGAGTTTTTATTATAATTCACAAATAATAAATTCAGAAAATAAACCTGGATTCCTAAAAACGCGAGCTAAATTGATATCAAACTCATGGAAACAGCGCGCTAGGTAGAAAACAGTAAAAACCAACTATACAAAACAAGAGGTAGGGACGACCTACGCGCGTTTTTTATAGGTTGACCAACACGTTCCTGACGTCATGAGATGTGTCGCTTTCAAATGAGACCAATACCAACACGCTCAGTGATGGTACACCAAAGATACACGTATTTAAATCTTTAAAATGGCTCTCCTGAACAAAACCGGTTTTTACCCTTGGGTCCCTTTCTATTTTGCGCGTCACATATATTGATTTAAACGACATTTTTGATATTCGGTCTCTTCATTGTTGGTGCGAGTTTTTCCCACCAGCCATGAAAAAAAATAAAAAATAAATATATTTTCACTCATTGAAAAGATGACACAAAATATTGGATTTACTTGACAATCTGAAAATGACTTTGGATTCAACGAATAGGCATCAAAAAAAAATAAAACTTGCAATGACAACCCTATGAAAAAATCATTACAAATTATCCAAATTTGCACCACACCCGGATCACAACTATGAATATGTACGAAATTAACCATTAAATGCAGTTTTTACTCATTTCTGGGGGGTCTACTCTGTAATTCGAAACGAAAGAAAATGCTTTCGAATTTGCGTGTTATTAACATACAAATTCGAAAGTATTTGCTTTAGTTTCGAATTACAGAGTAGACCCCCTGGTCTTTAAGTTCAAGAGTGGTTTTGTCTTCCTTTTTCGAAGACAAACGATATCTGAACGTCTCTGCAGATCAAAAGATGCAACTCTCGCCACTAATACCGAATAATGCTAGGAACACAATTGGGACGAACGACCAATTTCGTCCACGTCGACGAATTCGTCGATATGAGTTCGCTGCGTAAATTCGTCGTGTGAAGCACAACAACGACGAATTTAAGCAGCGAATTCCTCTCTTATATTTGGTAAAGTTGATTGTTTTGTGTACAAAGACAGAGAGTGAGAGAGAGAAAATTGTTTTTTCGTCGTTCGTCAGCGTACAAATTAGAAATAAACCTATATCTGAATTCGTCACGCACGACGAATTTCGTTGTACGATGGTGTTGTGTTCATTTTCATATGCACACATGTGTTTTATTTTTTATGACGAAAGTTCGCACCGAAAAATTCGTCGTTCGTCCCAGTTGTGTTCCTAGCATAAGCCAATAATTCGATGACGCTTTTTATGGAATAATTAAAATATATTCCCTATTCCTCAAATTCAACCGATCACTCTATCTCAATGCTCGCACACTACCTCAATAGTCTCACAACGAAACGCTAACCGTCCAATTTTGGATAAAATCAGCTTTGTCTGAAGTAGTTATTACAAACCCGAAGGTCCTGGGTTCGAACCCGTTCACCGACAAAGTCATTAAATATCAAGAACATGCATTGACGCGTCCCTTTTGCGTCAGTTGTTGCAGGAAATTTTTAGATGATGAATGCATAGCCACTAGTCGCTGAACTATACCGACTTCAGCGGACACTAATCCTACTGCAACATCAAAGCGCCCTTCTTCATCGGTATTGCATAGCAGTATTATAGGCGAAGTAAAATAAACAATAAACTGGCTACTAAGATACAGCTTCAAAAGTTTTAATACGCCTCATTGACACCAGAGGCGCTACAATACTGCCTTATTAAAAAAAAACGTGCATAAAGCAGAGTTGTGAAAAAAAGAATGAAGCCTTCCCCTAGTAATAGTACTAGTAGTAGTCACATCACATTCGGGGGGGGGGGGGGGTGGGGTTCTACTCTGTAATTCGAAACAAAAGAAATTACTTTCGAATTTGTATGTTAATTACATGCAAATTCAAACATTTCTTTTCGTTTCGAATTGCAGAGTAGAACCCAGGGTTGTACTTTCTCAAAAATCACACGATTTTGTATTATATTTAGTGTATCTGTGGCCTTTACAAGGTATTATAAAGGTCGACCTCTCCCAGTGTGGCAATTACTCAAGAATCTCACTACTTTCAATACCATCGAAAATACTTTCCCGCTTTCCTCTCAATAAATATTATGAAATATAGTTAATGCGCTTGCCATTCAAACTAAACTCTCTCACCTTATTGAGGCTGAATGTGATGAGTGCGAATTCAGAGCCTTGCATATCGGCCTTCCTTTCGCATAAGTTTCTCTGAAATCAAGTATAAAACAGGGGTGCCTGCTATCCTACACTTTTCCTTCGGAATATTGACAAGGTACTTAATGATACAATCTATTTCACTCTTCCATCACTACCTGTCTTCTCTATACTATCCTTTTATGAAAGAAGATAACAGCTAGTAATAGTAATAGGCATTCATTGTCTGAGTGTTACTTCTCTTTAAAAAATAAAAAATAAAGAAAAATAAACCTTGTGTCAATGATGGTCGCGCCATGTCAATTCGTTCCCATTGTCAATAGTTGGGAAGGTGTTATTTGACCACCTGGAAGATTTTACGCAAGGACCTCAATATGAAATTATACAAAATATAACAAGGAAGTTTGTTTGATTATTGAGTATTAGACAAGTTGGATGAATGAGCTAATTTTTCGCTCAATGAATTCGTCGGCAAACAAAATTTCCGAATTTGGTGGGAAGAACAACTATAGGCAGTTCAAGAGCTGCCAATGCATCCTGAAAGATTTACTAGTTGGACCGTACTTCTTCAATAAAGATGAAAACCGCTATGTTATAGTCAATGAAGAAAGTATCGTGCGATGATTATCGAGCCACAACTCCAGTTCTGGAAGTCAACATTACCGCTGCCAAAGTATGACAAAATCGGAGCTCTTGGATGGACGGATGGCGTTTCAATTTTCCAAACCCAAACGGTTAAAAAATCACCCGAATCATACAAATCTCATCTTGCCCGCCATATTTCTATAATTTGAAGTATTCTTGTTTTTTTTAAGCAAAACTATTAAGTTAGGTTGAAGAGAGGAGCTAGCAATATTTGCCCAGTCCGTTTCGGATTACATTTATGCGTTTATAGTATGTTGTACGTACTTCGGAGAGATAATTGGGTGAAAGTATTCAATAAAGAACCATAAAACTTATTAAGTCTAGTCGGGTTACGAACCTAGTTTCCTCAACATATACTTTCTTAGGTTTTTCCAGTCTTAATCCTTAAGGTATTCCATATATGTGGTATATTTTCCAGGTAGAAGATTTGAGATTTGTCTTCTAAATTTATTGAATGATAAATAATAAGACAAGTAGTGTTCGAGAGAAATTTATCATACTCCTGGAAAGCTGTACATGTTATATTTTCAACAACACCCATGTGAGCCAGGAGAGTTTTTAATTGTGTGTGGCCTATGCTAATCAAATTCCGAAATGTTGGCCTTTTAAAACTTAAGAATTTTTTATTTTGTCTTTTCCCAAAGAATTTCGATCACTCTGCATTAGGTAGAGTTCTACCAATCTCTGATGTGTTATTCTACAGCCCATTGTTTGAGTTGAATTGTGAATTTTTTAAAAGGTAACAGCCGCTAACTGGTTGTGTAGTCATGTAGCTCTATTTTCGATAGATTGTAGTCGGCAGCCTGCTGTCGTGAATGCGTTTAGTGTATGACTTTCAAATTATCGAAAGTCGACTGAAGCAAACAAAAATAAAAAATTAAATAATAAAATAATACTCTCATTACTTTTGTACAAGCTTAATGAGCTAAACCGTCAAATATTTTCCATATTCAAAACTATATCATCACCATTGCTGTCAGCAATTTTAAGTTAAACAAATTTCTCTCTAACCTTTTAGCGTCTGCGGCAATATTTTTCATTGTACTTGTTCTTTATTATTTTCAATTCATATAAATTTGTTTTGCTTTCATTTCAACATTTTAAATATTTTTATTTTTGACGTACCTTAAGCTTTTTGTTATAGACGTCATTCCAATTTAAGTCTTTAAACCATCGATGCCTTTTAACATCATCAGCGCCATTCTAAAATAATAAAGACAAAAAATATATATAATTCATTAAAATGTTGTTAAAAGTTTACACACACAAAAACAAAAATTAAAACACAAAACAATTTTTTTATTAGCAATTATATTTTTAAATAAAATCTAGACGTGTTACATTAAGTAGAAAATTCATATCAAATCAATTATTTTCCCTAAATACATACAAGTGTTGTGTACGAGGGCAAGTCATTAAGTCTTTAGTAAACATTTTTAACAAAGAGGAGTTTTTTTCTTCTTCTGTTGCATTGTATGATAAAAATATCTTTTATGGAATATTAAAATTTATATTTATAATAAGAACTAAAGAGATCATTCAAACATGTACATACATTTAATTTTTATTTTGCAGGTAGATGAGTGAAGAGCCAATTGTTCTGTGTGCGCTCCCAGAAAATAACTTTAAAGTGTGAGTACTTACAATTTGACATTACTTTTTGTTTATTTAATTTTGAGAAGTTCAAAAAATATAGGGTACCCCTCACAAGTCTATTATGTGCAACAAATATCCAAAAATTATTGCATTACTTTTTGCCTACAAATACTTGGAGCCTTACTTTGTAAAGACTCTTAACATTTTTCACGAAAATTAATATTTATTAGGTTAAAATAAGTGCTTTCACATAATGATACAAATAAGGGGAAGCCATTATTATACATAAAATATATTTAGAAAAAGAAGTACCGCTCATTACTTTGTAACCCATTACAAAATCTCGAAAAGTTTTTGCTAAGTTCTTTGCCCTTTGAAAAGAACAGCGCATTTAAATTAAATTAAAACAAAGAAACGTATTTTTAATATCAATTATACTGGCTTTAGTGAAACCATAATTCGATGCCATAAATGATTAAATTATTCACCCTTAACACAATACCAAAAAAAAATGGGGGTCTGTGTATCCGTTGGTTTCTATACCTTAGAGAACGGAAATTGGTTGTCAGCAGCACACAGTTTTTCTCTAGAGCGAGTACACAAGGTCCAAAAAACGCTGTCACAATAGTATTGGCTTAAATCAAAGCTAGTGATTTGTGTGACGCGATCACACAAAAGTGTTTTTTTAGAGTGTCACAACTTTCAGTTGGCATCACTGCTTTATTTGAGCACCCATTCAACAGCTGATAGTTGCTCTTTGCTTAGTTTTCTTTCATTTCATTTCATTATAAATCGACTTACAAATTGCAAATTGTTGAAATTTTTAATCAAAATAATTGTTCTATTCATGAAACTCATCGTTCTTCCATTTTATGACGAAGAACAATAGATAATTTTCGGACTACATTTACTGTTACTGATTTTCTTTGCAGTCATGCTAAGTCACTTGTCTACGTCGATAAACCACAAACAATTGAACGCGAATTACGGCCGCAAATGCTGCGAAAAAATTTTTTAAATTGGAGTTCCATATTGCGCCTTCTACGCGCCAGCCGTGGCGGCCACATGGCAGAAATCATATTTAAACATTAGTTTCATAAAATTTTCTTTCCAATAACGCCCGTTTCATAGATATTAAAAATATATTTCTTTGTTTTATTATGATTTAAACTTGTGGCATTCTATAAAAAAAGAACACCCTTTACGTCAGCGATGATAACGGTCCAACCTTCACCCGGTGTTTAGACCACAGTGAGATAAGACCGTAAATGAAGGTGCTCACGATAATCTGAAACACATTTGTCGAAGTCGAAATATGTCAATCACGATAAGTCCGAATAACTCATGGAATTGTCTATAGTTTAATCAGCACTGAAGAGGGACTATACATAACCCCAAAGAAAATAATCAAATGGTGTTACATCACAGGATTTTAGTGGCCTATTAAAAGAAACATTACATGATGTTATTTGACTAAATTAATTGTAGCTTGCTCTGTGTAGCACGTGGCTCCATCTTGTTGGAACCACTTGCCAGCAAGTTGGGGTAAAAAGAACTTGTAACCTTTTCTCTCTATCGTCCACCGTTTACAGTTGAAATTCTGCTTATCATGGTTTTTAAAGACATCTGCACCAATGACTCGGCCTGTCCATAAAGCGCACGAAACAGTCATTCTCTGTGGATGTAATAGTTTTTGAACAACAGCTTGTAAATTATATGCACTCCAAATGCAAATGCGATTTATTTATGAACCTATTCAACTAAAAATTAGCTTCATCGCTGAGCAAAGTTTTGCATGAAAAATCCCTATCAATATCAGTTTGTGCTTCAGCACAATGGTCGCATTGGCTGCTCATACGATAGTCGCTTGGCTTTAATCCTTGCACAAGTTGAGTCTTAAAAGATCGTAAACCAAGATCCTTTCATAAAATCTTCCGTAAAGTGAATGGGAAACATGCCTATTTGCTGAGAATAGCGCCGAGTGGCTTGATGTGGTTCTTCTTTAATGTTCCAGCAAAAATTAATGCTTTGCAGAAGCGTTTTTGTAAGGCAGACAAAGTTAGAGAACCTGAATGAGGCATTTTTTTGTTCGATATGAGCCAACTAGAAGAAATACATTCAGCTTCCAAAAAGCTGCTTCACAGCCTGTTCGGTTCGCACTGCTTCGTGTCTTACGGGATGGGTATTATCGTTAAGAGCATACATGGTGCTCAAGCGGTCTATAGTTATCCGGATTAGCCGATCTGTTAGACGATTATGACTACCATAAAATGAAAAAACTGCACGTTAAGCATTAATCTTATTTTTAATTAAGATTAAAGCTAGGAACACAACTAGGACGAACGACGAATTTTGTGAGACTATTGAGGTAGTGTGCGAGCATTGAGATAGAGTGATCGGTTGAATTTGAGGAATAGGGAATATATTTTAATTTTTCCATAAAAAGCGTCATCGAATTATTGGCTTATGCTAGGAACACAACTGGGACGAACGACGAATTTTTCGGTGCGAACTTTCGTCATAAAAAATAAAACACATGTGTGCATATGAAAATGAACACAACACCACCGTACAACGAAATTCGTCGTGCGTGACGAATTCAGAGATAGGTTTATTTCTAATTTGTACGCCGACGAACGACGAAAAAACAATTTTCTCTCTCTAATAGTATGTTCACACGGACAGCAATTATCGAGGTTCGCTCTCCCATTCACGGTTCGCGGTCGAATCTTGATTGAATCAACATGGTTCGCCATACAAATTTTTGAGAGCGAACCAACTTGGTTCATTTTGAACCTAGCTGCGAACCATGAAGAAATTGCTATCATCGCTAGTTTTGATAACAAATTATCGCTAATTTATCTGAACTAGCTATCAAAACAAAATGAGTACATACACACACATACACATTTTTAAACAAAAAAACACACAAAAAATAATTGCGAGTATGAATTAATAATATTAGAACACATTTTATTAATTATTTTTGCTTAATTTGTTTATGTAATGTAAAAAAGCAAATAACACAGAATATAAAACGCGTATCAACTATTCACGTATGTTGTATGTATATACATGAAAACAGTGATGCCAACTTTTGATACTCAAAGCGCGTAAAAATTTTTTGAAAAAGCGCTAAATTGAAAAAATATACATTTAGCGCAAAATAAAGTAAAATTTTTTGAATAAGCGCGAAAAGGAACTAGTTTTAAAATGTTTCTGTTTTAAATCAAAACATCAACAAATTTTGTTAAGTAATTTATTAAAAATTAATATGTACCTATCATAAGATCAATACATACATAAGTACATTAGCTCGAGATATTACATTTCATATTACATTTTAATAAGGTAGATATAAATAGTGTACCTACATATATACATAATAGAAGTATATATGCATATGTATGTATCCATGTTTACCTAAGTACATACATACAAAATTTCAATATTTTGCTCTTTCAAAAACATACATTATCCTGTTTTTAGGCTATACTGAATATCTTTCAAAGCACAAAAACTTCGATGAAATAGAAGATTATTCTATATTATTCTTCTTGTTTAAATTGGTAAACTAACAAAATAAAATGAGTTAAAATTCGATATTGCTAAATTAGAGGAAGACAAAGTTCACAAAGACTAAAATCTAGGCATATTGAACAAAAAGTAAAAAGGGGTTAAAGGGCTGAAACCAAATTCGATCGATATAATTTCATTTCCGTAATTAGGTTCTGCAGAAAACGAAAAACGAAGAATTTGCTCGATGAATAATGCTCGGAATTGTAATTTTCTCTATGTGAAAGTACAAAAATCTGTTTGAAACAACTTTATTTCAACAAAGAAAAATTTTTTTCAACCATTTATTTAAAATATGTTTGTTTTATTTAATTTTTTTACATATTTAAGATATTTTCTCAAGTCTTAAAGAAAAAATGCATCATCATAAAAACTGAAATATTCTATTCCTTCAAATAAAATTAAATAAAACTTTAACACATACACTACGTTTGGATATGAAAGTGGATCTGAAGCAATTTTTCGGCAAAATCTTGACCGCTCTGGGCATCCAAAATTGCAGACAATGAATGTATAATTTTTTTAATTTGGTTCACTTCAATAAAAAAAATTGATCCTTTGGTATTTTGTTGATCTTCTAATACGAGCAACAATGTGTTTTTTGTTGCCAAATATTGCCACATTTAAATTGAAAACAATCGAATTTTTTCAGAATGAACAAATCGATCGAAATCTGAAGAATGTAAAACAAAATCGATCGAAATGAAAATTCGTAATCAAAACAATTTCGATGGATTTCTGTGACAGGCCTGATAATTATAAAAATTGCTAGATTTTCGTGTTTTTCCGCGTTTTGAGTGACTAAAAACGGACTAAATCCAGCACGAAAAGTTCTAAGTTGGCATCACTGCATCAAAAATATTTGTCAAAATGAACCACGAATGTGTCGTCTGAACACCAGGGTTCGCAATTGTGGTTCAGAGAGCGAACCAAGTGGTTCATGTTGCCGTCTGAACATAGCATAACTCTCTGTCTTTGTACACAAAACAATCAACTTTATCAAATATAAGAGAGGAATTCGCTGCGTAAATTCGTCGTTGTTGTGCTTCACACGACGAATTTACGCAGCGAACTCATATCGACGAATTCGTCGAGGTGGACGAAATTCGTCGTTCGTCCCAATTGTGTTCCTAGCATAATGTTTAATTTCACTTGTTGAGATCTGAATATAAAAGAAATATTTAGGATTCACTTTTCCATTCTTTGTTTTCATACGACCTCAGACAGTTAAAGCAAACTGCATATTCCTGTCTTCTGTTTTCATTATATTTTCATACGAAAATACCCTATCCAGATTTGCAGCTGAATGGGGAATAGATAATATTACTCTAGCATTTCTTGACATATTGAAAAACATCAGTTTATTTACCTAATTTTTCTAATACATTCGAGCAAAAAGTACATATCGTTACCTGAAACTCAAAACGATCTAACATAGAATTTCATAATTTTTTTAGAAGGAGGAAAAAAAATTTTAAAATAAAAAATACTAAAGCATTTATGGCGAATTTTTGTTCGCGCTGGCTTGGTAAATTTTTTGTAGCGGTTATATTGATTAAATACCACGGAATTTATAAAAAAATCAATTTAAAATTGTTCGTTAGATAGGTCATTTTGCCTATAAGGTAACGATATATTGTCGTTTCCTAAAGAAGAACCTCCATGTGCAAAAAAAGTGCTTGGCGGTTTTAACGTACATTTGACGCACACGTTATTTTTTTTTACATGTGGGGGTAAATAATTTCTACATCAACCAGCGCTGGAAACTGTTTATTTATAGATTCAATGTTTTTTGTATGCCATTTGTTAATGTAATATAATAGAAACAAATTTTCAATAGTTGTAATATGATCAGTGGGGTGCTGTAGTACTTTTGACTTTCACATAACTAATTGTAAAAAATTACAATTGTACCATCTTTTCCATCCCTGATGGTATAAGTTTGCCCTTGATGAAACGGCAAACCAAGCTATTAGTATATTTCCACCGACTTTAAATCAACTAGATTTAAGTAAATTACTTCGAAATGTTTCCATAGGTAGATGACATTTAAAATAAATTAAATATTCATTAATGTCAGTGTCAATCACTATTGATTGATGACCCCGGGATAGAGTTTGTAGTTTTAAAAGCAACGCAGGTTTGCATAGATAATTTAAAATAAATCAACTACTTTGAGGTGATTGGCCATATGCAAAATGTATGGCAAATCATGATTTGATCAAATCAAAATGTTTGGTTGAAATCATGCCGGTAGAAACATACTATAAACAAAAATCAAATATCAGCTGTTAAATCGGCTGTCAAGTAAAGCAGTGATATCAACTCAAGGTTGTTAAGCTGAGAAAAAATTTAATTAAAAAAAAAATTATTTTGTTTCTGTTATTTCTGTTTTTTTTTTGTTTATTTGCAAGACTTTCTTTGTTGTCTCTGCAGGAAATATTTATAAAATGTTTTATTTATTTTCATACACTGTTTTTAAACAAAAAATTTAAAATCAAACAGAATTTTTGATGATAAAAGAAGCTCTGACATTTATATCATATATTTACTATTTAAGTGATAATTTTGTCAGACTTTGTCCACTGTGACAAGGGCAGCCAAGGGAAGAAGATGTAAACAGCTGATTTGAATAGTTGGTTTAATTTGTGTGGAAAATAAAATCAACTAGTTTTTGGCTTAAAATGCACTTTTCTTAGATAATAGTGTAACAAAAATGTGCTTTTAACAAAAGTGTATTTTATATCTATATATATATATACATATATAAAACAGGATGTGTGTATGTATGTAACGTATGGACTCCAAAACGGCTGGGCCGATTTTTATGAAAATTTCAGGGAATCTTCAGAATATTCAGGCGGGTGACACTGTGATTTTTGATTTTCAGTCTGTGGGCGGAGGGGCGTGGCAAAATCCAATTTTCATATTGCACTACCAATGCCATATACATATATTTATTTTTTTTAGGGGTGGGGAGGGGTAGCGAAGCCCACCGGGTTTATATACCAAAATTCAAAATCAATATTTCCTTATTATAAGCACATATGTACATATCGCTCATTTACTCAAAGAACGTCATAGTTAGTGATCCAGAATTAATCCTCATATCGGTCTTCATATTGTGTAAAAATTTCATACAAATATCTATTTTGGAAAAATAAAATTTTCTTTTTCCATTAAGTTGTGTGTAAATTGAAAAGTGCAAACTCTTTTTCTGTTGTTGTTTGTGTAAATGAGCGATATGTTTATTTACATTAACTGTTGACGAATGGCGCTTTATAATCGTAAAGCCTTGAAATGCATGTGTATGTGTGAATTTTTATATTCAATATGCCAATATATTTTTAAAAAAGCCCTCAAAAATTTTGGAAAACAATTTAATTTTTATTGCGTTTGTTTTTCGATATGATTTTTCATATTGTGCGACCATGTATGAACAGGGTATTCCAATAAGACATTTCATTTTGAATAGACCACTATTTAGGAAGCTGTCATGACTGTGACAGATGACAAGTAAAAACTATGCAATTCATAAAGAATAAAACGATACATGCTTCAAAAAAAAAAACATTGAAATTATTAAAATTCACTACAAAAATGTTGAAAGTTTCGCGGACACAGTTCGAAAAGTAAATCAAGTTCACGGATCGCCGTGAAACACCTTCTCGGCCAGCAATTGCGAAACTGATGGAAAAAATTTAGCTTTCGGCACTAGCTAGCGCTGTGAATTATCGAATTCATGCATATCACTGAAAACGAATTGAGAATATTTTCTGTTGTAACCCATAGTGTTGAGGAAAGCCCAAGTTTATTTGTTATTCGTCGATCTTTGTAATTTGGCATTCCACAAACAACATTACACCGCGATTGGTATAAAGACTTGTACCCTAATTCTTTTAAAGTCTAGTCATTCAAGAATTTATGCCCACTGGCCACCAAAAACGTCGCATCTGTGCCGATTGGGTCCTTGAAATGCATCAAACTGATCTCAAGTTTTATCGAAAAATCATCTTGAGTGATAAGAGGCTAAAATCTTGGAGCTGCGCTAAAAACAGAATTTTCGGACTTCGAGTCTTCGAAAACCCAAGAACTATTCCTGAAAGTCTCCTCCATCCTTTGCGTGTGACTGTTGGGTGTAAATTTTGTTCTGCCGGAGTCAGTGAACCTTACTTTTTCGAACATGATGAAGGAGCAACTGTTACTGTGAGTGACTTGCGCTATTGAACGATAATTAATGATTTTGTATGACCGCATTCGGAAGATTTTGATGTGGACGATGTTTATTTTCATTAAGACGACGATCTATTTGCGTGAAAAGTTTACTGACCGTGTGATATCTCGAAGAAGCGATCAAAATTGGTCACTGGGACATTGTGATTTAACATCTTTACCGTAACCGTAACCGTAGCAGTCATAAAGGCTCAGTTAGCCGATTGTAATGGAGTGTAACTGCAACAGTAGGAAACAGCTGATCGATATTGTTGTGTGAAAAGTAATGTACAGATTCTTACGTTCCGGTTACATCTCTATAAGCATTTTCATTACATTTCACATAACAATATCAATCAGCTGTTTCCTACTGCTGCAGTTACATTCCAATACAGTCGGCTAACTGAGCCTTAAGGCTGATATTGTTTTTAATTATAAATGATACAGCCTTACTTAAAAATATCCTTTCCTTACAAATCAAAAGTAAACTTCTTATTGGAAAACCATTTATAATTTTATTGAAATTAAAAGGGGTCTTTCTGTTTGCTTAATTCGCAAAGTCGCCATTTACATAAACATAGGAAAATTTTTTTTTAAACAAATACATGTACATATATACATACATACATATGTATGTATATATGTATGTATACATGTCTCTATTTGTATATACATATATAAATGTATATAGTTATGTCTATATTTTACTGCACACGCTTTTAAATCATGTTAACACACATTCCCCCATCTAAACATAGTGAACACAATTTTTATTTTGGGCGCACAAAGCAAACGTACAGACAGACGGACGGACAGAAGAAGGAAGACATCAGTGAACAATTTACAAATAAAATTTATTTATTTAATAAATATTCTGAACAATTTGTCTTTTCATTTCTAACTATGTGTGTATTGTGAATTATTTCCAAATATGAAATTATTATTATTTTTAAATATTATTTAAGAAAATATTGTAAACGAATTGATTTCTTATGAATTTTCTAAAATAAGATTTTTCTGAACTCACCTTCATATTGCCCAAACGTTTTGTACGATCATTTGTTAACAATTTCTTAACTAAGTCTTTCGCTATGGGATCCATGTGGCGGGGCCATTCGATTTTGCCGCTCAAAATCTTTTCATAAATACCAAAAGGATTTTCATCATAGAATGGTGGATAGCCAACAAGCATTTCGTATATTAGAATGCCTGCAGAAGTGTTATAATGTAGTTTTCCAAAAATTTCATTTAATTTTTAACTCACCCAAAGCCCACCAATCCACCGCTCTGTTGTGACCTTTAGATTGTATTATTTCAGGTGCTAAATATTCTGGTGTGCCACACAGTGTCCAGGTACGATCTCTTAACTTTTTGGCAAATCCAAAATCTGTTATTTTCAAATGGCCATCGCGATTGATTAATAAATTTTCAGGTTTTAAGTCTCTGTACACAATTTGCAGAGAATGTAAATATTCTAAAGCCAAAACGATTTCGGCAGCAAAGAAATTTGCTGAAAGTGATTAAGCAAAAATATTCAATTAATAATAGCTGGGAATTATGTTCGAAATCACATTTGAGGCAACGCAATTAAAAAAGTAATGCAAATCTGTACAGGCGTCTAGAAGCTGCGACGCACAGTGGGATGAATTCATTAAATTTTTAATTTTTTTTTTATATTTTTTTTTTTATTATTTTAATTAATTTAAATTAGGAATTTAGTTTAAATTAATCTAAATCGGCCACGCCCAACACTCAACGCCCTTGCTATGCTTATCATATCTTCAAATTTTTTACATGCACTTTCTCGAATAAATAAAGAACTTGAGCCGAATTTCATCCAAATCTGGCGGCCGTTGGCTTAATGAAACCAATATTCCCATATTGAAACATTTCTTAACAAATTTGCATCATGCGATTTTTGAAATTAATTGGTCGCAAAATATACTTTTTTTGAGAACAAAATCCTAAACCTATTTTTACTTTTGCAATAAAGTAATATTAACTTCTAACTTCATCGTTGAAAGTTCACAAAAATTTAAATTTTTCTTCAAAAAAAAAAATGTGTCGGAAGAAGTGGTGCAAATACAAAAAAAAAATTCATCGAATATATTTTTAGAAAACTTCATGTAAATTTTCTTTGTCGTTTTCTCCACTCCAACTTTGTGGCGTATGGCCTAAAGCAATTCAGAGGTGACGATATGTATGTACGTGTATAAAAAATAATAACTTACATGTAGGCCTACTAAATCTACCGGCATTTCTTAAATATGTGAACAATTCACCACCACAGACGTATTCGAAGATCATATATAAACAGCAATCATCTTTTGTTGACCATTCTCTGAAAATTAAAAAAGAAATGCTATTCATTAATCAAGAAGTGCTTAAAGGAGCGCTATGAAATAAAGTCCAATAAAATTAAGGAATTTTTAATTGGGCTTTAATTCCTCTTGAGTTTGGTTGGGCTTAAAATCCCAGCGGCTCCCAAACAAAATTAGTCGTTATTAACAAACATCTAAAAAAAACTATAAACTTTTCTGAAGTATCTCTATTTGGCAATGCCGGGGCTTAATCGTCGTCTTCGATAACAAGCTGATTCGATCACGTTTTTTCAGTTTGAGATTATGGGATTCGATATCGAACAATATTATTACATTGCTCGATAGCGAAAGCCGTAATCTCAAACTGAAGAAACGTGTTCGAATAGGTCGTTATCGAAAGCGACGATTAGAATCCTGGAAATTTATAACAAAAAAAAAATAGTAGAGTTCGTAAATTAAATATTTACTATCGAATAAAATTTAAATTTTCTCTTTCGCTTTCCAACTATTCTCTTAATCCTATTTAAGTACATAGTTAGTACATGTAAATAAATTAATACTTACAAACTAATCACAAAGGGATGTCGGATTTCACGCAATATATTGCGTTCATTCTTCACATGTTCAATTTGTTTTAAGCGTATTACATCAGCCATCGCTAAAATTTTCATGGCACAATATTTCTCTGACACACGATCGCGACACAGGCACACACGTCCAAATGTTCCAGTTCCTAAAAATATCCAAATGAAAAATGAACAAATATTAGCAAATATGTATGTATAATGCAAAAATATTATTTTTAAAATAATTAGTGAATAGTCGCAATGTACTCGTACATGTGCCAGTTTGCAAAAATACATTTATTATTTAAATATAAGTAGAAATGAAGCAAATCAAAAAAAAAAAAAATCAACAAATAACACAAAAAATTTGAATTAGTCCAAAAATAAATATTTTGCAAAAGCAAAGCGAAAAAATCACCAAAAATTTCAAATTAACTTTTTTTTTATAGCAAAATGAACTAAATTCTAAAGTAAATATGTATGTATATAATAGACAAAAAATTTTATAAAACTAAAAGGAAAAATTAATATTTTAAACTTCGCAACTACGACAAAGTAGGGTCAGTTAGACTGATTTCACTCACAGGAATTTTAGTTGCTCGATTTTTTAAAAGTTTCTATTAAAATTGCTTTTACGTTCACACACCGGAATGTCTTTCTAAGATTCGTTGCATTAAATTTTTGAGATATATGTCAGCATGTACGCATGTATTTAATTATATATAAAAACGAAACACGTTTGATATATACTTCTTAAAATCTTAGATGAAAACATTCCTTTGTGAGAAAAAGCGAATGAAAAGAAAATTAAAATATCACTCAGGGGGAAAAAAAGAAAACTGCGAATGACAACGCAACATGAAAGCAATTATTTATATTCCTCTTACATCTCGTTTCTATAAACTCGAGAGTTGAGCAACTATAATTGCTGTGTGTGAACCCAGTCTTGCATACATAAATGCTGCAGTTAGGAAAACTTGAAATGATTGCAAAAAAATTATTATCTCGATTGTGGAGAAATCGAGATAATATGGATTCCAGGATACTAGGGTGTTTCTGGAAACGAAAAAGCGAATAGGCTTGCAAAGATGGGATCATTGCCGGATAACATCACACTAAGAAATTCCAAACTTTTCCAACAATTTAAAAATGAATTGAAACAATGACCTATTGAACAACACACCAGAGATTGGCAGAACTCTACTGTTGGAAGAGTGACCGAACTTCTCTGGGGAAACCCAAGTAGTCGAAAGACGATAGAGATTTTAAATCTAAAGAGCCCAACACTTCGGAACTTGGTTAGCATAATAACAGGACATACAGAGTTAAAAAGTCACCTGGCTCGCATATTTGTTGTTGAAGATACGATATGTAGAGTTTGCCACGAGGACGATGATGAAACACTCGAACACTACTTGAGCCACTGACCAGTGTCCAGTCAAGTTAGAAGACAAATCTTCTATCTGGAAAATATAGCAGATATGGAAATCCTGGGGTTTCTGAATGGAAAAACCTAACAAGTTATTTGAGGAGACTAGGTTCCTAATCTGATTAAGTTTAATAGTGTTTCATTGTATTTTTTGGGTATCTCACCAATATTTCTTATCAAGAACCCACAATATGCTATAAAAGCATAGTTGTAATCCGAAACGGATTGGGTACATTTTTTTACTGCCGCTTTTTTCAACCTAACCTAACCTAACCTAACCTAACCTAACCTAACCTAACCTAACCTAACCTAACCTAAGAGTATGTTTGCACAAAAACATTTCAAAAAGTACCTTTTCAAAAAAGACAAAGACAAAAAAGACACAAGTATTTTTTTCAGAAGAGTATCTCTTCAGAAAACTACTTTTTCAAAAAAGTACCCAACCAAGTAAAAAGTTTTTTAAAAATATAACATATTTTCAAAAAGTACATCTCAAAAAATTTCCATTTCCTAAAGTACATTTTCGAGGAACTAGTTTTTCAAAAAAAGTAAGTTGTTAAAAATTACCTTTTCAGGAAATGATTATTCAAAAAACTACCTGTTCAAAAGAGTACACTTTCAAAAAAGTACATTTTTAAAAAGCAGGTTTTCAAAAATGTATTGTTTTCGAAGGAGCACTTTTTACATTAAAAAAATACCTCTGCAGAAAAGTACTTTTTTCAAAAATTACTTTTCCAAAAAATTACCCTCTGCAAAACGCACCTTTTGCAAAAAGTTATTTCATTACTACTATTAGATTATTATATCACTACTATTACTAGGGGTTACCTTCTTTAGAAAAGGGGCAGTAATAGAGAAAAGATTCGATAATTTCCAACTCTTTCATTCTTTTACAACTCTGCTTTTTTTCACGTTTCTAATAATGCAGTATTGCAGCGCCTCTGGTGTCAATTTAAATTTAAAATTTTTAAAGCTGTGTAGCCATTTTATTGGTTATTTTATTTCGCCTACAAAATGCTGACGAAGGGCGCACTGATGTTACATTAGGACCCAGCAAAAAAATAACAATACAAATCATTAGTTACAGCAATGATGAAGTCAGCTTCAAGTAGTTCTATTTCTGGTGAATCATCAATGAACTTAACACATGGTTGTCATAGGAGGGAAGTGCTCCCAATAACTGAATGGTATGTGCTTAAAAGGTTGTCTAGAACAATTTTTGATATAAACAACAGCCTTAGAATATTAAATTCACTACCTATAGTGATTGGTACGCAATTTGTCGCGTGCGACAGCAAGCAATTAACCTTGTATTTCTGAACAACGTGACTCGATTTTTCTTAAAATTTTACGTAATGTAGAGCTGCTGACGGCCTACACAAATATATAAAGAAATAAAAAAAAAGTTTCATTTTCTTTGCAAAAAACAAGCATATTTGCTTGGTGTCGCACGCTACAAAAAGTTGACATTCCTGTGGAAATGCCCATTTATAAATTACAAATATAATTTGTAGCAATAATGAAATTATTGAACAAATTCAAGGATTTAATTAAATTTTAATGCAGTAATTTAAGAAAAATGGGGATAATTAATTTTATCGCAGCAAATAATCTTAATCAATGTAGCAGTGGTAAAGTACGAATATATAAATCATTTTGATTATTGAGTTCTTGTTTCAACTTTGTTATTTGTTGAGCTTCTCATTCGTTTAAATGAAAGTTTAACATAATAATAACTCCAGTTGTTCTAAGAAAATTTTTGGGTAAAGATTACCTGATCATCTGTAATAGCAACCCCTTAATAATAAATTTCAATGTATATTTAATAAAAAATATTTTACTGAGTACGTAAAACAATAATTTGGGATTATTAGTGCGCTAACAAATGTTAAACTTAAAATTAAATTAAAAAAACACTAAGGCTAAAATTCACAGTCTTTAGTTAACTCATGAAGGTGGTTTAACCAATGAAATTGATAAGAAAACCGTTAGTTAAACCACGGGTGTTAGTTAACTATAGACCGTGAGTTTGGGCCTAAGAATCTTAATCGTTTGCTAAGACGACTTCAATAGAAGAGAAAAGCTCAACGAACTTTTGTGGGAAACAAATATAATTCCTCAAGGAAGTTTACAAAGGTCTAAAGAAAGGTGTTCAATAACCTTTAACATTAATAACAAATTATGTTTTGTTATTTCTACAATTCTGTTATTGTTTAACATAAAATTGTTGTAACAAGAGTGTGCACTATGGGCTGCATAGTGCATAATTTCAATATTTTATTTTTAACTTCTTATATTTTAATGAACAAACATTAAATATTTTATTATTTTGAAATAGTTTTTGGAAGAAAAAACAATATATTGTTTTATCGTAGGCTTATTTAGTTTTTCGGAACTTACATTAATTTGTTAGGGTTCGGTATTATAACAGTAATAATTAAACCCCTTTCGGCATAGGCGCCTAAGAAGAGGAATACGATATCTAAAAAACTTGGAAACAAGCAAACCTTGAATAAACACCATTTCATACATAAGCATTTCATACGTAAACAGCTTTCATTACATTTACGTTACAGTAGGCCAAAGCCATTTTAGAGGAAAATTTCAAAATGTTGATATACAATTTTTGTTTTTATTTAATAACAAGAGATTAAAAAACCATCTTTATAACAACAAATTTTAATTATTAATATTGCGTATTAAATCAACACCATACGATATAACATAAAAATTAAAGTGCAAATTTTCCACTTAGTTGTGCCAAGCTATGTACATACTTATGTGTCATTGCATGTAATTGAATACCAACTGCAGTAAAAGGCCTTTCTTTCACTGTCTTGTCGACAATCATACTTGTTCAATATGAATCAACGGGGAATGTCATCGCAGCCTTGTGTGTATGCACTGTTCAATAAATAATATTTTGAGGACTTGCCCAACAACTTGTCAAATTTTGATGAATTGCTCGAGAAAATGAATTATGGCCTAGAGTTATAACTAGAACGCATTAATATACATATAACAACAATAAAAAAATTCAAGAAAAAAAAGAACAATAAAATCAATAACAAATATTAAAGGGGTCAAAAAATATCTTCAACTAATATACAAGTGGCATTCACCTTCAACTAGTATTTAGTTGGCAATTGTCCATCTTTAAAATATTTTATTGTGTTCTATTATTTTTTAATAATTTTTTTATGGAATAAAAAAAAAACTTGAAGAAAACTTTGAAATAAACAATATCTAAGGAAGAAATGAAAAACAAAAACAATTTCAAATAAATTTATGTTGGACATTTTTATAGTATTTAGGTTTAGGTAAACAATAAAGTGTAAATATGCCTACAAATATTAAATATAAATTATAATATTATGACTTTTCTCTCAATGGGCATATTAATTATTTCATAGTTCGTTAGACTATTTGCCATTCCAATGTCAGGTGTGATGATGGCAATTATCCCTGCACTGTCCCATTGAATTTTTGGCATTAAAACGTATTAAAGAACAAAAACAAAAACAGATTTTGACAGTTTGACAGGGTCTAAAGCAGTTCAATTTCGAACTTCGAACAGCTCATTATCACCAGGGTTGACGGTGTATACCAATGCTGGCCACCGAGAGAAATGTATTCGCTTATGTGTATTCGTTTGTATAAAAAGCCGATTGATGTTCGGCACTCTGGTGCCACTTTGGCTGACTACAGCTTAAATTAGACGTGACATAGCCATAATGTAATAGCCATAACCATACCAAAATTCAATTGGTTTCTATGGTGAGAGTTATGGCGTTATGGCGAGTCACGTATAATCAAATACAGTGTTGCCCAATAGTTTGGTTCGAACGGCTGTTTTCTATGTTTTGTATGGCTCAATCAGACGTGACAGGAATGAATGCAATGTAGCTCTCTTTCTGCTTTCCTTTGCCATTTCTACCATACACTTGATTAGTGGCAGAATTTTTGCAGTGTATACGCGTTGCTTAAGCGTGTACGTGTGTATAATAAAATTATGCATTTCTGTCTGCCTATCCAATTTTCTTCTTACTTATCTATTGATTTGTCTAGCAGCTTTGGATTTGATTTTCTTTTATTTCTAACTGGTTTTTTTACTCTTCTGCTTCATATTTAATAATATTATCTCTAAATTGATGTTGTTGCTGTTAGTGCTGTTGTTGTTGTTGTGTTGTAATGTTGTTTGCAGCGACAAGAAAATGACCATGACAATTAGTTTTAAATAAAAAAATAAAAAACTAAAGCTGTTTGCCGAGTCAACTGTCTGGAAAACTAGATGGTTGGCTAACGTGAGTGATTGCACTTGTGGTTGGATGGTTTGTTGGTTGGTTGCCTGACTGGGCAGTGAGTGATGCATATGATTGATTGTGTTTGTTATCTTTAATGGTCGATTTTAATGCAACAATCACTTTACGCAATAGCTTTCCCAGAGAAATTAAAAAAAAAAATTATTATAATAAAGTTTGAACATTTTTTATGAGTAATTTTTTTTTAACAATTGCCTAACGTTCAAAGGTGTTTGATTATATTAAGATGAACGGTTAGTTTTTTTTATAATAAAGCCTTTCAAAACAAATTAAAATTATTTAATAACTATTTTATACAGTTTGAGGTTTTTTTTTTAAATAGATAGTACAAGAATTTGCTCAAAAATAAGATTTTGACACGTCTGTGTGTGTCTTCTTCAGGTGAAGTTATTGATATAACAATATCGCCTATCTTCTATTGAAGTCGTCTTAGCAAACGATTAAGATTCTTAGGCCCAAACTCACGGTCTATAGTTAACTAACACCCGTGGTTTAACTAACGGTTTTTCTTATCAATTTCATTGGTTAAACCACCTTCATGAGTTAACTAAAGACTGTGAGTTTTAGCCTTAGTGTTTTTTTATGACAATTGTTATAATTTAAGTTTAAGTTTAACATTTGTTAACGCACTAATAATCCCAAATTATTGTTTTACATACTCAGTAAAATATTTTTTATTAAATATACATTGAAATTGATTATTGAGGGGTTTCAGCTGCACACTTCACTGTGGCTAATACAGATCATCAGGTAATCTTTACCCAAAAATTTTCTTCGAACAACTGGAGTTTATTATTATATTAAACTTTCATTTAAACGAATGAGAAGCTCAGCTCAGTTGAAACAAGAACTCAATAATCAAAATGATTGATATATTCGTACTCTACCATTGCTACATTGATTAAGATTATTTTTGCTGCGATAAAATTATCCCCATTTTTCTTAAATTACTGCATTAAAATTTAATTAAATCATTGAATTTGTTCAATAATTTTATTATTGGCACAACTTATATTTGTATTTTGTAAATGGGCATTTCCACAGGAATGTCAACTTTTTGTAGCGTGCGACATCAAACAAATATGTTTGGTTTTTCAAAGAAAACTAAGCTTTTTTTTTACTTCTTTATATATTTGTGTAGGACGTCAGCAGCTCTACGTTAGGTAAAATTTGAAGAAAAATCAGCTCACGTTGTTCAAAAATACAAGGTTAATTGCTTGCTGTCGCACGCGACAAAGAAGTGGAATTTCTCGGAGAAATGCCAAAATAATATATTATTGAAATTTTAACTTATTTAATCATTGGATGAACTAGCACAAAATTATGTGCTACATATTTATTAGTTTAATTGAATTTAATAGATTTTTAGTCAAAGAATAACTTCTAAATCAGCCTTAAACTCAGCATTTTTCAATTGTTAATATACAGTTTAATATTTTATTAATAAACAAGCTATACTAGCAGCGCTGCCTGCTAACTAAATATTTTTGGCGCATAAATATGTTTTTAATTTCATAAAAGTCGGTTGAATAGTTTTGGAGGGGCAGAAATTGCACGCACCCGCCCCCTTAAGTCTCTTGGTCCTAGTTTTAAGAAATATGAAATCTTGTTCGAAAAAAAAGTTGAGCAAGTCAACCTCTAGGATTAAGGATAATGTAAAAACAATTTTTTTTGCCACGCCTACAAATATCGCCCTTTAAGTATTTTGTTCACTGTGTGGCCATTTTTAGTCCGATCATAACATTTTGTATACCGGTGTTCATGGCTCTGTAAGGGCTACATTTCTGTCTTTAATAATTTTTTACTACCAGGTCCTATTCTAGTCATGACAAATTTCAGTTGTTGACTTCAATTCATTCAAGTGATGTAGTTGCCTTCTTCCGATCAGGGTTGATTTAACTTGGAGCGATTTTCCATCAACCCACATCAAACTTGGTTGATGTTGTTTACCTGACATTCAAATAGGATTTTGGAATGTAATGATGTAGTCAAAGAAATGATAAATGAAGAATAAATAAAGTTGTTTTTTGAATGATTGAACAAATTACATGTAAACTAAAATTTGATCTATATTTTGGGTGGATTTAATGGGCGATGGGTGTGGCAAACTTTGAAGAAACTCGGCATTAATATTTATTTTTTAATTCGGAAAAGTGTATTTAACAAATTTAAAGACTTGTGCTTGAATAGGAAAAGTTTTATGCGAAAATAATCGATTTGGATTTCATATGTAATGGGAGCTGGGTGAGGCAAATTTTGATGAAACTCGGCATGATTAATTTTTTTTTTTCGAGAAAGTGTATTTAACAAAGGAATAGGAAAAGTTGTATGCTAAAAGATAGATTTGGATTTCATTCATGGTGGGCGATGGGTGTGGCAAATTTTTATGAATTTCGGCATGAGTCTTTTTTTGTTCAAGAAAGTGCATGTAATAAATTTGAAGACTTCTGAGTGGATAAGACAAATTTTAGTCTAGATAACATCGGCAGTAGGCGTGGTCAAACTGAGTAGTGTTGAGAACGGAAATAGGGGTGATAAAAGCCCCTAAAATTAAATTTAATTTAAAACAAAAAGTATTGAAATGAATGCTAATTTTTCAAAGAAGAGGAGGTTAAGGTTCAATATGCGAAACTTAATTTAACCTTAAAATATCTAACAATATAACTTTACAGCAAAATCTATCAAATGTAACCTCAATTTCAATATTTGCTTCATTCATTCTACCATAATTAAAATATTCTAAAAACAAAAATTTCAAGAAAAAATTTATTTAAAAAAAAAACCATGCACTCCAAATGAAAATCATTTATTATTTTTAAAATTGTTCTTAAGCAAAAATTCAAACGTATTATTTACTGTAATTGAAACCTTTTAATAATTCATAGGAAATAGCCAATTTCCATGATCAATTATTTGTGCAATGCATTTAATTATAAACCTAAATGCGATCAAGGTTAAAATGCCTTAAGTAAGCAATAAAAAAAAGAACAAAAAAAACCATATGTCCATTTAGTTTTTAAATATGTATATGCTTTAAAAAAAATTTCAAACACACAAGCATTTAACTAGATCGATACGAAAACAATATTTGTGCACTGAAATTGAAAAAGGAAATTAAAAATAAAATAAATTTATGGCACCAATACGCTCAAGAACCATTTTAATGATTTTAATCATCAATCTACTTAATTGGCATTAAAATTAAATTATGTAGATCACAATATGTATAAGAAAAACAGAAATCTAAAAAAAAAATCGTGCAAAGTCTATAAAGTACAATTTAATTTAATAAATAGATTTTTTTTTCGATTTAATTTTATTTATGGAAAAAACCCATTGCAGCTTGGCTTAATCGTCCAAATCAATTATTGGCGGTATTCGGTGTTTGATGCAAATTGTCTTGCGTCATTGTAAATGCAAAATATCGTAGCTTTTCTTTAAAATCCAACAATAAAATACACAAACAATCCAAAGAAAAGCTACGATATTTTTCATTTGCACTTACACAAGACCATTCGCATCAAACATCGAATACCGCCATTATTTCTTTTTTATTTCACTTCTCTTATGTATAAGCTACGAGAGAAAACAAAAAAAAAATTCATTGCTTATTTATTTTAAAATATTGCTGGACATTTGTTATTTTGTAAATGTTTGCTTTTAAAATTATGTTTACTTTCTTTAACTGGGAAATATCTTGTATATGTCAATTGTAATGTAAAAATTTACATTGAAAATGCAATTTGTTTATTGAAAAATGTATTTAAGAAAAAAAAAACAAAACAAAACACTTGCAGTTAGTTGCATTTATTTACCAGAAATGATTTTAAAAATTAACTTTGATTAGTTGTTTTACCACATGATTTGTTTATATGTACCTGCACTGAAATCTTTCATTTATTCCGGTTGTCTATCACAATGGGGTTCAAAGTCATTTGGTTTTATTAAAATTTTTTACAAATTTTGTATAAATAAGAAAAACTAAATATTATGCAATGGTGAGAGTGTTGATTCGAAGCCATATGCACAATGTGCAAACTTTTACAAACGAGCTTTTGTGCTTTCACACCGACGAGAGCCTAAGAGAGCACAACAGCCGGTCAGCTCTCAGCAACAATACTGCTTGCTCTTACTTTGCAAAGAAACAAGAATAAATTTAAGAGCTTTCAAAGCTGTTTGCTCAAATGCAAATGTCAGAGTATGTGTGTTTGGACGTAGCTACTTTAAAGTTTAGTTGCATTTGAGGAAAAAAGCTTTGAAAGCTGTTAAATTTGTTTTTGTTTCTTTAAAAATTAATAACAAGCATTGTTATCGCCGAGATCTGATTGGCTGGCTATTATGCTCTCATCGGTGTGAAAGCACAAAAGTCCTTTTTGTCAAAATTTGCACATTGTGCATAAGGCTTGGACATAGCTGCTTTAAACACATAGACTACAGTACCTACACAATTTGCAAAAAATTTAATACACACGTTAATATGAAAATGATTATTTTGACGCCATCACAGATACGTGGTCGTTGCATGTCGCTAATTTAGGCTAATTTCTATTTTTTAACAGCCCATTCAAGCCGACGTTAAATTAAGTATTTTCGTGATTTCGGCCGAAATCTAGTGGATATTAAGTAATATCACAAATTAAATCATTTTATTTAATAATTTATTTTATTTCAATAAAGGTATAGATAGAACTTTGATGTGGAATAAAAGAAAATAATGAATATTTTAAATTGTCATGAAATTTACTTTATTCGAAAGATAATCTTCTGTTATTATAATTTAAATATAACTTCTGGCATATGACCTCGGAAGTATGTAGTTTAATCTGGAGGTGCAATTTTCGACGACTTCATCTAATAATTATGGCCGTATATTGGCAATAACGGGGCAAATGTTGTCCTCCTAGTGGTTAATTGTTTCGGTCCTATCGGCGTAGGCCAGTGACTTCACATATCCCCACAGAAATTACTTCGGGGGGGGGGGGGGTTAAATTGTACGATCTTGGAGGCCAATTCAAGGGTCCGAGAGGTCCAATTAATCAATTGTGGCACGCTTTCATATTGAAACCGCAGCTCCTGCACATCATAGTTATTCAATTGATGAACGATGATGATGGACTTATAGCCTGATTATAGACTCTATAGAATGATTCGAGTCTTCTTCCACGCTACGCTCTACAGCAACAATGACTTCTGCTGTACGCACTATACGACGTCTCTCAGAATGCGTATTAACATTTTTAACATTTAGAGTAAACGTGGTGAGAAAACGTTCCATAGTCAATCGAATTAATTGCACTGATGGACAATCATGTTGACTGTAAAATGGACCTAGTGCGCGATACGTATTTCGAACAGAGCCATGATTTTCAAAATAAATTTGCACAATTTGGAAGCGTTGTTCAGGCGTCAGTCTATTTTTGTTGAAATGTCAAACCAAACTAAACACAAATCACTTGACAGCTGATAAAAAGGCGATAATCTCAAAAAGTGTTGCCGACTTAAAATTGTATAGCTCTATAAAAAAACACCCTTTATAAATCTTACTAAAACTTTACTCAACAGAAAAAGTGCTACAATATATGATGCAATGAATCAGTTGTTTGCAAAATGAACTCATATGTCATTTACTACCAGTGTGAACACTTTCGACTTCGTTCATAGTTGCAGCTTAAAATTACTAGATTTCGCATATGATTCACAAACGGTAATTTTAGCTGAGCAACATTTTACTTCATGGGCGGGAGACAAAAATTTTATGGCTCCCCTAATCAGGGTTACCAAATTTTTTTCGATCTATTTCGCGATTTTAAAAGTCGCCAAAAGTAGCCAAAATTAATTTACGGCCAAGTTCCGAAAACCATTTCGTTTTGAAACCGACAAAATTCAAAACAAAAATCAACTAAAAAAAGCTCAGTTATTGCAGTGTTTAATTTGGTTTTAAGGTTTTATATGCTTGAGATATTTTATCCGAACTTAATTTCAAATGTATTTTTTTTTTTAATGTTGCGACTTCAAAACGAAATGTAAGGGTTAGCACTATTTTCAATATAATTTTTTATAAAATAATCGTATAAAATTTAGCAGAAAATCGCCAAAAGTAGAAATAAAATCGCCAAAAGTTATTTCTCTTAAATTTTTCTTATCCAAATTCAAAAAAATAAATAATATAAGAAAAATCATCAAAATCAAATTGTTTTAATTTGTTGCTGACGAGTTTTGGTAGAATTTATTTATGAAACTCCTCCTTCAACAAACTAATTTTTCTGAATTACAAAAATTTGAAAGTTCAATTTTGTTAAAAAAAAAATAGCCATAAAAATCGCCAACAATTTTATTTATCGGCAGAAAAATCGCCATGTCTTCAAATCAAAAATTTAGACTCAAAACAAGTTGAAAATCGCCACGTTTGGCGAGAAATTGCCACATCTGACAACCCTGCCCTAGCCATTATATTCTCCTCTCTCTTTCAATAAGTTCAAAAGTTGATCAATTACAATTGCCTTCTGTGACCCAGTATAAGCGACAATGGGAAACTAAAATGCTGCTAGTTTAATTCAAAATGCGAATTTAATGATAATATAATAATAATAATTTAATATAATAAATGTAACTAAATGATAGCTTTAAATTATTGGATATTATTCAACATCTAAAAATTCATTTCATTCAGCATTTACACTTGCACGAAATCTAGCATATTTCAGTTAAAATCTTTATAAAAATTATTAACGTTTACATCAAGTTTTGTTGACATTTAACACGATTTATTATCCAAAGCAAAAACCATTAACTGAAAAATTTCTTAAACTTCAACCAAACAACCGCAATGTAGCCAATTCACACACCTTTCTAGGACAGAGGCTTACTTTTTAGTACAAATTTGAGAGAAAAAACCCATAGTTGGCATGACTAAGTTCTACAAGATTTTCAGTAGATTTTGACCAAATCTAGTGCCGAAGTAGATTTTGTTTTGTATGAGAAAACTACTAGATTTTGCCTGATATCTCATAAGTACTAGATTTTGCTCAAATGCAAACGGATTATAAAGAAATAAATTAATTCATTTTTATATTTTTGTACGAGTGATATAATTACACAACATTCTTAAATAAGTAATTTTAATAAGGAATAATTTCTTATGCCCTAATTCAGTAAGAAGAATTAGGACGTTTTTGTTTGAAAATGCTT
Source organism: Tachina lurida (assembly GCA_944452675.1). NCBI lineage: Eukaryota > Metazoa > Arthropoda > Insecta > Diptera > Tachinidae > Tachina > Tachina lurida. Next base: position 34,346,716 of record OX101754.1, on the reverse strand, counting down.
CTGAGTTCTTGTCTTTGAAGTCTCTAAATTATTTTCTTCAAAAATGGTTGTTGTCTTTGACAATGAAAAATATAAATATTATTGCCATGTTTTTAAAACTTAAAAATTCAATTAAATTATTATACAATAGTTTGAAAAATATATGAAAAAATATGTGTTGGATATAATGTTTAGAACAAAATCATAAAGCAAATACACGAACCTTCTAGCATAGACAATAAGTAATAATCGTTTTAAAGAATCAAAACTGCTTCTTTTTTTCGTCCATAGACAAGACGATACATTCGTCGAACAGAATTAGGGCATTAATCGGGCTTAAGTTCAGTATTTTCAATTCTTATTGAATGAAATATTTTTTATTAATTAATGTGAGTAATTTTATTTAATTTACGAGAATTTAGTGCATATTCTACAAAGTAAATTTGCAGAATATGGTTGCACAAAAATGGGCGAAGGGACTAGACCATACGCCCATGATTGATATACAGGTACTTAACAACAAACACAGAAATATAACACAGAAATACAACATTTACATGGGAATAAAATTTTTCACATTTTGATTTCGTTTGTATGACAAAAACAGCTGATTGAAATGTGCAAGAAGAAAAACTGCTTTAGAATATATATTATAAAAAATATACAAAGAAAAAACAAACAAAAAATGAAGATAGGTGTCTTAGGACACCCGTTTAGAGCTATGCTGCTTAGCAATAGAAAACATATTTCATGACAATGCAATAAAATTATATTATATAATGATGTCAAATTCGGCGTAAATATTTCAAAACGTTTCCATTTATTTCCCACTATTTTCGTTTCTAGCTGCGTACGATTAAATTAATATATTTTTTATGCTCATGTGCAAAAACAACACAAAAACAAATTGAACCTTCGTTCTCATTGTTCTTATTTTTGTTCTTGTTTCACTCACTTCAAAACGAAACAAAATAAAATCAAACATTTTGCTTCGCTTATTTTCGTAGTCTGCTTTTAAGTATAAACAAATAAAAAAAAAAATTATTTATAACTGTAATAGTATTCGATTATTTTTGCTACCAAAATCACATCCTAGTTCCTGTGTTGTGGCATAAAGAGCATAGCTCTTATAAAGGGCATATAAATTAAATTACATTATACAAATAAAAACTAAAATTCGAATCTCTATCAATGGGTACAGAATATAGTTTTTTATGTCCATTTATGTTGTATCTGAAGTTTGACGTTTAACTTCTGGACAAGCTGTAATATTTTTTATAAATATGACAGTAAGATTTTGTGACATTTTGATTTCTATGGAAAATCTGGTAAAAATAAATTAGATTTCGCTAGAAATCTCGTACGTGGTAGACTTCGCTCATGTGCATATGAACTATAACTACTAGCGCTACCTCATTCATATTACATTGCTTGAGTTATTAGAAAATTGAACTCTAAAACGACAGGACTCACATGGTCCACAATTACAAATTGCTGAATGACCTACTAGAAAAGTTTTGCTCTAGGGTCAATAAACCGATAAGGAACATATTAAGTCAAACACCTTCTGTGCGTCCACTAAAGCTTGAAGGAGCATGAATCTGAACATCTAGCAACTGATTCCTTCAGGACTTGGATTATTTCCACTAATCATGAACGATTATGAAAGATTAAGGGTGGCTTTCAGAGGACAAAATCTGGAGAACTTCAAGGAATACGGACCTTTTTAACCGACTTCAAAAAAAGAAGTGGGTTAAAAATTCGTCTCTATTTTTTTTTTGTGTTACTTCATAACTCGGTACATTTTAGACCGATTGTAAAAATTCTTGGGGGTTATTATGTAATTCGATTCGAAACGAAAACTGTTAGATTTTTAATATTATCAACATTGCATTTCGAACACATTTCCGTTCGATTCGGATTACATAATAACCCCCTTTTTTTTGTCTGAGAGAGTATAGCTTCCCATTGGTCCCATTGTAAAAAAAGGGTACACGCCCACAATTTTTTTCATCTAATTTTATGATATTCTAATTATTTGATTACTGCGAAACCTATAAAACACTTTTGGTTCTTGTAATTACACAATTTGAAAGTTGAAAAAATGGGCGGGGCTATTGAGCCCATTAAAATTTTTTATAATATTTCACGTACTTCTACTTAACCGATTTTTACGAAACTTAACACACCCACCTTGAGCTCCGAAATAGATACAATCCTCCATTTAAAAAAATGGGCAGAGTCACGCCCATTAAAATTTTATATTTTATTTTAAATGGTTCTAGTTTACCAAGTTTTACAAGACTTAACACGCACCCTGAGCTCTGAAAAACACACAATCTTGCGGAGGCACGCCCATTAAAATTTAATTTTATATTTCACGTACTTCTTCTTATCTTCTTCTATCAGATCTTTGCATTGAAGTCGGGTTTTTTTTTGGCAAAAAGAATTATAAACTTAACTGTTCGCAGAGTATGAAAATTAGAAAAACCTTATTTTAGAAACAAAATTATTTTATTTTCCAAAACATTCCAGTCCGCCTTTATGCTCATATAGATATAATAAAGTTGTAATTATAGGACCATAAAAAATGGCAACAAGAGGCAACAACCAGAATCCGCCAATTAGACAATTTTAATTGATTTTCTTCACTTGCTCTTTGCCAGCTGATGTTAAGTAAATGAATGATTGCGGTGAGGGTGATGATTGTTAAATGCGTTTTTAGGTCATTCTTATTTTAAATTTAATAATTTTCCATTGAAACACAAATGTTCTCGTTTTGTGAACCATGTTTTTTTTAATGTTCGGCGATGATTCTGTTGATTTACATCCGTTGGACTGACTGTCCGTATGTACGATCAAAAAAATAATATGGACAGACAAAAAACGCCCGTCAGTGGCATTATGCCAATTTCACGTTGTTTGTAAGTTAATAATTTGTGTGGTGCTTTTTCTATGTCGCTGATTTTTTGTTTTGTCGAATATTTCTTATTTAAATATATATACATATATACCTTTTAGTATTTGGCATATGGCTTCTTAGAATTAATACATGTGTATATTTTAATACATTGTTATTCATACGTACGCTTCGATATCTTTTTTATATACACAATTTAAAATATTATTTTAAATGAAAAAAAAAACAATAATAATAATAATACTATGATTATTATTTGTGATTATGATTTGTGAATGTCGATCAACATGCGAAAAGCAAAAGATCTTGAACAATAAAATAATGTTCTTAAAATAGTTGTTATAAATTTGAACATTTAATACTGATAATTTCAGCTAAACAAGATCTCTTATAATCTTGTTAGAATGTCATGGACGTATAACAGCGAATAGTAAGAAATTCAAGAAAGAAACTCAGCATTTACTCAGTTATATTTTTTTTAGCATGACAGACATCACACATCTAATTATTCTCCCAGTGTTTTAAGAACACCAAGAACCGAGGTTTCGTAAATTCTCAGAATATGTTTGTGCTGCGAAGAAGGTTATCTTCCCATTCCATTCGTCTACTTGCTCCGCAGAGCCGTTTTCTTAAATTTCAAATAGCAAATTAATATCGTTGCATTATGAATAAATGAATTAAATGAAACGGGAAACACAGGACACTGCGACTAAAGTAGATTTATTGTATCCCCTGCCAGGTGCTAGAGTATCTCATCTAGACCTACTCTCCTGATGAATCTCAGGATTGCCAGTGGGTCCACAGATGGCAGTTCCCAATCCTTCACAGTCCTTTACAATATGCTCTGGAATTTCATCTTCGTAATCACAGAATCTGCACAGGCTGTTACTCTCAATGCCAAGTCTGCTGAGTTGTTTTCTCAGTCTACAATGGCCTGTGAGGAAGCCTGTGAGCATTCTTAGATTGTTTTTACTCAGGGACATGAAAGCTATGAAACAATTTTGGTTATACGTTCCAATCATTAGCTTTGCATGCCTTAAAATCCTGGGAGATTGAGCCAGAGGTGTTCCCTATTACTCTTGATCTCCGTCTATATATTTTCCCGGGTTTTGTCCAATCCGAGTCCACAAAATGGTTCTGGTCCAACCATGGGTGTACTAGCTCCCCTTTTGGCCATTTTGTCTGCATTTTCATTCCTAACACCCCGGCGTGTCCAGGAACCCAGCAGAGTATGACCTTATTCATGCTGCTTAGCTGATTTAGCTTAATGCAACATTCCCACGCTAACTCAGAGGTAAACTCATATGAGCTGAGCGCTTTGATGGCAGCCTGACTATCTCAATGGCATAAACTTCCGATTGGCATGAACATCCTATTGGTGCCAGTTTCAAAGGAATATTCCCCCCCCCCCATTCCCTTCTATTGGCCAGAACAGTTTCAAACCTCTTGCCAAAGTCATACACTTTATTCATCACGTCAGATAGTTGCACAATTAGGGGAAATCGTCTTGCCAGGTATGATTGCTCCCATTGGCTAATTAGGCAGTCCCTGCCTGTGCTTTTCTCCGCGATGCTGATTACTTTTTGTCTGGCAGCAGCCTCTTTCACAATCGTCAGAGGTGCGAGTTCAATTAGGACTTCCATAGCCGCCGTAGGACACGTTCTCATAGCCCCTGTTATACAAAGGCGTGCTAGCATCTGTAATTTCTGTAACCGATTTCTGGTCGTAGCCAGCCTGACCCTGTCCGACCAGGCAACAGCACCATAAGTGATAATAGCTCTCACTGTCATGGTGTATATACATCTTAAGATTTTGGCTGTGCAGCCCCATGTTCTTTCTGCAACACATCTACAAACCATGAGTGCTTTTGTTGCCCTGTCATCAGCCGCCTCTAAATGCTGTTTCCAGCTTTGAGTCTAATATCACTCCCAGCGTGGAAGTGTTCTCCTCCTTGTGAAAGGAACAATGGTAGTCTTTGCATTAACCTGTACAATAAGCCCAATTTGGTCTTAGATCTCTAGCTGCTTATTGACTGGTTAGGTCCTGAGAGTAATAATTGTGTTAAATACTCAAAGTATATGTTTCCTTAGAGGGAGGAGTCTATCAGCCTTATTGTGAATAACATCTCCCCGGGAATTTATTCCGTATTAATTCTTACCCTAGAAGTCATTTAGAAGCTTTCAGTTAAAATAAAACAACTGGAAACAAAGCTGACTTCAGAAATTTAAAGTTTTCCCTCAAATTTACAGCCTTATTTATAAAAATTATTAAGGCTTTACAATAGCTTTTTAAGAAATATTTTTTATGAAAATTTGTTTTAAAAGCCCTTTATAAAGTTTTAATAAAAAAAGTCTTTTTAGAAAGAAAAAATTAATTCCGTGGTAACTATTTGCCGCAGAATATTTAGAATTTGGCTGCATGCTCTTAAAGTCCTGCAAAGTTGCTTTTAAGATTAACCGGATCATCCAGCTTTCGCCCTTATTTCACGGTGATCTTAAAACCAGATGAACTTAAATCTTCAGCATGGCCTCTCTTCGCACCCATACCAAACAAGTTTGAATCCTTGAAAATATTTATCCCTGACTGTGAGCAAATGCCTTCCTTAAATGCTAGTGTGAGGGTTTAACCAGGAATTAATCATCCGTCACCATCAGAAGCAGCATCTGTTGAATAGCAAATGCTTTTGCAAAGGTGTCTGGTTGACCGCACGCCACTCAGGACCCTTAGCCTAGTGAATTTGGTAGCAACCACAGCCGCTACCTGCATACCCGAAAAAGACTTCACCAACCAAAGGACGTAACGTGAGTACTGGTTGACCGGTGCTGCAAGTATCAAGTCACTGGACAAAGCTCGAAAATACACATGGAAAAGCTTCCCTTTCCTTGCCTTTTGAATTCAGGGCATTTCGATATAATGCTGCATCTCTTCCAAATGAACAGGCCATCCTTCAACGTTTCATCAGTGTACATCATTTAAAATATCCGATGACATTACAAGCTTTTACGTAGTTAGCCAAAAAAAATTAATCTGAATAGGACCAAAAATCTTTTCACTAAAGGCACAACTCTAAATTCAGGTAGGTTACCAAGGTGTATTCTTTCAGAAGCTTCTATTTTGTATCCATTACGACTACCTCACTTCCATGTTTGCCGAGTCATCTTATACACTTTTCTAGCTTTGATGACATCTACTGTCTCTAAGTATGTCCAGGCACTCTCAGTAGTGAGATTCATTTACTTTTAACGATCCGACAATCGTAATTTTTGTCTATACATTTTATCGCTTGCAATAACGATTGTGTGATTCTGTAACTTCTTTTAACGATAAAACTACGCAGCTGTAGTGCGATTCACTAACTTTTGTTCAACGATAATCGCATCGTTAAAATAATTATAACGAAAATTTATCGAATTTGCTGTTCGGTAACATTTTTAACGATATTCGCTGTGGGTTAGTGTCAGCTGTGTCGTTATTTAAGCGACAATAATTTATGTGCTGTTAACTTTATCGACAAAAATCAACAGAAAATATCAGCTGCGTACTATCGTTAAAAAGAAGTTACAGAATCACACAATCGTTATTGCAAGCGACTAAATGTATAGACAAAAATTATGATTGTCGGATCGTTAAAAGTTACTGAATTGCAACACTGATATTTTCTGTTGATTTTTGTCGATAAAATTAACAGTACATAAATTACTGTCGCTGAAATAATGACACAGCTGAAATTAACCTACAGCGAATATCGTTAAAAATTTTACTGAATAGCAAATTCGATAAATTTTCGTTATAATTATTTTAACGATGCGATTATCGATTATGTTAGTGAATCGCACTACAGATGCTTTTTCTTTACTAACAATGCATGTGCTTGCAATGGTTTTCTTAGTTGTGCTCCTATTTGGTCCAATAATGCTAAATAACTTCGCAGCTAGCCAATAGAGATAATTCCTAAGAATCTTGGGAGAAAATTTCGGCATTCGCTTTCGAATGAAATTTCAAACTTCTCAACAGAGTTAAAATGGAAAAATTTTAAGAATTTGTTCGATATCAGCAGTTAAAGCATTCTTTAAACCAGGTTTCTCATACAAACTTCTTATAGCCGAGCTTACATCTTCTGTGTGCCATATGCCCAAAAAAGCGTAACCACTAATTACTAATGAAAAACTGTTTTGGGTCATGTTGGATTGTACTAAATTGTCTATTAGTTATGTATGAAACTATTTAACTTAATAAATACGTGTCTGAATCAAACAGTTTTTCAATAGTGGTTAACACTTTTTTGGGCACATGGCAGATGGATATAATTTTGACCATAGGAAGTTTGTATGAGAAATCCGGTTTAAAGAAAAGTTATAGCACCTTAACAATCATGCAAAGGGAAGAGAAAGTTAGAACTTATACGAATCTACATATCTGATGTTGAAAATTCAAAGGTATTAAGTAGATACATGAATTTTGACAATGGATAGTAATGCAGTCTATGAGACTTTTAACATAATGATGCTGTAAAAGGACTAGGAGCATTATTTTTAAATATCGGTTTAAATTTATAGCCCAATAATTTTATAGCCAACAATTTTCCTCTTCGCTATGCTGGGAAGCATACAAGTTCTTGGATTGATTCATAGTTTTACTGTCATTTGAAACCATTGAACAGACTCAGATTACGCTATCTTACCTTCCAGCCAAACAGTTAATCACATTCCTAAAGAGATCATAATATATACGGATACAGCGTGTGCTCCAAATATAATATACCAATGATATGAATTACATAATGATTTCTCGACTGTTTTCTCACGCAACCTAGATCCTGAATTCTGATCTCAAACATCTTTAGAAAAGTTGCGCTGAGACGTCTTCTACAAGGTTACTTGAAACTGCATTATGGATTTTGCCTTCATTGATTAGGTTAGGTAAGGTTAGGTTAGCAGGCTGCTGGTAAGGAAGGGTGAAATTTAGAGTCCAGCTGACTAGGGTCTAATACAATGAACCTTTTGTGCTACCTGTGAGTTGAAGAGAAGATAGTGAGATAGGGTAATAGGGAAGGGATACCGATGGCGAAGACAGGTGTTGAAGGAAGAGATAGAGGAAAACTTCATTATTTTATACAACTCTGCTTTTTTGCATGTTTTTAATAATGCAGTGTTGAAGCGACTCTGGTGTCAATGAGGCATATTAAATTTTGAAACTGAGCTGGGTTGCTACAAATATCAACGAAGGAGGGCGATATGTGATATGCATTAGCAAAGATACTAATGCATATCAAAAAAATCTATAATGTTGATATTACTAGATCTAGCCAGGTATTGAACTCGCGCTCTCGAAGACTGTCAGTGGCTTTGTATTCGAATCCCTAATTACTTCATATTATAGCTCATACGAACGTCATAACTTGACGTAGCCACAATTTTTACTAAACGGAAATTATCCAATGGATTTTTGACAACTTGACAATTTTCTGAAGACTACTCTATTTCAAATATCTAGTGCTTTTAAAATACTCACGCAAAGATTAATTGGCTTCCGCTTGTCTTTTTGTCCGTCCGTCTTTACATTTGCCACTGCTTTGTGTCTTGTAGCAGGTAGACATTTAAAATTTTCTTCACATACAAATTAATATGAGAATTCAATTGGCATTATGCCTGTAAAATTAAAATAAAAAATTTGTTCTATAAGACTTTTATTTATTTTCAAATTGTATTTGTTGCCAAATGGTTTTGGAAAAGGGAGCAATAAAGCAAATTAAAGCTCCCCGTTTATGTAAGACAATCCGATATTATTATTGTACACATAAGCCAAAACTCTACAATTTCTCACCTTTAACCTTTTGAATTTTTAACCGACTCAATAAAAAAAGAAGAGGTTATCAATTTGTCTGTATTTTTCTTTATTTTTTTACATTGTTACTTCATAACTCCATACATTCTAGACCGATTGTAAATATTATTATTTTATATAATAGGGTATAGCTTCCAATTTGTCCCATTGTAAAAAAAGTGGGCGGGGACACGCCCAAAAAAGGTTTATTTGGTTTTATGATATTCTACTTATTCTAGCAAACACCCTTGGTTCTTGTAATTACACAATTTCAAAGTTGAACAAATGGGCGAGGCTACGCCCATTAAAATTTATTATCATATTTCACCTGGCATTCCCATTAAAACTTAATTTGGTCCCATAAATTTTTTCCGAAAATGTTCTATCAAATCCTTGCATTGGCAGAATTATTTGTTTATGTGAACCGTCTTCGGATCATGTATCTATATACGTATAGACTCTGAAAAAATACAATCGATGTGCTCCACCTAAAACACTGTGGTAGGCCCTTTCGTTTTTTTCTTCAGACCGATTTTCGAATTTTCCCATACAAAATTGTTTCCCAATTTTGAACATTTAGATAAAAATTTGTATGTCTTGAAATTTTGTATATAGTTACCTCTCCCTATGTATAGTTGCACTAAGAAAGGCTTTTTTGAAATTGGATTTTTAAGGCGGTAAAAATGGGTAAACTCGGATAAAATCGGTATCTCAACATAAGGGAGTCCCAAAAAAATTTTGTCGTTATTTTCATGTGTGCTCAAGCATATTTTGAAAGCTTAGTCGCACAAGTTTAAAAACTCGAATTAGCCGGCTGTTGTTCGTATTTTCTTTTGTCAAAAACCATGATTTTCTTCACTTCTGAGGCAACAATCTAAAAGAAAAATGTTCAAACTTTATTTTTATGTGTAAAAACTATAAGTTTTGGCAATGAATTTGCTCATTGAATGTAGGCTATATTAAAATTTTGCATAATTTCTTTCCATTAATTTTGTAAATAGCGCTTAAGAACTTTTTAAATTGTTATATAAATGAAAAAACTAATGATGTATTTTGAAAGGTCAATTAATTCTAAATTATTTAGAAAAATAATTTTTTAATTTGCTCTTACGGTTGCTAAGTTACACCCTATTTTACCCGAAGGGTATTTTGTTTATCAGCCTGTGCGTGGAGCGATTTTGATGATTTTTACTTCAATCGATTTGTATTAATACTGGGCGTGTCACTAAAGATATGACAGTAGTAAAAATTCAATATGGCGGTCAACGGACGCCATTTTGTATATACGAAAAAAATAAAAAGTCGGTAAACTATATCAAAATGGGTATCATTCGGCAGATGTGTTTCAGATTATCGTGAGCAGCTGCCATTACGGCCTTATCAAGACTTACCAAGAACACATAGGTTGCAATCTTTGAATATAGTTATCTCTGTACTAAGTTCAAGTACCTCGCTGAGGTACTTAGAGCTATGTAAACTCTTTGCCGTAATGACTTTGTCAAAACAGTACTATATGTTGTATGGCAACATCACCTAGAATAGTGTCTAGGTGACCGCGTCACACCAACCACTAGCATTGGTCTAACACTAGAAAGCCCCGCGATTTTGGTGGCAACCAACAGCCACTACATACGATTCTCTAAGAGAATACTTCACCATTACCGGCACAGCTCAACCACTAATCAGAGCGCCTACTCAGTGCCTACTCCACGCTGCTCAACATCATCCCTTTAACCCCGTTGGGTAGGATGAAATCTGCCTTTTAGCAAAAGATCCTGACGACCGCTACACACGCCCAAACTCCTAGAGCAGCCTTGCTGTCGGGCAACTGGCACCCGTGGCCCTAGACACAAGCATCTGGTGATACCTCGAAGTTTCACCCCGAACCTGATTGATCGGTATCATTCGACAGGCATTTTAAAATCATCTTTAGTTTTCTGTTATGATTTTCATTTCGAATGACCATTTAGGATATCTAACGGTTCAATGTTGGTCGGCAGTCGAGTTTTTTGATTTTTTTAATTACTACTTGTTAAGATTTATACCCAATGAAGGCCTATTTATTAGGTCTATGCAGCTCTACAAAAACACAGCAATACAAAAAACAACTTTATGTTTAAGCTGTCAGAAATACACATCCCAGTTGACCACGGCTTTCGTTAATGAACATTTATTGTGTAAAATTATCGAGAGTGACACTAAAAAATGAATCGAAAAAATTTCACCTGTCGCTCAGCTTTGTTCCAAAAAATATTCAATCTCGAATTTCGCTAGCAATATCAAAAGTGAGAGAATATCGAACTAATTTCGATATCGCAAAAAGACAGCAGAAAAAGTAAAAAGTATTTTTATTTCTTAATTTATTTATTTTAACTTACTTATTTTATTTTTTTTTCAAAACCTTAACTGCAGAATTTGACCGTGGTACCTCCATTCTAATAGATTATCACACATCCACTAGGCTATCGTGGCAAATTTGTTTCTGTCCAATTATTACACATATCTAATGCCGACCATACACTACACAAGTTCACAGTACAAGTCTGGCACTGTACAGTGCGTTTGTGTAGTGTAGTGTAGTGTAGTGTAGTGAACTTGTGTTGCAAACGCTCACTTGTTTCGTGAATTTTTAAGAATTCACAACAAGAAATGAGCGCAGAACAAATATTCTGGACAGAGTTCTTAGAATTATACAAATAATCACCAGCATTATGGCGAATTAAAATAAAAAAAAATGCACAGCTTCCTTGTATAGTGTGTGTCACAAGCTCCCAGCGAGAACTAGAAGCAGTAAGGATGCATTCTAGAATGCCTCTGTACGTCTTCTTTTGGATATAGAAGGCCTGCTCGCTCCATTCCATACTCATACATTTTTAAACGCGTTGTCATTGCGGAGCAATGTTTCTTTCACCAGAAATTCTGGTAGGCCTTCAAGTTAATGGATTTTGCTTTGGTAAAAAACAAAACAAAACATGTTACTGCTTCTCTTCTCCCTTCTCATAGAAGGGAGTGTGGAATGTGTATTGTATCTTTTATGCGAAAGATTCCTTTAATAAGGCCTGCACCAAGAAGGTCTTCTGAGTTTTACCGCTGGGCTTAGTTTACACAGTGCCAGACTTGAGCACTGAACTTGTGTAGTGTATGGCCGGCATAAGTGTGTGTTCTTATTTTATTTTTTTTTTTTTTTTTTTACTTACGGTGCTGTCATGCCTCGAACTTGGTACCTCTACACTAACAGGCTAGCACACATTCACTTGGCTACCATCACACATTCAAAAAACTATCGATAGAAGTTCGATGTTCGGGGCTTTAGCGAACTTTTTTAGATTTGCGAACAAATATCGAACAATTTTGTTTCAAAATTTCTTGGCTTTAGTGAGCATTCGTTTTTCTCGAATCTTAGGTCAAGTGGGTATATGGTGCAAACAACTTTTGACAGCTTAAACACGAAATATCATCAGGACGATTGCATTGACCTGATAAATAGGCCTTGTACCCAATGAATATAAAATTTTCAAATGTCAAATTTTTCTTCTTTGTAATCAGTCAAGCAACTAAAATAATTATATTACGCATTTAATACTTTTAACGGCAAAATGGGCGTAAATTGAGTTTTTGGTTAATTTTTGTATCCCATTTATCCTCGAAACCAAAGAAACACAGAAATTCAATTTAAATGAAATTTTAGTCCTAGAAAAATTTAGAATGGATTGTGACACTTCTATCAAATTTGAACATGTAAAGTGACAAATTTATTCCTCTTTTTGGTACGCATTTTGGCACAAAAAATCCCTCTAGTAATAAAGAATAGATAAAGAAATGTGTTTTTCTTTTATACAAAGCGACGAACGTATTACCAAGACGTGTGAATTACTTAAAGTTCAGTATACTTTCAATGTGGTTCTTCATAATGGTTACTGGATTAATTTCCCTCACTAATTTGAAAATTGATTTTTTGAAATGATTAATTCGAAATCTGACATTTTAGTTTAAATTTTTGCTTTTAAGTCAAACAATAGTATATTTCTATTAAAAAAAATAAACATAATGTCCTTTTTTCAACAAGTAAATAAAAAGTGTTTATTTTTTTAGCATAGCACGCGCCGGGTATACGCGTGTATGCTTTATTTATTTAAAATAAAAACCAGGTAAATCAGTCCTGCCAATCTCAACGAGCATAATATCTATTTTATTTATACAGAAATAGAAATAAATAGAAATGGGCTTTAAACTTTTTCCGCTAAAGAAATTTTTTGTCGAATTTTCTAATGCTTTTCAAGAAATGTTTATAATAAAATTAATAATAAAAAAATTATGTATGTATGTTTATTTGTTCTTTTATTAAACTTTGAGCATCGAGTATGATCACGATTTGACTTTCAGAAATTATGTTTTATATCGTAAAAATAAATATACACACCTACTTACTCTCCTGCATATGTATTTATGTATGTGTGTAGTCAAGAAATTTTAAATGATATAACAAACTCATACATATTTGCCACCTGTAGTGTGGAGGGTACAAAAAGATCAAATGAAATAAACATCAAAAATAAATTTAAAAAAAAAAATTATATCTAAAAGTTGCAAAAGAATACTCGTATGTGTGAAGATTTTGCAATAGTGAAATGTGCCAACAGTTTGTATATCGATTATATATCGAAAGATGTTTTTAAGACCGTGTGTGTTAAACATACAACACATACACACATACACACATACACACAAATGTATGAAGATATATAAAAATAAATCAAATCAAACTAGACATTTGGACGACTTTTACTAAATCTTTGTAGATGTGAAAACAAAGATATAAAAAACACACTTATAAAATGTTTTATACACATATTTATTTAGATATAATCCGCCAAATTCAACAGAGTTATGTTTATACTATACAAATAAAATTTTGTTTTTATATAAAATAAGCGGTATATATATATATAAATACCAGATATAATTTAGAAAAAAAAAATTATAGCTATGCTACTTATGTCACGACACAGGAGCTAGGACGTGATATTCGTAACAGTTTTTTTTTGTTTGTTTTGATTTCTTTGTACTTAAACCAGAGTACGAAAATAAACGAAACAAATTGATTGATTTTGTTTTGTTTCGTTCTTTAAAGTGAAGAGAATTAAAATCAAAACCAAAACAATGAACACAAACCAGAGAACACAGCCGATCTTTTTTTTTTGTATAGCTAAGCAGCATAGATATAACCGGGTGTGCTAAGACACCTCGCTTTTTTTAGGGTTTCGTACACCAAAGGTGAAAAGAAACCCTATTGTTTTCGCTACGCTGTCCGTCCGTCTGTCACAGGGTATTTTCTCGAGAACCGCAAGAGCTACGGGCCTGAAATTTTGACACAGTGTGTAGACCTTTGGCCGCTACAACAACAAATACATGAGAGTTGGAAATTAAAGGGTGTTCCAAAACGAGCAACGAAAAATTTTAAAATCCCATGTAATATATATACAATTGTATGTACATATACATATACACTTGAATTTTGACTACAACAATTAACACTAAAATTGAAAAAAAAAAATTTAATTAAAGGGTGTACCATCAGTTAATGTAATTTTGACTATGTAATTTTGACAACTTGCTGTATCTTGGAAACCGTAAGAGCAAACTTCTTGAAATTTTCAAAAACGGTAAAACAAAAAAATCCCAAAATTATTAAATCGCAAAAACGAAAAAAAGCACCAAATTAAAAAAAATTTCTAAAACGAAAATAAATCGCGAAAACCCGAAAAAATCGCAAAAATTTAAAAATCGCCAAAATGAAAAAATCGTTAAGATGAAAAAATCGCCAAAATGAATAAAATCGTCAAAATGAAAAAAATTGCCAAAATGAAAAAAATCGCCAAAATTAAAAAAATCCCCAAAATGAGAAAAAAGCGAAAAATAAACAAAAAAAAACTATTTCAGCTGAAAAAACCTCAAAAACTTAAAAAAACGCTGTATTAAAAAAATGTTCAAAGCCCAACGTACGGAACCCTTCGTGCGCGTCAAAGTCGCACTTTACTGAATTTATTTTTTATTGTCTTGAAAAAAAAATTTTTTTTTAATTTGGGAAGAATCAAACAAGTTAGCTGGAATAGTGTCCAATAACTGAATTCCTAGTAACTGTAAGCAGTTTCAGTGTTGCCAGAAAATGATGATGGGAAAATGCTAAATTAGAAAAAAACAACAAAATATTTACACACTGAAAGAAAAACATTTCGTAAAGGGAGAGAAACAATTGCGTTGAGGGTATTCATTAATACAACGACAAATTTCATTAATTAAATGAATATAATGTGTCATTAATGGAATGAAACCTTTCTAATGCTTAATATTAATGTATAAAAATTTTTATGAATTTTAAACTTTAAGAGTTCTGTGGTAGGTCGGACATATTACCGTAAAAATATTATTTGATTTTTTAATTTAGTAATTGAACACAAAATAAAATTTTTTCTGTGTAATAGTGTTTTTACACTGAAAGTTAAAACCAGTTTAACGTTAAAACCATAAACAGCTGATTTTGCATTCACACTGTTAAATTCAGGTTTTAACTCACAGACTGTCTAATAACTTTGCTCAAAATAAAATAAATCTCCTGCAGAAATGATTTTGTTTTTTGCTGTATTTTTTTGTGATTTTTATAACACTTATTTGACAAACTGTACAACAACTGTTTTTGTTTGTATGAAAAACTAAGAAACTTTACAATGCGAAAATGGAAATTATTTTATATTTTGTAAATAAATATTTTAAAATTATGGAACTACACAGAGAAAACATAAATACTTCATAAAATAGAACAAAATTAATAAGATATCTCTATGGTTTTTTTTCAATAAGGAAATCTTATCAATTTAATAAGGAAAACCTTTTTGAAAAAATCAAGAAGAAATCTTCTAGTTTTTATTAGGTTAACTTATTGATTTTTTCAATAAGGTTTTCTTCTTGTTTTTATAAGGCGACCTAATAAAAATAAAAAAAAAATTGTGTCTATTCAGTGTACTTATGTATTTTTATTTAAATTCTATACCATATACATACATACATATGTTGTAGATACTATTTATTTATACATACATATGTACATACATACACATTATGTTATATTCTTAACTAACTTACTCACCAAGTTCTGAACCAGCAAACTTCTGACTGATAGACAAGCACAAGCACTCTAACCAATATGCTAACAAGCAGCCTAAATAACCATTGAAAGTATTGTGCAAACATTCATATACAAAAATTAAAAAGATCATGAAAAAATTGTCTCTATGTCTATTTATAGATATGAAATAACAAGACACCTCATCAAATCAAGAAAATTTCCTTATTAAAAAAATCAACAAGATGCTTTACACATAACCATATAGGAACCTAATAAAATCAAGAAGTAAACATTATTAAAAAAATCAATAACATAGCCTAATAAAATCAAGAAGAAAAGCTTTTTAAAAAAAATCTATAAAGCAACCTAATAAAATCAATAAGAAATCCCTATAGTTTGCAATTTATAAGAAAACCTAATAGAATCAAAAAGTTTTTCTCTATGGATTGATTTTTTGGTGGCAAAAATAACGGAAATTGAGTAAAAAAAAGTTGTGAATAATAAGATTTCTTCTTGATTTTATGTGGTTTTCTTCTTGATAAAATTAATAAGATTTATCACATAAAAATAATAAGAAATTTCTATGAAAAAATCTTCGCAGGTTTTTCTCTGTGTAGTAACACAAATCAAGTTATTGTATATAAATAATGTACAAATAAATCACAAAATACAAGTTTTTTATCGGTGGATCGATATCAGTCATATCGTTTATTTTCACTTCCCAGATGTCAATGAAAATATTTTCATGCATTTTTAAGTTGAAAATCTTTCAAGCGACATCTATTGTTATTAACTTGGCAGCACGGAATTTACCACAGCGAAAACAGGGTTGCATTTCATAAAACCAACTTAAAACCAATTCAAAAATGGTTTTAAAACCAACTTAAAACCAATTCAAAAATTGTTTTAAGTAGGTTTTCATAAAAACAATTTGTGTGGTAAAACCAAGTTTTAACAGTTGGTTTTAACGTTAAAGCCAACTTTTATTAAAACCATGTCAGTGTGAAAACAATATAACTCTCAATTATATTTTTCTTGTTTTCATATTCAACTATTGAGTTGTTTAATTTAAGCATTAAATTAATTGATTTTGAATTTAGTTTGAATTAATTTTTTCATGTATTCAATTCAACACTAATTTAAATTGCACATATTTTAAAACAATTCTTAATTAAAAATAAAAAAATTTAACATATTTTAATTTAATTTTAATTTAGTTATATCTTTAATTTTTACAATTATAATGATCGCCATTTCGTTAATAGCTAAATTAAATAACTTTTTGAGTTGTTCAAGAAATTTGATGTTTAAAACCATTTTTTTTATTCTTTTCCCCCGTGTATCGTCATGTCTCTTGGGAATTTTTGTGAGTGCTCAATAAAACCGTATCATTAGCGAATGTGATGTGGTGTGCATGAGTGACCATTCGTTAGCTTTAATATTTATTAATAATAAACTATCTGTGAGTGTGTCATGTCAATACTTTCTCTAGCTTTCAACAGCAAATATTAAAAAAAACACTTCTATCAATAAAACAAAACGTTAAAACGAGTGCTTTTAAAATTGTTTTACCAATTTTTATAGCTTTATCTAATTGCTAATGACAATCTTATTAGTTATCTGTTTTTTGAACAAACACAAATAACTTGTTTTCTTTTTGTTTTTAATTTTATGGAAAACTGAAAAAAAAACATATTGCAAAATAAAATCTTGCAATCAATCGCAGCAAAAAGACGCACATAGGAAAAATAAATGTTAAGGTATAGCAACTAAGCACAGTGGGGCAAACTGTAATCTAATCTAAAGCTGAGTCAGCTCAGATGCGCAGTCTCTTCTAGGATGACAAACCACAAACAGGAACACAAGAAAGAAAGACGGTATGCTTTGTAAAGTCTTGAGTTTATTGGAGAGAAGGAAAAATAGGTCCCATTTTTTTTGTTGTCTTCTTTCCTATAAGCTCAAGACTTTACAAAGTAAACTTTGAGTGTATAAAACCGCCAAAAGGATTTTTACCTTACGTGTATATAACCACTATATATCGTTTTCTAATAAAAAGGTAAAATTGTAAGATAAAGAAATAAAACAACAACAACGACAAACTGTACAAATACATTAGGATGCCCCTGTGGCTGAGTGGTAGCGATGCTAGCCTTTCAGACCAGAGGTCGTGGGTTGGATTCCCACCATAGACCCTGGGTACTTTCCGCAGAGAAGCTAATCGCTTTGCGGGTTGTGTTTGTTCTTAAAAAAAAATTTTCAAGTTGACCACCTTTAGAGGAACAAGTGCGATATGTCCATATTTTTTGGTAGTGTTGTATTTTGATACAGAGTTATGTTCTAGGTTTTAATTTTTTCATCCAACTTCGTTCAAAAAATGCGACTCTGCAAATATCGAATAAATTCTCTAAAGTATTGAATATACAAAAAATTTTGCAAAATTCATGATACCGGGCTCCCACTACTCAACAATATGCCCGCACTTAATTAGTATTTAGTACATTAAATTTTATTTATTCTTTTTTTGTTGTTGTTGTAAGATACGGAGCCATGGAAGTGTTTTTAATTCCACCACCAAGAAGTTTATTTCTACGAAAATTAAATGTTGGTTTTATAAAATTTTTTTGTAGGCTCGCATAAAGTATATAATTTTTTTTTTAATTCACGGACTTAAAAAAAACATTTTTGTACAAATTTTTTATCTGATTCAGTAAATGCTGTTTTTGGAATTTGGTTTCTTCAATATAGAATGAAACAAAACTTTAATTTTCATGTTTTTTTTTTTTTTTTTTTGAATTTTCAGTAAAATAATTTTTATGTTTAGGAAACAATTTTCTCTTAAATATCAAATTTCTTTCGTTAGTCCATATTCATTATAATTCAGCTTAATTTCTTTACAAACACACAAACTAGTCTTTAGCTTATAAATTTCAGTACATATTTTGCTTTCAGCTCCACAGTGCGCTGCTATGTTAAGCATATAAAAACAGTTTTCCCTTTTAAACGTTCACATTATGCCACATTATGTGTTGTTGTTGTTGTTGTTTTCTGTTGAATGTCTCAATAAAACAAGAAAATGAAAAACAAATAGAAAAAGCAGACACACGATCGAGTGTTTATTTAATATTAGTGAGAAAAACCAAATAAAGATCAAAATCGACCACAAAAATTGAATTGCTAAATTGAAAATAAAACTGTCAACGCTGCCACAAACAACACTCGCATCTATTCCATATAGAAACTATGAGATTTTTCTATTCATAAACAAATACAAGATCATACGAGTAACACAACGCAAATACCTAGGAAGTTGGTTCATAATTTTTGTTAAATGTGCGTTTATGGGTTAATAAAATAAATAATAAAATATGACTGGAACTGGAGCTCATAAGCACTGCATAGTCCAATTTTTCCATAAAAACCTTCTCTGGTAAGGGTTTAAAAAGTAATGCATTCGAATAAAAATTATTCGATTAATACTAATCGAAATAATTTATATTTTAATAAAATTTATTCGAATAATATTAATCGAAAAAATCTATATGTCAATAAAAATTATTCGAATAATACTAATCGAAAAAATTTATATATTAATAAAAATTATTCGAATAATAATAATCGCAAAAATTTATATTTTAATAAAAATTATTCGCATAATAATAATCGGAAAAATTTATATTTTTTAATAAAATTTATTCGAATAAAATGCTTGAAAAAATGCTCGAATAAATTTTTCGAATGCTCTTATTTAGAGTAAATTATTTGGATAACTATATTTTATAAAGTGATCCAATCAAAAGTTATAAATCAAAATTATTCTAATGAAAAATTATTTGAATGAAAAAATGCATTTCGAATAAAACTTCTAAAGAAAAGCGTTTGAAGAAGTTGGTCGGATAATCCAATTCTAAAGATAATATACGATTAAAAACATAATTCTATAAATTTTATCAAACATCATATTTAAAGATTTAATGAAATAAAATTATTCGAATAAAAAATTATTCGGATGAAACTATTTCGAATAAAAATACTTAAAAAAACGTTGGAACAAATTGGTAGATGATCTATTTTAAAAGATGCTATTCGATTTAAAATATTTGTCTATATATTTTATCTAGCATGCCAATCAAGAATAAATAAAATAAAATTTTTCGAATACAAAATTTTTCGAATAAAAATTAATCGAATAAAAAATTTTCGAATATAATTTTGAAGTTAAAATAACTCGAAATTAAAAGTTTGAAAAAATATTTCAAAGGTAATTGAAGTAAAATTATTCGAATAACAATTATCGAAAAATAAGTGTATATATGTAAATAAAAATAAAACTTAGTCGAATAGAACTATTTAGCTTAAAATTACTCGAAATAAATAATTCGAAATAAAAAATATTTCAAGGATTATTGAAATAAAATTATTCGAATGAAAATTATTCGAAGCAGAAACATATTTAAATAAAACTTAACCGAATAGAACAATTTAACTTAAAACTACACGAAATAAATAATTCGAAATAAAACATATGTATCTCTAAAGATTATTAAAGTAAAATTAATCGATGAAAAATTATTCGAGTTATTTTATTTAACTTAAAACTACTCGAAATAAGCTTATATAAAAAAAATTTATTCGATTAAGAAATATTTTCCAAATATTTTGCAAACATACCACAATAAACGAATAGCGCTTTTACAAGCATGTTTATGTATTTGAGTAACACTTCATCTATCGAAGAGAAATTCTATTAAATATGTGGCAAAAATAACGCTGATTTTAATTTAAATTTCATTTATTTTTACCAGATTATTCGCTAAACGAATCAATTTTGTTTGTTTATTCCGGCTTCTCATAATTCATAATTCATAATTCATAATTCTTTGTAGTAGTATAAGTGAAACCGATTATGGCCATGAGGCTAGGTTTTTCTATTTTGGATGAATAAATGAAAAATGAAATGAAAAAAAGCATTTAATTTCTTCATAATAAAATAAAATTTAAAATTTATTTGATTGACTGAATAAAAATGTATTTTTCAACTTTGATTGAATCAATATTAAAATCGAATAAATGACAACTCAAGTATACACACTTTCATAAGAAATTAAACCGATATTAGTTATATTTTTATAGTGTATTATAGTATTTAAATAAAACGTTTTGTTCGAAAATCGAGTAATCGGTTATTGAAGTCAGATCTTTTGTCGTTATTCAATCAAGCGCTTATTAGAATATACTGCGTTTTATTATTCATTTATTAGAATTAAACTTCAACTTGATTCGATTAATCAGGTGAGAACATTTTGCAAATTTTATTGCAACATTGTCAAATACCATTCCTAACATATTCAAACATATGAAAAATAAAACGAGCCAATAATAAATATTCATCCATTACTCGAATGAAATTTTATATATTGTTCGAACAACCTTTTAGTCGAATAAAATTTTTATGAGCTTGAATAAATGAACTAAGCTTAAAACACACTTAATTACTCGAAACAATATTTTTATTCGAATATTTTTGGAACTAGAATATATAAAAATTTAAGTATAAGAAATTAAGCCAATATTTTTTTTTCTATTATTCAATATAATGGTTGACTAACTATTAAAATAATTAAACTTATCGTGGTTGGCGTATTTAGACTTCGACTATGACGTTTTAGTAATAGATTAAAAAACGCAATATTTGTTCTTTAATCAGCAAAATGTAGTCGAAGTCGAAATACACCAGTCACGAGAAGGCCCAATGCTTTTGCTGGTTAATCAAGTAATCGATTATGCGAATAGATTTTTTTACATTACTAGTTTTTAGAATTAAAAAATATTTATTTCTCGTTTACTCGAATAAAAAAAAATCAACTTAAAACAATATCAAGCTCGAGTAACAGATAAAACCTTAAATATTTCAGCAAAATGAAAAAAATTATAATGCTAAGATTATTCGAATAAATCGTTTTATTCGTTAATTTAATAATCGATTAATCGAATAAAATTTTCTTTATTCACTTTGTAAACGAATAAACTATAAAATGTATTCGGCCATGCTAATAAAATTTTTATTCGAATAATTTTGAACTTTATACTCGACAAGTTAAGAATGCAAAACACATGTGTAAAAAATTATGCCAATATTAGTTTCCTTTTTTTAAGTTATTTGATCATTTAAATAAAAATTTTTAATCGTCAATCGAATACTCGGCTACTCAAAAAATGTTTTTGCTCGTTAATTAAATAATTGATTAATCGAATTTTATTCGATTACACTTGTACTAAAAAAATTCCAACCTTAAATTTTTAACATGAAAAAAATGATTAATGAAATTTTTTTCTACGATTGTTAGAATAAAAACTTTTAATCGTTAATCGCATAATTAATTAATCGCAAAAAATTTAATTTCGTTATTCGAATAATTTTGAAATTCAACAGCTAACAGCCCGAGTATATTCAAATACATGTATAAGGAAGATTGGCTGAGATCATTGCAACGAACGTTTATTTAAGTTTGTGGCATTGCTTCTGTTGTAGGTGTTTGTTTGTTTGTCTGTTTGTTTGTTTTTCTTGTAATCATTATTTTTTTAAACAAAATCGTGTTTAAATTGATATCAGGCACGAAAAAACATTCAATATTTTAAAAGCAAATAGTATAATTTAGAGGTCATATTGTACTATTTTTGAACTCCGATACACTCGTCCATAAAGCCCTTCACATTACATCAGCACTGAATTTTATATATCGGAAAGGGCTGCGCAGTATACCTCTATACATTTGGCCTAACTAAAAATAAATTCTATTCATTAAATTTGTACACGTCAGCATTGGTAAATTTCATTTTCATAAGGCCAAAATTATTGGAGACAAGTGCACAAAATGTTCTTGCACAGTGGAACTGAAGGTAAAAAAAAATAGATGCCAAATTTTATAAACTGTGCAAATGAGCTGGTACGCTTTCAGAAAATTTATTTTTTGCTCATTTTACTGGGTTATAGAAACAGCATTCAATTTATAAGCACAAAACACTGTGTCGTCTCTTTCCTATTACAAGCCGGAGTTAAGCTAAAACTGTTAAGTATTTTCGTGATACACTATCCTACACATTCGCACGATTTAGTAACAAATACAACCCGTGTATGATGAAGTCTATGAAAACTTTAAAATTCATCAAATCAAGGTTGTATAATTTTTAGTAAATCGTCCTATGGTGTAGGACAGTGAGTCATCGGCTTAATGCATGAACTCTTCTTGATATCAGCAATAGACTTGGGTCGAACTCGTTCACTAGTTAATTTTTGCCACAAACCAATGATCAAACCCATGTAATTTAAATGGGTTTGATCATTGCTTTGTGGCAAAAATGAACTAGTGAACGAGTTCGACCCAAGTCTAATCAGCAAGCATTAACTTTTATCGAACCCAAACCTTTTAATGAAAAATGTCATAACACAAAAATCTATTCGTTATTGCAAATAAATATTTTACTATTTCACGGTATTATAATGACATCTGCTGCTAAATTATTTACTTCATAAATCGCCACAAACGTTCAAGATTATGTCCTAAATAGAAAATGTTTTAATTACTACATACACCATAAATGCATTACAAATAATAAATTTATATATACAAAAACAGTTTTTAGTAAATATTTACATTATTGGCCAAAATATTTTCACACTTCAAGACCAACAGTCTGGAGATAATCAAGCTATTCAGAAAAATACAATAATATTGTAGCAAAAACAACCAAGAGAATATGAAAATATGAATCATATAGCAGGGAACTAACAAAACAATATTTACGAAAACAAAATACTTTTGGCCATTATCAGCATAAGAAAATGATTTCCAAGAAATATTGTTCAGATACACTACAACTTTAGCAAACAGTTTCAGGAAGCAAAAAAGCGAATATTATATGTATAAATACAATTTACTTATAGAATGGCATTAAAACTATGCCATTAACAGTTTAATAAATCCAAAAGAAATTGTAAATTTTAATTGAAATCAACTTACCAACTGTTTTAATCATTTGATAATCATCTAAACTATAATTTCTAACACCTTTGGCTGTTTCTACGCTACTGTTGTCTTCCGAAGTATCATCTTCCTCATCGTCTGTTTCATTACCATCATCCTCTTCATCGTCCTCATCTTCGTCATCGTCCTCATCATCGTCCTCCTCATCATCATCGCCTTCATCAATATCTTCATAAGTATTCTCTGTATGAGATTTTGTGTGTTTTGTGTGCTCTTCTTCGTCAGCCTCTTCGCTGTAATCTGAATCGACGGGATCTGAAGATTCACTCGAGGTCACACTACTGCTGGTCGTTGGGTTACGCTTTGCGTAGCTATTAGATAAAGCACAGGAGCGGTTTTGTGCACCACCCAGCTTAAGAGTCAATGAAACATCTGCATTTGTGTTCACTTTAGAGCTCGTAGAAGGGGCCATTTTAGAGGATACGCGGGAACAGGTTGCAGCTGACATCGATATTCTCTTGCGACTCGTCACTCAGAGGAGCTGATACTGCAATTAAGTTTCGGAAATAAATGAGTGGTTTAGAAAATAATTGATTGCGTAGAAAAATATTCTTAAACGTAGAATTGAAGAATATTAAAAAAATTAAGTAGTTCGAACATAAGTTATAATCAATATAAACATTGTTTATAAACAAATGTTTATATATAGAAATTACCAACAATGTTTTTATGACCTACGACTCCGAAAATGGGTTGCGAATGCAGCAAATTTCTTTAATGTAAATAATCTAATACAGAATAAAATATTTTTTAATTATCTTTAATTAAAAAATTAAATTAATTATTTTTGCTTCAACTCATGGTGCTTTTTTTATTTAAAAAAAAGCCAAATTTTCATCTAGAAAGTGCAATTTGACAATCGTTTCTTATTAAAAGGGCAGTATCTTTGTCGACACCCAAGCAGCGCTTCTATCCCTAAGATCACATATCAATTCGTCTATTCTAGTCGGACAGTGTAAAAGTTTGCTATCTAGACTGGGTGGTCAGGCTGACCTCACCCTCATCTGGGTTGTAGCACATAGCAATTTTTTAGGTAACGAACGGTCGAACGAGCTGGCTAGGGCTGGCCCTGCTATGAATGCCTCCAATGCCGAATCGGTAGCCACGACGTTTGGTGCTATTATAAGCGGTATATTCAAGCAGATGGCGCAACGTGCAAGGTTGCTAAGAAGATGTGGCCTTGCTACAATGTTAGACGCTCAATATAATTAAATAAATAGGAACCGTAGGGACATCTCGAGGCTCGTTGCAGTCATGACGGGGCTCTGAACGGTCGACAGACATGCTAGTATTATAGGTTTGTCCTATAATGAGTTCTGCCGAAGTTATCGAGACGAAAGCAAAGAAGAAACAATCTTCCACTTTCTTTGCGAATGTCCAGCTTTGCATATCTCGAGACACAAATTTTTAGGAAGTTATGTACTAGACGATCTTTCAGACTTACCTGAGATTGGGTTGAATGACCTTATCAGATATCTCAACGCGACGGGTTGGATCTAGTAACGAGCACCATATCAGAATACTTAGATACGGTTCTACCGGTTGACACCGGTGAGTGTAGTGGTCCTTTCAAAAAGGAATAATCTAGATTCTACTTGAATGCCTGCGTGAAGAAGGCAGCCACATAAACCAACCAACCAACCAATGGAAAACGTTTCACTTTACGCCCCGTGTAAACCGACAGTGTTGATAGTGTCCTGTAAATCGCATTATTACAGGGTTGGGAAGACATTTTATACATATGTATAATAGGTATGGCATACTGGACGACCTTTTTATTTCAACATGCAAGGATCCCTCATTTTGTAAGGTTCGGAAAAAAATATTTGAGTCAAAAAATGGTGGCAGTCAGATGGGAGCAAAGGTCGCTTCTTCATGCTCAATGTTGAGGGTAAAAGCAAAAAAAAAATTAGAAAAAATCATACAACTTTCCCGAGGTCACCGCTATAAGATAGCGACGGAGAAGATGATAATGAGGCAGAAGACGACAAAATAAATGGCGGCTCCAGTGGAGAGGAAGGTCGTTGTCCCCCAGTCATTGACTTCACAGGTATGAAGTGAATTAATTTCCTTAGCTCCCACAGAAGTACACCCAGAAATAATGAAGGATTTGACCCACTACGTAGCACCTGGAAAAGCAAACTCTTTTTCACGCTTTGGATTACAAATAAGTTTTTTAAATAGCGTTCCAGAAACTTGGGACAACGTGAAGACTATAACCAAGCGCTAGAGATATTGCAAAAATTGCAAGTTCTCAACAACGCTGCAGAAAGAGGCGTAAAATTATAAGAAAATTACAGCAATGCGTTGTGCCCCGCAACAAAGAAGAAAAAATATTTTCACTGCAAGTCATTGCCAGGCAACGAAGCCGACCTGGTCTATCGACCGGCGGCGGCTGAACAAAATTATCTACGGCGGCGGCTGAAAGTCGACTCAAGCCGAAAAACGTCGACTAAGCAATAAAAACTACGGCGGCGGCTTAATCGGCTAAAAATGCATGTTTTATTTATTATTTATTATTTTGAGCAAATAAAATGCATAAATTTTCTTTCTGCTATTTATTTTTAGTTGAAATACCTAAATAACTATACTTTTTTATATAAAACTACCGGCTCAGCTGGTATCGTCGACTGAAAATTTTAGTCGATGCAAACCGTATGCATCGGCGGCGGCTCATGGTGCTCAAAATGTATCGGCGGCAGCTCGAAGCTGGCTCTGAGCCGATTGGCTTCCATCCCTGGTCGTTGCCCAACATAAATCTGGAGAAAAACTGAGTATTAAAAAAGTATTTAGGGTCGATCATACATTTGACTTCGATAGGTACGCCCTAGGGGCAGTTAGAGCTCTGCGAGTAAATTTTATACAAATTACGACTTTGTAAGGGAGCCCCCTTAAGCAGTCGAGATAGGGCATAGGTATGTTCGGAGGAAAAGTTGAAGATGGAAAATTACTGTTGGTCGGTCTTACATGTTATCCCCCTGAGAGGCACCATAAAAGCGAAACAAGCGGCTTTCTTAAAAAAAATTATTAAAAAAATTATTTTTTGTATGGGGATGCCTTAAGGGTTGAAGATATTGGAAGTTGGTCATACATTTGACTTGAATAGGTACGCTCTAGGGGCAGTTAGAGCCCTGCGAGTAAATTTTATAAAAATGTTCCCTTTGTAAAGGAGCCCCCTTAAGGAGAGGAGTTGTATTTAAAAAAGATGTTGGGCGGAGAAAACTAATGGATACTGATCATACATTTGACCCTTGTAGCGGTGAGCTCGGGCAAGTTATATGATCTTTTTAATTTTTTTTTTTTGCTTTTACCCTCAACTTTGAGCACGAAGAGGCGATCTTTTGCCCCATCCGACCGCCGCCATTTTTTTGAATCAAGTATTTTTTTCCGAACCTCACAAAATGAGGGGTCCTTGCAACTCGAAATCTCGTTGCTAAGAATTCTCATATAACACTATGTATATGTGACAAAGTGACACTTTTTGTATAGAAGGATGCAAGTTAAAATAATATATTTAAACTGTTTCACTCAGTAATTCGAATAAATTTTAAGCCTTATATAAATATTTAAATAGTGTTCGAAATTTTCGAAAAATTCGAAAAAAAAATTCACTAAATTCTAATTTTTGTTGGAATGTTTAATTACTCATATAAGATAAAGTTTTGTTACAAAATTATTCGAACAAAAGTTGTTGATTCGAACAAATTTTCAGTTTTATTCGAATAAAGTATAAACACAATTCGTTTACTCGAATAAATAATGAATAAAAAATTTTAGATTTTAAGACTATTACAAAAAAGGTTTGAAAGCAGTTTCAGTCAAATATGGGTAATTCCATTCTGGCGTTACATGCCATTTGCACGACAAAAGGTTGAAAAAAAAAAGTTTTAAAATTGTGTTTGAAAAAATTTTTTCTTACATTTGAGAAGTGATTAAATAGGTCTATATTCAGTGAAAAAATTATAACAATCACACCTAAGGATTTCAAGATATTCGCAAAATATGACCTGGCGTTACGTTACAAAAAACAGAAGTGGGGTTTGACTTGACTAACAAAATTGCTTAACTCTGCGAATTGGCCAAGTATTTTTATACAAAACTTTTTTGTTAGGACTTGGACTGATATACACTTATTTTCCAAGCTTCTAGATTAAAAAATCTTTTTCCCCAAGAAAACAAATCTGTTGGTGAACTTTAAATTTGTCCGTCATGGTGGACTTTTTTTTGGAAGTGCCCATATTCGAATAAATTTTTAAGTTATATTTAAAAATTCAAATCGTATTTTAGATTTTCAGAAAATTCGAAAAAATAATTTCACTAGAGAAATTATAAAAAAAATATTTTCCTTGGAATATTTAAATACTTATGTATATAAAAAAATGTTCTGTTACAAAATGAAACCAAAAATGAAATCAAAGTTAAATAAAATTTTTATTCCAGTAATCGAATAAACATTTATTCGTAAGAAAAGCGATTAAAGATTTATCGGAATCTAAGTTATTCGATTAAAAAAAAATTAATTGAAATTTTTATTTGATTATTATTGAAATAAATACATAGTGGTTTGGTGCAAAAAAAGTGTATAAGACACAAATTTTTCTTTGGAAAGACGTAACGTGACAAGAGATGTACTTTTTTTTGTGAAAATGGCCTGTATGAAGTTCTGAATTCTAAAGTGTTTGAAAATTTAAAAAACAAATCATGCAAGTAATTGAATAAATTTCGAGTTTATTTCGAATAGTGGAATTGATTGAAGAAGAAAAATCCTAATGAAAATAGAGTATATGAGAGCAAAAGTGGCCTAAGCCATAAAACCAAGAAAACTAAAAAAAAAATACATTAGTAAAAAATCGTTGTACTCGTACTAAAATATTTGTGCATTTTAGCTCTCATTTATACAAGTGGGTTAGGTCCTACTGAAGAAATTTTATTGAAATTTGAATTTACAATTTGTCCGTTCCGAAAAACTCATTTGATTACCTGACGCCAAGATTTCTTTCAGTGTAAAGTTATTGCTAACTTAGTTAAAACTTCAATGCAACTCTGATGTCTCTGCAAATGTATTTAATTGCTAATAACATTCTCAATTTGATAATAGAATAATTTATTATAGAAAATAGTAAAATATGAATTTAAACCCTTGATCTTTTGAGAAATCTCAGTCAAGCATATTAAAATTATGAATGAATATAATAGTTGCATTTCAATTTAAAAATAATCGTATTGTATTATAAAAACCCATTTCATCGAATTCTCTGTGAACTCAACAGTATCTGTTTTTTTTATTACATTTTATGTCATCTTAGATTTTTGTTTGTTGCAGAGAACAATATGTATACAAACATACGCACGTGCCTCACATGTAATATATAATATATGTATGTAATACTTTTTAGGGTTCCGTACACCAAAGGTGAAAAAGGAACCCTATTGTTTTCGCTACCGTCCGTCTGTCCGTCACAGGGTATTTTCTCGAGAACCGTAAGAGCTACGGACCTGAAATTTGGACAGAGTGTGTAGACCCTTGGCCGCTACAACAACAAATACATGAGAGTTGGAAATTAAAGGGTGTGCCAAAACGAGCAACGAAAAATGTTAAAATCCCATGTAATATACATACAATTGTATGTATATGCACTTGAAATTTGTAAAGTTAGTGTATTTTTATACAGACTACAACAATTAACACTAAAATTTAAAAAATTTTAATTAGAGGGTGTACCATCAGTTAATGTAATTTTGACTATGTAATTTTGATAACTTGCTGTATCTTGGAAACCGTAAGAGCAAACTTCTTGAAATTTTCAAAAACGGTAAAAGAAAAAAA
Organism: Tachina lurida; assembly: GCA_944452675.1. NCBI lineage: Eukaryota > Metazoa > Arthropoda > Insecta > Diptera > Tachinidae > Tachina > Tachina lurida. The sequence continues at coordinate 34,317,002 of OX101754.1, read as the reverse complement.
TCTCAAAATTATAAAATCGCCAAACCGAAAAAAAAAAATCGCCAAAATCAAAAAAAAAAATCGCCAAAACGAAAAAAGCACCAAATTAAAAAAAATTTCTAAATCGAAAATAAATCGCGGAAAACCGAAAAAATCGCCAAAGTGAAAAAATCGTCAAAATGAAAAAAAATCGCCAAAATGAAAAAATCGCCAAAATTAAAAAAATCGCCAAAATTAAAAAAATTGCCAAAATGAAAAAAAAATCGCCAAAATGAAAAAAATCGCAAAAAAACAAATAACCAAAATGAAAAAAATCGCCAAAATTAAAAAAAAAATCGCCAAAATTTAAAAAATCGCCAAAACGAGAAAAAAGCGAAAAACAATAAAAAAATTATTTCAGCTGAAAAAACGTAACAAACACTGTATTAAAAAAAATGCTCAAAGCCCAACGTACGGAACCCTTCGTGCGCGAGTCAAAGTCGCACTTTACTGAATTTATTTTGTGTTCATGAGGATGCTTTGCATGAGATAATGGAACAGTCAGTATGCTCAGGCTCTAGTTATTGTTGTTTTCTTTCTTTTTTTTTCATATTTCTTCATTGTTATGGATTCTGCACATAAATGCAGCAGACATGATTTAGTTACAAACTGGTCTTCAGCTGTAGGTTAAGTAGTTTTCGAATGGTTTGAATTTGATTAGTTTAGTAAAAAACGAAAAGAAAAAAATTAATTGAAATTTACTTGTGCATTTTACAAGAGCCTTAAAGGATTTGTGTTTATTCTGGACAAGATAACAGGCAATTTAGGCCACATATGTATGTATATGGTATTAGATTTGGATTAGTTTTAAGTGTTTGGAATGTTGCAAATTTACTGTATTAATAATAGTGCAATGAGCGGACGATAACACTATGAAAGTAGTCGGGTAAAGGTATGAAACGTTTTTAGGCTAAGGGGTATCCCAGCAGAAAAAAGCGAAGTTTTTTTCATAGAGATTCCTTATTGTTTTTATGTGGTAAATCTTATTAATTTTATCAAGAAGAAAACCACATAAAATCAAGAAGAAATCTTATTATTCACAACTTTTTTTTACTCAAGTTCCGTTATTTTTGGCACCAAAAAACCATCCATAGAGAAAAACTTCTTGATGCTTTTAGGTTTTCTTATAACTTGTAAACTATAGGGATTTCTTATAGATTTTATTAGGTTGCCTTCTTGATTTTTTAAAAAGGTTTTCTACTTGATTTTATTAGGTTGCCTTATTGATTTTTTCAATAAGGTTTTTTTCTTGATTTCAGTAGGTTCCTATATGACTATGTGTAAGGCATTTTATTGATTTTTTTAATAAGGAAATCTTCTTGACTTTATGAGGTGTGTTGTTATTTCATATCTATAAATAGACATAGAGAAAATTTTTTTCATGATCTTTTTCATTTTTGTATAAGAATGTTTGCACAATAATTTCAATGGTTATTCAGGCTGCTTGTTAGCATATTGGGTAGAGTGCTTGTCTATCAGGTAGAAGTCTGCTGGTTCCATACTTGGTGAGTAAGTTAGTTAAGAATATAACCTAATGTGTATGTATGTATGTATGTATGTATAAATAAATAACATCTACAACATACTACATACATACATACATACATATGTATATGGTATAGAATTTAAATGAAAATACATAAGCACAGAGAATAAAGACGCAATTTTTTTTTATTTTTTTATTGAAAAAATCAATAAGATAACCTCATAAAAACTACAAGATTTCTTCTTGATTTTTTCAAAAACGTTTTCTCTATGAAATTAATAAGATTTCCTTATTGAAAAAAATATGTAATCTTATTAATTTTGTTCTATTTTATGACTGTTTTCTCTGTGTACGAGCAAGGCGAATTCACATCAGGTGATCTAAATTCATCAGCTGGCGATCAGCTGATAATTTCTCTGCTGTCAAATCAAAGCAAAACGTTCTGAAATATTCTGACAGCAGGAAATTTTACACTAACAAATATACAAGACGAATATGCAGAGTTGCAAATCGAGACTATTTCTCTATCGAACATAATTTAGTTTGGGATGAAATATTTTAATTTTACTTAAAGAACTTTTTTGTTGTGATAACTGACCATCCAATATTGGGATTTTCCGCTCCTTTTATAAAATGTGCAAAGTGAATACGAGTATTATTTTGGAAAAAGTTTAATATTGTTGTACAGTGTTATTATAAATTAAGTTTCAGTTACAATCTTTTGCGTTATAAAAAATTTCTAGAGATATTATTTTGCTATTCAAACCTGCAAATCACTAAATAGATTGCTATGAAAATAATAAGGGTGCAGAGCTGTCACTTAAAGTGAACGGATATTTATTACTCGTATTATTATTGTTATTTTCTATAATTACAAAAACATGTAATTCATCCACAATTATTTGTGTTGCAAAAAATCATGACCAGTTATTAATAACTAATTATTTGTCTATTATTAACAATAAATTTATAGCAATTATAATTACATTTTAATTGTATTACAATATTATACGTGTATGTATGTATGTGAATGTATCTACATATTTACAAAGTTTTCCATTAGATTTAACAAAAAAAAAGTTTCAAATAATCTTTCACCTCATTTACAACAACACAAATCACGAATAGAAAAGTTTACTCATCTAAACGTAAATAAAAGAAACTAATAAAAAACAAATAAATAGTAAGTAATAGATTTATTAATAGATAGTGGTAGCGTCAAAAAAAAAGTATTTTTTTTTTGCCCCACAATAACAGATGAGAGGAAGGAGCTGATAGATTAAAGATGTGTTGAAGATGTGAAACTATACTACAAATAAAAAGCAACAACATTATGAAACAATCGAGTCTATAAATCCAAAAACTATTGCATGTATTTCCACAGTATGACTCAACAAACAAATTAAGGAAAAATATAACAAAAAATCAAAAAAATTAATAAATAATAATAACAATAAAATGAAAAGAAAAGAAAGAATATCGAATAAATCCATCCCGCTGGATTCGCATAGAAAATTTTATTATCACTTTATTAGCGCACTTTTTTTTTGTACAGCGTGATCAAACCGAAAGTATACAAAAAGGTATTGCTTATAAAAATATACGCCACGAAATTCTACTATAAGTCCTCTGAACACGTTAAAGTTCGAAATTTAATTTCAGGGCCAGGAATTCGTCAAAACTTAAAATGACTTTTTAGGGTTAATTTTTAACTTGTTCAGATTAGTATTTTAGGTGTAGAATGAATGTGCTCGGCAGTTTTATATTAAATCCTGTCAGGAACATTGTTGTGCAGTATTTTAACTCTCTAACTCATGTCCACTACCCATAAAGGAGGAAAACTTTCCACTAAAGAGGAATAAAATTAATTGATTTCGACATCGAAATTTTTTTTTATTTTATAGAGAGGATTTGTCGTTAACTGGTAGACCAGCCGCATCCAGGGTAAACATATTGATCCACGAACCTTTATCGCTCTATGGAATTCTATATTACAATTTAGTTTATTTAATATAAAATATAAATATTTAAAAGAAAATACTCTTAGCTCAAAACAACTTCATTGCTCTTTATTATAGTGATATCAGTGATCAGGCTCGTTTATTCTCGGATTTTGTCCGGCTTACACAAGCTCGTTAATTGGGCCGGTTCGTCTTCGGCAGGTTCGATGTTTAGATAATTCGTATACATGGTAGACTGTTGTTGTTTCGGAGACTACTAACGGGTAAACTAAGTTCGGATCGTATAGATTCGTTGTTAGCTGGACGTTGAGCTCGTGGATTAAGGTAGATTTAGTCTAGACAGGCTATCACTATGTTGTGGTCAACATCGGTACGGCAAGTATCGTCGATGTCGAGTATATAAATGCCTAATTTATGCGATTCCTTAGTGAAGAGACCGCTGTGAGAACAGTAAGTTGCTTTGGGAACAGTCAACCAAGGCCGCTGTTAGAAGCTGATATAGGAAAAGGCAACTAAAGACGCTCTCATAACAATCAGCCGAAACCGCTGTGAGAACAGTCAACCAAGGTCGTGTCAAAACAGTCAGCCAAATCTGATGTGAGAACAGTCAGCTAGAGCCGCTGTACGAACAGTCAGCTAGAGCCGCTGTACGAACAGTCAGACAAAGCCATTGTGAGAACAGTCAATGGAAACAGCTTGGAGAACAGTCAGCCGAGGTCGCTGTTAGAAGCTGATGTGGGAAAAGTGAAATAAAGTCGCTGTAATAACCAACGTGAGAACAGTCAATGGAAACCGCTGTGAGAACAGTAAGTTGTATGAGAACATTAAACCAAGATCTCTGTGAGAACATTCAGTCAAATACGCTGTGAGAATAGTCAGCCGAAGCCGCCTCAACCAAGGTCGCTGTGAGAACAGAGCTAAAACCGCTGTAAGAATAGTCAGACAAAGTCACTGTGAGAACAGTCAATGGAAACCGCTGTGAGAAGAGTAAGTTGCAACCAATTTGATAACAGCCAACCGAAGTCACTGTTAGAAGCCGATTTGAGAAGAGTCAACTAAAATCGCTATGATAACAACCAGTGGAAGCCGCTGTGAGAACAGTCTGCCGAAACCGCTGTAAGAATAGTCAGTCGAAACCACTTTGAGAACAGTCAACCAAGATCGCTGTTAGAACAGTTAGTCGAATACGTTGTGAGAACAGTCAGCCGAAGTCGCCTCAGCCAAGGTCGCTGTGAGAAAAGCCAGCTAAGTCCTCTGTAAGAACAACCGCAGAAAGCCACTGTGAGAACAGTCAATGGAAACCGCTTTGAGAACAGCAAGTTGAAACCGCTTTGGGAGTAGTCAACCAAGGTCACTGTTAGAGCAGTCAGGCGAAGCCGATGTGAAAAAAGTCAACTAAAGTCGCTGTGATAACAATCAGCCGAAGCCACTGTGAAAACAGTCTGTCGAAACCGTTGTGAGAACGAACAGTCATTCGAAACGGTGTTTAAAACAGTCAACTAAGTAGTAGTTCGTCAGTATATATCACTAACTCCTCCTAAATTTTCTGAACCCTTACAGCTAAGCTCAAAGTTTGATATAAACTTGAAATAAATTTAAGGGTTAATTTCGAACTTATTTTCAATTGACTTTTTGTTTGCAGGCTGTATTCGGCACTGTTGTTTAAAATACTGTAAAAGAATTTAATTTAATAATTTTTCTTTCGTCTCCACTAGCCATCGACTTATACATGACATGAACATGACGCTGGCAGAGCACCTGTGAAAAAATCATCAACTTCTTTATTGTGGAGAATACGTGCGATGTCCATGTTCAGGCATATCAAAGTATTTTTGCGGTAGTGCAATAAAGATGTAATACATACAAGCAATGCTGCGGTCTCTACGACCAATGAACTCAAATCACAGTAAACCTAAATGTAACATTATTTCTTACTTAATATTTTACTTTTTACTGATACACTCACATATACACACTTACATATGTATGTATGTATGTATGTATGTATCCATACAAAGAGTTCAACGTTTGTCATAGTCCATATTATTAGCATCACATATCACTGATGTCAAGTCCGTTATAAATGTGCTTCCCACATAGTCTGATGTTCGTGATATAAAGCGCCCTTGAAGTGTACATCAGACTGCCAGTTTTGTGTTGGCCAAAATAAATATGTGGGTTTGATTCTATCTATGAATAAGCAGAAATTGTGTTAATTAATAGAGCGATTAAGGCAAAAATATCTAAATATTGTTCTTTCAACATCCCGTAGCGGCTCCAAGACTATTTTGCCATCTTTTGTACTACAATCATTTTCAGTGGTCCATTGGGTTCAAAAAGGAGTTTTTAGTGATATACTAAAAGTGGCATAATGTCTTCCGAAGTGCAATTGTGCACATACATATATATATATATATATATATATATATATATATATATATATATATATATATATATATGGATTCCTATGGCTCCAGAGTCGGAACAAAGTTGCACAACAAAATTTTTCTATTTAGATCTAGCGTTTTCAGTTTTATTTTGGACCGAGTTAATCCGAGTAAATTATTTTTAGGGTTCCGTACACCAAAGGTGAAATGGAACCCTATTGTTTTCGCTACGCTGTCCGTCTGTCCGTCCGTCCGTCTGTCCGTCACAGGGTATTTTCTCGAGAACCGTAAGAGCTACGGACCTGAAATTTGGACACAGTGTGTAGACCCTTGGCCGCTACAACAACAAATACATGAGAGTTGGAAATTAAAGGGTGTGCCAAAACGAGCAACGAAAAATTTTAAAATCCCATGTAATATACATACAATTGTATGTATATGCACTTGAAATTTGTAAAGTTAGTGTATTTTTATACAGACTACAACAATTAACACTAAAATTTAAAAAATTTTAATTAAAGGATGTACCATCAGTTAATGTAATTTCGACTATGTAATTTTGATAACTTGCTGTATCTTGGAAACCGTAAGAGCAAACTTCTTGAAATTTTCAAAACCGGTAAAACAAAAAAATCTAAAAATTATAAAATCGCCAAACCGAAAAAAAATCGCCAAAATCAAAAAAAAAATCGCCAAAACGAAAAAAAGCACCAAATTAAAAAAATTCTAAATCGAAAATAAATCGCAAAAAACCGGAAAAATCGCCAAAATGAAAAAATCGTCAAAATGAAAAAAATCGCCAAAATGAAAAAATCGCCAAAATTAAAAAAATCGCCAAGATGAAAAAAAATTGCCAAAATAAAAAAAAATCGCCAAAATGAAAAAAATCGCCAGAATGAAAAAAATTGCCAAAATTAAAAAAAAAATCGCCAAAACGAGAAAAAAGCGAAAAATAATAAAAAAAAATTATTTCAGCTGAAAAAACGTAAAAACAACACTATTAAAAAAAATGCTCAAAGCCAACGTACGGAACCCTTCGTGCGCGAGTCAAAGTCGCACTTTAGTGAATTTATTTTTTACTTTTTTTGCTGCTATGTATCGAAACTTCGAAATCGAAAGTTTTTTTTTGAACAACACTGAGCGCTTGGTGAACTTTTTTTCGATTCATTTTTGAGTGTCATTCTCGATAGTTTCACATGATAAATGTTCGATATAAATTTGAAATCGATATCATTAACGAAAGTCTTGGTCAAGTGGGTTATAACACTTGCCTTAAATACGTTCTATATAAATGTTCCACATACAAAAAATAATAATAATTTCAGCAAATGCAAACAAAATACATGTGCATGTACATATGTATGTAGATATGATGTGTATGTATTTTTATGTACAAACAAAAAAAAATCTGCTCGCTGCTCATCGATTCATTGATTCATTTACAAAAACTAAACAAATTGATTGCAAAGTATAGAAAATTGAAAATAAACATTTAAATGCTTAAAAAGCGTTTTCACGCTACACTGAAAATTAATTCGCCCTCCCTACTCTATTGCATAGAACATTAACTATTTAATTGTCTAAAAAAAAGAAAAAAATACGTATGGCAAAATTGATTTAGTACCGACTGCAATATATTAGATCATAATAGTAATAAGAACAATAAATAGATTGTTATAGTAGCGAGTAGAACCCAGACCTCTGCTAAAAACCAGGGAAGGAAAATTACTTCTTGGATTTTGTACCAACTGTGAAAGCAAAATGTACTTTTTGGACCATGACGGTACTATTTTTTTTAATATTTATTCATAAGAACGGAAACGTAAAATAATTTGTAAAAATTCAGAAGTAAGCAATAATAAACAGAAACTTAACAAAAATGTGTATAAAAATTCAGTATAAAAAATAACATAAAAAATATTAAATATTACATTCATAGGGGTACATTAGTAGATTAGACTGGTTAGAGATCGGTTATTTTACAAATTTTGCTTATTAACAGGCCTGTCATCTAAATCTAAGCTGTGCGCATAAAAAATGCGCGATAAAACCCAAAACACACTTACTTGAAGTAAAGGAGCGATATGTAGTTAACAAAAAGAGATATAACCACAGCCAAGGCGAGTTCATGTACGAGATGATGTCAAGTTAAAAGGTACAGTTAAAGTACTAGACAGATGTTTTTGTTGCAGATTTGGCAGCACCTGGTACATGAATTTGCCTTGACAACAGCATTGCAACAAAAACAGAGAAGCTGGACGTCTAAAATACAACACACAGAAAAAATTTAAAGACAACATAGGCAAAATTAATGTTACCATATATTGAAACATTGGCATTTTTAAATTGTACCAAGTAACTCGGGGTAGTACCACGGTACCAACGAGGTCAAAAATGTACCATAAAAAGTACAACTGTGCCATGATTTCCATCCGTGCTTCAAACGTACGAATAGAAGTGAAGTAACAAACTCAGTGGCCGCCACTAAAAGACCCTGTGGAAACTAAATGGCCACAGAAGTAGTCTAAAATGTAGAATATTAAAACAGTGTTTTAATTTTTACAGTTTAATGATAAACCGAACAAACCATTTGTTCAATTCAATTAAAATAATGTCTTCTTTTCAAAAAAAGCAGAAATATTTCAAAATTTGCCCAATGGAAATAAGGAGATAATAATAATAAGGAGATAATTATATTTGATTAAACAAAGCTTGAAAAAATTTTCTTTATTCTATGACAAAATTCTCCTAGACGAATATTCGACTCGACATACGCAATACGGGTGAATAACAACAATCTATCTATTTAGTGCAATAACCAATAAATATCAACACAAGACCCACATAGCAATGCTTCGGATATCAGTGAGCTCCACCTAACTTATAAAAATATTTTTAAGCAACGTTGCAAGTTAGGCGTCGAAGCATTTTTTTTTACATTGTAAGAAAAATTCCCCACTGAAAATTTTGAACTGCATACAACCCTGGTTGAAGCTAATTTCAACTCATTAGTACACCATCTCTGATAAATCTCATATGTTTATATAAAAACTTTAATAAAGAATAAACGAGAATTATTATCAACTATTCAACAATAACAAACTTTCTTCTAATTCATTTTGAGAATTTTAAAATTATTGAATCAATTGATATGTCAATTAAATATTAATTAAAAATTGAATCTAAAGTTGACTGGAAATATTGCTTTAATATACATATTGTTAACATTTATTTATCTACAATAATATTCCAAACATTTTATAATAAGGTGATTTTAATTCAACAGCTGACATAACTTCTCTGCTGTCAAATCAACCAAAGTGTTAGGAAATATTCTGACAACAGAAAATTTTACACTTATCTTTTTTTTTTTTTTTTTTTTTTCTTAACAAACACAACCCGCAAAGCGATTAGCTTGTCTGCGGAAAAACACCCAGGGTCTATGGTGGGAATCGAACCCACGACCTCTGGACTAAGAGGCTAGCATCGCTACCACTCAGCCACAGGGGCACACTAACAAACATACAAGGCGAATACGCAGAATTGCAAAATAAGACCACCTTGTATGAATTCGCCTTGAAAGCTGCGAATCAAATATTATTGGTTAAACTATTACTATTAGCTAACTAATTACTGAATTTTGGCCTTACTATATTAAATAGATTTGTCAACGTACGTGTAATATTCGTACATATCGTTAGCTGAAATGCAAAGTCACGTAACTACAATTTTTTAAATTTTATAGGAGAGAGAGAGAGAGAGAGAAAACTAAACTAAATTTATAAAATGACTGAAGTAAAGTTGCTTTATTGTAATTTTTAATTTAATAATTTAATTGTTATGATAAAGATGTGAAAAATTTTATGCACATGTATTTCGATGCAATATCCAATAATTAATTTAAAATGCTATTTTGAATTTTTTTTTTCTTAGTTAGGTGCTCTTGCATTACAGCTGACGGTATATACATAAGGTTCCGTACCACTGTCCAATTTTTCCAATTTCAACCGCTTCAAAGATGCTTTAATTTATAAAAATCATCAGTCGTTAAGCAGCTCTGGGTTGAAGAACAGCTCTCGCGTCATCGTAATTATTTCTTAAGGGCCAATTTCACCAACTCTATTTAAATATCAATTCATATTTTAATGTCGATTTTCATTAATTTTCGTATGGAAAAGTGACTTTTAAATATGAATTGATATTTAAGTAAGTTGGTGAAATTGGCCCTAAGTCCGGTCAGGCTTATGTGTGTTGTTTGGCCTTCGAGAGTTTTTCATCTCGCTCGTACTGGTTGACTGATCTGCCACAAATAATCGTTAAAATATTGCGGTTCTTTTGTGAAATTTCTTTAAAAACCACGTTGCTACTTCCCACGGATGGAAATCATGGTACAATTGTACTTTTTATGGTACATTTTTGACCTCGTTGGTACCGTGGTACTACCGCGAGTTACTTGGTAGAATTTAAAAATGCCAATGTTTCACTAAATATATAGTAACATTAATTTTGCCTATGTTGTCTTTAATTTCTTTGTGTGTTTTAGTATAGACGGTCAGATTCTCTGTTTTTGTTGCAATGCTGTTGTCAAGGCAAGGTACATGAACCAGGTGGTGTCAACTCCGTAACAAAACAAAATCTGTCTAGTACCTTAACTGTACCTATTAACTTGACAGCACCTCGTACATGAACTCGCTTTGGCTGTGGTTATATTTATTTTTGTTAACTACATATCGCTCCTTTACTTCAATAGTGTGTTTTAGGTTTTATCGCTTTTTATATCCATTTTTGTTAAGTTTCTTTTTTTATTGTCTACTTCTGAATTTTTACACATTTTTCACGTTTCCGTTCTTATTAATAAATATTAAAAAAAATGGTACCGTCATGGTCCAAAAAGTACATTTTGTTTTGACAGTTGGTACAAAATCCAAGAAGTCATTTTCCTTCCCTGCTACTTCCTATGTGAAGGCATAGGTCGTGTACAGTCAGTTACAAAAATTTTTTAAAATACTGTTAATAACATCTTGGGCATATGGTCTAGTTACTCCGCCCATATTTGGGCAACCATATTATGCAAATTTACTTTGTATAATATGTATCAATAAATAAATAAATAAATATAAAATCATCATTAAAAAAATCGTCAAAATGGCAAAAAAAAAATCGTAAAAACTGGAAGTCTTACAGTGTGCCTTAAAATATGTATACCATCCTCTTGATCCCAATTTTGTATCCTTTTAAACTAATATCTATCTCTGTCTTAAATTTCATTTCAAATGGTTTGATTGCAGACACAAAAATTGTCTCCCTGCTCCCTGGTCCTAGGTCCCAGTTTCAGATATATATTAGCCGTATGTGTGCTTCTAAATGCAGATGTATTCATGTTTTGAATTTCGTAAGAATCGGTTGTAAAGTTTCAGAGGGCAGATATTACACCCTATCGCCCTCTTTGTGACAGTTAAAAAAAATATAATGTAATAGTCAAAGCGTTCGTTTAGACGCATATCTGTTTACATATGTTTTAAGTTTCATCAAAATAAGCTCAGCGGTTTAGCCGATAAAGCGTAACAAAGCAAGCTACTTTTGCATTCGGTCCAGCGATGGATGGGCAGACAGACGTACTGAAGGGTAAACAGTGTACTCACGTTAATAGGGTTCTGTTCTGTTCTGATTACGTAACCCCCAAAAATCTTGTTTTAAGCGATGATGAATATTTTCTGAGTATGCCGGGTAACAGCCACACGGCCCTCTTTAGGATTTTTCCTATTATTTCTTAAACCAACCATGTAGTAAAGCGAAGAAAAGAAAATATAACGGCCTGTCCCACGATGTCACCAGAATTCGTTCGATCGACAAAGTGTATTGCAAACATCAATAACATTAGAAAATTTGTTGTTGTTTGCAATACAAATTGTCGATCGTACGATTTTTGGTGACATCGTGGGACAGGTCGTAAATATTAAAGCAGTGAAGCCGTTTATGAGTTTAAGCGAGACTAACACCCCTTTTCCGCACGCAAAGTTTACTTTGCAAAGTCTTAATTCAGCTGGGAGAGAGACACAAAGAGACTGTACTACTACCTCTGTCTTTCACACAGCTGAATTAAGACTTTGCAAAGTAAACTTTGCGTGTGGAACAGGTGTGTAACGAACGGCGATTAATTTAAAAAATATATATATAAGAAGATAGATATATCTTCGCTGTTCTAATTAACTGACCTAACTGACATTTTGTAAATTTTACAGGAGAGGGAGGAGCATTTATGATTGTTTTCTACATGCATTCTTATGGAAACGTCTAAAATATTTTTACTGTTATAGGCTCGACAGTAATGCTTACAGTCATAAAAATTGTGGACAAGGTCTATTATGACTCATAAAGTCTAATAGTGGACTTAACTCATTTTTCAAAATGATGTCAGTTATGTCAGTTAGAAAAAAGCTTGTGTGCCGCATTTGTTTTTTAGACCAGATTTTTTTCTGGTCTTCTTCGCAGTGGTATCTCTTTGAGATAAAGGTAGTGACATTCCAGCGGACCTCAGTCCAGGTAAACGAGCTTTTTCAACCATTAGCCTTACCCGTTTATCCATAAAAGTTATGTGACACTGCCCAGTCTCTGAAGCATTAGAGTAGCGTATGTACAGGAAGTGCTTGGTAAGGGTGCAGCATCCCCTTGCCCTAAGCTGAAAGACGATAGCAGGCAAGCCTTTCGGCGCTAGAACTTCGAAATGAAATGAAATATTTCCTAACAGAAAATAAAGCTATTCCCAAATAAAATGAAAATTGTATCAAGTGACTTAAAGTGTCATTTGTTATTGAACCCAATAACAATAAAAATCTTTCAAAATGAAACGCTTTTAGTGAACATACTACTTCTAGTTAACAGAGTCTGCATTTTATTGACTTCTTTGGAAGTTATTTTTCTTCACTAAGATGAAATGAATTACAAATTATTACTACTCATATATAATTTTCATAAAATGTTCTGACATATGAAGTTTTTAATTACATTTTCTAATGCATTTTTATCAATTTTCATTTGTTTATAACAAAATGTTTTACTTTGAAAATTCATTGTGGGTATGAACAATTTTTCGAAATAATATGGACTAATTATGGTTTTTGTTTTTACTGCACACAATGTGAGTAACTTTTGTATTTAGTTTTACATTTTTAGTGATAATGTCGTATGTAAGAAACTTGCACGCTGTTGAAGTTTGTTAAACTCCAGAGCACGTACGTTATTATTTCTGAACGCCTTATAACTTCTTGTTTAACTGTAAATTTGTAAGAACCAGATAGTATAAGTATATTCTTGGTATTAAAGTGCAAAACTGCTAAGCAATTCTTTTATTACAGTGATATCCCGTTTTAACGAACGATTTAATTTCAGGCTGTTTCTTTAAATTAAAAAAATCATTAAACACGTTATAATTTGTTACTTTGCTATCTTTCATGCATAACAGGAACATTTTTGGAATAAAAGTAAATGAATTTTCTATTGACGGTGCAGTAAACAAAAAATTTACAAAGTAATCGAATATTGATTTTATAAATATTTTATAAAAATACACAAAAAAGATTCCACAGCAAAACTGAAAATTAAAATTGTTGTAACAAAAATAAAAAAAATACTGTTTATGAAGTACATTTTGGTTTTACTGTCATTTATAAGGGATCGATATGGCAAAAAACAGTAGTTTTCCGATTTAACGAACATTCGATTTAATGAACATTGTATTTAATGAACTATATATATAACGAACAAAAAATAATAAAAAGTTTAAATAAAAAACATAGTTTCTAACAAAAATTTCTAAAAAAATTAATGTAAATAAAAATATATCGTTAGTTCTCCCCCCTGTTTCGCTAAATGCGAACGATAGATTCGATCGAATATTAATATTGGAAACAAGAACAAATTTCAGTTTTTTGTTTTTAATATAAATGTTCGATCGAATCTATCGTTCGCATTTAGAGAAACAGGCCCTTCTTCTTCTGATGTTGTTGTTTGATATTATTTGAACTGAGTAGTATTCGTTAAACCGGTATACCACTGTATAAGATATTATTTGAATAAAAAAAGTACGCACTAATGTTTTTATGGTATTTGCTTGAGTCGTATTGTCACACGAATTACACATTTCTATAAGTATTATATCTGGCGTCACAAGCGATAATAGCGTAAGTCGGAAAATATAGTTTTGAGGAAAAACCACTTTTTAACGTATGCACGTTTTTTTTTTAATCAACATTGGCAAATTAAAGTAATTTTTTTGTAAAGTAACTAATATTTTGCACTTACAAATTTCATTTGATTTTCATTCAGACTTGGGTCTGTTTTGTTTCGTTAGAGACATGGGGATTTCGATTTTATAGCTTACCTACATACATATATTTATAAATAGATTGTCTTAACCCTTTCAGACCTGAACATTATTTTGTGTATAAATTTCAAAATAATTCTTTAATTTTGTAGGCTAAAGTTTGCCTACAGAAGCGTTAGCAAATGTCCTTTTTTGTGAAAAGGACATCGCACAACTGTGTCATCTCGGTCATAACATGTAAAAAATTTTCTGAATTATATTACAAATATTTTATTCGTCTTATTATCTAATGTGATGTTTTGAACTTAAAAGTATTCAGATCATTGCATAAAGTATATTAAATAAACCAAATGAAAATATGTTATAAAAATGATTAGTTAAAAAACAAACAAACAAACAATTTAATACACTTTGAAATCAATGAAAATGTAGACATAATTTATTAGATAATTTAAAGTTTTGAACGATATTTCTCGAAGCAGTCTCTGTTTTCTGTTAAGCAAAGTGTTACTTTATATATTTAGCATCGTCCTCTGGTGGATCGTCAGATCAAATGGTGATTGTAACGATCAAATCTAATATCGTCAGTTGCATTATATTATGTAAATGCTTAGAAAATTTCGTCCTTCCAGCTATAAACAACTAAGTGTTCATTTGCAAATTGGCAAATATCATTCCGGTCCATATTTTTGTCTTAATTAAATTTAACTCTTTGTGTTGACCATGATTTTGGCTATTGCTAGATAACCCATATGGTGTAACTAGTGGAATTACTGTAAAAAAATCTACCGAAATATATATACTTGTCCTTCGATACACAATTTTTAAATGTTTCAGCTCCCTGAAAAACTTCAAAAGTTGCGCATAGCAGATTTCCAATCCAACTGTTCATGGCTTTGAGCTAATAACTTGTCGTGCAGTACACCTCCCATTAAAGGGAATGAATCATTTGTTCATCAATTGAATAATTTGTGATCTCAGTTGACAATTCGTTTCACCATTTTCTAACTATTTTGATGACTAATTGAACTCTCGATACATCGTTTATTTGTTGAGTATGGTTCGGAATAGTCTGAAAAGTGCATGTTTGGTCGAAGTTCCAGGAATTTATCACTGTACATGGAGTTAAATAAGGTGGGAACTCTATATTTGTAGGACCAGTACATCTTGCTCGCTGGGTGAACGAGGCACCCCACTATACGCGCATATGTAGAACCGTTTAATGCCCGAAGCTATATATGTAACTCACTTCCTGACCACCCTACTTATTTTACACATTTAAGTATACTTAGTAACGTCTTCATAATGGGTTTTTAGAAAATATTTACTCAGATATTCTAGAAGAGGTTTGTTGATGATTTCTTGTCGATAACCCGCTGATGTTGGAAGCTCAATACTCTGGAATGAAACGCTCTGTTATATCTGAGGAGTTTAATTTTTCAGTCGGTCTATCTGGCTTTTTATCGGTAGACTCACACATGTCAATATTTTCAATGCTTTCATTACTTCCTTCTTGGGCATTTTCATTTAAAGAGATCGCGATTTCGTCAGCAGCATTATCATGGTCGATGAAGTTAACATCAGATACCACAAACGTGAGCATAAAACAAAATGTCATCTTGTGCCTGATCAACACAATTGTGCTATCTGAATCTCCTTGAACGCTGGCTACTTGTTATTATGCACAATATCAGCAGTAATGCAGTGAATTGTTGCAAAATCTCATTTTGCAGTTACCACCAGTAATTTTGAGAGCTTATATCAAAACTATTTTACAAAAACTCTCACCTTGTGGACGCATGTCTACACTCCTTGAAAGATACAATCAAATAGAGCTGGCAAACTATCGATAGTATCGATAGTTTCATTTTCGTTAGACTATCGACAGTTTTTTCCTGATAGCGATACTATCGTTGAAAAAATATGCTACCAAATTGGCAATAAACTCGATAAAATTTAACATATTGGTTTTCTTTTAGTGAAAATGCATGTACATAAGTACATATCGCTCATTTACTCAAATAACGTCATAGCTCAAAAGAATAAATAATAAATTTATGGACTTAGTAATGTAGAATAATTCGTGAGTAATAGATCAACTCTTGATAGAAGAACACTTTTTAATATCTCCACTGAGTATATGTAAATTGAAAACTAAACTCATCTGAAAATTAAATTTAACATTTCTAACTCTTCGTCTCCTCCTGACATGAAATGACTTACTTTAACACTAACTGCAAGTAACTAAAAAAAGTACGCCGTTAGAGTTTTGCCTAGCAGAATTGAAGGTTGTGGAATAGCGACCGAATATATCCTTTTGAGTGCTATCTCCTTTTTTGTCATCTCATATTTTAACTGAGTTGTTTTAACAGATAGGTTAGGTTAGGTTGAAAAGAGGGCAGTAATAAATTGACCCAATCCGTGTCGGATTACACCCATCCATTAATACATGTTGTGTGCTGTTGATAAGAAATATTGGGAAGATACCTGAATATAAACCTTAACCAAACTTAATGCCCTTATGCAAAAACGATTGTTAAAGTTAAAGAATGCTTTAAAACCTGTTTTTGCCATACAAAATTCGTTTGTTAAACCAACTTTAAGTTTAACAATCGTTTTTGCATAAGGGGGTAAAATTTGAAGTCTACACTTAACATTAACCGGAAATTAATGATAAAGTTAGTCATAGTCATGTAGACCGCAAGTAAAAGAATTCGATACTATCGATAGTATCGATAGTTTTCCAACAAACTATCGAAAATATCGAATGGCGTGACTATCGATAGTTTGCCAGCTCTACAATCAAACTGAAGATGTATTTTTAACCGACTTCAAAAAAAGAAGGAGGTTAACAATTCGTCTCTATTTTTTTTTTTTTTTTAGGTGTGTAGGTCCATAACTCGGTGCATTTTAGATCGATTGTAAAAATTTTTTTGTTGTCTGAGAGGGTATAGCTTCCCATTGGTCCCATTTGCAAAAAAGTGGGCGGGGTCACGCCCACAATTTTTTAAATTTGATTTAATGATCTTGTACTCATTTGATTGCTGCGAAACCTAGCAAACATCTTTGGTTCTTGTAATTACAAAATTTTCAAGTTTAAAAAATGGGCGGGGCTACGCCCATTAAAATGTATTTTAACATTACACGTGGTTCTACTTAACCGATTTTTACGAAACTTAGCACGCACCTTGAGCTCTAAAATAGACACAATCTTCTTTTAAAAAAAGAAGAAGATGGGGTTACGCCCATTAAAATTTTATATTATATTTCACAGGGTTCTATTTAACCGATTTTTACGAAACTTGGCATACACCCTAAGCTTTAATAAAGGCACAAAATTGCGTTAAAAAAAGTGGGCGGGGCACGCCTATTAAATTTTAGTATAATATTTCATGTGCTTGTATTTAACCAATATTGACGAAACTTGGCACACACCTTGAACTCTGAAAAATACACAATCTTGTTTTAAAAAAGGGGCGTAGCCACGCCCCATAAATTTAATACTTAATTTCACGTGCTTTTACTTTATCGATCTGTACGAAACTTGGCACACACCTTGAATTCTTAAAAATACACAATCTTGATTTAAAAAAGTAGGTGTAGCCACGCCCCATTAAATTTATTACTATATATCACGTGTTTTTACTTAATCGATTTTTACAAAACTGGACCATATTTCTAAATAAGCACTAAAAAGCTACAAATAAAACTTTTTAAAAAAAAAATTAAACCGACTTCAAAAATAAGCACTAAAAAGCTACAAATAATATAGATCTAGTTAAATAAAAGATTTTTATATGTATATGTTACCTACAGTGCCGTTTGAAGTTGGTGCCAGTAATACTGGTACTAAACACATAGGAACATGACCGGTAAAAAACTGCAAGTAATTTTTATGTACATATGTATGTGCTTAGTTACCAATGTTGCTGGCACCAACTTCAAACGGCACTGTAGGTAACATATATAAAAATCTTTTATTTAACTAGATCTATATTATTTGTAGCTTTTTAGTGCTTATTTTTGAAGTCGGTTTAATTTTTTTTTTTAAGTTTTATTTATTCTATGCTGTTTTTTTTTTGTCTTATTTTTTGCGAAAGAAACAAGACCTCACAATCATTGCTTGCCGGTTAATAGACAAAAAATAATTTTTCAATGCAGTTTGAGGTCAATCAAGGCAGATCGCACAATCGATTAAGATAGGCCTGAAAGGGTTAAGTGGAATTAAGTCCGGTCAAAAAAGTCT
This sequence comes from Tachina lurida, assembly GCA_944452675.1. Lineage (NCBI taxonomy): Eukaryota > Metazoa > Arthropoda > Insecta > Diptera > Tachinidae > Tachina > Tachina lurida. Next base: position 34,298,581 of record OX101754.1, on the reverse strand, counting down.
ATATAAATTAAATGGGTTTGAAACTAATTTTGATTCGAACGCACAGTGGCGTGAATTAAAAAAAAAGTGGTAAAAAGTCCGCAACTTTTGAACTAGTTAACCGATTTCGATGAAACCAACTGTTTTGGAAAGTAAAAGTGTTGAAATTTTTAGAAAGCATATTTTGAGGCACCCTGTTGTAAGACAGGGTAGCTCCAAACAGCCTCAAAGTGGGAAAGTGCGGGTATCGGAATTCTTTCGGAGCTTGTAACTTTTGTAAATAGGGACCGATTTCAATAATTTTTTCAGCGGGACAATCTACGTTAAGAAATAAAAATAAAACATGCTAAGAGTACCATTTTATCTCTTTAAGTTTCCAAGTTATTTGACTTGAAAAATTTATTTTTTAATTTTTGGCCCTGACTTTTTTTATTCGTTAGTACATAACTTCTTTATTACTTGGCAAAAATCAGTATCTTTTATTGTTTTTGAAAGAAAACTTCATTACAATTCATATAAAAAAACAAATTTTTTTATATCTCAAAAATTGTAGCAAGGAATAATTTTGCAATTTGGATTTTTCAAAATTATGAAAAAATTTGGTATATTTTGTGAAAAAAGTATTCTTAATTTTTTTGGAATATTTTAAAAAATTATTAAGTATTTGATAAACACTTTGATTGTTTCTGAGAAAGGAGACATTGAGAAAGGCTGTGAAATAAATTTTGGAGATTGTTGTTGGTGCACCCTCCATTCAGCATTGGTCGAAAACTAGCAATTTTTTTTCAAAAAAACCGATTTTCGGATGTGGCAAAAAAATTGCACGGTCGTTTTTGTAAATTTTTTGGTTTTTTATTATAAATAAATTTGTTATAAGTAACCTGTAAGAAACTCTTGACATCCTACACATAAATGTAGGCAGGAGAGGAGATTTTCTAAAAATTCTAAAATTTTTCTAACACAATTTTTCCCAATAAGAAAAAAGTATTATAAAATTATAAATTGGGAATCATTTTAATTTTTATCAATAGTATACATTTAGCTTTGCAAACTTAAAAAAAATTATTCTCCTACCTTCAATACTTTTTGAAATATTCGAAATCCAATTTTGATTAAAAATTTTAATTTTCTACATTTTTTATTTTTGTCTAAATTATTGATCTTATTTTCTTTACTGCAAATGTTTCTTAATTTTTTCTATGTTATTACAATAGTAGATACAATTGTCTATTCAACGGTATATAATATGTATTCCTTTGCCATTATATCAGTCTTAAAATGTATACACAAATATAACACCTCAGGTAACAATTTACGTGTTTTATCTGTTACTCAAACAAACCCACATTTTTTATGAACTCTTGAAGCTGTTATTAAATACTTTCTTTACTTAAATACAATAAAATATAAGAATTTATATACACACAGTATATTTATATACCCACAAGGACAAAGGTAGCTGCGCGCACATCTCCAATATGGGTGTGGTTTTACCTGATATTTGTATCGGTTTTTTATTCGTAGCTTGTAAAATAGCTATTTATTTAAGCTGCGATGCATTTAATGTCATTATTTCAGTTATAGCTATCATGGAAATAACAATTAAAAATAAATCGCTCTGCAAATTAATGTGGGAAAACCTCACTGATGGTAGTACTCGGTTGGACAAGGTAGACCAAATGATGTACATAATATCTACTACATATGGTTTATCTGTAAACACCGATTTATCGAAAAAACTTGAAAATTTTTTTAAATTATATGAAAAGAAGATACGTGAATGCAATAAATCAATTTCTAAATTTCAGAATAAAAATCAGGATTGGTTAGATATGGGACTATCTACGGAAATATACCCAAAGAAGTTTGGTCGGCCAAATAAAGATTACGATAACGTTCAACGCAGGAGCAAAAGGATTAAACAAGAAGACTTGATAAATACGTATTCGGAAAATGAAATCAAAGATTCATTCAAATTGATTTTAGCGAAGACTCAACTTAAAGAAGCAGGCAAAATCGTAGATGTGCTACCAGTTGCGTCTCCAAAAAGATTAAGACGGATGGTGGAAAGCATTCCAACGCCAAAATATAGTAAACATTTTACGGTGGAAGATGGACTAGCACTCATTCTTAATTTGGGCCTTTCAAGAAATAAATACGATATCTTAAGGAAGGTGCTTAAAGAAAAAAGTGGGCCTTTGCCATCAAGTACATTGTTGTTAAAAAGAAAATTGGAAATTTTGCCACATCCGATAACAGTGGATAGCCGAAGTGCAGTCATTAGTTTGTCAGACCTTCTTCATAATACAGCATCAAGACTCATCGCTACTTTTGACGAAAGAGACTTAGATACATGTAATAATTCTGAACTAACACTAATATACAAATGGGGATGTGATGGATCATCTGGATTTTCAGAATATAGACAGCCCAGTGAATACGATAATGACTTTTCCAAAGTTTTAATGGCATCGTTAGTACCATTAAGGCTTCGACTACATAATGAAATGCCTTCAACAAGTAAAAATGCATTTTAAGATGTGTGGGTAAATACTACTCCAGGCTCAAAGTTTTTATGCCGACCAGTACGTTTTGAATACATCAAGGAAAACAAAGAAACAACTCAAAATCTGGTTGATGGTATAAAACATGAAATTTCTAATATGGAACCCATTGACGTTCATATATTAGGACGAGTAATGACAGTATCTTTTAGACCTTTTTTAACAATGATAGATGGAAAAGTTGCAAATGCAATAACCGATACAAAATCTTATTTGATTTGTAATATATGCGGAAAGAAAAATTCCGATTTTAAGGACATTGAGAATTATACTCCAACTAATGAAGATGCCCTTAAGCTTGGAATATCACCACTTCATGCTCGGATTCGATTCATGGAGTACATTTTACACCTATCTTACGACAATAAATATCGCAGTGTACCAGAACTTCAGAACGTTCCAGTTGCGAATAATTCTGCTTTAAAACAGATACGGTTGGAAGAAAAGAAAAGAATTCAAGATGAGTTTATGAAACGTGGCTTAATCATTGACAAACCTTTATATGGCTATGGAAACTCCAATAATGGCAACACTGCCAGGCGATTTTTTGATGACCCTGAAACCACATCTTCTATAACTGGTATTAGCTTTAATCTCATAAGACGTTTCAAAATAATACTGGCCGTCATAAATAGCAAAAAGTTAATTAATAAGGACAAATTTGAAAAATATGCAAAAGACACCCTGATTCTAATAAATGAATTATATCCATGGAAATCAATAACTCCAACAGTACATAAAGTGCTAGCACATACAAAAGAAATAATAGAAAACAACATTCTTCCTCTGGGGGAACTAACCGAAGAAGCACAGGAAGCTAGAAATAGAGATGTTAAGCAATATCGACTTTTCAATACACGTAAATGCTCTAGAGTTGCTCAAAATAATGATTTAATGCATCATTTGCTATTGTCTTCAGATCCAGTCCTACAAGGCATAAGAATGAAATGGTTGCCAAAAATAAGTATTGAAATCGAGAAGGACGATCCCGAAGCAGAGGAAATTAATAGCTTGCTAGGCCATGATGTCTCAGATTATTTTAAAGCAAATTCTTGAAGTAAAACCCAAATATAAATTAAAAACAACATATGTATGTATCCATGCACTTAGATATGAGTAATAAAGAAAATGAAACTGAACTTATTAAATATATTTTTAATACAATTATCAGAATCAAAACGAGAAATTTAGTTGTAAGTTTTCATAGATATGTACATTGTACATATATATCTTGATACATGAGTATTTATATTCACACAAACAAATATCTGATATCATGGCAAAAAGTCTCTGGAATTCTCTGTCAAATTATATTCAAAACTTAGGCAATTTAGATGCGTTTAAAAAGGAGCTACATAAAAAAATGTTCGTAATTTAATGTTCTAATGTTAAATTAACTACTAATTTTTTTAAATAAATAAATAACTCAATCTATTTGTCCTTGTAGGTATATAAATATACTTCAAGAGTTCATAAAAAATGTGGGTTTGTTTGAGTAACAGATAAAACACGTAAATTGTTACCTGAGGTGTTATATTTGTGTATACATTTTAAGACTGATATAATGGCAAAGGAATACATATTATATACCGTTGAATAGACAATTGTATCTACTATTGTAATAACATAGAAAAAATTAAGAAACATTTGCAGTAAAGAAAATAAGATCAATAATTTAGACAAAAATAAAAAATGTAGAAAATTAAAATTTTTAATCAAAATTGGATTTCGAATATTTCAAAAAGTATTGAAGGTAGGAGAATAATTTTTTTTAAGTTTGCAAAGCTAAATGTATACTATTGATAAAAATTAAAATGATTCCCAATTTATAATTTTATAATACTTTTTTCTTATTGGGAAAAATTGTGTTAGAAAAATTTTAGAATTTTTAGAAAATCTCCTCTCCTGCCTACATTTATGTGTAGGATGTCAAGAGTTTCTTACAGGTTACTTATAACAAATTTATTTATAATAAAAAACCAAAAAATTTACAAAAACGACCGTGCAATTTTTTTGCCACATCCGAAAATCGGTTTTTTTGAAAAAAAATTGCTAGTTTTCGACCAATGCTGAATGGAGGGTGCACCAACAACAATCTCCAAAATTTATTTCACAGCCTTTCTCAATGTCTCCTTTCTCAGAAACAATCAAAGTGTTTATCAAATACTTAATAATTTTTTAAAATATTCCAAAAAAATTAAGAATACTTTTTTCACAAAATATACCAAATTTTTTCATAATTTTGAAAAATCCAAATTGCAAAATTATTCCTTGCTACAATTTTTGAGATATAAAAAAATTTGTTTTTTTATATGAATTGTAATGAAGTTTTCTTTCAAAAACAATAAAAGATACTGATTTTTGCCAAGTAATAAAGAAGTTATGTACTAACGAATAAAAAAAGTCAGGGCCAAAAATTAAAAAATAAATTTTTCAAGTCAAATAACTTGGAAACTTAAAGAGATAAAATGGTACTCTTAGCATGTTTTATTTTTATTTCTTAACGTAGATTGTCCCGCTGAAAAAATTATTGAAATCGGTCCCTATTTACAAAGGTTACAAGCTCCGAAAGAATTCCGATACCCGCACTTTCCCACTTTGAGGCTGTTTGGAGCTACCCTGTCTTACAACAGGGTGCCTCAAAATATGCTTTCTAAAAATTTCAACACTTCTACTTTCCAAAACAGTTGGTTTCATCGAAATCGGTTAACTAGTTCAAAAGTTGCGGACTTTTTACCACTTTTTTTTTAATTCACGCCACTGTGGAACGCGAACGAACTAGTTCAAAAAGAGCTATTGCATACAACTCTATGAATTTGTTACTTGTGAAAATTAATAATTTTAAAACATACGTGGTTATTCCCGTAAATCCCAGAACTAAATTATATACTAATCGAATAATAAAGAACTCGTAAGATTTCCAGAAAAAAATCTTTAAGCTTTGAGTTCAAGCAACAACATTTATGTTTGATGTGATCGCTTTTAGTTTGTTTTACAAACGTAACAGTTTTTTTTTTTTTTTGTTGTTAATTGTTGTTGCTAAATGATCTAGAATTTCCGGTTTGTTGCAAAACAAACAAACCCATTTGAAAGAATTAAAACCAAAACTAAAAATTTGCTACAAACAAAACAAACAACAAAAACCAAATTTGTATGTGAGTCTTTGCTATTTGTTGTTGATGTTTGAATTTTTCAATTCTCTAAACTTTAAACACTTGTATTATGTATTTTATTGTTCAATTACTTGGTTGTTGTTGCTGTTGATGTTGATGTTGATGTTGCCGTTTGGGGTTTTCTTCTTTCTTTTGTTTTTGTTACTACAACTCCAGCTTCAACTTGCGGCTTAGCCAACTTTCATTTAGCTTTAAAAAGCCCCGCAGTAAGTTGTTCTGCTTAAAATTTGTTGATATTATATTTATTTTATAATAATGTATTTATGTATTTTTATTTTAAAGTAATAATTTTAATAAAAAATAAAACGCATACAAAAATTTAATTATCACTTATATTTATGCACGCACACTTTCACGCTCGTCACGACTGTGCTTGCTTTTGCAACCACATCCAACAATAAACAATTGTTAAATGATCGTTTTACTTTAGCCACCAACTCGATGATAACCAAATTTCTAAGTTTTTCCTTAACTAATTTTTCAATTTAGTCTATTTTTCTTTCTCTTAAAATTAACTTTTAGATTTTTCCACCGGTTCGTATGAACCACACGATTCCACGTTCTAAATGAAACTAAAACGCAAAAATATGAAAAAGTGCGGCCACAACGACTGGCTGGCCAAAAAGAAAGATAGAAGAAGAAAAAAAATAACAGAAATAATTGTTTGTTGGATGGATGCTGCTTGCTGCTTGCTGCTTTGCCTGTTTGCTTGATTTTTATTAATTTTATGTTTTTGTCTTTATTTTTCTTTATTGCCGTTTGTTGTTGGTGTCTTGAGGTGGCAGGCAAGCAAGCAGTCGGGCTAACAGTTGTTGCCGCCAATATTCCCTCAAATTGTCTGTGAAAAAGTTTTTCATGAATTCGCAACAGAGCTGGGAAGCTCAGTACTATTATACTTCCGTCGATATGGCGCGTAGTCATAGTCAGAACAAAGTACACTTTAAGAAGTTAAAACCAGTATTACCATACAAAATACTGGTTTTAATTTCTTAAAGTGTACTTCGTTTGGCTATATGACTACGCACCTATGTCTTAAAACAGTCTTTAGTTTGACATAAACTTTCAAATTTGAATTGAAACAAAATATTTAAAATTCAAAAATCTCTAAAATCATACTATGGGAAAAGTATTATAAAAAATACGAATATATATTAAATGAATATGAATTTCTGTTAAGATTTAGTGAAAAACCAAAACTTCAAATGTGAAAATCAATAATATTTTGAGACTTTTTCTATAAACATATGAAGTTTCGTAAGCAGAAACGAAATACATGTAGACATGCTGAATCAGCAACAAACAAAATTTTTTCATGAAGAAAAAACTAATTTCTATTTCGACTTAAAACAAAAATTGTAAACTCCTTAAAAAAAATAAAATAAAATAGAAAAAAAGAACAAAAAAAAGCCCTTTAAATTTAATTTATAGTAACAGTCCAACAAAAATTAAAAAAAAATTTAATTAAATATCGATCGTTTTGCTTGGATTGTGTAAAAAAAATTTTAAAAAATTACTAAGGCTTGAAACTAAAACAAATCATTAAAAACATTTACAATCAAATTTTCTCTACGAAAATTTATGTAAGGTGGAGCTATAACACATCTCCACTTGGAGACTCAGTCCATTGTGATTTAAAAAAATTAAAAATTCGACTATTTAACATTATAAGAAAGAAAAAATCTACTCATTTATAACTTAAAAATTTAAGATGAAATCTCGAAATACATATAACAAGAAAGTACACACAAAGTTTAATTTCCTTTCCTAATTTTACTTTTGTACTTTGGCATTTCCTTATGAAATGCCTCATCAAATAAAATAAAGGATTATTAAAAATAGTTTACGCACATACCCAGCTTCCATTTTCAAACAACAATTTCAGTAACAGTCATTGCATATATGGAAGAGCTTAACGAAAATAAAAAAGCTCTTTTATAAAACTTCACCACGAAAATTATTAGTGGTGAAGTTGTCTCATGTCATCCACTGTTGTCATTTTAGCTGCTTTCTCATAAAACTAGCGTTTTTCTAATTAATTTAGCGGCAATAAATCGTTAATGCTACGAGTATAAACAGAAAACTTAGAATTTTTCATACAGCGGTATTTGTCTGCTAGTTACTTTGCTATTTATAATATGAGCTGCTTTTAATAAACAATTTTTCAATTGCATATTTTTGGTCAAAATCAGCACCGTAGCTTGACTGTAATAGGCACCAAAATTTTTTCTGTTTCTTAGTGACTATTTTGCATTAAAAATTCTATATAAATATCGTCGGCTGGTTGCTGGTTTGCCGCAGAGTATATTAAAAATATATTATTATAACCAACGCGAACCCTCTGGCCTCGCCCTTAACTTCCATAGAGCGAAAAATCTCCTGAACTTCAATAGGAAGCACTGGAGGAACCTCGTGGCCACGTTGATCGGTCACTATGACTTCGGAACCCATGCGATACGTATTTGTCTCCCGTATAATGACTACTGCTACAGTTGCACTTCCTTGGCATAATATCCTTTGGCAGCTTATCCGAGTTATCGGAAATCGAACTCAAAAACTTGAGCCTTTATATTAGGAATAGTGGCTGGCATAGCCGCTAACTCTTCCCTAGCCAATTTTGACCCACTCTCACCTACCTAAAATAACTATTATCTCTTTTCTACTTCTACACTTCTCACCAGGGCTGTCATATATGGCGATTTCTCGCCAAATGTGGCGATTTTTCAACCTTTTTGGCGTCTAAATTTCTTGTTTGGTGACATGACGATTTTTCTGGCTATAAATAAATTTGTTGGCGATTTTTGTGGCTATTTTTTTTAACAAAATTGAAACTCACAATTTTTGTAATCTAGCGAAATCCCACCAAAACTCGTTTGCATGAAATAAAATCGGCTGAATTTTTATGATTTTTCTTATATTAATTAATTCAATTTGAATTTGGATGAGAAAAACTTGTATAAAATAATTTTTGGCGATTTTATTTTTACTTATGGCGATTTTCTGCTAAATTTCTATACGATTATGTTGTAAAAATTTATATTAAAAAAAGTTTTATATAAAATCAAATTTATTATTAAATATTTATTAAGAAAAACTACATAAAATTTATTTTGGCGACTTTTAGCGATTTTTAAAATCAATTTGGCGAAATAGGCCAGAAAAAATCTGACAACCCTGCTTCTCACCATCCTCCCTGTCGCTCTCTATCCTCTTTTCAACTTACAGGTAGCACAAAGGGACCCAAGTGAGCTGGACTCTAATTTTAGACTTGTACTTGCCAGCAGCCTGCTAACCTAACCTAACCTAACCTAAGATAATTATTTTATATTTGGAGCTGCTTAACTAAAAATAGATTTAAACTCAGTTTTATATATGTATGTGTATATAACAATATTTAATCTTACTTCTTGAATTAAAAGAAATGACTCGCTATATGAAAATGTTAAGCAATTCGAATATGAAATATTTATAGCTTTTTATGGCATCGCACTATAATTACTATGTCAAAAGCACTAAATAAGCATCACTAAATAGGAACAGCTGTGTAACAAATCAAACAACGATAAATGGCGTCAGTCCTGAAACTATTTGGTCGGTGCTGTTAGCAGAAAAATTAAAGTTAAACTAAGAAAATTTATTGTTTAGTGAAGAAGTGTAATTAATTAATAGTGATTTTAGAAATTGTTTTAGAGTGAAAGGAAATGCAGATTTCTTATATGAAAATAGCGATTTATGCATTAACATTTTTAACTTATGCGTATTCCGGTTATGGGTCCAGTACCATTGCACATCTTCGTGACGCTATTATAGCGGCAGAGGCTATTTTTGGCGACGTCTTCAAGAATCTTATCACTGTATTAAAAAAATTCCACACGGTTCAAGAAGTTTTTGACGCGGCCGTGGAAGAACAATGCATATTTAAATGCCCAACATTAGAAGGTGGCCCAGGTGAGTGATGTTTGACATTCTTGCAATAGTTTCCCCCGACTTAATTACGTAAATCATTTAAGATGATGCATTTTATTAATTAATAATCTAATTCGTCAGTCATAATTCATCATTTCATTTTCGTTGGCAAAGTCAAGGTGTAGAAAATGTTTCTGTTTGTTTAGCATTGATTATCACGTTCTTGTTTTGTTTTTCTGTGTTTGCGGGTTTTTTCAATCAGCTGTTCCAGGTCACTATTGTAATCCACTAGTTTGTATGGATGTGTTTTCTATACGAACTGGAAATATTAAATTTAGACCAAAACATTCATGCAGCCTTGCCATTCAAGATGTACGTGTTGAATTTGTTATTGTTATACGTGTTCCAATGGCGAACAAAACTAAAAGCTTATATGAAAAAGTACGTTTAAATTAGCAAGAGATGGCGCTATAAATATTCACCCTTATTCCATTTGTCGACACCGACGTCACTTTAACACAATACCAAAAAATTGGGGCTTGTTTACTCGCTCTCGAGAACAATTTTGGGCTTAAATCTAGTTTAGGGACACCTCCCAAAAATGAAAAAAAAGTATCCTATGCTATAGTAAATTGAAAAATAAGAAAAAAAATTAAATAAAAATATTGGCGGCGAGGCTTGGTTTCCGAGTTATAGGCCTCTGAAATTCTAGTACAATATTGTGATTATACGGTGTTTTTCAACGAATATGACCAATATTGGTATTTCAAAAATTAAAAAAAGGTATGCTATCCTACAGAAAATTAAAAAAAAACTTTGCAATCCAGAAAATCATTACTAGGCTGAGCCGTCTCGGGAAACACCATGGTGGAGAAAATCGTTAAGCCCGGCCAAAGGCCGGCAGTGCAGGAAGACCTTATTAAGCAAGAAAACTTTGCAAGGCAGAAAATCATTACTAGACTGCGCCGTCTCGGGAAACACCATGGTGGAGAAAATCTTTAAGCCCGGCCAAAGGCCGGCAATGCAGGAAAATGTTATTAAGCAAGAAAACTTTGCAATCCAGAAAATCATTACTAGGCTGCGCCGTCTCGGGAAACACCATGGTGGAGAAAATCCTTAAGCCCGGCCAAAGGCCGGCAATGCAGAAAAATGTTATTAAGCAAGAAAACTTTGCAATCCAGAAAATCATTACTAGGCTGCGCAGTCTGTGGAAACACCATGGTGGAGAAAATCGTTAAGCCCGGCCAAAGGCCGGCAGTGCAGAAACACATTATTGGCAAGAAAACTTTGCAAGGCAGAAAATCATTACTAGGCTACGCCGTCTCGGGAAACACCATGGTGGAGAAAATCCTTAAGCCCGGCCGAAGGCCGGCAATGCAGAAAAATGTTGTTAAGCAAGAAAACTTTGCAATCCAGAAAATCATTACTAGACTGCGCCGTCTCGGGAAACACCATGGTGGAGAAAATCCTTAAGCCCGGCCGAAGGCCGGCAATGCAGAAAAATGTTATTAAGCAAGAAAACTTTGCAATCCAGAAAATCATTACTAGGCTGCGCCGTCTCGGGAAACACCATGGTGGAGAAAATCGTTAAGCCCGGCCGAAGGCCGGCAGTGCAGCAACACATTATTGGCAAGAAACTTTGCAAGGCAGAAAATCATTACTAGGCTACGCCGTCTCGGGAAACACCATGGTGGTAAAAATCCTTAAGCCCGGCCAAAGGCCGGCATCGCAGAAATAAGCTAGATATTAGGCATGAAAACTTTGCATTATAGGATAGCAATTTTTTTTAATTTTTGAAATACCAATATTTGTCATATTCGTTGAAAAACACCGTATAATCAAAATATTGTACTAGAATTTCAGAGGCCCATAACTCGGAAACTAATCCTCGCCGCCAATATTTTTATTTAATTTTTTGTTCTTATTTTTGAATTTTCTATAGGATAGGATTTTTTTTAATTTTTTGGATACCAATATTGGTCATGTTCGTTGAAAAACACCGTATAATCACAATATTGTACTAAAATTTCAGAGGCCCATAAGTCGGAAACTAAGCCTCGCCGCCAATATTTTTATTTAATTTTTTTTTCTTATTTTTCAATTTACTATAGGATGGGATACTTTTTTTTAATTTTGGGGAGGTGTCCCTAAACTAGATTTGTTCCCAATTTTGTGCTAATGACAATATATTTCCGTTCCCTTAATTCTAGAAAATGGCATTAGCCTGCCAACAGGAGCCAGTTGTTTTCGAGAACGGGTATACAAACCCCAATTTTTTAGTATTGTGTTAAAGTGACGTCGATGTCGACAAATGGAATAAGGGTGATTATTTCAAATATTTGTAAAATATTGGACATCAGATTTTGTGAGGTGTCGGTTAGAATTTAGGTGTAATTTAAAATCTACCAAATTAAATCTAACCCACGTGCACTGTCATTCAGTGTTTAGTTATTCACACTTCCAGAGTAAAAAAGTTGAAATTTCAAAAGCTAGAGATTATTCTTTTTTAATAGAAGTATTGAAATATTACCCCAATTTAGACACGCAAAGTTTACTTTGCAAAGTCTCTTTCTGTCTCGCAGCCGAATTAAGACTTTGCAAAGTAAACTTCGCATGTCTAAAAGGGGTGTATAATGGTCATATTTATAAAAAAAATCGGTTTACCTTTATTACGTTTATTATTTTTACCCAACTGCCAAGTAAGGGTTACATTTTTCGCTCGTATCTTGTATGTCAATTTTGTACCTCGCACCTATCTTCCAAAGGGCTGGATGATTTTCGACAGTTAAGTTATCGATATATTCGTATTAAAAACTCAGCTATCCTTAGACAGGAAAATAAACCAAACCTATCGAGTAAGGGTATCAAGAGAAAGGAAACTAAAAGTTGACTACAAAAATATACATACCTATATACATAAAAACCTTTAAATTTCGAGCTAATCAGTGACATTACATGAATTACAGGCAACAACTTTACAGCGGGTTGTTATTGATTTAAGCATTAATCTTTTCGAGAAAAGTCAGGTTTACGTTGCTTCGATCCTCCACAGTTATTACATCAACCACACGATGAAAATTCTCTTGAAGAATTGAATAGTTGACAAACATTGTAATTTTTGTTTGTATGTCCTGTTTGGCATTCAATCAATCACTTCTACATATTTGCTGACCAGCTTAGAATAAAATTAAGTAATAAAAAAATGATAAATATAAAAAAATAAATAATAAATAATAAAAAAGAATAGAATACAAAATTATTATTTTATTATTAATACAAATCTTCCAGAAGAATATTAGATAAGTCCAAGTCCAGAAAATCTCAGCAACTGCCTCAACTGCCTCTCAATTACGAGCTTTCGATCTCGACATAAGTTCACTTTTTGGTTCGCTTTTGTGTACACAAGACGAACTTACATACTACATAAGGTGTCATTCATAAAAAATATTTTTGATTTATAAGAGGTTTATAAAACAATTTTCATACAACATTTACTTTACTAACCCTTTATAAAACAAGATTATTTTTTATTATGAATAAGGGAGATAATGAAATGATTTAATGAAATTTAGTTCATTTTTTTAGAAATATAAAATTATTAATAAAATTAGCACTAGCAGCTGAGGCTATCGGCTATTGTTATATATATATTTTAATTTTAATTTTACGATATACTTTTGAGTTCAGTTATTTCTAGGAATTTATATATTTGGTCTATATTGGATCTTGATGGAACTTTAAGTGGTACGAAAAGTTTGTTTCTATTAATGTCAGTATCTGCGGACAGAGTCAACAGAGTTCTTTTGGGATTGATCTCTTTGTAAGGGTGGATGTACTGTTCCCATTTCCTTTTTATTTCTGTTACACATTTAGTTTTTATTATTTTTATGGAGTCTTTTGCAGTTTGATTTTTCTTAAATAGAGTCGCGGATAAAATCGTATTTTTTGCAGCAGCGTCAGCTAGTTCATTACCAGAGATTTCTACGTATATCCAGATATCCATTCAATTTTGATTCTACCTGAAATGGGTATACGTTTTTGTTGAATTTTATGAAACTAATGATCATATTCGAATATTTTTTTGGGAGAAAATGGTACCGTAGGTTAGGTTAGCAGTCTGCTGGCAAGGAAAAGTGAAAAAACAGTTTTATTTGATGTGGATTTGACGCTTTACCAAACCATCAGTGTAGACCTCAACCATACTTTTGAAAAGTTTCAAACCTCTTATTATCTTATGCACATACTTTCAAAAATCATTTGGGAATTTACAATTATACAATTACCCAGTAAAAAAAGACACTCCAAAAAAGTCATGAAAATGTAGAGTTTGCGATCTGGAAGTAGTGCAAATTTCGATCCGATCTAATGATTTTTACATAGGGTTGTCATTGCAAGAAGTTCTCTTTTTCGATGCCTGGTCACCGAATTGGAAGCGATTTTAAGAAAAATGTCCTTTTTTGTGTTCTATGATAATATTTTCATCTAGTAAAAATGGTTAATAGTTACCTATTTTAATAATTAGTTTCTTTTTATATGAACTTAAACGCGAAACAGTATTTTCATGTAAATTTAAGCAAATAACTTAAAAATTTTAGACCAAAATTAGTTCATAAATTTCTTCAAAATAATCGATTTTTTTTTAATTCTGGTGAGTAATTTCTAAAACTAGAGAGGAATTACAAGGTTTTGTATGACTAAAATAAACTTCTACTTGGTTTTCTGCTAACTATCGGCAAATTAAAATATCGTTTTTTTGGAAGTAATGAAAATGTAGTTCCTTTAGAATGACTTCCAATTTTTTTTACTGGGTAGTAGCCCATTGGGTAGCAATAAAAGTATTATAAGGCAAACTGAAAAATAAAATCAAAATTAAGCACTTGGGTATAAAATCAACTGACGCTTTGATATCACCCCTTCCACTTTTTTATCAAATTTTGTACTACACATGCTTTGGAGAAAGTAAGCATTCATGAAAATTTTTGGCACATTATTGTTGCCAATTCGCGAGATATAGCGCCTTGAAAATTAAAAAATGCAACAAAAATATAGTACATTTCTGGTTTGCGGCACAGAATATTCAAAATACATTATGTTTGCAGCAAACCAGAAACCAACCGAGGATATTTTCATTTTTAATTTTCGAAGCAAAATAGATGAAAAAAAATTTGGAATAAAAATTTGGAAAAAAACTTGCTCTGTACAATAGTGATATTTATATCTCATAAATCATTACGTATCCCAAAATAAAACTTTCAGGAATTGTTGACAAAACTTTGTTCTTTAACATATATGTATGTAGTTTTTTAAGAATTTTAAAAATACCGTTTTTCGAAAAAAGTTACTGCAAAGACAAATTCACTAAAATTTAACCTTTAACATTTAGAAATAAAATCCAAATCTAAAGCCATCTTGAAGCTTAAGTAATTGCCTTTAATTTGATACTTCAATTGTTAACACATGTTGAAAGATTATAAACATATTAGAAATTCTATAAGACCATTGTGGTATATTTTTATTGAATTTCCTAGTTTGAAATTTACTATATTCGCGCTTGAACCGCTATAATGAACCTAATTTCTACATGCATGCTAACTCTTGCATGTGCATATACATATTTCACAAAGTTTCAGCCGATTCGGATAGGGTCGGGTCCAAAATGATATACAGCCTTAATAAGTTTTATAAATAAGGCTGTTAATTTTCAGTTGTTTAAAAAGTGGAACTACTCATTAAATTTATTATTTTAATGATATGTACATATTAAATTTAATTGAACTACAGTAAATTTAAATCAGGAATAATTTCTTAATCGGGCTTAAGTTGAGTATTATCAATTCTTATTGAATGAAATATTTGTATCAATTAATGTGATTTTCTAAAGAAGAAAAAAAATTAAACTAGATCTTTTAGCTGGGGTAAATGCGCATTTTTCATCAGATCCCATGTCTGCCAATGTAGATAGACATGGGTGCAGATGAAGTGTGTGGCTGCACAGAAAAATCTTGCATTGTTTTGAAAATTTTTTTATTTAATATAACAATATGGGTATCATATGAAAGCTGCTGATCAAAAATCCTAGAGGAAAAACATATTTTATATATATATATATTTATATATTTTTCCTACTTTTTTGTTTGTTTACCGCAAAATTTGTGCAATTTTGTGCAAATTTGCACTGGATTTTATTGAAATGCTTTCGTTTACACATAACTTTGCAAAAGAGAGTGCCAATTGAGAGAGTAAATTGACACTGAGAGTCTGCAAATTTTTACTGGGCAAATTTTTGCCAATAAAATCCAATAGATGAGAAAAACATACAATTCAATAAAATAAACAAAAGTAAGCAAATACAAAGTATACATTTTTTTAATAAAAACATCTAAAAGAAGAAAAGTTGAAGTAAAAGTTTAACAAAAAAAACTGAAGATTCTTATGTTCAAGGTGAAACAAATTAAAGAATAATAATCGTTAAATTTATCGGTTTTTAAATTTAATTAATTGTGTTATTTACTTTAATTTTTTAGAGATATTTGCCTTTTACTTAAAAATTTGCTAAAAAAAAAACAAAAAACACACACATATTTGGTGTTTTAAAACAAATTTTTAAGTAAAAAGCAAATACTTTTTTTTATTCATATTACCCATATATATGCACATATATGTGAATGCTTATTTCTGCATACTAATCAGGGTACTTATTATCAGAAATCAAGTATTGATGTATTTGCGTATGCCATTTACTCAGAATAAAAACTAAAAACCAAATATAAGCTAAAGCGTTCACAGAACTTCTATTTTTGAAATATATATCGCTTCGAAATTACCAAAAACATGTATTTGATGAATAGTCAAAACCCTACATATCGCGTACTTTTTTGTGCAAGAGACATTCTTGAAAGTAAAATTTTCAAATTACCCAAAATTTACTCAACTCTGGATTTTACTGGAAAAGTAAACAAACGGACCTATTATTTGCGTGAATTAGAAGAAATGTCAGGGTGTGAACATGTGTATATCTACACAAAAATACCTTTTCAACCATATATCGTCAGCTAAAATGCAAAAAGGCGTAACTAATAAAAAATTCAAAATCCAGTTTTTGAGTGATTATTATACCCTTTACCAACAAAAATGGTAAAAGGGTATATATAGGTTTGTCATTCCGTTTGTAATTTCTATAATATCAATAAGCGACCCATAAAATTTATATATTTTGGATCCTTATGCATAGGGAAGACGAATAAGCGATGTCCGTCTGTCCGTCTGTCTGTACGTGAAATCGGTTTTCCGAAGCTCCCAGAAAAGCTAGAGACTTCGTTCTTGGACTGGTGTGTCAGAAATGTTCCAAAATAGATTGGTATTGAAATTCAGCAAAATCGACCAGACGATTGCTGAGCTGGAAAACATAAACTTCATTTTGCCATATAAAAGTAACTACCGAAAATAAATTTTTTTTTTAATAAATAAACTTATTTTACACTTCAGTACGACTAAAATTGGTATTTTAAATTAAAAAAATATAAAAAAAATTAAAAAGACGTTTGCAGGGTTGGAAAATTTTAACTTTTTGTGTTATGTAAACTTAACTATGTCTAAAACTATATTAGTATTTTCTCGAGAACCGTAAGAGCTAAAGACCTGAAATTTGGACACAGTGTGTAGACCTTTGGCCGCTACAACAACAAATACATGAGAATTGGAAATTAAAGGGTGTTCCAAAACGAGCAACGAAAAATGTTAAAAACACATGTAATATACATACAATTGTATGTATGCATGTATATACACTTGAAATTTTTAAGGTTAGTGTATTTTTATACAGACTACAAAAATTAACTCTAAAATTTCAAAAAATTTAAAATAAAGGGTGTTCCATCAGTTAATGCAATTTTGACTATGCAATTTTGACAACTTGCTGTATCTTGGAAACCGTAAGAGCAAAACTCTTGAAATTTTCAAAACCGGTAAAACTAAAAAATCAAAAAACTATAAAATCGCCAAACCGAAAAAAATAGCCAAAAACAAAAAATCGCCAAAACAGAAAAAAGCACCAAATTACAAAAAAAAAAATTCTAAGACTAAAATAAATCGCGAATAACCGGAAAAATTGCTAAAATGAAAAAAAAAAGTCGCTAAAATGAAAGAAAATCACCAAAATGAAAAAAACCCCAAAATGCAAAAAAAAATCGCCAAAATGAAAAAATTGGCCAAAACGAAAAAAACCCAAAAAACAGAAAAAAATCGCCAAAATAAAAAAACCCAAATACAGGAAAAAATTGCCAAAATTAAAAAAGTCGCCAAGATGAAAAAATCGCCAAAATGAAAAAAACCAAAAAACAGGAAAAAATCGCCAAAATAAAAAAAAAATCGCCAAAATTAAAAAAATCTCCAATATGTGAAAAAGCCCCAAAAACAGAAAAAAATCGCCAAAATGAAAAAAAAACCCAAAACAGTAAAAAAATCGCCAAAATGAAAAAAATCCTCAAAATGAAAAAAATCTCCAAAATGAAAAAACCCCAAAAACAGAAAAAAAGAATCGCAAAAATGAAAAAAAATTGCCAAAATGAAAAAAACCCCAAAAAACAGAAAAAAAATCGCCAAAATGAAAAAAACTCCAAAAATAGGAAAAAATCGCCAAAATGAAAAAAAAACGCCAAAATGAAAAAAACCCCAAAATAAAAAAAAACGCAAAAATGAAAAAAAAAATTGCCAAAAGGAAAAAAATCTCCAAAATGAAAATAAACCCCCAAAAAGAGAAAAAAATCGCAAAAATGTAAAAAAAATTGCCAAAATGAAAAAAAAAATCGCCAAAACGAAAAAAAACCCCAAAAACAGAAAAAAATTGCTAAAATGAAAAAAAACCCCAATAATAGAAAAAAATCGCCAAAATGGAAAAAAAATCGCTAAAATGAAAAAAACTCCCAAAATAGGACAAAATCGCCAAAATGAAAAAAAATCGCCAAAATTAAAATAAACGCCCAAAACAGAAAAAAATCGCCAAAATGAAGAAAAAACAGAAAAAAATTGCCAAAATGAGAAAAAAACGACAAAACTGAAAAAATCGTTTAAACTGAAAAAAAAACTGCGCGAGTCAAAGTTGCACTTTACTGAATTTTTTAATATTAAAGGAATTAAATTAAATTAAAGGGGGTTACCCTTATTCTGAACTTTGTGACAAATGACAAAATTATAACAAATGACAATTTTTATATTTTAAGCAATGTAAAAATTGTCATTTGTTATAATTTTTATTTTGTCACAGAGCTTAGAATACGGGTATAAGTTTGTTCTTATTTCGTTTTTGCTTCGTTCACTTTACATATTTTATGTATTTTTTAAAAAACTAGATTGGTATCAATAATCAGAAAAATCCAAAATTATGACTGCAGGGTTGGAAAACTTACACTTTTTGTGTTATGTAAAATTAAATAGGTCTAAATAATTAATTTTTCCTTTATAAATTAAATATATTTTATGCTTCTGAAAGAAAAAATTGGCCAATAAAATTATAAAAATGAAAACCAAGGCTCCAGAGATGGAAACTTTGAACTTTTTGTGATAATAGAGTAACTAAATAAAACTAAGTTTTTTCTTTTTTCTTTTTGCTTTGTTCACTTAACATATTTTATGTATTTTTTAAAGAACTAGATTGGTATCAATAATCAGAAAAATCCCAAATTATGATTCCAGGGTTGGAAAACTTACACTTTTTGTGTTATGTAAAATTAAATAGTTCTAAAATTTTTTTTCTTTTCCTTTATAAGTTGAATATATTTTATGCTTCTGAAAGAAAAGTTTGGCGTATAAATATTAAATATTCAAGAATAAAATAATTTTTTTTTTTATTTCTTTGTTCACTTAACACACTTTATTAATTTTTTAAATCAGAAAAATCTAAAAGGTTGATTCCAGGGTTGCTAAATTTATTGTTTTTTTTTTACAAAAGTAACTACGTCAAGTTAGTTTTTTATTTTTGTTTACAAGTTTTATATACTTTATGACTTAGGCCCAATAATTGACCTCTCAATTATATGTCATTTATCTTTAAAATCCACTTAAGTATTGAATTCATTTTTTCAGTACAAAGTTGAGAGACATTTAAGTGCCCAACCTTGTGGACTTAAATCACACTTAAGTTTTACGAGCATACCATATGTTATTATGCTTGTGTGTGTTTATTGAAAACATGTACATGAACATCATGTGGTCGTATTAAAAAGAATTTCGTTTAATTTTCATAAATATATAACATATACAATATATACTTTCATATCATGAAATATGTAAATAGAAAAATGCATTCTGATGCTCTTTTCGTTTCATAAAATGTGTTTTTATGCAATTTTAGTTTTCTTCATTTTGATAACCTAACTTTTTTATTTATAATAAACAGCTGTTGTTTAAAAAGCCTTCCATAATACTGGGAAATTTTGTATTGCTACCGTACTTTCAACGTAATTTAATAAGAACTTTAATTAACCACCCACTGAAAAAATGAAGCTACATTTAAGTGCCACCTAAACTTAAGTGGCAATTAGCTAAATGACATATAATTGGGAGGTCAATTATTGGGCCTTAGAATGAAATAGTTTGGCATAGAAATTAGAAAAATAAAGGACATAGCTCCAGAGCTGGAAAACTTGAATTTGTTCTGGTATATGAAACTAATTATTTCTTTGGTAATTACATGTATTCTATATTTTATAAAGAAATAAATTAGTATTAAGAAACCCAGAAATATGGTTCCAGGGTTGGAGCTTAAAAAATATTTTTTTTTCAGTTAAACAGATTTCATGTTTTAGGAAAATCATTACTCAAGATTTTTTATACATGTTTAATTTTGTATGGATATCTAAACTAATTGAAGTATAAACGAAGGTTTGTGCTTATTGTGCTCTCAGCATAATAACTATTAATTTTTAGTAAATGGAGATAAAACTAAAATTTATCGCTAAAGATACATTAAAGGACATGTTCTGTTTCATTTTCCTGATACCTTTCCTTTCTGCTGAACAAATTTCAAACAAATCCTGTAGGAATAAAACGTTTACATAATACCACGATGTATACCATTTGCAATGGGAACTTTAAATCAAGACACTAAGCAGTTTTGCAACATCAATGATTATTAAATACGGGAAAATATAAAACAAGTTAGTTTACTTGGTACGGAGGTGCAATACTAAGAATATTTTAGAGTTATTAAATAGCAGCACAGTTTTTGAACATCTCGAGAGCGAGTAAGCAAGCCCCAATATTTTGGTAATGTATTGACGTGACGTCGATGTTGACTGAAATAAGAGTGAATGTAAAATATATCTTAACCACAGAGTGTAGAGTAACTATTGCTAATATCGAAAATAAAATAATTGAATCAAATTCTTTAATCGAAAAATACTGAAAGGTCACTTACTATTAATTGCTTTAGAGAAAAAAATGATAAATTTTTACACAAAACAAATATGTATGTATGTGTCTATATACTATAAATATGTACGCACGTTGGTAAAGGGTATATAAGATTCGGCACAGCTGAATATAACACTCTTACTTGTTATGAATGCCTTTCAACTACATGTTTTGACAAAATTTTACACTTCTGTGACCAAAAATGACGCTTTTATTAACAAAACACGAGGGCACTATAATTACTGTGTCAAAAGCACTAAATAAGCATCACTAAATACGAACAGCTGTGTAACAAATCAAACAACGTAAATGGCGTCAGCCGTGAACAGAGAACAAAGCCGACCGACTTTCAGCCGGTTTCAGGTATCTCAGCTGCCGCCGGTTCTGGGGGCTGTTTTCGTCTAAAAATGTTGCAGATTTCATGAAATTACACTATACAGCCGTGGTGCCCAACGAGAGAAATGTATTCATGTATATGTGTTAATTTCTATAAGAAGCCAATTGAAGTTCTCACTCGGGTGCTAGCGATCTCAACTTAAAAATTGCAAAAGCCATAAAACAAGTGCTTAGTGGACTAAGTTGAAAAATCTGGTATCACTGTTTCATATATATATATATATATATATATATATATATATATATATATATATATATATATATAAGTGTAAAAAAATTAAGGTGAACATGTCTTAAACAAATATAAAAAACTATTCTTCTAATATTTAAAATAAAAATAATTAATCGGACATATCGAGCCATAACCGCTAAAGGCCGTTTCACACTATAATACAAGTATAAATACTTTTGACGAAAATGCATCCCTAATCTAATTTCTGTTTCAAAAATTTCAAAAGACAATAACAACTCAACATGTCAGAGTTGCTTTTTCCACAAAAGTATTAATTCTTGTATTATAGTGTGAAACGGCTTTAAGTCAGCATTTAAACACGAAAACATTTGGAAGGGAAACATTTAGTTTAGTGGCAATTTACGGGAGGGGAAGAAAGAATCATTTTTGTGTTCGGTACTCGCGGACACGCTTTGTTTTCATATTCGTTGCTACATATACACACATATACGTGAATGTATGGTTGGTATTATACAATAATATTGGAATGTCGCCGGCAACATCGTCCGTGTGAACGCGAAGGAAACAACAAAAGAGAATTCCAAATGTTTTCCTTCCAAATGTTCGCCCGTCTAAACTAGGACTAAAATAGCTTAAGCGACACATTTTTTGGACTTCGTTTTTTATGACGAAAATCGACTATTTACGATCGCAAATAATCGATTTTGATCAAGAAATTAAGTTCGAAAATTATGTCACTTAAACTATTTTGGCGGTTATGGCACGATATCTGATACGATATGACAAGCCGTTTAAAGACGATTCGGTTCCGCCGCCGGTTCAATTTGTGCTCAGCCGCCACCGCCGACTTTTTCCCTTCGGCCTCGTTCTCTGGTCGTGAAACTATTTGGTCGGTGCTGTTAGCAGAAAAAGTGAAGTTAAAATAAGAAATTTAATTGTTTAGTGAAGAAGTGTAATTAATAGTGATTTTAGAAATTGTGTTAGAGTGAAAGGAAATGCAGATTTCTTATATGAAAATAGCGATTTATGCATTAACATTTTTAACATATGCGTATTCCGGTTACGGCTCCAGTACAATTGTACATCTTCGTGACGCCATTATAGCGGCAGAGGCTATTTTTGGCGACGTCTTCAAGAATCTTATCACTGTAGTACACAAATTCCACACGGTTCAAGAAGTTTTTGACGCTGCAGTGGAAGAACAATGCATATTTAAATGCCCGAAATTAGAAAGTGGCCCAGGTGAGTGATGTTTGACATTCTTGCAATATTTTCCCCCCGACTAAATTACGTAAATCATTTAAGACGATGCATTTTATTAATTAATAATCTAATTCGCCATTCATGATTCATTTCATTTTCGTTGGCAAAGTCAAGGTGTAGAAAATGTTTTTTTCTTTAGCATTTCGTCGGTTTTCTGGTTTCCGGCACAGTATAATCAAAATACATTATGTCTGCAGCAAACCAGAACCCAAACGACGATTTATTTATCACATTCTTGTTTTGTTTTTTTTTTTAATGTTTTTGCGGGTTTTTTAATCAGCTGTTCCAGGGCGCTATTGTATTCCACTAGTTTGTATGGATGTGTTTTCTATACGAACTGGAAATATTAAATTTAGACCAAAACATTCATGCAGCCTTGCCATTCAAGATGTACGTGTTGAATTTGTTATTGTTATACGTGTTCCAATGGCGAACAAAACTAAAAGCTTATATGAAAAAGTACGTTTAAATTAGCAAGAGATGGCGCTATAAATATTATTTCAAATGTTTGCAAAATATTGGTCAGCAGATTTTGTGAGGTGTCGGTTAGAATTTAGGTGTAATTAAATTAAAGAGATACAAATTTAAAATCTACCAAATTAAATCTAACCCACGTGCACTGTCATTCAGTGTTTAGTTTTTCACACTTCCAGAGTAAAAAAAATTGAAAATTCAAAAGCTAGAGATGATTCTTTTTTAATAGAACTATTAAAATGTTACACCTTTTAGACACGCAAAGTTTACTTTTGCAGTCTTTCTTTCTGTCTCCCAAATGAATTAAGACTTTGCAAAGTAAACTTTGCCTGTCTAAAAGGGGTGTTCAATGGCCGTATTTATTTATAACGTTTATTAAATAAATTGCCATACAAAATTCGTTTTGTTAACCAAAATTATTTTTTTATGAACTAACGTAGTTAAAGTTACTTTGTTATGACTATGGCGGCTCAGTTAGCCGACTGTAATGTAAAGTAACTGCAACAGTAGGAAACAGCTGATCGATATTGTTATGTGAAAAGTAATGCAAATGGTTATATACATGTAATGTAACGTAACCTACTTTTCATACAAAAATATCGATCAGCTGTTTCCTATGTTGCAGTTACATTACATTACAGTCGGGTAACTGAGCCTTGAGTCCAACCTAAATTAAAGCGTTAGCAGCAGGGCACGTATTTTCAATACATTCAAATAAAATGTTATACGTTTAATTTAGGTTGGACTCTATGAGTATGCTACATTTTTACCCAACTGCCAAGGTAGGGTTATATCTTTCGCTCGTATCTTGTATGTAAATTTTGCCACGTATTCCAAACGGCTGGATGAATTTCGACAGTTAAGTTAAGATATATTCGTATTAAAAACTCAAGTAAACTTAGACAGGTGTTTAAAAAATGCAAATTAAAAACAAATTACAATTAACTTTGTTGTTATTTGTTCATTAATAACTATCACATGTAATTTGGCTTACAAATCAAATCATAAATATAGAAACAAATAAAGTTCGACCTAATTAAAACTAAGGTCTAATATTTTCCTTTTTGCCAAGTCTTTTCCGATCTTCAACATACTGACTGCAGTTGACTAGGTATGATTATATAATACATGCAGAAGCTCTTGTATTGTTTTGTGTCTTTCGTCCAAAGGGGCTTATGGGTTGTGTGGTTGTATATTTCTTAACAAGCAAAAGGTATAACAAGTTCCCTTATCGTGGTTTTTGTAATAGGTTTTTTAATCTAAGCCGAAACTGTCGGTAGTCGAAGTCGAAATACGCCAACCACGATAAGGACAATTATTTTAGTCGTACATTTGTTTGAGTAGTTATTGGTGGCTATTCTGGAATACGCGTCGACTTGGTGAAATTTACATGTAGAACAAAAACAAAACTTCACAAATGTTAAAAATTTGTTTTTGTTTATCATACAAAATTTACCGTTTTTAAAAAAGAGAGCAACGCGTTCAAATTCTCACGTTTATTTCATTTTAGAATTGTATGGGAAACAAAAACAATTTTTGAAACTTTGTTTTTGCTTTAATGTAAAGTTTCACTTCTTCGACGCGTTTTCCCGAATAGCCACCAATATGTTCCCTGGCTAAAAATATATACATATGTACATATGGGTAATTCCAGAAAAAGGTCAACCAAAAAAGATTTTTTTTTAAAAAATTGTAGTTTTTTTTTTAATTAACTGCGTTTAGTTTTCTTGGGAAAAAATTTCGTGTCCACCTTGTCGCTTCCGTATTTGTACTTTAACCATTAAAAAAATTAATACAAAATTTTCATATTTCATAAATCTACACATAAGCGATCATCTTTCACCTTCATTTCCACATTTACAAAAAAAATTCTACATAAAATTTCGCTGAATTATGTATATTTCTATAAGTGCACAAAAATAACTTCTATTTCCGTTTCTCGTTGATGTTTGCTTATATCTTTTTACTATATTATTGATATCGCCAAAAAATTTTTCTTAAATTTCTTTAAAACACTTAAGATATATATTGGATCTTTCCATTCCTTTCTTGTTTTTTGCTCAAATAAAAGTGTACGAATGTCGCGTCCATCGCCTGGGAATTGCCCATATGTATGTATGCATGTATATATGTATGTATGTATGTATATATGTATATAATATTCTCCTCTTTTACCAAATGTTTCCACGAAAATATTTATATTAGGTTAGAGTCGCCCTTCATCCTTATTCCAGTTGTCAACATAGATTTCACTTCAATACAATATGTAAAAATAGGTGTCTGTCTACTCGCTCTCTAGAACAATTTTCTTTTATTGACCGTATATTTCTGGTCATTAAGGTCTAGAAAATAGCATGGGCCTATTAATAGCTGTCAGTTGTTTTCGACAACGGGTAGACAAGCATACATTTTTTTTGGCATTGTATTGATGTGACATCGATGTTGACAACTGGAATGAAGGTGATTGTAAGTAGCATTTTTACGCAAATAAGAGGCGAGTGCAAAACTTTGTAAAAATTTATTTTTCGTAGCAGTAGACGAAGAAGCAGTTGTAAGATAAAAAACAATTTTTAAAATTGTTTATTGAATAAGAAAAAAAAAAATATTTAAATTTAAAGTTAAAAATTATAAACTAAAAGTGTGCCTAAGAACAAGTTACTGATTGATGTTTAAAAAGAACCGGTGAAGTAACAGTGTTTGAAGTGTCGAAAGAGTAGAAGGAAAACGAATACATATTTTAAACACAGCCGCCCTTATTAGCAATTTTTTATTGTTTAAAGTATGCAAATTTTCAAAGAATCATCTAAGCAATAGTAGATGAAGTTGTAAAAGCATAAAAAGTGAATGTGACAAGCTTATTCTGGGGAAAATTCCAATTATGTACATATTTTATTTTGTCTAGTCGCGGATTCTTTATGCGAGTGAACACTTTATTAAAAATTAATAAAGCAACATCTGGTGAAAAAATAGTAATAATAAGTGAAAAAAGGTAAAAAATTAATGCATTTATCGGATTCACCATCGCAAATAATATAAATTTATTCTTCAAAGAAGGCATAATTTAATAAAAAGTGGATGGGTAGCAATAGTTGGAAGAATATACGCTTTAGCAAAATTTCCAACCCACCCTCGTTACAAAATTGAAACTGAAAATTAAATATGTTTGCAGTTGCAAGAATTTTCTGAGGAATAGATAAAAATCGAAGATAAACATATCAAATCCACCCTCGTTATCAGCTTTAATCTATGAAAAGTATTCGAGATTTTATAAATATCGGTTTATTAATATTTCAACAAGATGTAAATGGAATTGATTCAAAGAAAATAAATATTTAAGTCCAGTCGTCAGAATATGCAAAATTTCATAGAATTCGGTTTAGCAGCAATATTAGAAGAAGAAACAGCCACAAGAACAACAGCAGAGACAAAAATTGTTAAAACCACT
This sequence comes from Tachina lurida, assembly GCA_944452675.1. Classification (NCBI taxonomy): domain Eukaryota; kingdom Metazoa; phylum Arthropoda; class Insecta; order Diptera; family Tachinidae; genus Tachina; species Tachina lurida. Next base: position 34,271,782 of record OX101754.1, on the reverse strand, counting down.
TTCGTTATTGAGCTGAAATTCAATATTTATGTTGTTACGACGACATAAATGTGTGTCCAAAGTTTTTATAAGAAACAATGAGATATGAGAGTTTAAAGCAATTCGGATTTTAATTGGAAAAAACTTAAAGAAATATATATTTCAAATCCTCTAACGTTACCAGTCTGCTGTTATCATTAAAATTTTGCAAAAGTTCGCAATAATCTTAGTGAATATAATTGAAAAATGTTTGGAAAAATTGAAGCACAGATCAAGATATAATATAATATAATAGCAGTAATTGAAGAAAGTATTACAAGAATTGAAGAGCACATATCTCAAATCCACCCTAAATACTAACTCTAACTTAAGCAAAGTATGCCGGTTTATTAGCAGCACCTACCATTCTATACACACACGCATTTAACATTCCAGAAAAATTGCACTTCATCATGACCACAAAAAAATAGTTCATTGCATCATTCTTTAAGTTAATTTAAACCACAGCTTCTAATTTCTGAGTTTTCTTTTGCAGACATTCGTCCTGTTCAAAATAAACTTTATACACCAACATCCGATGGCTGTGGCTCTCTAGGCTTACGCATCAGTACTGAATATTTACCAGCCGTGGAAATGGAAACTTGTTGCAATGACCACGATATCTGCTACGATACATGCAACAGTGATAAGGAACTGTGTGATCTGGACTTTAAACGTTGTCTTTACAAATACTGCGATAGTTATGAGAAGTCTATTGCCAGTGATCTTATGATAAAAGGTTGTAAAGCGGCAGCTAAAATGCTTTTCACTGGCACACTAACTTTGGGTTGTAAATCGTACTTGGACTCTCAGCAACGGACGTGTTACTGTCCGCCACCGAAACCGCAACGAGAAGAGAAAAGTTATAATTATAAAAACAATGATGAAGGCGACAAGTACTACAAGGCGAAGAAACCAAAGTATGGCTGGAAGGCTCCCAGTGATATATAGCACGATTTCCTTAGATAATTAAAAAAGTATTGTTGAAAAAAAACTGTTTGTTGTTTATGATTAGATATACATACATATCGTCACCTTAAATGCAAACGGACGTAACTACACTTTTATATTTTTTACAGGCGAAACAAAAAACGTTACAAAATCAATAATAATAAAGTATTCTTGAAAAATTGCTTCGAAATTTACTTGCAGTATGGACACTTATATGATTTTAACCATTTATTTCCTTTTTATATACATATATTTAAGCTTTTATGTTAGTTGCGTTCTTTGCAATAAAAAATAGATGAATTCGTAATTACGTCCGTTTGAATTTCTTTAAAAAAAAGTCGTCATTTTTGATCGGTGAGGTCTAAATATTTGCCTGAACATGTAGTTTGATAAAATGAACCATAATCAATCAAAAACTCGATTTCGATTTTTTTTGTAGTTACGTCCGTTTGCATTTCAGGAGACGATATATACGTATCGTCATATAATTTCTGAAAAGGCGTAAGTTACATTTAAAATATTTTACCGCAGAAGCAAAATACATTTTAAGTTTTATTGTGTTTAGTTCTCAGTAGTATTTTGAATTTCGTTAAAACATTCAATATTTTTTTTATCATACTCGGAAAAAAAACGTTTTTGACTATTTGTGAGTTACGCCCTTTTTGGATTTACATATATAACGATATATACATCTGTATGTAGTATGAGTTTATTTATTTGAATTAAAATTTAAGTATTATAGCACTTCATTGACACATTTTTAAATACAGTCATACAAATGTATTTATTTTGTACTAATTTATACGAATAACACCAAATATTATAAAATTTTTAAAAGATAAACGTTAAACGAGTTTTATTTTAAGATTCTCAAAATGAAAATTAAATCTGGCGGTATGGGGGTTATTATGTATTTATTTCGATTCGAAAAGAAAACTGTTCGAATTTGTATGTTATTAACATTACAATTCGAACACATTTCTGTTCGATTACATAATAATCTCCCTGCTCTGTTATTCGAAACGAAAGAAAATGCTTTCGAATTTGTATGTTAATAACATGTAAATTCGAAAGCATTTTCTTTCGTTTCGAATAACAGGATAGACCCTCTGCTGTTCTGTTTAAAATTTAAATTTTAATTAAAATTAAGCACTTCGATGTTTTTGTAATAGATTAAAGAAAATGGCAACACTTTTTCTGTCGTAGGCGAAGTTGAAAAACACCAACCACGATAAGGGGGATTATTTACTGATCTTGTCATAAAAATAAATACTCATAATATTTAATTGGAAGGAATTTATGCGATGTTTGAACTTAGTTCGCCTGCAAAAATAAAGTGAACAAAACCTAGGGAAAAGTGAAAAAATCCCCGTGAATCAAAAAAAGGGGAAACAATTGTAAGAAAAAATTATTAACAATTGTTGAGTAGCTTAAAAGCAAAGGGGCACAAGTGCAAAAAAGAAAATTCAGATTAATTAAGCTTCAAAGTTTTTTGTTATTCCCGTTCAGTTGTTGATAGTAGTAAAACTTTCGGTCAACAGATTTGAGTTCTCGCTAGTTAAGGAATGCGGGGGAAGTCTGAATTTTTATAGACTTATAGATATTATTATGAAGTGCTGATTGCTGCATATAACTAATTTTTATTTAATTTTGGCACTTGTGCCCTTTACTTTTGCGCTCATCAATTGTAGTTTTGGAAAAAGTGAAAACATTTCGAGGAATAAAATGTTCACGCTAGGGGTGATTGTCTCTAATGGCACTCACTAACCTAGCAAAAATATTCCTCTACCTACCGAAGCAGGTTGGTAAGGGGTATATAGCACAACTCTCCCTTACCAACCTTCTTCGGTATCACATGATTTTTGTTCGCGATGTCCTACTTGGTAGCTCTACAGGTATTAGCTTCTGAATGCATCTAGGATGTTCCCATACTTCATGCCTTTTTCATTAGTACATATGTATATCATTAAACATTTTTCTCTTTAGACCAGAATTTTATCTACTCTTAGACTAACGTCCAATTCTTTAAAGCAGCTACGTACAAAAACACATCCTCTGATACTTGCATTCAGCGTGACCATATTAGCTTATTTTGAGCTAAATTTAGCTTATTTGTTTCAGATTTAGCCTTAAAATTTTCATTTAGCTCTTAGCTTATTTTTTAGCGTTTTTTAAAAACTCATTTAGCTTTTTTAGCCTTTTTTTAGTCTAAATTGCGTGTTCTCTAAAAATATATTAAAAACATAAACAACTCATAAAAATTATAATTTTTTAGCATTGTAAAATAGTTTACAAAAAATACAAAATGTAAATTATACGACAATTTTATAACAGAAATGGAAAGAAGAAAAATAGTAGATAATGGCAGAATGGTTAGAATTCCTATGGAAAAAGTTAAATTCATATTAGTGGCCAAAACACTTTTTGAGTTTTTTGGGTATAAAATTATTTGACTTGAGTTGAACGTTCATTCAGCGGCATCAATTAACTTAAAACAAAAACCTGAAATAGCCTTAAGCCTGGATAACACTATGTACCGATTTTCGTCGGGCCACCTCAATAAAGTCATAAGTAATAAGCCAAAATGGCATTATTACTCAATTAATTCTGGAATAAGTCTATATGGGCTTATTACCAATGCAGTGTGGCGCAATTGTTTCCTTGTATTTCAAGTAGTCGATAAATTAGAGCAAAATCTTTACTTATGACTTTATTTCACTGATCTGACGAAACTCGGTACATTGTGCAGATAGTGTGATCCATGCTTTACCTTCAATAGCATTAATTCACTTAAAAAGCTTTCGTATTTTAGTATAAATGTTTTTACATTTTTAAAAACTTTTTAAGATTATTTTGGAGAAGTTTTTGTTTTGTTCTTCATTAAATCTAAAATATAATAATTAATAAATAATTTCATTAAGCAAATATTCTATATGTATAATAAAAAAATATGTTTGTGTAATATTTAACGTTAGTTTAGCAATAAGAAACTATTGAAAAGTGATCAAAGAAGTGGAAAAAAGTTTAGCTTTACTTTCTAGTCTAAAATGTAACTTTTTAGCTTATTTTAGCGTTTTTTCAAACGTGATTTAGCTTAATATTATTTTAAAATCTGGTCACACTGCTTGCATTTGAGGTAAACAGCTTTGAAAGCTCTCAAATTTGTTCTCGTTTCTTTGCAAAGAAAGAGCATGCATTGTTGTCTGTTGTGTTGTTGTTGTTGATGTTGTACTCTCGTCGGTGTGAAAGCACAAAAGCTCTTTTGTAAAAGTTTGCACATTTAGCATATGGCTTGGACGTAGGTACTTTAAAGTATTGAAAACTATATTTACATTTATCAAATACTTTTTTGTTCGCGCATTAAATCATGTTGGGCTAGAATACTTTCCACGAACCTACCGAAGCACATATTTATTTTCAGCGTTACCGTTGTGCGACTAAAGTCGCATTTTGCCCCTTTTTCGCATGCCTTGCCACTTTTTATGCCCCTTAGTTTTAAATCCGCTTTTAGTATCATTTGCATTATTTTGTGCCCCTTTTTGCCCCTTTTTTGGTCAAAGTCAACTTTAATTTTTATTTTTACAACAAATGTACGCACATTTTGTACAGATTCTACCACATTCGACAACAAGATTTTATTTCCTATGTGTATATATGAAAAAATAAAATTTTTTTTTGGGAAATTGACAGTATGGCGGAATATTATTTTCTGTGGGAGTATATGATGTTAAAAAGCCTTGGTACGAATATTTTCATTTGTTTAAGATTTTTAAACATGAAATTACATACAGTGATTCATAGATAATCCTAACTGTATTTTCCGCAAACAAATTTGATTTGAAAGCCAAATTTCATAAAAGTACATAATTTTAAAAGGTGAAAAACTTTATTGTAACTGCTATCATCAAGTAATCCTTTTGATTTAAGTTCCCATGAAATTAGTTTATCATGTGACCCTGTTATCTTGGAAAAATCAGTAAAAAAGAAAAAAGCAATACGAAAGTATTCCAATGATTAGTAGAGACGGTATAAGTGGGTTCAGATGGACGCAGATACCAAAAAACCCATCTGTGTTTTCTGCAATCAGTTTTGCTCATCTGCCGAATGAATCATTGAATGTCATGTTAAAACAGCCACACACGTGGCCAATTCCAAAAAGCAAATGATGTAAAAATATCCGACCACAAAAATACCGATTTTCGGAAGAAAGTTGATATTGCTGAAATGAAGCTTGTTTTAAGGACGATAGGATGAACCCGTTTAAGCAAATGGACAAATTGGCCAAATTAAATGCAAAAATATATCCAGATTCGCCAGTTGCAAAATCTGCGAGTTACACTTTATTTCTTTTTCTATATAAAGTAAAATTAAAAAAAAACATATAAAACATAAACATAAATAAGCACTCGTATTACTAAAAAATTATCAAATAGACTAAAAGTAGACACTTTTCAGTCCATGTTGTCTGCTTTAAATTTATTTCAAGACTATTTGGAAGAATGGATTCCAAGTAAAAAACTTATTAATAAACACAAATGTACAATTTCAAAAGAAAGGGTATTTTAGGTATTTAATAACTATGCATAATGCCTAAAAAGGATAATATTATCCTCTTCAGAATCGAATTTTCAATTTTTATCAAAACTTTATATGGTTAAATACATTTTTTGAATTATGCTGGTTTTTAAGTAAATAAGTGATATGAATCATGTCCCAAAAATTATAAAAAATGTATTTATGTATTCTTTAATTTTTTGTATTACTGAATTCTATACTTTTATACTAGTCCTATTTGCAAATAGAAGTACATATGAAGACTGTGAGTCAAATAAGCAATTATAAAACTTAAAATTTCTTTTTCAGTATACATACATCTCATCCCCAGCAATAAGTAATTTGTCTTGTGAATTAGTAAGTTACAAGTTTTACCTGCAAATGACACGTGCGTATAAACGTAGTATATGAGTTCTCATAAAATTAATGTTTTTGTACTTCTTAAACATGAGAAGTTGTTGTTGTTTGTTTTAAATAAAAATAACTTAATAAATATGCTTGTTTCTTTAATTTTTCTTTGAAGTTGCCTCTGTTTTTCTTTGAAATCTGCTTTTTGTGCCACTTTTTTTTTGAAAATTCCCTTTTTGTGCCCCTTTTTGAAATTTTTCAACGGTAACGCTGTTTATTTTCATCTACAATTCAATTAAAAAAATCAAAAATCAAAACACGATGTAAAAATTTCATTCGCTTCCAAATTTGTATCCGCGTAATGCTAGAAACACAACTGGGACGAACGATAAATTTCGTCCACGTCGACGAATTCGTCGATAGGAGTTCGCTGCGTAAATTCCTGGTGTGATGCACAACAACGACGAATTTACTCAGCGAATTATATTTGATAAAGTTGGTTGTTGTGTTAACAAGGACAGATAGAGAGAGAGAATTGATTTTTCGTCGTTCGTCGGCGTACAAATTAGAAATAAATCTATCTCAGAATTCGTCACGCACGACGAATTTCGTTGTACGGCGGTGTTGTGTTCATTTCCATATGCACAAATTGGTTTTTTTTATGACGAAAGTTCGCACCGAAAAATTCGTCGTTCGTCACGGTTGTGTTCCTAGCATAAGCGAGAGAGGATACACTATAAAAAAATAAAATATTTGAGTATAAACAACCGACCAACTTCGTAGTGCTTGTGTTAAATTTCGTCATTCGCTTACGTTATTGCGTTCTCGTAATGCAGAGGGGGTGGTTAGATTAGGTTAGCAGGCTGCTGGTAAGGAAGGGTGAGCTTTAGAGTCCAGCTCACTGGCGGTCAACTCTGATAAGACTATTCTGGTACCTTTTTCTCTTAGAGGAAAACTTGGTCTAGGGACAGTATCGTTGAATAGATGCAATATTCAGGGATTATCCTTGATAGAAAGCTAACTTGAAACCTACATGTTGAATGCGTAACACAGAAAGCCACTAGGGCGATCTGGGCGGTTAAGAGTTGTGCTGGGTGCACCTGGGGCATGAGTGCGAAAATGATTATGTGAATCTACACAATGATTGTTATGCTAATCATAAAGTACGCCGCGATTGTTTGGTGGCAAAAGACTCGCCAGGTTGTGGCGACAACTAAACTCTGTAAAGTTTCAGAGACTGGCGTGCCTTCTTGCAACAGGCGCAATGAGGTCATGTCCAACCTTAACCATTGAGGCCTTGATTGGACTACCACCCATACAAATCTTTATTAGATCATCTGCGGCAATGGTCGCTTATAGGATGGGTCTCGGGACATCTGATCGTTGTGTTGGCAACGGGCACTCGTCGGTCCTGAGTACAATGCCCAGCTTAGGAATGCCTAGTGACAGGATAAACTGTGAACTGAGGTTCGACAGGAAATTCAATGTCACAATTCCACCAAGGGCAGTGTGGGACGAAAACGGTACCGATGTGGATTCCAGAAGTTTATGTTGGTATACGGATGGATCCAAAACGGAGGATGGGGTTGGTGCTGGAGTTCTTGGGCCCAACGTAAAAACCTCTTTCCCCATGGTCAAATGGCCTACGGTATTTCAGGCAGAAATACAGGCAATCGCCAAATGTGTTGACATTAATTTAAATAGGGGCATACGGAACAAAGTTTCCATTTATTGGATACCTGGCCACAGCGGTCATCCAGGGAATGAGGAAGCGGATGAACTGGCCAAGATAGCCTCTGCTGCTCATTTTATGGGCCCAGAGCCCATGGCCCATACGCCATGTGGCGTAAGTCAGTCGACTATAACATCTCTGATCAAAGAAGATGACACTTCGACCGCTAAGGAAATGTGGCTGTCTTCTTCTGGTTTAAGGCAGGCCAAAGCTTTAATGCAGCCATTTACATATAATCGCATCCTGAACCCTCAACAGGAATAATGTACGGCTTGTTACTGGTTTTCTTTCTGGTTGCTTTGGACCGGACTATCCTCTGTGGAAAAGTAACCAAGTTCGTTCACCCTTGTATCGTTTATGCTTGGAAGATGACGAGACGACGGCTCACATTCTTTGTGAGTATATCGTATTATGTGACAGTAGAAGGCGTGTTTTTCATTCTGAGTTTCTGTGTTCAGATGATATTAGGCGGGCTTCTCCAATATCTGTACTAACTTTTATAAGGAGAGTTATACAGAGATTGATTTAATTTAATTTACAGATCTATGGTCTGCTGGTCTTTGGACCTGATCTTCCCCCTATTCTATCTTAACACACGTCTTTTAATATTGATTCGAATTCACAGCTGGTGCTTGAGATCAGTAAAAAAATTAAATTTATTAAAGATAAAAACATTTAGAACGAAAAATAACCAAAAGAATTGTTGAAATCGTCTAAGATAAATTAATTCGATTTAACAGTGATTAGCCAAAGAAACCACCATTTAATGCTACTCCAAAAGATGTGGCACTATTGCTGGTGCTCGAAAAACCGGCTTCTAAAAATATAAAAACAAATCCAAAATATAAATTTTTTAAAATAATTTGAACAAAAAATTCTATCAACTTACGTATACCCTTTCCAAAATACGGATATCCTCCGTAACCGTAACCAACTCCGCAGTAAATGCTCGTGAAACAAGGATAACCATACAGTGGATATTGTGGATAGTAACCATACGAGGGATAGCCAAGATGTTTTCCGAAGATACCGCTTAAGCCAGGATAATTATATGGATATCCTATTCCTCCGAATTGTGCCAAGATCGGATGGCTAATCATTACAAAGGCGAAGATTAATATGCCAAACATTTTTATAGAGTTCATTTTGTTCGTCTTTTTTTCTGTCATATACCAACTCTCTGTCAGATGTGTTCTACTTCTGAAACATCAATTTTAATTTTATTTATTTATATACCTAAAAAAAAAAGCAGAAATTCCATTAACATTTTGTGATGACATTGTACTAATAACTGATTAATATTTGACCATCAAGAGCCAAATGTACTAAAACAAAAGCGATCATGAATGTCATGATTAAATAAATGTTTAAATAATTGCCAGTGTGCACAGTGGGAGCAAACAGAGAAACAAGCCGTCGTTCAAAAGTCGACGGCGGCTTGTCTTAGCCGCATGGCAGCCTTGCTTCGCTTTGCAACAGAAAAATTTGTGTTTTAAAAATTTTATACAAAAATGTGTTTAAAAAGCATATAAAAAGAAAATATAACATAATTTTGCAATAAAACAGTTCAAGATTAGAAACTGCAATTGATTGTGTACATTTTTATCGCGAAATATTTCGCCATTTTTAAGCTAGCCGGCTGCAGTTTTAAGCCGAAGCTGGCCGTGGGGATCGGCGGCGGCTTGAAGCTGCATTGAAAGTTGGCGGCGGCTCTAGAGCCGGCCTTGAGCCGATCAGCTTGTTTGTCTGGGAGCGAACACAAAATAAGTTGGCGGTAGAATTTTAAGTTTTAAAAAATTTTTTACACAAAAAATTTAATTTGTATCCAAAAAAGTTTTTTATTCGAAAGGTCAATACATGATATTTTAGCCTAAATTCTTGCATTACTGTCTTCAGAAATATTTTATAAAATATTTTAAAATTTTATATTCCCGTTTTAAGGGCAGTTTTGGTACCGCCTGTGGAAAGGAACAAGAAGATAGTTGCTCTAAAGATTTTGCAATGTAGTGGTTTTCGTTACAGACTTGTCATAAACAAAGCAAGAAAATGGATAAACTCCAATCTTCCTTTTATAGAAGTTTCAGACGCAGACTTCCGTAGACTTCAGTCGTTAGAAACTTTTTTGGGAAAGTTAGATTAAGTTGTACAGTGTAATCATCCATATAAATTGATTAACTTTTATGCTTGCTTGCTTTCTCTTCAACACCTAATTATGCTCTACAATTTTTATTTTTATTAAAAAACTTACAAATAAATTATAAAGAATGGAATACAATTACATCAAGTTTACCACGCCCGTGCCATTCTGACCATTTTCATTTCATTTTTGAAAATAAGCTTTTTAAAATACCAGCACACACACACAAGTTCATGGAAAATCAAAGATGTTAACACACACTTGCCCTTTTACAGTCGATTACTGTTTGAGTTTAATGTCATTGGTTTATTAACTCATTCACAAAGCGGAAATATCAAATGGTCCGAAACGATTTTTTTTTTTGTTTTTATATTAAGCCACACATAAATACGTGGACCATTCCATTTTTAGGGTTCCGTACACCAAAGGTGAAAAAGGAACCCTATTGTTTTCGCTACGCTGTCCGTCTGTCCGTCTGTGCGTCACAGGGTATTTTCTCGAGAACCGTAAGAGCTACGGACCTGAAATTTGGACAGAGTGTGTAGACCCTTGGCCGCTACAACAACAAATACATGAGAGTTGGAAATTAAAGGGTGTGCCAAAACGAGCAACGAAAAATGTTAAAATCCCATGTAATATACATACAATTGTATGTATATGCACTTGAAATTTGTAAAGTTAGTGTATTTTTATACAGACTACAACAATTAACACTAAAATTTAAAAAATTTTAATTAGAGGGTGTACCATGAGTTAATGTAATTTTGACTATGTAATTTTGATAACTTGCTGTATCTTGGAAACCGTAAGAGCAAACTTCTTGAAATTTTCAAAAACGGTAAAACAAAAAAATCTCAAAATTATAAAATCGCCAAACCGAAAAAAAATCGCCAAAATCAAAAAAAAAATTGCCAAAACGAAAAAAAAGCACCAAATTAAAAAAAAAATTCTAAATCGAAAATAAATCGCGGAAAACCGGAAAAATCGCCAAAATGAAAAAATCGTGAAAATGAAAAAAAAATCGCCAAAATGAAAAAATCGCCAAAATTAAAAAAATCGCCAAAATTAAAAAAATTGCCAAAACGAGATAAAAGCGAAAAATATTAAAAAAAAAATTATTTCAGCTGAAAAAACGTAAAAAAACACTATTAAAAAAATGCTCAAAGCCCAACGTACGGAACCCTACGTGCGCGAGTCAAAGTCGCACTTTACTTAATTTATTATTTATTAATATGTATATCCAACAATACAATAGTCAAAAGATGACATTTGCTGATAAAAAATGTTCGTTAACTATTAAAATAATTTATTGACTAGATAAACAATTTTATTGACTATACATACAATTGTTTATAAAAAAGCTACAAATCGGCTTGGATACTTGAGAATATTTCTGAACACAATGGAAATACATATGGGGCCTAATTCATAAAAAATATTTTGATTTTATAAAAGGTTTATTAAACAAATTTCCATAGAAAATTTGTTTCATAAACCTCTTCTTAAACAGAAATATTTTTTATGAAAAAGGCAGATGGTATGTACATACGTTTTTTTTTATAAAAGACTTTAACAAATAAAATACTTTAAACTCTTTACTTGTTACAGAAACTAAAATAAAATTAAAAAATGCATCCAAAAAAACCGGCTTCAAAGCAAAGATCTGATAGAAAAATTTATTTGACCAAACTGGAAGTAAACTCTTTTAAACAAAAAAAATTTTAAATCTCTTGGTTAAGAAGAAGTACGTGAAATATAAAATTTAATTTTCATGGGCGTATCTCCGCCCATTTTTTTAAATGCAAGATTGTGTGTTTTTCAAAGCTCAGGGTGTGTGTTAAGGTTTGTAAAAATCGGTAAAGAAGAACCACTTAAAATTAATAATAAATTTTAATAGACCCATTTTTAAAACTTTAAAATTTTGTAATTACAAGAATCAAAAGTGTTTGCTGGGTTTCGCAGCAATCAAATGAGTAGAATATCATAAAATAAAATTTAAAAAATTTGTGGGCGGTGTGTCCCCACCCAATTTTTTTTACAATAGAAGCTATAAGAAAAATTATTTTTGCAATAGGTCTAAAATGTACCGAGTTATGAAGTAACAATCTGCCTTATCGTGGTTGGCGTATTTCAAATACGACTACGACTGTTTGGTAATAGATTAAAGAAGACTACAACAGTTTTTCTTTAATCTATTACCAAACAGTCGTAGTCGTATTTGAAATACGCCAACCACGATAAGGCAGAATGAAAAAAAAAATACAGAAGTCGGTTAAAAATAAGTAGCAGCAAAATCTACTTCAAACAATTTCGAAGCTTTTATTCCAATCCAGGCAAGATTTTTTTTGGTGCGTGTGTTAAGGCACTCATAGACTATACAATATTATTGAGTATTTTATTGCTCCACACTATTAAAAATAAATATGTATTATAAAATATACATACATATATGGCGCAATTTTTCTTACAATATATGTGACGCGCAAAATAGAAAGGGACCTAAGGGTAAAAACCGGTTTTGTTCAGGAGAGCCATTTTAAAGATTTAAATACGTGTATCTTTGGTGCATCATCACTGGGCGTGTTGGTATTGCTCTCATTTGAAAGCAACACATCTCATGACGTCAGGAACGTGTTGGTCAACCTTGAAAACGCTCGTAGGTCGTCCCTACCTCTTGGTTTGTGTAGTTGGTTTTTACTGTTTTTTACCTAGTGCGCTGTTTCCATGAGTTTGATATAAATTTTGCTCGCGTTTTTTACAATCCAGGTTTATTTTCTGAAATTATTAATTGTGAATTATAATAAATACTCATTTATAATTCTTTTAAATCGTGAATATCACTCTGTTAAACGAAAATTTTTTCACATAACCTTAGAATCGTCGACTACAATTTCATAAAACGCGCATATCTCTGGGAGAGAACACATTGGGGCATGGGATCGGTCTCATTCGATGCTCAGATGTTGTCCACATCAAAAAAAAGTCTAAATTGATTTTTTTTTACCCTTAGGTCCATTTCTCTATGCGCTGTCACATATGGGCATTTCCACAGGAAAGTCAACTTTTTGTAGCGTGCGACACCAAGCAAATATGCTTGCCTTTTCCAAAGTAAACGAAACTTTATGTTTACTTTTTTATATATTTGTGTAGGCCGTCAAAAGCTCTACGTTAGGTCAGGTTGTTCAGAAATACAAGCTGAATTGCTTGCTGTCGCACGCGGCAAAAAAGTAGAATTTCTCGGAGAAATGCCCATATGCAAAAGTAAAAATCACATATATGTATGTGAGTTTAAAATTAAAAAAATAAAATTGCTTTCTGATTTTTATATAAAAAAATTATGTTTGTAAAGATTCTCTTTTTCCGTTTATATGCATGTTGTTAAATGCAATATTTATTCGTCTCTCTTTTCTTTTGCACAATACAAATTTGGCGGAGTATGAGCCGGCAAATGTATTTTACTGATTTCGGTGGAATTAAAGTCGTTGGCACCTACATAAATATAAATAGCAAATATTGGAAAGTAATGACTGTAAGATTCTAATGAACTATTCCATTAAAATCCTTATATTCCAAAAAAATAAAATAAAAATAAATAAAGTTAATCCCTACAAATAATTTCTTAAAACAGTGCATATATGACCTGAAAAAAAACAAAACGGAACAACATGCAAAATGTGCAATAACATAAAAAAAATTATTTACATCAATGAAATGAGTTGATTTCTCTTGCTCTCACAATTGAGAGGACGAAACACAGCGTATACTTGTTACAACGATTTCAATTTGTTATTCATACGCCCTTGTGCAACCAGCGTTGCCATACCGACATACTTTTTCAAATAGCTTTCAAAATGCAATTTGTTATCAATTTAAAGCAACAAGTTTTTTAAAACACTTATTAGTATATTAGCTTGACAATTTAATAGAATCAACAGAAAGCCTGGCAATATAATTTTATGATTAAAAATAAGTTAAGAAATTTTTCTTCATAAACGGCAACACTATCGGTAACGTACTGCACATACGATACATTCACATGGTCTTTCACATATTCACACAACTGCAGCTGCTATGCATGCTCTTTCAAATAATTCTCTTGTTATGACTGGCATTTTCGTTATGTTTACTATTTACACATGCACATAAACATGAATGAGTGAGACTACTCCTACTCTTGCAGTAATAATGCTTGGCTGGGATACAGAGGTACCAGATGATTTTGATTAAAAAAAATCGGCATATTTAAAAAATGGACGGCACGTCAGTTTAAAAGAAAATCGGCAAACTAATAACACCTATTTTAAATACAGGGTGTCTGGTAGCAGATTTATATTTTCAAACTTAAATAAAAAACGTAATAATTGACACAAAATTGTGTTAAGAGCATTGAACGATAGAATGGAAATGGGGATTTTATTTTTTAAAGAGTATGCTATCCAGATGTCTTCCGTCGAGTTGAATACACTGTTCAAAACGGCGCCTTGTGTTCTGCTCCACACGTTGCAGTAAACTAGGTTCAATTGAGCTGATTTCTCGACGATTATTTTCCTTTAAAGCTACAAGAGATTGGGGATTGTCCTTATAAAGCCTCTCTTTGACGTAGCCCCATAAAAAAATCCATGGGAGTTAGATCGGGCGACCTCGGTGGCGATGGCATGTCCCCAAAGCGACTGATCAGTTTTTCTGGGAAATTTTCCCGAAGCAAATTCATCGAAGTTCTGGCTGTATGTGCAGTCGCCAAACTGCGTCGATAATTTTCACCGTTGACATTCGTCGCCTGGCCTCGAGAATTTTCGAAAAAAAAAATTTTTTCCAATTATCTCATGTGTGGATAAGGCACACCAAACAGTTACCCTGGGGCAATGCAATTGGTTTTGATGTTTCAATCGAGGGTTGCGGGTTCAGTTTTGCTTGTTGAAGTGTCCGTTTAAATGAAAATGAGCGTCGTCGCTCCAAAAAAAAAATGTGATTTACAGTGCGAAAACGCTTCACAAAAATTTTTGCGTAAAGAATCATTACTATTAAAAAATATTTCTCCAGCGCGAACGCGCACTGCGACATCGTGACTAACAAATCCACACAATCGATAATTAAAAAGGCGGCACCCTCCCCCGTAGCGTTTATTGCTTTTTGAAATAATCGTATTTAAAAATATAAATTTTCCACCAGACACCCAGTACAATAAAGCATATTTGTATTACCAAAAATAACAAAGCAGAACAATTCAGCATTATCTGATGTTTGTAGCAGAAAATGACAATGAGTACTAAAAAATATACATATGTACATAAGTAAATAATCTTAATTTTAGTAACCGCTTATAATCGTAAGCTCACATATTTTCTCTCAAGCAATTATGACTATAGCCGATACAAACATACCTGAGAATCTCAACTTCGTTTATGAGAAAAACTAAAATACACTGCAACTATAAATAAAAAGGCACAAGCGTATCAAGTGCATTGACTCTCTGTCATGCTTATAGTCGGAGTATGCTTATAATCAGACTATGGATATTTAGTCGGACAAAAAAATATACGCATGATACCAGGGATATTTATTCACCATTCGTCACTGTAAAATGTCTTGGTTGCTTGAAAACATGCTTTATGTGTGTGTAAAAAAATAGCCCTGTATATACTCATGTATAGCCGATTAATACTCGGAGTATTTTTGTATTTAGGCTTATGATTGTAGCTAATACAGTCTAGAAATTTTAGTGGCATTCATTTGTGCTGCGTAATTTGAGAAATGTGTATGAACATAGTGGATAGCGGTTGGTTGTTTATAGTTATACACTTCACTTCACATGAATAGGTGCAGTGTTCTACCAATCTATTTGAGGTCGCTGCTCTCAAGATAATTAATGGAAAGCATTGTGTTGTACTTTTTGTTAAAGGTTTAATAGTTGAGAAAATTAGTGTATACAAAGAAAAGTCGAAAAAGTTCCGTTAGATTTAATCTGTGCTTGTTTTTATAATTTGTGAAGAAAAATGTGAATTATTTTTGTGCCACTTGAATAGGTGCAGTGATAAAAGAGTGGTTGTATGGACCTTTACGTAAATTTTAAGTACAAAATAGCTGAGCATTTTTTAAAAACAAACATCAAAAATAGTTTGCTATCAGTTTTAATTGAAAATTAGCCGTGGTAAATAATAAACGGTGAAAGAGAAGGTGAAAATTTATGCCTATGATGATCAAGGTCTGTTCGGCCGTGAAATTTCTATTTCCAGTATTTTTGGAGCAAAGATTGGCAAAGCGGCACTTGCATAATTTTGAGGCAAAAAGCGGGCACAATGCCGATAAAACGGCAAATATGGCAAGCCTCTAGGGGGCATGATACTCATGCTGATAATAATGCTTAACACACATCCATGTCTTTAACACAAAAACTCACAAACTCAAACACACAACTGTTTAAAATAAAAACCAAAAAAAAAAAAAAAATCAATTAAAATGCACTCGAGTGCAGCGTTACCTTCGACAAACATATAAACAAATGAAGCCAAAAATTAAAAAAAAAAATAAAATCTACTCTCTCGTCCACTAAGCCTTCCATGGAAATGAAAACTGCGCATTTTTTGTTAAACAGGAAAACCAACAAACCCAAAACCAAGCCCCACTAAACTGTATTAGAATAAAAAACGCCACAAAAAACCGACAACAAACAGGGATATGAAAATATACATATTTTGGCTATTTCTATCAACATCTGAACACACGCAGGCACCATTTAAGGTTTTCAAAAATAATGATGATTACGATGATGATGTTGATGGCGGTGCAATGTTTGTTAAAAGAAAAATCAGAAAATATTACAACATACTCGTTGCCAAAAAAAAGAAAAAAAAAAAAGAATTTGGATTTAAGACATGCATGCAGTCAGCATTTTTTCATTTAACTTCAGTTTATAGTGCAATTTCGGCGAGTGTAGTGCTCCGTTTGCAAGAACTCCTCGTAGCAATTATAAAGTTGAGCATAATAAAGTGATTTATAAAATTAACACTTTTGTGTTTTCTCCCAAGTTTTGGATTTCAATTAAACGACTGTTGGATTAAAGCATTAAATAAATACTACTGATTTATATTTGTGTGAGTGTGCGGGTTCATTGGAATAAATTAACATCTTTATGAGTTGGTATTTGTTAGCTTAGTTAAGTTTTATAGTAGCTGACATTTTTAGATAAACACACACTTGCACACATATTTTAAGCCTAACAAACTGCATCTTGAGACCAAATCAATTAACAGTAAATATAAACATTGTTTGTTGGACTACCCACCCACCCAACAGTTGCACAAGAGATATACAGTGCAGATTCGGTTAATGCAACCCTCGATAAGCGCAGCACCCAAATTCTTAACATTGGTGAGTCCTAGCTGACACTATACAAGTCTTATTGCCGGCCATACACTACACAAGTTCAGTGCTCAAGCCTGGCACTGCGTAAACTAAGCTTGTGACACACACTATACAAGTAAACTGTGCATTTTTTATTTTAATTCGCTATAATGCTGGAGATTTTTTGTATAATTCTAGGAACTCTGTCCAGAATATTTTTTCTGCGCTCATTTCTTCTTGTGAACTATTAAAAAATCACGGCACAACTAAGCGTTTGCAACATACACTACACAAGTTCACTGTACCGTTTTCAAACTTGAGCAAATATCAAAATCATTTTGATATTTACTCAGTTCACTGCGTAAATAGCACAACCACTCCCATACACTACACAAACGCACCGTACAGTGCCAGACTTGTGCAGTGAACTTGTGTAGTGTATGGCCGGCATTAGCAATAAGTCTTGCATAGTGTAAATTAGGACTGATTCTGTTAACGCAACTTTTCAAAAAATAAGACCTCAATTAACGCAACTTTTCAAACAAAGTTAAGATTCTACCTTTTGTTTTATTTTTTTTTTTACTTTAGTTTTCTTATAAATAAAGTCAAAACTACAAACCTTTTTGCATGAAATCTTATGCTGACGCTGTTCTAGGAATGACAAAGAAGGCGCTTCTGTTTTTGAAACCAACGTAGTTTAAAAAATTCTTTGTTTGTGAGTGCTCGTTTTAGTAAGTTAAAAAAATGCCTGTAGTGACAAAATTTGTTAAAATAATAATAATAATAAAATAATTATATTTCATTAATAAATTATGTCATCTAAAAAAAACAAAGTAGAAAATTTCACACTTTCCGTTAAAGACATGAATCTTCAACTTGATAATAACCATCAGTAGTATAACTTTACATACATTACAATGTGTATTTTTTATTTGTTTTAATTATATATTTGTTTTTATTCTTTATTTTAATTAAATAAATGAATTTATTTTAAAAGTTAGCCCTTGATTCCTTAATGAGCCTTTTATTCAGACCTGGGCAAAATGCATTACTTTTGCATTAGCATTAAATTAAAAAAAAAACAATGCAAATGAAAATTTAATGCATGAGCACTAAATCATATGCTTTTAGTGCACTATATTTTGCATTAAACTAAAATCTCTTCAAAGTAATGCATTAATATTGCATTGACATTAAATTTGATATTTTTAATGCACAATTTTTTGCATTGAATTAAAATATCCTCAAAGTAATGCACTAATATTGCATTAGCATTAAATTTCATATTTTTAATGCACTAGTTTTTGCATTGAATTAAAATCACTTCAAGGTAATGCATTAATATTGCATTGGCACTAAATCACACGTAAAAATTGCACTGATTTTGCATTACCACTAATGAAATAATGCAATATGATTGCATTGTCGCTAAAACCTATTGTACATAATAAAATTAAACAAAGGATGAACAAAACAGATAAATATTAAAAAATACCTTAAAGCTCACACTGAGGCCACCTACATATGTATAAAGAATGTTCATTGAACATACGTATGTACATATCGCACACTAAATCATAAAGAGTCACAGCTCAAAATTATCAAAGTGCTTTTGCCTTTTTATAAACCAGTTGATTGAAAAAATCTATAACGACCTCAACAATTTCTTTTGCAATACAGTCTGCATGAAGAATATAAAATACCGTTATGCTTGTCTTTATGTCACATACTTGCGTCATTTGTACAGTATCAACATTTGTTTGCAACTACTCAGTATCTGAAATTTTTTGTGTTGTGACTCTTTATGATTTAGTGTGAGATATGTATAACAAAAGATTTTTTTTTGAGCTGGGCAATAAAAAAAGAACAATTTTATATTTACTACGATACAACATTTCAGATCCAATTGGAAAAAAAATTAAGTAGTTTCAGGCCCCAACAAATTTTTTTTAATCTATTACATATAAGCTTTCAAAGCCCAATCGAAAAAATCTATAGCCACAATAAGGCAGAGTATGTTTTTGTGATAGTATAATAATATTGCATTACTTCATTATGTCTTTAGTGGTAATCCAAAAAATAGTGCATTAAAAACCACAAATTTAATGCCAATGCAATATTAATGCATTACCTTCAAGTGATTTTAATTCAATGCAAAAACTAGTGCATTAAAAATATGAAATTTAATGCTAATGCAATATTAGTGCATTACTTTGAGGATATTTTAATTCAATAAAAAAAATAGTGCATTAAAAATATCAAATTTAATGTCAATGCAATATTAATGCATTACTTTGAAGAGATTTTAGTTTAATGCAAAATATAGTGCACTAAAAGCATATGATTTAGTGCTAATGCAATAAATTTGCATTTGCATTGATTTGGTTTAATGTAGGAAAATGCTCAATGCATTACCTTATTTAATGCAAATTTCCCAAGTCTGCTTTTATTTGGTTTAAAATAAGCGTTTTAGTGGAAAACAGGCATATAAACTTTTTAATCGGCTTTCGCAACAAACTCAGTTTTCGCAACAGCCCAAAATGTCTATTGGTTGCGTTAACCGAATCTGCATTGTACGAGTATAAACAACGGTTCTCTCTATACATCCCAGTTGGCCAAATCGTCGCAGACGATATTGTCTTCGACGATTAATGTACGACATGTGGCCTGTCAATTATGTTTTCTAATCAACAATTTAAAGGAAATCGTCGTTCATGACTTCATGACAATGTCACACGTTTTGTCTTCAATGAAACTTTGTTGAGGACAATCCAAGCGACATGTCCATCGTTTTGTCTTCAATAAAGCCGTGTTGATGACAATCTGAGCGACAATGTCACGTTTTGTTTTCAATAAAACTTTGTTGTGGACAATCCGAGCGACAGTGTCATAAGTTTTGTCTTCAATAAAGCATTGTTGACGACAATTTGAGTGACATGGTCGCTCGTCTGGTCTTGTGTGACCTCGCCGCTATGAAAATTTCGTCGACGATTTGTATGGAGCAATCTTCAATATGTCTTCTACGACTTACTATTGTCTTGTAACCAGAGCTGTTAAATTTCGATTACGATTAGTAATCAATTAGATTACATTTTAAAAAGAATCGTAATGATTATATAATTGCCTTTAAAAGAATTGCTGATAAATAATTGATTACGATTACTGATAATCGAAAAGTAATCTGAATTCCTTAAAATTACTAAAAAGAATCAAAAGTAGTCAAAAAATAATCCGATTACTTCTAAGGATTACTTTTGATTCTTTTTGATTATTTATTAATGATCAAAAGTAATCTTTGAAAGTAGTCGTAATCACGATTACTAAGTACGAAACTGAATATAATCGTAATTTAATCATTACTTCACCTTAAAAAAAAAGTAATCAAATTAGTAATCATTACGATTAGCAATCATTACTTAACAGCTATGCTTGTAACCGTCGTCAAAGATGTCTTAAAGACGTGGCCAACTGGGATACGTCTACTTTTGTGTGATTGTATTGGAAAATACACACGCTTACACAAATTCTTCCGCAAAGATCAAACTACCAGGTGATGACTTCTCTTCCCAGAGTTAATTAAACAGTCTCATGCGGTCGATTAGCAGTACTCCACTATCCCAACCAGTGTTGCCAAATGTGCAGATTTATCTGATCTTCGAAGTTTTTTGAACTGTTGGGCAGTTTTTCGTTTAAAAAATCTAATTTGCTTTAAAATCAGTTCAGTTTTTGGCTTTTGTCTTCTTTGCTTTACAGTAAATTTTCTAATTCCAATACATATTTTACAGCATTCGCAATTATTTTTAGCACCGCTAATACACGTTCATATCATTCATTTCATAATCGTATAAAAAACATATGTAAGCTGTCTAACACAGATATGTTTCAGTAATAAATATTCCAGATGAAACTCTGCTAACTAGAATGCGAAAGAAGTGTATTTACCCTCGTAAGTACTTACAATTTGATTCAATAACGCTTTATTTTTAACACCCGACAGACCAAACGGCTGGACCGACTTTGATTTAGTTTTTTCTGTTTGAAAGGTGACTTGATCGAGAAGGTTCTTAGCTATGTTGTAAGAAAAACGATCCAGCCATTTAGAAGATATCACATTTTTTCTAGATATATTCGGGGGTTTTTAAAATTTTTAATTTTTGTTATTATTATTATTATTATTATTATTATTATTGTTTGAGAAGTTCAAAAAATATAGGGTACCCTTTACAAAAAATTCGGTTATAGGATTACTATAATGTATGATATTTTGATAACCAATATTTAATTGTTGTCTATATATTTATTTATTTATTTCATGAATACTTTACAAAATAAGTTTGTAAAGTATTGTTGCACAAATATGGGCGGAGTAACTGGACCATATGCCCAGTTGTCTATATATATTTTATTAAAATAAGTACTTTCTCATAATGATATAAATCAGGGCTTTTTACCCGACTGCGCGACGCAAAGAAGGGTATTGTGTTTATCGGCCTATGTATGGATGTATGTATGTCTGTCTGTATGTATGTGTGTTCCTTGGAGGCACCGAACGCTTGGACGATTTTGATGATTCTTACATCACTCGGTTTGTCTTAATCCTAGGAGTGTCACTAAAGATATGACAGTGGCCAACAGACGCCATTTTTAGCCAACTTCAAAAAAGCAGGAGGTTATCAATTCGTCTCTATTTTTTGCGGGTACATTTGAGACCGATTGTAAAAATTCTTTTTTTTTTTTTTGTCGGAGAGGGTATAGCTTCCCATTGGTCCCATTGTAAAAAAGTGGCCGGCGACACGCCCACAATTTTTTAATTTGGTTTTATGATATTCTGCTTATTTGATTGCTGCGAAACCTAGCATACACCTTTGGTTCTTGGAATTACACATTTTTAAAGTTAAAAAAATGGGCGGGTCTACGCCCATTAAAATCTATTGTTATATTTCACGTGGTTCTACTCAACCAATTTTTACGAAACTTAACACACAAATTAAGCTTTAAAATAGACACAATCTTCCATTTGAAAAAATGGGCAGAGTCACGCCCATTAAAATTTAATATTTAATTTTAAGTGGTTCTACTGTACCGATTTTTACAAAACTTAACACACACCTTGAGCTCTGAAAACACACAAAATCTTGCATTTAAAAAATGGGTTGAGGCACGCCCATTAAAATTTAAATTTATATTCCATACATTTTTTTCGAAAACGTTCTATCAGATCTTTGGATTGAAGTGGGTTTTTTTTGAAGAATTATGTAAATACGGCGAACTACATACATATATCAAAATGGGTATCATTCGATAGGTATTTTAAATGTAAATAAATATCTTTAGGTTTCCCTTATGATTTTGCATTTAGAACATGGTCGGGCGTTTCTTTGCACAATTGTGCTGAGAACATTCACACGAATTCTTATTATCTTTCATTTAGTCGTCGATGAGACAGCGACGAATGCACATCAGGCGGATGCTTACATATTTTGTTCAATAATATTTATCCAGCAAACAAACGTGTTTCATTTCAAATTGATAATATGCGAAAAATATTTTATTAAAAATAATGCATTTGGTAACATACAATGCCTTTTTGTTACCAATGATTGAAGGAAAAAGGGAATATGTCACTCAAAGACATTATGATGCTTTTCAAAGCGATATTCATAACCTTAGTGGTAGGGAAATAAATAAAAAAAATGGTTGCTATCAGTGGACCATAGCAAAATAAAGTTTGAAAAAGTTGCTTGTTTGCTTAGAAAATGAATTATTTTCACTTTATATTTTAACTGTGTGGCCTTATGTTTGGTGGGTAGGTCGCAACATCAATACATTGACAGTTTACCACTGATTTAGAATGACCATTGAGGATATTAAACGGGTTAAAGTTGGTCGCAGTCAGGTTTTTTGATTTTTTTAATTGCTACTTGTTTATTCAGTACTATACGAGTAAATGATATGATATGAAATGATTAGATAAATAAGTAGCAAGTATTATTGTGTAAGGCATTAAAAGACTACTTATTACGAAATCTCCTAAGGTTTTTGCTGGGATACTACTGTTAAAATTTTCTTGGCATTGGATTGACTGAGCGCATTTTATTTTATTTCAAATCACTTTCACAAAGTAGATTTGCAGCAGTGACTGTAGTAAACATTTCCTCTTGGAAAATTTTGTTTTTGGCATTTGTGTCTCTCTTGTTTACAAGTGTTTTAACTTTGACACGCATCTCATACGTTGTAGATTGTGCATATTAAAGAGATTTTAACTTGATTCAAGAAGACACAAATTAAAACACATATTTAAGCAAGATTGGTGAACTTTAATCACATAAAATATGTAAGTATATACAAATATAATAATTTAAGTTATTAAATTATCAAATATGTTCAAGAAACGAATGATTTTTGGCTACGAAAGTGGATGAAAAAAGTAAATTATTATGATGAATTTTAGTGTATTTTGTGCGAACTTCGCTAAATCGACGATAGATGAAAAAGCCAGGCTACACTTAAAAAAAATCCAGTATATCTGCCTTTTGTTTGCACCCTTTCATTTCTTGTAAACGTAATGACCAGTTTCAATGAAATAAGGACCTTCTGTGCTTAACTCAGACTAAGGACTCACAATCCTTCAATAACACTGTGCTACAAAAGTTGAGAAAAAAAATATTCAGGGATTCTAATGTACCAATTCTGTTTTGTTGGAGTCCATGGATGACGAAAATACCGTTGGTTTTTTTAGGTCACTTCATAAAGTGACTTTATAACGGTAAATGTAGTGAAAAACGGGGTTTCTTAGCTTTTCAGTTTTAAACAGTTGTAACTTCTTTGTTTCCCAACGGATTTCTTTTAACTTTTCGTTGGTTAAAAGGCTCGAATATTATCTTTCAATAAAGATATATTTTTTGTAAATCGACTAAGAAATGGCCAAGTTACAGTCGTTGAAGTGTACAAAAAACCAATTAAAAAAGTATTCTTTTGTTTTCTTCAGGCTATAAGTTGCTTATGAGTTACAAAAGAATACTTTTTAATGGATTTTTTGTACACTTCAACGACTGTAAATTAGCCATTTCTTAGTCGATTTACAAAAAATATATCTTTATTGAAAGATAATATTCGATTCTTTTCACCAACGAAAAGTTAAAAGAAATCCGTTGGGAAACAAAGAAATTACAACTGAAAATCTAAGAAACCCCGTTTTTCACTACATTTACCGTTATAAAATCAGTTTATGAAGTGACCAAAAAAAACCAACGGTATTTTCGTCATCCATGGACTCCAACAAAATAGAATTGGTACATGAGAATCCCTGAATATTTTTTGTGTATCACAGTGTAATTTTTTATATACTAAAATTGGTAATCAGATTCGTTCACATGTTTATCCCTTATGTCTGGTGGAAGACTGCCCTTGAATGTATTATTTTGCGTAGTAGTTAAATTTACATTTTCAATTCTGAAATTTTGCTTGAGTAAAATATTTTTATGTATGAGCGTGCGTGACGTGAGTCAAAAACGCTCACGTGCACATCTCTAGTTTTTATTATATATAAAATATTATTAACTATATAATTTTGTTTTAATTTTTAACTTATTTTCCTTGGGAGAGTTAGAGGGTTAGGTTAGGTTAGCAGGCTGCTTGTAGAGCC
Source organism: Tachina lurida (assembly GCA_944452675.1). Classification (NCBI taxonomy): domain Eukaryota; kingdom Metazoa; phylum Arthropoda; class Insecta; order Diptera; family Tachinidae; genus Tachina; species Tachina lurida. The sequence continues at coordinate 34,247,056 of OX101754.1, read as the reverse complement.
CAAATCACTTGGGGTCCAATACAATGATCAATTTGTTTTACCTGTGAGTTGAAGAGAAGATAGTGAGAGAGGGAGATAGTGATAGAGACGACAGGTGGAAGAGATAGAGGAAAGCTTCATTCTTTTTACAACTCTGCTTTTTGCACGTTTTTTTAATAATGCAGTGTTGAGCGCCTCTGGTGTCAGTGAGGCGTATTACATTTTGAAGCTGTGCTTAGTAGCCATTTAATTGATTATTTTACTTCGCCAATGATTCTGCTACACAATATCGACGAAGGAGGGCGCTGAAGCCAGTGTAGTTCAGTGACCAGTGTCTATGCCTTCATCACTGGAACTTTTCCTACAACAACGGATACAAAGGGACACTAATGCATATCAGAAAAATGCTTGCTGTTGTTATTTAATGACTGTCGGAGACCGGGCTCGAACCCAGGACGTTCGGTTTTGTAATGAACGTGCTAACTACTTCAGTTGCTGAACACAACTCAGATGAACATGCAGGAACAGGGAAAAGTTGGGGGACTTTAGCACCCTTAAAATTAAATTCTCATTCTCAAACGCCAACGCGCCCTTATTATTTTTGTCTCTACCCAAATCCACTATTAGAACTGAGTAATTTTGTAATCATCGTCAAAAAGCAAAATGTAAAAATTTTCTGTTGAGAAAACCATTATTGTGTGTACACTAATTTGTTGTTAATATCACTAACCATTCTTGTCAGTGTCCTGGACTTGCAAGAAAGAGATTGGCCACAATGGGCGCTCTTGAGTTCAGGGAACTTTCTGACGTTGCTAGTGTTGAATTGCAACGTATTAATAACTTTATATTGTACTCTGGTTGGTTCGACGGTGGGGACTCCGCATAAGCAGAGTCTCCGTGGACTCACTTAGACCATTTTGGTGTTTCAACCGCCACCCCTACATAACCTAACCTAACCATTCTTGTCATTTTATAGTTTGCTAGATTCTGCATATAATACAGGGTGGGCCAAAAGTTACCATGGGGTTTGAAAGTTTAATAAATTTTTCGTTTATTACTTTTTTTATATTTTTTTCTTAGATTATATAATATACAAAATGGAATTTTTTCTAACACTAAGTATGAAAAATAATGTCTCTTAAATGACCACCGTTTTCAGCTTCGCACTTATGGGCACATTTTAGAGCATTTTCCATAACATCTTTCAAAATTTTGTGGGTGTAGCGTTCGAATTTCTGCAACAATATTTGCCTTCAGTTCAATACACTTGCTCCTTCTAATAACCCCAAAGAAAATAGTCGGGTGCTGTCAAATCTGGCGATCGTGCTGTTCAAATAATTTCCGAATTTCTGGAAATTATTCGCTCTCCAAAAATTTCACTTAAAAGTGCTATGGTGTCTTGGGAATTGTGAGCAGTGGCTCCGTCCTGCTGAAACCACAAACCAGGTCTGTTTTCAAGAACAGGACGTTAAAAATTTCCTATCATAAACTAATACCGCTCTCCATTTACGGTTACAGCACTTCCATCCTCATTCTCGAAGAAGTAAGGCCCAATGATATTTTCAGATGTGAACCCACACCATATTGTATACCTAATGGGGTGCAATTGGCGTTGATGAATGGCTCTTGGATTTTCAAAACCCCAAAAACCTACAGTTCCGCTTATTAACAAAACCATTAAAATGAAAATGAGCTTTCATAACTCATAATCAAATGTTCAAATAATAAAATTCTATTATTCTGGTTCTTTGTTCAGTTGTGAATCTCTCCATTATTTATTCTCAAAGTGTTATTTATATAATCTGAAAAAAAAAGAAATATATAAACGAAAAAGTTATTAAATGTTTAAACCCCATGGTAACTTTTGGCCCACCCTGTATTACGAGTATTATTGGGCTGAGAACCTCTTAAGGTAAAAACCTTGCCTTTAGTTTTGCAGTCATAATATTTTGGTAATACAATAAGCTAAAAAATTGTTTATTTTAAATAAAATTACCCAAGAAGAAAATCTCAAACAATTTAATTATCTAATACATACTAAATAGGATTACTTATTTTTAAACTGAATAAATTTAATCATAAAAATTAGTTTTCCTATCAAAATTCAAACTATTTTTAAAGAGAGTAATTTTTGTAAACACTTTGGCTTAAAAACTTAAAGGAAGTGCTTTCTAAACTTATACATATGTGCATGTTTTACGTACATACATGTATATGTATATATCGTTACCTTAATATAGAAAGGCCCTAACTTATTATTTTTAAATTGAGATTTTTTGATACATTCTTCTATCAAAAAAACTCTATTTCAAAAAAAATTTAGTTAGGGTACTTCTATGTTAAGGTAACGATGTATTTATAACTAAATTAATACATGAACCGCTTATTTTTATAGTGTTCTATGTCCACTTTAAAACAAATTGACATGTTACTATTTCGAGTGTTTCGATCTGGGCCAAGATGTCCACAGAAAACGTTCGATGGACAACTTGTACTGAAAACAACAACAAAATAAGAAAATTTGTTTTTGCAATAAATATTATTCATTCACTCACTGCAAGTACATTAAATAAAATCTACGGACTTTTTTTACAAAGGCTCCAAACATAAAAGTTAAAATTATAGATGTCATGTATGTTCGTATTCGTGAATATTCACCTATTTCATGACGTTCGGGCTTTGATTCAAAAAATACATTAAGCGTTAAATAGCATTACCTACGCAAAAAAAAAATTATACTAAAATCGTGGAAAACAAGGTTAATTTAACATTTTTCGTATGTTATTCATTTTAATTCAACATGATTTACAGTAACCTTTAAAGGAAATTTTTCTTTTTGAAATAACTATTAATTTTTTTTATTATTTTACTAATTCAGTAAAATATTATTTATTACATACATGTATATATATATCGTTACATTAATATAGAAAGGCCCTAACTTATTATTTTTAAATTGAGATTTTTCGATACATTCTTCTATCAAAAAAACTCTATTTCAAAAAAAATTTAGTTAGGGTACTTCTATGTTAAGGTAACGATGTATTTATAACTAAATTAATACATGAACCGCTTATTTTTATAGTGTTCTATGTCCACTTTAAAACAAATTGACATGTTACTATTTCGAGTGTTTCGATCTGGGCCAAGATGTCCACAGAAAACGTTCGATGGACAACTTGTACTGAAAACAACAACAAAATAAGAAAATTTGTTTTTGCAATAAATATTATTCATTCACTCACTGCAAGTACATTAAATAAAATCTACGGACTTTTTTTACAAAGGCTCCAAACATAAAAGTTAAAATTATAGATGTCATGTATGTTCGTATTCGTGAATATTCACCTATTTCATGACGTTCGGGCTTTGATTCAAAAAATACATTAAGCGTTAAATAGCATTACCTACGCAAACAAAATTATACTAAAATCGTGGAAAACAAGGTTAATTTAACATTTTTCGTATGTTATTCATGTTAATTCAACATGATTTACAGTAAATTTTAAAGGAAATTTTTCTTTTTGAAATAACTATTAAATTTAAAAAATTTTTTTTATAATTTTACTAATTCAGTAAAATATTATTTATTACAAATACATTGAAATTGATTATTGAGAGCCTTAGCTGGATGCTATGCGTATTTCACTGTTGCTAGTGCAGATCATCAGGGATGAAAGGGTAAAGGTTTCCGGATGATTGCGTTAGAAACAGTGAAATGAGTTTAGGATCCAGCTAACTCCTCAATAATCAATTTCAATGTATGTATTTTTAATTTGGTATTATTAGTGCGTTAAAAAATTTAAACTTAAATTGTAAAAATTCCCAAAAAAAAAACACTAATTACTAACTTGATTTCATGTTGATTTAATATTCTGCTACTGTTAAATCAAAATGCAAAATCATGTTGAATCCAAATCTTTCCAATTTGAAACAACATGAATTTAATTTACTGCAGTCATTTTATTCTATTAATTGTTTAACTTACGTGAAAAATGTTAAAATTTGTGTTGTAGTTCAGTTGGTTCCTCCAGCCCAGATTTGAACTAGAACTCATCGCTATTACCGCTGCAGCCACAACAACAATCTTTAAATAAATTGTTCTCGAGGGAAAGAGTAGACAAGCGCCTATTTAACGGTATTGTTATTGCTGTGACTTAGACATTTTTTTTTATAAATTAAATAATTTTACAAAATCGCGCTCGAATTTAAGCACTTAAATTTTATTAAGTTTATATTGGGTAATTTTTAAGAGCTTTCGGATTTGATTTAAAAAAAAAAAAACATATAAAATTTAGAGGGTGTATGAAATTTTATTTGAGGCGGTTGAACGATCTATATAATTCAATGTTCAAAGATGATTTCTTATTTATGGTTCAAACACTAGGTCCAATTTTGGCATACTCTCTCCAACATGGCGGCAGGTATCTCGCGAATAAATTCTTCAAATATTGGCTTCTAGTGCGTCAACAATTGCGGACTTGTCCCTATAAATATGAGCTTTAACATAGCCCCACAAAAAGTAGTCCAAACGCGATAAATTGCACGATATAGGCGGCCAAATGACCGGCCCCAAACATGAAATAAACTTCACCGACCTCGCCACTTAGTCGGGCCATTGCCTCGCGTAATGTGTGGCATGTTGCACCGTCTTACTGAAACCACATGACAGTCAAGTCCAGCTCTTCGATTTTGGGGGAAAAAAAGTAACAGAACAGTGAAATTGCTGCAAATGGCGCTGAATCGATAGTTCACGGCCAGCAACAACCCTGGCAGTTACAGCTGCGATATTTTCCTCTGTCCGCACTCTATGTATACGTGTTGTTAGCGGTTTAATGTTCAATAATGTAATTTTGACCATGAAATGGAGAAGTTCACAGCGCGCACTTTCTTAAGCGAGCATGAATTTTGAAAATAAAATTTAACAATCTGCAAGCGTTGAAAAGTGAACATGTTTAACAATAACATGATACACGAAAACAGCTGAGTTGCTAAAAACAGTGTTGCCAAAAAGAAAGCTGCTAAAAAAATCGCCCTTTATAAACATCACTTAGGTAACGTAAAGATTTCTTAATAATTAGAAATACTCTCTTTTCGATAAACGAACTTGAGCTGCTTGTACAACAAACGGTGCTTGTAAAAAATTTGTATATTTATGTTCGTATATTTTTAATAATTGCAAATAGTTTTTCTCTTGTTTGCAAACATCTCAAATTGTAAGAAAATGTACAAATTCGTAACAATGTTTACAAAAAAAAAAAAAAAAAGAACATATTTAAAATACTAAACACAATTCTTATACAGGACAAAGTTAATATACAACATATTTGTGCAAGTTTACACTAGTGAGTAAAAAAAGGCTCCACAAAGCAGGCAAGTCCCAAAGCAAGTTAATAATAAAAATGTATACATAGTTTCTTTATAAACTGTTTATCGTTCAAATGTTAATTTTCTATTGATCAAGAGTTACTGCCGCTAGAATTCTAAAAAATTTTCATAAATAAAACATTCAATTGCTTTAATAAAAATTTAAAACGTGTATTTTGAAATATCAGTTGAATAAAAAAACTAGTAAACTTATTATGAACGTCACTGTAGAAGAAAATGCATGAGTAAGTACGAATATACAACTTACATTCATATTATTTTTCTTTTTGTGCAGTATTTCATAAACATACACAACCACCTTCACAGCTTTTCATTTTTTGGCTAATGCTCGTGTATGCATAAGACACTTTTACTCTTGTACTTAAATTTATGTAGTACGTTGTTGGACCCTTCCTTAACATCAACATGTAAGTTCCTACGTACTTATGCATGTACACACATATCGTTACAACAAATGGGAAAAGCCTTAATATCTAGCAAATTTTTATGAGAGATGTGCAAACAAAATAAAAAATTACGAATATGAATGAATAAAGAAATAAAATCCTTATTTATTGTCAGAAGAAATATTGATTGTATTTAAAAAAAAAATGGACTCAAAGCACAAAAAAAATTAAAGTATGTCAAATAAAAATTTTTAATATCAATTAAAATTTTGTAATTTTAATTCATAAGCTAATTTAATTTTCACCTGTAAAATATAGAGTCTTGCTTCATTTGGCAAAGCAGGCTTAAAGCTGCATGGCCACACATCAAACTGACGCGTCAAATTAGTGTGTGTGTGTTGGTACAATTATGTTTTGCCTATCACAGCAACATATCAAATTCATAAAATCAAATTTCATTTCAAATTTGTTTTAAAAAGAAACGAACGTTTTTTTTTTTTGCAACATCTTTTTTCCGCATTAGAGTCGGAACACAATGCAACGATAATTTATTGCGGTGCGATTTTTCATACGATTTTGAAATGCGGACTTTCTTATTCTCTCAATTTTCGACACTCTTTCTCTTTCTGATGTTGCCACAGTTTTTGAATAATTGGCGGTGTTCACAACAAAAAACATGATTTTTTTTTGTCATAAAATATAAAAGTTTAAAAAATATATCAAATATGTCTGCGAATGTATAAAATGTTAATCATTTTTTGTTTTTAGTTACTGCCATTACAAAATATTTAACACAAATGGAAATTTTTTTTATAAAAATGTATTCACAAAAAAAAAATTAATAAATATTTAACCAAACAATGACAAGTATTTGCCGTAGCCGTCTTCCGTTGTATTATGTTTATTTTTCTCTCTTTCTAAAAACTTTTGGCCAGTATACTTTTGGTTCTAAACTTACACTAAGTTCAAATTTTTCATGATCTAAAACTGCATGCTGTGGCCATTCATTATCAAGTAATTGCAGATCAACATCAAAAGTAGGAAATCTTTTTGAGAACAAAGATAATGTCTTTAACTGAAAGTTTTGAGCAAATTTTGGACGAACGATGTCGACAATTGTATATATTTCATCTGAAAAATCTAATTTTAATTTTATTTGATTAATAGCTTCTATATAAAACTCTATACAGTTTTGAAGTATAACTTTTTTTCGGTACTAGTGCAGTTAGACAAAGATTCATATGCAGCTATTCCAATATAGATTTCTTCTAAATTTAGAAACAAATGCTCTTCACGCTCATCAATTTCCCATAGACTTTTTAATTTTAATTCAGACATTTTAATATAATTTGAATAAGTCTGCAATATATTTATAACTTCATCTTTCATTTTATACAAAATAGGGTTTTCAGATTGAAAAAGTGCGTTAAAAGAAACCAAAACACCTAAGGCATATGATAAAAATTCTAAATAGATTTTAGTTCCTGGATTATCTAATGCGTCTAGCATTGAACTAGTAATTTTTGAAGGATCTTCAAAAACCTCAAGCCTGAAAAAACTTCTTAAAGGTTCATATTGTTCTAAAACACGAGTAACACATGAATGAATTGAGAGCCATCTGGTAATCGCTGGGGATATTATGCACATCAGTTTTGAAGTACTCTTGATACTCTTGAAGCTTTTTTTTTGGCGCATATAGCTTCTGTTAAAATAAAACTCGAAGTTAATGGGCAATTTTAAACAAGATTTTGATGCTACCAAATGAATTAAATGGCAAGAGCATTTGATCAAGACAATATCTGATTTTTCATTTTTTAGTAATTTGGCTACCGAATTGTATTGTCCAAACATTACATTAGGAGTATCGAATGCAAATTGGACCAAATTTGTAAAAGGTATATCCTTTTCTTCAATAGAGTTTTTCAAAATATTAAAAATGTCGGTTGCAGTAGATGATATACATTCCTTAAAATCGAAAAAGGAATACTGAGCACTGGATGTATTTTCATTGTAAAAAATAGTTGTTATGACAAATTTGTTTTATGGAGCTAATATCTGTTGTTTCATCTATTATAATAGATAACATCGTGTTCTTTAGATTGTCATACAAATCTTGAGCAAAACTTGGACCTAGAATATTTTTCATTAATGCAGTTGCCTTTGTTCTATGAAGACTTAAATCTTTCAATATATTTGAATCTGGAATTGATGATTTTAACACAGGTACAAGGTCATCTATTAGTATAAATGGCAAGTTGTTAGTAGCTCATAATCCAGCGAGTTTTAATTTAGCTCTTTTAATAGTCACTTTAGTTATAATAGTATTTTGTAAAGCAGTGCAAACATTAGAAGTAGATCTTGCGGCAGAAGCAGCGGCCTTGTGAGAAGTTGTTTCCATGTGTCTCGAAAGGACTGGCTTGTGGCAAATAAGTTTTTTATTGCATAATTTGCAAAATGATACATCCTTTCCTCTATCTGAAATTTTGATCAGCCATCTTTTGAACTCTGTTTTCTGAAGGCACTCAGTTTGGAATCTAAAGTGTTCGGAAAAATAATTGTCTTAGTGTTGCAAACTGAAAGCAGATAATGATAATATCAGGGTTTGGAAGTTTTTCAAAAATATAATATAAAGCGAAACTACACATGAAGTACACATAAAATCAATTACACATGCGCTACACATGCAAGTGGAAATTGCACATGATATGTGTAATTACAGACAAATCGGCAACACTGGATGGTAGTGAAAATCTAAATTGTTTTGATTTTCGTAAAAACTCACATCAAACCATACGTGTGAGGTCTTTTTTACTAACACTATCAAAGAAAAGCAAAGTTTGACGCGTCAGTTTGATGTGTGGCCAATCCGGTTAACAAATGACAGTGAATTCGACAGATGTAGCTTCAACAATATGATCGCTATCAGCTGTCAAAGCTTGGACGCCCTCTTTTAAAAGGCCCTTCAGTGGTATCAATTAAATTGGTACACTTGAATTAACTGAACCAATTAAAAGTTTTAACAAATTGAATTTTTAATTGAAAATATTAGTTAATAATAATTTTTTGATGTGGGCGGATAGCATTTCCGATAACGATACTCATATGTATGTATGTATGTATGTATATACAAATGTGATTCTACTGGAAAAGTCATCTAAAGTAAAAGTAAATGTCGATGTTTTGATAACAATTACTTTATATTTGATAAGTCTTCGATATTTTATTTTGCGATACATTTTTTTTGTGAAATTTAAATTTGTTATGAGTTTTATATTTGTTTTTTTTTCCTGTTGGTTCCTGAACATTCTGGTTAGACATTAATTTTTTATTTTATACTTAAAATAAAAAATTAATGACAAACACAGATAGTCCCTTATTACTGTCATTTATTTGCCGATTTCTTACTTTAACGTCCCTATTCACAATATGCAAGTTCTTCATATAAAACTTTCCGTTAAAGCACCCTGTTAGCTTTTACTTGTACACTGTGAAACGGGCCGTAAGTGTTAAAGTGGGTATGATTAATTTATTTTGAAAGCAATTTTTATTGATTAATCTTTGAATTTTTGTTTGCTGTTTCTAATATTGAAATTTATATATTTTTTTCAGTTTTAAGAAGATTTTTAATTAATTGGCAAAGAAAGTTTACATGTTGAAAATTAGTTTTCACTTAATCTCGAATTTTCTCAAATTCGAATCGAATGTTATCAGACCAATTCTAAATATTGCCCGGCAAATAATTCCGACGGAATTCATTTTTTTGTCACCTGCTGGTCAGTAAATTTGCAAAAAGATTTTGCTGGGGTTCGAACTATGTATAGTAAAACGCACCATCCTCCACCCAGGCAAGGTACCATCTAAAACATAGATGCCCGTTTCATGCTCCACAAATCACTTTGATATGCTCTTTTAATTTAATTGTCTGCCAGACGGCAAGAAGTATACATGCTTATAGGATGATTTGTTTCTTTTCTTCCAGATTGTTGTTTGTTGTTAAGAGATAGTGCGTAGCAAAAATGGTCGTACCACTATGAAAAATGTTCATGATAATTAATTGCTTTGGTAATGCTCAATGTGTTTTCTGCAAAGCTGTTAAATTTCGACTACGATTAGTAATCAATTAGATTACATTTTAAAAGAATTATAATGATTATATAATTGCCTTCAAGCGAATTGCTGATAAATAATTGATTACGATTACTAATAATCGAAATGTAATCTGAATTAATTAAAATTACTAAAAGTAATCAAAAAGTAATCCGACTACTTTCAAAGATTACTTTTAATTATTAATAAATATTCAAAAAGAATCAAAAGTAATCCTTAGAAGTAAGCGGATTATTTTTTGATTACTATTGATTCTTTTTTATTATTTTTAGTAATTTTAAGTAATTCAGATTACTTTTCCATTATTACTAATCGTAATCAATTAGTAATCGTGCGAAACTGAATATAATCGTAATTTAATCATTACTTCACCTTTAAAAATAAAAGTAATCAAATTAGTAATCATTACGATTACTAATCATTACTTAACAGCTATGGTTTTCTGTTATCAAACATTTAAAGAGCATTATGAACATGTTATTACAAGTCATTATGATTCTTTTCATAGTGATATGAAAAGATATAATGACGAGGATAAAAATGAGCTTTTTATAGAAATGAAAAATATATGTTTTAAAACATTGAAGTGAGGAAGAAAATATAGAAATGAAATAACATAGAGACTTGATAAAAAAAAATTCGACCGTAGTTAGTCAAGGTATTGTGAAGCATTCTGTCTCTATTTCCTTCCACATACATGTGTGAAAATATTTTCTTGGACCTAAAAATCATTTGTTCAAAACAACGAAACAGATTGAACTCCGAACAATTGAAGCTTTTACGAAATTGCATAAAAGCTAAACATATAGAGCTATATTTGAATTTTTCTTATTACTGTCCTAAAAGTAAGTAAAGATCCGGTTTCAAACTCATAATTAGATATTGATTTTAAAGGGATTTTCAAAAATTGCAAGAAGACCTCAAAAAGAATTTCGAACAAATAAATCACTTATATTATTTTCTTTGCCTTGTAAAATTGGTTTAAAATCATAAGGTAAATAATTGGTATATGCTAAAAGAAAGAAATAAGATATATATTGGTAGTTTTTAAGAGGTTATCTAGTTTTTTCTATTAGAAAATAGAAACCGACAAACTTTTTTACAGTTTATTATACCGTTTTTGAAAACCAAAACATTTCTATGCCATTTAAATTGAACAAATATCTATTCGTTTATTTTCGTTTTACTTTACCTCTAAATCTTTCACAATTTCTCACCAATACACAAACTTTTAATTTTTTGGGCATCTATGATCTAAAATAATAGCAGCAAAATGTTGATATAAAATTTAAATGAGTTTCAAAGTAGCTCAGAGTAAATTTGTTGGCACTCACCAAATAAGATTACGTACTCAAGTTGAGAATTGATTTATGGGTCAGTTCTGGATTACATTGTAGTTAGCTTTTAGTTAGTCTATGAAAAGTTAGCTATATATTGATTAGTTTTGTGGTCGACTAGTGATTTTCCTACAGGGAAGTTTGATATTAAGTGTGCTCCCAAGTCACCATTTTTTTCGATTATTTTAATGGCTTTTTGACTACATTTTATATTATCCAAAAAATCTATGAATTTTCCGGCGGCTAGAGCTTTAAATTAACTGGCAGTTCCAGGCATGTTCTGCAAAGATCAAACGTATCCGATATTTTTTTTATAACTGGTTGTATTTGGTACACATTTGTAATGTTTTAAGATGTTAAGTTCTCTAAAATAGTTAAGTCCTTTCAACAAGGGGCAGATGTACAGCTTTAAAATAACTTCGCTACCTACCAAAATCTCGCAAGTGAATACTCGTACCTTAAACATTTCAAACAGAATGGCAATTTCATATACAAACTCGTATGTACAATGTACGTACACCCCCTACACCAATAAGCAAGTCTATAATAATAGTTGGGGTCTCTTGATAGCATTAAACTACCTTAAAACTTGTGCAGTTAAATATTCGTAAGCATTGCACAAACTACACGTACTTATGTAGAAATATTAGAGAAGAGTTAAATTGCTAAGAATATGATGCATCCCCCTCTTTTGCAGAACAGAATCTCAGTATACCAGCAAACATTTGGGCTGTCAAAAAATAATCAGACACACCTAAATGCTGAATATACCCACAAAAGTATTAGAACTTAACAAAATTTAGTTTTTTTCTCAAAACGCTTCTGCATATGGAACATAATTTCTCAATAAAAATGAGATTTCATTTATATAAATAATTTAGACAAAACTGTAAATATGTTCACTGGGACTTGTACTTACCATGTATGTATGTATGTGACTTTATGAATGAGTAACAACAGTTGCGATGGAAAGTTAGTACAACAAACCACTCATTTTTTTGTTTAACTGTCAACCTACATAATGGATTTTCATTCCTTCCTCTCGCAGTTTGAACATTTTATGCAAACTACTTAACCAACATGGGGATGGATGGATGGATGGATGTTGGTGGCATGCATGATGATGAGTACGGGTTTCTTTATTTTAAAAAGAAAATAATAAAAAAAAAAAAACCAAAGGAAACCTCAGAAAGACAAGCCAATGTTGTTGGCAACTTTGCATGACATTTTTCCACAGTAAAGATGTTTAGTTTGAAGCAGATGCGTAGTAGTAAGTCATATGCCTAAAATTTTATTTTCCACTTGGGAAATTAAAACCAAAATTCCAATAAATACAAGACAAATACAAAGTCGATAAATATTTTATGCACAACTCAAACAATAAATGGTGATTTATAAATATTAAATCAAATACATGCAAGTTTAAATCCTTCTAGTCATGTTTTGTAAGGAAATTTTTTGATAAAGAAGAAATATTAAAGTTATTGTCACCTGATTAGATTTAGTTTTGGTTGGAACTCCTTAGAGATGGTAGTTTTACAATATATTAAAGATTTTGTAAGCGGTAGCAAATATACATATAATCAGGAAAGAAGTTTATATGATTAAATGCTCGTACTTGGTTGGAATCAAGTGAAGTGAAGTAGCACTTTTCTTCAGACCAAAAATGAGAGTTGTTTGCATAAAGTTTTGATTGAAAGTCGGAAATATTTGCAAAAAGTTGAGTGAAGTCCCGGAATAACACAAAAACTTAAAATGCAATTTATGTATCAAAAATTAATCAAATTTCAGTTGCCGCTCACGTGCGTTGCTATTGAAAAGTGTTTGCGTCTAACAGAAGTCATTTATTTAGACGCATGCCGAATCCAAAGTTTGAGGGTATTTAGCAAATTTTTGGAACTCGCACTTCACTTAACACCTGTGGCTTAACTAACGAGTTTTCTTATAAATTTATTTGCTAAACCACCTTCATTAGTTAACTAAAGACTGTGAATTTGAACGTTAATAAACCACAATATATACATAATCACCACTTAACAATTTTGAGTGGTGAGTATCAATGTACTATATCACTTTGCACATGCAACGATGCAAGAGCATTTGCACAAGATTGTGAATTGGGCTAATATTTCATTTTGCTCTTCGATTTTTATACTAATTTTCCATTATTTATTATTTGTATTGATGTTCTCTAAAATATTCTACAGTAACGGCAAAAATTTCGTACGCTCACATATTTGCTTTCAAACAACTACGACTATAGCCGATTATAATGCACAAGACAATCTCTTCTTCGTTTTAGCGAAAATCTAAAATACTCTACAACTATAAATAGAAAGGCACATGCATGTTGTGCGTATTGGCTGTCTGTCATACTTAAACTCGTTATATGCTTATACTCAGAGTATAGATATTTATCCGGACAAAATAAATATACGCATCATACTCAGAGTATTTATTCAACATAAGTTTCCTAATGAAATTGAATGGAAGATTTGCTTTGGCTGTTTCAAAACATTAATCAGATAAATAGAAAGGACAATTTAGAATTAAATTTAACCTTTAAACATCTGATAGTGTTTCTAAAAAATTTAGTAAAATTTGCAAACAAAAAACGTTAAGGAAGTGATATTTTGTAAAATGATAAATGTATTTCTAATAAATATGTAGTTAGCAACGTTTTTAGCACTGTCAAGAACTATAAAATGGCACTTTCCATACCTGTGATGCAATCAGTTGATTACAGATTTTAGCCAGCACTTATACTTTAAATGTGTGCAGATGACATACTCCCGTATATACTCGTGTGTAGCCGAATAAATACTCAGAGTATTGTGATACTTATACGTATGACTGTAGCTGATACAGTGTATATATATTATTTATAGTCGTTTATGCTGAGTTATTCAAGAAACATATTTTTGTTCTTTGTTCATAGTTATACTTATCCAGTTTAAACTTGATGCGTATGTTTGCGTATAAGTATGTTTTTTTGATGTCCAATACTCAACGAGTACTTAAAACGATACTTTTGTCGTTCTCTGGTACGGATCTATGCTGGAGTTTCACGTAGGGAATTTCGCACTTTTCTATGAGGAAAAATCTGTGGAGAAATATGTTTGATTTGTCCGCAAATTAATTTATATTTATTATCTACGTACATTTGTTGTCTCTTGCGGAGATGTTATAACAAAAAAAAAATGTATGTACAAAAATAGTCACAAGATTTGACAACAAAACAAAATAAGTCTATCAAATATTGTGACTATTTTTGTACATTAATTTTTGTTTGAGTTGACGGAAAAAGACTCCGTTTGTTGTTATACTAACTCCGCAAGAGACAACATATGTCAAAAATATACTTTCCATTTGAAGTTACTTTAGAATCTTATCAATCTTAATTTTAGACCGTTTTTTACTCCCAGTAATTATGGGAACGTAAAATACAGGGCGAACTTAGTAAGAGCCTTGAAAAATAAATTCAAATTGGGATTTTAGGAGGCGGTATTGTATAAAAATTCGGCATGCGGAGTATGTTTAGATCTAAGTAGTATAAGAATAGCGGTTCGGGATCACTTTTTAGATACGAATTTTCAGTGTAAAAGTAATCCTGCACTGCTGTATTTATATCACTGATCTATGAATACGATCCAACATATATTTTGACGGAAGTATTCTAACAAAACCCTGGATCACAATGGACCCAATTGGGTCTCCGAGTGGAGGTGCGGCATAGCACTACCCCTCCTAACCTGACAAAAGAAAATGCATGTATGTTGTAAATGTATTAAAAATTTTAAATTTAACTAATGCTTTTTATAAAAAAAAATACGACGCCTTTAACACAAGTATTTTGCTGTTCAATAAAATAATATTTAGCATGTTGTTGCGGAAAGTCTGGCTGTTAAAATTAGGAAACCTTAGATTTAACTTTGCCTGCAAGTCTGCATGTAGCTTTAAAAAGTTTTCTTCATATTTGAGACCATTATGTGCCCAACTTTCCTGTTCTTGTCAACATAATCGTTTTGTATATTTTGTTTTCTTAAGTTTTGTCTTTAATGTGTACAACATAATATTTTTCATATTAATGAATTTTTATTTTGTCTGTGTTTTTAATTTTATCTCCAATTTTTTTTTCGTCTACATGTGCAGCACATTTTAATATCCTGAACGTGAATGTATTTTGTTTGAAGTTGTTGTAGATTCTTTTTTTTCAATGCTTCAATATGTGAATGAGTTGTTTTCATAAACGTACCACTACACCATTAAAAAGAATTGAAAGCGGTATTTACTCGTACATGTATATATTTTTGGGTAGATCATATTTAATATCCAATAGTAAAATTAATTGAGGATATAAAGTTTCTTTTAAGACTTTTTTTGTTTAGAAAATACTTTAAGCGAGAGATGGGAAGAACACAAAATTATTCTATATACATATTCTCCGTATGGAAGGCAGAATTGAATCCATTTCTGGACGTTTATTGCTTTGAGTATGAAAATACTCTGACTATTAATCGGATAAACATGCGTATATGCAGGGCAATTTTATTTACACACACACGCACACATAAAGCATTTTTTCAGACAGCCACACACACACACCCACACATTTTCCATTCCAATTTATATACAAAAATTTATGTATATATACCGAGTATTATCCGAATATTTTTATGACCGATTAAATATACATATCCTGAGTATAAGCATAGCACAGGCTATAAGTATGAGAGAGAGAGTCAATGTGCTTAATACGCATGTGCCTTTTAATATTTAGTTGTAGCGTATTTTAGTTTTTCGCATAAACGAAGTAAATTTGCTATTTTATGTTGGAATCGGAAATTGCCATAGTTGATAGCGTACTATGTAATTGCTTGCGCTGCAGTTATGCTTGCATTTTAAAGAACGCACAAAATAAAGTGATGCCAAATGTCATACATGTAGAAAACTTGGTATTACTGCCAAATTACTATCAAATTGCAATGCAAACAAAATCTTTAAATTTATGTATAAAAAGTGTTTAATATTCATTTAAACAACTTTAAAATCGCTAACAATTTGTTCCTGTTTGTTGGCAAAGTAATAGCAAACATTATTGTCTGATTGTTCTGATTGGTTGTTGTGCTCTTGTCAGTGTGAAAGCACAAAGCTCTTTTGTAAAAGTTCCCATATTGTGCATATGACTTGCACATAGCTGATTTAAATTATTAGAAATAATCACACAAAAATAAAAAGAAATATTTGTGTAGTCAATGTTGTTGCGATTTTCTTTAAAAGTTTGGGAGGTTAACAATTCGTCTCTATTTTTTTTTTTTTTAGGTGTGTAGGTTCATAACTCGGTGCATTTTAGACCGATTGTAAAAATTTTTTTCTTGTCTGAGAGGGTATAGCTTCCCATTGGTCCCATTTGAAAAAAGTGGGCGGGGTCACGCCCAGAATTTTTTAAATTTGATTTTGTGATCTTCTACTCATTTGATTGCTGCGAAACCTAGCAAACATCTTTGGTTCTTGTAATGACAAAATTTTTAAGTTGAAAAACTGGGCGGGGCTACGCCCATTAAAATGTATTATAACATTACACGTGGTTCTACTTAACCGATTTTTACGAAACTTAGCACACACCTTGAGCTCTAAAATATACACAATCTTCTTTAAAAAAAATGGGCGGGGTCACGCCCAATAAAATTTTATATTATATTTCACAGGCTTCTATTTCACCGATTTTTACGAAACCTGGCACACACCCTACACTTTAATAAAGGCACAAAACTGCGTTTAAAAAAAGTGGGCGGGGCACGCCTATTAAATTTAAGTATAATATTTCATGTGCTTGTACTTAACCAATATTTACGAAACTTGGCACACACCCTAAACTTTAATAAAGGCACAAAACTGCGTTCAAAAAAGTGGACGGGGCACGCCTATTAAATTTTAGTATAATATTTCATGTGCTTGTACTTAACCAATATTTACGAAACTTGGCACACACCTTGAACTCTTAAAAATACACAATCTTGTTTTAAAAAAAGGGCGTAGCCACGCCCCATAAAATTTAATACTATATTTCACGTGTTTTTACTTAATAGATTTTTTCGAAACTGAACTATATTTCTAAATAAGCACTAAAAAGCTACAAATAAAACTAAAAAAAAAAAATTAAACCGACTTCAAAAATAAGCACTAAAAAGCTACAAATAATATAGATCTAGTTAAATAAAAGATTTTTATATATGTTACCTACAGTGCCGTTTGAAGTTGGTGCCAGTAATACTGGTACTAAGCACATAGGAACATGCCCGGCAAAAAAACCAAGTAATTTTTATGTACATATGTATGTGCTTAGTTACCAATGTTGCTGGCACCAACTTCAAACGGCACTGTAGGTAACATATATAAAAATCTTTTATTTAACTAGGTCTATATTATTTGTAGCTTTTTAGTGCTTATTTTTGAAGTCTGTTTAATTTTTTTTTTTAAGTTTTATTTTTCTATTTAATCTATATAACAATGTATTTAATATTTTGAATGTATTAAGTAATTAGCGATGCTTTGCATATGCACTTTTAATATAAAATTGCAATCATTTTATATACATATATTTTTTATTCCATTCGACAACAAAAAAGCATAGAAAGAATAATATACGAACGTTTCCAAGCATTTGACATTTGCCTTCGAACTTTATCATTAGGTTTGTAAAATACAACTCTTGTTTTTTAAAGGGGCGGGAAATCTGTACTGATCCAAAACTAAATTTTCGAACATTCGGAAATAAATTTTCGAGGATCGTATTACTTACATAATTCAATTTGTTCGTTAATTTTCCTGTTCGAATGGAATTACAATGTAATAACCTCCTCCCCAGTCCCCCTCCCACGAATAAAAATATTTCCAGTAATTTTAAAAAATTATTTGTATTATTTTTATTTATCAATGACAAGTGACTTCGAAAATTCGAAATCCTTTCTTTCTTAAGTTCGATTAATATTGGCAAAATTCACAAGTTGCAGAAAATTGTTGACACCCGAATTCCTAAATTTTGACCGACAATAGCCGTGCTGTAAGTACTTTGTCATATCTACATATATTCATTGCCACTTACATATTATATTATTATACGTACTAGCCCACGGTGCCATGCAATAAAGTCATACCTTGTTGCGTTATGCTTATACGAGTAGTACAACGACATGACCCACGACAATAAGAATTTTCTCTGTTGTAAATTGTTTTGTGTCTATTTTTATGTCCAAAATGTATTCTCTCTGACTGCAAAAAAAAACTTACACCCAAATATCCTTTGGCTTTTCGTGGTTGTTGAATGAGTTTATTTTTTTTTTTTTTTTTTGTGCAAAAGAAATTGAATAAATTTAACTTTAGTCTCTTCTTTTGTGTAAATTTGCACGTAAAAAATATAAACGTAAAATGTTTTGCTTCATTGCAGAAACACCAGCATCATGCTGACTTGGTTTTAAACGCACCATTGCATTGCTTTATAATATAATTTAAATTTTGAACAGGGAAATTTGTCAAAACAGCTGGTATTCTTAAAAAAAAATTATGTATGTAAAGCAACTCAGATCTTTTAAGTTTATGCTGCAGCATTAAGAAAAGTTTTTCTTAAGGACGCAATCTGAAAATTTAAGAAGCATTTGAATCATAACGTCTACGAGTATTAAGAAGAGAAACCTCAAATTGATTGTCTTTCGTATTTTGTGTAGATCGCAAAATTCTTTTGAATCTAATAACTCTTGTTAATGACAATGCATTTTAGGATATTTTTTAAGTGAAGTAACTATATATATTATAGTTTTTCAGTTATGAGGCTTTTTTATTCTTTTGCCATGTTTATTGTTTTATAAATTCCACTCTAAGGAATATTTATATATACTATGTTTCTACAAGTCAAGTCGGCGATTCGTCTAGAAAATTTGTATGAAAATCACTCAAAAAAATTAGTGCTTTTCATAAAAATTTTCTACTAAGTCTAATGTCCTTGCCGTGGAAACAGGGGGATAAAGTAAACTCCTCTCAATTTTCTTTGAAAAATTCATACTTGGAATGCTAAAAAAATTTACTGAAAAATCTGTGTTGACATGTGAGGGATATTCAAATTACATATCGTTACCTTATTGTAGAAAGGACCAACTCATTATTTTTTTGAAATCGAGAATTTTGCATTTTTCGATTCATTAAATGTTTTGCTATCGAAATATAAAAAAAAACTCCATTTCAAAAAAAAAAAAAATAATGAGTTAGTACCTTTCTATATTAAGGTAACTATATATGGATTCGCCTTGGCCTATCTCATACAAAATAATATTAAATACAAATCCGAAAAATTTTAAATAATTTCTTAGAACGAAAATTGGAGCCAATATTTTTCTTCATTTTTCCAACTTTTCGAAAATTTATTGAACATTTAATAAAATGTTTAATTTATTCTGATAAATTAGCTTTACAAAACACTATAATAGAAAAGTTGTTATACACTATAATTCGCTATCGTTCGAAATTCTTAAATATTTCCATATAAACTTCATTATAACATTTCGAAATTTCGTTCGATATCGACTGCCATAATTTTCCCCCAGAATATTGTAAGTGTAAAACCAAAATTTTGAGTGCGGAAAAATTGCTTGCTTTTTGAATTTCTTTTTAAATATATTTTTTTGGAAAGCTAATCCTTTTTTTTTAAGTAATTAGTAGAAATATTTGAATACAATGATGTTATATGTCCTCGATAACATTACGAATTCCTTCTTTGAAGTCTTGAATCGATTGTGGGCCATTTGATTAGATCTTATCTCTCACGTAGTCCAAAAAAAAAGTTACAAGTTCTCGGAGACAGTTTTTTTAAGAGAATTAACACTAAGGCAATGAATGCCTACTACTATTACTAGGTGTTACCTTCTTAAGGCAAGGGGTAGGGATAGAGAAGACAGGTGGTGAAGGAAGAGATAGAGAAAAGCTTCATTCTTTTACAATGGGGCGTATTAAGTTTTTAATGCTGTGTTTAGTAGCCACTTTTATTGGTTATTATACTTCGCCGATGATTCTTCTACACAACGAAGGAGGGCGCTCTGATGTTACATTAGGATTAGTATCTGCTGAAGTCGGTATAGTTGAGTGACCAGTGACTATGCCTTCATCACTTGACCTTTCCAACAACAACTAACACATAGGGATACTAATGTACATCAGAAAATGCGTATTGTTCTTATGTAATGTCTGTTGGATACCGAGCTCGAACCCAGGACCTTCGGTTGTGTAGTCAATGTGCTAACTACTTCAGCCAACGCCTCTTTGAGAAATCACATGGTCAGGAAACTTCTCGCGTCAAAGCGCGTGTAAACATTACCCTGCATTAAGTGTAACTGACACAAGACTAGTTACGTGATCGGTCCTCAAGTGATAGGGACCAGTCCGAGTTCTAATACTTCCAATGAGGCGGACCAGTCACTTTTACATGGGGATGGCCTAGCATGGAGTTAATTGATACTTTGTATGCACCTTGTGACAAGTCACTGAACTATCCCATAGGGACCTAATCGGTGTAGAATAATATAAATTATACTATATAAATTTTATTCCGATATTTAACGGTAACAATTAACGCTTATAATTTTTTTTGTTGTTAAAAATGCAATGACATTTTATTTTTAAACTGAAAATTGTTTGAGATTCCAAGCGACAACTTCGGGCATGACAGGCTTCAACACCACCACCCCGACCACAGGGCCACTAATATTTAAAAAGTACAAACACCAGTTAAGCTTAGGTTAATATTTAAGTTTAGTTACGGTACTGGTTCCAGAGTCACATTGGAGGGAGCAATTAACATTATATTTACACTATTTGATAGGTTTTGTATTCAATCACATCGAACATGTTGAGTGCCGTTTACTACAATACTAGACCGAGTCCGAATTAAATTGGCTCAAGATCAAGACGATAAATCTCGAAAATTGTGAATACATAACCACTTACAGGATATGTCTTTTTTCACCATACACTACTCCGTGCTATTGATAACACTTACATTTTCTCAAGTCATAGGACGAGTACGTTTGGATCGATTGTCACCAAATTTTCTGCAGGCCATCTACATCAATATCTTTCATACAAATCCATTAATTCCTGTTCGATAGCGCAATTCATTTACCGTTGTTGTTCCAGCCTCATTTACGAAAAAGTAAGGTTCAATGAAACCGCCAAAACAAAAACGTCACCAAACAGTCACACGTTGACGATGACAGGATTTCCAATAAAAATTCTGTTCATTAGCGTAGTCTCTGAGGTGAAAGTGGTCCCCATCATTCAAGATGATTTTTCTATGAAATTGTTTGATTAGTTTATGCATTTCAATAACCCAATTAGCAACGACACGATGTTTGTTGGACTTCAAAAGCTTTAATACCTAAGTTTTTATGCAAAGTACGGCGTAATGCTACATGGTGCCTCAAAGTTCTGAATCCATCCAGACGGGAGTGGAAGGAAGGCACCATGCCAAGGGAATATGACGTCAGAATATGCACTGATAAATCAAGAATGGTTGCGGTGTCAGCTCTGGAGTTTTTTCAGACGATCTTGGTATAGAATGCTTCTTTCGTCTCCCTAACAAAGCCACTGTATTTCAGGCTGAAATTTTGGCGGTAAGGGAAGCGGCTAGAGTGCTGATTGATGGGAAGGTGCAAGGTAAAGTTGGTATCTGTCGACAGCCAAGCAGCGCTTCTATCCCTAAGATCATATATCACTTCGTCTATTATAGTCGGCGGCAGTGTAAGAGTTTGCTATCTAGGCTGGGTGGTTAGGCTGACCTCACCCTCATTTGGGTTCCAGCACTTAGCTGCTTTTTAAATAAAAAAAATGACGGAAGAGCTGATCAGAGCTGGCTCTGCTATGAATGCCTCCGGTGCCGAATCGGTAGCCATGCCGTTTGGTACTGTTAGAAACGGTATATTCAATCACTATCTCTATAAGGCTGAATACAGATGGCGCAATATAGTCACGTGCAAGGTTGCTAATGAAATGTGACCTTGATAAAATGATAGGTGCTCAATACAATTAACAAATAGGAACCGTAGGGACATCTCGAGGCTCCTTGCAATTGTGGCGGTGCACTGGACGGTCGGTAGACATGCTACTAGGATAGATCTGTCCTATAATGGCTTCTGCCGAAGTTGTCCAGAAGAAAGCAAAGGAGAAACAATCTTCCACTTTCTTTGCGAATGTCCAGATTTGCACCTCTCGAGACACAAATTGTTAGGCAGAAATATGCTAGACGACCTTTCAGATTTATCTTAGATTGTGTTGGGTGACCTTATCATATATCTCAATGCGATGGGCTGGATCTAGTATCTATCAGCGTATCAAAATACTTAGATGTGGTTCTACATAGGTTGACACCAATATGTAGAAGGCAGCCACGTAAACCAACCAACCAACCAACGGTATAATGTCGTTTGTGGAATGCCAAATTCCAAAGATCGTGAAAAAATTGACAAACCTGGGTTTCCCTCAACACTATGGACTAAAACAGCAATATTCTTAGTTGCTCTTGAGCGACGTGCATAAGTTCGATTCTTTACATCACTAACTTGTCTCCACAGCTAAAATTTTGCCACCAGTCGCTTTCAGCATTTTAATAAAAATCTTCTATATATGTGACGCGCAAAATAGAAAGGGACCTAAGGGTAAAAACCGGTTTTGTTCAGGAGAGCAATTTTAAAGATTTAAATACGTGTATCTTTGGTGCATCATCACTGAGCGTGTTGGTATTGCTCTCATTTGAAAGCAACACATCTCATGACGTCAGGAACGTGTTGGTCAACCTTGAAAACGCGCGTAGGTCGTCCCTACCTCTTGTTTTGTGTAGTTGGTTTTTACTGTTTTCTACCTAGCGCACTGTTTCCATGAGTTTGATATCAATTTTGCTCGCGTTTTTTCGAATCCAGGTTTATTTTCTGAAATTATTAATTGTGAATTATAATAAATACTCATTTATAATTCTTTTAAATCGTGAATATCACTCAGTTAGTACGAAAATTTTTTCACATAACCTTAGAATCGTCGACTTCAATTTCATAAAACGCGCATATCTCTGGGAGGGACAGAGTTGGGCAAAATACATGGCTTGCGGTATTTGAAATACAAAATACAAAATACTTGCTGGTCATGTATTTAAAATACAAAATACTTTCAGGCTATGTATTTAAAATACAAAATACAAAATACTTGCTCGTCATGTATGTATTTAAAATACAAAATACTTTAATTTTTTGTACGTATTTAAACTACAAAATACTTCCACATCATTTATGTATATATGTATGTGGTTTTTACAGGTGGTGTTACTAGTTCAGGCTCACTCTATTCTTGCTAGTTAGAAGCACGTACATATGTACGTGCTTATGTTGGTCCTCGCCCATACTTGAAATGTTTGTTGCAGCAATTCTTGAGTGTATTGGTGAGAGGGGTGAGAAGATTGAGGAGGGGTACAGAGTTTCATGTGCTCGCAATGACAATGTGGACACTTATGCAATTTCAAAGCAGAATTTTAAAAAATTACAAGTCTGGACGAGGACTTGACAACACAATCTCCCAAGGCAAAAGCAACCATGTTGTTTTTGTATTGTTATAATTGTTGTAATAGTACCACCTGCAAATAAAATGCCTTGTGACAAGATGCTTCAGAATTGACAACTGAATTCTGGTGATGCCAACTCTAAAGCAAGCCATAGACCATGCGACCGTTGGTAGAACATGAGCAGGTTATGTATGAGATTGTAAAGTGTGTGGGGTCGTCGTATGAAGTTGTGTCTCGGTTGTACGAAAGATTAAAAAGATTTGATTTTTTGGCAAGTTGTATAGACAGGTTTTAAGATTTAAGACTTTGTCTTACAACTTCATTTAATTTTGTTCTTATCTCGTTGCGTCTAAAATGGAGAATTTCACAGATATATGTAAGTAATTTTATTGAATTGTATAAAAGTTTGCTGTGAGCAATTGCTTTTGTATATGCATCGGAACTTTTGATAAAAGGTCATTAAATAGTTCGTCTGTCGCCCACGTGCAATTTTTATAGTCCTTTGTATCATTTTCGTTTAATATTTTCAAAAGTTTTTTTTTAGAATACGTTTCTTTTTATATAAGCCACTCCTTTAACCAAATTCTTTTTTTCTGTCCTTTTTTATCTTCTTCATTTTATTTTTTTCACCAAAAACAAATTCCACTACAATACGCGACATATGTCATTTTTACTCCAAAAAAAATTAAGAAATGAAGTTGTACGCTAATGTTGCCCACGTTGTTGTATAGTTTGTGCGGAAAACACAAAACTTGGTAATCCAACGTCTTATACCAACGGTCGCAAAGTGTGTGGCTTGCATAAGAGTTGGTATAGTTGTTTTTTTAGCGATTCTAATATTTTGTTATTGGTTTGACGAATCATACATTATAAATCGATCAAAATGCAAAACGCCAACAATGTAATGTATTTTGTAAATGTATTTTGTAAATTATGTATTTAAAATACAAAATACGTGCATGTCATGTATTTAAAATACAAAATACTTCTACGTCATGTATTTAAAATACAAATACAAAATACGTATTTGTATTTCAAATACGTATTTCAAATACTGCCCAACCCTGGGGAGGGAACACTTTTGGGGCATGGGATCGGTCTCATTCAATGCTCAGATGCTGTCCACATCAAAAAAAAAAAGTTAAAATTGATTTTTTACCCTTAGGTCCCTTTCTCTATGCGCTGTCACATATTCCCATTCCCTGTAACTTTTATAAATTTTCTCGCAGTAAAAGAGATAAACTTCCTGGTTAAGCACTACATTTTCGTTACGTTTACCTATCCCACAACTTGTGCAAATTGGTTAAAGAAAATATTTTTTTCTTAAATATTTTTTATAAGCATGTAGTATGAGGTCATTAATATTTTAAAATATTTTATTTTACCCATCTAAAATTTAACAAGGAATTAAAAATTTATAAATCCGATCCCAACATACATAATTGCTCTTTGTTCATTAAGTATAATTTAAGCAAATTTATTTTTCATCATAATTAAAATATTCATTTAAAAATTGTATTTTTCCATTTACTTTATGCTCCCCTCTCACCCTCCATCAAAAAGTATGAACTTTTGCCAAGCTTGCTTGTCAGACATGACTGCTTTCTCATAAATAAGTAGTACACGTAGAAGTGCCAGTATAGGGCGAATAAGGGATAGATATTATGAATTTTTCACTTCATTCATTACACATAGACATACATAGATGATGTGATGTGATGTGATGATATTACAACTAATTTTATCAGAACATGTCCTTTGTTTGTTACTACCGCTTACTGGAAAATATTATTTCTAAATATGTTTATTTATACTATACTGGCATCAACACCCCGACTTCAGTCACACCTGCAGAGAAGTTAGATTATCTCTTTTTAATTAATAATTACTTCGAAAGTAAGGGTAAATTTTAAACGACTTTAAAATAAAAAATAAAAACATTTATCATTGCTCAAAGTACATTTATTGTAGAATAGAGTCCTGTGTGTTCATATAGGCGTGGCGCATTCTTACTCGAACGAAATACAATTGCTCAATTCACAACCTATTGTGAGAGTCGTACTTCGCATTAACGTTGTTGGTAATTTCTATGTAAACATTAGTTTATAAAAAATATTTTTATTGAAATTACCAACAACTCATGTACGAACTACGACTCCCACAATAGGTTGTGAATTGAGCAAATATATAGTAGACAAAAGGAATAATTTCCACGTTGAGTATGAAATATGTAAACCAAAACTAACTTTGCACAACTTTCGAAATAGTTTGTTAACTGCTCGAGCAACATGAGGCCAAACATTTTCATGGTAGAAAATTATGGACTCATGTCTAATCGCATCTTGTGGGGTTGATTTTCAAGTGGATCAATCCTTTTTTGTATAGATCTTCCATTATTGTTATACCTGATTTTAGCACCTCATAATAGGCCACATCCTTCTTAACCTACCTTGGCATTACGTGTTTTCGCTTTGATATCAACTTTCTCGCTTTGGATTATTATAATGGATATCAATTTTAGCGCTCGTAACAGTTTTATATTGCTGAAGCAGCGTTTG
Source organism: Tachina lurida (assembly GCA_944452675.1). Taxonomy (NCBI): domain Eukaryota; kingdom Metazoa; phylum Arthropoda; class Insecta; order Diptera; family Tachinidae; genus Tachina; species Tachina lurida. The sequence continues at coordinate 34,220,709 of OX101754.1, read as the reverse complement.
AGATCAATGAATGACAATGAGTACTCAAAAAACAAAATATACATAAGTAGATTAGGTTAGGATAGGTGGGTCCATTGTGATTCCCTTCTATTGTCCATTAAAGTAATATTTACTCACCATTTGTACCCAGAAGTGACCCTATTATACGTCATTAAGCCACTAAATTCCCATGATGAAGCCCATGCTGTCTTCTAGTTTAGACTTTCCGATATCAGTAATGCTCTCATGTAAACGTCTGCTCAACCATCTAAGCCTACGAAGTTGCAACTTTGGGCAGTGACAGATAATATGTTCAATGGTTTCCGGTTCCTCTTCATCCCCGCACATCCTACAGAAATCTGGAGTGTCAGTTTGCCAAATGCTGGTTCTTGTTCTGACCGAGCAGTGACCAATCAACGTGCGTATCACGATTCGCACAGCCTTCCTATCCATGTCCAGTAGCAGTTTGCCCACATAGCCCTCGATACTCTATAATCCTCCCTGCATACATGCATGTACATAAGTAAAAAGTCTTAATTTTAGTAACTGCGTATAATCATAATTGTAGCCCAAACAATTCGTATGCTCACATATTTTCTCTCAAGCAACTGTGACTATAACCGATTCCAACATACAAGAGCATCCCTACTTTGTTTATGCCAGAAACTAAAATGCGCTACAACTAAAAATCAAAAGGCACGTGCGTATCATGCCTATTGACTCTCTGCCATATTTATAGTCGGAGTATACTTATACTCAGGCTATGGATATTTAATCGGTCAGAGTATTTTTATACTCATGCATATGATTGCAGCTCATACATCCTATACATTTTAGTTGTCGTTTGTGCTGCGTAATTTAAAAAAATGTGTATAAACATGGTTGTTGGATGTTTATAGTTATACATATTCGGTTTAAAATTAATTCATGTGTTTGCATATGAGCGTGTTTTTTGTTTTTAGCTGTACGCATTTATAGTTGTTTGACGTCCAATACTCAAAGAGTACTTTTTTTTTTGTTTTTAATGAATCCAAGTGCTTCCAAATGGTCATCATTTGATAAAGAGCCTGCTGTGGAGGCTACCAAAAAGTATGTTCATTACATTCAATTTAAGGCAAAATATGAAAAAGATTATCTCCTGCACCTTGGAATGTCGTACTCAAGCAGATGGATTCAATGAACATCATTGGTGATGAAATTTTGTTGGCAAAATCTGGCAAACACTTTCAGACCGTGTCCAAAAGGCTACAATCATCACTAACAATTGTGAATAAGTGAATCCCTGAAAGCTACCCGAGCGTAAATATGTCCTTTTCACGAAATGGTGCAAGTTACCATCCAATTCACTTCCAAAACTAAAGCGCTCAAAACTTAAGCTGTGTGCAACAATTTGAAATATTTGAATGCTTATCTACGTAGACTTTAAGCTCGCATTAGTTCAGTGTTAGGTCTGTATTGGATAAAGTTATGTTTTGTAGGATTATGGAAGGAATACTACGCTCCGCTACATTGCTTATAAGAAGTTACCCGCGCACCACTCCTTCGAAAATTATCCTCATAATAATAACAGTGGGTGCTAGCTGATGGTCATGGTCAAGTAATTCGCAATGAACTTTGTGAATAAATTTCAGAAATCCTGTGCGTAGGACCACCTTTGGTTATGCTGTCATTTGAAAACAAATTGTGAGAAAATATATTCAATATGATTTGAGATTTCATATCGCGATGATAAACATCGGACAGATATGGTGGAAGTATTTGCAGGCGGATCGAAGTCAGACGAGGGACTAGATGCGGAACCTCTACTGCATACAGCAAATTAAAAGCTGCAGGCTAAACAATCGTGCTGAAATTTTAGCAATAAAAAGTGCGTATAAGTGCATTAAGTACTATGGAATATACGATGAAAATAAGTAAGTCTGTAAACAAATCCCTGTGGGCCGGACTCCCGCAAGGGTATCTTTTATGAGATAACGGGTGTGACGATCCCCCGGACCCTAGTTTGGGTAAGTTAACTTTTGTTGAAGCATGCCTTTACCCATAAAACGCACATATGTGTTACTAGCCAATCTCTGGAATAACAAAATAACGCATGTGCTCATATTTTTATTAAAAAGAAGTGGATTGCTACGTTGCCTTACAGGAGCAGCGCCAACTGAAACTGCGCTGAGTTGAAAATAGCTTTTCGGGGTGGAACTTCGAGGTCTAAAGAGTGGCTTGTACAACGGGCGCCGGGTGGCCCAACAGTTGGTTTAACAGATGTTAGTGTGTCTGCACCATCCATCAACTGAAAGCCGACACAGAGAAAAAACTGCCTCATAGAATTAAGAAGATTTTCTCTATGAAACAGTTTGGTCCTATAAATTGAAGTCGAAATACGCCAACCACGACAACGGGGAATATTTCTACTTTCGTCAAATTATAAAAATAAACTCTAGCAATTAGTTTTGCTCGCCTGATGAAAAATACCATCATGCAAGTAATTTTTTAATAGCTGCGGATTTAATAAGAAACCCAGCAAAAAAAAAAAGAGAATGATGGCAATATAATCCCGAAATTGTGATCCGGAAACAGTGCAAATCTGGCTCATTTCTAATGATTTTTACATAGGATTGTCATTGGAAGAAGTTCTCTATTTTGATAACTAAGTAAATCTGATTTTTTTGTATGTTCTTTTTAAGAAGTTCAAGGAAAATAATACAGAGTTAAAAAAATCTCACCACTACCCAGGAAAGGCCAAATATAGCCGGAAAATCATAGTACGAGTATTAGAGAACTTTAAAACGCAGTCGATGTACTTTTTAAAAACTTCACATCGATTTTATTTGCCTAAAAAAATTAAGAAATAACTTCTTAATTAATTATCTGGTTGTTGTTGTAATCACTTCTTGATAAGTCCAAAGTTATCGATACTTTGGAATCAGAGAAAAAGTAGTTCCTCAATAATTACTTCAAATTTTTTTCATTAGGAATTGAAACCTTTTTCAAATTGTATTATTGGAATTGATAAAAATTTGCACTACTGCCGCATCAAACAACTGGAATATTAATAACTTCTTTGCAAAAATCTGAAATTTTTAGCCCATTACCAGAGATGAGTTGGTACATAAATAAATATACGTCTTCTTGTTGAAGGGTGTCTAAGATTCCCTATGATCTTATAAAGAACTCTAATTTGTTTTTGCTTCTTTCTTGCTTAAAATAAGCTGTAGGAGGGCAAAGAGTGTTGAGTTATACAGATTGTAAAATACACACAATCCCATTTACATTTTTACTCGTCTGTGAATTTTTGCTGTATGTATTTAAAATGTACGTGTATGCGTGTGCGGATGTTGTATGTTGGTGTACGTAAAATGTTGTAAATTCAATAATAATGTTCAGAGTTTTCTTTTGGATTTCAGAGAACTTGAAATCAAAATTCAATTACAGCTCCCCCCTCCATCAATCACTCTGTGCCCACTCCCTTCTTCTTAGATTTTGTTTTTATATTGAATTTTGTAAACGTATGAAATTAAATTTTAAACGCTAAGACAGTGTGCAGTAAATAAATATGTATTTGCAAAAAGCGTTTTAGAGACTCCCCCAAAAATTTCAGAGGTTTAAAAAGGAAAACCTACAGGGTGTTTTTTTAGAGGTATAGAACTTTGAATTGAAATAAAACACAAGAAAATCGTTTTAATGTCCATCAATTTGGCTTTATTGGAAGGATAATTTTATGCCATTAATGTTTAAATATGATTTCGGGCATGTGGCCGCCGCGGCTGGATCGAATAAAGCCAATTCTACAGGTCCAATTTTCAACCACTTTTTCGAGCATATGGGGCCGTATGTTGGCAATAACGCCACGAATGTTGGCTTCCAAGTCCCCTAACGTTTCTGGTTTGTTGGCGTAGACGAGCGACTTCACATATCCCCAAAGAAAATAATCCAATGGTGTCAAATCACACGATCTTGGTGGCCAATTGACAGGTCCATTCCGCGAAATTATGCGCTCATCGAATGTTTCCTTCAATAAATCGATTGTGACGTGCGCTGTGTGGCATGTAGCGCCGTCTTGTTGGAACCACAACTCATCCACATTCAAAATCTTCCATAAAGTTGATGGACAAAGCTAAAATTGCTGTGCACGGTGGCGAATCGATTCATTCGGGTCCTCTTCAACACTTTGCTCTACAGCGGCAATTGTTTCTTCGGTGCGCACTGTTCGACGTCTCTGCGGATGCGTATTATCACATAGAGTAAACGTAGTGCGAAAACGATCCATGGTTAACCGAATTAATTGCTCTGATGGACGATTATGTCGACCATAAAATGGACGGAGCTTGCGGTAAACTTCGCGAACTGAACCATTATTTTCGAAATAAATTTGCACGATTTGCAAGCGTTGTTCTTTTGTCAACCTGTTCATGATGAAATGGCAAACCAAACTAAATATTAATCACTTGACAGCTGACAAAATGGCCGCCAGTTAAAAAAGTGATGCCAACTTAAAGTTCTATACCTCAATAAAAAACACCCATTACTTAAAAACCAAAGCTCTAAAATTCATCTTAAGAAAACAAGAGTGAGTGCTTGCTTGCCAATTAAACTTTAAAGTGGTATAGATAGAAGATTTGGCAATGCGTTTGTGTACATAAGAAATTGTGTTAAAAAAATCTTTGCTCGTGTCTCAGGAAACAATAATAGAACTTAGGAGTTGAAACAATTAATGATGCTCAAAAAAAAAAGCAATAGTTGTGTTAGATGTGTTTTTAAAAGTACTTAACTAGTGTTTGTTGTTTAAAGTGTTTACCTAAAACTAATCAACAGACAGATACATCTTTCATTTATTATTGTTCTTATATTTTATTTTAATTAACGAAAATACTGGGGATGGAAAATAAATTCTTTTCGGTACCAAAAAATAATAATAATGAATAAATAAGTATGCAGTGGTCTTTTGTCCCCGAATAGTATCCAGGTTGAAATTGTCGTTAAAGCTCAAATTAGATGTGGCATAACCATAACCATACAAAACAGCTTTTCGAAGCAAACTAATGGGCAACACTGTATCTGATTACAGGTGACTCACCATCACGCCATACCCATAACCATATATGGGCATTTCCACAGAAAAGTCCACCTTTTATCACGTGACGTTGCTTGCAAAAGAAACACTTGTATTTTAAATACTTTTTGGCATGTTGGTGTAGAGCGTAATCAATCATCTCTACATTTAGTAAAAGCTAGGAAAAAATCGAACAATATTGCTCCGAAAGCTTAATTGTTTGGTGACTTAACCAAAAGAATTTTGGTTTTGCTTATGGCTATGGCAATATGGTATGGCACGTCTGATTTAAGCTTAACTGAAGACTTCCAACCAATACTAAAGTATGTATGTATTTGCACAAACTATAAATATTTGTGTATATTCTATCAGTCGATGGGTTTGATTCAGAGAAAGATAAAAAGTAAAATGTTTAATACTCATTATAACTTATCGATACTCATACGAGTATGAGTATTAAAGCACATACGCATCAGAAAGTATGACTACATATGAGTATTAACACAAATAAGTGCGCATATCGATGGGTATTAGTTGGTATTTCTACGTGCATAAACATGTATTGGCTAGTATAAGTTTAAAAACAGTGTTACCAAATATGTATCTAAACCAAGGGTGCCCAAGCCCTATGCGCTTGGTGCTAATTTGTTTTTGTAAATGCTCTTAACTATGGGCTGTGTGTTTCAATACTCACAACATACACTCCGCACTAGCAATATGAAATACACAAACAACTATGTCTTATTAGCTTTTTTTGTCGTTCTTCACTGTATACACCCAAGTTTAAAGCAAACAACACTTTCTGCAGTATATTTTTCGCATAAAGCAGATTTGGTGTTGTTTTTTTTTTGCTATTTTCGTTATTTTAATATTTACGTAATTCTTATTCTTTCTCTTCTTCTTTTTAAGTGTTCGACATTTTTAAAAGCGTAGCAGAACTTACAACAGGCCGTTCACAACTATCGTAGTTGTAGTTAATACAATCTACAATATACAGTAGGTTGTGAATTGGGTAATTATATTTCCATATTGAAATAAGAAATTTCAACATGACTAGACTTTCGTTAATGTTTTTTTATTAATTCAATATGGTTTTTATTGATTTTAAGTTGTTTTTTCTCTGGGTGTAACAAATGCATAATGACCAGAGCTCGTAATAATTGGTCCCTCTTGTGCTTGTTGTCAAAAAAAAAACACTCGTCCACTAACACGATGCCACGCTGTCGCGAAAAAACCCTCAAAATTCGTTCTTCTTTGGCTTGCTCTTCGCTCAACCAACGACCGTTTTTGTTCGATCGGTCGGCTCATGTGTTCACTCGAGACCCTTTATTTCGTAAAATATCGCAAACGGTCTTTTGAGCATGTATGTGTGTTGCGAGTGTTGATAGGTAAACATTTACATACATGAAGATTAATTTTGTTTTTGTTGTGCACATACATATCATCTGTCTTATATACATATTACAATTACACTTCTTTAACAAATAGTTTGATTTACAGATATTTTTATTGTTGTTTATTACTAGGGCAAGGAATCTCATGCACTAAAAAATCGAAAATATGCGCATAAAAAATGCACTTAAAATTTTAAAATATGCACTAAAAACACAGAAAAAATATTTTTTTAATATTTTATTTAAAAACAATTTAACAAAAAAAGGCAGAAATCAATTCATTTAATAAACATATGTATCTACATATAAAATTAGTATAAAGAAAAGCAAAACAATAAATTCAACAACAAAAAATTAAGTTAAATTAACGGCCTGGCCCACGATGTCACCAGATATCGTTCGATCGACAACTTGTATTGCAAACAACAATAACTTTAGAACATTTATTTTTGTTTGCAATACAAGTTGTCGATCGAACGATTTCTCGTGATATCGTGGGCCAGGCCCTTAATTTCCATAATTTTGCAGAAAAAAATTTCAAAACCAACTCACTTTCCATTTAAAATGTGTTATGTTGTATAAAGTTAAAAATTTTCAGCCAATTCCCGAACAAAACAATAAAAATGTTGTGTAAATATAAAAATTTAGAGTTCAACAGGGTGATTCAGGTAAATATTTTGTAACAAATTATGTGTCAACTTTTACCAGGAGATGTCGCACTAAGTATCAGGAGCGTTTTAATTTTTCGAATGGATGCTAACCAAAATAGCAAAAATATGCACAAAAAACATGCATTTATTGAAAAATATGCGCAAAAATATGCAAAAACGAGTATTTTTAGCAAAATATGCAAAATATGCAAAAACGATTGAATGCCATTTCAAAGGAAATTTCACGATTCGCAAAGATAACTTAACCGTTTCCGTTTTATGATGCCCAGTGAAAACATGCATTTGCATGAGATTCCTAGCCCTATTTATTACTATCTTCTCCCTTCCTCTTTAATGCTTTGCCTGTGACGAAATATTTAAGACAACAACATAAAGCAAACGCAACAATAAAAATAAAGACATTTTTTGCAAACACTTTGCTTGTTTTGCTCACTTACTGACCCTCAGTAGCTGAGCAACGAACTATTCTGTTCGTATCATGAGCAGTGCTGCCAGAATGATGATTTTATCATATTTTTGATGATTTTTGGACCAAAATATGATTTCAAGATTTTTTTTCTCGAATGATGATTTTTAATTTTGCAAATTATGATTTTTAGCTTTAATACATACATATGTATGTACAATTTTCTTTGTTGTTCTACAATTTTTATCAATAGCTATATATATAGAGAAAACAGTTTTGTATCAGCTATATACATATATTGCCTCTATTCACATTACTTATGCACTAGGATGTTTCACAAAAATAAATTCGCCGCACTCCACCGAAAATAAAGCATTGTTGCAAGGCAGTTTCAAAAAAATATATCTTAAAGTGTGATATATCGATGATTTTGTCTCGAGGAGACCAATGTTTTGCTTCAATAGTCATTGACCTCAAATATCCCGTTCTAGTATTTACCCACCAAAACTCTGTTCCACCACCCTAATTTAAAAAAAAAATTAAAGCTCGCAAGATATCATTAAACTTTTGCTAAGGAAGAATTCCAATAATTCCAGCAGAACCATTTTTTTTCATTAAATGCTCTTTTCAGATCATTGCTTGGCAAACAGAAAGAAAGGAACAGAATCTGGCCATGAAGTGTCGGAGAATACATTCAAAATTGTATACACTGCAAGTTTATTATATTAACAGTTTTTAACTAGACTTGATTGTGTTCCGCATAATATAATTCAATGTAATTATAAGCATTTAATTAATAATTCGGATCTTTTATTGCTTATTCCGTTTAGTCAGATCAATAAAAATGTCGAACACATTCCAATGAAAGAAATGCCAGCGAACATAGAAGGCTGGAATGTTCGAGGCGATCAGTTTTATTTGTATCGTATGGTTCGAGCTGTTCATACTGTAGAATGCGATGAGAGATTAGCCAGCGAAAAGCCATGGCTGTCACCGATGAGCAACGTAGGGGCCATATTTTTTTAAAACTCGAGAGCCGCCAACTTGAATTATGTAACAATATCATTGAATAAAACTTCATTATTTTATCTATAATGAGTAAGTACTAGAAGAGGATACTTGAGGTCAATTGCTATTACAGAAAAAAGGGTTCCTCGAGACATACTTTAAGATCCGACTGTAAATACCGAAGATATGACAAAACATTTAAAAAGCCGTTCGGCAAAAATAAAACATTTTTTAAAATAGTTCTGTTGGAATTATTGATATATTTCCTTAGCAAAACTTTATTGATTTTTTGCGACCTTCAGTTTTCTGAAATTAGGGTGGTAGGGACTGCGATTTGGTGGGTAGAACGGTATATTTGAGGTCAATGACTATTGAAGCATAGGTCTTTTCGAGACAAAAACATTCATATAGAACACCTTAATATCCGAAGATATAACGAAAAATTTATTTTGGGTACTGCACCAAAATTTTTTTTTGTCTGTAAGGCTGACGGTCTATTGTGCACCCTGTGTCTTACATATACAAAAATGTATCAGTGTTTTGGGCACATACAATATTCCATTTCACAGTCTTGTGCAAATGGTTTTGCATCGTAGCATGTGCAAAATGGTTTAGTACAGTGGAGGCTCAAAAAAAGTTAAGTAGTTTGTTTTGGGGGTGATGAACTTTTCCGAAATCTTAACTTTTCTGTAGTATGAAACATTCAAGAGGTTATATGTGTATTTGTACATTGTTTATTTATTTTTTAATTGCCAATTAGAATTATATGTACATATATGTATACATACATACATATTTATTACTGAAAACTAATTAGAAGATATGCATGCATTATTACACATTACGATTATTTGGTATTTATTACGGTGAAGTAATCAGTGACTTTATTTTGATGAAGCTTTTTATCTAAAATTGAAATTGCTGCTTCAGATACGTGAAAATCCTTAGCCAATCGATTAGCAAGAACGCCTTCATCTAATTTTTTTAAAATCTTGCATTTTTCGCCGACTGACAACCTTTTTTGCTTCCCTGCTGCTAACATTGTTGCAATCAGAACAAAACAAGTTCTACGACTAATTTCTTTTACAACCAACTGATGACAGCAACTACATTATTCATATAAAATTCACAAAAAAAAATATATAACGGTAACGGTTTTATTTTTGCATGTATACAGGCGTATATGACTCACTATATATATATAAATATGTATTGAGGATTTACATACAAAAGTTGAGATCATCTTAGAAGGAGAAAAAAGCTATATATAAAAAAATTGTCTCAGAAAAGTTGAGAATTACTTAACTTTTTGGAGTCACCAATGGTGAATAAAAGCTGCTTAACTTTTCCATATACTTAACTTTTCTATGACTTAACTTTTTCGAGCCTCCACTGTATATTGATACTCGCCACTTCACAATTTTTAGTGGTGAGTATCAACATACTACATATACCATTTTGCACATGCTACGATGCAAGGACCATTTGCACAAAATTGTGAGTTGAGCTAATAAGAAATTTGATTTTTATTATGTACATTAGAGTGGCCGTTATTTATTTTTTTTTTTTGATTTCTTATATTCTCACCCCCCAAAATCGGTTCAGTTTTATGTAAAAAAAAAATACAAAAAAAATTCATAGCGATAAGTTGTGTTTTAGGGGGTGCGTCCGCTCCTCAAAGTTGGCCTTCAAGCCCATTTTTCAATGTACTTTTTTGCATATGACTATCTTTAAAAAAAAACATTTTACAAGAAAATGATATATGGCAATATTTTAGCCCTTCTAGTCTACAACATTAGTCCTAAAGAAAGTTTTTAGGTAAAAGTAATATTTTAGGAAATAATGAAGAAAATAACCAACAAAATACCAAAAATTATATATACCGAAATTGCATTTATATGAAAATTATTTTACTAAGCGTTTACAACAAGAGTTTATATCTATTAAATTATTTCATACATATATTAAGTATAGTCATAAAAAACTAAACCAAAAAAAAAAAAATTTCATTGAATGTATGGGCTTGCGGGCTAACTTTGAGGGCCGGACGCACCCCCTAAAACACAACTTATCGCTATGAAATTGTTTTGTATTTTTTTTACATAAAAAACCGATTTGGGGGGTGAGAGTAAAAGAAATCAACAAAAAAATCCTCCATACAACTAACGGCCTCTCTAATGTACATATGTCAATTGTTGTAACTTTTTTTATTTAAAAAAATTGGACTTGTAATGATTTTTTTTTTTTCAAAATATGGTTTTATTTCCGACAAATGATGATTTTCTTCGCAAAGCTTCTGGCAGCCCTGATCATGAGGTCAGTAAGAGACCGATTCGTGTGTTACGCTCAACTCATAACCCGGGAGCGAGAACACGATTGAAAGGAAAAAGAGGGTTGCTGTTCAGACACTGAGTGATTCAATCTCATTTCTTTAGGTCTTTTGAGTGAGAAGATCGCACAAAGAAATTTGGTTGAGCATATTTTGCGAGCTCTGATAATGACTGACGGTTTTTGCATAGTTTTAGTCTATTTCACAGTTCTAAATTTTGTTTCATTCGAAAACTCAATAGTCACGTTCAATACAGTTTTGTATGCATTTACTATTATTCTAAACACTAACTAAATATTTAAGTAATATTCCTATAATATTAACAAAAACTAAATTAAAGAATAAATAAATTCAGTAAAGTGCGACTTTGACTCGCGCACGAAGGGTTCCTTCCGTACATTCGGTTTTGAGCATTTTTTTAATTTGTTTAAGTTTTGTCGCTTTTTATCGTTTTGGCGATTTTTTTTCTTCTGTTTTAGGTTTTTTTTAAATTTGTCGATTTTTTCATTTTGGCGAATTTTATTCTATTTTTGGTTTTTTAATTTTGTCGATTTTTTCATTTTGGCGATTTTTTCTGTTTCTGGGGTTTTATTTATTTTAGCAATTTTTTTCCTTTTTGGCGAATTTTTTTTTCATTTTGGCGGTTTTTTGCGATTTATTTTAGTTTTAGAATTTTTTTAATTGGCTAGTTTTTGGCTAGTTTTTTTCGATTTGGCGATTTTATAATATATTTTTTATTATTTATTATTTTTTTATTTTTTAGTTTTACGGTTTTTGAAAATTTCAATAGTTTAGCTCTTACGGTTTCCAAGATACAGCAAGTTGTCAGAATTACATAGTCAAAATTGCATTAACTGATGAAACACCCTTTAATTTAAAGTTTTTGAAATTTTAGTGTTAATTGTTGTAGTATGTATAAAAATACACTAACCTTACAAATTTCAAGCGTATATACATACAATTGTATGTATATTACATGGGATTTTAAAATTTTTTGTTGCTCGTTTTGGAACACCCTTTAATTTTTATCTCTAATGTATTTATTGTTGTACCGGCCAAAGGTCTACACACTCTGTCCAAATTTCAGGTCCGTAGCTCTTACGGTTCTCGAGAAAATAGCCTGTGACAGACAGACGGTCAGACGGACAGCGTAGCGAAAACAATAGGGTTCCTTTTTACATTTGGTGTACGGAACCCTAAAAACGTTTAAAAATTATGGTAAAGTTGGGTGCCCCTGTGGCTGAGGGGTAGCGATGTTAGCCTCTCAGTCCAGAGGTCGTGGGTTCGATTCCCGTCATAGATCCTGGGTGTTTTCTGCAGACAAAAAAAAAAAGTTTAACAAATTTGTCGGGCACAAACCATAATCGATTGACGAAACCTTTTTTTCGCTTAAAGGTGAATGTGTGCAAAATAGACACTAAACTATAATTTTCCAAATTAGAACCGAATTTAAAAGAAAATATTTGTATAAATTTTTGTGTTTTTCAATCTGATTTAGTTGTCGCAATTACTTAATTTTTATTTATTCATTCTGCTATTGCGTTCCTAATCCTTGTTAGTTGTTGCTTAATCAATATTAAACTAACTGACACAATCACCTTTAGAAATAACCAAAATTTAACACCATAAATTTTAAAATTTTCACTTTGCCATCCACAAAATTATGTACGATAACGACATTAGTTTAAATTGCCAGAAAAAACATGATTATTGGCACGTCACAGACCTTTGGGCTAAACCAAAATCACAAGTCAACACCAGACAGGCCACCGAATAATGAGAAATAATGTATGAAACGTAGTTATTAAATTTTTAAACAGAAAAGAATATATAAAAAATATTCAAATTATAAATTTAGAAAAACAAAAGAAATCCCTGTAAAGGAAATGAAACCCAAAGAAACCTGAGAAAAGGAAGCAACTCGAGAAGAACAGAAGCAAAAAGAACAAAAACAAATTGGGAAAACAGGAATTCCCTTTTTAAAGACATGTTCATATCTTTTGTTACAAAATACTCGCACTAGATTTTGTTGTTTGCATGTTTTTATACCCTTTACCAACAAAAATGGTAAAAGGGTATATATAGGTTTGTCATTCCGTTTGTAATTTCTATAATATCAATAAGCGACCCATGTAATATATATATTCTGGATCCTTATGCATAGGGAAGACGAATAAGCGATGTCCGTCTGTCCGTCTGTCCGTCTGTCCGTCTGTCCGTCTGTCTGTACGTGAAATCGGTTTTCCGAAGCTCCCAGAAGAGCTAGAGACTTCGTTCTTGGACTGGTGTGTCAGAAATTTTCCAAAATAGATTGGTATTGAAATTCAGCAAAATCGGGCAGACGATTGCAGAGCTGGAAAACTTAAACTTCATTTTGCCATATAAAAGTAACTCCCGAAAACAAATTTTTATTTTTTTTTAATAAATGTACATATTTTACACTTCAATACGACTAAAATTGGAATTTTAAATTAAAAAAATACAAAAAAAATTAAAAAGACGTTTCCAGGGTTGGAAAACTTTAACTTTTTGTGTTATGTAAAATTAACTATGTCTAAAACTATATTAGTATTTTCTCGAGAACCGTAAGAGCTACAGACCTGAAATTTGGACACAGTATGTAGACCTTTGGCCGCTACAACAACAAATACATGATAATTGGAAATTAAAGGGTGTTCCAAAACGAGCAACGAAAAATTTTAAAATCCCATGTAGTATATATACAATTGTATGTATATACACTTGAAATTTGTAAGGTTAGTGTATTTTTATACAGACTACAAAACTTAATACAAAAATTTAAAAAAATTTAAATTAAAGGGTGTTCCATCAGTTAATGCAATTTTGACTATGTAATTTTGACAATTTGCTGTATCTTGGAAACCGTAAGAGCAAAACTCTTGAAATTTTCAAAAACGGTAAAACTGAAAAAATAAAAAATTATAAAATCGCCAAACCGAAAAAAATCGCCAAAAACAAGAAAAAATCGCCAAAACGAAAAAAAGCACCAACTTAAAAAAAAAATTATAAAACTAAAATAAATCGCAAAAAAACGGAAAAATGCTAAAATGAAAAAAAAAATCGCCAAAACGAAAAAAAACAGAAAAAAATCGCCAAAATGAAAAAAAAATCGCCAAAATTAAAAAAATCACCAAAACGAAAAAAAATCCTAAAAAACAGAAAAAAATCGTCAAAATGAAAAAAAATCGCCAAAACGAAAAAAATCGCCAAAATGAAAAAAATCGTCAAAAAAAGAAAAAAACCTAAATAACAGAAAAAAATCGCCAAAACGAAAAAACGCACCAAATTAAAAAAAATTTCTAAGACTAAAATAAATCGCAAAAAAATTTAAAAATTGCTAAAATGAAATCAAAAATCGCCAAAATGAAAGAAAATCGCCAAAATGAAAAAAAAAATCGCCAAAATGAAAAAAATCACCAAAACGAAAAAAAACCTAAAAACAGAAAAAAATCGCCAAAATGATAAAAAAATCGCCAAAATGAAAAAAATCACCAAAACGAAAAAACCCAAAAAAACAGAAAAAAATCGCCATAATGAAAAAAAGCACTAAATTAAAAGAAAATTTCTAAGACTAAAATAAATCGCAAAAAAACGAAAAAATTGCTAAAATGAAAAAAAAAAATCGCCAAAATGAAAAATATCGCTAAAACGAAAAAAAACCCTAAGAAACAGAAAAAAATCGCCAAAATGAAAAAAAATCGCCAAAAAAAGAAAAAAAATCGCCAAAACGAAAAAAAACTAAAAAACAGAAAAAAAATCGCCAAAATGAAAAAAAATCGCCAAAATGAAAAAAAATCGCCAAAATGAAAAAAATCACCAAAACGAAAAAAAACAGAAAAAAAGAAAAAAAATTGCCAAAATGAAAAAAAAATCGCCAAAATGAAAAAAATCACCAAAACGAAAAAAAAAACAAAAAAATCGCCAAAAAAATCGCGAAAAAAACCCAAAAAAAAAATCGTCAAAATGAGAAAAATCTCCAAAATGAAGAAAAGCCCAACAACAGAAAAAAATCGCCAAAATGAAAAAAACCTCCAAAAACAGACAAAATCGCCAAAACGAGAAAAAAGCGACAAAACTGAAAAAATCGTTTTAACTGAAAAAAACTTCAAAAAAGCAAAAAACCTTCCTTTCGTGCGCGATTCAAAGTCGCACTTAACTGATTTTTTTAATATTAAAGGAATTAAATGAAATTAAGTTTTTGCTTATTTCGTTCTTGCTTTTTTCACTTAACATATTTTATGTATTTTTTAAAGAACTAGATTGGTAACAATAATCAGAAAAATCCAAAATTATGACTCCAGGGTTGGAAAACTTACACTTTTTGTTTTTTTTTCTTTTTCTTTATAAATTGAATATATTTTATGCTTCTGAAAGAAAAGTTTGGTGTATGAAATTTGAAAAATGAAAATTATAGCTCCAAAGATGGAAACTTTAAAAAAATGATAAATTTTTTCACAAAACAAATATGTATGTACGTGTCTGTATACTATATATATGTACGTACGTTGGTAAAGGGTATATAAGATTCGGCACAGCCGAATATAGCACTCTTACTTGTTTTCCTTTAAGATAGTTGTTGTTTTTTTAGAATTGTAGGCAATATTCTAGTTAAATCCCAAAAGTACCAACTGATTAAATGCTATCCACTTCTCATAATAGGAAATTCAACTTTGAAATTATTTGTTGCCTATCCTGGATCACTCAATACTAATTGTGTTTTTATACCCTTTACCAACAAAAATGGTAAAAGGGTATATATAGGTTTGTCATTCCGTTTGTAATTTCTATAATATCAATAAGCGACCCATATAATATATATATTCTGGATCCTTATGCATAGGGAAGACGAATAAGCGATGTCCGTCTGTCCGTCTGTCCGTCTGTCCGTCTGTCCGTCTGTCTGTACGTGAAATCGGTTTTCCGAAGCTCCCAGAAGAGCTAGAGACTTCGTTCTTGGACTGGTGTGTCAGAAATTTTCCAAAATAGATTGGTATTGAAATTCAGCAAAATCGGGCAGACGATTGCAGAGCTGGAAAACTTAAACTTCATTTTGCCATATAAAAGTAACTCCCGAAAACAAATTTTTATTTTTTTTTAATAAATGTACATATTTTACACTTCAATACGACTAAAATTGGAATTTTAAATTAAAAAAATACAAAAAAAATTAAAAAGACGTTTCCAGGGTTGGAAAACTTTAACTTTTTGTGTTATGTAAAATTAACTATGTCTAAAACTATATTAGTATTTTCTCGAGAACCGTAAGAGCTACAGACCTGAAATTTGGACACAGTATGTAGACCTTTGGCCGCTACAACAACAAATACATGATAATTGGAAATTAAAGGGTGTTCCAAAACGAGCAACGAAAAATTTTAAAATCCCATGTAGTATATATACAATTGTATGTATATACACTTGAAATTTGTAAGGTTAGTGTATTTTTATACAGACTACAAAACTTAATACAAAAATTTAAAAAAATTTAAATTAAAGGGTGTTCCATCAGTTAATGCAATTTTGACTATGTAATTTTGACAATTTGCTGTATCTTGGAAACCGTAAGAGCAAAACTCTTGAAATTTTCAAAAACGGTAAAACTGAAAAAATAAAAAATTATAAAATCGCCAAACCGAAAAAAATCGCCAAAAACAAGAAAAAATCGCCAAAACGAAAAAAAGCACCAACTTAAAAAAAAAATTATAAAACTAAAATAAATCGCAAAAAAACGGAAAAATGCTAAAATGAAAAAAAAAATCGCCAAAACGAAAAAAAACAGAAAAAAATCGCCAAAATGAAAAAAAAATCGCCAAAATTAAAAAAATCACCAAAACGAAAAAAAATCCTAAAAAACAGAAAAAAATCGTCAAAATGAAAAAAAATCGCCAAAACGAAAAAAATCGCCAAAATGAAAAAAATCGCCAAAAAAAGAAAAAAACCTAAATAACAGAAAAAAATCGCCAAAACGAAAAAACGCACCAAATTAAAAAAAATGTCTAAGACTAAAATAAATCGCAAAAAAATTTAAAAATTGCTAAAATGAAATCAAAAATCGCCAAAATGAAAGAAAATCGCCAAAATGAAAAAAAAAATCGCCAAAATGAAAAAAATCACCAAAACGAAAAAAAACCTAAAAACAGAAAAAAATCGCCAAAATGATAAAAAAATCGCCAAAATGAAAAAAATCACCAAAACGAAAAAACCCAAAAAAACAGAAAAAAATCGCCATAATGAAAAAAAGCACTAAATTAAAAGAAAATTTCTAAGACTAAAATAAATCGCAAAAAAACGAAAAAATTGCTAAAATGAAAAAAAAAAATCGCCAAAATGAAAAATATCGCTAAAACGAAAAAAAACCCTAAGAAACAGAAAAAAATCGCCAAAATGAAAAAAAATCGCCAAAAAAAGAAAAAAAATCGCCAAAACGAAAAAAAACTAAAAAACAGAAAAAAAATCGCCAAAATGAAAAAAAATCGCCAAAATGAAAAAAAAATCGCCAAAATGAAAAAAATCACCAAAACGAAAAAAAACAGAAAAAAAGAAAAAAAATTGCCAAAATGAAAAAAAAATCGCCAAAATGAAAAAAATCACCAAAACGAAAAAAAAACAAAAAAATCGCCAAAAAAATCGCGAAAAAAACCCAAAAAAAAAATCGTCAAAATGAGAAAAATCTCCAAAATGAAGAAAAGCCCAACAACAGAAAAAAATCGCCAAAATGAAAAAAACCTCCAAAAACAGACAAAATCGCCAAAACGAGAAAAAAGCGACAAAACTGAAAAAATCGTTTTAACTGAAAAAAACTTCAAAAAAGCAAAAAACCTTCCTTTCGTGCGCGATTCAAAGTCGCACTTAACTGATTTTTTTAATATTAAAGGAATTAAATGAAACTAAGTTTTTGCTTATTTCGTTCTTGCTTTTTTCACTTAACATATTTTATGTATTTTTTAAAGAACTAGATTGGTAACAATAATCAGAAAAATCCAAAATTATGACTCCAGGGTTGGAAAACTTACACTTTTTGTTTTTTTTTCTTTTTCTTTATAAATTGAATATATTTTATGCTTCTGAAAGAAAAGTTTGGTGTATGAAATTTGAAAAATGAAAATTATAGCTCCAAAGATGGAAACTTTAAAAAAATGATAAATTTTTTCACAAAACAAATATGTATGTACGTGTCTGTATACTATATATATGTACGTACGTTGGTAAAGGGTATATAAGATTCGGCACAGCCGAATATAGCACTCTTACTTGTTTTGTTTGTTTTTGAAGTGAAGCAATTTTTTTTTCTAAGACTCCATCCAATACAATGAAGAAAATGTGGGAGGAGGAGGTGGAATGTATGTAAACACAGCGGTTTAATTTTTGAGCTTAAAATTTTCTATGTTGTCTAGGTGTAGTTTTCACATTACGAACAGTGAACTTGTCTAGAAAATTTAGAATATGAAAAGCATAAAATTCTTTTTATATAAATTTTCTGTAGAAATTTTGTGGGCTGTTCAGTATCAAGTAAATATCAAATTTTCTTGGATAATGATGTTTTAAGAAAATTAATGAGCATGCTGTTCTTGTGATAAATACTACGAAATTTGTTAAGTACCTTTAAATTTTTTTTAAGTTTAAGAATTCAGTGGACTTTCAATTTTTTTTAACTAGCTTAACCCGGTGTGTTTCGCTACCCCTCCCCTCCCCGCAAAAAAAAATAAATATATATGTATGTATGACTATATGGCATTGGTGGTGCAATATGAAAATTGGATTTTGCCACGCCCCTCCGCCCGAAAATAAAAAATCAGACTTCACAGTGTCACCCGCCTGAATATTCTGAAGATTCCCTGAAAATTTCATCAAAATCGGCCCAGCCGTTTTGGAGTCCATACGTTACATACATACATACACACATCCTGTTTTATATATCGTCAGCCCATTATTGGTTTGGAGCATACGCCAAAAAGTCAGAATGGAGAAAAACGACAAAACAATATTTAGTAAACCTTAAAATAGTTGATATGGAGCAAAATTAATGCTAAATATCTCGGAAACCATAATTAATTTCGCAAAACCTGTTTTGTATTCAGAAAGGGGATACTCAAAATATATACACCCCATACCTAACTCATTTTTTAAAAAAATGGTCGGTGGGTCAAACCAATATATAGATTTGGATTTTTTTTTCGAAATTTCTGATTTTTCTTACTTTTTGCATGAATTTTCGAAATGTTTAACGAACTCTAAATTTTAGTTTTTGCATGTGTCGATTGATTTCGCAAAATTCTAATGAATTAGGCGGAACTTTGATTAAATTTGCGTAATTTTTCGAGCATCTTTCAAAATTTTCGGTAGAATTTTAATTTTTTAGTAAATTTTTAAATTTATTTCATAGTTTTTTATTTTATTTGAACTGTAGTTAGTTTTTAATCGGGCTCAAGGTCAGATTCTTCAATTATTTTTTTGAGAAATTAAATATTTTTTATTAATTAATGGAAATTTCCAAAGAAGACAAGAAAATTTAAATAGGCAAGTTAAGGAAATGCCCCATTTTCTATCCACTATTTAATATGAATGAAAATGAAATGAAATATGAGAAATGGTTTTATTTTATATGCTCGTACAATTATTGGGGGGTTACTCTCTATTCCGATGCGAAAGCAATTACGATGCGAATTAACTAAATGCGTTGATATGCAAATTTGGTACTCTCTATTACTTTCGCAAAACCTTTCGCAAAATTGCTTGAAAAAGTGGCAACACGGACATTGCAAAAGAAAATATGGCAAAGGTTGGCAGTACTGAAATGTCAAAATATGTATAAAAAATTTAAAATCAAAATTTAATACAAAGTGAAGTGTAACAGCTTTTAATTGAAAATAAAGTGATGGATTCTGTAGCGTTATGGTTTTATGAAGAAAACGTCCATATATAACGAGTTGCAAGACGAGTCTTAAAGGTTCAATTAGACGTGACATAACCATAGCCATAGAAAACAACCTTAAAGCCATAACTGTCACCATAGAAACCAATTAAATTTTGGTTTGGTTATGGCTATGGCATTATGGGTATGTCACTTCTAATTTAAGCTTAAGAGATAGTTCCGGTATACTTTCCTTAAATGACCGCAGGTAAGAAAAAATCTAGCGGAATATGTTATTAAATACATATTGCTTTATTTTAACTTTGTACAAATTTTGCGTTTCTGTATGTTCTAAACGCTGTTCAACACCAGCTAAAAGTTTATAAAACTAGCCGCTGCCTTAAAATTACTTGGCCAAGCTAGATACCAACATCAAATTGGCCAGGACCATACCTTAGGAATATAGCAGCAGTCAATGTCCCGTCGCTTAAAAGAGCTCTACGTAACGATTGAGAAAATACAAAACTGAGAGGGACCATCAACTGTGCTGGAAATGCTTAATTTATTTTTACGCATTTTCACTTGGTGTGATTTTTAAAATCAAATATGAATACATACATACAAACATACATGTGTAATATTATAATTACTATTAGTGTCACATTTCATTATAAACAACCAGCTATATCCCTTACAGGAGGTCCATTAGAATTTAGGCCGTCTGTCAATTTTGTCCACAAATTATTTGAGGCTTATTTGCCATTTGCTCACATGCAATCCACTAAAATTTCAAACTGCCGTTGTTTTGTTTTTAATTTTTTTTTGGCATTTTCCCTAAAAACTACGACTTAAATATAAATATTTTGGTTTTATAAAAGGTTTATTAATCAAATTTCCATAGAAAATTAGTTTAATAAACCTCTTATAAAACAAAAATATTTTTTATGAATAAGACAGTCAATATATAAATATTTTTTTCAACGTATTTACATGTTTTTCTCACTTTGCGTTTGGTATTTAGCTAACGCAAGATATTTGCGCTTATCGAGCGATTTTGACAGGCGCTTTCGCATTGTAGAGTACGGTGATACCAGACTTGCGAAACGGAAAATAAAAGATGCGAAAGGTAAATGCGCAAACGCATTAGAGAGTACCAATCGTGCGATTTCGTACCATTTTTCTTTCGCATCGTAATAGAGAGTAACCCCCTTGATTTACCAGCCGTAAAACACATTTATTACAAGTACAGTAAAAATAATTAATGAACAAAAATATTAAGTCCTCCTCTCCTCTCCTCTCTCTCTCTCTCTCTCTCTCTCTCTCTTCGGACCATAAATATGACCCAATCAAAAACTTTACAGGTTAAAATTTTGCTAAATGTTTTATTGTGTTTTTTTTTTTGTCCCAAAGTGTATAAGGGTGTATGTTTTTTTCATTTTCTTTTTGTAAGGATTTTCCAAATTTCTGGAAAAAATAACTGAAATATAGATATGTTAAAGAATTTTCTTAGTTTTCTAAAAAAAAAAGTTAAGCATATAATGTAGAATATTTATAACTACATCATTGTTGATTTCCAGAGGAATAAGTTTGAAATTGACGAATTCTCTAATCAGCTGCTGATAAATCGGTGAATTTTGCAAGATTTGAACTTTGACCTCAATGGAGCACTTCTTAGATATGTCCGATTTAGCTCAAATTTGCACCATATCAGTTTCATAATAAGTTCCACAATATTCCGCCTGGGATTTTGTGAAATGTTTATACGTACATACGCATATATGTTCGTGAATAACTTTCCACCTGTGATGCAGGGTATAAAAAGTACATACCATAAGAGAAAGTTTTTTTTTATACAAGAGTACTAATATACTCTTAGTATAACAAGTTGCATACTTCATTGGATTTCGTAGAATAATAATAATACAGACGAGTTGTTGTTATAGAGATATTTTTGTTCATACTGAATATTTAGTATGACTACAATACGTGTTACTCTGAACGAATGTGTATCCGATTAAAAATTCATGGATTGCAAAAAAAAAAAGTAATAATAATAAAATTTATTAAAAGATAAATTCCCACAACATCAACGGCAACATAAAACAATAATAAGAGCAACAATGGCAGTCACTGTTGCAACATCAGCAGAGGTAGCAATTGTGGTAGTAGAAACAGAAGCAGTAGCCAACAAGGCAAAAAACACATACTTGGGCAAGCAATTAAGGCACATAAGTATTGAAAAGTCATGCACAGTCCTGCACAAACACATGCATACATGTGTATGCAAATAGAAAATGAAGTCAATACCCAGTAAACACAACGATTTGATATTGTAATTCTACTTCAGTTGTGTAAGATTGGAAAATATTTAAAGTGATTTGCTTCTACACTCCCACTATTATACATAATAAATACTGAATTTAAACTATTGGCGTTTTCTTTGCTGATAACAAAGAAAGAATCCTATGTAGGGGGACAGAAAGAAGAGATAATGAAGGGAAGCGTCATTATACATATTTTCCTTTATCACTTATAAATTTAAAAGGTGGGTTCGCACACAGAAATTTTCGAGCAACTTCTGAGTGTATGTGCGAGAGAGGGAACTATGGTGTTGCTTAAATTTGCTTCGTATGAAATTTAATTTGTGTTTCAACTTGAAATAATTTTGATTCAACATGTTTATTCATTTTGATTTAACAAAATTGTAATACTAAATCAACATGAAACAAAGTTATTTTAAAAGAAAACATTTACTTTGAAGGTTACTGCAAATCATGTTGAATTAATATGAAATATGAATTAATATGACTGAGACTGAAACATATTAAATGATCGGGAGAAATTTCTCCCTTTTCCCATTAGAATTTTTTGTTTTGTCTATTACTTGCTTTTGTTTGAAATTGCTCCCTGGGGAAAATTTCTCGCGGAATTTCATTCATAATTGGCCTCAATATAAAATGTTTTATTATAGACATCGACGAATACATAGTTACAAAATAGGGAGGACTATACAATTTTTCATAAAATAAGTTGCAAGAAATTTTTTTATTTGTAAGTACATAATGATTAATGTTAACTAGTACCAGAAGAGGCGCTGCAAAGAGGCTTTAAAAATTAACAAAACGCACAACAACACAGCTTTAAAACAAGTTAAGGTTAACAATCCAATACTTTACCAATCTGTCATCTCTTCACTATCCCTTTCCTAAAGAATTTAAAACACATATGTACATACAAATCGTTGGTATCAATTAGAAAGGCCCTAACACAAATAATAGCTGAACTTTACAGGAGAAAATAAAAACGTAATAGGAACTGTACAAAAGAGCTGAAAACCTATCGATAGTATCGATAGTTTTATTTTAAATGAAATATCGATAGTGTTTTCCTCTATCGATACTATCGACAAAAAAAGTAATTAATTAAAGAATAAAAATCGAAGTCGGTAAACAGTAGCCGATGGCAGCTTTCAAGCGAATTATCCGCAGTTTCTTGTACTTGAATACATATCGCTCATTTAATTCAATAGTGTCACAACTAAAAAAAAAACTAGAAAGCTGTTTATATGAAATTTTTGCACAAGATAAAATATAAAATGCCGCATTATTCTGCATTATTAAACTCATTTTTATAGTTATAACACTATTAAAATAAATTAGCGATATGCTTATAAATTTATTATAACTCGAAGTGTTATTCAACAAATAGTAGCCGAAAGTATCTTCATAAATTCAGCGTCTTCGACTCAAAGATACATTTCAGTGGTACCGCCAGTCGTCTCCGATTTATTTTGACAAATATCTTGTTAACATACGCAAGCATGCTTCTTTACACATATTTTTTAATTATACTTACATACATACCAGAGAACAGCAATGAATGAGTAGTGAAAAAGTGAGTAGAGTTAAATCATGACTTATAATTTCTTGTACTTATGCGCACTCATACTTACTGCAATGTTGTCTATGAATCATATTCACCCGAAAGTTTGAAGTACACATCGAACTCATACTTAGCAACATTTATGACGTTGTTGATATCGACTATCCTTAACGAAATGCCTATGGACGATGTAAAATAAGTATGATTCACAATGCGAACTTCGCATACGAACATTAAAGTTTAATGAATAAACTTTTAAATAAAGATAGAAGCATGAGTTTAGTGAGCTGAATCAATGTGAGTAGTATAAGTATTTTCCTGAAATTAGAAATCAAACTGTGATGATTTATGAGTGCGAGTGTGGTATGACTATGATGTCGACGTTGCATTCATATTTATTTCAACATATACTTATAAATCAATGTCATCGTGAGTATGCGTAAATCAGAGTAGTTCAATTTGTATGATGTCTACTCACTTACATTTAAAATTTCATGAGTCAGCATGAATAGCGAAAAAACGATTCATTGTCGATCACTGATACATACCTACATATATTTTTACATAATAATGAAAATGTTGAGGATTCTGGATTTTTTTCGAGCCAATGAAAGATATTACCTATGCTGTTTGTTTTGTCGTTTTTGTTGCAACATTTATAAAACCATTCGATACTATCGATAGTTTTACAGCAAACTATCGAGTGGGGCGACTATCGATAGCTTTGCAGCTCTACTGTACAACTGCTTGTAAAAGCGTTATTTCTTACCCTATTGCAACAAATTTTTGGTGTGAAATGTATTGGAATCACTGAAAAACTAAATTTCATAAAAAATACGAGTTAGGGTCTTTCTACTTGAGGCATATTAATTGGCTGAGCAAAAAAAAGCAGATAGAAAAAGTTACCAAAATGCCTCAGAGATCACGCTACGCCTTTTTATGGCGCTGCTATTGCCTAATAAAAAGTTTCGTGCCTCAACTTTCAACGTACAATATTAAATTAAGAAACTTTTGACATTTTGTTTGTTGGGTAAAAACCTTTCACTTGGGTGGGTTGTGTGTGTAGGTGCTGATATCAGTGCTAGTATGTTTGAGTATTTATGTATGGCTATATGTATGTATGTATGTATGTATTTTGTGCATATTAGGTACAAGACTATGCAAAGATACGTTTCGAAATATGAGTTACTTATTACGAGATGGATGGACTACAAATCGAATCATTGAAGCGAAGCGAACTACTTGCTACCAGTTGGATGAATCTATTGAATGGTTGAATGGTCACAAAACATATTTTCAAAGGAAAATTAACCTATAATACAAAAGTCTATATGTGTATATGCACTCATTGATTAACACACATACACACACAGAAGTGTTTAAACATCTAATAATATCCTTTCGCTATGCCAACACACTGCTACGTGGCATGTACGAGTACGAGTATTTCGCCGTACGAAACTACTACTCGTAACACAAACACTTGCCACAATACAAAAGCACGTTCACTTCGCTAAACCTGTTGAGAATATAGAATTTTTATTTACAAGCGATTATAAAACTGATTATCTGGGCAATAAACCGCATAAAAAGAAATTTAAAGAAAAATTAACGATTGGAAAATATTCTTAATTGTTGCTCCATAAATAAAATACATACTTAAGTATATATTTAAAAGTTTCTTTGAAGGCATCATTTTATCCGTATAATAAAGTGAGCATGTAGTTCAAAATAAAATTTAATATCGATTATTGTAAAACGATTTTTTTCATGTGGGAATTTGTATTATTTTGAGATTATAACTTGACATGAGAAAAAATATTGTTTGTTAATTTAATGCAATATGTATATGTATGCAAATGTAGTTATTTATTGAGTTTGAGCCCAGAAAGGCGATACAGTATTTTTCGGTTAATTGCACATCAAAATTTGCACAATTTTTTGTTCAATTAACCGGGGAACCAATTAGCCGATACCCGCTTAATTGAACAAATCGTTCAATTACAAGAATCCCGTTTAATTGAACAGTTTGTTCAATTAAACGAACTACTAATGAATTAAAAGAAATCGCATATGTGCACTTTAAGTTTTTCAAAATAATTTTTTTTACCTTAAACAATAAAAATGCAAGTAACAGGAAAAAATGTACATATGTACATATATGTGTATACGCAGGTACATATTTATTATTGTAGGTACATATGTTCTATTAAATGCACTATTTATGTGCACATTAGTTTTACAAAAAAATAAAATTTATAAACTAAAAAACAATTCATATATTGGTTTTACAAAAAAAAGCATAAACTTAAAGAATAAAAACAATCCATATGCATATACATACAGCTCTTCCATTCACGTAAGTATTAAAATATTACATAGTGCTTAAAAAATAAAAAAAAGGAACAAATAAATTCATGTTGTACATATTCACACTTTTCGAGATCATTGTGCAAAAATGCCAGATTATTTTTCAATAATAATGCAATTAACCGGGTAAAAGTAAGAGGAAATTCATTTTTGATGACATGAATTTTGAACCAATTAAGCGGGAAAATCAATTAACCGGGTTCAATTATCCGAGGAAATTTACATGTGTTTTCGTATGCAATATTTTTTTGCCCGATTATGTGGTTCAATTAAGCGTGGAAACCAATTAACCGTAGGGTCAATTAACCGAAAAATACTGTAGATAGTAAGATACGAGCTCTAGTATGATTTCCGAAAATGTTTGTAATTATTTTCTTAAAATTTTTTGGCGACTCCGAGTAGTATTCTTGTGTAGAAAATCCTAAAGTTATCGAGGAATAGATAACTTTATAAACAATTATCATAGTATTATCTAAGGGTGTATAATTTATTTAGTATGTCCTAGTTTACACTATGCAAGTCTTATTGCTAAGCTGATTTGTTTGTTAGGAGAGAGAGATACGGGAGGAAAAGAAACGTTTATCTTCCCCTCGTCTCTCTCTCTTTCTCAAACTAATCAGCTTAGCAATAAGACTTGCATAATGTAAACTAGGACTGTCGTATACTTTTTCAGCTGCGTGAGAACTATTTGTATTGTATGAAAATTTGTTAGATATCGAATGCCGAAATTTGCCCCCTGGTTTGAAATTATTTTTTTTAAGTGGGGGATAACCCTTACTCATGCAATGCATTGTGCTAGAACTAGGAAAATAGGTTATGGGGTAGAGGATAGAGGGAGTAGTGTCTGTAGACATTCGATTTAGATTGCAACCTAAATTATAGTGTCAAGCGTTGCGTTAGCAGCAGGGTACGTATTATCAGTACATTTTAACGTATAAAATATTATTTAAATGTACTGAAAATACGTATCCTGCTGCTAACGCAATGCTTGACGCTCTAATTTAGGTTGGACTCTTAAAATATTTCACGTTGAAAGTGACAGGAAAAAAGGAATTCTGTCAGTAATCCATAGTGCGATTTATTGGCCAATCGACCACAAAAGCATATGCTCTGAATGTAGCACAGTTGTGCGGGTTTCAGGAATAAGCTCCCTTATTTCATTAGAACACATTCCATTGTAGTAAGGATAGAACAAGGAAATGCACCCCATATTGCGTCGATGCTCCAATGAGTCAATATAGTTGGATAACCTACTATCACCGATGAGCTTCTTTGCCCTGTTGTGTACGCGGTCAAGCAGCCACAAAATAGACTTTGAATCGCCGGCCAATATATGAGAGTTGTATTCCATTTTCGGTTGGATATATGTAAGAGGTATAAATAGTAAGGAGATCAGATGAGGTGAAGTATCGCTTGCACCGTTTCAAAAATCCTAGTGACTTGAATGCTTATCGAGCATCTCATTGAATTTTCATGCCAAGAACATCAAGAGCTTCTAATTCATTAATATCTATATCCCTAGTTACAAATGGAGCAGCATTTTCGGTCATGTGTCTATGAGTAATCATACAACATTGGGTCTTACGAGTATTAAAATCGACCCAAACCGGCACACCGCAAAATAATAACGTACGGAACAAAAACTTTCAACTTTTTTACATTTTCAAACATATTTATTATGCTACAGGAAATTTACCATTTCCCACTTCCCATTTTCCTTCCGGGACACCGGGGCGGATGGTCACATTAAGTATGACCCCATTCAGAAATTTTTCTTAAATCAAACTCCGGCAGTTTTGGTCTATTGCTGAATGAGAAAGAATGGCAGATGCTGCTGTTGTCCGCGAAAGAATAGATAGGATGGAAAGTTTGAAATAGAAGGTCATTTAGAAAAATAAGGAATAGTGTTGGTGAAAGAACGGAACCTTGCGGTACTCCTGAATTTACCTTGAACTCGTTTGATGAGATGAGAGAGTTTAGAATGTCAAATCGTGTTAACATTCCTGTTCAGCCTTTATGAATCGTTTAACGCCAGAACAACGCTTCCAAATTCGTCTTTAGGGACGTAGCTCATAGGAAACATTACCCTATTTGGAACGAAGAAAATCTTCAAGCCATTAAAGGATCACCATTAAATCCACTACAATTGAAGGGTTGGTTGCAGCTTATATGCATCATAGGACTTTATTTCTTTCACAGTGAGTAAGGAGCTACCGTTACGGTGAATGGCGAGCGCTATCTAACCGTGCTGACTGAATTTTTTTTCCAAAATATTTGGTTATATCAAGACGGCGCGCTTAACAATCGATTTATAGCAAAATCAATTGGGTGATAAATGTATATACAGAAGTATGTGATCCTGTTCACTGACTCCCTTCTTGGTTGGAAAAAAATTATATGCAATATCACAATCATTAAAATATGCATATTTACATTATTTTGGCTTTGCTCTCAGAAACTTGAACAAACCGTGGACACCGACAATATTTTGCAATAGCTGCAGAACTGTTTTATACAAGTGGTCAAATGGCAAGAAGATCTATTTCGATTTTTCAGTTCCAGTACCTTGGAGAGAGTCAAGGAACCACCAAACCGATTGTTATTTCTGTGTAACAAAAGTTGCTGGATTCAATATGAAAAATCTAAAAAATATTACTCACGTCAATATCCCATCGTTTTCCAAACCAGTTCAACGTCCACCAAATGATCCATTACCAGTCATTTCCAGAGCGACGAACAAGAGGAGCGTGCGCACCAATATTTAATGAAAATTTAAAGAAATTATCAAGGATTTTGGGACAATGGCATGCTGGGCGACTGTTGCTGGACTCTAATACATAATACGCCAATCACTTTTGAAAATTCATTGATTTTTTTATGTAAAAAACGAACAAAAACAAAAAACTTAGAGCCTTCATTACAAAACACATGAGCAAATTGAAATGCAATAAATCAAACCAATTCACATATTCCATTTGCAATAAAGTTTCGTATATAAGGCAGACATCTACATCAACTGACACCACACACAGTGGACCAAAACACAGAAGAACGCTGATGAGGAAGGTTTAGTGGCCTTCGAAAACGGCTGGCTGTTCCGTTCAACTATGTGTTGTCAGAATATTTACAACTAACTTTGATGTTATTTGTTCATTAATAATTATCACATGTAATTTGGCTTAAAAAGCGTTACGAATTCATAAGAATATAAAAACATTTTTTTATCTCGAAAACCTGACGTGATAGGCAATTACAGATTCGAATTTAGCCCTGGTTAGACTTACTGCTTCAGTCCAAAACCTTGTTGGCTAGTGTTATTGAAAAAAAAAAACACTGAACTAGAAAGGCTAAATAAGAAAAATAATTCCTTGAACTAAAAATGAATAATAGTTCAATTAAATAAATGAATAAGGCCCAATTTTTGACTTGATAATTAAATTGTAATTATTTCTAAGTTCTACTTAAATACGAAATTGTGTTTTTCAGTTCATATTTAAATAATAATTAAATAATACGTAAATGCTCTACCTTGCGTATTTAAATTTGATTTAAATTTTATGAGCCATAACATATGGTTTTGTGCGTGTGTGTGTTTATTGAAAACATATACCTGAACATCTTATTAAAAAGAATTTTGTTTAATTTTCATATAAATATATAATACTCGTACATAGTTTCATATCATTGAGTAAATAAATAGAAAAATGTATTCTAATACTCTTTTGGTTTCATAAAATGTATTTTTATGCGATTTCACGGCCTGTCCTACGATGTCGCCAGAAATCGTTCGATCAAATTCAACCAAAAAAATTTCTAATGTTACTGTTGTTTGCAATACCTACAAGTTGTCGATAGAACGATTTCTGGTGACATCGTGGGACAGGCCGTTAATTTTTTACATTTTGATAACTTAACTTTCTTATTTATGTTATTAAACAGCTGTTGGTTGGAAAGCTGCCATGCTTTCAATGTAATTTATTAAAAACCTGAAAAAATAAAATTGTATTTAAATAAAATTTTAATTTCAATAAAAATTAGCTAATTACGTACTTAAATATTAATTTAAAAACTAGAGGCAAATGTTGCACAAACATTTTACTAGATTTCGTATAAGTGTGCGAAGCACTTCGTATATAAAATACAAGGTTTTAATGGTTTCCCATACCCATTCGGCTCACAAGCTTTCAGAACTCCTTAACTTCTTGTTATGTAAAAAAAAGTTTAATTTTGCTGTACGGCATTTTAAAAAATTATTATTTGTATAAATTTTACTTATATTTGAGAGTTTAATATTTAAATAAAATTAAAAATGAACTAAAGCATTTAGTTATGGTTTGTATACCTATAACAAGATAAATTGAATACAAATTTATCATTAAAATTTGTGGAGCTACTAAATCCATAAAATTGATTGATAAATGATATGAAATTCAAGCTTTGATATGTAATTGTAGCTTAAATTTAATTTTTAAATTTGTGCCCTTGGCGCTGCTTACAATTTTGTTATTGAGAATTAAGTATGTAAACGCAATAAGCTAAAAAGACTCGAACAAAAATTTTAAATTCACAAAAGAAGCGAAATACATGTGCTTAGACAACAACAAAAATTTTTCATACAAATTAAAATATTATGCTGTGCGCAAGAAAGAACATTATTTGACAATATCTTGTTATTTATAACCTGTTTCCACAATGCGGACGGTCGAATTAAGCAGACAATTTATATCAAAAGCACAATTTTTTTTTAAATCATTTTCATACAAAATTTCTAAACGAGTCGCCTGCCTGACTTATGGAAACACAGGATACATATTAGTAATACAAAATTTTGTATTTAAATAAGTTACGAGGAGTATGTACGTTTTTTTTCTACAAAACTCTTAAACAATGTAAAACGTAACATAAGGCTCCATCATTATTATTTTAGCACCACATTTAATTAATACTTTCTAATCACTCTGGCACACTTGCACAATAATGTTGGGGGGTTAAACTTTTCGAAGAAAAACTGAAATGGCAACGAGTTAAAATAAGAAAATATCTGCTTTACACGTTAGGAGTGTATGTGTTTGTGTACGAGTATATCCAGTAAAAATTAAAGGAAGTTAAAGAGGAAGACACGCTGCATAAGCAAACGTTAGTTTATAAAATAAATTCACACAAACCAGTCAGCCAGTGAACCGGGAACATGAGCATGTTGCTCTTCATTTTTTTTTAAACAAAGTGATTACTTATTAAAGGATTTGCTGTCATTAGGATGGTAAATTTATTTCAATCACACTGGAAACCCAACTGACCACAACGCCTATGCAAAATGAAATGTTTTATTGGATAACCCGGTATTTTTGCTCTTCTAATTTCAAATTTTAAGTTAACTTTTTAATAGTTTTGTATTTAACTTTTCCTCGGAATTTAGCGCTAAAAAGGGTCGACAAGGCATAAAATATTATAAGAACAAAGTGAATATAAATAGAAATAGCGACAGAAATAGAGAGAGAGAAATTGTATTAACAACACAGAGAAAACAGTGCCTACTAAATACCTCATAAAATAGAACAAAATTAATAAGAAATCTCTATGGTTTTTTTTTCAATAAGGAAATCTTATTAATTTCATAGAGAAAACCTTTTTGAAAAAATCAAGAAGAAATCTTGTAGTTTTTATGAGGTTATCTTATTGATTTTTTCAATAAAAAATAAAATTAAAAAAATTGCGTCATTATTCTCTGTACTTATGTATTTTCATTTAAATTCTATACCATATACATATGTATGTATGTATAACTAACTTACTCACCAAGTATTGAACCAGCAAACTTCTACCTGATAGACAAGCACTCTAACCAATATACTAACAAACATGAATAACCATTGAAATTATTGTGCAAACATTCTTATACAAAAATAAAAAAGATCATGAAAAAAGTTGTCTCTATGTCTATTTATAGATATGAAATAACAAGACACCTCATAAAATCAAGAAGATTTCCTTATTAAAAAAAATCAACAAGATGCTTTACACATCATCATATAGGAACCTACTAAAATCAAGAAGAAAACCTTTTTAAAAAAATCAATAAGATAGCATACTAAAATCAAGAAGAGAACCTTTTTAGAAAAATTAATAAGGCAAGCTAATAAAATCTATAAGAAATCCCTATAGTTTACAATTTATAAAGAAACCTAATAGAATTAAAAAGTTTGTCTCTATGGATTATTTTTTGGTGCCAAAAATAACGGAAATTTAAAAAAAAACGTTGTGAATAATAAGATTTCTTTTTGATTTTATGTGGATTTCTTCTTGATAAAATTAATAAGATTTACCACATAAAAACAATAAGGAATCTCTATGAAAAAATCTTCGCTTCTTTCTGCTGGGATAGCCCTTAGCCTAAAATCGGTTCATAGAGAAAATCTTCTTGATTCAATGAGGCAGTTTTTTCTCTGTGAAGTCGAGTTTAAAATGTCCCTAGAATTTATATGATGGTCTCTTAACAATTTCAATTTGTTATTTTAACAACCAATCTTGATTAGATTAACCAAATCAAAAAATGTTTGTTCATTTTGATCACAACAACAATTTATATTGACAATTATAATAATAGCTCCAAATTGCTTATATTAATCACATCAATAATTTATTCTTTTGAAGCGAAACAATAATTTATATTAATTTCAGTATTTTTCACACTTAAAAACAATATCCAAACAATAATAATAATAATAACATGTTACACTTGGCATTAAGCAACATATTGGAATAAATATGTTTTTGCATATTTTTGATTGCCTTGGCAAATGAATCCCATAGTTTTCTTTTTTTGTAATTGCATTAAAAAAAGTTTATAATCGCGCTTGACAGAAGTTAAAGTAATAAATGATAACTCAGAGTATTAACGATTTGACCTTTTGTTTGTTGGGCATTTCATTTTTAGTTTATTTATAACCACGCAAGCATATGGGCACACTAATCAATATCCCAGTTGGCCATATTTTCCATACATCAATGGGAATGCATTAATGACAGAGAATACCTATTCTATTGAAACTTACTTATCCCCTGTTTCTACAACGTAGGCGGTTGACTTGAGTAAAATTTTTATATGAAAAGCACAAATTTTTTTGAGCGATTTTTATACAAATTGTCTAGACGTGCCGTCTGCCTGACTTCTGGAAACAGGGTATTAATATAGTTCAAGCAAATTACTGGCAACATATTCGAACAAAAAACACTCCAAACAATCCATATCGGGCAATATAGCGACATTGTTTTTGCAGTTGTCAGCTCATTAAGTTTTGAAAAAATAATTCTGCAAAAAAAAACCGACTTCAATGCAAAGATCTGATACATTTTTGAAAAATTTTTATGGGATCAAACTGAAAGTAGTCTTTCAAACAAAAAATTTTAAAAATCCGTTGGCTAAGAAGTACATGAAATATAAAATTAAATATTAATGGGCATACCTCCGCCCATTCTGTTAAATGCAAGATAGTGTGTTTTTCAGAGCTCAGGGTGTGTGTTAACTTTTGTAATAATCGGTAAAGTAGAACCACTTAAAATAAAATTTTAATGGGCGTGATGTGACTCCGTCCATTTTTTAAATGGAAAATTGTGTATATTTTAGAGCTCAAAGGTGTGCTAAGTTTCGCAGCAATCAAATAAGTAGAATATTGTAAAATCAAATACAAATTTATGGGCGTGTCTCCGCCCATTTTTTTACAATGGGACCAAATGGAAGCTATACACTCTCAGACAAAAAAGTATTTTTGCAATCGGTATAAAATGTTCTGAGTTATGAATAACGTGACCAGAAGCTTTTTACAAAAAGCGGGACACGATCGTTCAAAAAGCGGGATTTTAACGAAAATACGGCCAAAAAGCGGGATTTTTAAATAAACAACTATTTGAAAGCGGGATGTGTAATACGCACATAAAAAGTTTCGTATGTACTCAGGAAACACAGTTTTTAACTCAAAAGAATCGATTTTAAATAAACAAAAGTTTTTATTAACAAAAATTTTTATTTAGTAACGTAAAATAAATAAAATTAAAGATTTTTTGACTTCATTTACAAAACAAAATACGATTTTTATACAAAACAATGTACAAAAACTTAAGGCGAATGATAGCAAGTGGCCTTGTTAGTCCATATTATCATCAACTGATTACACCAATGTGTCAAACTCTTTATAAAAAAATAGGCAAGAACTTTTTATTTTATTATTGACAGTTTGGTGAATGTCAGTTGTTATTCTCCTAATAAGCCCTCTTGGTAATAAATTCCTAAAGCAGCAGAATGTCTGCACATATAAAGCACTGTAACAAAAGGATCTTTGAGTGTGTACGTTTGTATTTTTATTTTTTTCATTTGAGGAGCTGCCAGATCCAAAAAAATAAACAATAACTACACTAAAAAATATTTGGAATAAATTTTTATCAGTTACATATTAATAAAAATATATTAAGAGATAACAAATTTCAAAACTCTTAAAAGCGGGATAAAGCGGGATAAAAATTCAAGGCGGGATCAACCTCAGAAAAGCGGGATAATCCCGCCTAAAGCAGGATGTCTGGTCAGGTTAGTTATGAAGTAACAATGTCAAAAAATAATGAATAAAATACTGACGAATTGAGGCTATCAGCGCAGAAGAGGTGTAACCCCACATCTACTCATTTAAACAATTGTTCTTTTTAATTATTAAATTGCTTTATTACTTTGCAATATTATGATCTGTGCAAAAACGATTTTTCAGCTCCATTTTCTTTAGAATAACATAAGGCGGCTTACTCTACTTTTTTGATAGTTGATAGTGTAAATAATGTATTTATCATCAGAACAGCAACTAAAAACAAATGTGGGTTACACCACTTCTGCGCTGATAGCCTCAGTTGATGATCTCATTCTTTTTTGGAAGTCGGTTAAAAATAATGTGGTGACATGTTGCCGAACTAACATGAAAAAATATTCAGTGTTGCTTCGCTGCCTGCCACTTTCTCTGATATTGAGTGATGATGTGAGTTATTTTTATATGAACTAATATATTTCATTTTTAATAAACTTGAGCTTAAGCAACAGGTCCTTACAGTAGCCTTAATTTTTTCGTCGGCAAAGTTATACATACGTGAACTTTCACTGAACTGTAGGCAATTTTGTCTTTAAATAGCATTTATTTAATTTTTATTTCGCTGTTATGCCGCAATGCGCGACATATGTATTTCATGCAATTGGCCATTTGGGATATGTCATCACATGTACATATTTACAAGATACAAATATATTCCAATGAATGGGCAAATGAATGAATGTTTGTTTGGCTGAATGGTTGGCTGGTTGGATGAATAAATGGTTGGACGGATGGATGGATAATGGTTCAATGTTAATTTATTTTATAATGGAAGGTCACCAACTGTGTGGGTAAATTAAAAGTGGTAACAATGATGGCAACAAAAACAAGTAAAACAACAAATAGATACAAAATAACGACGCTAACGAAACATTCGTGAATGAGATGTTTTAATTTGAAACTGTTCAGCATAAAAAGACATAAAGGAGCAAGCAACTCCTTTAAAACACAGAAAAAAATCAAATGCAAAACCAAAATTATAAAAAAATTTCCTCCCATTAACAGCTTTAATTGAAAAAAAAAATATAATAAAAATAATAAATTAAAAAATTAATTGTATCAATTGAATTTTTTTAGTTTATTAGCATTTCAATTTTAAACAAAAGTTTAATTGACTCAGCTACATTTATAATTAAACTTTTCATCACTTTAATTTTTAAACAACAGTTTAATTGACTTAATTATATTTAAGTTGATTATCTGCATTTTTCAATTAAAAGTTTTAATAGTAGGAAATTTTTTCTGTGATCGTTGCATTTTTAAGTCATTCAAATTTATTTATTGAATTCTGTAATTATTTTTTTATTCTGTGCTTCAACTTTAAGGGCCTTATGCATAAAAAATATTTTTAATTTATAAGATAATTAATAAAACATTTAAAAAAAAAATTCTGATGAGCCCTTTAAAAAACGAATTTATTTTTTATGAATAAAACAGTAAAACTTTATAATTTAAAAGACCCTAACTGCCTTATTTATAAAAAATATTTCTGTGTATTAAGAGGTTTATAAAACAAATTGTCTATGGAAAATTGATAAATAAAGCTTTTATAAAATCAAAATATTTTT
Organism: Tachina lurida; assembly: GCA_944452675.1. Taxonomy (NCBI): domain Eukaryota; kingdom Metazoa; phylum Arthropoda; class Insecta; order Diptera; family Tachinidae; genus Tachina; species Tachina lurida. The sequence goes on along the minus strand of OX101754.1, from coordinate 34,184,559 downwards.
TATGAATAAGGCCCTAAGACCATAGATACCGATGGCTTGGTACAGAAAAGGCGCAGCAAAATTTTGCTCGAAATCAGAGGTTTAAACAATTTTTCATTTGTATGTTGTATTATACAGGGTGTTTTTTTTAGAGGTATAGAACTTCGAATTGAAATAAAACACAAGAAAATCGTTTTAATGTCCATCAATTTGGCTTTATTGGAAGGATAATTTTATGCCATTAATGTTTAAATATGATTTCGGGCATATGGCCGCCGCGGCTGGCTCGAATAAAGCCAATTCTACAGGTCAAATTTTCAACCACTTTTTCGAGCATATGGGGCCGTATGTTGGCAATAACGCCACGAATTTTGGCTTCCAAGTCCCCTAACGTTTCTGGTTTGTTGGCGTAAACGAGCGACTTCACACATCCCCAAAGAAAATAATCCAATGGTGTCAAATCACACGATCTTGGTGGCCAATTGACAGGTCCATTCCGCGAAATTATGCGCTCATCGAATGTTTCCTTCAATAAATCGATTGTGACGTGCGCTGTGTGGCATGTAGCGCCGTCTTGTTGGAACCACAACTCATCCACATTCATGCCATCCAATTCGGGAACAAAATAGTCGGTTATCATGGCTCTATACCGGTCTCCATTAACGGTAACTGACCCTCCAGCATTATTTCGGAAGAAGTATGGCCCAATGACTCCACCAGCCCATAGATCACACCAAACAGTCAGTTTTTGTGGATGTAATGGCGTCTCAAGGGTCTCACGTGGATTCTCTTCGCTCCAAATGCGGCAATTTTGCTTGTTGACGTAGCCATTCAACCAAAAATGAGCCTCATCACTGAACAAAATTTTGCGATGAAAATCAGCATCGAGATCAATCTCATTTTCGGCCCATACACCAAAATCACGACGCATTGCATGGTCTCGCGGCTTTAATTCTTGCACAAGCTGGATCTTGTAAGGTCGCAAGCCAAGATCTTTGCGCAAAATCTTCCATAAAGTTGATGGACAAAGCTCCAATTGCTGTGCACGGTGGCGAATCGATTCATTCGGGTCCTCTTCAACACTTTGCTCTACAGCGGCAATTGTTTCTTCGGTGCGCACTGTTCGACGTCTCTGCGGATGCGTATTATAACATAGAGTAAACGTAGTGCGAAAACGATCCATGGTTAACCGAATTAATTGATCTGATGGACGATTATGTCGACCATAAAATGGACGGAGCTTGCGGTAAACTTCGCGAACTGAACCATTATTTTCGAAATAAATTTGCACGATTTGCAAGCGTTGTTCTTTTGTCAACCTGTTCATGATGAAATGGCAAACCAAACTAAATATTAATCACTTGACAGCTGACAAAATGGCCGCCAGTTAAAAAAGTGATGCCAACTTAAAGTTCTATACCTCAATAAAAAACACCCATTAGAAGTCCAAATTGTTTTAATATAAAAGCTTTCATGTTCAATCAATAATTTTCTTATTTTGCTGCGTTTACTTATTTAAATTTTTTTTTGATATATTGTTTTGTTGGAGACCAATTGTTTAAACATAAAAAAACATTAATGAACATTCAATTATTAACTCATTTTATTCTTTGTGTGTTAAAGCAAACTTTAATATAATTTTCTTATACATATACATATTTTGTCACACATACAAGTATAAAGCATTAATTATAGAAGGACCATTACATATTTTTAGCTCAAGCAAGGAAACACCCACCCCACCACTTCATCCACACGCAGAATTGCAGTACATAATTCCACTTCAACACGCGTATGTGCTGGTGAATTTTTTTAACGCAAGAGAAAACGAACAGTTTCAAAAAATCATTTATCCTTTAATACAAAAAAAAAGTCCGGCAACCCTTCCCCCTAGCCTGTCGCGCAATTCGCTTCAAGAATTCCTTTTAAATTTTGTGAAAGTTTGCATGAAACTTTTCGTATGTGTGGTAGAAAAAATGGCAATCTATTTTAACAACGTTTCTGATCTGATTTACTTCTCCACTGCTCTTATTGATTAGCAAAGAAGTTCCACTCAACTAATTTCAAGAAAAATTTCATAGTGCAAATTCAGTCTCTATGATGTGTGGCGATGGCTTAGAATTCTCATCAGTTGCGGGCAGAAATTTCAGCTTCCATCAGTATCTAATTCACTATTCAATTAATTATATGCAAACTTTGAAGGTTTTTGAAAGCCTCTCTCATGCATCTTCTCCTTTCCCAGTATATTGCTTTGCCTTGGGATACTACTCTTAAGGTAAAATCGTTCCCTAAAAAATTAAGGAAAAAGAATTTTCATAGTCACACGTATTGCGTATGTCGAGTCGAATATTCGTCTACGAGAATTTTGTATTTGATTAAATAAAGCTTGTAAAAGTTTTCTTTATTCTATGACAAAATTCTTGTAGACGAATATTCGACTCGACATACGCAATACGGGTGAATAAATATATAAATATTATATCAATTAAAAAAGCAATGACAAACATAAAATACCCTCTGTTCTAAATTGACGGGACGTAGAAACAATATTTTAATTTTTGTGAAAAAAAATAAATAAATTTTCCTATATTTTAAAAAGTCACTTGCACATTTCAATTTCATTAACAGAACCTAAATAAATTGAAATACATTCGTCGCATCATGCAACACTTTCAGCATTCATACACTGCTTTTGAGTTAAAATCCTTTTGAATTTCTATTGAATTGGAAAACAAAAAACTCAATAATAGCCAACACTTAAAGGACTCTCATGTTTGTAAAACCTACAAATATGCATACATACACACGTATGTACATATGTACATGAGTATCATTTATATATGCGAGGGCAGTTTTATAATTCTGTGACGTTTTGTGTATCTCAATCTTGTTGTCGGTCTACTCCCTGTTGGGGAAAATACTAGTCGACTACAAAAATAATTAACTTATACATAGCTTATCTTAGACTAACTAGCTGAGCGCGGCAAACATTGTGTTACGCCCCCACTTGAATGCATACAGTATAGATAAATAATCTAGATACCGACTGAAGCGCCATCTGCCGGGATGATTTGTGAATCTAAACCATCCAGGGCGACACCCAAACGCACACAAAAAAAATCAATTAAAATCGGTCCAGCCGTTTAGGAGGAGTTTGGTGACATACACTCGCACAGTAGAATTATATATAAGATTTTGCTGTTATTATTTTAGATGGCACCTTGCCTGGGTGGGGGTGGTGCGTTTGACTGTACAAAATGTGATAGTTCGAACCACAGCAAGATCTTTTTGCAAACTTACTGACTACCAGGTGACTTAAATAAAGTCAACTTTAAGTTAGTTGAAAAGTAGTGCAGAGTGGGACAATTGACTACCGCCTAGGGAATCGCAATGTTAAAATAGTTACATATTTTTTTCCAATGGAAAATAATTCAAGACTCAGTCAGCACTAGTTGTAAAGTAGTTAGCTTAAAGGATTAGGATTACTACTGTGCAATTTTTAGGAATTTGAGTTTATTAATTTACTTTTGATATTTATTGAAAATAAGCAAAAACGTTAATTTTAACGACAATGCAAAAAAGAGAATTTCGTGTACTAATTAAAAATTATTGTTTACGTAAAAAAAAAACATCGCTAAAGAAAAAGAAAGGCTTGATAAATACTATGAGGACTCTGCACCATCCATTCCAATGGCTAAAATCGTTTAGTGAGTTTCGTGTGATTGTTCAGGTCCCATGTCACCAAACATGTGGATCGATTTGTGGCATAGAATAGAATAGAACAGGAGAAAGATCTGGTCCAAAGACCGGCACTGCTACACGTGATGTATCTTTGTGCCATAGACCTGTAAACTAAATCAACCAGCCGTAAATCATTCCTGTTGAGGTTCAGGATTCGACTATATGAAAATGTCTGCATCCATGCTTTGGACTGCCTTGAAATAGAAGAAGTCAGTAGACTTGTATCGAACTCATTCAGTAGCTCGTCTTTGACATAAACCAATCATCAAACCCAGGTAATTTAAATGGTTTCTGTCAAAAACAAGTTACTTAATGAGTACGATACAAGTATACAAATCAGCCACATTTCCTTTGATTAGAGAGAGATTACAATCTACCAACTTACGCCACCAAAAAACGCAGGTCCCATAAGCCAAGCAGCTGAGGCACTCTTGGGCATTTCATCTACTTTCTCGTTACCAGTATGACCGCTATGGCCATGTATCCAGTAAATGGAAACCTTGTTCCATATGGATAGGTTAGGTTAGTCTGGGTGGTCAAAGGACCTCGCATAGACCAAGATTGATCCAAGCCGTCCAACAGTGTCCAGTTAATATCCCCACTAGAAGTCTACAGTTTCTTCTGGTTAGTGATAAAAGGAATTTAGTCGATTTAGGATCATAGGTACTCCACATGATTTTAGAAGTTTTACAACACGCCAACTTTCCTCCGCTTCTTCCTTCATCCTTGAGTCTAAGATCCCTTTCACGTGCTGAATTGGTTTCCGAACATATACCATTTCTTCCACAGGTAATTGGATTCCCCTTTTGGCCAGTGTATCTGCCATTTCGTTTGGATACCTTTTGTAATGAGATGAGTCAAAGCACTCTAAAACAAGCTTGGAACGGAATTTCCATGAAAGGAGAAACTTAAAAACTACCTGACTATCGGAAAAGATAGCTATTTGCGTTCCTAATATACCGTACGCCATGGGCCCAGCGACTCCAGCACCAACGTTTTGAATCCATCCGTATACCATTATACCGTCTACCGTTTTCCTCCCACAATTCCCTAGGTAGAATTGTGACACTGAATCTCCTGTCGAACCTCAGTTCACAGGTTATCCTGTCACTAGACATTCCTAGTAGCCCTATGCTGGGCATTGTACTGAGGACCGATGAATGCCCGTTGCTGACACAACGAGCAGAGCTCCAAAGACCCATCCTATATGCAGCCATTGCCGCAGAAGATTCAATAAGGATTTCTATGGGTGGTACTTCAATCAACTTCTCAATAGTGATGTACATGACGTTCTTGCGCCTGTTGCAAGAAGATTCGTCAATCTCTGAACCTTGCAGAGTTTAGTTGACTCCTTAAAAGTCGTAGGATTGTGTCGGATAGGGAGCCCTAGCCTTTAGACCACTTATTATGCCATATTGTTACATTCCTCTAATAGCTCTGATTGTTTTGGTGACAACACACCATCAGTGTTGGTTCCAACACATAACCAAACAGAGACAAGAACAATTAAAAATATAATACTAACATAAAAGGTGTTGTTAAGTTCTCAACGAGCTCCCTCTACTTTATTATGTCCCCCAAAAATCCTTAAACGATCGGAGAATAAAATTGCCAAAGATGGCTGAGGCTGTGGGCATCACAACCAAGCGATTACATCACATTTGACATGAATATTGGGATATGAAAAGGCTATCCGCGTGCTCACATTGGACCATAAGCGCGATCGTGTGACCATTTTCAAAGGCACAATCCGAACAAGTAATGGAACTGGTTTTTGTAACTGTGGACGAAATATGCATCCATCGCAATCTATCATAGACTGAAGATCAATCAAAACAGTGGATTTATTCGGTTGAACGTGCACCAAAGAAAGCTAATACCGACGTCATATTGTGTTGTGTGACATTGTTTTCCATATAAAAAACATAATGTGAACGGCGTTGTTTACATTTTGAAAATTACATCACAAAATGACAACATAAGAAATGACAGATGTGTACTCAGCATAAAGTGGATCTGTCGGCCAGCAGCATTACAGCCACAGTATATTGGGAGACTCGTGGTATCATTGAAATCGAATACCGTCAGAAGAGTAAAACTATTACCGGCAAATATTACTCAGACACATTCAATATTTGTTTAAAGAAAAAACGACCAGACCTATCCCATTGGAACTATTTCCTGTAAAAAATGGATGAGTGGTAAGAGATTTTAGAAATTTTAGCTAGCCGACTGTAATGGAATGTAACTGCAACAGTAGGAAACAGCTGATCTATATTGTTATATGAAAAGTAATGAACATATTCATCCTTATCGTGGCTGACATATTTCGACTACGACGTTTTTGTAATAGATTAAAAACACTTCAACAGATTTTCTTTAATCTATTACCAAATTGTCGTAGTCGAAGTCGAAATACGCCAACTACGATAAGCCCATTCTTACATTCCGGTTAAAACTCTAAAACCATTTTCATTACTTTTCACATGACAATATCGATCAGCTGTTTCCTGCCGTTGCAGTTACATTCTATTACAGTCCGCTAACTGAGTCTTGAATAAGATTGTGTTGCTGAAAAATAAAACGGTTTTTGGCAGAAAAGATTTGACTGCAGAAAATCGCATAATTATTAAACTACCCTCGTATATATATGATTGTTTACATACACATACATACATAGTCACTGAATTGGCTAGTATGCATGCAAATTTACATATGAATTTGTATTTCGGTGCCTGCAAAAGTAAACGAATTTACTGAAGCACTTACCTTTAAACTCATTCGTTTATTGGCAATATGTGTCATGTTCAGGTGTTGGGCATTTCAACATGTTTTCTTTTCTCTGTTTGCATTATTTTTCTTTCAGCTGTATTTGAGTGTTTGATTCATAATGTTTGTATTGTTCAGGACATTTTTAATTATCGCCCATATTTGAGAACTTGTTTTAAAAATAAAATCATATATTTTTATTTCTATGTATGTATGTTTGTATTAATGTTTGTATATTCGATGTATTTTTCATCCAGACCAATTTCATAATTGATATATAATGTATATTTGGATACATTTCATTTTAATTAATGCATACTCCAGAGACACAATATTTATATGTTGACGTTGCTCCCCAGGTATTTCAATAAAACTTATGCGCCGCAGTGCTAAAGAATAAACACATTTTGCAAAATTATCAAATAAGCTCATTCTCATGTAGCACGTTTTATTTAAATTTTCAACTGCTAGACTGCTGAGGAGTAGCTCTTTTGGGCCACGTGGGACTTTTGTATTTTTATGTATTTTGTAGTCCGTTAGTAGAAGATCTTATTACATGAAAGTAGCAACTTCTTTACTTGGCTCAGGGTTAAATTGTTTTAGTATTCGGTTAAACGAGTTTGTCCTTCTGAGGTTGCAGTTCAATATATCTGCTAGGCCTTGTAGTAATACGACTAGAAGGTCTTTTATGTTGGTATGTGAATCAGCGATCGGCAATGAATAGTTTTTTCGCTATTCATACTGACTCATGAAATTTTAAATATAAGTGAGTAGACATCATTTAAACTTAACTACTCTGATTTACGCATATTCACGATGACATTGGTTAATAAGTATAGGTTGAAATAAATAAGAATGCGACGTCGACATCATAGTCATACCACACTCAAACTCATAAATCACCTCAGTTTGATTTCTAATTTAAGGAAAATACTTATACTACTCACATTGATTCAGCTCACTCAACTCATGCATGTCTGTATGTTTATTTAAAAGTTTAGTTATTAAACAGTTTGCAAGTAGTATACAATAGTTGTAAATAGGGTTGTTTTTCAATTCATGCAAAAAAAAAAAATAAACAAAAAAGCAACCGAGAAACATATAACCTCATAATGAGAACGTTAATGTTCGTATGCGAAGTTCGCATTGTGAATCATACTTATTTTGCATCGTCCATAGTCATTGAGTTAAGGAGAGTCGAAATCAACAACATTATAAATGTTGCTAAGTATGAGTTCGATACGCACTTCAAACTTTCAGGTGAATATGATTGATAGACAACATTGCAATAAGTATGAGTGCGCATAAGTACAAGAACTTATAAGTCATGATTCAACTCTACTCACTTTTTCACTACTCATTGCTGTTCTCTGATGTGAATATTGAATAACTTACAGATAAAACCACCCGTTTCCATATAAGTGATATTTTTATTTAATTTGGAACTTTTCCTTGTTTTATTTTTCATTACGTTTACCTTGAGCAAGTTCATTAATTATCTAAATCTTATTTGCTTTTCAAATAATCCTATAAAAAGTATTCTATAGGGGTCAGATCTACAGATCAGAGTGGCCAGCCAATGTCTCAATTTTTGGTTAGTCTGTAAGGATTTTTTGTCCATAGTCTGAAATAAATAAATAAATGTAAACACCGCACATCTGGGTGGCAAGCTAATGTCTCCTTTTTTACTTTGCACGCCATAAGAACTGCGTAAAATAGACAAAGAACAAATCAAATCAATTTCGGATACCCTATTTTGAAATTAAACGTATTCCCTTTGGAGCATTCTGGATCGATTGAAACACATGGTAGTCGAACAGAACAATGTTTAGACCACATGGAGTAGTCCTAAACTTCCCAACACATTATTTTCTAACTAGTTTTTAACTGGTCTTACAACATGTCACCATGCGTTATCATGATTTACTATTACGGCTTCATGTCTGCTCTCATATTTCGGAGTTTTTCGGAAAAATGCTCACTTCATACGCATCGTACGGATACCCTGTGATCGTCTCTATTCCAATTTAAGCAGCTTGTATTAGATGAAAACTCTTTGGACCCACTAAATAAAGGGTATCAGCTGAAAAAAAAATATTTCTGCAATAAACAACTTTCATTGAAAATAAAACCAAAAATCAATTAAAAATGTAATTGAGTCAATTAAACTTTGTAATTAATTAAATATTTAAATAAAAGTTTAATTGACTTAAATACATTTTTCATTGAATTTTTGTTTTATTTTCAATTAAATTGTTTATTGCAGGAATTTTTTTTCTGTGGGTGTCATGGTTATTTGGTTTTGGCATTGATTGCCTGGTTGAACGGGTCATAGATTATTTAGTGTAATATAAAATTATTATGACTTTATTCGCGACGGAATCTTTTTGATTCATTCAAGAGGTAAGAGGGAAAACTATGTAAAATTTCACAAAAATATTTATTTTACTTCCCCTGAAGAAAATATTAAAAAATTTTATATCTCTTAGTTCGAGAGTTGTTGAATCAAAACACCCATCCACTATCACTTAAATAATTTCATAAAGTTATTTTCTTTCTACTATAAAATTAAAAAAAAAATTAAATTAATGTAGTTACACGGTTTTTCGTTTAAACTAAAGATATACAAAATGTTCACTCAATGCAAATAGAATACGTGAATTATTTTGAGTCATAGAATCACAATTTGTGAAAAGATTTCATGTAATGAAAGCTTTTATATGTCATCGTTGTTAATCATCAATATGTCTGTTTATTTCAAACTTTTTGTATTTGCTGTTTTGAGTTTTGGGCTTTTTACTTAAAAAATTTGGGCATCACTGATGTGGGAATATATATACCCGGTTTATAATGTAACACGGTGTGTAATTTTTTAAGTCATGGAAATATAACCATATACGCACACCACTACGTGACGAAAGACCAAAAAACAAAAACCCGTGTCTCCCAGTTTTACCCCAAGTCATGCACTTTTTTGTATGGGCTCCAAAGATTTGGGGCCTCGATGTCATTTTAGCAAAAAAACTTATTATTTTCTCAGGCTCATATCTTGCAAACCGTTTGGAATTTTGATTTACTCTCTGAGGCAAAGTTGTAGCTCTTGTCATAAAAAACAAAAACTGTGAACATATAAAATAAAGAAATACTTCATCTTCAAGATCAAAAGCGCAAAGAATTAAAAAATAAATCGATTTTTGTTACCTTTTTTCCCCTGTTCAGGTCCATAGGTAGCAAACCGTTGAAAATTCAAGGAAACAATCAACTACAAAAATTTACCTAAGATCTCAATAAACAACTTTCTAGAACAACTTGCTGGGAATGATTCTTAATACCGTTTAGGTAGCGCTTAGGTAGCCGCAAAAGTGAAAAATTTTCACTTGTTAAAAATTTTTCTTTATGACAAGAGCTACAACTTTGCCTCAGAGTGTAAATCAAAATTCCAAACGGTTTGCAAGAAAGTTATGAGCCTGAGAAAATTATTAGTTTTTTGCAAAAATGACACTGAGTCCCCAAAACTTTGGGGCCCATAAAAGAAGTGCATGACTTGGGGTAAAACTGGGAGACACGGGTGTCCTTATATGGTTATATTTTTTTGTGTTGCACTGTGCAATTAAAGAATGAATCTGCACAAGCAGTATGACTTATCTCTATCCAATAGAATATCGCCAAATTGCTACCTTGAAACTTTTAGCTTCGAGTCAAAAGTATTTTTTATATTAAGGTATCTAAATTAATAACTAATTTATTTTATTGCGCAATAATATTGCGTACGTATGAACTTCTCAATAACTATTTTCCTTATACGCTGTGTAATTGAAGTGCACAAACTGACATTTTGCCAGTTGTACAACATTAAGTTGAATAAAAATAAATAATAAATTACATTTATTCAATAATAACAAAGAAAATATGTGGAATTTAAAATTTTATACCTGCATAGTATTTACAATTTGCATTTTTATTTAATGTTTTTGTTTTAAAAATTGCTTTGATCTAAATTAATTTTGTACTGTTTTTAATTGAATTATTTATAATCCTTTTTACATACTTTTAATCCTGTATCACTGTTTCGTTTATTTACAAACAGTGTGTGTATGTTTTTATTAATCTATTTACTAGTAATTTAATTTAATTCCACTTTTTCTCTTTTGTATTTTATGTACAAACATGTACATTCACAAAAAGCAATAAACTGACCAACTAAAAGCACTTTGAATTGTATTAAATTATTACTTTTATTATTATTTTTTTTTTTTTTTGTTAACATCAAGGAATAATGCATTGTTAATAACAAGTAGCAAATAAAAAATGCAATAAAATTTTAAAAATCTTCTTTTCCAGCTAAAATGATAATCTATAGCATTAAAAAATTATGCAATGTTGAAATTTCAAATCCGCAAATTCTATTTGGCTAAAACGGCTTGTTGTTTTGTAATATTAGAAAACAACAAATTTCTAGTTAAATTTTGTTTATGGCAAATTTTTTATTTTATTATTAGTTTGACCTAATTTGGTTAATTTTTCTCTCAAAATTAAAACGAATAAAGAAATGCTAATACCAATGAGCTGGAAAATATTCCTGCTAAAATTTGATATTAACTAATGAAACCAATTCGAAATAAGTTCGTTTTATTTTTTGGTTGTTTCCAAAAAAAAAAACAAGTTAGGGTGCTATATTCGGCTGTGTCGAATCTGATATACCTTTTATCAACGTATGTATGTATATGTAGTATACAGATACATACATAAGTACATACTTACATATTTATTTTGTAATAAAATTTATAATTTTTTTGTAGTAAGTGATCTCGCGGTTTTTTTTTCGACTAAAGAATTTTAACTGGAAAAAATATATATTTTTGGCTATTTTTTACCCAAAATTTTTTTTCCAACTTCCAACCCTGGAATAATTTAAATTTTTCTGGTTTTAATACGAGTACAAATTTATTTCTTTCTAAGATATAGAATATATTTATTTACCAAAGATATAACTAGCTTTATTTAATTAGTTTTATATAACAGAAAAAGTGTTCTTTTCCCAACCGTAGAATCATCCTTTTAAATTTTTTTTGGGTCCTTATACCAATCTTGCTCTTTAAAAAATATATAAAATGTGTAAAGTGAACAAAGAAAAAAATAAATAAAAAAATACTAGTTTTATTTAGTTACTTTAATATCAAATAAATTCAGTAAAGTGCAACTTTGACTCACGCACGAAGGGTTCCGTACGTTCGGTTTTCAGAATTTTTTAATATGGCGTTTTTATTGCGTTTTTGGCTTTTTTTGAGTTTAAAAGATTTGTTTTTAGATTTGCCGTTTTTTCTCGTTTTGGCGATTTTTTCGGTTTTTGGCGTTTTTTTTATTTTGGCTATTTTTTTCATTTCGGAATTTTTTCCAGTTTTTCGCGATTTATTTTAGTTCTAGAAATTTTTTTAACTTTTTTTCGTTTTGGCGATTTTTTTTTTTTTGGTTTTTGGCGATTTTTTTTTCGGCTTGGCGATTTTTAATTTAGGAATTGTTTAGTCTTATCGTTTTTGAAAATTTCAAGAGTTTGGCTCTTATGGTTTCCAAGATACAGCAAGTCATAGTCAAAATTACATTAACTGATAGAACACCCTTTAATTTAGTTTTTTTTAAATTTTAGTGTTAATTGTTGTAGTCTGTACAAATTTCAAGTGTATATATGTACATACATACAATTGTATGTATATTACATGGGATTTTAACATTTTTCGTTGCTCGTTTTGGAACACCCTTTAATTTTTAATTCTCGTGTATTTGTTGTTATAGCGACCAAAGGTCTACACACTCTGTCTAAATTTCAGGTCCGTAGCTCAAACGGTTCTCGAGAAAATAGCCTGTGACGGAATGGCAGCGTAGCGAAAACAATAGGGCTCGTTTTTACCGTTGGTGTACGTAACCCTAAAAAGTTTAAATTATCCAGCTGTGGAGCTTTTTTTTATTATTTTTATTTTTCTAATTTTCTATACCCATTTTTTTTAAACATAAAAAATATATATAAATTAAAATAAAAAAAAATATTATTTATTTTATATATCACAAAAAGTGTACGTTTCCCAACCCTGGAAACATAATTTAACATATTTTTGATTTCTTACACCAATATTTTTCTTTTAAGAATGTAAGATATGTTGAATTTATAGATAAAAAGGAAAAAAAAAATTAAAGTTTCCAACCCTGGAAACGTCTTTTTTATATTTTTATATTTTTAGTACAAATTTTATTCGAACTGAAATATAAAATAAGTGAGACATTTTTAGATTTAATTGAACTGTAGTGAATTTTAATCAGAAATAATTTCTTAATCAGGCTTGAGTTCAGTAATTTCAATTCTTATTGAATGAAATATTTTTATTAATTAATGTGAGTTTCTAAAGAAGAGAAGAAAAATTAAACTAGACTTTATTAGCTGGGGGAAATACCGATATTTTTCTGTGCAGCCACACACTTCATCAGCACCCATGTCTATCTACTGGTATTTCCCCCAGCTAATAAAGTCTAGTTTAATTTTTCTTCTCTTCTTTAGAAACTCACATTAATTAATAAAAATATTTCATTCAATAAGAATTGAAATTACTGAACTCAAGCCTGATTAAGAAATTATTTCTGAATAAAATAAGTTTATTTAACAAAAAAATTTATGTAATCTAGTTACTTTTATATGGCCAAATCAAGTTTTAAGTTTTCCAGCTCGATTTCGCTGATTTTCAATACCAATCTAAGGTGGATCATTTCTGATACACCAGTCCAAGACTTTTCTGGGAGCTTCGGAAAACCGATTTCACGTACACCAGACGGACAGACGGACTTCGCTTATTCATCTTCCCTATTCATAAGAACCCAGAATATATATTTTTTATGGGTCGCATATGAATATTATGGAAATTACATACGGAATGACAAACCTATATAGGTATATACCCTTTTCCATTTGTGGTAAAGGGTATAAAAATCATAGTTTGTTACACAGACTCAGTAAAATAAACTTGTAAACAACATATATGAAGGAAGCTGTACTCGTATTATACAAAGTAACGTATATAAAAAGTAAACATCTAAAAATCCTAAAATCCAAAAAGCTTTAAGCATACTTCTTAATTTTTTGCCAGAGACGAGGCATTATATATTTAAGGACTATTTAGTTCATAGCAGTCTTTTGACTTTCATTAATAATATTTGTAAAGGGTGTTTTTTTAGAGGTATAGAACTTCGAATTGAAATAAAACACAAGAAAATCGTTTTAATGTCCATCAATTTGGCTTTATTGGAAGGATAATTTTATGCCATTAATGTTTAAATATGATTTCGGGCATGTGGCCGCCGCGGCTGGCTCGAATAAAGCCAATTCTACAGGTCCAATTTTCAACCACTTTTTCGAGCATATGGGGCCGTATGTTGGCAATAACGCCACGTATGTTGGCTTCCAAGTCCCTAACGTTTCTGGTTTGTTGGCGTAGACAAGCGACTTCACATATCCCCAAAGAAAATAATCCAATGGTGTCAAATCACTCGATCTTGGTGGCCAATTGACAGGTCCATTCCGCGAAATTATGCGCTCATCGAATGTTTCCTTCAATAAATCGATTGTGACGTGCGCTGTGTGGCATGTAGCGCCGTTTTGTTGGAACCACAACTCATCCACATTCAAAATCTTCAAAATCTTCCATAAAGTTGATGGACAAAGCTCCAATTGCTGTGCACGGTGGCGAATCGATTCATTCGGGTCCTCTTCAACACTTTGCTCTACAGCGGCAATTGTTTCTTCGGTGCGCACTGTTCGACGTCTCTGCGGATGCGTATTATCACATAGAGTAAACGTAGTGCGAAAACTATCCATGGTTAACCGAATTAATTGCTCTGATGGACGATTATGCCGACCATAAAATGGACGGAGCTTGTGGTAAACTTCGCGAACTGAACCATTATTTTCGAAATAAATTTGCACGATTTGCAAGCGTTGTTCTTTTGTCAACCTGTTCATGATGAAATGGCAAACCAAACTAAATATTAATCACTTGACAGCTGACAAAATGGCCGCCAGTTAAAAAAGTGATGCCAACTTAAAGTTCTATACCTCAATAAAAAACACCCTTTACTTTCGAATTTTATGCAAGTTACGGCTGTTTATAAGTGTGACGTTGATTTTGCTAAACAACTTAACACTTTTTAACGCCCTTTAAGGGTACTTAAATGATCAATGATTATGAAAGGGACCAAAATATTCCAAAAATATAATATGTCATATGAATATAAAATATCGTCACCTTAAATGCGAACGGACGTAACTGCACTTTTATATTTTTTACAGGAGAAACAAAAAAACGTTTCAAAATCAATAATAAAGTGTTCTTGAAAATTTTCTTCGTAATTTACTTGTAATATTTATACACTTATCCCTAGATTTACACCATACTTTTTTTAAACGATTTCACTTTTACACGATTATTTTGGTTTTGGTGTAAATTGAGAGATTTATGAAATATGTACCTCGATTTAAACGATTTTTTATGTGTTTTATTGAATATTTTATGAATTACATTAATTTTGTTTTTCTTTTTATGAATAGCATTTATTTTGTTTAATGAATAAAGGTTTATTTTTATGTGTTTTGAGTAAACGCTTCTGATATTTTAAAAACTAAGTTGAAATACATACATATATAATTTCTTAATAAAATCAATTTTTTACGCGATTCTGCCTTTATTTTCGATTTACACGATTTTTCGTACAAAAATTTAAAATTTCGATGTACACGACTTTCTCAGAAACGTATCTATCGTGTAAATCGAGGGAAAGGTGTACTTATGTATATGTTTTAACCATTTATTTCCTTCTTAAATATATTTAAGATTTTATGATACGAGGGCGGATCAATAAGTCAGTAACGTTTCGAACTTCCCTCTTAATTATATGAAATATAACACTGTTCCCATGAAGTAAGTAGACTACCGTCAAATTTTGAGCAAGTGTCGCCATTTACTTTAACAGCTGTTCAAAACATACAACCTCGTGTATTTTTATAAAAATGGAATAAAGTGAATTGCGAGTGCTCATTAAACATTATTTTTTTTGCGAAAAAAAACCGTCAATCAAACAAAGGAAAAGCTCGATAAATACTATGGGGACTCTGCACCATCGATTTCAAGTAAAAAAGTGACTTTCGTTGAGCTCGCGCAAGTACAAATGACGGTGAACGTTCCGGACGGCCAATTGAGGTCAGTACACCCGAAAATATCGAAAAAATCCACGATGTGGTGTTGGCCGATCGGAGAGTAAAATTGTGTGAGCTTGTTGATGCCATATGCATTTCATACGACAGTGTGGTTTCGATTTTAAATGATCAGCTGGGTTTAAGGAAGTTGTCTGCAAGATGTGTGCCGCGTTTGTTCTCAATTGACCATAAACGTAAACGAGTGACAACTTCAAAGAATTGTTTGGAGTTGTTTAACTGCCATCCAAATGAGTTTTTGCGGCGTTTTGTAACTATGGATGAAACATGGATCCATTACTGTACTCCGGAGACCAATCAGCAGTCCAAACAATGGGTTTCTCCGGGTGAACCTGCTCTGAAGAAGGCCAAGGGATAATCCACATCGATTACCTTCAAAAGGGAAAAACAATAAACGGCGAATATTATGCCAACTTATTAGACCTATTTAATGAGGATTTAAAATGAAAACGACCCCATATGGCCAAGAAAAAAGTTCTTTTTCATCAAGATAATGCACGAGTGCACACGTGTGCAGTCCCAATGGCAAAACTCTATGAATAGGGCTACGAATTGGTACCCCTTCCGCCATATTCTCCGGACTATTTCCAAACCTAAATAAATGGCTCGGTGGAAAGAGATTTAGCTCCAACGATGAAATTATTGACCAAACAAATGCCTATTTTAAGGACCTCGAAAAATCCTATTTATTTTAAGGGATTGGCTACAAAAACTGGAGAATCGTTGGACTACTTGTATTGAGTTAAAAGAAGATTTTGCAAAAAAAAATGTGTTTCATTCAAGAACACACGGACTTATTGATCCGCCCTCGTAGTTACGTTTTTTTTAGATGCCTTCGTAATTATGTCCATTTAAATTTCTTTAATAAAGTCGTCATTTTTGATCGCAGAAGTCTAAATATTTGCGTGGTGGAGTTTGATAAAACTAACCATAATCATTCAAAAACTCGATTTCGAAGTTTTGTGTAGTGACGTCCGTTTGCATTTAAGGTGATGATATGTATTAATTAATAAATAAATGAATTTCTGAATGAGTGTGATGCTGGCTGACGCAATTTTCTTTCACAAAAACTCAATGTCTAGGGGTAGTTGTCGACTTTACCCGGTACCTACACACAGAAAAATTTCTACTTAAAATCTACGTAAACAAGGTTAATTTAACCTTTTTTGGAAACGATTTTGTTTCATATGTAATTCATGTTAATCTAACATGATTTAGAGTAATTTTCAAGAAAAACTTCCTTTTTAAAATAACTTTATTTCATGTAGATTTAAGATTCCCGTGCTGTTAAATCAAAACGAAGAATCATGTTGAATCAAAGTTATTTAAAGTTGGAACAACGTAAATTGTATACTGAATTAACACAAAGAACCATGGTGAATCAAAGTTATTTAAAGTTGAAAATACATAATTTTAATTTAATTTAGAGTAATCTTCAAAGAACATATACAATTTTCTATACGAAGCACTGTCTATATAAAAATATCGGCAGTTCATCCAGTTGATCCAGAAAAAGCATCTTAAATTATCATTAAAGTTCGAGCCCATTTGCAGGTATCATACATTTTTACATATTAAACAGCTGATTGTATTTAAATATGTATGTTCAATATTTATCTTTTTTAAGGCAATATTATTAACTGAATTCATAAATATGTATATTTTCTATAATAAATTGTCTCTATGAGCAGTTAGTTAACAAACACGAGAATGTTCGAATATACACACATACATATGTCTCTGTGTATATACAGATGTATAAACGTGTAGTCGTTATATCTAAAGAGTACATGACACTTTTGACTACAACTCAAGGAAATAAGTGACGGATGTTCCGGTACTTGTGTCAAGCGCTTGTCTTTCGCTACATTTTATTTTCAAACTCTGCAACATACTCGTACACGCAAACACATACTCACAAGTATAAAAATAAACAAAAGCTGGTGTGTACATATAATATGTATAAAATAAATACTCACATACTTGTAAGCAGCGATGTCAACTTTTTATAACCCAAACGCGCTGTATCCCTTCTCAAAACGCGCTAAGTTACATCACTATCAACAATTTATAGCCAAAACGCGCTATTTTCCTACGCGCTAAATTAAATTTTAATAAAGGTCGATGTATGTAAAGGGTGTTTTTCATTGAGGTATAGAACTTTAAGTTGGCATCACTTTTTTAACTGGCGGCCATTTTGTCAGCTGTCAAGTGATTAATATTTAGTTTGGTTTGCCATTTCATCATGAACAGGTTGACAAAAGAACAACGCTTGCAAATCGTGCAAATTTATTTCGAAAATAATGGTTCAGTTCGCGAAGTTTACCGCAAGCTCCGTCCATTTTATGGTCGACATAATCGTCCATCAGAGCAATTAATTCGGTTAACCATGGATCGTTTTCGCACTACGTTTACTCTATGTGATAATACGCATCCGCAGAGACGTCGAACAGTGCGCACCGAAGAAACAATTGCCGCTGTAGAGCAAAGTGTTGAAGAGGACCCGAATGAATCGATTCGCCACCGTGCACAGCAATTGGAGCTTTGTCCATCAACTTTATGGAAGATTTTGAATGTGGATGAGTTGTGGTTCCAACAAGACGGCGCTACATGCCACACAGCGCACGTCACAATCGATTTATTGAAGGAAACATTCGATGAGCGCATAATTTCGCGGAATGGACCTGTCAATTGGCCACCAAGATCGTGTGATTTGACACCATTGGATTATTTTCTTTGGGGATATGTGAAGTCGCTCGTCTACGCCAACAAACCAGAAACGTTAGGGGACTTGGAAGCCAACATTCGTGGCGTTATTGCCAACATACGGCCCCATATGCTCGAAAAAGTGGTTGAAAATTGGACCTGTAGAATTGGCTTTATTCGAGCCAGCCGCGACGGCCACATGCCCGAAATCATATTTAAACATTAATGGCATAAAATTATCCTTCCAATAAAGCCAAATTTATGGACATTAAAACGATTTTCTTGTGTTTTATTTCAATTCGAAGTTATATACCTCTAAAAAAAACACCCTTTATTAGTACTCGTAAATACGAGTACATACAATTAATTTTTTAGTAACTCTTTTTCAGATTATGCAATATTGCTTCTTCGAAATTATATCCTAAATAACTAAAATCATTTAATACAGAATCAGTGTCGCCTTCCAAATATTCGAAATTCTTAGTTTTGATTTTAATTTTATTTGTCAAACTTTGTAACAGCTTATATAAATTGTCGAATAGTGTGGCGATTCAAATGCTTTTTGAAGTACAAAAAGAATAGATGCTTAATAAGTTATATACATTTTTTGGGTCACGAGTACGAGTACATATTTTTAACTGTGAAATTCCAAAATATTTACAATTTTAAAATGCGTTTTTAATTCTAGCCACAGTCAAGGAAATTTTATTTGCAACATCTGAATCATTAACGAATTTAAACAAAAAGTTGAATTTTGTTAAATTTATATAAAAAAGTAAAAAGATATTGAACTCAAATGATATATTTGACTTTAATCAAAACGCGCTAATTTAGCGCTTTTTTTAATAAACGCGCTAAGACGAAAAAAAAGCGCGTTTGGCATAGTTAAAACGCGCTAAAACTAGCGCGAAAGGCGCTAAATTTGCATCGCTGCTTGTAAGTAGATAAATTGTGAAAGAGAGAGAGAGAGAGAGAGACAGAAAAGTAAAAAAACTCCAACAGTAGTCTTAAAAACATCGTTTAACACCAAATCAAATAGAAACGCATTTGCGAGACAACATTTTCCTTTATCATTCCAATTATCGAAGACTCAAATGTGATTTGTTCTGATATCTTTTTCTTCTCAACTGACTTTTTATTTAATTTTGATTTACTTACTTATTCACTTTAGTACTAGAAAACGTTTATTTTAGTTGCAGAATGTGCGTGGTATGTGGCACAAATAAACTGTTTGTTGGCGTCCAGATTTCACACATGTACCTACTCGTATTTATTTATTGTAGTTTGTTTTCGGCTAATTATATATTTGTTACCTCAACTTCTGTCTAGTTCGTTAAAGTTTCCTAAAGAACGACGAAAAAAATTAAATAGCTACCAAAAAATATTCACATATTCATATTTACGACGCACAGAAGAAGTGCAATGGCTTAGCGTGAGCACCTGCCGCAATGGCCTATCTCACGGGTGCCAAAGCACCGAGTTTGGGTTAGACGCCAGACCAACGCCCCCATGCACCCTTACAGGACACACCTATGCAATACATAGGTGCGCCTCAAAGGCACAAAGGTTGCAAACCTTATATATATATAATAATATAGTACAGGGACTATATTTAATTACCTTGCTTAGGTAATTGAGCTATCTAAACTCGTATCAGTTGCTATGTTCATGCCATACCAACTTTCTGTTGATTGGCAACAGCACCTAGAATAGTGTCTGGCTGACCGCGTCATACCAATGACTAGGATTGATTTAACACTGGGAAGCCAAGACTATTCTCCCAGCGATTTTGGTAGCAACCACAGCCACTACGATAATTCTCAGGCTTCCACGCTATGGTGTTGTGTATACACCAATAGCGAGGTCCCCAAGAGAATTCCTCAACCATTGCCGGCACAGCTACCACTCCTCCGTAAAGAACGCATGCCTGTGTCGCCAAATTTCCAGTGCCTACTCCCGCTTACCAAAATCAGCCCTTTAACCCCGTGGCGTAGCCCGAACTCGGCATTTCAGCAAAGGAACAGACGACCGCTACATGCACTCAAACTTCAGAGCAGCAAGAACCACCCACGCGAGAAGAAAGCAAGCTGTCGCCACCAAAATCCTGTGCCTATTATGGTCAGACACAAGTGCCGTTGCCCTGGGGTCATATCCAGGGGCGTTAAACCTTTTGAACACAGAAATTTTGATATCCGCAATGCTTTTATCTCTGAGCAGCTCAGCTGTCGGGCAACCGGCACCCGTAGCACCAGAAGTAGCCTCTGGTCAGACCTCGCAGATCCACCTTTATTAATAAAGGCTTCACTACTACTATCTTTTGAACTCAGGGGCAGTTCTAGGTGATCATGCACGTAACTGACAACAACGATCCTTTATTATTTGTTTTCCTTTTATAAATACATGCACATCCTTTGCTTTGTTATTCCAGAGATCGGGTAGTAACACATAAGTTTTACGGGTAATGAGCCAAAGGTCCGCCAGCAGAAAAAACTTCATTACCCTTAGCTGGGGCCCCGGGATTGCCACACCCGTAGTCATTGACTCCCCTGGGGAGATTTACGACGCACAGTGGGGACTTTTGAAAAATAAATGGTAATAAAACTTTTACTTCTAAACTGCCTGATGGATTTATCTACATAATTTAACTTTATAGCTGAAACTTTTAAAATCTACCCTCACAATTTTTTTATAAGTGCTTAAACACAAAAAATATTTTTAAAATTGATGATTTCGGACATTGCTGAATGTAGGCTACATGTTCAAAATACAAAATAATTGACTCTTAACACATTCTCAATGGATTGCCTTTAGCGGTATGTAGTTAAAGAGTGAATGTATTAAACAATTTTTTTTTACAAAATTTGAAATAGTAAGAAATAGTAATAAATACTTAATAAAATAAAGGAAAATTTAAAATTTTGCTTTGTTGGCCTTTTCCCAGTTTCACAAATGCAGATATTAAAATATTTGCTTCCAATTTTATATAAAATTTTGTCAAAATTCGAATGCTGGGTTTTAATTCAAAATCCTACCATAAACTAAAAAGTTATGGACGATATACTAAAATAAATTCAGTAAAGTGCGACTTTGACTCTCACACGAAGGGTTCCGTACATTCAGTTTTGAGCATTTTTTAATGTGGCGTTTTGTCAGTTTAAACGATTTTTTTAGTTCTGTCGCTTTTTTCTCGTTTGTGGCGATTTTGTTCTGTTTTTGGGTTTTTTCTGTTTTTGGGTTTTTTTATTTTGGCGATTTTTTTAATCTGGCGATTTTTCCGGCTTTTCGCGATTTATTTTAGTTTTAGAATTTTTTTTTTTAATATGGCGCTTTTTTCGTTTTTGCAATTTATTTTTGGTTTTTGGCGATTTTTTTCGGTTTGGCGATTTAATAATATATTGATTTTTTAGTTTTACCGTTTTTTAAAATTTCAAGAGTTTTGCTCTTACGGTTTCCAAGATACAGCAAGTTGTCAAAATTACATAGTCAAAATTGCATTAACTGCTGGAACACCTTTTAATTTAAATTTTTTTAAATTTTAGTGTTAATTGTTGTAGTATATATAAAAATACACTCACCTTACAAATTTCAAGTATATATACATACAATTGTCTGTATATTACATGGGATTTTAACATTTTTCGTTGGAACACCCTTTAGTTTTTAATTTTCATGTATTTGTTGTTGTAGCGGCCAAAGGTCTACACACTCTGTCCAAATTTCAATTCCGTAGCCCTTACGGTTCTCGAGAAAATAACCTGTGACAGACGGACGGACAGCGTAGCGAAAACAATAGGGTTCCTTTTCACTTTCGGTGTACGGAACCCTAAAAAGGCAAGACAAAAAAAAAATTATTTGTCTTAAGTCAAACATCTTCTAAGCTATCAGAGATACGGAGATTATTTCTTTAGAATTTTTAGCTTAACTCAAAATGCCTTGTTCGATGGAAATGGGATAGTTTTTAAAAAAAGTTACAAGCCTCAAAAGTTTTTTTGAGTCCCAGGTGATCAACTTTGTCCCACTGTAAATCCTTCCTGCTTAAGCCAGAAGGCTTAGGATTGAGATAAATCCAAGCAGCAGTTTAGAAGTTCCAGATTTATTACAATTTATTTTGCAAAAGTCCCCACTGAGCGACGTCACTTATGAGAAACTCCCAAGTTTTATAATATTTGTTTAATTTAGTACACATACTAGCATATTGTCTGCCACTTTGTTTTAGCGGATATTTTAAATGTGCTTTCCAAGAGATTGAAGACCCATTTAAGACCTACATACAAATATATTTAAGTAGTTGTGGATTGCCGGTCCTGGGACAATGAAAATTTTAAAATTTGGGTAATTAAAATTTGAAATTTCTATTCTTTAAAATTTGTGTGAAATTTGAATTTTTGGTTTACATTAGGAGTTTTTTTTGTTTACATTAACTACTTTTTTGTTTATATTAAGTGTACATATGTATGTATGTATGTATGTATGACCGTGGGAATTTGTATGTATGTGTGTATGTGGGAATACGTTAAGGGCGTTCATAGGTTTGATGTTTTTCTTCATTTGTCACCTAGTGTAATAAAATTTTGTATAGGAACTTGGCCTTATTTTTATATTTATGTTTTTGTGAAGATTTTATTTAACAGAAAAGAACATCAGAAAATTAAAATACTAGAAATGCATTAATATATAATAGCTTTGAAGAAAATACATAAATCGTGTTGTTTGTTTTGTACATATAGTATGTATATTCCATAGGTATGTAGTTTTATTTGTATAGAAGTGTAATATTTAAAAATATACTTATATAGCTCCCACCCTCTTTGATTGATTTGACTATGTGTTTAAAGTAATATATGTATGTCTATATAATTCTTAAGTAAATAAACTATTTTGATTATTTTTTAAATCTTAAAACTTATTTGCTAACCTTCGAAAAAAACATAAAATAAACATCAAATTCTCCTACTATAATATGCAATCGTAAAAGTATTCTTAGTGAATGTATTTGCATGTACACACTTATTTATTCAATGCGATTAAACTTATTCGCATTTAATGTAATATTTAAGAAATTTATTATTCGACATATTGTCATAAGTTTATCTTAATTTGAAATTTATTTGCTGGTGGTTCAGCGATGTCTATATGCATTTCATTGTTGCTGTAACAAATCGTCAGTAAACTTCAAAAATATTATTATTTGAGAATTCTCAAATAGTTTTTGAAAGTCTTTACATAAGATAAGAGGTTTGTGACTGTTCAAAATGTGTGGTTGAAGTCTACTGACGATTTGTTACAGCAACAATGAAATGCATATAGACATCGCTGAACCACCAGCAAATAAATTTCAAATTAAATTTAATGTAATATTTATGTTTCAATTTTGACGATTAAGTCATCATTTCAAGTATTAGTTTGATTTACATGTACTCGTATGTTCTTTTTTCACAGGTTTTCGTAAACGGATTTTACAGACAATCACGATGAACTTTTAATATGCCCTACTGCAAAACAATATTAATGAAGAGATAAATTAGAAACTTTCGGAAAAAAAACAGGTGAGCAACATTTGTATATTATAATATATTTTATTAAATTTACTAAAAAGATGGTGGTATTAATTTCTGTTCGAAATTAAGTGGATGGAATGAGTGTCTTTAATTGTGTTGAGCAAAAAAAAACTCTTTAAATTTAAAATATTTGTTTTTTTGTTGGTTAAGCACGTCGAGATGCATTTCGTTACTGCCCAGCCCACACATGAGCAGACTTCAACCACAATTCAAAATAGCTTACAAAACCTCAATTCTTATAGAAAAACTCTCAATAGATTATTGAGAATTAAAAAACTACAATCATAATTGCCTTGATACAAAAATTTAATAGAAAAAAAATTAAAAACAAAATAGGTAACACATGGTCAAACACCACACCCTCCAAGGCTCTTTTCACAGTGATATACTGGCTATCAGCTGAGCTCATGGTCAAACAAATGGCAATGAGTTCAGCGATGAGGTTATAGGCACCAAATCATTGGAAAAAAAACTAGGTAAAACCTACTTCCATTACGTCACTTATGCTAACTTCATGCCAGTTTTTTCATTATACATAGTGTTTGTAGGGTCCAAAGTTTTACATATTCTGTGTAATTCCTTTTATCATAAACTAGAAGCAACTGCAAACTTCTAGTGGGGGTATTAAATGGACACTGCTGAACAAAAACTTGGCGGTACCTGCAGGAAGTGTAAGGAACCCGCGGTAATTGAAATAATGGAGCATCTGTGTGACTGTCCGGCTTTAAGCCGCACTAGATACATATATCTGTCTTGGTGCTCACACTTTTCGTAGTCTTGAACTTGTATCGAGAGTGGAACTGAGTAGATTGCTAAAGTTTGTTAAATCTGTGTGGGAGTCATTCGATACAGGCACCACGAACTAGGCTGCCATACTTGCAGGTTCTTTTCTCATCTGCTGGTATCGCTAAGGACCAATCCCGGTCTATGCGATGTCTTTGACCACCCAGATTACCTAACCTAACCAAACCTGTGTACGGAACCCTAGAAGAGAACAAATTAAACAAAATTATTCAAGTGACTGAATAAAGTTTCTTTGGTTTCATTTTTAATTCGGTAGATTGCGATTTTGGAATTTTTTGTTAGTTACGCGGTTTTGCATTTCAGCTCATGAAATAAAGTTTTTCAATACTTGCTTCTTTCTTTATATATAAATAAATCTATTTATATATTTGCAAAAGCTTTTGCAAAACTAATAATATCTTGCGAGTATTAAATTAAGATTTAACTTTTAACTTTTCCTGTAAGCATCATTCTTGTATCTACAAGTTGAGGTAATTATAATGCTACACTCACAGGTAGAAGATCAAAAATAAATTTACTCTAATAAATCGTCTTGGTAATAGGATTACAAATTCATTTTTAAGAGCATTACAATTGTTGAATGAAATAGTGGCGTATGCAATCAATATTCAATAACTATTATTCAATATTCATATTCAATAACTACAATTCATTATGCTTTTGTGTAAAATTAGATACTTAATTATTAGCTTATTTATATATTTATTTGCTGCAGTATTTGTTACTACTAATTGCCTCTTAATAGCGAATTAGAATATTAAGTAATAAATTAGGCAAGTTACGAAATCGATTATCAGAAACCTCAAGAGTTATTAAGTTTTTAAGTTATTTGGGCAACCGGCAAAATACAAAGTCACTCACTCATATGCCCTCGGGTCGCCATTGTTAAGCTTATTCAAGTCTTTTTTTTAATGAAATAGCAGAGATTCTGGTCTCTACATCCTTTAGCAAAATAAATGGTAACAAATCTGGAACTTCTAAACTACTGATTGGATTAAATTGAAACATCTTAAGAGAGGACTTATGTGTAGTTTCAACAATAAAAGCAAGCGACTTGTCTAAAAAAAATTATATGAAAAGCACTCAAATTTTAGAGTGATTCCTATACAAATTTTCTAGGCAAGTCGCTTGCTTGTATTGTGGAAACTACACATTAGGCTCTCTAACAGATGTATTGACAGTTTTCTGGCTTAAGCAAGAGAGGAGTTACAGGTAGACAAATTTGACTACCCAAGACTCAAAAAAATTCTAGGTTAGCCGAAATATTTTAGGAGTTCATTTCTAAAGCGATTTGCGTTGCTAATTGTTTGAATCTGATTTGGTAGCTGGTTCCAAAGATTAGTGCTGTAGATGAAAAACTGTCGCTGCGAGAACGCACTTTTATATTTTTGCTGCATTAATCGTTTTCCTCGCACAGATCTTCCAAATCTTAATACCTTAAAAAGATAATTTGGCCGTTGGGTAATTATTATTCTATGTAGAAAGATTAGGCACTTAAACTTTAGGAGATTATCAAACTCCATTCGGTTTATTTGTCGTAAATGTAAAGGGTGTTTTTTTAGAGGTATAGAACTTCGAATTGAAATAAAACACAAGAAAATCGTTTTAATGTCCATCAATTTGGCTTTATTGGAAGGATAATTTTATGCCATTAATGTTTAAATATGATTTCGGGCATGTGGCCGCCGCGGCTGGCTCGAATAAAGCCAATTCTACAGGTCCAATTTTCAACCACTTTTTCGAGCATATGGGGCCGTATGTTGGCAATAACGCCACGTATGTTGGCTTCCAAGTCCCTAACGTTTCTGGTTTGTTGGCGTAGACGAGCGACTTCACATATCCCCAAAGAAAATAATCCAATGGTGTCAAATCACACGATCTTGGTGGCCAATTGACAGGTCCATTCCGCGAAATTATGCGCTCATCGAATGTTTCCTTCAATAAATCGATTGTGACGTGCGCTGTGTGGCATGTAGCGCCGTCTTGTTGGAACCACAACTCATCCACATTCAAAATCTTCAAAATCTTCCATAAAGTTGATGGACAAAGCTCAAATTGCTGTGCACGGTGGCGAATCGATTCATTCGGGTCCTCTTCAACACTTTGCTCTACAGCGGCAATTGTTTCTTCGGTGCGCACTGTTCGACGTCTCTGCGGATGCGTATTATCACATAGAGTAAACGTAGTGCGAAAACGATCCATGGTTAACCGAATTAATTGCTCAGATGGACGATTATGTCGACCATAAAATGGACGGAGCTTGCGGTAAACTTCGCGAACTGAACCATTATTTTCGAAATAAATTTGCACGATTTGCAAGCGTTGTTCTTTTGTCAACCTGTTCATGATGAAATGGCAAACCAAACTAAATATTAATCACTTGACAGCTGACAAAATGGCCGCCAGTTAAAAAAGTGATGCCAACTTAAAGTTCTATACCTCAATAAAAAACACCCATTATTTTGCTATGTTATTGTAAGCAACTTTAAGCTTGTGAAAGTCACTGCTGGAACAGTTTGCGTATATCTCACAGCCATATAGGAGGACGGGTAGAAGGTATGTTTTCGCAAGCAGTATTCTAATGTCACGAGGCGTTGAATACTTAACGACCCAAAGATTTCTAAGCATACCATATATACGACCAACTACTGTCGCTATACTCGTATGGTTAGACCAGGATAGCTTATTATTGAAAACGACACCAAGGTTTTTGCTGAAACTTACATACTCAATAAAACATTGTTTATTTTTATCTGGATCTCACCATTAATACTTCTATTATTATTGTTAAGAAAAATACACTTAGATTTCGAAGGATAGTCCATTGTTCACAGCCCATTTGTTGATCCTAGCAAGATCGCTATTTATGATATCAATACATGAATGGATATCATTTGTCTTACAACTACTATAAATCTGCACATCATCAGCATACATTTGAAGTTTACAGTGTTCTATCTCATCAGGCCAATCATTAATGTACAGACAGAATAATAGTGGCCCGATTATTGATCCCTGTGGAACTCCTCTATTTATATTAAGGACTTCTGAATATTTGCCGTTTAATTCAACTGCTTGAGTTCGTCCACTAAGATAGCTTTTTAAAAATTTGAGTGCTGTTGGTGAAAAATTAAATAGTTTCTCTAGTTTCTTCATTAAAATTGTATGGTCGACTGTGTCAAACGCCTTGCTATGATCAAGTAGTACTAAAAATGACACCATACTCTTGTCCAGATCAGCTCTCAGATTTTCGATCACGTCCGTCAGAGCTGCGATACAGCTTCTCCCCAACACAAAGCCGTATTGTAAATCAGATAACAGATTCCGTTCTTTGAGATACTCATTCATTTGTTTGCTCATTAAATTTTCTATGACTTTGGATAAGAAAGGAAGAATAGCAATAGGCCTATAAACATTATATTGTTTAGGGATGGGTATCACTTTGGAGAATTTCCACACATCAGGAAATACAGATTTTGTGAGTATCGTGTTAAATAAATGGGTGATAAATGGAAGAAGTTTGGGCAAAACAACTCGTAAAAAGATGGGATTCACTCCATCGACACCAATAGCCTTTGACTTAATTGAATAGAAACTAACCATGACTTCGCATTGGCTTACGCATCGAAAACTAAGAGTGTTTTCAAATCATCATATATGTTGTGTGTCTGTTGAGGGATACTGATGATTTAAATAGTTAACATCAACGTCTATATCATAAGAATAGCATTTTTTCTGTCCAATTCCGATTTTTCGTATTTCTTTCCATTTTGACTTGCCATCAATCGCTGAGGAAAATTTTCTTTGGTAGTATAAGTGTTTTGCCTCTCTGATATTTTCCACTACTTCTCTTCTAAGTGATTGAAACAGTTTTTGAAGCTCTGGAGTTTTAAACTTTTTCCATCTGGAGTGAGCAGCATTACGTTCCCTGATTAAGGTTTTAATTCTTGTATTGAACCACGGAGGAACACACATGTCAAATAATGTATTTACATTATCCTGTAGAAAAGAAAGCTGATCATTTACGTCATCAATAGTGTAAATATGGCACCAATAAATGTCTAATAAATGTAGATTCAATAGGTTAAAAAAATCAGTGTTATAGATATCTCTGTATGTCTAACGGATTGATTGTTTTTCCACGAAGGTGTTATATGTTACGA
The DNA here is from genome assembly GCA_944452675.1 of Tachina lurida. Taxonomy (NCBI): domain Eukaryota; kingdom Metazoa; phylum Arthropoda; class Insecta; order Diptera; family Tachinidae; genus Tachina; species Tachina lurida. The sequence continues at coordinate 34,155,589 of OX101754.1, read as the reverse complement.
ATAATAAATCATGATTTGAGAATACAGGCACTGAAATTTGGTCGTATAGTAGAACCCTTCAGTTATTGTTTACAGATACTAGGTCTATCAGACTATTAGATTGCCTGTGATAGTGTGTTGGTGTGACCGTGTTTACAGGTGTTAAGCCTAATGATATCATGGGATCAATTAGAGGGTTACTTGTTAATAAATTGTTGTTGAAGTCACCAATAGTAACAATATCATTATACTGGCCAGTCATATTTTCTAACTCATCTATAAAAGAATTAACTGGTATATCTCTATGTGGTCTATAAACACTCCCCACCAGAACTTCCTGACTTCGCTTAGCGGTCACTTCAATAAGAAAGTATTCAATTTCACTACCAGCGTTCGATTTCAGCTTTACTTTACATTTGATGCCACATCTTTCATAAATTGCTACTCCACCACCTTTATTTTTAGTTTCTCTACCAGAAAACAATCATAAAAGCTTTTACAGGAGAAAATTTACAAAATGTCAGTTAGGTCAGTTAGTTAAAACAGCGACGATATGTTTCCGTATCTCTCTTAGCTTAAAAAAAAATTTTGCCTTGACTTTTTAGTATTTCGTTTATAACTTTTTGGTTTAGTGTTGCATTTTTAATATAAAGCCAGCATTAAATTTTTGACAAAATTTTAAACAAATTTGGACAAAATATTTAAATATCTGCATTCGTAAAACCGGAAAAAGGAAAAGGAGGAGGTTATCAATTCGTCTGTATTTTTTTGACATTGTTACTTCATAACTCGGTACATTTTAGACCGATTGTAAAAATTCCTTTTTTGTCTGAGAGGGTATGGCGTCAAACTGGTCCCATTGTAAAAAAAGTGGGCAGGGACACTCCCACAAATTTTTAAATTTAATTTTATGATACTCTACTTATTTGATTGCTACAAAACCTAGCAAACAGTTCTTGTAATTACACAATTTCAACGTTGAAAAAAATGGGCGGAGCTACTCCCATTAAAATATATTTTTATATATCACGCGAATTTTAAGAAACTTGCCACACACCTTGAGCTCTAAAATAGACACAATCTTCCATTTAAAAAATGGGCGGAGTCACGCCCAATAAAATTTAATATTTTAAGTGGTTCTAATTCACCGATTTTTACAAAACTTCATACACACCCTGAGCTCTGAAAAACACACACATACACAATCGTGCATTTAAAAAAATGGACGGAAGCACGCCCATTAAAAGTTTATTTTATATATTACGTACTTCTTTACCTTCTTTAAATTTTTCTTTGTTTGAAAGAGTTCACTTCCAGTTTGGTCCTATAATTTTTTTTCGAAAATGTTCTATCAAATCTTTGCATTGAAGTCAATTTTTATTGGCAAAATTATTTTTAAAAAAAGTATCTTTATTATTTTCAAGTTTGTAAAAAACTTTATTTAACAAATTACTCTTTAACCACATACTGCTAAAGGCAATATATATAGAAAGTGCGTTAGTAGTAAATTATTTAGTATTTTGGACAAGTACCCTACATTCAGCAATGTCCGAAAATGAGCCTTTTCATAAATACGGATATACGCGCAGGTTTTTTTTAAGAAAGTTTGAAATTCGGGAAAAATATAATTTTGTACCTAGTGTTTTTTTTTTATAGGAATTGTTACAATTTAAGTTTAAAATTTTTAACGCACTAAGGGCCAATTTCACAAATGTTATATCAATTCATATTTAAATGTCTATTTTCAGTAATTTTTGTTTGAAAAAATTACTTTTACATATTAATTGATATTTAAATAAGTTGGTGAAATAGGCTTCAATAATTAATTAGTAAAATATTTTTATATTAAAAATACATTTAAATTGTTTATTGAGGGTTTTAGCCTGGATCCTATGCCATTGATTGTACCATTAAAAATATATATTAAAATAATTTTATTTTCATAAATTACTATTTTTGACTTTCATATGAGTCCTTTTACTACGCCTGAAAAAATTATTACAATATATTTAACTGATCTCGAGATATTCCGATTGTAGGGTGCAATTAAAAAAATATATAGAATGCGCTTTAATTCTTTCCTTTTGTTCACACATTAACTGTTTACAACTGTTGTGGTTTCTTAAATTCTACGTAATAGTGTTTTCACACTGACACGGTTTTAATGAAAGTTGGCTTTAACCTTAAAACCAACTTTTAAAACCTACTTTTACCGTACAAATTGTTTTTCTTAAAATCAACTTAAAACCATTTTCGAATTGGTTTTAAGTTTGGCAAGTTGGTTTTATGAAATGCAACCTTGTTTTCGCTGTGCTAAATTCAATGCTGCCAAGTTAAAATTACCGGAATCAGCTGATAATGCTTATGCCAGTGGATAAGAATAGATACGGATTGAAAGATTTTCAACTTAAAAATGGATGCAGCCGCAGCCATAACCAAAAAATTATGGAAAAAAAGTTGTTTTTTTTTGAAGGAAAATAACGAAAATATTTTCATTGACCTCTGGAGAGTGAAAATATAGACGATATGGCTGACATCTATATGTGTATAAAAAAGTTTTATCTTATAATGTATTTGTGAATTTTTATATATATGTAGGTATTTATTTATTTAACATAATATACAAAGTAAATTTGCATAATATGGTATTGCACAAATATGGGCGGAGTAACTAAGACCATATGCTCAAGATGTTATTAACAGTAGTTTAAAAGTTTTTGTGTAAAGAAATTCCACAAAAAACCGCAAGATTATACGGTTATCCGTGGCACATCAGTCAACCAGTGCGAGCGAGACGAAAACCTCTCGAAGCCAAACAACACACACAAGCCTGACCGCACTTAAGAAATAATTACGATAAAGATATAAAATAATTTCCATTTTAGAGCGCATTGAGTCGGAATACGCCAACCACGATAGGGTCCATTATGTTAAAACACCCTAAGCCAAAGAAGTTATTGCTGCTCGCAATACTCACAGCCTTATCTGATATCACAGGGTTTGGTACACGTCTAGTGTTTTAATATGGATTGGTTTTTAGTGAGTAATATTTCGTGATGTGACGTGGCTTAAGTTCAATTAGCAGGGATTTCAATGCATGGCCTCAAGTGCTGATAATCATAAAACCTCTATTGCTTAGGCCGAGGCTTAAGTAAAGCTAAGTATATGTGATCTTTTCCGAGGAAAGAGACCTAGTGTGTGGAAATTAAGTTTTGAGAAAAACGCATTTAAGAAATAAAATTTTAATGTTTTTCTCGGAGAAGGTCACATATTTGTTTCTAATTGTGCTAAAAATGCCAATTGTACCAATCTTCCCATCCCTGATATGTATTTCTCTGTAGAAGAACTGGACATGCACATTTATTGACACATGCTCACCCACATTACCGACAATCAAATAATGTATTAGTGAATGTGTATGTATGTGTACATATTTGTGTCGTGATTAGTAAGTGCGTCTCTGCAAACATACTGTCAAATACTTACTCGTACATACGTGTCTTGCTGTGATAAACTACTTTTTATTTCCGTTTTCCATCCAATATAAGGGAATTATTTTCCCAATTTCATTTCTATAATTTCTCCTTCTCCACAAACATGTCTTTCTATCTACTCGTACAGAGAAAAGCAAACACTCAACTGCAAACCATTTAAGTTTGTGGATAAATGTGAAAGGGAAATATTAAAGTTTAACATTTTTAGAACGGACGCTGGTCAAAAGTTAAAGTTGTTCCAGTTTTTTTCTTTATTGAAAATCACACAACATGAAAAATATTTAACCTGTCGGAATGTTTATCATCTAAAGGGCTTAAAAATTACTTACGTTACCTGCTTCTATCCCAGTAGTTCAAAGAAAACAAGTAATAACAAACACATGCATACAATGTACGTACACACCCACTAAATCACGTCCATGTACATCTGTAGATATACGAGCTTTTATAGAAGTGCATAAATAATTTCCATGAGTTTGAATGTGATTTGTTCACAATCTACAAACCAGTGATCGGCAAAGAATCATGTTCTCGCTATTCATAATGCCTCACGAAATTTTAAATATAGGTGAGTTAACATCATTTCAACTACTCTGATTTACGCATACTCACGGTGACATTGATTTATAAGTATAGTCATACCACACTCACACTCAAATATCACCTCACTTTGATTTCTAATTTCAGGAAAATACTTATACTACTCACATTGATTCAGCTCATTCAACTCATACATGTATGTTTATTTAAAAGTTTAGTCATTAAAGAGTTTGGAAGTAGTATACTAGACTTGTGTCCAACAGTTGTTTTGAACTAAAATGAGCTGCTGGACACAAGTTCGGTCAAAAGCGTCAATGTAAATTAAATCGGTTTGAAACAACTTTTGATTCAAACTCTCTCAAACTAGTTCAAAAAGAGCTGTTGGACACAACTCTATAGTATATAATATTAGTAGTAAATAGCGTTGTTTTTCAATTCGTCCAAAAAAAAGGACCAGAGAAACACATAACCTCATAATGAGAACATTAATGCTCGTATGCGAAGTTCGCATTGTGAATCATACTTATTTTGCATCGTCCATTGGCATTGAATTAAGGAGAGTCGAAATCAACAACATTATAAATGTTGCTAAGTATGAGTTCGATGCGCACTTCAAACTTTCGGGTGAATATGATTCATAGACAACATTGCAATGAGTATGAGTGCGCATAAGTACAAGAAATTATAAGTCATGATTCAAGTCTACTCACTTTTTCACTACTCATTGCTGTTCTCTGCTACAAACATACATACATATGTATGTATATAACCCATATAAACATTTACATTATGTATATATTTTTGTGTGTATGTGTGCGCTTGTCCACTTAAAATCTGCAACAATTGACAGTGAATTTATGTAGAATTTCTAATAAGGTCTTTTTTTCCGGTAAATTTTTGTTTATTTTCATTAAAAAAAAACTCACTATCTATTCAAAATATACACATTTGCGCTCGTGAATGATGAAAGTTGCATTGAATTGAATTGAATGTTTGCAGGCACACGTCATTAGACAAATCGGAAGTTTGTCGGTTGGCAAAACCTTAACCATAATGGACTCTGATTGAACCGGATACGGAAATATTTTTTGTACATTTGCCTTTGAATAATAATAATAATAAATAAAATAGTTACATGAAAAATATTTAAGTTAAATAAAATCAACTAATTACGAATTTACATTATGAAATTTGTTGCACGAAACATTTTCTATTTTCTAATACCAACGCTAGAGAAAAATAGTAGTGGAAATCACTCTTCGTTGCATATCTGCAATAACTTTTTCTGCTACAAAGCATCAGTGTTGTTTAACAAAGTTATTGTAACAGTTGACTTTTAAAATATTAAAGTACACAATAAATAAATAATTAAAAAGTCGACATAAGCTAAGCTTATAACTTATAAACTTAACTAAATTAATACAATTGCAATTTAAATATTCATCTTTTTTTTTATCAATTTTAGCAGTTTTCATTGAAAATTCCAAGATATACATAATCTTAGTCTCTGACGGCAGTTTTTGTGGTGGCGGTTCCGCCCTAAAACTTTGCCAGTACGGGTGTTAAATTGTTTGGATTTTATAAACAAAACAAAAAAAAAATCACCTGCCTTATGCAATAACCACAGTTACGACAGCCGGCTACCGACTGCAACCTGTCGAAAATAGTATACACGTGTGTAAAGCAAAATTGTAGTTTTCACCACAACACGGGTACACGACCACCTTTGTAGCTGTAGTCAACTTATGCTAAAAACACAACTAGGACAAACAACGACGAATTTTTCGGTGCGAACTTTTGTCATAAAAAAATAAAGCACATTTGTGCATATAAAAATTAACACAACACCGCCGTAGAACGAAATTCGACGTGCGCGACGAACTCTGAGATAGATTTATTTCTATTTTGTGCATCGACGAACGGCGGCAAAGAGCAAATACAGTATTGCCAATATAACACAAAATGTAAAATACATGATAGCTTAAAAATATTGAATAATATAGGTATAACAGAAGAAAAATCTCAACTCCTAGAAAGAAATAAATTGATGCGTTTCTTTATGTTAACATGATATAAGTACATTTTAAATAAATAATTTTATTTATATAAATGTTAAGTATGCGAAAGTGGCACCACTGAAATATGTTTACATACTTCAATATCAGGTGCTTATGATGTCGCTGCCGCTTGTTGGCACTGTAGTCGGTAGCCTGCTGTCGTGAATGTGCTTAATGCATTAGCGTTGCACTTCTCAGTCTTCAATGGTTGTTTGTGTTGCATATATACATCACGGATGGAAATCATGGTACAATTGTACTTTTTATGGTACATTTTTGACCGCGTTGGTACCGTGGTTCTACCGCGAGTTACTTGGCACAATTTAAAAATGCCAATGTTTCACTATATGGTAACACTAATTTTGCCTATGTTGTCTTTAATTTTTTTGTGTGTGTTTTGTTTTAGACGGTCAGCTTCTCTGTTTTTGTTGCTATGCTGTTGTCAAGGCAAATTCATGTACCAGGTGGTGTCAAGTCTGCTGAATATACTGAATTTTTATACACATTTTGTTAAGTTTCTGTTTTTTATTGTTTACTTCTGAATTTTTATAAATTTTTTTTACGTTTCAGTTCTTATTAATATATATTAAAAAAAATGTTACCGTCATGGTCCAAAAAGTACATTTTGTTTTCAGAGTTGGTACAAAATCCAAGAAGTCATTTTCCTTCCCTGATATACATATATGAATTAATGTAGCAAATTTAAACTTCATATGATTTGTTGTTGTGGTATATCAGAATGTAACTTATATCCTAGACTTGCTACATCTGCAATATTTCCACCAACATTTTGCAAATGAACAGTGATTTCCGCTAGAAATCTCTGGGGCATTTTTTGCAACTGTTTGGATCTAATTTCCTTTTACATGCCTCATATTGACAAACAAACAAAAAATTCGTGCAATAAATTTTATGAAACTAAATTCAGCTTGGAACAAAATCTAAATTGATTAAATAAAAGTATTAACTACTTTGGACTTGATGTGGATTACATACACTGTACAAAAAAAACTAAAAAATACATTGATTGATTGATTAATGGATTTTGGAAAAAAACTCCAAACAGAAATGCACGAGTTTTGGAGAGGTTAAAGTTCCCTCCCCCCCCCCTTTGGTATATGATATGAAGCGTTGGGAAGCGTTGCCTGAAGTAGTTAGCATGTTGACTACAAAACCGAAGGTCCTGGGTTCGACCCCGCCATCCGACAGTCATTAAATAACAACACCAGGTATTTTTCTGATGTGCATTAGTGTCTCTTTGTATCAGTTGTTGTAGGAAAGTTCAAGTGATGAAGGCATTGTCACTGGTCACTGAACTATATCGCCTTCAGCAGATCCTAATCTTAATGTAACATCAGAGCGCCCTCCTTCGCCGGTATTGTGTAGCAGAATTATCGGCGAAGTAAAATAACCAATAAAATGGCTGCCAAGCACAGCTTTGAAAATTTAATACGCCTCATTGACACCAGAGGCGCTGCAACTCTGCATTATTAAAAAAAAACCTGCAAAAAGCAGAGTTGTAAAAGAATGAAGCTTTCCTCTACCACTTTCTTCACCACATGTCTTCTATCACTATCCCTTTTCTAAAAGAAGTTTAACACCTAGTTATAGTAATAGGCATTAATTGCCTGAGTGTTACTTCTCTTTATAAAAAAAGGTAGATGTGTTCGGCACTTTCGTATAAAATCCTACGAGGACTATCTTTACCAGCTAAATCTTCTACATGCGGGATTCTTATCTCTTTCCAAAAAAGAGGTAAAATAAGTACCCTTAAACGGAGATATAAAATGCATGTAATAATTCATAAAATTCTTCATTGAAATCTTACGGCACACACTAAAATAAAACTGTTGAACTAATCCTATATTTAAAATGTTATCAGAAATAAGTTTCAAATTAAACTGTGAAGTTATGTCAATGTAAAAGCGAAAAATGTCCTTCAAAAGTAGGACTTTCCCGGACGCTAATTTTTTCGGCTGACAGAGATTCCAAAAAGAGGACAGTGTCCGGGAAAAAGAGGACGGATAACAACCCTATTTAAAATTAAAAAAAAAACAATCTTGTGAAAATTTCACAACCGAATTGATTCACTATCTTACGACATCTTAGTCAGCTGAACATCGTTCTAATGCAGCAAATTTGCTTCCAATCCCAGTTGGTCATATCTTCTTTCAGGTATCTTGCAAGACGGATGCACTACAATGTTAAGGCCGTGGAGAATCTGTTGGCGGCAGCTCAAGAGATAGATGGCATAACAAGTGGCCTCTAAGTTCAAACATAAATAGGAGAGTCAATTTCGCTCATATATTCCTTGTGCCTGTAAAACTGACAATTTATATAAACGTTCATTAATGCAATTATAAACATACATATATTGCGAACAATATCCACCAACTATTCTGATGCACAGATAACAGCGGCTCGAAACTCAAGGTACAAGTTGGAATGGACAGATACATTACAATGTTAAAGCGCGGGCGAAGCCCGAATTCTTCAAAAATCTCATCTGCTCCAAAAGTGTCTAGGGATAACAGCGCAGCCTCAACTAATCGCCAAAACCGCTTTAAAATTTTTCAAGATGACAACGACAAACCCGAGGTATCCTCGAACAAAACATCCAAGCCGCCACCAATCTATTTGAGACAAAAAAATTCAAATGCCCTTATTAAAAAATTAATTTCGGTCATTGGTGAGAATAAATTTCACATTGTTCCAATAAAACGTGGCAACATCGATGAAACTAAAATCCAAATTTATGACGAAAAAGATTTCCGCAAAATGGTTGCTGAATTTGAAAAAAGTAAAACAAGCTTCTACACATACCAGCTTAAGAGCGCTAAAGGCATGCAGATCGTATTGAAGGGCATAGATTCTTATGTTGTCCCCGAAGAAATAAAAGATGCACTCGTCCTCCAGGGGTTCAAGGTAAAAAATGTGTCCAATATAATAAATAGAGAAAAGATTCCCCAACCCCTATTTCGTGTTGAACTAGAACCTAATGATATAAAATTGAAAAAAAATGAGACGCATCCAATTTATAATTTAAAATACCTCTTGTACCGAAAAATCACAGTTGAAGAGCCACATAAGCGTTCAGGTCCTGTACAGTGCCATAATTGCCAAGAATATGGCCATACAAAAACATACTGCAATTTACCCTCTGTTTGTGTTGTGTGCGGCGAATTACACGGCACCGCTAGCTGCAACAAACCAAAAGATCAAAGTGATAAAAAATGCAGTAATTGTGGAGGTAATCACACCGCTAACTACAGAGGTTGTCGTGTGTACTCTTTTGTAAAGAAGACTATGGTGCAAAAACCTAAATTAGCTCCAGCTCAATCAGCAAACGTTTACTCTGCCACTTTTCAGCAAATGAGCCAACCAGTTACTTCCCGTGTATCGTATGCAGATGCTGCTAAGGCTAGTTCTATTCCGACACAAAATGTTTCACCGCAAAATAATTCTACAAATACAAACTCAAACTTTAATTATAATCGCCTTGAAGCCACTATTGAAAATCTTGTGCAAACTATAAAGAATTTTACAACAAATATGACTACCATGATGCAAGAAATGTTGCGAATGCAGAATACTCTGCTTCAAGCAATACTAAATAAGCCATGAACACGTTAACAATATGTTTCTGGAACGCAAACGGCATTCGCCAACATAAAAATGAACTTGAGCACTTCCTCACGGAAAAAAATATTGATATAATGTTAGTATCTGAGACTCATTTGACTTCGAGAAGTCTTTTTAAAATTTATGGCTACACTATATATGATACAAAGGACCCTAGAGGAAGGGCTTGCGGTGGATCAGCAATTCTAATAAAGTAAAGACTCAAGCACTATGTTCTTGATAACATTTGTGAAGAATACCTACAAGCAACAAATATTGGCATTGAAAGTTTTTGTTCAAATTTCGTTATATCATCAATTTACTCCCCTCCCAGATTTTCAATCACTGAGAATCAATATGAGGATTTCTACAAATCTCTTGGACCTTGTTTTGTAGCAGCTGGAGACTACAATGCGAAACATACGTTCTGGGGTTCGCGCCTTGTTACACCCAGAGGTCGAGCATTGTTCAACACTATTTCAAAAATGGGCTTGGTTCGAGTGGGGAGCCCACTTATTGGCCTACTGACATACAAAAAATTCCGGATGTTATAGATTTTGGCGTCATAAAAAAGCTTCAAGCTTCTCTTGATCTCTCGTCCGATCACTCCCCGACGATCATCACAATTTGTAGCCCATTAAGAAGTAACTTACCTGACCCATATGTGAAGATGATCAATCGTGTAAATTGGCTGGGGTTCAAAAAATATCTCAGCAGTCATTGTACGGAAAACATTACGCTTAGAACACCCGATGATATTGAATCGAACATTGCCAATCTCAGCGAGAATATTAAACAGGCTGCTGAACATGCCACTATCTCCCATCCGCAGATTGGGTTTAATAAAATTTATTCTACAGACATTGAACGTCTCGTACGTGAAAAAAGAAGGGCTAGAAGGGAATGGCAACAGCACAGATCACCACAAAATAAAATCAGATTTAAAGAGTGCACTAAACGACTCCAAGAGTTGCTTGCATCTGAAAAAATTGCATCTCTTAAAAATTATCTGGAGGGTCTTGATGTTACACCGGCGTCTAATTACTCCTTGTGGCGCGCTGCCAGAAAGCTTAAAACACCCGTTGAGTATAAGCCACCTCTACGCACATCTACCGGAGGTTGGGCAAGAAGCGATACTGAAAAAGGTAAAATATTTGCTGAGCACTTAAAATCCGTTTTTACGCCAAATATATGTACTGGTGTTGCTGATTTGCCGAATATAGTCGCTCTACCCCCTCAACACATAAAGTTTAAGACGCGTGATTTACAAAAATTAATTGCCGAACTCAACCCGAAGAAAGCTCCGGGTATTGATGGAATTAGTAATCAGATGCTGATGAACTTGCCTCGTATTGCAATGAGAATCCTGTTATTCATATTTAATGCTATTTTACGACTGGAGTATTATCCACACAACTGGAAACTTGCCAAGGTTAAAATGATTCCAAAGCCGGGCAAAGATATAACAAAGGCTGAGTCATATAGGCCAATAAGTCTACTATCTACAATGTCAAAGCTTTTCGAAAAACTGCTCCAAACAAAGTTGTCCCCAATTCTAATTAGTAGTGGGTGCATACCAGACCATCAATTTGGTTTTAGAAGTCAGCATAGCACCATTGAACAAACTCACAGATTAGCTCAATTTATAAGAAGAACTTTTGAGGGAAAAAAGTATTGTTCTGCGCTGTTTATTGACGTTTCCCAGGCATTTGATAAAGTGTGGCATGAAGGCCTTATTTTAAAATTGAAGACTTACTTACCAATAAACATTTTAAATCTTTTGGAAAGTTACATTATTTCCCGTAAGTTCACTGTTGCGGAAGGAGACTTTACAAGTAGGCCTGAAACAATTTCATCTGGTGTGCCACAGGGGAGTATACTGGGACCAGTTTTATATTTAATTTATACTTGTGATATGCCTGTGAGCAGTAGTATCCATACTTCCACATTTGCCGACGATACAGCCTGCCTTAGCATGCATGAAAACCCTGATGAGGCATCCCGCAAACTCCAGGAACACATTAGCCAGATGGAGCTTTGGTTAAACTTATGGAGAATCAAGGTAAATGAACAAAAGTGTGTTCAAGTAACATTTACTTTACGAAGAGATACTTGTTCCCCCATTCGGATTAACAATCAAGTTGTTTCTCAACATTCACATGTGAAATATCTTGGTATACACCTTGATCGACGACTTACATGGAAACACCACATTGACTCTAAGTTAACTCAAATGAAACTTAAACTAACTCAGGTACATTGGCTGATTGGTCGAAATTCAACACTTAGCCTAGACTGTAAACTTTTAATATACAAGTCGCTTTTAAAGCCAATATGGTGCTACGGAATTCAACTATGGGGCACTGCTTCAGCTTCAAATGTAGAGAAAATTTAACGCAGGCAAAACAAAATTTTACGCATGATAACATCGGCTCCATGGTACATCAAAAATTCAAATATACATCGTGATTTGAATATGCCACTAGTGACTGAAGAAATTGCAAAATACGCTGGCAAATATTTAACAAAACTCGAGTCACATCCTAATCCGCTTGCCCGTAATATTTTGAACTTTACTGGACACATCCGACTAAAAAAGAGGGACACAATGGCTCTTATTCACAGCACTCCAGATGGGACTTCTTGAAAATACTTTTATTTTTTTTTCCTTTTGATTATCACTACTTACATATGTATTATATATAACTACTACTAAGCTTATGTCCGACATTGGTCGGGCCTAATAATTATTTTTTAGATTTAAGATTTGAATACTTATTGTTAGTTCATATATGAAGATACAATAAATAAAAATCATGCATAAAAAAAAAAAAAAAAATTCTGATGCATGACCAGTTGGATAGCTTTTCTTTTACGCAGCTTTTGAGTACGGTTCCTGTTAAGAAACATGACAAAGGTCGACATTTCCTTAAGTAGTCCTTGATGAAAGTGTTCCCTGCTACAAGTTGGCCAAGCGGCATAAGTTGACCCGTTCTTAAGTTATGAGATGTTTATATAAATACACACTCATATGCATAAATATAAAAAAAGATTATGGCTCGTAGGACCTCAAAATAGGCTCGTAGGACCTCAAAATAGGCTCGTAGAACCTCAAAACTTTGAAATGTGGTCAAACCTGGGTCTTAAAAAATTTAGGCAAAATCAGTAACTTCCTATAGAGGAAAGTTAAAAATCTATTAAGTCTTTAGCTCTCCTTAAATTCTGTTAAATTCGACTTAAGCACTTTTTCCTTATTGCCTTAGATTTAAATGTAATATTATTATTTTTTAAGTCAACTTTTATGGCAGTGGTTTTTGTTAGTGTGTATTAAATTCATACACATTTAGTTTGCTGGCATTTACGTCTATAATTTTGACATTTGCAAGCCATTATTACAGATCATGAATATTTCAAACAATACAAAAATTAGGTCAACATTAATAATAAATAATGTTTATCGAAAAGCTATGAATTTTTTTTCTTGTATAGAGAGAGAGAGAGTGAAAGTAAACATTAAACATAAAAGCATTAAACAATCAAAAAATAAGCGAATAAATTTATACAATAATAACGTTCATATAAAGTTTCCTCTTCGACATTAATTCATCTACATAGAGATGCTTCCGTTTTTATACTTAGGAAAATAAAAATATACAAAAAAGTCTTAGTGAACAGAAATTAATATGTATAACTTAGAGGCATTAGGTTTTTGATTGTGTGCTACATGTAAAATAACCATTCTGGAGGTTATGGGCTTAATTCATCGAGGCTAAAAACGATTAAAGGAGCAATTCGTAGCCTAATTCACGGAATTTTGCCTTGGTTTCTGCACATATATGCATCCTTGCATACTTTTTTCTTGGTCAAATACGGTCGTTTTTTTTTCAAAGCCTCTTAAAGCTACCCAATGATGTGCCATAATATTTGCTATTGATTATTTTGTTCTTTTGAAGGTAGTCAATGTGAATTTAAAAAAATATTGTCGCCATGACTTTGTTAGCTGATTAACTCACTTTGGGCTTCTTGGGCAACGATTCAGTCCGAGAAACCCACTGTTTTGACTTAGTTTTGGTTTCTGGTGTTTTGTGGTGGATCGACATTTCGCACACGATTGCGAAACAGCACAAAACCTTGTTGCCCAACGTCTAACACTCCTGTTACTCGATTGCAAGAGAACGCGACACTGGTCTTGCGGGAACCTTCTCATACCCAAGTGATCACTCAAAACTGAAGCCACTGAGTCATGTGAAATGTCTAAAGCTTCCACAATCTCTGACTTTCTCGTTCTCTCCTTCTCTTTCTGTTTCCGATCGGCCAAACTGTATCGTGAATATTTTCAATTGTTTCGGGTGTAGAGACATTAATTGGGCATCCAGAATGCTCGACATCTTCCGTGCTTATGCGGCCACAACGAAGTCCAGTAAGCCACATTTTTACCATTAAAATTGATGGTGAGGAATTTAAAGTATTTATTCAGCGTAGTCTTGAATGATGCTTAATGCGCCACACAAAACTGACTTATTTCCATTTTCTTCCAAATCACGAGGTAGTGTGCTATCAATAGCTATAAAATGCAATTTGTTCAAATTGTGACAGGACTCAACTGACTCTAGCTTTCTTTTAAAGAATCCCTACTACTATTACTAGGAAACTGCTAGTGTTAGAGAAGACAGGTAGTGGTGAAGGATGAGATAGAGGAAAGCTTCATTCTTTTACAACTCTGCTTTTTGCACGTTTTTATTTTTAAGGCAGTGTTGCAGCGCCTCTGTTGTTAATGAGGCCTACTACATTTTCGAAGCTGTGTTTAATAGCCACTTTATTGGTTATTTTAATTCGCCGATGATTCTGCTACACAACACCAACGAAAGAAGGCGGTCTGATGTTACATTAGGATTAGTATCTGCTGATTCCGGTGCAGTTTAGTGACCAGTGTCTATGCCTTCATCATAACTTGTATTACCCTTTTGAAGGTATTCAATATGGATTATACTGCGTGAATTAAAAAAAAACGGTCGCCATGACATTGTTTGTCATTTTTGTGTGACGATTGATTCCGACTGCTTTTTGGTTCCTGGTGTTTTGTGGTGGATCCACGTTTCGTTCACGGTTACCAAATAGCACAAAAACTGGTTACACAACAGCTAACATGCCTGCGAAGTTGTCACACGATTGCGTTTGTGGTCGAATGTGAATAAACGCGGTGCCCATTTTGCGGAAAGCCTTCTCATATCTAATCATCAGTCAAAATTTAAAACACTAAGCCATGTGAGTTGTTTTTGGTTTCCACAATCTCTCTCTTTCTCTCCTTCAATATCCGATCGGCCAACAATGTTCGTGAATGCTTTCAATTATTTTGGGTGTAAAGGCCTTAATTGGAGGTCTAGAATGCTCAGCATCGGTTCGTGGTGGCCTACATTACAAAAAATACCGCATCCTTTGGCTGTCAGTTAATCTCATGCCCAAATAATCGGTTATGAACTTAGCAGTTATGAACTTACTATAGGCGACCGATAGATAGAAAGAGATCGATAGTGACCGCCTCGAAATACCGGATAAGCTACCTGGGTAGGTTGTGCGACTGAAGATTCCTTAGCAATAACGTCCAAAATCTCAATCATCGGTTGGAAATACTTTAGGTATTCAGGATCTTTGAAGAAGGAGTGCGAAGAGAAATCTGTATTCCTGCTTCCGGGATAGTATATATAGTACAATGTGGGATATTATGCCAACAAGATAATTGTCGCACAAGCCGACATGAAATCTCTTTCGCTTGTTGATATGATCTTCCTTATATTTTTTGTGCTTTGTGGCATGGATGCTGGATCGCACCTATCTTTTGGAAAAACGTATAAACTAGGCAGTGCCCCGTTGAAATGCTGCAAAATGGTAAAATAGCTAAATTTTTGGAGACTTGCAGTACTGATGGTCAAACAAGGCGAAATATTGTAACTTAGAGATCTTATAGGTACCAGAGCATAGCAATCGTATCATGACCTGAGTATAGGCTGAAATGAAGGATAAAAAGTGTTGTTAACTGGGTGCGGGACCATATGATATACCATGAAGTTATCCGTAGTATATACCGATAACCAAGCGGCTTCCAAATCTCTAGCGGGTGTCTTTATGAGTAAAAGATTTCATCCTTGAACTCTTTTTCATGCTATGCCTGAGAATAACATTGTGAATACGAGGCAAAAGAAGATTTCATATATATAACTGGGACAGACCCAGAGTCCTGTTGAAATGCTACGAAGCTATAAAGCTGTTGGAACTTTGTGGAGATTTTCAGACTAAGTGATCGAACAAGGATACCTGCTTTCGTTTGGAAGGGAACCTAAACTTCACACAATAGTGTCGGTAGTGCAGTCTCCCAAACTGAATCTACCCTTCAATAACATCTGCATAACTAATGAGATAAAAAGAAAAGGAGAATGTTAAATACGGATCTCGCTGGCAAAAGAAAGTTTTTCGTTGTATTGAAACCCAAGAATATCGGGCGGTGATTTTAAAAAAGATTGACTTATTTATACATAAATGAAAATAGAGTAGAATATGAAGACAAGATTTTTTTTATAATCTCTTGCTTCGTTTTTCTTACCCACAAAAAGACCCAAATAAAACCGCCTGCCTATTTTTTTAAATAAAATTTACTAGTTTTTTATATAAAAGTAGGGTCACTCAATACGATTAATTTGTAAATAATTTATTAAAAAGCAAATTAACGTCCTACCTCTGATTAAGCAGGAATTGCTAGATAGAAGATGTAATTGAAAAGTTCCCTATATATTTATAATATATGAGAAAAACCCTTAAAACTTTTGCTTGTAAGAAAAAAACTTCGTTCTAACACATTGGGGAGTTTCTATTTCTTTGTCTACACAAAATAATTTTGGCATTCAAATATATACACTAATGCAAGAAACAGTTTTTGATTCTGTTATGGCACAAATTGGTGTCATTTCGCATGAAATTTTGTTTATCGATGAAAGAAAGGTCACTAGAGGATAGAGTTGATAGAGATTTCATAGAGAAATGTATGTTTTTTTAACAATTTTGTAGCAACAAGGACACTCTATTGTTATGTACGAACATGCAATATTTATGTGTGTATTTCAATTTTTGTTTGCGTTTTTCTGGAAAGTTGCAAAAGTTTATTTATGTAGTTCTTTTTATTATTCAATATTTATACAATATTTAGACAATAGAGAACGTCAAAATAAAGCTAACGCCTTGTTTTTGTATATAATAAACAGTTTTTAAACTCAAGTGACATTTACATTAAATTCATTAAATTTTAATTGAAATTAAATAATTTCTAGGCTTATAAAACTATAATATAAAATACTTCGCTTTTAATATGTAAAACGAAAGTCTATGCATAGTACTTTGCGACACCTACAATATTATGCCGGAGGAAAAAACTAATAGAAAAATAAAATAAGCAAAATAAGACGCCTCTGAATTATATTTAGTGATCGTATAAGTCAAACAAAGTGCATTAATTTTTCTTTAAATAAAGAGAAGTAACACTCAGGCTAGGTGTTACCTTCTTTAGGAAATAGGGATAGTGATAGAGAAGACAGGTTGTGAAAAAAGAGATGGATTAAAGCTTCATTCTATTACAATTCTGCTTTTTGCACGTTTCTAATAATGCAGTCTTGCAGCGCCTCTGGTGTCAATGAGGCGCATTAAATTTTTGAAGCTATGTAGCCATTTGATTGGTTTATTCACTTTGCCGATGATTCTGCAACACAATGCAAAAAAATTTAATGACTGTTTGAGACCGGTCTCGAACCCAGAACCTTCGTAATTGTAGTCAACGTGGTAACTAACTCAGCCAACGCCACCCTCAAATAAGACACCTTTCAGACATGCAAAGCTTACTTTGCAAAGTCTTTGATGTATTCGTAAAGTTACTCTGTTCTTTCATTTATTTTATTTTTTCTTTCGTTAAGTAAACATGGTATATGGGAAGGAAAATGTTTCAAAGTAAACCTTGTTTGTCTAAACCAGCTTCGTCCCAGCCACATACTGAATGTGAAAGCTTTTGCAAAAGAGCTTTCCGCTTTCACACCGACGAGAGCCAACAGCCAATCCTATCTCGGCAAAAATATAAGTTACATACTGTATGTAGTATTTGTATATGAGAAAATATTCGAAATTAGACAGAAAATTCAACACCAAAATCATTTGTCTTCTCTTTAATTGCCCCAGGGGATCTATTTTTGATTACGGGTGTGGCAATCCCGGGGTCCCAGTTGGGGTGATGTGGCTTTTTCCGTTGACGTACCTTTGGTACATTACCCATAGAACTTATGTGTTACTACCCAATATCTAGCAACAGAGTAACGGATGTGCACATATTTATGAAAGGAAACAAGTCTGTTATGTGCAGCGTCACCTGGAACTTCCCTGAGTTCAAAAGACGATAGAGGTTGAATGAATCCTTTCGGGGTGAAACTTCGAGGTATCGCCAGATATTTGTCTCTGATACCACGAGTACCGGTTGCCCGACAGCAAGGCTGCTCTAGGAGTTTGGATGTATGTAGTGGTCGTCAGGATACTTTGCTAAAAGGTCGATTTCGTCCTACCCCACTGGGTTAAAGGGATGATTTTGAGCGGTGTGGAGTAGGCATTTGTCCAGCTCTGATTAGTGGTCGAGCTGTGCTGGCAATGGTGAGGTATTCTCTTGGAGACCTCGCTGTGAGTGTAACCAACTGCACTCGCGGCGTGAGAACTTGGAGAATCTTACGTGGCGGCTGTTGATTGCCGCTGGTAGAATAGTCTTGGCTTTCTAGTTTTAGACCAATGCTAGTGGTTGGTGTGACGCGGTCAGTCAGACACTATTCCAGGTGATGTTGCCATACAACAGATAGTACTGTTTTGACAAAGTCATTACGGCAAAGAGTTTAGATAGCTCTGAGAACCTCAGCAAGGTGCTCGACATAGTACAGGGATAACAAATATGATCGAAGATTGCAACCTATGTTCCTTGTAGAGTAGACACATAGTTTATTCTTAAGGGTGCATGGGGGCGATGGTTTGGCGTCTTACCTACAGCTGGTGTTTAGACCACCTGTGAGTCAGATACTCACGATAATCCAGAACACATCTGTCTTCTCTTTAATAAATGCAACATCTTCTGTTCATATTTTTGCTACATTGTTAAAATTTATATTAACGTCTGCATATTTTATTTTATGACCCCTCTCTAACATTCTTGCTTGAGAGGGAGGTTAATTTAATGTTTGCTCTTACTTAGAACATCAACGAAAAGTTTGATAAAAAAAATTTTGACTTTTATTTTAGAAAATTCAGTTGCAACTACGATAATGTATGTATGTATATACTCTAAAGTCTATTATTCATGGTATTTATATTTTTATCCTTTTACTCGTATTCGTGGACAACCACACGTCTGCAAAATATGGTTTGCTATTTCAGTAACTCTTTACAAACCGGTTTTAACAAATTATAATTGCAAGCTACAAAGTTTGGATACAAATTTAAACAAGAAATGTAAAAAAATAATAATGATGATACCTGATATTCATTACGCAACTATGAGGTATTATAACTATAACAGATTTTCAATTACGAAAAGTCTCAAGGGAATAATTATTATAAATCACCTGCGCCTGGTTCACTAATGATATTCACAAGTTTTGGCTTGAACAACTATTTAATTATACCCAAAGATTCATATCTTCTTTTCTACGCTTCTTGAAATGGGTCACCCTTAAGATTTGGGTGCATTTAACATTTTGATACTATCGGATCGCACAAATTCACAAGGTAACATCTTTAGAATTATCCTTCAATCACTTTGCACTGCATTTATCTGCATCTGCTTCAAAACTTTATGAGTTGTGACACTCATAACGGAAAATGTAAGTATTCTTGAAGGTAGATATCATTAAAATTTGTACTCTTAGATGATTGCAAATTAATTTGACAATTGTCTGCCTAATAAAATTAAGAAATCGAAAATAATGGTATCAGAGTACGGTTCTACTCAATTTAAAACCAACCGAAGCCTAATGAATACATTCCAGCATTGACTTTGAAGCAGAACTCTTCGACATGCTGGCGAATTTCCAATCCCAAAAAAAAAAAATGAGGGTCTAATAACCTGCAGATATGTTCTGGACTTTCGAAAATGAAGGAGAGTGTGGTTATCTTCCATCTTCACAGATGGCACTCGTATTAGGTTAGGTTAGGTTGGCAGGCTGCTGGGAAAGAAGGGTGAACTTTAGAGTCCAGCTCACTTGGGACCAATACAATGAACCCTTTGTGGTAGCTGTGTGGTGAAGAGAAGATAGTGAGAGAGGGTGATAGGGAAGTAATAGTGATAGAGAAGAGATAGAGGAAAGCTCCGATTTTTTGCACGCTTATTTGCAGTGTTGCAATGCCTCTGGTGGTGAATGAGGCGTATTAAATTTTGAAGCTGTGTTTAGTAGCCATTTTATTGGTTATTTTACTTCGTCGAGGATCCTGCTACACAATACCGACGAAGGAGGGCGCTCTGATGTTACATTAGGATTAGCATCCGCTGAAGCCGGTGTAGTTTTAGTGACCAGTGCCTTATGTCTGCATCACTAGAACTTTTCCCACAACAACTAATGCCAAAGGCACTAATGTACATCAGAAAAATGCGTGGTGTTGTTAGTTTAATGACTGTCGAAGGCAGGGATTGAACCCATCCATACCTTCGGTTTTGTAGTCAACGTGCTAACTACTTCAGCCAACGCCATCGTGAGTACGATGTTAGATACTTTAATTTGTCCCTTCCTTGTGCTCCTCATTCAATTCACCGTTTCGGTGAGGTTGTAGGTCTTGATATTTTTAAATGAGGCACGCCGAAGACTTGAAAGAATCATTCAGCTGCAGTAATTTATTCAAGAATGATACAAGTTTACATAGTTTTAATCATGTCAGTGTTTAAACACTATAATTATAAAGAAAGAAATCTCATCAAGGAGAGAAAAAAAAGATTTCAATCACATTACCTTCAGCGTGACCGTGTGACCGACTAAAGTGGCAAATTGCCACTTTTTCGACTGCCTTGCCACTTTTTGTGCCCCTTTTTTTAAAGTGAATTATATAATAATACATTAAAAATAAGAAGTTTAGTGTAGTTGTCTCGTTTTTTTTAATGTTCCACTTTTTTTCTATAAATCCCTTATTTGGTGCCACTTTTTGAAAAATGTCATCGGTCACCCTGATTAGTTTTCACACTGTCTTCTGAAATACGTATACTGGAAAAATTCAGCAAAACTATATATAAAATCGAATTACATATATGTATATATTCGGCCGTATTGACATATGTCTATGGGAAATTTGTCAAATAAACCTGTAATAAACCTAAGATATTTTTTATGAATACGGCAGATTATGTTTATTTTTTTAACACTTTTTGTATTTTTTTTTTTTATTAAATTATATAATATTTTATTTGTGGCAAAAAACATATTTTTTTGCTTTAGTGGAGAAAATTAAACTAATCTCATTTTAAACTGATACTCTTTCTCTCCCTCTCTCTCCCCCTCTCTCTCTCTTGCTGCCTTTGCCTGCTTCAATCGAATAAATTTTAATACACGACTGAAAGGATTGCTTTTCATTTCAATGATTAATCCCTAATTTAATTAACCCCATTTGCTTTAAAAATTATCACATCAAAAAACATTTCATGTTTTAATGGGAATTGTTTATGTCGGCTTTAATGCATAAATATTTAAATTTTTGAGAAAATATTTATATTCAATACAATTCATTTTAAATTGTAAAATAATTTTGTTTTAAATTTATCAAAAGTAAAAATTTATAGGAGTCTATTTTAAGTTAATATATAATCCCCCATATTTATAAAAAAAAAATAAAATGTGTTTAAAATACATTTTAAGAAAATTTTCTATAGAAATTTTTAAATAAAATACATTTCAAACTCATCTTAAATTTTATGAATATGGGAGAATAAGCTTAAATAAGATTGAGGTTTTTCTTTACTATTGTTTTCAGAACTTGAACAACTTTTCTGAGTATTTTAGATATTTGCTTTAAATGACTGACAAATTATAATTTTTTACACGCCACAGCAAAAAAACGAAATCATTCTTAAAGAATAAAATTTTCTTCTCATGAAGTCATATTTAGATCCTAAATAAGTAACCAAATGAAATACGTACTCCCTATCGTGTAGAACACTTACTAGTAACAATGTGTGATAGAATTCTCGTTTGGTTTATATTAAAATTAGTATAAGTATCAGAGATGTGCAATGAGTAGTGAAAAAGTGAGTAGAGTTAAATCATGACTTATAATATCTTGTAATTATGCGCTCTCATACTTATTGCAATGTTGTCTATGAATCATATTCACCCGAAAGTTTGAAGTGCGCATCGAACTCATACTTAGCAACATTTATGATGTTGTTGATTTTGACTCTTCTTAACTCAATGCTTATGGACGATGCAAAATAAGTATGATTCACAATGCGAACTTCGCATACGAACATTAACGTTTTCATTATGAGGTTATATGTTTCTCTGTTGCTTTCTTTTTAGGAATTGAAAGACAACCCTATTTACTACTATTGTATACTACTTGCAAACTTTTTAATGACTAAACTTTTAAATAAACATACACGCGAGAGTTGAGCGAGCTGAATCAATGTGAGTAGCATTTTCAAACTGAAATGATTTATGAGTGTAAGTGTAGTATGATTATGATGTCGACGTCGCATTCATAATTCTTTCAAGCTATACTTATTAACCAATGTCATCGTTAGTATGCGTAAATCAGAGTAGTTGAGTTGAATTGATGTCTACTCACTTATATTTAAAATTTCATGAGTGAGTATGAATAGCGAAAAAACGATTCATTGCCGATCACTGATAAGCATTTGCTATTTAATTGAGCTAAAATTAATTTTTATCAGGAATAATTTCTTAATCGTGCTCAAGTTCAGTATTTTCAATTCTTATTAACTTTATCTAAATCGGTTAAAGGTCTCAAAAGATATCGTTGTCGAAGCATTTAGAAAACCAGTGCTTGCTTTTCTTAACTCTAAAAGTGTTTGTCAAATTTATAAATTTGAGAGATGGTACCCAATATAAATAAACTTAATATATACTCGTACTAACTTAACATTTTCCAAGATTTATTTTAATTAAATAATCAAATAAATTATTGCAAATTCTAGGGACACATGCATGCAATTAGCAAGTGTTAATAATTGAATTACATGGACACACTTTCATACTCTTTTAAGTAAATGTGCATATTGTACATACATACATTCATATGAATGTATATATTTAATTTAATTAAAATATTCCTTAAATACTAACCAACATACATGAGTATATAGCAAATGCTTGTTAAATATAATTGTGTTATTGGTCACTCATTTGGAATCTCTGTAAGCTGAAATAATGTTGCTGAACGGAAACTGTAAACATTTCCCTGCTGATGTTATCATTCGTGCAACATGTTCAAATAAATTACAAAGTTTTACAGATTATGTTCATTATTCAACCGCACAACCTCAATTGTTGGAAGTTTGACCTAGTGAGGCGAATTTTACTACTAATGATGTATGATGTTTTTGCACTTGGACTAGGTGTCTTAAAAGAAGGTTTCTATTTGTTTAGTTGACTGCGTGAACGCAACGAATCTGAGGGTTGGCCCTAGATTAAAGAAAAATTGTTGCCATTTTCTGTAATCTATTACAAAAAAGTCGTAGTCGTAGTCGCAGTTGAAATACGCTAACAACGATAAGGGGGAATTTGATACTACCGCGTTCTTGATGTGATAACATCGTTATTGATGTCGTACTACCTTGTTCTTGAGTTTATAACATATCAGCACTTATTGTGTAAATATTTGTCGACGTCACGTCAATACCACGAAAATAATTCACCGATAATATTGATATACTCAGGGAAAAGCTGCAATTTAAAATTAAGAACGCATCATATTACTTCAATAATTTTCAATATAATAGAAACATTATAATGAAATATATTAAGGGCCTAATTCATAAAAAATATCTTGATTTTTAAAAGGTTCATTAATCAACTTTCCATAGAAAATTGTTTCATAAACCTCTTATTAAACAGAAATATTTGTGATGAATAAGACAGTAAATCAATAATCTTCAACTTTGAATTAATGCAGTTTCTATTTATTTCCTGGGATACATTAAATTAACAAAATTTTAAAGTTGTAACATATTCAGGGGTGTTCTGTAAATCGCACGTTTTGAAATCGCCTAATTTCCAGGCCAAAGCTCAATTAAAAAGGTGACTAATTGCAGCTTTTTAATTGGTTTTAGTGTTCTACTTGTTTAATATATTTTATACGAACTTAACTTTGAATGCACTAAATCGTCCGATCAGCAGAACACTGTTTTCGATTTTGGAAATCGCACGATTTCAAAACGCGCGGTTTACAGAACACCCCTGATTATTTCATTAATTAATTAAGTTGAAATTTAAATTTCAAAATGTTGAATTAATTTTAAATCAATTTGGAAACCGTGGCAGTTGGCTCTCTCTTTATTATGTTGTAAAATGTTGTGTGTTGTTGTGGAAGCTTTGAAAAAAATTTTGGGTACAATTTAATTTGTATGGAGAAAGGTAGGAAAAGGTGGTGGTGTTGTCCTATCAATTTTGAAGTAAAATAATTGCTGCATTCATTATGTACAAAGATATTCGAAAACAAAAAAAAATTTTATATGACAGGTGCCACGCCCACTTGTTTTATTTCGACATTTTATTTTATTTTTAACAACTTGTAAGATCAATGAGTAACTCTTGCAAAAAAAAACTATCTGGTCACGTTACACATACTTCACATATTGAAGTCCATCAAATAATATCACAAAATTTTTGTAGTGATACTATTTAGTTAATAATGAATTTTTTTTTTAATTTTATATAAATATAATACGAATTAGCATTCTACTTCCTTAAAATATCTTCAAAGTTGATTTAAAAATTCAGTTAATTTGTGATATAAGACCGATCGATCATTTAATTCGTAATTTAATACATTTCATTCATAATAAAAAAAATTTTGTATTTTTAACGTACAAGCATTTTTTCAAAAATACCCACTGTGGAACGTTGCTTGAATTTGATTCTTCAATTATTATTTATAATTGTGAATAGCCACAGTTTAATACATTTTGTTAATTAAAATTTTCTAAAGCATAAGCTTAGGCTCTGCATATTCAAGTGCTGCCATCCATGAGTTCATACATAATCCCAACAATACGTTAGCCAAGACACACACCTTGACATCTAGCCAAAAAAAAAATTGATTTTGAAAACAATTTCCCAACTTCACCATCCTGCACAATGGGAGATTTACTAAATTGAACAAAATACAAACCTAAACTCGTTAAATGTGAAGTAGAGCTAAATAAAAATATCAGAAATGGTGTGTAGTTTTTCTATCAATTATTATTTTTTTTTACATAATTCAGAACACGCAACATAATTTGTTTTGTTTGTTTGTTTAATTTAAGTCTATACATATAAAACACGAATTCAAAAGGTTTGCTGTGGGTTAAGCAGATTTAAGGCCATTATTACTCGTGCAACTTGGTAAAGGTAGGATTTTATCGGACGTATAAAGCTGTTTTTTTTACTTTAAGCTAAAGTGAGCGCTAAGTTAAAGAAGGCAAGTCCATTATACCTGGGGCCTGTTTCTCAAAACTTCAAATTTAATTTGAAGTAAGATAGTTTTAAAAATACAGTAAAACTTGATTCGCTATAAATATAATCAGCAAAGCCTTGTACAACTAAATTTGGTGAAATACGAAAAAAAATTCGTTATGACTATAGTTTTCTTTATTCAAATTCTATTTCACATGAGAATGATAATAAAAACTTATATTTCATGAGGTAAATAAAAAATAAAACAGCACACACATTTAGAAATCGTTCTTTTGACTTTGCCATTTTGCTGTATAGAGGCTTTTGTACGAGTACTTCGTTGTATAGAGACTTTACAATTGCGCTTGTAAATATATTTAGACTTCGCTGTTTTTATATTGGGACTATACCATTTAGGATGTATTCTGATTTCGTTATATTGAGAAATTTGAATGCATATTTCACTATATAGAGGGTTTTTTGCTCCGAATTTATTCGTTATAGCTATAGTGTATTTTTTTATGAAAAACTTTACATTAAAGAGGTAAACATACGTTATACATATTAAGTTTTTCGTTATAACGAAGTTTCACTGTATATTATTTTCATATACATATAAATCACTTGTTAGTTTTGAGAAACTGGAAAGTAATAATGAAAAACATAAAAAAAATTATTTGTTGTTGGTTGAGCCCGTCTAGATGCATTTCGTTGCTGCTAAAGCCTTTATGACACTTAATATTTTCTTCATTGATTTGATATTGAATGGACAGAAAGAAACAATAAATGTTAGAAAGAACAAACTATATAAAACTGAAACAAATAATGAACAACCTTTTATACGTCCGATAAAAGCCTATCTTTAACTAATAGAGCTGGGTCCAACTCGTTCATACGTTAATTTTTGCCACAAACCTATGATCAAGCCCATGTAATTTAAATGAGTTTGATTATAAGTTTGTGGCAAAAATGAACGAATGAACGAGTTGGACCCAGCTCTATTAACTAATGTCAAGTTGTAATGATGCCCCTTGGATGCATTTCGTTGCTGCTTAAACAATTAAATATACAACTTTTTGTCTTGATTTTCTGCTAAGAAAAATAACATTTATATCCATATCGGCACAATAATGCCTTTTAAAGCAGATATGTTTCACCAATATTGGTAGACGATAAGACAGTTAAAAGTGTACGACAAAAATATTTAATTTTTTAAAATATACCTCTTTATGCCTTTCAGTCATCTTGCAAGACAGATGCACGAGAATGTTAAAGCGTCAAACAAACATTGAGGAAATTTTCGAACAAGTGGGCGCTAAGCGCAAACACGACAACAGGAGTGACAGGTTAGGTTAGGTTAGGTTAGCAGGCTACTGTTAAGGAAGGTGAAATTTAGAGTGCAGCTCACTTGGGTCCAATACAATGATCCCTCTATTAGTTGGCGAAAGTAAGGTGGTGGCTCTAGATATCTCCAAGGCGTTTGATAGAGTGTGGCATGGTGCATGTTTGTCACTCAACTTTTGTCGAGTTTCCTCAGGGATCGCACTAATCTTTCTAAATGACCTTTGTAAAACTTTCAACCCTATTTATTCTTTCGCGGACGACAGCAGCATTTGCCAATCTTTCTCATTCAGCCTTCCGGAGGTTTAGGCTATGCGACAAACAATGAATGAGACAGTAAACTACGATTTAGTAAAAATTTCTGAATGGGGCCCGTAAGACCCAATGCTGTACGATTACTCATAGACGCATGATAGTAAATGCTGAATCTGTAACTATGGGTGGTATAAATATTAAGGAATCGGAAGCTCTTGATGTTCTTGGCATGAAAATTCAGTGTGATGTTCGTTGGACTGAACTCATTTTTCAAATTGCTAAAAAGAAGCATTCAAGTGCCTCGGCTTTTTGAAACGGTGCAAGCAATACTTCATCCAATCTCATCTTCTTACTATTTATACCACTTATATCCGACCGAAAATGGAATACAACTCTCATGTATGGGCCGGCGCTTCAAAGTCTATTTTTAGGTTGCTCGACCGCGTACAGGAGAGAGCGAAGAAGCTCATTGGTGACAGTAGTGTATCCAACTCTATTGACTCATTGGAGCATCGACGCAATGTGGTGTGCATTTCCTTGTTCTATCGTTACTACAATGAAATATGTTCTAATGAAATTAGGGAACTTGTTCCTGAAACCAGAACATTTTTACGCACGACATGAGCTTCATTCAGGGCACATCCTTTTGTGGCCGATTGGCCAATAAATCGCACTACGCATTACAGAGAGAATTCCTTTTTTAGCCGTACTATTCGTATGTGTCGTATCGGTATGTATGCTTCAAAAATTTTAGAAAATTTGATATCGAAACAGATTCACAAATAAAATCAAGATTTGATGAAATTTATATCATTTTAACTATTTTTTATCAGCCAAAGAAGATTTCCATAGTTGACTATAGATTTGAAAAATTTTAGATGTGAGCTTCACAGTGACCCCAAAGTTTATTAGAGAAGGGTATTCAAACTAGAAGATAGATTGGTGGAGATACTTATGTATGCAATATTATGAAAAGTAATGAGTTTAATTTATATTTTGCCATTTTCAAATGCATTTAATGTGTGCCATGTGCCAAAAAAAGCGTAACCACTAATTACGAATGAAAAACTGTTTGATTTCCAAAAAATGTTTTGTTGTTTTTTCATATTTTTATTCGTTAAAAATTGGGAAGCCTAAATATAGGGCGATTGAACATTTAATTGCTTTTTTTGATGTTCCTTTGTTCAGCTGTTTTCGCTAGAAAGTATGCATCGTTAATAAAAAAAGGTTAGTGCACAAACGCCCAAATTTATTTTTTGGCTTTTTGACATTTCCGCAGATTGCCTGATCGTACACAACGAACAATCACCAAAAATTTCAATTCTGTCAAAAGACCTAACACTGTGAACAAACGATTGTTCATTGGGTGTTTTTCATTTGGGCGATTATTCGTACAGCCACCCTTGACATTTGTAATAATGATTTGCGAAACAGTCGTCGTCGTCTAAAACCATTGAAGAAGGTGTTTAAGGGAACGGCAATGAGCATTTTAAACTTTCCCCTGATATGTACTACATATCGGCACATAAAATCCAAAAGTGCACTTTTTACTTTTTTACAGGAGAAGCAAAAAAGCTTATAAATTGAAGATTATTTATTTCTTAGGTGCCAAATTGAATAAAGATAAAAATCGGTATTTTTGAGTAAAATTTTGAAGAAACATTTTGTTTTATTTTCAATAGTGTGAGTAATATTGATTTATGTTCGTTAAATAAATTTTTTGTTTTGGTGAGCAAAACCGTCAAAATGTTCGCGAAATTATTTAAATATTCTTATATTTTCTGTTCTTTCAACAATATTAGCAATTTTTATACATCAATAAAATGGTTGTATTTTTTAAATTGATATACTTTTTTGTTTCAATGTCATTTTGACAGTTTTGCACCACACTGTGCAATTAAAAAAATTCCGTTGCTTTTCCAGACACGGCTGGAATATTGATATTGCTTTGAGCGAAACAAAATAAATGCTTTGTTTTATTTGAGTTTTTATTGTTGTATCGACAAGTTTAATTAATTCAAGTTTATTTTTTTTTGCAACAAATTCAAAATGCGAAAATTACCTCGTGACGTCGAACAAAAAGTTGTTGTTTTGATTGAAAAATAGCAGAAAAAACAATTATAAGTCGGCAAACGGCTGTAAATGTAAAAAAAGACAAACTGTTGTTGGATATGTTAACCCTGGAGGCCGGTCCAGGAAGCTTTCCGATGGAGACGCCCGTGCCGTTGAACGAATATTGCGGAAAAATTAATGTAGAACCCCTCGGGAAGTTGCTGCTCAGCTAGAACTTGACGCAAGTGTGTGGACAGTACGACGTTCCTTGAAGAAAATATGCATGGTTGCTTGTCTTAAATTTTGCAAAGAAAGAAAGAATTGGACGATAGAGGACTGGAAAAGAGTTATATGGTCGGACGAGACGAAAATTAACCGATACCAATCAGATGTAAAGGCTTATTTTTGGCATCGTCCTCAAGAAAAACTTCAGCGTGGACAGGTAGAGCAAACAGTTAAGCATGGTGGTGGTAGTTTAATGGTTTGGGGTTGCTTCACATTGTGGAATGTTGGTCCCCTATATAGAATAAATCAGATAATGAATAATGAGTTATATATGCACATTTTGAACACACAGTTGCCTGATTTTGTTGACAAATGTGCCTAGCCGAAGAAATTATTTTTCAACAAGACGGAGACCCGAAGCATACTGCGAAAATAGTCCAAAGCTGGTTCCAAAGTCAAACTTTTCAAACATTTAAGTGGCCAGCACAAAGTCCTGACCTTAACCCGATAGAAAATTTGTGGGCATACATTAAGCGTTAGTTGGCTCAGTACAGAAGTCCACCTGCCAACATGGACGAACTGTGGCACCGGGTACAGACGGAGTGGACAAATATACCACACTCAATAATAGAAAATTTAGTGGAAAGTATGCCCAAACGTATAAAAAGTGTTATAAAAAATAAGGGGTTGTAGACAAAATATTAATAGCAATAAGAAAATTAATTTAAGAGCAATAATAATTAATAATGTCAAAATTACTTCAAAGAAGATTTAATTGTTTAATTTTTTTATTAAATTGAATAAAATAGTTTTGTTTTCCAATATGAATTGTCCAAATACGTATCTTTATTTTGGTGTATAAATGTTTCTCATATTGATGGTTGAATAGAAAATATAGTAATATATTTGTTCCTCACTGTACATACATATAAAAGATAATCCAATTTTTTTTGGCATCATTACATTCCATTTTTTGTTTTGTTTGTTATTGTCTGGAGAAGAAGAATACGAAAGAGAAAAATTAAGAAGGTTACATGGAACAGATTAAAAGATAAGATTGGTATAAATTAAGTTTAAAGTCTACTCAGTTTAAGATCTGGTATAATTTCAGTTACATCAGGCAATTTTCCTCCATCCCAAGTGTAATACTTTTTTTCAATACGCTGCTGGTAACACTATCGAAAACACTCATTCATTGTGGCCAGTATTGCCAGAAAATTTTTATGGGAGGATGCTAAATCTGTCCAAAGTATTTGTTAGAATGTTCTACAGAAGAAAAAATTAAATGCTAGATTTTAAATTTACATTATTTTCTTTTAACAAATTTAAAAAAAAGAATCGTTTTTTACCAAAAAATATACTACATCTACCAGTGAAAATGTTAAAATGGCAACAATGATTTGGCATCTTTTTTTCTGAAAGAAATTAGTACACGGAGAGTGTATTAACAAAAAAAAAAGAGAGAATTGCTTTTGAAATTAAAAAGTTAGAACGCAAAAGCAAAATTGCATTAAAACTTATATCGCGTAAACACAACGCTAGAGAAAGGGAGACAACTACAGTTGCTTAACGAAATGCAATTGGAAGAATTAACAGCACAAAACAAAATCAATGAAATAATTATATTGAACGTCGGCTAGAAAACAATGAAAACGAGCAAGTAAATTCACTCAAGAAAAGTTAATGGTGGTGTACGTTTCGTTGAAAATTCGTAGCGCAAGTTGTTAATTAAAAAATAATTGTAAATTAATTATTTAAAAACACACACAACAAATATACATACATATAAAAAAAAAGGAATATAAAGTAAATTATTTATTTATGAAGGTTTACATGAAATTGTTATACAAAATCTAAAAGAAGAAACCCCAACCAAGTGTTGTATATTTGCCAAATTCTTATATTGTATTGATAAAAAGTAAAAAGAAACAACAAGAGAAATAATACAATTTTTCAATTAGGAAGATAACGCATATAAAGTGTTTTTATACATACATTTTTATGCTGGTTAAATAATTTATATCGGAAGTAAAATAAATTGATTGTAAAAACCAAACAGCCAGACAGACGGTCAATAAAAGAGCGACTTGCATTAGAAAAAATACAAATAGTAAAAGAAAAAAATTCTCAAATTAATAAAAAATTGTCTGCTAATACAAAAGGCAAAGTTGAAAACAAAAAATTTTTGAAAAAGTCTATAAATCAAGTGGAAATAAGTGATATTTTTTAAAAAAGTTTTTCAAACCCAAGAACAATTTTAAATTTGCAATATATGTAGTACATACATATTTAAAAAAGAAAAGCAATCGAGAACTTTAAACAGAAACCAAGTGTTATCGACTTTCATTAAATTTCATTGATGTCGTCGTTCTTTTTCTAAATAAAAAAAAAAGAATTACAAAAGCAAATAATTAGACGGAAAGAATATTTCAAAAAGCACAGCAAATAAAAAGGTAATTTTTGTTTATTCATTAAGTTAATACGTACATCAATTTTAAACGGCACTAGAATAAAAGTTCAATTGTAAAAAATAAAACGTGACATGACCAGACAAATAAATGTACATAAGCGTGTTCAATTCATCATGTATGTATGTATGCATATACATATGTACATACCTAACCATTTACTTAAAATACGGTAAATACATACATACATATATACACACAAGCACACACATGCATATGTATGTACATGTTTGCGAATTGATTTTACATCATACCCTGATGTATTGATGAAGGGTGTACGACTAAATATTTTTTATTACTTTCCTAATAAGAATTTAAAGTTGTTATTAAAAGGTGTTGGCGGGGAATTCGATGCTAGGAAATAAATTGAAAATTTTTCCAGTTTAAGTTGTTTTGCAACAACAAAAACCGGCAAAACTAAATTTATACAACTTTTTAGCGTGCATTTAATGTATGTACATGTGTATGTAGTATGTGTTTTTATATCACCTTGTAGGTATTCTTCGCATTTAATTCCATTTTAGTACATATATCATTTTTATTACTTCAAACAATTATTCTGTTGTTGCTGGCTGCGTTCAATTTAATTTTTTTAAACCCCTCTAAGAGGCACAAACACATTAAAAAAAAGTTCATTTCTTTTCTTGAGTGTCGTCTTGTAAATTTTTCTGCATTTTATGTCGTCTCGTTGGAATTGATTTTCCTTAACATGTTTTGTCTCATATTCTTGTTTTTGTGTATTCTCTTATACATTTATTGTAAACAGTGTTGCCAGGACAAATTTATTTCTATCCGAAACTAAACATTTGTATTAAATCTCTGGGAAATATCATTGTGGACAAAATGGGTTAATGTTTTTTTTTTAATTACAATAAATTCTTCATGATATCCTTAAGAGCTTTTAAATAATACTTAGCACTATTGTCTGCACTGGATGAAAAATATATCATATAGGATATAGGATTGTTATCCGTCCTCTTTTTCCCGGATGCTGTTCTCTTTTGGGATCTCTGTACTCGGAAAAAATTTGCGTCCGGGAGAGTCCTACTTTTTAAGGAAATTTCTCTACTTTCACCTTGCTTGACAAGCTAAATAGGGAAACAATCGTTATTGGATATCCAGTAGGGTTATAATTTTTGCGAATATCAAATTCTTCATCACATAGCCGTATAGACAATGAAAAAATATTAAGAAATGATGTATTACTTTTTCGCGAAAAGAAACTTCGTTCGCACCAAAGTTTTGAATTTCAATTTTTCTCCTAAGTATACAAAATTAACATTTAATAACAAAATTTTAATTATTTTATAATAATTTCATGAATATAACAAGATCTTACCATTTGTACGGAAGAAGGGTGCTAGAAAATCGCGATATGACTATTTCGCGTTTTTTTATAAACTAAATTTTAATGTCAAATGATAGATGTTGTGATAGATAAGTTGTTTGGCGGATATTATATGAAACAGTGATAATTTTCAGACAAAAAAATACCTTTGCAGGTAAAAGTTTAAAAAAATCGCGATATGACTATTTCGCGTTTTTTTATAAACTAAATTTTAATGTCAAATGATAGATGTTGTGATAGATAAGTTGTTTGGCGGATATTATATGAAACAGTGATAATTTTCAGACAAAAAAATACCTTTGCAGGTAAAAGTTTTATTTAATTTTATTTTGGACTTTTCGGACTAATTTTATTTTTTACTGTTGGTTCGCACTTGAGATCGACCGAAGGCGTTTTTTTTGGCCGAAGCCGAAGCCGAACTTCGGCTAAAATCCTAAACTTCGGCCAAAGCCGAAGCCGAATGTTTTAAATTTTAAAAATGATACTTGTTTTATATGAATTAAGAAAAAAGTTTGCTTTTTTGAGATCACTGAAATAGCTGTAATGTCTATTGGATACATAACAAGAAAAATAAAACTATTTTGCAATTTCTAGATTGCTTTTTCATTTGATCACTCACAAGAACGTCCAAGTAAAAGAAAATAGAAAGCAACAGGGTTGTATTTCAAAGCAACCCTTTCAAAACGTTAAACACAATACAAAATGTCGGCGAGCAACGACCAAAAATAATGTTATTTTTAAAGCTTGGAATGAAAAATATTCGGCTTCGGCTAATCGGCCGATTTTTGCCGTAGGCCGAATGTTGGCCGATTACCAATTTTTGGCCGAAGGCCGAAGCCGAAGCCGATTAATCGGTCGAATTCTAGTTCGCACCAATGTACTAAAAAATCTAATTAATTTTTATTAAATATGAGTTGACTCAAGGGAGGTGTCGAAATTTTTATTACAAGTGTTTTAGTCAGGGACCGAAAATAACTGTTATTTTTGAATTTTTGATTAAAAAAAGCAACCTCAAGGAAATGTCGGAGAATGAAACCAAGTATACCATTTTGCAAGTCTTGGACCAAATTGTCAGAAAATACGATGCTTTTTAAAAATCTGACTTTTATTTTTTCGAGCAGAAATAAAAGTTATTTTTTGACTTTTATTTTTTCGATAAAAAATAAAAGTTATTTTTGACTTTTATTTTTTCAAGCAAAAATAAAAGTTATTTTTTGACTTTTATTTTTTTGAGCAAAAATAACAGTTATTTTTGATTTTTATTATTTCGAGCATGAATAAAAGTTATTTTTTTACTTTTATTTTTTCAAGTAGAAATAAAAGTTATTTTTTGACTTTTATTTTTTTGAGCAGAAATAAAAGTTATTTTTGTGTTTTCAACCCCTTTGACAAAGAAATTATTATTTAATATTCCAAATATTATTTTCTAAATAAGTAAATTTAACGATTCACTATTGCAAACGCGCCAAAATTTATAATAAATATAATGAATTTATCACAAAATAACTTTTATTTCTGCTCAAAAAAATTAAAGTCAAAAAATAACTTTTAATTTTGCTTGAAAAAATAAAAGTCCAAAAATAACTTTTATTTCTGCTCGAAAAAATAAAAGTCAAAAATAACTGTTATTTTTGCTCAAAAAAATAAAAGTCAAAAAATAACTTTTATTTCTGCTCGAAAAAATAAAAGTCTAAAATAACTTTTATTTTTTATAGAAAAAATAAAAGTCAAAAAATAACTTTTATTTCTGCTCGAAAAAATAAAAGTCAAAAAATAACTTTTATTTTCTGACTTTTACGATAAAAGTTATAACAGTTACGGTCCCTGGTTTTAGTTATTGTTGTTTGTATTATATTAGGATTTTTTTTTCTTTTATTCGTCGCGATTTTATATGTGATGCATGGTGCAATGTTTGGCTTCCTTATCACTATTTCTACGAAAATAATTTTTCACTTTTAAAGAAATCTGTAGTAAAATACAAAAAACCCCATATGTGTTTTCTTAAACACTGGGTGAGTGAATCGTCTACAATTAAAAATCATCAGCGTAGTAATATACGCGCGGAACGAGCTTTTAAAGTTGCACAAGATATTTTTCCATTATGTACATCAACTCACACTTTAAACTTAAAATTGATTTCAATAAACCCACAAAAATATCTTTACATTTTTGTTATACAGTTACTTTTTTAATATTTTTAAAATATATAGCATATATAAACAATAAATGTACCATATATAACCTGTATGGAAATTAAAAAAATAAAAAAATTTTTTGAGGAGCTTAGAAATTGCATTTGGTGCGCAAACTTTTTTTTGCCAAAATGTTCTAACAAAATTATTTTTATTATCAATACTAAATTGCCCATCGCGTGGTAGGATGAAGAAATTTTGTCAAAAAAATTACGAGTAAACCCTAATGTCCAGGTTGTCTTATAAATAACAGAGGTAGAATTATTAAGCTGTATTTAAATATCCATGGAGTTGCGTAAAAAGGACAAAATTTAAATAGTACATAGCTTTAAGCGAGAGTTAACAATATTTATTTTATGAACAAATAAGACATTTTAACCAAAGCTTACTTAAAGTCAAGTAGCCCTACTGTTAGAGATGTTTGATGTGTAATCGGTAGAACTGTAATTAATTTTGTGTTCTCAGTTGATGAAGAATTACTTCTTGATGAATTCTTGTGATATAAATCTTTTTTCATAAGTATAAAAATCAAAACTATAAGCTTAACATTCGTTTTATTTTTAAGTCCTACTTTTCTAAATAAATGTCAGGGTTTTTTTCGTCTGATGTTTCCTTTTTATAAATTACGCGATAACAATCTTATCATATCACAATTATAAATTGGCACTTAGGATGCCCATAACTCGAAAACTAGGACTCGCCTCCAATTTTTTCATTTAATTTATTATCTGATGGGATAATTTTTATTCATTTTTGAGAGGAGGACCTAAACCTGATTTGTTCCAGAAACTGTTAGACACAAAAATCCTCGGAAAGGCATGTTTACGGGTTACGGTCTTCCAAAGTTTTCGATGTATTTTAGCATTTTCTTAGCAAATTTTCGATTAAGTATAACAATATGGGTATCATATCGTCGCAATTCTTTTTAAACCACGTAACCAACTTAGTAGAAACTCACTTTTGTTTTTTTTTTTTTTTTGTTTTTATGGTAGAAAATAACATTTGCCATCCGATTACATCTCATTATTAAGGCTTTTTCCAATATTGCGAATTTTCAACATATTCGCGATAGGTGTGATTTATTCGAATTTTTTTCGATTTCAAGACTCGGGGCCCGATTATGGCTTACAACGTTGTTATTTTAATGTTGTAAATTTCAAATTGCGATTACGGCTTACAACACTTATTTGAGTGCTGTAATTTTATTTGTCTATGTTAAAGTTATTGTGATTATGATTTATAACATGTGTTCTTATGTGTTGTAAGAACTGTGAAAAACTTACAACAGCTAATTAGGTGTTGTATTATTGTCGTTGGAGAACAAAATTTTAAATATGCACATGTAAATGTTTTTCATTGCGTTTATAACTGCAATTTAAAATATTTCCTAGAAAAATAAAAAGCATATGGAAAAGCTTGGAAAGAAATTTATACAAAAAATATTAAATATGTAAATAAAAGATGTCATAAATTGAACAACAAAAAATTTTACCTCTAAACTCCAATTGACAAAAAGAGAATGTAGGAGATACGACAAGCATATATTTACATACGTACATTTTGAATGTATGTATTATATTAAAAATTTGTTGTAATCACATGTAAATTGTTTTGTGATATTTCAACTTCTTACATTTTCCTCCTTCTTTTGTTTGTTTATAATATATGAACTAAAAGCAATGAATTTAATTAAATCAACACAAAATATTTAATTATTTAAAAATGCAAGTACTAAACTATTTCATCACCATCATAAAACAATTTATCGACCTTAACATCCATGATTATTATTATCTTTTTCTTCCAACAACATTCATTGCATAAATATTCATTTATTTTTATATATTTTTTATTGGTTTTCTTTTGAACTTCATTTTTTTTGGCACGCAGCCTTGCATATTTATGTAAATATCTACTACAAATAAAATACAACTGTGTAACATACACAACACCTAGGTGCTGTAAACCATAATCGCAAAAAAGATTAATTTTATGTTGTGGCCGAAACAACACATTTTTGTGCTGTAAACCGTAATCGGGGCATTGATATCGATTTTATCAAATACATAATCAAGTGATTTTTGCCTCAGTGAGTATTTGCGTAACTTGGGCTACAAAAATATTTATGGCAAGGCAGAGAGAGATTTTGAGTAGAATTGTTCGGCGTTTAGAAAAATAGATTTTGTTTCAAAATTTCAATTCCTTTTATTAAAAATTATAAAACAATTATTTTGAACTAAAAGCAGTGAATTAATTAAAAATGTAAATTCAAAAACTATTCGCTTTCGGAATTACTTTCTGATAATTCTTTTATATCTTCCTCCCGCCTCACAGTTTTCTATGAAAACTTCATAGATCCCCTAGCTCGGGAAATATAGGTCGCAGCTAATTTTTCTTCGCCTTATTTTTTCATATTTCTATCACATAAGCTATTTTTGAAACTGCTACCCAGTTTCATATAAAAGCTACTGAAAATATGTGTCTCCGCAAAATTTCTTTTTATAAAATATTGTTTCTTATTTTTAAATTTTTTATCGCATTGATATTTTTTTTAGATACTTCCCTAAAGTGCATTTGTTCCCAAAAAGAAAAACAAATTAATATAAAAATAAACAAAAAAGGTACAAAGCAAGACGAATTCAGTGTGAGGTGGCCTTTTCCGCCCGGCTGATAATCAGCTGTTGATGTCAAATTAAGCAATTTGAACCAAAATGTCAAAATTTGCGTAGACATCTGCTGACAGATTGGTTTTGTAGCACAGCAAACTACATGTTGTTTTTTGTGTAGTTGTATTGTTGTAGGAAAGAGGTCACCTGACACTAAATTCGCCTTGATACAAGGCAGTCAAAAAAGCGGCAACATGCTTGAATCGCACAACAAAATACTTATGTATGTAAGTCGCACAATGGTTACGCTGGCTCCAGGTCGTTTAGTTTTCCGATTCTTGTATGTATTTTGATTTTCTGTTTGTTTTTCTCACATTCGTTCATGACGTCGGTTTTTGTTAGTGCTGTTGGCTGTCATTGTCCATTATTTTGGATTTTTATTGGACGAGTGAAAAAGAGCAGAGTGTTGTGACGTTTAAATTTTTTTTTAATAAAGTAATGAGTTTTATGCATGTTTTTCAGTGATTGAATGAAATTTTGTCCACTAGTAATAATACAGAAACAGTGTTGCCATGAGATGAAAAAATAGGTATGTATATATCTTTCCATTTGACTTCTTGAATATAATTTTTGATCCATGCTTAAGTATGAATATATATGTATAAATGAATATAAATTCTCACACAGTTCCGGGCATTAATTTTTTCTAACAAACAAAATGTTGTGTAACAACTTTTTTGCCCCAATATTTGGAACAAAAAAACATAGGTATGTCTGTATGTATGTACATATACATACATAGGTATAAAATAGCTAGTAAGTGCCTTCAAATCTTTAACTTTATTTAAAAAGTGGCAGTTGTTTGAAAAAATATTTAAAATGTAAATTATTTTTGCAAATTCTTATTTGCAATTTGTTTGCTTCGGATTACATACTTACATACATATGTATGTACCTATTTGAAATTGTGCAATACCTTCATTTTAATCACAAAAATATTCCAACTTGCATGCAATATTTTTCTGACGTTAATATTTCGTTCGTTAAGGTTTCTTTTTCTATTTAAATTTTTGTCATTTTCAAAATTATAATAATTTGCTATGTTGTTCTAATTTTACTGAAAATTCTTTCACTAAGTACATGCAAAAATTAGCATTAGACCCCGCTTCTATTTATAAATATCTGCATAGTATGTGGTGCGCAAATTTACGCTAACTATTTGAAATCTCATTTGCAAACCAAACACAACTACACCTAGTCCTCTATTAACATGTTAAGATACATATATTTTTGAGTGAAGAAGTATAATCTCATTCCTACATTCCCATCGAAATAATTTCGTTACGTATTCTTAAAAGCATTCACTTTGGGGAATTGCATTGTAAAATCATTCCATTCACAAAGTTTCCTTGCAAGTGAAAAATATCTTTTAATATGTTTGTCTTTTTAATATCAAAAGTCCTCGATAATTTTTTGTTCTCAATTCCCACTAGTCAAGTTTTATTGCTAAGCTTATCACTTATTCTTCTTTGAACTTTCGTCGGCGTTCACATAATGCAAGTCTTATTTTTCAGCTCATATTCTTTATGCTTTTAACATAACGAATGAGAAATCAAAACGTATTGACAGCAGTGTTGGGATTTGGCTATTCGTAAATTGTACCATGAAAATGAAAAATGACAGTACATGAAGCTGAGTACTTGTTTCTCTTCCCCTCGTCTCTCTCCTACAAAGTAATCAGCTTAGCAATAAGACTTGCATAGTGTAAACTAGGACTTGCGTTTGACTCGAATCTTTAATAATTGTATGTATTGTTTTTTCTATGACAAATTTGTGAAGGAATGTTAGGTTAAGTTGCACAGGTTGGTAGTTGGTCCCGTTATGTTAGAGAGAGAGAGAGAGAGAGAGAGAGAGCGTACTGTTGCCAGAAATTCAGATTTATCGGCATTTTGCAGGTTTTTTCACTATAAAAAGACGAAATGCAGATTTGAAGATGTTTGGCGTAAAAACGCAATTTTATTTTTTAAATCCAATAATATGGCAGCAGGAATAAAAGGCGAACATTTTGTTCACGTGAAATATTTCCATGAACAAAAAATGGCGAACAAAATTAGAAAATAGTATACTGACACAACAACAACGCAAACATTGGCGATCACAATTTTAGAGAAAGGGAATACATTTCATGTTAACTTTTATTCCCGATGAGGATGAATATTTTCTTATATGGAGCTTAGAGAGTTTTTACACTTAGACGATATTATTAAAGATGTAAATTTGGCTAGCTTCTGTAAAAGAATATCTCAAATGAAACGTGGCAATTCTGATTATGTTTTTGCAACCCTAAAAGTTTGTTGAAAATTTATGTTTTTAACATATTCACCAGCAAATGTTGAAAGAATTTTCAGTCAAGTGAACTTGAAAGAAATCAAATAAATTTTTGTGTAATTTTATAAATTAACGATTTCTTAATTTATTTTTATATTAATTACATATAAGAAGAATTTTTATTGGTTAAACCACTTCCATATGCATTTCGTTTCTGATTAAGAAACTTCTAAGTAGGCTTCAAGGAATGTTGTAAACTAATTGTAAAAACGTTGCGAAAAAAAAATGGATTCAAAATCTAAAGATTTTTGTTTGAAGCCTTTAAACTTATTGGCGCATAGTCATAGTCAAAACAAAGCTTACTTTATGAGTTAAAAACCAGTATTTTGTATGGCAATACTAGTTTTAAACTCTTAAAGTGTACTTTGTTTATGACTATGACTATGCGCCATTATGTTTGCCTGTGAACATAATTCTCAACAACATATAAAGAGTTTTCCTATAATAAACATATGAAGTGCTTTACCTTACTTGAAATTTTTTTTGTTGAGCACTACTGATGACTTTCTTAAGCTAAAACGAAATTCATATAGATGTTTTTTAACCATAGGCGTTGAAAGGCCATTTTGGGGCTGCATTGCCCCCCAAAAAAAAATTCTAAAACATTAAAGACAAAAGGCTTTATTAGTAAAAAGTACTTTAGCTTTACGCAAGTGTTAACAAACTAATTTATATATAAAATTTGATTCTGTTGTGCTGTGTTCTACAATCTCTTTTTTCTGCTCATTATGACTGACAACTTCTACAGAAATTGTTATATCGAGCCATAATCGCCAAAAAAAGCTTAACCGACACGTTCTTAGGACCTCATTTTTTTACGAAAAGCGATTGTTTACGATAGCAAACAATCGATTTTGGTAAAAAAAATTAAGTTCTAAAAATATGTCCCTTAAGCTTTATTAGCGGTTATGGCACGATATGGTAGACTTTGTTTCCTTGCATGAGCACCTATAAAGCAGTGACTTAAGGAAACAAATTAGTCGTACAATTACTCGACATACACATTCTGGATCTAATTGTTTGTTGTATGTACCATAAGAAAATAAGTCTAGATTTAATTCGAGGGATAGATGTATGTAATGAATTCTAAAACCAAAATACCTACAATGCGAAATTCGACAAAAATAAAATAAGTTGTTCTAACAATGAAAAGAAAAAATGCAAAACAAATAAAATTTTTCAAAAAAAAGTCTAGGAATCTGTCTATTCTTTTGACTATCGACAAAGACTTAATTAACATAAATTCTTAGAGATGCGGAGCAGCCTTCTCTTTTGATTTCTTTTTTTTTACAGACGGTCATTTATATATAAATAATTGTTAGAGTTTCTACGCGGGAGAAAATCCCGGGAATTCCCGGGAATTATTTTTTTTTACAAATCCCGGGAAATTTTCAACGGGAATTTAATATAATATATTAACGTATATTATACGTTTTTGGAATTTGCTTTATTTACATTTCGTTGTTTTATTACATAAAAATACAACTCTGTAAAAATGCATAATATAACCATGAAAGCAGATGTAATAGAGGTTTCCGAGGTGACTCCAACAACTTGAAAGCGTTACGAAATATTTTCAACCTAAAACGTCTTTATAGGAAATACGAGTAGTACGAGTATCTAGATTGGCAGATGTATATGGAATTTCCATCCATGCTATAACTCAAAGCATATGAATTTATTTGTTTTTGTTTTTTTTTTTTTTTTTTAATATTGTTGTTCATGAAATGAACGAATAAAGTTGTTATGTTTTTAACTTGAATGTTGTATATTTTTTCATAAAATTATATGTTTTATTCAGGTCATTTAATTTAATTCAATTCATATGTTTTTGAAATTCCCGGGCATAAAACATTTTACTTCTCGATTCCCGGGAATTAGAAAAGGCCGGGAAATTAGAAACCCTAATAATTGTATGTATGTATGTTTACATAGACCAAAAGCCAATAGCTAAATAAACTAAGAGACCCGTTGGATGTTCTATCGATTCTGAAGCAATTTGGAATTCAAAATGATTATTCCTTGAATTCTATTAGATTAAAATCAAATGCAGGCGTTGCTTTGTTTTTAACATCAAAATAAATGTTGAGTTATTTTTAACAGCTTTTTAAATTCTAAATTGATTGAATTTCTTCTGGCGTTTTATTATATTGGAAAATTTTTATTTCATTGATTTACATAAGTAATTAATTAATCTTCATAGGTATAAGAAATACCGAAGAATATTTATTTGACAGTCTTTAATTAGGATATATTTATTCTTACTTCTTACAGATACCTACCTGCAATAATAAAAAAAACTAAAGGGTGTTTTTTTAGAGGTATAGAACTTCGAATTGAAATAAAACACAAGAAAATCGTTTTAATGTCCATCAATTTGGCTTTATTGGAAGGATAATTTTATGCCATTAATGTTTAAATATGATTTCGGGCATGTGGCCGCCGCGGCTGGCTCGAATAAAGCCAATTCTACAGGTCCAATTTTCAACCACTTTTTCGAGCATATGGGGCCGTATGTTGGCAATAACGCCACGAATGTTGGCTTCCAAGTCCCCTAACGTTTCTGGTTTGTTGGCGTAGACGAGCGACTTCACATATCCCCAAAGAAAATAATCCAATGGTGTCAAATCACACGATCTTGGTGGCCAATTGACAGGTCCATTCCGCGAAATTATGCGCTCATCGAATGTTTCCTTCAATAAATCGATTGTGACGTGCGCTGTGTGGCATGTAGCGCCGTCTTGTTGGAACCACAACTCATCCACATTCAAAATCTTCAAAGTCTTCCATAAAGTTGATGGACAAAGCTCCAATTGCTGTGCACGGTGGCGAATCGATTCATTCGGGTCCTCTTCAACACTTTGCTCTACAGCGGCCATTGTTTCTTCGGTGCGCACTGTTCGACGTCTCTGCGGATGCGTATTATCACATAGAGTAAACGTAGTGCGAAAACGATCCATGGTTAACCGAATTAATTGCTCTGATGGACGATTATGTCGACCATAAAATGGACGGAGCTTGCGGTAAACTTCGCGAACTGAACCATTATTTTCGAAATAAATTTGCACGATTTGCAAGCGTTGTTCTTTTGTCAACCTGTTCATGATGAAATGGCAAACCAAACTAAATATTAATCACTTGACAGCTGAGAAAATGGCCGCCAGTTAAAAAAGTGATGCCAACTTAAAGTTCTATACCTCAATAAAAAACACCCTTTATGAGGGCAAATTATGAATAAAATTCCGCGCGAAATTTTTCCCGGCGAACAATTCCAAATAATAGCAAGTGATAGGGAAAACAAAAAAGTCTAATAGGAAAAGGGAGAAATTTCTCGCGGAACTTTATTCATAATTGCCCTGTATATATTTATTAACTTTTTTATAATTACCAGCATCTGCTTACAATATCTGAAGAGTTTCCCGAGATGACAGAGGTCTTACACAAAGGAATATCGCCCTTATTGTGAATGGCGTCGTCGACGTCGCATCAAGACGACAGTAAATATTGCCACTTGTCTACTATTTATCGGCAACAATTGGCTCTTATTGACAATATCCTGCTTATCTCTAAGGCCTTGCAAACTAATGGAGCATGTTAAAAGTAGTCAATTGTTGTCGACAAAGAGTAGACAAGTGACAATTTTTACTGACGTCTTGATGTGACGTCGACGACGGCGTTTACAATAACGGCGAATGATTTCGGCTGAAAATTCTCTCTCAGGCAGATAATTATACAATTCATACACAGAAAAAATAAATAAATAGAATTTGCTTTTAAGTTCCCGTCAACTCCCAAATTAGATTTTTTGGTGTATTTTTATCTTTCGCCGGTCACAGATATTTTAGGAAATATTTAAAAACATCATGTCTTAAGGTGGCATGATAAATTCTTTGGTTCCAGCTTTGGAATTTGAGGGCCTTCTTGACATTTGATATATATAGCAAAAATAGGTATATTTCGAAACTATCTGGGGTCAAATCGTCGCTTTCGATTCGATCACTTTTCAGTTTGAGATTATGGCATTAGCTATCTAACAATGTAATAATATGGCTCGATATCGATTGCCATAATTTCAAGCTGAAAAACATGATCGAATCATATCGTTATCAAAAGCGACGATTAGACCCCTGGTTTCTTCAGTTACGAAAATTTTGAGAAAAAAAATGTCTACATAAGTATAAATATGGGGTGGGTATTCTACCAAAAATTTTTTTAAAATATCGAAATAATTAACAATTTTTTCTGCAAAAAAAGGCCAAAAAATTTAAATTTACGCACAACTTGATGGAAAAATTAAACTTCATTTTTCTCTCCAGAGTTGAGTAAACAAGATAATTATATGAAATTTTTACACGTTATGAAAAACGATATGAGAATTACGGCCTGTTCCACGATGTCACCAGAATTCGTTCGATCGACAAGTTGTATTGTAAACAACAACAAATTTTCTTGCAATACAAGTTGTCGATCGAACGATTTCTGGTGACATCGTGGGACAAGCCGATAATTCTGCCTCACTAACTCATGAGTAAATGAGCGATATGTATTTAACATAATAACAAGCATAGCGTTATTTTATATTGTTCAAGAAGACAAAAGAAATTTTTGCGTCCGTTAGAGATTTGTTCAGTGAAC
The DNA here is from genome assembly GCA_944452675.1 of Tachina lurida. NCBI lineage: Eukaryota > Metazoa > Arthropoda > Insecta > Diptera > Tachinidae > Tachina > Tachina lurida. The sequence continues at coordinate 34,110,723 of OX101754.1, read as the reverse complement.
TGGTTTGTGAAAAAACAAAACGATTTTGATTACTTTGAGAGTTGTGACTCTTTAAAATTTAGTGTGCGATATGTACATATGTATGTATGTAAGTTGCAATAAAGGAGCAGAATACTCGCATGTCTGTGATATTCTGTGCAATACTCTTAATACGTTCGCATGTGGCGAGCGATAAGTATTTTGCTTTATTTGAGCTTAACACATAAGCATGCAAGTAGATAAACGTGTAATCGTACATACATACATACATACATATGTATGTAAATATGCACTTATACTAGTGCTGCCAATTATTTGTATATATTTCGAATAAAATTTCATGATTTTCTTTTCCTCTTTTTTTGTTCGAATAATTTTGAAGTTTTGTTCGAATATTCAAACGAACAAAGAATAAAAACTTTATTCGTATAATTTTAAAAAATTTACCAAAACACGACACCATAACGTGCCATAACCGCCAAAAAAAATCTTAAGAGACACAATTTTCGAACTTAAAAAACGAAGTCCAAAAAATGTGTCGGCTAAGTTTTTTTTGGCGGTTATGGCACGATATGTACAGGCTTTTTATATGAAATTTTATACACAAAATTAATTATAATATAACGATTACTTACTCCAAAAACTAATTTTTTGAGATATGGTATGTCTACAACAATAAAAGAAAATAATCATTACAACTAGGGATGGGCAAATGAATAAAATGTATCGATATATATCGTATCGATATTTTTGAACAGTATCGATATATATTTTTTGAAAACATCGATATTTCGATATATCGATATTTTTTGCCTACAAATGTTGCCAAAATATTCCAAATATAAAATAAATACACATACTAACATGTAGTGCCATAACCGCCAAAAAAAGTTGAAGCGATATAAATTTTCAACAACTATTGAGACCTTATGGGTTTTTAAGGATTTTTAAAAAAGATTGCCATAAAAAATGTTGCTGATTAAGCCTTTAGAAAGCCTTTATAATTTTTATAAATAAGGATGTAATTCTTTGATTAATGAATGCCCGTGTTTAACACTTCAAAGTTGAGGGATACGAGAAATATCCACTTTGCATCCAAACAATAATATTTAAAGAAATCGCGAAACTTAATGAACTCCATGAGTGGAGAAAACCCAAATTGATATTATTATCAAAAAAGGAAATAAATTTATCCATACATCTGTATTTTTAACTGATTAACTTGTTAACAAGTCACTTGTGGGGTCACCTCATAGATGCGCCTGGGCTGTTATTATAAATCTCTCTTTTTTTTTAATGTAATGTAAAAATTACCTAACTGTATAGTTAATAAAACCTTATTCAAGCTTATTCGACTCGACATACGCAATACGGGTAAATATTGCCTCTTATATTTTTGTGTGTGTGTTACAGAACAGAAGGTAAAAACAAATTCTGCCCTTGGGCTCATACCCACACAATCCAAAAAGTCACCTGGCTTAGTTGGGTCACCTTATAAATGCGCCTGGGCTGTTATTATGAAATTTCTCTTTTTTTCTTCGCATCAATATCAGTGATTCCAATATCGTACAGTTTAAAAACGGCTATAGCTCTTAAAAGTATCGAAACCCGATACTCGTAAATAAGAATCGATGTATCGATATATCGGTTTTTGAAATATCGGCGATATATATCGATATTTATTTTCTCAAATATCGATATTTCGATATGTCGATATTTTTTGCCCATCCCTAATTACAACAGAGCCGATAATTAATTTCTTTAGCTTGTAGACGAATATTTTATTTATATTTTTAATAAAGGAACAAGTAGGGAAATCTCCTTAACAATTTGTTGATATTGGTGAGAATAATTATTTATTCTAATGGCCTGTTTCACAATAACGAAAGAAAACTTTCGACTTACAATTTATGTATATTTAAAACAAGAAAAAAATTTTTATATTTTATTGTTTTCAATATAAATTTTCAGTGAAACAGGAAATAAATTAAAAAATTTTTCATCCGAACAAAAAAGAAAAAAATGTTTTCTAGTATTCGTCAAAAATTATTCGAATAATTCTTTAATGAATTTTTTTCTTCTTCGAATATTTAAATAATTATTGTGCGAATGACAACACTAATGCATACATATTAGTAAAAATAATCTGTTTTATTTGTGTTTGTGTAAAATGAAAAGCAAAAAAAAATATAAAAGAAATTCATTTTCTTACATTTTTATTCTTGCACAAACGAATGCAATTTTTTTGTTGCTGGCTGGTGGAATTGCACTTGAAGTGCTTTCTTCCACCATTTTTGTTTTATGTTGTTGTTGTTGTTGTTGTTGTTGTTGTTGTTGTTGTTGTTGTTGTTGTTGCACACATGCATACATATGCACATATGTATGAATATGCAAACATACATATGTATGTATGTATGTGTATGTGTATTTATTAGAGTGTGTTGTATACATACATATGTGCGTTTGTATTTTTTTGCATCCGTGACGTCTCCTCCTTAGCTGCTACTTACTGCTACTTTTTTCTATTTCTATACAAATGCATACGTGCATGTATGTATGTAAAGTATGCACTAGTATTTGTTGTTTTTGCTTCTAAAAAATTTTCTTTGTTGTTGTCAGTTGTGTCGTCTTGTCTTTCGAGATTGTTTTCATTGCAAAGCTTCGGAATTGAATTGTGATTATATTTCATTGCCTCGCTGCGCACGAGTTGCCATTTGGCTTAATATTTAGTACGTACTTACACTTCGTTTGCACTGCAAATGCAACTGCACTGTACCGACACATACATACGTACATACATATGTACATACATACATACATTCACTCATGCAAATGTACGAGTACTTTGATACATACATTGCATACATAGTACATCCGTATGCGTTTTAAATGCATGCACTTAGCATATGTATGGATGCGCGTGCCTGTGTATGTGTGTTTTTATAGATAGGTGCACATCTTGTTCAAATATGCACATATGCATATTCACTAACTGTCTGGCTGACTGGCTGACTGACTGACTAGTTCGCTGACTAACTGGCGTTATGTCTGTCAGCCTGATCCTATTCATTCTCTAGTGAAATTTCAATTCATGCCATATAACGCTCACCTTCGGCGCCCGCCCCATCACCTTCTTCCACATTCATTCATCTAATGGCTTGTTTGCATTTAAAGTATGTATGTACATATGTATGTGCGTTTCTTACTATAACAGTGTCAGTGCTACTTGTACCTGTATCCGTTGAATGCATATGTGTGTGTGTGCGATGGTGTTTATACAGCTACACAAACTATAAGCTCCATATGTACACACCCTGTAGGAAATGCCACTAGTGAGTGCCACTAGTGAATCAGTACTAATTCACCATTCGTCACCAGCAGCGATGCCAACTTGGTGCTTTTGGCACTATTTTTAGTGCTTTTTGAAGACTCAAAACGCCATATTTAGAGCGTTAGTGCCAAACTAAGAAAAAGCACTAAGTAGCAGGGATCGCAAATAACGATTTTCCAAATTTAAACTGAAAAAATCGCAATAATAGAGAAGTGCTACTTGCAAAAGGAATATACCAATATACTCCATGTTACATGGACTAGCTATAGATGCAATGATTTTTATTTTTTTGATTTTTATTTATTCCTCACAATATAATAGTTATTTCTTGATTTTTATTTATTCCTGAAAAAATAAGAGTTATTTTGTAACTTTTATTTATTCCTCACAAAATAACAGTTACTTTCTGATTTTTATTTATTTGCTCAATAAAATTGTAATTTCTATAATGAATAAATACGAGGTCGGTTCGGAAACTTCTTAGCCTAGCACAAAAAGCGCGATATAAACAGAAAAAAGTTAAGTGTTTTGGAAACTTCCATCTCTGCTATGAACACGTGTTAAATTTTGTTTCGATCTGGCAACTCCTTCATATAGAAACAGGTGTTCACAAAAGACGCATCCGCGATTTTTTAACAATAGAAAATTAGAAATGCGTGGTGTCATTAAATATTTACATAAAAAATGTTTATCGGGACAAGAAATTCATAATGATATGGTGAATGTGTTAGGTGAAAGTGCTCCTTCATATGCAACACTAAAAAATTGGGTTGCTGAATTTAAACGTGGTCGTACAAGCATTGAAGATTAACCACGTAGTGGACGTCCAAAAACAGCAACAACAACAGAAATTGTAGCCAAAGTGCATGATATGGTATTAAATGATCGACGAATAAAAGTGCGTGAAAAAGCTAATATCATGGGCATCTTAAATGATCGAGTCCATTTAATTTTGCATGAAGAACTACAGATGAAAAAGCTTTCTGCAAGATGGGTGCCGCATTTGTTAACAGTCGACCAAAAACGCATAAGAATGAACATTTCTCAAGCTTGTTTGGATCGTTTTAAGCGAAATAAAATGGATTTTAAGCGTCGTTTCATAACTGTTGATGAGACATGGATCCACCACTATACTCCAGAGGCAAAAGAACAATCCAAACAATGGACTGAAGCTGGAGGAAGTGCCCTAAAGAAGGCAAAAACAATTCAATCGGCTGGTAAGGTTATGGCAACGGTTTTTTGGGACTTCAAAGATATTTTATTGATTGACTATCTGCAAAAGGGTAAAACAATAAATTCAGAGTACTATTGCAACCTTTTGGATCAATTAAATGTACAAATTCGAGAAAAACGTCCTGGCTTACAACACAAAATAATAATTTTTCATCAAGACAACGCACCAGCGCACAAGAGTGTTTTAACAATGGCTAAAATCAACGAATTAAAGTACGAGTTGCTTGACCACCCACCCACCTTATTCTCCTGATTTGGCTCCCAGTGACTTTTACCTGTTCCCAAATCTAAAAAAATTCCTTGCTGGCAAGCGTTTTACCTCAAATGAAGATGCAATTACAGTTGTAAACCACTATTGTGAAGACCTTGAGGAAAACTATTTTAATCAAGGGATAGAATTGCTAGAAAAGCGTTGGACTAAGTGTATTGAAGTTTCAGGAGATTATATTGAAAAATAAAAATATTTTTGAAAAACTAACTATTCTCTTTCATTGATAGGCTAAGAAGTTTCCGAACCGCCCTCGAAATAAAAAAGTAAATTTAATTTAGCATATAAGAGTTTTTTTACATACGTTGGCGATAAATTCAATTTTAAATCGTATAATATTAATTTTAACGCAAAAATTACGCTTTCTACATTTTAAAAATTAAACAAAAAAAAAAAAATAAAAATTAAACAGTAACTGTTATTTTGTGAGGAATAAATAAAAGTCACAAAATAACTTTTATTTTGTGAGGGATAAATAAAAATCAAGAAATAATGATTAAAAAGTGATTTTTAAAATAAAAGTTATAACTGTTACGGTCCCTGATAAGTAGTGCTTTGAAGAAATTTGTGTATATCTTAAAATTACTTAAATAAAAACTTGGTGTATTTACTTTTTCAGTGTAAAGCATTCCTTTTCACCCATTTGGATCTTCACTCCTTTTTCACTTTAGTGCGTTTTGCACTTTTTAGATCCGAAAATTACGCTTTTTAGTGCTTTTTTTAATGGCCTATTTCCCACCTGCGAAAGAAATCGTTCGACTTAAAATTTATATTGAAAACAAAAACAAATTTTCATATTTTATTGTTGTTTTCAATATAAATTTTAAGTCGAACGTTTTCTTTCGCAGGTGGCAAATAGGCTATAAATTTTGATGTGCTTTCAGAGCCAAAAATGTTGGTATCACTGGTCACCAGTACTGCTGACGAATTGTACCCCAGACAATGCGTTTTACTATAGACATTTTACATGTGCGTGTCATTGTAAAGCAACTATTTTGAAAAACAAAATGGAAATAATTCTGCAGTTTCTAAACGAGAAGTCCGATTGTTATAAAAATTTCATACCGCAATTTAAATGAAATATTTGAAAAATTTTGATTTTTTGCCGTTTTTGTAGAAAAAAGTGGGGTAATTTCGCTATTATTAAAAAATTTATTGTATTTATTCAAAAGGTAATACTATAAGAAACATTACAAAGAAATTTTTTTTCTTCAAAATTTTCATTATTTTCGAAATATACCTATATTTTTTTTAAATATCAAATGTAAGTCCTTTTTCTCATTCCAAAGCTGTAACCACTAAATTTGTCATTTCACCTTAAGACATGGCATGTTTTTAAATATTTCTGCTCCCAGCAGAAATACCCAAAAATCCCACTTTTGGGATTTTATGAATTTTTTTTTGAGAATGGCCGGGAACTCAAATGCAAATTCTATTTGGTTTTACTTTTTGTGTATTAATCGCACCTAAGAGAGAATTTTCAGCCGAAAATATAGTCGAACTTCCATAACTCGAACTTCTCTAACTCGAATTTTCTCTAACTCGAACTAATTTGGTTGGCAGTAGCGTTAAAAGAGCAAATCACATACAATTTTTCTTCCGTAAGTCGAACTTCCACAAGTCGAAGTTCTCCATAACTCTAACAAATAACAGACTCATGAACTCTATAACTCGAAGAATTTTGCTTGTTTAAATGGGTTTTTGTTTTAGTTATGCTTTGTTTATTTTACTCTCTTTTGTTGCTTGAACTGTTTTGTATATTTTATACGATATTTCTTTTTATTTTTTTCGGGGAATTACAAATTTGTTTCTTTTTGTTTGCATAAGTATCAGATTTATGCATAATTCGGGCTAGATGATAAATGTTGAAATCGATTTAACTAAGTCGAAGTTTTTTTTTTGATAATGGTGATTCGAGTTATGGAAGTTCGACTCTATTGATAAATTCGAATTTTATAGCATTCCTTTGTGTAAGACATCTATCTGTCTTCTCGGATAACTATTTGTATGTTGTAAACAGATGCAGGTAATTATAAAAAAATTAGTACAAATTTATTCTTATAAAAAAATTAATACTCATTTATTTTTTTATTGTTGCTGGTAGCTGTATTAATTGAATATATTCGTATAATATTCATGTATGCATGTAATTATACTGCTACGCCTATTTTTAAAAAATACCTAAGAAAATACTCGTAATTATATTCGTACGCTAGACTATCCCAAAAAAAAATTTTTTGGGCTCAAGCATAATTTGAAACCTTATAGGGTCAAGTATTTTTGAGATTTTTTTCAGATTTTTCGGAAGAATTATTTCCATTTTTTTTTAAATCCCCCACTGTGTGACGTTGGCACTATTTACTGATTAGGTAGTTCCTTTGGGACAATATGGAGACATTTGAAACACTAGTTCATTTTAGTAATTATAGATTTCACTTTTTATAATGAAACTGCATATTTTGTTCACATTTGGGGTTTTATTACCAAAAAAAAAATATATATATATATATATATGTGTATAGAAAATGGAACTAATGGGCCTAGAAAACTATATTAAACTTTATATTTTTAATGTATTTTTATATAATTCACTATAAAAAATGGAGAAAAAAAGTGGCAAGGCAGTCGAAAAAGTGGCAATTTGCCACTTTAGTCCTAGTTTTTATAAAAACTTCAATTTTGCTTGACGCCACTTGAATTTTTAACAAACCACTAAAACATAAATAAGAAGCATAAATGTGTGTAGCGGACAAAATGTTTTCTACGCATCAAAAATAGTCATCCTTATACCAGTTGTCAACATCGACGTCACTTTTACTCGCTCTAGAGAACAATTTTGTGCTACTGACAATCTATTTCCGTTACCTAATTTCTAGAAAATACATAGCATAAACCTGTCAAGAGGAGTCAGTTGTTTTCGACAAAGGGTTCACAAAGCCCAATTTTCTGGTATTGTGTTAAAGTGACATCGATGTCTATAACTGGAATAAGGCTGGATATTAATATGTAGACGCTTCGACAAAAGTGGTAACTTGGGGACACTTAACCCCACGCTTCCTTCAGGGTATCTATGCCTTCATCATTGTAATTTGCAATAGAAATACATACTGTAAGATATCTAATACTCGCTATGTTTTCACGTTTTCTCACATTGTGACTTTATCTACTTCTTCTCCGTCAAATACACACTTCAAATTGTTTTTTTTTCTATAATTTTTTTCTTTTGTATTCTTGTTGTTGAGATACTTACATTTTTCTAGTTAAGGGACATAGAATTGCATGTATGCATGCATATACTGACGTTTGTTTGTACTTGTTAAAGTTCATATGTGCGTTTCAAAAGGTGTTTGTTAATGGGCGATAATGTTTCATTTTAAATCCCAATGGAAAATCTTAAAATATTTTTTTTTGCAACTCTCTATGGCTCAGTGGATCTTGTAAAAAAAATAAACTTGGGTATACATATGTACATGTCTATATATTTATTTCAAACAACTCACTTTTTTGTCATTTGCATTCATTAATGCATTCGTTAAAGTACACACATGTTTTGAAAGTAATTAAAAATAATAATTTGCTTAAATATTTAAATCTTTTGATGGTTAATAAATATAAATTTAAATAGCTTTCGGAGATATTTAAAGCTACTCTATACAAAAATTTTTTCATATTTGCTATAAGCTAAATTAAAATCAACTTTTTATAAAAACTTTAAGAAGTGAATGCCCGATATGATCAATGATATTCGGTGATATTCATTATCTCAAATACAGCTGTTAGCTATTTCGAAATGCTTAACAACTTAAGCAGTTTTCTTTTCTTAAAAAAAGTGCAACATTTTTTAAATTTTTTATTAAGAAAAAATTAAATATAACTTTCGTTTAAAGTAAAAATTCGCGCTCGTTAGTTATGATGCAATAATTTATAATAAAATTCTCTTTTCAAAAAACCCAATTCATTGCGAATTTTCATTAAAAAGTGCAATAAATCAAAAATTTTTTTGAAAAGACAACGCCGTGCATATAATGATTTATACACAGAACAAAAAGTCTTAGGTAAATCTATGAATTTCGATGATTAAAAATTTTATCAATCTGAGAAATTGCTTAAACCAACTATCTGAAAACAAAGTCATCCCGGGAACTTCCGCTAAGCGATCTAAAATTTATATATTCTCAATCACTTCATCTTTTTGAGACGCAATTTTTCTAAAATCCAGAAAATCTTAGAAAATCGATTTCACGAGAATTTTTGAGGTTCGCCCAGGCTCTACATTCCACTACAAAATAAAAATGAAAATGGATAGCCTTGTTAAATACAAACGGCGTTGCAGTTGCTTTATGTCATGAGATTTTCAAAATTTTATATAATATTGATTTGGTAAAAAAAAACAATATTATGGCCTTGTTAAATACAAATGGCGCACGTTGGGAAAAACATAGTAAAAACGCTCGCATCGCCTAATTTACTTAATAACTCCATTGTTTTTAGCGATAGGTTCACAGATTTTGAGTATGTTTAACATAACTTTTTAGAGAATTGTGTCGTATAACTTTTTTTTATATAATTTTATATATATATAATATGGACGTTAGTACCCTACACTCGGAAGTCAAGACTTTTAAACAACAGCACCACATGAAAAATAAAGATATATATATGTATATATATATATAATTAGTAAAAAGTTCATTTTTTTAATATCTCTACTAAAAATAAAAAAAATATCAGTACAGATTCTGAAAGGTGATAAAAAATACCTTTCAAATAAGTGCACATTGAGAAATGTAATATAATTCTATCCGATTTTATGACGAATCTAATTAAATTGTTCTATGGAAAAATATCTATTTTGAAATTTTGGGAGGCTCCAAATCCGACTTAGAGCTATGGTCTCTTGAGCAAAATTTCTCAGAATCACCTATAGATTACGTTTTTGCTATACGCTTCATCAAAAAAAAATAGTTCCATACAATTTGACCCGCTCTAATATATATATATATATATATATATATATATGTTAGGGCGTGTCGATTTAAAAATCGCACAAATTACAAGGAGAATCGTATTCTAGGGATCAAAATAAGAAACTTTGCCGAAGGATCCATACCTCTAAAATGTATTTTGATGTCCCCACTTTTGATCCGAAGGGTCAAATTTTGAAAAATCTCACTTTGACCCATTTAGAGTTCCTCAATCGAGTCAAAATGTGTGACCGACCCCCACTAATTTTGGAGGGCCGACCCACCTATGCCAGTGGCACATCCCCAGGGGTGGTTCCATTTGACCTTTCAGATAAAAAGTCGGGACATCAAAATACATTTTAGAGGTATGGTTCCTTCAGCAAAGTTTCTTATTTTGATACCTAGAATACGATTTTCCTTGTAATTTGAGCGATTTTTTTGCCTCCATATAAGAAATAAGAATATACTTGTATCAGCAATTTTTGAAATTTTAGAGATAAAGCATTTTTTTTCGGTGAAATAAACACTCAAATGCCATTTTCGTTCCTTGCGCACAACTGTAAGTTTTAGAAAATAAAAACTTGGTCAATCGCAGCAGATTTTGTAGTATGCTGTATTAATTAGACTTGGGTCGAACTCGTTCACTAGTTAATTTTTGCCACAAACCAATGATCAAACCCATGTAATTTAAATGAACTAGTGAACGAGTTCGACCCAAGTCTACTCCAACTGATAGGAATAACGTTTTAAAAGTAGAATTTTATTACAGATTTTTATAAAGTTATAGTAGCATAGATATAAATTCAGGTGATAGTTGCTTTTCATTAGTCATAAACTAGATATTAATGGATCAGATGCTACGAGAAATCTGTTAAAATGATCACTCAAATTTGACAATCGCGAGTTTCTTCTTGCGTAATGGCTTCTACATACTTTGAAATCCTTATTACAATGCTCCTGAGGTTCTTCCGATAGCATACCTTTTGAAGGAAGTATATAATAAGTGTAGAATATTGAAACTAAAACAATGTGGTGTGAAATATAATTAAAGGTTTTTTATTTTTAATACGAACCTAAAGGCAAAATTGCGTATTTTATCATGTCAGCGCCATGCATTATCACTTTATGAACAGTAGGCGACATGTACCACCATCCATATTTTTCAACAGGGATCACCGCAGTTTCCTTAGCGAATTGATCGAATTTTTCGGCATATATTTCCCAGGAACTATTAATAGCTATTAATATGATGTTAAATCTTCGAATTAATGCCTCTTCTTTCCATATTCTGCAAAAAGGCTCTGAATTGCTTCTGTCTTTTCCAAAAAGTTTTTGCATTTTTCTTTTAAAATTTTTTTCGCAAACTGCTTGTTATGTTAAGACTAAAATTAATACGTATTACCATTTCATTGGTACGGACAAATTAGTTTTACTTACTCTCTTGAGTCATAGTGTATCTTTTATTATTATTATTTTTTTTTTTAAGAAAACGGTTTAGTTTTGCAAGTCACTTAGAAATTTATATAAGAAGTGTTATTTATGAAGATTTGACGTTTTAAGTTTAGTTTACTCCATGAATTAGTTCTACGATACTTGCCTTATTTAGTCGGTAGAAAAATTTCCAAAAGTACTCCAACACAATAAAACCGAATAATCTCAAAAAACGCGCAGGAAGACGCAGAAAAGTTATGCAATTTTGTTTGCTAAGCATTCAGCTCAATCACTATATAAAAATCTGGTGGATCCACTTGGATCCACGAAAGTTTTTTTCCAATAAAAATCCAAAAATATATTGAAAAACTCATAAAAATAACATATTTTTGAAATGCTCATATCTTTATACATATAGGTATATATCAATAGTAGGACCAAAACTTGAACTACCTTATAATGATATAATCGTGCTAACTATAAATGCCAAACCTCATTTCATTCGGCAAATAAATACTTAGTCCACTTTAATTTCAATGCAACAATCAAAAATAGTACATATATGTGACAGCGCATAGAAAAAGGGACCTAAGGGTAAAAAAATCAATTTTAATTTTTTTTTGATGTGGACAACATCTGAGCATCGAGTGAGACCGATCCCATGCCCCAAAAGCAGGGTTACCGTTCACCCGACTAAAGTCGCAATTTGACCCTTTTTTAGCGGTCTGCGACTTTTTGTGAGACTTTTTTTTGTCACCGACTTTTCCGACTTTTTTAATTTTGTTGCGACTTTTTACCCTTTTTTGTGAAACTCCTCAAAAAACAGTTCATTTGCAGTAAATTAAAAGTTTTTTGATTATTTTTATCAAAAAAAAAAAATCGGCAAAATTTAAAAGCAATTCACAGATTATTGGTCATTTGGAAACACTTTTATCACTTTTTGCAACATGCAAGTCATGTATAAAATGTATTCAAGAAATGTTTCATAAATTTTCAGTAGAAGTTGCAAAGAATAGTTTTAACTAAAATCTTCAGGGTACATGTAAACATGTACATACCCAGCAAAAAATGTCAAAAAAGGTAATCGGGTTTGGAATGAAGCATTTTTGGTGGAAGCTTTTCCTTACTGGATTACCAAGTTAATGATTTTATCAAGGCATGAGACTAAAATAATCGATTCTTGAGAAGTACTTACTTTTTTTATTTGGCAACTTGTTCACGTAATCTATTTAATCTAAAAAAATTATTCTCATCATTTAGCAACTTGTATATAATTTTTTCAAATTTTAGGTAATGTGATTTGTAAGCGAGTAATGAAATTTGGTAATCAGAAAAGTAAGTCATTATATGGTAATGTGTAATTTTTTGCTGGGTACATATATAAGCATGAATAATGCAACTGCATGTGTTGTGAAATATGATAAAAATGGATTCTGCAATAAGCTTTTTGTTTTGTTTTTTTGTTTTGTTATGCTTTTTATTAATAAAAAACGTTAAAAAAAGAGGTGCAACTTTTATTTTCTCAAACGACTTTTTTATGGGACTTTATTTTCACAAAACGACCTTTTGTGCGACTTTTCTAAAATTCCCAGCGGTAACCCTGCCCAAAAGTGTTCCCTCCCAGAGATATGCGCGTTTTATGAAATTGAAATCGACGATTCTAAGGTTAGGTGAAAAAATTTGCGTACTAACGGAGTGATATTCACGATTTAAAAGAATAAATGAGTATTTATTATAATTCACAATTAATAATTTGAGAAAATAAACCTGGATTCGAAAAAACGCGAGCAAAATCGATATCAAACTCATGGAAACAGCGCGCTAGGTAGAAAACAGTAAAAACCAACTACACAAAACAAGAGGTAGGGACGACCTACGCGCGTTTTCAAGGTTGACCAACACGTTCCTGACGTCATGATGTCATGATATGTCGCTTTCAAATGAGACCAATAGATACCAAAGATACACGTATTTAAATCTTTAAAATGGATCTCCTGAACAAAACCGGTTTTTACCCTTAGGTCCCTTTCTATTTTGCGCGTCACATATACAAAAAATTTAAATTTTTTTTTTAGTCCCATGTTTATGAGGCTTTAGATCATACGGAGAGAGGTTAATTGAGTTCAAAAATAAATTTTTGATATATTAAAAATATTTAGATTACAAAAAATTATGAAAAAAAAGTAATGCCCGTAATTTTTGATTTAGCTCTAGTGCGAGGGTTTTTACTATGTTTTTTCCCAACGTGCGGCGTTGCAGTCGTCTTATGTTATGAGATTTTCAAAAATTTTATATAATGTTCTTTTGTTAAAAAAAAAACAATACACTAAAGCAATATTATTTACAAAAAACCCAGCAAATTATCATCTGCACGTACTAAACATTTTACATTGAAATTTTCTATAGAAAAATTGCAACTTTACATCAGCAATTATCAACTGATTTGAATGATTTAAATCTTATTTTATTGTGATTGCAATACAATACACTTTTAGAATAAATTAAAACAAAGTATTGCAAAAATAAATACCGAAAAGGTTGAACAAATTTAAAAAAATTTCAGTTTTTTTTCAAAACATTTTATTAAATGTACATAGTTGGAGGCCTAGCCTTACTTCTATTCAACACCGATTGAAACTTTCAAATCGGTTGAAAAATTACTTTGTTAAAAATACTTAGTCCAAAAAATCTGAACAAATTTTATTTGATTGATAAATTTTGAATTTGGAGAATGTAATAAAATTTCTACAAATTAAAAAAATGTTTTAACCAAATAGGGCTTTTTGCAAGTATAAAAAATTGCGTTTTCGTAACAGCGGGTAATTCTGAAAATGCCATAATCAGCAGATATAAATTTATTCTTCTATCCTAGTACTTCATCTCCTTTGATAATTCCATAGCATCTGCTTTAGTTTGGGTTTATAAAATCTCGTATACATATACATACATACATACATACATATATCTTCTAGCAAATAAAGTTTGTTTGTCATTTACTTTGGGTATTATAATACTGTTTGTGGGTATCCTGAGTCCTATTTTGATAGTAAGTTTTCATAATTAAAATTTGTTGTTGATGAGTGCAGATTTCCGTTCTTAAAATTTCCTAATTAGCTAATGAAAATATTGGCAATTCCATTCTTTATATATCAACTTTTGTCAACTATCTGTTTTATTACAATAAAAAGTTATGATGTCGCCATACTTTTAGTGATCATAGTATTTATTTTACAAAAACCTACTGCCATTAGCTGCGTTCGAGAACTAGTTTTAAAAATTGTTTACTAATTTTTTGCTGGATATTATTGGATTAGACTCGCATACACATAATCCAGTGAATGAGAGGGCAAAATGAGAGAGAAAAATTAGAGCTCATTGACTGAGAAAATAAATGCAATTTCTTACTGAAAATATGTTTGCCAGTAAAATCCTGTAAAACGGAACCATATGTTTGTAAATGTATGTATGTATACGTTATTTTTGCGAATAATTTATTTATATTAATCAGTATTTTACAGGAAAAGTACTCGAACAGACCTACTAATTTTTCCCTATACATACACTGAATCAAAAAGCATTCTGAAAACAAGAATTTTAAGTTTCAGTTTTCAAAATACTGCCTTATTATAATAAAAATGTGTCTTATAATATTAATAAGTAACATTGTTAGTCCCGGTCCAGACTTGCAATTTTTGTTGCAGCAATTCCTGAATATGTGGGAAAGTGTTAAAATATAAATATATACATATATATTTTGTATTCCTCTCTCACTTTTGTTCACATAAAAATAATAAGTTACTGCGACAAAAATTGCAAGTCTGGACCGGGACTTATTTTTGTGGTAAAGCAGTTTTAAAACAAAATCGTGCACTTTTATTTTAAAAATCAAACAAACTTAGTTCTATTTCATAAACGTTTTTGTTTATAAAGAAATTGTGTCTTCTTAATTTTAAAACTTTTTTTTTTTGGTCTCAAGTAGAGAGGCCCTGAGTCAAATAATTATAACTTACAGGAAGGTAAAAACATAATAGAGACTGTAATATTGAATATGTAACTTTTTTGTAAGTCCTAATTTACACTAAGTAAGTCTTATTGCTAAGCTGATTAGTTTGTTGGAGAGAGAGAGAGAGAGACGAGGGGAACATAAACGTTTCTTTTTCCCTCATAACTCTTTCCTAAGAAATTAATCCGCTTAGCAATAAGACTTGCTTAGTGTAACTTAGGACTTACGGGTGATTTTTTAAAGAGCTTTCGGATTTGATTTAAAAAAAAAACACAAAATTTAAAGAAATGTACGAAATCTTTATTTGAGTCGGTATAACGATCAACATATATAATTCAATGTTTAAAGATGATTTCAAGTAAATTTTGATCGCGGCTATGTCTGAAATGGTTCATACGCTGCATCCAATTTGGGCATCATATCGTCGGTATCTCACGAATAAATTCTTCAATATTGTCTTCCAGTGCGTCAACCGTTTCGGGCTTGTCCCTATAAACTAATTTTATTTTGCAGACATTTTTAACGAAACTGGGGTCTGATCATCGCTTTCGACAACAAGCTGATTCGATAAAATTTTTAAGTTTTAGATTATGACATTCGCTACCGAACAATATAATAATATGGTTCGATATCGAATGCCGTAATCTCAAACTGAAAATACGTGATAGAATGTGCTCATTATTGAAAGCGACGATTAGACCCCAGTTTCGTCAAAAAAGTCTGCAAAATAAAATTAGTTTTAGAAACAGTATGTAACAGAAAAATTGCTTCTGTGAAACTGCAACTTTGAAGAATGCAGTCCCGAATGATTTTTTAATTTATTCTAGTATTTTGTTCTTTTTATTTATTTTTTTTTGTAGTCACAAGGTCTCTTTATTTTTAAGAATTTGTGAACTTTATCTTTCATAATTTTATGGCTTAAATTTAAATATAAATGTGAAAATTATTTATATTATTGTGCCGTTATTTAGAAGCCACAACTAACGGTTGCTGCTTATATTAGTGTCATAGACATACTGCATACATTTGTATGTATACATGTACATGCATAAGTATGTATGTATGTATGTATGTAAAATATTTTGTTTTATTTACAACTTCTAAAGGTTCTCGCCCTCTCGAAAACTATGCTGCTGTTTTAATTTCTTCCTATCTCGAAACATTCATACAAGCTTAGCGCAGCAAATGTTTATTCTATTATGCTACCTAAATATGGTTAAAGTTTATATAGTTGTTGGAATGTTAAAGCCAACTAAGTAAACAACTATGTATATGCATACGTAGTTAATACTGAGAGAAACCTGGCTAGATTACCAAACATGGCTGCATCTGCTGCTTTGGCTTCTGTAGCATGGATACATACTTGTGCTCTACACACACAGCAACACACACAGTTGCAATGTTCTTTCCTATAAAAAAAGTGACTAACTGTCATTGAATTAGACAGTCAGACAATCTGACATTAAAAAATAAAATCGGGCAGAATATTTCGTTAAGTCTGCATTAGAGGGAGTTAATAAGGGAACGAGAGGGAGAGAGAGAGTCTATGTCGTTTGACGGCTTAGACGGCTATGAAGTGAATTTAATGCTTTTCTACTCTCTATCATGTTGCACTTTTGCACACTTGCAAGTAGAGATGGGCGCGTGTCGAATTCTTCCAACACGAATACCGAGACACTCAACACGCACGCGAAAAATTTTGTCAACACAATACTGCACAACTTGCACGAAATATTATTGGTATGGTACTCGTATTTGAAAATCAGAAAATTTAATTGATTTTTTTTCAAGAGTCGCTTTTCAAAATACGAGTATGACACCAAGTTGGCTCTGCCAGCTGATACTATCTGCCACCACAGCTGGTGCTATCGGTTTACGTACAGAACTTTAAGCTTCAGAGGCCCATACAATTATCAACAAATATGCTGGTATTGTGTATTTAACGATACAAAATATTTGCTCAATTCACAACCTATTGTAGGAGTCGTAGTTCGTACAAATGTTGTTGGTAATTTCTATGTAAACATTTGTTTATAAACAAATAGGGGATTTGTAAAAAAAGGAGCAATTAAAAAAAAACGAGAAAACTACACTAATTTTTTTTTAATGTATTTTTATATAACTCACCCTAAAAAAGGGGGACAAAAATTGGCAAGACAGTCCAAAAAGTGCCAAGGCAGTCGAAAAAGTTGCAATTTGCCACTTTAGTCGGTCAAACGGTCACGCTGCGTACGGAATCAGCTTTTTATGTTACGAACACGACGTGTTGAGTCGTGCATGTTCGTGTCACGCAAAAAAGCACGACACGCGCCCATCACTACTTGCAAGCAAGCAAGCATTCGTTGGCAACTTCTATTGCCACACAGTCTCTTCATTGCAGTTTACGTTCATTGCCGTTTGTTTGGCTTTGCCGTTGACGCTGTCTTCGTCTATTACTTCAGTTGGCTTTGGCTTGTCATGCCTACTTTATCCTCTTGGCTAAAGTAAAACTGTCTAGGCTGAAAGCACACATATACACATTATGTATGTATGTACATAAGTACATACTTATGTATGTATGTATATTAAAGATTTTGTAGGCCAACGACTTTGTGTTGCAACAACAAAGCCATAAACAACGTCGTCAATACAAACACCCAACTCAGTTCTTCTTCTCTTTCCTTATAGTGTATGTTATTGTAAGTCTGTGGTGGTTAACACCTCGACTAACTTAACTTGGCTTAGACAACTACAACTACAACACAATCCCAATAAGAAAAACGAAGAAGAAATATATTAAAATAAAAAGAAAGAAAACTATTGAATGCAGGCAACAACTTCACTGCTTTAGAAATTACATGTTTGTATGTATGATGACCCTGTACACCACTTGTTATTGTGTTGTTGTTGATGTTGTTTTCTTTTCTTCTTATTATTTGCTTTTCTATACAATGCTTTCTGGTTTTTCTTCTTTTATGTACGTGTTTGGTTTGTTTCATGCATGCATGCATGCATACATGCACTTTTCATCAGTTGAACAACCAAGCAAACAACAAACCAACAAATGAAACAAACAACCCAACCAGCGCCACCATTAGAAAAGCAGAAGCTTTTATGTACATACATACATATGCATATGCATGTATGTATATATGTATGTATGTAGCAAGTCTGTACCTTTGTATATTTGCTTTAAGCTATGGATGCATTCGAGTTTTTCACTGCTTTAATATGTGATGCAAAAGATGCGAGTTTTTGTGGCTGCGGCCAATACTCTCCATACTACTTGAAAGAATTCATTCACATTCGCAATGCATGTGTGTGTGCGTGTGAAAGCTTCTAAATGTGTTAGTGTGTGTTTAAACGCATAAAATTTTATGCATGTATGTACTCGTATGTATGTATTAAGTATGTATGTGTCAAGTTGCACAAAAGGTCCGTATTAAAAGTTGTTCGTTCCATGCATTTATCAAATGAAGCCCCAGCAATTCATTTCAAACATTTCTTTTTTATTTTATATACTTTTTCCTGTACGTACATGAGCACTTTTTCTTTATTTTCTGCATTTAGCCGTTGTTTAGTGAAATTCTGTTCCTCTTTAGAGAGTTGAAAATAATTTATATGTATGTGCATGAGAGTGTTGTTTGTTTTTTTATTTAAACTCGACAGTACTGTGGTACTTAACCGCCTTCCGCTTTTTGTTTAACAAATGTCTGAGTGGTGGAGTTAGTGTAAGTGTGTATGTGTGTGTGCTTTTATTTATTATTATATGTTTATTGTTTTATGTTATGGAGTCCCTCTGAGCTGTGATTTTAAATATACGAAATCGGTGTTGCCACCAGAAGTAGCTTTCCGCAAAATGGACTAATACGTTGCAATTGGTGGAATTGTTGAAATCATTTTTTTTTTAGATAGCGTAGCTTCAACGAACAACTATGTAACGAAACGCGTTAATTAATCCCTCCTGCAACATTACAAACAAAAAAACCAAATCACTCAAAAACACTCTGGGGTGTTTTTATTCCCCGCTTCGGGCAAAATATTATGCCCCTATCACGGTTTTCAACTTGTAAAATAGTTTGGTTGTGATTGATAAATTTGCATTACCATTCTCCACTAAATTAACAGTTGAGTTTTCAGTTGTGTTTTGGTACTATCATTTACAACTATGAGTAAGTTTGGTTGAGAAAAACGTTGAGTATACACAACTGTTTTCAAGTAGTTGAGTCGGTGGTTGGGTTTTTCTAGTTACAGGTAAAAAGTAGAAAATATGGAAAAATCGTAACTGGAAATATTGATTATGCTTCATAACAAAATTTTCTTAACATTTTAAAATTATTTTTTAAAGAATTCGTTCCCTATTTTGATTATTCCTTACCTTGCATTGGGTAGTTAGTTCATGATGGTTAGAATCATCACGAATTTCTTTCTTTCCTTCGATACGTAGTACATCTATATTTGCGACTTCATTTTCGTCGTCATAAAATAAATCTACATATATTTGTATCCATTTAGTATGATTTCTTTGAACTAAATCATACAAAACAATATTTTTTCTAAAACTTTGTATTTTAAATTTTCACACAAATTAATTGCTTTCTGTCAAACTTGATATTTTAAGTTGGCAACGCGATGACAATTTCAACTAAAAAACAGTTGTGGTTCATAATACTAAAAAACAGTTTGGTCGTGTGTAAGTTTGGTCTACTCTTAGGCAACCAAACTGAGTTTAGTTGAAAACCGTGATAGGGGCATTAAACTAAGCTAAACAATCAATGTAGTGTAGGCGGCCGTCAGCAAAGGCGCGATCAAATTTCTATCAGATGTGTATAGAACATTTATTTTGGTTTATTAATGCCGGATGTCTCTAAAGGCTGTGATACACTATCATACACAGTCGTGGGATTCATTCACTGGAAAATCGGATTGAATTCTGCAACACACGCCACAAAAATCGCATCAAAATTTCTTATAGGTGCCACACTATCACACAAAAAAAGATGCAAACACATTTAAAATAATTTTTATGTTTAATTATTTTGCATTTCTAAAGAAATAATAACGCAAAATGTAATTTTTAAAATGTATCTCTATATCTTTAAATAAACGAAGCAGAATTTGCTGTTTTCTTATCAACCGCCTTACAAAATGCATCTCTGATCTAATAGAAATTATCATTTTATGAAAATTTTCATAAACTTTTGGACATCGGACAGACTTGTCAAAAAATCTGTCACACATATCAAATTTGAATCCACACTATCATACTTTTTGGGCACACACAATTTTTTGACAGATCGAACGACTGTGTATGATAGTGTATCACAACCTTAAATGAGATGGTGATATATTCTAACCTACAGTTAAGATGGGTGCCAGCATATGAAGGTGCACCTGGAAACGGCATAGCGGACGGGCTAGCCAGAGAAGGGGCTCGAGTGTCAAATGTTGGCATTCCTTTGAAATATTGCAATCAAAAATAGAGAAGTGGGTCTTTAAAATAACGCGCAGACTAGATGCTAAAACCAACGTACCTGCTCTACCTCAAAGTTAACTTATTGGTTGCGTTACGATCCCAGATTGTACGCCATCTTGGAAATAATTCTGACCGATCAACATAACATTTTCACATAGGTCCACATGCCATAAGATTTAAGCTTTCATATAATTCTCCTTATTGCGAATGGCTTCGTTGACGTCACATCAAGACGACAGAAAAATTGGCACTTGTCTACTCTTTGTCGTCAGCTATTGACTGTTATTAATATGCTCCATTAATTTACAAAGCCTTAGAGATTCCTAAGAGATTGTCATTAAGATCCACTTGTTGCCGATAAAGAGTAGACAAGTGACAATATGTACTGTCGTCTTGATGTGACGTCGACGACGACACTCGCAATAAGGGGGAATGACTTTTGTAGAAGTTGTTGTGATGTGGAAAAGGATAAAACTGAACACATTTCATTTTGGCACTACCTTTTGAAATGCTACATTAAAAAAATAAATACATTCGTGCAAAGGTCAGGTTAGTTTAATACCGAGAAAGTGGGATTACGAAGAGAAATTTTCCTATTCTCATCCGACCAGGTAGCACAACCGGGCCCACTAGGACCCAAGTTAGCCGGTTTTTCATGAAACTGTCGCAATATAAAATCTAATCTAACCTATCCATTAAGGAAAAAAGTCTGTTACAGAATTTTGCGAAGAAAAAATTTGGCTACTATAGTGTTACATATATATTCTCAAACTTATAAATACTCTAAAAAATTAAAAAAGTGTATATACGGCCTTTTGAGGTTTAGTTGACGATTTTAATGTTAAATTTACTCTGTATATCGAGATATTCTCATTCTGGTGATTACTTCATCTATCTAAATATACCGAACTACTTCCAACACTTAACGGATTATCCATTTTTCGGTTTCAAAATTAAAGTTAAATAAAACAAATATAAAGCTGTAATTTCGATGAAACTGTCATTACGTACAAAATACAATGTCATTTTAATGACCGACACTAGCTAGCTTTGTTACAGCAGTCGTTACCTTTGATTTAGTTTTCGACCACTTTTTCGCAAATTTTGGGTGGTATCTCCCCTATAACTGGACGACTGTAGGTTTTCCAATGCTCCAACGTTAAAGTATTATCCACAGTGGCACAGTCTTTAGTGTAGCCCCACCTAAAAACAGTCTTAACAGCGTCGAATTGCGTGATCTTGGTGGGCAATTGACGTCACCAAAACTTTAAATTACGCGTTCTGGAAACTTCCCATGCAATAAAGCGATAATCTATCGTATTGTATGGTTCGTGCCACTGTCTTGTTGAAACGACATATCGTGCAGTACATAATTTTTAATGGCAGGCCAAAAAAAGTTTGTTATCATACGGCCATGGCGCTCTGAATTGACGACGGTGACTGTTCATCGGATTGTGCGCCACATTTTCTCTAACAGAAGCCATATTTTCGGCAGTGCGCACAGGCCTTACTATATCTGTAACCTTTCCATTCTCTTTAAATGTCTTTGTAATCTGGCCAATTCCTTGCACATTGGCTCGATCATGACGACCATAATCACGCCGCGATGCTCGAAAGGTGGCCACCACTTTTGAACCGCCACTTTTTTTTATTATTTTTTTATTATTATTATTATTATTATTATTTATTATTTGTTTAGTAATTTTGAACTAAATATTTTAACGCATTCTTCGGTTCTTGAACGATCCATATTCGTAAATGGCAACCCTTTCACTAAATAAATGACACTTCAGATGACAGATATTTAACAGCTGACAGCCTTGCCAGACCCGCTGTTTGGAAACCATTAAATGTATAGCTCTTTACTTAATAGTTGTGCAAATAATTTGTTGCCGCTATGTAGAATTATTGAAACGATCAGTTATGTTTTGCATGATTTGTATGGCTTTGATTTACATACAAACAAATAAGCTTTTATAACAAGTTTCAATGGTTGAAATTGGAGATGGAACCGTGAGTAGCTTCAACAATGGTGATGGTCATGGTCGCTTCTTTGAAAAAAAGTATATAAATAATTCTGCATTTCCTGCAATCTATCTAGACTCCTATTGACACTTATTTATTTTTCAGATTTATTATAATTTAAATTATAATAAACAAATACAAAGCACTAGCTACTGTAGGTTATCGGCTTATTGACACTTACATCTTTATTATTTAAAAACTTTTTGGGATTGTCGTGAAATGTAATATCTTATTTTGAAGAAATAAGTTAAAT
Organism: Tachina lurida; assembly: GCA_944452675.1. Classification (NCBI taxonomy): domain Eukaryota; kingdom Metazoa; phylum Arthropoda; class Insecta; order Diptera; family Tachinidae; genus Tachina; species Tachina lurida. The sequence continues at coordinate 34,087,781 of OX101754.1, read as the reverse complement.
TAATTACTAATAAACGTGAACATAGATTAGACGCAGTGACGAAGAACAGTCTTATTATGGTATTATGGGTTATACAGCTTTTCAATAATGTTTCATTCAACACTTAAGAGTTCGTAAAGTTTTATTTCAGACTCTTCCAATGTTGTTTCAGAATCTATAACCAAAAAATTTAAGATCTTTTATTCTTATTTCCAAAATTTATAAATAAATAAATGAAATGAGAATAAAATAAAATAAAATAATTATTCTTATTTCCAAAATTTATAAATAAATAAATAAATAAATAAATAAATAAATGAAATGAGAATAAAATAAATAAAGAAAAAAAGTACCACGTGGCAGGAGCGTGGCCCATTCCTACTCTAGATGGACACTTCTCGTGAAGTTGACATTTGTCATATGTATATTGCAACGTTTAGTCGTGAGTAATTTTTTTTAAAGTGATTATGCATAAATGGATTATAAGATGACTTTTACACACGCAAACAGCGTGACCGTTTGACCGAATAAAGTGGCAAATTGCCACTGCACTACCTCTTTTTTTTAGATAAATCCCCTATTTTTTGCCACTTTTTGTCATCGGTCACCCTGCACGCAATGCTTACTTTGCAAAGTATTGACTTTGCAAAGTAAACGTTACGTGAGTAAAGGCTCATTTAGCTAACTGTAATGGAATGTAGCTGCAACGATAGGAAACAGCTGATCGATATTGTTCTGTAAAAAGTAATGAAAATGGTTATATAGATATAACTGGAATGTAAAAATCTGTACATTACTTTTCACATAACAATATCTATCAGCTAGTTCCTACCGTTGCGGTTACATTCCATTATAGTCGGTTAACTGGGCCTTAAGAGCAGTCTTAGCGTTATGTATATGGGCATTTCAACAGTCACTTTACGTAATTGTTACGAACGTCAATCAATTAAGCTTGTAATTTAGAGCCATGCTGTTAGATTTGTACCTATCTTTGCTAAATGTAAAAAAATACGAAAATCACGTAATAACTCCTGCAACGCGCAATAAATAGCATATCTACAATAATTCCCCTTATCGTGTTGGGCGTATTTCGGCTTCGACTACGACGTTTTTTGAAGAACATTTCAACAGTTTTTCTTTAATCTATAACCAAATTGTCGTAGTCGAAGTCGAAATACGCCAACAATGATAGGGGAATGATTGTAGCTATGCTATTTATTGCGCGATACAGGAGTTAGGACGTGATTTTCATATTTTTTATATGTTGGTTTATAACGTAATTATCTCTACATTTAGTAAATATATGATCAAATCGAACAGCATGGTTCTAAATTACAAGTTTAATTGATATAATAATAATTAATTAATTGATTAATATAAAATATGCATATTTACGTCTATCTGTGAAAAACTAGCTATGTTACCAAGTAACGTAATGTGACCCAAAGTTGACTTAACCATATGTAAATATTCGTATTAAATTAATTGCTAGCCTGACAGGATATTATAATCTATTTGACTGAATTATATATCAAATAAAAATATATCAACATTTTGTTAATATAGGTACAAAACAAGTTACTGATTATTTTAAAATTAATTCGGTTACGCAATGTTTCGGGGTGTGAATAAAAAGTTACTCACTATAGCATCTCTAGTGAAAACTATAACACATACACAAAATGACTTGCAAGATATTTCTGGTGCAGGTGTTTTTCCGTAATTGATAGAATACACAAAACGTTCAAATTGAAATGCAAAATATTTTCTAAGAGGTAATTTTTTTTTCTCTTTAAAATTTATGTTCGTTTAATAAAGTTTCTGAAACAAACTTGTTGTAAAGATTTTACCATTCTTTGAAAGTGAAGAAAAAATCCGACGATACAATATTGCAGCTGTACTTACTACAGACAGCAGCAACATTCCTATGACACCAAATCGCCTTATAAGGAATGATGAATTGTGTTGGAATAGTAGTATGTAGTAGAATAAGTTATAAATGTTTTTTTCTTCTTACAAATCATCTTTAAACAGGTCCAAATGTCCACTACCATTTGCAATTTACCATTAAGCCAAAAACGGCCTACAACTTGTTTATAATTTTTTATTATAGGTATTTTTCATTTGTTCCCTGCAGTAGCCAACGCGTTAAGCATTTAAAATAAAATTCCCATAACTTTGTTACGAAAGCAAATAGGTATTGAGATTATTTTTACGACTAAATAGAATATTGGGGAAATAATATAAATTTTAAATACCAACAGCAAACAAAATAAACATTTAATATTCATAGAGCATAATAACTAATTCAACATACTCGTATTTTTTCTGTTCATTTGTTACCATTTTGCTTGCTTGCTTTTGGTTGAATTTTGGCCTGGGGTGTGTTGTTGTCATCACTTCGGCCATATTATTTAATCGATTTGAAACATATTTTTCATACTCAAACACACACACACACACACACACGCACACACACAAATATAAACAAACATAAACATGCAAAACACTGTCAAATCAAAGTGATTTAGACTGATTTAGGTGATTTTGGAATTTAGGAAGCAAATTTTATATTCTAACTGCAAATATTAATTGGCTGTTTTTCTATATATAGAAGAAATAATTTTATTAATATACACATACATACACACATACATACAATGAAATAAAAAAATTTTAACTTTGTACATATGTATGTGTTAGTGTTTTCTTAATCATCATCGATTGTATTTGCAGAATAGTTTAAACAACCCACTGATCTAACAAATCTTTATAGCAAATGCCATGAACTGGTTTCATTTTATTATTATTTAATATTCGGCCCTGTTCTGTAAACCGAATCCGAGTAAATATCTCGTTTTCCAAAAAATTAATAATGGTCCTGCAGACGTGTTTAATTAATATCATACACGCTAATTTTCTTTCAGATAATGATATTTGGGAATCTATATAATAAAAATATTGAAAGAAATCTAAAAAAATATTTCTATTTTAGGAGTTAATGATCAAACAGAATTGCGGCATAAACACATTTTCCATACAAATTGACACAAAAAAGTACACCCAGAAAGCAGTCGAGAGATAGAATCCATTTTATTTTGACAGCGTTTTTTCTTATGTTCTCACCACAGGGTATACGTTCTCACATATAAATTAATATTCTCTCAATAATGCTACCATACTTCAGTGTTACCAAAATATATATTCAAAATTACACCTCGCAGGAACCAAAATTACCCGATTTCAACGGAATTACACCCAATATTAAAATAAATATTTGACACATTTCAAAAATCTTGTTAAAGGACTACTTATGATTTGCTATCTCAAAGTATAATTTTTTTTGGTGAAAATAATTGCTAACTCCCGTGTATATTTCCAGAATTTAAAAAAAATAACTATATAGTTTATGAAAATCTACCTCCAGGGTGACCGATGACATTTTTCAAAAAGTGGCACCAAAAGGGGATTTATCACAAAAAAGGGGCAAAATTAAAAAAAAAAACGAGAAAACTACATCAAACTTTTTATTTTTAATGTATTTTTATATAATTCACTCTAAAAAAGGGAGAAAAAAAGTGGCAAGGCAGTCGAAAAAGTGGCAATTTGCCTCTTTAGTCGGTCAAACGGTCACGCATACCTCATATCTTATTGCATTTGGAATGCTGAACACGAATCACGTAATGATTTTGATATCTTATAACAATTTTTGAGTTATTTATACTAGTACATATGGGTTCCGATAAAAAATAATATAATAACTTTTAATATATGTATAACTTTTAAAGTGTTAATAGAATAGAAACATTATGTATGGACCGATTATAGTCCATGACATAAGCTTTCGAAATTGAAAATTTGGAGTGACCTTGCTACAATAGAGATTGAGTTAGAGAGTGCCAAATCTGAGCACCTCGAGATGAAAGAGGCCTTCAGTCAGGCTTAAGTTATATTTTTTATGGTATTTTATTCTTATATCTATTATTGACTAAAAGATTTCACAACTTTATTCAAAAATAAATAAAAATTTATGTATATTCAAAAATATCATGTTTTTTTCCGACAAAATGTGCTAACTTTAAAAAAATATTTTTTTTTTGGATCGACTAAAATATGCTATCTAAAAAAAATACATAAGCCCGGGCAAAATAAATATTTTTTGCAAACCTATAAATCAGCAAGCACATTTAAATCATATTATGGAAGGCGCATCATATATTTTTACAATAATGAGCGAATTAACTAGTGTTTTCGCTCTACTGAAAAGTTAGCTTTTTTGAATTGACGTATTTCGAATACAGGATCTCGATATATACAGGCTGAAGACACAATAAACAATACGTTTTTGATAACTATTTTATTTCATAAAAGTCTGTTACAAACAGCAAATATCACATTAAAAATAAATTTATTATATTTTATTTTATTTTATTTATTTATGTATTTATTATATTATACATATATATTTATTATATAAAACAAAAGAATTTCATATTACCCGTGAACTACACCTGAGAGCAGTTACCCACGCGCTACACATGCGTATAAAAATTACACCTGATTCGGGTAATTACCCGCGATTTGGCAACACTGCCATACTTTCAATAAATTTCATACATTTTGTGAACAAAACTACAAAGAAATATAAGCACAAAAGAAAATGAAACAAAACTTAGAGAGCATTTGAAGTTACTGCCGTAGTTTTTATTATGGGCTTTGTTAATTTGACAGCGATTTTTCCTGAAGTTACGTATTTATTCTGTTTAATCATTTAGTTTTCTAAAATCGTGCAGTTTCAAATCGATCGGTTTACAGAACAGGGCCGATTATTAACAATAATTTTTATTTTATGAATTTCTTGTTTCATGCACCTTCTGCGAGGGTCATCACCAGGGAAACCGGAAATAGGCAATTGCATGTTATTTCTTGTATTAATGCAGGGACAATATATTTATCCGTTTCAGAAATTTGTTAGTGCATATTTTTTGCATATTTTACTCTTTAAAGCATGTTTTTGCATATATCAGTGTTAAACGCATATTTTTAGCATATTTTCTAATTTTAGGGCATATTTTGATACTTTATAGCTTTTTTAACCGACTTCATAAAAAGGAGGGAGGAGATTAACAATTCGTCTCTATTTTTTTTAGGTGTATTACTTCATAACTCGGTACATTTTAGACCGATTGTAAACATTTTTTGTTGTCTGAGAGGGTATAGCTTCCCATTGGTCCCATTGTAAAAAAAGGGGACACGCCCACTATTTTTTTCATTTAATTTTATGATATTCTACTTATTTCATTGCTGCGAAACTTATAAAACACCTTTGGTTCTTGTAATTACACAATTTGAAAGTTAAAAAAATGGGCGGAGTTATACCCATTAAAAATTATTATTATATAATTTCACGCGCTTCTACTTAACCGATTTTTACGAAACTTACCACACAAATTGAGCTCTAAAATAGACAAAATGTTTTATTCAAAAAATGGGCGGAGTCACGCCCCTTAAAATTTAATTTTATATTTCACGTACTTCTTATCTTCTTCTATCAGATCTTTGCATTGAAGTGGGTTTTTTTTTTGGCAGAAAGAATTATTTTTATTTTAATATGCTTGCAAGCCATCTAAATCTCATTTCCAATGTCCATGCAGTGCAGCTACGTCCAAACACAAATACTGTGATGTTTGCATTTGAGATAAAAAGCTTTGAAAGCTCTTAAATTTATTCTCGTTTCTTTCCAAAATCAAAGCAACCATTTTTGTCGCCGATATCTGGTTGGCTATTGAGTCAAAATTTGTATGGAAGAGCACGTTACTTCAAACCCAATTTTTTTTTTGTAATTGTTGTTAATTTTTTTATTGTTTCCTTTCTTTTATTTATTTTTTTGTCTTATTTTTATAGGAAAATGTTGTTGAATTTTAGAATTAAAAATATATTTTCATTTACAAATAAACCAATTTATTTTATTTTTAAGAGCATATTTTTTCAGTTTTTAGTACATATTTTCATGTTTTTAGTGTATATTGGAAGCGCATAAAACACTTTTTTTTGATCATATTTCTGGTTTCCCTGGTAATTACATATGTATATACACATGTACATATACATATATGCATGTACATACATGCATATATGTATGTATATTATGGGCTCAATAGTTATAAAATGCAAATAATCGTTGGTTTTCAATATAATTTTTATAGTTCAGAGAATTTTGCATGCGTATGCAATAGAGTTCGACCGATTAATCGGCTTCGGCTTCGGCCTTCGGCCAAAAATTGGTAATCGGCCAACATTCGGCCTATGGCAAAAATCGGCCGATTAGCCGAAGCCGAATATTTTTCATTCCAAGCTTGAAAAATAACATTATTTTTGGTCGTTGCTCGCCGACAGTTTCTATTGTGTTTAACGTTTTGAAAGGGTTGCTTTGAAATACAACCCTGTTGCTTTCTATTTTCTTTTACTTGGACGTTCTTGTGAGTGATCATATGAAAAAGCAATCTAGAAATTGCAAAATAGTTTTATTTTTCTTGTTATGTATCCAATTGATATTACAGCTATTTCAGTGATCTCAAAAAAGCAAACTTTTTTCTTAATTCACATAAAACAAGTATCATTTTTAAAATTTAAAACATTCGGCTTCGGCTTCGGTTTTGGCCGAAGTTTAGGATTTTAGCCGAAGTTCGGCTTCGGCTTCGGCCAAAAAAAACGCCTTCGGTCGATCTCTAGTATGCAATAAATGATAACGATTAAATTTTAATAAGTAATGAAGACAAATGCGAAATTTTTATACATATCGCGCACTAATTTATAAACAGTCACAAATCAAAATAATCAAAATGGTTTTGTTTTTTAATAAACCACTGCACTGAACAAATCTCTAACGGCCGCAAAAATTTATTTTAATACACAGTCTTTTTGAACAATATAAAATAGCGTTATGCCTATTTTAATGTTACATACACCCATTTTAGACACGCAAATACCTCTTTTAGACACGAAAAGTTTACTTTGCAAAGTCTTAATTCAGCTGGTAGAAAGACAGAAAGAGATAGTATTCCTCCCTCTTTCTTTCACACAGCTGAATTAAGACTTTGCAAAGCAAACTTTCGGTGTCTAAAAGGGGTAAAAGTTTGCTTTGCAAAGCCGTAATTCAGCTAGGTCAAAGTCAGAGTTGAAAATACTTTCTCTTTCTATCTCCCAGCTGAATTACGACTTTGCAAAGTAAACTTTGCGTGTCTAAACAGGGTGGCATTCGTCATTTTTTCAGTATCAAGAGTTTTTTTTGCCACTTCGGATCATCTGGGATTTTTGGAGTTGTGACTGTTTATCATTTAGTATACATACGAGTACATATCGCTCATTTGCTCAAACAACGTCATAAATCAAAAAAATTTAAAACTTTCCGCATATCCTTATTCGTATTCCGTAAAAATTTCATACAAATATCTTGTTTACTCAGCTTTTGAGAAAAAAAATAAAATTTTATTTTTCCATTAAGTTGTTGTGTAAACTGAAAACTTCAAACTCGTTTTCTGTTATGACAGTTCTTATGTGGTTATGACGTTGTTCTTTTCATACGATTTATATTTATCATTGTATAATACTAATAAGCTAATAGTTGTTTTGGAATCTTCGTAAATTCATCACAGTGCTACTTAATATGATTAGTCTGCAATACTTTTGGTAGTAATCCATTCTTCATATAGTTTTATGACTTACTATAGATGTATTAACGTTTTGGCTTTTATAGCTATGCTATTTATTGCGCGATACACTATTACAGTTATAAATTCATGTTTGTTTTGATTTCTTTGTACTTAAAAGCAGAGTACGAAAATAAACCAAACAAATTGTTTGATTTTGTTTTGTTTCGTTCTTTGAAGTGAGTGAAACAAAAAACAAAACAAAAACAATGAGAACGATTGCTCAATTTGTTTTTATATTGTTTTCGCACAGGAGCACAAACCAGAGAACACAGCCGATGCGCTGTAAGTCGGCTAACAGCCGCCACAGGCTGCAAACAATACATTAATTTAATCGTAAGCAGCTAGAAAAAAAATAATGGGAAATAAATGGAAACATTTTGAAATATTTGCAGCGAATTTCAAATCATCATATAATCTAATTTTATTGCATTGTTATTTAACACATTAAGTTTGTTTTATATAAATAGTTAAGTAACATAGCTATAACCGGGTTTCCTAAGACACCTCTCTTCCTTTTTTTAAACGGAACCAAAAATGACACAGAAACAGCGTGACCGTTTGACCGACTAAAGTTGCAAATTGGCACTTTTTCGACTGCCTGGCCACTTTTCTCCCCCTTTCTTTAGAGTGAATTATATAAAAATACATTAAAAATAAAAAGTTTAATGTAGTTCTCGTTTTTTTTTAATTTTGCCCCTTTTTTTTGTTAAATCCTCTTTTGGTGCCACTTTTTGAAAAATGTCATCGGTCGCCCCGCACAGAAATATAGTGCCAAAGAGACACGATATTCCACTTGCAGAAGTTTTCGTGTAAGAGAATGACAATGATCACTCAAAAAAAAAATATTCATATGTAAGTATGTAAATAGTCTCACATATTTTCTCTCTAGCAAATATGACTAAAGCCGATTCCTACATACAAGAGCATCTCTACTTTGTTTAAGGGAAAAACTAAATTTCGCTACAACTAAAAATAAAAAAGCACATACATACCAAACGCATTAACTTTCTCTTTCATATTTTCAGTTTGAGTATGTTTATACTCAGGCTATGAATGTTCAATCAGTCAAAAAAATAAATACAGGGATACTCGGGATATTTATTCATCATTCGCTACCGGAAGCAATCATTTGTGTATATAAAATGGAATGGAAAATGTGTGGGTATGTGTGGCTGTTTGAAAACATGCTTTCTGTGTGTGTGTAAATAAAATAGCCCTGTATATATGTCTGTATGTGTATAAATATAGTTGTTGGATGTTTATAGTTATACGTATTTGTTTTAAAATTAATGAGTGTGTTTTCATTTTGCGTGTTTTCACGCATTAATAGTTATTTGACGGCCACTACTTAAAGAGTACTTAAAACGATACTTTTGTTATTCTCTGTTTCGCATAAGAAGTAGAAGTAGTTTCTAAGATCCATTTGAAATTTATTTATGGTCTTGGGCCTGTTATAAATGGATCAGTGCTCTGCATCATACGAGCAAACTTTAATTTCAAATGCATTACGAGTTCCCTCATAATCTTTTTTGGTAGTAGTCATGTTTGTACCCCATATATTTGAATTGAGTGAAACTGTTTAGAACATTAAAATTTTCATGTGCAGCGCAGTGATTCATTTACGAACCTGGGCCCTTATTAAAAATGTTTGCACTTTGCTAATTAAAAGTGCAATCGTACAATACTCATGTGCACACTTCTACTTCAGCTGACCTAGGAGAGTTTAGCAGATTATTAGATATCTTAAATTCAGCAGCACCTTATAAAACTGGTATTATACCACTTTTGTGTGGCAGGAGAAATTAGGTCAAGTAGTTCTAAGATGGTAGTTGGACTCATACATAGATTTAAATTTAATTATGTAATGGAGATCCCTTGCAGCTATCAATATTCTTCCTTCAAAATTTTCAACAAAGTACGGAAGCACCCAGAAACCTCCTTCTAATAACCTCCCCATCTTCTCGCAACTCCCCATCGATTGTACAACAATTTGACAATATCGTTTTGTCATGCAACCAGTTGCTGAAGCCGGTAATGTGAGTTGCGTTGCATCAGTGTGTAAGGCGCCTAAGCGATACAGTTGCATAGTTGAAGTAACCATTAAAAACTACGAGTAAAACGCAAAACTCTCGAAGGCCAAACATAAATAATTATTTAAATTTATTTTCTTTACATACTTCTTACAACTACAATTCGAGCTGAAAAAAGTCAATTGTAAAGTAAGAAAATAAAAAAAACATGTTGCTTATTGAGTTCTTGTTTCAACTTTGTTATTTGTTGAACTTCTCGTTTGTTTAAGTGAAAGTTTTACATAATAACTCCTAGATGTTCTAAGAAATTTTTTGGGTAAAGGTTTATTGATGATCTTCATTAGCGACAGTGAAATGCGCATAGGATCCAGCTAAATCCCTCAATAATCAACTTCAATGTATTTTTAATAAAAAATATTTTACTGAATAAGTAAAATAATAATTTGGGATTATTAGTACGTTAACAAATACATAAATGCGATGAACATATTTTCTAACCTGGTTTGGTTAACTTGGATTCCCTTGTTTCAGCTTGTAGTGTATTGTAACAGGGTGCCCCAAAGAGATTGCTTCTGAAAGCCTAGTTACTCTTCTTACTTTCTTTTAGTACCCTTGCAGGGGCGCTTTTATTTTATTCACCGAAGATAGAGAAGATAGTTTTATTGCCGTTATTATTGTTTCAATAAAATTTTATCAAATGTGAAATGCATATTTTTTTTTGGAAAATATAGATTTTAAATAAAAAAAAGATTCGGGATTCTTCTTCAGATAAAATTTCTCTGGCAGTACTGTTGGCCGAAAGGTAACTTGTTTTTGTATGGAATTGTTTGGGTACTGAAGTTGGACTGCAGTCCTTAAACCATTTTAAAATTTACATTCTCAGGAACAATAACAACAAACGAATTTATTTAAGAAAAATACACTCGATGTTTTATTTTATTTTGTTCTTATTGTCATAGTTAAATTATTATTAAAGTCTTTTTCATTATTGTATTTTTTTTCACAACAATGATAATAATACAACAGCATTAAACATATTAATATTTTGTTCCATTCACATCAGCAAAAAAAAAAAAAATAATAATAAAAAATAAATAAATATTTTGCTCTGTAATCATTTAATTTGTAGCAGTTGTGTTTAACACAAAATGAGTTAATTTTTTTTATATAAATATTTCTGTTCTTTTCGAATGCATTTTATTTATTTTTATAAATAAAATAATGTTTTTTGCTTGTGCCGTTTTATATCTGCATTATATTTTTAAAGTTCATTAACATACTACATATTTATTTTATTTAAAATAAAAAAATTAAACAAAAACGAAATAATAAAATCAAAAAACGCGCCAAATGCAAGACAAATCAAATTGCTATTATGGCTGGCGAGTTGCTTTGTGTTGGCGTCTGTTGTTAATTAATCTAAATCTTAATTTGAGTCGTTGTATACATTAATTTGTGTATGTACAAATGTGTTTATTTTTATGCTTCGACAATTTTCCATTAATAACATATTTATCTATTAATTATCAACGAGCAAGATACTGATTTGGCATTTAAATAAAATGTTTGGGGCAATTCACTGTCTCCAAAAATGTATTTTGGAATTAATAATGCAGAATAATTGATCATATTAAGGAAATAGAAATGGCTATTGCTTGTTTTACTCACTTCTTGAGTAAAATGGATCAAATTACATCAGTTCCTTCCAGAAAACCCCGTTTGAAGAACTAAACAAAAATTTATGTGGTATAAAAATAAAAATCAAAATTTTGTTCATAATCTTCATAATTTTATTAGGTTAGGTTACCAGGCTGCTGGTAAGGAAGGGTGAAATTTAGAGTCCAGCTCACTTGGGTCCAATGCAATGATCCCTTTGTGGTACCTGTGGGGTGAAGACAAGATAGTGAGAGAGGCTGATAGGGAAGGGATAGTGATAGACAGGTGGTGAAGAAAGAGATAGGGAAAGCTTCATTCTTTTACAAGTCTGCTTTTTTGCACCCTATTTGCAGTGTTGTAGCGCCTCTGGTGGTGAATAAGGCGTATTAAATTTTGATGCTGTGTTTAGTGTAGCCATTTTATTGGTGATTTTACTTCACCGATGATTCTGCTACACAGTCACAGTTTTTAGTGACCAGTGCCTTATGCCTGCATCAGTAGAACTTTTTCCACAACAACTGATACAAAGGACACTTAATGGAATCAGAAAAATGCTTAGTGTTGTTAATTTTAATGACTGTCGGAGACAGGGTTTGAACCCAGGACCTTCGGCTTTGTAGTCAATGTGCTAACTACGAGCACTTTATTATTTGCTTGCAACACTTTTATTACAAATGTATTAAGTGCCTGTTGCAGAAGATTTAAGTTGCTGTATTTAAATTTTTCCCATTTGGTGTTGGCGGTTCTTGAGAGCACTTTTTTTAATATACTCGTATGTAACTGCATTTTTGCGAAAGCATCTAATTTGCCCACTGTTCCCATATTAGGACACTTGTTCAACTGATCGAAACTCTTAGAAGAACATTATGTCTCTCAATGTAAAAACAAATATCTCATCTAAAAGCTTTGAAAATATTGTAGTAAAGCGCACGAAGTGCAGTAGAAAATGGAAATGCTGTTTTCAGTATTTTTAATTATGCAATAAAATTCGGTTTACTTTGTAGATTCACAATTTGTTAATTTGTTGTACTTAGTAGACTAAAATAAAAAAACTATGAATTATTTGTTGTGTAAGGAGTGTGTAAATGATTTTGAAACCATTTAGGACAATAAAAGTGTAACATTTTATTATGAGGCATTATTTTATTAAGCTGTCCCCAGTTGGGAAAAAGGGGCGTTTCCAATAAAAACAATTTGATTTTTCAAGATATGCAATATAACCCAGATCAATATTTTTAGACGCCAAAATGGTTGTTTGTGACCTCATGAGGCTTTAAAACGTTGAAGATGACGCTGCTGCTGAATATTCACCCTTATTCCAGTTCTCAACATCGAATTCACGTCAATACAATTCCAAAAAAAAACAATGGGGCTTGTCTAATCGTTTTTTTATTTTATTTTTTTTTTTTAAGAGAAGTAACACTCAAGCAATTAATGCCTACTACTATTACTAGGTGTTACCTTCTTTAGGAAAGGGATAGTGATAGAGAAGACAGGTGGTGAAGGGAGAGATAGAGGAAAGCTTCATTCTTTTACAAACTATGCTTTTTTGCACGTTTTTGATAATGCAGTGTTGCTGCGCCATCTGGTGTCAAATGAGGCGTATTAAATTTTTGAAGCTGTGTTTTGTAGCCATTTTATTGATTATTTTACTTCGCCGATGATTTCGCTACACAACGAAGGAGGGCGCTCCGATATTACATTAGGACTAGTATCTGCTGAAGTCGGTATAGTTCAGTGACCAGTGACTATGCCTTCATCACTTGAACTATCCTACAACAACTGATATAAAGGGACACTAATGCACATCAGAAAAATGCGTGGTGTTGTTATTCAATGACTGTTGGACACAGAGATTGAACCCAGGACCTTCGGTTTTGTAGTCAACGTGCTAACTACTTCAGCCAACGCCACCCTCGAAAAGAACTGACTGCTGTTGACAGACTCACGCTGTTTTCTGGATCTGAGAGAACACAAAAAGACTGTCAGTAGCACAAAATTACTCTCGACACTGGGTACATAAGGAACAATTATTTGGTATTATATTGATGTGACGACGATGTTGACAACTGGAATAAGGGGTGAGTATATTTTAGTCGTGCCACCTGCTTGCGCTTCCGTAAATTATAAAGACAGATGAAATGAAGAGACTTATTGTGTGTGAGTATGCCGAACGACATGCTAGGAATATTGAGATGGTGTCTTGAAGGGAAAATAATTATTATAGTTTATATTCAAATGACAGCGACGATCAGCCACTTTCTAGCTTTTTCAAAAAAGATCACGGTATCTTGAGTAATCCAAATAATGCACATATATTCCCAGATTATAATGCAACGTTTAATGCAAATGACTGAGTTCCAAACCTTATTTCTAAATTACAACCTGGGAATGGGAGGTGTCGGTCAAATGGATCAATCCGCTATCCTTTACAGAGTATTAATTTGGAGAAAAATGTAGTTGTGGTGTATTTTTACGTGTCTTGTAGACTTGGCAGTAAGTAACGCTTGGGGGTTACATGTTTTCTTATGTAGATCTGATAATACAAATCTTATGGATCCATTGTCGTTCAGAAGAAATATTGCTAAATTATATTTGCATCCCTCAATTTTTAGAAAACGTTCAATTTCTTCCGCAGTAGCTGATGGATCGTAAAAATAAAGACCATAAGTCGGAAATGATAGTAAATCAGTTGCGATGTAAAGTTTGCCGATGAAGGGACGAATTATGCACAAAAACACTTTTTGTAGAATGAAATTGTGATCGATTTCTAAAAATCAAAAAAAAAATTTTAGTATTTTTCAATGAATTCCTTATATTTTATTCATAATAAAGCAACAAATAACAATAAAAGAAGTTTCTTACAAGCAGTTTCTTTTTGGGCGTTAATGGGTTAAGGCTGGCTATACACAATCACACGACTTACGAAAAAATACAACCCTGATCTAATAAATTGTTATTGTCTTTTGAAAATGTTCATAAACTCCATCATACCAGGGTTTTATTTTCTCAAAAGTCGCACGATTGTTTAGGATAGTGATAAGATAGGATAGTTTAATAATTGTATACAAAAATTCACAATGGCCCTTATCGGGAGTAAAAGGCGAGCAGTTTGTTCATGAGAAACTTTGGCATTTTGTATGGAAAAAAGAAGAGTTTCACGTGAACAAGATGTTAGTTAGCCTTTTTTCCCCCGATTAGGGGATTATTACAAATAAATTATTAACACGTTGACTGCCAAGGCCATTTTCATAAATCTGGTCAAAAATGACAATTGGGTTTAATCACATTATATTATTAAAAGCTCTAGTTCTAGTGAATAGGTATCATCAAAATTCAAAAATAATGTTTTTTAAAGGAGAAAAAGGACCTACGAATTAACTCGTAGTTGGCTTCTGCGTAGCGATTTCTGTTACAGAAGCCAAAGTTGAAAGAAAAAAATATGAATATAGTTAAATGAAAATATGGCGATCGATATGTCAAAAATTTGTTTTGTTTTTTAATTTTTATATTTTGTTGTGTATTGCAAATGTGTGCATTTTTGCACTAATTTATATCCCTTGCATGCTTTGCACTATCCATCGTGAAAGCCCTTATTGTAAATTGTAAATTTTATTTTTTACATGGTTTTTAATTGTTGTTGCTCTTAATGTGAGAATTTTAAAGACAATGAATTCAATATAAAACAGACAAAAAAATATTTTTTGAAATGCTTTTGCATGAATCATAGTTACAAGATATTTTTTTTTATTAATTTACATAATTAATTAAAAAAATATTAATGTTCGCTCAAAGTTGGAGCCGGATCTTTCTTAAACCTTGATGAAATTAACTAAAATTTTTGGCAGTAATTTAAGAAACCATGTTGCTGAGAAAGAGCAAATTGATTTTTATTACAATTAGTTTGTGCATGTGTTTCATTTAATAAAAGAAATGGTGCCCAACCGCTTCTATCAAAGGAAATTTGATATTTTTTTAGTTTGTGTCAAAAGGAGTTAAATTACACGTACCATTCAAAGAAATTTAAAAAAAAAAAAAATTTTAATAATTTTTACTAATACCACTATGCAACAAATGGAGAATTTTCCAAAGAAAAAACTTCACGAAAAAATAATTTTTTGGCATAATATGTTAACAAGATTTGTTTATTAGACTCTTAACTACATTATTGCCACATATAATTTAAAGCTATTACCAAGTCTGAATTAGCTGTTGGCCAAAAAATGATTACACTATTTTTTGAGGGCGCACTGATTTTCGAAATCTTTGGCGGCCCATACAAAAAAATTTGTCACCAAAATCTCCAAATTGAGGGTTTTAATGTACTATCGAACCTTTAACTGTCAAGAATTCGTGGATTTTTCACAGTTCCACAGTGTAATGAATTTATTTAATCCTAAGTACAAATAGAGATCCATTTATGAATTTTTCAACTACATTTCTTATGAAATGTGTTTCGGTTTAACGAACGATATACTGTCAGACCGATTAGTTGAATCCAAAAGTTCCTTAAATCCGGTACTCTTTTCATATATACATATATGCATACATATACAAATTAGACCGCGTACCACAAAATAAAGAACAAAATTTTTTGAAACGGATTTTGATTGTGTTTTTTATTAAATGACTACAATGAAATATAAGAAACATTGGTTTGTACATACCAAAGCTAATTTCATACGACATGTTTTTTACATCTGACAGCTACTGTAAAAGTCAGGCGGCGACGTTCTATTTAGATCTGACAAAACATCTGACATCAGCTGTTTTTATTCGTTAAATTGAATTAAAATTTTTTCGATTGTTCTTTATATAAGGTACTCAATGAGAAAAATGTGAGCGTTCGCAGTGTTGCCAGTTTTTTTCTAGAGCTTATCCATAATTTTTGATTTGTCATCCCCAAAAATCCCCAAATTGAGTTTTTTTGATTAAGATTTTTTTCTTTTGTGAAAAAAATAAAAAGTTTTTAATTTTATTTCAAAAATAATGACAAAAATAACATATTTATTCAATAAAATTCATTTATATCGATAGCTATATATATATTGGGTTAAAATTTTTATAACCGACGAACGGATATTCCCGACCACCTTTGAATCTTATGAAACTTAGTTGTCTTTTTGCACGTTACTTAACTAAGATAAATATAAAATTTTGGACTTCCAGCTTCTGTTTTTCCTGAGATATGGCGCGTCAAAAAATTAAATACTCATTAAAATAAATATAGAGTGTGTAGTCTGCATTTATTGCTCATATCTTCAAAAGTTTTAAAGATACAGGGTCGAAATTGGTACCATATAATAGGTATTGAGAATAGCTTTTAAGCTGCAATTAGTTTAACTTTTTTTCTGAAAGGTCAAAGATCACTGTCACGTGATTTAAAGTTTGTGGAACTATATCTCAAAAAATTAAATTTATAAAATTCTAAAAAAAATATATGTTAATCCCGACAGTCTCTTCTGCATTTTGTGTAAAAAAATTTGAGTGAGCTCCTCAAACTTTAAATCACGTGACAGTGATCTTTGACCTTTCAGGAAAAAAGTTAAACTAAATGCAGTTTTAAAGCTATTCTCCTCAATACCTATTAAATGGGACCAATTTCGACCCTGTATCTTAAAAACTTTTGAAGATATGAGCAATAATGGCAGACCACTTATATGTGTTTTTAAAGAATTCCCTGCTTTTCGAAGCGCCATATTTCGGGAACCACAAAAGCTAGATATCCAAAATTTTAGTACTATAGAACATTCGTACAAAATTTTTTTACAATTCTAAGAGGGTTAGATAAAAAATTGCGTTTTTTTCGTTGATTTAAAATGAAATTACCCTACTCCTATAAATTTAATTTGCACTTATAAAACTTTTAAAGAAAAAATTACACATATGTTATTATACACAAGTATAAAAAAATTTTAACCAAAGTTTACCATTTGAAAAACTTCAGAATAAAAATCTTCTGATTTATCAGCCTCAGAAACTTTGTTGTACATAGTACTTGTATTAAAAAGCTTTAGCATTTCAGCAGAAGGATTAAATTTGTCGCAACAAATTTAATTATTTTTAAAGCATGTATTTATTATATAAGAAGTGCTTCCAACAAGTCGTATTACATTTTGTTACGTATTTTTGTTTTGGTAGTGTTCAATATCGGTTAATCTGCCTTGATTCTGCTTCTTTATTAGAAACCATTCGCTATGAATACTCGTAGTTACACACATTTTTAGACTTGCCAGACCCATATTTCTTAGTTCAAAAATCATTCTTGTTACCATCAGTTATAAAAAAAAATCCCCTCAAATTTGGTTATCATCCCCAACAAATCCCCAGATCCCCAATACGAAATTTTCATCCCAAATCGCGAAAAAAAATCCCCAATTTTGGGACAAAAAAAAGCTGGGAACACTGTGATGCCAATTTAGCGCTTTATTCGTCTAAGCGCGTTTTGAATAAAGCCAATAATAACATCATTTCAGTTGAATATTATTTATACATATGTATATGTTTTTTTTATAAATTTAACACATTTTTTAAATTGGTTAATGATTTAGCTGTCGCAAACAAAATTCCCTTGACTATGGTGAGAATTAAAAACTCAGTTTAATACTGTAAATGGCAAATATTTTGAAATTTCACAACTAAAAATATGTACTAGTATAAACAATTTCATAATTCATTTAGGGCCAATTTCACCAACTCTATTTAAATATCAATTCATATTTAAATGTCGATTTTCATTCAGCTTAAATATGAATTGATATTTAAATAAGTTGGTTAAATTGGCTCTTAGTATCCATTCTAGTTGAAGTACAAAAAACATTTGAATCGCAAAAACAACAATTTATGAGTTGTTACAAAGTTTGACAAATAAAATTAAAATAAAAACTAAGGATTTCGATTATTTGGAAGGCGATTCCGTTTATGTTTTTTATGATTTTAGTTATTTAGGATATAATTTCGAAAACGCAATATTGCAAAATCTGAAAAAAATTTGAATAAAAAATATTAATTCGTCCTTACTAACACATACATACATACTCTTACATCGACCTAAATTTAATTAAGCGCATAGGAAAATAGCGCATTTTGGCTATAAGCAGTTCACAGTGCTGTATCTTAGCGCGTTTTGAGAAGAGGAATGGCGCCTTTGGGTTATAAATAGTTGGCATCCCATAGTCATATGCTAGAAAAAATACACTTGCGGTCGCACTTGCTTCACTGAATGAATGGGATGAATATAACTCATGGGAATTTTTCTAATTTTGATTTATTTCTGCTAACAACTAGAGAATTTCTTCTTCAATATTAGATATTTTATAAATTTTTAATGTGCATTAAATTCCACATGTATAAATTTCAGTCAAATTAAAATTAAAAAAAAATGTAATTATCCCAATAATCTTTTTATACACCTTTTTTTTTTGTGTCTCGTCACTGTTGTTGTTTTAAGCGTTCGCTGAAAACATCTGGCTTTAATGTAAACAATTCTCCCAAACAACGCGAATGTTTGTTTGCGTTTACCCGTTTTTCCTTAAATTTTTTATGTACGAAATACAAAAGCTCCCGCTTCTAGTGAATCATCATCATGTATATTTTGATTTGTTAACAACAATAACAAAAAGTTTTATGGAATTAAAATTTTAATATTATACCCTTTACCAACAAAAATGGTAAAAGGGTATATATAGGTTTGTCATTCCGTTTGTAATTTCTATAATATCAATAAGCGATCCATATAATATATATATTCTGGATCCTTATGCATAGGGAAGACGAATAAGCGATGTCCGTCT
Organism: Tachina lurida; assembly: GCA_944452675.1. Lineage (NCBI taxonomy): Eukaryota > Metazoa > Arthropoda > Insecta > Diptera > Tachinidae > Tachina > Tachina lurida. Next base: position 34,068,611 of record OX101754.1, on the reverse strand, counting down.
GTCCGTCTGTCCGTCTGTCTGTACGTGAAATCGGTTTTCCGAAGCTCCCAGAAGAGCTAGAGACTTCGTTCTTGGACTGGTGTGTCAGAAATTTTCCAAAATAGATTGGTATTGAAATTCAGCAAAATCGGGCAGACGATTGCAGAGCTGGAAAACGTAAACTTCATTTTGCCATATAAAAGTAACTACCGAAAACAAATTTTTATTTTTTTTTAATAAATAAACTTATTTTACACTTTCGTACGACTAAAATTGGAATTCTAAATTAAAAAAATATAAAAAAATAAAAAAGACGTTTCCAGGGTTGGAAAACTTTAACTTTTTGTGTTATGTAAAATTAACTATGTCTAAAACTATATTAGTATTTTCTCGAGAACCGTAAGAGCTACAGACCTGAAATTTGGACACAGTGTGTAGACCTTTGGCCGCTACAACAACAAATACATGAGAATTGGAAATTAAAGGGTGTTCCAAAACGAGCAGCGAAAAATGTTAAAATCCCATGTAATATACGTACAATTCTATGTATGTATGTATATACACTTGAAATTTGTAAGGTTAGTGTATTTTTATACAGACTACAAAAATTAACACAAAAATTTCAAAAAATTTAAATTAAAGGGTGTACCATCAGTTAATGCACTTTTGACTATGCAATTTTGACAACTTGATGTATCTTGGAAACCGTAAGAGCAAAACTCTTGAAATTTTCAAAAACGGTAAAACAAAAAAAACAAAGAATTATAAAATCGCCAAACCGAAAACAATCGCCAAAAACAAGAAAAAATCGCCAAAACGAAAAAAAGCACCAAATTAAAAAAAAAATTCCAACACTAAAATAAATCGCAAAAAAAACGGAAAAATTGCTAAAATGAAAACAAAAATCGCCAAAAAGAAAGAAAATCGCCAAAATGAAAATCGCCATAATGAAAAAAATCACCAAAACGAAAAAAAACCCTAAAAAACAGAAAAAAGTCGCCACAATGAAAAAAAATCGCCAAAATGAAAAAAATCGCCAAAAACAGAAAAAAATCGCCAAAACGAAAAAAAGCACCAAATTAAAAAAAAAATTTATAAAACTAAAATAAATCGCAAAAAAACGGAAAAATTGCTAATATGAAAAAAAAATCGCCATAACAAAAAAAAAAACCTAAAAACAGAACAAAATGAAAAAAAAATCGCCAAAAAAAGAAAAAGCCTAAAAATCAGAAAAAAATCGCCAAAATGAAAAAAAATCGCCAAAATGAAAAAAAAATCGCCAAAATGAAAAAAAAATCGCCAAAATGAAAAAAAATCGCCAAAACGAAAAAAAACCCTAAAAAACAGAAAAAATTCGCCAAAATGAAAAAAATCGCCAAAAAAGAAAAAACCTAAATAACAGAAAAAAATCGCCAAAACGAAAAAAAGCACCAAATTCAAAAAAAATTTCTAAGACTAAAATAAATCGCAAAAAAACGGAAAAATTGCTAAAATGAAAACAAAAATCGCCAAAATGAAAGAAAATCGCCAAAATAAAAAAAAATCGCCAAAATGAAAAAAATCACCAAAACGAAAAAAAAACCTAAAAACAGAAGAAAATCGCCAAAATGATGAAAAAAATCGCCAAAATGGAAAAAAATCGCCAAAATGAAAAAAAAATCGCCAAAATGAAAAAAATCACCAAAACGAAAAAAAAACCTAAAAACAGAAAAAAATCGCCAAAATAATAAAAAAAATCGCCAAAATGAAAAAAATAACCAAAACGAAAAAAAACCCCAAAAAACAGAAAAAAATCGCCAAAATGAAAAAAAGTACTAAATTAAAAGAAAATTTCTAAGACTAAAATAAATCGCAAAAAAAACGAAAAAATTGCTAAAATGAAAAATATCGCTAAAACGAAAAAAACCTAAAAAACAGAAAAAAATCGCCAAAATGAAAAAAAATCGCCAAAAAAAGAAAAAAAAATTGCCAAAACGAAAAAAAACTAAAAACAGAAAAAAATCACCAAAATAAAAAAAAAACCCCAAAATGAAAAAAAATCGCCAAAATGAAAAAAATCACTTAAACGAAAAAAAACCTAAAAAAAGAAAAAAAATTGCCAAAATGAAAAAAAATCGCCAAAATGTAAAAAATCACCAAAACGAAAAAAAAACAAAAAAACAGAAAAAATCGCGAAAAAAACGCAAAAAAAAGAAAAAATCGTCAAAATGAGAAAAATCTCCAAAATGAAGAAAAGCCCAACAACAGAAAAAAATCGCCAAAATGAAAAAAACCTCTAAAACAGACAAAACGAGAAAAAAGCGACAAAACTGAAAAAATCGTTTTAATTTGAAAAAAACTTCAAAAAAGCAAAAAACCTTCCTTTCGTGCGCGATTCAAAGTCGCACTTAACTGAATTTTTTAATATTAAAGGAATTAAATGAAACTAAGTTTTTCCTTATTTCGTTCTTGCTTTTTTCACTTAACATATTTTATGTATTTTTTAAAGAACTAGATTAGTATCAATAATCAGAAAAATCCAAAATTATGACTCCAGGGTTGGAAAACTTACACTTTTTGTGTTATGTAAAATTAAATAGGTCTAAAAATTTTTTTCTTTTTCTTTATAAATTGAATATATTTTATGCTTCTGAAAGAAAAGTTTGATGCATGAAATTTGAAAAATTAAAATTACAGCTCCAAAGATGGAAACTTTAAAAAAATTATAAATTTGTTCAGAAAACAAATATGTATGTACGTACGTTGGTAAAGGGTATATAAGATTCGGCACAGCCGAATATAGCACTCTTACTTGTTATACTTTGTCGTTGTTGCCGAATTGACTTGTAAACTCACACTCTTCTTTTTTCATTTACATACTATATACATAAATATTCATTTTGTTAAGCTCTATATTTTGAAAGTAGTGATGCACTAATTTGTATTCGAATTCCCGAATATTCGGTCATTTTCAGATATTCGTATTCGCTAAATTCAGGCCCATAAAAAATTAATTTTTTATGGGCCCCCAAAGATTTGGCGCCTCGGTGTCATTTTTGCATATTCTCAGGCTCATATCTTGCAAACCGTTCACAATTTCGATTTACTCTCTGAGGCAAAGTTGTAGCTCTTGTCATAAAGAACAAAAATTGTGAACATATAAAATAAAATAATAAAAACTTCATCAAGATCAAAAACGCAAAAAATTAAAAAATTTATTATTTATTATTCTTTTCCCCTGTCCAGGTCCGTAGGTACCAAACCGTTCCAAATTCCAGAAACATGTACATAAGATCTCAATGAACAACTTTCTAGAACATATGAACTTCCTTTTGCGACTACCTAAGCGCTACCTAAACTTCCTAGAAAGTTCATATGTTCTAAAAAGTTGTTTATTGAGATATTAAATAAATTTTTGTAGTGAATTGTTTCCTTAAATTTTGAACGGTTTGCTACCTATGGACCTGAACAGTGGAAAAAAGGTTAAAAAAAACGATTTTTTTTTAAATTTTTTGCGAAATTGATCTTGAAGATGATTTTTTTTTTTATTTTATATGTTCACAATTTTTGTTCTTTATGACAAGAGCTGCAACTTTGCCTCAGAGAGTAAATCAAAATGCCTAAAGGTTTGCAAGATATGTGGCCCATAAAAAAAGTGTATGTCTTGGAGCAAAACTGGGAGACACGGGTCTTTTTTTTTTGTCTTTTCCATGACTTAAAAAATTACACACAGTAAAATACGTCTACGAGTATGTATGAAAGTTTCCATTAATACATCTGTCCAGACTTATACGATGTAAACTCAAGTGGGCCAACTACAAATTTAAAACTTATAATTTTATATTCTCATAGCCATGTAAGAATATATTTTTTGAAAGGACACTTTTGTTCATGAGAATTGGAAGAAATGTACTCATAAACGTCCGTGTATTTGTTACCTTTGTTGGTAATAAATGTTGCAGGTTTATATGCAAATAAGTTGTGTATGTGTATTAAAAATAGGGTGTGTTCGTAAATGCATCACTGCTCTGCATCATACGTGCAAACTTTTATTTAAAATGCAATACAAGTTCGCTGATAATCTGTGTTGGTAGTAATCATATTTGTACACCACATTTGACATTTATTTGTGCGTTATCTACTTCAGTGAACCCCAGTTTAGGACATTTACATTTCCATTTGCAGCGCAGTGATGCGTTTACGAACAGCCCATATTTAAAAATGTAGAAGGAGAAGTATTGAGGAAATGGAAACCATTTAAACAGTTTTACTACAATTTTTCTCCAGCATGTTTGGCATAAAGGGACTTTTCTGCAAAAAAATTATAAATTAAAATTTGTCGTACTGCACGCAAAGAAAAAATATGGTTGAGGTAACCATAATCAAACAGCAACATACTATGATTGAATTATATGGTTGCAGTCAAATCATATTATTTTCAATGGAAAAGCAAAGTTTAAATAATATTATTTTCTGAGTTAATAATAATATCTACAAAAAAACTTAACTTTGTTGTCCTAATCTTATTATTGTAAATAAGACAACACTATTGTTAGATGTTACTAAAATATAATTGAGACTTATCATACCATGTTCTAATATTATAATACAATTGTTAAATACGACCATAGTATTATTTTATATAATAATATATTGTTTTTTAATCATATATTTATTGGTAAATCTTTTGTTCAAAACAGCTGTGCGGTAAATCCGAAATGCAAATAAATTAATATTGTTGAAATAAAATGCATGTTTGTATGTATAGAAATGTATACTTACATATATGTGTGTACACGAAATACAGACACATCTTTATAAAGAGATATATATACATACATATGTATGTACATATTATTTTTATTTATATACCCTTTTGTTTTGTTTTGTATTTATTTAATACCACACGTGCACTACCGATAGCTTACAAACGAAACACTGAACTGACAGAAGGTGTTTCTAAAAAAGATTTTTTTAAAAACTTAACATAGTATGGTTTTGGATAACATTATATTGTTATTTACATCATATTATTTTTACACAATAATACAAATTATATTGTAGTCATAAATTTTTAACAAAACTATATTGTTAAACTCTAACCATATCGCACTTTCTATGAATATAATAATGTAATTATTAAATTCAAACATTACTCTGTTTATCGTAACGAAATTAATGTTTAAAATAACAATAACTAGTTTTCAACGACCACACATTTGTTTCAGAGAACATAATATTGTTTTCTCAACCATTTTACAACCATTTTATCATTTCTTTTCTCTGCGTGTGTGTAAGAGTCCGTTAAATTTTTTTATAGAAATTTGTGTTTATTTTATAATTTTCAAATATTATTTAATGACGTTTATTAGAAGTTTTGGAGCACGGCAACAGGAGTATGAAGCTCTTTTTCATAAAAATTCTTTCATATATAATTTTGCAGGTGTAAATATAACTGCAATTTAATGTCTATAAATTTTACTCAATATTCGTATTCGTATTCGCGAATATCGTTTAAGATATTCGTATTCGCATTCGCGAAAGTCAAAAACTGACATTCGGCACATCACTATTGGATAGTAACATGTGTTTAATATGTTTAATAATTAAAATAAAATAAGTTTTTTAAAGGGCAAATTGCAATTCATTGTGTTTTGTGTAGCTGTAACTTGAGAATTTGAAAACTTTTTTATTTAATTGTCATTTATGTTACAATGTAATAATTTAATTTTTGACAATCTCAATATACATCAAATGTAAGTTTGTTGTTTTATGAGTTTTTCTAATAAAATTCATGTCAAAATATTAATTGTATGAAATATATGACACATTTGTTGAAATATATAAAAAGTTTATTTGGTCAATTCACAAACTTTTGTTGATAAATAAGAAGAAAAATAATAAAATTACAATTTAGATGCAATATATGTATGTGTATAACGCAAGAGATTATTTAATAAAATTACCTTAATATTTATGAGAACATTACTTTTGTAAAAAACAAGCACCCTTTTACAATAAAGTATTTTTGTAAAAAAAAAAGTTTTTTTACAACAAATACCTTGCTTAAAAAATATAATAGAGGGTATTCAAACGGTAGTCTTAGGTCAACTAAAGTTAGTTAAAAGTAGGATTTTATCGGACGTGTAAAACAGTTTTCCATCAGTACAATTTTAGCTTAACCTAAATTGAGCGCTAAATTAAAAGCAAATGTGTTCTTCGTGGTAAGTTAAATTAAAATTATAATAATGAATAGCGTTATATACGTCCGACAAAATCCTACTTTTAACTAACTTTAAGTTGTAATAATGGCCCTTAAAGTTATAATGTCCTACAATTTTAAACTAGTTTAAAATATTTTATAAATAATGCGCCAGATAACTTTTTTTTTTGAAAATGCTATGCAAAACATCGAGTGCAGCTTCGGCTGTGTGGCACGTAGCGCCGTCCTGTTGAAACCAAATGTTGCCAATATCCTGCTCTTCAATTTTTGTGAACGAAAATTCGTTCAACATGTCCCGATAACGATCGCCATTGACTGTAACGGCCACTCCTTGCTCATTTTCGAAAAATTGCCCATTTATGCCTCTGGACCAAAATCCGCACCAAACAGTGACTCGTTTTGGGTGCGTCGGCTTTTCACTGTTGCGTGCAGGTTTTCTGTGCCCCAAATGCGACAATTTTGCTTGTTTACATACCCGCAAAGATCAAAATGAGCTTCATCTAAAAAGATGGTTTTTTTTTGCAAAAATCGGCATCTTCTGTAAGCCGATATTTCCCAGCGTTGTTCAAGCGTATACACAACCATATTCGTTCAGCGGAAGGATAAAACTAATTATCTGTCAAATCAGACATGAGCTAAGTGTTTACCATTCACGAAATAACCACTAGTTGAAAAAAAAACGTTAGAAGGCGGACCCTTTAGTATGTTTCCACCGGCATGATTTATACAAATCATGATGATTTGTGCAAATCATGTTAATTTCTACATGATTTACCATACATTTTGCATATGGATAAATCACCTCAAAGTGGTTGATTTATTTTAAATAATGTCGAAAATACTATTTTTCGAACTCGATTTTTGAATGCAACCCTGCGTTGCTTTTAAAATTACAAACTCCATCCCTGGGTCATCCATCAATAGTGATTGACAATTTCGTAAAAATGACATTAAGGAATATTTATGTAAACCACATGTGAATAAAATTCACATTACAGCTGCTGGGCCCACCTTATAAAGCACGTGCATAAATTGAGTACGAAAATTCGAACAACAAATCACTCACAAGCTCGGTGGAAACACTTTGAAGTTATATACTTAAACCTACTTGATTTAAAGTCGGTGGAAACATACTAATAGAAATTTTGCGAATCAAGTAAGTTTGAATTAAAATAAGAGCTCTTGTGCATAATTTTGATCAATTAGGGGTGACTCAAGCCATTTACACATTTGTCGGATAGAAGTATTTTCTTTCAGTTTTTGCCCTTTTTACAGTTCTGTCTACTTTTAATTAATATCACACTTTGCTATCTTTTCGATATTAGCGAGATTTTGCATATTTTCATTTTCGCGAATTATTCCGATTTTTTTTTCGAATTTATTATATCCTTAGACATTTGTAAGTAATTGTAGAGCTTGTTTGCAATTTATCGCCAATTTTCGCGATTAAAGTGATTTTTAGCCAAATCTTGCATTTTTTTACCATTTTACCGATTTTTTTAACCGTCTATCTATTTAATGTTAGCAAATTTGTGCGAATTTTCATATTTTGCAATATTTTTTGAATTTCTTATATCTTAGGGTATTTGTAAGTAATTGTAGGGCATGTTTGCAATTTTGCAATTTATCGCGAATTTTTGCAATAAAAGTGATTGTTGCCAATTTTAATTTTTTTTTTGGCAGTTTTAACAATTTTCAATCCGTATCAGTTTTACGTGGCTGCCTATTACACTCAGGCATACAAGTAGAATCTAGATGATTCCGTTTCGAAAAATCAGTATCAGTCTTTGATATCTTTTCAATGTTATCAAGTTTTTGCGAATTTTCGCGAATTTTATTAAGTTTTTTGCATATCTTACAATATTAGAGTTTTTTAAAATAAATAAATTTTTTTTTTTTCAATTAAAATAATATTCGCGAATTTTCGCAAGTTTTTGCACAGGAGATTATTTATGACTCTTAAAATCTATTGAGTTTGTTCGGTTACATTTTTTGCGATTTCGGAATTTTTTTTAAGATATTCGCATTTTTGCAAGTTTTTGCGACTTATATGCTTTAAGCCTATTCTCGAGTTATTGCTTTTTTTGCGGTCTCTATAGTCAGCTTTGGGAGATTTTTTCCATTATTATAATCCCTTGCGAACTTGTATATTTTTTGCAATATACTCGTATCATGTTTTTAGTGGAAATTTGGTCGAAAAAGAGAATTAAAAAAGCAAAACAATTAGTTATGACAGTAGTATATATGTACATACCCTGCAGAAAATCGGTCCCCAAGTGATAGGGACCAGTCCGAGTTCTACCACTTCCTATGAAGCGGCCTAGTTACTTTTACATGGGCATGTCCTAGGATGAGGTTAATTGGTACTTTGTTTTGTTTTTTTTATTGTTACAAATGCAATTATAATTTATTTTTAAGCAGATATTTTTTGGGATTCAAACCGACAACCTTAGTCATGACAAGCTTGCACACTATCCACTCGACCACAGAGGCACTCACATTTCAAAAGTCTAAATACCAGTTAAGCTTAGGTTAATATGTAAAAATAGTTACGTGACTGGTTCCAGAGTGGCTTGGCGGTGCCATTTTAGGGAACAATGAACATTATGTTTATATTGTTTGATAGGTCCTCGATCCAACCACATCGAACTCGTTCAGTCCCTTTTACTATAATACTACACCAAATCCAAATTAATTTGACAAAAGATCGCGACTATACATCATCACGAAAATGGTGAATAATATAACCATTTACAGAATATGCCATTTTTTCACTATACACTACTCCTTACTTTTGGTACGTTTGGATAAATTTTCACCAAATTTTTTGCAGGGTACATACAACTTTGAGTCGCACTCGAAGGGTTCCCTACGGTACCCTATTTAAATAAAACTTTACCTACTTAAGCCCATATAATCGAATATAGAAATTTTTTAAAAAAATTTAAGTACCCGGTAAATTTTATTTCGGTTTCTGGCGATTGGTTTAGTTTTGAGGTTTTTTTTTTGTAGCATTCGCGATTTCTTAGTCTTAGCGTTTATTTAGTATTGGCGATATTTTAGGTTTTTGGCAACTCTTTCGCTTTAGCGATTTTTTAGTTTTAGCATTTTTGAAAAAACAGATACACATACAGCAAGTTGTCAAAATAACATTAACTGATAGATTACCATTTAATTTAGATCTTTTATATTTTAGTGCATAAAAATACACTAGCTTTGAAAATGTTTAAATCATTGCTATACAGATAATTATCGATGCTATTTTTTTAACGCTTTCAGTAATTTGTTTGCCTCACTATTTATTTTTAATATTAATTTAAAATGATGCAAGCTGTATGACTATTTATTTGCTTAAATTATTTTCTATTTAAAAATTTAATCAAGTCATTGAAGTATAAATTATATAAATTAAATGATTTGTTTTACTGACTTCTCTGTCTTTTTTTTCTCTTTGCAGGTATGTAGACGTTTTTAAATGCACGAAATTAAATTGATTGTAAGCAGAGATTCCTTAAATGTTAATTTGGAAATTGGGTTAAGAATAAATTTTAAATTGCCGCCACGATTTACAGGTATGAACCTTGTTGCCCTATAACATGGTAACCGAATTTACTTTAACGATCGGCAGGCGGTAAGGCGTTCGCTAAACTTTAAAACGATGTGATCCTCTATTTAAAAAATTAAAAAAATATACTTACAGCCCTTCTCACAATATATAATTATTTTATTTTTAACGAAAAGTTAACTAATTCCCAGTTTGTTTAACAGAAACCATTTAAACAAGGCTTATTAAAGCTATGTTATGTATGTTTATTTCACGACACAGGAGCTAGGACGTGATTTTCGTAACAAAAATAATCGACACTATTACAGTTATAAATTTATTTTTGTTTTGATTTATTTGTACTTAAAACCAGTTTACGAAAATAAACGAAACAAATTGTTTGAGTTTATTTTGTTTCGTTCTTTGAAGTGAGTGAAACGAAAACAATGAGAACGCTTGCTCAATTTGTTTTTGTATTGTTTTTGCACATGAGCACAAATCAGGAAACACAGCCGGGTAACAGGCGCCTCCGGCCACAAATAATACATTAATTTAATCGTACGACACTAGAAAAGAAACTAATGGGAAATAAATGGAAACGTCTTAAAATATTTGCGGCGAATTTGACATCATCATATAATATAATTTTATTGCATTGTTATTAAACACATTAAGTTTGTTTTATATAGCTAAGCGCATAGCTATAACCGGGTGTCCTAAGAACAAATTTAAAAAAACAAAACAAATTTCAAAAATATTTGAATCAATAACCAACGTATTTGATTGTAGACTTTGATATTCTGAATCGTCGTTGTTGTTTGACAGAGCAAAATAGTCGCGCCGATCGAAAATTCTTTTTCTTACTTTTTTTTCATACTATACACGTTCCAAAAATATATAAATGTTGTCCTTCCTTAACATTTTTCATACAATTAGTATGATAACCGACAAATTTAGTTTCGTTAAATTTAACAATTTTCTGTTGAATGGGGTCAGCTAAAATTTAATCATACATTGTGAAATTCAGTTAAAGCCGTTAGACGGCTTTTCCACATGCCAAGTTTACATGGCAAAGTCTTGAGTTTGTTGGCGAGAAGGGAAAAAAGAATGGGAGATATTTTCCTTCTCTTTTTTCCCCGTTTTACAAAGAACATTGTGGAATATTGTAGCTTCTTATATCACTGCTTAAGGTATCTTTTTCTCCCCATTTTGGAAAAGGATAAAGAAGAGCCATACGGTGAAATTGGTAAAATGTTCGTCGTAAGAGGAGCAAGAGGTGAATACATCCTATAACTCTCTGGGTTTTCCATGTCGATTCACCAGCACACAATATACAATAGGGCGAAGTTCAACCCCCTTTAAAAAATATCTAGACGTACATATATGTACATACATATGTATATTTTTCGGATACCTCTTTCATTAGTGAGAACCTTATTTTTTCTTTCTTCGAAACAATAATATTTTCTTATTTTTATTTAACGCTGGTTAAAATGAATACGAATTCAAAAAAATATTTTGCAATTTAGTTTGAAATTCAAAAATCGATTTCTTATTTATGAGAAACGTACGGTGATCTAAATTCATAGTGATCCTTATATTATGCACATAAATAATAAAACCATTCAAGCAAATCATTAATAGTTTTTTTTTTTGCTCTAGCTTATGCGTTCTTATATGCAATAGTAGATTACCATCTGTTTTATTAACAAATTCTGTAATATGCAAAGATTTTGAATAATAAAAACAACTTATAAATTTCAATTTTGTCATGACATATACATACATACATATATGTATCCTATATCTGCACATACATACTCGTATAAGGTGCCGCAAAAGTAATTTCATAATTTGAACTGGCTGCTATTTTGTTACAATCAAAAAACAGCTTTGTTCCCATAAAAAGTTTATTTAAAATTGCAAAAAAATTATGACAGAAATTAGAAAAAATATATCGCTAGAATTGCCATCTCCCGAGTTGATGGATATGCTCATTTTATAGCGTTTTGAATTGTTGTTCGCAAAACATCTGGATGCAAATTGACAATATCTTCTTCAATGTTATCTTTCAAGACTTGCAAGGTTCGTGATTTTCAAAAGCCTCAAAGAAAGAAGTCTGGTGCTGTCCGATTTGGAGGGCAAGTTCTAAACTCCAAAACGGGGAATCACTCGACCTGGTAATTGGTGTCTCAAAGTATCCATAGTTGGACGAGCTGTATGAGGGGTTGCTCCGTCCTGTTTAAACCAACAATTATCGGGACCCAATGCAGCAACCTGCGGCAAAAACAAAACTCGTTTAATACCTGACCGTAAAGCTCAACAATGAGGGTTACATTAGTGCCATCGGCGTCTTAAAAGAAAACAACAATAATAATAAGGGCCAATAACTTTTTCACTGCAAATATTCCCGAAACACAAATTTTGTTTGTTTACATAACCACTTAAGTGGAAATGCGTTTCGTTACACTTATGATTTTTGATACGAAATCGTTCTCTTCTTGCACCATGTTTAACACAGTATGACAGCAAGTTAACCTTGTCCGACGGTAAGCAGGCATTAAAAACATTTTCGCAAAAATTTTTTGCAACGAACGACTGCTAATGCTTAATTATGTGCATCGTCGTCTCATGCTAGCAGCGATCTTCTCGATCGAGCGACCACTTCATGCGATATTTGTAGTGGACAGATCTTGCACGATGAGATCAACCAAACATTTAATTGTTCGAGCACATGGAATACCACGATAAAGAAAACAGCGACGAAATTAACATTGTGTTAAAACGACAGAATAAAAAGTTTTCAAATAAACAGTGACAATAATTCCTTCTTCTTGAGGTGTGTATTAGACTTGGATCGAACTCATTCAGGTGCTTGTTTTTAACACAAACCAATGATCAAATGGGTTTGATCATATATATGTTTGTGTCAAAAACGAGCTACTGAATGAGTTCAATCCAAGTCTAGTGTGTATGCAAGAATGACAAATGCGTAGAGTTAAAAATAAAAATTATACTCATACGCAAATATACTCATTAATTTTAAATACGTACATAAAACTGTAAACGACCAACGACTTTATTCATGGACATTCCTTAAATTACGCAGTACAAGCTACTATAAGTAAAATACGTATAAGTATAAAAATACTCTACGAATATTTATTCGGCTATACATGAGTATATACAAGAGTATTTTATTTGCACACACTTTCAGCATCAATGCTGCCAGAAAGTCAAGTTCTAAAATGCCAAAGGTGCTCAACTTATTCCACCACTAAACTATGCCAAAAACGTTTCTAAGGGCCATGACTCACTATCCTACCCAATCGCGCACGGCTTACGAAAAATACAACCCTAATCTGATGAATTCTCATTGTCTTTTAAAAATGTTCATGGACTCTATCATACCTGGTAAAGATGGGCGTTCGTGACCAAAAATCAGGCGTCTAATCTTCGCTTTCGATAACGACCTGATCGAATCACGTTTTTCAGCTTGAGATTATAGCATTCGCTATCCAACAATGTAATAATATGGTTCGATATCGAATGCCATAATCTCAAACTGCAAACACGTGATCGAATCGACGAACGATTAGACTCTTATTTCGTGTGTGGTCGAGTCGTTTCGTGTTGAGCAAAATTCACGCGAAAAATACAAAATATAATAATAATATCTAGTATCGTCAAACACGGAACACCAGGATGGGCCTCTTAAGCTTAAAGTTCTGAAATTAAATAAAATTATGTATTTATTTGAATATGTATAGAAAAATAATATTTTTCTATTCAATTTAATTTCGTGCGTGTTGTACATTATCGTGTTGAGGTATGTGGTATTTGTGTTCGGGTCGTGTCGTGTAAGAAAAATTCGACACGCGCCCCATCTCTAACGGCCTGTCCCACGATGTCACCACAAATCGTTCGATCGACAACTTTATTGCAAACAACAATAACATTAGCCAATTTGTTGTTGTTTTCAATATAAGTATTCGATCGAACGATTTCTGGTGACATCGTGGGACAGGCCGTAATACCAGGAGGCTTATTCTGAATTGCGATGCGAAAATCAATGCGATGCGCAAATGATATGCGATGCGAAAGAAAATTGGTATTCTGTTAGACTTTCGCAATCGCATTCGCAATTTATTTCAAATCGTGGCAACGCTGCTGAAATAAACGTCAGTGTCAACAAACGTCAAATTAAAAATAAATAAATTGTTCTTGTTTGGCTGTGAAAATTGTTGATAAGATTTATTTAGGAAATTCTATAAAAAAAAATAATAAATGGATTCTGTGGCACTGTGGTTCGACGACGGCACTTCGTCCAACTGTTCCATCACAGCCATGCCTTCACCATTATTTTCAAGATTGTAAGCAGTTGTTGCCCCGAAGGAAAGTGCGCCCGGTAATCCATTTACGGAATCCGTTATGTAACATGACGGATCATGTTTAACAATTTCACCACCTCTAAGGGAGACAGTGGATTATATCTTGATGGGCCACCGCCAGTGTCGATTTTATTTCGTCTAAGCGTCTGTTTGGTGTGTACTTTAAAATCGGCGCAACCATATTAAAATTTATCTGGTTTATATATTTCATACTTTTTTTCATCCTGCAGCTTCTCTAATAGGTGGTCTATTGATATTTAGTTCTTCGGTGATGTCTTCAAATGACATCTTGCCAATTGGCTGTGCTTATTCATAAACTCTATCATTATTTCAAATTGACGCGGTTTCATGGTCTTATTGCTTGCTTCCCTGAATTAAATAATAAATATATGATGAATAAATAAATAAAATATTATCTTTCACTTACATGTTTGTACTTTGCGAATGCTATTTTGTTGTCGAATAAATTTTGCGAATTTGACATTTGTTTTCGCAATGTAGAATACCGACTTGCCACCTTTTCGCATTTGAAATGCGGTTAAAAAACAACTTTGCGAATATCACAATACAGAATAGCAATTGTTCGCATTTGTGTATTTTCGCATCGAATTGATTTTCGCATCGCAATTCAGAATAAGCCTCCAGGATTGTATTTTCTCAAAAATCGCACGATTGTGTGGAATAGTGAATCCTAGCCTTTACTAAATATTTATTAGAAATACATTTATGACTTTACAAATACAAAATATCAGTTCATTAACGATTTTTGTTTGCAAATTTTAATGAAAAAAAAGGAATAATATGAGTTTTTTCTTTTAAATTTTATTTCTTAATTATCTGATTAATGTTTTCAAACAGCCAATGTGCTTTCCAGTTCCATTTCAAACAGAAATACATACATTGGCGCAGGTTGAGTATCATGTGTATATTTATTTTGTCTAAATAAATATCCATACTCTGAGTATAAGCAGACAAACACTCAATATGCACAATATGCATGCGCTTTTCTATTTATAGTTGAATATTTAAATTTTTCGTTTAAATGAAGTTGAGATACTCGCTGTGTGTTGGTATCGACTATAGTTAGAGTTGGTTGAAAGCAAATATATGAGCGCACGAATTGTTTGTGCTGCAATTATGAGTATACGCAGTTACTAAAGTTAAGAGTATATACTTAAGTACATATGTACTAGAATACTTACTATCTATCCCTGAGTTGTTGACAACCAATTCTCTATTTAACTACATCACAAATGTCAAAACCAAGCAACATTTTTCACCTTCTGCAAAAATGACAGCCAATTCAAATTGTGACATTACTTTTGCTTTACCTTGTACATGCATATGTCAATGCGACTTACAGACAGACATACCACATGAATGTTGTATTCAAAATTGCTTTAAGAAGAAAAGAATAAGAAAAAACAACAAAATCTATTCAGGTTATTTAATTTAAATTCATCATAACGCATTAATTCATCTATCGATTTTGTATCTTAGAAATAATGTAGTACGAGTATATATGTACATATTTATTTAGTGGAGATAAAACTCATCATGATGACGATGATGAGGTGAATGAATAATGACCAGTTTTGTGTTTGCACATTATGAACTTTTATGTTTGTTGGTTTGTATGTCTAATTTTTGGTTAAAAACTGATACGCTTGGTAACTAATATTTTTGCTTATGGCAAATTATTAACTCAATTACTGTGTTTTGCTGTTGTTGTTGTTGTTTACTGGCATTTTCACTTGACTGGTATTTTGGGGATATTTTGAGGGCTAAATGTTTAATGAATTATGCAATTTAAAAAGAAAATAAGAAAAACTGATTTGTTTTGGCTTAAAAGAAAATTGATTTATTTATTTTTCCAAGAAAGTTTTAATAAATTTATTCAGAAATTTTATTCACAATCATATGTTTGTTAAAGCAGTTCCACAGAAGTTTAATGAAATGTATAAGTATATAGAATATGTATGTTTAAGGTATTGGATGTAAATGCGCAGATTGAACTTTACGATATGAAAATATATATTCTAGATTTTGTTTATTTAATTATTATTATTATTAATTGAAATTCAAATTCGTAAAAGCCTTATTTTCTAGTTGCATATTCTGCATGTTTTCAGTATTTTCACATGTTGAAATTTTATCAAATTCGTGGAACCGTTGGTCCTTAGTTGCATATTTCATAAATATTTGCATATTACATAAATGCTGATTTTTTAAAAGATTGACTGTATACTATGTAATTTCTAAGTAATATCCATGCATATCTTTACAGAGGTATGGTTGCACGCTCTGCATATCAATAATAATATTTTTGCTGCATATTTAAGCATTTCCCATGCATACTTCTTTCACTTAAAAGCAAAAAAAAAGTAAAAATGTACTATCACAGAATTTATTTTAAAGTAAATATATATATATATATATATATGTGGCAACACAGCCACAACTGACAGTTGTCATCAATGACAGAATCGACAAAAATGATCTGGCAACTCGTTTTGAGTTTCCTCTTCCTATTTTTTCTTTGCTTGCTATCGACACGACGTTTTCTGATTTAACCTTTAATAAAATTATTTATAAATAAAGATAAAATAAAGCATGAAATATAATGGCTATTTATTTTTCATATTTTATATATATATATATATATATATATATATATATATATATATATATATATATATATATATATATATATATATATATATATATATATATATATATATATATATATATATATATATATATGTACAGTGTACTAGCGATATCCTGAAATAATTAAAACCGATGGTGTTCGCATTTATGAATTGTTCACATTTCCTAATGCTAAAAAATCGAAGAATAAAAAATTTTTTCATTTTAATATAATTAGGCCCATATATATTTACCTGAAGCAAGAAAGTGGTTCTGCGAAATTTTCCTTAATAGAATACATTTTTCAAGTTCAGTTAAAATACTAATGGCCAATTTTACCAACTCTATTTTAATATCAATTCATATTTAAATGTCGATTTTCATTAATTTTTGTATGGAAAAATGACTTTTAATTATGAATTGAAATTTAAATAAGTTGGTGAAATTGGCTCTAAATCACATTCATGTAAAAATGTAATTCACGGAACTTACAAAACCAGAATAATGGGTTTTATTACGAGTGTCGTAGTCGAAGTCGTAATATGACACTCGCAATAAGGCCCAGTAACTTTTAACTTTCTTGTAACTAAGCGCTAAGTTCGGTAACTTTCTTTGTATCTTTGTTCATCTTTCGACTACCCTCAATTAAACAAATAAAAATACTTACAGACATATTGTTAAGTTTTATCCTTTAAAAACGCTTCTGTGGACGTGAAGATTTGAAAATGAATAAAAGACCCCAATGTACTAATTAGGGTTAAGAATGACACTTTATTTACTAAATGAATACGCTTATACTAATCAAGAACTTAAATACACACACAACTTAAATTACTTAAATGATTCACAACTGGATATCACTACCCTTTTTTTGTTTTTTTTTTTTTTTTAAGAGAAGTAACACTCAGGCAATTAATGCCTACTACTATTACTAGGTGTTACCTTTTTTAGGAAAGGGATAGTGATAGAGAAGACAGGTGGTGAAGGGAGAGATAGAGGAAAGCTTCATTCTTTTACAACTCTGCTTTTTTGCACGTTTTTGATAATACAGTGTTGCTGCGCCATCTGGTGTCAAATGAGGCGTATTAAATTTTTGAAGCTGTGTTTTGTAGCCATTTTATTGATTATTTTACTTCGCCGATGATTTCGCTACACAACGAAGGAGGGCGCTCCGATATTACATTAGGACTAGTATCTGCTGAAGTCGGTATAGTTCAGTGACCAGTGACTATGCCTTCATCACTTGAACTTTCCTACCACAACTGATACAAAGGGACACTAATGCACATCATAAAAATGCGTGGTGTTGTTATTCAATGACTGTTGGACACAGGGATTGAACCCAGGACCTTCGGTTTTGTAGTCAACGTGCTAAATACTTCAGCCAACGCCACCCTGCAAATAATATTGGACTACATGGTACAATCTAGATAAAACAGACTAATCACAACATGGTCTCATGTAATGCAGTCATGGATCATGGCGTTTTCATACAAGCGTTCAATGCTGCACGATAAGTGTTCGTGTTTAAACGATTATGATCGTTCTTCTTATACACTTACAAATTGTATGCGAGTAGTCTATAACTCTTCCATATGCGGTAGTTTTGGGGTTAGTCCGATGTAAGGCAAAATTGGACATTGAAATTGAATTGTAAGGACATCGCAAAGCTAAATTAACCACCTTTTTTCATATATTTGGAGTAGTTTTGGAGTACTACTACTCCTCTTTGGACTAGTCTTTACATGTATGTATGGACGAGTCGCATTATTTGCCTCACAAAACTGGTGTCGCTGGTATTGAAACAATACCGCCTCTCTGCTGTTCGTCACACACAAGATTCACTCTGCAGACGGTCACCGTTGATACAACTATAGAGTATTTCAATAAGGACTTGACAACTTCTTTTTTCGGAGAACGTACGTCGCTTTAAATGGCAAATCGGCCTCACTTCTAGAGTCAGTTTGACCTTGTATGGGTGTAAACCAAGATCTTTACGCAAAATTCGCCATAAAGTGGTCCTGGCGCTGCCCAGTTCTTGAGTACGCCGCGAAATCGACTGATTTGGATCGTTTGCTACGGATGCCTGAACGGTAGCGATATTTTCGTCAATTCGACCAACCCGTTGTCTCACTGGCACGGCAGCATCACATAATCATTAAACTTTTTATTGCTTGTCTAGGAGTTAACGTTATTAAAGTTGCGGTCACGAATTTCTTTTATTTTTATAATTTGCATACGTAGTTCGTTCGTGTACTTTACCATGATGATAATGTTGAGTTTACTGAAAAAAAGGAAAGTAACAGTTAGATGATCAGTGAAATAGTTAGTGCGTTCACAAATTAAATTCAAAGTTGTCAAAGCTTATGCACGACTATCAGCTGAGTTGTTCACTTTACTCTTCACTGAAGACAACAAGACTTCCAGATATACTAATTCAAATATCTTCGCAATAAATAACTTTATGATCGGCTAATAAACAAGTGAACTGCCAGCGTATGCGTCGCCCTTTTTATACTTCGCAAAAGGCTTCCAGAATGTGGCAGCTGCGCCTTGACAAACTCAGCAGTATTTCCATTTTTGGTTTTCAATTGCGTCATTAGTTTATGTATTAACTATGTTTGTGGCAACTCGTCGTCGTTGTTTACTGGTGCGGTGTTCACGTTATTGCGAGTGTACTGAACTCATATACAAATTCGTACTTTCACTTCTTCATGAGAAATATGTTTCGATCTTAGTGCTTATTTTTGAAGTCGGTTCAATTATTTACAAAAGTTTTAACTTTAACTTTTTAGTGAAAATTTTATATTTTGAGGGGCGTGGTCGTGTCCAATTTTGCAACTACTCCGCCCACTTTTCTAAATTCAACTTCGCGTCGCTTTCAGTGTTCAAGGTGCCAAGTTTTTGTAAAAATCGGTCAAGTAGAAGCACTTGAAATATAATATTAAGCTTTAATGGTCATTACCCCGCCCACTTCTTTAGGCACAAAATTATGTCATTAAAGAAGCCAAAACTGCAAAGTTTGGTATTAATTAGATGAATAGAAGTATATATAACTTAATACTAACCTTGCATAGGTGTGGCCCCGCCCACTTTTTTAAATGCAAGTTTGGGGCGTTTTCAGAGCTCAGAATGTGTGCTATGTCATGGACCCGCCTGCTTTTTCATATGCGATATTCATATTATTTTAGAGCTCAGGGTGTGTGCAAAGCTTAGTAAAATCAATAGAATATAAAATTAATTTTTAATAGGCGCGGCCCAGACCACCTTTTTTGAATGCAATATTGAGTTTCTTTCAGAGCTCAGGGTGTGTGCACAGTTGCGTACAAATTTGTTAAATAGAAATGCGTGAAATATTATATAAAATTTTCAGAGGCGTTTGTTCTGCCCATAAAGGCACAAGAAAGACTAGTGGGCGTGTTCTTGCCCCCTTTTTTAATAATGCGACCAAATCGCAGCTTCCTCAGACCGAAAATATCTCAAAGTTACACAGTTATGAAGTAAAAAACATCAAAAATTTTTAATTCGTTTAAAAACAAATTTTTTTAATATTTTATTTTTCTAATGTATGAATTTTTGAAAATTATTTAAAATCTGAAGGCCTAATTCATTAAAAAAATAACAACAATAATTGTATGCAATTTTTTTATGCCGATAAAAAAAAATTATTGAAAAGGCCTTTTAAAATATCACATTTCTATGGAAGGAGTTTCATAAACAAGGAAATAAATTCTAATTTATTATGGATCTAAAAAAAACATGTACACACACTATTTATTCAAATATTGATGAATTCAGTGACGATATTCGCATACTGCCGGTTTTTATCTTTATTTAATATGCAAAATTTTAAGTGAAACATACGCTTATGCCGCCACAGCCTTGGATTTCTCAACGCTGTCCGCGATTATTGCAAAGAATATATTTTTTATATGTTACAAAGTAAATAAAAAATAAGCATTTGTGTTGTGGTTTTCATAAATAACTGGTTGTGTTCCAACAACACTTTGCTATCAATAGAATCTTAAGATCTTCTATTTCGATATATTTTGATAGTTTTTTTTCGATTATTTGTGTGGCTTAAGTTCTAGCCTATAAATAAAACCAATTTATAAAAAAAACCTATTAAATATTTTTAGACACATATCACATTATCAGTAGTAAAGCTTTTTAGCAAAAAACTTGGATTAAAAAACATTTGAAAGCTGTCCGCACTATTCAGAGCAAAGCGATTTGTCAACAATAACTCAAAATTGGCAAAAGTCGACTTGCCTGTGTCTTCACGAAATCCAAAGAATTATTCATTTGACACATTCTATTTCAGGCGAATTAAAATTTTGGTAAACAAAATTAAATTGTTTGAAATTTAAATAAATTCTCGATACGACCTTTGCTATCTATTGAACAAGTATTTGAAACAAGAATCAATGATAATTGATTCCACAAATATCGAGCCTTATTTTCGATTTAATCGTAAGCGACAAAAATTAAAGTTTTCAGGAGAAGATATTTTTTTTGAAATAATCAAATATGTTTTACATACGTAACGATAAAATGTTACATCCTACATGTTTATAATTCTAAACTATATGGGGTAGGACCATACAATTTTATTTTCATTAACAATATTAATTTTCTACTACATGTCGCTTACGATTAAATCGAAAATAAGGCTCGATATTATAAAGCGTGTTTTTTTTTAGAGTGCGACAACTTTGAGTTGGCATCACTACTTTATTTGAGCACTCATTTAACAGCTGATAGTTGCTTTTTGTTTAGCTTACTTTGAAATTTCATTGTAAATCGACTTACACCAGAGCAACGCGTGCAAATTGTTGAAATTTTTAATCAAAATAATTGTTCTATTCTCATCGATGAAGCCCATTTCTGATTGAATGGGTACGTAAATAAGCAGAATTGTCGCATTTGAAGTGAGGAGAATCCACAAACTTTTGTCGAAACACCATTACATCAACAGAAAAGTACAGTTTGATGCACCTTATGGGCTGGCGGAGTCATTGGTGGTCAGAATGTTACTGTCAATGGTGAACGGTATACGAACCATGATTCGAAATTTTTGCGTACCTCAATTACGTGGCATTAATCTGGCTGATATATGGTGCCAACAGGATGGAATCACATTTCACACAGCAGGCACTAATAATAATAATAATAAATAATAATTTCATGTAATGGCTTAATTAATTGGCCAACAAGATCGTGTGATTTAACCCCATTGCACTATTTTCTTTGGACTTATGTTAAGTAACTTATCTACCAAAAACCACAAACAATTGAACACCTGGAAATCAACATTCGAGGAGGTATCGGCGAAATACGTCCGCAAATGTTACGAAAAGTTGGTGTGGCAGATTGCGTCTTCTATACGTCAACCGTGGCGGCCACATGGTAAAAAATCAGATTTAAACATTAATTTCATAAAATTGTATTTCCAATAAAGCCCGTTTCATAAAATATACGATCAATAAGTCCGTGACTTTTCGAACTTCCCTCATAATTATATGAAATGCAACATTGTTTCCATCAAGTACCACCTGTTAATAGACTATTGTCAAACTTTGAGGAAGTATCGTCATTTACTTTGCGTTTAACAGCTGTTTAAAACATACAATCTCGTGTATGTTTCTAAAAATGGAAAAAAGTAAATTTCGAGTGCTCAGTAAACATTATCTTTTGCGAAAAAAAACCGTCAATCAAACCAACGAAAAGCCCGATAAATACTATGGGGACTCTGCACCATCGATTTCAATGGGTAAAAGTGGTTTACTGACTTTCTTTGTGATCGCACAAGTACAAATGACGCTGAACGTTATGGACGGCCAATTGTGGTCAGTACACCCGAAAATGTCGAAAATATCCACGATATGCTGTTGAGCGTTCGAAGAGTAAAAGTGCGTGAGATTGTTGATGCCGTAGGTATCCCACATGGCTCAGTGGTTTCTAGTTTGAATGATTACTTGGGTATGATAAAGCTTTCCGCAAGATGTGTGCCGCGTTTGCTCACAATCGGCCAAAAAACGCATTTGCAGTTTCCACGAATTGGGCTTCAAATTGCTCCCTCATCCGCCCTATTATCCAGATTTAGCCCCTAGTGACTACTTCCTATTTCCAAACCTAAAGAAATGGTTCTGTGGAAAAAGATTTAGCTGCAACGATAAAATTATTGACCAAACAAATGTCTATTTTAAGGATTTCGAAAAATCCGATTTTTTGGAAGGTATACAAATATTGGAACTAAGTGGACTAAGTGTATTGAGTTAAAAGGATATTATGTTGAAAAATAAATTTTCGTTATGCAAAAAAAAAGTGTGTTTCATTCAAAAAGTCACGGACTTATTGATCCACCCTCGTATTTCCTTGTTTTATTATGATTTGAATTTTTGTTGCTCTATAAAAATACACCCTTTACTTATTTGATTGCTGAGAAATCCAGCCAAACACCTTTGATTCTTGTAATTACACAATTTTAAAGTTGAAAAAATGGGCGGGGCTACGCCCATTAAAATTTATTATTATATTTCACGTGGTTCTACATAACCGATTTTTACGAAACTTATCACACACTTTGAGCTCTGAAAAACACACAATCTTGCATTTAAAAAAATGGGCGGAGGCACACCAATTAAAATTTAATTGTATATTTTACATAGTTCAAATTTAAAAAAAATTTTTTTTTTGTTTAAAAGAGTTTACTTCCAGTTTGGTCGCTTAAATTTCTTTTCCAAAATATTCTATCAGTGGTGCGATTCAGTAACTTTGAGCGATCCGACAATCGTGATTTTTTTCTATACATTTTGTCGCTTGCAATAACGATTGTGTGATTCTGTAACTTATTTTTAACGATAGTACTCAGCTGATATTTTGTGTTGATTTTTGCCGATAAAATTAACAGCACATAAACTATTGTCGCTTAAATAACGACACAGCTGAGCTTAACCTACAGCGAATATCGTTAAAAATTTTACTGAATAAGAAATTCGAAAAATTTTCGTTATAATTGTTTCAACGATGCGATTATCGTTAAAAAAAAGGTTGAGGGTGGCGTTGGCTGAAGTAGTTAGCACGTTGACTACAAAAACCTGCAGGCTGGGTTCGAGCCCTGTCTCCGACAGTCACTAAAAATAACAACACCAAGCATTTTTCTGATTTGCATTAGTGTCCTTTGTATCAGTTGTTGTGGGAAAAGTTCTTGTGATGCAGGCATAAGGCACTGGTCACTTAAAACTATACCGACTTCATCAGATAATAATCCTAATGTACATCAGAGCGTCCTCCTTCGTTGTGTAGCAGAATAATTGGCGAAGTAAAATAATCAATAAAATGGCTACTAAAACACATCTTCAAAATTTAATACGCCTCATTTGACACCAGATGGCGCTGTTGTAAAAGAATGAAGCCTTCCTCTATCCTCTATCTCTTCCTTCACCGCCTGTCTTCTCTATCACTATCATTTCCCTATCACCCTCTCTCACTATCTTCCCTTCAATTAACAGGTAACACAAAGGGATCATTGTATTGGACCCAAGTGAGCTGTACTCTAAATTTCACCCTTCCTTACCAGCAGCCTGCTAACCTAACCTAACCTAACCTAAAAAAAAGGTTAGTGAATCGCACTACAGATCTTTTAATTTAAGTCGGGTTTTTTGCAGAATTATTTACAATACTTTGCGTAAAAAAAACGTTAATTTTTTAAAGGCAGTACGGAAATTGAAATTAAAAAGTTGACATCACTGCTCGGGCAAAAGAAAACTTTCAAAAAAAGCCTCGCTTAATTTGCATAGTCCGTTTAACGTGAAATGTCCCATATACCCGTATAATACACTATTCTTATATTAACCTAATAATATTATCTTTTCAAACAAAATTTATTTAAAGTTTAATAATAGTATGTCAAAACTTAAGTGAAGATTTATTTCCTAATCTATTAGAGTGAAATTTATTATTACACACAATTGTTTAGCTCACTATTTGCGATAGAATAGAGCGTTTTAATGTTTATTCGTGCTTACTTACACCTGTAAATATGTAAGTATGTAAATATATTTGTCATTATTCTTTAAATTTTCTCGTTCTAAAGTTTAGATTCTAAACGTTCAATGACCGATCATACGCTACTCGTAGTATGTGAGAGCGAGTGGAAAACGTTTGTCATTTAGTTGAGTGCGTTGCTTTTCAATTGTATTCACAGTTTATTTGTAAATATTAATAGAACTTTTTTTCAGTTGCTTGTTGTTTTTGTCATTCGTTTATTAAATTCTTTTTTATTTGCGTTAAGTAAATAATGTACACTTGTACACACATATCGCTCATTTACTCAAAGAACGTCATAACTCAAAAAAAAAACCAGTTTGCCAGAATAGGCGTTTTAAATTTAAAATTTACAAACAGCTTAATGGAAAAAGAAAATTTTATTTTTCTCCCAAGAGTTGAGTAAATAAGATTTTGGTATGAAACGAGGATTAATTGTGCATCATTAACTCAAAAATTAATTTTTTGACTTATGCCATTCTTTGAGTAAATGAGCGATGTGTACGTACATATGTACATATGTGTGTGTTTTCGCTATTGTTCTAAATTTAATTTTGTTTCAATATTTTCCATCCGTGATTAATTAGTTTCTCCTTTCTTCCCTTAATTCCATCAACTGATACAGATGGAATTGTGTGATTTTGTTTAAATTAATAATTTTGTGTTTAAAAGCGAGAACGACATAAGTCGATTTAAGACAAAATGGAGTTATGTATGCTACAAAATTCTACAAACGAATCTTCTAATTAACGTGAAATCCCCCATGTCTCTCATTATAATGAAGTTTGTTATAAAGATATAAGCAAAACAATGTCGAGCGACATAAGTCTTAAAAAATACTAATGAAATTTCTATTATATAGTGTGCATTTGTGGCTGAGTGTTAGGCCGAGGCCACGAAATAAGCGGAAAAGCGGTGAGGGGCTGAGCGATGAGCGGCGAGTTCGAGCTCCTCTTCTTTTTTTTCTTAATGGGACTGGAGTGAAACAATCAGTAGATGTATTGCTAGTGCTGGGCATATTATTATTAATGAAAGTTATTTCTTCAATACTGCTGCTAATAAGCGTATTGTTTACCAATATAATATCGTCCTCACTCAGAAGATCCTCAATAATAGCATTTTATACCCATGTTTATACTTCGCCGCTCAGAAATCAACTAAAAATTGGAACAAGTTCTATTCCTGAGCGGCGCCGCTTAGCCGCTCATTGCGTGGCCACTACAGCAGTATTGCATATGTTTTAATTTTTTGCCGCTCACCGCTTTGTCTCTCATTGCGTGGGTTCGGCCTTAGAGATCTTTGAAGCATTCGTTAATTCAATAATCTTTAGGTTAGGTTACGTTAGGAAGGGTGGTGCCAAAAATGCACCCCCACTCGTAGACCCAATTGGGTCCATTGTGATTCCCTTCTATTGCCCATTAAAAGCAATATTTACCCCTATTTGTACCCAGAAGTGACCATATCATCCTTCATTAAGCCACTGAATATCCATGATGAAGCCCCTGATGCTCTCTAGTTTGCACTTCCTATGTGCCCCTGTGGATGATTGTTAGCAATGCTAGCCTCTCAGTACAGAGGTAGCTCTCAGTACAGAGCTAGTGGGTTCGATTCCCGCCATAGACCCTGGGTATTTTCTGCAGACAAGCTAGTCGCTTCTCGAGTTGTGCTTGTTAAAATAAATATCAGTAATGCTCTCCTGGAAACGCCTGCTGACCCATCTAAGTGGATAATCTTTACTTTACGACAAATTTATTTGAATTTGTTCGTTTGGATTTAAAAAAAAGTGGTTTTTCTCGAACCTACATATGTTTTTCGACTTACGCTGTTATCGCTTGTGACCGCAGCATAATAGCTCTTTTCTTTCGAAGTTGATAAATGCGAGATTGGAATGTTTATGTTTCGTTATCAGTTCGACAGTTAGTCATTGAATGGCGGCCGTTTATTTACTACAATAACAAAAACTATATCAGTGGCCGAAACACCACAATTGATAACAAACAATTCTTTAAATTATTTTAAGACTTTGTTTAACAGGTTTCTAAAGAGCTGTACCTACACAGTGAAAAATTTTTGTATACAATTAATTTTTTTTTAATAAAATTTTATTTGAAATTGCACTTGCAAGGCTTTTTGTGAATAGAACTACGGCTCAATTATTTTCCATTAAATTTGTTATTTTATTAACCATAGAATTATTTACAAAAAATACTTTAACTTTTTTTCTCAAATTACATATGATTTGTTTTAAATACACGCTTTTATTATATTAACAATAATTTTCGCTACTATAATCCACATATTTTAAATTGAATTTACTAAAATTATATTTTGTTATCGATAATTGGCACCCAATTACCTAAACTAATGTAGTTTCCTGTTGCCTTTTTTACAAAGAAACAATTTCGAATAGCCCAGCGCATATCTAGATTATATACCAAATTTTTTTTATGTATAAAAAAAGACAATTCTTGTCTAAAACTTATTCTGTAATATATAAGAAAACTTTATTTACTTTAACCACAAAAGCCTTTTTTTCATCCCAAAGTGTATTATTTTCAGTGTAGATATTTTTAAAATATATTGGGTGCTTGAACTTTTTTGTGGTCAAGGTTCAATTTCTTTGAATTTGTGGATTTCCATCTCTTTAATACTCATGTTATGATATGTATGCATGAA
This sequence comes from Tachina lurida, assembly GCA_944452675.1. Classification (NCBI taxonomy): domain Eukaryota; kingdom Metazoa; phylum Arthropoda; class Insecta; order Diptera; family Tachinidae; genus Tachina; species Tachina lurida. Next base: position 34,041,121 of record OX101754.1, on the reverse strand, counting down.
CTTAAGAAAATTATTTTTCAATCATATGAATGTGAATGAATAACAAAATAAATGAAGTTTAATATAATTAATACTAAAAACCTTAAGTGATTAAAATGTTAGAAAACGTGATTTGAAGAAATACATATGTATGTATGTATGTATATGAAAAGCAGAAAGAGCAGAGCTCGGACTTCCATGCAACTAAAAATTGATTTTAGGCGCTTAGCAAATGCACATAAAAATTAAAAATATGCACTCACCAACGAAACAAAAACCAAAAACAAAATTATATGAAAATATATTTTATTTTTTTTATTAAAACAAAAACAACATAAAACAATTAATTAATAATTAGTTTTAATTATTATTGTTCGAATTTCATTTGCTTCTATATTTATAATTTGATCACAGTAAAGTTCGTATCGCTTTGTGAGCCAAATTAAATGTGATAATTATTAATGAAAAAATAACACCAAAGTTAATTGTTAATATTCTGACAAAGATGTAGTAGAACGGAACAACTAGCTGTTATCGAAGGCTACTACAGCTTCATCATCAGCGTTCTTTGTGTTTGGTCCACTGTGTGTGGTAGGCTTGCCAGACCCAAACATTGAAAATTTTTGACATTCCAGGAAAAAAATTTTGATTTGTAAAAAAAGCTTGACAATAATGTAAAGTATTTTTAAAACAATAAAAACTCAAATGTTTTTAACAAAAACTAGATTTATTCAAGTATATATGGATATTAAGGTGGTCCTTAATTTTTTTTTTTCGATTTTCCAAAATCGTAGCCCAGTTTTGTGTTAGGTTAGGGTAAAATAAAATTTGGTAAAAATTTGAGCTCGATCGGTTGAAAATTGCCGTGCCGCACGAGCATTGAAGTCTGTGAAAATGAAATTTGGGCAAAATGGAGAGAAAAACGTCCGTAACTACTGAGGAGTCACCTCTAGAGATGTAAAATGCAAGAGCAACCCCCATTATTTTTATATCCCCAATATTTCTCTAGAACAAACTTATAATCCATCTCCAACCCTTCACATGGTCCCCATACAAAAAAATTAATTTTCCCAAAAATTGACCAAAATGGAGAAAAAATAGACAATTATTAAATTTAATTAAAATGGCTTTATTAATTTTATTAATTGCTAATTATCACCGATTTATATCAAATTAATTTTTTCAAAATTCGGATATTTTTTTCGATAATCAGCGACAACTTGAATCAAATATTGCTTCTCCTCTTCGTTTCTGCACAATATTTTATTGTACTCCTCCATAATTTTCACGCCTCTTTCTGCGGTGTCGTTAACAACTTGAATTTTCGCGACAACTTTCAATGCTCGCTGATAATCTTCTCGCTGCGACCACGTTTCCGGTGGGTATCGTATAAATTCATGCGGCAAGTTGAAGCGTTCGAAAAGTTTTTTGTTTTAGACGTTACGAAAGCACTCAAGCCATTCGAGAAAAATTGCTCATTTATTTATTTATTTATTTATTAATTGCGATCTAGCACAAGACAAATATCTTATAAATGATAGTGCTAGTGATTACAACAAACATCTAAGTGATATAAAAGAAATAATTAATATATAGAAAAAGCATTATGAATAAAATAGGAAAAACAATTTTAATAGCAAAAGAACATAAATAAAAAGTAAATATAAATAAATAAGCAAAAATAGTTATTACATAAACAATTTGAATAACTCCCTTTTAAATACGTTTGCGTTGCCTATTTTTTTGGATATTGTTTGGTAAAGAGTTCCAAAGACTGATTGTATAGATCAGAAATTGGCGTTTAGATATAAGGCTCTTGTATTTTTGCTGTATAATATTCCTACCGCGGTTGGATCTAGCAAACGCAATTCTATTATAAATGTATGCCAGTTGTTTCGATGTAATAATTTTGTGTAGAAACATAAGACATTTGCATTTTAGGAGATTTTCAAAATTTATTAAAATTATTCTGCAAAATTAACGTAAATTTTTTTCTTGCTACGGATAGCATTTTCAACATCGTCAGAGCCATCGGTACTATAGTCGTGATCTTCTTCTTCTTCAGTTCCTTCTACAGATTTTTCTTCACTTTCTGCAAGGACTTCTTCTCCATCATCTGCGTTAATAAAAGCCAACATTTTTCGTTTTATATCACACGAAACATCTGAGTCAAAGAAAGCGAGGGCTATAGCCTCATCCGCCAGATACCACAAATGTCTGATAAACTTTGTTACCAATGTTTTCGACAATTTCTGATCCAAGTCTGCGTATGAGTGAAGTGCTTTCAAAAAGGTAAAGTCCTGATTTGGAGCTTTAACAGCTTCAGTACAGTTATACCAGACTTTTACGTATAGACGAACAACAAACACGCAGACATCTCGAATTCCATCCAATTGTGATTTTTCCAATTTAAATTGATCTCTGAACATAAATATTTTTAAAGAATAAATTGCCTCTGAAAATAAATATTTTTAAAGAATAAATTGCTCCATCGAGCGTGGTGAATGGGTATGAGTTCTTTGAACTTATATTCAGCCAAATCAGCGTCAAGGAAGAAAACAACTAGTTCCAACAGTTCTTTATAGTCGTTGCGGCGTTGTATTTTCTGTAGTTGGGTCATGCAAAAAGTAATGATGTCATCTGACGCAAATATTAATTTCGAAGCAAGGATCTCATCGCTGAAAAATTACTTAAAAATTATGTTAATGTTCTAATGAACTTACCGCAGTGCTTTTCCTTTACCAACTAACAGTCTTGTTAAAATATTTTGTTGGGCAACTATTCATTTATGTACGAACATTTTTTGAAATTTTTTTTGTGTTATATACATACATTTAAACTAACGGGATAACTCAACAAAACTTCGAACTGCATTGAGATCAATGTATATAACAACAACAAATTGTACATAAGCATAACAAGAATTTAAGAATATAAGACAAATAAGAATACATTAAGGTAATTCACATTGTGTGATACAAATACAATTCAAAAAGTAAATCATATTAAATAAAACAAAAAAAAATTGCAAATAAACTGAACCAAGATTAAATAAACAGAATAATATATTTTTTAGAGCCATTTGGCGACAACACCAGTTTTATTAAAAATTTAGTTACCCAGCTAAAAAAATTATGTATGGTCCATATATTTTTAATATATGAATGTATATAAATATATATGAATATGTATGAATTCATGTATGGACATATATATTATACATGGCAAAAGTATTATATATGAATTGATATATGGACTAATATATGAAATGTATTATAATGTATGAGGTCATATATGGAAATTTAATTATGAAACTCTTCATATATGTATACATATATAAATTAGATGTAATATATGGAGACATAAAAATGTATGCATACATAATATCTCACATAAGATTGTTTTTGCAATCAAAAAAGCTTGCATTTTATTAACTCGAACTTTTTCTCTGGCGGTATTCCATGTTTGAATCAAATGTTTTGTAGCTTTTCTTTGGATTGTGTGTGTATTTTGTTGTTGGATTTTAAAGAAAAGCATTTGCACTAACGCAAGAACATTTGCATCAAACATCGAATACCGCCTCTGTTTTCTTATCACTGGTGAATTGCAAATCTATTAGAAAATACAAACGGTTTGCAAAGTAAATAACATAATCAAAAGGATACTTCATTCATTAATTTTATAGAAAATACTCTAGATATTTTTAAGAAACAAAGTTCATATTACTGCCAAAAATTTTATTGAAAACTAGTGTTGGTATAAAAACGGATAATTTTTTTTAATGATTAATTGCATTAGTTTTTAATCTAAATTCTTATTAAATTAAATTTTGTGTGCAAAGATGAGTTTTAAAATTGTGTTTTTTAAATAATCGATGTACCTGTTCTCTTAAAATGATGAATTAAATGTATTTTAGTTCGTTTTTAATTATTTATGCAACATATGTTTCATCAAATACAACTTAGATGTTGAAAATCTTAAAAAAAGTAATTTTAATAAATATGAATATGAATTTACAAATATCTATATGTATGAAAATGTATGAATATATATTATCATATATGGTCATATACCCTCATTTTTCGGATCTGAACCATATATGGAACATCATATATGCTCCATACATATTTTTTTAGCTGGGTAGTAAATTTTTGGGTAAATTAAATTTTTTGTATGGGGATCATGTGAAGGGTTGGAAATAGACGATAAGTTTGTTCTAGAGAAATATTGGGGATACAAAAATAATGGGGGTTGCTCTTACATTTTACATCTCTAGAGGTGACTCCTCAGTAGTTACGGACGTTTTTTTCTCCATTTTGCCCGAATTTCATTCTCACAGACTTCAATGCTCGTGCGGCACGGCAATTTTCAACCGATCGAGCTCAAATTTTTACCAAATTTTATTTTACCCTAACCTAACACAAAAATGGGCTACGATTTTGAAACAGATAAGTTTAAAATTTTCCCATACATTGAGGGTCCACTCTAATGGATATACAATATAATTTCATCAGCTGGTCGCTTATAATGTCAAGTTAGCAGTGTTGTCAAGTTGTGATGATGTGTAAAGGTGGCATATACTTCTCGACACTTATTAGTGCTGCAGCTATTGCAACATTATTTATAAACGTCGGCTTTTCAATGTATGCGTGCGGCTTTTCTGTGCCCCAAATGCGATAATTTTGCTTGTTTACATACCCGCCAAGATCAAAATGAGCTTCATCTGAAAAGATGATTTTTTTTTTTGGCAAAATCGGCATCTTCTGTAAGCAATATTTCCCAGCGTTGCTCAAGCGTATACACAACCATATTCGTTCAGCGGAAGGATAAAACTAATTATCTGTCAAATTAGACATGAGCTAAGTGCTACCATTTACTAAATAAGCACTAGTTGAAAAAAAAACTTGAGATGGCGGACCCTTTAGTTATACAATTACCATATCGAAATAAGCCTAACATATATTTAAATTATAATTTAGCTTGACAAATAGCTTTTAAGCTTGAATCTTGACAAGCCTTGAAGAAGCTTGACAATCCAGCGAAATCAAGCCCTTCTGGCAACAAGCCTAGTGTGTGGTGTCAGTTGAGGTAGATTTCTGCTTTATATACTCAGCAATTATTGGAAAAGGAATATGTGAATTGTTTTGATTCATCGTATTCAATTCAAATCAATAAATACATTTCTGAATCAAACAGTTTTTCATTAGTAATTAGTGGTTAAGCTTTTTTAGTCATATGACACACAGATGTAAACCCTGCCAAACAAAAATTAAAAAAATTTTAACATAAAAACTCATACTTCTAGCAGGTTGCTGTTTACGTATACAAATAATTTTTTTTTTTTGCATGATTTACTAAAAAAAAATACAGCACTGATCTGATGAATTGTTATTGTCTCTTAAAAATGATCATAGATTTTCTAATACGAGGGTTGTATTTTCCCAAAAATCGCACGATTGTGTAGGATAGTGTATGACGGCCGTAAGCTATAACAAAACAAATGCAATCTAGCTAATTCACACTCCTTTTTGAGTAAACTATGTGTTAAGTAGATTTCGACAACATCTTGTAACGGAATAGATTTTGTTTTGTGTGGGAAATTACTAGATTTTATTCTAAATCTCGTAAGTACATAGGTACCATATTTTGTTCAGATGTAAGTAAACGCACTATTGTTTAAGTTTTTTTTAAATATTTTTTTTTTCACTTAGGTATAGATAGGTACCACTTTCATATGTAATTATGGGCACATTTGTGCTTTCGATAACATAAAAATAGGGGTGCAGGTTTTCGTATTCATTAACAAACACACAAACATCGTAAAAATAATCCAAACAAAATTTAAAAGGAACTAATAAACCCCTGCAAATTCAAAAACCAATCGATATTGTTCTAAAAGCTTAACATTTATTTTGTTTCTTAAATGAAAAATAAAATTGATTCCTTTACAGCTCTTTTTTTATACAATATTTTTTTGTTTTTTTTGAGTTCTTAATTTGGTGCGTTGATTTATGGGTGTGTGTGTGTGTGTGTGTGTTTGTGTGGGGATGTGTATTTGCGTTCGTTGGCTTTTCTTCGTATGCTTTTTATGTTGATTTTTCTTTGCTTTTGCTTCTTAACTCTTGTTTTTTTTATGTGCTTACATTATTTTCATGTTTGTGTTTTGCTTGTGTAGTTTATTTGATTATATTTTGTGCTGGAGACCACCCCCCTCCCCTCCCCCTCCTCTAGTTCTAGGTGTTGTAGTAATTTGTTGGACGTTTTGTTGTTGTGGTTGCTGTTTTATTTGTATATGTACGAGCATGTACTTTGTTGGTTTCCTCCATACATGTGGACTTGAGCGTGTATTAACCTCAACTGGAAATATTGCAACCTATTAAAATCTACATAAAAAAAAGAACAATATGAAAAACTCTAGCAGCAACTTTGACTACCAAGCACCACCGCCACCATCACCACCAACACCGCTACGGCAACAACAATAAATAATACTTAAAAAAAACAAACAACTATTGCTGTTGCCGCTGCCATATTCCCGACCTAGCCAGCGACAATATTTGTTGAACACCGACCGCATCACATCGTTGGAACAACACACAACACACTTAAAGTTGTTTTTAATTGGAATTATGTTTTTGTTGGTCTTATATTCATGTTTTGTTGTTGTTGTTGTTGTTGTTGTTTTAATCTAATAAAATAAAAAAAGATCGGAACGTAGTGACGGAGCGAACTAATCGCTGCCTGTTATCATTGATTCTGTTAAGAAAGAAAACTGAATACAGTAAACTCGCGATAATATATAAGGTGAAATGTAGATATGTATGTATGTGTACCTAAAGAGGGACATCCTTCCATCTATTTAATGGTTTCCAAACCTCCGGTCTGGCAAGGCTGTCAGCTGTTAAATATCGGAAGTGTCATTCATTTAATGAAATGTTTGCCATTTACGAATATGGACCACGGATGGAAATCATGGTACAATTGTACTTTTTATGGTACATTTTTGACCTCGTTGGTACCGTGGTATTACCGCGAGTTACTGGATACAATTTAAAAATGCCAATGTTTCACTACATGGTAACATTCATTTTGCCTATGTTGTCTTTAATTTTTTTGTGTGTGTGTTTTATTTAAGGCGGTCAGCTTCTCTGTTTTTGTTGCAATGCTGTTGTCAAGGCAAATTCATGTACCAGGTGTGGTGTCAAGTCTGCAACAAAAAAAATCTGTGTAGTACTTTAACTGTACCTGTTAACTTGACAGAACCTCGTACATGAGCTCGTCTTGGCTGGGTTATATTTATTTTTGTTAACTACATATCGCTCCTTTACTTCAATAGTGTGTTTTAGGTTTCATCGCGCATTTTATAGTACATGTAAATAATAGGTCTGTTAATAAGCAAAATTTATAAAATAACCGATCTCTTACAAGTCTAATCTACGAATGTACCCTTGTGATTGCAATATTTAACATATTTTTATGTTATTTTTTATTTTTTATACAGAATTTTTATACACATTTTAGTTAAGTTTCTGTTTTTTATTGTTTACTTCTGAATTTTTACACATTTTTTTACGTTTCCGTTCTTATTAATAAATATTAAAAAAATGGTACCGTCATGGTCGAAAAAGTAAATTTTGTTTTCACAGTTGGTACAAAGTCCAAGAAGTCATTTTCCTTCCCTGATATGGATCGTTTAATAGCCGAAGGCCACGTAAAATATTAAAACTTGTGGTGGCCACTTTTCGAGCATTACGTCATGATTGATCTACAGTTCTAAGAATTGGCAACACTGTAAAGAAATTTGGCGCGACTGAAAGCGTTACAGGTGTAATCAGGCCTATGCATCAACGCAATATGCGCGCTGTTGAAAATATCGCTTCTGTTAGTGAAAGTGTGGCGGATAATAAGAAGAATCGTTACCATCAATTCTGAATGCTGTGGCCGTATGATACCCGTCTCTCTTTTCTTTTGGCCTACAATTGAAGATTATAAATTACTTTTTTCCATGGGAAGTTTCCAGAACGCGTAATTTCACGTCTTCGCGACGTCAATTGGCCACCAAGATCATGCGATTTGACGCCGTTAGATTTTTTTTCGTAGGGCTGCGCTAAAGACCATGTCTACGCGTATACTCTTCTAACGTTGGAGCCCGAAATGTGCGCAAAAGTGGTCGAAATGTACCTCAAAAGAATCAACTGCTGGAACCAATCTAGAGGCGGCCTTTTAAGTTACATTGTACTGCATACGTAATGGCGAGGTCCAAGCATTATAATTGAAGAAAGGTTTCATGGACATTATATCTCTATGTGTGATTTATTTAACTTTACTTTTGAAACCGAAAAATTTACATACAAGAAACCCATTTTTACTACGCGCATCTAGTCTAGTAAATAAGCAATATGCATAGCTTATTTACTCAAAGAACATCATAACTCAAAAAATGGAATTTTCGAGTTAATGATCCAGAATTAATCCTCATATCGTTATTCATAATCAACCTTAGTGCAGTTGTCGACATCGACGTCACATTAACACAATACCAAAGAATTGGGGCTTGTTTACACGCTCCCGGTAACAATTTTGTGCTACTGACAAACTATTTTCGTTCCCTAAGGTCTAGAAAATAACAGGAGTCAGTTGTTTTCGACAATGGGTGCACGAGCCCCAATTTTTTTGGTATTGTATTAAAGTGACGTCGATGTCGGCAACTGGAATAAGGGCGATTGTGTAAAAATTTCATGCAAATATCTTGTTCTTGTTTCTCTTGAGAGAAAAGTTAGATTTTAATTTAAGTTGTGAGTAAATTGAAAACTTCAAACTCGTCTTCTGTCAAACTAGTTTTTGTTTTGGAGTTATGACTTTATTTCAGTAAATAAGCGATATGGCGAGAAAAGATCACAAAATATGAAAACCTGGAAAGCACTGTTATTAACAGCTGACAGATTAGTTTTATCTGCAAAATACAGAGAAACTGTGATTTGAAATAAATATAACAATAACGAGGAAGAATACAATCATTTAATTATTGTCACTGTTGCATACATAATGGACGAGGCTATATCAAAAATTTTAACCGCTCTTTTCCTTTTTCTTTCATCAACTTTAAAAGCTTAAAACTTAGCTTATTACAGTAAAACCGTAATTCAAACACTTTAACATTTGGAAGTGATTCCAACCAACATTCCATTTGTCGTTTTGTAAAGTTTTAATTTGTTAGTTGTTGTGCAAACGATTCTGTACACTTTTTTTTGCAAATAGTTGATTTGAATAATTTCACAATGAACTCGTTTCCTCGATGAATTCGTAAATTTACTCGTACTTTTATTTTTTAATAATCCTCTTATCGTGGTTATCGTATTTCGAATTCGACTACGACGTCTTTGTAAAAGATTAAAAATCAAATTTGTTGTTTAAATAGTGTACGTACGACAAGAGAGAATAAAGCAACAATGGTATGATGATTTTAATGAATTTGGCTAGGAAACAGTTGCTGAGTTCGGTATATTTTACTTCTTCAATTTATTCAAGTTTGTGTTCACGTTTTCTAGAGCTCACTGTATTTGAAATAATAAAATATGAAGTGTGAACGTACTTTTCTGTTTTATGTGTGTCGTACGACTAGCTATTAAAAGTTTTCGAATTTTATTGTATAGATGTGTGTGTGTATCGAAATGAAATGATATTACCCAGCAAAAAATTTTAGAAATTTTCGAAATGACTGCATACTAGTCTTTTAATATTGGATATAGAAGAGTTTTAATTCATAGTGTAGGAATAAATCGTAATAAGATGCCTTTTGTATTATATTTAATATTTTTCCAACTGCTGATATATGAAACTATTTAATTTCCTGAATTAGCATTTACATACATATCGCACTTAATCAACAAGAGGGTATTAAGTCAAAATTTTTTAAATTTTACTTTTAGCAAGAAATCAACTAACAACATCAACATCTATCTACTTTAAAAATTTCAACGTATTTTGACCACTCTTTTGTTGATAAAATTTGTTTAGCTTTATAATTTTAATTCGAAATGTGACTGTTTTTATGATAAAATTGCTCAAATTTTTTCTGATTTGTTACTCTTTTCAAAACATAGGTATTATTCCCCACTAATCGCAAGGTTTTAAAATAAAAACATTGGCGGTATTCGATGTTTGATGCAAATTTTCGTGCGATAGTGCAAATGCAAAATATCGTAGCTTTTCTTTGGATTGTGTGTGTATTTTTTTTTGTTTGATTTTAAAGAAAAGCTACGATATTTTGCATTTGCACTATCGCACGAAAATTTGCATCAAACATCGAATACCGCCATTGTAAATATATTTTCAGATGGAATTTGCTTACCATGATGTATTTAGACTTTTAAATTCTCCTAAAATGTAACCACAAACAGTTTTTCATCTCTACTGAAAAATATAAAAATTTTGAGTTAATACCCTCTTGTTGATCAAGTGCGATATGTACATATATGTATGTACATGGCATTAAAAATATAACTGGATTTTCTAAAAGAATATACCCAATATTATGACAATTAGTATAAAACTCGGCATGGTCTACTCTATAATTCGAAACGAAAGAAAATGCTTTCGAATTTGTATATTAATAGCACACAAATTCGAAAGTCTTTTCGTTCGTTTCGAATTACAGGGCAAACCACCAGGGGTATTTCAAAAATAAATATATAAATCGGTTAGTTATTGCATTATTTTTCAGAGGAGCTTGCATATTACACCTTGCAATTGCAACCCTTTCGAATAAGAGAATGACTAAAAGTATCGTTTTAAGTAATCTTATTGGCCGTCAAACAATGCTTATACGAGTATGCAAACATACGCATTAATTATAAACCGAATACGTATAACTATAAACATCCAAAAACTAATGTCTATACACATTTTTTAAATTACGCAGCACAACTATAACTAAAATTTATAGACAGTGTGAGCTACAATCATACGCATGAGTATAAAAATACTCTGAGTATTAATCGGCTACATATGCGTATACACAGGGCTATTTTATTTACACACACACATTACATTTTATAGACAAAAATGTATATATACAGTAGGGATGTAACGAATACCAGTTTAGCGAATGCGAATGCGAAAGCGAATAATACATTTTAATTTTTGCGAAAGCGAATGCGAATGCGAAAGCGAATAATACATTTTAATTTTTGCGAAAGCGAATGCGAATGCGAAAGTGAATGCAAATATTACAATTCGTTAAAATATCACATGCAAATAAATTTATATAAGAGTAATTATATATAATAATTAAAAATAAGTTTACACAATGTTAGGCAATCCACCCATTCATACTTTAGCCCTAAATCCTGGTACTCTGTTCAACATTTCATGTGAAATGCTGTCAAATACATATGAAGAAAACTTGGAATGAATTTTTCCTGAAAAAATCTTGCAGAAGTAATACTCTGTTCATCTTGGGAAAAACATATGAAATATATCTTCAACATTTTAAGTTTTCTTGAGAAAACTTGTTTGTTACAACAAACAAGAACTAGTTAATATTGTTTAGATTTGAAATTTGTTGAACGAAGTAATGAATGGTGTTCAAAAGTAGTCTTAAGCAGAAAATATTTGCGCGCAAATCAAAAACTGTCTTTTCTTTTTCAAAACTGAAAATTATTTCCAAACACCGCTGGATTTGGGTTGCATTTTGATACTTATGAGAACTTATTGATAGAAGAGTTTTCCGCTAAAATATTATTGCTTTACATGTATCTTTTTCATGCTGGCTTAAAATAATTTTCGTCTTTAAATTTAAAATCGTAAACTATTTTCGTAAAAGAAATACAACATTAGTATTCGCTTGAAATATTCGCATACATTTTAGCGAATGCAAAAGCGAATGCAAATAGCAAAAGTAAGCGAATTATTTGCGAATGCGCACATTCGTTACATCCCTAGTATACAGTGGCGAATAATGATTAAATATCCCGAGTATCATGTGTTTTTTTTTTTGTACCATTAAATATCCACAGCCTGAGTTTAAGCATACTCAGGCTATAAGTATGAGAGAGAGAGAGTCGATGCTCTTAACAGCGTATTTTTGTTTTTCGCATAAACGAAGTAAATATGCTCTTATATTTTGGCATCGGCTATATTCATAGTTGCTTGAGAGAAAATATGTGAGCCTACAAATTGTTTGCGCTACAATTATGATTAATTTTTTAGTACTCATTGTCATTCTCTAGTTGGAATATATATGATATAATGAACATAGAAATATGAAATATCGTAAATAAAATCCAAAAAGATATAAGTGACGTTTAAAATATTTTACAGGAGAAGCCAAAACACTATAAGTTTCAATGTGTCTATGTAGTTCTCTGAGTCTTTCTGACTTTCCTTAATAAATTTGATATTTTTGGACATATTCGGATGAAAATGTTGTGGGTGGGTGGATTTTCGTTAGTTACATACATACTCGTACATCATAACTAATAAAAATATGATATTGAATTTTCTGTGTTTTGTAAGTTATGCCATTTTTGACTTTATGTATGTGCATACATGTGTATTTAATATTTGCTTCGTTCTCATTTACTTCACACAAATTTATTTCACCTATGTTCATAATAAATAAATTTACATTTGTTTAGTAAAAATTACTATTTAATTGAGTTTCTTCTGGTTTGACTTCGAGTTTGTAACTTGGCTGAAAAAAATTATTTGCTTTTGGAGCCATTTTTAGATATTTTATGAGTAATAAAATATGTTTCCTATATAATAAACTTTCCTAGATGTACATATATGAACATATCTAGATATGTATGTACATATGTGTATGTAAACGTGTCAAGTAATAAAGATATTTTTATTATATATGCATATATAATATCCGAAAAAAAATATAATATAAAAATTTCTGGAAATTTAAAATGAAATGAAGTTGCATATAATTTAACTATGCATACGAGTATTTCATTAGTTAATAACTACATAAATGCTAAATAACTAGAGATGCTAAAATTGTTTTTTTTTTAATTTATTTTATTAAGGCCATCTTAATGTGAAATACTTTGGTGATATAAAATTATAATTTTTTTCTATTTTCATATAAAATTATATATATAAAAGGTTCATATTATTGCGAAAAACTCTGAAAACATTAAAAAAATTTTCGTATTATTAAATTCATTTCGGACAAATTCTAAATATTCCCTGGGAAATAATTTCCAGGGAACTGATGAGAGAAATAAAAGTGGATATCACAAATATTTATATGTTCAGCAAGTTTTTTTTTTTAATTTAATTGTATTAAAATTTAATATGATATTTAATGATTAAATATCTCTGTTTGTGCTGAATATTTGAAGAGCTTTATGACAACAATTGTAGTTTTTCAATGTCGCACGTGACAATAATATGCGATTTTTAAAAGAATAAATTATAGATCATATGTATTCTTTTTAGCTATGTACCCTCACAAAAATTTAAAAGAGCGAAACAAAACGTGGAAAAGAAATATCCAAATAAAAAAGTAAATACGGTAAAACCAAGTCTTTCAATAACTTTTAACTTTTTTGGTCTCGATGCAACTTTCAGTGGAAATGCCCATATAGAAAAGTGACGTCACAGTCTAGTCTAAGCGATTTAAGCAAGAATCTTTTTAGCTTCGTTCGTATGTATAGATTCCAAAGAGAAAGTACTTTTAAACATTTAAAGCCGTATTATAAAAAAATAATTTTGATTTGAAGTGTATGTATGTGATCAAATAAAATTCCATAAAAACGTTGACTAAAATGCTCTTGAAATACAAATAAAAAACAAAAGTTTTGTCGGAACGATGTAAGGGCCGGTTTATCAACAAAATAATAATAATAATCTATTAATTGAAATGTATATGCTGGTGTTTAAGCATATATACTCGTATTTCATTGGTGCTTTGCCAAATCAATAGTAGAGTTATGACCTGTTTCACAATAACGAAACGAAACTTTCGACTGCTGAAAATTTATATTGAAAACAACAATAAAATATGAAAATTTGTTTTTGTTTTCAATATAAATTTTCAGCCGAAAGTTTCGTTTCGTTATTGTGAAACAGGCAATTAAAAGTTAAAGTTTCTAAGCCTCTACTATGCTTATTTTGCTTTTCTGATTTTCAAAAATAATATTTGTGAATTCTCAAATAGTTTTTGAAAGTCTCTGCATAAGATAAGAGGTTTGTGACTGTTCAAAATATGTGGTTGAAGTCTACTGATGATTTGGCAAAGCACCAAACTTTTTTAATATGTATTCGAATAATTTTTAATGTTTAAAAATCTTTATGTTTTTTTACATTCACCGAAAACTGACAGGGGAATAAAAATTTCATAGGAGCAAAAATTCCCCCTGCTATTCATGTTAGGTGTAAAAAAAAATCCCGCCGAATAGTTATTCATAATTGGGCTGATGATTATTGCGATTTTTATTAAAGTAATATTTCAAATTAATATAACTTAAACTAAAATTATGTATGATATATTAAAAATATTTTTTTTTGTCTGCAGCTTTTCATAAAAAAAATCATAAATAAATAATAAAGCTCTTGTAAAGTTTGAATAAATGTACATATGTATGTGTGTGTGTATTCATGTATCATCGGCATTCTATTATCACCACCCCAGACTACTTGTGATGCAAAAAAAGGCTGCTGCAACACTTATTACGATTACATACAGCCGATGTTCTTTATAACAAATTCAAGATTCTTTATCCATATTATTTTCAATATTAAAAAAATACATAAATATGTAATCTCGCTTTAGCGAGATTCTACTCGTTTTCAGTGTTTTTAATTTCAGATGATGTGTCCCATAATAGCAAATATTTCATAGATATGAGTACAAACATGCATAAATTGTATTATATATATTTTGTTGTCATTATTTTAATTATTACTCTGGTTTTGTGGTTATGTTTTATGCATTAAACACATTCGACACAGCAGGCTACGGGCTACAATCTGTCAAAAATAGAATACACACATTCTTATGGCAACAATTATTTTAACGACAGCAGGCTACACGACTGCACGACCACCGTTGTAGCTGTCGCCAAATTTAAACTAATTTCTATTTCTCTGGCTACAATGAGCAAATGCAGTGTTACCAGTATAATACAAAATGGTGAATGAATGATATCGTACAATTATTTCATACTATTTACTAGAAACAATATCCAAAAATTGATGTAAAGAATAAATTGATTAATTTTTATACTTTTACGTGAAATAAGTACATTTTAAAAGAAAAATTAATTTTTATAAATGCAAAATATATGAAAGTGGCAATACTGAACTATGTATTTGTACTTGAATATCAGCTGCAGATGGTGCTGCTGCCGTCTCCAAAATAATTAAGTAGCTGGCTACGAGGCGACAAATGCTGCTAGCGGCATTTGAAGTCGTGTGTTCGTGTAGCCTGCTGTGGTGAATGTGTTTAATGCATTATATTTATTATTTTATTAAAATGTTGGCACACATATGTATATAAATACGGACTAAACATTGAAATATGTGCTTGTACAGAAAAAAATATTTCTGCATTTTGATTGAAAATATAAAATAAAAAATCAATTAAAATGCATTTAAGTTCACTAAACTTTTGTTTAAAAATATAATTAATTACAAATTTTAATTGACGCAATTAAATGTTTAATTGATTGTCGGTTTTGTTTTCAATTAAAGTTGTTGATTGACGGAATATTTTTTCTGTGTGTACTCGTACATGAAAAAATTGAAATACGAGTAGAAATTATTCGAATGCTGCCCATATTTATTTTTAATGTGAATAATATTTCTTTAATCTACAAATACGAGTACAAATTATGGGAAAATTCAAACAACTTTTATGATTTTATGATTTACGAGAATGGTATTAATTTTTGTATCCCGAATATATACATATTTTATCTTTTGTTTAAAAAAGCTGTAAGCTGAAACTATTAACTAAAAGTGAAAGTAAGAAATTTTTATTTATTCAGCGCTAATCGATCACGCTTTGATGGAATTTGGAAACAATACTCGTAGTTTCAAATTATAAATCCCATATTTATGAGGTATTATTATTAGTTTAATTTTAAAATAAAAAATAGGCAAATAATTAATGGATTATGAAAACTACCAGAGATCTGCATGACTATGAATCAAACGGCATAATTTTGCCTTTTTGAAAAACGAATATTTATCTAGCACTTAACATTATAAAATTTTAATTAATAATGCATGATTCATATTAACAAACTATTGTTAATAAATACAAGCCACTGGTTGCAAGTTCTGTTTATTCATATGATTCACAAAAGCAGTTAATCAGTATAATTGTTTTGAATACTTGTTGAAAACCCTTATTCTTATTATTTCTGAATTCATTATGTTAAATTTTCTTAAAACACTTTTCAAAAGTTCTTTAAATTTATTTTAAAAATGTATGAAAACATATACGCACTGTTTTATCAACTTAATACTTCATCTGTCCAACAAGCAAACAACAGTAAGAAGTTTTTATTTACTTTTGCAACACAGTACTTAAAAAACAAGAGTCATTAAAGAGTTAACACTGCAAGCAACATTATTTATATATCATTAGTATATAATGATGTTAAAAAACAAACAAAAAACAAAAGCATTGTAAATGTGAGTGGACAGCAAAAGTGAATCAACTCATCCAGTTCTCTGATATGTACCCATAAGTTATTCTTCGAAATATTAAAAAAAAACATTAATCAAAAACAAACAAAAATTTTTTATATGAATAAATTAGGCTTAATGTCAACTAAATACACTTGTTATTTTTATATATAAATTTTAAATAAGGTTGCATCAGTCAAGACTGATATAATTCTGAATTAAAATATTGAATAATATTAAACTATTTACATATTAATCTTTTTAAATATAATTTATTAAATATCTTGAAACGATGACAGAGAGTCGTGTAGACTTTCATAATTATGGCCACATAATTATTTACAAACATCTGCATAAATGTTTGGAAAGTAATAATAATTTTGAACAGCAGGGTTACTTTAAAATAATGAGATAGTCGCATAAGTTGGCGTTATACAATCGCAGAGCAACACTTCTGGAGCTTCTTTATGTATAAAGAAATTGCTAATCGCCCATAAGTGGAATTTTTGTTCCCATGAAATTTTTAAACCCCTCGAAGGAAGAAATGCTTTCGTGAATCTCCCTTGAAATTATTCCCGCTGTCAGTTGTCAGTATATGTAAAATATGGGAAGACGATTTCTAATACTTGGGTATCAAATGAAGTGTTATGAAGATTATTCAAGATTAGGGGAATGGAAAAAAGGAACCATTTCTAAGGAAAAATTTTTGATTTTGCTCAATTAAACTTAAAAAAAAACAATATCAATATGTTCTGAAAATCACATTTTTCAAATCACTAGTGATTTTAAAAGTAATAATGGTCATGCAGATATTTGTTCGCTCTTTTTATTAATTTTTCTATTGTATAGAGCATCAAATATAATTTTTGAAAGAAATTTATCGTATATATGATTTTAAAAACGTCTACAGGACCATTATTACTTTTAAAATCACTAGTGATTTGAAGATTGTGATTTTCAGAACATGCCTGTATGTGTTATCATGACTTGTTTGCCAAAAAATTTTCGCGTTTAAAGGCAAAATTAGTTTGCACGTGCTGTTCTGTTCTGAATCAGCTGTTTCGTTTCTGTTCAATTGAAAATCTGTATGTGTGGTTACTTTTTCCTTTTTCGTTCTGTTCTGATGCGGACAAATCTGTAGAAAATATAATTGAACGTTAAAGCCTAGTGCTCTGTTCGAAGTTGTAAAAATTTTTCAGCAACATTGATTATATCGCGTGAAAAATTTGCCATGTTGTATTAAATGTAGCCTAAATTGCGGTTTTTTTTTATTATAATTTTCTCGCTTATATTGCTTGAAAGTATGCAAGATTGTTAAAATTCCGTGCGAAAAAAGTACGGCTCATGTTGTTTCGCAGCTGAAACGAAAATGATGCCAGAGCCATTTTGCATGGAAAAAAATACTGCCGGATCTATTTCCCAAATATTTCATACCAAATTCTTTTATATGTACGAGTAGTTTGACAGCATTTCGCACGAAATTGTGAACATACTGCCAGCGGGTCTACTGTGTAATTCGAAACGAAAGCAAATGCTTTCGAATAGTAATGTTATTAGCATACAAATTCGAAAGCATTTTATTTCGTTTCGAAATACAGAGTAGACCCCCAGGCTCAAGTGACAGCAAAAAGTGTGTATGTATAAGTGTGTTGTGATATTTTGTATACAATTGTAATCAATTATATATGTTGCCAGCTGATTCCTTTCACAGAAAAAGTAATTACAAAATATTTTATACAGAAAGGAACGACACAGAACTATAAAACATTTTTATAAATAATCGTATAAAAATTTAGCAGAAAATCGCCAATAGCAGAAATAAAATCGCCAAAAACTATATCCAAATTCAAAACGCATTAATTACTGTAATAAATATAAGAAAAATGATCAAAAACAATGTCGCCAAATGAAATATTTAGCCGCCAAACATTCAAAAGTCGCCACGTTTGGCGAGAAATCGCTATATCTGACAACACTGGTTGGCTGTGCAACGAATGCTGTCACTTTAAGTGCAGTCGATTATTTGTATCAGTAGCTGAATCCATTCCCAAGAATAATAGACAATCCTGGTGTTGCGATAGCTAATAACAATAATAATAATAATGAAAATTTCTCTCCGTTTGAACCGGCAATTTTTATCTGACATCGTTCCAAGAAAAATCATTCTCAGCAAATTGCAAGATTAGCAGCTGACAACAAATTCCTCCTATCTTGTGAACGGACAATTTTTCGACTGACGATTTTGTCACATGAATTTACATATTCACCCTTATTCCAGTTGTCGACGTCGACGTAACTTTAACACAATACCAAAACATTGGGGTTTGTGTACCGGTTGTCAAAAACAACTGACTCCTGTTGGCAGGTGTATGCTATTTCCCAGACCTTAGGGAACGAAAATATATTGTCAGTAGCAGAAGATTATTTTCGAAAACGAGTAAACAAGCCCCAATTTTTTGGTATTGTGTTAAAGTGATGTCGATGTCGACAACTGGAATAAGGGCGATTGTAATGCAACTGTCTGGCATTAAATTGTAATATTTTCTGATAAATTTGATACAACCGTGTGAGATGATAATCGACCTTGTGCTGAGAATTGTCAGATCTGACAATATTGTCAGATCTGACAATCGTCTGTTTAAAGGTTACCAGCTGATAACAAATTTTCGGACATCTTACAGTCGTGTGAACACGTTTCGTTGCCATTGTCAAATTATTACCAGATTTTTGTTAGACATATTATTGTCATACGTGCGAAGTTTATATCTAGAATTCTTTTTATGGGCAACCCACTTTTTTTTTAAGAAAAATAAAGTTAAATACCATTGATAATTGACAGTTTATATCAAATGTTTTGACTCTGGTAACGCATAACAACAGATCTGACAATTTTTGCATATGACAACCGTGTGAACGGACAATTTTTTGACTTTAATACAATTTTATTGTCATACAATCGTCTAGCAATAAATTTGTTAGGTTTTCTGACAAATTTTATACAACTGTGCGACCTTGAGGTGGTAATTTTTGATTGTCAGTACGTTGCCAGATCTGTCAATATTGCAAGATCTGTCAAATAATACGTCAGTTTATATAGTGTTCTATTCGCCTCCCCATGAATTGCTGTTGCCCCCCTAGAATTATTAAAAATTGCATGTAATTATTTATTTTAATATTATTCATGAAAATCGCCAGACATAATGACTCCCTTGAAAAAATTTATAGCTACGCCAATGCTTAAATATGTAAAGAGAGAATTAAAGACGACTTGAAAATCGTGGTTTAGAAATTGAAATTCATTGAAAGACCATTTGGAAAGATGATATTTTAAGTTCAGAGCTGTGATTATCATAGTGTTTACTATTTAAAAAAAATTATTTTTCGTTTGCAACAAACTTTAATAATTACAATAATCATGACAAGCTTTGCACTATTATTTTGCGTTTTTGTTTAGTACGCAACTAACTACCAGTCTGCATTTTTTTTTTTTTTTTTTTTTCAAATTAAATACCTTTACATAGAGATGAATAGCTGTTGCATAGTTAGTTAGACATTTATGTACTTGCTACTGGTATTTCTATTTAAACATTAAGTTTGACTGGCAGAATGACTGCGCAGTTGCGGACTAAATGACTTGCAGTCTATATCTGACGACTATGTGTCAGTCATTTAGTTGGAAACTCTTTCTTTAACGTCAATGTCCCCAAAGGCGGTTGTAGAAAATTTCTTAATAATCTTCTGTGCACATTTTACACTTGTAACAAATTTTTTAAATAAGTTAGTTGCATATTTTATTAATGCCTTTCTCCTTTATTTTTTCTTTTTTTTTTACAGGTAAATATTGGAAAATTTTTAAATCTCAATTGAATGGTTATTAAATGTTATTATACGTATACATTATTATATTTTTAGTTATTCTAGATTAATTTTTTCTTGATCTAAACTTGTTTAGCGATAAATCGAAAAAATCTATTCGCTTAGTTCGTTGCATAAATTTTGATTTCTTTTAGTGTTATTTTTGCTTCAACAATATCAACTTTCAAAATAAATAATTTCTACGTGTAGCATAGTTATTTTTATTCCATGGCATTTGATGTGAAGATGAAAAGAAAATTACTGCACACCACATCCATTTATGCTGGCACAAATAGTTGCAATGCAGCATCCGCAACAATGTTGCCAATATCGCTGTAATTATTTTTTTAAACACTCTTAGCACTACAACATGCAAGAATCCATTTAAATAATGTTACAATGTCTAGAAAACTCGTTTAGTTCGAACTTCTATTGGGCATTATGTATGGTATAAAAATGTTTTGGAAGCAATGAAATTACCTTTTCTTAAAGTTACTCCCATTCTGTATATGATGGATGCTATTTGGCATTTTTTTTTTTGAGAGTTTTTGTAACTTTCGTTTGGAAAACTATCAGTTTTGCTTATTTTTTTTTTTTGATTTCAAGCATAGAACTCTTTGCATAATTTCTGTGACTCAAACAAGTTATATCAACAGTTGTTAAAAAGCTGAGCTGCACACACTGCACAATATGATAGAATTCTCATTTGGTTAATGCTAAAATTCATATAAACACTGCTTCTGGGTAATAAATATATTTTGAAAATAAATATGATACGTATCACTCGTGTTTGTGTCACCATATATTTTGAAGTTTGTAGCTCAATCACTTTTTCCTTGTCTTATCCAGCAGAATTTACAACCATTAAAATTTTGCAACATACAGAAAAATTTCGTCTTGAAATCTACAGTACCAATTTACAGTAAACTTCAAAGAAAATATTTCCCTTTGAAATAACTTTATTTCGTAATGATTTAAAATTCCAGTACGATTAAATCACAATAAAGAATCATGTCGAATCAAAATTGTACCAAGTACTGCAATAACGAGAAGAACAATGTTGAATCAAAGTTATTTCAAGTTGAAAGAACATTAATTTAATGCAGTCACGCACTTACCGTTGGAGCCACAACAACCTTAAATATTCTTTAGATGCACACTAAATAAATAAAATCAGGAATTTAACTTTAAGTAAACATAATTTAATTGATTATTTAAAATACATTGTATTTGAAATTAAAGCTATAGTTTAACAAACACGCAAACTATGGTACTTATCTGCAGGATTTTAACCTATTATCCAGCAGGAGGAAGTTTTGCTGGTATTGTGTCTATGAACAAAGTAAATAAACGCCAACTTACTAAAACAACATATTCTTTCTAATAAATTAAATATTATTGGCAATCAAAATTTTTTTATGGTGATTTTACATTGGCATATTTTTTTCTGAGTAAAGCCACACAAAGTTTTTAACTTGTGATGCATATTACATTATCCCAATCGTATGGATGTGTGTATGTATGTGTGTATTTGTCTGTGTTTGTGTATCCATGTATGTAAAGCTTTCATAACTTAGGTTAGGAAGGGTGGAGCTATACCGCACCTCCACTCGGAGACCCAATTGGGTCCATTGTGATCACTTTCATAACTTCAAAATTACATAAAAATGGTTGAAGCTCACTCAGATTTCGTGATATAACGAACTGATTCGATTCGGCAGATTTTGAGAATTTTCCAAAATAAAGCTCTTAAAAAAAGATTCTTTTAAAATAAATTCTAAACTATTAAACCGATAGAATAAAAAATCTAATCAGCTCAAAAATCGTAAAAAACAACGTTGACTGTTGCAAATTTGATTAATGGTTGGACTATGGAAGCTAACTGTACTTCAGTTGCCATGCCAACTGGCAACGCAACTGAAATTAAAATTAGAATTATGTATGGCAATTTGCACCAGTTGCCTGAACTGAAAATAATGAAAATATAATAAATATAAGTTTAACTAAAAATAATTAATTAAAAATGCTCAAAAAATTACTTTTCATAAAATTTATTAATTTTAGTGCAATATTTTGTCGATGAAGAGAACAAAGTAAAGGGTGGGTAGTTAAGGTTAGGAAGTAAATTGGCATACTTTGGCACACTTTTTTTTCACAAATTCAGTTTAACCGATAACAATGTAAAGTAGAAATATGGGAATTAATAATGGAATATGATGTCTAGCACATCGGCAGACGTCCGCTCTTTTTACAAAATTTTGCAACAAAGCTTCGCTCATCGCGTCAATGCACCTTTTTATTATCACCTTTTTGCTTTAAAAACTACAGCAATTAAAAATTGGTGGTTGCTAGTATTGTTGTAATTTGGGAACTAAAATTAACAGCTTTTTTATGCCAGTAGCCATCCGTAGTACTATTTAGGCAAGTGGCAACGCAACTAGAGCCATAAAATCTATTGATTCGCTCGAAAAAAAGCGTTTCATTTTTTTATTAACTCCAAAAGTCCTTGTCCTATAGGTTTTCAGTAGTCATTAATTTGTGAACTCTAATATCGCAAAATTTATCTAAATCGGTTAATTTCCCTGCAGAAAATTTGGTGACAATTGAGCCAAGCGTACTTGTCGTAGGACTTGAGAAAATGGGAGTGTTCAAAAAATCTCGATTTCAAAAAAAAAAAAAACAAATAATAATTAGTTAGGCGGTTTCTATATTAAGGCAACTATGTTGTTTAATATTATCTATACGCTGCATTATGTTAATGCTAGTGCCAATTTATCAGAAAATGTCCAACCAAATTTTTGAAAAAAAAAAAAATTGGAATTACATAAAATCTACCATAAAGTAATTGAGAATTACTAAACATCTTAAAAGCTAAAAAGCTTCAACAGACATCACAACATGCTTCGTTATAACTCGTTGTAGTATTGTAGATGAGTCCATGACCTATCAAATAATATAAATATCTGTTTTTTTTTTTCTTTGGATTTTCCTACATTGGAAGCTGAAAGCGGGACATGATCCATCAAAAACTGGGATTTAAAAATAAATATATTTTAGAAAGCGGGATGTGTGATATGCACATACATATACAGTTTCGTATGTTCTTAAGGTACACAGTTTCTAACATTAGAAAATGTTAATACACGTCGAGCAAATTTAAAGTTTTTTGAAGAACTCCTGAAAACTCGAACTTCAAGAAATTCTGAGTATGCACGTTTTTAGAGATTTTGGATATTAAATGACAAGCTGAAAACTTGGCAATACGAGTATATAGTTCAAATTCATGCTTTTCAGAAATAGATTCATAATAAAGGAGGAGGAGCATTACTTTGTTCTGACTGGGTTGCCTCATTTACTGGAAAAGTCCTTTAGGAATGCATTATAGCTTAACAGAGCTCTGTTAAGACACTAATAAAGCTCTGTTAAAGCACACGGTTCGTGTCAAGACTTATAAATCTATACAAGCACAAACTTCAAATTACGCCGACTGCGACACAAAATAATGCAGTGATAATTTTATAACTCTTCATGAATTTGTATCAGTTACAATTTAATAAAAATCGAATAAGAGATTGAAAATTTCAATAGCGCGATGTGTGGTTAGCTTACCCGTAGCTGAATTTCGTAGCACCATAAAGGTTTCAAAAGTATATTAAAAGCTTACAATCTAGACTGAGGATTGAATTTTTGCCAGGGGAACAAGTATCCCTTTCTTCATAGGGTAAATTTTACCTCAACACATTTTTGTTCGTTTACTTTTATTTTCCATTAGTTTATCCATAGTTCAATAGGGCACTATTACGAATATTATATACTATATGCATTACGAATATTTTTTTTTTTTTAGTTTGTCTATATAAGAAAGACTCCGCTGGGGCATATACATATATGTACTACGAATATTTTTTATTATTTTTTGGTTTAGTATATATATAAGAAAGACTTGGCGAGGAAAGACAATGAATCGATATAAGTGGACCGTCAAGTCACTCTGGAACAGGTCTCGGTAACTATACTTAGATATTAACCTAAGCTTAACTTGTACATATTTATACTTTTGAAATATGAGTGCCCCTATTGTCGAGTGGGTAATGTGGAACACAAAGCACACAGAGATGTCATGAGACGAAAGATAATTGCGAATTTTAACCTCTTGCTCACACCTAGCCCTGTGTATATTATAATTTTTATTTCGTAGTGGCATTAATTTCACGTAAATATCTTCATTTTATGCTTTAGGTCCACATTCGCTATGCGATATTTTGTAATTAAAAGATTAAAATTAATATTTATGAATCAAAAGCTGAAAGTTAATAAAAAAAAATTAACTGAAAAATAAATATAATAAAAAAGTGCAAGTTTTCATTCTTACAGTTACGAGTACATATGTACATAAATGTCGGAATGACATTTATATATACCCTGGAGAAAATTTGGTGACAATGACTTGAGAAAATGATAGTGTTACGAAAAGTAGGGAGTTGTGTATAGTGAAAAAAGGACATATCCTGTAAATGGTTACATATTCACCATCATCGTGATGTATCTATCGTCTTGATCATTTGTAAATTCAATTGGCACTTGATCTAGTATTATAGTAAAAGACACTGATCAGGTTCGATGTGGTTGGATTCATTGTTCCCTTCAATGATACCGCCAAGTCACTCTGGAACAAGTCCCGTAACTATATTTAGATATTAATCTAAGTTTAACAGGTGTTTATACTTTTGAAATATGGGTGCCTCTGTGGTCGAGTGGGTAGTGTGCAAGCCTATCATGCACTAGGTTGACAGTTCGAATGCCAAAAAAATATCTGCTAAAAAGTAAATTATAATTAAATTTGTAACAATAAAAACAAAAAATAAGTTTTCATTGTTACAGTTAAGTGTCGGAATGACATTTTTAAATAATTTATATTATTCTACACCAAATAGGTTCCTGTGGTATAGTTCAGTGACAAGTCAAAAGGCGCATACAAAGTATCAATTAACCCCATCCTAGGACATCCCCATGTAAAAGTGACTGTTCCGCTTCATACGAAGTGTCAGAACTCGGACTGGTCCCTATCACTTAAAGACCGATCACGTGACTAGTCTTGTGTCAGTTCCATTTCCTGCAGGGTTTATTCAAGAGCTATGCTGTCGAAAATGAAAAAAAATTACATTCTTATATACCACAAAAAACCAATATATTTTCTGGCGCTTTGTGGTTTAAATGAGCGGGAAGTTTCAGGGGTCTGTGGGGCAAGCGTATCCAATATATATTTTTCCGAGCAATAGCTATTACTTGTTTTCTAAAAGCTTAAAATTTGGTTCCGTTTTCCAAGGGAATTTTTAAATCTAAAACAATTTGTCACAGAACTCCCGACTTAGCAAATATTTGCTGGGTTGTTTGAGAGATTATGTTGTTTTGCTGCTTGTCGACAAAAGCAATTTAAGCTTAATTTTTCTTTTTTTTTAATTTTTCAACATTTTCTACGTTTTACGAGTGCTTTTGCTTTCCACTTTGCTGTAGCGTTCATTAAACCCAATAGCTGGAGGCATATATTAAAGTGATAATAGACAGGAGTTGGGTTGGAAACAAACCACCAACCTCGTTCTTGTTTTTGTGCTATGCTTTCATTTATTTATGTATTTTTTTCTTGTTATAAATTTATTTTATACTCTATGAAAATAAAAATTATATTTATGAACGTAGACACATTAATATATAAATAAATGAGTAAAATTATTATTGTAACCGACAATAATGCAAATTTTCCTTTTTTTATATGTATGTACGAGTATATCGTCACCTTAAATGCAAACGGACGTAACTACACTTTTATATTTTTTACAAGAGAAACAAAAAACGTCTCAAAGTCAATAATAATAAAGTGTTCTTGAAAATGTTCTTCGAAATTTATTTGTAGTATGGATAATTATATGTTTTTAACGATTTATTTCCTTTTTAGATATATTTAAGCTTTTATGTTAGTTACGTTCTTTGCAATAAAAAATAGATGGATTCGTAATTACGTGCCTTTGAATTTCTTTAATAAAGTCGTAATTTTTGATCGCAGAGGTCTAAATATTTGCGTGAACATGTAATCTGATAAAATGAACCATAATCAATCAAAAACTCGACTTCGAATTTTTGTGTAGTTACGTCCGTTTGCATTTAAGGTGACGATATGTGCGTATGTATGTATGTATGTATGTAGATGTGTTGCATTGATTATTACACACTTAACTCTGGGAAGCATGTAGTCTAGAGTTTCTTAATTTAATTTTGTAAATAGTACATTTATGCTCACACACGCTTGTACACGAAACTAGACGAATAGGCATTAGGGCATAGTACAGTAAGTGCAATAAGTACACAGACTATGTATTCATATAAAATCGAACGAATATTATACAAAAAAGGAGGGGATCCTTAAAGTAAATTATACATTGTATAAGTACAATGATAATACTTATTTTTTAATTGCATAACAATGCATCAGGGATGACAAATAAAAAAGTTAATTTTGTACTAACGACATTCAAAATTGAACTTTTTCGACACCACTTTTACTAAAATCTTATTTTGTATGCAATGGTAAATTTAGAAAAAAAACATTAGTACTTGTGTCACAAATGAGCTTCTCATTTGTTTAAATGAAAGATTAACTTAACATCTCTAGTTTTCGGAAATTTTTGGACAAAGGCTCGTTCCCTGATGATTTGCAGTGAAATTCGCATAAGACCTAGCTAATCCATCAATAATAAATTTTAATATATTTTTAAGAAATCATATTTTACTCTTAAGTAGAATAATGGTGTCTATTCTGGAATACGTGTCGACTTGGTGAAAGTTACATGGAAAACAAAAACTAAACTGTGTAAATGTGGAAAAATTATTTTTGTTTCTCATACAAAATTAACAGTTTTTAAAAAATAGAGAAACGCGTTGAAATTTTCACGTTTATTTCATTTTAGAAATGTATGGCAAACAAAAACAATTTTTGAAAATTTGTTTTTGTTTTAATGTAAAGTTTCACTTCTTCGACGAGTTTTCCAGAATAACCACCAATAATTTAAGATAATTAGTGCGTTAGCAAATGTTAATCTTAAGCCTGGATCACACGATCGGCACAATGTACCGATTTTTGTCGGCTCACTGAAATAAAGTCACAATTAATAAGGTAAATTTGGTACAATGTGCCGATCGTGTGATCCAGGCTTTACTTGCAACAATTCCCGAAAAGCACCAATTATTAAATTGACAACACCCTGGCAAAAAAGGAACTATGTGTGGCAACACTTCTTGCAAGAGCAATGTTCATATAGATGTTGTTGTTTTCAATCACATACATACTTCTTACAGCTACATTTCGAGCTTAAATGAGACGAAATGGATTTAGCAATCGAAAGTAAAATTGTTTTTTTTAATGGTTTAAAGTTACTCCGTGCCCTCTTGTTATTACAAGGGATGGGAGAAATTAATTTGGCCGAACACTAGGGTTATAACGCCAACAACAACTTCTTTATTAACGAGCCTTCTCCGAGAAAATTCCAAACGACATATACCGTCGCATACGAAGCTGGAACTCCCAAAATCCTCTCCTTGTTTGTCCAAAAGTGAGTTTTTGTTTGGTTCTCCAATCCGTTTTCAAAATGTTTCTTTATAATTGTTTTTGCATGTGATTAATGGAAACCAACGGGATATGGCAGAGTATCGCTAACCGACGCTAACCACTAATCAGATGCGGTGTGAGACGCAAAACTCTCGAAGGCCAATAAACAACAGTGGCCTGGTTGCATTTAAGAAATAATTGCCAACGACGAGTGATGTTGACTCGCCCAGAGCTGCTTTACGAATGAAAATTGTTTTGAATAATTCATTCGTATACGACTCAGAGCGGAATATATTAAAAAGCGGACAAAAACAAGTGATGCCAAATTTTATATGTGTATGTACATATGTATTAGAAAACTTGGTATTACTGCTATATTATTGACATCAAAGTTCAATGGAAATATGTTTTAAACATTTTAACTAAAAAAGTGTTTTATATAAAGTGTGGGCAAATTTGAGGTTAGGAATCAAATTGGATGTCCAATGATGAAATGTCAAGAAGTGAGCTGTCATCCTTTGACATTTATTTAGTAAAAAGTTGGAACATTTTAAGAATTGAAGGCTACACTCTTGAACAAAGAATTTTAATTGTGAAAATTTACTATCGAAAACAACTCAATCTTTCAACAAACAAAATTATCGCAAATGGGGTTCACAAAATCCACAAACAGTCCTCGAAAAACCATTACATAAAAAGAGAGTGACCGTATCTTGTGGTTTGTGGTCAGGCGGCATCATCGGTACGCATTTTTTTCGAAAATGAGCAAAGAAACTTTGTCAACGCGAATTCTCTGTGGTACCAAACCATGATAACTAATTTTTTTTGCACAATTGGTTAATGTTGATATCGGTGGCCTTTGGTTTCAGCAAGACGGTGCCACAAGCCACACACCCGGTCAAACAATTCAGTTATTGCATGAGAAATTTCCCGGTCGCGTGTAATTTCTCGATTTAGCAATGTCGATTGGCTTGTGATTTAACGCCGTTCGATTATTTTCTCTGGGGCCAATTGAAATACCGGGCTTACGTGAACAAACCACAAACAACTGACGCTCTGAAAGATGAAATTCGGTCCTGCATTGCTCAAAATTTTGTGAAAAGAACTGACACCTGCGGACGTGCTAGAGATGGAAATTTGTCCGACATCATATTCCATTATTAATTCCCATATTTCTACTCTACATTGGTATCAATAAAAATGAATTTGTCAAAAAAAAATTGTGTTTTAAGCCAATTAACTTCCTAGCCTTAAATTTGCCCACCCTTTGTAATTAAATTATTTAAAACTATTATTTTAGTAGTCAACGTTGTCAAATTTTTTTATTTATTTATTGTAACATATTATACAAAGTAAATTTGCATAGTATGGTGTTGCACGAATATGGGCGGAGTAACTAGACCATATGCCCAACATGTTATTAACAGTATTTTCAAAAAAATTCCGTGACTGACTGTACGACCTATGCCTTCACATAGGAAGTAGCAACGTGGTTGTTAAAGAAATTCCACAAAAAACCGCAAGAATATACGATTATCCGTGGCAGATCAGTGAACCAGTTCGAGTGAGACGAAAAACTCTCGAAGGCCTAACAACAGACACAAGCCTGACAGAGCTGCTTAAGGCCGTTTCACACTATAATACAAGTATTAATACTTTTGTGGAAAATACAACTCTGACATGTTGAGGTGTTATTGTATTTTGACATTTTTGGAACAGAAATTAGATTAGGGATGCATTTTCGTCAAAAGTATTAATACTTGTATTATAGTGTGAAACGGCCTTTAACGACTGTCATATTTAATCTTTTGAATGTTATACAACAGAACCTCGATAATTCGTAATCGAAAGGACCGAAAGTTTTTTTTTTAGAAATAACGACATTTCGATTTAGAGGTTAAGATAAGAAGGACGATTTATAGGAGTTTGAATTTAATGAGGTGTGCTTTTCTCGTCACAACTAACGGTAAAAAAGAAACTTAAAAAAAACAAACATTGTCTTTGTACTTTTTCAAAACATATAGCTTTTTTGCGGTAAGGGAACAAAATGTTTGGGATTTTTGCGAAAGAGTTTTTCTGAAGGGACCACCCGTTTATTTCGAATTGTTGACGTTTTTGAATAGAAGGGGGGTACGAATTATTATGGTTTGACTGTATTGAGTGATTTATGGTATTTTCTTATGCATTTTCGAAATGAAGTTAAAATATATTTTAAATATTTTACTCCACAACAAAAGAGTATTCGAATAAAATTGAACACTTGCTTTCGTAATAGATAATTGTATTTAAAAAAGAAAATAAACGGCTCGAAAAAAATTATAATTTCATATTTTAATGTGTACGATTTTGTAAACTTTCCTTTTCGAATTAAATTATTAATTAATAAACCCCCCTATTTTGGTTCTTTTATTTATAATTATGTTTTGAAAACATATTTGCTGCACAAACTGAAAACAAAATATGCAAGTAACATAATGGAAATACTTTCATTAAATTTAAGAAAGCAATTAGAAACAGACACTTCAGTAATATGAAAACATGGCCTATGTACTCACATACAATGTGTTGTATAAATATAATATTAGACTTTAAATTAATCCGTTCTGTTAACATTTTCACAGCCGTATAAAGAGGATTTATTTTACATTTTGTGTTTTGGACATTTTAATTACGATTACTTAAAATCTTTTTCAGTTTTATTTCTTAAAAGCGTACATAATTTAAATACAGTTTTATTTATTATACTTAAAGAAAACGAGTTCGTTGTTATAAGCGCAAATTCGCTATAACCTGAATTTGCTACGAGTAACGTGCTCGCTATTAATAAGAATACTTTTTTACAAATGCGAAAACCGAATATTAATGCCACTCACTGTATGTAACAAGAAGCAAGTGAGTGATAGAAAGCCTGATTTACATAAATATTTTGATTTATTGTCAGTTTTGTGGAGTTTTAGGTTGACATTTATCATTTCTGCTATGTACATATTTACATTAGTTTTATAAAAGAAACAATGGTAAGAAGAAGGATATGTATGCATTCCTCATTTGCCTACTTCTCTTATTTTATCAATTTGCTCGACTTTACAGTTTGCTTGACAAATTGTAAAACTGACAAATATTATACATCAAGTTCATAAGTAGTTGTCAGTATGTTTTTCTTATTGCAAATTCAAGTAATAGTGTTTTCACACTGCAAGTTAAAACCTGGTTTTAACGTTAAAACCATAAACAGCTGATTTTGCATTCACACTGCAAGTTTGTTAAATTCAGGTTTTAACTCACAGAATGTCTAATAACTTTGCTCAAAATAAAATAAATCTCCTGCATAAATGATTCTGTTTGTTGCTGTATTTTTTTCTGCTTTTTATAACACTAAAAGCCGTTTCACACTGTAATACAAGTATTAATACTTTTGACGAAAATGCATCCCTAATCTAATTTCTGTTTCAAAAATTTAAAAAGACAATAACAACTCAACATGTCAGAGTTGCATTTTCCACAAAAGTATTAATACTTGTATTATAGTGTGAACCGGCCTTTATTTGACAAACTGTACAACTGTTTTTGTTTGTATGAAAAACTAAGAAACTTTACAATGCGCTCTAAAATGGAAATTATTTTATATTTTGTAAATTAATATTTTAAAATTATGGAACTAGTAATACAAAGTGAAGAAGTGATTGGAAATCAAGTTATTGTACATATATAAAAAATGCACAAATAAATCGCAAAATACAACTTTTTTTATGTCATATCGTTTATTTTCACTTTCCAGAGGTCAATGAAATTTTTTTTGTTATTTTCCTTCCAAAGAACTCTTATTTTTCCATAATTTTTTACTTATTGTTGCTGCTGCATCCATTTTTAAGTTGAAAATCATTCAAGCGACATCTCTTGTTATTCACTGGCATAAACATTATCAGCTGCTACCGGTCATTTTAACTTGGCAGCACTGAATTTACCACAGCGAAAACAGGGTTTCATTTCATAAAACCAAAATAAAACCAATTCAGAAATGGTTTTAAGTTGGATTTAACAAAAACAATTTGCATGGTAAAACCAGGTTTTAACAGTTGGTTTTAACATTAAAACCAACTTTTATTAAAACCAAGTCAGTGTGAAAACACTATAATTGTGCTTTGTGTTTTAACATGAGTTGTTGTTTTAGCAATTGATTACAGAGGTAAATAAACTTAATAAATGATATTAAGAATCGAATCATTAAAGTTAAGATTACACATACGAAGTGACTGCTTATTAGATAGATGTAGAAAGCAAAAACAAAGTAACATAAAGCCACTACAATAATACTTATATGTATGTACCGATGGTGCATCGAATAAGTAAAAATAATTAATGTGATGATCGTAAAAGATAAGTAAGAATAGTTAAACATACATAGGTAGAGTGATATAACTTCGTGCTAACCTAAATAGAAAATGGAAAAACAGAAAATGAATAGTGATACTTACAAATGTGTTTGCCAAAGGCAAATCAATAATTGTATACACAATCAATTCTCATATTCCATTTCATAGAAATTTAAGTTTAATAGCTGATGTTAATAATAATCTCTACCCCAGTAGATAGACATGGGTGCTGATGAAGTGCGTGGCTGCACAGAAAAATATCGGTATTTCCCCCAGCTAATAGTGTCTAGTTTAATTTTTCTTCTATTCTTTAGATACTCACATTAATTAATAAAAATATTTCATTCAATAAGAATTGAAATTACTGAACTCAAGCCTGATTAAGAAATTATTTCTGATTAAAATTCACTACAGTTCAATTAATTCTAAAAATGTCTCATTTAGATGTTTTTATTTATATTTATTGTAATATAATTAGCTTCTGTGATGTTAATTAAAACTAGCAATAATTGGTGATTTATTAATGGATTTCCTTCTATAAGGGCCAATTTCACCAACTCTATTTAAATATCAATTGATATTTAAATGTCAATTTTCATTATTTTTTGTAGGTAAAAATTACTTTGAAATATGAATTGATATTTAAAAAAATTTTTGAAATTGGCTCTAAATATATCTAATGCTAGTCTTCACAGAAAAGATAGAGCGAGAGAGAAAGAGAAAAAGAGAGATATCCGTTTTATGTAACAATAGGAACAAAATTTAAATCTTGTGACCCGTTTTTAACCCAACCACTTGTTCAGCTACTACCATAATAGTCTCCCGTGAAATACCTGCCATTCTACGGCAAATATCCCCATGTAGAAATTTTCAAATAGAAGAATATGTTATATATAGCCGATCTAGACATCATATATTCATAAGGCTGTGATACTAGCTGAGACCGCCAAACGTTGTCTTACCTTCAATTAATTAATTAATTTTTTTACTCTGTGTGGTTTGTTTACGCTGATCTGTCTATGATTCAAATTTCATCATAATTGGTTACATACATTCATTCTCCCTGTGGCGAGCGGTCAGATAGACCTTAGGCGGAATGTAGGGAGAACAGCGTACATAATTTAAAGTGGCTTTCTTTTTCTTTTGAGTACGGGAACTACTGCTTTAATACATCTCCTCTAAGACCATAATTAATATTTTCTGAGTAAATGGGTTCTAGCGCCCCTGGAATCTTTCTTTAGTACGTTAGTGTGACCTTACATAGCCTATGTTCCTTAGGATGTTACATTCTTCATTTTTATTTAATTTTTAAATCGGACCGGCATACAAACTTCTCAGTTTTATAATATTATACATATATATTATAAGATACAAGCTCAGTTAGCATCCGTTTGGTTACTGATAGTTGATGTATGCATCCGCTCATGCTGACCTGCTTTACCATGTTCCCTCCACGACCAGGGAATCTACTTTGTAATTCGAAACGAAAGAAAAGGCTTTCGAATTTACCTGTTATTAAGATACAAATTCGAAAGTATTTTTCTTCGTTCCGAATTACGGAGTAGACCCCCAGAGCTAGGAGTTCATACTCCCCATTCCGCAGAAACGCTGTATATCTTGCATAACCTGTTGGCGATTGTATATCCTTTAGTAGACATTTTGTCCAGAAAGTTAAGGTAGGCAGGTCCACCAAAGGATTTTGTGGCTTGTAGTACTGACCTTGTTAGCGAACCGTGTCTAAATCAAACAGTTTTTCATTAGTAATCAGTGGTTACGCTTTTTTGGGCACATGACACACATGAAATCCCAGATGTAAACTCAGTCTTAGAATAGTAAGGTTTTTTTTAAACATGTATACGTTAGCTTTGGAGGCATAGTGACCTAGTAGGTACTTCCACTCGAAGAATTTTAGGACCATTGTGAAGACACTTTGAGAAGAAACACAATTGAGTTAATTACAAGTAATATGTACTTGAATTCTCTTCTTCCTTAGAGAAGATAGAAATTTTTCACAGAAGATGGGAAGCAGGTACATATTACCTGTCATTAAGCCATTTGATTGCCATGATGAATTCAGTGATATCCTCCACTTTACGCGTCAATATCATTTAGTCCCTCGTAAAATCTACCACTTAGCCTTTTAAGTATGTGGCGTTACAGTCTCGGGAACTCAAACCTTATAATATGCTACATTGTGTCTCGCTCAACTACATCTTCACATAGTCTTCTGGGATACCTACCTTCCATCTGCTGATTCTTGCTCTGACCCCGCAATTACCATCAAAACTCCTATTAGGATGCTTTCGGATTTCGCCAGCCCAAGCCTTAACTATAAGGCCCTAGAGCTTGCAATACTCTCTATTACGTACGTTCGTTCCCCCTAAAACCCGATTATTGAGTCCCTGGTAAAGTTTCTAATCGACGGTTTTACCCAAGTCGCCCTCAATGCCTTATCTAACATTGACCCTAACCTTGCCAATTGTCTCATTTCGCTCATTCACTTTGTAATGGGCTGGAACCCAGCATAGCCTTACACTATGCTTGTTTATTCGCCTGGCGTATGACCTCGTATAGTCACTAGTAGTTTCGACCTGCTTATCGTATTTAGCGAATTTCGACTACGGCTTTTTGCAATAAATTAAAGAAGACCGCAACATTTTTTCTTTCATTTAGTACCAAAATGTTGTAGTCACAGTCGAACCAACCACGACAAGATCCAATATGTCCTCTCAAAGCATTGAGTGCTGTCGGCTTAAAAATTAAACTCCTCGCCTTCAATTACATTGTCGGCCACTAATCCCGTGGGCTTCCTTATGCTTTTTTTTAAGTCCGATACACATAGAATCCGTAGAACGTTGTACGTCGTATTTTTTAACTGGCAATTAAGTTGATATACAGTTTTTCTTATGAGCTTTGTCACATGCCGTACTCCTTCGTCAACGCAAAGTACTAAACTTTGTTAACTTTTAACTGTTAGCGTACGTTGAGAAGTTTGACATCAATCAGTTGGTTTTTTGCTTTGTTTTGATTTAGGTTTTTGTATTTTGTGGCAGCAAAAATACAATAAAATACAAGGAGGATAAAAAACCGATAATAAAGGTCTCGTTGTGTCAACCTCCTCCATTGGTACGTTAGTATCAGTTGCAAAAAGCAACGTATAACGTACGACGGATTCTATGTGCCTCGGCCTTTTCTGTTTCTTCAACAGCTTTCGCCCTTTTGGATTAGTATGAATAAATTTTAAAGTTTGATACGATTCGAATACTTAACTTCTTTTGTTCCTCAGTAAGCGAAATGTATTCTTTCTGCTGTGGTTCTACATTTCTTGGGGTAGCAGACACATACTTCCTCACATATTAAGCAGAATTGTCTTCATTGTAATTAACCAGGGCGGTTTCCATAACTAGCTGATTCGATCGCGTTTTTTCAGTTTGAGATTATGGCATTCGCCATGGAACAATATAATAATATGGTTCGATATGGAATGACTATAATTTCCCCCCTATGTAATCAAATGTTTTATCACTAGTTGGTATTTTTGAGGTTTTGACTTGGTGTCTGGTTATCCTTTCTTCTTAAGTCCTCTGTATCATTTCGTAAGCGCAACAACAACAAAATGAAGAATGTAACCTCCTAACAGACATAGGCTATATAAGGTTCCAATAGAGTGCTTAGGCAGGATAGAGTCCAGGGGCGGTAAACGCCCAATGCTGAGAAAATATTAATTATCGTAGATAGATCTATTAAAGCAATACGAGTTGTTTCCGTACTCAAAAGAAACACAAAGCCATTTTAACGTGAGTACGCTGTTCTCCCTTCATTTCGCCACCAAGAACCAAGAGGTGGACATATTACTGCCTCTCCGAAAATATCTAACCATCATAGATAGATCAGTGTAAATAAAACTTACAGGGTAAAAACTTACAACGTTTGCCGGAATCAGCTAGTGTAAAACAAATTGACATTTTTGCAGTTAAATTAAAATTTCGAAATTTATCTTCACACAAGTTTGTTTAGGAATAATTTTTGGTGCAGAGTTGCATTTTCAATCTTCTTGCAGCTGCAGGGTTGGCAATATTTCTATTTTTGAACGTGTGTATTGCAAAGCGATGCATTCATGAGCAGACATAATTTACCTGTTTTGTTAACCTTTGGGCCTTTTCGACAGCTGTAGCATTCGACATCACATAAATTTGGTGTTGGCTATTCTACATTGCGAGACGTTCATTCCAAGAGCCCATCCTCTTTATCCGTATGAATCGTTATTTCTAAATTCAGAATATGATTATACTGCTGCAGGTACGGCAAGTATACATATTTTCTCTTCTTAATTGAAGTAAATACAAAATTTCATTGAAATCAAATTAAATTTCGATTCAACAATTTTATTTAATTATTGTAAAATAGTATAAAAAAAAATATCTACATACTTATGTATGTACATTCATAGCAAAAGATAAAATTTTCTTTTATAAAAGTTTCTATTCAAAAACTTGTATCTAACCACTAGATATTTTATCAAGCAGTAAAATATCAAACATTCATGCATACACACAAACAATCATGGTTTATCATGAAAAAGAAATGAAGAATTAAATGTTGCAACTTGAATATTTCCTTTTTAAGTACAAATACTAAAAGTTACTGGTATCATTATTGTAGTTTTTTCTTTTTGTCCGCTTTGTGCTTCTTGAAATGATGATGGCGATAATGATGTTGATGACAGGAAAGATGAGATGAGTTATGCTGTCTCATTATAGTCTGTGGTAAAATAAAACTTTACTATCGAATAGGCATTTAAAAAGAAATTTCACATTTCGATATACATATTGTTAAGTAATTTAATCCTTCTATGTGTCTAATTCCTAGATCAGGTTATGCCAGTTAGAGATTTTTTTTTTGGATAAAGATTATATTCTAAGTTAGTACTCGCAGTTTTAAGATAGTTGCTCATTGCTCTTGTGGAAAGTTTATGAACTGTGAATATTAAATATATATATTTGCATTTCCATGGTATCGAACGTGACGGCCGTAAACACTTAAAGTGAAAACAAAATTCAAAATAAAACGGATTTTTATTTCGACAATAAGCGTAACCTATAGCTCTAAATTAGCCCTATAATTAGTGCTAATTTTGATTTTGAGCAACTTTTCGTTTTCAAGATAATTGCAAAAACTGGAGGCATTCGCATGTGACAAAAATAGAAGTTGTTTTTGCGGCCAACTATTAAAACGCGGATCTCATCGAAACCTGAAGCAATATTTAAATTGACTAATTTTAAAATACTGTGCAGTGATACCT
The DNA here is from genome assembly GCA_944452675.1 of Tachina lurida. Taxonomy (NCBI): domain Eukaryota; kingdom Metazoa; phylum Arthropoda; class Insecta; order Diptera; family Tachinidae; genus Tachina; species Tachina lurida. Next base: position 34,003,362 of record OX101754.1, on the reverse strand, counting down.
CTTTAAAATGGCTCTTATTTTATATAAAATTATTTATATGTATACATATTTTTTAAAATAAATTTCGCATGTGACATATCGCACGTGACATTTCACCCCCAAAAAATCGAGGTTGGTGCCTTCGTTATTATAAGATGCTTCGGTGTCTATCTAATAACATATAGTATTTAAATTCACAGCCCATAGTGATCTGATGATGATGAAGATTTCAATTTTTCAATGTTGCACATTAATTTCATCTACAGCTTTTTGGCCATTTACTGTAGAGGAAAATTATTTCTTTAATTCTTGCAAATACAACATTCCATTATCATTTCTGTTGCGATTAGTTGAGCTTTAATTTCTTTTAAGTCAGACATAGAAAAAGGAAAACTAACGATAGAAAACTTATTCTTTTTTTTACAATTGTGTGGTTGCATTTGTAGTTTTTCATTTATATGTACTGCCTTTTGAAAAAATTTTCTTTTTTCTTAATTTTTACTTTACTTTCATATTTCTTATTTTAATAACGGTCTGGTCTGACTGGTCGGTCTTCTGCCATGGCTGTCAGTAGTTACGCTTGAAGTTAGAAGTTTGTAATAGTTAGCCAGAAAAACGAGAAAAACGAATAGAAAAATAACTACAAACAAACAGAAAGAACAGGATTTCATTGTACTGGCTGGGGCTGGTGGGGTACAGGATTTAATTGTTATGACGAAGGAAGAAAAATTATATGGTATGATGTATAAACATTTGTGGCCAAAGGTATGCCAGTATAAATAAAATGGAACACTTAAAAATTCTTTCAAAAGACGAGAAAGAAGCAGTCCAAATATTTATATGTTGATACCTCTTGTATTAGGAAAAGAAATACAGTGCAGGCGCGATAATGAAAACAATGCAAAAGAGCAACAAGGCTTAAAGTTACTGTGTAAAATTACTAGTGCTGATGAGTTTAAAACTAACCTCTTGTCGCGCTTTTTTCAAAAATGTGACTTAATGTTACGCTAAACGTATATTTTTCCAGTTTAGCCCTTTTTAGCCCTTTTTTCAAAAATTTTTACGCTTTTGGAGCCTCAAAAGTTGGCATCACTGCTTGTTACCCCTCTCAAATCCAAGATTAGTCTTTTTAATGAGGACTCCCAAAAGGGGTCTAGCGATAACCGTTTGCGAACTGGGCCGTGTCTAAAAAAAGGTATATTTTTTGAGTTTTTTTTAGCATATTTTCTCCCAAGACAACTTATTAAGGAAAGATGATGTATCTGAAATATTTATGCAAGCTGTTTCCAACCGTTGCAATGGTTTATTAAATTTTGATTTGAGTCATTGTTAATTTATATCTGTTGTTGGCTTTCTCACAAACTTTTGTGAAAACTATTAACAGAAATAAGTTAACAATTACTCAAATCAAATAATCCTTAATCCTGCTGTGTCCTCAAGTTCTTATTTCGCTATTTAGCTGTGTCTTCCAAGTATGAGCAGCAATACTTGACTTGACCTTGGGGTTGACTATTCTACTAATATCGTTGGCATGATTTCTAAGTGTATGGGCATTCTAGCGCTATATACGTCTACGTATCTATAACTGGATGGGCGTGGTATGCCAGAGGTTGATGTTACTTATTCTTTCAGGTATTCGACGGAGACATCCGTTTGCAACAATGTTTTGGTCTTTTTAAGGTTAATTTTTAGTCCCACTCTGGCGGACATTTGCTCTATCGCACGGATTTTGTCTTGCATGTCAAAGTATCGGTGAGAAAGAAGGCAAATGTCGTCTGCGTAATCGAGGTCTCCCAACCATCCCTGCAGTCTTCAGCTTACGCCTCTAACAGAGAGTGTGACGTCACGAACGATATTAAGGAATAGAGGTGATAGCACGCAGCTCTGTCTAAGGCCCTTCCTGGCTGGAATTATGCAATTGGCATCACCGTAAACACTTTTTATTAGCGCTATTATTTTCTCCGTGACACCCCTGGATGGTAATGCCGTCCATGCAGCTGTATGTGAGAGAGCAAGGGTTATAAAGAACCTAAATGAAACTATGAAGACTTGCGAATGATGTCACCAGAGGAGGTCATCCTGCAGGGGCAGCACATTGATGACGCAACTACCATCATGAACAAAAGTTAAGACAAAATTAAATCACTTGCACATAATAAATCCTGTTTCAATCTTCTGCTAAAAATCAATATCATGTGGGCGAAATAGAAGAATTGAAAGTAATGGTAGCTCCCTGCTGGTTATTGTCTAACCTCTATTAAAACTATAATATGCTGATATATTATTGGCATTAACCACCCATCTATCTCATCGACTGGGTATACTGGAAAATATTGGGCATTGAATGACAGACTACAACAACTTATTCAAACGGAATATATTCTGTTGGTTCGTTCATATTCCCCCAAAAATAAGCGATACTGGTGACAAGGCATGTACCAACAAAGTACCTCACTATAATACCGCAAAGTACGGAACGAGATAAAGTAAACGAAACAGCATATAATCCAACAACCGAAATTGGTTAGAAGAGTCTATGCTACGAGTCGGAACATACGGAAACTCTTTCGTCTACCGGATCATAACACAGTTTTTCAAACATGAAAGACATTAAATGGGTAAAGATAAATTGATTAATCGAATTTTTAAAGAACCTAAAGCAGTTCTCAAAACCTTAACGGATAAGAATTCTACAATCTCGAAACATCCTTCAGTGTAAGAATTACATAAACTCATAAAAAACAAATTGAGAAAATCTAGAAATCGTATGCATTTCAGGATATCAAAATATCACCGGAAACGAAGGAGCCGATAATCTAGTCAAGTAATATGTAGAAGTAGAGCATTCAAGCGATCGTGAATTTCAGGGTAAGAAGAGTAACCAAAATCCTATGGGGAAACACAAACCAAAAAAAGACAGAAGATCCTAAACATTTTTTTAAAGAGAAGTAACACTTAGGCAATGAATGCCTACCACTGTTACTAGGCGTTACCTTCTTTAGGAAAGGGATAGGCATAGAGAAGACAAGTGGTGAAGGAAGAGATAGAGGAAAGCCTCATACTTTTACAATTCTGCTATTTTAACGTTGTTAATAATGCAGTGTTGCAACGCCTCTGGTGTCAATGAGGCATATTAAATTTTCGAAGCCATTTTATTGGTTATTTTACTTCGCCGATGTTTCTGCTACATAATACCGATGAAGGAGTTGCGCTATGATGTTACATTGGGATTAGTATCCGCTGAAGCCGGTGTAGTTCAGTGACCAGTGTTTATGCCTTCATCACTTGATTTTGCTTTGTAAGTGTTTGTCTCTTCTACGAGTAAATAAAAATTTATTGCAATCAATCGCTTATAAAAATGGAGACCTCACTGAATACGAAATTTCCCAAATTGTAGTTCAGAAGCAAAGCTTATATATATTTTGGAGGCTGTAGCCACTCCAGGGTTGTTATGTAATTCGAATCGAACGGAAATACTTTCGAATTGTAATGTTAATAACATATAAATTCGAATAGATTCATTTTCGAATTGAAGAGATACAAAAAGAAGTTCTATATAATGAATACTGTTCCAGTTGTCTGAGCGAGTAAGAAGAGGAAAAGGTGAATAATCTTTTTTGATATAAGAACCTTCCTCTTCACATTCTTCTAGGTAGCAGTCATTTTAGTAATCATCTCTCAAAACTATCAGTTATGGGTATGAGTCAAGTTGAATTCAGGTGAACTCATTTTGAAATGAAATGCAACACTGCAACAGAAAAAGCGTGTATATTTGTTAGTGTCAGTGATTAGCGGCTTATAGTCGTCTCATCAGGAGATTTATGGAGCAGGCATCCCCTAGACACCCCAATTTCACGTATATTTTGTATGTGTGCGGTGTTTTGAGAATGACAATGATTAAAATTTGTGAAATTGAGATTTCAAACATACAAGAAGGAGTAAGGATGCCTTCTCGAAGAACTCTGTACTCCTTATTTTGGATGTAGAAGGCCTGCTTGCTGCATTCCATACTCATATCTTTTTTACATGCGTTGTGATTGCGGGGTAGGCCTTTCGTCATCACTTCTTTCGGATTTTGCTATTGCTTTGGTAAAAAACCAAAACAAAAAACTCCTTCTCTTTTTCCCTTCTCTCAGAAGGCAGAGTGGAATGTTTATCATCTTTTATGCAAATAAGTCGAGGCCTTCTACAAGGCATTTATTAGCAGTTAAAGCAGGCCTTTAATAAGGCCTGGATTAAGAAGATCAGGGGTCTGATCGTCGATTTCGATAAGGAGCTGCTTCGATCACGTTTTTTTTTGCATATGGTTCGATACCGAAAGACATAATCTCAAACTGAGAAAACGTGATCGAATCAGCTCGTTATCGAAAGCGTCGATTAGACCTCTGAGTTTTCCCGCTAGGCATTTTAAAAAGTACTTCTCAAACTTGTCTCGCACTGTTATTTTAATTTTCCTATTTTGCGTGTATTTACACAATTTCCTTTTTGATAAAAGTTTTTTCTCGTGCCATTACCTTCTTCTCACAGAGAAAAGTAGAGAAAATATTTTCCATTTCCATTTAAAAAATTTTCTTGCGATTTTTCTACATCTCTCCTTTCTTTCAAATGCATGAATATGTGTTTGTGTGTGCGTGAGAATTGTATGTTTGTATATGTAAGCAACAACAGCATCGCGATGACTGACTGACTGACTGAATAAATTGAATGGCCAGAAGTTTTTTTCTACGGTGTTTGAAAAACACAGAAACAGCAACGTCGACCAACTACACAAAAAAAAAGAACAGAAAACTTTGTAGAGTTTTTCTTTTGCTGTACTATTTTTGTTGTTGCATTTTTCCATCATGGTTGATGTATTTTCTGTACCATTTTCGTACTAAATAAAGGGTGTTTTTTTTAGAGGTATAGAACTTCGAATTGAAATAAAACACAAGAAAATCGTTTTAATGTCCATCAATTTGGCTTTATTGGAAGGATAATTTTATGCCATTAATGTTTAAATATAATTTCGGGCATGTGGCCGCCGCGGCTGGCTCGAATAAAGCCAATTCTACAGGTCCAATTTTCAACCACTTTTTCGAGCATATGGGGCCGTATGTTGGCAATAACGCCACGAATGTTGGCTTCCAAGTCCCCTAACGTTTCTGGTTTGTTGGCGTAGACGAGCGACTTCACATATCCCCAAAGAAAATAATCCAATGGTGTCAAATCACACTTTCTTGGTGACCAATTGACAGGTCCATTCCGCGAAATTATGCGCTCATCGAATGTTTCCTTCAATAAATCGATTGTGACGTGCGCTGTGTGGCATGTAGCGCCGTCTTGTTGGAACCACAACTCATCCACATTCAAAATCTTCAAAATCTTCCATAAAGTTGATGGACAAAGCTCCAATTGCTGTGCACGGTGGCGAATCGATTCATTCGGGTCCTCTTCAACACTTTGCTCTACAGCGGCAATTGTTTCTTCGGTGCGCACTGTTCGACGTCTCTGCGGATGCGTATTATCACATAGAGTAAACGTAGTGCGAAAACGATCCATGGTTAACCGAATTAATTGCTCTGATGGACGATTATGTCGACCATAAAATGGACGGAGCTTGCGGTAAACTTCGCGAACTGAACCATTATTTTCGAAATAAATTTGCACGATTTGCAAGCGTTGTTCTTTTGTCAACCTGTTCATGATGAAATGGCAAACTAAACTAAATATTAATCACTTGACAGCTGACAAAATGGCCGCCAGTTAAAAAAGTGATGCCAACTTAAAGTTCTATACCTCAATAAAAAACACCCATTATTTACTTAATGGGATTTTTCATGTTTTTTTTCTTTGCTTTTGCTTTATTTCTTGAAATCTATAGTTTTTCACAGAGTTTCTCTTTAGACTGAATTTAATTGAATGTTGGTAGCTGAGCGAGGAGTTGGGTTGGTGTTGCTGTTGCTGCTGGTGTTGGTGTGGTTTTGTCTGATGTTGATGTTATTTTCCTTCATTCTTCATTATTTTCATTTTATTTAATTTTTTCGTAGATATTTTTCCATAGAATTGCATTGATGATGGTTTAATTATTTGTATAAATAAAGTTTATAAAAAGTATATATCCCCTTGAAAAATTGCCTAAAAGAGGCGAAGTATTTTTATTTTAATTTTTGGCTGAGCAAATTTAAGTACCTTCATTCGTATTACGTTAAAATAAATTACTTTTTAATGAAACTTTGCAAACTTTTTACATTATTAAAGAGCTTCTTCAATCGATAGGAAAGAATTCAAAGTTATTAAACACGTTTAACAAACTTTGCATACTTTTTAAATTCAATTAAAAAGTACAATGTTCCCCCGCCTATTGAGTAATTAATTACTTTTAGGTATTTTGGTCTATTTGAATACGAAACAATTAACTTTTGTTATTTAAAGTATTTATAGGTTTCCAAAATATTTTACCTACATACTACCTGCCTGTCTGTTCGTGCGTCTGCCACATGAATCATAAAAGGTAGTTAGACATTTAAAAAATCAACAGAGTATGTTGTTTGGCCATAATAGCCAGCTTTGCAACTGAAAATTAAGATTAATTCATGTGTATAATTATTTTGCTAAAATTTAAAACTAAATAATATGCACAATATGCAGTATGTATTAGAAAAAAATATTAAGAACGGTTTTTTTTCGCAATGATTTGATCAAATATTTTGTTTTCCTGTTCATGATTTCATTGTATCTAATAATTTTTAAAAAACAAATTGCAATAAAGACAGTTGAAATTATTGTGCCAGACACTAGCAGAACGGAACAACATGCTGTTTTCGGAGGCAGGCATTGCACGAAGAAAGATTTCTATTAGTTGCTATTATATTTTTGTGGTCGTCATAAGCAAATGTAAATGAATGTTTGGCAGGCAGTCTCCCAAAACTCTTCCAAACGGCGCACCTGTAAAACTTGAAACTTATTTAATGCTTTAGAAAGCAATACATTTTTTCTGGGTACTGTGAATCAATTACTGAGTTGTATCCTTTGGCGCATAATAGGCAGAAATTGGAAATTTTTATAGAGTTTTAATTACTGTGGTAGTCGAGAATTGTCATGATGCAATATTGCGGCTTCATGTCAAGTCGTATATCCCGAATATTCTTCGTCCAATGTTCGCTTCAAACGGGTCAATTTTGTTCGGTACAGGTTCCATGTAATCATGTGGCCCGATTCTAACAGCTCTTAATAGATGGAACACTTCTTATCCCACTAAATACAGCGCTTCACCTTGGCCTTGTCATTAAGTCGGCTGATTGACTGGGCTTCGCATACAATTTCCTATATTACTTTAATATGAATAATTTTGTAATATCAATTAAAATATTTGTAATGTCAATTAAAAAATTAATTACATTTTCACCTTTAAACAATGGGATAATACCAATTAAATTTTTCCACTCAAATTAATTAAATACAATTAAAAATTTAATTGAATCAATTAAATTCTTATTTGAAAATATTAATTGGTGAATAGGTTTTTCTGTGAGTAGATGGGGGTATCACCAATATGCCTATCTGCTCAGAAAAACCGGTCACGATAAGAAACCACTCTCGTATCTCTCTGTAAGCCAAGTTGCATATGATAATTATTAATGAACAAATAACACGAAAGTTAATTGTAAATATTCTGACAAACTCTAGCAGAACGGAACAGCTAGCTGTTTTCAAAGGTCACAAACACCTTCAGCATCAGCGTTCTTTTTGGTTGGTGGCAATTGATGCAGATTTCTGCCTTATATACTTAGATTTTTCAGTGCAAATGAAATATGTGAATTGTTTTGATTCACCGTATTAGAATTTGCAACCTTCGAAATCAGCTAGTTGTTCCGTTCTGCTAGTGAAACAAATAAAGTTCGAACAATAGTAATTAAACCAATTTCAATTAATTTAATTTTTACTTCGTTCAAGCGAAATTCGACTTTTTGGAACCAAAAAAAAACACAATTGTGTACAGTATTACGTTTATTAAAACTAAGTCCCGGTCTCCAGCCCCCGTATTCCGTAAGTCGCTAAAGCTAAAGCTAAATTTGATCGCTAAAATGCTGAACAAATAGAAAATAAAAAATTTTTTCCTATGACATAAAACACTAAAATTTCGACGAATTACATTTTTAAGCCATTGCCTGATTTATCAATACACGTTTGAAAATTGTATTCGTGGCCGAGAAATCGACTTCATAGATTTTTAGCGATAGAAAATTAGCTTTAGCGACTTGCAGAATACGGAGGCAGAATTTGTTTTTGTAGTGAAAAAGAGTGAGAGAGAAATATAAATTTTATACACACTCAAGAATTGCTGCAACAAAAGTTTCAAGTCTGGACCGCGACTAAGTGAAAATAAATGAATGATTTTCGCTCTTCAAGTTGCCACATATTTTCTTAAAGACACAAACCACGTGAAATGTGAATCTATTGTGAATATCTAATTTAAATTTATAAAAATGTGTGCAATATTGCCCTCAAATTCGAGGTCACAGAATGTCCAAAATACCAGAAGGTCTCTGTATTTGTGTGCAACATTATTCTAATCTCTAATATTTTTCTAGTAAATAATTATACATACTTATATCTACATTGAAGTAGTGTAGACGATATGTCTGTACGTGCTTGAATCATACATTATTATTAATGGCAATTCACAATTCACTGCCATGTTTTCGTTTCATATTAACGCCATGCTTAGATTTATTGTATGCTTCGTAATTAAAGTTCACTTATTTTATTTTATGCCATGTTAAGCGTTCTTTTTATTCCAAAGTTGGTAAAGAAATTACAAATTGTTATTATTTTGCTTTCTTAAAGGCACACGCATTTACAAACTAACTTTCAAAATTATTATGTGCATGCATACAAAAGCCAGAAGGATGTGGATGGAGGAAAGAAAGTATATTTCTCTTTCCAAAATGTTTGCTATTAGTACAACAAATTAAGGAATCATTAAAATAAAGGAGCAGCAAGTCTGTGGAAATTCCTCCCCAACTTCCCTAGCCGCACGGAACGGATAATTTTGGAGAAAACAATATTGAAAAGAATATACATAAACATTGATTTATTGCACTGAAGTTTAGGAATACATATCGCTTATTTAAACAAAGAACGTCCTAACTCAAAAAATTGAATTTTTGAGTTAATGATGCAGAATTAATCCTCATATCGTTATTTATATTGTGTAAAACTTTCATACAAATATCTTGTTTACTCAGCTCTTGAGAGAAAAATAAAATTTTTATTTTTCCATTAAGTTATATGTAAATTGAAAACTTCAAACTCATTTTCTAGCAAACTGGTTTTTTGTAATAAAAATGTTGTTTTCACTTTTTTCATTAAGTTCGTGTTTGAAATTCTATATTGGGAAATGAAATTGCTTCTTAATTAATGTTATAATTTTTTAAAGAAAAGCAGTATAAATATTTTAATTACCTCCGCTGACGTCGGCAGCCAACGTCACTCTACTTGGTCAGATTTAATTGCAAACATCTCATATACATAACCAAACAATCGATAGCAATAAAATACGGAACATACGTAACTATATTGTTTATGATGTGTGCACGTACATATGTACATGGCCTGTCGGAAACTAAGTTACCTTTAAACTAACTTTAAGCTAACTATTTCGCAACTAGTGCTGACTGACAGTTGGATTATTTTCCAATCGAAACAACTATCTATTTTAACATAGCGATGTCATAGGCGGTAGTCAATTGTCTCACTCTGGACTATTTAGCAACTAACACCCTTATTCTGAACTTCGTAACAAATAACAAAATTATAACAAATGACAATTTTTATATGTTAAGCAATGTAAAACTTGTTATTTGTTATAATTTTTTCTTTGTCACAGATCTTAGAATACGGGTATAAATTAAAGATGATTTTATTTATACACGAAATATGTATGTATGTATCATCACACCTTGTATAGTCAACGCGCTACTATCCAACTAAGGTACCATCTAAAATAATAGCAGCAAACTGTTAATATAAAATTGAAATGAGTCTCAAAGTAGCTGAGGGTGCATATAATGCTAGGAACACAACTGGGACGAACGACGAATTTTTCGGTGCGAACTTTCGTCATAAAAAATAAAACACATGAGTGCATATGAAAATGAACACAACACCGCCGTACAACGAAATTCGTCGTGCGTGACGAATTCTTAGATATATTTATTTCTAATTTATACGCCGACGAACGACGAAAAAACAATTTTCTCTCTCTCACTCTCTGTCTTTGTACACACAACAACCAACTTTATCAAATATAAGAGAGGAATTCGCTGCGTAAATTCGTCGTTATTGTGCTTCACACGACGAATTTACGCAGCGAAATCATATCGACGAATTCGTCGAGGTGGACGAAATTCGTCGTTCGTCCCAATTGTGTTCCTAGCATAAGGCTGCATACATTAGATTAGAAAAGGGGGGAAGATCTTGTCCAAAGACCGGCACTGCGACACCTGATGGATCTTTTGTACCATAGATCTATGAATAAGATTAATTCAATCTCTGTATGATTCTCCTTATGAATGTCAGTACATATATTGGAGAAGCTTGCCTAATATCATCTGAACAAAGAAACTCAGAATGAAAAACACGCCTTCACTGTCACACAATACGATACACTCACAAAAAATGTGTGTCGTCGTCTCGTCATCTTCCAAGAACTAGCGACACAAAGGTGAACGAACTTGGTTACTTTTCCACAGAGGATAGTTCAGTCCAAAGCGACCAGACAGAAAACCAGTAACAAGCCGTAAGTTATTCCTGTTGAAGTTCAAGATGCCCTTATATGTAATCTCTGAACTTAACAGAGTTTAGTTGTCGCCACAACCTGGCGAGTCTTTTGCCACCAAACTATCGCGCCGTACGTTATAATTGGCCTAACAATCATTGTGTAGATCCACATAACCATTTTCGGGCTCATGCCCCAGGTGCAACCAGCACAAATCTTCACCGGCCAGATCGCCCTAGTGGCTTTCTGTGTTACGCATTCAACATGCCGGTTCAAAGTTACCTTACTATCAAGGGTAATTCTTAAGTATTTGACATCGGTCGAATAAGGAATATTACATCCAGTCAACGATACTTTCCCTAGACCAAGTTTTCTTCTAAGAGAAAAAGGTACCAGAATAGTATTATCATAGTTGACCGCCAGGTCATGTCTCCCACACCATGTCGTTATAGTGCACAGAGCATTGTTCATGATCCCTGAGAGAATGTTGCCAAACTTTCCAGTTGCCATCACAACCAGGTCATCAGCATAGCCTATAACTTTGTGTCCTTGTTCACTAAGAATGAGAAGAAGTTCGTCAATCACCACTGACCAAAAGAGTGGTGATAAGACACCACCTTGGGGACACCCTTTCACTGCCCTAATGGTAGCATACATACATACATACATATGTATTTATGTGTACCTACATACATGTGTAGAAATAAAGTTCTTTTGTATCAAAATACATACATTTTGTAAATAATAATATGACCTTGATTTTATTTGCCTAAAAAAATTAAGAAACAACTTATTAATTAGTTATCTGGAAGTTGTTAATAATCGCTTCCCGAAATGTCAAAAATATCCACTCATCTATACTTTTAAAGTAGAGACTCCGTTACGAAATAATCCCCCCTATTGCGAATGGCGTCGTCGACGTCACATCAAGGCGACAGTAAAAACTGTCACTTGTCTGCTCTTGTCGACAAGAATTGACTACTATGCTATACTATACTAACATGCTACATTAATTTACAAAGCCTTAGAGATTAGTAAGAGATTGTCGATAAGAGCCAATTGTTGACGATAAAGAGTATACAAGTGACAATATTTACTGCCGTCTTGATGTGACGTCGACGACACCATTCACAATAAGGGGGAATGTGTTTTCATCCTATTAATTTTTTACGAATTTTGGTTTTTAGTTTTATGAATTCTGTGGTAGGTCCTATTTCAGTAAAACTATTGTTCGATGTTTTGAATTTGGTAATTAAATACAAAATAAATTATTTTCTGTGTAACAGATTTATCTCCTCGTGATTGAGATCATGCTATTCTTAACAGACGAAGAGAAAGGGTATTTCTAAATCATCTGTTTTGTTTCCAGCTGTTGCCTGAATATTTCCAAATCCTTTTTCCGAAAATTAGAATAAGGAACAAAAAATTCAGGAAATTGATGAATTCATTTATAAGAAATTAAATTTTCTGAAGAAGATAAAAATAGTTAAATTATAACGCTGTTGAAGAAATGCTACACCACACACTTCAATTATCATTGAAATAGATTTTATAAATGCAAAGCATATAAAATAATTAATAGTTCTAAAATTTAAATTGCAAGCTTTAAACTTGTGATTATTTTGTTATTGTTATTTGTATTTTCATACATATAAAATCATTGCTCCTCCACCATTCCTCTGCTAGTATTTTGTTCACTCCTACTTAAATAGCAAGCCTTTCTGATGTAGTTAGTCCTTTTTAACAAGTATGTATCTTTTTTTATATAAAATTTATATATATACAATGTGTATAGTTTGTGATGCTGTGAACACAGACAACAAAGTATCGATAATTGATTTTAAATTTTCAATTACTCTTGCACAGATTCGACTGCAGTGTCGTCGTCATTAAGTAAAAAGCTTTTAATTTATAATGATATTAAGAAAAACTTTTACGAAACGAACAAAAATAAAAATCACAGGCAAGCATTGGCAAAACAAAAAACAAAAAGAAGAAGAAAGAAAATTTGTTGAAATAAAGCAAGAGGAAAAAAGTGTATCTAATGAAAATGTATACATACATATATGACAGGAATTAAATCTCAGCAAAAAACAACACCTTAAAATCAAGTCTTATAATTTTGTGCACAAATTCAGGATTTAAGTAAAAATTAGTTCTTGGTGTTTGTTTTCGATTGACCAAAACAATTTTAATTCCTTCCTAAAATAATTGCAACAATTTAAATACGAACCAAATGAGAATTATATAATACAGTGCTACACGCTCAGTGTATGCAGTGAACACATATGACTTCTTCAAAAGGCGAAAATATGCGTATAAAATTATTGATACTCTGGAAGAACTGAAAGAAAATGTCTACTGCTTCGTCTGCCGAGACGAAGTTTAAAGAATATTAGAACATTCCATAATGTACTCCCTCAGTCTAACCATAACTTGTACCTTAAGCTTAAATTAGACGTGACATAGCCATAACGCCATAGCCATAACCAAACCAAAATTCAATTGATTTCTATGGTGAGAGTGAGAGAGAGAGAGAGTCGCCATAACTCTCACCATAGAAACCAATTAAATTTTGGTTTGGTTATGATTATGGCTATGTCACGTCTAATTTAAGCTTTATTCACTTATTTTTCTAATATATTTGTGTATTTCTCACACATTTATCAATTTATGAGCTGCAAGATAAAAAGTGTATGAGTTTGTGTTATGAAAAATTTAGATGAAATGATTGATTGGCTCTAATTGTATTACATTTTTATTTACATAAAGATAAATAATATTAAGTGAACATATATATGTCTACATATATTATATTAGCCACAACTCAATTTACGCAGTTGCTGCAGCTTAAATAAATTAATATAATTTCGTATACATTTTAATAAACCAAACCAGACACTTAGGCGAACTGCCAAATAACAGTGGGACAAAAAAAGAAGCTTAAATCCCTGTGTTATAATTTATACAATAGTAGCAACAATAATACAAATGTGAAAATAAATATAACTGTGAGGAAAAAAATGATAATCCGGCATTAACTTGATTTGAAAGAACTACTTCGTTTTCCAAAAATTTTATAAATTTGCGAAATGTTTCAGTATACTAGAGATGATGATGAGAGATGTACAGTTAGTGTTACTAATATTCGGTTTACGGATTCACAATCAATAAAAAATTCTACCGAACAATGGCAACCATTTAAACTGAAAAATTTCTTTCATTATTTATTATTAACTTTACACTTCATCTGTCAAAAGTGCTTTTTTGAGTAATTTGATTGTTATACAAAACAATCAAACAACAGTAAGAAGGTTTTATTTAGATTGCAAACAGTACTTAAAAAACAAGAGTTATTAAAGAGTGAACACTGCAAGCAACATTATTTATATATCATTAGTATATAATGATGTTAAAAATACAAAACAAAAGCATTGTAAATGTGAGTGAACAGCAAAAGTGAATCAACTCATCCAGTTCTCTGATATGTATAGGTATAAAACTTCTTGATTTCCAAGCACTTATTCACTTTGTATAAGTAGTTCCATAATTTTAAAATATTTACAAAATACATATATAATACAAACCAAAAAACTGTTGTACAGTGTTTTTCAAATAAGTGTTATAAAAATTAGAAAAAAGTACAGCAACAAATATAATTATTTCTACCTCAGATTTATTTTATTTCGAATCAGTTTTTTAAACAACCTGAGTGTTAAAACATGGAGTGTAATCGTAGCTTTTGATAACGAGTTAATTCGATCACGTTTTTCCAGTTTGAGATTATGACATTCCTTAACGATCAATAGTATTACATTGTTCGATAGCGAATGTGATAATTTGAAACTAATCGTAATCGAATCAGCTCGTTATCGAGCGCAACGATTAGACCCCTGAATTTATTAAATTTGTAGTGTGAACGCAAAATCACCTGTTGTGTTCATATGAGTTTATCGCCTCTAAGTTAGCGTGGGAATGTCGCTTTAAGCTAAATCAGCTAAGCAGCATTAATAAGGTCACACTTTGCTGGGTTCCTGGACACGTCGGGGTGGTAGGAAATGAAAATGCATACGAGAACCGTTTTGTGGACTCGGATTGGACAAAATCCGGGAAGATATATCGACGGAGATCAAGAGTGATAGGGAACACCTCTGGCTCAATCTCCCTGGATTGATTGTAACGTATAACCAAAATCGTTTCATATCTTTCATGTCTCTGAGTAAAAACAATCTAAGAATGCTCACAGGCTTCCTCACAGGCCATTGTAGACTGAAAAAACATCTCAACAGACTTCGCATTGAGAGTAACAGCCTGTGCAGATTCTGTGATTGCGAAGATGATACTATAGAGCATATTCTCTGCCTGTTTCACGATGTCGACAAGAAATTTTCGTTCGCTTATTTATATTGAAAACAAAAACAAAATAAGACAATTTGTTTTTGTTTTCAATATAAATAAGCGAACGAAAATTTCTTGTCGACATCGTGAAACAGGCAGTCTGTAGGACCTTGAAGCGTTATGCCACTGAAGATATAGCCAATTGGGCAAGCACCTATTGGAGGATTGGGAACTGCCAACTCTAGACCCACTGACAATCCTGAGATTCATCAGGAGAGTAGGTCTAGATGACGTGCTCTAGCACCTGCCAGGGGATACAATAGATCTATTTTGGTCGCAGTGTCCTGTGTTTCCCGTTTTAATGTTAAAACCAGGTTTTTACTTTAGGTGTGAACTGACCAACTAATAGTGTTTATTTGATCAATTCTCTAATAACAGATGTGCAAGAGACATTTATTTCACGGTTTTTGAAAAAAGTGATCACACAAAGTTTTCTTTGTTAAAAGCACACATTTTTGTTACTTGTCAACATTGGTACTAGAGATGGGCGCGTGTCGTATCAATTAATTAGACAGACGGCCCCGAGAGGTTTTTTTATACCCTTTACCAACAAAAATGGTAAAATATATATAGGTTTGTCATTCCGTTTGTAATTTCTATAATATCAATAAGCGACCCATATAATATATATATTCTGGATCCTTATGCATAGGGAAGACGAATAAGCGATGTCCGTCTGTCCGTCTGTCTGTACGTGAAATCGGTTTTCCGAAGCTCCCAGAAAAGCTAGAGACTTCGTTCTTGGACTGGTGTGTCAGAAATTTTCCAAAATAGATTGGTACTGAAATTCAGCAAAATCGACCAGACAATTGCAGAGCTGGAAAACGTAAACTTCATTTTGCCATATAAAAGTAACTACCGAAAACAAATTTTTATTTTTTTTTAATAAATGCACTTATTTTACACTTCAGTACGACTACAATTGGAATTTTTAATGAAAAAAATATAAAAAAATTAAAAAGACGATTGCAGGGTTGGAAAACTTTAACTTTTTGTGTTATGTAAAATTAAGTATGTCTAAAACTATATTAGTATTTTCTCGAGAACCGTAAGAGCTAGAGACCTGAAATTTGGACACAGTGTGTAGACCTTTGGCCGCTACACCAACAAATACATGAGAATTGGAAATTAAAGGGTGTTCCAAAACGAGAAACGAAAAATGTTAAAATCCCATGTAATATACATACAATTGTATGTATGTATGTATATACACTTGAAATTTGTGAGGTTAGTGTAGTTTTATACAGACTACAAAAATTAACACTAAAATTTCAAAAAATTTAAAATAAAGGGTGTTGCATCAGTTAATGCAATTTTGACTATGCAATTTTGACAACTTGCTGTATCTTGGAAACTGTGAGAGCAAAACTCTTGAAATTTTCAAAAACGGTAAAACTAAAAAAACAAAAAATTACAAAATCGCCAAACCGAAAAAAATCGCCAAAAACAAAAAAAATTGCCAAAATGAAAAAAACCCCAAAATAAAAAAAATCGCAAAAATTAAAAAAAAATCGCCAAAAGGAAAAAAATCTCCAAAATGAAAATAAACCCCCAAAAAGAGAAAAAAAATCGCCAAAATTAAAAAAAAATTGCCAAAATGAAAAAAAAATCGCCAAAACGAAAAAAAACCCCAAAAAACAGAAAAAAATCGCCAAAATGAAAAAAAACCCCAAAAACAGAAAAAAATCTCCAAAATGAAAAAAAAAAATCGCTAATATGAAAAAAATCTCCAAAAAAACAAAGCCCCATAAACAGAAACAAAATCTCCAAAATGAAAAAAAAAATCGCCATAATGAAAAAAACTCCCAAAATAGGAAAAAATCGCCAAAATAAAAAAAAACCAAAACAGTAAAAAAATCGCCAAAATGAAAAAAAGCCCCAAAAACAGAAAAAAATCGCCAACTTTTAAAAAAAACCCAAAACAGTAAAAAAATCGCAAAAATGAAAAAACATCGCCAAAATGAAAAAAACCCCAAAAATAAAAAAAAATCGCAAGAATTAAAAAAAATCGCCAAAAGGAAAAAAATCTCCAAAAAAATCGCAAAAATGATAAAACATCGCCAAAATGAAAAAAACCCCAAAATAAAAAAAATCGCAAGAATTAAAAAAAAATCGCCAAAAGGCAAAAAATCTCCAAAATGAAAATAACCCCCAAAAACAGAAAAAAATCGCCAAAATTAAAAAAAAAACAGAAAAAAATGGCCAAAATGAGAAAAAAGCGACAAAACTGAAAAAATCGTTTAAACTGAAAAAACTGCGCGAGTCAAAGTCGCACTTTACTGAATTTTATAATATTAAAGTAATTAAATTAAACTAAGTTTTTTCTTATTTCGTTTTTGCTTCGTTCACTTAACATATTTTATGTATTTTTTAAAGAACTAGATTGGTATAAGGAATCAGAAAAATCCAAAATTATGACTCCAGGTTTGGAAAACTTACACTTTTTGTGTTATGTAAAATTAAATAGGTCTAAAATTTTTTTTCTTTTTCTTTATAAATTGAATATATTTTATGCTTCTGAAAGAAAAGTTTGGCGTATGAAATTTGAAAAATGAAAATTACAGCTCCAAAGATGGAAACTTTAAAAAAATTATAAATTTTTTCACAAAACAAATATGTATGTACATATGTGTCTGTATACTATATACATATATGTACGTATGTTGGTAAAGGGTATATAAGATTCGGCACAGACGAATATAGCACTCTTACTTGTTTAATACAAAATTTCTTAGTAATCTTGATCGCAATCTTACAAAAAATGTGGTTGTTCAATTAACCATTTTCTAGAATATTCTCTGATTTTTTATTCGCTCCTGTCATTCTTATTATTGAGCTGTTCATGCACTTGTATTATTATCCTAGCTGATACCTATTCAACACGAGCAAATCATCAGTACCTGTGTTACACGAACAAATTCTCAGCAGTCCCTTTGTTCATAGAATATGTACTTTCAAAGCTCTGATTTTTGGTTTGTTATTTTTTTGTGCACTTTTCATAAATGAATTTAAACGTTGGTTATCTTTCTTTAATGGTTCTTGTTCTCATATAAATAGCGTTGTCCGTTTCGTTTACAAGTGAGTGGGTATCTTCGTTTGTCCGTTCGTTCGTCTGTTAATAAAATTGAGAATGGGAGTAAAGAATAATTTTAACATGATATGCTTTACTTCCTGCCATCTTTAAATAATTCTCGATTGAGTGTGTAAGTGGAGTAGTAGACCTAAAGGGAACTAAATAAAGTGTGGTGGTGGGAGGAAGTTTTCTCCTAGCATCTTTAAAAATTCATTCGTTTACTTGCATATTTATTTAGTCATTTATTTATTCATTTAATTCAATGTTTTTATCTTACTTGAGTATATTACCATACAGTGTGGCTGTTTGATAACACTGTGTGCAAAGAAGAATGGATAAAAAAAAAGAATATCTTTAAAAGCTTAAAGTATTTATTTTCGATTTATTTTGTGTTATTATATTATTATATTTATGACATTAACTAATGCTGAGTACACATTAAAAACATTTTGTGACATCACAATAGTGTGTACTAGGGATGCCAATCGGGATCGATTTTTGGAAATCCCGGGATTCGGGATTTTCGAGATTTCGGGATAGAATTTTTTTCGTAAAATAAAGTATTTTTTAAATAAATATTCCTTTAATAGCAATTTAATGCATTTTAGAAGGTTTTATGTTCATAATTTATCATTCCACAATTGTCTTTAAAGTGAAAAATTTTCTAATACGAGTATGAAAATAAAAATCAAAAGAATTTTTCTCATCTATTTTTAAGTTGATTAATCACATTTGATGTTAGAGAATTTATAGTGAAAACAATAACTTAATATATTGTTAATTATATTGTTTTCAATATGAATGTTTTACTATAATCTAAACCAAAACTAATGTATCTATCTGTGGACTTTTAGCACTACCGCTTAAGTTGACTTACGAAAATTTTTAGATTCACTTTAATTTTTGTTACATACATACATATGTATGTATGTATGTATACCAAGCATTATCTAATTTTTTATCGATTTCGTTACGACTATGACAACGATAATAAAGCTGAACATGTCGAAAAATTAAAAGAAATGTATACACTATTCTAATCAAATTCGATTAATTACGTCTAACGATCACATTTTTATTGGCACATACATATATTAAAAGTTTGCGTGAGCACTTAAACAGTATTTTCGCTATACTGAAAAATTTTTAATTCATACATAGGTTGTTTTCTACAAGTTCAGCAGATACGATACATATGTATTCATACGTTCGCTTAGAGGAATATGGTTTATTAGTGTCCTGGCCTTTTCCTCTGCAAGTCGAATAAAACTATAATTGAGTCGAACTCATTCAGTCGGTCGTTTTTGACTAAAACTATTTATCAAACCCATGTAATTTAAATGGGTTTGATCTTAGGTTTGTGTCAAAAACTACCTAAACGGTATAAGTAAAAAAGAAAATAATTTTGAACTGCAATGTGAAAAACATACACACACACTCGAGCAACAAAAAGTTTTCACTTGCCTTGCATCAAAGAATTTGAATTGTGAAGAATATAAATGATGATTTATGATTCCAAAGCTAATCTGTTTCTTTTGTTTTCAAAATAATTCTAAAATGTACATGTATTGTAGCACCTTTGATGAAAATCACCGTAAGAAAGTAGTTTATTTATTTTGCTCTTATTGTTAATTTATAAGAAATATGTCACGAATAGTCATTAAATTGTTAAAATTGTACGTATAAAATTGTATGGGACTTTTAAATATTATAAAAAATACCATAAAATCAACGAAAATTTGAATTTATAAAGTTTTTTATATAAAAATTGCTAAGAAATCCCGAAAATGAAATCCCGGGATTGAATCCGGGTCTGGGATTTCCTGCTTGGCATCCCTAGTGTGTACTGTTAATGGCAATGGCATTGTGTTCCAAAGAAAACAAAATGTACTGTGAACGGTGTTGCACACATTTTTAAAATGACACCACAAAATTACAACAATAGAAATGCAAAATGTGTCCTAACCATAGCGTATCTTCATCTAAATTGATTGACATGTGTATCGAAGTAAATTTGATAGGTTATTGTAATTATATTGTAATACTCAATTATACTTTTATTTATATTAATATTTATTTGCTTGAATGCGCATAATAACAAAGATGTGTTTGTGTGATGGGAATTGAACCAAAAAACAATCCTTAGACTAAAAGATACGCACACTTCTGGCATACCAAATACTTTTTTATATTCCTTAATATCTTAATGTGTTTTTATGGCCAATAGTTTATTTTTACCTTAAACACAACTTCAATACCATAAATGTTTTTTAAGAGCACTTGATTTTTATAAAGCTTCAAAATTAAATCAAGGAAATAAAGCGATATTTGGAAAATTTGTTGTAGCATCCGTGTGGTAAACGGAACTTAAACAAGACTGTTCACGTGACCGATACACAAGTGATATGGACTAGTGATGCACGAATATTGGTATTCGTATTCGAATTGTCGAATATTCCGCAATTTTTAGATATTCGTATCCGTATTCGTATTCACCAAATTCAGGCGAATACGAATACGAATATTTTTCTAAGCAAATTAAATAAATAAATGCATAAATCCTAAACGAAATTTAAATAAATGGCTAAAAATATTAGTTTGTACAAATCCATTAAATTTTTTATAGAAATTTCTGCTTTGAATAATTTTCAAATATTATTTAATGACGATCATTAAAATTTTGGGTAGTTTTTATTAACTTTAAAGTACGGCAATAGGAGTATGAACATAACAATTTTTTAATATTTCATATTGCAGAACTCCAATTTAATGTCTATAAATTTTACATATAATATTCGTATTCGTATTCGCGAATATCGTTTCAAATATTCGTATTCGTATTCGCGTATATGAAATATTGACATTCGTTACATTACTAATATGGACTAGTCCGAGTTCTTGTGACTTGTCAATGAACTATCTTATAGGTACCTAATCGGTAATCATTTGAAGTTTTCACATGGCCCAAAGTGAGCAATTACGGCACTCATTATGTGGATAGGTTTTTCATATCCAAAATATTCATGAAAAATGTGACTTAATTGTTTGGTGGAGATGCCTACAGTCTCAGTCATCTCCGATCGTCCAATATCATTCCTAAATACCTCTGAAATTATTGCTTTGTATGAATGACAACTAATATTTTACAAATTAAAATAAATCTTGTTTTAGCATCTTAAGGCACGGTTAGTTGAAGAAAATGCTATGACGATTATTTTGGTGATAATAATAGTAATCCAAGGCAAGTTAAGGTCTATGCACACACAGTATGTAAATATGTATGTACACGATACAATCTTACATGACATGGTATAATATTAATAAAATAATAATAATTAAAATAGATAATATGTCTGTGGCAAAAAGGAAAAGTTGCTTATTTCGCGACAAACTAATTTGGATTTAATGGCACTCCTGTAATAAATATATATCTATTTGAATATTAAAAATAATTTTTTGCTATTCAATTTGATTTCGTGCGTGTTGGTTCGTGTCGTGTTCCGAAAATTGTTCGTACGTGTTGGACTTCTTGATATTCGTGTTCGAGTCATGTCGTGTTAAAAAAGTTCGACACGCGCCCATCTCTAGTACATAAACATACATACATATCGTTACATTAATATAGAAAGGGCGTAACTCATTATTTTCTTGAAATTGAGATTCTTGCATGTTTCGATAAAAGAACATCTTCTCTTTATATCGAAAAATGCAAGAATCTCGATTTCAAGAAAATAATGATTTAGGGCCTTTCTTTATTAAGGTAACGATATGTACCCATAAATATGAAAATGTTCTAAGTCATTTATTTATTGTTTAATATAATAAATCAAAACGTATCTCTATATTATGCAACATTATAATTAAGAGTTTTAGAAGACTCGATTGAAATAAATTTATTTAATATTTATCAAATATTTATTTAAATTTTATAAGATTAAATTAATATTTCAAAGAAAAAATGCATATGACTAGAACTTTTTCATACTTATGGGCACATAAATGCATATAGTTTGGAAATAGCTGGAATTTACAATTGTATAAATAAAAAGTGTTTTATGGCTCAATCGAACTTCAGTTGCCGTGTTAATTGGCAACGCAGCTGAAATTAAAATTGATATTAGGTACAGACAACTTTCCCCAGTTGCCAAAAAGTTATCGAAAATACGATTATGACAGTTTGATTGAAAATAATGTAAAAAAAAAATATTTAAAATATAAAAAATATAAGTTCTAAAAAGAAAATTATTAAGTAAAGGTGCTTAAAACATTAAAAAATATATCGTAGAAAATGATTAGTTCAGTGGAATTAATTTTTGATGAAGAGAAGGAAGTACATGGAATGTGATCTATCAGACGGCACTTAACGGACAATTCAAATCCTTTAATATTTCCCAATCTACTGTGAGTAAATTTTAATGCCAAAAATAAGTTTCAAGAATATAATTTTTTTTAGCTTTTAAGCACATTTTATGTAAAAATGTCAAGAAAAAAATTCAGAATTAAAAATATTATTGTACTTACTTTCTGATTTTTCCACTTTTTGTTTTAAAAACCTTGCAACAACTAAAAAATTGTAGTTGCCAATATGTCAACTGAAATTACCAGCTGTTAGTTGCCAGCAACGCAACTAAAGTATGGCTGCATAATTGTGTTTTAGATAGCCGTTAACTTTTTTGGGCCTATTTTTTTTAAGGTTATTGCATTCTTATGTGTTGTTTTTCATTTTAAATGTCTAATTGTCTATTTAATATCTTAAATGAAAACCAGCATTAACTAGAAACGTCTGCTTAAAGCCAAGCAGTAGAGTATTAATTATTTTTCTTCATCAAATATTAGTGTCGTCTAGCATTTTAACTATACAATAAACTTGTTATTTCTATATGCACATACATACTATATACAAAATCATAATTAATCTTTGCTTTTATTTCTTTTCAGACAAAATAAAATAAAATTAAGGTAAGTTCTTTAAACCTCTTTTTAATGCTTTTGAAACAATATTTTCTTATAATGACATTTTCTTTTTAAAAACTTCCCATCGAAAAAAACAACATTTATGTAGTTGACTTCACTCCCATCTTTTTATGTTCTAGCATCTAAGACTTACTAATGATGTTAGAATCTCAATCAACATACTCTTAAAATGTTATATTCGTATGTTCTCGTGTTTACTTTAAAAAAATAAAACAAACTTGATTTGTTTTACCGGTTTTAAGTGTCTGATGAAAAGGCAATAAACTTTTGAGTTTCACAACTTGAAAAAAAAGACTCTCGTTAAACTTCATTTCCAACTTTATGGCTTGTTGGAAATGCCTCTAAATAATTTACTGCATACCAAATATGTTAATTTTGTTTAAATAATATACAATATCGGCCTCAAGCAAAATAAAGTTTTAACAAGCACAGACAGGCTAGAGTTCGACCGATTAATCGGCTTCGGCCTTCGACCAAAAATTGGTAATCGGCCAACATTCGGCCTATGGCAAAAATCGGCCGATTAGCCGAAGCCGAATATTTTTCATTCCAAGCTTGAAAAATAACATTATTTTTGGTCGTTGCTCGCCGACAGTTTCTATTGTGTTTAACGTTTTGAAAGTGTTGCTTTGAAATACAACCCTGTTGCTTTCTATTTTCTTTTACTTGGACGTTCTTGTGAGTGATCATATGAAAAAGCAATCTAGAAATTGCAAAATAGTTTTATCCAATAGATATTACAGCTATTTCAGTGATCTCAAAAAAGCAAACTTTTTTCTTAATTCATATAAAACAAGTATCATTTTTAAAATTTAAAACATTCGGCTTCGGTTTTGGCCGAAGTTTAGGATTTTAGCCGAAGTTCGGCTTCGGCCAAAAAAACGCCTTCGGTCGATCTCTAAGACAGGCACTTTATTTTAAAGCATTAGCTGTGAAAAAAAGACAAGAAAATTAAAAATGATAAAGACACAAAACACACTAGCACAGTTATCACTGCAGTGCTTGACAGACGGAGATACTTGATATTATGGAAGTAGGACGCTGCTTATGGCCCTAGAATCTGCGCTTCTGAGAATGAAAATGATTCTCCTCGACTGCCGATCATCACTCAACGGGATGGCAGAGAATCATTTGAATTCTGGGTGAGCGACCGCAATTCAGGGAAACACCGGGTCTTATAAGCTTACAGGATGCACTTAATTTGGAATGCCTATGTACATATGTGCCCTTAATTGTGAAAGTGGTCTAAGTCACATGCAATTTTGCTTCGAAATATTAAATTAATCTTGAAAACAAATCAATAAATATTTAGTAAATGTTAAATAAACTTATATTAATCAAGACTAGAACAACTCTAAATTAAAATGTTACACAATATAAAAATATATTTGGATTTGTTCAAATGTGATTTACTAAATATCTCGGCCAAAGGAATATATGACTTAGACCACTTTCATAATTAAGGGAACATTTGTATGTCATTGCTCCTCTGTAAACTTAAACTCAGGCGCAAGACTGAGGAGCAAACTTGTATGAAGTGTTATACTCAGCTACAGAGGCATACAAGGAAACTCTAGGACTGATCAGCATACACGATACGTAGTGCGTAATTGTAACATTGCTCTCTCAGCAGCAAGACTAATGCATTAAACACATTCACCACAGCAGGCTACACGAACACATGACTTCAAATGCCGCTAGCAGCATTTGACGCCTCGTAGCCAGCTACTCAATTATTTTGGAGACGGCAGCAGCACCATCTGCAACTGATATTCAAGTACAAATACATAGTTCAGTATTGCCACTTTCATATATTTTGCATTTATAAAAATAAATTTTTCTTTTAAAATGTACTTATTTCACGTAAAAGTACAAAAATGAATCAATTTATTCCATACATCAATTTTTGGATATTGTTTCTGGTAAATAATATGAAATAATTGTACGATATCATTCATTTAACATTATGTATTACACTGGTAACACTGCATTTGCTCATTGTAGCCAAAGAAATAGAAATTAGTTTAATTCGACTATAACGACAAATGTAGCACGGACAACAAACAACCTGTAGCCCGTTGCCTTGTCGCCATCAAAATAATCATTCTCATATAAACATGTGTATTCTATTTTTGACATTTTGTAGTCGGTAGCTTGCTGTGGTGAATGTGTTTAATGCTTAAGGAAGATATTAATTTTCTATTTGGTATTATGACGTGCAATCGACAAAGAATGTCGCTAACTATTGTGAATTTTACTCAATGTGGTTTTTGAAATTTGCAATTTCAATTTTAAGATTTTAAGCTCAAGCTCGTCACACGAACACATACGACTCGAAACGAAGTGTTCGTGACAGAAAATGTTATTTCGTGCGTGGTCGGTGAGTGTTGCGTGTTGAGCAAAATTGACACGAAGAACACAAAACAATTTTAGGTGTAAAATACAGTACAACCTCTATAATGCCGACTCTCTCTTCTCTGGACTATCCAGTAATCCGGACAAGTCACCGTTTCGGACAGTTTAGAAATTTTACCTCTGTAGTGCGGACAAGCGTTTTTTCTTAGCATGTAATGGTATTTCGTTATTTTATCGCTAGTTACAATCGTGTATGTTCTGGCTTCCACATCGTTTTCACATGTTTTCTTGTGAGTTCGGATGTTAAAACACATGCTACGCCTGTTTAAGTTGAAATTTGGAAAATAAAAATTTATAGTGTGTGTTCTATCATCCGAATTTAGAAGAAAACAATTTGGATATGGACGATTTCAAACTTTTAGATTTTTTCGTTTTCACTTTTGAGCAAAAAACTCGTATTCTTTTCACAAGCTTGTTGAAAAGTGAAAAGAATACGAGTTTTTTGTTCAAAATCGAAAACGAAAAAATCTAAAAGTTTGAAATCGTAAATTTTCAAATTGGGTTCTTCTAAATTCGGATGCTAGAACACACACTATTAATTTTTATTTTCTAAATATCAACTTAAACAGGCGTAGTATGTGTTTTAATATCCGAACTCGCAAGAAAACATGTGAAAGCCAGAACACACACGAATATACAATTAATAGTGGAAAATCGATCAGGCAAGTGGCTGAACAATATGGTATCTCAAAATCCAAAATATTTGATATAAAATCAAGATACGATGAATAATATGAATATGCATAATATTTATTCAACTTTATCTACTTCTAACCCTTTCTGCCTAATTTCTGCCCTTCTGAATTCGAATACGCTTTCGATTTCTCTGATTAAGATATACGAGTATGTATGTAGTTTTATCGGTAACTGCAAACGGAAATATTAAAGGCTTTCATAGTTCTTTGAAGTAATCTGAGAATGTTGAAAACAAAGTTTCAAATAAAGAAGCGTGTGAACTTTGTTCAAGAGTTATTTTGTGGGCCGAACAAACAAAAGCGAGAGAAAGGGAAATTTTATTTTTAAAAGATTTTAAAAATAAAGAAAATAAACTGCATATGTGTATATTAGGGCGGGTCGATTTAAAAATCGCACAAATTACAAGGTAAATCGTTTTCAAAATCAAAATAAGAAACTTTGCCGAAGGAACCATACCTCTAAAATATATTTTGATGTCCCGACTTTTGATCCGAAGGGTCAAATTTTCTAGAAGGGTCAAATTTTGAAAAATCTCACTTTGACCGATTTAGAGTTCCTCAATCCAGTCAAAATGTATGACCGACCCCCACTAATTTTGGAGGGCCGACCCACCTATGCCAGTGGCACACCCTCTGGAACCACCCCCATACAAACATTTGTGATTTTTCGAAATCGAAAGCAAAATTCTGTTCGATCAAAAATTCGTAGCTCAACGAAATTTTCGATGCTCATAATATGAATTTGACATTCGAATTGCGATGTGCAATAGCCAGCAAATAAAATGCGTCTGATAATAAGACCCTATATGCTGAAGACGTGAAAAGTCATTCAAATGCGAAGTTGATAAATTTAGCAGATAGGGTTGCTGGTTGGTTGGTTGGTTTAAAGGGCTGCCTTCTCCACGCAAGCATTCAAGTATAATCTAGATGATTCCTTTTTGAAAAGACCACTCCACTCGTCGGTGTAAACCTATGTAGAACCGTATCAGGGTGCCACTGTGGCTGAGTGGTAGCGATCTCAGTCTAGAGATCGTGGGTTCGATTCCCGCCATAGACCCTGGGTGTTTTCTGCAGACAAGCTAATCGCTTCGCGGGTTGTGTTTGTTAAAAAAAGAAGAAAATAACATAAGTTAACGAGCCTTGAGATGTTCATACGGTTCCAACTTGTTAATTGTATTGGACTTCTATTATTGTAGCAAGGCCACATTTTCTTAGCAACCTTCCACGTGTCTATATTGCGCCATCTGCATGTCTACCGATTTGGCGTTGGAGGCATTCATAGAAAAGCTATATCATCCGCCCGTTCGTTGCATGAAAAATTTGTATGTGCTGAAACCAAAATGATGGTGAGGTCAGCCTCACCACCCAGTCTAGACAGTACACTCTTACACTGCCTAACTAGAATATAATAAGTAGTTTATGATATTAGGGATAAAAGCGGCGATTGGCTGTTTATAAAGATACCGACTTTCATTTCAACCTTCCTATCAATCAGCACTCTAGCCGATCTCTACCACTCAGATGCCGCTAATCTTGCCGCACTACTTAAGGGTACCGGCAATACATAAAGGTCGATCGGAATAAGGTTCCGATTACATTCAGAGCCTCCACGTATTTCTTATTTGTGGCAAGCCATCATATTAAAGAGTGGGTGCACAATTGTTGTATACATCCATTTAAGCATTTTGGGGTTTAGGCCCCATTTAGATCCGTTGCCTTCCTAACACTGTGTTAAATATTCAGTTTCCTTAAAAGTTTTTGGTCCTGCATAATTCCTAGATATTTTACATTGTCCGACAGTTACAGTTAAATGTTTTTCAACCGAGGAAGTCTAAAGTTCTGTACTTTGGTCTTTGTGGTAAATAGTACCAGCTCCGTTTTGTTTATGGTCACTCCTAGCCTGTAGCCTATAGCCTGTAGCTCAGTTAATAAGTGTGCCCAAAGCGTTGAACATGATATCACTTATCACATCGTGATAAGTTGTAGCGTACGCTACAACTTTAACTCCCAAGGCATATAAACTGAAAAGTATTGTGTTAACCACAAGAAGCCAGAGCAAAGGTGAGATCACCCCACCCTGCGGTGTCCCTCTGCATACTAATTTTGACATATCGCTGTTACCTTGCTTTCCCCCCACCATGGTTATTATCAAATTGCTAATGTAATCTTCAACATCAATATCCTGGAGAGCATTTATGATGGCTGTCACCGATACATTATTGAAGGCAACTTCTATGTCTAGAACAGCAGCCAAAGAGTATTGTTTGTTCTGCAGGGATCTCTATGAACCTTAACACTTCATATAGTGCTGTTACTGCAGAGCGTCCCTTAAGGTAGGCAAGCGGCTATTTGACAGTCTTGGGAATCCTAACAGCCGTTGCCTAATATGACTGTCTATTATTCTTTACAACGTCTTGATCAGGAAAGATGACAGACTGATTGGTCGGAAGGTCTTTGCGTCTTCTTGAGTCCTTTTGCCTATTTTCGAAATGAAAACAAGTCTGACTTTTCTCCACCTAGTCGTAACATATCTAAGAGGGAGATATAGGCCCTTATTATGAGCAACATTCGATCTTCGAAAGTTCTGAGCGAACGAATTTTCATTTCGCATTATGACGAGCATTTGACAAAGAATATCTTTATTTTGAATCACGGATGGAAATCATGGTACAATTGTACTTTTTATGGTACATTTTAGACCTCATTGGTACCGTGGTACTACCGCGAGTTACTTGATACAATTTAAAAATGCCAATGTTTCACTAAATCCTCGGTTGGTTTCTGGTTTGCGGCACAGTATATACAAAATACATTAGGTCTGCAGCAAATAAGAAACAAACTGACGATATGGTAACATTAATTTTGCCTATGTTGTCTTTAATTTTTTGTGTGTGTTTTATTTAGTATAACCGATCTCTAACAAGTCTAATCTACAAATGTACCCCTATGAATGTAATATTTAATATTTTCTTGTGTTATTTTGAATTTTTTATACTGAATTGTTATACACATTTTTGTTAAGTTTCTGTTTTTTTATTGTTTACTTCTGAATTTTTACACATTTTTTTACGTTTCCGCTCTTATTAATAAATATAAAAAAAATGGTACCGTCATGGTCCAAAAGGTACATTTTGTTTTTACAGTTGGTACAAAATCCAAGAAGTCATTTTCCCTTCCCTGTTTTGAATATCACTCAGAGTAATTTTTAAAATTTGCAACAACTTTACTTAAAAATAAAAACTAATCGTTTTTAATAAGCTTTCAAATTAAAATAATTTATCGAAAGTTAAATTCTGTTCGATAGAAAATTCGTTGCTCAACGAAATTTTCGATCCTCATAATATGAATTGAACATTCGATTTTCGATCTTCGCTGGCTATCGAAAATGTAATGCAACTCATAATACACACGAAAAAGTAATATGAATAATTTTGTAATATTAATTAAAATATTTGTAATATCAACTAAAAAATTTATTAAATTTTCACCTATTAACAATTAACAAAACTCAAATTGTTTAATACAATTAAAAATTTAATTGTATCAATTAAATTCTTAATTGAAAACATTAATTGGTGAATACTTTTTTCTGCTTATAGAACTTAGAAGGGGTTGCTTTTCGCAGACATTGTTCTTAAAGTCGCATGTTGAACAAAAATTTTGCATGAAATTAGCTTGGGTGAAAAAACTTGGTGTGACAATTAAATTTGAGCCAATAAGCTGTCGAAGACAACTTGCATATCACATTAAAGCTATATGCATATGTATATATAAAGGGTGGTTAAATTTTAAGGGCCGATGTTGGTTTTGAATAAAACACAAATTATTTAGGAAACTATTGTCATTTCTTTTTATTATGATAATATGGTATGGTTCAATTATTTATGGAACAGAATATCGGCCAAATGGCCTCCGCGACCTCGGCGGCACACCTCCATGAGGGTGACCGATGACACTTTTCAAAAAGTGGCACCAAATAGGGGATTTATCAAAAATAAGGGGCAGAATTTAAAAAAAAAACGAGAAAACTACACTAAACTTTTTATTTTTAATGTATTTTTATATAACTCACCCTAAAAAAGGAGTAAAAAAGTGGCAAGGAAGTCGAAAAAGTGGAAAAGTGGAATCGAGATAACGAAAAAGTGGCAATTTGCCACTTTAGTCGGTCAAACGGTCACGCTGACCTCCATCCAATGGTCCAAAGTTTCGATGACGCTGAGGCATAATTGAGGTTCTATGCCGTTAATGTGCCGAATTATCTCATCCTTTAGCTGCTGGCTTGTCGACGTACACCTTTTCTTTCAAATAACCCCAAAGAAAGAAATCCAACGGTGTGAAATCACATGACATCGCCACCACGGCCATTGAATTTGTCGCACAAAAGAGCCATTGTTTCGTTAGCTGTGTTGCAAGTGGCATCGTCCTGTTGAAACCACATATCGTCCACATCCAATTCGGGCCATAAAAAGTTCGTTATCATCTCACGATAGCGAACACCATTCACAGTAACTGCCTGACCGGCCTCATTCAACAGTCACTCTTTGTGGGTTAATTTTTTTTTCGACAATCACTCGTGGAATATCATTCGCCCAAATGCGTCAATTCTGCTTATTGACGAATCCACTGAGGTGAAAATGTGCTGACCGAAAACAACACGAAGTGCACGATATGCCTTAATAACTTTAACGCGTTGCTCGATTGCATTGCCCTTATGCAAAAACGATTGTTAAAGTTAAAGCATGCTTTAAAACCGGTTTTGCATTCCAAATTCGTTTGTTAAACCAACTTTAAATTTAACAATCGCTTTTGCATAAGGGGGTATATCTTTCAAATTGAGTTAGTCTGAAATTGAGAAATGTCAAATGAAATGGAGAAAAAAACTTGACGTTTAGGTGTGGTTCACATTCAACATCGGCCCTTAAAATTTAAACACCCTTTATATACATACATACATACATATACATTAGACCGTATCGCAAAAAAAAAGTTCTCCGTACACCAGCGAATATAAAGTATTGTTCCAAGGAGATTTCAAAAAAATTTTTTTTATTTTTTTTTTGCCGAACGTAGGGGTCGCCTTTTTAGTTTTTTCGTTATATCTTCCATATTTACAGTCCGATCTTAAAGTTTTTGCTCTTGGGTCCATTGACCTCAAGCGCACCGTTCTAGTACTTACCCCCCAAATCTCATTTCCTACCACCCTAATGTGACACCCTAATGTTAGAAATTTATAGCTCGCGAAAAATCATAAAACTTTTGCAAAGAAAGTATTTCGATAATTACAGCACAACTATTTAAAAAATGCTTTTATAAATTCATTGTTGCAGATCGTAGGGGCCACCTTTTTAAATATGTCATAGCTTCAGTATTTACATACAGATATTAAAGTATAATATATCGATGAGTTTGTCTGTGGCAGACCAATTATTTGTTAATTCAAAAGTCTTTGACCTCAAGTAACCTTTACATCACACCTCAAATTATACAAGGAATAAGCAACAAAAAGCAAAGTAAAATAATAGAAATTTTAGTCGATCATATCTCGACGTGATTCAAGTTGGCTATATTTTTGACGGCTCTCGAGTTTAGAAAAAATATGGCCCATACGTTGTACTACATGATCAAAACGCTCGGTGTTGTGAGAATGAGATGGATAAGCTGTGAAAATAATTAGGTTTAGCAAAGAAAACTATGAAATGAAGATATTTTTCTTGCGCTTACCTGGTAATTCGATTACATTTTGCGAACATTCTAAGCTTATTCCTTGTTGTATAATTTGAGGTATGATGTAAAGGTTACTTGAGGTCAAAGTCTTTTGACGTCAAAGACTTTTGAATTGACAAAAAATTTGTCTGCCAGAGACAAACTCATCGATATATTATACTTTAATATCTGTACGTAAATACTGAAGCTATGACAAATTTAAAAAGTTGACCCCTACGGTCTGCAACAATGAATTTATAAAAGCATTTTTTAAATAGTTGTGCTGTAATTATCGAAATACTTTCTTTGCAAAAGTTTTATGATTTTTCGCGAGCTATAAATTTCTAACATTAGGGTGTCACATTAGGGTGGTAGGAAATGAGATTTGGGGGGTAAGTACTAGAACGGTACGCTTGAGGTCAATGGACCCAAGAGCAAAAACTTTAAGATCGGACTGTAAATATGGAAGATATAACGAAAAAACTAAAAAGGCGACCCCTACGTTCGGCAAAAAAAAATAAAAAAAGTTTTTTTGAAGTCTCCTTGGAACAGTACTTTATATTCGCTGGTATACGGAGAACTTTTTTTTTTTTTTTGCCTGTTGGGCGAGACGCTCTAATAAACATATATTTTGTTTTTTGCAAAAAAATACAATGAAGATTTTTATTATATTCATGACTTTCTGTTTCATCAAATATGTACATTTATGCATTCTATCAACAACTGGTCTTTCAAAAATATAGAAAACAACTTTCCAATCGAACAAAAAATTTCCTAGTGAAAAATGTAGCAACATTTATTACCAACAAATTTTTGTTGGTAAAACTTAGTTCTTTATAACCGAGTTTACTGTTTAATAAATTGATTTTTACATTTTCATATCGTAATAAGATTACAATAAAAAGCTTTTGAAAACAGGTGAATTCATATTGATGCTAACATGTCTATAGAAAACAGCAAAACATCCACAGACAGACAAATGGACAGACCCTAATAATTACTATCGTATGACCCACTTTGGGCAGACGGACAAAAGAGATTAAATACTTAAAAAAAGACATAGAAAATTTTTTTAATTTTTTACATTGCAAATAGAAAACAAAGAAGAGAAATTAATATTTTAAGTAGACCTAAATGCAATTTTTAGAAAAAGTTGTTTGTTGCTCGTTCGTTGTAGCAAAATTCAATTGCATAAAGAAAATGATAAAACACAATGACTGACTGACTGAATGTTTGACACATTTGTCTAATAACTTCTGCTACTAACTTTTGCTACTGCATACGAGTAACTATTACAAAAAATAAGTAGCTGGAAAAGCAAACGTATAAAAAGTTAAATACGTGTTGAAGCTGAATTGAACGTGGCAAAAATGGTATTTGATAAAAATTAAATAAGAAAGAGAGGGAGCAAAAGAGGTGAAAATAAACAACAAAAATATTTGCCTCTCTACGCATCTGCTGTGAGCTCAAGCATGTGTGAAAAAAGTAATCTGTAAATGCATTAGAAGAAATCGGATAGAATTAAATGTCATACTTTCAAGTCAATGATAAACAATATACATAATACTCGTATGTATACTACACTATTGCTTGTATGCGTTTGCACTACTTGCAACAGACAACTTTTGCATTACAAATGCAGCACATAAATACACACGTACTAACTACATACATAAGTATGTACATACAAGCATATGTTTGTATATACTGAATTGAATTAAGAACAAGAAACATAATAATACCAACTAATGCCTGTTTAAACACATTCGAACATGCTTCAGAACATGATGCGACTAGCGATTATGTGCAATTTGATTCAAAAAACGACAAGAACATCACCATAAAGAGAAGCAGCAAAAAAAATATGTTATAACAACTGGCCATCGGTTACAGTCTAATTCAAACGCAGATAAAAAAAAATTATCTTGTGATTCAAGAATATGAGAACTGTGCATTCAAACTTCTGCATATGGGTATCACCTTAAGCCGGTTCATATTCCTAAAGTGTTGGAGACGAGGTTAGCACACATATTTGAAGATATTCTCTGTACATATGTATGTATAAGATAATGTTTTCTTAAACGAAGGTTTAAACGAAATTAGAGGTGGCTAAAAAACAGACAGAATATCAGCGTCGAATGAAATAAACAAATGATAGTCCTATTGGAACTATTGCAATGACAACTGTAACTTTTTGAATTTACCACCTCCTAACTGAAAGAGCAATACTGTTCCTGTCATGAGGCAACTGTCAGTTGACTCCTCGCAAAATTTTAACAAAACATTTAGTTTGTGTTTGACAGCCATAGATAGCGAACTACCTGGTAATTTGAGAATAAAATGGAAAAAATAACTATTTTTTGCACGTAAAATGCTGAACGCTCTGGACGCTCAGTTGCGGGCTCTACACCCGAAACAAATTCAAAATTCACGACAAGGTGTCGGCTGATCAGAGACTGAAGTGAGAGATATTGTAAAGACATAGGGGCACTTCACAAAGTTGTCTTATCAGCTAATAAAGTCTTGACTACCTTCTTAAGAGTAAAAC
Organism: Tachina lurida; assembly: GCA_944452675.1. NCBI lineage: Eukaryota > Metazoa > Arthropoda > Insecta > Diptera > Tachinidae > Tachina > Tachina lurida. The sequence goes on along the minus strand of OX101754.1, from coordinate 33,968,818 downwards.
AATCATTGACGCATATTATTCCATTGTTATTATGAGTCTATTTAATGACCGAGGAAAAAAGTCGGAACATAGTTCCAAAGACATACCAACAACCACTACAGGTACTGAATAAAGCTGTTGTTTATATCAAAAAGTTTTCTAAACAATCTTTTAAGCGATTACCATTTGGACCACTTCCGTCCTATTACAACCATGTGCTAACATGATTGATGTTTCACCAAAAATGGAACTACTTATAGCTGAGTTCATCAGAGTAACTATAGTCGCAGTAGTATACTGAGTTGCGTGTTCATTTTTTGCTGGAGCAGATTTGAATATAAAATCCGCATTTGGAAAGGAAAAAAGTTATTTTCTGGGTGCATACATTTGTTTATTTTTGAAGTCGGCTAAATTTTTTTCAAGTTTTGTTTTTAACTCTAGTGCTTATTTTGAATATTCAGGGGCGTGATCAAGCCCACTTTTGCAAATATTAGTGGCTCCGGCAACTTTTCTAAATACAAGATCTTATCAATTGCAGTACTCCAGAGGGGGTGGGGTGGTGTACCAAGTTTCAAAAGAATTGGTGAATTAAATGTAGCATTAAATTTTAACCTGCATGGTCCCGCCCGCTGAAGTAGTTAGCACGTTGACTACAAAACCGAAGGTCCTGGTTTCGAGCCCGGTCTCCGAGTTAACATAACGCCAAAGAAAATAATCCATTGGGGTTAAATAACACGATCTTGGTGGCAAATTACGTGAAATTATTTTTTCCTCGAAAGTTTCTTTGAGTAAATCAATTGTAACGCTCTCGGTTTGGCACGTGGCTCCGTCCTGTTGGAACCACATATCAACAATATTAATGCCACGTAATTGAGACACGAAAAAATTTCGAATCATGTTCACCATTGATAGTAACATTCTGGCCATCATTGTTTTTGAAGACATATGGGCCAATGAATTCGCCAGCTCATAAAGCGCAAACAGTAATTTTCTGTGGATTTAATAGTGTTTCGACAAAAGCTGGTGGATTCTCCTCACTCCAAGTGGGACAATTCTGCCTATTTACGTACCCATTCAATCAGAAATGGGCTTCATCGGAAAATGGAAATTTTGAGCATTGAAATTTTCGTTGAACAACGAATTTTCTATCGAACAGAATTTTCCTTTCGATGCATTACTTTAATTATTAAAATTTAATATGAAAAATTATTTAAAATCTCGGAGTGTTAAACCTTCGTTTTCTATTTTTTTTGAGATCACTGAAATAGCTGTAATATCTATTGGATACATAACAAGAAAAATAAAACTATTTTGCAATTTCTAGATTGCTTTTTCATATGATCACTCACAAGAACGTCCAAGTAAAAGAAAATAGAAAGCAACAGGGTTGTATTTCAAAGCAACCCTTTCAAAACGTTAAACACAATAGAAACTGTCGGCGAGCAACGACCAAAAATAATGTTATTTTTCAAGTTTGGAATGAAAAATATTCGGCTTCGGCTAATCGGCCGATTTTTGCCATAGGCCGAATTTTGGTCGATTATCAATTTTTGGCCGAAGGCCGAAGCCGAAGCCGATTAATCGGTCGAACTCTAATACATACATACATGTGTACATACATACAAACATATTTTGTTATGTGTGTAAAATTTTTTTGAAGCTTATCATTTTGCCATCTCAATAAATCACTTTGAAAATTTTGTGTATGTAAAAGGCAATACATAATACGAGTACAATAATAGAAATAATTACAATTGTTTTATTCTTATCGATCCACTTTATATTTTTATCTTTATTCCATGATCTTAACACACCTACTCACACACTTGTAAGTTTATTTTGTTGTTCAATATGTTCAAATCAAAAGAAAACAAATTTAAATTCTTATACCTACGAGTATTCGATAGCAAAAGAGCATTCCTATTTTTAATTCACTTCTCAGCATCTTGCCAGAAACGTTTAGCCAAGCAGTCCATCAAGTCTCATTCAGTCATTATTCAACGAATACAAGAATTTAGCTTTATTGTGAATTAATGGTAGGTACAAACTTTGCAACTTGTTTACGCAACACGTTTTCGAATATTTTGACACAGACACTGCAACCTACAATGCAACAAATAAACATCAAAACATTTTTATATTTTCGAAACTTCGAATGCAACCATAAACAAGACTACAGACTATGCGGCTGACAATGCAACCTGCCTGCTTGCATAAACACGTTGCTAAGTCTGTACCTACCATAAAACTTCAAATATGCCCATGACCAATTTCCCCATGTTGATGAATTAGGGTGTGATCGCAATTTTACGTTTGTTTTCAGTTGATTTTACATTACGATTTTAACTAATCGAAATGTGGGAACACACTTCCAGTTATTTCAACCACTCTTTTTTTCTAATCACTTCACCATTCTGCAATAATACAGGGGTCGCTTTCGATAACGAGCTGATTCGATCACGTTTTCTCAGTTTGAGATTATGGCATTCGCTGTGGAACAATGTAATACTCGTAGTATGGTTGGATATCGAATCCCATAATCTCAAACTGAAAAACGTGATCGAATCAGCACGTTATCGAAAGCGACGATTAGACCCCAGGTATCCGCAAATCTACAACAAACACATGTTTAGTGGACCTAGAACAGGGAATACAAAAATTATAAAAAAAAAGTTTTCTAGACTTTTGAAGATGATGCCTTCCTTACCTTTGCTTATTGAAATGATTCCCTACACATACATACATACCTACTCACACACATACATACATACGTATGTATGTATGTATTATTTCTTGGAAAAACACTTCTTTGCTATTGCTATTTGTTTTACGTGCGGAGTATGTTTGTATGTGTAAAGATTTTGTTTCGAGTATCTACCCTGCAGGAAATGCGAATAGTGAAATTGTAGTGATTTACTAGTGACATTGTCAGTGGTACTACTGACCAGGTGTACCCAAGCCAATGTAATCATCTATTGACATTTAACATTAGTTTGTCATTGAAAATCCACCACTAGACTGTAGCACTATTGACTAAGTAGTTCTTTTGAGACCACATGGAGACATTGGCACCAAAGATTCACTAGTAAATTTTAGGGGCTCTAGTCTACAATATCGATATTTCCTCGCTCAACGTCAATAGTAAAATTGTAGTGATTTACTAGTGACATTGTCAATAGTATTACTGATGTAATCGCCTACTGACATATATCATAGGGTTGTAATTAAAAATCTACCCATAGACTTTAGCACTATTCTTTTACGACCATATGGAGACATTTGAACTAAAGATTCACTAGTACATTTTAGTGGCCCTCGTCTACAATTTTATAAGGGTCGGGGCAACAAACTTAAATACATTATTGTATAGCATAATAAAAAAGAAACACAAACTACATATTGACGCGTTCATTGACAATGTCACAAGAAATACACTAAACATTTCAACTAGTGCAATTGTCGCTAGATAAAAGAGTGTTGACATAGAGACATATGGTTCTAGGCTGACTAGAGGGTATGTATTTCAGTTTTCCCAGTTGATCACGGCTTTCGTTAATGATATCGATTTCGTATATATCTCGAACATTTATCGTGTAAAACTATCGAGAGTGACACTCAAAAATTAATCGAAAAAAGTTCACCGGTCGCTCAGTTTTGTCCCAAAAATCATTCGATCTCGAATTTCGCTAGCAATATCAAAAGTGAGAGATATTGCATAAAGGTAGCAGAAAAAGTAAAAAGTATTTTTATTTTTTAATTTATTTATTTTAACTTACTTATTTTATTTAATTGTTTTAACACCTTAACCTAAACGCTGCAGGATTTCAACATGGTACCTCCGTTCTAATAGACTAGCACACATCCACTATGCTATCGTGGCAAATTTTTTTGTTGTTCAATTATTACACATATCGTCGTTGTTTTAACTAACTGACCTAACTGACATCGTTTTGAAAAATGACATTACTGTCGAGCCTATAACAGTTAAAATATTTCAGACGTTTCCATAAGAATACATGTAGAAAACAATCATAAAAGCTCCTCTCCTGTAAAATTTACAAACAGCGACGATATGTAAGTCCTAATTTACACTATGCAAGTCTTAGTTTGATGGAGGGAGAGACGAGGGGAACAGATAAGTTTCCTTTCCCATCGTCTCTCTCTCTCTCTCTCCTAACAAACTAATCAGCTTAGCAATAAGACTTGCGTAGTACAGGGAGTTTTTTTTAGAGGTATAGAACTTCGAATTGAAATAAAACACAAGAAAATCATTTTAATGTCCATCAATTTGGCTTTATTGGAAGGATAATTTTATGCCATTAATGTTTAAATATGATTTCGGGCATGTGGCCGCCGCGGCTGGCTCGAATAAAGCCAATTCTACAGGTCCAATTTTCAACCACTTTTTCGAGCATATGGGGCCGTATGTTGGCAATAACGCCACGAATGTTGGCTTCCAAGTCCCCTAACGTTTCTGGTTTGTTGGCGTAGACGAGCGACTTCACATATCCCCAAAGAAAATAATCCAATGGTGTCAAATCACACGATCTTGGTGGCCAATTGACAGGTCCATTCCGCGAAATTATGCGCTCATCGAATGTTTCCTTCAATAAATCGATTGTGACGTGCGCTGTGTGGCATGTAGCGCCGTCTTGTTGGAACCACAACTCATCCACATTCAAAATCTTCAAAATCTTCCATAAAGTTGATGGACAAAGCTCCAATTGCTGTGCACGGTGGCGAATCGATTCATTCGGGTCCTCTTCAACACTTTGCTCTACAGCGGCAATTGTTTCTTCGGTGCGCACTGTTCGACGTCTCTGCGGATGCGTATTATCACATAGAGTAAACGTAGTGCGAAAACGATCCATGGTTAACCGAATTAATTGCTCTGATGGACGATTATGTCGACCATAAAATGGACGGAGCTTGCGGTAAACTTCGCGAACTGAATCATTATTTTCGAAATAAATTTGCACGATTTGCAAGCGTTGTTCTTTTGTCAACCTGTTCATGATGAAATGGCAAACCAAACTAAATATTAATCACTTGACAGCTGACAAAATGGCCGCCAGTTAAAAAAGTGATGCCAACTTAAAGTTCTATACCTCAATAAAAAACACCCATTATAAAGTAGGACTGAGTGTGTGTTCTTATTTTATTTTTTAACTTACATTGCTGTCATGGCTCGAACTTGGTACCTCTACACTAACAGGCTGGCACATTTTCCCTCGGCTACCGTCACACATTCAAAAAACTATCGATAGAAGTTCGAAGCTTTAGCGTACGTTCGACTTTCTTTAGATTTGCGAACTAATATTGTACAATTTTGTTTCGAAATTTCTGAGCATTTGTTTTTATCGAATCTCAGGTCAAGTGGGTTATTATTTAAAATTTCTTTCTATTTTTTTCTATTCTTTTCAAAAGTTCAAAGTCTTGTTACATTTTTTCGGGCATCTTTGTACTCTCATCCATTTAATAAGTTTTTTTTATTGATTTTTCTTTTTCTTTGTATTTATTTTTGTGTGTGTTATTTTGCAAGAAAGTTGCCTGTATTTACTCGTATCTTCGAAATCCGTGTATGCATGTGTGTTTAAGTTTGCTAAAAAAAATTTAATTTATTTCTGTTGCACTGGAATTACTGGCGAAGTATTTGCGAGAAATGTGCATTTTTGCACATTTTGTTGTTGTTGTTGCTACTGTTGCTGTATTAACTTTGTTTGGTAGTGCTTTATACTTTTGTAAAATTTTTCTTTTCTTTTTTTATTGCGAATTGATGCTGTTTTTGGTGTTGAGCTTGTGCAAATATTGCAGAAACAATAGTATTTTATTTTATGATTTTCAGATTATGGCATTGCAATTTTCTCTTTAGTTTGTGAAAAGATTTTAAAATGCATATCTGTAATAAAAAGTTGGAAAATTGTCCAAACTTAGCATGACATACATACATTAATACATATGTATGTATGTGTGTTTGCAAATGTATACAATGTTTGAAAATAAAAATTCATCTTTAAGTTAGTAGTGATTGATGATGCTTTGTTATTTCAACCAATTTGTGTGATATATAACCTGTCACTTTAAGAAACAAGTTAGTAATGATTCTTTTCTATATGCATATATAAATGTCATCTTTAACAATAATGAAATAATTAAGAAATTGCTTTTTAAAATCTGTGGTGTCACAAAAATAAATGTAAAATGTACAAAATTATAATGAAGCTTTAGCCCAGCAAACATTTTTATGGCAATAGTTGTTTGCAACTACTCAGCATCTGAAATTTTTTTGTGTTGCTGGGAGGGTATCAACAAAAATTTCGAGTTTATGAAGAGGCAAAAAGCACTAAAAAATACCCGAAACGCATCAAAATACCATCACTGGTAATTTTCGTTTCGGGTCCGTGAGTAAAATCTAGTATTTATATAATTTTAAAATGAAGTAAATAAATAATTCCAAATCTTTTATTGCTAAATTTTTATTTTATCGTGCTTGATTTGGCAAAATTAATCCCATTGTGCGTGAAAGTACGTGATTAAAAATATTGCGTTCGTGAGCGTGTGAAAGAATTAAATGTTGTGGTGCGTGAGCTGCGTGAAAAAAATTAAAGTTTCGTGATCGTTCCCTTAATTTCATTCACGCGCACATCTCTAATTGAGAGTTATTAAATAAACAATTGTTCTGATTTTAAAACTTCAACAAAAATCTTAACTTATTTAATTCAAAGTCATTTTGGCATTAGTCGTCGAATGATAGAATCAATTATGTTCAAAATTAAAAAACTTTTCTGGGGAATAAATAATGATAAAGTAATTAAATCAATGAATAGTTTAATTAAGCTTGCGCAATATATCAAATAAAAGCTTTACGAGGGCGGTTCGGAAACTTCTTAGCCTATCAATGAAAGAGAATAGTTAGTTTTTCAAAAAAAATTTTATTTTTCAATATAATCTTCTGAAACTTCAATACACTTAGTCCAACGCTTTTCTAGCAATTCTATCCCTTGATTAAAAGAGTTTTCCTCAAGGTCTTCAAAATAGTGGTTTACAACTGTAATTGCATCTTCATTTGAGGTAAAACGCTTGCCAGCAAGGAATTTTTTTAGATTTGGGAACAGGTAAAAGTCACTGGGAGCCAAATCAGGAGAATAAGGTGGGTGGTCAAGCAACTCGTACTTTAATTCGTTGATTTTAGCCATTGTTAAAACACTCTTGTGCGCTGGTGCGTTGTCTTGATGAAAAATTATTTTTTTGTGTTGTAAGCCAGGACGTTTTTCTCGAATTTGTACATTTGATCCAGAAGGTTGCAACGACGCTTAAAATCCATTTTATTTCGCTTAAAACGATCCAAAGAAGCTTGAGAAATGTTCATTCTTATGGGTTTTTGGTCGACTGTTAACAAATGCGGCACCCATTTTGCAGAAAGCTTTATCATCTGTAGTTCTTCATGCAAAATTAAATGGACTCGATCATTTGAGATGCCCATGATATTAGCTATTTCACGCACTTTTATTCGTCGATCATTTAATACCATATCATGCACTTTGGCTACAATTTCTGTTGTTGTTGCTATTTTTGGACGTCCACTACGTGGTTCATCTTCAATGCTTGTACGACCACGTTTAAATTCAGCAACCCAATTTTTTAGTGTTGCATATGAAGGAGCACTTTCACCTAACACATTCACCATATCATTATGAATTTCTTGTCTCGATAAACATTTTTTATGTAAATATTTAATGACACCACACATTTCTAATTTTCTATTGTTAAAAAATCGCGGATGCGTCTTTTGTGAACACCTGTTTCTATATGAAGGAGTTGCCAGATCGAAACAAAATTTAACATGTGTTCATAGCAGAGATGGAAGTTTCCAAAACACTTAACTTTTTTCTGTTTATACCGCGCTTTTTGTGCTAGGCTAAGAAGTTTCCGAACCGCCCTCGTATTTGCAAAAGGACTGATTATAATTTGTTCGGTATATTTAGTGGCCTGTTCCACGATGTTACCAGAAATCGTTCGATAGAATATTTATATTGAAAATTACAACAAATTTTCTAATGTTATTGTTGTTTGGAATACAAGTTGTCGATCGAACGATTTCTGGTGACATCGTTGTACAGGCCGTAACTTTCTTTGTTGTCTCTTTCTATATATTTAATTATGATACATACATATGTATCGTATTGGATTGCTGTTGAAACATTCATCCATCAAGAACAGTTCGAGTATAAAATATGTCACCTACTAGATATTTATTAAACTTTTCGGTTAGACATAACAATGGATTTTATATGCGTATAATATCCATGTTACGAGTATATTCAATATGCAAAGGAGTATTATTTTTTTTCATCCGCAATACATAGTTTCACCTGCAAACGCCCAATACATATTTTTATTACATATGCTGCTTAAACTCATAATTATGCTGACTTGGACGAGTATGCCTGTAGGTAAATACAAATAAGCTTTTATGAATACGAAAATATTTTTCAACGTTAATGTATGTACATATGTATGTATGCATGTATGTATGTGTACATTATTAATATTAATTGTTATTTTAATGAAATGTACTATTTTTTAACGCATACATATTTTTTTTTAATTAGTTCAGTACAAGTTGTATTTATGCTGATGAGGTTGGTTGTGGTTTAATGATATCCTTGCTTTAAGACATGTTATAAATAATAAAAACTAATTAAACTTCACATTCACAGTGTTGTTCATTTGAATAGAGATGATATGAAAAAAAAATTCTTACAGGGTGGTTAACGTCAAAAAACATTAGATACATACATACGTATGTTATGTATGTGGAGCTGTGAATGTGTATGAATTTTATAACGCCACAGAAAATACACTATGTACGAGTACATACATACATACATATATCCACAAAGTACACTTTACGTAAAAAAGAGATGGCAAAGAACTATAGCCGGTTACTACTGTTTGCTCACTTAAATTTTTTTATTTAAAGTATGTTGTAGGCCTTACAAATATTGACCCTTCAATATTTTCTTTTTTGTCATTATCAAGTGACAGATGATGTTGCCTTTATTAAAGTGGTAAATGATATAAGAAAACCATATGAAAATTTACATTAACGTCTATCCCTTGTAATGCAAAAGTCTATTAATTCTTGATAAAACACGATAGCAGACAATGAATGTACATACATATGTACATACATAAGTATGTACAAACACTATGCAGCATACGTCAAGGTACCCCCAGCTCAAATAAGTAAGCCCACAAATTTAAAAAATAAAAATGATAAAAATACTAAATACTAACTGCCTTATTCATAAAAAAATATTTCTGTTTAATAAGAGGTTTATGAAACAAATTTTCTATGGAAATTTAATTAATAAACCTTTTATAAATTCAAAATATTTTTTATGAATTAGGCCCTAAAAATATAAAAACTATAACATAACTGTTATCTTACGGTCCCTGGTAATTTTCCGTCAACGATCTCTCGAAAGAATCACCCGATTTCAGTCAAATTGGGCTCAATAAACGTGTCTTTATGACTTATTAGATTTTGAAATTGTTGGGATGAGTAGTTTGAAATTAAAAAAAAATCACAGTTTTGTGAAAATTTTAATTTCGAAATCTGCCGACATCTAAGTCAGATCACCATCTTTCGAATGTGCAAAATTTGTTTTCATTTGGTATTTTTTATACCACATTTAATTTTTTATTTTTTTTGACGTATACCAATTCAAATATTAATAAAATAATAAATAAAGTAAATTGAAGCAGATATTTTTTATTTTGTAAAATGTATAAACTTGTTTATTTTCGCAGGGGTACCTCGACTTATGCTGTATACTGTAAGTGCTCACATACAAAACGAAAATAAATGTTTGCATATAAAAATTCAATTAAAAATATTATAATCTCTTCTCTTATTACAATCAAACACAGGAGCAAAAAAGGAAGGGAAATCAATGCTCACGTTTATATATTTCACGTTGGTATATTTCTCTTTACTGCGTGAGCAGCAATAGGAATGAGAAAAATACTTTACTGCTTTATTTATAAAAATTATTAAGGCTTAATAAAGGGTTTATAAAACAAGTCTTTATAAATAAAGTCCTAATAATTTTTATTAATATGGCAGATAATTTTTATATGATAGAAAATTCAATTTAAAACTTCTGAAAAATAAATAAATAAAATGCACTCATCTCTTTAGTTAGTTAGTTTGACACATAATTGTTTGATGCTCTTCAAAATTTTAAATTTCTTCCAGACACCTTGCAAAATATTCAATAAATTGCTCTATCTATTCATTCATTGAGTTTAATAAAGTCCTTTTTAGCAGGAAAAACTATCAAACTATATTTATTCGTCGCTAAGTCTAATGAATTAATATGTAAAATTTATATTTGTGTGTTGGATAATCTTGTCCGGATGAATTTCGTTGCTGCTTAGCCAAGTCATCAGCAGGCTTTAACAAAAAAATTATTTTAAAAAAACATAAAAAATATATTTATATGTATGCAAAAACTCACAACAAATTATTGAAAATTACTAAACATACAAATATAACAATCAAAAAAAGCTTTTACAAAAATTTTTTAACGAAAATTAAAAAAAAAACAAACAAATTTCATGAGCATGAATAATCATTTTTCAATCACGAGTGTGCATGACATAGAAATGTATTCACAATCCCATCTCCATTTGTCCCTTCTTTTGGGGAAGGAGGCCCTCAGCCTTCTATTTAGCTTTCAGCTTTAATTTTTGTAGACTAAACTCGTGGGAGCAGGGGAGCTATAACCTTTCATTAAAATGTTATTAAGCCTCATATTTAAGACATAAACTTTGAAAATTCAATCATAATAAAATGCGGTTAGCTAAGATGAAAATGTATTTTTGTGTTTATGCTTGTACATACATACATATCTATATACATATATTTTTTTTTAATTATGCTCGTTATGTTGGGAAATCTTGTCACATATTTACATATGTATGTACATATTTATATGTGTCTACATACCCTGCAAATAACGCGACTAGTCCATACATGCATGTAAGGACTAATTTTTGAAAGATCACGACTATTACAAAACTAGTCCAAATGTATGGATAAAACATGGTCGATTTAACATTGCGATGTCTTAGGGATGGACCACATGGTCCAAATTTGCACTACATCGGACCACCGTCAAAGCTACCCCATATAGAATAGCTATGGACTACTCGCATACAATTTGTAAGTGCCTAAGAAGAACGATCATAATGGGACCATATTGTAACTGGTCTGTTTCATGTATATTGGACCACGTAGTCCAATATTATTTGCAGGGTATTCATTTCCATTCAAATATTAATTGAACTAACTAACATAACTGAAATATTTTAATAATCTCTATTGTGTGTTAACCTATACATAACTATGTAATCACAATGGACCCAATTGGGTATCCGAGTGGAGGTCAGCGTTGCCGTTGTGACACTAAAGTATCACTTTCGACCCTTTTTCGTGCCAATGACACTTTTTATGACCCTTTTTTTAATTTGTCCCTTAACAAAATGTATGCCGTAAGGCAATCATATGCTCAAAAATTGGACGAAACAGAGCTGATCGTCCAGTTGGCGATATTCGGTTCCGTTCTGTTGAAATAATGCAAAAAATCTGACACCCAAATCCCTGATTCCAGATGCAAATTATTTCTGGGAGTATCACAACTAAAAAAATATGTATTTTAACTTAATTTCATCTTTAAGATCAATAAAACTTTTTATAAATTAAATTTAGATGTGATTTTTCATTACTTGCAAACCGGCAAGATCGTATACATACGGTGTTCACTATTATTTACCTGGCGTTCGTTCCTAGTGTTTTTTTTTCAGTAAATTAAAACTTACTCTTCTTTTGGCTATATAATCTTAAAAAAAACATTTTTATTAGCTTCGTCCGATAATTTTTACGATAACATACTTTAAGTATGTTAATTAATTTTATTGTAGTCTAATGTATTTAATTACTTAATTGTTAAAATTAGTGTTTGTTTTTTTTTTTTTTTAATTGAAATAAATGTTATTTTTTTTGTTCACGAAAAACTTGACCCTATTTTACTTTAAAATATCCTTTTTTGACCCTTTTTTTTCTTGAATACCCTTTTTGTGATACTTTTTTGAAATTTTCAACGGCAGCCCTGGTGGAGGTACTTTTTTGGCACCACCTGTCCTAGACATACATATGTACATATCGCTTATTTACTCAAAGAACGTCATAACTCAAAATATGTTGATGCAGAATTAATCGTCATATCGTTCCTCATATTGTGTAAAAATTTCACACGAAAATATTGTTTACTGGCATGAAATTAGAAAAACTGACGAAATTGAACTAGGTTTTAATGAATTCTTCCATATATGTAGTTTTAAGTCGCGATTATAGCTTAGCGTGATTTTTAATGTAAAATTGTATGGCAAAACTCGTTAAGACCATGTTCAATTTTGGCACTTAAAAGCAGAGCTGTTAAATTTCGATTGCGATTAGTAATCAATTAGATTACATTTTAACAAGAATTGTAATGATTATATAATTGCCTTCAAAAGAATTGCTGATTAATAATTGATTACAATTACGAATAATCGAAAAGTAATCTGAATTACTTAAAATTACTAAAACTAATCAAAAAGAATCAAAAGTAATCAAAAAGTAATCCGACTACTTTCAAACATTACTTTTGATTCTTAATAAATAATCAAAAAGAATAAAAAATAATTCTTTGAAGTAATCGGATTATTTTTTGATTACTTTTGATTCATTTTGATTATTTTCAGTAATTTTAAGTAATTCAGATTACTTTTCCATTATTAGTAATCGTCATTAATTAGTAATCGTGCGAAACTGAATATAATCTTAATTTAATCATTACTTCACCTTCAAAAAAAAAAGTAATGAAATTAATAATCATTGCGATTAGTAATCATTACTTAACAGCTATGCTTAAAAGTATCGAATTCCGATACTCGTAAACAAGAATCGATGTATCATTGTGCCCCGGCCTCTTTTGTAACTTCTAGCCAGTTATTCATTATACATTACGCTGATTGTATTTCGAGCAATACTTGTCTATAATCATGATTGGAAAAATATAGATTTAAATAAAAATATTTTCTGCATTCATTTTAAATAATTTCTTGTTAAAACTCTTTCCTGGAGAAATAAATTCGGAGAGAAATTTAATGACACCGGAAAAGTTGAATTTATCGAGACTTTGCACTTATCGGCGCTTGGCCAAAATCGAGCTCGCACTTTAGTTAACTTCAGGGAAGATTTAAGTACTTGTACGTATATCTCTTTGATATACAGTAAAGGTTTCATAAAATTTTTGCTAGGTTTTCTGACAGACTTCGGGTACGAATTCGAGTTTTTATGTAGAGTTTCTGACTGAATTGTGCTAAATAAAAAACATTCGATGGAAGTAGATAATTTGCTTTAAAGCCGTAGTTTTAAACAGCTCATTCCGTATATTTTGTAACATACATATTTTTAACTATTTTATGATGTCAAAAAGAATCTTATTTATATTTGTACTTTGTGTTTAGAAAGTCAAACTAATGAAAAAATTTAATATTGTAATACTTAAGGAATAATCCATGACTTCTAAAGTGAAGTAAATGTTTAGTTTATTACTTTATTATTAAATATTTTTTTAATATGTTCGTACAATTTGTATTTGTTCCAAAAAGTATTATTATTGTACTATGTATTATCCCTTTGTAGAATTTTATGGTAAAAAAATGAATAGTTGGTATAAAAACCTACAAAAAGTATGTAAATTTGCAGAACAAACTGACATTGTGACATATCAAACAGAAATGGTACAACTGCAAACATTTCATTAGAAATTCATAAAGCAATGCGACTGTTGGATGCTGTACTAAATTTTAATTCAGCTCTTACATGTTCAAAATATGTATGTAGAAGAAATATCTTTGAAAATTATTTGTATATAAACTAATTTTATATTTGTTTTGTGTATTACAATTAGAGTTCCTTTTCCCTGACTTTTTCATTTCTCAGGAAAGCAGGAATAATTTTTCAATTTCCCGGGAAATCTCGCCCAGTAAATAACGATACTTCATTAAAAAAATAAATAGTAACGTTTTATAAACACGTTGGTCAAAATTTTTTTTTCATTTCAGTTCTTTATGTAACAATAATGCATTCATATATATCGTTAGCTGAAATTTAAAAGCACGTAACTAATAGAAGAGAGAAAAACGTAAAAAAAGAAGAGGGATGTCCTCGAAAACCCGGTTAGAGCTATGCTGCTTAGCTATATAAAATTAGCTTAGCTATATATAAACTATTTATTTAATATTCATAAAATTTATTTATTTTATTATTCTGTATAAAACAAAATAAATTCGCCGCAAATATTTGCATGTGTGGACATAACGCATATGTAAACGCGGACTTAGCACCCTTGTTTTTATTATTATTATAGTATTAGTAAGTCATTTGGCATTTCCTCCTTTACGAACAGAGAAAAATAAAGAAAACGAAAACTAAAAAATGTAAACAAAGAAATCAAAAAAAAAAATTATAACTGTAATAGTGTGGATTATTTTTGTTACGGAAATCACGTCTGATATGTCTGACATAAAGAACATAGCTCTAAAAATGTATGTATTTTTTTAATACATACATTTGTTTATGATTTTTAAGATATTGTGAGTTACATGGTTGTGCATTTCAGCTGACGATGTATTATAAGTAAATGCAATGCCAAGTGCATTTAAATAATCCCAGAAAACAAATTACATATGTACAGGGTGTTTTTTTAGAGGTATAGAACTTCGAATTGAAGTAAAACACAAGAAAATCGTTTTAATGTCCATCAATTTGGCTTTATTGGAAGGATAATTTTATGCCATTAATGTTTAAATATGATTTCGGACATGTGGCCGCCGCGGGTGGCTCGAATAAAGCCAATTCTACAGGTCCAATTTTCAACCACTTTTTCGAGCATATGGGGCCGTATGTTGGCAATAACGCTACGAATGTTGGCTTCCAAGTCCCCTAACGTTTCTGGTTTGTTGGCGTAGACGAGCGACTTCACATATCCCCAAAGAAAATAATCCAATGGTGTCAAATCACACGATCTTGGTGGCCAATTGACAGGTCCATTCCGCGAAATTATGCGCTCATCGAATGTTTCCTTCAATAAATCGATTGTGACGTGCGCTGTGTGGCATGTAGCGCCGTCTTGTTGGAACCACAACTCATCCACATTCAAAATCTTCAAAATCTTCCATAAAGTTGATGGACAAAGCTCCAATTGCTGTGCACGGTGGCGAATCGATTCATTCGGGTCCTCTTCAACACTTTGCTCTACAGCGGCAATTGTTTCTTCGGTGCGCACTGTTCGACGTCTCTGCGGATGCGTATTATCACATAGAGTAAACGTAGTGCGAAAACGATCCATGGTTAACCGAATTAATTGCTCTGATGGACGATTATGTCGACCATAAAATGGACGGAGCTTGCGGTAAACTTCGCGAACTGAACCATTATTTTCGAAATAAATTTGCACGATTTGCAAGCGTTGTTCTTTTGTCAACCTGTTCATGATGAAATGGCAAACCAAACTAAATATTAATCACTTGACAGCTGACAAAATGGCCGCCAGTTAAAAAAGTGATGCCAACTTAAAGTTCTATACCTCAATAAAAAACACCCATTACATCATTTTAATAAAATATTAATTTTATTAAATAGGACGTTAGTACAGAATAAGCATTAATACAATCTTTGCCATCCAGTTACTAATTTTATCTAAAAATTAAGGCTCTAAATTTCAAAAATTCAAAAATAAGTGTGCTTTTCGTAATAACCCTTACAGAAGAGCCATCATTTTTGTTTGACACATTTAAATCTTCTTTCTTATTAGAATATTTTCCAATGTTGGCTGTTTCTTGTACATTTTTTTATTTTATGATTTTGGGGCTTGCATTCCAATATTATGAATTTTGCCCAAATGGTGAATAAGGCCATTAGTATATTTATCTTTACACAAAATAATTTTTGCACATTCATTTGTTTGTCATTTCTAATATTTTTCGTTGTGTGGCATTGCTTTCCATATAAAAAACATAATGGGAACTGCGTTGCTCGCATTTTGAACTCGGCATAAGTCATACATTTCTTTGGTCGAGATATTTCGTAGATTACATTTGAACAAACCAAAAAATACTTTTCTATTATACAACATTTTAATTTAGAGTTGTATATAGTAGTATTTATTTATTAACAGCCTTATTATTTTATGAATAATATTAAGGCTTTATAAAGGATTTTTAAAACAAATGTTCATACAAAATTTTTCCTAAAAAGGCTTTATAAAGCCTTGATAATTTTTATAAATAAGGCTGTAAATATTTATTGCTAAGTTTACTTATTATGACGTGAGTTTTTAATGTAGAATGCTAGAGTAACTCAAAACACATAATTTTCAAAAATTAAAATGTCATTATGTTGTTTTTTTCTTGCTGTTATGCAGAGTGGCAAGCAAATATGCTAAGTCCAACAAAAAAATAAAAATGTGTTAAGCCCAGAGGAAAATAATATGCATCTAGTGTACTGGTATTTACTTAACAAATAACTTTTTTGTTAATTTAAAATAACAAAATGAATAGCTTCGTTGTCCTCACACACATTAAGTTTTAATAAATTTAAATAGTTTTTGTTCCTCCTGAAAAATTAAAAAAAAGGACTTAACAGATTTGCCGACTCAGCCAAAGATATGACTTAGACCACTTTCATAATTAAGGGCACATATGTATATTAGATTTAAAAAAATACATACATATCGTCACCTTAAATGCAAACGGACGTAACTACACAAAAATTCGAAATCGACTTTTTGATTGATTATGGTTCATTTTATCAAACTACATGTTCACGCAAATATTTAGACCTCACCGATCAAAAATGACGACTTTTTTAAAGAAATTCAAACGGACGTAATTACGAATTCATCTATTTTTTATTGCAAAGAACGCAACTAACATAAAAGCTTAAATATATATAAAAAGGAAATAAATGGTTAAAATAATATAAGTATCCATACTGCAAGTAAATTTCGAAGAAAATTTTCAAGAACCCTTTATTATTATTGATTATGAAACGTTTTTCGTTGCTCCTGTAAAAAATATAAAAGTGTAGTTACGTCCGTTTGCATTTAAGGTGACGATATATACAACATGCATATTTACTGCGATATTCCGCAATATCGTCAATCCTTTTCATACCTCAATAATATATCACAAAATCGTGCAGTTGGCATCACTAAACAACATGGACTCGATTTCTTCTACATTTATTATCAGTTTCTTACATTATTTCAAACAGTGCGTGGGCGTTCGTAAGTCGGTGAATTAAAATTAAATATTTAATAGTTGCAAGTGGTTTTTGGTATACAACTTTTGCATGAAAATATAGTGGAACAATAGTTTAATTTGTGTGTAATAAAATATTTTAAGAAGGTTTCATATTAATTGTTATTTTTATGAATTTTGTGTATTAAAAAAGTCTTATATTAATTTCATCATCTTAGCTTCAATAAATTGATAACTTCGTCGCGTTCGGTCGTTCGTGTATGTGCAATATGTACGTATGTGCATATGTATGTATGTAAGCATGTTTGCTTATGCTTTTATCAACGTAACAATTGAGAGCAATCAAAAATTATCTACTAGAGAACAAGGAAAACAAGTGATAGAATATTGATAATGTAAGTATGAGAGAAATATTTAGTTACATACTTACATACATATTTACCATGTAAATTTAAGAAATGCAATCACATAAAAGGCAATAACAATTGATTTATTGTATTGCTCGTGGTAAGATTCGCGTCATAAAAGTACAATTTACATACATAAATACCTACATACATACATATGTACATATGTAACTGAATATCAAAATCCAAATAAAACTGAATAGGAACCAAAATTTTGTAAAAATACATAGAAGGTATATGTAAAGTTAGCATAAATGTGATACATATGATGATAATTAGCATACATACTTATGTATGTGCGCATAATTATGAAAGTGGTCTAAGTCATATACGAGTACATACATATTCCTTGAGTCGAGATATTTAGTACCCAACTATTTAGGTTAAATTTGAACAAGTCAAAAAATATGTTCAGGTATATTATGCAACATTTTAATTCAGAGTTGTACTACTCGTAGTCCCGAATAATATGTAGTTATTAAATATATTTTGAAGTTTTTTTTTTAAGATTTTTTCCCCAGTTTTTCTAGTGGAAAATTTTAAGGAGATCGTGGTTCAGGAAATTTTTAGTGACAATGTCTTGGATGTTCTCCTCAATTAAACAGGTTCAACTTTTTTATGAGAATATGATCTCAAAATTGTGTGTTTTGTCTTCAGTCAAAAACATATAAGTATTTATATTAGAGCGACTCAAAATAAGTGATTTTGTTACCCCCCCCCCTGAAAATAAAGCTTGATATGTTTTATGATGATTCCCAAAACATTTTGGTTCTTGCGTTGACCATCCGTTAGCTGGACCATTTTTAAAAAAGGTATTTTTTCAGTTTTTCGATTTGTTTTGTACTTTGCTCCAAGACGACATAAATAAAAATTGGTATAATCGAAAATAGTTTTTTAAGCAGCATATGTATATGTATGTATGTATGTATTTAAAACTTGACCACTTGCGACCTACTAATTGAGATATTTAAGTAAATACATATTTTCGTTTCGGGTTTTCATACAAATTCTACTTATACCATTGGATGCTGCTTAAAAAACTCTTTTCGATGATACCAAATTTTATTTATGTCGTCTTGGAGCAAAGTACAAAAAAATTCGAAAAACTGAAAAAAAGACCTTTTTAAAAAATGGTCCAGCTCACGGATGGTGAATGCTAAAACCAAAATATTTTGGGAATCATCATAAAACATATCAAGCTTTATTTTCAGAGGGGTAACAAAATCACTTTTTTCCCTTCCATACAAGTTGAGTCGCTCTAATGTATATGTTAGTCTCTTGTTGACAAACTTTTAGGTGGTGCTGTAACCAAGTGATAAGCGCGAAAACTTATAAATATGCAGCCTTATTTCGAATCCCAGCTAAGTCAATCAATAATTTAAATGAAACGGGAAGAACAAGTAAGCCCAAAATTGAAATTTGTTTGTTCACTTTAAAATATTGGCGGTATTCGGTGTTTGATGCGAATTGTCTTGCGTCATTGTAAATGCAAAATATCGTAGCTTTTCTTTAAATCCAACAACAAAATACACACACAATCCAAAGAAAAGCTACGATATTTTGCATTTGCACTTACGCAAGACCATTTGCATCAAACATCGAATAACGCCATTGATTAAAGTATGTTCTGTTGAGTGACATTATCGCTTAAAAACTCACACACACTATCGTTTTGTGAACAAAAATCAATTGTTTTCCCTATCACTTGGTATTAGTTGGAATTGTTCCCCGGGAAACATTTCTCGCGAAATTTTATTCATAATTGCCCTCAATATGACGGTAGAAATTGTCGCTTATGTGGTCTTGCATGATTTCGTGGCCATTTGCTCGAACATTTCGTCAACGATTTATTTGAGCTGTCGTCAATATATCTTCTACGATTTTCTGTAGATGGCTAAATCGTTTGAGATGTCTTTAACATGGCTGGCTGGGTTGTTATTTCGAAGCTAAAATGCACATGATTTAGAGTCTAAATTTTAGACCACTTCCATATGTATTAGAATATTTTTTCCAATGTTTGTTTTTTAAACATTCCATTCCAAATTTATGAAGGTGCGAATAAGGCCACTAGTACATTTACCTTCACATAAAATAATTTTTGCATATAAATTAGTTATGTAAATTTTTATTGCTTTTCGAAAATTAGAAGTACTTACAAAATCCACTACTATCGTCATTTCATTGTCGCATTCTTAAAATAAAATTTGAGTACATACAAACTAAATTTGCCATAATAGAATTAAAAAAAAAATCCGGGAATACCCGCACAAATTTCTTGGCATTTCTTTCCCGGAAAATTTGTGGGATCCCGGAATTTCTCTTTCCGGGAAATCCCGTATGAAAAACACTGATTACAAAATATGTATAGAACATAAAAAATTAATTTTATCCTTGAAAACAAATGTACCGTTATATCGTCGAATGCATAATTGTTTGATGTAGCGTATGAAAAGTATCAAACTGCTTATGCTGTTGTGTATTTAATATGTATTATACTATACGTTGAAGTACATTGTCTCGCATTGTATTGTCTTTTTTCTTTATTGTTCTGAATTCTGTTTTGTTTTCTGCTACTTTTCGTTAAGTGTGTTGTAAATAGATATACTTTTACATATGTTAGACAGTAAAGTCTCCCTAAAGCGAACGTTTCTCATTAAGAATTATTTTTCTATAACCAACTTCAACGACTAAAATTGCACCGACCAGCGAAACCGATAAAAATAACCAATGTAAAACAATTAAATAAAACTGAACGATTTTTTATGGGCAGAAAAAATTTTATTTTGTATTCAGTTACTAAATTAAAAAAATCATATAATATTTTTACTGAAATAGGATTTACCACAGAATTTGGAAAACCAAATGCCAAAATTTTTAAAATTTCCATACATAAAATGAAAAACGAATATTTTCTTAATTAAAATAATCTACTCTATATTCAACAAACCAAATAAATAAAATATTGGATTTTGTACTAGATTAAAGAAAAATGTTTGCAATGTTCTTAAGTCTAGTACAAAATCTTTGAAGTCGAAGTCGAAATACGACACTGGTAATAAGGCCCATTAAAACTTAAATCAGTTTCGAGAACATGTACATTAAATACAATTAACAGATAGTTTTAATAAATTTTATTTTTAATAATAAAAATTAATACGTATACATTTCCCAAATCCAAAATTTTCATCAAATCAAACGTGATGTTTTAATATAAAAATTACTCATATATATTCTTAATAATTTTGTAATTTACCTCATTTTGGAGTTGAACACAGGCAGCCAAATTAATTCCAAGTTTGTAAAGCTTTTACTAGCTCGGACACAAATAGATTTAAAATGTTAACAGCACAAATTAAATATAAAAGATAAATAAATTTGCACTAACAGGACATTACATGAATATGTAGTTTAAGTTGGTTGCTCCAATAGTAACGCTTAAACTTATGGCGTTTTCTTTTCTGAGCAATATGCTGCATTTATGCTGCAAAATCAACGCGTTCTTTTCTCATGATGTTACCCTTAAAAAGAAGAAAAATGCTACATGTTCAACACTCATTTTCATTACAGGGGCATGAGTGCAGCATTATATTAACAGCTGTTTGTTATTGTCGATGAAAAAAATGAATCATTTTATAGTTCGTCATTGTTTTATGCCGAAACTTGTTGGAAAATTGTTCTTTTGTAAACGCAAAATACGCAACACTTCTTAAAAACCAGGTGAGCATTTAAAAATGTTGCCAAATTACAAATAACATATATGTTACACTTTTCTTTTAGAAAAGAAAACGCCATTAATTAGTCAATAAATAAAATAGTTTGTTAATCGAACCGAAAGAACAACTTTTATATAGTACAGTAAAGTTAACAACTGTAGTTAGTTATTTTTTTGTATTCTGTACTTTTTGGGTTTAGTTTTGTCAACTGTAAATATATATTTGATTAACTATAAGAATATAAAATTTTATGGCACGTTTAGTTATGCACAGTGGGCGAATTCCGGACTTCGGTCTCAATTGAGATTTCCATAAAAATTTTTTTCGCAATCTCATGATCCCATTATTGCAGCAATAATTTACATTGACGGCAAATTAACAACCAAAATTGGAAAAGTTAATTAGAGGCCCCAAAAAAACTAGTTTTGTTTACAGTAAATTAACAATTAAAATTGGTTAAATAAAAAAAATTAGTACAAAAAAAAATAAGAAAAAATATAAAGGAGTTTTTTTCCAGTTTGATTATGTCTTGTGGCCTAGATTAATGGGTGCATAGTCGAATTGCTAAGTGGAGACATATTTTATATGTGTTTTGTTTTTATAATTCAATTTTTTTCCGTATGAAATTTGTCAAACCTTAGCGTTGCGTTTTTAAAAATAAGGCTCTAAGTCTACTGTTTGTTGTTGTTGTTGTTGTTGTTGTTGTTGTTTTTTTTTTTTTATTAAAATGGAAAGCAAAACTTTTAAAAATGAAAAAATATCACCTTAAAAAACAATATAGCGCGCTCATATTAGATGTGGAATCGTGAATAATTTTCCACTCGCTACAGCGAATGGAACTTTGCATTCACCATTTTTATAATCGGGCCTTTTCTTGAATTGTTGTGTTATCGTTTTAAAACAATGTATAAATGACAATTTTACATTACCGTGCAAAATTATCGTTTATATTTAATTTTGAAATGGCAATGCCAACGAGAATACAGCCAAATAGGTAGGTTCAGGCTTAAAGTTTAAAAACCCGGATACTGGTAAATTTTTTTATTCTCTGCCAAAATCGGTCCTTAGATTCCCGTTTACTGCGTTTATATACGAATTATATAAAATATGAATCATATACAGAATTACCCCAATAGCAAATATCTTAGCCGTCCGCAGTGATGATGTTTAATGGCAAAAGTATTTGATGATAATCGAATCCGATGTTATCAAAATTTTTAGATCGCTATAGAAAAACTCGTCTGTAAATATGAAAGCACTTGCTGATATGTATGTGTCTATTTTACTGAATCATATCCTTCCGTACGTTTCGTTATTTCACCTTACGTACATGAATGAATTTCAAAATGAACAATGAAAATGCCTGCAATATTGTTGATAAAAAAGAATTCTTTATACACTAATATGTACATACAATGTACACTTAAAGAAAAAATTTGCTGACTCACTGCAGTTTACAAAATCGTATTATTAATAAATATTTAAGTTACATAAATTATTAGTGCCACTGAGTGTGCAAACAAAATAGTTTTGTTATTATAAAAAACACCATATTATTATTGCAAATATTAAATAATATAGTGGACTATTATTTAGTAACGATTTCTGTCAGTGTCCTTTCATTCATTGGTCTTAAGCTTTAATATGCATATGTACATACGTTTTAAAGCCAAATAAAAATAATAATAATAATACAGTAACGTAAACTTAAATTTTGGTTTTAATATAAAATATTTAAGCCCGTTCACTCATTCATATTCTCATATGTACGGACATACATATTTAAAAGTTAAATTCCATATCCTTCCATAGATGCATGTGTGATGATGTCCTTTGGTTGGTTTATTTCATAACAATACACATCATACAAAATGCCATTCCGAAAAGACATATCAAGAAAAAGCGAGTATACTATTTGTTGTTGAAAGAAATTGCAGTTATTTTTCTTAACATTTCATTGCATATAAAATATTTGCTATTTTTTTTTGACAACGTCACATAAAATAAAAAGAAAGAGAAAATTAATAAGTAAAACGACATAAATATGAATTGTAGAATTTCCAAATTACAAAATTTTACAAGAAAAACATACAAAAAATGCATAATGAAAGATTGTTTCGTAGGAGTTTTTTTAAAGGAACATTCACCGGAAATTTATTTCTCTAATGTAATGGTCGTAAAGATGGTTATTGTTGTTATTGTAACTACTACATGTATGTATGTCATTTACTCAAGAGTAATGTATGAGAATTAAATTAAAACTACATATAACATCCTGGTAGATTTCATTCGAAATCTTTCTGATAATCTAATAAATCTACATTTATGACATTTTGCAATGATTTAAATTAAAATGTACTCGTTTTAAAATGTTTTTTATAACAAAATATAAAAAATTAAAAACTCGACTGCGACCAACAGTTAAATATCCTAAATCGTTAATCCAAATGAAAAATCATAAGAGAAACCTAAAGATAATTTTCAATTACCTATCGAATGATATCCATTTTGAAATAGTTCGCGCACTTTTTACATTTTTTTATATTACTGTCATATCTCCACACTCCCGAGATTAACAGCCTGTTTGTGTAAGACGTTGACGATGAAAATCTTCACGTTTTTGTGAAAAGTTGTAAAAGTTTCCTTTAGTCTATTACAAAAACGCCAAGATTTCTAACGTCAACGTCTTACACAAACAGGGGGTAAGACAAATCGATTGACGTGAGAACTATAAAAATCGTCCCACGCCTTCGGTTTATATAGGGTTGTTATCCGTCCTATTTTTTTCGGACACTGTCCTCTTTTTGGGATCTCTGTCCTCTAAAAATATTAGCGTGCGGGAAAGTGCTACTTTTTAGGGAAATTTTTTCGCTTTTAAATTGTTTGAGAAATGGTATTTATTAAAAACCAAGCTAAAAGGGTTGGGTATGTTGTTTTAAGACGTCAAATTATTAAGATGTGTTTAAAATATTGATCAATACCAAAAACCAGTTATATAAGTTGTTTTAAAGTTAAGTTTTTACAATTTCAACTAAACTTAGTTGAGTTTTAAACCGTAATAAGGGCATAAATCTACATACATATACATATATCTTCATACATATGTATGTAAATACGTAAATTGTTAAAAAAAAATTAATTGAGACTCACATGTTAAAAAAAAGTGTGTTAATAATTTAATTAATACATATCGATGGCTTAATACAAGAACGGCGGAACTCGAATTTTCGATATTTTATAGAAAACAAACATGTAATTTTTTTAAATATTTGTATGGGGAACCCCCCAGGGGTGGTATCAGGGGGTGTGCCACTGGCATAGGTGGGTCGGTCATACATTTTCACTCGATTGAGGAACTCTAAGAAAATTTTACCCTTCGGATAAAAAGTCGGGACATAAAAATACATTTTAGAGGTATGGTTCCCTCGGCAAAGTTTCTTATTTTGATCCCTAGAATACGATTTACATACATACATTTTAGAGGTATGGTTCCCTCGGCAAAGTTTCTTATTTTGATCCCTAGAATACGATTTTCCTTGTAATTTGAGCGATTTTTTTTTTCCTCCATACAAATCGACCCGCCCTAATGTACATACATATGTAGTATATCTGAAAATATTACATAGAATTTAGCGCGGATACGTACCCACATTAAGCAACGATTTAGAAGTTACAAAAATATTTTTTTTTAGTTTCATTACTGATTACTTAAAAATGTCTAAGTGCAAAAATTATAAAAAATAATGTTTTCCATGGCAACTACGGGCTTTCACTTGAACATTTAAACATACTTACGTATGTAAGTATATGTATTTGTATGTGCATTCATGCAACATAGACAAACAGATTTAAGATGAAATTAAATAGAAAGAAAAATTGCTGTATTTGTGCAACCGCAACAAATAACAGTCAGAACTGTATAATAATGCAGAGATGATGATTGTGATGATGACGACAAAAATGGAGATAAAAACGTAATAAAATACAGAGTTCATCATCTTTTGTTTTGAAATCCGTATATAACGATTTCACGCGATCTGTTGCCGTAAAAAAGAAGGAATAGCAACGAAAAAAAATGCAATTCAATAAAATGCAACGGATTTTTTGTTTAAGTAAAAAAAAAATGAGAAGAAAAATCAACAAACAGAAACTCGTACAAAATATAAGCAGCCAATAGCACTATCAAGCAATTTCAAAATTCCATTGTATCTATTTAGTGCAATAGTACATATGCACATACAGTTTGTCATGGATTTTTTTTGAAATGTAAGAAAAAAAAGAACAGGGAAATTAGTTCAATAGTTATATATGAGTACATATGTATTTACATATTTACATATTAATGAAGATATGTACATATCTGTATGTATGTATATATTCTGGAAGTGTTTTTTTTTTTCAGTTTTTACAAACTTAAATCATTTGTAATCTTGGTTCAACTTTTTCACATATATTTACACTGGGATGTATCAGAGACTTCGCTAGAGATTTTTAAACAATTAAAAGAAACCTTAAATATACATACATACATAGAACAATATAAAAGGCACAAAACAACACATTGAAAAGCGCCTTCACGCGTCACGCTTGAATGTCTTATGGCAATTAACATGTCCCTCATTAAGGAGGCGGACCTCGGAGTGACAGAACGACACAGCAAAATAATGTGAACGGCAATCAAGTTGAAAACTCAGGAACAGTAAATCATCGAGTACAATCATAGTCAAGAGATTCGGCTGTACGAATGATCCTGTAAGAAACCAACTTCACTAACTTTGCCTCCCTTATTCTCCTAAATCATATAGTATACATAGATAACTCCCATACTGTCAAAATCTTTAATGTTAATGTAAATGAGTTATTCTGTCAGTGCATGCCTTTAGTGTTCAGGTCCGATTCCACTCCCACAGTCGGAAAGGGCTCTCTGATGTAAAAGTACTTTGAGTAAACACATGTCCCTCACACAGGATGCCCCTGTGGCTGAGTGGTAGCGATGCTAGCCTCTCAGTCCAGAGGTCGTGGGTTCGATTCCCGCCATAGACCCTGGGTGTTTTCCGCAGACAAGCCAATCGCTTCGTGGGCTTTATTGTGTTAGTAAAAAAAAATCTGAAACTAAAGCCGAAGTCCGTTCATCTCAATACGAAGTCAGTGTCATGTATAAATTCATATAAATTCTCTATTCATCTATCTCGTACTCCAACTAGAAACCAGTTCAAGTAATTTGAACAAAGTGGTAGTCCTATTTTTACTTGATGATTAAAGCACGGCACGGCCACACCAAGCAAGCTGTGAAGAACTGCAAAACACCTCTGCAGACTGGCATGCAAGACAGTATAATTATTCTTTGACAAGTTATGCTTAGTGCACATCTTTCATTTCTTGTGTTGTCGTTTTGTGGTGTCATATCCAAAATGTGTGCAACGCCGTTTTTTATATGGAAATCAATGCCACACAACGAAAAATATCGGATATAACAAACGTTGCCACTAGTAAACACTATTATGATGCCAAAAAATGCCATTGTGTGTACTCGGCATTAGTATCATGTTGTCGCTAACATCAGATGTTGCCAACTTCACAATACACTGTCTACTTGTGTGGCCCGATTATCACTCATGCTGGCAACCCAATCACTCCTAAGGAAACGCCTGACTTTGCCTACAATGACACTCGGTTTGCCTTGAATGTAAATAGGATGAACCAAAATGTTTATCGGCTCAGATACTTGACTTAAGTCATATATCGGAAACTAACGTTACCGTCACAAATGAGTGGCGGGCGGTCATGTAATAACCTGTCCTTGAACAGAATCATCACAGTATTTTACAAAGCTATAAGAAGCATAGGGCCCTTACTTCAGCGTTGGCTGAAGTAGTTAGCACGTTGCCTACAAAACCGAAGGTCCTGGGTTCGAGCCCGGTCTCCGACAGTCATTAAAAATAACAACACCACGCATTTTTCTGATGTGCATTAGTGTCATTTGTATCAGTTGTTGTGGGAAAAGTTCTAGTGATGCAGGCATAAGGTCACTGGTCACTAAAAACTATAGCGACTTCATCAGATACTAATCCTAATGTAACATCAGAGCACCCTCCTTCGTTGTGTAGCAGAATCATCGGCGAAGTAAAATAACCAATAAAATGGCTACTACAGCAAATTTAATATGCGTCATTTTACACCAGATGGCGCTGCAGCACTGCATTATCAAAAAGCGTGCAAAGAGCAGTGTTGTAAAAGAATGAAGCTTTCCTCTATTTCTTCCTTCACCACCTGTCTTCTCTATCACTCTCCCTTCCCTATCACCCTCTCTCACTATCTTCTCTTCAACTAACAGGTAGCACAAAGGGATCATTGTATTGGACCCAAGTAAGCTGGAATCTAAATTTCACCCTTCCTTACCAGCAGCCTGCTAACCTAACCCATAGGGCCCCAAATCGAAAAGTTTTTTCCCCAAGGAAAAATGTACGCCAATTATGAAATTAGATAAGAAATCAACACGGTTCTAACGATAGATTCTTGCAGAGGAAACAAAAAAATTGATTAATTAATTAATTATAATCTCGCCAACACTTTTTTGACAAGCTGTACAAATTCATGTTCGTACAACTTGGTTAGTTTTTCAAAGTTTATAATTATTAGCTTCCCTCAATGATCATTATCAATCTTGTTATAAACAGATTTATGTTTAACAAATTAGCAAAAAAAAACAGAAATCTCTCACTTCTTAAAAATACAACGTAGAGAAAAAACTGAAGATAAAGTTGTAGAAGTTAAAAAAAACTTAATATAATAAAATAAAATAAAATAAGGAAATACATACATACATAGATACATATGTATGTACATAAATGCACTATGAGGTTTGCGCTACATGCAGCAAAATTTAGTTCACAGTAAAAAATAAGAATTTTCTTTTCTTTAATATTATTTCGCTTCGTCTCCTTTTTTGCTTACATTCCTATTTTCGTTTTCTTTTTTTTACTTAACATAAATAAAGAAAATAAAACTTGTCTCAATGCATTTTCTTGCAATTTATACTTGCAGTCGTTCTGCAGCTTATTTGTTGTACTCGTTCTCATTATTTTAGGTGAAATGTTTTCCCTCGGTTTCATACTTTTATAGAAATTTTATTGAAAAAAAAAACAAAGAAATGGAAAAAATCTATACTATAAAAATAATAAAAGTTAAAAGCATTTCACAACAATTTTAACTTTTGAGAACACTAAAGAAACGTCAGTAAAGAAAATATGTATAAAGAAATCTAATTTAACAGCGTTTAATATTTCTTTTAACAATATTTCCTTTTACATAGTGACAGCATGTACATATATTTATTTCCTTTCGAAGGAGCTCGATTAGCAAGTAATTTTAGTAAAAAAAATGCCTCGTTGGAATACATAACTTTGAAAAACTTATTGAAAGTCTCACTGCACCGACTATTGTGCGGTGTAGATCAAGGCTGGCCACTGAGAGAGCATAGAGAGTAATGTATTCCCGTATATGTATTTATTTGCTACTTTGGGCAGTAAGGATCTAGACCAAGGCTGTCCAAACTGGTACCAGAGTGCCGAACATCAATCGGCTTCTTATACAAATAAATATACATACATACGCGAATACATTACTCTCATGTTTCTCTCGGTGGCCAGCTCTGGTCTAGATGCATGTTACAAAATGAGTGGAAGTTATTAAAGATTCTCGAAAATTGTAAGCACCTGATGTCGCACAGTGGTTCATAAGCCAAAAAAGTTGTAATAAATATTTGAAGAAATTTATTATTTGACATATTTGCAGAAGTTTACATACAATAATTGAAATTTATTTGCTGGTGGTTTAGCATGTCTATATATGTACGTATTTCATTGGCGCTTCAACCAAATCATCAGTAGACTTCAACCACAAATTTTGAACAGTCACAAACCTCTTACTTTATCAGTTTCAAAGCCTACTAAGTTTATTTTTTCTTTTGTGATTTTCAAAAATATTATATGTGAATTTTCAAATAGTTTTTGAAAGTCTGTGCATAAGACTGTTAAAAATTTGTAGTTGAAGTCTACTGATGATTTGGTTGAAGCGCCAATGAAATGCATTTATAGACATGCTAAACCACCAGCAAATAAATTTCAATTATTGTTGTAATAAATATATTATATCTTCTTATACATGGACTTCATGCCATAACTTGTCATAACTAAAAAAAACAGAGACAACTATATAATTTTTTATTATTATTTTATAAATTTTATTAATTTATTTTATTATTTGCTGAATTATTATTTAAGAGACCAGTGAAAAACTAAAGTTAAGTCTAGGTCAAAAGTAAAAATTTTTTAGTTGATAAAAATTAATTTCTTATTCGTTTTGCAAAAGTATAATCTTATCTAATAAACAGGATGTCCAATACAAAATGAATAAGTTCTCCTCTACCTTTTTAGTATACATCATTTTGTATTTGGACCACTAGTTTAGTAAGATATCTTTATATATGTATGTCTGTATAAAATTCTACTGCACGTGTGTATGTCACTGAACTCCTCCTAAGAGTCTAGACCGATTTGAATTAATTTTTTTGTATGCATTTGGATGGCACCCTGGATTGTTTAGATTCACAGCCCGCCAGATGTCTCTAAATTCGGTATCTAGGTTATTTATCTATACTGCAACTAAACGGCTGGATCGACTTGAATGAATTTTTGTATAGGCATTCAAGTGGGGGCGTAAGACAACTTTTCCCGCGCTCAGCTTTCTCCATTCTCAGATTGTTTTGTTGCTGATGTAGGAAAATGGGTTTTTTATATTCCAGTTCGTTATACATACATATGTATGGATATGTATCTATACCGACCGTTTGACAATGAACCGACACCTTTAGAGCTCTACAAAAATTTCCGCACATTGATGCATATAACCTCATGAATTTAAATTTCATGTAAATGTAGTATATCTTGTGTTGACTAGAATTTAACAAGTTTTAACTGAAATGACATTTAATTAGAAAAATAAAATACCTTCATATACATACATATGTATGTATGTATATGTATATATTCGTATTATAATGTCGTTTACTGTTTAACTAAGACATCATTATTTTTCCAATTGTTACATTTTAGCCCACATCAAGCATTGATAGAATAGTTTTGAAACAAAACGACTATGAAAATACGCATCAGAACAGACAAATGCACACAGAAGTCCTCAATACACATAGTACATACATACAAGATAAATATAGACATACTTACTGCTATGATACTTTAGCTGAATAAATGTTTGACAGAAAGAAAGACACATTGTTAAATATTGTGATTGCAAATATGCATGTCATTATGTAAATATACATGCATTGATGAATGTGCAGCATACATACATCAATAAATATTACAACATGACCAATGTCATTGTTTGACATTTTTACGAACGTTAGGCTTGAGCAGAAATATCGATATATTGAAATATCGAGCCCTATTTTAGATTTAATCTTAAGCGACATGTAGTAAAAAATAAACCTTTTTTACTGAAATTAAAATATTATAGGGCTAGCTAGCCATAGTTTAGAATTATCAAAATGCCAACTTTTGATAACTTTTAAAATACAGGCTGTAAAATTTTATCGTAAGCGAAAATTTATGTCTGTAAAAGATATTTAAATTTTATTAAAAAAATCTTCTCCTGAAAACTTGAATTTGTGTCGCTTACGATTAAATCTAAAATAAGTCTGGATATGTATATCTAAACTATGGGTAGGCCCATACAATTTGTAAAAACTGTTACAATGGGGGGGGGGGGAGTGCTATAAAACCACCGAAAATAGCGCTACGTAATATGTGAATGGCCCCTAAGTACTTTTTCCTTATTGCCACAAATTTATAAACTGTGTATTGAAATATGCACAAGACCATTTATAAGAACTTTCAAGACATGAGATATTTTTCAAATGCTTTACTACAGCGAAATATTCTAAAACAAACCCTAAACAACAACAACACTGTTGGCAAGACATTTGTTTCAGTTGTTTGTCTTGCCAACAGTGTTGTTTAGCGTGTGTTTTGGAATATTTCGCTGTAGTAAAGCATTTGAAAAATCTCTCATGTCTTGCAAGTTCTTATAAATGGTCTTGTGCAGGACGTTAGTATAGGCTTGGGTCAAACTCATTCAGTCTGTCGTTTTTGACACAAGCCTATGATCATAACCATGTGATTTAAATGGGTTTGATGATAGGTTTTTGTCAAAACGACCCAAGTCGATTCAGGTGATATATTATACATAAAATTTATATTGACCATATTTTGACCAGTAAGTAGTGGCTTCTTCAGTTTCTGAAGCAGCATTTATGTCTATAAGTTTCATTTATAGCAAATAAATTAATTTATCTAAGTTTTCGCAATTAAATTTTTTTATTTTTTTGCAACAAAAACAATTATATTTAGCACAAAAACAAAATCTAGCATAAAGTAGAAATTGCTTCAGCAAAACAATAGTACATACGTACACGTACACATAAGAAATTGTACGTCGTCATATTAATTCTTTTATACAATTTATTTTCAAACCAATTTACATGGTTTAAAAATAAAACTTGTTACACACAAAAATTGGATTATTCTAAATTTATTCCCATCAATAGCTACCGAGCAAATATGTACATAGATGTGCACAAATCTGGGCAAATAAAATTAAAGTAAAATTAAGTGGAAAGAGACATAAATAAATACGTTTAAAGTTCGTCTAGATTCCTTGCTTTTTCGCTTTCGCATAAAATTTACAGGAGACAAGTAACATTTTTTTTGGGTGAATAAATCAGCAGCTAATTTTAATGTAAATTTTTGTGTCTCGAGTGTTTTTATCTGTGTAAAAAAAAAAAATAAATTTCTCTATATAAAAATAGATAAATATTCTGGGATATTATAGTTGTTTTATGTAGCAATTACATGAAATTATGGGATGGATACTTACATAAAGCGAACACTTAAAATTGTACACTTTTTATTGCAATTCTTATGATATTTTATTATGTGTTATCAAATTGGAACTATGTATTTGCTGAAGCTCGTTTTGTAATATTGTACACTTACGGATATGCTTGACAAACAAGAATGAGTATTTTTACATGAATACAAAACTGCCCCTCTCAGCAACTCCTCGTTGTTCATGCACTGAGTGAAAAACCTTCGTAAATGCAATGATTTTGTCATTATTTTTTAACCAATGCAACGCTTCATTCGCATTACGGAAATTGTTTCATCAGCTGAAAAATGTTATATACATATATAAAACGAAATATTTTCATTCATGTAACGACATGTTTTTTTTTTTACTAAACAACGTACATTTTCATATTTTAAATGAAAAATGTAATTATTGCAATGCAACTTTTTAATTTATACAATGAAGTGACGTTAGATTTACATCTTTTAACGAACTTTTTCATTGAATTAACAACATTCTTCATGTACATATATAATGATATTTACACGTATAGCATCATTAATCACGGTGTGTAATTTTTTAAGTCATGGAAATTTAACCATATACGGACACCACTATAATGAAAGACCACAAAAAAAAGACCCGTGTCTCTCAATTTTGCCCCAAGTCATGCACTTTTTTTATGGGCCCCAAAGATTTTGGGCCTCGCTGTAATTTTTTCATTTTCTCAGGCTCAAATCTTGCAAACCGTTCAAAATTTTGATTTACTCTCTGAGGCAAAGTTGTAGCTCTTGTCATAAAGAACAAAACAGTGAAAAATTTCCCGAACATTTTTTAATTTCATTTGTTTGGAAATTTTTCACTTTTGCGGCTATCTAAGCTTTACCTGAACGGTATTAAGAATCATTCCTAGGAAGTTTATATGTTCTAAAAAGTTGTTTATTGAGATCTTAGGTACATTTTTTACTACTTATGGACGTGAACAGGGGAAAAAAGGTAAAAAAAAAATCGAATTTTTAAAAATTTTTTTGCTACTTTGATCTTGACTTCATCATTCATGTACTTTTGATAACTTGCTGTATCTTGGAAACCGTAAGAGCAAACTTCTTGAAATTTTCAAAAACGGTAAAACAAAAAAATCCCAAAATTATAAAATCGCCAAACCGAAAAAAAATCGCCAAAATGAAAAAAATCGCCAAAATGAAAAAAAAATCGCCAAAATGAAAAAAATCTCCAAATTAAAAAAAAATCCCCAAAATGAAAAAAAATCGCCAAAACGAGAAAAAAGCCAAAAAAAAAAACAAAAAAAAAATTATTTCAGCTGAAAAAACGTAAAAAAACACTATTAAAAAAATGCTCAAAGCCCAACGTACGGAACCCTTCGTGCGCGAGTCAAAGCCGCACCTTACTGAATTTATTATTTTATATGTTCACAATTTTCTTTCTTTATGACAAGAGCTACAACTTTGCCTCAAGATATGAGCCTGAGAAAATGCAAAACTGACACCGAAGCCCCTAATATTTGGTGGCCCATAAAAAAAATTGTATGACTTGGTGCAAAACTGGGAGATACAGGTCTTTTTTTTTGTCTTTTATCACGTAGTGATGTGTCCGTATATGGTTATGATTGTTCGTATTACACTGTGTAATGGCGCATACGATTTATGCTACGCTTGTGCCCACCAATGTATATGCCAGCATACATAATAGTGGAGGTCAATACCCTGATGAGTTACTTTATGATTCAATTGAAAAAATGTCATTTGAAAAAGCAAATAGTTTATATTGTTGCTTAGAATTAATTTTTTTTATCGGTGCCGATATTATTTATTTTATTTCTTTAATCACTTTTTTCGAGCAACTGACATACATACATACGTATACATATGTATACTTATATATGTATGTACATCCAATATCATTATGATGATTACCATTATTTAAACTCAAGGTAGTAGAAAACAAAATGATCACGAGCAAAATTTTTAAGAAAATTTATACTAAAAATGATTTCATAAAAATCATTGTACTTGTATACAGAGTTGGGCAAAATACATGGCTTGCGGTATTTGAAATACAAAATACAAAATACTTGCTGGTCATGTATTTAAAATACAAAATACAAAATAATTTCAGGCTATGTATTTAAAATACAAAATACTTGCTCGTCATGTATGTATTTAAAATACAAAATACTTTAATTTTTTGTACGTATTTAAACTACAAAATACTTCTACATCATTTATGTACATATATACATACATATGTATGTTGTTTTTACAGGTGGTGTTACTAGTTCAGGCTCACTCTATTCTTGCTAGTTCCTCGCCCATACTTACAATTTTTGTTGCAACAATTCTTGAGTGTATTGGTGAGAGGGGTGAGAAGATTGAGGAGGGGTACAGAGTTTCATGTGCTCGCAATGACAATGTGGACACTTATGCAATTTCAAAGCAGAATTTTAAAAAATTGCAAGTCTGGAAGAGGAATTGACAACACAATCTCCCAAGGCAAAAGCAACCATGTTGTTTTTGTATTGTTATAATTGTTGTAATAGTACCACCTGCAAATAAAACGCCTTGTGACAAGATGCTTCAGAATTGACAACTGAATTCTGGTGATGCCAACTCTAAAGCAAGCCATAGACCATGCGACCGTTGGTACAACATGAGCAGGTTATGTATGAGATTGTAAAGTGTGTGGGGTCGTCGTATGAAGTTGTGTCTCGGTTGTACGAAAGATTAAAAAGATTTGATTTTTTGGCAAGTTGTATAGACAAGTTGTATAGACAGTTTGTAAGATTTAAGACTTTGTGGTACAACTTCATTTCATTTTGTTCTTATCTCGTTGCGTCTAAAATGGAGAATTTCACAGATATATGTAAGTAATTTTATTGAATTGTATAAAAGTTTGATGTGAGCAATTGCTTTTTTATATGCATCGGAACTTTTGATAAAAGGTCATTAAATAGTTCGTCTGTCGCCCATGTGCAATTTTTATAGTCCTTTGTATCAGTTTCGTTTAATATTTTCAAAAGTTTTTTGTTAGAATACGTTTCTTTTTATATAAACCACTCCTTTAACCAAATTCTTTTTTTCTTCATTTAATTTTTTTCACCAAAAACAAATTCCACTACAATACGCGACATATGTCATTTTTACTCCAAAAAAATTTAAGAAATGAAGTTGTACGCTAATGTTGCCCACGTTGTTGTATAGTTTGTGCGGAAAACACAAAACTTGGTAATCCAACGTGTTATACCAACGGTCGCAAAGTTTGTGGCTTGCATAAGAGTTGGTATAGTTGTTTTTTAGCGATTCTAATATTTTGTTATTGGTTTGACGAATCATACATTATAAATCGACCAAAATGCAAAACACCAACAATGTAATGTATTTTGTAAATGTATTTTGTAAATTATGTATTTAAAATACAAAATACAAAATACTTGCATGTCATGTATTTAAAATACAAAATACAAAATACTTCTACGTCATGTATTTAAAATACAAATACAAAATACGTATTTGTATTTCAAATACGTAATACTGCCCAACCCTGCTTGTATACCAACAACTTAAACATACATAATTATGTACATATGTACATATTTACATGCAGATCTGTATATGTATACATATCGCACCCTAAATACAAAAGGGGCACAACTCAAAATTTTTCAGATGCTGAGTAGTTGCAAAGAACTGTTGATTCTGTACAAATGCGCCAAGTATGTGACATAAAAACAAGCATAACTGTATTTTATATTCTTCAAGAAGACTGTATTGCAAAAAAAAAATTTTGGGGTCGTTATAGATTTCTTCAATTAACTTGTTTATAAAAAAGCAAAAGCACTTTTATAAATTTGAGTTGTGCCCCTTTTGTATTTAGGGTGCGATATATGTACATATGTATGTATGTATGTATATGTATGTATGTATGTATATCACGAAATACTTTTATTACGCATTCGAGCGACAATTAGAAAAATATTTGTGTAAGTACAGAATAAATGTTTTAGTTATTCAATTCACCAAAAAAAAAAAAAAAAAAACTTGGCGCATATTCAAACTTTTGTAAATTTTACATAAACAAATTTTCATTAAATTTGCAAAAAAAAAGATAAATTTGAAACAAATCTGATTTAAACAAAATTAAAAAAAAAGTAAATCAAGAGAGGACACGAAAAAAAACGCAAACAGAAAAAACGTCGACTGCCGGAAGATTCGTTGTGTTCCTTCTTTTACATGCCGCCATTAATATTGCACTTCGACTTTAATCGATTGACAAAAAAAAATTAATAAAGACCATAAGCCACTAGAAAAATTGCATACATAAAGAAAAATACGAAAAAAATAGGAAAAAATCAAATAAAATATTATAATAATTTTTCAAATTTTGTAATTGCATTCATAATAATTTGTAACAACAAAGAACACTAATACGTCTACGACGCCATTGTTAATTGTAATTAATTATAATTTTTCATTTGTATTTTAATTTCTTTGCAGCAATTAATGCCTACATAATTTGTACCCCGTTCGCAAGGAAACATAGACATCACCAAGGCTGCCGCTTCATTATTCAGCCACAGCAGCTACTAATTAATTGTTGTTGCTCAACGCCAAAAAGAAAGAAAAAGCGAAAAAGATTTATTTTTTGCTAATCTCGAACAAAATTTATAAATAATAAAAATTTGCTTTATTCTTTTGCCCAAAAATTGCCAGTACCAAAATATATTAATTGTTTTAAAAACAATTCGAAAGTTTAAAGACTTATCAAATGATCCGTATACTTACTCCCAGACAGCAGGACTAAAAACTGTCATTCATCTATCATTTTTCATACATACATATATGGGCAGTTCAAAATAAATGGCTTCAATGTCGATATATTTTACACTTGGATATTAAATAAGGGACGGAATAATAATTTAACCGCAATCAACCATATTAAAAAAAGGATAAAAATAAAA
The DNA here is from genome assembly GCA_944452675.1 of Tachina lurida. Taxonomy (NCBI): domain Eukaryota; kingdom Metazoa; phylum Arthropoda; class Insecta; order Diptera; family Tachinidae; genus Tachina; species Tachina lurida. The sequence goes on along the minus strand of OX101754.1, from coordinate 33,931,436 downwards.
TCATACACAACAAAAAAAAAATTTCAATAAAGAGGAGCTTAAATGAAACGATAAAAGACACCACCAATTAATTTATAATTGTTATAAACTTTATTTGTTTCTTCTTACTGGACACAAAGTATTAAGAAATCCAAAGGATCAAAAAACAGGAACAACAAATATTATATTTGTTAAGGAATTAAAAAAAGGCAAAGGATCCAAAAATATACACATATATATTTATATAGAAAATATATAGAAACAAATCTCACCATTTGAAATAACAAAAAGTTATTTATCCAAAAATTCAAATTTAAATTACAACCTCTCCCACACCCCCTCACACCAACACCCACCCACAAACCCAACACACACACACACAGACAGTTAAAATGGAGGACAATAACACAAGTACGCAAATTAAACATGATGATCCATCGGTTACATTAACAATAAGGCTGATTATGCAAGGAAAGGTAAGTGCAATAAACATTTTCCATAAATAGCATTTTTTTTTATTAAAAATATGCATTATTAAATCTTAAATCCAAAACAATGTCAGAAGAAACAAAGTGTGTGTGTAAATATTTTGGCCGTTACTTTTTTTTGTGATATGCTGCACTAAACGACATCATCTTTTATTATTATTATTTTTAATATTTTTTAATATTAAAAAAGATGTAGATAGTTATCGAACTAAAATGCAAAACAATTTTTTTTAATTTTTCTTTAGGCATTTAACTTGGAAATTTTTTTTCTAATTTCCAAGTATTTTTTAATTGTGTTTTCTTTTCTATCAAAAAAAAAAAAATACATATATCCTTGTTAAAAGATGCATGTATAAATATATTGCAATTTCTGTGAAAATTCTATCTTACAAATAACGAAAATATGAAAAGTTCTGTAAAGTGCGACGGTTCCCTACGGACACTGCATACATATAAAATACTATACGAACTTTAGCCTATATAATGGAATATCTTACTTGATGTAGACATTCTTTAAAGTGGTATGTATACTCTTGTTTTTTCGATTTATGGTGATTTTTCTAGTTTTGGCGTTTTTTCTTATTTTTAGCGTTTTTTAGTTTTTGGGATTTTTTCCGGTTATTGACGTTTAGTTTAGTTTTCGCGTTATTTTTTAATTTCGGCAATTTTTTCGGTTTTTGGCGATTTATTTTAGCTTTAGAGATTTTTATAGTTTGCCGCTTTTTTTCGTTTTGGCGATTTTTTAATTTTGGATTTTTTTTAGTTTTAGCGTTTCTAAAAATTTCAAGAGTTTGCCTCTTACGGTTTTCAAGATACAGCAAGTTGTTAAAATTACATAGTCAAAATTACATTAACTGATAGAATACCCTATAACTTTGATTTTTTTAACTTCTAGTGTTAATTGTTGTAGTCTGTATAAAAATACACAAACTTTGCAAATTTCAAGTGTCGTCTCTACATAATTGTATGTACATATATGACATCGGATTTCAACATTTAGCGTTACTCGTTTTGGAACACCCTATAATTTGTAACATACATATATTTGTTGCAGCGGCCAAAGTTCTACATATTTTGTCATATTTTGTCTGTCTGTGACAGACAGACGGACAGCGTAGCGAAAACAATAAGGTTCATTTTCACCTTTGGTGTATACGGAACCCTAAAAAGTGGAACCTACTTTTAGCCGTTGACAGATTAGTTTGTTCTTCCAAATGCAGAGAAACTTTGTGACTCGAGGTCTAACACAAGACGGCTTTTCCACACGCAAAGTTTATTTTTGAAAGTCTTAAGTTTGTGGGAGAGAAGGGAAAATACCTTCCATTCCCTTCTTTTTTCTCTCTTGCAAAATCAAGACTTTGCAAAGTAAACTGGTCGTGTGAAAAGGGGTATTACAATGACAAGGAATAATCCATTAATTAAATTATTTGCACTTCTGTACGAGTACATTCATATAATGTATCCATATGTTTAACCACTTTCAAAAGTTTAACTAGGTATAAAAAAATGTTTCTATAAAATACAGTTGAACCTCGATTATGCGGGTCTCTATTAACCGGCTACATATATTAACCGTCATGCTGTCACTTTCTTTCTTGATCTCCACTGTTCTTGCAAAAAATCAGATTTCATGTTCTAATACAAACTAAAATGTCATGTTTTATTTAAAACTAGCTTTTACCCGCGGGTTCGCTCGCTTTGATCTGCTTAAAAAAATACATAAAACCCGGTTTTAAAACTGCTTAAAAAATCAAACTCGAACGAAACGAAACTTATCCTAACCATCCCAAAAACATGTTTTTCGGAAAAAAAACCGGTTCCGTATCTGATAAAAAAATATCCTATATTTGACGCTTGTAATGTAAAGCGTAGCAAAGTAAGTCCAAAATATCGTAGCTTTTCTTTATAATCCAACAACAAATACAAATAGAAAAGCTACTATATTTTGCATTTTCACTTGCGCAAGACAATTTGCATCAAATATCGAATACCGCCAATGTGAACAACGTTGCAAAGATGTGTACTCAGCTTAAATATGTATATATACACATATATATGTAATTTTTTGTGATTCTATAGAATCTCTATTAACCGTGATAAGCCTCAACAATCGAAGTTCAACTGTACATTTGTATGTAAACCAGAGAATGTCAAAAGTATCGTTTTAAGTACTCTTTGAGTATTGGCCGTCAAACAACCATGAATGCGTACAGCTAAAAATAAAAAATACGCTCATATGATAACGCACGCATTCATTTTAAACCGAATACATATGTATTTATACGCAGGTGACTTAAATTACGCAGCACAAATGACAACAACTAAAATGTTACAATCATGCGCATGAGTATAAAAATACTCTGAGTATTAATCGGATACATATGATATTTTATTTAAACTCACATACTTCATGTTTTCAAATAGCCAAAACATATTTTCCATTCCATTTTATATATTATGTATACGGTGGCCAATGATGAACAAATATCCCGAGTAACATGTATGTATATGTATATTATTTTTGTCCGACTTAAAATCCATATTATGAGTATAATCATACTCTGACTTTTTATTTATAGTTTAGCGTATTTTAGTTTTTCGCATAAATGAAGTAGATATGCTCTTGTATGTTGGAATCGGATATTGTCATAATTTCATTAGAGAAAATATGTATGTGAGCGTACGAATTGTTTGCGCTGCAATTCTGGTTATACGCAGTTACTAAAATTAAGACTATTTTTGTTGATTTTATATATGTAGATCTAATGTCGAAAGGACTAAACAATTCGATTTAATTCATAGAGAAAAATTAATTTCCAATACTTATGTATTGTATGATATTTGAGCTTAAAATCTTAAAATAGTTGCAAATTTGAAAATATGTTATTTGTGCATTGCTGCAGCCTACCGTCTGCAGAGAAAGTCAATACCATAAATTCTTAATTAAACAATGGCGTTAGTTGACTATAGACAGGGAATTTGGACCTTAGTTGCATAATTGAAAGCTTTTTATAAATAGATGTATGTGACTTTCTAAAATGTTGGGCATAAAAAAACCTTCCGGAATAAATTTAAAGGAGGTTAGAAGCATAGCTTTTTAGTGATACCCAGCTAAAAAAATATATATATGGGGAATATACCATATGATATCCCATATATAGCACAAAATTGGCAGCGAGTAGACAAGCCCCAATTTTTTTTTTGTATTATAATGACGTGACGTCTAAGTTGACAAGTGGAATAAGAGTGATTGTATTCAAACAACTATGAATTTGTCATTGCCATTTTTTATAACGACGTGAGTTGACTTGAAGCAAACGGTAATTCAAAATGGAAAATTTTTAAATAAAAATTTTAACCCAGTTCGGGAAAATACTGAAAGAGTTGTGGAAAAATCCATGTCTTACAGTGGGACTTTGCAGGGGTACTGTTTCCAGTTATTTTATTTTCTTTCTCCATAAAGTTGTGTGTAAATTTAAAACTTAAAAATCGTTTCCTGTCAAGCTAGTTTTTTGAGCTATAGCGTTGTTTAAGTAAATGAGCTACATGAAGCAGAGGATGATATATTGTAGAAAAACTTGTACAACTAGGTACCTAAAACAGGTTAAAATTAACAACTTAAAATTATCGAGCATTATATCGTGCCATAACCGCCAAAAAAAGTTTAAGCGACATAATTATTTGCTAGATTTAATAGTAGATTTAATAATTAAAATATAAATGGCAAATTGTTGGCTCATTTTTTTCCCTCTAATTGCGCCGTACTGTGTACTTTTAACATCTCCAAATAATGAACTTCCGAATATGAAATAGTTAGAAATATAAACAAAAATTCCTCTATACCATTGCAATTACATTTTAAGCTTTAAAATTTTCTTAAGTTGCCTTTCACCAGCATATTTCTCTATGTATTTGCATTTACAAATTCCTCAAGTATAATGGACGTTTTTAATAAATGTTGGAAAATATTAAGTACGTCAATTCCTTATTTGCTTTTATTTTATTTATTTTTATTCAGTTTAATAACTGCTACGGTATGCTAAGGATTCATTTCAATTTAATTTATGAATTTATGTCGGAATATTATGTCAGTTGCATATCAACAGCCATTTTCTGTGTTTAATTAGCCATTTATGTGATTCTTAACTGAAAATATCATTGAACCGGTAAAGAAAAACTTCATTTAGCATTAAATATATACATATATATGTATGTATGTATTTAGTGTATTTGTGAAGCATTTTTTATTTACCTTGAAATTTTTATGATGAAAAGGTTTATGACCATTTACAGCATATTACATTTTTCTTGTTGATGGAAATTTGCACAAATGAGAAAAACCTGCTGAAAATAGCTTAGCAAAGCCATAATAAAATTCAAAGAAAAGCAGTTGCAGCGGAAGAAAAGTAACTGCATATTGGATTTTGTTTGAACGTTATTAGTTTAAATAAAACATAAGAATACATAAAAGTTATTGTTCTTTTATTGTATTTAAATGAAAAATATTTAAATTATGCTGCATGTGTATGAAGAATGTTGTTGGTGATCAACTGCATTAGTCGCACTAATCGAACTAAATAAATTTGAATAAATGCAACTTAAAGTACATATCGCTCATTTACTCAAAGAACGTCATAACTCTAAAAAACTATTTTGCCAGAAAACGAGTTTAAAGTTTTCAATTTACACACAACTTAATGGAAAAAGAAAAGTTTATTTCGCTTTCAAGAGTTGAGTAAACAAGATATTTGTATGAAACTTTTACACAACATGAAGAACTCTATGAGGATTAATTCTGCATCATTATGACGTTCTTTTCTCTAGCGACAATTTTACTCAAAAGTCGACAACTTTAATTTTATGGGCTAGTATAGATACGTTAGATACAACAACAGTTCTAGTGTATTTCTGGTGACATTGTCAACGAACGCGTTAATAGTTTGTTTTCCTTTTATATTATGCTGTGATGTCAATAGCAGAATTGCAAGCTGATCGTCGGCTAGGTGCTGCCGCTTTTGATTGACTGTTTAAATTTTAAACGAATATGACGAGGGTTACTTTGAATCTTTGGTTCAAATGTCTCTATATGCTTATAAAAGAACTACCTCATCAATAGTGCTAAAGTCTACTGGTAGATTTTTAATGACAAGCCTATGTTATATGTCAATAGGCGATTACATTGGTTGCGGTAGATCTGCTCAGTAGTATTATTGACAATGCCACTTGTAAATCAATATAATTTTACTATTCACATCGAGCTAGGAATTATCGATATTGTAGACTAGAACCCCTAAAATTTACTAGTGAGTCCTTGGTGCCAATGTCTCCATGTGGTTCCAAAAGAACTACTTAGTCAGTAGTGCTACAGTCTACTGGTGGATTTTCAATGACATGCTAATGTTAAATATCAATAGATGATTGCATTGGCTGAGGTACACCTGGCCAGTAGTACTACTGACAATGTCGCTAGAAAATCACTACAATTTCTCTATTTGCATTTGCGAACACAAACATACATACATACATATACTCACATATACACTTTAATTTTTTCGAAGACAAATGATGAGGACAAACATACCTCACCCTTTTATGCCCATACCTTCTCTCATTTTGTTGTCTTACCATCAACTATTTTTTTTTTATATTAATGATATTTTTACCCTAAGATTTCTTGAGTTAATGCCAAAAAGTACACAATATCTATTTAATTTCTAATCAAAAATCTAGCCATAGTACATATAAAACTTACCAACGAGGTTTGTTCAACAAATTTAAAGCAATTGTGTAATATACAAGAAGAGCAGAAAACCATTTTCTCCTCTCCATTTATTTTCGTATAATAAGTACAATATTATGCTGGTGTCATGAATTAAAGAATACAATATTACGCATTCAGCTTTTGAAAATATTCTTTTTCTGCGCATCTACGTCACATCAGCGGATAAACATAAACACAATCACACTAACACGTATATTTGGTATAGGACAATTTAGTTTACATTTCGATTTCTACGTTATTTTGACGTCACACCAGCACACTCAAGTTAACAGACATGCGCAATGCATAATCTTGTATTCTTTGATTCATGTGCTGGTGTAGGTGCAGCTCTGCTTTGGTACATATTTGTCAATGAAAAAAAAAACAGCTTCAATTAACCAATGTCTTATGGTCCTTCCAACCAACTCATAGTTATAGAAGTTGCCAGCATTGTTACGACTGATTCGTTTGTGTTACGAATGTAAGAACTTATCAACTTACACACAGAAAAAAATATCAATGTAAAATCAACACGCCAAAAGGTTGATTCAACTTCCTTCAAATCACATTAAATTTACAAGAAATAATATGTTGTTTGAGTGTGTTGGTGTTCATTTGCTTTGTTCATAGCTGCAATACACTTTTGTGTTTAGTTGTGTAGGTTGTTTTTGTATTGTTGTTATTTTTGATGTTTGTCGGAGGGTCGCAGGTTCGAATCCTGGAGTCAACTCAAATAATTTAAAAATTTTTTTTTAACTAAAACTTTTCAAGTCAAAGCATTTAGTTTTTTTTTAACTAAAACTAAAATTTTTAAAATAAATTGTATGTTAAATGATAAATAATGTTAAATTATAATTTAATTCAAGATGGTACATATTAGTGTGTATCTTAAGAATATTTAAAGTTGTTGTGGCTGCAGGGGTAAGCACGTTGACTACCACGCGATGAGTTCCTAGTTCAAATCTTGGCCGGGGAAGCCAACTTAATTTATATACAAACATTTTTCTGATGTCTATGTCAATCACACGTAAGTTAAATAATTAATAAAGTACAACTACTACATTAAATTTAATTCATGTTGTTCCAACTTGAAACAACTTTGATTCAACATGATTCTTCATTTTGATTTTAACAGTAGGTAAATGTTAAATCAACATGAAATAAAGTTATTTCAAAAGGAAAAATTTTCTTTGACAATTACTATAAATCATGTTAAATTAACATGAAACAAACATGAAGCAAAATCATTGGCAAAAAATGTAAAATTAACCCAATTTTTAAGGATTTTACATTGTTTTTTTCTGTGTGCTAGAAACACAGGATGAGATATTTTTGTAAGTTTATTCGACTTCTAATATTAATAGTCAACACTCTTTAAAATAGGATAACCTATGTAATTATTTAATTTTTCTCGGTGCGCAAAACACAGGCACAGGTTTTATTATTATGTAATCCGGATCGGAACGAATACTGTTCTAACTATTTATGTTGCCGATATTACCATTCGAAAACATCTGGAATGCTGAAATGACAGCTAAATATTTACCACCATATTCATAAAAAAATAAAATGAATTTGAAATCCATTTTAGGTAAATTTTTTATGAAAAATTGGAAATTCATTTTAAATTTTATGAATATGGGTGTTAATATTGTATATAATACATTCTATATATGACCTGAAAGTCCAATACTATAAATTGGTACCGTCAAATATAACTAACAACTGTTATTATGTTTACACCAATTCATATAAATTGTGAGAAGTCATCACTTAAGCCCGGCAAAGAAAGAACATAAATTCCCCTGGAAGAAGTGAACTGCTGACTCGACTTTTAAGTCTCCCTACATGTGTTGAAACAACCAGCAATGCGAAAGAGCAATATTTACCGAATACGACACATGGATCTGAATCGCATGTGAACTGTGTATTATTTTCAGAATTTCAAAACACCAATTTAATTTGTATACCATATCTAAAATATTCCAAATTATTTTAAAACAAGCCACGTATATAAGTGTCAGCTATTTAGTTTCGACTGTTAGTTTGTTCGTATAGTTGCTTAGAATACAAGAAATTTACATATACATACATATGTGTGTATGTGTGTGTATGTATATATGCATGTGTGTGTTATTTTATACTTTGTTGATTAAGTATTTTGTGTTATTTTGCCAATTTTTACGCTTCATATAATGTAGTTGCATTTTTTTTTGAATTTGCAATTGGCGCTGTGCTTCGAGTCTTCGAGTGCAGATAATGATGCAGTGTAGCGTAGTACAGGGCAACGGCATTATCTCACCTTGCGACAATATGTATTGCATCAGAGAAGAACATACAATGACAAAATTTTCTTTTTTTCCAACATCAAGCATTGCTGTGTTTGTTGGTCACTGCTTGCAGCCATACATATATACTCGTACCTCTTTACCCAACAGCCCCAAAACCTTTTTTTTTATATATTTCGCTTTTGCTCTTACGCTGTTTCTCTTTCTTTTACCTCTAACAAAATTTAGTGGGATTCACTTGTTTAAAAAAAAAATGTTGCTTGTGTTGAGTTATTTGCTGCAAATCCACCTGTCGATGTACATTAAGATAAATATTTATTGCAACAACAAAATATTAATAATAATGAAAACAAAAACAACAGCATCTATATTCAGACACACTTGTACCGCAAGAAAGACAAAATTATTTTAACAAACAATTTTTGACTTTAATTATATTTTGATGAGGAGTCTAATAAATTTTTGTAAATTTCAAGCAGCAACTATCCCAAACGAGATATTACCACAAACCACATGCATGTAAAATTCCCAGCAAAAAAAATTTACATATACATATGGATTAAAAAATATTTTGGTTTAAGTTTTGAAATTTCTATTTCTGTACCTGGATTCAGTAACTTTTTGCGAACCGATAATCGCAATATTCATCGATATATTTCTTCGTTTGCGGTAACAATAATGTGATTCTGTAATTTCATTTTTACAATAGTATATATGTATCTGTGTTTTACTCGCCATTTAATTTTATATCATGTGGCATCATTGATTTTGAGATTATGATTTTCCTTTTTAAATTCAGCCGACAGCAAATATTGTTAAAATATGTTTCTGAATAGCAAATTATGTAGGTTAGAGTTGGAAGAGTGGTTCTATACCGCACATTCACTCGGAGACCCAATTCGGTCCATTGTAATTCCCTTCTATTGCCCATTAAAAAGTAATATTTTGGTCTGACCGAGCAGTGACCAGTCAACGCGCATATCATGATTCACATTGCCTTCCTATCTATGTCCAGTAGCAGTTTGGATCTTCTTGAGTCAAGTTTTGGCCACAAGCTTCCAAGATACTACAATCCGCCCTACTTCGCCATGAACTGTTGGTCCTGCTCTCTACCCAATTACTTAGTTCCCTGTAATATAGGTAATTTCACCAATCTGTCACATATTCCCTCATCTAACGCTGACCCTATTCTTGCCAGCTCATCGGCAGTTTCATTTCCATCAACATTGCTGTGGTCAGGAACCCAACATATACGGCAATTATGTAAAAAATTCCGCAGGAAAATTCTCCCTTTTACAATTAGAATTTTTGTTTTCCCTATCATTTGCTATTAGTTGGAATTGTTCCTTGGGATAAATTTCTTGCGGAATCTTTTACATAATTGACACTATATTTGACCATAAGCAAGTTGATGTCTATCCTACAGTCACTAGCAAGTTTCGATTTGACATTGTGTCCCTTCAAAGCTTTTAGCTCTGCCTGGCTGTCGACGTACAATGCTACCTTCCCACCTTCACCTGCATTCCTGGCCAATAGTTCCGTGATCTTGAGGATCGCCAAGATCTCAGCTTGGAAAACGCTGCCTTCATTCGGCAGTCTGAAAGAACTACGAATGTTTGTCTCAAGATATAGACACCAGCCCCTGTAACTTCCCCTATTTTTGACTCGCCTGTAAAGACCGCACTACCCTCATATAGCTTATCGGATTTGATCCAATAGTCCCTATCCGGAATTACCAGGGAAGGTGTTCTACTATAATCAATTTCAGCGACCTCACCAAACTTGTTTCTACGAGTCTAAGGAGACTTCTAGTCTCCTTTTCCACCACAAAGTCCTCTATATGCAGTAGATGAAGAGGTGTGCTCCTGTGCTGCCCAGCGAGGCACGCCTCTGAACCTTAGCTAGTAATCTCCTGTGACTTTCCTTCCTCAATGCCTCCCACCATATTACACAACCATAGGAAATAACCGGTCTGACAACCGATGTCTAAATCCAGTTTACTATCTTCGGTTGCAGACCCCAGTTCCTTCCTATCTCTTTCCTGCATGCGTAGTAGTCATTGAGCCCTTTTTTTTAGCCTTTCCTGCATGTTCCTTTTCCAAGAAAGCTTGCTACCTTGGAAAACACGAATGTATTTCGCGCTCCCTCTGCTAGTCTGAGCTCCACCCCTCCCATCCTGGGAAGTACAAAGCTTTCTACTTTGCGGTTAGTATGTAGTCTATTGAGTAAACGATTTAAATGGCATTGGCAATAGTAAGCTGATTTTCGGAATAGGAATATTTTCCATGATTAAATAGTGAAGTAATATTCAATAAATATGAGACGGCATAATGGCATTACGTCACGCATGTGCGTTTAAAAAATTTATTCCCATAAAATGCCTACTTTAATCTTCGTTTATTAATGAATTATGTTTCGTGACTCAACCTATTTTCACAAGTAATATGACGAGTACTTTCATATAAGTAAATCTTTAGAAATTTAACGCTCTGTAGCTTGAACTATTTTCGTACCCTGACAATTACGTAATAAATCCATTTACACGAAGTTGAGCTAATTCTGACTCAATGTTGCAATTATTGCTGGGAACGATATTCATTTTGTTGTTTGTAGAATATTTATGTACATTTGTACTTGTCTGTGGTTACAAAAAAATCACTTGTCATCTTGTTATAAATCGGTGCATATATGTATTTAAATTTAATTAATATACATATGTATGTATGAATTTTATCATTTATAACATTGGTGCATATATTACAAAGTTTTTTTTTTTTTAATTTTGGCGTTGTCTATTTGTCAATAGATTTTACTATGTACCAATAAATGAATTGATTTAAAGATGTTTTTAATTTATTATTATACTGGTTTTGTAAGAAATTTCAAGCTTGTACTTGTTTGATTTGTTTATACTTTTACTAAAAATATGTAGTTTACGAGTACGTATTATCCTGGAATTTTTTCTACATTGATGAATGTGATACTGAGACCACTAAATTCAAAATGGATCATCAGAGTCCTCGAGTACATATACTTACATACTATCCTTCTAAACCTGACCTGGGCAATCACCCTTATCGGGAATAAATAAAAGGCGATCATTTTGTTCACGTGAAATATTTCCAATGAACAAAAAATGCTGAAAAAAAAAAATTAGAAAGTATGTAGTACAATTATTCAACAACAATGCAATAATTTACAATCACAGTTTTAGGTAAAGGGAACACATTTCACTTGAACTTTTATTTCAGATAAAGGTGATTTTCTAGACAAATTAGTGTAATGTGCAAACTAGTGAATAATACATATTCTCGAGAATATTGTCTTTAAAAAGCCCACTTGTGTTGAATATCTGTGACAATAAATAATAATGGCTTAAATTGACATAAGTGCTTTTTCATTTTATTACATCCCCGCAGAAAATTCGGTGGCAATTGAACCAAACGTACTCAACCTATGACTTGAGAAATTGGGAGTGTTAACAAAAGTAGGGAGTAGTGTATGGTGAAAAGAAGACATATCGTGTAAATGGTTACATATTCACCTTTTTCTTGAATTGGGAGTCGTTCTAGTAAACGGCACTGAACATGTTTGATGTGGCTGAGTCCAGGACCTATCAAACAGTATAAATATGTCTTTTTTCGTTGCATTTTCTCAGATTGACAAAAAGCGTGATTTTGAAGAATATATCCTCAAAAAGCGGGATTTAAAAATAAATATGAAAAAGCGGTATGTACTTAAGATACACAGTTTTCACAGTTTCTAACATGAGAAAATGTGGTCAACTAATTAGAAACGATATGCAATTTTCATAAAAAACTATGGCTTTTATTATTTTCTCATAGAAGTTTCTATATTTTTCCTTCAATACATTAAATATTTAGCGAACTAACATAAACAACTTAAATAAATACCTTTTCTATATGAATATATTTTAAAAATAAAAACAAAATTTTCTTTAAAAGGCTGTGACACATAATTAGAAACGATATTAACGTTACAAGTAAAAATCGCTATAGGTTTTCTAATTTTTAGTCCTTTGTTCCAAAACCTTTTTATTTCATCACTTCCTCACACCCACCACGTATTGATGCGATGAGATGCTAACATCGGTCCACTGGTATTGCATACGACGTTCTTTTTGTCACCCTACACACATTCCCTATTGAGATTAAATCCGCACTAAATGATAGCCAATCCAAAATGCTGACAGAATTGTTTGCAAAATATTTTTTCGTTACTTTTGCCATGCGCTACGGATCGTTATCCTGTTAGAATTGTCATACAGCGGGCGATTTCTCCTCAACCCATGGCATTATTACATCATTTAATATTGAAACTTGTTTTTCCTTGTTCAAAATTCTATAAATTTTATAGAGTGGACCAATATAATTCCGGGAAAAGCATCCCCATACCATAATTGATCTTCCACCATGTTTCACTACGGGTGAAATGGACCGAGGATTAAATTATTTGATTATGGGCCGTCTAACATATTTTTGGCCGTCAGAACCAAGTCGATTTATCTTTGTTTCATCACGCCAAAGGACATATTTCCACTTATTTGTGGTCCAATTCCAATGAGACGTAGCAAAGGGTACAGGGCGTTTCGTTTGAATTCTACTCAGAAGTGGCATATTGCGTGCTGCTCTGCCATGTAGTCCAGCTTCTACCAAACGTCGTGAAATGGTTCGCTTGGATATTATAGTGCTTAATTTTCCTGAATATCCCGTTGAATATCGGGATAAATGTTTTTTTTGTAGCTTTTAGATATACGACTTATTCTTCGGTCGATATACTCCGACGTTTTCCTGGTACTTTTTCTTCGCGCAACGTTAATAATGGGGTCATATTTTGTATATGCTTTAAAGCAGAGGTTCTCACAAGCTCTTTCTTCGGGGACCCCTTCCGAAATTTTAATAGTAGCACGGCCTACCGCAATGCGAAATATACGTTTTACATTTATTATACAAAAGCCATATTACTAAATGTTATTAATATTAACTTTTGAGGAATCATAACAGTATTTGTTTAGCTCTTCGCGGACCCCTTGGAATTTTCATACGGACCCCCAGGGGTCCGCGGACCCCCATTTGAGAACCGTTGCTTTAAAGCATTAAAACCCGTTTCTTTGAATACTTAAGATGCTCTGTTATATCTCTATAAGACTTTCAAGCTTTGTGAAGCCCAAAAATAGCACTGCATTGTACACAAGTGCAGCTCTTGCCCTTACAACTTTAAAAATATAGTTTTAAATTATAATTTAAGCTCATTAAAAAAGTGCATTTACCGATAACACAATAGCCTTGATAAAAAATACTTCGCGTAAAAGCTTTGTGTTGAGAGTAGCTCGTTTCTAATTATGTGCCACAAACTTTTAAAGAAAATTTTGTTTATTTCTAAAATATATTCATATAGAAAAGGTATTTAAGTTCTTTATATTAGTTCGCTAAATATTTAATGTATTGAAGGAAAGATATAGAAACTTCTATGAGAAAATAATAAAAGCCATAGCTTTTTATGAAAATTGCATATCGTTTCTAATTAGTTGTCCATAGCTGTATATGTAGGTAGGGCAAAGTTAAAGTAAGCCGTCGATCAAGGTGTATACCAAGGTATTCCACTTGTGAATGTTGAGGAACAACTCTTTCTCCCTCTCTCTCTATCTCTCTTCATAGGGTAAATGTTACCTGAACACACTTTTGTTCGTGAACTTCCATAGTTCAATAGGATACTATTACGAATATTACATATTTTATGTACTACGAATATTTTTTTTGGTTGAGTATGTCTATATAAGAAACACTCCGCTGGGGCATAAATTATGTATTACGAATATTTTTTATTTTTTTTTTTTGGTTGATTATATATGTATATAAGAAAGACTTCGCTGGGACATCTGTTCACTGTGAAGGTTAAATAATGAATCAATATAAATATACTGCCAAGTCACTCTGGAACAAGTCCCGTAACTATACTTAGAAATATACTTATAAATACTTTTGAAATATGAGTGCCCCTATGATCGGGTAGGTAGTGTGCAAGCCTGCCATGCCGTAGGTTGATAGTTCGAATACAAAAATTTTTTTTTACTCAAAAATAAAAATAATAAAAAAAGTTCAAGTTCGCGTTGTTACAGTTACATAAATGTCGGAATGACATTTATATATGAATGACATTTATATATAATTTATATTTTACACGGAATAGGTCCCTATAAGATAGTTAAGTGATAAATCACAAGGTGCATACAAAGTATCAATTAACCCCATCCTAGACCATCCCCATAGAAAAGTGGCTGGTCCACTTCATAGGAAGTGTTAGAACTCGGACTGGTCTCTATGACTTGGGGATCGGTCACGTGGCTAGTCTTGTGTCAGTTCCATTTCCTGCAGGGATATTACATATTATTCTCTTCTTCAAAATCTATCACTCAGCTAAATTTCAATTACAAAATTTCATTATTAATAAAACTATACGCATTTACATATTTTAGTTAATTTTAATTATTATTCGAACTTCATTTGTTTCTATATTTATGATTTGAACAGGCTAAAGTTCGAATGTCTTTGTAAGCCAAATTACATGTGATAATTGTTAATGAACAAATAATACCAAAGTTTGTTGTAAATATTCTGACTAACAACACATAGTTGAACGGAACAACTGGCCGTTTTCGAAGGTCACTAAACCTTCATCGTCAGCGTTCTTTTGTATTTGTTCCACAGTGTGTGTTGTCAGTTGATGTAGATTTCTGCTTTATATACTCAGCCTTCATTGCAAAAAAGCTTTTAGCAAATTGAAATAAGATGAATCAAAACAATTCACATATTCCATTTGCTATTCGAAAAAAGCTGATAAGTACTGATAATCAACAAGGAAAAAAAAAGTATTTTCAAGAAGTCCCATTTGGAGTGTTGCGTATAAGAGCCCTTGTATCCCTTTTTTTATTCGGATGTGTCCAGTAAAGTTCAAAATATTACGAGCAAGGGGATTAGGATGTGATTCGAGTTTAAATAAATATTTGCCTGCATATTTTGTAATTTCTTCAATCATTAGTGGCATATTTAAATCACGATGTATATTTGAATTTTTTATATACCATGGAGCCGATGTTATTAATCGAAAAATTTTGTTTTGCCTTCGTTAGATTCTTTCGACATATAGGTTTCAAAAGCGAGTTTTATATCAAAAGTTTGCAATCTAGACTGAGGCTTGAATTTCTACCAATCAGCCAATGTAACTGAGTTAATTTAATTTCATTTTTGTTAGCTTAGAGTCAATGTGGTATTTCCATGTAAGCCTTCGATCAAGGTATTTGACATGTGAATGTTGAGGAACAATTTGATTATTGATTCTAATGTGGGAACAAGTATCTTTTCGTAGGGTAAATGTTACCTGGGCACACTTCTGTTCATTTACATTTATTCTCCATAAGTTTAACCATAGTTCTAGATGGGTAATGGCAAATATCGGGATGCTTCTTGAGGGTCTTCGTACATACTAAGGCAGGCTGTATCATCGGCAAATGTCGAAGTGTGGATATTACTGCTCCCAGGCATATCACAAGTATAAATCGAATAATGTACTGGCTTAAACCCAAACAACACGATAGGGTTCTCAATGTTTTTCCTAAAGTCCTGATACTGATTACACATCTATGGGTTTAGGGCCTAAACTTTAGGCCGTCACGGTAGCTAACGATATTGAGTTTGACGTTGATAGTTTCACTAGCATAGTGCTAAGAAAAGCGTATCAATAACCTCTCCGACCCGAAATTTCCATTAAGCAGTAACCGTTTTGTGGATGTATTGCCACCTGATCTAGATCGACATATTTCAACATATAACCATATTAAAAACGCGTAACAGAGCACGAAAAAATTAAGTAATACAAAATAAAAAAAATTTTCCTCTTACGTATTCTATAGCACGTAAAGTTAATTAAACTATTGTCGACAATACCAACACCTTGTTGTGAATTTTAATGGCAATAACAAGACAACGTTGTAATAGAAACCAAACAACTGAAGTAAAGTCAAAAGTTTAACGAGAAAAACAACAAGTACATCTTCCGTCTGAAGTGCAATTTTCTTTTGTCTTCTGTTTTTTTTTTCAAAATGTGCAAAAAGAAACGAAATTTGTTCTCGGTAGAAACTAATTAACAAAACTATACGAATTATTCAATTTTAATATAATTAAGAGGAGTGTGAAGATGAGAGAAGATGCAAAAAAAACTAGAACACTGCACTCCACTCAAAGGATGATGAGGAAAAATAATTTTAAACAAAACATTATAAAATGTATGTGATGCTTTACTGCTGTCTCTGTGCAGCAAAGTAACATTCGCATCATTCAAAAGTCAGGATACATACATCGTTTGTTTTCGTGCTAAAGTTTCAAAAACAAGAATTTTGTCGTTTGTACGTACGATGGCTGTTAATGTCATTCCGTGCACAATGGACATTTGTGCCATTCTGTAGGGTAATCAAAAATTCTGTTTCTTATTACAGTTACTTTAAAACTAAAGGAAAATCTGTTTTCGATTCAAATGGTGGCTAGTGCAAACTATAGACTCTTGATAATTTTACGAAGGTATAATAAATACACACTCGGACATACATACACACTCTCTCGTCAGTTCTAGTGTATTTCTGATGACATTGTCAACGAATGCGTCAATATTTTGTTTCCATTTTTATTATGCTGTGCAGTCAATAGCAGTGTTGTAAGCCGATAGTCAGCTAGCCGCTTCTGATTGACTGTTTCAATTTTAAACAAATGTTTTTACTAGTGACTCTTTGGTGCGAATGTCTCCATGTGGTCCCAAAGAACTACTTAGTCAGTAGTGCTAGAGTCTATATATAGATTTTCAATGACAAGCTAATATTAAATGTCAAAAGATGAATACATTGGCTGTGGTACACATGGTCACCCAGCAAAAAATTACACATTACCATCAGAACTACTTGCCATATAATGACTTACTTTTCTGATTACCAAATTTCATTACTCGCTTACAAATCACATTACCTAAAATTTAAAAAAAATTATGTACAAGTTGCTAAATGAGGAGAACAATTTTTTAGATTAAGTAGATTACGTGAACAAGTTGCCAATTAAAAAAAGTAAGTACTTCTCAAGAATCGATTATTTTAGTCTCACGCCTTGTTAAAATCATTAAGTTGGTAATCCAGTAAGGAACAGCTGCCACCAAAAATGCTTAATTCCAAACCCGATTACCTTTTTTGAAATTTTTTGCTGGGCAATAGTACTACTGAGAACGTCACTAGTAAATCACTACAATTTCACTATTCGCATTTATTGCCGGATATCGATGGTCTCAAGTAGAAAGGCCCTAACTAGTATTTTTTACGAAATTGAGCTTTTTCCAATACACCTCGTCACAAAAATTTATTGAAATAGTGTAATAACCAACGATATATTAATCAATTGAGATTTTCATTGCACACTACTGAATACATTAATAATATCTAAGAAATAACGAAAATGCACTTAGGGCCATTATTACAACTTACAAATAGTTAATTTTAGGATTTTATCTAACGGGTAAATATATTTTGATTATTACAAGTAAACATTAATTTAAAAGTGACTGATAAGCTAACAGCAGGTTTATCCTCATGGTAACTTTCAAAGTGAACTTAAGCAAAAGTAGTCGGTATCTACACCAATGTTGCCACAATACATCATTTGTATTGTTTATTTTATCGGACAGTTGTAATAATGAAAAAAAATTAATGGTAACTTTAACGTTCTTTAGGTTGTAATAATGGCCCTTAGTGATACGAGTACTTTAAAAGCAATCAAGGAAGTATTTATAACTGTCAAATAAAACGATAATGAAAAAATAATTGGTCTAATATTAAAAAAAAGATGAATAAAAACTATCTATGGGCGATATTTTAATTTTATCATCAAAGCTTTACAGCCCTTAGAGTAATAAATGTCATTCTGAATTTAAAATTAAGGCCTTGACACACTATCCTACACAATCGTGCGATTTTTGAGAAAATACAACCCTTGTATGATGGAGTCTATGAAAATTTTCAAAAGAAAATCACCCTTATTCTAATTGTCGACTTTAACACAATACCAAAAAATTTGGGCTTGTTTACTCGCTCTCGAGAAAAATTTTGTGCTACTGGCAATCTATTTCCCTTCCCTAAGGTCTAGAAAATAGC
The DNA here is from genome assembly GCA_944452675.1 of Tachina lurida. NCBI lineage: Eukaryota > Metazoa > Arthropoda > Insecta > Diptera > Tachinidae > Tachina > Tachina lurida. Next base: position 33,912,716 of record OX101754.1, on the reverse strand, counting down.
ATAAACCTGCCAACAGGAGTCAGTTATTTTCGCCAACGGATACACAAGCCCTAATTTTTTTGGTGTTGTGGTAAAGTGACGTCTATGTCGACAATTGGAATAAAGTTAAATAACAATTCATGAGACATTTACCTGGATTCAGTAACTTTTATTACGATAATCGTATCGCTATAATAAATATAACTGAAATTTATCGAATAGAAAATTCAGTAACATATTTTAACGATATTCATTGAGTTTTTCTTTATTATTTTTTGTGCTTTACACTTATTTTCACATTTTCTATACAAAGATACCACATAATATTGAATTAAATGGTGAGTAAGATAAAGCTGGGGACTATCATAAAAAATAAATTGCAGAATCACATTATCGTTATCGCAACCGAATAAATATGTATGTACATAAATATTACGATTTTCGGTTCGCAAAAAGTTACAGAACTCAGGTACAGGGTTGTATTTTTTTTTTCGTAGATCGTACGATTCTGTAGGATAGGCCTTAAGCAAATTAATACTACATGTGCATTATTATTAAATAACAAACAACACAACGGCGACTGTTGTAAATTAGTGATGTTAAAATTACATCTTTCATTACATAAAAAGATTTTAACAAAATGAAGTACGATAAATGAAAACAATTCGCATATTTCATTTACATTGCAAAATGTGTGTATATATATGTCTCAAGTTGCTTATATTGAAGGTGTGGCGGCCTTCGAAAACACCATGTTGTTCCGTTCTGCTAGTGTTGGTTATAATAATTTACAATTGCCTTTGGTGCAATTGATTCCTTAAGAATTATCACATGTAATTTGGCTTGCAAAGTTATACAAACTTTAACCTAATCAAATTATAAGCATTCCTCTATATTTACTGCAGAAAGTAGTGATTTTTGCGGACTGATATTGCAGAGTATTCGTTTTTACAACATCTCACTATCCTTTAAGCTTCTTCGCAAATGCCTTGGGGTTCTGGATTACCTTTTCGATATTTTAACACCCTCTAATACCGCAAAGAAATAAAAATTCGAAAATCGCATTTTTGTTTTATGGTGTTTTAATACATACATAATAGTATACTTTACAACGAAGTGGTTGAATTCGGCAATACATGTACATTGTACATATGTACATACATAAATACCTGTCAATCTTGGAAGTAATGATTTGAGAAAATGTTTTTGTGACGTTTTCGCTAAATGTAGCATGTCTGTTTTTCAAAATTTTCACACAATATTAAGCCTTGACTAGTTTTGAGGTTCTTGAGAAGGGAAGGGAAATGTAAAGAAAAGAGAAGCAAACACAAATATAAATTCATAATTGTATTAAGGCTGATGAAACTACAAAGAAAAAATATGTGTATTTTTTTTTTTTTTTGCCAGAAGGCATTAAACACATACAGGCGACTCTTTCACACCCTTCGCTGTCTATCTACAAATATTTCGTATTCCGCTCCGCCAGAGGCAACTACATACTTTCTCTCTGTATGTATGAGTATTTGGCCATAGACTGCCTTTGAGCTGCACTTGTTGTTAATCAGCTGAAATTCAATTTACATTGTCGTGCATTATTCTTATATGTAATACTTTTTTTATATTCGTCAATGATATATATTTTTTTGTCAGTTAAATCAAATTAATTCTTTTTGCCGCTTCTTCATCTTCTTTATCTTTCGCTTTTACAACTACAGCACAAATAATGGACGACTAACTTACAAATACAGACGCATGCTACGTAGCATCGTGGCATGCATTTCGTACTAGAGAAAGAAATATTAAATGATTTATACGCAATGCAATTGTCGCAACAGCAGATTAACAACACATGTGTCGTTATCTTCTCCCGAATGCAAACAAATGAAAAAGATGGTGAAAAATTAAATATGTAATAATAATGAATAACATGAATAACAGCGCAAGTCCAAAAATCAAATTTATTTCAGTAGAGCAAAAAATATATTTTTGAAGCGTATTTAAAAAAAATTAAAAGTTGTGTTGTTTTCGAAAAAAAAAAGTTTACATACCTCCAAATTACACCAGCACAAAATCTAGCAGATTTTAATTAAAATCTTTATGAAAATCTATACAATTTACACCAGCTTCTTTTGACATTTCGTCGGTTAGTTTCTGGTTTGCGGCACAGTCTATTCAAAATACATCATGTCTGCAGCTAACCAGAAACCAACCGACGATTTATCAAGATTTTTAAAACCAAGCAACTGAAATGTATCCAATTCACACACCTTTTAAAGCAGACCGTAGCTAATTCACTCATCTTTTTATAAATATTATTGTACAGATTGGTAAAAAGTAAATAAAAATATATGATTTTGATTAGATTTCCTACAAATCTACTGAAAAAATAGATTTTTTTTTGTATGGGAAATCTAGTAAAAAGCAGCAAGATTTAGCTTGAAACTTCGTAAGTACTAGATTTCGAGACAATGTAAATGTCCTATTAGAGCTTTTTAAAAAGCACTTAAAATATAACAATTTGAGATATCATAAATTCGAAATGAGAAATATAGAACATAGCTTGTTATTCATGAAAACCACAGATACATATCGCACACTAAATTATAAGCAGTCACAATTCAAAATTATCAAAGTGGTTTTCCTTCTTTATAAATCAGTTACCTGAACAAAACCATAACGACCGCAACAATTTATTTTGCAATAAAGTCTTCTTGAAGAATATAAAATACCGTTATGCTTGTTTTTATGTTGCATACTTGCGTCATTTGTAGAGTATCAACAGTTGTTTGCAACTACTTAGCGTCTGAAATTTTTTGAGTTGTGACTCTTTATGATTTAGTGTGCGATATGTACTATATGCATGTACGTAAAAAAAGAAGAAAATCAAATGAGTTACCATGTGTCATTCTCATATGTAAGAAAAAATTAAACTTATTAAAAGGTTACATTTTCATAACACTCGCAACAGTGATTATTGTTCCCACGAACTTAAGATAAAGGAAGCAAGAGTCAAATTCTGCAAGTGATTGCTGGTAATGGATGAATGATGAGAATAAAGATTTTGATTATTAACACGCATGCAAAAAACGAACAAAAAAATCAATTTCAGATTGTAATTTTCACCGTAAAAGTTATTTTCTTTTTACTCATATTTTGTGTAAAAATATTAATTTTTCATTTAATAAACATTTTCTCGAAATTACAAACAAAAATTAAAACTCTTACAAATCAAACTAAGCATAAGAAATGATGAAATAACAAAAATAATTACTTTAAAAAGCTCATTTGTAAATGGATGGTTACCAGCAAAATTCAGTTTTGGTGGTGAATCGTCAACCAGAAATCATTGGTTGGCAAAAAGCAGCTCTACAACAAAAAAAAAAAAATAAAAAAAATTTAAGTATAATTTCTGGCAGAGGAGAAACAAAGATACACGTTCTTATGTATATCGGCTTCTTTAAGTCTTCACAGGAAATTTTTGCAGGGCAAATTTTTACGAAATTAGTCAAAACTAATGAAGTGGTGGACGACGAGCGATTCGAAAATGTACGGTTTCCACATTCGATTGGACGATTTTTGCAGAAATTATTTTAGCCATCACGACACAACAAAATATAAAAATAAGAAGCTTTCTTAAGGAGTTTATTACTAAAAATCAAGCGTTTTCGAATCGCTCGTTTTTCCGGACAGCCGCGGTTATATCCCGGTTTAAGCGTACTAATTTTCCGAAAGGAACTACGAAGACCCATAAGAAGAAGAGTGAGAGAGTGAGTTAGGTTAGATTAGGAAGGGTGGTGCTAAAACGCACCTCCACTCGGAGACTCAGTTGGGTCCATTGTGAGTCACTTCTATTGCCCATTAAAAGTAATATTTACCCCCTATTTGTACCCAGAAGTGACCCTATTATCCGTCATTATCCAACTGAATTCCCATGATTAAACCCCTGATGTCCTCTAGTTGTCTGCTCAGCCATCTAAGCATATGACGTTGCAGCTTCGGGCAGTGACAGATATTATGTTCAATGGTTTCTGGTTCCTCTTCATCCCCGCAGATCCTACAGAAATCTGTAAGTCAGTTTTCCATATTCTGGGTCTTGCTCTGACCGAGCAGTGGGCAGTCAACGCATATCGCGATTCGCATCGCTTTCCTATTCATGTCGAGTAGCAGTTTGGATCCTTCTGAGTCACGTTTTGGCCACATATCCGTCGAGACTACAATCCTCCCTAATTCGCCACGAACTGTTGGTCCTGCTCTCTACACAATTACTGATTTCCCTGTAGTAATGACATCGGTAATTCCACCGATCTGTCACTCATTCCCTCATCTAACGCCGACCCTATTCTCGCCAGCTCATCGGATTTCCATCAACACTGTTTTGGCCAGGAACCCAACATAGTCTGACACTATATTTAACCATAAGCAAGTTGCGGGCTCTCCTACAGTCATTAACAATTTTCGATTGGACATTGTGTCCCTTTAAAGCTTTTAGCGCTGCCTGGCTGTCGACGTAGAAGGTTACCTTTCCACCTTTAGCAACATTCCTGGCCGCCGGTTCCATGGCCCTGAGGATTGCCAAGAAAACGCTGCATTCGTTCGGCAGTCTGGACACCAGCCCCTGTGCCTTCCCCATTTTTGACCCGTCTGTAAAGACCGCACTACCATCATAAAGTCCCTATCCAGAATTATCAGTGAGGGTGTTGTACTAAAATCAATTTAAGCGACCCTTATAGTCCGTGAACCCAGGGGTTACGGATCACTGATCGCTAAAACTAATCTTATTTAAGATTGATGTGTGACCTGTTATTCCTGTCCTCCCCAAACCTGTTTCCTGTACAGGAAGTAGATGAAGAATGACGTCCAATGTAGCCTAAGGTGTGCTACTTTGAGCACCTGTGATGCCACGCGAGGCACACCTCTGAACCTTAGCTAGCAATTTCCTGTGACTTTCCCTCCTCAATGCCTCCCACCATACCACACAACCATAGGAAATAACCGGTCTGACAACCGATGTGTAAATCCAGTTTACTACCTTCGGTTGCAGACCCCAGTTCCTTCCTATGGAGTTCCTGCATGCGTAGTAGGCATTGAGCCCTTTCTTTAGCCTTTCATGTGTGTTCCTTTTCCAAGAGGGCTTGCTATATAGGAAAACACCCAGGTATTTCGCTCCCTCTGCTAGTCTCAGCTCCACGCCTCCCATCCTGGGAAGTACAAGGCTTTCTTCTTTGTTATCTCCTGGTAAAGAGGACTAGCTCGGTTTTTTCTGGGTTGACTCCCAGTTCTTTGCCGCTGGCCCAGGAGGATAGATCGCCCAACGCCGACTTTATGACTTCATTGATAGAGGGAAGAAACTTTCCCGTTACCAGTAAAACCACGTCATCTGCATATGCACTTGTCTTGCGTCCGCTCCTGTCAAAACGCCTAAGAATTGCTTTCATTGCCAAGAGCCACAATAGAGGTGATAAAACTCCTCCCTGTGGTGTACCTCCTGTCACTAATCTCCTCAGTTTTCCCCTTCTCATACTCGAGTTGATGATTCTGTTACTAAGCCCATGTATGGTATGTATGCATGTCTATTAGAGCGTCTCGCCCTACAGGCAACAAAAAAAAAGTTCTCCGTACACCAGCAAATATAAAGTATTATTCCAAGGAGATTTCAAAAAAAAATTTTTTATTTTTTTTTGCCGAACGTAGGGGTCGCCTTTTTAGTTTTTTCTTTATATCTTCCATATTTACAGTCCGATCTTAAAGTTTGATATAGCGAATATTTTTGTCTAAGGGAGGCCAATATTTTTGCTCTAGGGTCCATTGACCTCAAGTGTACCGTTCTAGTACTTACCCCCCAAATCTCATTTCCTACCACCCTAATGTTAGAAATTTATAGCTCGCAAAAAATCATAAAGGTTTTGCTAAGAAAGTATTTCGATAATTACAGCACAACTATTTAAAAAATGCTTTTATAAATTTATTGTTGCAGACCGTAGGGGTCACCTTTTTAAATTTGTCATAGCTTCAGTATTTACATACAGGTATGAAAGTATAATATATCGATGAGTTTGTCTGTGACAGATGAATTTTTTGTTAATTCAAAAGTCTTTGACCTCAAGTAACCTTTACATCATACCTCAAATTATACAACAAGGAATAAGCAACAAAAAGCAAAGTAAAATAATAGAAATTTTAGTCGATCATATCTCGACGTGGTTCAAGTTGGCTATATTTTTGACGGGTCTCGAGTTTAGAAAAAATGTGGCCCATGCGTTGTACTACATGAACAAAACGCTCGGTGTTTTGAGAATGAGATGGATAAGCTGTGAAAATAATTAGGTTTAGCAAAGAAAACTATGAAATGAAGATATTTTTCTTGCGCTTACCTGGTAATTCGATTACATCTTGCGAACATTGTAATGCTTCTTGATGATATTGGGTATAGTTAAAACTGCAAGCATTGCGGCTCTGTCAATTCGAATTTATTCCAATTGATCATATCGAAGTATGAGTCACTTTTGAAGTTTATAAAATTAACAACTTGTGGGCCGAACATTTGACGAATGCATCCAGTTGTATCATTACAGGCTAATAAAATTTTAGTATATGATGGGTTGATACTATAGACGTAATTGAGGTCTTGTTGTATAATTTGAGGTATGATGTAAAGGTTACTTGAGGTCAAAGACTTTTGAATTAACAAAAAATTCATCTGTCACAGACAAACTCATCGATATATTATACTTTCATATCTGTATGTAAATACTGAAGCTATGACAAATTTAAAAGGGTGACCCCTACGGTCTGCAACAATAAATTTATAAAAGCATTTTTTAAATAGTTGTGCTGTAATTATCGAAATACTTTCTTAGCAAAACCTTTATGATTTTTTGCGAGCTATAAATTTCTAACATTAGGGTGTCACATTAGGGTGGTAGGAAATGAGATTTGGGGGGTAAGTACTAGAACGGTACACTTGAGGTCAATGGACCCTAGAGCAAAAATATTGGCCTCCCTTAGACAAAAATATTCGCTATATCAAACTTTAAGATCGGACTGTAAATATGGAAGATATAAAGAAAAAACTAAAAAGGCGACCCCTACGTTCGGCAAAAAAAAATAAAAAATTTTTTTTTGAAATCTCCTTGGAATAATACTTTATATTTGCTGGTGTACGGAGAACTTTTTTTTTGCGATACGGTCTAATGTCTATGCATGTACATAGGACTGGTCACAATTTTTTTTTCTGTTACAGAGTTCAACTCTATAATTTGGATCATGTATCTTTAAAGGTGGTGGAGCAAAAGCTCTAAAGTGGGCAACCTAGGGTTAATGAAAAATTAAAACCGATGCCAAACTGATGTTTTTGATCTGAAAAAAACTATTTTTTAGCAAGTTTACTTATTTTCTATCCCAGAACTAAAAAACGCCTACTACATTTATGGGTTGTCGCTTACAGTTTACGAAATATTTGAGAACAAAAATTTTCATTTTGGTGCACTGTTCTGCTAATGAAGAAGAAAAGGAAACTCGTTATGGATAAGGAACAAAGTTTGTAATCAAAATCACAATTAAGTCAAAAGCGACATGCAATTTAAATTAAAATTTTGAACGTTATCCGTTAAAAATAATAGCTAAATTTGTTTACAAAAGATAATTTTTGCTGAAGTGTGCCAGGTTGCCGAGAAACAAGAAGTATTCGGTTCACTTGATTTCCAAATAATTATGTTTCCTTTCTCTTAAGAAAAGTTCAACTCTCCATATATTAATTATTTCTTATTATACTTATGTATGTAATTATAAATTTTCTTTTTTCTATTCTAGGAAGTGGGCAGTATTATCGGCAAAAAAGGAGAAATTGTTAATAGGTTTCGTGAAGAGGTTAGTATTTCAATTTATTTTCAAGTAACTTATCCTTAATTATTATATTGTGTAACTGCAGAATGTGATCCCTTGAGGCAAAAATATTTGAACTATTTTACAATAGGGGTACATGTTTAAGCTGCTAATAGCCTGTCATACCTCTTAAAAAATTTTAGCCTAAAGTTTAAGGGCCTTATAGAGATTGGCGTATTTCCACTTTGACTACGAAATTTTAGTCTTAAGCCTAGATTCCACTATCGGTACAATGTACCGATTTTCGTCGGCTCAGTGCAATAAAGTTCTAAGTAATAAACTAAATTGGCCTAATTTCTCAACTAATTGAAATACAAAGACATAATTGCACCACACTGCATTGGTAATAAAGCCATATAGGCCTATTTTGGACTTAATTGAGAAATAAGGCCATTTTAGTTTATTACTTAGAACTTTATTGCAGTGAGCCTACGAAAATCGGTACATTGTACCGATAGTGGGATCTCGCTTTAGATTAAAGAAAAAGTGTTGCGGAGTTCTTTAAACTTTAGAAAAAAAGTCGTAGTTGAAGTCGAAACGCGCAAACCACGATAACGAGTTAAGAGCTTCAAAGGTATAAGAGTCATTTAGCAGCTTAAAGGAATATTCCTAATACTCGTATTTGAATGATTTTTTATAAAACGACAGTGACATTTTTTTCGATAATTTTGAAGATAATATACGAGGGTGGATCATTAACTCAATGTCTTTTTGAATTTCCCTCCTCTTAATTGCAATTGCAACACTGATCCTCTTAACTCATGTCTAAATTTGAACAAGATGCGTCATTTAGATTGTGTTTGGCAACCTTTGATAGCAGACTGCTGCTCGTTCCGAGAAGAAAATGGAAAAAAGCGTTTGCCCACAACCGATCACAAGCGCATGTGCAGTTTCCATGGCAAAAATCCATCAATTGGGCTTCGAACTGCTCAAAGGAGACTGTAGAAAAATAAAATAACTTTTCATATAAAAACATGTGTTTCTTCAAACAGTCACTGAGTTAATGGCCCACCCTCGTAATACAAAAATTTGTTTTGGTTTTAATTATAATTTAACGTACGAAAATTCTCTTTCGTTTTATAAAAGCAAGCTTTTAACTAACTTTTCTTTGAGTCAAATTGTTCTATAATTCGGCTTGAATTTAAATTTGCCAACAATACTGATTATGTTCATTTCATTTAATATTTCTCAAACTTGAACGCACTTTAAGTGCGAACCTTTTATTAAACAATTTATTTCCTACTTTTTTTTCTAGTCGGGGGCAAAAATTAATATATCCGATGGTTCTTGTCCGGAGCGTATTGTTACGGTGTCTGGTACAACAAGTGCAATCTTTTCGGCATTTACATTAATCACCAAAAAATTTGAAGAGGTAGGTTTGCTATTTTATACGACACCGTACCCAATTACTTAATTAATATATTTGTTATATTTTTCACTCATCAGTGGTGCTCCCAGTTTAATAATGATGTTGGCAAAGGTGGTAAAACACAAATTCCCATACGCTTGATTGTGCCTGCCAGTCAATGTGGATCGTTAATTGGTAAGTTGGCCAAAGTACATATTATATTTTTAATTAATTTCAATCTCGCAAGAGGAATACGAGTATTAAATGTAAACAAAAATGTCGTTTTTATCTCATTGCATTTTATTTAATTTTAATCTTCAAGGCAAAAGTGGTTCGAAAATTAAGGAAATACGTCAGACAACAGGCTGCTCAATTCAGGTGGCCAGTGAAATGTTACCAAATTCAACTGAACGTGCCGTTACCTTGAGTGGTACTGCTGAACAAATAACTCAATGCATCTATCAAATTTGTCTCGTTATGTTGGAGGTATGTAGTATGTATGTTGTAGTATGTTTCTCTTGAATTTCATTAACTTGATTAATGTCTTTTTTATAATTTTCCTTTTTGCATTTAATCGCTTTTTAAATAATATTAAAATATCATTAAAAATATTATGCTTTTATTTGCTTGCAGTCACCTCCTAGGGGAGCTACCATCCCTTATAGGCCAAAACCACAAGTATCAGGACCTGTCATATTGGCTAATGGACAAGCATTCACTATACAGGGCAATTATGCAGTACCCGCACAAGAGGTAAGTTAGCATGAAATATCATTTTTGCCATTTTATACCTCTTTTTCCGGTCATTAAGTAAATTCAATTTCTTACTACTTACGTACTACCACTTTATTATATCTACTACTCTACAAACTTCTACAACTTTGGCTTATTTTAATATAAGATGCCGTATACATTTATTATACTTCTACATTCATCTCTCGATTAATGTTTGTGTTGCGTATATAAACCACCACATTTTATATATATTTTTTTATTTATCTTTTTATTCTGTTCCTTATTCCTCTTTATAATTTAAGAATGATTTCCATATCAATGAGTTTTAACAACACTGCCCATTCCTAATTCCCCCCTTCCCTTGTGCTTTTCTTATAATACACATACAAATTTTGATCCATTTTACTTTTTGCTTAAAATTGTATTTGAAAATTTTATACTACACGCAAATTTGCCAACTTCAACAAAGTTTTTGAGCATTAGAAAAAAATTATATCTTTTTAATATTCGTACCCAGTGAAGAACATTTTCTTTGTTGCTCAATTTTAACAGAACTTGCAGAAGAGTAACTTTAAAAACGGAAGAAACTTTATTTGAAAGGTTTAATAAAAGCCAAATTGAGTAAATTCAGATAAGTAGCGATATGTCTGTGAAATAATACGAATATACAAATTTTCGATATTAAGGAATTATAAACAAATTTCGAGAATATTTGGATAAGATTGGAATTATAGATGAAACATCGTTTTCAGTTTTCAGATTATTTCTCTCTACAGCCTGGTACGGAGTTCATACGGAATTTCAGGTTTGTAAATGTACCTTTATTTCTACACGGAAAAATAATAGTGTAGCCTTTTGTGTAGAATTATGTTTGCATAAACACAAATTCGTTTATTTTTGAACTTACAATTCACAAAAACATTAGAAATTAATTACTATTTGATGAAAATTAGAAATGTCAAAAATTCCGTCACCAAACAATTGTTTGAACATTAATTTTTGAATCAGTTGACTGAAAAAAGTCTCCACTTATATTTATAAATAAATCCCTAAGATAGGCAATAAATTTCAAAAATTTTGTGTATTTTTCTTTTGAAAGTCCGTACTAGCAAATGGAAATTTCTTTATGAAATTTACCAACCTGAATTTCCGTAATTTTTTTTACATACAGTTTGTATGAGAACCTGAAATTCCGTATGCTTAAAGCATTGTACAAATTTCAGAATTATTTCGTAGGAAAAATTTTACACGTAATGAATATTAATTAGCCCTCGAAACTATGCTGCAATTTCTTACGTTTGTAAAAACGTCTCATGTGTTTGTTGTAAATGTTAGGTACACCAATTTTTGAAGAGTCGGAATTTTGTATTTACAGTGGTGTTATGGTACATATTTTGTGCGCAAAGTCACAATTTCTACTTGGGTAGAGTTAAAAAAAAATTAGTTAGGGCCTTTCTATATTAAGGTAACGATATATAGAATTATAAAAGAAACAGCGAAGCATATTTATGTGACATTCAGTCTTTAATATATTAAGGAATTTTTGCTTGTTTTTGTTGGTTAAGCACCGTCTATATGAAGTCCATTCCTGCTTAAGAATCTCATCTGTAGAATTCAACCCAAACGTTTTTGACATAAGCTAAAAAAAGCTTTATTTTAACACGATTATAGTAACACGATTAATATGTTATTGAGATTCACATATGCAAACATAATAAGTTTAAAAGCTTCAAACAAAAATCTTTACAAACAAACATCTTTATAAGACTTGGCATCCATTTTTAATTTTTGACAATCTTAAGCAGGTACGAAATGCATATGGGTATTTTTCCAGAAAAGTCTACTTTTTGTCGCGTTCGACACCAAGCAAATATGCTTGTTTTTTTCAAAGAAAATGAAACTTTTTTTTACTTTATACATTTGTGTAGGGCGTCAGCAGCTCTACGTTAGGTAAAATTTTATGAAAAATTTAGTCACATTGTTCAGAAATACAAGGTTATTTGCTTGCGGTCGAACGTGACAAAAAATTTTAATTTTTCGGAGAAATGTCCATATGGAGGTTGCTTAAACAACAAAACAAGCAAAAATTCCTAATATATAGAATGAAGTTAAATAGATTGCTCGATTTTTATTAGTTCAAAACAAAATAACCGGGGAAACAAAACAATATGTGTTCAATATAAGGCTTTACACTTTTTTCTCTTTACTAATCGGATAAAGTATCTAAATATATTATTGCACAAAATTTTATATAAATCGTTTGATAGTTTACTGCTCCAAGTTCGCTTAAAATGTTCACTGGGTATGTACATATGTTGGTGCATTTTTGTACAACAAAATTTATAGCATATCTTATACATACATACATATGTATATGTATGTTGAACCTGTAATTAGGCTTAATAAACCATTAAATATTAATATTAAATGAAAGGAAAGCCATGCAAAACTTTAATAATTCTCAAACAAAAAAAAAAAAACAACAAATTTCAAAGAATATTTTGTAAAGTTTGGTAAATTTAACAAAAGTGTACGTTATTTAATAGTGTACTTGAAAGGAAACCGGCAACGACCCAATCTCTTATACCAACCAACCATTCAATCAATCAACCAAGCAACCGACCTCCTCTAATATCCACAAAGAAAAGCATTCACTTAAAACTTCTAGTTTGGTTGTAGTTAAAAGAAAATACTCGAGTATAGTATTTATAGTTTAAACCTCCTCAACCAACCGTTCTGCTCCTCAACATAACAGTTTTGTTATTTTTGTTATTGTTGATGTACTGATTACAATTATTTGTCTGTTTTTAGTTAAATTCTTATATTTTTCTTTTAATATTTTGCACTTTTTCTCTTAGGTTAAGTTTTGATAAAAAAAAATATTGAAAGAAATTTTAAATAAACAAAAAAAAATATTTATAATATAATGGGTAAAAAAAAGTATTGGAAGACATGCGAAGGTCTCCTCCTACTCTACTATAACTAAGTGTTGTTAACTCTGCACAAATAATGGGTTTCAATAATGAACGGCTGAGAACATAAATGAAAATATTATGAATAGACACACAGTCTTAAGGCTTTAACTACTCTACTACTACCACTCAACTACCACTCTACTATTCTACTACTACTGCTACTACCACTGACAGCTTGATATACTGTGGCCTTTCGTATAGAAAATAAGTAAAAATTGGGCAAAATTTTTACGATAGGATGAGAGGGCTCGTGTGCAGTTGATCAAAGTAGGTCTATAATCACATTTTACACTTGCAATTTTACAAAAAGAATTTGAATTACGTAGTTTAAATAATAAAACAAACCACCAAAAATTGCCACTACCAAATCAGCCAACCAATCAATCAGTCAACCATTCAGTATTGTTGTTAAAATATCACAATTATATGGAAACATTAAAAATATAAAAAAAACAATATAGATACTGTAAGCCTCTTTAACTTACTCTCAATTTAAAATGTCCTCTTAAAATTCAAAATAAAAATAATCCACAAATAAAACAACCGAACCAACCAAATCCATCCTTCTTAACATTTGTTATAGAATATGGTATTGAAAAAAAAAACAAACAAAACTTTTTCTTTTAGTGCCACAATAAATCGATTAAAACTAATAAACAAGAAGTACACACACACATAAACATGATAATGTCCCTAAATAAAATTAATGGTCACATTTGTGTAATAGCCAATAAATAATATTGTACTACCGTCTTAATTATCAGAATAATTCTAGCTTATGTATAATGTATACACCAACACATAAGTACATACATACATACATACATGCAATATAAATATATTTTATTTTTAATTGTTTTAATTTAATTTGTGGTTTCAAATTAGATCGTTTTCTGAGCATAACAAATAATTCCAAACCAGACCACATGCATACCTACATACATTTGTATCTGCCATATAACTACCAAAGCAAATAAGAAGGACTACTACAACAAGACTTAATTTCAATGTTAATTTTACATTAATAATTTTTAAAACCAATCAACTCAATTTCCCCTGCCCGAGCCCTCACATATATCTTGCTCTTTCTCTCTTTCTATATATACTTTCTATTTTGTTTCTTTTGTTCCCTTAAAAACAAAATAAAGTTTTTAAATTAAATTAATATTTACTTAACTCCAAAACTCATATCGTTCGTTCCCTCGTTCGTTCGTTAGTTCATTTATCATCTCACGCCAAGAACGAAACTTAAAGTGCATACATACATACATACATACATACTTCAATAACAAACCTTGGAAACAAATTTTTCATTTAGTATAAGAAAAGTTTTATTTACATATGTATGTATGTATGTATCCTTATCTGTTAGTGCATATGTGAGTGTATATGTATGTTTGTAGTATATCCTCCTTCATCTTTGTTGTCAGAAATTAATACCTTTTGTCTATACCAAATCAATAATTTTCACAGAATGAATGAATTACTGAAAATGTTAGAAACTTGTAGGTGTTACGTAGATAATAAATTTATTTGTACGGATTTAACCTTTGTGACTGTTACTGAATATATACATATACATGTGTATGTATGTATACACTTCAAATACACTGACGGAAGTCCTAAAAATATTTGCCCAATTCACAACCTATTGTGGGAGTCGTAGTTCATACATTAGTTGTTGGTAATTTCAATAAAAACATTTGATCAATTCATAACCTATTGTGAGAGTCGGATTTCGTAAAAAATTTCTTGGTAATTTTTATGTAAACAAAACAATGTTTTTATTGAAATTACCAACAACTCGTGTGCGAACTACGACTCCCACAATAGGTTGTGAATTGAGCAATTGTTTATAAACATATGTTTGCATAGAAATTACCAACAACGTTTGTACGAACTACGACTCTTACAATGGGTTGTGAATTGAGCAATTGTTTATCCACTATTATAATATAAAAAAACGTTTTTCAACAAATAAATTAATTGTATTTCTTTTTTAAGATGGAATCGGAAGGGGGGGGGGGGGTATCTACTTGTTTAATATAAATTTTTTATTGAAAATTTAAAATATCTTTAAAGATGACTGTAGTTACCAGCGTTGTCAACTTTCAAATTTTAAAAAGCACTGAAATCAGGAAAAAAGCGCATAATTTAAGTAAAAAAGCACTAAATTTAAAAATTTCTATTTTATAAAAAAAAAATTATTCATAAATACATACATATGCATTCCGTTCCTAAAACGTCAAATTAAAGGCACACATTTTAATTCTATAGGAATAAGTGTATTCTAAAATCAATTTAACGAAGACTTTTGAAGTTATTATAAAAAAATTTTTTTGTCAAGGAACAAACGAATCACTCGAGCTTAGTCAAGTTGGCAGTAATCGACAAGTATTTATGAAGTTAAGAAATGATTATATTTTGAACTCGATGGGCTTACCAAATTTGGTTGTTATTAAATTATGCTGTGAAAACATTGTTTCGAAACATTCTTTCGGCTGCAGCTGAACTATGTGAAAAACGCAATAAATTTTGAACGAAATAAAAAAGGTGTCAAAAGTATTGTGCAGCAAACGCAATATAAATAACAAAGTTAAATATAAAAAAGTGATTTGCAAGTTTATGAAGTTATATACAAAAATATTCATAGCAAAAATGTAACCGAAATGAAAAAAATATTGGACATTTGAAAAAAATTTTACAAATTTTGGTTATAATTAACCGAAAACGGCAGCTCTATTCACATCAAAATTGTCTCGTTTCAGGCCGATTTCTATATAAAGCAAAGTGTTAACCAAGTGTAGGGACATTCTGTTACGTAGTTTAGATTAAACTACAGTCATTAGCGCGTTCAACTTCTTCGTTTAAATATGGAAGTCACAGAAGTTTGAGGCTAATGCAATTTTTGATAATGCCTCAAACGCTATTAGATTTTACTTCTGCCCAAAACTCGATAGTGGACTGAATACTTGTATTATGGCTTCTTTGTTGTGTGGCAAAACACTGCTTACATTAATTATACTTCAAATGTTAAAGTTTGAGGGTAATATGGCGCTTATTTCTTCAACCAAGTCTTGTACAATCTTATTAGAATTTTTTTAAATGCTCTATTTAACTTCAGAGCTTATGTTTTTTCAATGATAGACTTCCTCGAAAAAGAAATAGATAAAGAAATTTCTCTTTGAATTTTTGGTTTAGTGCCACCGCTCGAAACAAAAAGCACCGAAAATGAATTTAAAAAAGTACTGAGCACTAACATCAAAATTTTTCACGTCGAAAATTTCAAAAAGCACTAAAAACGGTGCGAAAAGCACCGAGTTGACAACGCTGGTAGTTACCATAATCTGAATAAATACTGTACTGTAATTATTTCATTGTTGTCTTTTATACTGGGCTAACGTAAAAAAGTAATTTCTAGATAATTATAATTAATGTGTATGTATATGTAATGTACTTGTGACTTATCAATTCCATTCCATCACTGTCGAATCACTATATTTACTTTTTGTTAGGTTTTACGGATTTGAAAGATAAATTGACTTTGAAATTCCCATAACATCGTTTCAGTTAAATATTTTTATTTTTAATATCATTGCATTATTTAGCTGAAATTTTCATTTATTTACCAGCCCAACCCTCCCAACCTACCTCACTTAACTCTTTAATGCATTTACATGAATTTTATACTTTTGTTAATTAAATATATACAACGAGATTAAAAATTATCCAAGAATTGATTTTTAAAAATTTAAAATTGATTTTTTGTATTGCAACGTTTCTTTATTTCAGTCGTTACTCACTGCCAGGAACCATTCCAATTTATCTGGTATATGTATAATGGAAGTTGATCGATTTCAAAAAACTTTTCATTGTTGCTGCTTTTTTATTGTTCTCAAGATTGAAAATATTTTATTCGAAATCATTAACAATTCACCCTATATTATTATGGTTACTATTTGTTTGACGAAATCGCGAGATTTTAAATCGATCGATTTTCATTCAATACCAGAATATTTAGCTTGAATTAAAGAAATTTGTATGTTAATTATATGCTGATCTTACAGCATTTTCTTTACCCTTTGATAAAAAAATATACATATACTTATCGCTCATTTACTCAAAGAACGTCATAACTAAAAAAACAGTTTGCCAGAAATCGAGTTTGAAGTTTTCAATTTACACACAACTTAATGGAAAAGAAAATTTAATTTTTCTCTCACGAGTTGAGAAAACAAGATATTTATATGAAATTTTTACACAATATGAAGAACGATATTATGATTAATTTTGCATCACAAACTCAAAAATTGAATTTTTTGAGTAAATGAGCGATATGTATGTATATTAGAGTACATACTTAAAAATTTTTAAGTTTTTTGCCTCAACTGACAATTTGTAAATTTTGAGTTGACCTCCTTTAAAGGAACAATTGCGATATATTAAAAATTTACTGATAAATTTGAGTTTTCTGGGATTTATGAATCAATTTTAAATTTTTAGAATTTAAAAAGCACCACCTGCATTGAAAATATTATTTGATGTTCGAGTGTTTTGCATTAATTTTTTTTAATTTACTTACATATGAATGTACATATATACATATATATATATATATATATATATATATATATATATATATATATATATATATATATTCTTTTTTGCTACACGCAAAAATAATTATACATTTTTGTGAATACTTAAATTTAACTATTATTAATTTTTTCTTCATTTATTTATTTACTTATATATTTTTCTTTTTTTAACAAACTCAACGTATTAAACACAAATAAAAAAATATAAATCTATTTAACATCAACAACAACAAAACAAATGAAATGAAAAACTTAACACGTCTTTACCTTAAAATTTTAAATTTAAAACTCTATTCTATTGAATTCTATCTAAAATTCTACATTATTTTGCGAAAATTTTTATTTGATCATTTACTTTTAACGTTAACGACGACACTTCTATTTACTACACTTGCAATAAAACAAACAAAAAAATCAATCAATCTATATACAACTGTACACCTCTTTAGACCTGTCCAGTATTTCCACTTGCTTTGGCTACCGGTGGTCTACATGCTGGTATATCGGGTTTAACGGATCCTTTATTAAAGGGCGCACATTTAACAGGAGCAGTACCAGCACACCATCACCTACAGCAATTGCCCGATGTGAGTTTTGGTTGAACGAAATTGTTTGAAAGCGTTGCATTTATTTTTGTTTTTCTACCCCTGTATGAAAATAAAAAATAGTCCCCCCCCCTCCCCATTAGCGCCTCTCACAAAACCCCCTCTTCTTTATTGTTCGGTAATTTCCAATGCTTGATTTCTTTTTTTTTTATGAATATCACATAAGTAAGGAATATTTATTAATTTATAAAACAAGAAATATGTACATATATTCCGTTCTTTTTTTTCCATTTTGTGTTCCCCCCCCTTCTTCTGCATTTAAAGAATAATATAGAACGACACTTTTCCCATTGTGTGTAAAGTAAAACAAAATGTAGTTTGGTTTTAGTGTTGTGTAACCCTTTATCCTACTGCTTACTTATTACTACCCTCATCAAAATAAAATAAAGACCCAGCGATTAAAGTGTTGCAACATAAAATATCCCTTAGAAATAACTTTTGCAGCCATCTTATTGTTATTCACTTAAAAAGAAACTAAGAAAATCTTTAGCAATTGAAATTTTAAAATCTATATACAGATACATGTAATGCGACAGTCGTCTTTCGACTGCTGCAGATTAAAGAATAATGTATATGATGTGACATAAAAGGACGAATTCGCAGTCGAAATACGACAGTCATAACCAAGCTGGTTATACTCGTATCTTTGAAACATCATATGTCTAAATATCACATTTTACCTTTACAATTAGACAAATGATGTCCGCGATTGTTCATGAAGTCCACAAAATTAAGTTTATTTATTTATGTATATTAATCCGGTCAAAGTAGACAAAGAAAAAATATCCTACCACATATTTATTTTAATTTTAATTATTTATTGTTTGGGATGAGGATAGCAGTTTTATTTTCGATTCGAATTAAAGAGTACCTCACTCACCTGATTTTCACTATCGCATTCGAGGCATATTCATATAAGATAGACTCGCCTCAATTCGCTTTGAAAAATGCATACTATAGTTGACATCCAAAATATAATGAAGAAAAAAATGTGTGTTAAAGACTGAGGTACATTTGTTCAGCGTTTAGCGAACGAATTTAACTTTCAGAATAAGGGGAATGAACCGTTGATACCACCTGATAAGCATTCGCCTTGATATCATTAGTTCAAAATGTAATAATATATCTTTGATGTACACACAACGTGTACGCAAAAAAAATTATTTCGCTTGAGGCGATATCATAAAAATATGTCGATATTGACGTCACGTCAATACAGTACCAAAAAATTGGGGATTGTGTTTTGTTTTATAGACAGTATATTTCTGTTCCCCTAAGGTCCAGAACATACCACGAGTCTAGCAATAGCAGTCAGTTGTTTTCGACACCGAGCAGAAAAGCCCCAATTTTTTTTTATTGAATTGAAGTGACGTCGATGACAACTGGAATAAGGGTAAATATGCAATATCCGGAAAACTGTTGTTTTTGGGGTGAAAAAATTGGTATTTTTTATAGAAAAAGGCGAACTTTCACATGAACAAACTGCTCTCATTTTTTTTTGTATAAAGGGGACTACGCACAGTGAGACAACACCGGCATTAAATACAAGGAGTCATTGTAGAGCTTTGAAATTTTGCACAGGTTATTTTTGAAACAATTCCAGTTAAAAAAAAAAAAAAAATCAACCTTCAAATTTGAAATTTACTGTAATGTAGCATGCAAAAATTACAATAACACTCCCACTATTACGCCATTGAAATGAAATAAAAATGAAAAATTTTTTTTCATTCTGTCAATAATTTTTTAATAATAATAAACAACAAAAAAATAATTAATAATTAAAAAAAATAAAAGTAAAGTAAACATGCTAACATACGTATAGCAACAGAATGTGCGCGTTGCGTATTTTTTGTAGTATTTTGTATGTTTAAATTACTTTTGCAAACTTTTGCTATATGTCCTATACTTCAAATGAAAGCTGAGACTTCAATCTTTCATTTGATATAAGTCTGCACCTAGGGCGAGGGGCTGCTCTATATTTCCTAGTCCATTGAAAATGCAAAATGTTAAATTTTTACACCACAATTCTGTTGTTAAGAAATTTTTTGTTTGTGTTTTTTTTAGTTTCTTCTTTCATCTACTCATTCTACAACAACTAAATTAATTAACAAAATACTTTAAGGTTATATATATTATGTATTTTTTTATTAATAAGCTTTGAATATTACATATTGAACTATCATATTTCAAACGCGTTGGCATACCTCAACTTTGACTTGCTCTAGACCAAAAAGTAATGGAGTTATGAGGCTGAAATTTCAGGGAATTGTTACTCATATATCTGTTAATATACTGTGAAAATTTCATCCAAATTGGACGACACGCCAAAAACCATTTTTTGCCGCGGTTACTATAGGGCTGTCTCACTGTGCTACGTGTCAGAGATTTTTTTCCACTTTCTGTCCATTATTATTTTATAATCACCGTTATTCCAGTTGTCGGCATCGACGTCACTTTAACACAATACCAAAAAATTGGGGGTTGTTTACTCGCTCTCGAGAACAATTTTGTGCTACTGACAATCATTTCCGTTTCCTAAGGTCTATAAAATAGCATAAACCTGCCAACAGGCGTCAGACAACGGGTACACAAGCCCCAATTTTTTGGTATTGTGTTAAAGTGACGTCGATTCCGACAACTGGAATAAGGGTGAATACTTGCTATTTACGAGAAAATGAAAAAATAATGTATTTTTGGCCTCCAATTTCAAATGTAAAGTAATAAAAATATAAAATAATGCATAAAAATCATAGAAAAACATCAAGGTTTTCAGAAAGTTAAATTCTTAAGAACCGAACCCAACTGACATTTAGCTTACCCCAGATTCGAACAACTTGGTTTCCGAAAACTTTTGGTATCTCACGACTTTTATACACATGGGTTTGAACTGCATTTAAGCTGCAAAATTTGTGACCAAGCAAAATGTGGACGTAACATTCGAAAATTTTTTAGTCTTCGTTTCGATTCCCGATTTTGCACGATTATTGGGAAATGCATTATAAATAGATTAAAATAAACTGATGACTGAGTATCAACTCGTACGTTTAAGAACAGTAAAACCGTAATGGTTAAGAAATAATGAGATATATAGAAATGTGAAATATCTAGGTGATACGAATTTATGGATACGATGATGTCAAACTTTTTCAAAAGTTCAAAATCGAACCAAAACAACGGGCAGAAACAAACAATGTCATGCATTAAGAAATTGTATCCCACTTTGAGTGTCCACGGTTCTGCCGTATATGACCAACCATTAAGAAACGGCTGATTTATTTTCAAAATATTTTAATTTCTCCTCACTGTAGATCGTCCGCGCGTTTGTTTTACCATATTATACAAAAATGTTTTCATATCTCGTAAGTACAACGGCTTTGTCGGTCTCAAACCTTGTGAAAATTTTTTGTTCGCAAACGTAAAGTTCCATGGCTAAAATTTACCAAGTTTGTGGTATACAAGACCGATTTCCCAAAACTCATGTTGCTTTGCAGTAATTACTGCAAAGCAAAAATGACACCGAGGCCCTAAATCTTTGGGGGCCCATAAAAAAAGTGCATGACTTGGGGCAAAATTGGTCTTTTATCACGTAGTGGTGTCCGTATATGGTTATATTTTTTCGTGTTGCAAAAAAAATACATCATACAGAGAAATATGTATATGCAAGCTATTCCAACAAAATATGCACAATGATAGTATTCGGTGTTTGATGCAAATTACCTTGAGCAAGTGCAAATGCAAAATATAGTAGCTTTTCTTTAAAATCCAACAACGAAATACACACTTAATCCAAATAAAAGCTGAGATATTTTCCATTTACATTTAATCTAGAGCATTTGCATAAACACCTAACACCGCCCATATATCTACAAGATATTAATTATTGCATTTGTGTACATATTTCATGATTTTACAGTCAAATTAAAAGTAAAAGTTATGAACTCGTGGTATGGTTTTTAATAAGAAAGCAAATTCTTTCAAATTACAGAATAATTTACCTCATATTCTAGCTTGGTAATCAGAAATTTAACTTTTTAAAAGATTACATATTTGCATTATTTTGGAAGAGCATTATTCAACGTTATAATCAAACGTTATACAAATTTTATAATAGGTTTTGAACCATCCAATTAAATTGTCTAGGATTTATGCCGCTATTGCGGTTTTCAGCACAACTCAGTTTAGTCGTCTGAGTGTCAACCCAGCTTTGACAGGACTCAATTATTTTTAAGTAACTAATATATGTACATATATGTATGTGTTGTGGCACAAGACAACTACAGAATCAACCATTCACCCTTATCGGGAATAAAAGGCAAACATTTTGTTCACGTGAAATATTTGCCGTGAACAAAAAAATGGTGAACAAAATTAGAAAATAGCATACTGGCAGAACAACAATGCAAAAATCGACGATCACAATTTTAGGGAAAGGGAACACTTTTCACGTAAACTTATATTCCCGATAAAGGCGATTATTTAAGTTGTGACTTTCAATACCAATGTGTGAGTTGGGTTGACTCTCAGACAACCCCACTGAGTTGATTTAAGAACGTCAATAGGGACTTTAAAAAAAATAAAAAGTTCTAGTTTTGTTGAAAAAAATTACCTCAAAAATATATACTTTTATTTAATTTTTAATCCCATAATCTTTTGACCGTTTTATATAATTTTGAGGCTCAATTTTCGTTATTATTTTATTTTAAGTTTTTTTTTATATTTATATTATTTTCCTCTCAAAACTGGTTCCCAATCTCAAGATGCCTGCAAAAATGTTTTTTTTTCTTAACTGTTTTGCATGTTTATTTAATAACGTTTGTAAAAATAAAAACACAATGAAAAAAAGGAGAAAAGATAACAGACACACACATTTAGATAAATAAACAAACAAAATAAAAATAAAAAAAATGCTGTAGGTAATTGGTGTACAAATGAAGATCCTTTTTAAACGGCCCTTCAACATAATTTTTGTCCACTTCCATTCTTTACCAGTCTGTAACAGACATTTTAATTTCATCTCTTATACTTGTACATAATTGACAAGGTGTCAGCTTGTGTAATACAGTTTTTAACTCCCCCACCACATTGTTTCAGTTCCCGTAAACGTATCAAACCCAACTCTGTACACTTTTTTCATGAAATACCCACACGAACACACACACACACTCACAAAATAATTACAGTCGCACACAAATTAAACTTAATAAATCTTTTATTGTTTTTTTTTCTTCTTTTATTTACAAGAATTTATTTTACAATCGGTTTGCTTTTGGAATGGCTGTAAAGACAAAATGATTGATCTCTGCGTTGTATAAGAGGTGGAGGCGTGACCAAGCCCGGAATTAATCACTTTGTCTTTACTTTCTTCTTTTTTATGTAAAACTAAAATGTATATGCTGTAAATTTAAATTGCATTTTTATTATTAACTGTTTTCGTTGTTGTAAATTTCTGTGTTCTTTTCGTATAATTTAATGATTTTTTTGGTTTTTTTAATTTTAAATTACTTAAAATAAGTAAATTTTTCCCTATACATTTCGTTAATAATGTAAATGTTTATTATTTTTAAATAGGTGGCTAAAAACCCTTTGGCTAGTTTGGCAGCATTAGGTTTAGCCGGTATGGCTCCTGCCAACACGGGTGGTCTTAATCCAACAGGTTGGTATTCTAATTAATTACTTTCTTTCACTTCTATAAAATTAATTCTTTGTTTTTGGTTTTTTTTTTTGCTTCAGCTTTGGCTGCTCTGGCTGGTTCACAGTTGCGCACTGCAAATACAAATCGCGCCCAACAGCAGCAGCATGAAATGACCGTATCAAACGATTTGATCGGTTGCATTATTGGCAAAGGTGGTACCAAAATTGCCGAAATTCGTCAGATTTCCGGTGCAATGATACGCATTTCGAATTGTGAAGAACGCGAAGGTGGCAACACTGACCGCACCATCACCATCAGCGGCAATCCAGACTCTGTAGCTCTGGCCCAATACTTAATCAATATGAGGTAAGTGCTCATTAATGTTTTCTTTATACTCGTATGTAATTTCTTTGTTCATCATATCGAGTATCTTATACGTATGTATGTGTCAATATTTGTTGCTCTTAACATTTAAATATGGTTTTTAACACAACTTTTTCCTGTGACTTCTTTTTATTGTAAGTGTGTGTTTGTAACTAATTCTAATTGTTATAAAAAAAAATTAAAAAAATAATAATTAAAATGTAGTTTGTAGTTGTGCAATTTTGTCGAATTGATTTGAATTGAAACAAATGGACAAATTTGTTTTAAATTAATGAAAAAATTTTTGAACAAAAGAAACCCCAAAAAGCAATTAAAAGTATTTTCATCATAAAAGGAGAGGGGAGGATCTTTGATTTCTTTAGATAGTTAAATTCTTATCACATTTTGTATGATATAAGCGTTCATATTTTTTTTCTCTTAAATTATATACAAAGTGCATATAAAACAGCAATTATATATTTTAATAATATTCAGCAACAAACGAAAGATAGCAAAACGCTCTTGTTATATACTCCTAATAGTATATAAATTTCAATTTCCGAATTAAATTCCCTTCAAACCCTCCATAAGTCCGTCTTCATTGTTTTTTATACAACCGTTTACATATCTTTATATACATACATATCTTCAAATACAAAATTTTGTATTTGTTAAGGAAAACATTTCCTAAATTAAAAGTTTAAAAAGTATTTATTAACATAACGATGAGTAATTGATAAATGTATACATGCATACAAAATACAATACATAGTTATCGTACATAATACATAATTACAATTGTAAAGCAAAATTTATAAATTAAAATTCTTCTTCCATATAAAAATATATTGGTTAGTTTTAAGTTTTATTTGTAAATTTATTTACTTAAATATATAAATCGCTGTCAGTTTAATGCCCAAATGACAAAAAGAGAGGGGACTGTTGCTTATGCTACAACTGTTATTGCAAGCAACCAACAACACCAGCAACCAAAATCATCAAAGTTGTAATGGTAATTGGAGATAAAGCGACGTCTAATCCTTAGTAATTCCCCATTTTATCATTTTAATCCATTTAGAAGAGAAAAATCCGTTTCTGTTAAAATATTTGAATGCAAATCTATTTAAAATTTATAAAAGTTAACATTCATTTACATACATATGTAATAGAATTCTGAAAGTTTTTTTTTCCAAGATAATATTTTGTATCACCAAGAAAAGCTTTAGTTAAGAGCAGCAAACTATAAGAAAAAAGAGAAACGATAATTAGAAATTTCGTTCAAACCAAAGATTTATTATATTCATGTTAATTTGAATGGGGGAAAGAGTAAAGAAAATTCCATATTTTTTCCATAATAATAATTTCATTATATTACACTAAACATGTTAATTATACTATTTTATACTAAATATTTTTTACATTATATTATACTATAACTTATGTTAAATTATATTGTATTCTATATAAAATATCGTACACATGTATGATGATAAATTTCGAAATTGTAAACACAAACCAATATCTCAACAAAGCTCTATTAAAACATATTGTAGATAAGTCTACATACATATATCGTAGAATAGTCTATATTGCAGATGGTTCTATATTGTAGATGATTCTGTATTGTAGATTAGTTTGCATATATATACTGTAGATAAGTCTACATACATCGCAGATTAGTCTACATTAGGTATGTTTTATTCGAACTTTATATAAATATTCAGAACAAATTTAAGTGTGTATAAACTTATTAAGTAGCTATAGCTATAGCTGCTTTAAAATTAAGTAGGTATACGTTTCGAATAAAACATACCTGTCGATGATTCTATATTGTAGATTAGTCTGCCTATACTGTAGATAAGTCTACATATGTCGTCGATTAGTCTACATTGTAGATGATTCTATATTTTGGATTAGTCAGCATATACTGTAGATAAGTCTACATACATCACAGATTAGTCTACAATGTAGATGATTCTATATTGTAGATTAGCCTGCATATACTGCAGATAAGTCTACATACATCGCAGATAAGTCTATATTGTAGACGATTCTATATTGTAGATAATCCTATGTTGTAGATTAGTCTGCATATATTGTAGATTAGTCTGCATATATTGTAGATTAGTCTGCATATATTGTAGATAAGTCTACAAATATCGTAGATTAGTCTGCATATATTGTAGATAAATCTACAGATATCGTAGATTAGTCTGTATTGTAGATGATTCTATATTGTAGATAATTCTATGTTGTAGATTAGTCTGCATATATTGTAGATAAGTATACATATATTGTAGATTAGTCTGCATATATTGTAGATTAGTGTGCATATATTGTAGATTAGTCTGCATATGTCGTAGATAAGTCTATATTGTAGATTACTCTATATTGTAGATGATTCTAGTTATATTGTAAATTAATCTGCATATATTGTAGATAACTCTACATATATCGCATATTAGTCTGTATTGTAAATAATTCTGTAGTCTAGATTAGTCTGCATATATTGTAGATAATTCTACATATATCGTAGATTAGTCTATATTTTAGATTATTCTATATTGTAGATTATTATATATTGTAGATGATTCTATATTGTAGATAATTCTATGTTGTAGATTAGTCTGCATATACTGCAGATAAGTCTACATGTATCGCAGGTTAGTCTATATTGTAGATGATTCTATATTGTAGATAATTATATGCTGTAGATTAGGCTGCTTAAATTGTAGATAAGTCTACATATATCGTAGATTAGTCTATATTTTAGATAATTCGATATTTTAAAGGGTGTTTTTTATTGAGGTATAGAACTTTAAGTTGGCATCACTTTTTTAACTGGCGGCCATTTTGTCAGCTGTCAAGTGATTAATATTTAGTTTGGTTTGCCATTTCATCATGAACAGGTTGACAAAAGAACAACGCTTGCAAATCGTGCAAATTTATTTCGAAAATAATGGTTCAGTTCGCGAAGTTTACCGCAAGCTCCGTCCATTTTATGGTCGACATAATCGTCCATCAGAGCACTACGTTTACTCTATGTAATAATACGCATCCGCAGAGACGTCGAACAGTGCGCACCGAAGAAACAATTGCCGCTGTAGAGCAAAGTGTTGAAGAGGACCCGTATGAATCGATTCGCCACCGTGCACAACAATTGGAGCTTTGTCCATCAACTTTATGGAAGATTTTGAAGATTTTGAATGTGGATGAGTTGTGGTTCCAAAAAGACGGCGCTACATGCCACACAGCGCACGTCACAATCGATTTATTGAAGGAAACATTCGATGAGCGCATAATTTCGCGGAATGGAACTGTCAATTGGCCACCAAGATCGTGTGATTTGACACCATTGGATTATTTTCTTTGGCGATATATGTGAAGTCGCTCGTCTACGCCAACAAACCAGAAACGTTAGGGGACTTGGAAGCCAACATTCGTGGCGTTATTGCCAACATACGGCCCCATATGCTCGAAAAAGTGGTTGAAAATTGGACCTGTAGAATTGGCTTTATTCGAGCCAGCCGCGGCGGCCACATGCCCGAAATCATATTTAAACATTAATGGCATAAAATTGTCCTTCCAATAAAGCCAAATTGATGGACATTAAAACGATTTTCTTGTGTTTTATTTCAATTCGAAGTTCTATACCTCTAAAAAAACACCCGTTAGATTAGTCTGCAGATATTGTAGATATGTCTACATATGCCGTAGATTATTCTATATTGTAGATGATTCTATATTGTAGATTAATCTACATATATTGTAGATGATTTTATATTGTGGATGATTCAATATTGTAGATTAGTCTACATATACTACGTTTATACGCGCACTATTTGCAAATAAAATTATTTGCAAATAAATTAACTCACTGTTTATACGGCATAGCAAAAGTACATAAACTTGGTAGCACTTCTATAGAAAGCTTACTTATGTTGACAAAAAAAATTGTGTAAATGCACAAAATATCAAATAATTATTTGTTTTAATTGTCATTATTTGCTTCTATCAATGTTTTTTGTTGCAATATTTGTCCATTTATTGTTTTTGTTATCAAACATTTGCAAGCGTGGCAACCTCAACCATTTTATTTGCAAATACTGCGTTAATCATGAATAGTTTTCTGAATTAGTAAGTCGCAATAAAAAGAATAATATGGCAACAATTTACAGTTTTATTTGCAAATAAGCCCTGCGTATAAACGTAGTAATAGTAGATTATTAGATCTTATTGTAGCTTAGTCTAGTCTAAATTGTAGATAAATCTTGTCTATATTGTAGATTATGCTAGTTTATATATTGTAGATTAGGCTAGTCTATATATTGTAGATTAGACTAGTTTTTATTGTATATTAGGCAAGTCTATCGGGTATGTTCTGTATTCCACGTGAAATTAAAAGGTGTGGAATTGCCATAGAATTGTTGGAAATATGTATTTATAACAACAATTCTATGGCAATTTCACACCTTTTAATTTCACGTGGAATACAGAACATACCCGTCTATATTATAGATTAGGCTAGTCTAAAAATTATAGATTTGGCTAGTCTATATATTGTAGATTATGGTAGTTTATATATTGTAGATTAGCCTAGATTCTTCTATAGCCCAGATTCTTCTATATCCTAGATTCTTCTATATCCTAGATTCTTCTATATCCTAGATTCTTCTAGGTCCTACAGGCAGCTGTAGCTACTGCTGTAGGTCCCACAGGCATCTATAGCTACTGCTGTAGGTCCTACAGGCAGCTATAACTACCGCTGTAGGCCATACATGCAGCTACAGCTACTGCTGTAGGTTCTACAGGCAGATATAGCTACTGCTGTAGGTCCTACAGGCAGCTATAGCTGCTGCTGTAGGTCCTACAGGCAGCTATTGCTGTAGGTCCTACAGGCAGCTATAGCTACTGCTGTAGGTCCTACAGGCAGCTATAGCTACTGCTGTAGGTCCTACAGCCAGCTATAGCTACTGCTGTAGGTCCTACAGGCAGCTATAGCTACTGCTCTAGGTCCTACAGGCAGCTATAGCTACTGCTGTAGGTCCTGCAGGCAGCTATAGCTACTGCTGTAGGTCCTACAGGCAGCTATAGCTACTGCTGTAGGTCCTACAAGCAGCTATAGCTACTGCTGTAGGTCCTACAAGCAGCTATAGCTACTCCTGTAGGTTCTACGGGCAGATATAGCTACCGCTGTAGGCCCTACAGGCAGCTATATGTACTGCTGTAGGCCCTACAGGCAGCTATAGGTACTGCTGTAGGCCCTACAGGCAGCTATAGCTACTGCTGTAGGCCATACAGGCGGCTATAGGTACTGCTGTAGGTTCTACAGGCAGTTATAGCTACTGCTGTAGGCCATACAGGCGGCTATAGGTACTGCTGCAGGCCATACAGGCAGCTATAGCTACTGCTGTAGGCCCTACAGGCAGCTATAGCTATTGCTGTAGGTCCTACAGGCAGCTATAGCTACTGCTGTAGGCCCTGCAGGCAGCTATAGCTACTGCTGTAGGCCCTGCAGGCAGCTATAGCTACTGCTGTAGGTCCTACAGGCAGCTATAGCTACTGCTGCAGGCCATACAGGCAGCTATAGCTACTGCTGTAGGCCCTACAGGCAGCTATAGCTATTGCTGCAGGCCATACAGGCAGCTATAGCTACTGCTGTAGGCCCTGCAGGCAGCTATAGCTACTGCTGTAGGTCCTACAGGCAGCTATAGCTACTGCTGTAGGTCCTACAGGCAGCTATAGCTACTGCTGTAGGTCCTACAAGCAGCTATAGCTACTGCTGTAGGTCCTACAAGCAGCTATAGCTACTCCTGTAGGTTCTACGGGCAGATATAGCTACTGCTGTAGGTCCTACAGCCAGCTATAGCTACTGCTGTAGGTCCTACAGGCAGCTATAGCTACTGCTCTAGGTCCTACAGGCAGCTATAGCTACTGCTGTAGGTCCTGCAGGCAGCTATAGCTACTGCTGTAGGTCCTACAGGCAGCTATAGCTACTGCTCTAGGTCCTACAGGCAGCTATAGCTACTGCTGTAGGTCCTACAGCCAGCTATAGCTACTGCTGTAGGTCCTACAGGCAGCTATAGCTACTGCTGTAGGCCCTACAGGCAGCTATAGCTACTGCTGTAGGCCATACAGGCGGCTATAGGTACTGCTGTAGGTTCTACAGGCAGCTATAGCTACTGCTGTAGGCCTTACAGGCAGTTATAGCTACTGCTGCAGGCCATACAGGCAGCTATAGCTACTGCTGCAGGCCATACAGGCAGCTATAGCTATTGCTGTAGGTCCTACAGGCAGCTGTAGCTACTTCTGCAGGCCGTACAGACAGCTATAGGTGCTGATGTAGGTCCTACATGCAGCTATAGGTACTGCTGTAGGTCCTACAGGCAGCTATAGGTACTGCTGCAGGTCCTACAGGCAGCTCTAGGTATTGTTGTAGGTCCTACAGGCAGCTATAGGTACTGCTGTAGGTCCTACAGGCAGCTATAGGTACTGCTGTAGGCCATACAGGCAGCTATAGCTACTGCTGTAGGTCCTACAGGCAGCTATAGCTACTGCTGCAGGCCCTACAGGCAGCTAAAGCTACTGCTGCACGCCATACAGGCAGCTATAGCTACTGCTGTAGGCCCTACAGGCAGCTATAGCTACTGCTGTAGGCCCTACAGGCAGCTATAGCTACTGCTGTAGGCCCTACAGGCAGCTTAAGCTACTGCTGTAGGCCCTACAGGCAGCTATAGCTACTGTTGTAGGCCTTACAGGCAGCTATAGCTACTGTTGTAGGCCATACAGGCAGCTATAGCTACTGCTGCAGGCCATACAGGCAGCTATTGCTATTGCTGTATGTCCTACTGGCAGCTATAGCTACTGCTATAGGCCCTACAGGCAGCTATAGGTACTGCTGTAGGTCATACGGCCAGCTGTAGCTACTGCTGTAGGCCATACGGGCAGCTATAGCTTCAGCTGTAGACCCTACAGGCAGCTATAGCTACAGGTGTAGACCCTACAGGCAGCTATAGCTACAGCTGTAGGTCTTACAGGCAGCTATAGCTACTGTTGTAGGCCATACAGGCAGCTATAGCTACTGCTGCAGGCCATACAGGCAGCTATTGCTATTGCTGTAGGTCCTACTGGCAGCTATAGCTACTGCTATAGGCCCTACAGGCAGCTATAGCTACTGCTGTAGGCCTTACAGGCAGCTATAGCTACTACTGTAGCTATAGGTACTGCTGCAGGCCATACAGGCAGCTATAGCTATTGCTGTAGGTCCTACAGGCAGCTATAGCTACTGCTGTATGTCCTCCAGGCAGCTATAGCTACTGCTGTAGGTTCTACAGGCAGCTTATAGCTAGTACTGTAGGTCATTCAGGCAGCTATAGGTACTGCTGTAGGTCCTACAGGCAGCTATAGGTACTGCTGCAGGTCCTACAGGCAGCTATAGCTACTGCTGTAGGCCCTACAGGCAGCTATAGCTATTGCTGTAAGTCCTACATGCAGCTATAGCTACTGCTGTAGGTCCTCCAGGCAGCTATAGCTACTGCTGTAGGTCCTACAGGCAGCTATAGGTACTGCTGAAGGTCCTACAGGCAGCTATAGGTACTGCTGTAGGCCCTACAGCAAACTTTAGCTACTGCTGTAGGCCATACAGGCAGCTATAGGTACTGCTGTAGGTCCTACAGGCAGCTATAGGTACTGCTGCAGGTCCTACAGGCAGCTATAGCTACTGCTGTAGGACCTACAGGCAGCTATAGGTACTGCTGTAGGTCCTACAGGCAGCTATAGCTACTGCTGCAGGCCATACAGGCAGCTATTGCTATTGCTGTAGGTCCTACTGGCAGCTATAGCTACTGCTGTAGGTCCTCCAGGCAGCTATAGCTACTGCTTTAAGTTCTACAGGCAGCTATAGCTTCTGCTGTAGGCCATACAGGCAGCTATAGCTACTGCTGTAGGCCCTACAGGCAGCTATAGCTACTGTTGTAGGCCTTACAGGCAGCTATAGCTACTGCTGCAGGCCATACAGGCAGCTATAGCTACTGCTGCAGGCCATACAGGCAGCTATAGCTATTGCTGTAGGTCCTACTGGCAGCTATAGCTACTGCTATAGGCCCTACAGGCAGTTACAGCTTCTGCTGTAGGCCTTACAGGCAGCTATAGCTACTGCTGCAGGCCATACAGGCAGCTATAGCTACTGCTGCAGGCCATACAGGCAGCTATAGCTATTGCTGTAGGTCCTCCAGGCAGCTATAGCTACTGCTTTAGGTTCTACAGGCAGCTATAGCTAGTACTGTAGGCCATTCAGGCAGCTATAGCTACTACTGTAGGCCATACAGGCAGCTATAGGTACTGCTGTAGGTCCTACAGGCAGCTATAGGTACTGCTGCAGGTCCTACAGGCAGCTATAGCTACTGCTGTAGGACCTACAGGCAGCTATAGGTACTGCTGTAGGTCCTACAGGCAGCTATAGCTACTGCTGTAGGTCCTACAGGCAGCTATATCTACTACTGTAGGCCCTACAGGCAGCCATAGGTACTGCTGTAGGTCCTACAGGCAGCTATAAGTACTGCTGTAGGTCCTACAGGCAGCTATAGGTACTGCTGTAGGTCCTACAGGCAGCTATAGGTACTGCTGCAGTTCCTACAGGCAGCTATAGGTACTGCTGTAGGCCATACAGGCAGCTATAGCTACTGCTGCAGGACCTACAGGCAGCTATAGCTAGTGCTGTAGGCCCTACAGGCAGCTATAGCTACTGCTGTAGGCCATACAGGCAGCTATAGCTACCGCTATAGGCCATACAGGCAGCTATAGCTACCGCTGTAGGCCATACAGGCAGCTATAGCTACCACTGTAGGCCATACAGGCAGCTATAGCTACCGCTGTAGGTCATACAGGCAGCTATAGCTACCGCTGTAGGCCATACAGGCAGCTATAGCTACCGCTGTAGGTCATACAGGCATCTATAGCTACTGCTGTAGGCCCTACAGGCAGCTATAGCTACCGCTGTAGGCCATACAGGCAGCTATAGCTACCGCTGTAGGTCATACAGGCAGCTATAGCTACCGCTGTAGGCCGTACAGGCAGCTATAGCTACTGCTGTAGGCCCTACAGGCAGCTATAGCTACAGCTGTAGGTCCTACAGGCAGCTATAGCTACTATTGTAGGCCATACAGGCAGCTATAGGTACTGCTGTAGGCCATACAGGCAGCTATAGGTACTGCTGTAGGCCATACAGGCAGCTATAGCTACCGCTGTAGGCCATACAAGCAGCTATAGCTACCGCTGTAGGCCATACAGGCAGCTATAGCTACCGCTGTAGGCCATACAGGCAGCTATAGCTACCGCTGTAGGTCATACAGGCAGCTATAGCTACCGCTGTAGGCCATACAGGCAGCTATAGCTACCGCTGTAGGCCATACAGGCATCTATAGCTACTGCTGTAGGCCCTACAGGCAGCTATAGCTACCGCTGTAGGCCCTACAGGCCGCTATAGCTACTGCTGTAGGCCCTACAGGCAGCTATAGCTACAGCTGTAGGTCCTACAGGCAGCTATAGCTACTATTGTAGGCCATACAGGCAGCTATAGGTACAGCTGTAGGTCCTACAGGCAGCTATAGGTACAGCTGTAGGTCCTACAGGCAGCTATAGGTACTGCTGTAGCTCCTACAGGCAGCTATAGGTACAGCTGTAGGTCCTACAGGCAGCTATAGGTACTGCTGTAGGGCCTACAGCAGTAGCTATAGGTACTGCTGTAGGTCCTACAGGCAACCATAGCTACTGCTGTAGGCCCTACAGGCAGCTATAGGCCATACAGGCAGCTATAGCTACCGCTGTAGGCCATACAGGCAGCTATAGCTACCGCTGTAGGCCATACAGCAGCTATAGATACCGCTGTAGGCCATACAGCAGCTATAGATACCGCTGTAGGCCATACAGGCAGATATAGCTACTGCTGTAGGACCTACAGGCAGCTATAGCTACTAATGTAGGCCATACAGGCAGCTATAGCTACTGCTGTAGGCCCTACAGGCAGCTATAGCTACCGCTGTAGGCCATACAGGCAGCTATAGGCCATACAGGCAGCTATAGCTACCGCTGTAGGCCATACAGGCAGCTATAGCTACCGCTGTAGGTCATACAGGCATCTATAGCTACTGCTGTAGGCCCTACAGGCAGCTATAGCTACTGCTGTAGGCCCTACAGGCAGCTATAGCTACCGCTGTAGGCCATACAGGCAGCCATAGCTGCCGCTGTAGGCCATACAGGCAGCTATAGATACTGCTGTAGGCCATACAGGCAGCTATAGCTACTATTGTAGGCCATACAGGCAGCTATAGGTACTGCTGTAGGCCATACAGGCAGCTATAGGTACTGCTGTAGGCCATACAGGCAGCTATAGCTACCGCTGTAGGCCATACAGGCAGCTATAGCTACCGCTGTAGGCCATACAGGCAGCTATAGCTACCGCTGTAGGCCATACAGGCAGCTATAGCTACCGCTGTAGGTCATACAGGCAGCTATAGCTACAGCTGTATGCCCTACAGGCAGCTATAGCTACTGCTGTAGGCCCTACAGGCAGCTATAGCTACAGCTGTAGGTCCTACAGGCAGCTATAGCTACTATTGTAGGCCATACAGGCAGCTACAGGTACTGCTGTAGGTCCTACAGGCAGCTATAGGTACAGCTGTAGGTCCTACAGGCAGCTATAGGTACAGCTGTAGGTCCTACAGGCAGCTATAGGTACTGCTGTAGGTCCTACAGGCAGCTATAGGTACAGCTGTAGGTCCTACAGGCAGCTATAGGTACAGCTGTAGGTCCTACAGGCAGCTATAGGTACAGCTGTAGGTCCTACAGGCAGCTATAGGTACAGCTGTAGGTCCTACAGGCAGCTATAGGTACTGCTGTAGCTCCTACAGGCAGCTATAGGTACTGCTGTAGGACCTACAGGCAGCTATAGCTACTGCTGTAGGCCATACAGGCAGCTATAGCTACCGCTGTAGGCCATACAGGCAGCTATAGCTACTGCTGTAGGCCATACAGGCAGCTATAGCTACCGCTGTAGGCCATACAGGCAGCTATAGCTACTGCTGTAGGCCATACAGGCAGCTATAGCTACCGCTGTAGGCCATACAGCAGCTATAGATACCGCTGTAGGCCATACAGGCAGATATAGCTACCGCTGTAGGCCATACAGGCAGCTATATATAGCTACCGCTGTAGGCCATACAGGCAGCTATAGCTACCGCTGTAGGTCATACAGGCAGCTATAGCTACAGCTGTAGGCCCTACAGGCAGCTATAGCTACTGCTGTAGGCCCTACAGGCAACTATAGCTACAGCTGTAGGTCCTACAGGCAGCTGTAGCTACTATTGTAGGCCATACAGGCAGCTATAGGTACTGCTGTAGGTCCTACAGGCAGCTATAGGTACAGCTGTAGGCCATACCGGCAGCTATAGCTACTGCTGTAGGCCATACAGGCAGCTATAGCTACCGCTGTAGGCCATACAGCAGCTATAGATACCGCTGTAGGCCATACAGGCAGATATAGCTACCGCTGTAGGCCATACAGGCAGCTATATCTACCGCTGTAGGCCATACAGGCAGCTATAGCTACCGCTGTAGGTCATACAGGCAGCTATAGCTACAGCTGTAGGCCCTACAGGCAGCTATAGCTACTGCTGTAGGCCCTACAGGCAACTATAGCTACAGCTGTAGGTCCTACAGGCAGCTGTAGCTACTATTGTAGGCCATACAGGCAGCTATAGGTACTGCTGTAGGTCCTACAGGCAGCTATAGGTACAGCTGTAGGTCCTACAGGCAGCTATAGGTACAGCTGTAGGTCCTACAGGCAGCTATAGGTACTGCTGTAGGTCCTACAGGCAGCTATAGGTACAGCTGTAGGTCCTACAGGCAGCTATAGGTACAGCTGTAGGTCCTACAGGCAGCTATAGGTACAGCTGTAGGTCCTACAGGCAGTTATAGGTACTGCTGTAGGTCCTACAGGCAGCTATAGTTACTGCTGCGGGTCCTACAGGCAGCTATAGGTACTGCTGTAGGTCCTACAGGCAGTTATAGGTACTGCTGTAGGTCCTACAGGCAGCTATAGTTACTGCTGCAGGTCCTAGAGGCAGCTATAGGTACTGCTGTAGGTCCTACAGGCAGTTATAGGCACTGCTGTAGTTCCTACAGGCAGCTATAGGTACTGCTGTAGGCCATACAGGCAGCTATAGCTACCGCTGTAGGTCATTAGGCAGCTATAGCTACAGCTGTAGGCCCTACAGGCAGCTATAGCTACTGCTGTAGGCCCTACAGGCAGCTATAGCTACAGCTGTAGGCCCTACAGGCAGCTATAGCTACAGCTGTAGGTCCTACAGGCAGCTATAGCTACTATTGTAGGCCATACAGGCAGCTATAGGTACTGCTGTAGGTCCTACAGGCAGCTATAGGTACAGCTGTAGGTCCTACAGGCAGCTATAGGTACAGCTGTAGGTCCTACAGGCAGCTATAGGTACTGCTATAGGTCCCACAGGCAGCTATAGGTACAGCTGTAGGTCCTACAGGCAGCTATAGGTACAGCTGTAGGTCCTACAGGCAGCTATAGGTACAGCTGTAGGTCCTACAGGCAGCTATAGGTACAGCTGTAGGTCCTACAGGCAGTTATAGGTACTGCTGTAGGTCCTACAGGCAGCTATAGTTACTGCTGCAGGTCCTACAGGCAGCTATAGGTACTGCTGTAGGTCCTACAGGCAGTTATAGGTACTGCTGTAGGTCCTACAAGCAGCTATAGTTACTGCTGCAGGTCCTACAGGCAGCTATAGGTACTGCTGTAGGTCCTACAGGCAGTTATAGGTACTGCTGTAGGTCCTACAGGCAGCTATAGGTACAGCTGTAGGTCCTACAGGCAGTTATAGGTACTGCTGTAGGTCATACAGGCAGCTATAGCTACAGCTGTAGGCCCTACAGGCAGCTATAGCTACTGCTGTAGGCCCTACAGGCAGCTATAGCTACTGCTGTAGGCCCTACAGGCAGCTATAGCTACAGCTGTAGGTCCTACAGGCAGCTATAGCTACTATTGTAGGCCATACAGGCAGCTATAGGTACTGCTGTAGGTCCTACAGGCAGCTATAGGTACAGCTGTAGGTCCTACAGGCAGCTATAGGTACAGCTGTAGGTCCTACAGGCAGCTATAGCTACAGCTGTAGGCCCTACAGGCAGCTATAGCTACTATTGTAGGCCATACAGGCAGCTATAGGTACTGCTGTAGGTCCTACAGGCAGCTATAGGTACAGCTGTAGGTCCTACAGGCAGCTATAGGTACAGCTGTAGGTCCTACAGGCAGCTATAGGTACTGCTATAGGTCCCACAGGCAGCTATAGGTACAGCTGTAGGTCCTACAGGCAGCTATAGGTACAGCTGTAGGTCCTACAGGCAGCTATAGGTACAGCTGTAGGTCCTACAGGCAGCTATAGGTACAGCTGTAGGTCCTACAGGCAGTTATAGGTACTGCTGTAGGTCCTACAGGCAGCTATAGTTACTGCTGCAGGTCCTACAGGCAGCTATAGGTACTGCTGTAGGTCCTACAGGCAGTTATAGGTACTGCTGTAGGTCCTACAGGCAGCTATAGTTACTGCTGCAGGTCCTACAGGCAGCTATAGGTACTGCTGTAGGTCCTACAGGCAGTTATAGGTACTGCTGTAGGTCCTACAGGCAGCTATAGGTACTGCTGTAGGCCATACAGGCAGCTATAGCTACCGCTGTAGGTCATACAGGCAGCTATAGCTACAGCTGTAGGCCCTACAGGCAGCTATAGCTACTGCTGTAGGCCCTACAGGCAGCTATAGCTACAGCTGTAGGTCCTACAGGCAGCTATAGCTACTATTGTAGGCCATACAGGCAGCTATAGGTACTGCTGTAGGTCCTACAGGCAGCTATAGGTACAGCTGTAGGTCCTACAGGCAGCTATAGGTACAGCTGTAGGTCCTACAGGCAGCTATAGGTACTGCTGTAGGTCCCACAGGCAGCTATAGGTACAGCTGTAGGTCCTACAGGCAGCTATAGGTACAGCTGTAGATCCTACAGGCAGCTATAGGTACAGCTGTAGGTCCTACAGGCAGCTATAGGTACTGCTGTATCTCCTACAGGCAGCTATAGGTACTGCTGTAGGCCCTACAGGCAGCTATAGCTACTGCTGTAGCCCATACAGGCAGCTATAGCTACCGCTGTAGGTCATACAGGCAGCTATAGCTACTGCTGTAGGCCATACATGCAGCTATATCTACCGCTGTAGGCCATACAGGCAGCTATAGCTACTGCTGTAGGCCATACAGGCAGCTATAGCTACCGCTGCAGGCCATACAGGCAGCTATAGCTACCGCTGTAGGCCATACAGGCAGCTATAGCTACCGCTGTAGGCCATACAGCAGCTATAGATACCGCTGTAGGCCATACAGGCAGCTATAGCTACCGCTGTAGGCCATACAGGCAGCTATAGCTACCGCTGTAGGTCATACAGGCAGCTATAGCTACTGCTGTAGGCCCTATAGGCATCTATAGCTACTGCTGTAGGCCCTACAGGCAGCTATAGCTACTGCTGTAGGCCCTACAGGCAGCTATAGCTACAGCTGTAGGTCCTACAGGCAGCTATAGGTATAGCTGTAGGTCCTACAGGCAGCTATAGGCCATATAGGCAGCTATAGCTACCGCTGTAGGCCATACAGGCAGCTATAGCTACCGCTGTAGGCCATACAGGCATCTATAGCTACTGCTGTAGGCCCTACAGGCAGCTATAGCTACTGCTGTAGGCCCTATAGGCAGCTATAGCTACCGCTGTAGGCCATACAGGCAGCTATAGCTACCGCTGTAGGCCAACAGGCAGCTATAGCTACCGCTGTAGGCCATACAGGCAGCTATAGCTACCGCTGTAGGCCATACAGCAGCTATAGATACCGCTGTAGGCCATACAGGCAGCTATAGCTACCGCTGTAGGCCATACAGGCAGCTATAGCTACCGCTGTAGGTCATACAGGCAGCTATAGCTACCGCTGTAGGCCATACAGCAGCTATAGATACCGCTGTAGGCCATACAGGCAGCTATAGCTACTGCTGTAGGCCATACAGGCAGCTATAGCTATTATTGTAGGCCATACAGGCAGCTATAGCTACCGCTGTAGGCCATACAGGCAGCTATAGCTACCGCTGTAGGCCATACAGGCAGCTATAGCTACCGCTGTAGGCCAACAGGCAGCTATAGCTACCGCTGTAGGCCATACAGGCAGCTATAGCTACCGCTGTAGGCTATACAGCAGCTATAGATACCGCTGTAGGCCATACAGGCAGCTATAGCTACCGCTGTAGGCCATAAAGGCAGCTATAGCTACCGCTGTAGGTCATACAGGCAGCTATAGCTACCGCTGTAGGCCATACAGCAGCTATAGATACCGCTGTAGGCCATACAGGCAGCTATAGCTACTGCTGTAGGCCATACAGGCAGCTATAGCTACCGCTGTAGGCCATACAGGCAGCTATAGCTACCGCTGTAGGCCATACAGGCAGCTATAGCTACAGCTGTAGGCCCTACAGGCCGCTATAGCTACTGCTGTAGGCCCTACAGGCAGCTATAGCTACTGCTGTAGGTCCTACTGGCAGCTATGGGTACAGCTGTAGGTCCTACAGGCAGCTATAGGTACAGCTGTAGGTCCTACAGGCAGCTATATGTACTGCTGTAGGTCCTACAGGCAGGTATAGGTACAGCTGTAGGTCCTACAGGCAGCTATAGGTACAGCTGTAGGTCCTACAGGCAGCTATAGCTACAGCTGTAGGCCCTACAGGCAGCTATAGCTACTGCTGTAGGCCCTACAGGCAGCTATAGCTACAGCTGTAGGTCCTACAGGCAGCTATAGGTACAGCTGTAGGTCCTACAGGCAGCTATAGGTACTGCTGTAGCTCCTACAGGCAGCTATAGGTACTGCTGTAGGCCCAAAAGGCAGCTATAGCTACTGCTGTAGGTCCTACAGGCAGCTATAGCTACTACTGTAGGCCATACAGGCAGCTATAGCTACTACTGTAGGCCATACAGGCAGCTATAGCTACTACTGTAGGCCCTACAGGCAACCATAGCTACTGCTGTAGGCCCTACAGGCAGCTATAGCTACAGCTGTAGGTCCTACAGGCAGTTATAGCTACCGCTGTAGGCCCTACAGGCAGCTATAGCTACCGTTGTAGGCCCTACAGGCAGCTATAGCTACCGCTGTAGGCCATACAGGCAGCTATAGCTACCGCTGTAGACCATACAGCAGCTATAGATACCGCTGTAGGCCATACAGGCAGCTATAGCTACCGCTGTAGGCCATACAGGCAGCTATAGCTACCGCTGTAGGCCATACAGGCAGTCATAGCTACCGCTGTAGGCCATACAGCAGCTATAGATACCGCTGTAGGCCATACAGGCAGCTTTAGCTACCGCTGTAGGCCATACAGGCAGCTATAGCTACCGCTGTAGGTCATACAGGCAGCTATAGCTACAGCTGTAGGCCCTACAGGCAGCTATAGCTACTGCTGTAGGCCCTACAGGCAGCTATAGCTACAGCTGTAGGTCCTACAGGCAGTTTTAGGTACTGCTGTAGGTCCTACAGGCAGCTATAGGTACTGCTGTAGGCCCTACAGGCAGCTATAGCTACAGCTGTAGGTCCTACAGGCAGCTTTAGGTACTGCTGTAGGTCCTACAGGCAGCTTTAGGTACTGCTGTAGGTCCTACAGGAAGCTATAGGTACTGCTGTAGGTCCTACAGGCAGCTATAGTTGTTGCTGCAGGTCCTACAGGCAGCTATAGGTACTGCTGTAGGTCCTACAGGGAGTTAAAGGTACTGCTGTAGGTCCTACAGGCAGCTATAGGTACTGCTGTAGGCCCTACAGGCAGCTATAGCTACAGCTGTAGGCCATACAGGCAGCTATAGCTACCGCTGTAGGCCATACAGGCAGCTATAGCTACCGCTGTAGGCCATACAGGCAGTTATAGCTACCGCTGTAGGCCATACAGGCAGCTATAGGTACTGCTGTAGCTCCTACAGGCAGCTATAGGTACTGCTGTAAAACCTACAGGCAGCGATAGCTACTGCTGTAGGCCATACAGGCAGCTATAGCTACCGCTGTAGGCCATACAGGCAGCTATAGCTACTGCTGTAGGCCATACAGGCAGCTACAGCTACCGCTGTAGGCCATACAGGCAGCTATAGCTACCGCTGTAGGCCATACAGGCAGCTATAGCTACCGCTGTAGGCCATACAGGCAGCTATAGCTACCGCTGTAGGCCATACAGGCAGTTATAGCTACCGCTTTAGGCCATACAGCAGCTATAGATACCGCTGTAGGCCATACAGGCAGCTATAGCTACCGCTGTAGGCCATACAGGCAGCTATAGCTACCGCTGTAGGCCATACAGGCAGCTACAGCTACCGCTGTAGGCCATACAGGCAGCTATAGCTACCGCTGTAGGCCATACAGGCAGCTATAGCTACCGCTGTAGGCCATACAGGCAGCTATAGCTACCGCTGTAGGCCATACAGGCAGTTATAGCTACCGCTTTAGGCCATACAGCAGCTATAGATACCGCTGTAGGCCATACAGGCAGCTATAGCTACCGCTGTAGGCCATACA
This sequence comes from Tachina lurida, assembly GCA_944452675.1. Taxonomy (NCBI): domain Eukaryota; kingdom Metazoa; phylum Arthropoda; class Insecta; order Diptera; family Tachinidae; genus Tachina; species Tachina lurida. The sequence goes on along the minus strand of OX101754.1, from coordinate 33,870,958 downwards.
GGCAGCTATAGCTACCGCTGTAGGCCATACAGGCAGCTATAGCTACCGCTGTAGGCCATACAGGCAGCTATAGCTACCGCTGTAGGTCATACAGGCAGCTATAGCTACAGCTGTAGGCCCTACAGGCAGCTATAGCTACTGCTGTAGGCCCTACAGGCAGCTATAGCTACTATTGTAGGCCATACAGGCAGCTATAGGTACTGCTGTAGGTCCTACAGGCAGCTATAGGTACAGCTGTAGGTCCTACAGGCAGCTATAGGTACAGCTGTAGGTCCTACAGGCAGCTATAGGTACTGCTGTAGGTCCTACAGGCAGCTATAGGTACAGCTGTAGGTCCTACAGGCAGCTATAGGTACAGCTGTAGGTCCTACAGGCAGCTATAGCTACAGCTGTAGGTCCTACAGGCAGCTATAGCTACTATTGTAGGCCATACAGGCAGCTATAGGTACTGCTGTAGGTCCTACAGGCAGCTATAGGTACAGCTGTAGGTCCTACAGGCAGCTATAGGTACTGCTGTAGGTCCTACAGGCAGCTATAGGTACTGCTGTAGGTCCTACAGGCAGCTATAGCTACAGCTGTAGGTCCTACAGGCAGCTATAGCTACTATTGTAGGCCATACAGGCAGCTATAGGTACTGCTGTAGCTCCTACAGGCAGCTATTGGTACTGCTGTAGGTCCTACAGGCAGCTATAGCTACTGCTGTAGGCCATACAGGCAGCTATAGCTACCGCTGTAGGCCATACAGGCAGCTATAGCTACTGCTGTAGGCCATACAGGCAGCTATAGCTACCGCTGTAGCTCCTACAGGCAGCTATTGGTACTGCTGTAGGTCCTACAGGCAGCTATAGCTACTGCTGTAGGCCATACAGGCAGCTATAGCTACCGCTGTAGGCCATACAGGCAGCTATAGCTACTGCTGTAGGCCATACAGGCAGCTATAGCTACCGCTGTAGGCCATACAGGCAGCTATAGCTACCGCTGTAGGCCATACATGCAGCTATAGCTACCGCTGTAGGCCATACAGGCAGCTATAGCTACCGCTGTAGGCCATACAGGCAGCTATAGCTACCGCTGTAGGTCATACAGGCAGCTATAGCTACCGCTGTAGGCCATACAGGCAGCTATAGCTACCGCTGTAGGCCATACAGGCAGCTATAGCTACCGCTGTAGGCCATACAGGCATCTATAGCTACTGCTGTAGGCCCTACAGGCAGCTATACCTACAGCTGTAGGTCCTACAGGCAGCTATAGCTACTGCTGTAGGCCCTACAAGCAGCTATAGCTACCGCTGTAGGCCATACAGCAGCTATAGATACCGCTGTAGGCCATACAGGCAGCTATAGCTACCGCTGTAGGCCATGCAGGCAGCTATAGCTACCGCTGTAGGTCATACAGGCAGCTATAGCTACAGCTGTAGGCCCTACAGGCAGCTATAGCTACAGCTGTAGGTCCTACAGGCAGCTATAGCTACTATTGTAGGCCATACAGGCAGCTATAGGTACTGCTGTAGGTCCTACAGGCAGCTATAGGTACAGCTGTAGGTCCTACAGGCAGCTATAGGTACAGCTGTAGGTCCTACAGGCAGCTATAGGTACAGCTGTAGGTCCTACAGGCAGCTATAGGTACTGCTGTAGCTCCTACAGGCAGCTATAGGTACTGCTGTAGGCCCTACAGGCAGCTATAGCTACTGGTGTAGGCCATACTGGCAGCTATAGGTACTGCTGTAGGTCCTACAGGCAGCTATAGGTACAGCTGAAGTCCTACAGGCAGCTATAGGTACAGCTGTAGGTCCTACAGGCAGCTATAGGTACTGCTGTAGGTCCTACAGGCAGCTATAGGTACAGCTGTAGGTCCTACAGGCAGCTATAGGTACTGCTGTAGCTCCTACAGGCAGCTATAGGTACTGCTGAAGTCCTACAGGCAGCTATATGTACAGCTGTAGGTCCTACAGGCAGCTATAGGTACTGCTGTAGGTCCTACAGGCAGCTATAGGTACAGCTGTAGGTCCTACAGGCAGCTATAGGTACTGCTGTAGCTCCTACAGGCAGCTATAGGTACTGCTGTAGGCCCTACAGGCAGCTATAGCTACTGCTGTAGGCCATACAGGCAGCTATAGCTACCGCTGTAGGTCATACAGGCAGCTATAGCTACTGCTGTAGGCCATACAGGCAGCTATATCTACCGCTGTAGGCCATACAGGCAGCTATAGCTACTGCTGTAGGCCATACAGGCAACTATAGCTACCGCTGTGGTCATACAGGCAGCTATAGCTACTGCTGTAGGACCTACAGACAGCTATAGCTACTGCTGTAGGCTCTACAGGCAGCTATAGCTACTATTGTGGGACATACAGGCAGCTATAGGTACTGCTGTAGGTCCTACAGGCAGCTATAGGTACAGCTGTAGGTCCTACAGGCAGCTATAGGTACAGCTGTAGGCCCTACAGCCACCTATAGCTACCGCTGTAGGCCATACAGGCAGCTATAGCTACCGCTGTGGTCATACAGGCAGCTATAGCTACTGCTGTAGGACCTACAGGCAGCTATAGGTACTGCTGTAGGTCCTACAGGCAGCTATAGTTACTGCTGCAGGTCCTACAGGCAGATATAGGTACTGCTGTAGGTCCTACAGGCAGCTATAGGTACTGCTGTAGCTCCTACAGGCAGCTATAGGTACTGCTGTAGGCCCTACAGGCAGCTATAGCTACTGGTGTAGGCCATACTGGCAGCTATAGGTACTGCTGTAGGTCCTACAGGCAGCTATAGGTACAGCTGAAGTCCTACAGGCAGCTATAGGTACAGCTGTAGGTCCTACAGGCAGCTATAGGTACTGCTGTAGGTCCTACAGGCAGCTATAGGTACAGCTGTAGGTCCTACAGGCAGCTATAGGTACTGCTGTAGCTCCTACAGGCAGCTATAGGTACTGCTGAAGTCCTACAGGCAGCTATATGTACAGCTGTAGGTCCTACAGGCAGCTATAGGTACTGCTGTAGGTCCTACAGGCAGCTATAGGTACAGCTGTAGGTCCTACAGGCAGCTATAGGTACTGCTGTAGCTCCTACAGGCAGCTATAGGTACTGCTGTAGGCCCTACAGGCAGCTATAGCTACTGCTGTAGGCCATACAGGCAGCTATAGCTACCGCTGTAGGTCATACAGGCAGCTATAGCTACTGCTGTAGGCCATACAGGCAGCTATATCTACCGCTGTAGGCCATACAGGCAGCTATAGCTACTGCTGTAGGCCATACAGGCAACTATAGCTACCGCTGTGGTCATACAGGCAGCTATAGCTACTGCTGTAGGACCTACAGACAGCTATAGCTACTGCTGTAGGCTCTACAGGCAGCTATAGCTACTATTGTGGGACATACAGGCAGCTATAGGTACTGCTGTAGGTCCTACAGGCAGCTATAGGTACAGCTGTAGGTCCTACAGGCAGCTATAGGTACAGCTGTAGGCCCTACAGCCACCTATAGCTACCGCTGTAGGCCATACAGGCAGCTATAGCTACCGCTGTGGTCATACAGGCAGCTATAGCTACTGCTGTAGGACCTACAGGCAGCTATAGGTACTGCTGTAGGTCCTACAGGCAGCTATAGTTACTGCTGCAGGTCCTACAGGCAGATATAGGTACTGCTGTAGGTCCTACAGGCAGTTATAGGTACTGCTGTAGGTCCTACAGGCAGCTATAGTTACTGCTGCAGGTCCTACAGGCAGCTATAGGTACTGCTGTAGGTCCTAAAGGCCGCTATAGGTACTGCTGTAGGCCCTACAGGTAGCTATAGGTACTGCTGTAGGTCCTACAGGCAGTTATAGGTACTGCTGTAGGTCCTACAGGCAGCTATAGGTACAGCTGTAGGTCCTACAGGCAGCTATAGGTACTGCTGTAGGTCCTACAGGCAGTTATAGGTACTGCTGTAGGTCCTACAGGCAGCTTTAGGTACTGCTGTAGGTCCTACAGGCAGCTTTAGGTACTGCTGTACGTCCTACAGGCAGCTATAGGTACTGCTGTAGGTCCTACAGGCAGCTATAGGTACTGCTGTAGGTCCTACAGGCAGCTATAGTTACTGCTGCAGGTCCTACAGGCAGCTATAGGTACTGCTGTAGGTCCTACAGGGAGTTATAGGTACTGCTGTAGGTCCTACAGGCAGCTATAGGTACTGCTGTAGGCCCTACAGGCCGCTATAGCTACTGCTGTAGGCCCTACAGGCAGCTATAGCTACAGCTGTAGGCCCTACAGGCAGCTATAGCTACTGCTGTAGGCCCTACAGGCAGCTATAGCTACAGCTGTAGGTCCTACAGGCAGCTATAGCTACTATTGTAGGCCATACAGGCAGCTATAGGTACTGCTGTAGGTCCTACAGGCAGCTATAGGTACAGTTGTAGGTCCTACAGGCAGCTTTAGGTACAGCTGTAGGTCCTACAGGCAGCTATAGGTACTGCTGTAGCTCCTACAGGCAGCTATAGGTACTGCTGTAGCTCCTACAGGTAGCTATAGGTACTGCTGTAGGCCCTACAGGCAGCTATAGCTACTGCTGTAGGTCCTACAGGCAGCTATAGCTACTACTGTAGGCCATACAGGCAGCTATAGCTGCTACTGTAGGCCATACAGGCAGCTATAGCTACTACTGTAGGCCATACAGGCAGCTATAGCTACTGCTGTAGGCCCTACAGCCAAGTATAGCTACTGCTGTAGGCCATACAGGCAGCTATAGCTACCGCTGTAGGCCATACAGGCAGCTATAGCTACCGCTGTAGGCCATACAGGCAGCTATAGCTACCGCTGTAGGCCATGCATGCAGCTATAGCTACCGCTGTAGGCCATACAGGCAGCTATAGCTACTGCTGCAGGACCTACAGGCAGCTATAGCTACTGCTGTAGGCCATACAGGCAGCTATAGCTACCGCTGTAGGCCATACAGGCAGCTATAGCTACCGCTGTAGGTCATACAGGCAGCTATAGCTACCGCTGTAGGCCATACAGGCAGCTATAGCTACCGCTGTAGGCCATACAGGCAGCTATAGCTACCGCTGTAGGTCACACAGGCAGCTATAGCTACCGCTGTAGGTCCTACAGGCAGCTATAGCTACTGCTTTAGGACCTACAGGCAGCTATAGGTACTGCTGTAGGTCCTACAGGCAGCTATAGGTACTGCTGCAGGTCCTACAGGCAGCTTTAGGTACTTCTGTAGGCCCTACAGGCAGCTATAGCTACCGCTGTAGGCCATACAGGCAGCTACAGCTACCGCTGTAGGCCATTCAGGCAGCTATAGCTACCGCTGTAGGCCATTCAGGCAATTATAGCTACCGCTGTAAGCCATACAGGCAGCTATAGCTACCGCTGTAGGCCATACAGGCAGCTATAGCTACTGCTGCAGGTCCTACAAGCAGCTATAGCTAGTACTGTAGGCCATACAAGCAGCTATAGCTACTGCTGTAGGCCCTACAGGCAGCTGTAGGCCCTACAGGCAGCTATAGCTACAGCTGTAAGTCCTACAGGCAGCTATAGCTACAGCTGTAGGTCCTACAGGCAGCTATAGCTACTACTGTAGGCCATACAGGCAGCTATAGCTACTACTGTAGGCCATACAGGCAGCTATAGCTACTACTGTAGGCCATACAGGCAGCTATAGCTACTACTGTAGGCCATACAGGCAGCTATAGGTACTGCTGTAGGTCCTACAGGCAGCCTTAGCTACTGCTGTAGGTCCTACAGGCAGCTATAGGTACTGCTGTAGGTCCTACAGGCAGCTTTAGCTACTGCTGTAGGTCCTACAGGCAGCTATAGGTACTGCTGTAGGTCCTACAGGCAGGTATAAGTACTGCTGTAGGTCCTACAGGCAGCTATAGTTACTGCTGTAGGTCCTACAGGCAGCTATAGGTACTGCTGTAGGTCCTACAGGCAGCTTTAGCTACTGCTGTAGGTCCTACAGGCAGCTATAGGTACTGCTGTATGTCCTACAGGCAGTTATAGCTACTGCTGTAGATCCTACAGGCAGCTGTAGCTACTGCTGTAGGTCCTACAGGCAGCTGTAGCTACTGCTGCAGGTCCTAGAAGCAGCTATAGCTACTACTGTAGGCCATACAGGCAGCTATAGCTACTACTGCAGGCCATACAGGCAGCTATAGCAATTGCTGTAGGCCCTACAGGCAGCTATACCTACAACTGTAGGCCCTACAGGCAGCTATACCTACAGCTGTAGGCCCTACAGGCAGCTATAGCTACTGCTGTAGTCCATACAAGCAGCTATTGCTACTGCTAGAGGCCATACAGGCAGCTATAGCTACTGCTGTAGGTCCTACAGGCAGCTATAGGTACTGCTGCAGCTCCTACAGGCGGCTATAGGTACTGCTGCATCTCCTACAGGCGGCTATAGCTACTGATGTAGTTCATACAGGCAGATATAGCTACTGATGAAGTCCTACAGGCAGCTATAGGTACTGCTGTAGGTCGTACAGGCAGCTATAGATACTGCTGCAGGTCCTACAGGCAGCTATAGCTACTGCTGTAGGTCCTACAGGCTGCTATAGCTACTGATGTAGGTCCTACAGGCAGCTATATATAGGTATTGCTGTAAGTCCTACAGGAAGCTACATATATATAGGTACTGCTGTAGGTCCTACAGGCAGCTGTAGGTACTGCTGGAAGTCCTACAGGCGGCTATAGGTACTGCTGCATCTCCTACAGGCGGCTGTAGCTACTGATGTAGTTCATACAGGCAGATATAGCTACTGATGTAGGTCCAACAGGCAGCTGTAGGTACTGCTGCAGGTGCTACAGGCAGATATAGCTACTGATGAGGTCCTACAGGCAGCTATAGGTACTGCTGTAGGTCGTACAGGCAGCTATAGGTACTGCTGCAGGTCCTACAGGCAGCTATAGCTACTGCTGTAGGCCATACAGGCAGCTATTGCTACTGCTAGAGGCCATACAGGCAGCTATAGCTACTGCTGTAGGTCCTACAGGCAGCTATAGGTACTGCTGTAGGTCCTACAGGCAGCTATAGGTACTGCTGCAGCTCCTACAGGCGGCTATAGGTACTGCTGCATCTCCTACAGGCGGCTATAGCTACTGATGTAGGTCCTACAGGCAGCTGTAGGTACTGCTGCAGGTGCTACAGGCAGCTATAGCTACTGCTGCAGGTCCTACAGGCAGCTATATCTATTGCAGTAGATCCTACAGGCAGCAATTGCCACTGCAGTAGATCCTACGGGCAGCCATATATAGGTACTGTTTGTTGTAGGTCCTACAGGCAGCCATAGCTACTGCTGTAGGTCCTACGAGCAGCTATGGGTACTGCTGTAGGTCCTACGGGCAGCTATGGGTACTGCTGTAGATCCTATAGGTACTTCTGTAGGTCCTACAGGCGGCTATATGTACTGCTGTAGGTCCTATATGTACTGCTGTAGGTCCTACAGACAGCTATAGCTACTGCTGTAGGTTCTACGGGCAGTAATAGCAAATGCTGTAGGTTCTACAGGCAGCTATGGGAATTGCTGTAGATCCTATAGGTACTTCTGTTGGTTCTACTTGCGGCTATAGGTACTGCTGTAGGTCATACAGGTAGCTATAGGTACTGCTGTAGCGCCTACAGGCGGTTAGAGGTACTGCTGCAGCTCCTACAGGCGGATATAGCTGCTGCTGTATGTCCTACAGGCAGCTATAGCTACTGATATAGTTCATACAGGCAGCTATAGTTACTGCTGTAGGTCCTACAGGCAGCTGTAGGCACTGCTGTAGGTCCTACAGGCAGCTATAGCTATTGCAGTAGGTCCTACAGGCAGCTATATAAAGGTATTGCTGTATGTCCTACTGGCAGCTGTAGGTACTGCTGTAAGTCCTACAGGCAGCTATAGCTACTGCTGTAGGTCCTACAGGCAGCTATAGCTACTGCTGTAGGTCCTACAGGCAGCTATAGCTACTGCTGTAGGTCCTACAGGCAGTTATAGCTACTGCTGCAGGTCCTACAGGCAGCTATAGGTACTCTTGGAGGTCCTACAGGCAGCTATAGGACCTGCTGTAGGTCCTACAGGCAGCTATAGGACCTGCTGTAGGTCCTACAGGCAGCTATATGTACTGCTGTAGGCCAAGGCAGCTATAGCTACTGCTGCAGGCCATACAGGCAGCTATAGCTACTGCTGCAGGCCATACAGGCAGCTATAGCTACTGCTGCAGGCTATACAGGCAGCTATAGCTACTGCTGCAGGCATACAGGCAGCTATAGCTATTGCTGTAGGTCCTACAGGCAGCTACAGCTACTGTTGTAGGTCCTCCAGGCAGCTATAGCTACTACTGTAGGTCCTCCAGGCAGCTATAGCTACTGCTGTAGGTCCTACAGGCAGCTATAGCTACTGCTACAGGCCATACAGGCAGCTATAGCTACTGCTGCAGGCATACAGGCAGCTATAGGTACTGCTGCAGCTCCTACAGGCGGCTATAGGTACTGCTGCATCTCCTACAGGCGGCTATAGCTACTGATGTAGTTCATACAGGCAGATATAGCTACTGATGTAGGTCCTACAGGCAGCTTTAGGTACTGCTGTAGGTCCTACAAGCAGCTATAGGTACTGCTGCAGGTCCTACAGGCAGATATAGCTACTGCTGTAGGTCCTACAGACAGCTATAGCTACTGATGTAGGTCCTACAGGCAGCTATATATAGGTATTGCTGTAAGTCCTACAGGAAGCTATAGGTACTGCTGCATCTCCTACAGGCGGCTATAGCTACTGATGTAGTTCATACAGGCAGATATAGCTACTGATGTAGGTCCTACAGGCAGCTGTAGGTACTGCTGTAAGTCCTACAGGCCGCTATAGGTACTGCTGTAGGTCGTACAGGCAGCTATAGCTACTGCTGTAGGTCCCACAGGCAGCTATAGCTACTGCTGTAGGTCCCACAGGCAGCTGTAGCTACTGCTTTAGGTCCTACAGGAAGCTATAGCTATTGCTGTAGGTCCTACAGGCAGCTATACCTACTGCTGTAGGTCCTACAGGCAGCTATACCTACTGCTGTAGGTCCTACAGGCAGCTACGATTACTGCTGTAGGTGCTACAGGCATATAGTCTGCTATATCCTATATTCTTCTATATCTTAGATTCTTTTTTATCCTCGATTCGTCTTTATGGTAGATTCTTCTATATACTTTATTCTTTTTTAGCCTAGATTCTTCTATATCCTAGAGGTGCTATTAAGGACGGGTTTACATATGTGTGTCATGTGCCCAAAAAAGCGTTACCACTAATTACTAATGAAAAACTGTTTGATTCAGACATGTATTTATTGATTTAAACAGTTTCCAATCATGTTGGTCTCTATAAAGTTGTCTTTTAGTTATGTATGAAACTGTTTAATTTAATAAATACGTGTCTGAATCAAACAGTTTGTGATTAGTAGTTAGTGGTTACGCTTTTTGGGTTCATGACACACATGAAATGCCAGATGTAAACTCAGCCTTAGTTTAAAAATAATTAAAAATTATATAAGATCCATATTAGTAAATAGTATATAAAATAATACAGAATATAAGATATGATATAATGCAGAACATAAACATTGTAATACGTATATTATTCTGTACTCTATATTTCTCGATATTACCTCATGTTCTTACATTATTCCATATTATTATTCTTTATTATTTATTGCTCTATATTTTATATAATATATTCTTTATTCTGCATCATTCTTCAATGTCTGCATTATTTTATATTCTGTGTTATTCTGTATTTTATATTGTTCTATATTCGATATTATTCTATGTATATTCTGTATTTCATGAAATTCATACATTATTCGGTATATATGTATTTATACATTATTCGGTATATTATATAGAATAGTAAATAATATATAATTGTACTATAGAATAATATAGAAATAGGGTAAGATTAAATAACATAGAATATAGAATACTATTAAATTTTATATACAAAATATTCTGTATTATATTGGGCCTAGTTAAAAGTGTGGTATTTCGACTCAGACTACGACAATTTTGTACTAGATTAAAGAAAAAATGCTGCAATGTTATTTAGTCTAGTACGAAATCGTTGAAGTCGAAATACTCGTAATTAGGCCCATTATATCATATATTCTATTTGATTTTATAAACCATATTACTCTATCTGCCTGTTTCACGATGTCGACAAGAAATTTTCGTTCGCTTATTTATATTGAAAACAAAAACAAATTTTCTTATTTTGTTTTTGTTTTCAATATAAATAAGCGAACGAAAATTTCTTATCGACATCGTGAAACAGGCAGTATGTTTCTTCAAGAAAATCATTTGAGCTACCTCTTAAGCTAACTTACACTATCCTAAAAGTACTGTAATATATTAAACTATCTATCTTAAACTATTTTAGGCTAGTTTATTTATCGTATAATATTTAACACTATCTTACACTATCTCTTACAGACATACAGCTATAAAGTTAAAAAAGGAAAACAAAAAATTTGCTTACCATACACAATCGCACGTAGATGATAAATTGAGCCTTTAAGATCGCAAAAATCTGCTGCTAAATCCAGTTCAAAACGATGCAAGCAAAAGATCCATTAGGAAAATAAATTGTTGACCACTTTGTTGAAATACACTGCAAATACAAGAAAAACATTAAATAAATTTACAATTAATAGTTTACGTTTATAAAATTCTGCGAAATTCTACGCAACATTTAAATAAAATTTCATATATTATTCGAAATACTTAATTGTTTATTATTCTTAATCATTTAATTTCCAATTAATTAAATGTTACAACGCTGTCAGGCTGGTTTTATAAGACGTTTGTTGACATCATAAATTTTTGCGTTTTTGTAATAGATTAGAGGAAACTTGTACAAGTTTCTTTTATTTATTACCGAAACGTCAAGATTTTCATCGTAAGCGTCTTACACAAACAGTCTCGTAAGTTGTCGTGATAACATGCATATGGAAAGTTAAGTTTCTTAAATAAAATAATTAGAATAATTGTACTTGTATTTGTTATTAAAAACACAAGTTTCACTCACTTAATCAACAAAAAATAAATTAAAAATAAAATGAGTTTTCTTTTGCAAAACAATTTATTTACTTATTCCAGCAGAAAAGGAAAAGCGATATTAAAACTTTGTATTTGTTTGCATAAAACCGCATTCGAGAGCAATTTCTTTCCATTTCTTGATAGATAAGTGATGTCATTTATATTCACGAAAAATATGTATGCATATGGGGACTATTCTCTAAATAAATATCGAGCCTTTGCTTGAACTTGTTTTACAAAAAAAAACGTGTTTGAAGTTTTGAACTTATTAACAACTTAATGGAATCAGAACATTTTATTCTTCGCCCAATAGTTTAGTATACAAGATATTTGTACGAAATCGTTACAGCCTGTTTGTGCAAGACATTGACGATGAAAATCTTAACGTTTCCGTAAGAGATTAAAGAAAAGTTGTACAAATTTGCCTTAATCTATTACAAAAACGCAGATACTTCCAACGTCGTCGTGTTACACAAACCAGGGGGTTAAACAATATTACGAGCGAATGTCCCATAAAACATCGAAAAATGTTATTATTAAGCTCTCACATTCGTTACCGAAACGAATCTCACTTCCGAAACATACATGCCTGTCACAGAGATTCAATTCGATCGAAATTGATTTATATTCCGTAATTAGGTTCTTCAGAAAACGAAAAACGAAGAATTTGCTCGAAATGAAGCCACTTTAAATTTAATACTCCTTGCAGTTAACCTTTTATGTACAAAAATGTATTTGAAAGAATTATATTTCAATAAAGGAAAATTTTTTCAAAAATATATTTAAAATTTGTTTGTATTAATTAGTTTTCTTTTTTGAAAATATAAGACATTTTCTCAAGTTTTGGAAAACATTCAGCATGTAATATTGTATTCAGTCAAAATGCTGTCGCAATTTTTGCCGACTGTTGGCGTTTCTGCAGATATTGCAATTCCAGGTTCTACTCTGTAATTCGAAACGAAAGAAATTACTTTCGAATTTGTATCTTTATTACATGTAAATTCGAAAGCATTTTATTTCGTTTCGAATTACAGAGTACACTCCCAGAAATTTCGTGTTTCAAATTTTGTTCACTTCCAAATATAAAAAATATAAATATAAGGGCCTAATTTTGTATGTGGAAAAAATTTAAATTACAAAAATAAAATACAAAAAAAAAATAAAAAATTAAGTGCCTAATTTTCTAAAACGCAACGCCAAGCTTTCACAAAAAAATAAAAAATTAAGTGCCTAATTTTCTAAAACGCAACGCCAAGCTTTCACAAATTTTATGTTGAAAAAATTTAAATTACAAAAATAAAATACATAAAGAATTTGTCAACGATAATCGTTTTGGGTTTTGCAAAATTATATTTGTATCTTTGTATTTTGTGTTTTTTGTTTTGGGTAGCACAATATTGCTACATTAAATTGTAAATAATATCAAATTTGCGCTTTTTCGGAATGAGTTGTTTTGATTACGCATTTACATTCCGATCGATTTTGTTTAACCTTCTCCATATTTCGATCGATTTTGTTCATTTCGAAAAAGCGACAATTTGATTATTTTCAATTTAAATGTGGCAATATTCGGGTATTTTCTGCATTCCACGTAAAATTAAAACGTGCGGAATTGCCATAACATTGTTGTTATAAATACATATTTCCAACAACAAATCTATGGCTATTCCATTCATTTTAATTTCACGTGGAATACAGAACTAGAGTTCGACCGATTAATCGGCTTCGGCATTCGGCCAAAAATTGGTAATCGGCCAACATTCGGCCAATGGCAAAAAGCGGCCGATTAGCCGAAGCCGAATATTTTTCATTCCAAGCTTGAAAAATAAAATTATGTTTGGTCGTTGCTCGCCGACAGTTTCTATTGTGTTTAACGTTTTGAAAGGGTTGCTTTGAAATACAACCCTGTTGCTTTCTATTTTCTTTTACTTGGACGTTCTTGTGAGTGATCATATGAAAAAGCAATCTAGAAATTGCAAAATAGTTTTATTTTTCTTGTTATGTATACAATAGATATTACAGCTATTTCAGTGATCTCAAAAAAGCAAACATTTTCTTAATTCATATAAAACGTAAGTATCATTTTTAAAATTTAAAACATTCGGCTTCGGTTTTGGCCGAAGTTTAGGATTTTAGCCGAAGTTCGGCTTCGGCTTCGGCCAAAAAAACGCCTTCGGTCGATCTCTATACAGAACATTCCCGATTGTACACCCCAAAACAAAAACCTATGGTTACACTGAACTAGTTAAAAAATTTGGGTAAATTAGATTTACAAGGACTCAGAATCCAGTGGTGCTAAACATTTTTTAGATTAGCGCTTGTTTAAAAAGTAATTAATATTAAAGTAGTTAAAAGCACCTACCATATATTAGTTCTTATATCAATATAACTATACGAGTATCGTAAAATAGGCGAACAGTTTTTTCACGTGAAATTTCGCTTCTTTTTTTTTGATGAACAAATTGTTCGCCTTTTTCTCCCGATAAGGGATGAACGTGCTTCCTAAAGAAAATTAAAAATAAAAAAAAAACAAGTAAGAGTGATATATTCGGCTGTGCCGAATCTTATATACCCTTTACCAACGTACGTACATATACATACATATATATATAGTATACAGATACATACATACATATTTGTTTTCTGATATTTTTTTCTCTAAAGCAATTAATAGTAAGTGACCTCTCAGTATTTTTCGATTAAAGAATTTGATTCAATTATTTTATTTTCGATATTAGCAATAGTTGAATATTTTACTCTACACTCTGTGGTTAAGATATATTTTACATTCACTCCTGTCAACATCGATTTCTATAATAATTACAAACAGAATGACAACCCTATTTTTTTGGTAAAGGGTATAATAAGAAAAACCTTAGTTTCATTTAATTCCTTTAATATTAAAAAATTCAGTAAAGTGCGACTTTGAGTCGCGCACGAAGGGTTCCGTACATTCGGTTCTCAGCATTTTTTAATGTGGCTTTTTGAAGTTTTTTTTTCAGTTTAAACGTTTTTTTCAGTTTTGTCGCTTTTTTCTCATTTTAGCGATTCTTTTTCCATTTTGGCGATTTTTTTCATTTTGGCGACTTTTTTTCTATTTTAGGGCTTTTTTTTTATTTTGGAGATTTTTTTCATTTTGGCGATTTTTTTTCATTTTGGCGATTTTTTCCTGTTTTTGGGGGTTTTTTTATGTTGGCGATTTTTTTCTGTTTTTTGGGTCTTTTTTCGTTTTGGCGATTTTTTTTTCATTTTGGCGATTTTTTTCATTTTGGGTTTTTTTTTCTGTTTTTGGGGGTTTATTTTTATTTTAGAGATTTTTTTCATGTTGGCGATTTTTTTCATTTTGGCGATTTTTTCATGTTTTGGGTTTTTTTTCATTTTGGCGATTTTCCCTGTTTTTGGGTTTTTTTTCATTTTTGGCGATTTTTTTTCATTTCGGCGATTTTTTTTAATTTTGGCGATTTTTTTCATTTTGGAGATTTTTTTTTTCCTTTTGGCGATTTTTTTTCTGTTTTTTTGGTTTTTTTTCATTTTGGAGATTTTTTTCATTTTGGCGTTTTTTTTCATTTTGGCAATTTTTTCTGTTTTTGGGTTTTTTTTTCATTTTGGCGACTTTTTTCTGTTTTTGGGGGTTTTTTCGTTTTGGCGATTTTTTTTCATTTTGGCGATTTTTTTTCATTTTGGCGTTTTTTTCATTTTAGCAATTTTTCCGGTTATTCGCGATTTATTTTAGTCTTAGACATTTTTTTTTTGTAATTTGGTGCTTTTTTTCGTTTTGGCGATTTTTTTTTGTTTTTGGCGATTTTTTTCGGTTTGGCGATTTTATAATATTTTGATTTTTTAGTTTTACCGTTTTTGAAAATTTCAAGAGTTTTGCTCTTACGGTTTCCAAGATACAGCAAGTTGTCAAAATTGCATAGTCAAAAGTGCATTAACTGATGGAACACCCTTTAATTAAAATTTTTGGAAATTTTAGTGGTAATTTTTGTAGTCTGAATAAAAATACACTAACCTTACACATTTCAAGTGTATGTATATATCATACATACAATTATATGTATATTACATGGGATTTTAAAATTTTTTGTTGCTCGTTTTGGAACACCCTTTAATTTCCAATTCTCATGTATTTGTTGTTGTAGCGGCCAAAGGTCTACACACTGTGTCCAAATTTCAGGTCTGTAGCTCTTACGGTTCTCGAGAAAATAATAATATAGTTTTAGACATAGTTAATTTTACATAACACAAAAAGTTAAAGTTTTCCAACCCTGGAAACGTCTTTTTAATTTTTTTAAATTTTTTTAATTTAAAATTCCAATTTTAGTGGTACTGAAGTGTAAAATACGTTCATTTATTAAAAAAAAATAAAAATTTGTTTTCGGGAGTTACTTTTATATGGCAAAATGAAGTTTACGTTTTCCAGCTCTGCAATCGTCTGCTCGATTTTGCTGAATTTCAATACCAAGCTATTTTGGAAAATTTCTGACACACCAGTCCAAGAACGAAGTCTCTAGCTTTTCTGGGAGCTTCGGAAAACCGATTTCACGTACAGACAGACGGACAGACGGACAGACGGACAGACGGACAGACGGACAGACGGACAGACGGACAGACGGACATCGCTTATTCGTCTTCCCTATGCATAAGGATCCAGAATATATATATTTTATGGGTCGCTTATTGATATTATAGAAATTACAAACGGAATGACAAACTTATATATACCCTTTTACCATTTTTGTTGGTAAAGGGTATAATTAGGAGAATAGATATTTTTTGCCAAAAGAAGAGCAAAAAATAAAATAAAAAAGCGCAAAATTTTTTTTATAGTGAACAATATTTAAACGTTAATACACTAAACGTCTGGAATAATTGCAGTGCTAGATGCCCAGCAATGTCAAAAATTACAGAAATTCAGGTTGGTAAATTTTCATAAAGAAATTTCCGTTTGCTAGTACGGACTTTCAAAATAAAAGTACCGGCATTTTTGAAATTTATTGCCTATCTTAGGGATGTTATAAATATAAGTGGAGAAACAAAAATTACGGAATGTCCCACGATGTCAGCAGAAATCGTTCGATTGACAACTTGTATTGCAAACAACAAGTTTTCTGATGTTATTGTTGTTTGCAATACAAGTTGTCGATCGAACGATTTCTGGTGACATCATGGGACAGATCGTTAATGCACATACACTTGCTTCGTCACGGAATTCTTAGACATTTCTTATTTTTATCAAATTATAATTAATTTTTAGTGTTTTTCTGTGTTGTGTATTAAAAAATAAATGAATTTGTGTGTATGCAAAATTACCAACAATTCATGTACGGCCTACAACAGGTTGGGAAATTTTTGAAAAACGTTTACTTTATTGAAATAAAGTTGTTTCAAATAGATTTGGCTACTTTTACATACTGAAAATTATAAATCCGAGCATTAAATTAAAAGTGGTTCCATTTCGGGTAATTCTACGTTTATCGTTTTAAGGCTGGTACATAGTTTGTTCGAATATGCCCATCTCGCGATTTTGCTAAATTTCACGTTTTTATTGCTTGAAAATTCCGTGCGAAAAAGGTACTGTTCATGTTGTTTCGCAGCTGAAACAAAATTTATGGCAGAAACATTTTTCGTATTTGTGGCAACAAGAATAGAATACTACTTTTGCAAGTTTCGGACTTTACGTTTACATGTAGTTTGACAGAATTTGTGAACAGATTACCTACCAGGGTAAATACGTAATTGAAATCAACTTCAATCGAATTTGATTTCTGTGAAAGGCATGATTGTGGTCTACATTTTGTTGATGAAATTTCTTCAATAACTCACTTTTAAAGCATGATGAATTATTTTCCATTTTTTAAGCAGTTATTTAAAAATTTCTATCTCAAATGCTGTGTAGTATGATTTTAAAATCAAATTAGGGAATTCACACAGGGTATGTCTTCCAATAAGACGTTTCATTTTGATATGTAAAAACAAGTATTTTTGAGCAACATCATCGTATGTTTCTTTAAATGTAAATAAGAGGATATGCCATTAATAATGGAGAACAATATCAGCCAAATGGCCACCACGGCTATGGCAGGACCACATTTTTTCATGAAACTTTCCATCACCAATTCACACATTTGCTGCTGTATGTCCTCGAAAACATCACGTATTTCATATCTGAGGTCTTGAATCGATTGTGGTGACATTAGTATAGACATTATTTTTCACATAGCCCCAAACAAAAACATCACAAGATGTTGTGGTGCGAAACTGTTCACACAAATGAGCTATTGTATCGTTACTTGTCTATTTTCTGTTTAAAAATAAACGTAGTTCACCTCAATCACCCTTATTCCAGTTGTTGACATGCAATTCCGGTAATACAAAATCATTAATCATCGTTCGATAGCATAGCGCAATTCAATCATTGCAACAGTTACTCCAGTCTCATTTTAGTAAAAGTAAGTTTCGACCACACCGCCAGACCAAAACGCCCACCAGAGTCACACGACAACGAGATCGATTCTTCACATCACTAACTTGTCCCAACAGCGCAAGTTTTTCACACAGCTGGCCGAGAAGATGTTTTACGACGACCCAAAAATATGTGGCCCATGTCCAAAAATCTAATTTTTTCAGTAGAGCGAAAAAAAGTTATTTTTGAAGCGTATTTAACAAAATGTTAGTTATGTTGTTGTTTTAGAAAAAAAACGTACATACGTTCATACATTTGAAAATTTTCTTTATCCTTTTTTAAAAGCATTTATAACATACGTTTTTAATCATGAAAAACACAGAAATGCTCTAGTTTTGCGAACTGTGACTGTGAAATGTTCAGAATTATTATAGTGAATTTTAATAATATCAATGTGTTGTTGAAGCGTATATTGTCAAATTTTTAGTCGTCATCGTTACATATCGATCTATTTATCGCAAAGCACATTTAACTTTAATTATTGTCAGAATTGAAAATTAAGGGTTTTGTTTATAAAAAAATATGGCTGTAGAAAGGTTTTATTTAATGAATAGAAAATGTGTTATACATATATTTGTATGAACAACTGCCAGTTTATACTCGTAGAAGACAATCAAAATTCTTGTTTGCCTTATTTATATTGAAAGCAAAGACAAATTTGAGTGCTTTGTTTTTGCTTTCAATATAAATAGGAAACCGAGAATTTTTGACGAACATTTTTTTATCTTTACCAGAATTCGCCTGGATGTCTTTATAATTTTTTTTTTATATTTGCATTTAAATAATTTTAACTTGCGACAAAAATTTTTCTATTGCAAAAAGAACGCTTTTGCAATAATTTCAAATAATATCTAAATAAAAAAATCCCTAAATATCCACCAAAAATCCTTCCTTAACCTTTTGAGAGAAACGAAAAAATTGTTTGAAAACAAAACATAACAAAATTATTTAATTATTTAATATAAATAATTGAAAATATATGAAAAGCAAACCTCAACTCAATTCCACAAAATCATTGTCAGTGATAAATATAAAAAAATAACCATCACTGCCAATTAAACCTTATCATCACCATTTAAAAAAACAACAACAACAATATCCTATTTTCCTTTTCTCTTTCTCTCTCTCTATTTATCCCTTTTTACAGCGTCGAATTGCAGAAGGCAAATCTCCAAGAGGCAAATAGTGCAACAACAGTTAATGGTACCACTGCCGCAACAAACGGAGGCCAAATCAATAGTAGCAACAGCAACAGCAACACTACTAATACAACAAACACAAATATAAACACAACATCCACATTAAGTAGCAATATTTCAAATAGCAATAACACTAACACCACAACATCCCCATCATCTCCAATAAACACCACAACAACAGTTTTAAACTCTAACAACACATCATCTACAACATCATCGACAGCAACCACCACACCCACACCACTAACCAATCATTTAGCAGCCGCTGCCAGCTCATTAGCTTCAGCAATACCATTGGCACAACTGTTAGCCAAACCTGGGGCACTTAATGCCCTTACAAGTCTTACCGCTTTAGGTAGTCTGTCCGATTTGTTGGGTGGCTTGGCCACTTTAAGCGGCCCACCAGTTCAGACCACTGGTGTACACCGCACCAAAAGTTTTGCATCATCGCGTTTTCGAAATCATAATTCCGATGGGAGTGCCGAGCCCGAAAAGACTCGAAACAAATTCAATCCCTATTGAAACAACAACTAAGAAGAAGACTATACGATGTGTGCTGAGAGTATTACAACAATAAAAAACAAATTGGGGTTTCTTAACTTAATTGAAAGTATAAAAAAATATTAAAACAAAAAACATGCAAAATGCAACCAAAATTTTTAGAAGCTTTAGATTTTTACAAAAAAAAAAAAGAGAAAACAATTATAAAACATATGGCAAATATCTACTAATACTAATTCGTCGTACGAGGACATACTTACATACAAATGTAGTTCGTAGATCTTTTAGGCATAATTCTATATTACATATTTAGTGTAGATTGAATTTATATACCCTATCAATTATATATTTTATAAAAAAAATGACAAACAAGATTAAAATCTTCCTTCCCCCCTTCACTCTCTCTCTCTCTCTCTCACTCTCTTTCCTACTCTCTAAATACTATAATATCTATGACAAAATACTTATACATGTATACTAAATTTTACTAGTTTTTTCTCTCTCTGTACTTTAAAATACTTTATGCCTAGATTAAACCAAATTCATAAAATTCAATCGAAATAAAATTATTTTTTACAAATTCATATGATCAAAATCATAATAATTTTATTGTTCACTTTTTTTTTGGTGAATAGTTACAGACAAACAACTCGTGAACATTTATGCGTACGCATGTCTGAAATCTTTTTAACCGAGATGCTTTAATGAAGTTTGTTGAACAAATTTTTATATAAATACATATTTTCTAATAGCCAGCGCTAGAGCAAAGAGTGATATATTAAAATCAAAAATTTTATAATGTCAATTCATTTGTAGACATTTTTGTTACCATATGTTCTCATATGCTTTCCGACTAATCGGATGGAAATTTAATTTTATTCGGACAAATTAATAATAAAAGTAGAAGGGTCGTTTTTTTTTAAGTGTGCTTTTTCAAGCCCGATAGCACTTTAAATTGTAAAAAATATCACACAAGTCTCAATTTTAGTTAATTTTTGAAACATACATACCAGAGAATGACAATTAGTACTCAAAAAAATTATACATGAGTAAATAGTCTTAATTTTAGTAAATGCGTATACTCATAATTGTAGTGCAAACAATTCGTACGCTCACATATTTTCTCTCAAGCAACTATGAATATAGCCGATTCCAACATAAAAGAGCAACTCTACCTTGTTTCTGAGAAAAACTAAAAATAAAAAGGCACATGCATATCAAATGCATTGACTCTCTCTCTCTCTCATACTTGCAGTCTGAGTATGTTTATGCTCAGGCTATGGATATTTAATCTGACATAAAATTTCGCATTATACTCGGGATATTTATTCATCATTCGCCACCATACGAGTATACATAAATTTCTGAATATAAAATGGATTGGGAAATGTGTGGGTGGGCCTGTGAGTGGCTGTTTAAAAACATGCTCCATGTGTTTGTGTAAATAAAATAGCCCTGTATACACACATGTGTACTCGATTAATCAGTATTTTTTATATTCATGCGTATGATTCTAGCTCACACAGTCTATAAATATTAGTTATAGTTGTTGTGTAATTTAAACAAAATGTCTATAAATAAACAAAGTTGTTCAATTTTTATAGTTATGCGAATACGATTTAAAATTAATAGGTGTTTGCATATGACCGTGTTTTTTGTTTTTAGTTGTACGCTTGTTGGACGGCTAATACTCAAAGAGTACTTAAAACGATACTTGTGTCATTATCTGATCATCCATACATGACATTAACATTTGAAAGTATGTCGCGCTCAATGTGCGCCGCTAAGGCGTCAATTGTTACTGGAAATAATCCAGAAGTGTCAAATAGCACGACCTGGGCGACCAATCGATAGGTCCATTTATATAAATCAACGTTGTAGTTTCTGTATAATGTAGCGCCATACTATTGAGACCACATCTCATCGCGAATCAATGTCATCCATATTTCCATGGTGTTTTAACGATGTCGCTATCTCTGCCTTCATTTTGGAAGAATAAGGTTCAATGATGCGTGATGGTTTAATGCAAACCGCACCAAACAGAGCATTTTTCTGGGTGTAATGGAGCCAGTAGGGTTTGATGTCGATTGGTTTCACTCCATATGCGGCAAACCCGGATGCCTTGCTCAGATGGACGATTATGTGCGCCATAAAACTCGTCTATAAGTTGTGCGAATTGATGACTAATGTTCAAAGCAAATCTAGATAACGGTAGTGTTGTTCAAGCGTCAATCTATTCATGATTATTTGCCAGATAATACTGATGCATTAAACACATTGGGCACAGCAGGCTACACGAACACACGACTTCAAATGATGCTAGCTGCAATTGTCACCTTGTAGCCAGCTACATAGTTCACCCTTATTCCAGTTGTCGACATCGACGTCACTTTAACACAATACGAAAAAATTGGGGCTTGTGTACCCGTTGGCGAAAACAAGTTAATCCTGTTGGCAGGTGTTTATGTTATTTTTTAGACCTTAGGGAACGGAAATAGATTGTCAGTAGCACAAAATTGTTATCGAGAGCGGAGTAAACAAGCCCCAATTTTTGGTATTGTATTAAATTGACGTCGATTTTCACAGCTGGAATAATAGTGATTATTTTGGAAATTGCAGCAGCATCATAAGCAGCTGATATTCAAGTATAAATGCATATTTCAGTGCTGCCATTTTCAAATATTTTAAATTTTTCAAAATAAATGTACTCTTTTAAAATGTACTTATATCACGTAAAAGTATACAAATATATTTCTTTGCATGAATTTTGGGATGTTATTTCTGTTAAATAATATGCAATATTTGTAAGATATAATTCATTTAATATTTTGTATCACATTCACAGCTCTATATTAGCTCACTGTCGCCAACAAAGATATAAATTAGTTTAATTTGACTACAACGCCAAAAGCAGCATGAACAACAACCTGCAGTTTAGCGGCCTTGCCGTTGTCAAACTAATCGTTCTCATATAAATATGTGTAAACTATTTTTGACGCATTGAAGTCGGTATACAGGAACATTTTTTCCAAAAATAAAATTTCAAAAACTTGTATTGTTGAATATGGAAAAAGAAGTCAATAAAATTGTATAATTGCTTCAAACACATTGCTTATAAAAATTACAAGCAAAATTTAAACTGTATGCAGAAAAAAGAAGTTAAAAAACGTGGAATTCATCCGCAATTACATACATACAATAACAATTATCACCGAAAATAAAATTTTACTCAAATTTTTCTTCGATTCCCTATTGACAAAAAAAATATATTTTCAATAATACAATTTTGTTTATCAAATATCCATCATAGAAAACTCAATAATTTTTTTTTTAAGGAATCGGTGATTTTCGTATTCAAATATAAAAATAAATTTTTCTGTGCAGCCTGCTGTGGTCAATGTGTTTAATGCTTGATTATAAATTTCAAAAAGTGAGCGCAGTCTGACAGTTTGTTTGACAGTTAACCCTTCAAAAACAACCCCTATTGAGATTAAAAGTATTCTAAAATAACTTTTAATGGAATATTTTGATTTGAGTTTATTCAGTAACCAAACACAAACCCAAACACCCGTTGATCAAAGAAATTATTTTTACAAAAAGCAGCAGTGAAATAGTTGCCGAAATCTAAGTCCTTAAGTTTTGCATACAAAAGCTGTAAACAATGATTTTTCTTCTACGGAATTTTTTCGATTTTCGCTGATTATCGTTTGGTTTTGATCTCCTTCCTCTCAAACGATGTTGCACTAACTCTTCTTTAGCAGCTCCTGTAAGTTTAATCATGGAGAATCTACCCTTCCAGTATGTTTAAACAATTTCTAAATGTTAGCAGTAGCTAAGTCCTACTGCCACCAACGGAGGGTAAAGAGGTCTAAATGTCTTACAAGTGCTACTTGTGGATAATCTGAGCAACGTCTTCCGAGCTCATCTTTTCATATCATATTCTAACGCACCTAAGGGGGTATAAAAACAATTCATTGTGAATTTGTCATCTTTATAGTCATGTTCTTACGCATTCATCAGTCAATTCGTTAACCTTCCAGGAGATTACTTCTCCGTGATATACCTTAAAAAAATGCAACCCTATTCACCTTTTAAGAAAATAATTATCTTTAAAATGATTGAAGTATTTTTTATTTGAATTTTTTAACTGAAAAAATTTTGTTTTCCATTGGAAAAAATTATTGGTAAGCAAATCGAACAAAAACAAATAAAAATATTTTACAAAGAGTTAATAAAACTGTTTTGTCTGTATCTTCAGTTAATATTACTTTTCTCGAAGCTGTAAAATAGTTTGTCATCTCATTAGCAAGAGTTCTCAGCAGGTCTATACCAAAATATTACCAACTCGTTAACAATAAAGCACACACATACATACATACGTTTATTCTAACCACCCCCTCCCCTCCCAATCTATATTTTTGCTATGAATAAGTTTGCCTTCAAATAAAATTGTAATATTATGAGGAAAGTTTTAATATTTTTATAGATGAATTTAGACCGCTTTTATGTACATGATACATATGCATATAAAATATTTGAAATATATACATATGTATGTATATTATTATTTATATGCATACATGTATGTGCCCTTAATTATGAAAGTGGTCTAAGTCATATATTTCTTTGGTTGAAATATTTAGAAGATTACATTTTTACAGTTCGAAAAATATTTTTATATTTTGCAACATTTTAATTTAGAGTTGTGCTAGTCTCGATTTATATAAATTTATTAAATATTAAATATTTATGGAAGTTTTTTTAAGATTTATTTGCTATTTCGAAGCAAAAATGCACATGACTTAGACCACTTTGTATTTCGTATACAAAAGTTCCATTTTATTATTAGTGTGAAATATTGATTTAGTTAATTCGAGTGGAAATTTTAGTAAGGAATGCTCAACACGCAATTGAAAATACATTCACACATAAGATGCATAAATTGCTGATAATTGATAACAGTGAATCGCTGCAAATGAAATCTTTAAATTTTTGTTAATCAAATACATTTATTATTTAATTTTATGTGTGTATGTCCGTTCATTAATGCAAATGTGCTCAAAATGATATGAATGATGAATGAATGATGTTACGTGGCATTTAAAAAAATCCATTCTCAAAGTCTGCGTTCAATTTAATATTCAAAAAGTTCGGGAGGCTTTATAGAGCCTTGGGTTATCAACTCTGTATTTTTATTAGATGTGCGTGATTATCTTTCAAATTGCGCTGTACAACCCAAGATAATGACCCCTATCGAGATAATTTTACTCCCGATATACATATTTTTCATTTTCCCAAAATTTCAATCATGAATAAGAAATGTTTTCTTCCCCTTAATGCCCTGGTTCACTATCCCGCACTATCACACGATTCATTCACCGGAAAATCCTACAGAAGTCTGACTGATCTCCAAAATGACGTTGTAGATGATTCACTATTATACAAAAATTATACAATCATTTATTATGAAAAAAAATTTCTTTGTTCGTTTTTATAAAATAGAAGTGAATATAAAATGTTAACGATTAAGGAAAAAGTAAAAATATTATTAAAATTTAATTTAAATTATTAATAATAATTAACTAATAAGTTACATTGTTATGAGATTTTGCTTAAAAATGTTACAACAATTACAACATAATAGCTGAATAAAAAACTACTAAAATTCTAATTGCATGGAAACTGAAATTTTTCCAAAATCCCGACTTGCCAAAAAAAATCTGTCAAGCAGTTGCATTGTCAGTCCCCCCACTACCATAAATTTTTTACGCACGTGTCATAAATATTTGGCAGATCTCGCGTTTGTGACGATGTTCGTGAATGATGGTTTTCACAATTTCTTCAATATTCCCCTGGTTGTTTTCACTATAGTTTTGAAGGCGAACTGAATTAAACATCTCTTGACTTTAATATTTTCCTTCCAATTAACTACTCACGCTTATCGGGAATAAAAGTTCACGTGAAATGTGTTCCCTTTCCCTAAAATTGTGATCGCCAATGTTTGCGTTGTTGTTGTGTCAGTATACTATTTTGAAATTTTGTGCACTTTTTCTTGTTCACGGGAAATATTGCACGTGAACAAAATGTTCGCCTTTTATTCGCGATAAGGGTGAATAATTAAAAAAGGTTATACACACATAAATACGTATTTATAGGACAAGGTCAGCAAATAATGCTCAATATTGTTAACAATAATTCCTTGAAACACTTTTAATTTTGAACGCTTTTCCGTCATTCTACGTCAATTTTTGTTAATAAACATTAGAGCGACTCAAAAAAAAAAGTGATTTTGTTACCCCCCAAAAATAAAGCTTGATATGTTTTATGATGATTCCCAAAATATTTTGATTCTTTTTAAAAAAGGTCTTTTTTTCAGTTTTTCGAATTTTTTTTTGTACTTTGCTCCAAGACGACATAAATAAAAATTGGTATCATCGAAAAGAGTTTTTGAAGCAGCATCCAATGGTACATAAAACTTGACCACTTGTAACCTACTAATTGAGATATTTAACTAAAAAAAACTGCAACGTAGGAAACAGC
Source organism: Tachina lurida (assembly GCA_944452675.1). Classification (NCBI taxonomy): domain Eukaryota; kingdom Metazoa; phylum Arthropoda; class Insecta; order Diptera; family Tachinidae; genus Tachina; species Tachina lurida. The sequence goes on along the minus strand of OX101754.1, from coordinate 33,845,229 downwards.
TGATCGATATTTTTATATGAAAAGTAGGTTATTTTACATTACATCTCTATAACCATTTGGATTACTTTTCACATAACAATATCGATCAGATGTTTCCTAATGTTGCAGTTACTTTACATTACAGTCGGGTAACTGAGCCTTCAGACTGAAAGTATGAGAGAGAGTCAATTAGTTTGATACGCATGTGCCTTTTTATTTGTAGTTGTACCGTAGTTTCGTTTTTTGCATAAACAAAGTAGAGGTTCTCTTGTATGTTGAAATCGACTCAAGTCATAGTTGTTTGAGAGAAAATATGTGAGCGTACAAATTGTTTGTGCTATAATTAAGACTATTTACTGTGTATATTTTTTAGTACTTATTGTCATTCTCTGGTATGGACCTTGTTGATTCACGTGCAGTAAATTTTGTGGTGGTGTTTACACTATACCAATCTAAAGGCTCAGTTACGCGACTGTAATGTAATTTAACTGCAACGTAGGAAACAGCTGATCGATATTTTTATATGGAAAGTAGGTTACGTTACATTGCTTCTCTATAACAATTTGCATTACTTTTCACATAACAATATCCATCAGCTGTTTCCTAATGTTGCAGTTACTTTACATTACAGTCGGGTAACTGAGCCTTTAAGCTGATTAGTTTGTTAGGAGAGTGAGACGAGTGGAAAAGAAACTTTTTTGTTCCCTCGTCTCTCTCTCCCTCAAACTAATCAGCTTAGCAATAAGACTCGCATAGTGTAAACTAGGACATTCTAAAGAATTTTTTTCACTGCACCTAGAGTATTTCAAAACACAACTTTACACTTGAAAAACATTTAAGTTAAAAACCAAAATTTGTGTGTTATGTGCATTTACACTAGCTGGAAATCTAGTACTTTCGAGATTTCGAGTTAAATCAAGCTGCTTTTTTCCAGATTTTCCATACAAAACCAAATCTATTTTTTCAGTAGATTTGTAGGAAATCTTATAAAAATCTAAAGTTTTTATTTATTCTTTACTACCCTGTACAACAGAAAGTGAGTGAATTAGCTACGGTCTGCTTAAAAAAGTGTGTGAATTGACTACAATGCAGTTGTTTGGTTGTAGTCTTGGAAACAAATAAGTCGATGGGTTTTGTTTTGGATAAAAAAAATATTGATACATGACAAAAAAAGCTGGTGTAAACGCTATAGATTTTCATAAAGATTTTAATCAAAATATGATAGATTTTGTGCCAATGTAAATGCCCTATTATTAAACCGAAATTTGTTTGATTTGTAATTAATTTTTAAGCTTTACAGTGGGGAAAAAATCACGGTAAAAATTACGACAGCGAGGGGAATACAAATTTCATGGGAACAAAAACTCCACTTGTTATTCACTATAGGGATAACTAATAAAATTCCAACAGACCCAATAAAAGTATTCATACATACATATATATATATATTCACCTATTATAAAAATGATTTAAGTCCCTACTTATTTTCTCGCAGTCTGCACTTTGATATAGTGAATCGGCATAGGTACATTTTTGTGTAATAATTTAACCTTCCTACTCTTCCCTTCACTCATATCTTTTTATTCCACTTTTTTATTTCAAAACCTATGTACATATGTAGTAAGATTTAAGAACGTTAAGGCCAAATATGTTTTACTTTTTAATAGTCATGATATTTATATCGTTCTCATTATTCAGAACCTTATTTCGCAAAAACTTTAATTTTGCACTTTAGGTTGGGTTGGGTTTTGCAGGCTGCCATTTCCACGAAAACCGGCTAACTTGGGTTCTGAGAGGTCCCGTTGTTTTTCCTGGGCAGTTGAGAAGGACATGCGAAAAATCATTTCATTCATCATTCACCATTTGATCGGCACTAAACCAATCCGAGTTTTAGATTTAATCTCCTACCAGTGATACCTAGTGGCAGTGGCCTATTAGTACCGTCACTAGTGTACAAAGCTGATCCCTCGGGATTACTTCCATTTCAGATTGTATTCTAGCCCAAGTTAATTTTGAAACAAAGAAGGTAACCTCGTTTGACCATTTCAATGGAACTCCGACCAGTTTATCGGTATGCCAGTTTGACAATCGAGTCCCATCTATTTCTCCTTGCCTCGGTATCCAGATTATCTTTAGGTTTCATAGAAACCAATGTTGTCAGAATTGGTTTTGAAAACGAAAAGAAAAAATGATTGGTGTCATGAAAATCAATGTTATCGGTTTTATGTTGGAATTATAATTAATGTCGGTTTTAGATGTCAGAGAAACCAATGTTATCGGTTTTGTTATTGGAAATAAATCAATCAGCTAACAATAATACTCCTTCCGATTAAAGTATAAACGATCGTAAATACTAGGTTTTATGACTTGCATGGGTCCCGTCACTGTCCAACACACACAACGTTCTGCCAACTGGGGGGTTACTCTCTATTACGATGCGAAAGAAAAATGGTACGAAATCGCACGATTGGTACTCTCTAATGCGTTTGCGCATTTACCTTTCGCATCTTTTATTTTCCGTTTCGCAAGTCTGGTATCACCGTACTCTACAATGCGAAAGCGCCTGTCAAAATCGATCGATAAGCGCAAATATCTTGCGTTAGCTAAATACCAAACGCAAAGTTAGAAAAAATGTAAATACGTTCATAAAAAATATTTTTGTTTTATAAGAGGTTTATTAAACTAATTTTCTATGGAAATTTGATTAATAAACCTTTTATAAAACCAAAATATTTATATTTAAATCGTAGTTTTTAGGGAAAATGCCAAAAAAATTAAAAACAAAACAACGGCAGTTTGAAATTTTAGTGGATTGCATGTGAGCAAATGGCAAATAAGCCGCAAATAATTTGTGGACAAAATTTACAGACGCCCGAAATTCTAATGGACCTCCTGTAAGGGATATAGCTGGTTGTTTATAATGAAATGTGACACTAATAGTACTTATAATATTACACATCGCACTTAATCAACAAGAGGGTATTAAGTCAAAATTTTTGAAATTTCACTTTTTGCAAGAAATCAATTAACAACATCCATATCTATCTACAGTAAAAATTTTAACGTATTTTGACCACACTTTTGTTGATAAAATTTGTTTTACTTTATAATTTTAATTCGAAATGTGACTATTGTTATGATAAAATTTGTTAAAATTTTTTCCGATTTGTGATTCTTTTCAAAACATGGATATTTTTCCCCAATAATTGCAAAGTTTTAAAATAAAAACAATGTAAATATATTTTCAAATTTAATTTGCTAACCATGATGTATTTGGATTTTCAAATTCTCCTAAAATGTAGCCACAAACAGTTTTTCTTCTCTACTGAAAATTTTAAAATTTTGAGTTAATACCCTCTTGTTTATCAAGTGCGACATGTATGTTTGTATGTATGTATTCATATTTGATTTTAAAAATCACACCAAGTGAAAATGCGTAAAAATAAATTAAGCATTTCCAGCACAGGTGATGGTCCCTCTCAGTTTTGTATTTTCTCAATCGCTACGTAGAGCTCTTTTAAGCGACGGGACATTGACTGCTGATATATTCCTAAGGTATGGTCCTGGCCAATTTGATGTTGGTATCCAGCTTGGCCAAGTAATTTTAAGGCAGCGGCTAGTTTTATAAACTTTTAGCTGGTGTTGAACAGCGTTTAGAACGTACAGAAACGCAAAATTTGTACAAAGTTGAAATAAAGCAATATGTATTTAATAACATATTCCGCTAGATTTTTTCTTACCTGCGGTCATTTAAGGAAAGTATACCGGAACTATCGCTTAAGCTTAAATTAGAAGTGACATACCCATAATGCCATAGCCATAACCAAACCAAAATTTAATTGGTTTCTATGGTGACAGTTATGGCTTTAAGGTTGTTTTCTATGGCTATGGTTATGTCACGTCTAATTGAACCTTTAAGATTCGTCTTGCAACTCGTTATACATGGACGTTTTCTTCATGAAACCATAACGCTACAGAATCCATCACTTTATTTTCAATTAAAAGCTGTTACACTTCTCTTTTTCTTAAATTTTGATTTTAAATGTCGTTTTTTTATACATATTTTGACATTTCAGTACTGCCAACCTTTGCCATATTTTCTTTTGCAATGTCCGTGGTGCCAATTTTTCAAACAATTTTGCGAAAGGTTTTGCGAAAGTAATAGAGAGTACCAAATTTGCATATCAACGCATTTAGCTTTCGCATCGTAATTGCTTTCGCATCGCAATAGAGAGTAACCCCCCTGATTCTTGTAGAGGGGACTAAAAAAAGATATACGTGTATCGACATTTTAAAAGTTTACATCTGAAACTCATTTTACGGCATATTTAAAGTTGCAGCCTTGTGTAGTAAAACAATTTGTGTGATAATTGGGTTTTTGGTATACAGTGTCTTCAGAATATTTATTTAAAAGCATAACAGCAACATTTTGTTGGTATATATTAACTCTCTAACTCTTCTGGAAATGGGTATTTTTTCAAATTTAAAAATAAAACAAAAATCTCCTTCAAAACAGGAATACATGTAGTTGAAATATTCTGCGAAAATAATACCAATAATACCACAATTAACCAAAAACTTGAAAGGAGTTCAAGAGTTAATATAGTGTGTTAATAAGTGTGTTCTGACACCTATAGTTGAATTTCATGATAAACTTTTTCGCAGAATATTTCAACTACATGCACTGCAAAAAAGACCCATTTCCAGAGTTAATTGTGCAATTTTTCGTATTGTACAATAATATCGCCAATGTGTATGTCATATTCGAAGGTAGCACAATATATTGGCAAATATCAAAAGACTTTTGATTTGTATTGTACAATCAGGACAATTGTGTAATGTGGTGGCAACATTGTTCAATGTTGTTTACTTTTTCACTGTCAAGAAAATTGTGGAATATTTTCTTTGAAAATATTGTGCCATTTATTGCATAGTATAGGTCAAAACGATATTATTGTCCAACAAAATATTCAATAACATTGTATAATGGATGGGCTGCTTCAGTGAGTTTCAAGTAAGTAAGTTTCAGATGTAAACTTTTAAAACGGTTATACACGTACATATAGTCACCTAAAATCCATAAGGCCGTAACAACCAAAAAATTCAAAATAGACTTTTTGATTGATTATGATGTGATTAACCAAAATACATATTTTCCTAAAATTTTACTCACATATGTTCAAAAATACCGATTTTATTCATAATTCAGTTTGGCACTTAACATATAAATAGTATTAAATTTATGAAGTTTTTTGCTTCTCCTGTAAAGTAGTAAAAAGTGTACTTACGGCCTTTTGGATTTTAGGTGACGATATGTATATCTTTTTTCATTCCCCTCTACAAGAATCAGTTGGCAGAACATTGTTATTTTGAAAGAAAAAATTTATTTTGTTGTAGTGTTATAGTATCTCTTCGTTAATCATCGCTGTGCATTCCCAATTGGACCCACTGTAGACAAATAAACCGCTCGTGATTTTAAACAATGAAAATCAATTCAAAAATGTTAACATCTCGTGATTTTCAGAATACCAAAATATCACTCTCGTGATTTAAAAATCACCTTGATTTCAAAACATGCCTGATAGTCTAACGCAGTACATTAGCCCGTTGAGTGCACTTCCAAAGCAAGCTTCGGTATAACAATGTGACCTCTAAAAGCCTTTAGCGCTGCCTGACTGTTGACTTGGTGTTCCCTGTTCGCAACACAAATTTGTTCAGAACTTGTAACACATACAACCGATGCAATGTTGAGCACAACCTTTTTGTGAATTCCTTCAATATTTAACAATGGAACAAATGTATTCGAATCATATACATACCTAAACACTCATAGGAGAAGAAAACTAAACTAAAATTTATTTGGAAAATAAACGATTGAACTTTCGCTTCAATTGTTAAGAAATCATATATAAGACTTTATACATTAGCTCACACACATATAAACCCAAATATTATAAACCCATTAAATTAATTATAAACTAATTACATACTTGCATACATACATCATAATAAACTAATTATATACACAATAATAACATTATATACATAAATAAATATGCGTTCATGACATACATACATACCTATACATACATATATAATATTCATAAATATTTTCCTCATTAAGGCATTAATTAAATCATAATAAATATTGTAGTGCACTTTTGTAATTGTATTCGAAAAGAAACAAATTAACACTTGAAAAGAAAATTTAGTCATTATTCGAAATACATACACACACACCCACACACATATACACAACAGTGTTAAATCGATAAGAATTTTTTGTAGACTTATTAAGATAAAAATAAAATTGTTAAATACAAGTAAAACTTCTTAAAGAAGTTCAAATTCCAGTTATTATAAAAAATGAATAAGGACCAATTCGCTCATAATTTAAAATAATTGAAAAAAACTAACAATTATTTAATAAAATTAAAAAACTCAATTAAATTATAAAACTTGACAATTTTTAGATTTGATATTTAAAAGGACTTTTGTAAGCTGACAGCGTATTTATCTTATATACATACAAACATACATGCATACTTGGATTTTTATTATGACAGAAAATAAACTAACTAATACATACATATGTATATAGAATTTTTTGCCAACTAAATGGAAACTTTTACAAAGTTTTTGTATCGGAAATCTTAACGATACATATCTTTTTAAATGTAGTTTATGTTTTTATTTTTATTTGAGCATTTTCGTTTTTTTTTTAGTTTAGTGTGACATTTTAATTTTTAAATAATTTACTTACTAAGCACTTGGGATATTTATGAAAAATTTAAAAGGCATCTTTCTTTGTTGAAATTAATTTTAAGCAGTGAGACTAAAAGTCTATCTAAAATTTTTTTGTTACAAAATTCTATTTTTTATGTATGTTATGTATGCATGCACAACACATGCATACGAGTACATACATATTACTTATAGATCTTTAAATTTTATGTTAGAAATTTTTTGTTAATGTTTTAAAATATGTATAAAAAATTTTTAAATCTCGTGTTTTCCAAAATTTAAAAAAGAAATTAATTAACCCTTATGTATTATCTTACTTTCAACTAAAACATGTCGTTTAGGTTGAAATGTGAATAATTTCATTACTTTTTTCAATATTGATTTCGTAATGAACAAAAAGTATTTGACCACAAAAAAATTGTTGAAGTAAAAAACAAAAGAAAATCGCGATTATAAATGTTTTTTATCATTCTTGATATTAATCTTAAGTATACATTTACAAACCAACAACAATTTATTATTATTATTATTATTAATATTATACGCTGGACAGCCTTAGAAATTTGTATTACACAATTAAAAAAAGGATCTTTGTAACCACATTACATACACACGTCAACATAAATATTTAAAATAAATATAACTGAAACAATAAAAGCAAATTTATGTATTTTAGAGTAAAGTTTAAAAGTTAATAATAAAAAGTAAAATCAACAATAAAATAAATGCATAGAAAAAGTGTTTATTATTTAAAAAAAACATAACTAAATATGAACGCAAGTCATTAACGGCCTGTCCCACGATGGCACCAGAAAGCGTTCGATCGACAAATTATATTGCAAACAACAATAACATTAGAAAATTTGTTGTTGTTTTCAATAAATAGTTCGATCGAATACTTATATTGAAAACAACAACAAATTTTCTGATGTTATTGTTGTTTGCAATACAATTTGTCGATCTATAGATTTATCTTGACATCGTGGGACAGGCCGTTACATTCAAAACAAAAACAAATTTTAAAATTTTGTTGTTTTTAATGTAACTGTGCGTCAAGTCAAACGCTGTCGACATTGTGGGACAGACCTTAACTTTTGGTTAACTCATGGATGAAAAGTGCAATGCGCATGGCCGTATGCACGCTATAGGTGCAATTTTTACGCACATCATTTTTGTGACCAGTCTACCAGAAACTACCGGTGTAGTATAATAAAATAAATACTTTCGGAATCCCATAAATTTTTAATTTTATTTTAATAGTGCATTTGTGTTTTTCGATTTATACTTCTCTTCAAAATGTCTTCTAGATTCAAAGCCTGTACTGGTTCGACTAAAATAAATTATATCGTGTCTGAAAGGCTATATGTACTTGGTTTGACAAATTTTCATAATTTTTTATGACCCATAAAAAATTTTTCTCGTTAGCTTTGATTATATGTGCCGTTAATTATGAAAGTGGTCTAAATTGCATGTATTTTTGCTTCAAAATATTAAATAAATTAGAAAAAAAAACTTCAATAAATATTAAATAAGTGTTAGCTTTGTTTTTAACCAATGAATTCGCTTAGTATTACTAGAGGTTACCTTAGGCTGATTTTTTATGTATGATTTTTATGTATGTATGCTAACTAGAGTTTTTCTTTTCCCGGACTTTTTCATTTCCCGGGAAAGCGGGAAAGATTTTTCGGGTTCCCGGGAATTCCCGCCAAGTACAAAGCAATACAAAATATTTTTAAATTTAATTTAGGGTGCGTTCGTAAATGCATCACTGCTCTGCATCATACGTGCAAACTTTTATTTAAAATGCAACACAAGTTCGCTGATAATATGTTTTAGTAGTAATCATATTTGTACACCATATTTGACATTTATTTGTGAGTTACCTACTTCAGTAAACCAGTTTAGAACATTTGAATTTCCATTTGCAGCGCAGTGATGCATTTACGAACGCACCCTTATTTCAACAAAAACAAATTATAATTCATGAGATCGATTAAATAATAACGTTTTATAGACACATTAGTCAAAAAATAATACCGTTTCCGTTCTTTATATAATAGTAATACATAGATACCAATATTATAAAAAAGAAATTATACCAGTATTATTAATAAAATATTACAAAATATCTTATGAAAAAATCATTGCTAAATTTAAAGTTGGTTTAACAAACGAATTTTGTATGGCAAAACCAGTTTTAACACATGCTTTAACTTTGACAATCGTTTTTGCAAAAGGGCATATTTCTTTGGAAATAGGACTTTAGTACAGAATAAGCTGTTAATGCTGTTAACCATACTATTTACCAAAGAGAATCTGTAATTATTTGTATTTTTTTTATTTCCTTGCTCATTTCTGTTTTTTACTTTTATGAATTGTTGTAGAATTAAATTTTGAACGTCGCGTTTTGCTTTTTCCAAATAAAGGCATCTAAGTCTCAGAACGCAATCGTTGTTGTAAAGCTTTATTTATTGTGATATTGCCATCACCTTATTATTGCACCATCGCATTCATAAAGTGAATAACGACACTCATCAAGGAATGTGTAAATACAAATTAAGTTGCCATAACAAAATCAAAAAATCCCGGGAATTCCCGCACAAATTTCCCGGGATTTCTTTCCCGGAAAATGTGCGGGATCCCGTATGAAAAACACTAATGCTAACTATCATCATATGGGCATTTCTCAAGAGAAATTCCACTTTTTTGTAGCGTGCGACAGCAAGCAATTCACCTTGTATTTCTGAACAACGTGGCTCTATTTTTCTTAAAATTTTACCGAACGTAGTAGAGCTGCTGACGGCGTACACAAATATATAAAGAAGTCGCACGCTAAAAAAAAGTTGACATTCCTGTGGAAATGCCCATATGTATTATATATAGGCTAACTTTAGGTAAATTTTTTATTCATTATGTACATAATTTTATTTTTATGTACAATATCAAATTTTCGCAGTATATTAGTAGAAATATGTCGAGAGCCTACATTCAAAATACGTCAACTCAAAAACTTTTCAGTAGAGCGAAAAACGAGTTAATTCGCTCATTATTGTAAAAATAAATTATGTGCCTACCATAATATTGTTTCAGTATGCTTACTTATTTATAGATATGCAAAAAAAAACATTTTGCACTGGTTTGCGTATTTTTTTGAGATAGCATATTTTTAATTAAACCAAAGAAAAAATTAAATATCATAAAAGCCAAAAATAAATATTCTGAAGAAGTTAACCGAAGTTTAACGAAATATTGAACTAATAAAATACAAATATAAAATAGACCTAAAGCTCAAAAAATAGTTTAATTAAATATATATATATATAAAAAAAGGTCGAAAAATTAGATAAAAGATAGCATATTTTATTCGATAAAAAAATAAATAAAATATTTATTTAGAGTTAGCATATAATACATATATTTATATATTATAAATAATAATATATGTACAGGCATGTTCTGAAAATAAGTTTTTTAAATGTAATAATGGTCACAAAAAAAAGAAGAATTTTATCGTATATAATTTTAAAATCGTCTACAGAACCATTATTACTTTTGAAATCACGAGTGATTCAAAAAATCTGATTCTCGGAACATACCTGATAATATATTTATTTTTTTTAATAAATTTGTGAAATCTTTTACTCAATACTACGAGTAGATATAAGAATTGAAAAGCTACAAGAAAAAACCTAAAATACTATAAAAAAAAAAATAACATAAGCCTGACTGAAAGCCTCTTCCGTCTCGATGTGGTCATCTTTGGCACTCTCTAACTCAATCTCTATTGTAGCAGGGTCACTCCAAATTTTCAATTTCGAAAGCTTATATCATTGACTCTATTCGGTCCATACATAATTTTTCTATTTTATTGACAGTTTAAAAGTTACATATATATATGTATGCATATGTTACCAATTCTTTTTTCGGAACCCCTGTGTACTAATATGTTAAAAGTCACCATATCTCAAAAACTAGCCATGTGATATCAAAATCCTCAACTGATTCGTATTCAGTATGCCAAATGCAATATGATATGAGGTATATTTATAATAAATTACTTATATTTTTTAAATTTTGGAAATTTACATGGAAGATAGCAGAATAAAAAAAATTTATAAAACAAGAAAAAATAATTTTGACCAAATTTGAGTGGACTTGTTTTGAATATAGGCTCTCGATGTATGTACCTTCTAAGTATTTTTTTTATTTACAAAAGTTTGGTTCCTATTCAGTTTTATTTGAATTTTGATATTCATTTAGGTATGAAATTTGTACTTTTATGACACGAATCTTACCACGAGCAATAAAAAAAAAAGTCAAGTCTCTTGCATTTCTTAAATTTACATAGGCGGAATTTATGTTTGATGCAAATTGTCTTGCGTAAGTGCAAATGCTAAATATCGTAGCTTTTCTTGCAAATCCAACAACAAAATACACACACAATCCAAAGAAAAGCTACGATATTTTGCATTTGCACTTACTCAAGACAAATTGCATCAAAAATCGAATACCGCCATAGTAAATATGCGGCGATGCCAAGTATTTATAACTCAAACGCGCTTTCCCCTTCTCAAAATGTCCTAGAACGCGCTAAGTTACAGCATTGTCGACTATTTATATCCAACACACGCTATTTTCCTACACGCTAAATTAAATTTTAATAAAAGTCGATGTATGTATGTATTAGTAAATACAATTGATTTTTTTTAGTAACTCTTTTTCAGATTTTATAGTATTGTTTCTTCGAAATTATATCCTAAATAACTAAAATCATTTAATACATAATCAGAATCGCCTTCCAAATGATTGAAATCCTTAGTTTTTATTTTAATTTTATTTGTCAAACTTTGTAACAACTTACTTATGTATGTATATTGTCGAATAGTTTTGCGATTGAAATGCTTTTTGTACTTGAGCTAAAATAGATGCTTGATATAAATTTTTTTGGTCACGAGTACGAGTTCATATTTTTAGTTGTGAAATTTCAAAATATTTGCCACTTATAGTATTAAAATGCGTTTTTAATTCTATCCACAGTCAAGGGAATTTTATTTGCGACAGCTGAATCATTAACATATTTAAAAATTTTTATCACAGTTTTTGATACTAGAAAATTGTTAAATTAAAAAAAAAAAAAAATATCGAACTTAAATTATGTTATTTATTGCCTTTTTTCATAAGGCGCTAATTTATATTATTTATTTATTATTATTAAACGTTCTAAGACGAAAAAATAGCGTTTGGCATAGTTAAAACGCACTAAATCTAGCGCGAAACGTGCTAAATTGGCATCGCTGTAAATATGTATGTAACTAAATATTTCTCTCATACTTACATACATTATTAATATTCTATCACTTGTAATCCTTATTCTCTTCTAGATAATTCTTGATTACTCTCAATTGTTACGTAGATAAAGCCATAAACAAACATGTTTACAGACATACATATGTACATACGTACATATGCACATACACGAACGACCGAACGCGACGAAGTCATCAATTTATTGAAGCTAAGATGATGAAATTAATATAAAACTTTTTAACACATAAAATTAACAATTAATACTAAAGATTCTTAAAATATTGTATTACACGCAAATAAAAGTATTGTTGCACTATATTTTTATGCAAAAATTTCATACAAAAAACCACTTGTAACTTTTAAATATTTAGTTTTAATTTACTGACTTACGAACGCCCACGCACTGTTTGAAATAATTTAAGAAACTGATAAATGAAGAAGAAATCGAGTCCATGTTGTTTAGTGCTGCCAACTGCACGATTTTGTGATAGATTATTGAGGTATGAAAAGGATTGACGATATTGCGGAATATTGCAGTATACATACATACATACATATGTATATGTATGCATGTTGTATATTTTTTAAAATGTAATATACATACATACATAGGTACATACCGATGGCTTAATATAAAAAGGGCATATCTCAATTTTTTTTCGAAATTACGTTTTTAACGTTTTTTGGGAGATAACGTATTATTGCATGCTCCTCAGTACGTTACAGTTAAAAATCAAGGACGAATGGCAACTTAAAAAGTTATTTCTGTATGTAAATGCTTTAGTTTTTCTTCAGTTTTTTGCTTCTCCTATAAAATATCGAAAATTCGAGTTCCGCCTTCTTATAATTTTGCTTCAAAATATCAAATAAATCTTTAACAAACTTCAATAAATATTAAATAAATTTATATTAATCGAGACAAGTACAACTTTAAATTAAAATGTTGCATAATATAAAAATATGTTTTGATTTGTTCAAATGTCATCCACTAAATGTTTCGACTAAAGAAATGTATGTATGTATGTCTTACACCACTTTCATAATTAAGGGCTCATATTACAGAGTAACACAATAATTTGGAGTATATACCTGAAAAAACTACGGTCCTTATGATTTAAATTCGATTAGCTATCGGACATCGAATATCGGATTCGTATTATGAGTTGGCAATGCCATCGAAATTTCGGATGAGAACCGAAAATTTAAAAATTTCAAGTAAATCTTACTTGACCATTTCATTTCAGCCGAAATAGTGACTAACGAATTTTCAATCACTATGGGTGTCCTACGATGTCGATAAAAAATGTTAGATCGATTGCTTATATGGGAAACAAAAATAATTTTATTTTATTAATCAGGCTTGAGTTCAGTAATTTCAATTCTTATGAATGAAATATTTTTATTAATTAATGTGAGTATCTAAAGAAGAGAAGAATGCTGGAAAGCTAAGTCAACTGTAGAAAGCAAAAACAAAGTAACATAAAGCCACTACAATAATACTTATATGTATGTACCGATGGTGCATCGAATAAGTAAAAATAATTAATGTGATGATCGTAAAAGATAAGTAAGAATAGTTAAACATACATAGGTAGAGTGATATAACTTCGTGCTAACCTAAATAGAAAATGGAAAAACAGAAAATAAATAGTGATACTTACAAATGTGTTTGCCAAAGGCAAATCAATAATTGTATACACAATCAATTCTCATATTCCATTTCATAGAAATTTAAGTTTAATAGCTGATGTTAATAATAATCTCTACCCCAGTAGATAGACATGGGTGCTGATGAAGTGCGTGGCTGCACAGAAAAATATCGGTATTTCCCCCAGCTAATAGTGTCTAGTTTAATTTTTCTTCTCTTCTTTAGATACTCACATTAATTAGTAAAAATATTTCATTCATAAGAATTGAAATTACTGAACTCAAGCCTGATTAAGAAATTATTTCTGATTAAAAATTCACTATAGTTCAATTAAATCTAATAATGTCTCATTTAATTCATCATGGGCACGTGACAAAAATATGTTCACTTGGCGATCACTGTTCACTTGGGCAGAACTGCTTCAGAATGCTGGAAAGCTAAGTCAACTGTAGAAAGCAAAAACAAAGTAACATAAAGCCACTACAATAATACTTATATGTATGTACCGATGGTGCATCGAATAAGTAAAAATAATTAATGTGATGATCGTAAAAGATAAGTAAGAATAGTTAAACATACATAGGTAGAGTGATATAACTTCGTGCTAACCTAAATAGAAAATGGAAAAACAGAAAATAAAAAGTGATACTTACAAATGTGTTTGCCAAAGGCAAATCAATAATTGTATACACAATCAATTCTCATATTCCATTTCATAGAAATTTAAGTTTAATAGCTGATGTTAACAATAATCTCTACCCCAGTAGATAGACATGGGTGCTGATGAAGTGCGTGGCTGCACAGAAAAATATCGGTATTTCCCCCAGCTAATAGTGTCTAGTTTAATTTTTCTTCTCTTCTTTAGATACTCACATTAATTAATAAAAATATTTCATTCATAAGAATTGAAATTACTGAACTCAAGCCTGATTAAGAAATTATTTCTGATTAAAAATTCACTATAGTTCAATTAAATCTAATAATATCTCATTTAATTTTATTTTATTTTATTGTTGTTTTCAATACAAAGTTGCCGATCGAACTTTTTCTGTCGATATCGTGAGACAGGCCGTGAGAAACTGCAATTTTTAAACACATTGCAAAATTTTACTTTCAGCTTTTTTCTTTTAATAATATTAAATAAATATTATATATAAGGTTATATGTATATGTATGTATGTGTATCTAAAAAATATGAAAATATTGTTAAAGTAGGTATTTTAGAATTATAAGTAATTTTGAGATTCAGATAAGTCATGTCTCCAAGTTTTACATATTTACATAAACAATGAGCCAATTCACAAAGTTTTCTATTGAGTCACATCTTAAACGTTTATGACTGTCATAACCCTTATTATGAGCAACTTTCGCTCTTCGACTGTAGTCGAAAGTACTGATCGAACGAATTTTCATTTGGTATTAGGACGAGCATTCGACAAAGAATGTCCTTATTGAGAATGTCACTAAAAAATTTTTAAAATTTGCCAGAAATTTATCTAAAAATAAAAAACAATCCTTAAGCTAAACTGATTAGTTTGTTAGGAGAGAGAGAGAGACGAGAGGAAAAGAAACGTTTCTATTCCCCTCGTCTCTCTCTCTGCTTTAAACTAATCAACTTAGCAATAAGACTTGCATAGTGTAAATATGGTGTTAAGAATAATTTTTTATACTAACACCCGTATTCTAAGCTCTGTGACAAAATAAAAATTATAACAAATGACAATTTTTACATTGCTTAAAATATAAAAATTGTCATTTGTTATAATTTTGTCATTTGTCACAAGGTTCAGAATAAGGGGGTAAAATAATTCATTGAAAGCTATTCTGTTCAATATAAAATTCGTTGCTCAACGAAATTTTCGATGATCATAATATGAATTAACATGGCTATCGCACATCGAAGATCAAAAATCGAATGCAACTCATAATAAGGGATATAAAATCTTGCTAATATGTGTTTTTCATATAAACATATTATATGACAATAAAACTTTGTTACATATGTTGTACATATGTTTTTTCAGTCTGTTATTTATTTTACACACATATGTATGTAAGTATTATTTTCTTTATGTTCAAGACAAACTTGCCTTCAACACCATTAAATTTGACGAGTCTAGTCAAAATATCTGCCTTGCTTTGGATATTTTTGTATGCCATGGATACTAAATTATGCGGCAAAAATTAACAAATTCGCGAAAAAATGCAAAATGTTAAGCAAACCATCATTTTTATTTAAAATCTCTAAAGCTCTAATAAATGCCAATAATTCGGTATAAATGGCGAAAATTATTAAAATTCGCAAAAACTTGCTAACAGCAGCATAATCGCAAAGTTTAAAATTCGCAAAAACTTAAGAATCACAATACTAGCAAAACCCGTTTTCATTTGCAAAATCGGAAACAATCGTTAAAATTCATTAGAAATCTCCAAAACGGTTAGAAATAAAAACAACTCGTTTTCACCGCAAATATTGCAAAAATTCGAGAGAATTCACAAAATCGAAAACAATCCTTAAAATTCATTAGAAATCTCCAAAACTGTTAGAAATAAAATAAACTCGGAAATAACGCGAAAAAAAATAGCAACTTCACAAAGAAACCGCATGCTCGCGAAAAATTTATAAATGCATTGAGGAAATAACTTACACTGCGAAGAATAACAAAATCTCAAAAAATTATATAAATTGCAAAAAAAAAAATTGCCAACATCGGAGAAATTGTAATGTCTAGTAAACGTTTTTGTTTAATTTTAATGTCAAAATAAAACACATCACCACAATATATTCGAAGTAAAAACAAAAAATTCAAACAGCTAGTCGTCTTTCAGCAACGTAAAAATATACATAAATAAACCTATGTATGTATCGATTTATTTTTTTTTTTATTAAAATTTTTATATGGCAATACAACAGGCCGTTCACAACGGTGCTATTTGGTCATAAAAAGTAAATTACCTATCACTTATGACTTTAGAAGACTTTGTGAATTGTCTAAATATATAAAAAACAATGAATTTTTTTTCATAAACCAAATCCTGATCCTTTAACGACCACACTATTTGACAAAGAATAACCAAAAGTCATCACATCCTTTACAAATGTTCATCGAAAATTTGGTAAGAATTTTATTATTAAATTAAATTTTCATAAATTTCTTAATATTATTTGGAGGTTGTTGCTGTAAAATAATAAAATACATAAATACATAAATAAAAGTTAAAAAGAATAAACCTTCTCTTAAAAAAATAACACATCTCTTCCAATGAATTCTACATACTGAATGCACAAAGGTGAACTAACTTCACAGTAGTGAAAAAATAAAAAATGGAAACCGTCGTGTTATCAAAATGTGATTTGGCTTGACAACACATCTCTTCCAATGAATTCTACATACTGAATGCACAAAGGTGAACTAACTTCACAGTAGTGAAAAAATAAAAAATGGAAACCGTCGTGTTATCAAAATGTGATTTGGCTTGACAACACATCATCAACGAAATCGGAAAAAGATTTTTACAGTGGGTAGATGTGACCACTGTGTATCGTTTTTTTTTTTGCAAAAAGTAGAAATAGCCAAATTTTGAGCTGTTTAGAGGAACTAGTGGGATATGTTTAACTTCGAATAAAAGTAAACACTTTTGCAGCAAAAGCAAAATAACATCACAACAGTGTTACAATATAACACAAAGTCCTAAGTTACACGATGCAAGTCTTATTGCTAAGCTGATTAGTCTTATAGGTGAGAGAGACGAGGGGAAAAGAAACGTTTCTGTTCCCCTCGTCTCTCTCTCCCACAAACTAATCAGCTTAGCAATAAGACTTGCATAGTGTAAATTAGGACAAACCAAATAATGTTCCAACAACTTATTATGAGACAAAAATGTAAACGGGTTATTTTTATCCCTTTCGAAAAAGGGCGCAAATGTACCCATAAACAGCTTAAATTCTTCTACAAAATATTCGTCATAAAATTCTGCTAGTTTGGAACGATTTGATGTTGGAAGAAAAATAAATCACTACTATATAAAATAAGTCTTTGAATACACCAAAGCTCGAAATTAAACTTTAACACCAAAACTTATTCGTGTGCATACTTATGCACTTTTTGGTGCAGACACCAAATTTTCAGTACCATTGCAAGATAATTTTACTCCAGTTGTAAAGTCTAATCGTCGCTTAAGTGGTCGCACAAGCTTTCGTACCGAATAAAATTGCAAAGTAGTTAAATTACGACAATCGTAAATTGTAAACATAACGTTGCTTTATTCAAACTAATAAAATTATTTTACTGTGTAATTCGAAATAAATAAAATAAAATAAATAAAATATAAATATTTAATAATAAATAAATAATAAAATGCTTTCGAAATTGTAATTTTTAAAACATGTGTGTAATTAACATACAAATTCGCTTCGAATTACAGGGTAGACACATCCCAGAAAATTTTTAATATTAAAAATTTCTATATAAAATTCCTTTTATTCACTCTTTATAAGACAAATTACTTTTTATGAATAAGGCATTAAAAAATGTCTTATCTCAAGAGCCGAGTGTACGAGCTACTTATAAAATATGATATAAGAAATTATTTTGAATTAATAAGTCCATGAATTGTGTGTTTTGGAAATTGGTAAGAAAATAAATAAAAAACAAAATATATATAAATTTTATTAACAATTTGAAATTTATATAATATTATAATATTTATTGGATGAAAAAAGAACGCATCAAGCGAGTATAAGGTACACTCGCTTCAATATGTATGTTTTTCATCATCGGATATGAATATGAATATGTTTTTCATCATCGGATTCCTTTTAATTTTACTATAAAAAACGTATTAACTTCTCTACAATTTTATTAGCGATTTTTAGCAGGGATCGCAAATAACGATTATTTTCCAAATTTAAAGTAAAAAAATCACAATAATAGAGAAGTGCTACGTGCACAAGGAATATACCAAATTACTCCATGTTACATGGACTACCGATAGATGCAATGATTTTTATTTTTTTGATTTTTATTTATTCCTCACAAAATAACTCTTATTTTGTGACTTTTATTTATTCCTCAGAAAATAACAGTTATTTCTTGATTTTTATTTATCCCTCACAAAATAAGAGTTATTTTGTGACTTTTATTTATTCCTCACAAAATAACAGTTAATTTTTGATTTTTATTTTTTTGCTCAAAAAAATTTTAACTTTTAAAATTAATAAATAATAAAAAAGTAAATTTAATTTAACATATAAGAGTTTTTTTTAAAGACTCTGGCGATAAATTCAATTTTAAATCGGTTAATATTCATTTTAACGCAAAAATTACGCTTTCTACATTTTAAAAGTTAAGCAAAAAAATAAAAATCAAACAGTAACTGTTATTTTGTGAGGAATAAATAAAAGTCACAAAATAACTCTTATTTTGTGAGGGATAAATAAAAATCAAGAAATAACTGTTATTTTCTGAGGAATAAATAAAAGTCACAAAATAAGAGTTATTTTGTGAGGGATAAATAAAAATCAAGAAATAATGATTAAAAAGTGATTTTTAAAATAAAAATTATAACCGTTACGTTCCCTGATTTTTAGTGAAATCCGGTTTCACATCTGTCAGAATTTGTTTTTAGCATTTGCCCTATAAAAAATTATTATTAATAAATTTTTTATCTCTTTTAATTTAAGCTTACATTCTCAATGTTTCAAAAAATAAACTGCAGCTTTTTCTTTAAATAAATGTATAGCGTGGTTCGATTATCAATGCAACTTGACACTGCAATGTTAGCTTCACATGTTTACTACACAGTGTTGGTGATAGTGATAATCAAACCACGCTACAAATGTATGTGTTAAATTTTTTTGCACAAAGTAATATTTTTTTATGTTTTCGGTAGCATCACGTATCGTGCGAAACATTCTAAAACATTACACTTGATGGATTTTTCATCTCAATTTTTCTTATAAATTTTTCGATACCGAATGCAATAATCTAAAACAAATAAAAACTCGATCATTAACGAAAGCGACGATTAGACCCCTGTTATATAGGTACAACATATTTTATATTTTTGTTAGAGCATTTATATACCTGTACATTTTCAATTCATTCATGGCTTGGTTGGTTCACAGAACTTCTAATACAAAATCCAGAATATCATATATCTTATACATCACTTACCGCAAGCTGAAAATAAACAAATATATGAATTTAGTTCAATGAAATAGGCAATTAAGTATGTAGGTAAATATGTAGATTCTATAATTTTAAATGAAATGAAACAGCTTTATACATGGTATACATGTATAAAGTTAGCTTTAACCTACTAGAGTTCGACCGATTAATCGGCTTCGGCCTTCGGCCAAAAATTGGTAATCGGCCAACATTCGGCCTACGGCAAAAATCGGCCGATTAGCCGAAGCCGAATATTTTTCATTCCAAGCTTGAAAAATAACATTATTTTTGGTCGTTGCTCGCCGACAGTTTCTACTGTGTTTAACGTTTTGAAAGGGTTACTTTGAAATACAACCCTGTTGCTTTCTATTTTCTTTTACTTGGACGTTCTTGTGAGTGATCATATGAAAAAGCAATCTAGAAATTGCAAAATAGTTTTATTTTTCTTGTTATGTATCCAATAGATATTAACAGCTATTTCAGTGATCTCAAAAAAGCAAACTTTTTTCTTAATTCATATAAAACAAGTATCATTTTTAAGATTTAAAACATTCGGCTTCGGCTTCGGTTTTGGCCGAAGTTTAGGATTTTAGCCGAAGTTCGGCTTCGGCTTCGGCCAAAAAAAAACGCCTTCGGTCGATCTCTATAACCTACTATTAAATCCCTGCCGGAAATGGAACTGATACAATATTAGTCACGTGAATGGTCTCCGAGGGATACAGACCAGTCCTATGAAGCGGACCAGTCGCTTTTATATGGGGATGACCTAGGATGGGGTTAATTGATTATTTGTATACAGCTTGTGACTTGTCACTGAACTATCCCATAGGGACATGTTCGGTGTAGAATAATATAAATTATTTAAAAATATTATTCCGACACTTATAAAAAACTTATAATTTTTTTATTGTTACAAATCGATGGTCTCAAGTAGAAAGGCCGTAACTAGAATTTTTTATGAAATTTAGTATTTCAGTGATTCCATTTCACACAAATACACTTCGTCAGAAAAAGTTATTGCAGTAGTGTAAAAATAACGTTTTTACAAGCAGTTTAGGGCCTTTCTACTTGAGACCAACGGAATGCAATTCTATTTTATTTTTAAGCAGATATTTTTTTGGGAATCTAACTGACAACCTCCGGCATGACAGGCTTGCATAATATCCACTCGACAACAGGTCACTCATATTTCAAAAGTATAAACACTAGTTAAACTTAGGTAAATATTTAACTATAGTTAAAGGGCTATTAGGCACGCATACTTGTCTGCAGACATATACGATGGCATACTTTGGGTTTTGCTGTTACACTGTCGAACGCTGTCGGCATACCTCATACTAATTGTGCGACAGACATCAGAAAATCAAATATTTTTGAAAACCAACATACATACATGTCTAACGTACTCGTATACATGCTATTAGTCAGTGAGTTTTGGTATGCCATGGTACATGTCTGCAGAAAAGTATGCCTGTCTAATAGCCCTTTTACGGCTATGGTTCCAGATTGGCGGTATCAGTGGAGGGAACAATGAACATTATATTTATACTATTTGATAGGTGCTGGATCTAAACACGCCGAACTTGTTCAGTTCCGTTTACTATAATTCTAGACCGGTTCCCAATTAAACTGACAAAAGATCATGACGATACATCACGACAATTATGAATATGTAACCATTTACAGGATATGTATTTTTTTCATCATACACTACTCCCTACTTTTGGTAACACCCCCATTTTCTCAAGTCATAGGACGAGTACACTTATGCTAACTGGCATTAAGTTATTTCTTATGCATAGCCTTATGCTATCTTTTAGTTTATAAAATCGATTTGCACAGATATTTTGTAAACATGGAGTCATCTACTGAACATTCGCAAATATCAGCAAAAGTTTCACTAATTGATAAATGTTTTAAATAAAATAAATAAAAAAGTGAGATATGGCAAAAAGTTGTATTTAGATTTTCTTAGTTTAATACGAGTATAGAACAAAGATTCAAAACTTGGAAAGTATTTTTACTATAACAATAGCGTTTAATAATAAACAAATTTTAACTTCAAATCAGATTCCATGCATACTATTAAAAAAATTACCAAATTTGCTATCAGCTTTTTATTGGCAGATATTATTTTGTCTGCGCCTTTCTCTAGTATTGTGACTCTAAGTAAAAGACTGTACTTAAAAATCCGATTAAAATATTCTCAAATCAGCTTTGATTTATTTCTGGTATTAAATTTTGACTAAGTAGTGGTAAATATTTTTGTAGAACATTTCAACGTTTAAGGGTAATTTGTGTATCCATTTTCGAAAAGGGACAAATATGAACAAAACGGAACTTCAAACCTTTTATAATAACTTCAGACCAAAATTTTTAAAACAGCGATATACATATGTACCTATAAAAGTATATTTTTTCTGCCAAAATCAGTTGTTAGAAATTTGTATATTTTGTGTTATACAGTGTAATTATTCGGCCTTATTGCGAGTGTCGCATTACTAC
The DNA here is from genome assembly GCA_944452675.1 of Tachina lurida. Taxonomy (NCBI): domain Eukaryota; kingdom Metazoa; phylum Arthropoda; class Insecta; order Diptera; family Tachinidae; genus Tachina; species Tachina lurida. The sequence continues at coordinate 33,822,876 of OX101754.1, read as the reverse complement.
TTCGACTAGGACGATTTGTTACTAGACTAAAGAGCATTGCAAAATTTTTTCTTTAATTTAGCAAAAAATCGTCGTAGTCGTAGTCGAAATACGACACTCTTAAGGCCCATTATTGCATAACATACGCCTAACAGCCCTTTTCAAAATGTATGATTATATTATTCTTAACCAAAAATTAGCTAATTCCAGGTTTGTTTAACAGAACCATTTAACCAAGGGTTATGGTTTTCCATTTCACCATCCGGCTGCTACTTAACAAAAACATTTCATACAAAATATGCCAATACTGTCTCTATTTGCTTACAAACATTTTTAAAAATTTTCAAAACTACGAGTATTTAAATTAACAACCAACGTATTTGGTTGTAGACTTTGATATTATAAATACTTGTCTAAAATTCTCATCTGACAGAGCGAAAATTACTTTTCTGCTCCTTACTTTTTTTAATCATGTCCTTCTATTTTCTATTATATAAATTTTTACAAACTTTTAATTTTTACTTGCTTGCATTGTGAAAACTACACATTAAATATTTTTCTTACAATTAGTTAAATTTAACAGACAATTTTCTGTTAAATGGTGTCTGTTAAAAGTTAATCATACATTGTGAAAGGGCCAAGTTGTTAAAAAAAATAACCCACGATCACGCAAATAGCGTGAGTGGTTTTCATCTCTAGTACATGAACAAAGAATAATTCGTTTGCTATTCAGGGCGTCTATTCTGTAATTCGAAAGGATTTTCTTTCGTTTCGAATTACAGAGTAAACCCCCAGTTTTGAAATCTATCCTGAAAATTAGACAATTTTTTACGGAGTCGTGGTCCTTCATTTACTGAAACAAAATGTGCAGAAATTTGTATTAACCCCTTTTCTTAATCTTTTTTTTTCTTTTATTCCAGTATAAAAAGTTTATTACTTCTACTGATTTTATTTTTATTTCTTCTTTACAGAATATCCATGGAAACAGCTGGACTGCCAATACCCGGTTATCATTACATCGCCCCAAATACGATTGTTAAAACACCCATACACTAAAAAATCGCTCTGCATGCAAAAACATACACAAACACAAATTTAATTTGCAAAAAGATAACAAACTTTCAATTGAATGCAGAATGAACAAATCCACACACACACACACACACACACACACGCATACACATTAAAGCGAAATTAATAAAAATAAGAAATAAAAAATAAAAAAGTAATAAAAACAAATAAGAATTAAATGAAACTGTAAAAGCAATATTAAAATAATTTTTAAAATGTAATGGCATAAGACAGGCATGTTGAAGTTTATTAAAACAAAAAAGGCAAACAAAAATTAACAAAAACGGCAGTAAAATATTAAAAAAGGATTAGACACAAAAATAACATTAACATTTAAATGAATCATTTATAGGGGTAACTACTACATACATACAATACATATTTACATACATACATAGATACATATTTATATTTCGTTCTTTTTTTTTTTTTTAATTAAATTTTATGTTCTTTCTTCTCAATTATTATTAATTAATATTATATTTAATTTGTAATGCAATTTAAGTTATATAAAAGAAAACGTTTTTCATGGCACTGAGAATATTTTTGCCTCTTAAATGCAAAAATCAACTCGGCCAAAACCGTAAGAGAAAACAACAATTAATTTGTAAGTGTAGTCAAAGCAAAAAACAAAATATATCAGCTTAAATTTTAAAGAAATGCAATAAATGTTTTAGAATTTTAACAAAAAAAAAATTAAAAAAAACAAAAAGTAAATAAGAAAAGTATAAATTAAAGAAAACAATTCTTAATATCACATCTCAAAAGAAAAATATTACAAAATACAATAATGAAAAAAAAAAAAACAAAAAATACAACTGAATGGAATGTGTGCATTAAATATTTTTGTTTAATTAAAAAAAATTAAACAAGAAGAAAAAAACTTTTATTATAGGTATTATGAACTGAAAGATACACATATTTTTTATTGAAACGTTTACACCTTAAAGTTTTAATTATCGATACAGTAAAGGGATGAAACAAATAATAAAAACAAAATTTCCCTTATTCTATTATAAGTCATCAAAAACAAATTGGCAGTCTTGTCATTTTCTAGTAAGAAGCTTTCAATAGTTGTCAATTGCTGTCGACAAAGAAAAACAAGTGCCAATTTTGTGGTGTCTTGTTGGTGGCGATGTCGGCAAATAGTTTCAGAGCAAAATTCAAAACTCTAATTTTTTTTCGTTAAATATCGTCAAACGATAGCAAATTGATCTTAAATTTTAAGTTCTATAAGAATCTCAAAGTCACTAGTGACTTGAACTTGCTGGACTGGGCTTCATTTTAATATCGGGATCTTATGAGTAACTTTGGTTGGAAGAGCTGGTCGAATGGATTTTCATGTCTTTCATGAAGAATATCATTATTGTGAGCTTTAAAGAAAAAAGTATAAACATATGCATGTATTTCTATCAGCTAAGACTAAGGTCCTTATTATGTATGATCTTCGACTGTGGTCGAAAGAGCTAATCGAATTCATTTTCATTTAGTACGAGTATTATGGCGCGCATTCAACGACGAAATCTGCTATTGTGAATTTTACATACTTCTATCATTTAAGACAGCTGGCTATTTTTATATAGCGGAACGCAACAATAAAGTATAAGAAATTCGCTGTTAGATAGCGAAAGCACCCCTCAAATTCTAGTTAAATTGAAAGAGATAAGTAAATAATATATAGACATCTAAACATTGATAGTACATAATTCTTTCTTATAATCTCTAGGAATAATATACTGGTTCTCAAGCATTTATAAGAAATTATTCTCCCTAAATATTTCTGAAAGCCTGTAGTAAGTAATTTCAGCTGAACAGCTTGGAATATAACTTAAAACAAAACAACAACAAAATAAAACGAAAGTGATATTAAAGTAAAAAAAATAGAATTTTGCATTTTTACAATTTCATTTTCCTGTTGGCTTCTGGATTAAGTACACTTAGCAAACTTTTTGTGAAAGCAGAAAAGCTCATTTGTAAAAGTTGCACATTGTGCATATGGCTTCAAATCGTAATTGCGAATTTCAAGTATAAGTTCGTTAATTAGTTAAACGTTGCTTCATTTACAGATTCTTTGCTTCGAAAACTTCCGTTTTTGTATTCATTAACGTTATAAATTTAATACGTGCAGATACATATCGTCGGTTGGTTTCTGGTTTGCGGCACAGTATATTCAAAATACATTATGCCTGCAGCAAACCAGAAACCAACCGACGATATGTGTCATTAAAAATAGTCCCTCAACTGTATCAAGCCAGACTAAACAAAAGAAAAAAACAACATCAGCGAACTCAATTCGCCTTAGACGATTCATTTTCCTTTTAGTAAGCCAAAATTTTCCTTAAAAAGTGCAATGTACTATTTATTTACTTTTTAGACAATTTCATAACAAGGTGAATTGAATTCGCCTGAGTTCTTGACAAGGTGGGTCTGCCTGGAAGCGTGTAGTAGGTTCATAATTAAATAATAAAAGATATTAAATAATTTATATTTTTCATTTTAGAAATACATTTTTTTATTGTATTTATAAAACATTTTATTATTAATATTATTATTTTTATTGTCAAGAGTGTTTTCTAGTATAAAACAAAAAAAAAAAACGTTTATTTAATTTTAATTGTTGGCATTTTTATAGGCAAATATTGAAAACAAAATCTTTAAATTAATTATGTTTTCTTATAGTTAAATTGTTTTTGTTTCATTAAACAAACAAAAAAAAGTATAAAATAAAACAAACTAAATTGTTAAACCAAAGTCTGATTTTAAACAAAATTTTTATATTAAAAAAATTGTTATGGAAACACTCTGTTTTTACTTTATTACTTTATAAACTTTTTCAAATGTCATCTAACAACAACAACAACCACCTTTCGCACTCTAATAGGAAAGCATTTTTCATTTTGCTATTTTACGACATACTACATACTACGAGTGTATTATTTTTTAAATTTTCTATTGCCTGATGGTAATTTTATTCATACATTAAAAATACCAATACATACTACATACATACATACATATACTTAAAATTTACTATACACCCACAAACACACTTGCATCATCATTACATGAAACACATAAATGCATACATACATACATACATACATACATATGTAATCAATATTAATTATTTAATAAACAAAAGTTATTAACAAACATACTTTATAAAAATAAAAAGATAAAAGCCCAAAGAGCTTATGCGAAGATAAAAGACTTTCTTATTACTAAACATATACTTACATACATACATACATACATACATAAACACATTTTAATAACAAAAAGAATTTTAAAAACAACAAAAATAAATACAACATACTTGAATACATATTTAAATAAAATATCTACTACATGCTATTAATAAATATTATTTAGAACAGATAAATATTATTGAAAATACATACATACTCGATACATCTCCCCCACAATTACTACATACATACATACATACATACAGACATGCATGCGAGTAAACTTTACTTTGTCTTTACTTAGTAAAGACACATTAACTTAAAATAAATGCCGCTTATGCAGTGCACGTATGTATGTACGTACGTAGTATGCCAGCAAAACCACAGGGCCTTACCTTGCAATGTTGTGCAATAAGTTTTGTTTAAAAACATATTAACAGCTAATGCCGATTTGTATTAACACTTCCTAATATCTCATTAAAAAGCGCTCTTAATGATGAGATAACTTCTTAAATAAATTAAAATTTTAAAGATAATTTTTCAAAACATGTATGGACTATTCAGAAATAATTGAATCGTAAATAAATGACTATGTTCATTTAATGAATAACTTTATATTATAAGAGACAGAAATAAAAGTTATTTTGATGCTGGTTTTCGTTCTAGTTGGTATTGCAGAAATCTTAAGATTAAACAAAAATATACTTTTCAATGTCCGGTATTTTTTAAAATTTCGTTACTGAATTTTACATAAATGCTTCTTGTCTTTTAATAAGAAAATATAAGGTCAGAATATGTAAAAAAGAAAAAAAGAAGTAAAAAGTGGCTTTTAAAATGAATTTAATTCGCCTTAATCACTTGTTTATATACTGAGATGATAAATTTAAATTCGCCTTAATATATACTAGATATTTTATAGTCTGCACCGTGCGATATCTCATAGTTTCTTATGAAATCCAGCTATTTGCAATGTTGTATTCTGGAGCGATGGCTCTTTCTTATTCCTGCACAACCTGCAATAATTGCTATAATTGATCAATCAAATCAAGTGCCAAATTACGTCCTCCCAACTCTCCCAATTACTGAGCTCCCTAAAGTAATGGCTAATCGGTGATTTTACCCATACTTTCGGTATCCACCATTAAATCTAATCTTCAAAATTCGTCTACTGGTCTCACTCACCCGTTAGGAAGCTTTTTGCAGCCAGTAAGAAATTTCGATCTGACAATGTGCCTCTTTAATGCATTTAGCGCTGCTTTTTTTAATGGGCTTCATTGATGTTGGCGTATTTCGACTTCGAATACGACATTTTGGTCCTAGATTAAAGAAAAAATTGTATGATGTTCTTTGTCGAATTCGAAAAACGTCAATCACAATAAGCTGTAATATTTTGTTATTCCGTGATTCTATGCGAAAGTGAAACTAGTCGAATTTGTGTGTTTTTCACTTTGCTTTTCCATTCACATTTTTTTCGATTCAGTTGGCATAACACCAAAATACGTGAATTCGTTTTCAAATCGGGAAAATAAATCGAATCCTGTTTTGCTGAACAAGAACAATTTTTTTTTATATTAAAAAAAAACATTGAAATAACAAAAAAGTAAACACCGCGATATATAAGAAAAACTGCAAATAAGAAAAAATTATATCTAATTTGTATTGGGAATAACCAAATCAATTAAATGAGAAAATATTAATATTTGTGTTTAATATTATGACGGCATTCGAAAAAGTTGCTCTAACGAATTTAAATTTTCATTTGCTGTTGCGCTATTGTGAATTTCACAAATTTTTCACAATATATAATATATTTTTGAAATTCTGTTCTAACTAATTTTTTCAGTAAATTACGCTGTTCGAATCGAACTTCCGTGTAAATAAAAAAAATAAAATGCGAAAAGTGAATTAATATTCTTGCATTATTAACTACAAAACTGAATTTTACGACTATGTTGCAATAAGAAGCTATATATATTATACCGTCTTTTACAGCCCTATTCTGAATAACAAGTCCCCTATTTTTTGTTCCCCTAATTTAGAAAATCATTTGCAAACTTTCAAGTAAAATAAAGCAACGGAAAACAAAAGAGCTGACTTTGAAAATTCGAAATTCTCTCCTAATGTTTATTTTTTCACCGTCTGTTTTAAGTTAGGAGGATTTAATTCTCGAATGAAATGAATTCTCGGGGAATACTTAGAATTGGGCTGCTAGGAAAGTTTTGTTTCCGAATCGAATCCACAAAGTAACTGCTTAGCTTATAGTACATATGTATGTATTTCATTCATTTACGAAACAAACTTATTTATAATCGCACTTAGCGTCAATAATATATTTTTAAACATTAAAATTGAACATCTCCAACATATGTAACTGTGCCTGTGAGTTTGTATTTTTTATTTGAAAAAAAAATCCGCAAGCAAAACATCACACAATAATTTAAGTTTTAACAATGTTAATGTTTTGATTTTTTTTTAGATTTTCTGATTAGTTTTATTTGTTTAGTTTTTATATTTATTAATTATTATTATTACAAGAAAAAAAGATATTTTATATTATAATTAATTATTCAAACTTTAATTTATATTTATATATTGAAACAAATTTAAAGAATTGTTTAAAATAAAAAGGCGTTTAATTATTCAACAAGAAAAAAGAAATTTTCGTTTATTTTTTATAAATTTTTTTAGCTTTTGATTTTTTATTTCATACATACATACTTTCATACAACTTTCTTTTTCCAACTACAGTCGACAAAAAATACATCAAAACAAAAATATTTATAATAATTATTTACAATCCAACAAATCTGACTTGTAATGATATAACAAAAAAAAATCATATTATATTCACACGATTTTAAAACAACCACATATCCTTCAACATATTGACGGAAGAAAACCAACAAATCAACGGATTTTTGTTAAGCCAAACAAAACTTAAATAAAAAAAATTAATTAATTAACACATATCTACAACAAATAGAATTTAAAGCATTCATATTATGCATTATCTAAACTTAATGGGAAACTTTAAACATTTACAAAACGAGAATTTACTTGTATCTACACCAACTAACGATACATTATTTTCAGTAAAAAATAATTGCAAAAAATACTGAGAACTTTTCGACGACATTAATTGTTAAACTGCAATGAACACGTTATTTATGTATATTATTTATTTTTATTATTATTTTTAGCTGCACTTATTTTTTTTTCTCTAGTTACATACATACATACATACATATATAAATTTAGCAACGCGTCACAGTTCATATACGTATGTACATATATACAGTCAATGAAATAAATTTTGGAAATTTATTTTTAATTACTTTCTAATCACCACAAATTTTCAAAACGTAATGTTACCAGCAAATAAAAAAAACAAGCAAAGAAATACATTAATATACATATAAATATAAACAAACAAGAAAAAGGAATTGATTCATATTAAATTTATATAAAAAAAAATTAGTAACAAAAACATAAATCCAATTTTGCTAAATGTTTAACAACAAATACATATATAAGAAATAAAGTGCTTTATGAATTTCTTTTTCTCTAGAACATACAACAGCCAACTAATTTTTTTTTTTAAATTAAATGCACTAAACACAATTCTGTTTAGAATAGAATATATTTATAAAAAAATTTAAGTCGGATGAATTTTGTAATGGAAACGACAAATTTGTTAAACTTATTATCGACTCATTTATTTTCAGTAAATATTTTATAGACGAAACTTGAAATAAGGAAATATATATTTTCATAACAAATATTTTAAGTTTATAAATTTGTCACAAAAGCCTGTAATACACATAAAATATATTTTATGAATATGGCCGTTAGAAATTATAGTTGATATTTCGAAAATCATACATTAATTTATCATATTGATGATAAAGATGCACAAATGAATGCATTTACGAACGTTTCGGACTGTCTACGTTTCTATGGAAAACAAATTAAATACTTTTCTTACTCAAAATAGTGAAACAAATTATAGTCAAATTTTCATTTTAAACCATTGTAATTAAAAGTTTCAAATCTGTGAATTTCTCTCAACCGAGAATAAAACTAAATACTCGGTTTGTTTGTAAATAGATTAAATAGGAAGTTAAAAAATTCAGTAAAGTGCGACTTTTACTACGTTTATACAAGCACTATTTGCAAATAAATTAACTCACTGTTTATGCGGTATAGCAAAAGTACAAAAGCTTGCCAGCACTTCAATTGAAAACTTACTTATGTGGACAAAAAAAAAATAGTGTAATTGTATAAAATATAAAATAATTATTTGTTTCAATTGTCATTATTTGCTTCTATTAATATTTTATTTGTGCAAATATTTATCTATTTATTGTTTTTATTAGCAAACATTTGTAAGGGCGGCAACCTCAAACGCAAATAGTGCGTTTATCAGGAATTGTTTTCGTGAGTTTGTTATTAGCAAATAAAAAATTAACTCGTCGCTTATGAGACAAAATTCCCTATTTACAATATTTTTATTTGCGAATAAACCGCCCGTATAAACGTAGTATTTGACTCGCAAACGTAGGGTTCCGTACGGGCACTACATATCGCTCATTTACTCAAACAACATCATAACTCAAAAGAACTAGTTTGCCAGAAAACGAATTTAAAGTTTTAAATCTACACACAACTTAATGGAAAATTAATTAAATTTTTCTCTAAAGAGTTGAGTGAAATTTTTACACAATTTGCAGAACGATATTAGGTTTATTCTGTATCACTAACACAATCTTTTAATTTTTTAAGTTATGACGTTCTTTGGGTAAATGAGAGATATGTAATACTATATCTACGAACTTTAGCTGATATTTTTTTTTTGTTTTGGCGCTTTTTAGTTTAGGCCTTATCTTTACTTGCCGGTTTTTTTTTCGGTTTTTAGAAATTTGTTTAGTTTTAGAGATTTTTTTGTTTGTTTTTGTGCTTTTTTTGTTTTGGCAATTTTTTCGGTTGTTGTTTTTTTATTTCTAGCGATTTTTTTTTTGATTTGACAATTTTTTAGTTTTTTGGTGATTTTTTCTTAATTTATTTTATTTTTAATTTTTTTTGGCATTTTAGCGGTATGTTTGCTTGCGGGGTTCTTAATACTTGTCGACGACGTTTTGAAGACAAAGCAATTGAAATTTTGGAAGTCAGTATTTTAAAAAAGAAATAAGAAAAATTATACATATTTTCTGAGGTATTGGGGACTTAAGAAGCCCTTATACAGAAAAACCTGCCGCTATGAAATTTTAAAATTTGTAACAAAGCAATTTTGCGCCCGGTTGTTGCTTGTATATATGTAGCAGCAGATATTGCATTGAATTGAATGAATTTAAATGTAAGCGGGAAACACAGGACATTGCGACCGAAGGTCAATTGTATCCCTATCAAAAGCGTTCGTAAATGAAGCATTTGTTTTATAATAGAAAAAAATAGGAAGTCAGCACAGGGAATGACAGTTGATGGTTAGTAAGATTTTTTTATATTTGCCCTGCTTTATAAAATTGATTTAAATATGTAATTACTTTATTGCCTTATGATAGATACTTATGAGGCCTAAAAGGGCTATTAGACACGCATACTTGTCTCCAGACATGTACAATGTCATACTTCATGCTTGCAATGCGACAGACATGAGAAAATCAAAAAAATTTGAAAACCAACATACATGTCTGACGTACTCGTATACACGATATTAGACAGTGCGTTTTGGTATGCCATCGTACATGTCTGCAGAAAAGTATGCGTGTCTAATAGCCCTTTAATGGAAGTAATATAACAACCATAATATTTGAAATATTGATATCGTAATACGCACTTCTCTCCAGTTTTGCTGCAGTAAATCGCTATAAACTTATATACGTATAACTGATCAAATCAGTCTAAAGTACGTAAGGAATATAGCAGAAAATTTTCGAATATGTATTGACAATATTGTATATCGAGGGTTAGGTGTATTGGTAATTTCCTTAGCGTTTGATCAGTTTGTTATTGGCTTGAGGCACATATTCAAAATACATTAAGTCTGCAGCAGACCAATAACCAACCCGACGATTTGTTTTGAAAAAAAAACAAACGCCCTGAAGTATGCTTTACTTTTAATTTGTATACTCAGTACTAAAAAATCATTGCAATACGTGAGAGATGTGTTATTATTTCGTTAAAATTTTAACCGCAACGGAAATGGCATGTGCAAATTATTAAATATTGTCGGCTTAGAGTGTAAACCTGCTAACTCACTTCAAGCAGGAGACACAAAATACTGTTAACATTTTCTATACATAGCTTATGAAATTAGCCTAATATATTAAGTTATTTTTGACATGTAGAGAGTTTCATAATAAGATAAACATTTTAGACGCCGCATCTCGACTTTTTCTCTTTCGAATGGCATTAATATGTCATATTTTATAACAAAAATGGATTTGGCAGGTTTACACTCTAAGCCGACGATATGCAATTATTTCAAGTTTCATAGTCTATAAAAAAATTCGGCTCTAATAACTTCCAATCCTGTGGAAAAAAATTATAATTTGCTAAGTCCTAATTTACACTATGCAAGTCTTAATGCTAAGCTGATTAGTTTGTGGGAGAGAGAGACGAGGGGAACAGAAACTTTTCTTTTCCCCTCGTCTCTCTCACCTATAAAACTAATCAGCTTAGCAATAAGACTTGTATAGTGTAAATTGGGACTAATTGATTATATCAGCAAGCGTATTTGTTTACAGATGTAAAACGTTTTTTATTAGAATTAATTCATCATTATTTTTATAATGCTAAGTTTTCACTTGATCTGATAAAAATCTGTGAGCTACATATATATATACACATACATATGTATATACATATATATTACTGCACGTTTGGCAAAATTGAAAAAAAAATATTCATGTAAGCAATGCTCGAGAAAGTTAATGTCTGTCTAGCTAGACAGAACTTAAATGAAAATAAAAATCTAACAAAATAAAAAAAGAATACAGGTATTTCAAAAATTAATAAATTATAAATATAAAAAAATAAACATAAGGCGTAAGAAATTTATTTAATAATATCTATACACTGAAAAAAAAATTATACTCGTAAATTTAATGATGCTATATAAGCAAAACACAATTGATTTCACGTATGCAAAATTTAATATAAATAATATATTGACATTAAGCAAATATTTGTACAGAAAAGTACGAGTATACAATAAATATTTACACACATACATACATACATACATACATACATACATACATACACAATATATTTATTAACAATTTGTTTATTGAACAATTTCTCAATAAAATTCACATACATATGTATGTACGAGTACATTTGCATTTTATAATCCATGCATATGTGAATCTAGTACATATGGTGTGATTATTTCATTTAGTTAATAATAAAACTAGCAATGTGAAGGATCAAATTAAAACAAAGTTTAAACAACAAACTGAAAAAATAATAATAATGACAAAAATATGAAAATTATTTATTAGTTATAGATAAATATCTCTGCAAAAAGAAGACAAAATAAATCAAAGGCGAAAGTATTTAGTGATGGTTTTTTAAAGCAAATATTTCGCTTTTGATAGAAAATTCAAAACAATCATTTTGAAAACAAAACAAATGTTTAGATGTAAATTAAGAAAAATATTTAATTATAAATGACATGTTATGTATTTAAAATATTTAGCTAAATTTTCTTTTTTTTTCTAGTTTAAGAAACAAATATTTAAAATATAAAATAAACAAATATTTATTGCATAAAATGTGAAAGGATACAAATGTAAGTATAAAAGAACAAAACCCATAAACTAATGAATTTCAACAAAAAGTAAAAATTATTATATAAAATATAACAAACAAAAAAAAGTCACATACAGAAAATAATAAACAAAAGAACATTTTTGATACACTTGAATAAAATTAAAAAAAATTAAATATGGCAGATTTATAGACAGGGCATACTAAAAAGGCAAATGCATCGGTGATGTTAAAAGAATTAGCTGCCATCATTTTCATTGCCAAACGCGAAAAATTTCGAAAGTGTTAGAAAAACTGAATTCACAAAAAAAAACATAGCACCACAATAGGTTAATTCATGCTAAAATTATTGGTGTTATATTTTGTAGCACATTGAGCAACACCAGAATTCGAAACGGTCTACTCCCATTTTAAATGAAGAAATTTTTCTTGCACAAATTTTTTTTTACTGTTTTCGCGAAAGGATAAATAGAAACAGAATGTACAAATTGAGACTTTTGGAAAAACACATGGTCCTGATTTTATAGGTTCGATAGTATTACTAAAGGGTAGTAAAACCCTATACCCAGTTTGGCGAGATTGGTGACCAATTCATTTTTATGGGCCTCCAAAGATTTCGAAAATCTGTGCACCCTCAAAAAATGGTGTCATCAGGTTTTGGCCAACAGTTAATTCAGAATTAGTGATAGCGCTTAGATGTATATTGCAATAATGTATCTAAGAGTCTACCGAGCAAATCTTGTTAACATTTTGTGCCGAATTTTTTTTTTTAGAATAACTTAAAGGGACTCCTAAATTTTGGCAAAGTTTTACTTATACCGCTTTTAGACACGGAAAGTTTACTTTGCAAAGTCTTAGTTCAGCTGGGAGAAAGACAGAAAGAGATAGTATTCCTCCCTCTGTCTTTCACACTGTAAAGCTTAATAACTTTTGTAAATATATCAATATAATCTGAACACGACGATACCATTTTTAGAGGGTGCACTGATTTTCGGAATCTTTGGAGGCCCATAAAAATAAATTGGTCAACAAAATCGTCAGACTGGGTATATGATTTTACTATCATTTGGTAGTACTATTGAACCTATACTGTCAGGACCGTGCTTTGCACAGTGTTATTATTATTCTCTAGTTGGAAAATTTTCAGCTGTTTCTATTCAATTTTTTGAGAAAATTGTTTTTATATGGCTCAAGGAAGTTAAGATATCAAAAAATCAATATTTGTTCTCCAAATTTTGTGCAGAAATGCCGTTTCTCACGACTTCAAATGAAACCCATGTTATAATATTTACAGGCCGGCCTCAAAACAGAACTTGACCGCAATGAGTCTTCTTCAATTCGCCGATGCATGTACATACATTAATAATCTGCCTTAAGTAAAATATTGCCTCGTATATACATACATACATATTTATGTAAAAAAAGGATACTTCTGCTAATTAAAAACCGAAAATAATTTACTGGGCCAATGCATAAACAAATGTTATAAAATGTTTAAAACAATTGTAGCAAAAAGGGGATAATGATTTTTTTTTATCAAACAAACATTTTATTATTATAAATATTTATTACTACTGTATTTATGTAAAATCAAATTTAATTGAAAAAAAAACAAGTGCATTGTGTTTGAAAATATATTTACCTTAAAGAAAGATAACAAAAGCGAGAGACATCTTAAATATTCTATAACATTAAGTTTCCTTAACACACAACACTAATGACGTACAGACATAAATCTAGAACAAAAAGCTGAAGATGAAAATGAAAACTAAATAATAAAAAATTAAACAAAATATTACAAAAAAAGAGATAAAAAACTTGTACATTTGCTAATGGAAAAATACGTGTAAAAAAGCAATTGTTAATGGTGCCTTAATTACGGAGTTACTTTCCAAGCAAATTCCAACAACTTTAATACGATTTGTTGATTTTTCCAAAAACTACACAAACAATAAAAACATTTTCCCTTTGAAATTCATTTCAATTCCAGCCTAAAACAACCGTAAACATAAAAACTTAACTTACAAGTCTTAATCTAACTTTATGATATCTGAAGCTGTTTAAATTTTCACAATATTCAAGTTTTCTCTATGAAAATCTTGTTGTTAACAATTTCCTTTTCACTGTCAAAACAATGACACACAAAATGTTTCCAACTTCCAATTATCCCTTTTGAAAACTACAAATGTTGGACATACCCAAATATTATTGTAGCGATTTGAATTTAATTTGCCAAGAAAGTATTCCGCAAGGAGCTGCATTATAATATCCCAACAACAAATACATACAATCGACGAGTAAATGAATTGAATTAAAAGCATGAAGACCTTTCGATTTAAATTCATTTCAAATAAAAAAAAAATTATATATTTAAAAACATAAATTTAATAAATTAAAGTAGTTGCACCCCAAAACCTTAATATATAAACAAATACACAAACAACAACCACATATTAAATTTTGCTTTCTTTTTCTTTACTTTTTACCACTATCATTTTTCTATGTTTTCCTTTGGAACTTTTAATGAAAGAGCGACTATTGGTCGGTAATATTCGATCTTTAATTTTTTTGTCCTTTCATCCTAATCTTGTCCACCTCACTACAACTAAAAGAAGCTTTCTGTCTTGTACAGTTGATAGCCAGGTTTTTGCTATTTAGAAAGGACGTTATAGGTCCTGTTTTGTGAACCAAGCTCGTTTTCAAAACGAATATAAATTGTTGGTGTTCTCTAAATTGAATTCACATTGTTTTACTCATTTTTTCAAACGAGAAAATATATGTACGTGGTCGAAAGTAAATTCAGTTTCAATAAATCTCTGAGGCAACATAAAAAAACCATCAGAATTTAAAATTTGTTTTCTTATATTAACATTTATTAAATTTTTAATAACAAAAATTAAAAATTTGTAAAACCCCCGGTATATCCAGAAAAGATGTGATATCTTCTGAATGGCTAGACCGATTTTCTTCAAACATAAATAAGAACACTCTCGAACAAGGTGACTTGGAAAAACAGAAAAAATAAATTTAAATTCAGCCGTTTGGTCTGTACGTGGACTCGTACATACACACAGATACATACATAGATACACATTACAAACTTGGTAATGTTGGCCTCCAAGGCTTCAATTGTTACTGCTTTATCAGAAAATAGTCGAGACGCCAATTGGCGGGTTCATTTATCCCAATAAAAAAATCAAAAATCAAAAAATTTTGATTTCCATAAGTCGATGGTTGCTGTGGCACGTATGCTCATTTCAAAGTCTTGGCTTTGATTTTATTTCACGGCTGTACGACTTGGGATAACTAAAAAATTTCTTCTACATATTATCAATGGTCTTATCAAAAATTATAAAATAATTTTTTGAAAATTTTTGGCTATGATACCACGAAATATTTAATTAAAAAAAAATAGCAACCAAATCGAGGCCAAAAACCAAAACTTGAAAATTCAGAGCTAAATATCTTTGAAACTATTAGATATATGTCTATAAGATAATCTGCATTATCTTTGCCCATTTAAAGACTTTACAAAAAATTTGAAGCCATTGAAATCAAATGATACTTAAAAAAGTTATGAGGCCAACAAGGTTTTTCATGCCCCGAGGATGTCAAAAACTGGCATACTGTAGATCTCCGTATGTTTCAACATGATAGTTCAAATTGCAATAGTCTTAAAGCTTAGGTTTTCCTCTATAATAAAAATACAACATTTTAAAAAACTATTGATCATAGTGCGAACACCGCCTTTATTTTTGAAGAATATGTTTCAATGATGCCACCAAAATGGCAAAAATTAAATTACTGCTTTTCTACTCGTAAATTGGAATAAAATGTTGTATTATAAACCATTTCGCGGAAATTGACGTTCATACACGTCACTATCATGTTTTCCCCTGCAACTTTTAAGAAACTCATCAGTAGACTTCAGCCAAAAAATACTAAATTTTAATACTTAATGTCAAATATGTAATATATACTTTAACATTTTCAAGGAAATAAATGTATCTTGGATATTTTTATGTTAAAGAATTTTTAACTTTTTAAATAAAATAAAGCGCATATGTGCAATTGGTGACGGAAAGACAAATTCGGATAACTATAGTTTTCCAAAACGACTTGGTAAAGATAAAATTCATCGATTAAACTCATTAATCGTATTAAAATTTGGCTTCCACTATTACATATACATAAATATTTTATAAATCGGTAAATATGCAGCCTGATCCTGAAGAACAATTACCTAGGTATTTTTTTCTATTCCTTTTTCACCTGTTTTAAAAAATAACTTGAAAATTTTTAGTTAAAACCAAACATGTGGAAACG
Organism: Tachina lurida; assembly: GCA_944452675.1. Lineage (NCBI taxonomy): Eukaryota > Metazoa > Arthropoda > Insecta > Diptera > Tachinidae > Tachina > Tachina lurida. The sequence goes on along the minus strand of OX101754.1, from coordinate 33,806,542 downwards.
CAACAGTTGACTTCGAAAATTCGCCGACTGGTTAGAATAGGAGGACTTTATTTCTGGAAATTATTTCCCGGAGAAAATTTATATATAATTGGGGCTGGTTATTAAACATTTATTGTGCATTACAAAATGCTGTTGTTAGCATTTCCGTTAATTGGCTGCACATATATGAAATTATGCAGCATACTTTAAGGCTGAATACACTGGCTACCAAAAATTATGGCACTACCGTTGTACGTGTATAATTTATTGATTAACAACAACTAATGGCGTTTTCTATTAGCTTTTGCACGTTTAACTATTTAATATTTTTGTGTTCTTTTCTAAAAACAACAAAAACATAGTACATACCTATTTAATATACCACAGATAGAAGTGTATATTATCGCTTCGTACGCTTTATGCCATTTTTTGACATCGCAAACAAACATAACAGTTTTCGTTGTGTGGCATTGCATTTGCAAACAAAAATCATAATGGCGTTCGATGCAAATGGTCTTGCGTAAGTGTAAAGATACTTTTTTTTTCAGTGTATGTATGTATGTATGCTGCACTTATGATCATAAAAATTCATAAAAAAATTTCAGAAAAGAAAGCGCCATGAGAATCAAATACATGTGTATATATATATATCCTACAAATACACAAAATGATTACTTTTATATCACTTTTTGCCTTTTTTATATTTTTTGTTTGTGTTTTACATTTCGTATACATACATATTTCAAGACTAAACATATTAATATACAAACATTTGAAAACAGAACAAGAAGTTAGAGCGGTATAGCTGCATATAGAGACATACATATATAAATAAGGTATTTTAGATATTCTTATTTTTGAAATCCATTAAATTAAACAAAAAATTTATATACATATGTACATATAAGCAAAATAATATACAAAATTAAAGTTTAATATTTTTTTTTAAACTGGATGTGATGTGTTGTTCTGAGATGTAAAGAAGCAATTTATATGTCATGTATAATGTGTTAAAATAATATATAATTTTTATTATTAAATATGTAATAAGATAGAAGATGATTGACATACGACGTCAACTTGAGAAGGTTTATGGATTTATAAAAAAATTTAACTAAAAGCAAATTAAATCACTAATATTGCATTCACTAAATTATGTATTAATTTAATTAATTATTATCAAAAATACATCAGTTACGCAATTTTATGTAAAATATTATTAATAAATTTTTGTAGAACATAGCAAACCTTTAACTCTTCTAACACCCGTATTCTAAGCTCTGTGACAAAATAAAAATTATAACAAATGACAATTTTTACATTGTTTAAAATATAAAAATTTTCATTTGTTATAATTTTGTTATTTGTCACAAAGTTCAGAACAAGGGGGTAAATAGAGATTTTATATTTCTAACGAAATAATTCTGCCAAAAAAAACCGACTTCAATGCAAAGATCTATTGAAACAGTTAAAAAAATATTTATTTGATATAAAATATAGTTTTAATGGGCGTGCCTTTGCCCATTTTTTGAATGCAAGATTTTGTGTTTTTAAGAGTTCAAGATGAGTGCCAAATTTCCTAAAAATTGCTTAAGTACAAGCACGTGAAATATTGTATTAAAATTTAGTAGGCGTGCCCCGCCCCCTTTTTGAATGTAAGATTGTGTCTTTTTTTAAGCTTAGGGTGTATGCCAAGTTTCATAAAAATCGGTGAAATAGAAGCATGTGAAATATAATATTAAGTTTTATTGGGCATGGCTCCGCCCATTTTTTCAAATTCAACATTATGTCGTTACGAGAGCCCAATGTGTTGGTTAAGTTTCGTAGCAATAAAATAGCCAGAATGTCATAAAATCAAATTAAAAAATTGTGGGCGTGTCCCTGCCCACTTTTTTACAATGGAATCAATGGGAAGCAATACCCTCTCCGACCAAAAAAATAATTCTAACATTCTGTCAAAAATATACCGAGTTATGAAGTAAAACTGCAAAAAAAAAATTGAGGCGAATGGATAACCTTCTCCTTTTTTTGAAGTCGGTTAAAAAGGGGGTTAAAAAGTTATACAATAATACTTGCCATGCCACTAGTCTCGAAAAAATGATTTTTAAATATAATGTTGGTTTCACATAGAGCCCGTTTAGATACGCTTCGACGCGTCGCCTGCGATTCGTGTTTGTTGGATAGAAGTGAAGAGAAGCTTTAAAACCGTCGCACGTAATGGAGCCCGTTTAGATGAAGCGTGATGTATGCTTACGTTCTCTTTTGGAGTCCCTTCTTAAATCCACGAGCATTTCCCTTATTGTAAATGGCGTCGTCGACGTGACATCAAGACGACAGTAAATATTGTCACTTGTCTGTCTACTCTTTATCGGCAACAATTGGCTCCTATGGACAATCTCTTACTAACCTCTAAGAGAGCATCTTAATAGTAGTCAATTGTTCTCGACAAAGAGTAAACAATTGACAATTTTTACTGTCGTCTTGATGTGAGAACGACAACGTCGCAAATGGGGGGATAATGTACGATTTTTCAGGAAGTTCTATTGCAATGATTTGCTGTTTTATCTTTTTGCGACTTATAATCTCATATGGAATAATAGCTTAATATTTTCTTACATTACGCGTGCCATAACCATAGCCATACAAAACAGCTGTTCGAACCAAACTAATGGGCAACACTGTATTTGATTATAGGTGACTCGCCCTAACGCCAGAGCCATAAGCATATAAACCAATTGAATTTTAGTGTTGGTTATGGTAATATGGTAGTATGGCACGTCTAATTTAAGCTTTAAGCACGTTTTCCTTCTTGCCACAGAATTGTAAATAGTATTTGCAGTTTGCTTCACACTTGATAAATCTTCTTAAGCTTAGTGTCAGTCATTTCCTAGATTTTTTTAAAATAACAATTATGAAAATTGAAAATATTCACATGTTTATTGCTTTATTTGTTTTTAGAACGAAAAATAACACGAATAGAAACCACGAATTTGCAAAGAGAATACAAAAACGTTTTAGTATTGAACTTTGTTGGCTACAAAATAAAATAAAATAAATAATAATAATAAAATCTACACAAAACAAATTGTAAAAGAATTTTAAATAACACGGTTTCTAATTAATAATAAAGCAAATCACAAAAAAAAAAATAAACAAACAGTTAATAAGAAGAAAAAATATACATTAATATTAAAATAAATGAAAATAAATAAAATTTATTTACAACAAAAATATAAAATAACAAACAACATAGATACATTTAAAAACGTGGTTAAGAGGACAATATTGTTTAAAATTGGTATTAAAACATATTAAGTATTTAAAAAACAAAAACAAAACAAAACAACAAATGCAAATTGAAACAAAAAATTAATTAATTGAAACAAAATGCATCTTTTACGAGATGTCTCTAAGCAACAAAAATAAATGTGAGAAACAACAAACTCTTGCAAATGAAAAACAATCCACATTTAAAATGAAATTAAGGGTTTTAAATTCCAAAAAAAATATTATAAAATTTTAAGAACTTTTCAAAACACTTAAAAACAAAAACAAAAAGTTACATTTTAAGTATAACACATTTATCACAAAATTAAAAAAAAAACATACACTATATTGTATTAGTTTAAAAAGAAAACAAAAATGAAAAAGAAAAAACTGAACAATCGGGATCAACTTGTATTATATATTATAAATATATATATATATATATAAAATAATTATTTAATAAAGTCACATTTGTAAGTATAATGTTAAATAAAAATAGAAAAGCAAGAAAATTAAATTAAATTTATTATTACAAATCAATTACAAGTAATTGTCAAATTTTATTGTATTTATATATATATGAGAATCACAATTATGTATTTTACTCTGTGCCAAAAACAATTTAAAAAACAAAAAATATGTATACAAAAATAGAACCTTAAACTTTTTTGTTCTCATATTCACAAAATCACTTAAAAGTTCAACAATTTTGATGAAACAATTGACACTTTTTTACACAATTAATTAATTGAGATGTTTTACATTTTACAAGATTGAATGTTTTTTAAATAGATTCTAAATGTAAAGTAGATTATGATAGTTGTTTTCTTTTTCCAATATATTTTATTGTTTTTGCACCTTGCACACACACACACACACACTCGCTCTCAAAGAGTAAATGCATACATACATACATATTTATATAAAAAAAATCAAATTAAAATTTTAATTAATTTAATTAACAGAGTTTGACAAGTAGCATCAAAATAACATTATTTTCTCAGTTGTTGTAAACATCAAAATTTTACTAATTTGACTGTAATTAATTTTTTTTTTTTTTTTTTTAAAGAACAAACACAACCCGCAAAGCGATTAGCTTGTCTGCGTAAAACACCCAAGGTCTTTCGTGGGAATCGAACCCACGACCTCTGGACTGAAAGGCTAGCATCGCTGCCACTCAGCCACAGAGGCACCCAAATACGAAAGTAAATGTAATTGAAAATTAAATTTTTTACATGTAATGGGAAATGCAATGTTTTTCTTTTAAGTAATTGAGTCCCTGAATTATTACTTCAGCACTACAAAATTAATTTACAGGCTATTAAAAAAATTTAAACTACATTACAGATAACACTGCGGAACAAAATTTCAACAAAGTCGCGACCAAATGAATTTGACACATGATCTTAATGCATCTTACTGGAATCGTTGAGATGTTGATTATAAACAATCATTTGAGTTATGAGAACGACTGTGACATTCTAATGTTAAGGTCATGGTATAATTACACCAGATAACACCACAAGCCCAGCCGGTTAATGCGTACAATACAAATCTGTGTCAAACTTGTTTACAAGCTTCAAAAATGTTAGTGCATGTGTTGTGAATATAATGATTACAGTGTTGCCAATAACGAATTCGGAAGTAAAACCTGGCAATGTCAGAAATTACACATTTGAAGAAAATTGCACTAATTTTTTATAAAAAAAAAATTGCAGTAATTCATATATTTTAGAAAATAGAAACAAAAAATTAATTTAAGCCCAAAAGTTTTTTATTCGAAAGATCAATAGTGGCATCAACTTTTGCAAATAAATTTGGACATATGTATGACCACATCGGCTTTTGTTGGCAAAGCGCATTCTGCATGTCCAATTCTGGGGCTTTTTTAGAGCAATGACTTCACTTGACCCCAAAGCAAATAATTTAGAGACATTATACAATATCACTTCGACAAGTAAAACTACTGGAAATCTTATCGTTTATATAGCGACACCTCTTATGAAAACTGAATAACGTGTTTTGTGGGGGCAAATTGGTATGGTCCATTGAATGGTACTAAAAAAAATATACAGTTTGTAATACAGATTTTTATCCCAATTTTGCAGAAAAAAAAGAGAAAATTTTCTGGCAACAGTGACAGCAATAAAGGTGGTCTGTCGTGTTGCAGTGTTATCGTGAAAATAATAAATTTTATATATGCGCATGTATTCTATTTCTGACAGATTGTAGTGGGTAGCTTGCTCTTGTGGATGGATTAAGCTTAATAATTCAATACTTCTTCACTTGTCTTTTTCACTATCCAGTCTAAGAGCCAATTTTACCAACTTATTTAAATATCAATTCATATTTAAAAGTCATTTTTCCATACAAAATTTAATGAAAATCTACATTTAAATATGAATTGATATTTAAATAGAGCTGGTGAAATTGGTCCTGAGTGTTACTTCTCTTTAAAAAAAAACTATTTCGGCGTTTTGAAAGTTTACGTCTGAATTTATTATAAAATGTGGTTTGAAGTTCTTCTCTCCCCTTTTTCGTACTGTTATGATGAATAAGTGTTAAGGAAAGGCATTTTTATGGATCATTTAACCAATTAAATTTGAGTTTTTTGTTTCTTTTGAAGGAAAAGGTAAAAAAAGTACCCTTAAACGTTTATATACCGGTTTGAAATATTCAAACTTTAATTAGTCAACAATTTTTTTAATGTTAATTTCGTACTTATTCGCGCTTCTATTTTAGGTGTGAGATGTGGTACAGCACTTTTATATACAATTTTAACAGGAATATTTTTTGTGGAACAATCCGCATGTGAATTTTAGTCCCTTTATGAGAAAGGGGTCCAATTAATGTCTTTGAACCGGAAAAAAAATAATAAGGAAATAAGTTGCTTGTAGTCATCGATGACAATTTTCTCACTCTAGCAATTGGATTTTATATACTGTTTCAGATATGTAGAGTGCCCTATTGGCTATGAAGCAGTATACTAGTTTAGTAGTTGTTGGGTCGAAGGTTTGTTCCCTGCCGGAAACTCTGGGTGTTTATGGCAACAAGCCAAAGTAGCCCGCGCAGTTTGTGTTCGTCTTGTAATGGGCCAGTTTAAAAATGGAACTCAGAACTCAACAGATTGTTAAAGATTTTATATTAATAGTTATTCTGTTGTTTTTATTCGAAAAAAGGAGCTCAAAATTTGTAAAACAAGTTCATAGTAATATCAAGAAAACTTTATCAAATATCCCATAGGAAATATTTTTTTGAAGTTAAAGAAAATTTTGTGATCAGTAGTATTTATTTCGGCAATTTTAATGCCTTTTTGCGACATTCAATGTGTTTTATGTTACAAAACTTTTAAGGAAAGATATGAATATGTATTAAAAAGATTATCATTATTTTTTTTTTGAGCTGCTCCACTAAAATGTATTTGTTCCAAATATATATTTTCTCAGTGTACTTCAGAGACGAATGGGACAAGTTTTCTCACACCTAAAACTATAGTTTTATTTTTGACATCACTGACCTACAATCATGTTGACTCGTATTTAACATAAACGAGAAATTAAATTCTTTCATATACATAAGTTATATTTCTTAACTTTAAATTCCCAATAATGTATATTTTAGTTTTTAGCAACTTGTCAAATCCTGTTCAAATAAACTTGAAAAGAAAAACAAACACACATATGATAAAAATTTAATGGGATCAACACATTGAAAATTCGAATTTGTTTAATATCTTTTTGTTAATAAATTATGAGTAATTTATACATAAAAAAAATTCAAGCAATTGCTAAATAATTATATTAAACAACAATAAAAGAATTTAAAACAATTTCTACATTTCAAATAAAAGCAATTTTTATTTTATGGTTAATTTATAGTTAAGGGTAGAATTTAAAACAAAAAAAGTGTATCTGCAATGAGCTTAAAGTAAAATAAACATTACGAATACTTATACATACATATTTATAAATTATATATTTATTACAGCAATTATTAACAATTAAAACAAAATATTAAGTAATAAACAAATAAACTAAATAATTGTGTTATTTTTTTAAGAGACTGGTTTATTGTGTATTTAATATAAAAATTATTATTTCAATCAAACACACTCACACACACACACCACATACATACACATACACAACGCAAAATAAACATACATACATGCATATTATGAAGTAATTAATAAACTTATAATATAAATTTAAAAATGCCTAAACATTACATTTAATTTATCTAATTTACTTATTTATGTAGACGAATTGTGCCAAAATATAATGGTTTAATAAAAATAACAACAATATAAAAATTAAATTTAAAAAAATATACAATATTTATAACTAATTAAAGAAAAACAACTAAAAGCAATATTTGTATTTGTATTTTCAAAAAATTTTGGAGCAATTTTACAAATTATGCTGAGTACGTGCATAATCATTTCGTTTTGTTAAAACATTAATTTTAAGTAGACAAGTTGTATACAAGTTTTGTTAATAATTTTACAACATGAAAATAAAAAAAAATTGCTAAATTCTGTTAAAACAATTTGAGACTGAGTTGCTTTTCTTTTCTCTCTAAATTTCCCCCCCCCCCCCAAAAAAAAAAAAAGAATTAGTTAAGTTTTATGTTCTTACATTAACAAAAAAAATTCAGTAAATTTAAATAACATTTCCTTTATTAAATAGCAAATGCATAAATGAATCATAATATACCGACAGCAAAACAAAAAGTTTAAAAAAGTCTTAGAAAATGTTCACCACTACACTCACAAAAACCGAATAACACACTGACACCTTTTAGTAGCAAAAGAAAATAAATTAATTAATAAACTTAATAATAACAATAAAAAAATGTAGTCAAATCATAAAAATAAAAAATAAAATATTCTATGTAGGATGACAATATAATAATTGCAATATAATTTTATTTTTTATTATTTCTAAATAAAATTTAATAAAAATTATTTTTGATCATTTTGTTTTTCCAACATAATAATATCTAATTTTGATGATGATGATCCACACAAATGAAATGAGCGAAAATACAAGTAAAAGGAGTAAATATTATTCCATACAAACGAAATGCTTGTATGTGTGTATACGATGATGGATTTTAATAGATAATAAACATACTTACATAAATATACACATACATATAAATCATCGGAAATACACACATACACATTAATATTTAATAAAAATATCAAATTTACATCATATCAAAATACTTACATACACACGTGCATACCATACATTCGCATACAGATAACAATTCTTTTATATACACATACATACACATACAAAAACAAAATAATTTACATGAAATACATGCAATACATACATACATACATAAATGGTATTCCAATTATGCAAAAAAAAAAGGAAATTAAATGAAGAAAAACAACAACAAATCCAAAGTAAAATTAATTAATAAACCAAGTAAAAACAAAAAGAAAAAATTATATAATTATTAATTATAGGAATTTTATGTAACGTTCAATTTGTTGGATTCAAAATAAAAAAAAATTTGTGGTTTTATTATAACATAAAAAGGACAGCGTATGCGTTTTATTCATTTGCACCAGTCAGAGAGAGAGAGAGAGAGAGAGAGAGAGACGAAAAAAAGGAAGTCGATGTTTATTTTCAGGAATGACATTTATATTGCTTCCAAACTGTCATCAAAAAGCCAATGGTTTCCCCCTGTCGCGGACTGTAGTTGAATTATTTGTTTGTAATAATATGTAATATAATTCTCATTTAGTTTATATTAAAATTAATGTAAATACAGTTGACTAACGGTAATTTGAAACTCGAAGGACCAGAGAAGAAGTTCTACTAAAAGAGTGCTCAAAATAATATTGTGACAAATGATAATTCCCATATTCTTATAAAAAATAAAGGAATTTATTTCAAACGCAGACATATGAAATGTCCGGTCTACTTACATATCGTCGCTGTTTTACTAACTCACCTAACTGACATCATTTTAAAAATGAGTTAAGTCCACTATTAGACTTTATGAGTCATAATAGACCTTGTCCACAATTTTTATGACTGTAAACATTACTGTCGAGCCAATAACAGTAAAAATATTTCAGAAGTTTCCATAAGAATACATGTAGAAAACAATAATAAAAGCTCCTCTCCTGTAAAATTTTCAAAATGTCAGTTAGGTCAGTTAGTTAAAACAGCACAGATATTATCTGCGTAAAAATTTCTCACAGCAGCTTCTTGATATAGAATTTTCTTCATATCATTTATCAGCCTGCTTGTGAACAAAAAATTGGTTGCGAATTTTTTCACTTTTCCTTTTTCTCCTAGACCCTTATTATGAGTTGCGTTCGATTTTCGCTGGCTATCGAACATCGAATGTTCAATTCATATTATGAGCATCGAACATTTCGTTGAGTAATGAATTTTCTATGGAACAGAATTTAGCTTTCGATGAAATATTTTAATATGAAAACTTATTAAAAATAATTATGCCCTAATTCTGTTCGACTATTGTTTTGTCTGGTGTATGGACGAAAAAAAAGAAGCAGTTTTGATTCTTTAAAACAATTATTATTTATTGTCTATGCTAGAAGGTTCGTGTATTTGCTTTATGTTTTTGTTCCAAACACATATTTTTCAAACTATTGTATAATACTTTAATTGAATGGTTATGTTTTAAAAACATGGCAATAATATTTATATTTTTCATTATCAAAGACAACAACCATTTTTGAAGAAAATAATTTAGAGAATTCAAAGACAAGAACTCAGAAGGATTTTCAAACAAAAACTTCCTAAATCTTCTTACTGAATTAGGGCATTAGTTTTTATTTTTAGGTAAAGTTGTTGCAAATTTTTGAAAATCCTTGTGAGTGGGGTATTCACAATAAAGACATTCTTTGTCAATTGAGTACTTTCGACTGCAGTCGAAGATCGAAAATTTCTCACAATAAGGACTCTATTATGAATTTGGTTTTTTCCCTTATGCCAAATACGGAAATCCAAAACCACCCCGGGAAAAAGTACGTATTACGAACGCAGTTTAACTTGTTTTTTTCACTAAAAATCTTTCTCTTGCAGAAGGGAGTTTACATAAAAATGCAGCTAATACTTCTTTAAATCAAAATTTATATAAATATTAATAATTCTGCAAAAAAAAAAAACTGACTGCAATGCACAGATCGGATAGAAAATTTTCGAAACAAGTTTATGAAAGTAAACTCTATCAAACAAAAAAAATTTTTTTTTAATGGGCAGCCAATTTTATTTAAATGCAAGGTTGTGTGTTTTTCAAAACTCAGGATGTGTGCTAAGTTTTGTAAAATCGGTAAAGTAGAACTACTTTAAATAAAATATATTTTAATGGGCGTGGCTCCACCAATTTTTTTAATGGACGATTGTGTTTGTTTTAGAGCTTAAAGTGTGTGGTGAGTTTCGTATAAATCGGTTAAGTAGAACCATGTGAAATATAATAAAATATTTAAATGGGCGTAGCCCAACCCATTTTTTCAACTTTAAAATTGTATAACTTCAAGAACAAAAGGTGTTAGCTAGGTTTCGCAGCAATCAAATAAGTAGAATATCATAAAATCAAATAAAAAAATTTGTGGACGTGTCCCTGTCCAATTTTTTTACTACGGGACCAATTGGAAGCTATACACTATCAGACAAAAAAAGAATTTTTACGATCGGTCTAAAATGTACCGAGTTATGAAGTAAAAATATTAGAAAAAAACAGACGAATCGATAACCTCCTCCATTTTTTTAATGAAGTCGGTTAAAAATAGTATTTTATAGTTCTTTTATTGCGAAAAAAAATAGCAAATAATGTGCAAATACATCATTTGCAAACTGTTTTATATATTTGTTTAAAGTTGTCGAACTCCAATAACGAAATGTCAACAAACAAGCAAAACAACGAGCTTCGTAATGCGGTGATTCCACGTATTTTTTTTTTTGTTCCTAAGGAATTTATGATTGGAGGAATTTTTTCTCGAGAAAATTGTGTTCCGTGAGAAATAAATTCCGAGAGAATATTCATGTACATCTTCTACTGAACTTGAACATAATTAAATAAATTCAGTAAAGTGCGACTTTGACTCGCGCACGAAGGGTTCCGTACGTTGGGCTTTGAGCATTTTTTTTTAATACAGTGTTTGTTACGTTTTTTCAGCTGAAATAATTTTTTTTTATTGTTTTTCGCTTTTTTCTCGTTTTGGCGATTTTTTAAATTTTGGCGATTTTTTTTTTTAATTTTGGCGATTTTTTTCATTTTGGTTATTTTTTTTGAGATTTTTTTCATTTTGGCGATTTTTTTTTCATTTTGGCAATTTTTTTAATTTTGGCGATTTTTTTAATTTTGGCGATTTTTTCATTTTGGCGATTTTTTTTTTTCATTTTGACGATTTTTTCATTTTGGCGATTTTTCCGGTTTTCCGCGATTTATTTTCGATTTAGAAATTTTTTTTAATTTGGTGCTTTTTTTTCGTTTTGGCGATTTTTTTTTTGATTTTGGCGAATTTTTTTCGGTTTGGCGATTTTTTAATTTTGAGATTTTTTTGTTTTACCGTTTTTGAAAATTTCAAGAAGTTTGCTCTTACGGTTTCCAAGATACAGCAAGTTATCAAAATTACATAGTCAAAATTACATTAACTGATGGTACACCCGCTAATTAAAATTTTTAAAATTTTAGTGTTAATTGTTGTAGTCTGTATAAAAATACACTAACTTTACAAATTTCAAGTGCATATACATAGAATTGTATGTATATTACATGGGATTTTAACATTTTTCGTTGCTCGTTTTGGCACACCCTTTAATTTCCAACTCTCATGTATTTGTTGTTGTAGCGGCCAAGGGTCTACACACTCTGTCCAAATTTCAGGTCCGTAGCTCTTACGGTTCTCCAGAAAATACCCTGTGACGGGCAGACGGACGGACTGACAGACGGACAGCTTAGCGAAAACAATAGGGTTCCTTTTTCACCTTTGGTGTACGGAACCCTAAAAAAACAGCTTTTGATTAAAATCAAGAAGTGCATACTTCTTACAACTACAATTCGAGCTGAAAAATAATCAGCCAATGTAGCACAATAGGTTGTGAAATGACCAATTATGTTTTCAAAAGATTATTTGAAGTGTAACTCTTCGGAACGTTACAATGTTGACATTAAAAAAAATTTTATAAAAGACACAAATATAAAATGTATAGTTATATTTTGAAACTATTTTTATTTAGAAATTGTTATATTCTATTATATATTCTGAATTTATTGGTTTAATTCCACCCTATAGTTTTTATATTTGACAATAAATTCGATGAATTGTTTTTTGTTACATAAAATAGTCTTTTATTTATAATATGATTTATTAGTTGTTTTTTAAATTGTGACGATTTTGACGATTTTATTTTTGAAATATGACGATTTTTAGAAGAAATTGTCTAACAACACCGCTCGTATTATATACATATACATATGTATGCACATGGGGGATTCCATAGCCAATCGGACAGTTTGAATTTTTTTTTCTTGGATTCCCTCAATTTTCTCGTATTTATTCACTCTTATTCTATTTGGCGTCGGCAACATCGTCCTCAATGTTGAAACAACATCACTTTAACACAACATTAATGCTAACTTTGTATTCCCTAACTGTGTTATGACGACGTATCCTGTTTGTCGATAAATACAATACACATATCTAATATTTGAGTCAGCTGACTCATTTCGTTTACTCTTTTTGGTAAAATGGTTTTTGAATAATTAAAATCTTTGTAAATAAATTAAAATAAAGGTTATTTATTTCCGATTGGGACGAAGAAAATAAAAAAAATTAATAGTGAAAAGAAAACTTATCAGACAAATGTCATGCATTTGTCCAGTTACCCTATGAAAAGTAAGTGATAAATTTTAAGTCATATCTTTGGAAAATAATGAGTAATATCCATCGTTTTAATATTTTAATGTATTGGATACAATACAGCCTAATTTTGGAAAAAGAAAAGGAATCAGATCAACGTTTATGGGAAAATGGACCTTCCACTAAGGAGCACAGTACTAATTGTTTATATACTCCGCCTACAGTTGCTTTGCACTCAGCTTTCTCTGCAACCTTTTTTTTAATTTACACCTAAAGTCCCACCAGATCTGTAAAAATAATTATATCATACAGTATACTTTCCCAACACACTATTTACCATACTTTTTGCAGTCGCAACACTTTTCCAATATTCCTTGAAATTATTAGGAACACTACTCCTGCGGAATCCTCTAGCAAGAGAAGGATTATTTTCCAGCTCTTCCACAAGCTTTTCAAATTGGTTGGGGTTGGTAATTTTAATTTTGTCCATATTATATTTTTAACTTTTTTTAAGACATTTTTCAAAAGAAGTATGTAGGTATACTTTGGTATTTCTTATATTTTACTATCGGTCCTATTCTGAAAATCACGGTGATTTCATAAACAAACTATTAATAGCTGACTTGTTAGTGGGTTTTTATTGTATTTTCATCGCTATAAATCGTGAAATTTACAAAAGCAATAATTTAGCTATTATTAATTTTTTGAAATCTCCATGATTTGATATGTCGTGATTTGCAGAACAGGCCCGTATTTTACTATTTAAAATAATTTTCAAATTCGTTGAGTTATACACACAAAAGAACACGATATCAAAAACACTGACGCCAAAATGAACGTCAACATCAACATACATTTTTCTTACAGAATACCAAACATATGATGACAGTCACCGATAAATGGCAATAATATCTACTGGAATACCGAATTGCCAAAAAACATTCACCCTTATTCCAGTTGTCGGCAGCGACGTCACTTTAACATAATACCAAAAAATTGGGGCTTGTGTACCCGTTGTCGGAAACAACTGACTTCTGTTGGCAGGTTTATGTTATTTTCTAGACCTTAGAGAACGGAAATAGTATGTCAATAGCAAAAGATTGTTCTCGAGAGCGAATAAGCAAACCCCGTTTTTTTAGAGTATTTTTATATTATTTTTTTTAAATTTGTAATTTTGAACTTCTATCCGCTCAACAACTCTGTGACAACAACGAAAAAGTACTCAAGTCAAATTTTACTGTTTTTGTAGAACGCTTTTAAATTTTCAAATCGACTTTCAGAAGTTTATTTATTTTTAAATCTTAATCAAAAGCACTTGGAATATTTTTTTCTACTTATTTCTATAAAAACAATCTAAAACGAAAATTTCACAAAAATGTCCAGCTATGAACAAAAACTTATAAAATTGTGTTGAATTTTTTCTTTTTAATAAAATACACGAATCCCTTGAGAAAGTGAGCAAAAAATTCACGAAACGGTGGGAAAATATGTTATAAAAACTATGCATTTTATTAACATAAAGTACGTTAGGCCTCATTAGTTTATCTTAAAAACAGACCAACTTTACAAAAGCAAGTGATTTTTCGAAAATGTAATATTTTTTTTGGGGAGTACCAAAAATATAATTTTTTTTCAAACACTCCGATTTGGCGTGGAATACCTCATATACATATGCATTGTATATATACATATAAATATGTAAGTATGTACATACATATGTATGTATGTACTCGTATATATTTATTAATTTTTTAACAACTGTTTCGATTTTATCTGTAGACAAAGTTAAATTTGTTCAATGAAATACCTAAAATACATCGAAAACATTTTTTCGGCACCAGATAAAAATATTTCAACAACTTCTTGCAGACTACTAAAGTGATCGTTTTTTTTTTATCTCACGTCACAAAAAAATAAAAATTTTAACAAACACCATCACGAATTTAATCACTTTAATAATTCCAATTTGCTACCCAGGAGAAAAATTTAATCCATTCTTCTCAACGCATTATGCTAGAAACACAACTGGGACGAATGACGAATATTTCGTTGCGAACTTTCGTCATAAAAAATAAAACACATTTGGGCATATGAAAATGAACACAACACCACCGTAGAACGAAATTCGTCGTATGTGACGAACTCTGAGATAGGTTTATTTCTATTTTGTACGCCGACGAACGACGAAAAAACAATTTTCTCTCTCTCTCTCTTTGCATACACAATAACCAACTTTATCAATTATGACAGCAGAATTCGTTTAGTAAATTCGTCGTTATTGTGCTTCATACGACGAATTTACTCAGCGAATTCTTATCGACAAATTCGTCAACGTGAACGAAATTCGTCGTTCGTCCCAATTGTGTTTATAGCATTATTGTTCATGCATATGAAATTATAAATTAATTAAGTTCACTAAAAAAGCAAATTTATTAGACATGTATGTGATAGTTTTTAGAAGATGAATGAATATACCAAGAAAGCTTAGGTTAGGTTGGGAAGAGCGGTGCTTTAACCCACCTCTATTCGGAGAACCAGTTGGTTCCACTGTGACTCCATTCTATTGACCCGTTAATAGTAATATTAAACCTCCATTTGTACCCAGAAGTGCCTCTATTGTCCGTCACTAAGCCACCGAATTCCTATGATGAAGCCCCTGATATCACCTAGTTTACACTTACCGATATCACTACTGCTCGCAATCAAACGTCTGCTCAGCTATCTAAGCCTATGACGTTGCAGCTTCGATCAATGGCAGATAATGAGAGCAATCATGAAATTTTCCCGGGCAATAATTTCAAACAATGGCAAGCAATAGGTAAAAAAAAGCATAAAAATTCTATTTTCCTTTTTCCTATTTAATTTTCGGGCTTTCAAGGCCATTTGCTTCTTCCTCCATGTAAATAAAAGATTATTTATTCATTTTTAAATCCTTTAAAAATTCTAGTTGGAAAAGGGAGAAATTTCCCGCAGAATTTTATTCATGTTTGCCCTGAATATGTTCAATGGTTTCCCAAATACTGGTTCTTGCTCTGATCGAGCAGTGAACAGTCAACGCGCCTATCAATACTCGTATCTCCTTCCTATTCATATCCAGTATTAGTTTGGATCTTCCCGATTCAAGTTTTTGCCACATAGCCCTCGAAACTCTACAATCATCCCTACTTCACCATGAACGGTTGGTCCTGCTCTCTACCCAATTACTGAGTTCACTGTAGTAGTGACCTATTGATAATTTCAGCGATCTGTCACACTCTATTAATGATTTTTTCCAACACTTGTAGAGTGACTCAGCATATTGCTTTACAAGGCCACTACATCTTCACCATCAGCGCTCACTCGAAGTTGAAGAAATTCTTTCTTTCTTACGGTGTACATTTGAATGTTTTAAATGAAATTGTTAGAATGAAAAATTTCCTTCGACATCGATAAACAGAGTATTAGTGTTTAAAAAGACAATGAAAAACATATTAACTTTTACAGAGAACTTAAGCAATTTTATCGTGTAAATTTAGTCATACAATCATTCAAACGATCTTTTGTAATATGTGTGACCATCTCCGAGAAAAAGGACCTAGTGTGTGAAAATGAAGTTTTGAGAAAAACGCATTTAAAAAATAAAATTTTAATGTTTTTCTCATTTTTATCGATTTTGACACACACCCGTTTTTTTGACACACTAGGTCCCTTTTCTCGGAGAAGGTCACATATTTATAAAAAACAATGAAAATTTTGATATTAAAGTAAAACAGGATTATAATACAAATTTCTTATATGCATGAAAACAATTTTCGAATGTCACTTACACCATTTTATAAATATGTGTGTCACAAAAGTCTATATATTTATGAAATAACTTGCACTTTTTATTTCTCGTTTTCCCGGGAAAAATTTAAAAATTTCCCAGGAACATAAGGCCAACATTTCCGGGATTTCCCGTTTCTTTAACCCTTATGTAGATACATTTGTTTTTATAAAAAAGTAAAGTATATCAATAAATCAATGGGACCAAAGAATATAACTACTGTTCGTTAAGTCCGTATTCGACTGTGTTTATAGAAAGTTTTTGTGTTTGCATGTTAAATAACAACTTTTTATTCCTAATTGTACTGTGTAATTGTTTCTAAAATAAAGAAAAAAGTATCATTTATTTTCTATTGTTTACAACGCCGCATTGAGAATTATTTCATAGTGAAAAAAAATTTAAACGAGTTTGAGTTAAAAGTATTGATAATTACAATTATAATTTTCACAAATTTTTTAAACTATGTAAGTGTAAATGATTATGTTAAAATATATAATTTATAATTATGGACGTCATATGTATATTCATACGAGTATGTAAGTATGTGCTTATAATTTATTCAAAGGTTACTGTTACTGACTCTATATAAAAATATGAAATTGAAATTCCTCTCATTTAGCTTCAAAATATGTATGTAAAATTCGAAATAATAATAATATGGGTCAATACAAACTTAACCGGAAAGGTTATATTTAAAACAGATAAATAATAGTCTTTATATATTTCTTATACGGAAGTATTTAATTGAAAGTTTCCTATTTGGCGTGATTTGATGAAATAAAAATTCCAATAAAACTTTTTGCACTGGACAATTTTGAAAGTTGTTTCTTAAGTTTTTAACCCACATAAAGAGTTTTAGCGCCTTCTATGCATTTCATATATTCTTCTACATTTCACATTACATGTCACGCTTCTTACGCAACTTCGATAGCATTGAAAATAAAACAAAACTTGACATCACAGGGGACAAACAAGCCTACTTTTGACATTCAAGGCATGAACACACTTTACACATTGAGCAATGTTGGTCGGTTAAACGTAAATTATTAAATGAATAATGTTTATTTGAAAAACCATATTTTAGGTTCAAGCCACACTTAACTGACAAGTGTAGTTTACATTTATGCTAAAAATTCTCTTAGGGCTAGTTTATTACTTATTAGTTAAACTTAATTTAACATACGTTTGAGTTAACCAAGAAACAAATTTAAACGGGATTTAACCGCCCATGCTGTTTATCAGTGATGTATTAACAGTTGTCAATTTAGCTAGAAATGCCATACTTTGTTTTTACTATATAGATATGGCATTCTTGAAAATATTTTATATAAATAGGGCAACACTTAAAAAGCGATATGACAATTCTTTAAATTTATAGTAAAAAAAAAACTTCAATAAATGTTTTCTGAAATTTTTATATAGTGATGCTCCAAAAATAATCCACAAAAGAAAATCAAATTTTAAATCCAACGAAATATTTGAAAGAATTCCAATTCATTACCACATAATAATAATTATCTCCCTTATTTTTCCAACAATTATCCTATCCAAGTTATTATAGGATTCATAATCACTAAAATCTTCGTCGTCATAAGAAATATCCATTTTATTTATGTATGAATGTATTTATTTATTAATCTTTTCAGCAAAACTGTTTTTTTTTTCAATTGCGTAATATTTATTTCATACATATGTATGTATATTTATCATTTGACAGTTCTAACTTGAGTTTAACTGATTAATGTTGGTCGGTTAAACATAGATTATTAAATGGATAATATTTATTTGAAAAACAATATTTTAGGTTTAAGCTACAGTTAACGGACAAGTGTAGTTTAAATTTACGTTAAAAATTTTCTCTTAGGGCTAGTTTCTTACTAATTAGTTAAACTTTGTTTAACATACGTTTGAGTTAACCAAGAAACAAATTTAAACGGGGTTTATCCGCCAATGCTATTTTTCAGTGATGGATAAACAGTTATTGAAATAGGTCAACACTTAAAAAGCGACGTGACAATTCTTTAAATTAAAAAAAAAAACTTTAATAGTTGAATTCTGTATTTTTGGAAAGTAAAAATATAAAAAAAATTAACCCAAAAACGATCATACAATTTTAAATCCAACGAAATAGAATTTTTTTCCAATTACATAATTCTAAAATCATGTTACACACACCTCTTTGTTAAACGAAATCTCTGCAAGAACTCCAATTCATTGTACACATAAAAATTATTGGCCGAGTTTTCATCTCTCTTATATTTCTCACAATTTTCCTATCCAAGTTATTAATCATTTAAATCTTAGTCGTCATAACAAGCATCCATTTTATTTATGTATGAATACGAGTATATTTATTTATTATATTTTTTAGTAAAACAGTTTTTTTCAATTTCGTAATATTTATTTCATTTATTTGACAGTTCTAACTAAAGTCTAACTGAGCAATGTTGCTCGGTTAAACCTCGATTATTAACTAGATAATCTCTATTTGAAAGACAAAACTTCAAGTTTAAACTGCAGTTAACTGACAAGTAGAGTTTATCTTTATGTTAAAACACTAGCTCTTAATGCGTAAAAGCTTATCAAACAGAATGCTCCGAATTCGTAACGACTGTTCCGACAAAATCGATCGATTTTGGAACCGAAATATTACCGAAATCGTAACGATTTTAGTATGAAATGCTTGACACGAGTTCGCAAAGATATCGCTCATTTACTTCAATAGTAACAACAATAACAATAAAAAACGAGTTTTTTGAGTTAATAATGCAAAATAATTCGGCGTTTCGTATTTTATCTTGTGTAAAAATTTCAAATAAATAGCTTTTACTACCCCGTCGTGAGAGAAGAATATTTTTTCATGTCTTCGTTTAGTTGTATGTAAATTGAAAACTTTAAACGCGTTTTCTTCATAACAATTTTTTTTTGAGTTGTGACACTACTGAAGTAAATGAGCGATATGTTCTTACGATTTCTTCAAGAGATTTTTTAACGAATTCATTTTTAATAATTGTTTATTTATGTAAATATAAATTTTTATCATTTTATTTATTCATTTCAATATCGTGATTTGTATTAATAGATTGGAGTCGTCAGACGTTTTTCTACTTAGTGCCCTGATATAATTGTTGATGCACGAATTTGCATTATTTGCTCTTTTCTTTTATTATGAGGCCACAACGTATCAAATCTTAGGAATCTTAATAAATTTAAAATTCTTCACGGAAATGTTCTTGTTGATGCTTTTCCATCAAAATTTAGATTATTATTCACACAAACTCACATTAAATAAATGTATCGGAAAGAAAATTGTTCAGGCAACGAACAAGTCTGACTGCCTGTTTCACGATGTCGACAAGAAATTTTCGTTCGCTTATTTATATTGAAAACAAAAACAAATTTTCTTATTTTGTTTTTATTTTCAATATAAATAAGCGAACGAAAATTTCTTGTCGACATCGTGAAACAGGCAGTAAGTTCAGAAAAAGTCGTCGAAACCTTTTGTTTGATCGGAGTCTTTACTTTCGAAATAAATATAAATTTATTTAATTGTGTAAAATTGCAAACCTGAACAAACCTGACTTAATTATATGAGCACAAGTGTATATTGTAAAGGGTGTTTTTTTATAGATTCATATAACTTTGAAGTGC
The DNA here is from genome assembly GCA_944452675.1 of Tachina lurida. Taxonomy (NCBI): domain Eukaryota; kingdom Metazoa; phylum Arthropoda; class Insecta; order Diptera; family Tachinidae; genus Tachina; species Tachina lurida. The sequence goes on along the minus strand of OX101754.1, from coordinate 33,785,984 downwards.
AATAAAACAAAGATGAATTTTTTAAATTGAAATAAAATTTACGTTATTCGAAAGATAATCTTCTGGCATTATAAATATAACTTCTGGCATATGACAGCCTCAGCTGGCTCGGACGTAGCCTAATCTGTAGTTTCAGTATGCGAAGACTTTTTCCAAAATTTGTGGCCGTATATTGGCAATAACGCGGCGAACGCTGTCCTCCAAGTGGCCAATTGCTTTTCGGCCTTATCACATGTCCCCATGGAAAATAGGGCCTTAAATCGTACAATTTTGGAGGCCTATTCACGGGTCCGAAGTTGGACCGTCTAGTTGACATCACAGTTCCTCGTTGCTCAATTGATGAACGAAAAAGTCAGAAATCATGACTCTATAGCCTCTCTATAGACCGATTCGGGTATTCATCTGCGCTATGCAGATGAATGACTTCTTCTGTACGTACTATACGACGTCTCTATGGATGCGTATTATCATATAGAGTAAAAGTGGTGCGAGAAAGTTCCATAGTTAATCGAAGAATTGCCCTGATGGAAGATTATCTTATGCGCGATACGTATTTTCAAAATAAATTTGCACAGTTGGAGAGCTTTGTTCAGGCGTCAGTCTATTCATGTTGAAATGCCAAACCAAACTAAACATAAAACGCTTGACAGCTGACAAAGTGGCCGCCAGTTAAAAAAGTGTTGCCAACTTAAAGTTTTATACCTCTATAAAAAACAACCTTTAGTATTCTTTTCAGATGGAAAAAGGTTTTGTATTTTCGTTTTTAGAAAAATAAGTTTTTAGTGCAAAACAGCATTGTACGTTGCAATTTAATGTTGATTTAATCGAAATTAAGTAAAATGAGTTAATTTGGAAAATGTGCAAATATATGAGAAATTACTTAATTTCGGCCGAAATCACGAAATTATTTAATTTGACGTCAGCTTGAATGTGCCATAAGACAACAACAAAAAATATAATTTAATATAATTTCTAAATAACGACATAGGGCCACTTAAGGCCGGCACTTAACCATACAGAAGATTATATTTGTATAAACAGACACAACTCGTTCGAATTTTTTTTAATCGAAGTAAAAAAGTTCAAGTTTAATGGCCTGGTTAATGATTAACATTTTATCTTTATTGCAAACTCGATGATATGGGAGGCGGTCAATAAAGAGATAAATTGACTTGCTACCAATTAAAAAAATAATACATTTATGATGAATATAAGTGTAAGTAAATCGAGAAGTTCTTATCAATAAAAAATGAAGGGAAGTACAAAAATTATAACAAGTGTATGTATGAGCCGATTTGCTTTCGGTGACAGGTTTGTGTGTTGAAGTCAATAAAATATAGCAATTTCTTTTGCCTCTCTTTATTGAGCGCTTTTTTTTCTTCAGTGGCAGTCAGCGTGACCGTTTCACGGACTAAAGCGGCAAATTGCCACTTTTTCGACTGCCTTGCCACTTTTTGTCCCCATTGTTTTACAGTGAATTATATAAAAAATACATTAAAAATAAAAAGTTTAGCATAGTTTTCTCGTTTTTTTTTAATTTTGCCTCTTTTTTTGATAAATTCCCTATTTGGTGCCACTTTTTGGAAAATGTCATTGGTCACCCTGGTGGCAGTTACTGCCATTATGCGTTTTTGAACTTTTAACTAGGAGCTCTAACAATGTTAAAGATTTGGTAGAACAAAGCTGATTAAGAAAATTTTACGGCCTGTCCCACGATGTCACTACAAATCGTTCGATCGTCAACTCATATTGCAAACAACAATAACATTAGAAAATTTGTTGTTTTTTTCAATATTAGTATTCGATCGAACGATTTCTGGTGATATCGTGGGACAGGCCGTTTGTCATTTAATCAATAACTTTATATTTGTGACTTTTGAGAAGTCATATTAGTAACTTTCAAATACCCAAAGAAGAAGTATTTTGCCTATTGTATACGGAACACTTACACTTCAAAATGGAGGAGGTTATCAATTCGTCTGTATTCTTTTTGGCATTGTTACTTCAAAACTTGGTAAATTTTAGACCGATTGTAAATTTTTTTTGTCTCAGACGACGGAAGCTAACATTTGGTCCCATTATCCAAAAATTTGGCGGGAACACGTCCAATAATTTTTTCTTTAATTTTATGATCTTTTACATATCCGACAATGACTGTAATGACAATTTCGAAGTTAAAAAATGGGCGGAGGCGTGACCCATTAAAATTTATTATTATATTTCACTTGATCCTATTTGAGCGATTTTTACGAAACTTGGCACACACCTTAAACTCTAAAAAACAAGACCTTGTAGGCGAGACCACGCCCGTTAAATTTTAATATTATATTTCACGTGCTTGTACTTAACAGATTTTTATGGAACTTGGCACACATTTTGATCTCTTAAGAGGACACAATCTTGCATTCAGAAAAGAGGGCGGCACTACGGCCATTAAAATTTTATATTATCCTTCACACTCTTTTACCTTACCGATTTTTAACAAACTTGGCACACACCTTGAGCTCTGAAAAATACTTAATCCTATGTTCAAAAGAGGGGCGGAAGCCACTTCCATGAAAGATTAAAATTTAATTATATTTACTTCCATTTATATGATTCCCACAAAACTTGGCAAAGAGTTCGTCTCTTAGAATAACATCAATTTGTGCCTAAAGAAGTGGGCGGGGCCATGCGAATTAAAGATTAATGCTTCTACCGGTCCGATTTTTACGAAACTTGGCATACACCTTGAGATCTAAAAGTGACGCGATGTAGAATTTAGACACTAATATTTTCGAAATTGGGCCACACCCTTGAAAATATAGAATTGGCACTACAAATTTAAAAATAAAACTTATAGCGCATAAAATCTAGCAGATTTTAATTAAAATCTTTATGAAAATTTATACCGTTTATACCAACTTACATTTATCAAGATTTTTTATCCAAAACAAAACCCATTAACTGAAAAGTTTCCAAAATTACAACCAAACAACTGCAATGTAGCTAATTCACACACCTTTTAAAGCAGACTGTAGCTAATTCTCCCATCATTTTTAATAAATATGGTATACAGGATAGTAAGAAATAAATAAATATATTAGATTTTGATTAGATTTCCTACAAATCTACTGACAAAATATATTTTGTTTTGTATGGGAAATCTAGTAAAAAGCAGCAAGATTTATTAGTTCGAAATCTAGTAAGTACTAGATTTCGAGACAATGTAAATGCCCTATTAAATACTTTATATAAAAAACATTTTACATTTCATATATGTATTTAAAAAAATTTATTTGACTGAGTAATGAGCACGAGGTCACAAAAGAGTACGCAAATACTTTGTTTTCACGATTATTTTCTGATAAAAAACATTGCGATCTACCTCAACTACGATAAAGAATTAGATGACGTTGCTGAAGTAATTGATAATGTTTTATTAACTGATCTAAAATAACAATATTCAGGTTGTTCACCAATATCAATAATTTGTGAAAGAAATTTTGTGTACTTGTTCTTTTATTAAAAATAAAAAAGAGTCGTCTACTGGACATTTAAAATTATATTATTTTAAAAGAAATCAATGAAATATTAGAAAAGTTTTGTACATAGAGTAACACAAGTTGAAATCATAATAAACCAAGGAAATATATTTTTAATATCAATGTAACGAACGGGCTTTATTGAAAAGAAAATTTTATTACATTAATGTTTAAATATGATTTCAGCCATGTGGCCGTCACGGCTGGCGCGTAGAAGGCGCAATCTGGAACACCAATTTTCAACCGATATGTTCAATTGTTTGTGCTTTATCCACGTAGACAAGTGACTTAACATAACTCCAAAGAAAATAGTTCAATGGGGTTAAATCCCACGATCTTGATTATTTTTCCATCAAAAGTTTCTTTGAGTAAATCAATTGTAGCGCTCGCTGTGTGGCATGTGGCTCTGTCCTGTTGGAACCACATATCAGCAGGATTAATGCCACGTAAAATTTCGAATCATGTTCCTATACCATTCACCATTGACAGTAACATTCTGACCATTATCGTTTTTGAAGACATATGGGCCAATGACTCCGCCAGCCCATAAAGCGCACCAAACAGTAATTTTCTATGGATGGAATAGTGTTTCGACAAAAGCTTGTGGATTCTCCTCGCTCCAAATGCGACAATTCTGCTTATTTACGTACCCATTCAACCAGAAATGGGCTTCATTGGAAAATAAAACTTTTAAATTTTATCAAATTTTCAAAATTTCGATTCATAATGAAATTTCAAAGCAAACTAAACAAAAAACTATCAGCTTTTAAATGGGTGCTCAAATAAAGCAGTGATAACAACTCAAAGTTGTGACACTCTAAAAAAAACACGCTTTACACAGTGCTCCTTTATTGCAAAATAGACATATCTCAAAAAATGCGTTTCTGCCCTTAATAATGTAGAAAAAATCGTGATAAATATTTAATCTTATATACAAATTTCACATAAAAGGCTTGTACATGCACTTATGGAGAAAATAAAATATTTGTATATCTTCAGTGATGGAAAACGATTGAAATTCCCAAATTATTTTATACATACATAGTAAAGTTTTCGCGTTGCATTAAACGAGGTTCCACTGTATGCATTATTTAATTTTAAGTGAAAATGTGGAAACAAATTTTCGGTTGTCTTCTGTCTTGAAATATTAATTTTGTTGCCATAAAGGTAAGATTTCGTTATCAACGAACCTTTGGCAAATATTTAAAGTTAAAATAAAAATAAAATAAAAATAAAAAAAAACAATATTTAAACATATCTTAAAAGCCTTCAAACGATAACAATTGTAATAAAATTTATTATTTTTATCCATAAAACATTGTTGCAACAACGATCACGTTCAGAATATTATATTTTTTTTAGTAAGCATACACAAAAAATAAAAAATCATGTTATTTTTTATGTTTTTGAAGATACAATAAATAAAATGTATGTAAACTCATTTGATTAATGAAATAAAAGACAAATTTTAAAAATGTCTCTTTCTCTTTGAATACCACTTAATAATAAGTAGCTGGCACATTTAAACTATAAAGCGAAAGTAGTACTACTAAGTAATTCTCTTAACCAAACAAACACTCATAGAAAGATTAAAATAATTTCGTATTAACATCGTATTCATAGTACTATTAACATCAACAATACTTTTTTTTCCTGAAATATTGATCAGTTGTTTAAAGACGGCCGACGGGGAATGAACGTCGAGTTTTATAAGAAAAATATATATTTCTAAAAGTTATTTATAAAAAAAAATACATAAACATTTATTATTATTTATACGACAATACGAGCATGCTCCATACAACCTGCTCTGCATAGTCATTCAGTTTCAATTAAAACTTTTTAAATACTTATACTTTGAAAAAAAAAATAAATAAATAATACAAAAGCCCGCGATATTAAAACATTAATGGAAACCCATATAAACAGCGTTTCAAGTACTGTCGATTTCGGTACACCACACGATCTGGACACAGTTAAAGATGAATTTTCTTTGGATTCTATACTCATACGCATAGGACAATTTGGAAAGTTTCAATTAATCATATTCCTGCTCATTTGTATACCCATGATGTTTCATTCTATATTTTCCGTGTCGTATGTTTTCACCGCCAGCACAGTGGTTTATAGGTAATAAAAATATGCACATATCTACATACTAAATACGAAAAAATATACAAACAAAATGCCCCATTATATATAAAGTTGAATAGCCTGAACAGAAAAACTTCTTATTAGATGTAACATTACAGAATGCGATACATCTACCAGCCGTTACGATGAACCGTGGACACAGTTCTCAATACCAAGAAAAAATAATGGCTTGGAGCAATGCAATCGTTATGTTAGTAACATATTACCGGAAAATGTTACAACAGCTGTGCCAAACTTCTACAGCATGAATGAAGAAGATGCAGCTGAATCGTGTCAGGCTAACAATTTTGATCACAATCAAATCGAAACATGTAGCGGTAATAACTTAATAATGCGGGACAATGAAGTAACAATTTCACACGACGTAAGTAAAAATTATTATTAATAAATATGAGGCTAAAATCACCCAAGCTCTGTTATGTGATGTTTGGCGATTTTTATTTTTATAGATTTTATCATGTCTAATTTAGCCGAACGACATTTTTGCAAAATTAAATCAAAATATAATCTACCCACTGAAAGTTAGCCACAGCAAATACATATGTATGTATAAACAACATTTTAGATTGTAGATTGATGACAATTGATTTGTTTTATTTTTTATTATATACATTTTAGCAATTTAATTCGTGCTAATTATATACATACATATGCAATGTACATATCGTTACCTTAATATAGAAAGGCCCTAGTTTATTATTTTTTGTGAAATCGACATTTTTGCATTTTTCGATACATTAGATGTTCTTCTATCGAAATATACAAAATCTCAATTACAAAAAAAAAATGAGTTAGGGCCTTTCTATATTAAGGTAACGATATACATGTTTGTATATAACGTTGGCCACATGAAGAAAGCTCTCAACTCGCATTTCTTCGAAATTTAGTTTTTTAGTGATTCCACTTCCTCACAAAAATTCATTCAAGGCAATAATATCAAAAATAACGGGTTTGCAGGCAATTGTACAAAAAGTTCTAACTCATTTCAAAAATTTCTTCTTGCAAAAAGCCCTAAGTCACCAAATGTATAAAAAAAATTTATTGCATTTTCTATAATTATTTTAGCAAAAAAATTTAAGCTACTCGTATATAAAATTTAATTAATTTTATATGGAATTTACATACATAAGGAAAGTCAGCTCTACATAATTCCCCTTATTGTGAGTGGCGTCGTCGACGTCACATCAAGACGAAAGTCTTGTCTACTCTTTATTGACAACAATTTGATCTTGTTGACAATCTCTTACTAATTGTTGTCGACAAAGAGTAGACAAGTGCCAATTATCACTGTCGTCTTGATGTGCCGTCGACGTTGCTATTCGCAATAAGGGAGAATAACTCCTATATTCATAAGCGATTGTTAAAGTTATTGTTGGTATGAGAAAACCGGTTTATAGAATGCTTTAACTTTAGCAGTCGTTTATTAATACCGGTGTTAGTTTACAGTGCATATAAATTATTGTTATTTTTGCTATACAAACTTATTAAATTGTTTGACAACAAATTTGAATTTGGCTCCACTGTACATCAAACAAAACGTTTATGTTTTCTGGTATTGTTGTTGTTCACAAAGTTATTATTTTCAAAATTGTTTACTCATTTTTTTTTTTTTGCTTTATAATTTACTTTGTATTATTTAAATACAATAGATTTTTTTATTTGATAAAATTTAAAACATAACGTATCAGTTCAATAATTGTGAAAAAAGCAGGAAATTATTATTTTTTGTTTTAGATAGCTTAAACATGCAAAAAAAATAATTTGAGTTTATTAAGGTGTACGTTAAAATAAAATTTTTATAAAATTTTTTACTAAAGCTCACTTGAAGTACAAATTAACTTTCTTTGCATAAGGAAGGGGTGAATGTTTGATTATTAAAATTTTAATATATACTATAATAGTGAAAAAGATAAATAATAATTCTGCCAAAAAAAACGACTACAATGCAAGGATCTGTAAAAGATTTTCGAAAAAACTGTATGAGACCAAACTGGAAGTAAACTCTTTCCAACAAAATAAAATTGTGAAAATCTGTTGGTTAAGAAGTATGTGAAATATAAAATTAAATGTTAATGGGCGTAACTCCGACTATTTTTTAATGTCTATCTTAGAGCTTAAGGAGTGTGGTTAGTTTTGTAAAAACCGGTTAAGCAGAACCACATGAAATATAATAATAAATTTTAATGGGCGTAGCCTCTCCCATTTTATCAACTTTAAAATTGTGTAATTGCAAAAACCAAAGGTATTTGCTAAGTTTCGCAGCAATCAAATAGGTAAAATATCATAAAATCAAATAAGAAGTTTGTGGGCATATCGCACCCACCCACTTTTTTACAGTGGAACCAATTGGAAGCCATTCTTAGAGAAAAAATTAATTTTTACAATCGGTCTAAAATGCACCGAGTTATGAAGTAACAATGTCAAAAAAAATGCAGACGAATTGATAACCTCCTCCTTTTTTTGAAGTCAGTTAAAAAAGTTAAGTCAACATGCAGTGGTCTTGAAAATTGTCAATCAGACAATAATGCCCGTGAATATGCCCGTGAATATTTTGCATATGTCCCCAAGTCGTCTAGAATCGAACTGCCTGTTAAGTTATTGTAAAAAAAAAGAACGTGAAGAAATTGCAATTTATTTATTTAATCTACAAGAGATGTCGTGGCAGCAAGAGTGCTTCTACATTGTTAACTTTTGCAAGATTTGAAAAAGTTGCTTTCTAAACATAAAAAAAAAATTGTTCCCCTAATAACAACTTTAATTGAAAAAAGTACAAATAATCAATTAATATTTGAATTGTGTTAATTAAACTTTTTAACTAACTAAATTTGTAAGCAAAAGTTTAATTTATTCCATTAAACTTTTAATCACTTATATCTTTAATCATAAGTTAATTGAAAGACTTTTATTTTTTCACAATTGCAAATTTAAAAATTAAAAATTTCTATTGCATTCATTCATTAATTTTTAAATTTTTTATTTAAAACTCAATGGCGCATATTCAGAAATCATTACTAGGTGCTAACTTTTTTAAATACCTATTTAAGTTATTCACAGACGGCTACGAAAGTTTAGACTTAATTATGAGTGGAGCTGTAACTAAATGTTAACTAACTTATACATGTTATACTTATACTTTACATGTCAAAAATTGTTTTTTGATAGTTTGAATAGTTTTTTATTTAATTGTAATTTATATCGATCATAGTATTATCGACATTTAATTTTCTTATTTCTTTTATCAGCTGGGAGTCGTTACTTCGTTAGTGAATAGAACCTGTAACTATCTGTTAACTATTTTTTACTATCTGTTTAATAAATTTCGACTTTAGTTACGATTTATGAATATGCGCCAATGAAATTAAATACAATTTTAAAAATATTTAACTTTTTCTATACAAAATAAAACTGCAAACATAAATTTTGACATCTATATTAATGATTTGATCAAGCTAAAGTTCTTACCACTTTGTAAGCCAAATTACATGTGATAATTATTAATGAGCAAATAACACCAAAGGTAATTGTAAATATTCTGACAAACACGTAGTAGAACGGAACAACTAGCTGTTTTTCGAATGCCACTACACCTTCATCATCAGCGTTCTTTGTGTTTGGCCCACTGTGTGTGGTGTCAGTTGATGTAGATTTTTCCTTTATATACTCAGCCATTATTGCAAATGGAATATGCGAATTGTTTTGATTCATCGTATTACAATTTGCTGAAAGCTTTTTTTGTAATGAAAGCTCAATTTTACCATCTCGAAAGTTACAACAGTATTGCCATTGTCGTTTGCTCTTTAGTAATTATGCACATGTTCTTGACAGCTGATCAAGAGATTCGAAAACAAACAGTACAATCGAATTGAAAGATTTACTAGTCAACTTGAAAAACCAAAAACTTTTGATTTTTCTTCAACCAACGCAATAACTGCCAAACTAATCAATTGACAGGACTAGGAATATACATACGCCTTGATTTGGACATCAACCGACTCAGTTGACAATTGGATTGAAACGTGTATCTATACAATGGTTTGGTTTTTGCAGCTTATTTAAATTAAAGATTTCGTATTATTATATTCTTTTTAAACTTATGCTAAAAAATTTACTACAAAAAGCTCTATTTCGCTTTATTTTTATCAAATAAATAAAAATAAAAAAATAATCTGAACAGTAAATTGTTTTTGTGCATTCGAAAAAAATTTATTTATATTTTGATACCAGCAGTTTATATTCTGCTTTTACCACTTATCTTGTTAAGTTACAATTATGTGAGTTAGGGCCTTTCTACATGGGAACAACGATATCTATGTCCACTAAAGATTTGATAGCGAATACGTTTTCGCTGATGATAATAAACACTCAAGACCAAAAAAAAGGCCATGATCTTTAATTAACAACCTTGCACTCTACTGTAAGCTTAAAAAAATTTCATAGTCTCCTAACAAAAAATAATCTAAATCAGGGTTTTGTTTAATTTTAAACCTTCGATTTCATTGACAATGTTTTTGCAACGACTTTAAGACAACAATGCGCCATTTACATTAGAGATGAGATCGTGAGTAAAATTTTGCAAAAAAAAAATTAAACGTACGCACAAAATTACCTTGTGAAATACTCTAAAGGAAACAAATGAATCAAGTTATTTTAACTATTTTTATTTATAAGTCGATAGCACATGTATGTACGCTGTATTTTATGAGTGTGTTAATCTTCAAAATCAAGAATGTACTTTGATCTTCACAATGATACAGAACTTTTATTTTACTTACTTACATACAGATTTCATATAATTTCCATTATTTATTTTTTAAATGTTACAAATTTATTAAGTGCAATTTTAAGGATCATATTAACAGGGACCCACTCATTAGTCTACCGGGTGTAAACTGTCATAATTTTAATTTAATACCAAAGTGTTATGGTACAAAATTTATATTGACGATAAATTAAAAAAAAACGCCTCATATTATTAAGCTTATCGTTAATACTTTTTGCTTAAAACAAAATCAGTACTAATTAAAAACTTAAATATGCGAACAATTTAAACATTTTAATTAAGAGAATATTCTTTCCTAAATCACCCAATAAAAATTAATCTACTCAAGTGCGCCTACTGACGCTTAACTCTGTTACACTCATGTTCAAATTATTGAAGGTGAAAGTTAAATAATCGTACATTTTAATCATGTGTGATTTGTTTTAATCACGAGAATGGCGTTCATCTCTAATACGGGTACATTCGCATTGTAAATACAGTGTAACCTAAATAATAGAAACTTTTACATGTACAGATAAAAGTGTTGTCCACTTCCAATGTAAGTGGGACAAACATACATTTAGTTTTAGAACTTAAATATGTTATACTAAAAGATTAATGTAATTTGGTATCATAGTTTTCAATTTAAAAATGACAATACACATACATACATACATACATACATACATACATACATACATACATACATATACATATGTCTACTTATTTGACTAGGTATTTTTTTCATCAAAATATACGGATTTTAATAAAATAATAATATCTATGTAATTTTCTAAACATAAATGGAAACAACTTTCAGTGTATCTAGTCCTAAACATAATCACCCCTATCGGGAATAAAAGTTCGCGTGAAAAATTTTCCCTTTTCCCTAAAACTGTGATCGCCAATGTTTGCGTTGTGGTTTTGTCAGTATACTATTTTTTAATTTTGTTCACCATTTTTTGTTCACGGAAAATACTTCACGTGAACAAAATGTTCGCGATAAGGGTGAATGCATATAGGCATTTCCACTGAAAGATCCACCGATATCAAATAAATAAAAGTTAGTGATAACACAATCACCCCTTATCGTGAATAGAATGTGAAATTTTTGTTCCCTTGAAATGTTCATTCACCATGAAGGGAAACTTGCTATCACGAATTTCATGGGAACGTTTGTTCCCGGGAAGAATATTTGTAAAGCTTAAAAATTAATTGAAAGTCAGACATACATATTTAACTTTGATATTAAGAATTACACAAATGTTGGGTGTCAAATGAAATGTTTTTAAGTATAAAATTGGATTTTTAAATACTTTAGGTGACGTGGAAAAAAGTGTTAAGTATACTATTGCCAGAAAATTTACTGCATGTGAATCAAAGAGATTCATGATCAATGAAAAAAGTTGTTGGCAAGGCATTATTGTTATTAATCGTGGACATTATTTACTGCTATTGTCCTAAAAATAATGATTTATAATTTTTTTTTATAATACTCAAATTACGTGATGTATTAATTCAGTTCCTATGCAAAAATAAAGTGAACAAAACCAAGGGAAAAGTGAAAAAGCCACGTGAAAAATATTATTCAAGACAAGGGAAATCAAGGAAGTGAACACATTTCTGGGGAAAAATTATTCTCGATTGCAATTTAGGGAAAATGGAAGATATTTCGAGGGAAACATCTTTCACAATCAACTTTACCTAATTTAAAAAAAAAATTATATATTTCGAGACATTTTTCATTTGAATATTTCTTTCGCACGTTTTATTTTGACAAACGTTCTTAAACAAAGGCATTATCAAATTACTTTTGCTCTCTTAAATTTTTCTGAGAATACAGAGTAAAAAAATAACTGAACATTTTGTGCTTTTCCAAAACCGCATGTTTCATTGTCACGTGCGACATTGAATAACAACATTTATTGTAAGTGCGTCGAAATTTCATGCAAGAGCTCATCAAGATTTGCAAGCGTCAGAGAGAAATATTGAAGGAAGATGAAATATTATTACAAAACCATTAAATAAAAATAAAAAACAAGGAAAGAATGCGGAATGCTAGAAAAACTGGAAAGCATTAGCTAATTAAGTTATGTCAAAAAAATACGTTGAATACTTCTCTTAATTCCACATTTTTACTGAGCTTGTTTATTTATAATTTCGTAAAAAGAACAACACAAACGATATAAATATCATGATGGGGAAAAATGTCACGTGCAACTGTGAATTAAAATTGAATTTAGAAAAATATAATCATCAAAATATATGGTGTTTGGGCAAACTCAAAATACACATATGGCAATTCTAGTGTTGTCATTTTGTGGTGTCATTTTGAAAAATGTGCAACGCCGTTCCCATTATGTTTTTTATATACGCAATGAAAAATATCGAAAATGACAAACTTTGCCTCCAGTATGCACTATAGCGATGTCACAAAATGCCATAGTGTGTACTCGACATTAGTCACATTTAAATATTGCTTCAGGTTTCGCTGAAATCGGAGTTTTAATCATTGGCAGCAAAAACAACTTCTGTTTTTGTCACATGCGAATGTCTTGGTTTTTTGCAATTATCTTGAAAACGAGAACTTGTTCAAAATCAAGCGAAGTACCAATTACATATAGACCTAATTTAGGGCTATAATATTCATAAATTAAAATCCGTTTTTTTTTACTTTTTTACTTAAAATGTATACAACGGTCACGTTCGACATCATGGAAATGCCCTTATTTCATATTCACATCTTGAAGAAATTTATGCAATAATTTGTTGGTTTTCGATAGATAGGATTTGATTTTATACCCATGTTTTATTAGCCAAATTTTCTGAAAATTTTCCATAAATTTAATTTTTGTTATAAGAATTTTTATTTTTTTAAGGGCATGTAATTAGACCCAGCCTAATGAACATATAGTTGTGTTCAAAAAACTAAAAGCAAAGATTTAATTTTTATGAGAAGAAAATATGTAGATCTATTATTATTTTATATGTATTAAAATATGATCCTTGGAACTTTTATTTGACATTTTATTATGATACACAAAAAAATGTCCTGCAATAAGCATGTTTAATAGAAAAAAATCAAAAATCAATTACAAATTTTATTGAGTCAATTAAATTAAATTTTTAAACAAAAGTTTAATTGAATCAATTACATTTTTAATCGATTTTTTTTTCAATTAAATGTTTTTATTGCAAAAAAAAATTCCTTGTATAACTATTTTATTTAGCTTGAGGTCTTTTTTAAATAAATTTTTTTTTTATTAATACATGATTTTTATTTATTGTATGTATCTTCATATATGAACTAACAATAAGTATTCAAGTCTTAAATCTAAAATATAATTAGGCCCGACCAGTGTCGGACATAAGCTTAGTAAAAGTTATATATAATACATAAGTAGTGATAGTCAAAAGGAAAAAAAAGAAAAGAAAATAAAATTAACAATACTTATTTTTCAACAACATTTCGGCATTCCGTTTTTTCACTTTTTCCCCGAATAACTTATATGGACTCCTATTTTTTTGTCAACAATATTGGGCAAAGTTGCAGCCAAGGTAAGGCTGAACAACCTTTCTGAACATGCCAATATAATCCGAAGGTTCAGACACCCTAAATTAAGACCACTTTGATTGTTTTGAAACAATCAAGAAGCTGCTTTGGCCACAAGTTGCACCAAACGAGTTCACACTGTAGTGTTATATAATGCCCGGTAATATTTAAATGTGCAAATATGAATTAATTGCTATCAGTGCCAAATAAAATTATCTACATACATAGATTGTTGTATTAGCTTTCTAATGAATTATTTTGAGAACGTTAATTTTTATTTAAAAGTTTGATGTTTTTATATGTATTTTCCACTTTTCACATTATTTCATGTACAATTATATACAATGGCGCAAATCAAACATTGAGCAAAGGAAAATAAAAAGTACTAATTAAATATCAGTGAGCAAGCAAGTAAGAACCCTGTCGGAAATTTGGCTAACTTTAAACTAACTTTAAGCTAACTATTTCGCAACTAGTACTGACTGACACTTGGATTACTTTGCAATGTAATCAACTGACTATTTTAACATTGCGATGTCCTAGGCGGTAGTCAATTATCTCACTCTGCACTACTTTCAGCTAACTTAAAGTTGACTTTTTTAAATCACCTAGTAGTCAGTAAATTAAAAAATTTTTTCTTGGGTTCGAACATGTAACATCACACGTTGTGTACTGAACGCGCTACCACTCCGCTAAGCTGCCATCTAAAATAACAAAAGCAAAATGTTAATATAAAACTGAAGTGCGTTTTAAAGTAGCTGAGAATAAATTTGTTGGCTCTCATCAAATTCGATTACGTACTCAACTTAAGAATTAATTTTGGGTTTGTTCTGGATGACTTTGCAGCTAGCTTTTAGTCAGTCTAAGAAAAGTTAACTATTTTTGTATTCAACCACACATTCTCCAACAGGGAAATTAAAATTGAAATATGTATGAGTATCTCGTATAACAATAAAATTGTAATTTTTATTGCTTGCCACTCCAAACAATTTAAGTTTATCTCGGTTTTTTTTTCCTCGTCAAAATAATGTATTTACACAACGTGCTGATACAAATGTTAAAGCGGTTTATGTATTGAATAATTGCACCAAGTATAATTTTTAAAGATAGCATTAAATTGTATAAATTTTTTTATAATACATATATTTTATTACGAAAATAAAATAATCTAGTACATCCACAATATTTCGTAAATTAAAACTTTTGAAATTTAAACTTTGAGAAATTTAAACTTTGAAAAACCCGTGATCATCGAATAATCGGGAAATATTGTTTGAATATACATATATACATATCGCACACTAAATCATAAACAGTCACAACTCAAAATTATCAATGTGGTTTTGTTGTTTTATAAACCAGTTAATTGAACAAATCTCTAACGTCCGCAACAATATATTTTGCAATACAGTCGTCCTTAAAAGTATAAAATACCGTTATGCTTGTTTTTATCTTATGCATCATTTGTACAGTATCAACAGTTGTTTGCCACTACTCAGCATCTGAAATTTTTTGAGTTGTCACTCTTTGTGATTTAGTGTGCGATATGTATGTCTGAACATTAGACAGGCCGTTAGTTGTATGGAGAATTTATTTTTTATTTCTTATATTCACCATATCGGTTCAGTTTTATGTAAAAAAAATTACAAAAAAAATTATTATGGATAAGTTGTGTTTTAGAAGGTGCTTCCGCCCTTCAAAATTGGCCCTCAAGCCCATTTATTTTTTTTTTTGACTATACATATGTATTTATGTATATGTATGAAATTTTTTAATAGTTATAATAAGCTCTTATTGTACATATTTAATATAAGAAAATTCCATGTAAATATAATTTTTTATATCAAATTTTTGGTATTTTGTTGGTTATTTTCCTCATTATTTTCTAAAATATTAATTTTAGCAAAAAACTTTCTTTGAGACTAATGTTGTTGACTCGAAGACCTCAAATATTGCCATATATCATATATTTTAAAAAGACAGTCATATGCAAAAAATTACATTGAAAAATGGGCTTGAAGGCCAACTTTGAAGGGCGGACGCACCCCCTAAAACACAACTTATTGCTATGAATTTTTTTTGTATTTTTTTACATAAAACTGAGAGAATATAAGAAATCAAAAAAATAAATAAATAACGGCCATTCTAATGTACATATGTACATTACTGTGGCGTTTTGAATTTTCCTAAAGTTTCGGGTGGTTTTTAGTGATACTTGTTGTAAAACTTATATGGTGAAAATTTGAACTGAATCGGACAACTCTATAACACATGCCCATTTGAGGTCAAAGTTCAAATATTATGGAATCCACTATATTTACATACAAATGCTCTAAAAAGTAAACTTTTTTCCCTGATTCTGTATGAAGGCGCTGACCCTTTTATTATGGCCGTCATTTCTTAAATTTAACAAAATATTTTTTTTAGTCCGCGTTTAACGTTTAAACATATACATATTTATTACTGCATCCTGTTTTTACCTGACTGCGCAACGCAAAGAAGGGTATTGTGTTTATCAGTGTATGTATGTATTAGGGTGATCGATTATTCGACTTTTTCCAGAAACCGGTTTTCGAATAGTTCGAATATTTGAAATTATGAAAACCCCGGTTTCGGTTTTTACAATTCAGGAAAAACCGGTCAACCGGGTTTTTTAAGCAAGAAAATTATTATACAAAAGTTTTGATTTTAAATTGCTTTATTAAAAAAAAAGAGTTAACAGTTGATGTAAATACTATAAAACAATACAAAAATTAAAGGTAAAACATAAAAATTAACTTCATATACTCATGTATATGAAAATATGTATATATGTGAATAAAAAATAAATAAAAAAAATTTTCAGCAAGAAAAATTTTTATATTTGAACTATCAACCTACGGCATGGCAGGCTTGCACACAACCTACCCGATCATAGGGGCACTCATATTTCAAAAGTATAAATACGTACCAGTTACGGACTTGTTCCAGAGTGATTTGGCTATTTATATTGACACATTGTTTAACCACAAAACATACAGAAGTGTCACGATACGGAAGATTAGGGTATTTTTCTGTTGGTCTCGTTTTCCCTCAAACTTTGTCGGCGTTTTTGTTTTGATTCTTCTTTCTAGGGCAATGAAATTACAGCGCTTTTTATTAGCTGTGTTAATTGGTAAGTAAAAATACAATACAGTATCAAATACACTATACTTTTATCTTTTTCCCACAAATTTAAAAAAAAAACCTGATTTGACATTTTTTTACCTGTCACTTTCTTCACTTCTGTGTATTCTGGAGTTTAACCCAGAGAAGTCTTTTTTCTTATATGTATTTACATACTAAATTAGAAAAAATATTCGTAGTACATAATACATGTCCCACAGGAGCCTTTCTTATATAGACAAACTAAAAAAGAAAAAATATTCGTAATACATACAAGCGTAATATTAGTAATAGTCTCCTATTGAATTATGGATGAAGTTATGGAGAATAAACGTGAACGAACAAACGTGTATCCAGGCAGCGTTACCATTTATCAAGTCTTCCCTTTTTTTGGGAGTTTTTTGAGATGTCAAAAAGTTTTTTGAATATATAAAGTTTTTCAAGTTTTTTATAAATATGTCCATAATTGAACTTTTGCAGTATATTGAATGAAAATATTAAGTAATGTTTGTATGCAATAAAACGATCTTATATTTTCTCACTCCCTTATTACTGCAACAGTGTCTAAAGGCTCAGTTAGCCTAACAATTTTCATTACTTTTCACGTAACAATATCGATCAGCTGTTTTCTTTTAAAATTTTTGTATTTTTGTAGAAAAAAAGTTTTTGTTTTTTTTTAGATTTAGGAAGTTTTTAAAAAAATGTATATGGTAACGCTGTATCCAGGTAACATTTACGCTATGAAGAGAGAGAGAGTTGTTCCTCAACATTCACAAGTGAAATACCTTGGTATACACCTTAATCGACGGCTTACATGAAACATGACTCTTAGCTAACACAAATGAAACTTAAATTAACTCAGATACAACATTGGCTGATTGGATGAAATTTAATTCTTAGTTTAGATCAGCTACGTCCAAACACACATACTCTGACAATTGCATTTGAGGTAAACAGCTTTGAAAGCTCTTACAATTTGTTGCTGTTTCTTTGCAAAGTAAGCAGCAAGCATTGTTTTGATTTGATGTTGTGCTCTCATCGATGTGAAAGCACAAAGCTCCTTTGTAAAAGTTTCCACATTGTGCATATAGCTTGGACGTAACTGGTCTAGATGGTAAACTTTTGAAACCTTTATGGTGCTACGGAATTCAGTTACATGCAGGTAACCCGATCAGACATCCCACTTTGAAATTTTGAAAATGACTGGTCCGCTTCATAGGAAGTGTTGGAACTCGGACTGGTCCCTATCACTTGGGGACCGGTGACGTGACTAGTCTTGTGTCAGTTCGATTTCCTGCAGGGATGTATGCATATGAATGTATGGACAAGTTGGATATCTACCTCTACATAAAATATGAAGCAAAATGTCAAAAAACCTAAAAAACAATTGTTGGAAATTCGCTTCTAATACCACCTCATAAAATAATTTCGCTTTTGTTTCATGTTTCAGTAAGTGTTGCCATGCTCAAATAATGCTTAGAACTTTTACATGGAAAAAAAATCTGAGGAAAATCAACAGAACATAATTAACATAACTAATTTGATTGCAAAATATACAAATCGAAAAGTATTCGACTCAGCCGGTTTTTATATTGCAAAAAAACCGGACTATTCGACATTCGAAAAATCAATATTTTGAAAAAACCGAAAACCGTATTGTGAAAAAACCGCGTTTTAAAACCGAGTCGATCACCCTAGTATGTATGTATGCTTGTGTGTTCCTTTGGTGCTCTATATAAGCCGAACGCGTGTTCCGATTTTGATGATTCATACGTCAATCGATTTGTCTATTCTAAAATCATCTTTAGGTTTCTTTTATGATTTTTCATTTCTAATGACCATTTAGGTTATTTACCGGTTCAAAGTTGGTCACAGTCGGGATTTTTGATTATTTTGTTTAAATACTTGTTAAAACTTAATCTACTCAAATACTAAATCTAACAAAGAATATGCTTATCATAAATACAATATAAAATACCTTAAATACAATGGACACAAAATATTACAGTTTACAAATATTCTTATCACTAACAGACAAAGGAAAAACTTAATATCTCTGTCCAACAAAATTACTTACATATCTGTGGTTTTCATTAATAGAAAAAGTTATTTTTCAAGCTTGTTAAAACAAAAGTAAAAATTTTGTTGTTGTTTTAAAAAAATATAATATATGTACTATTGATTTTTCCAAGCAAATTAAACAAATAAATGCATAAATTCTAAACAAAATTTAAATAAATGGCTAAAAATATTAGTTTGTACAAATCCATTAAATTTTTTATAGAAATTTGTGCTTCGTATCATTTTCAAATATTATTTAATTACGATCATTGAAATGTTTGGTAGTTTTTATTAACTTTAAAGTACGCCAACAGGAGTATGAGGTCTTTTTCATAAAATTTTTTTAATATTTCATATTGCAGGCGTAAATAGATCCCCAATTTAATGTCCATAAATTTCACAAACAATATTCGTATTCGTATTCACACAGAAAAATTTCAACGTAAAATCTACTTAAACAAGGTTAATCTAATATTTTTTCGGCAATGATTTTGCTTCATGTGTGTTTTATGCTAATCTAATATGATTTATAGTAATTGTCAAAGAAAATTTTTCATTTTGAAACAACTTTATTTCATGTTGATTTAACATTTACGTACTGTTAAAATCAAAATGAAGAATCATGTTGAATCAAAGTTATTTCAAGTTGAAACAACATGAATTTAATTTAATGTAGTAATTGTACTTTATTAAAGAAATTTATTATTTGACATATTGTCAGAAGTATACATACAATAATTAAAATTTATTTGCTGGTAGTTTAGCAGGTATATATACGTATTTTATTGGCGCTTGAACCAAATCATCAGTAGACTTCAACCATAATTTTTAACAGTCACAAACCATAATATCTTAAAATAAATTCAGTAAAGTGCGACTTTGACTCGCTCACGAAGGGTTCCGTACGTTGGGCTTTGAGCATTTTTTTTAATACAGTGTTTGTTACGTTTTTTCAGCTGAAATAATTTTTTTTATTGTTTTTCGCTTTTTTCTCGTTTTGGCGATTTTTTAAATTTTGGCGATTTTTTTTAATTTTGGCGATTTTTTTCATTTTGGTTATTTTTTTGCGATTTTTTTCATTTTGGCGATTTTTTTTTTCATTTTGGCAATTTTTTTAATTTTGGCGATTTTTTCATTTTGGCGATTTTTTTCATTTTGACGATTTTTTCATTTTGGCGATTTTTCCGGTTTTCCGCGATTTATTTTCGATTTAGAAATTTTTTTTTAATTTGGTGCTTTTTTTTCGTTTTGGCGATTTTTTTTTGGTTTTGGCGATTTTTTTCGGTTTGGCGATTTTATAATTTTGAAATTTTTTTGTTTTACCTGAAAATTTCAAGAAGTTTGCTCTTACGGTTTCCAAGATACAGCAAGTTATCAAAATTACATAGTCAAAATTACATTAACTGATGGTACACCCTCTAATTAAAATTTTTTAAATTTTAGTGTTAATTGTTGTAGTCTGTATAAAAATACACTAACTTTACAAATTTCAAGTGCATATACATACAATTGTATGTATATTACATGGGATTTTAACATTTTTCGTTGCTCGTTTTGGCACACCCTTTAATTTCCAACTCTCATGTATTTGTTGTTGTAGCGGCCAAGGGTCTACACACTCTGTCCAAATTTCAGGTCCGTAGCTCTTACGGTTCTCGAGAAAATACCCTGTGACGGACAGACGGCCGGACGGACAGCGTAGCGAAAACAATAGGGTTCCTTTTTCACCTTTGGTGTACGGAACCCTAAAAAGGGAAGAAAATGTGTCACTATAGTATCTTCTGACAAAATATAAAGAATACATACAAATCTCGGTATAACGAAATTTTCGCTTTAACGAACGTCCAAACTTTTTACATTAACAACCTTATACAGAGAAATATTTGATTATTTATTTATTTATTTATTTATTTATTTATTTCAGTCTATGGACAAAAAATCCTTATAGAGTAAGATAACAGAATACCTATAATTATATTGTATAAATATCTAAATTAACAATGAAGTATGTGTAAAACTGGATACGAGTATAACGAATGATAACAAAAATCATCGGAAAATATAAAACAAAACCTTGCTAACAATATATTTTTAACATTTACTACCTTATATAGGGAATGTTTTAATAAATGTCTGATCTGCGCAACAAAAGGTCAAATATTAACCAAAATCTACACCAGCAGCAATGTAAATGCAAAAAAAAGTATCGATGCAATACTTTGTATTTGGTGACTAATTTGAAAAGAAATTGATACAATTCTTTTTAATGTATTCTATCATTCATGTGTTAAATAATAATAATAATATTGAAAATAATACTTGAAAAAACTTTGCGATATAACGAATTTTTCAGTATAACGAATCTGCCGGACATTATATCGGGATTTGCCTGTATAACATATTTTTAGCTCCAACTTTCTAGACAAATCTGTTCTAATGAAATCAAAATAAAAAAAGTATGTTTGTACGATTATGTGTCCCAAACACTTCAAACACATTTTTTGTTAATTCGTAGATATTTTTTTAAGGTTTTATTGCTTAAAATTAGAAATGAAAATCAAAATCAATTTGGGGAAATTGTAACTTTTTCCTCTCTTTCTCTCGGCAAGAAAACAAACTACATATTTTGTACATATGTATACCTATGTGTGAAGTGGAATTTTTTTTAAATAATCAAGGCCATGTGAATAAAAAAAAACCTAGGGTTTCAGATGTGGGAATTATTGCACAAATTAGAGGTAAACTCCCGCGAAACGGGATTCTATTACATCCCTGATTTACTGCAAATTTACTAGCTAAGCCTGTGCGTTAGTGCTTTTCACACGGGATTTCCCGGGAAAAAATAACTGGGATCCCGCTCATTTCCGGGAAAAAAAATTCCGTGAAATTTTGTACGGGAATTATCGGGAATTTTTCAGCCCAATTACGAATTTTTCCGGGGAGGTTTTACTCCTCCCTATAGTTTGTTGCCGGGGGAAAATCGTCCTATTCTAAATAGCCGGGGAATAGACAAATACGGGAGAGAGTAAAATCTGGATCAGCTGTTTAATGTTTACATTTTATTCTGTACTAACACAAGAGTTCAGTAATAGAAATTTAATAACAATTTTATATTTTGGTTGAAAATAAGATTATGTGTGTTAATGTAAATATCTATTTTTGCTTCAATAAAATATAAAATAAATAACGCAACCATGCACAAGCATGCGGAATAACTTTATGTTGAGAAAGTGTAGGTAAAACTGCAGATAAAACCAGATGCAGATTCGAATGGATTAAATTTCCAATGACTGTAAGTTTTCCTTATCGGTTTTGATATTAAGCATGATACTCTGTTCACAATTTCGTGCGAAATGCTGTCAAACTACATATAAAAGTATTTGGTATGAAATATTTGCGAAATGAATTCGCAAGAGTTGTACTCTGTTCTTGGTGTGAAAAACACGGAAAATCATGTCTTTCCATGCAAAATTAATCTGGCATCATTTTAGTTTAGCTGCGAAACAACATGAGCAGTACTTTTTTCACACGGAATTTTAACAATGTTGCATACTTTCAAGCAATAAAAGCGAGAAATTTATTTAAAAAACCGCGAGTTGGGCTACATTTAGTACATGTCAAATTTTTCACGCGAAATAACGAATGGCACTGAAAATTTTTCACAACTTCGAACAGAGTACCATGCTTTAGAGGGAAACAAATCTTCCATTTACCTATTATGTGAATTTACAGCAGGGGTGCAAAATTGAGTTTTTTCGTATTTTTTCTGCAAGAAATGATTATACCATTCTTTTATAACATTTATTAAAAATTTTCCCTCTCCTCATATTTAGAATATCTACTTTTTTCTTAGGGAGTCTTTTCCCGGGGAAATTTTAATTCATAAAAGGTGGAATGGAAAAAGGGAAAAAACTCCCGGGGAATTGTTATTCATAATTGTACTATTTATATTTTACTATGGCAAATTTAGTTTGTGCTCACAAAAAATTTTTTAAAAACAGACAATATTGGAAAAATATTCTAAAAAGAAAGAAGATTTAAGGGTATTACTTTCTAAACTAGTCACATATGAGGGACTTTACATTTGTTATTTACAGCCTGTCCCACGATGACACCAGAATTCGTTCGATCGACAACTTCTATTGCAAGCAACAATAACATTAGAAAATTTCTTGTTGTGTGCAATACAAGTTGTCGATCGCACGATTTCTGGTGGCATCGTGGGACAGGCCGTTAGTTTCCGAAACTTATGAGCGTTTGTTTATATGCTAAAAGGGGCATACGACGATTCCTTCAAAATTTAGTTCAATTCATATACATAAATAAAAGGTCCAGAGACCCTCTTCATTTTAAAAAGTTGATGATTTCATAACTATGCGGAAGAGTTGCATATCAGACTTTTTGGTTAGATTCTTAAAATTCAGTAAATAATGTTGATGACAGAGATTATGAAACAAGTGAAAGATTAGCTTTGTGGAAATTTTGATTCAAGAATTAAAAGAACTAAAATTCTTTGAAGGAAATGGTGATAAAACTGAAAGTATCTAGAGATTATTAATACACTTTTCGACTATCAAACCAACACTTGTTTTTAGTCCTATCAAGGAGAATAGTTTCTCTTTGTTTAAGACTTTTTTTAAATAATATTGGAAACAGGCTGTCAAACGATTCTACTAATGCCTGTTCTGTGCAAAAGTTCTATTTTCAAAGTACGTAATGTTTTTTTATGTAACGTAACTTTTTTTCTTTATATCAGTAAATGCAAAGCCAAGTGTTTTTCATTTACTTGCAATATATCATCAGCTAAAAAATAAAACCATGTACCCAGCAAAAATTTTCGAAATTTTGTAATGGGTAGTACTCTTTTAATGGCTGATACTTATTTATGTAATTATTTTATGTGCGTAATAATGACTGCCCTGTAATAAATAAAATAAGAAGTTATTTATTAGAGATCGACCGAAGGCGTTTTTTTTGGCCGAATCCGAAGCCGAACTTCGGCTAAAATCCTAAACTTCGGCCAAAACCGAAGCCGAATGTTTTAAATTTTAAAAATGATACTTGTTTTATATGAATTAAGAAAAAAGTTTGCTTTTTTGAGATCACTGACATAGCTGTAATATCTATTGGATACATAACAAGAAAAATAAATCTATTTTGCAATTTCTACATTTCTTTTTCATATGATCACTCACAAGAACGTCCAAGTAAAAGAAAATAGAAAGCAACAGGGTTGTATTTCAAAGCAACCCTTTCAAAACGTTAAACACAATAGAAACTGTCGGCGAGCAACGACCAAATATAATTTTATTTTTCAAGCTTGGAATGAAAAATATTCGGCTTCGGCTAATCGGCCTATTTTTGCCATAGGCCGAATGTTGGCCGATTACCAATGTTTGGCCGAAGGCCGAAGCCGAAGCCGATTAATCGGTCGAACTCTATTATTTATATCATTACGTGAAAGTACTTATTATAGTGCTTTCCAGTTAATAAGGAAATATATGTATCAAAAATTAATCTATAAAATTTTGCATATTTGTAAGCAAAAAATAACCCATTAAATTTTGAGTACTCTTAGGCAATCAGTAATATATTAACTTTTGCTTGTTTGTAGGCAAAAATTATAGGGTACCGCATAATTTTTGAACTTCTCAAACAAAAATAATGGGTTATTCAGTCAAACTGTAAGTACTTACGACTGAGGAGTACATACACTTTTTTGCATTCTAGTAGGCAAAGTTTTTTGCTGGATAACTAACAAAAAATTCAAAATCGCATTTTAAATTTACTATTGGGTATTACATCAAAATACATGTCCCAACAAATTTTCAAACGTTTATTATAGCCATCACCCGTATAAAAATGCAAATAAAGAAACTTTACTTCAGTGCCCTGATTATTTTTGTTTAGTTTTTTCTCACTGCTCATAAAATTTAAAAAAAGGAGTTACTTGATTTAACATTTCAGCTAACGGTATGTATGTATGTATACATTATTATTACAAAGAACTGAAATTATATATGTAATTTCTTTGACTAACTTGATTCTAATAGATCTCATTAATAATAAACTAAATAATATTTTGTATCTTTATGTACTAGGCAGGAATTCCTGCGAAATTTAAATATCATTCGTGATCTCCCGGGAAATAACTAAGTCCGGCAAAAGAAACACTCTGCCGTATTTTTATAGTTTAATAATTTATATAGGTTAACTACTAGAAGGGAATTAACAGAGTTTATATTTCAATTCAATAAAAGTTGAACATCAATTGAATTATCAGTGGTTGATACCGATTCTAATTTATGGTTAGTATAAGGTTTAATAAATCAATGCAAGTTAATATCTATTTTATAGTTTAAACCAGCACAGTATTTAAACCAACTGTAAACCCATTAAATTGAGCGTTTAAACTTCCAATACAGGCCATATGGTATTGTTACTTACGGGCCATATGTTTTTCATTGAAAGAGCACTCAACTTTTTTCTAAGCCTATACTGTTTCTTCAGATCTTATTCGATCTGTTTTCTTACACTCTCTTATTCTTTTATACTATTCTACTTCGCCAAGCATAAATATAATTTCTTTCTCAGCAAAATTTGGCGCCCTTTAATTAAAAATTTTTAAACTTTTTCCTTTTTGATTGTGCAAAGAATTGATAGCCTGCTGCAAAGCAGCTGTTTTTTGATATTTGTTCTAGCGCTGCGACAATATTATATTTTCACATAAGATATGGTTCACTGATTTACTACTGTTGAGTTTAAATCACATATAAATTTGAGTCTAGTTTAACTAAACCAGAGTTTAAACTTTGACTGATTTATTGGCCCTAAGTGTTGATTTCAATGTTGCCATATACTACGTTTATAGGCACGTCTTATTTGAGAATAAAAATGTAAATTGTTGCCATATAAATGTTTTATTGCGACTTACTGACTCACGAAAACTATTCACGATTATCGTACTATTTGCA
Organism: Tachina lurida; assembly: GCA_944452675.1. Classification (NCBI taxonomy): domain Eukaryota; kingdom Metazoa; phylum Arthropoda; class Insecta; order Diptera; family Tachinidae; genus Tachina; species Tachina lurida. Next base: position 33,759,815 of record OX101754.1, on the reverse strand, counting down.
AATAATATGCTTGCGTTTACTAATAGAAAACAATAAATAAATAAATATTGCACAAAAAACATTGAAAAAAGAAAATAATAGCAATTAAAACAAATAATTATTTTACACATTTACACTATTATTTTTATCAACGCAAGTTTTCTACAGAAGTGCTACCGTGTTTTTGTACTTTTGCTACGCCATATAAACAGTGAATTAACTTATTTACAAATATTTTTATTTGCAAATAGTGCGCGTATAAAAGTAGTAATAGTAAGAAAATAACACGAAGCAATCGAGAAGTGAGAGTGTGCTAGCAAAATCAACGTAATTTTTTGTTATAAAAACGAGGGTACACAAAGATATTTTCGAATCAACAATTTTAGGCGAATTTTGACAGAATTTTAAACAAACTTGTTGACAACACTGTCTGTTATTTTGTTATTTACTTTCATTTCCATTTGGATTTTAAGTTGCCATACACTCACACTTTTTTACTAAGCCCTTACATATATATTGTTTGTCTTTCAAGTCGACTTTCAACCTGAGTTTAACAGCTGATCCTTAGATTGCAGGGAAAATTTGACACACATACTAGCACAATTCACAATCTTCAGGATGCAATAGGGGAAGGTATTTGCAGCCAGCGTATAATCAGTTTGCCAACCATTGACAAGTATTAACGTCAAAAATATCTTTGGAAAATTTCCTAAGCCACAAAAAAAATTCCGAAATGCAGAGTTTAGAAATTTTACGATCCTGAACCCCTGGAATTCACAAAAATTAGTCTCTCTAATTCAAACATAAAGTTTTACGTTGGACCACTGAAATTTCTCATTGAAAATCAGGTTGTAGTAAGCATTTGCATCAATCATTTATGAACTTTTCATATATTATTATGTGTACTTGTTTCATTGATTGAATGATATTATATCTACCATATTCTAAACAGGAATGGTTTATAAATTTAATGAAACTTTTTCATATTAAAAATGACTTTCTCTTAATTTGCTCAATGATTTTGCTTAGTGCCAGCAACAAACAACTACAAGCGAACTAACAAATCGACCGCTAACCGCTAAAATAACGTAACACTACAAAAACAAATTTTACAGAATAAGGTTTTGTTACTTTTTTTCAAATTCGTTCAGAATGTTTTATGACAATTTAAAAGCAGGATTTTAATAATATTGTGCAAGTTATTGACCAGTTTTATGCTAATTCTCCGTATAGCAAACAAAATTGTTTTTCAGTTAGATTAATTGTGTCGTGTACATTTCTAACAGTTTAGACCAAAAATAACATAAGCGACAAAAAACAAAAATAGGAATTTTCTAGTTTTTTCATCATTTTTAAATAAAAATTCGATTGATTAATTTTGCGTTGATTCCCTGTATAAATAAAGTTTTTTCTTACCAGATAAAAATAACCTGAAAACTTAATTTGAATAGCACTTGCAGCCGAAATTTGCCTAGAAATTTTACAAGACAGTGATTTGTTGTCACTTCCAGCAAGTAAATGAACAGTTAGCTAACAATTAATAATTTAGTAGAAATTAACTGGATTTTGAGACATAAATAGCATTGAAGCAATGCGAATTAAGTTCACTGTTATCTGGTTCCATTAAAATTATTTTTTTTATGTTATGGACAACTCTGCATTTAAAAGTAAACATGGAACTTGCAAGACAATTGGATTTTTTTTTCTCGAAATTTGCTTTGATAATACGCACACAGAACTTAAATGCAATTATGAACTTGCACGTCTTAGGGCTAATAAATCAGTCAAAGTTTAAACGCTGGTCTAGTTAAACTAAACTCAAATGTATGTGTAGTTTAAACTCAACAGGAGTAAATCAGTGAACCATACCTTATGCATAGTTTAAAAAATAATATTGTGGCAGCACTAGAATAAATATCAAAAGACAGCTGTTTTGCAGCAGGCTATCAATTCTTTGTACAATCAAAAGGGCAAAAAAGTTAAGAAATTTTAATTAAAGGTCGCCAAATTTTCCTGAGAAAGGAATTATATTTATGCCTGGCGAAGTGGAATAGTATAAAATAATAATAGAGTGTAAGAAAACAAGTGGAAAATGATCTGAAGAAAAAGTAGAGGCTTGGAAAAAATTTTAGTGCTCCTTTAATGCAAAACATTTGGCATGCAAGTAAAAAAACCATATGGCCTGTATTGGTAGTTAAAACGCGCAATTTTATGCGCTTACAGATGGTTTAAATACTGTATTGATTTATAGATTTGCTGGTTTAAACACATTTTAAACCAAAAATTGAGATTAACTTGCACTGATTTATTAGCCCTTAAAGCAGAGCAAGTTAATATAAAAATAAATGCGTTTTGTTATAATTGTTCTAATGGTGTTTTCTTTTCTGCCAAAGAAAAAGAGAGAAATGTTAAAAGGAGCATGTATAAAATACAGCGTGGGCCAAAAGTCACGCCCGCGTGTAAAAGTCGTGCCTGCGTGTAAAAATGCAATAACTTTTTTGTTTATTATTATTTTTATTGTTTTTTTTCAGATTTTATTCATCGAACCGTGTTACACCACCATGCAAAATTTAACGACCAAGCAACGAACCAAAGAACTAGAATTTTACTCTTACCATGGGCATTCAATTTTACACGCAGGCGTGACTTTTGGCCCACCCTGTATCTTGCCATTAAATATGACGAGTACAGAACACAAAATATGAAAAAGTGGAACTCACTGTTTTTAGCACCTGACAGATAGTCTGTTCTTCCAAACACAAAGAAACTTTATGAATCAAAATATGTATAACAATGCTGAGGAATAATCCCATAGTCTAGTTAGTGTCACTTTTGCACATAAAATGGATGCAGAATTATCCGCTTCTTTCAAAAAGCTTAAGAAACTACAATAATTTTTCTTCTTAAATTCATATACATACATATGTGTATTAGACTGGTAGCAGCTTGTATGTGTTTTTTTATTCTTAATATATACGCTGTATAAAATGTGAGGTTTGCTGTCATAAATGCGGTCTTAATTTTTTAGCTCGCTCGGACGGTGCCTAGTGGGGCCTAAAGTAGCCGATACACAGTTTCTAAACGGGCCGTCTGATTGTTATGAAATTACAAACAGCATTTGAGGAGGTGTCACAGAGCTTAAGCTGGAATCAGAAAAGTTATTATGCCACCTTAAGACAAGATACATATGATCTTAAATATTTCCAAAAATAGTATCTGAGCCCGGCGAAAAATAAGACGAATACAAAATAAAATACTGAAAAATTATATTTTCTGGATTATGCGAATTTTTTTTTTGGAATTTCCGGGAACTCAAAGCAAATGCTAGTTGTTCTTCCTTTCTGTGTATTAATTACATAAAAATTTGACATGTACTAAATGTAGCCCAACTCGCGGTTTTCTTAATACATTTCTCGCTCATGTTATTTCGCTAAACTAAAATGATGCCAGATTAATTTTGCATGCAAAGACATGATTTTCCGTGTTTTTCACACCAAGAACAGAGTACTACTCTTGCGAATTTATTTCGCAAATATTTCATACCAAATACTTTTATAAATATGTAGTTTGACAGCATTTCGCACGAAATTGTGAACAGAGTACCAGGCTTAAGCAAGCATTTTCATAGAGTAAAACATTTTTAGAGAAGAAAACATTTTTAAGAAACGAACACCGAATTGCACTTTTTAGTTGGAATGCTACATTTGCAACTAAAAAGTGAAGAAAGTGTAAATAAAAAGTATATATAAATTCATATTCAATATCCATTTGATTCAATACAATGGAATACTATTTTTATCATTAATAGTTTTTATGTCTTTATTTGAGGAAAATTTTAATTATTTAGGATACGAGTATGCAAAGGAAAGTCCATGAATATTAAAAGAATTCAGATCGTATATTAAACATTATAACCTCGCTATGTTCGAAGTAGTCATATTTAATTACAATACAATTTTTCTCAAAAAAAAGTAGTACATATATCGTCGCTGTTTTAACTAACTGACATTTTGTAAATTTTGTAATATTTTTACTGTTATAGGCTCGACAGTAATGTTTACAGTCATAAAAATTGTGGACAAGGTCTATTATGACTCATAAAGTCTAATAGTGGACTTAACTCATTTTTCAAAATGATGTCAGTTAGGTCAGTTAGTTAAAACAGCGACGATATGTACTTTTACTTATATTCACATGAACGTACATGTGTGTGAGAAAAAAATTATTAATAATATTTTTATCGTGATTGTGAGTGAAAATTTATTCACAGTATTCTCTAGTACAAAATTAAAATTTACAATTTATTCATTTGCTTATTTCGGTAATTCTTCAGGTACTTCACTTACGTTATTTTTGCCGTCACAAAATTAAGTGGATACCATATATTTTAAAATTGAAAGGCTTGTATTTCTGTACATGTGCATGCATTATTATTTTTGATTAAATATTTTACGACGTGCAAAACAATTCTGCGTCAAAAAGTCCATTTAGAAAAATATGTCAGTTACGTTATATTAGCGTTTAGGGCTCGAAATATTTAACATTAATTATGAATTATGAAGAGAGTGGGAATGTTCAAAATTATGTGATGTTAGCATCACATAAATTTATAATGAAGAGAGTAGTGGGATGCAGCCGCATTGGTAGGAATGTGTTTTTAAATGAAGAATATTTCATCGTATTTTTATATTAGAAAATTTAATATAGAATTAATTTGTAGACTAACCGCCTGTCTCGCGAAATCGAAGGAAAACATTTGATCGATTACTTTTACTTATTTATTTATTTATTTCATAAATACTTTACAAATTTACTTTGTTGCACAAATATGGGCGGAGTAACTAGACCATATGTCCAAGATGTTATTAACATTTGTTTAAAGAGTTTTTGTGACTGACTATACACGACCTATGCCTTCACATAGGAAGTAGCGACGTGGTTGCCAACGAAATTTCACAAAAGAACCCTAAGATTATACGGTTATCCGTGGCAGATCAGTCAACCAGTGCCAGCGAGACGAAAAGCTCTCGAAGGTCCAGAGCTACTTAACGACTGAAAACGATTACTTTTATTGAAAACAAAAGTAGATTTTCTTATTTTATGGTTGTTTTTAAAACAAGTTGTCGCTCGAACATTTTCTGTCGAATATTTTGTTGATATTTTTTATTAAAGAGCGTTTTAAAACAATAAAATTTAATTTCACATGTTTTGAACAATTTGTCCCAGTCAGAGATGGGAACAATCATTATGTTGAAAATAAGTTGAGACATTGCAATAACATAGAATTTTACTGCATATTTACTATAAATAGCTTTTAATAAAATAAATAATAATATTGTCAATGAAAATTCAGAGCTGTTAATTTGAGAAAAAAAAAATTAATAAAATAAGCAAACAAAATTTTAATTAGAAATTGGAACATGAAATGTTCAAATTTTCTTGCATATTATTTGCATTTAGCAAAATGGTGTATATTGGATTTAAGCAATTGATTTATATATTGTAGTTATTTTAGAAAAAAATTTAGAAAGAAAATTCTTTTCAACAATGCAGCGATATTCATTAAGTCCGTGAATTATGAAAAGCTAATGAAGAGCAGAATTGTTCACTATTTTGATGAAAATGTTCATTACCATAATAAAAATATTTAAAGAAACCGTTTCCTTATCTGTATACATAATTTTTCTGTCATTGTATAAGCTATTACAACTTTATCAGGCCTAAAGTAATAAGAAAAAAATGTGGGTGATATATATACACGTACAAGCGAATTTCTATATTTTTTATTGTTAAGTGTTAAGTAGTTCATGGCTGCATAATATTACTGAAACTTTATTTGAACCTTCCGAAATACTCAGAAAAAAATGTTTTTTTATCAACTTTTCTATTCCAAATTTTGCAATCGTTCACACCAGATACAACTCGATTAAGCATTCATAAGTTTTTTCTCACCACTCATGTTCTACATCGGTGCTACCGCCCGGGAGAAATGTATAATGTATTCTAGTATGTGTATTCATTTGTATTAGAACCCGATTGAAGTTTGACCGACTATGCTCTACTTGAAAAGAAACATCCGCAAAGACGTTGCTCAACTTGCACCGAATAATTAACTCCCCAGTAAAAAAAATTGGAAGTCATTCTAAAGGAACTACATTTTCATTGCTTCCAAAAATTCGATATTTTTAATTTGCCGATAGTTAGCAGAAAACCAAGTAGAAGTTTATTTTAGTTATACATAACCTTGTAATTCCTCAATAGTTTTAGAAATTACTCACCAGAATTTTTAAAAAATCGATTTTTTTGAAGAAACTTATAAACTAATTTTGGTCTAAAATTTTGAACTTATTTGCTTAAATTTACATGAAAATACTGTTTCACGTTTAAATTCCCATAAAAAGAAACTAATTGTTAAAATAGGTAACTATTAACCATTTTTCCTAGATGAAAATATTATCAAAGAACACAAAAAAGTAAATTTTTCTTAAAATCGCTTCCAATTCGGTGACAAGGCATCGAAAAAGAGAACTTCTTGCAATGACAACCCTATGTAAAAATCATTAGATCGGATCGAAATTTGCACTACTTCCAGATCGCAAACTCTACATTTTCATGACTTTTTTGGAGTGTCTTTTTTTATTGGGTCGTGGTGTAGAGTGTAGTATTGAGGAGTTAAATGAGCCGATTCGCTATTGCGAAAACCAACTAGAAATGTGTCTGTCCACTTTATGAAAAACCTTGCGAAAAAAAACTTATACTCTTACTCTGACAAAAAACTTATGAGAACCATTTAGTTTGCTAGTTGCTGAAATGTTATTACGCATGGCGAGCTTGGTAGCAACCACAGCCACTACGTAATACAGTAGGTCAGACCTCAAAGTTCCACCCTGAAAGGATTCCTTTCTATCGTCTTTTGAACTCAGAGCAATTCAAGATGACGCTACACTCTTACCAGACACGTAGCAAAGCCACTTCCTTTAATAAATGTGTGGACAGTCGTTACTCTGTTATTTAAGAGATTGAAGCTAGTAACCTAGTAAGTTTCATGGATAACTGACTGAAAATAATGCCTAAAGAAGGAGGGATAGTAGCAGATGTTATCTGAAAGAGTGATCAATTATTTAGGTGCCCGATTGAGAAAACATTTTTTTTTTTTGGTTAAAGAAAGGCAACACTCATGCAGTCAATATGCCTGTCAATATACATACATACATACATATCGTTGGTCACAAGTAGAAAGGCCCTAAATCAAATACTGTAAATTTACAGGAGAAGATAAAACATAATAATAAACAGTACAACTGCTTGTAAAAGCGTTGTTTTTTACACTATTGCAATAAATTTTTGTAACGAGGTGTATTTGTGTGAAATGTATTGGAACCACAGAAAAACTCAAATTCGTGAAAATAGGACTTAGGGCCTTTCTACTTGTGACCATTGTTATGTAAATACATATTTATGTGTGTTACATTCTTTAAGGAAGGAACAGTGAAAAGAAGACAGGTGGCGAAGTACCAAGTTATAAAGTTTCGCTCGCTATTGTGCTTTTTGTTAATTTTTATAGCATCATTGCAGCGCCTCTGGTGTCAAGCAGGATCATTATTTTTAGCTGCATTGGCTTTTTATTAGTTATTTTAAAAAGCCGACGATTTATTACTACAAACACCGACGAAGTAGGGTAGGCTCTAATGCAAATCAGAAAAACTTATGAAGTTGATATGGCTGGCCATACCCAACGCACTTACTACTTCAGCCAACAGCCCCCCCCCCAAAATGGCGCCACAATTAACTTATTGTTATACCCAAGCGTTTAGCGCATTAGCCTTCTGCATACACACAATCAGAGGAACGTTACAGCAATAAATTAAAATAAATTGAGAAAAACAACCTATTTTACAATAGTCAATCACTGAATCACCCAAATATGACTGAATTGCTGAAAATAAAATGGATTCATTTACAAAAACTTCTTAGGGCCATTATTACAACTTAAAGTTAGTTAAAAGTAGAATTTTATCGGAAGTATAAAAAGTTTTTCATCAGTACAATTTTAGCTTAAAATAAAGTGACCGCTAAGTTAAAGGCAAATGTATCCTTCCTGGTAAGTTAAATTAAATTTATAATAATGAATACCGTTTTATACGTCCGACAAAATCCTACTTTTAAATAACTTTAAGTTGTAATAATGGCCATTAGGAATGGCTAATGTAGGGTGGGTGACGAAATTATTTTCTCTAGAACTACTTTATTGTCTAAGTCAAGCAGAAAGCAACTTTGAACTATTGTCAGTGCACGATACACCCACATTAGGCTCATTTAATTTTCTAAAATAACCAATTTTTTTATTGAAATTATATTATTGCAGCATATTTTGCAGATAAAGGGTGTTTTTTATAGAGTGACACAAGTTTAAATCATAATATAACAAGAAAATATATTTATAATATCAATGAAACGGGCATTATCCGAAAGAAGATTTTATGAAATTAATGTTCAAATATGATTTCTGCCATGTGCGTAGAAGGCGCAACCTGGAACACCAATTTTCAAAAAATTTTCGCAGCATTTGCGGTCGTATTTCGCCGATAACTCTACGAATGTTGATTTCCAGGTGTTCAATTGTTTGTGCTTTATCCACGTAGACAAGTGACTTAACATAACTCCAAAGAAAATAATTCAATGGTGTTAAATCACACGATCTTTGTGGCCAATTAATTGGGCCATTACGTGAAATTATTTTTGCATCAAGTTTCTTTGAGTAAATCAATTGCAGCGCCCGCTGTGTGGCATGTGGCTCTGTCCTGTTGGAAGCACATATACCAGGATTAATGCCACGTAATTGAAGTACGAAAAAATTTCGAATCATGTTCCTGTACCGTTCACCATTGACAGTAACATTCTGACCATCATCGTTTTTGAAGACATATATGGGCATTTCCATGAAAATGACAACCACGACTGAAAAATTAAAAAACCTTGAAAATTTTTTTAAAATACGTCAAAGAGGAAAAAATCACTCAAATTTTACTATGCAGAGGTATTAATAGCTTATAAAAATTTTTCAAGAGCAAAAATAGCAGTTTAAACTGACCATCTCTTTGATTAATGTTAAGAAATTGCAATCACCTATTTTTTCTTAACTAGCGACTCGATTCAGGTATTTGTAACATTACAATTATACTTTAAAATTAATGTTACAACAACAATGAACAAGATCCATGAGGAAAGAGAAAATTTAGAGTTCGATAAAGGGTATTTTTTGGTTTGCTTTGGATGCTATTCTAATGTCACGTACGCGGTACAAAAACCGTATTTGTCTATATCATTTGAATTTGACCGGTCGCAACTGTTTCAAAATAAAAGTTCAAAGCAGGATAATTGTCGCAAATAAATATTGTTCGAAATTTTTTCTCAATTTAGTGTAATAAAAATTTTATAAGCATTTAATGTTTGTCACGTACGCTATTGTAAGTATTAAAATTGCAATTAAATGTATCAGCGTTAACTTGATAATTATCAGGCATGTTCTGAAAATCACTTTTTGTGAAAGTGAATTGAAAATACAAGAAAGGTGTTCTGCACACATAACTTTTTGAATTTTTGTGATGTTCTGAAAATCACTTTTTGTGAAAGTGAATTGAAAATACAAGAAAGGTGTTCTGCACACATAACTATTTGAATTTTTGTGATTTTAAATCGGTCACCTAAATGCCTGCCGATTTGAAATCACCTGGTTATTTTTTCAATCACTTTATTTTGAAATTCTCAAAAGATTAATTAAATGAATAACTTAATATCTTCTTTATTGATTTTTATAGTAAAATGAGCAATTTTCTACGAAAGAATTTATGAAATTATGAAAAAATTTAAAACTCTTAATTTTGCAAAATGTTGTTATTTGCTTTGTGATTTACATTTGTGATATTGCATTTACAAAACAAAGCGTCAGATGTTTTCTTCTATTTTTAAAGGGTAAAATCACACAGAAAATTTAAAACTTTTGTGATATTCAGAACACCATCAAATCACAATTGTGATTTTAAAATCACAAGTGATTTGAAAACTTGTGATTTCCAGAACACGCCTGTATAAGATGGCGTGTGGCAATATATAATAATGGCTTAAGTTGACATAAGTGCTTTTTCATTTTATTACATATTCTTATTCTCTTCTTCAAGATCTATCATTTAAACTATACCCATTTATATTTTAACTTAACTCTTCTTCTTGGAAAATAATACATAAGCCATAACATCTTAACTCAACTTAATTTTTGTAAGGTAGCTACATCAATATTAAAATATTTGAGCATCAAAACTTGTATACACTTGAGTTCAACAACTCAATAATAACGACTCGTCTAGAAAATTTGTATGAAAGTCACTCAAGAAAATGAGTGCTTTCCATGTAAATTGTATACTCAAGTCGACCGTATGGGTTGTAGAAACAGTGAGTTATATTTAACTAACTCCCTGTTTCTACAACGCAGACGGTTGACTTGAGTATAAAATTTTTATGGAAAGCACTCATCTTTTTGAGTGATTTTCATACAAATTTTCTAGACTAGTCAGTCGCCTGCCTGACTTGTGGAACCAGCACATAAGCTTTTAAAAAATTATCTTATTTCAGGTTTTCCGCATTTTTCAATTTAACCTAAAGCACTTATCTCGACTTACTATCAATAAAAACTATTTTGCCTTTCAATATAATAAGTTCACTTTAGTTTTTATTTTTCTGCCAATGGATTTTTTCATAACATCTTAACTAAAAAACAACGAATAATAACTAATAACAGTTTTGTTATAAATAAATGTGCATTTTTTTCGGTTCTAAAAATTTTGTATAAAAACCAAACACAATTTATTTTAGGCAAAACCCATAATATCTCAAAACACGAAATTTCGACTCAAGCCATTATTATTTATTTCCACAGATTAAAAAAAAATTTTTTTACTTAAGAATATTATAAGAGAAAATCCGTCACGTACGCTATGTCACGTACGCTATTAAACTTCATTCATTATAAAATCAGCCAAAAGTCTTTTTTATTTCAAAATTACTGATAATAAAGGAAAAATAGTTGGCTTCGTGTAAGAAATTTAAAACAAGAAAAAAAAACTTCACAATTCGCAGATTTTCGTATACTTTTACATGCACCTTGATATCAGTTCCGTTTTATGTCACGTACGCTATGCCCTTATTTCCCTCGATATTTTGGACAACAGGGTTCCAAATGTAATATTTTTTTTTTCGCATATAGTACGCCCTGAATGGAACATAACAACAAAATATTTTTGAGTTACCTCTATTTTTTCAGAATCTATTCCACTTTGTAGGCGTACAAATGTCACGTACGCTGATATGGAAATGCCCATATGCCAATGACACCGCCAGCCCATAAAGCGCACCCTACAGCAATTTTCTGTGGGTGTAATAGTATTTCGACAAAAACTTATGGGCTTCAGCGGAAAATTGAAGAAGTAAACGATGAGTTTAACGAATAGAACAATTATTTTGATTAAAAATTTCAACAATTTGCACGCGTTGCTCTGGTGTAAGTCGATTCATAATGAAAGTTCAAAGTTGTGACACTCTAAAAAAAAACCCTTTATGTATGTATGTATTTATGTGTCGGCATCTGAGCACGATAACTACATCTTCCTAACTAATTTAAAATATTATTGAGAAATTTATAATTTTACATAAAAACATATATATTAGAGCCCTGCACAAACATATATGAAATGTGAATACGTCTTGTTAATTAAATTTGTTGACCTGGCATGTATTATACTACACCAAAAGAAAAACGATGGATGTAGTAATGTTCGTGTATATGAGTGTTTACAAGTGATGACGGGCACACTTCTTCGTTCGTAACAAACTTTGGAGAATTTAAAAAAAAAATCCATATACTCCAAATACCACATGAGCGAATAGTGCATTCACCTTTGATGCTTGTGTGCTTGTTAATTTACGTAGTGTACGTGCGCAGAAATATAAGAGCATATCCTCCAGTTTTAAAAGTAGAAATTGACGCAAAATCGTTAGTTATTTCCCCAACGAAAAATCGACCAACTACTACACTAGCCACAAGTAATGCAAGAGTTTGCCTTTTGACTCTCTCACTCATGGATATGTTAATGGCTTTAACTTCCAAAAATTTGTTTTGCTAGTGGAAAAAATGTGCTGTTATTCCAAAGAAAATCAACAAGAAAAAATTATTTTAAGTACATAATTATTTTGGTGGCGTCAGTTACAATTGGAAGTGAACGTGTAATTTTTAGTGAAAAAAGTGCTTTTCTTTTAGAAAGTTAAAATGAGCAGCAGAAGTCAATTAAAACGTTGCATATAAAAATAAAAAGGACAATTAATTGATAAATGTATTTGTTATTAATTATAATTATAAAAAAAAACAAAATGTGTTTGAAATCCATTTTAAGAAAATTTTTTATGAAAAATTTGAAATAAAATACATTTCAAGCTCATTTAAAATTTTATGAATATGGGGGCAATTGTTTTATTAATAGAAAAATTAATTACATTGATTAGCGAACTCACTGACGAAGGGTTAAGCAGATGGTCATCGCCATGTTAAGATCGTCAGTCTTTTTCATTGCTAATAGTTAGGCTGGTAGTTAATGGTAACGATTGGTAGTTAACGAAATAGCTAAACATTCGCTAGTTACGCCGATTGCATGGTACACACAGCTTATGTATGTATGTGTACATGCATGACGTTTGTAAACGCGCCCATGCGTAGGAAGAAGCAAACACCACAAATTTTTACATCACGAAGTATTTGCTTCTTTATTTCGATATCTACAACAACTTACAACAAATGTCTTGCAAAAAGTATCTGTTAGGCTTTGTTTTTCAAGACTTCACAAGACAGTGAAGCATTTGAAAAATCCTACATGTCTTGAAAGCTCTTTCAATTGGCTTTATGCAGGGCTCTAATATATATTGAATGAATGAACGGGAAACACAGGACACTGCATCCAAAGTAGATCTATTGTATCACTCTAATATTTATATATTACATAATTTTATAAATATATGTGCGGAATAGGAGGATGGTTTGACTATCGTGCAAAACATCGTGCAACCACAGCACGGTGCCATTATAAATGGCATGCGTTACCAAATGCTTTTTAAGAGTACGAGAGCACTATACATCCGGAAATTGGAGGAATCGCGCAAAAACATTCCTTGTTTGATTTATTTCATATTTTCTACATATTTAAAATTATTTGATCATATACATATGTATGTAAATACATACATTACTCTATTTTGCAGTTTAACATTTTTTGTTCTGATGAATGGAAACTATCCATGGTGGGAACTCTTAACAATGTTGGACAATTTATTGGAATCCCCATTGGAGGTCTTCTTTCAGACAGGTAAGAAGTCAATCTGTGTTAAAAACAATTATTATGTACCACATCAAAACAAAATTTTTAATGTTATAATAAAAAAAATATGATAAAAGTGGACGCGGAAATTTTTTGATTATTTTTCTTCAACTGATTTCATAATGAGGCTACTTAGTGAATGTTAAAGTTTAACGTGGGAATCTGCTTGTCCGTTACATCGGAACTATTTAACCGGCTTTGTTTGTCGGGAGTGTTATTACATACATACATATAATCTGCCGATTGAGATGCCACAAAGAAAACTCTTTTAAGAGTTGTGAAATGAAATAATTTTCTGCTTCAAGTCCTAATATGTAATAATTTAAAAAATAATTAATTTATAGATATGGACGTGTCACTGCGCTTGCCTTAGGTGGATTCGCTGGGGCAATTCTAGGCATTGCTCGGTCATTTGCAACATCTTATACAATGTTCATTGTATTCGAATTTTTGGACAGTATGTCTGCAAGTTCTTTATATGCCATATGTTTTATAGTGGGCATAGAACTAGTGGGTCCCAAAAGGCGTGTTATAGCGTGCAGCGTAATTACAATTTTCTATGCGGTTGGTGAAATGTTATTGGCCACAATTGCCAAGTACTATCCAAACTGGAGAGTCATATTGCGCATACTCTATGCACCAGCGTTATTGTTAATTGTATATTTATGGATATTGCCCGAAAGTGTACGCTGGCTGTTAAGCCAGGGTAGAGATGAAGAAGCCAAAAATATTTTAAAGCGAGCAGCAAGAGTAAATAAACGTAAACTATCTGACCACTCGTTGGATAAGTTGATTCTTACAAATCGGCACAAATTGCAGAACGTTTCAGAGGGAAAATTTCCGATAAAAGAGGCATTTTCAAAATTATTTTGGCGCATAACAAATTGCTCATTTTGTTGGATAGTAAATGTTTTGGTGTACTATGGACTAAGTTTAAATGCTGTCCTGCTGGATGGTAACAAATATAATAATTTTATTTTCGTAGCATTGGTAGAAATACCAGGATTTTTTCTCCCACTACTGATAATGAATCGTTTTGGACGAAGATACTCTCTGTTTGGTTGCATGTTTGCAAGCGGATTGTGCTGCTTGGGCACAATATTTGTGCCACCAGGTAAATTTTATTTTTTTTTTAATATTTGTATTAATATAGCTAAGGTTTAATTTACACTTACAGAGTCCTATAAATTAGAATTAGCACTCTTTTTGATCGGAAAATTAACAATTACGTCTAGTTTTCAAGTTTTATATTTCTTTACATCTGAAATATTTCCCACGAGTCTGCGCAACAGTTTGCTATCATTTTGTTCAATGATGGGTAGATTCGGCTCAATGCTTGCGCCGCAAACTCCTCTTCTTGTAAGTATTGTAAATTATAAACTCTAGAAATTTGTACATACATACATAATGGACAAATAAATTTTCTAGGCGAAATATCATGAAAACGCACCGGCAATATTATTTGCCTCAACCGCCATTGTCAGCGCATTCTTATCGTTGCTGTTTCCGGAAACCACGAACTTAATTCTACCAACAACTATGAAGGAGGCAAATAACATTGGTGCCTCCAAACAGAAAAAATCAACTAATAATGTCAACAGTATTCCGTAATAAGTACATATGTAATAATTTCTATTTGTAATTTTAATTGTAATTTAAGTTCTTCTATTAGTCTTATATGCATATATATCGTTATTTTTTTTAATCGAGTTTTTGTATATTTCGATAGAAGAACATGTAATGTATCGAAAAATGCAAAAATTTCGATTTAAAAAAAAATAATGAGTTAGAGCCTTACTGTATTAAGGTAACGATATATTTTTAACATTCATACAAATAAATTTCCATAAGTGCTTATGTGAATATATGTATAGGCACAAAATTTAATTTTAAAGAAATTTTAAATTAAGTAAAGTTTGTACTTATCGAAAAGAAATACGAGAACTGTATCACTTAAATATGTTATTTAACTAAAATTTTACAGCTGCTGAAATAAAAATTTTATATTCCCAAGGAATTTATTTCTCCAATTACATATTACATGGGAATAAAAAATAACAGAAAGGAAAAATAGAATTTAGGTATTAAGCTATTTTGAGTCGAACAATTAATTAATGAACAATAATTAAAAATTTTTTGAGGGAGTACGCCGCCCCACCGCTTCAATCAGGTAAAATTTGGAGACTCTCATTATTGTAATTGTCTAGATATAGGATAATTAATAACTGCTTTTTATGGGGATAACCCTTCGTTAATCTTAAAAAAAAATTAGTCTACAGAGAAGAAATTATTCCCCAAAATTTTTCAAACAAACGTTTGTTTGAAATAATATTTAGCTTTAACTATATTTCACTGTTGCAGTAAATTGTTTGTTACAATTTTATTTTATTAAAAAAACTGTATAGAGTGCAAAATTCTAATTCATTATTAATTAATATAAAGTAACATTTTTAACAAGATTGAGATTAGAGACGATTTCTGTCCAAATATGAATATGATGACGATTTGCATTTTAATTTCAGTGAAAAAATTTTTTAAATGAAACTCTTTGTTGATTGGAACAATCAGAGTTTTTTTTTCAAACAAATTATTATGTATGTTTTTTCTGTGTTAGTTACTGCCTAAAACATCAGTTTTGGGAACAAACAAAAAAACAGAGCAATCGTTGTATGCAGCTTGTAGCGATGCAACTTCTAGTCAAGGCCACACTATCCTTAAAATTCAATATCCCACTCTATGTCCTTCCACCCAACCGATTCTTGCGATACTTTTCATATATCTTAAGGTATTAGGATGAAACATTCTGGGCCGGGCTGCATACATACGTATTTTAAGACTTACGATAATATTTGAAATACTTTTACTCATCTGATTATTACAAAGCTTTGTATATAATTTGGACGTCATAATGGCACAACGGAAATAGAGTCAACGGATATACGACGATTAAAATTAATATATTTTTTCACTTGCTTCCAGCCAAACGATTTTAACGAAGCTTTTAACATACCTTGAGCTCTTGTAGTGACACGAAAAGTTTTCGGGAGCACGCTCGATAAAATTTAGCAGTCTATCAAGTGTAATTCTATCCAAAAGATAACTCACATAAGTTTATAAATTTACAGCCTTATTATGTACACAGTAAAGTAAAACCCAGATTCATTTTAAGAGAAAAAAACGAAAATACAATTAAAAAATTAACTACTTTTCCACCATTCACCGAAATTGTAGTATTAACACAACAATTTTAATTGAAAATGTTTTGGATTTTTCGAGATACAAAAACATTATCGGCCATGTTCTGGAAACCATTTTGTTTTGAAATCGCAAAATTTCAAAATCGGAAAACAGTGTTATTTTTATCGCACAATTTAATGCATTTGAAATTAAGTTCGGATCAAATATCTCAAGCATATAAAACCTTAAAACCAAATAAAAAACTGCAATAAGTGAGGTTTCCGGTTGATTTATTTCTTGAATTTTGTCGGTTTCAACACGAAATGGTTTTCAGAAGCGTATATATTAACCAAAAATTTTATTGGTGTCCTTTTAAAGATTCAATTAAAACTTAATTGAAGTGGCTTTAACGATTAAATTAAAGAATTAATTGAAGTATCCCTAAAGATTCAATTAAAAAGCTGATTAAACACTTTAAAACAGGGAAGGAAAATGACTTCTTGGATTTTGTACCAACTGTGAAAACAAAATGTACTTTTTGGACCATGACGGTACCAATTTAATATTTATTAATAAGAACGGAAACGTAAAAAAATGTGTACAAATTCAGATCTAAACAATAAAAAACAGAAACTTAACAAAAATGTGTATAAAAATTCAGTATAAAAAATAACATAGAAAATATTAAATATAACATTCATTCGTAGATTAGACTGGTTAGAGATCGGTTATTTTACAAATTTTGTTTATTAACAGGCCTGTTATTTTCATGCACTATAAAATCTAAATTATGCGCATAAAAAATGCGCGATAAGACCTAAAACACACTATTGAAATAAAGGAGCGAAATGTAGTTAACAAAAATAAATATAACCACAGCCAAGGCGAGTCAAGTTAACAGGTACAGTTAAAGTACTAGACAGATTTTTTTGTTGCAGACTTGACACCACCTGGTACATGAATTTGCCTTGACAACAGCATTGCAACAAAAACAGAGAAGCTGACCGTCTAAAATAAAACACACACAAAAATATGAAAGACAAAAAGGCAAAATTAATGTTACCATGTAGTGAAACATTGGCATTTTTAAATTGTACCAAGTAACTCGCGGTAGTACCACGGTACCAACGAGGTCAAAAATGTACCATAAAAAGTACAATTGTACCATGATTTCCATCCGTGCTTTATAACATTCAATGAAAATACCAATTAAATTATTTAAAGGAGTCAAATAATGTATATATAAATACCTATATAAATATTTGTCCATTGCTTTTTTGATTTCGAATGGTACATAAAAGTACAATGGCGGTTTGCGATATTTGATGGTCTTGCGCAAGTGTAAGTCCACAATATCGTAGCTTTTGTTTGAATTGTGTATGTATTTTGTGGTTGGATTTCAAAGGCTACGATACTTTAATTTTTTTAATTTATGACATACATTATTGAGCAGCCAAAATATTGACAGTATTATGTGTAACAAAAAATTAGCGTACATATAGTCTTACATTAAATAGCATGCTAAATGTATGTAAATTTTTCGTTTTACATAAGCCTGTTAACTTCGTAAATTCAAAACCAAAATTATAATTTTTCTGGAAAAAATCGCATGCTTAAAGTTATTTTATACGTTTGTCACATTTTAGGAAAAATCATATTTTTTTGCAAAAATCGTATAGCAAAAATTCTGAGAAAATTCTCCGTAGAAACCATTTGTCAAAAATCAATCGCTTCCACCGCGCCTCTCGGCATGAAAACGTATTTCCTCTTCTTTAGAAAAACAATTTTTTTCCATTATAATTTTTTGAAATAGAAAAATGTATGTACTGAAATAAATGCTACTAAATTCGAATCATCATTCTTCTTCCCACGTACGTACTCTCTGCTTTTAATTTTTTCGCAAACTACCTCAGATTTATCCATAATAATTGGTTCCCCATTTGCATCTTTAAAGTCAATCCCCCATATGCAAAAAAAAAAAAATAACGTCTGCTTGAAGTGTACGTTAAAACCGGATTTTGTATGGAAATTTTGTTTTAATGTACACTTCAAACATGTCAAGGAATGTCTTTAAATAAGGCAGGCAGTAGCCAAACAAGCAGCTCAGGAAAAGGAAATAAATTTTCATGTCGAGAGGCGCGGTTAGGGTTTAATTTTAAACTCGTGGTTTCTTCGCAAAATTTTCTTAGAATTATATATATTTCGTTTTTACTATACGATTTTTGAATTTTTTTTTTATACATACAAATCTAACCGGCCTAATATATACATATGGGTAATTCCAGAAAAAAAAGGTCAACCAAAAAAAAATTTTGTTTTGCTCAAAAATTTTTGTTTTTTTAATAATAAAGCACTTTACAAATGTGAAAGCATTTTTAAATTTTGAAATTTTTTAACCGAAATATGGGACTTTTAAAAGAAATATTTTCTTTGCTGAGCCTTTTTTTAGCGATTATTTAAAGTAATTTGTATTATTTTTCTTTTTTTATAATTTGCACCTTTTCTACTATTCACAACCTACGCATTAGCAGAAAAGAAGGATAATGGAGTTCTAATACGAAAAGTTGTTTGAGTTTGCTTCCACTTATACCTTAATGTCGCATACGTCGCATAAAATCCATATTTGTTAATTTTCTTCAGCAGTAAATAATCATTTGTTATTGTTTAATTGCTTTTTAATTAAAGTTCAATCAATATTAGCAAAGTTACTGCGTTTAATTCACTTGGGAAAAAATTTCGCGTCCGCCTTGTTGCTAGGAACACAACTGGGACGAACGACGAATTTTTCGGTGCGAATTTTCGTCATAAAAAAAATAAAACACATGTGTGCATATGAAAATGAACACAACACCGCCGTACAACGAAATTCGTCGTGCGTGACGAATTCTGAGATAGGTTTATTTCTAATTTGTACGCCGACGAACGACGAAAAAACAATTTTCTCTCTCTCACTCTCTGTCTTTGTACACACAACAACCAACTTTATCAAATATAAGAGAGGAGTTCGCTGTGTAAATTCGTCGTTATTGTGCTTCACACGACGAATTTACGCAGCGAACTCATATCGACGAATTCGTCGAGGTGGACGAAATTCGTCGTTCGTCCCAATTGTGTTCCTAGCATGTCGCGTCCGTATTTGTACTTTAACCATTTAAAAAAAAAATTAAAACAAAATTTTCATATTCCATAAATCTACACATAAACGACCATCTTTCACCTTCATTTCCACATTTACAAAATATATTTCTATAAGTGCTCAAAAATAACTTCTATTTTTGTCGCGTCCGTTTCTCGCTGACATTTGCTTATATCTTTTTACTATATTATTGATATCGCCAAAAATAATTTTCTTAAATATACTATTCCTTCATTTCCTTTAAAACACTTAAGATATATATTGGATTTTTTCATTCCTTTCTTGTTTTTTGCTCAAATAAAAGTGTACGAATGTCGCGCCCGTCCTTCATATAAATTGTCAATTTCTTAATTATAATGATAAAAGGTACACAATATATAATATAAGCAATATTTTTCCTGTATAACAAAGTTTTTCAAAAAATTTGTGTAACAAAAATAAGATTCACTAAAGTAAACGTTTACGGATTAGTATAATTATTACCTAGGCTAAAGTTCTCAAGAATAACAAAGCTGAGTCATTCTTGCTTTTTTTTTATTATGATGATTAACTTTATATCTTACAGAGCGCATTTATCAAACATGTCAATAATTTAATGCTTAAAATTTTTAGTGTAGTAATCTCTGTGGAAAGCATAATCAAAGAAACCATAGTTTTTGTAATCGTGTTCCAAATAGGTTTCAAAGGTATCGTGATGGTAGATTTTGACATCTTTGAAGTACATGTTAGGAACGAAGAATTCATACTCGTCAATCATACGGTCAAATGGATAGTAGAATGGTTTGTTATCAATATGACGGGTACCTGAACCAATTCCACATGAGTAAGTGCGATCAAAGGTAGAGAACTGCTCCTGATCAGCCATGTAAGGGGATACCATGAAGAACATTTGCATGGGCATACCTTTTTCCCAACCACGTGGCAAGATGAGACGATCAGGGAATCCGCAATGAGGTTCACTGATGTCTAATGGGAATTCGTATTTACCTTCGACAGCCATCATTACATAGCGGTATAATTCAGTGTAGGTGGTGCGGTCCTTAGTGGTCCAGTGAATATCGGAGGAGCAACGCGTCAATAAGTTCTTGCCAGCAACCAAGTTGTAAACAAAGCTATCAAGTTCGAAGAAGTTTTCACGGTTTTCAGCCAAAGATAGAGTGCGACCGAACTCGTCATATTTGGGACCAATGTAGGAACGAATGACGGCTTTTTGTGTTTTGTCGGATTCAATGGTAAGTTCGAAGTTAAATGGTTTGTGGTTCAAACGCATCTGACGAGCCATGAGAGCCTTGTCCCACATAAATTTACCATCAACAAAGTGCATTTTGTCATTCATCAAATTGGTAACATCAAAATCGACTAAATCGAAGTAAGTGACTAAGTCAGTTACATGAACATCCTTAATGTAGACGCCTTGGAACATCAGTTCTTCCCTGGTGTAACATTCAAGGTGCTGTTTAAAATGTAAGAAAGTGCTGGCAATCTTAGAATGGAATACGTAGAACATTGGATCGCGCATCATGGTTTCAAAGTTTAACAAAATATTTGGATATACCTCGAAGTCATGATAGTCAACTTCACTGAAATACATATGAGAGAGCATATACCAGTTGTTAAAGAAGTATTTATCGAAGTTATCAATATTGCCTTGCAACAAGCTTCCAATATATTCAATAGATTCTGGTTTACGCATGTCAATCATTGTACCATCAACAGTCTTATAGTGTCCTAAATTAATGACATCATGGATACGCTTGAACATACCATAAATTTTGTCAAACATATCAAAGTTAGTGTAAGTTTGAACTTCGTAGTAATTCTTACGGTAACTGAAGCCAACACCATTATAATTAATCAACTGAGGATCATATCCATGTTCAATTTCTTTGAACCAGAAGAATTCAGGAATTTCACCGAAACCATGAGACAAACGTTCCATGTAGTAACGAGACATCAACTGCTGAATAATATACATCCAGTATTCACCGCGACGATCCTTGTTCAAACCGAAGGTCTTGCCATCTAAAAAGAAAGCGTAGTCCATATTCAAATAGTACCAGAAGGCGTTCCAGCCCAAATCTTCAGTGAAGTAAGAAAGAGTAGAATGTTCGTTGAAAATTTCAATATCACGTGTGTAGTCAACGGGCATCCACCAAATCTTGACACCTTGCATCATTGACATCCATTTGGAGTCTTGATTGAACTCACAGATGTTTTCACGGAGCATGAACTTGTCTTCGGAGTACCAATGTTGATCCAAACCCATTAATTTCCACCATTGCCACATTTTCCAGTCCTTCATGTAGACGTAGTCTCCGTGATTGAAATATTTCTGGTTTTTGTAGTAGACATTGTACAATTCTTTTTCGTACATCATATACTTGCTCCATACATCATAATCGAACTTTTCAGCTTCGAAAATGAATTTGCTGTTAAAGAAGTACTGGGGGAAAATTTCATAGATCGATGGCAGCATCAAACCATTGCAGTCGTCGCGATGGATGACTGCCATAGTGAGAGCGTAGACAAACATGCCTTCGTTGACATGCATACGGGCCCAGCATACATTATGAAGGAAAGTCTCAAAGTCCTTGGCGTGGTAGAAGAAGTTGAAAAGACCAAAAGCTTGTTTATGGTGTGTCTTAACAAGAGCGCCAAAGAATTCACCTTTAGGTAAGAGAGCTCCCATTTTATAGGATTCCCTGAATTTCTCCATGTGATAATCATAATGCTAAAATACACATAATCGTTGTAGTTCTATAGAAATATGTACATGTGAGAATAAAACTCTCTGAAACTTACAGTGTAGTAGGACTTGTCGAAAATAAATTTATCGCCGAGCTTAATATAGTCCTCAAACATTAACGGGTCCTCAACACGGTAAACGATTTCGAATAAGAACTTTTGTTTTTCTAGGAAATCCTTGTCTGCAACTTTGACTTCACGGGTAGTGTGAAGGCTTGTTGCAGCCACAATGCCCACACAGGCCAACAATACGATAGCTAATTTCATTTTGTAAACCGCTCCGGATCAGATGCGTTGCTCCAATACCTAAAGACTGTTAATTATCGCATCTCAACCACCTGCTTAAGTACAAGTCTCTTATCGGCCGCTGAAAATGCACTTAAACATTTTTATCAACTTATTGACCTCCTAATAAAGTAAAAGTGCTTTTAAAATGCAAATACACATTTGAAACAAAAATATGTTTTATACTTTAAAAGGTTTGCAGCATTATTATCTTTTTCTAAATACAGTCGCACAGATAATAATACGTACCCCTTAAATATTTTCTATATTATAAAAAACATTTTATATATAAACAAAGTAAATTCTCCAATCATCTTTAAATGAACACAAATATTTATTTCATCATTTAAATTTTAAATCAAATATTTAAATTAAAAAAAAATAAACAAATATCTATTTTATTGCACAGATAATTAATTATACGTACTCTACAAAAATAACTTTAGTAAAATATTTACATATACATACATATACTATTTTTTAGTATTTTGTTGGCCCTCCCTTTGCCTCAACTACTGCCCTCAATGGATTATTCATGGAAAATACCAGTTTTTTTGTAGTTTCAGATGTTATTTGACCCCATTCATACTCCAAGCCTTCCTTAAGATCTTGTTTGTTCCCATAATTTTTTTTCCGAATGCGACGTTCCAATTCATCCCATAAATGTTCTATGGGGTTCAGGTCTGGTGATTGGGGAGGCGAATGGAGTTGTCTCGGTACGTTATAGAGCAGCCATTCCTTCACAACATGCGAAGTATGCTTTGGGTCGTTGTCCTGTTGGAAATACCAAGCAGCACTAAGACCCAAATTACTTGCCGATTCTTTCAAACTGCTCTTCAAAATGTCTAAATATAGAAATCGGTCCATATTTGTTTCCACAAATTGCATTTTTCCAACTCCATTCGCCGACATGCATCCCCAAACCATAACAGAACCACCACCGTGCTTTATTGTAGGAATGAGTTTCTTCGGTTGCAGCTCTTCATTAGCTTTGCGCCAAATTTTTTGTTTACCATCACAACCGAATAAATTGAACTTGCTTTCATCACTAAAAAGCACATTTGCCCAGAAATCCGTTGATTTGTTCATATACTTAAGTGCGAAGTCGAGCCGCTTTTTTCTGTTTATTTCACTAATAAATGGTTTTTTTCTTGGTACGCGGCTGTGGAATCCGCTTTTTCTCAAAACACTTCGCACTGTTTCTGAATGAACATTAATACTGTGATCATTTTCCAAGGTATTTCGAATTTCCACGGCTGAAGTTTTAGGGTTTTTGTTAACAACGTTTTTTATAAATCGCTCAATTCGTGGCGAAATTTTCGGTGGACGTCCAGTTTTGGGTTTGCTTGCGAGGGATTGAGACTCAGAAAAATTTTTTATTACTGTCTGCACTGTGGACTTAGCACGTCCAATAATTTTAGCTATTGAACTCAATGAATTGCCAGCTTTTCTCAATTCCACAATGCGTTCACGAACTTCGACACAAATATCTTTTGTTTTTCTACCCATTTTCACAAAACCGTAAAATATTTTCTTAAAATAACTAATTTACTTGCTAACTTGATTGCAAATTACTTGTTAAACACTTCACGTGCGCAATTTTATTTAAGTTTCTACAAGTTTCAAAAGTACCGTTTTCTTTTTGGCATCGTACGTATAATTATCTGTGCTGCCATATTGTGCTTTACGTGTATAACTACTATAAACGGAAAGTTACCCATATTATTTGTAGTTTGTTTTTGACAGCTTGTCATTGCCACACAAATGCAATAAAAAGTTTTGATCAGAAATGCAGGGTTATTCTTAAACACCAATTTTTAGTGGGGGTACGTACTATTATCTGTGGGACTGTATATGTTTGTTATGCAGGCACAAACATACTTAAATATATAACATAGTATAGTATATTATGAATTGTTGTTAACATTACGACTAAGTTTATATACGTATAAATATGTATGTAAATATGTATATCTTATTAATTAATGAAATCTCTAATATAAAATTTCTGAATTTTCCTTAAAATTTGTTTTGTGTTTTTAATTTCCTTACATAGTGGACAGTCCGTCCCATTAAAAATTTACCAAAAATTTAATCTTTTTTTTATATTAATGGTTAAACTTATGTAAAATATCTTCACTGTCTACTTCTTCCAGCTTGTGAAATAATTGTGCTCGACAATTTTAGAAGTTGTTTAATGTAGATACAATCTTGTTTCGGTGAAAAGTTTGGAATTTGAAACATTAAAAAATTTAGAGTTAACTGAATTTTACTGTTTGCTTTTTCATCTTATGAAAGATTAATTTCTTAGGGAACTCGAAAGTTTCAATGAGTAAGTTTAATATAAATGTATTGGCGAAAATACACAAGTTAATAACAAATATTTTTCAAACTTATTTTTTTCAATATTTTATAATTTGATATACATACATATGTACATACATACAACGTCTTTACATAAATACATGAATATGTAACGTCAGTTCTATTGTCCAAACCACAATATCAATAATATAATTGCATACTAAACAATATTATATTATATGTTATATTGTATAATAAATATACATATGTATATATATTATATTATTATATTGTATAATAAATAAGCACAATTTCTTAAAGAAAGATAATCGTGCCTCCAAACCTTTTAATACATATATACATAAATAATTTATTAGGAGGTCAAGAAGTTGATAAAAATGTTTAAGTGCATTTTCAGCGGCCGATAAGAGACTTGTACTTAAGCAGGTGGTTGAGATGCGATAATTAACAGTCTTTAGGTATTGGAGCAACGCATCTGATCCGGAGCGGTTTACAAAATGAAATTAGCTATCGTATTGTTGGCCTGTGTGGGCATTGTGGCTGCAACAAGCCTTCACACTACCCGTGAAGTCAAAGTTGCAGACAAGGATTT
Organism: Tachina lurida; assembly: GCA_944452675.1. NCBI lineage: Eukaryota > Metazoa > Arthropoda > Insecta > Diptera > Tachinidae > Tachina > Tachina lurida. The sequence continues at coordinate 33,734,158 of OX101754.1, read as the reverse complement.
CCTGGAAAAACAAAAGTTCTTATTCGAAATCGTTTACCGTGTTGAGGACCCGTTAATGTTTGAGGACTATATTAAACTCGGCGATAAATTTATTTTCGACAAGTCCTACTACACTGTAAGTTTCAGAGAGTTTTATTCTCACATGTACATATTTCTATAGAACTACAACGATTATGTGTATTTTAGCATTATGATTATCACATGGAGAAATTCAGGGAATCCTATAAAATGGGAGCTCTCTTACCTAAAGGTGAATTCTTTGGCGCTCTTGTTAAGACACACCATAAACAAGCTTTTGGTCTTTTCAACTTCTTCTACCACGCCAAGGACTTTGAGACTTTCCTTCATAATGTATGCTGGGCCCGTATGCATGTCAACGAAGGCATGTTTGTCTACGCTCTCACTATGGCAGTCATCCATCGCGACGACTGCAATGGTTTGATGCTGCCATCGATCTATGAAATTTTCCCCCAGTACTTCTTTAACAGCAAATTCATTTTCGAAGCTGAAAAGTTCGATTATGATGTATGGAGCAAGTATATGATGTACGAAAAAGAATTGTACAATGTCTACTACAAAAACCAGAAATATTTCAATCACGGAGACTACGTCTACATGAAGGACTGGAAAATGTGGCAATGGTGGAAATTAATGGGTTTGGATCAACATTGGTACTCCGAAGACAAGTTCATGCTCCGTGAAAACATCTGTGAGTTCAATCAAGACTCCAAATGGATGTCAATGATGCAAGGTGTCAAGATTTGGTGGATGCCCGTTGACTACACACGTGATATTGAAATTTTCAACGAACATTCTACTCTTTCTTACTTCACTGAAGATTTGGGCTGGAACGCCTTCTGGTACTATTTGAATATGGACTACGCTTTCTTTTTAGATGGCAAGACCTTCGGTTTGAACAAGGATCGTCGCGGTGAATACTGGATGTATATTATTCAGCAGTTGATGTCTCGTTACTACATGGAACGTTTGTCTCATGGTTTCGGTGAAATTCCTGAATTCTTCTGGTTCAAAGAAATTGAACATGGATATGATCCTCAGTTGATTAATTATAATGGTGTTGGCTTCAGTTACCGTAAGAATTACTACGAAGTTCAAACTTACACTAACTTTGATATGTTTGACAAAATTTATGGTATGTTCAAGCGTATCCATGATGTCATTGATTTAGGACACTATAAGACTGTTGATGGTACAATGATTGACATGCGTAAACCAGAATCTATTGAATATATTGGAAGCTTGTTGCAAGGCAATATTGATAACTTCGATAAATACTTCTTTAACAACTGGTATATGCTCTCTCATATGTATTTCAGTGAAGTTGACTATCATGACTTCGAGGTATATCCAAATATTTTGTTAAACTTTGAAACCATGATGCGCGATCCAATGTTCTACGTATTCCATTCTAAGATTGCCAGCACTTTCTTACATTTTAAACAGCACCTTGAATGTTACACCAGGGAAGAACTGATGTTCCAAGGCGTCTACATTAAGGATGTTCATGTAACTGACTTAGTCACTTACTTCGATTTAGTCGATTTTGATGTTACCAATTTGATGAATGACAAAATGCACTTTGTTGATGGTAAATTTATGTGGGACAAGGCTCTCATGGCTCGTCAGATGCGTTTGAACCACAAACCATTTAACTTCGAACTTACCATTGAATCCGACAAAACACAAAAAGCCGTCATTCGTTCCTACATTGGTCCCAAATATGACGAGTTCGGTCGCACTCTATCTTTGGCTGAAAACCGTGAAAACTTCTTCGAACTTGATAGCTTTGTTTACAACTTGGTTGCTGGCAAGAACTTATTGACGCGTTGCTCCTCCGATATTCACTGGACCACTAAGGACCGCACCACCTACACTGAATTATACCGCTATGTAATGATGGCTGTCGAAGGTAAATACGAATTCCCATTAGACATCAGTGAACCTCATTGCGGATTCCCTGATCGTCTCATCTTGCCACGTGGTTGGGAAAAAGGTATGCCCATGCAAATGTTCTTCATGGTATCCCCTTACATGGCTGATCAGGAGCAGTTCTCTACCTTTGATCGCACTTACTCATGTGGAATTGGTTCAGGTACCCGTCATATTGATAACAAACCATTCTACTATCCATTTGACCGTATGATTGACGAGTATGAATTCTTAGTTCCTAACATGTACTTCAAAGATGTCAAAATCTACCATCACGATACCTTTGAAACCTACTTGGAACACGATTACAAGAACTATGGTTTCTTTGATTATAGTTTTTATAGGAATTACTATACAAAATATTTAAAATATTGAAAGTAGTTATGTATGTATGTATGGTGGAGCTGTGATTTGGAAGATAATGTTATATTCCATATTTTGAAATAATATGATTTAATAAAGCAAACTGTAGCAAATGCAATAAAAATTCAAAACAATTTTCCTTAGTTAGTCCCAGTTCACACTAGTCAAGTCTTATTGATAAACTTGTCACTTTTTCTTCTTTGAATTATCTTCGGCGTTCACACAATGTGAGTCTTATTTTTAAGCACATATTTTTTATGCATAGTTTTGTGTATACATGTATGTTTTTTTTTAATTACGAATGAGAAAGCAAAACGTATCGACAGTACATGAAGCTTAGTACTCGTTTCTTTTCCCCTCGTCTCCCTCGCCTATAAACTAGCAAACTTAAAAATAAGAATCTCTTCGTCTGAACACTGACTTAACGAAGTTATATTTATTATTTATTTATTTATTTATTTATTGATACATATTATACAAAGTAAATTTGCATAATATGGTTGCACAAATATGGGCGGAATAACTAGAATAACGGTCCATCGATCAATGATCTATCCTCAAATCCATCTTGCTATCTATTGCTCCGACCTTGCTCATGGAAATTGGAGGGTTGTTTACTACTCAAGGATAACCACAGGACCAATACAATAAAGTTAAAAATTATAGTAGCAAACTTAAACCGACTGATTTAAAAAATAATAATATTTGGAAATGAAATTTAAATAATATTCTGTCATACGAAAACAGGTTCAGGGCAATAATGAATAAAATTCCGCGTGAAAATTTTCCCGGGGAACAATTCCAACTAATAGAAAGTAATAGGGAAACAAAAAATTTTAATTGGAAAAGAGAGAAATTTCCCCCGGATTCATGATTGCCCTGATTGTAGTTAAGTGCATTGTACGAAAATATTTTAGAAATAATCAGAAAAAATCGAACAATTAATTTAAAATTGCTTAATTAAAATTGATATATTACGAGAATTTAGTCAGATAAAGGATACGATCCTGTTATTTAGGAGAGCAACTCGTTTCTATAAAGATTGATATGACGTTGTTTTTCATTTATTGGATTTGCGTTGTAGACTATATGAATATTTTAGGAGTTCAAATGATTCCATTTGTTCAAGAGAAAGTTCTTTCAAGCTATCAATACATGTTTGGTAGGGATCCAAAAGACATTGGCGACACTATTAGAGTTCATAGTTCAACTTTTCTTAACATAATAAGGGAAAATGTTATTGATATAACTTTAAGACCAGGGGGGTTATTATGTAATCCGAATCGAACGGAAATGTGTTCGAATTGCAATGTTAATAACATACAAATTCGAACAGTTTTCGTTTCGAATCGAATTACATAATAACCCCCCAGAAAATGTAATTATTGAAGTTTGTGATTCAGTAGTGTCGAATACTAACTCATGCTTTCATAACCCTAAATCAACTTACACAACCTTATAGTGCCTTAGGACTAAGTTAGCACTTCAACACAAACTCGAAAATTTTCTAGAACCGAATGAGAATGTGGAGGACAGATTCGAAAGTGATAAGCTGAGTACCGACATTAGGGGAACTTTTGAAGAGTGGTGCAAGCTCCGTAACAATCGAAGCCCGAAAGAAAGGCCATTTGATTAATATTAGGAAGAAAACAAGGCTCGAAATAGTATTTAAGAAGGTGAAACACTAGTTTTACACGAGTGTAGTACGACAAATTCTTATGTATACATCATTAGTGTCGTGAGCATCCTTAGAGACTAAGGTCAACATTTTAATAACTCTCTGGCTACCAAAAGACCCAAGGTAATGGAAAGTTCCAAAGAAAAGTACATATATTATCAAAGGGTAATGCCACTCTTGAAATATGTACCAAATTCCCAATACATACTAAATTCATCACCATACCAGAATGGAATGAAATAAACAATATAGTGGATAGTTCAAGAACCCGTCTACAGACGAGTAAAATAACTGGGTAGAGCCATCTATGACTTGAGCCGCAACATATGAGAATTCTTCCATTTACCAGATCACAGCACAGATTTTCAGACTGAGAGCAAATCTACGAGTATTACGAAGGGCATTGATTACAGAGTGCCAACCCGTATTTTCACGGACAGCAAAGCACTTATCAAAGCGTTAATGGATGAGGAACTTAAATCTGGAAGCGTGCTTTAATGTAAGAATAAGATAAACTCAAACACAGATTGTAGAAATCTCGAAATAATCGACCTGTCCCACGATGTCACCAGAAATCGTTCGATCGACAACTTGTATTGCAAACAACAATAACATTAGAAAATTTTTTGTTGTTTTCAATATAAGTATTTGATCGAACGATTTCTGATGAGATCGTGGGACATGCCGAATCTAGTCCAGATGGGTTTACCTCTGGATAAAATAACATTGCAAAACTCCAAGCTATTTAAAACATTTAAATCAAACTCAAGCAGTGGGCAGTAGAACAGCATTTGAGTGATGTGAAAAATTATAATGTATGTAGGTCAATGATAAGCAAACAAATACATATGTAATGTAAAAGAGAGCAAATTGCATGCTTGTACGAATGTACGTGTAAAAAAGAGCATAACAAAGTGCCCACGGGCGGCCTTTTGATGATCAATGATATAGGTAGAGCGACGAAAATACTATTGGAAAACCCAAGTCAAGAGAGAACAAGGAAGATTATAAGCATAAGAAGGCCTACAATCAGCACACTGTCAACAGCTGAGTATATGTAGAGCTGAGACCTTGGTCGCATGGTTCTAGTCAAAAACATAATGGGCCTAAGTACGAGTGTCGTATTTCGAATTCGACTATAACGATTTTATACTAGACTAAAGAACATTGCAAAATTTTTTCCTTAGTCTTGTACAAAATAGTCGTAATAGAACTCAAAATAGGCCCAATATGTAGAGTGAGCGAAGGTGACAAAACATTGAAACATCACAGTGTCATTGCCCAGCATTCACTCAGAAAAGACAACAAATCTTTTATAGAAATACGAGTGCTGATCCAATAAAGAAAATCTTAGGTACTCATATTGGAAAACCCTAAGTACATATGTGTATAAAGGAAGTTAGAAACCAGTAACAGATAGGTTTTTTTATCGTTATGTAGACGAAATATTGCAAATCTCGCTACTCAATGCCAAGTAATAGTAAAACACTAGGAAAAAATCTGTAATAGACTAGATCTCCAAATCACTCAATTTACAAACGCTTGAGCAATTATCTTTCAAAAAAAAATAAATGAAATCAAAGAATGAAAAAAATTAAACAGATGAATTGAGCTTCAACGAAGTGCGGTATTAATATAAGGTTCAGATCCGAATACAAATATTTACGAAAATTAAATTAACTTGAGGTTGTTGGTTAAGCAAGACAAATTAATAGTATGTATTCTAGCATCCGAATTTAGAAGAAAACAATTTGAAAATGGACGATTTAAAATTTTTTGAAAACATTTAAAAATTATTGAAAATATGATAAATTATCAATTCTGGCAACGCTGAAGAAAGGGCAAATTAGGGGATTTTTTATTGCAAAAATGGATGAAAATTTTAATTTGGGGTTTGGGGTTTTCATTGGAGTTATTTACAAAAAAAATTGATTTTTAGGAGAAATTCCTGAATTTTTTCTCTTTGAATTAAAACTATTTCTTCTAAAATAGTATATCAGCCTTATTTATAAAAATTACACTGTGCTACACCAAAATTATTCAGGGGCTCTCATGTAGCAATTCTGTTTTCTTGGAGTCCATAGAGAAAGAAAATATCTTTGGTTTTTTTAGGTCACTTCGTAGAGTGATTTTATAACGGAAAATATAGAGAAAAACGGGTTTTTACGGTTTTAAATGGAAAGAGTCATACCTTATTTGTTTCCCAACAGATTTCTATTAATTATTCTTCTGTTCAAATGATCTAATATTATCTTTCAAACAAGACATACTTTTTGTAAATCGTTCAATAAATGGCTTAGCTATAGTAGTTGAAGTGTAAAAAAAATAAATTTTTCGAAAAAAAATTTCTCATAAGCAACTTAGAGCCTGAGGAAATTTTTTTTTATATGTTTTTTCATACTTTAACCAGTACAACTTAGCCATTTATTAACCGATTTACAAAAAGTATGTCTTGTTTGAAAGATACTACTCGTATCAGATTCTTTTAACAGAAGAAAAATCCTTTCGGAAACAAAGAAGGTATGAATGACTCTTTCAATTTGAAATTCTAAAAACCCCATTTTTCACTATATTAAGGTTATTAAGATTTTATTGGGCCTTATCACGAGTGTCGTATTTCGACTACGACTACGACGATTTTGTACTAGATTGAAGAAAAAATGTTGCAATGTTCTTTAGTCTGATACAAAATCGTCGTAGTCGAAGTCGTGAAGTCCATTATAAAGGTTTAATAAGAAACATGTTAAATATTAAAGAGATATTTCCTGAAACTACATTTTTTACTATGACTATATTATTGTTTGTAACCAAAGATGTAATTACTCAGGTAAAATATCCAAGTAGCTACGCTGTTGTTTAGAATAGTTTGTAATCTTAGATGACTTACCTCTTTTACATCATAATTACGAGTCGTAGGAAAACGCACCATTTAAGCAAGCCAAACCGCCAAACCATCCTTTTGAAATTTGATTCAAACAGCTTCAAATATACACATATTTTAATTAATTTTCACTTTCACTAAATGTTTCCGTTCTGGTCTACACGTATGTATGTATGTGCATGTGACCGATTCACTTAAAAAGTTGTTTTTGTCCCTCACCGATTATAGATTGCTTTGTTTTATAACGATTCCAAAAAAAATTGAGATTCTAACCGTTCGTCAGTTGGACTCACTTCACTTGCCTATTTTTTACCCGACTACTGCAACGCCTAAAGGAAGGTTTATCTAGTTTGCACTCTATCAATTTTGTTTGTAAACTTTTTCCACCTTAGCGCCTAACTACTTATCTGATTTTGATTTCAATCGACTTGTGTGTTGAGATGGTTATAGGCTACATTTTGTGGTGTTAAATGCAAAATGCCGGACATGGCAAGCGTAACATCAGGGACTAAAATGAAACCCTATCATGATTATTATTAAACAAAGCTAAAAGGAAGGCCAAAAATTAAGTAATTAAAGCTGAAAATCAGCAAAAAAAAAATATAGAGATGGGCATTATTTTAAAGAGCATAAAAATATAATTATAACGATATATAACCAATTATGGTCATGGGCAGCATAATGTAAGTAACCAAAAATTAAAGACCATCGAATCCTACATATATGAATAGGTATCATAGTAAAGAGCATAAGCACACCGTTCTATCGATAAATAAAAAATGGCAGGCATGGAACAACATAAAATCAGAAACAAAGTTAAAAGGAAGTCCAAAAATTAAGTCATAAAAGCATATCGTTATAGGTATCATATTACAACTCATAAAAATATATTTTTAAGTATATTACTTAGGTAGATGCCAATTTTAAAATGTAGACCATAGGAAGACATAAAGTCACCAAAGACCTATAGACATATTGGGCGTTATTACGAGTGTCGTATTACGACTTCGACAACGACGATTTTTTAGAAGACTAAATAACATTGCAACATTTTTTTTATTTAACAATTAGGCCCATTATGTATGTAGGTATAAAAATATAATTATAAAAATATAAATTATTGCGATATACGTATAACAAATTAAAAATTGAGGCATGGGACAGCACAGTGGCATTATCAAAATATAAAGACCATCAAAACCTATGGTGATAGGAATCATATTAAAGAGCATACATAAATATAACATTCTATCGATAAATAAAAATGGCAGGTAAAAATCAGGGATAAAATTAAGAGGAAGGACAAAAATTAATGCTAGTCAATTTTAAAATGCTGGCCATGGTGAAATATAGTCAGTAATAAAACATAAAAATCATAAAAAGCTCATGAATATGGGTATTGCTTTAAAGATCATAAATTCATAAATCCAACGATACACATATCGTCCCTACCACGTCAAACTATCCAATATGCAAATTTGTTATTTTCAGAAGAGTTCAAAGGGTCTTCAATTGTGAGTTTAAAGTCGGCGTATTCCTAACAATGTCAGGATTAAAATATTTCTTATTGAGTTACATATCTATCGTCTCTGAAAATTTCAGCATTTTGATATGAGTCATATCCTAGAAATTAGGGTACCAAAGTAACGAATCTAAAAAACGAATTTTGCATATTGGGTAGTTTGACGTGAGGGTGGCGTTGGCTGATGTAGTTAGCACGTTGACTACAAAAACCTGTAACCTGGGTTCGAGCCCGGTCTCCGCCAGTTCTTAAAAATAACAACACCACGCATTTTTCTGATGTGCATTAGTGTCCTTTGTATCAGTTGTTGTGGGAAAAAGTTCTAGTGATGCAGGCATAAGGCACTGGTCACTAAAAACTATACCGACTTCATCAGATAATAATCCTAATGTACATCAGAGCGCCCTCCTTCGTTGTGTAGCAGAATAATTGGCGAAGTAAAATAATCAATAAAATAAAATGGCTACAAACACAGCTTCAAAATTTAATACGCCTCATTTGACACCAGATGGCGCTGCAACACTGCATTATCAAAAAATGTGCAAAGAGCAGAGTTGTAAAAGAATGAAGCCTTCCTCTATCCTCTATCTCTTCCTTCACCACCTGTCTTCTATATCACTATCATTTCCCTATCACCCTCTCTCACTATCTTCCTCTCAATTAAACAGGTAACACAAAGGGATCATTGTATTGGACCCAAGTGAGCTGGACTCTAAATTTCACCTTTCCTTACCAGCAGCCTGCTAACCTAACCTAACCTAGTTTGACGTGATAGGGACGATATATACATATCGCACCTTATCAACAAGAGGGTATTAACTCAAAATTTTAAAATGTTCAATAGAGACCATAAACTGTTTGTGGTTAGATTACAAGAGAATTTGAAAATCCGAATCCATAGTAGTAATTAAATTTCATTTGAAAATATATTTGCATTGTTTTTATTTCAAAATGTTGGAGCTCTTGGGAAAAAACTCTATGTTTTGAGTTAATACCATTTTTCTGAATTTTCTCGATATTTTTTTTTGTATTATTTTGAGTTACGACGCTTTAGTTGAAATTTAAATAAAGTTTCAAAATATATTTTTCAACAAAACAGTATCAACTCAAAATACAACAGAATTTAAATAAAACAATTGGATTATTTTTAACTTGAATAAAGGCTCAAATCAAAATAATACCTTTTTTATGAAAATATAAGATACATTTCTGTGTCCACTTTTGTACTAACTCAAAATAATACCTTTTTGATTATATAAAGGTAGTCACTACACTATCACAAAAATGGTCTGAAATGTGGTTTTCGAGGTGAAAGAGTAATCGGAATACGTTGAAATTTTTACAGTAGATAGATATTGATGTTGTTAGTTGATTTCTTGCAAAAAGTGAAATTTCAAAAATTTTGAGTTAATACCCTCTTGTTGATAAGGTGCGATATGTAGTACAAATTCGATATGGGAGCATAGTATAAGTCACCAAAAATCAAAGACCTTCAAAACCCATATTGAAATTATAAAATAAGGCACAAAGTTCAAAGGTATAAGTCATTAAGGCCCATCACGATAGATATCATATTAAAGCTCATAAAAGAAGACTTCTATATTTAGTTAATTTTAATTATTATTGTTCGAACTTCATTTGTTTCTATATTTATGATTTGAACAGGCTAAAGATCGTATCGCTTTGTAAGCCAAATTACATGTGATAATTATTAATGAACAAATAACATCAAAGTTAGTTGTAAATATTCTGACTAACACATAGAACGGAACAACTAGCCGTTTCGAAGGCCACTAAACCTTCATCATCAGCGTTCTTTTGTGTTTGGCCCACCTTGTGTGGTGTCAGTTGATGTAAATTTCTGATTTATATACTCAGCCATTATTGCAAATGGAATATGTGAATTGTTTTGATTCATCTTATTTCAATTTGCTGAAAGCTTTTTTGTAATGAAAGCTCAATTTTACCATCTCTAAATTTACAACAGTCTTGCCATTGTAGTCAGAATATTTACAACTAACTTTGGTGTTATTTGTTCGTTAATAATAATCGCATGTAATTTGGCAAAGAAGACTTTTATATGTATGTAAGTATACGTACAAATATAAAACAGCGGTCATGATAAAAATCAAAATCACGAAAAATTACTATTAAAAATTAGGGATGTAACGAATACCAGTTTAGCGAATGCGAATGCGAAAGCGAATAATACATTTAAATTTTTGCGAAAGCGAATGCGAATGCGAAAGCGAATGCAAATATTACAATTCGTTAAAATATCACATGCAAATAAATTTATATAAGAGTGAGTATATATAATAATTAAAAATAAGTTTACACAATGTTAGGCAATCCACCCATTCGTACTTTAGCCCTAAATCCTGGTACTCTGTTCAGCATTTCATATGAAGAAAACTTGGTATTAATTTTTCCTGAAAAAATCTTTGCAGAAGTAGTACTATGTTCATCTTCAACATTTTAAGTTTTCATGAGAAATAATATGAGTGGCACTTCCCTCTAGTCAGCCCAGAACCATATGTCTCTATGTCAACACTCTTTTCTCTAGCGACAATTGCACTAGTTGAAATATCGATAACTTTCCTTTTATGCGCGATTGGAGATACGTTAGAGGCAACAGTTCTAGTGTATTTCTGGTGACAATGTCACTAGTAAATCGCCACAATTTTACTATTGACATCGAGCGAGAAAATATCGACATTGTGTACTAGAGTACCTAAAATTTACTAGTGAATCTTTGGTGCCAATGTCTCCATGTGGTTCCAAAAGATCTACTTAATCAGCAGTGCTACAGTCTAGTGGTGGATTTTCAATGACAAGCTTATGCTAGATGTCAATAGATGATTACATTTGCTGGGGTACACCTGGTCAGTAGTAATACTGACAATGTCACTAGTAAATCACTACAATTTCACTATTCGCATTTCCTGCAGGGTTGTTTCGCGTGGAATTTACAACAAACAAGGACTATTGTTTGGATTTGAAATTTGTGCGAAGTAATGAATGGCGTTCAAAAGTTTGAAGTGTTTGTCTGTTTCTTTTTCAAAACTGAAAAATATTCCAAACACCGCTGGATTTGGGTTTCATTTTGATACTTATGAGAACTTATTGATAGAAAAGTTTTCCGCTAAAATATTATTGCTTTACATGTATCTTTTTCATGCTGGCTTAAAATAATTTTCGTCTTTAAATTTAAAATCGTAAACTTTTGTTTTTTGTCTTTAATATTCGCTTGAAATATTCGCATACAGTTTAGCGAATGCAAAAGCGAATGCAAATAGCAAAAGTAAGCGAATTATTTGCGAATGCGAAAGCGAATGCGAACATTCGTTACATCCCTATTAAAAATGTTAAAGTTAATAGCGGAATTCGCGGTTGGCTTTGTAGATCTTTTACATCTTGTAGCTTTGGCAAACTGTTATTGCTTTGCTTTAACAAAAAATTTACCAAAGCTACAATATGTAAAATATCTACAAGGCCAACAGTGAATTTCGCTAATGTATTTTATGTAGGTGGCATTAAACAAAGGATACTTTCTTGTTTTCTACTTTTCAGGGTGCAGTTTTTAAGTAGTCGGGTTTAGATTTTTTAAACTTACACATTTTTGAATCAAATTTACAGCAACAGAATTCATTTAAATGGTTATACAAAAATCCATTAAAGTTGCACTATATGTATATTAGAATTTTTATGCTGAAATTCTGCAATTTAAATTAATACACATATGTATATTCGAATTTTAGTATAAAAGTAATTAGCTAATTAAACTTTATAATTATTTTTATTTTGATGCATAACAAATAAATAATATATTTCATCGACTGCACGTCCGCCATATTATTTTTTTCGTTTAAACTTTAGCTCTTTTCACTATTAATAAATAAACTACCAATTTTTTTAACTTTTAAAAAATGTGTACATACGAGTAAACTTTACAATTTTCCATTACACTATGCACTTCTGCCATAACCTCAAAAATTAAATATATTCTTAGCTAATCCAGGCTGAACACGAATTCATTTATTTTTCTTAAGAAGCGTTTTCGAGATAAACGTGTTTTTTGCGGTTTACAAAGATATTTCCAAAAATCTTGAGGACAGTTTATTTAAATTGAGCAAATTTTACAACGTCGAGATGATATTTTATCCGGCTTAAATCTAGTTTAGGGGCACCTCCCAAAAATGAAAAAAAAGTATCCTATCCTATAGTAAATTGAAAAATAATAAATAAAAGTTTTAAATAAAAATATTGGCGGCGAGGCTTAGTTTCCGAGTTATAGGCCTCTGAAATTCTAGTAGAATATTGTGATTATACGGTGTTTTTCAACGAATATGACCAATATTGGTATTTCAAAAATTAATAAATTCAGTAAAGTGCGACTTTGACTCGCGCACGAAGGGTTCCGTACGTTGGGCTTTGAGCATTTTTTAATACAGTGTTTTTTACGTTTTTTGAGCTGAAATAGTGTTTTTTTATTATTTTTCTCTTTTTTCTCGTTTTAACGATTTTTTAAATTTTGGCGATTTTTTTTAATTTTGGCGATTTTTTTTTTAATTTTGACAATTTTTTTCATTTTGTCGATTTTTTTTTCATTTTGACGGTTTTTTTCATTTTGGCAATTTTTTTTCATTTTGGCGATTTTTTCATTTAGGCGATTTTTTTTCATTTTAGCGATTTTTTCATTTTGGCGATTTTTTCGGTTTTTCGCGATTTATTTTCGATTTAAAAATTTTTTCAATTTGGTGCCTTTTTTCGTTTTGGCGATTTTTTTTTAATTTTAACGATTTTTTTTCGGTTTGGCGATTTTATAATTTTGAGATTTTTTTGTTTTACCGTTTTTGAAAATTTCAGGAAGTTTGCTCTTACGGTTTCCAAGATACAGCAAGTTTTCAAAATTACATAGTCGAAATTACCTTAACTGATGGTACACCCTTTAATTAAATATTTATAAATTTTAGTGTTAGTTTGTTGTAGTCTGTATAAAAATACACGAACTTTACAAATTTCAAGTGCATATACATATGTACATACAATTGTGTGTATATTAGATAGGATTTTAAAATTTTTCGTTGCTCGTTTTGGCACACCCTTTAATTTCCAACTCTCATGTATTTGTTGTTGTAGCGGCCAAGGGTCCCATGTAATATACATACATATAATTGTATGTATATTACATGGAATTTTAAAATTTTTCGTTGCTCGTTTTGGCACACCCTTTAATTTCCAACTCTCATGTATTTGTTGTTGTAGCGGCCAAGGGTCCCATGTAATATACATACATACAATTGTATGTATATTACATGGGATTTTAAAATTTTTCGTTGCTCGTTTTGGCACACCCTTTAATTTCCAACTCTCATGTATTTGTTGTTGTAGCGGCCAAGGGTCCCATGTAATATACATACATACAATTGTATGTATATTACATGGGATTTTAAAATTTTTCGTTTCTCGTTTTGGCACACCCTTTAATTTCCAACTCTCATGTATTTGTTGTTGTAGCGGCCAAGGGTCCCATGTAATATACATACATACATACAATTGTATGTATATTACATGGGATTTTAAAAATTTTCGTTGCTCGTTTTGGCACACCCTTTAATTTCCAACTCTCATGTATTTGTTGTTGTAGCGGCCAAGGGTCCCATGTAATATACATACATACAATTGTATGTATATTACATGGGATTTTAACATTTTTCGTTGCTCGTTTTGGCACACCCTTTAATTTCCAACTCTCATGTATTTGTTGTTGTAGCGGCCAAGGGTCTACACACTCTGTCCAAATTTCAGGTCCGTAGCTCTTACGGTTCTCGAGAAAATACCCTGTGACGGACAGACGGACAGACGGACAGACGGCCAGACGGACAGACGGACAGCGTAGCGAAAACAATAGGGTTCCTTTTTCACCTTTGGTGTACGGAACCCTAAAAAAGGTATGCTATCCTATAGAAAATTCAAAAAACAACTTTGCAATCCAGAAAATCATTACTAGGCTGCGCCGTCTCGGGAAACATCATGGTGAAGAAAATCGTTAAGCCCGGCCGAAGGCCGGCAGTGCAGTAACACATTATTGGCAAGAAAACTTTGCAAGGCAGAAAATCATTACTAGACTGCGCCGTATCGGGAAACACCATGGTGGAGAAAATCCTTAAGCCCGGCCGAAGGCCGGCAATGCAGAAAAATGTTATTAAGCAAGAAAACTTTGCAAAGCAGAAAATCATTACTAGGCTTCGCCGTCTCGGGAAACACCATGGTTGTAAAAATCCTTAAGCCCGGCCGAAGGCCGGCAGCGCAGAAATAAGCTATTAGGCATGAAAACTTTGCATTATAGGATAGCAATTTTTCGAATATCTCGAAAACGCTTCTTAATTCGTGTTCAGCGACCCTGAATTAGCTAAGAAAATATCCCATTTTTGAGGTTAATTTTTTTTGTGCATAGTGTTTATCGAATTCATATTTTTTAATTTGAAAAGATATTCTTGCATACATACACACATACATAACGTATACTCCCGGTTTATACATAAACCGGTGCATTCATACATATTTACTTCAAGCAAATTTTAACTAATCCATTTTTAAATTCCATAAGGCTCCTCTATTACAGCCACATTGAACTAAGCAGGAAAATGCACATTTTAGTTGCTTTACTTTGTAAAATATCATTTTAATTCAAAATACTCGCGCACAAAACAGTTATAATTTCTTTTGTCACACAAGACCAAAAACAAAACACACACACACACCAGTGATAATTATTGCTTTTTTTTATTTTATCACTTGCCGACCGACAACTAACCAAAACAACTTTATCGCACGAGATCACAAAGAAGACTGAAATGTTTCTCAATATTCGTATTTATTTATTTATCTATCCTTTTATCCAAGAATGCATACTATGTGCATGATACAATTATACAGGTAACCGCGAAGCGCCAGCTGTTTTGCTTGTTTCGTGGTGCACTCTGCCAAATGTTGTTTATGTTTTACAAACACACACACACGCTGTGTATCTTTCATTGCTCTATGACAGTTGGCACCAGTAACTAGCAACAAAAAGCCCTGTTGTTTTATTTGCTGTAAATTTGTTGTCGATTTGCGGTTACCTGTATAATTGTATCATGACTATGTGCATATGCGTGTATGTATGTATGTATGTATGTGTGGAGATGCAACAATTAAAGCCAGCGATGCCAACTTAGCTATTTTGGAGCTAGATTTAGCTCTTTTTGATTGCTTCTAACTCGAAATTTTTCCCCTTAGCTCGTTTTTTAAAAAAAGAGCTAACACAGCTCTTTTCAATTTAAAAAACGGCACGTTTAGCACTTTTCGCATATTATAGTAATTTTCTCGTTTTTACCCTCATTTTTCGTCTTTGAGGCATTTACATTTTTTGTAAATATGTTTTGTTGCAAATGCAGATACTTTTTTGAAACTATTTAAGATATATTTATGTATTTAGTGTGTTCGTTTCTGAATAATTAGAAAATTTTTGACAAATTATTGAAATGGATTCTTACTGCCAAACAGGAAAGCTTGGGAATCAGATTCCTCGTTTAAAAAATGGATTAAACCAGCAAAAGATCCATGTTAAGATTTGTGCAAATGTTGCAAATTAATTATAAGAGCGAAATATTTTGATTTAGTTCGCCGTTCGGAGACTCGAAAGCATAAAAAATGTATGGCTCCATTTATTGATATTGTGCTATTCTAGATATATCAGAAGTTCCAACACAAACGCAAATTGGGCAAGCACATCTTGCATTATATGCTGCAGTACATACACCGTTTTTTATTAATGTTAAAAAATCTTGAAGTACAAATTGAATAATAAATATATTCATAGATTTAAAACGGAAAAATATTTAATTTTTAAATTTAGCTCTTTTTAGCTCTTTTTGGCTACTCGGTTGGCTCGTTTTGCCTCCGAATTGTTGGCATCACTGATTAAAGCTTAAATTAGACGTGACATATTAGACGTGACATAGCCATAACGGCATAGCCATAATCAAACCAAAATTCAATTGATTTCTATGGTGAGAGTGACAGTGAGAGAGTCGCCATAACTCTCACCATAGAAACCAATTGAATTTTGGTTAGGTTATGGCTATGGCGTTATGGCTATGTGACGTCTAATTTAAGCTTAAATTCGATATTATTGCTCATGAAAGTTGGATTATTTCAATTAATAGTAATAAAATTACATCAAACCCACATAAATATTATAATCGGTGGAACACTTGTTCTGAATTTTAGGAGGAAGTCGTCTGACATTAAAATGAAAAATAAAGTTATTTAAAATTGTGAAGGATATGAAACTAGCCCGCCTGGTGATTTATCGCCCATTCAATATAATTTGGTATATTTTCTTAGAAAATACTACTACTGATCATTGTAACTTCGTTTTGGAATGTTTCTAAAGAAATTAACTTGTATTTAAAAAAGTGGCAAATATTTTACAACAAACTTTCTTAGTACATAGTTTCTTTTCAAATTGAATACAAAAATATATAAGATATATGTTTCAGTTTTAAATATATATTTTTTAAGAGATCTTTTTCTCCAAAAAATTAAAAAAAAAGTTATAAAAAACATAAGTATACATTTCAATTTTATATAAGTGCACATGTATCATTTCGTTTTTAAAACTTTGAATTTTTACAGGATAAATACATTTTGATTATCACAAACTATGGCTAAATATTGGACTGAGGAAAGAACTGTGTTATAGGCTTAGCGGTTACTTTGTTTTGTTGCGTTGACATATTTATAGAAGAGTTAATCGATTTTCGCGATGAATTGAATGTTGGTGCCTTCTTCACCACATCTACTGTACGTACTTCTAACTGATTAAGTTTCTTTTGCAATTCTTTAGCCATATGAAAATCTTTGTGTTCCAAAATGCTATCTCTTTTAATAGGCAATTTACAAATATTGCAAACTTCCATATTGGAAGCGCTACTTTCTGGACTTTCATTAGTAGCACAATGTGGCAATGTGGGAGACGAAGAAGTTTTTAAAAATTTTGTGATGTCAGCTGAGGTATTCTTATTTATGTTTACTTTCTTCGACTTCTTATTGTTCACTTTATTGGGAGGGGATTTTGACGAAATAATTTTTGATCGAACTTCATCCCTATATTCATGCCGTTGTTGCTTGCTAAGCTCTTGGGCATAATGGTGATCTTGATGAGTTTGTAAAGATATGGGATCATTAAGAATTTTACTGCCACATTTAGAACAATTGGTGTATTGCAGTAAGTCTATATTTAATTCCGGTATAGCGAATTCCGCATATTCAAAGTGATAATCCGTTTTATTGGGTTCTTCGGCATCGGAGATTGTATCAAATTTTCTTTTCTGGTTCATTTGTGGATTAACAGAAGTTTGCAAGGCATTACAAAAATCATTGTTTTCATTTTCATTTTGTAGTTCTGAATTCATTAAATTTGGTTTATTGCAACTACTGTTGCTTGTTTCTGGTTTTTGACTTAAATTTGAATTAATGTTGTCGAAACCTGAGTTTATTGATTCCTTTCTTTGTAATGCTCTGGCAAAGAAACTTCTCTGCGGTATCTTATTAACACTTTCCACAGCCTCATTTGATGTTACTAATTGTGTGTCAGCAATAGCATCTGCTTTGACCTGTTTAACAGAGTTAAATTCAGACTCCTCAAAACTTAGTTTTGCTTTTTCAGTTAAACAAATATCAATATTTTCATTTGGAGATGAATTGCTGATTTCTTTGCATGCTCCTTTCTTTAAAGCATTTAAAAAGAAACTTTTAATTTTTGGAGAACTTTTTTCTTTTGACTTTTGTTTTGGTGAATTATTGTTAGATGCATTACTTGATCCTGGTAGATCCAGATTTCTTTCTCCTTCAATGAGATTTGCAATCTTCAACCGAGGATTTTTGACATTTTTATCAATTTCTTCATTGGAAGTTTCTGAATTAAGGCCTAAATTTTCTGGTAAGGGTGATGTTTGTGTTTCATTTGTTAAATCGTATTTGAGTTTTTGTTTCTTAGCTGCTTGTTGTGCAAACATCTCTTGTATGTTATTTTGTGAATTGGAAATAGTTTCAAACTTACCCACGCTTATGCCCAAAAACTTTATGGGATTATTTAAAGCACTTTCACTACCAGAGCGAAAAAATTTTTTAGTATTTACTTTTATAATTTCTAAGCTTGTTTTGGACAACATTTCGGCATCGTAACTCTGCAGTGGTGCCGAACGCGAGCTTGATACTTCTTCGCCATCAAAGTCTTGTATAAAACTAACAACCATTTGTTTCGCTCGTCGATTATTTTCGCATATATCCTTATCCAACCTTTCATTTATTTCATTTGCTAGTTCGTGGAGCCAATGCTGTAGTGTTTTTAATCCGGTTATATTATTGCGTCCAGGAAACTTTTTACAGCATCCGATACTTTTTGAATAAAAACGAGGTGTGACGGCTTCTAGATCAATTCCACGGCATAAATTATAAAGCCAAGACCTAAAAGTTGTATATTAATTTGTCTTGTACATACGTTTTACAATTTTTCATATAAATATGTGAATCGAATAACTTAATAAATATTTACACTCCAAAAAAAGGCAAGAATATTTTTCTATCAATATTAATCAAAAACTTGTGTTTGTGTTTAAAAGCAAATCGACGTTTTATATTAGTATTTATTTATGTATTTAGACATCGGGTGCGTTCGTAAATTCATCACTGCGCTGCAAATGGAAATTTTAATGTTCTAAACTGGTTCACTAAAGTAGGTAACTCACAAATAAATGTCAAATGTCATGTACAAACATGATAACTACTAAAACAGATTATCTGCCAACTTGTATTGCAGTTTAAATAAAAGTTTGCACGTATGATGCAGAGCAGTGATGCATTTACGAACACACCCATTATCTTTAAAGCATACCCATTTTTCTCCTCGAATTTTCTTTGCAATTCAGCCTCCGTAAACTTTAGCAACTGTCCTAAATAACGCACCTTTAAGCGTTCGCATATCTCTTCACCAAACTTAGCTCCAAGTCCTTTTATTTTCCCAACAGGCAGTGTTTCAAAAAGTCCATGTATTTCGGCCAAAGGTAATATAGTCTGTTTATTGGGCTTATTAATACCACAAGCTAATTTTGCCAGAATTTTATTATGAGCAATGCCAGCAGAACACTCATATGATGTTTCCGCCTTAACGGCACTTCGAATTTCACTTGCTATGGAAGCGCCTATTAATAATCGGATATTACTCTGTCGCACCGCGGGCACATCATTTTCATTAAAATTTTTATAGAAATCATCATCGTCTGGCAAAGGATTAGTAATAAAACTTGTCGTAATCATTGCGAGAAATTCACCTATTGTTTGATAACCAACGGCGTAAGTGTTCGCCAACTCCTGAGGTTGCAAGATAAACGTACCCTGCAAATAACATATAAAAAAGAAGATTACAATATAAATATAAACATTCATAGATATACATATATTAAATGCAACCAACGTCATTCATTTCTTGCAGACGCTTGTTTACGGCCTCCGTTATGTCCAGATAAGCTTCATCTACAGAAGCCCTCTCTAAAAGTTGTGTAAAACGCTGCAATACACTGGCAACTTCTTTACCAGCTTCACGATATTTAGTTAAATCGGCTTTTTCACGAACATTTGGTACTTTAACCAACTGAATTTCTGGACATTGTTCTTTAGCTTCATCTCCTCGCATATGTCGAGTGACACCTTTTGCTCGGGCCGCATAATTTACTGCAATTATACTATATGCAATTCAATTGTAATGCTGATACAATAGTATTTTAATTTAATTTACCCTCCTCCTCTCCATGCATTATACTGAACAACAGCCAATGGTTGATTCTGCAGCGAAGGATTAAATTTTTCTGTAAAACGAAATTGTTTACAATACAAATTTTATTATTTTCTTTCCACCCACCTTCAACTTGACAGTAGAAGCAATCCATATCGACAAGAAGCACAACTCTATCATATTTGTTTGCCACGGGAACAAAATTTTTTACTGAACTGCTGTTGTTCGTCATTTTTAGTTAAGATTTTCACTTAAATTTAATATTATAATATAGATCTAAAATTTTTTCATATAATCACATTATTTTATCCAAATAAAAATTTTGGGCTTATCGCCAGTAATGCCAAGCTACGCAGTATCAATATTAGAAGAGCAACATTAACCAGCGTTGCTGGCTTAGCGCGTTTCGCATTACATATAGAGCGTTTTTATCAAACGGATTTAATTTTTAATGTTGAAAATATTTTCTCAAATAACACCAGCAATGTTATACGTGTTCAAGATATAGAAGACATAGAAAATTGTCTTTATAAATTTAGATTTAGACGATATATATAAATAAAACTGAATCATTTTGGATTGAGGTACTCAGTTTTGAAAATTCTGTTGGTGAAAATCCTTTTATTTACAGCCTGTTTTTAGGACGCGACTCGTCGATAATAATTTCACTAAATAACGTAACTCGTCATTGGTTATTGGTTTGCGGCACCGTATATTCAAAATTTTGTCTCGTCATAAACGTCAAGGTGGACGATTGAAAATTTCTAGTCGTGTTCAACAAAAGTGAATAAAAATAAATAAAATTTCGACAAAAGCAGAAAAATTAAACAAAATGGAAAGCTCACCAAAAAAGAGGTTGACATACATAAGTATGTATGTATGTACATATGTATATTAATTATCTTGTTTTAATTTTGTGGACTTGGTTAGAAAGAATTCTATCATTATTATTAGTATTTTGTCATTTATTATATCGTCTGTTTGTTTATGCTTTGATGTATGGAACAAAAATGTGTTTTCGCGAAAATCGATGAAGAATGTTTATTTTATTAGTTTTATAAAAATACACGATATAATATTTTGTTTAATAATAAAAGTAATAGATACATATGTATTTTATTCAAACTTAAAGTTGATAAGCTTTTTACATCCAACATGAAAAGTTATTAGGACTTAACCCTACGTCTACAAGTGATATATTTTTATCATAACAAAAGTCAAACTTTATATTGAAAAATAATTTTTTTTATATTAGCTCTATTTTCTATATGGAATTCGACATTTGTCATGATAAAAATATATTAGGTGTAGACGTAGGGTAAAGAAAAAAAATGACAAAAAATATTTGTCAACGCTTGTCACAATCATAACAACAATATTGTTCACTACTTGTACAAGTAGGTTACAGTATTATATATTTAAGTAGATATAAAAGGTGAAAATGTCAGTTTTATTTATATAACATGACTTTTAATCAAATAAAAGACAGTTTTAATACTTTTTTTTTAACAAACACAACCCACGAAGCGATTAGCTTGTGTGCGGAAGACACCCAGGGTCTATGGTGGGAATCGAACCCACGACCTCTCGACTGAGAGGTTAGCATCGCTACCACTCAGCCACAGGGGCACCCAATAAGTTCAATAAAATAATTTTTATTAATAAAAAAATTGTGTTTATTGTTTATTGTGTTTATTAGCGTCATCATACATATTCTTCAAAACAAATCTTATAGTTTTTGTATTATGCTTTATATTACGTTCTTTGAGTAGGATATGCATCATAACAGATGCGAATAACAATATTAATACTTTTACGTGGGAAATGTGCCAGTTGTGATTTTACTATCGAGGTGGTTGAAATAAAAGTCAACAAATTAATATTTAAAATTAAAGAAACATTTTATTAATTGAAATAAGCAAAACATGATGTCGGTTGTACGCAAGGCAAATTCATTTCCAGGTTATATAAGGATTACAAAAACAATGAAAAAATACAACAATGAAAAAAACAACATGGGTTTTAGTTCATCCAAAACTTCACAAATAGAATTTGTTTAACACAATAATAATAAATATTATTCACATAAATTTGAAAATATTTCTCCACGGCAGCTACCACTAACAAAATTTGCAACGTTTAGCACTTCTCACAATTTTTTAATAGATTTTTCATATTTTTAAATTTGTTTTCACAGAATTTTTTTTGATAAAATATTTTTCATATTGAAATTTTTTAACATTTTCTTTTAATTTCTCTTTCGTAAAAAATTTTTGAAGTTTCGGATGAAGTTTAGTTTGAAAAAAAAAATAGCTCAGCTGCATTTCCGCTACTACCTTGTGAATGTGCCTTGGTTGGACGGTTAAGAAAAAGTAAGTAAAAAAAGTTAATTAAAATATGACACAAAATACAGTATAGAAATAAGAATACTAGATTGTAACAGCCACATATCCCAAAAATTTTCGATTGCCGTAAAACTGATTTCAAAATTTTCAACAATTGTTGCAGCTCTATATCTTTTGATATATTCAAGATATTGAAAAACTGCTAATGCCGGCCATACGCTCAAGTCTGGCACTGCGTAAACTAAGCTTGTGACACACATTATACAAGTAAATTGTGCATTTTTTATTTTAATTCACCATAATGCTGGTGATTATTTGTATATTTCTAGGAACTCTGTCCAGAATATTTGTTCTGCGCCCATTTCTTGTTGTGAACTCTTAAAAAATCACGAAACAACTGAGCGTTTGCAAGATACACTACACAAGTTCACTGTACAGTTTTCAAACTTGAGCAAACATCAAAATCATTTTGATATTTACTCAGTTCACTGCGTAAATAGCACAACCACCCCCATACACTACACAAACGCACTGTACAGTGCCAGACTTGTGCAGTGTATGGCCGGCATAACGAATTTTGAAAGAGGACACATTATTCATATACATATAATTAATCAATAACTCAATTTTTTAAAAATCTTCCACACATCAAAGCAGAAACCAATCGACGATATGTACACATTTGAAATAAAACTTTACTATACAAAGTTTAACGTCTTTTTTACGAACTTGGCATCACTACTCTGTAAATTCACAATAGTTAGTGACAACACTTGTAAGAAGAAAGCCGCCAAAAGAAAGATCTAAAATTCTTTTGTCAAGGAAGTATAAACAAAAAGAAATTGTCAAAACAAATCTATTAATTGAAGCCGTTTGTAATTTATTATATTACAAACCTCCTCTAACTAGCTAAAACAACTCGCAAACAAGTGCTTAAAAATAAAATAAAAATTATTTTAAATATACTAAATGAACCTGATAAAATAAACTATTAAAATGCTCTTTTACAAATATGTTCCATGGATAACTTAAGCTTTTCTTTTCATGTCTAGTAGATTGCAAAAAAAGTTGTGGAAAGTGAAAAATATATGTAATACATACTAAAAAAATAAGTTAACTTATATCGGATTGTTTATAAAAGGTATTACATTAATAAGTAATTCATCATTTATTATAAATAAAACTTCCTTTAAACGCTTAACTTATTTTAATATCTAGTGCAAAAGTATGAACATGACCTGTGCCATTATTGATTTTTCAATAAACTTGTAAAATTGCATACATACATAGTATGGACATACATATGTACATAATTACATATGTAAATTCATATGCTTATGTTATTTACAATTATCTGTTTTAAATTGTGCATATTATGTTTGTGCACAATAGGTCATTTGGTAGTTAGTCACGTTCGTTTTAATCGAAATATGGAAGAATGGTTTACTATATGTATGTATGTATGTTGTATGTCTTTTCATATTTTGAAGTCGCACCCGTATTGCATCATTGACTTTAATAAAAATGACGGTAAACAAACTTATAAGCGTCTTTAGTATGTTACGGCGTCTGCTGTATGAATAAATAGGACACAGACCTAGACCTTCACGATACTATCAGTCCTGTTCATAATATCAGATGTCACTTTCAATCGAACTTTGTTTTCTGTGTCAAGATTTGCAATTCTTTCTTTTTTAATTCTCTGATTTAAACTTGATTATTTATGTGTACGTATGTATGTATGTATGTACATATGCAGCAACAAATGCAGTTTAGCGAAGCAGCTCCAAACAAAATAAAAATTATTCTATGTGATAGAAAATTGAAAAATAAGAAGAAAATATTAAATAAAAAAGTTGGCGGCGACGCCTATTTTCGGAGTTATGGGGCTCTGAACATTTTCATAGGAAACAGCGAAAAATTTCCAAAAATTTTTTTAAATAGGTTATCTGATAGGAAATTTAAAATATAAGAAAAAAAATTAAGACGAAAAATTGCCTCCGACCCTTATTTCTCGAGTTATTGGCCTCTGAAGTTTTCACCATGCTGTTTCCCGACACGGCGCAGCTTAATAAAGATTTTCTGCATTGCATAGTTTTCTTGTCTAATAAAGTTTTCATGGACTGCCGGCCTTTGGCCGGGCTTAAGGATTCCACCATGGCGTTTCCCGACACGGCGCAGCTTAATAAAGATTTTCTGCATTGCAAAGTTTTTTTGTCTAATAAAGTTTTTGTAAACTGCCGGCCTTTGGCCGGGCTTAAGGATTTTCTCCTCCATTGTGTTTCCCGACACGGCGCAGCTTAATAAAGATTTTCTGCATTGCATAGTTTTCTTGTCTAATAAAGTTTTCATGGACTGCCGGCCTTCGGCCGGGCTTAAGCATTCCACCATGGTGTTTCCCGACACGGCGCAGCTTAATAAAGATTTTCTGCATTGCAAAGTTTTCTTGTCTAATACAGTTTTTGTGGACTGCCGGCCTTCGGCAGGGCTTAAGGATTTTCTCCACCATGGTGTTTCCCAACACGGCACAGCTTAATAAAGATTTTCTTCATTGCAAAGTTTTCTTGTCTAATAAAGTTTTCGTGGACTGCCGGCCTTTGGCCGGGCTTAATTATTTTCTCCACCATGGTGTTTCCCGACACGGCACAGCTTAATAAAGATTTTCTGCATTGCAAAGTTTTCTTGTCTAATATAGTTTTTGTGGACTGCCGGCCTTCGGCAGGGCTTAAGGATTTTCTCCACCATGGTGTTTCCCAACACGGCACAGCTTAATAAAGATTTTCTTCATTGCAAAGTTTTCTTGTCTCATAAAGTTTTCGTGGACTGCCGGCCTTCGGCCGAGCTTAAGAATTTTCTCCACCATGGTGTTTTCCCTACACGGCGCAGCTTAATAAAGATTTTCTTCATTGCAAAGTTTTCTTGTCTAATAAAGTTTTCGTGGAATGCCGGCCTTTGGCAGGGCTTAAGGATTTTCTTCACCATTGTGTTTCCCGACACGGCGCAGCTTAAAGATTTTCTGCATTGCAAAGTTTTCGTGGACTGCCGGCCTGAGGCTGGGCTTAAGGATGTTCTCCGCCATGGTGTTTCCCGACACGGCGCATATTAATTAATCATTGTATTTCCCAAAACGACACTGCTTGTTAATGATTTACTGCACAGCTCTAAATTGGTTCAAATATTGACCCACCACATTCAGAAATGCAGAGATCTCGCAATCGTCTATGAAAAATTTAAAGTCAAATAACTCAAGAAATAAGGGTCGCAGTTAATTTTTTTTACTTAATTTTTTTTTCTTATATTTCTAATTTCCTATCAGATAAGCTTTTAAATTTTTTTTTTTAGATTTTTCAGTTTCCTATAAAAAAGTTCAGAGCCCCATAACTCGGTAAATAGGCGTCGCCGCCAACTTTTTTATTTAATATTTTCTTCTTATTTTTCAATTTTCTATCTCACAGGCTACTTTTTATTTTGTTTGGAGCTGCTTCGCTAAACTGCATTTAAGCCCATATGCACATTAGTGTGTAACCAAAAATTTTTTGTTCATGGGGCCTCAAACATAATTTGAAAGCTTATAAGGTCAGGTCGAATTTTTGCCAAAAATCGAGTTTGCCGGCCGTTTTTTTGTATTTTCTTCATAACTTTAACCATTACCACAATTTAAAAGAAAAATGTCCAAGCTTTATTTTTGTGTGCAAAAACTATTAAGTTTTTGCAATGAATTTGCTAACTTAGGTAGGTTACATTACAATTTTTCGTAATTTTTCCAATAATTTCGTAAATAAGGCTTTATAACTTTTAAAATTTTTATAAATATGAAAAAAATACTAATGATGTAGTTTGAAAGGTCAATTAATTCTAAATAATTTAGAAAAAGTAATTTTTGAATTTGCTCTTTCCGTTCCCGAGTTATAACTGTTCTGAAACTTCAAACTACATCATTAGTTTTTTTAATTTTCGTAATAATTTTAAAATATATAAAGCGTTATTTACCAAATTAATGGAAAAAAAAAATACGAAAGATTGTATCTAGGTTTCCTAAATGAGCAAATTCATTGCAATAACTTATAGTTTTTGCACACGAAAATAAAGCTTGGACATTTTTCTTTTAAATTGTTTTCTCAAAAGTGAAGAAAATCGTGGTAACGGTTAAAGCTATGAAGAAAACATAAAAACGGCTTGAAAACTCGATTTTTGGCAAAAAGTCGACTTGAGCGACCTCTTTCGTAAAATCTAAAAAAAAATGTCTAAAATACTTGACCCTATAAGCTTTCAAATTATGCTTGAGTCCCAAAAAAAAAATTGGCCTTTTAGGCTTCCTATGTATCGGATTGAAATAAATAATTAAAATAAATAAATAAAAAAATTTTTTATGGGACAGCCTAATGTGCATATCGCTCATTTACTTCAATAGTGTCACAATTCAAAAAAACCAGTTTTACCGAAAACGCGTTTTAAGTTTGCAATTTGCATATAACTCAATGAATACATGAAACAATATCCTTCTCTCAGGAGGTGCCTGTACAAGCTGTTTATATGAAATTTTTACACAAGATAAAATACGAAATGCCATTTTATTCTACATTAATAAGTCAAAAAATTAGTTTTTTTAGTTATGACACTATTGAAGTAAATGAGCGATATGTATCTGCATATGTATGTACTTATTTCGGCTATTATATATGCAGATATCGTTACTTAATTTATAAAAGGTTGAATTGTATTAAGTGCCGTGCAATGATTCAACAAAAGGACTACAATGCAGTTCTTGAAAAGGTTTAGAAACTTATTGCAGTATTTATTAAAAATTATTTTTGGTTTATGAAATGTTTAAAAACTGATTTTCATAAAAAATTAGTTTTGTACTAATATTGGTTTTCAGAACGTGTAACAAAAAAATTTCATACAAAATTCCTTTTGTAAACCAAAATTATGTCTTTTTTTATGAAAACGGTATTTAATATCTAAGCAGAGCTTCAAGAAAATTAGATTCCATCTAATCAATGAATCAATTATTATTATAATGAAATACAAACTGAAAATGAAAAGCTTATTGTATCGTTATAATTTTAAGAAAATCGACTTTTAATTTAAAAACAAATATTAAAAATATGGTCTTTCATGAAGTTATAATGTACACCGTTTTAAGAACTACATTATAACCAACTACCATCACATATCCATCATTGGACAAGAAAAACATGGCAGAAATCTCTGTTTTCAAAAATTATTGTGGATTATGATGTTACTGCAGAAACATTCAAATTTTTTTCTTAAATTTTATTTTTCAATTTTCTTACTTATGTATGTTCAAAAGATTTTAAAACGGCTTTTAAAGCAAAAATAAAAATAATAAGCCATATGAATTAAATTACTAGATTTTTTTTAGTGCAGTAGCATCATAAGTAGGGTTTCTAATTTCCCGGACTTTTCCAGTTCCCGGGAATCGAGAAAAAATATGTTCTATTCCCGGGAATTCCCGGGAATTTCAAATACATATGAATTTAATTAAATGGGTTCAATAAAAAATATAATTTTATAAAAAAATACAAAAGTTTAAATTAAAAACAAAACAACTTCATTCGTTTGAACGAAGAACAACAATATTTCAAAAACAAAACAAAAACAAATAAACTCATACCGCCGTATTCATAAAAACTATTTTAGGTTTATGAAAGTCTTATTTGAGTCGTAATTTAAAAATATTTCCATATAAACTCTATTGAAATATTTTTAAATTACGACTCGTATCAAATGCCGTGATTTGTCCCCTGAAATATTTTTTATGAATACGGCAGATATGCTTTGAGTTATAGCATGGATGGAAATTCCACCGGCATTTGCCAATATAGATACTATTGCATATAAAGAGTTTTTAGGTTGAAAATATTTCGTAACGCTGGAAGTTGGTGGAGTCTTATATTATGCATCGTTACAAAATTGTATTTTTAAGTAATAAAACAACGAACAGCAATGTAAAAAAAGCAAATTCCAAAAATGTAAATATTAAATTCCCGAAAATTCCCGTTGAAAATTTCCCGGGATTTGTAAAAAAATAATACCCGGGAATTCCCGGGATTTTTTTCCCGCGTAGAAACTCTAATCATAAGTCACAAAAATTAAAAAAATATCCCGCAATTTGCTCATGATTTATTAATATATGTATATACATATATATACATATGTATATATATGTATGTATGTATATATTAGTGCGGGTCGATTTGTATGGAGGCAAAAAAATCGCTAAAATTACAAGGAAAATCGTATTCTAGGGATCAAAATAAGAAACTTTGCCGAAGGAACCATACCTCTAAAATGAATTTTGATGTCCCGACTTTTGATCCGAAAGGTCAAATTTTCTTGAAGGGTCAAATTTTGAAAAATCTCACTCTGACCCATTTAGAGTTCCTCAATCGAGTCAAAATGTATGACCGACCCCCACTAATTTTGGAGGGCTGACCCAGCTATGCCAGTGGCACACCCCCTGGAACTACCCCTGGGGTTTCGCCATACAAACATTTGTGATTTTTGAAATATTTGTATGGGGAATAAAATACGAGTTTCCTTATAATTTGTGTGATTTTTAAATCGACCCGCCCTAATATATATATATATATATATCTATATATATATATATATATATATATATATATATATATATATATATATATATATATATATATACATATATATATACATATATATACATATATATATATATACATATATATATATATGTATATATATACATATATATATATATTTATTTATTCCTTTTACTCCTGCAAGGAGTTCCTTCACAAAACTTTTTTGCATACCTACACATTTATGGGTGATTAAACAAATTACTTTCATATATAACTTCTTCGAAATTCATAATTATGAATTAAGATATGCAAAATTGGCTTATGATGTTATTACGAAAACAAAATTGAAAAAATATTTTGCTTAAGCATTCGAATGTTAAAACTCAATCATCGTCTAAATCAAAAACTAATTGGAAAATAGCTTAAATCTTTTGAGGAATGTTGGGATGGTTATAATAAATACAAAAAAATTAAGACAATTCTTTTAATTCGGGAGGCTTATGATGATATGAGTATGTATTTGTAATCTGTATAAAATAGCCCAAGTTAAACTCAATTAAAAATTAATTTTCACCCACATAAGAAATTTTAATAATAAATTACAGGCAGAAATAATTAAACTTACTTACATACATAATTCAAGAGGTTTTTGCCATACTTTTAAGTGGTTTCATAAAACTTACCTAGAAATAGAGAATGAAAATAAACAATATTGAAATTAATAATAGGTATATTTTATTCGAACTTTATATTAATATTCAGAACAAATTTAAGTGTGTATAAACTTATTAAGTAGCTATAGCTATAGCTGCTTAAGAATTAAGTAGGTAAATGTTTCTAATAAAACATACCTGATATAATTTAAAATATTTATTTATATAATTAAATCTTGGACATAACAGTTATAAGAGAAATGACAAAAAGGTTATATTTAACCATTAAAATTGATGAATTAAAATATTGGTTATAATCAACGATTATTGTAAGATATATTTCATTTTGGTTATTGTAACCAATTAAAGTGAGAAATATTTTTTTTTGGTTACGAATAACTATTATAGCAACCAAAAATTTTTTTTGGGTACCAATAACTATTATCTAAAGAATTTTAATTTTTTGGTTATTGCTACCTAAAATAGGTATTTTAGATGCAAAGATGCAAAATAATATTTGGTACGAAAATGCAAAAATATGAGAAAATTATTCAACGGCTTCTACCTGTATCCGAAAACTTTTTCCGAATTTTTGTAAGTTTTGCAATATGTGAAACAAATTTTTTTTCGAGCATTTATCCTTTTAAAATTAGGGCTTTAGGGCTTTAGTATTTGTTTGCAAATTTTATTAAGTTTTGCGAATCAGGTAATTTTTAACAAATCTTGTTGCTCATGTGCACAATTTTTACAAATTAGGGGTAACTCAACCCATTCACGTTATTGTCTGAAAGAATTATTTTTTTTACAGTTTTCCCTTTTTATAGTTCTGCAGACTTTTAATTAAAATCAGACTTTGCTATCATTTTGATGTTAGCAAGTTATTGCAAATTTTCGTAATTTTCGCGAATTTTGCCGAACTTCTGGCATTCCTTATAATTTTTTTTTTTTTTTTTTTTTTTTTAATGCATGAATTTTTATTTATTGTATCTTCATATATGAACTAACAATAAGTATTCAAATCTTAAATCTAAAAAATATAATTAGGCCCGACCAATGTCGGACATAAGCTTAGTAGTAGTTATATATAATACATATGTAAGTAGTGATAATCAAAAGGAAAAAAAATAAAAGTATTTTCAAGAAGTCCCATCTGGAGTGCTGTGAATAAGAGCCATTGTGTCCCTCTTTTTTAGGCGGATGTGTCCAGTAAAGTTCAAAATATTACGGGCAAGCGGATTAGGATGTGACTCGAGCTTTGTTAAATATTTGCCAGCGTATTTTGCAATTTCTTCAGTCACTAGTGGCATATTCAAATCACGATGTATATTTGAATTTTTGATGTACCATGGAGCCGATGTTATCATGCGTAAAATTTTATTTTGCCTGCGTTGAATTTTCTCTACATTTGAAGCTGAAGCAGTGCCCCATAGTTGAATTCCGTAGCACCATATTGGCTTTAAAAGCGACTTGTATATTAAAAGTTTACAGTCTAGGCTAAGTGTTGAATTTCGACCAATCAGCCAATGTACCTGAGTTAGTTTAAGTTTCATTTGAGTTAACTTAGAATCAATGTGGTGTTTCCATGTAAGTCGTCGATCAAGGTGTATACCAAGATATTTCACATGTGAATGTTGAGAAACAACTTGATTGTTAATCCGAATGGGGGAACAAGTATCTCTTCGTAAAGTAAATGTTACTTGAACACACTTTTTTTCGTTTACCTTAATTCTCCATAAGTTTAACCATAGTTCCAGCTGGGTAATGTGTTCTTGAAGATATCGGGATGCCTCGTAAGGATTTTCATGCATACTAAGGCAGGCTGTATCGTCGGCAAATGTGGAAGTATGGATACTACTGCTCACAGGCATATCACAAGTATAAATTAAATATAAAACTGGTCCCAGTATACTCCCCTGTGGCACACCAGATGAAATTGTTTCAGGCCTACTTGTAAAGTCTCCTTCCGCAACAGTGAACTTACGGGAAATAATGTAACTTTCCAAAAGATTTAAAATGTTTATTGGTAAGTAAGTCTTCAATTTTAAAATAAGGCCTTCATGCCACACTTTATCAAATGCCTGGGAAACGTCAATAAACAGCGCAGAACAATACTTTTTTCCCTCAAAAGTTCTTCTTATAAATTGAACTAATCTGTGAGTTTGTTCAATGGTGCTATGCTGACTTCTAAAACCAAATTGATGGTCTGGTATGCACCCACTA
This sequence comes from Tachina lurida, assembly GCA_944452675.1. NCBI lineage: Eukaryota > Metazoa > Arthropoda > Insecta > Diptera > Tachinidae > Tachina > Tachina lurida. The sequence goes on along the minus strand of OX101754.1, from coordinate 33,702,117 downwards.
CTAATTAGAATTGGGGACAATTTTGTTTTGAGCAATTTTTCGAAAAGCTTTGACATTGTAGATAGTAGACTTATTGGCCTATATGACTCAGCCTTTGTTATATCTTTGCCCGGCTTTGGAATCATTTTAACCTTGGCAAGTTTCCAGTTGTGTGGATAATACTCCAGTCGTAAGATAGCATTAAATATGAATAACAGGTTTCTCATTGCAATACGAGGCAAGTTCATCAGCATCTGATTACTAATTCCATCAATACCCGGAGCTTTCTTCGGGTTGAGTTCGGCAATTAATTTTTGTAAATCACGCGTCTTAAACTTTATGTGTTGAGGGGGTAGAGCGACTATATTCGGCAAATCAGCAACAACAGTACATTTATTTGGCGTAAAAACGGATTTTAAGTGCTCAGCAAATATTTTACCTTTTTCAGTATCGCTTCTTGCCCAACCTCCGGTAGATGTGCGTAGAGGTGGCTTATACTCAACGGGTGTTTTAAGCTTTCTGGCAGCGCGCCACAAGGAGTAATTAGACGCCGGTGTAACATCAAGACCCTCCAGATAATTTTTAAGAGATGCAATTTTTTCAGATGCAAGCAACTCTTGGAGTCGTTTAGTGCACTCTTTAAATCTGATTTTATTTTGTGGTGATCTGTGCTGTTGCCATTCCCTTCTAGCCCTTCTTTTTTCACGTACGTACGTAATTTTAACTAAAGAATTTTAGGGCATGCAGTTTGTCGTCAATTTTCGCGATAAAAGTGATTTTAAGCCAAATCTTGCCTTTTTAGCAATTTACCGATTTTTGATCCATCTATCTATTTGATGTAAGCAATTTGGTGTGCATTTTTATAATTTTGGCAATTTTTACCATTTTTTGGAATTTCTTATGTCTTTAGGTATTTTTAAGTAATTTTAGGGCTTGTTTGCTATTTTGCAATTTATCGCGGATTTTCTCTAATATCGCAATAAAAGTGATTGTTCGCAATTCTTTATTTTCTTTTGCAGTTTTAACTATTTTTAATAAGTATCAGACTTTGATATCTTTTTGATGTTACCAAGCTTTTGCGAATTTTTATCATTGTCGCAAATTTTTCCAAGTTTTTTAATTCCTTATAATTTTAAGGGTTTTTAATAAATTCTATCGCATTTTTTCAATTATGAAATTATTCGCGAATTTTCGCAGTTTTTTGCAAATGAGATTGTTTTTTATTCTTAAAATCTATTGAGTTTTTTTGTTCACAGTTTTTGCGGTTTTGGAAGTTCTTGCCGATTTTGGCGCTCTATATAATCAGTTTTGGGAGATTATTCGATTATTTTTATCCCTTGCGAATTAGTATATCTTTTGCAATATGTAATGTTTTTAGTAGAAATTTGCAAACAAAAACTACCCTGTATTTTGTCGAAAAAGAAAAGTAAAAAGCAAAGTAATTAGTTTAAATACCTGAATTGTTTTATTATGAAATTGATAAATAAAACGTCCCGTTTTGTCAACTTTGCCAAAGATATTTAAATTTTTTGTCCTGCATACCCCTTACAAATGCATCTTATACATCTAAAATACCGTATTTTAGGTAGCAATAATTGCTACTTATGTAACCAAAAAATTAAAATTCTTTAGATAATAGTTATTGCTAACCAAGAAATTTTTTTGGTTGCTATAATAGTTATTCGTAACCAAAAAAAATATTTCTGACTTAGATTGGTTACAATAACCAAAATAAAATATCTCTTACGATAATGGTTAAAAATAACCCAATCCAAATAAAACACATTTTACAGTAACCTTTTCATTTAAAATAAAAAAATAACAATTATTTTCGGTCCCTGAATTAAATTTATTTTATGAAATTTGCTCTGATGTTGTGAAAAACAGTGAATTCATGAGAAAAGTTAGGTTATACTTGTTCAATTATGTATAGCCCATGATATAAATATAGAAGGTACTTCCATTCTCTCATTTTTTTTTTGACATTCACCTTCTTACAAGGATAGGTATTCTGAAGTTTCTAGTAAAATCGTGCTACCGTATTAATTTAATATTTCCCCTCTGTTTCATGTTTGTTTGAAAATTTTATTGAAAAATTATTTCAGAAGTTTTTTTATAAATTCAAACAATTTAAAAAAATGTGATGATAAATTTTTTATTATCTTGAAAAGCAATGAAATGCATTGTAAATGTATTGTTGTGTTAAAGAAAGCGAAAATGAGCTGAATATTACAAACTGTGGACGTACAAAATATCATTGTAAAAATATGAATGTAGCATTCTTTGAGTTCTCTACATTATCTGGTGTCCGCCAACAGTGTCTAAGAGCCTGCAAAATCTGTGAAATAGACTTGCCAAAATTATCTGATCGGGTATTTAACCCAATACCCGCCATTGTCCCATTTTTGGGACGTCTTTTAAAAAGTTTTTATCTCAATAACTGCATCGTATATTTTTAAAACTTTTATTAAAATAATGGTAATGCTTAAAGTTTTAATCAGTTAGTTGTAAATGGTTGTCAACTTCACGGTGAAGCTGACCACTTTAACCGTTTACTAGTTTACTAGTTTTAGCACATATGAATTACAGCGGCTAATGGGTTAAGTAATTTCTTAGAAAAACATGTTACAATCAACAAGAATCGAATTATATACATATATTAAACAAGATGTAATATGTATATCAATCAATATTTCTTAAACTTAGTGAAAATTCATTGTCAACTTATCAAAATCATCAATCAATTTGGATGAAAATATGTATAGTTAAAATACTTATTTTAGGCAGAAATTTAAAAAAGATGCGCTAAGTTATTACATAACCATTTTTTAAACTTCACAGATGTACTTCATGTACATATATCACTTTATTTATTTGCAACTTTTGCTAAGATAATTACACATTTTTGTAAAAAAATTTATAGGGGAAGACTTATATTTTTTACGATATGGGAAACTTTTTTTATTTCTCTCAAAAAACAAACTTCAAAATACTTATTTTTTAAAAACAAAGAGAGAATGGAAGTACCTTCTATATTTATATCATGGTATAGCCCATAAAATTTTCTCAATTATTCATGAACTGTTGCGAGTTAAAAATTTAAACTTGGCCACAGTAAACGTAAGAAGTTATTAATCAACATACATTATTTAAAGAATTTTAAAAATAAAGTTTTTCGAGAAAAATCATTTGTACAAAATTTCATTAAAATCGGAAGCGAACATTTTCAAAATGTTACTTTTGTAAGTTGGCTATAAATGTTTTTACCCAACGAAGAGCTTGAATTTTGATGCCTTTCGGTGGGAGTTAAATTTTGATTTTAGACCCCTAGTTTCTTAGTGTAATATTCTTAGAATATTGTGTAGATTTCATATTTGCTAGACGCCTGTTGACAAAATAAAATTACCCACTCGTAATGTACATACTATCACCCTTATGTACATATGTACTATATAACGAAAAACTTCATGCCAGTTAGCATAAGTAGCAAAATTTTACATGGCCTTAACGAGTTTTGTCCATACAATTTTACATTCAAAATTACGCCAGGATTTAATAGTTAGTCGTTAAGACCATGTTCAATTTTACCACTTATGCTAAATGTCATCAAGTTTTTCTTATACATAATAATATCAAGGAAATAAAAAATATTCAAATTCATGTATTTCCTTGTGCGAGATATGAAAGGACGAAGAAAGCATATTTTTGCGTCTTAAAACTTCTGCATATTTTATGTACATATGTATGTATTCTACCCCTTATAGAAAAAAATCATAATAAGGGTTTTCATGAGAACTCTTAAAATTGTCATTTGTGCAATTGGGCAAACTTGCGAGACTTGCTTCATGAAGCCCCATTTATATAAATGTCAAAGAGTTCATTTAATTAATATAAAATAAGAAAATGTCAAGAACTTTTTAATTTTAAAAACATATTTATGTATATAGTTCTATAAAAATAAAAAAGTGTGTGTATGTGTCTAAAAATATCTAAAGAAAGCCAAAAAGGTAAAAAGATGTTGTTTACAAAATGCACAATTGCACAGCTTAAGTTTACTTAACAGATTTGTGTAAATAAATTTCTATACAATTTTTGACATTTTATTTACGAGGCTTTTGAGCATTCTCATGAAAACCCTTAATGATTTGATTTAAATTTATATTGCAAAAGATTTTGCAGTTTTTTCAATCTTTGTTCGTATTGGCATATTATGTATTAAGGCAAAAGCAATTATCATTTTGATTTTAATTTTAGGTGGCCTACTTTCTTGCGATTATGAAGTGCAGAATGATTTATGTGTATTGTGATTGTCAGCATATGGGTGCACACATGATTGAGCGTTTATTAAAATAAAAATGTTAAGAAAAATATTGCTTTTATTTTTACGTGTTTTTGTTTGTAATATAATTTACGCAAATATTTTTCATATTTTAAATCATGTTTATAACTTTTTGTTTCTAAAAGACTCGTCTAGAAAACTTGTTTAAAAATTATTCAAAAAATGTATGTGCGGTTTCCACAAATCAGGCAGATGAATGCATGAAAATCATTTAAAAAATTAGTGCTTTCCATATAAATTTTATACCCAAGACGACCGTCTGGATTGTAACAACAGGGGTTACACCAATGGAATCGCTTTTCTGAAACCACAAAGCCTTAAGTGATTTGATATTTTTAATAAAAGTAATCCCTTTGTTTCGAATATAATATATATATGTACATACAAAATTCATTACAACTATGAGTATTTAAAAAAAATTAGAGAAAAATTTATTTTATTAGAGAAAAAACGCTTTTGTTTGTCATATAAAAAAAAAAACGATTTCCTAAAACAATTGGAGGATTCAAAGAGCACTCATAGAGGTCATATTGTCATAATGTTTTAAATTATTTTAATATAATTGTTTATGCTTTTGTTTTTTTTTTTCAAAAAAACATTTTAAAACATTATGACACTATGACACCTAAGACTAGCCAAGGCAAAATATTTTTAAATAAATGTATACATAATTATTGAACCTTTTTTTTAACTATAACGCGTTTTTATGTAAGGTTTCTATTAAGGCTTCCAAGGTCATTCAAATTGATTTAAATGCAAATAAAAGACAATTTTATTTCATTTATTCATATCCGACGTTTCGTTGGGATTTTCCAACATCTTCAGGGATACTATTTTTATTGAAATATATACTATCTTCTATTAGGGAATATGACATAACTCACAAGCATTAATTTTTATTTAATCCATACTCAAATCAAAACAATTTTTTGAATGGTCACAAGTGTATCAGGCGTGACCATAACATGAGTCACGTGTCATTTTATAATGCAACCACTCATGAGAACTTCTTGATTTAGTAGCGATCACATATGGGCACTTCCAGAGAAAAGTCTACCATGACGGAAAATTTTAAAGTTCACCAACAGATTTTTTTTCTTGTATTATAAATGAGAAATATTTAATATTAATTAAATTTAAAAGTCCGAAACTTTCCTTAATTGTGATGGTGAAATAACGGGCTTTAAAGTTAGGCTTCTCGTTTTGGTAAGTTTTACTCAATTTCCGGAGCATTTTCTTTTTACTTTTTATATTTATAGAAGCAATTACACAGTACATAATCAGCCCAATTATGAATATTCCTGAGGAAATTTTTCCCTTCCCAATGTCTTGTTCCCGGGAAAAATCTCCCTTATTCTAATATCCGAGGGAATAGCAAAAAAGGGATTGAAAAAATCAGAGTCAGCTGTTCTGCTTTTGACATTTTATTTTGTGCTATCGTGCGGGATTTTAATAATAAAAAAGTTCATGCAATAAATTTATTTGTGTAAATATTTTGTGCTGCCTTTTGCCGCACATATTTCTTTTGGTCAGTCCAAACCTGTGTTGAAAAGACTTTTATACAAATGCTAATTTTTAGTATATCATTAAAATAAACCTTTTTCCAATCACTGCTACTTTTGGTTGGTGGTCCTAGTGCATTCAATTCACTTTCAGCGTTTTGCCAGAATCTCTGAAGTTCTTGCTTCTCACCTTTAAAAAACCCACGAGCTATTCCTGGATGCTGCTGCATTAAGGTCAGTAAATGTTGCACCCGGTGTCTATTTGTATTTTTCGACCTTAAAAAGAAAATTTAAATAATTTTTTTTATATTTATTAATGTAATACTTACATTAATAAATAACTCCTTTTCAAATATATGAGGAAAAAAACTCCAAAAAACCGTCGATTGTTTTTCCCCTTTTTAATTTTCATAATGCATACTTTTTTCCATTGGTAATTTTTCCCTTTTTTAGGAAGTGTTTAGAATAGGAGGAAAGAGAAAAGGGAAAAAGTTCCCGGGAAATTTTAATTCATAATACCAGGGATGGGAGAAGGAAAATTTTCCCAGGGAATTGTTATTCATAATGAGAGTAAGGAAAAGTTGAAACAAATTTCCCCATGTAGCTAACACCCACCCTAATGTGTGTATATACATACATACATATGTACACTCAAAATATTATGTAGGTAAATTATTAGGGGAAATAAATGAAAAATCATTTGAAACAAGTAAAATGTTATTTAAAAACCCTTTCGCTTACATTTCATTTGAATCAAGAGAGTTTTTCAATTATTTTTTAATGTTAATTTTTTAACTAGCACAATATGTAAAATTAAACCAAAAATCATTTATTTTCTTTAAAAAAAATTAAACTTATTTATAATTTAGATATTTTAGAAATATTTATTAACAATTGAAAATAACTGAACATTTTGACTGCACGAAAAATCATTTTAATTTTGTAGTTGTTTTTTAAGCAACATACATAAAAAGTTAAAATATAATTTTTTTCGTAGGACAACTGCATTTTCATTTAAGTTTGACTTTACGGTAAACTTCTGAAACAACTACAAACAGTTAATGTAAAACTTTTTTGAGTGTACATTCTTACTAATTGTATCATAAATGTGAAAGTGAGTTTGTTTGTTTGTTTGCTGTGCATTCACGTCCAAACCGCTTAACCGATTTTCAAAATTCTTTCACCAATCGAAAGCTGCATTACCAGCGCACAATGGCGTGAAATAAAAAAAAAGTGGTAAAAAGCCCGCAACTTTTGAACTAGTGAACCGATTTCGATGAAACTAACTGTTTTTGAAAGAAGAAGGGTTCAACTTTTGAGAAAGTATATTTGGAGGCACCCTGTTATAAGACAAGGTGGTTCCAGAAAGCCTCAAAGTGGGAAACTGCGGGTGTCGAAATTCTTTCGGGCCTTGTAACTTCTGTAAATATGGACTGATCTAAATAATTTTTTCAGCGCGATAATCAGCGTTAAGAAATAAAAATAAAACATGCCTAGAGCACTATTTTATCTCTTACAATTTCCAAGTTATTTGACTTGAAAATTTTTTTTTTAATTTTTGGCCTGACTTTTTTTAATTGTTAGTACATAACTTCTTTATTACTTGGCAAAAATCAGTTGCTTTTATTGTTTTTGAAAGAAAACTTCATCAACTTCAACAATCCATATGAAAAAAAATTTTTTTTTTAATATCTCAAAAATTTTAGCAAGGAATAATTTTGCAATTTGGATTTTTGAAAATTATGAGACAATTTTGTATATTTTGTGAAAAAACTATTCTTAATTTTTTTGGAATATTTTAAAAAAATATTAAGTATTTGATAAAAACTTTTACTGTTTCTGAGAGAAGAGTCATTAAGAAGGACTGTGAATTAAATTTAAGAGAGTTTTGATGGTGCACCCTACATCCAGCATTAATCGATAATTAGCATTTTTTTGCAAAAAATCTAATTTTTGGATGTGGCAAAAAAATTGCACGCTCGTTTTTGTAGATTTTTTGATATTTTATTATAAATAAACTTGTTGTAAGTAACCTGTAAGCAAGTCTTGATATCCTACATATAAATTTAGGCAGGAGAAGAGATTTTCTAAAAATGCTAAAAATTTTCTAACACAATTTTTCCCAATAAAAAAAAAAAAAGTTTTATAAAATTATATATTTGCATACATTTTAAGTTAGTTCAATAGTATACACTTAGTTTTGCAAACCGTGAAAAAATTATTCTCATACCTTAAATAGTTTTCGAAATATTTAAAATCCAATTTTGATTACAAAATTAAATTTTCTAAATTTTTTATTTTTGCCTAACGCTACATTTACACATGAAAGTACTTTCTTGAAATTTTTGTATACGTATTATGAATAAAAATTTTAATGAAAAAAGTTACTTTCATGAAAATTTCTTGTTCGTTTTCATAGGAAAGTGAAAGCTCATTTTAAAAATGTCGTCGAAACGAAAAGTTCCATTTCTATTGCTTTGTTTATTACTTAATTAGAGTTACCCAGATTATCGCATAAACACATTTATAGGGCAATAAGTTGGGAATAATTATTATTGTTAATATTTTAATAATATTGTTTTAAATAGACACGAATTGTCTTCTTCATGTATATTTGAAGATACGAAATTACAATTATTTAAATATTTATACAAAATAAGAATAATGTATAATAATTATTTGCCACAATCCTATATATTTGTACAAATCTTTAAATGGGGTAACACTGTCAACCTTTTTTCATTTTACTTTCTGAAAACATCAAAAATTTACTTTCTTGAAAAAATCGTTGAAAGCTGAGTGGAAATTAAAAACTATGTGAGTGTGGTAGTGAAAAAATGTGATTGTGTTGCTACTTTCTTGCAATTAGTTTCATGTGTAAATGGTAGGTAAATTAGGTATGTTTTATTCGAAACATATACCTACTTAATTTTTAAGCTGCTATCACTATAGCTACTTAATAAGTTTATACACACTTAAATTTGTTCTGAATATTTATACAAAGTTCGAATAAAACATACCTATTATTGATCTCATTTTCTTTACTTCAAATGTTTTTTAACTTTTTCTGTGTTACCACAATAGAAGACATAATTGTCTATTCAACGGTATATAATTTGTATACCTTTGCCATTATATCAGTCTTAAAATGTAAACACAAATATAACACCTCAGGTGAAAATTTACGTGTTTTTTCTGCTATTCAAACAAACGCACATTTTTTATGACCTCTTCAAAGTGTATTATTAATTTTTTTTTTGTAATTAATTACTTTTATTTATCTCAAACATACAAAAATTAATATACATAGACAGTATATATACCCACAAGGCCAAAGCAACCTGCGCGCACACCCCTATTATGGGTATGTTTTTACCTAATATTTGAGAGGGTTGCTGTTCAGACACTGAGTGATTCCTTCTCATTTTTTAGGTCTTTTGAGTGAGAAGACCGCACAGAGAAATTTGGTTGATCATATTTTACGAGCTCTGCTAAAAAGACTTGTCCAATTCGTAGAGTTAAGCAATTTTGTTATTCAAGTCAAACCCCTCTTCTGTTTTTTGTAACGTAACGCCAGGTCATATTTTGATTATACCTTGAAATCTTTAGGTGTGATTATTAGCATTTTTTCACTGAATATAAAGCTATTTAATCACTTTTCAAATGCAAGAAAAAAATTTTTCAAACATTAAGGGTATTCATTTCAAAATTTTTTTGGTTGGAAAAATGGAAAAGTGAAAAATTACACTCATATTGATGTGAACAGTACTTTTTTTTAAATAAAAATTACACAAATTTGAACTGTCAATAAAATATTATGTCAAATAAATCTTGCTAATAATTAATATTATTCAAGATGCCGAACAAAAGTGTTAAAAGTGAATTAATTGATTATTTATTTGTAACATCATTTCGTTTGACGTTTATAGCGGAAAATTACATTTTTTTATCCTGATTTTTTACACATGGTTATAGTTTGTTAAAAATTCAACTTTTGGTGGAATTTTTTTTCCTGTGTTTGTTGTAAAAAAATTAAATTTTTCCAACAGAAAAAAACTGAAATGAATACCTTTATTATTTAAAAAATTTTTTTTCCACATTTCTAGATTTGCTTATTTCTAATTTTTAGCGCTATTTTGCACTTTTTTATTCATTCTTTTTGGAGGGTGGCGTTGGCTGAAGTAGTTAGCACGTTGACTACAAAACCGAAGGTCCAGGGTTCGAGCCCGGTCAACGACAGTCATTAAATAACAACATCACCCATTTTTCTGATGTGCGAGGACACTAATCTGTATCAGTTGTTGTAGGAAAAGTTCTAGTGATGCAGGCATAGACACTGGTCACTAAATCACACCGGGTTCAGCGGATGTTAATCCTAAAGTATCATCAGAGGGCCCCCTTCGTCGGTATTGTATAGCAGAATCGTCGGCGAAGTAAAATAACTAATAAAATGGCTACTAAACACAGCTTCAAAATGTAATGCGCCTCGTTGACACCAGAGGCGCTGCAATACTGCATTATTAAAAACGTGCAAAGAGCAGTGTTGTAAAAGAATAAAGCTTTCCTCTTTTCTACACAGGTAGTGAACCTGTCTTCTCAATTACTATACCTTCCCTATCACCCTCTCTCACTATCTTCTCTTCAACTCACAGGTAACACAAAGGGATCATTGTATTGAACCCAAGTGAGTTGGGCTCTAAATTCCACCCTTCCTTACCAGCAGCCTGCTAACTTAACCTAACCTTGCACTTTTTACTGGAAAAAAAGTTCATTATGTACTGAAATTAAAGTGAAGAACCGTCTCATTTAAAATATCAACAACAATTTTTCTTCCAACAACCGAACGAACACCCTATTGTTGTAGTAAAATAAGAAAATTATTAATTTGGTTGGGGGCCGTTTGAGAACATTTTAAACAATGAATAACCAAAAAGAAACTCTTGCGCTCTCTTGTGCGTTTGCTTCAAAGCACCATATTTCACATATTTACTGAAAAAAAAACTTTGCACGAAATATTTGAATTTTACTCTGGATATGAATGGTCAACGTTGAAAGAATAAAAACTTAATATAACTTAAATTCAGTGACACATTTGCAGAGGAACAGAAAATGACGTTAGCTTTAATTGAATGGGCGTTGTTTACTATTTAAAATCATCAAATACAATTTGAATTGAATTAAATATAACTTCTGATTTTAATTTTTACAGGCAGTAGTAAACATGGTTAAAATAATTCAGGCCTACAATTTTGCGAAACAAAATACATTTGCTTTGAATGGTGAAATATTAGCAGCAACTCTAATTGATTCGAATCGCATTGCCATTAGTAGTGCTGAGCAATTTATAGAAATTTATGATGTTGTGGATAGAGTGCGTACAGCAGACGATAAAGATGCAGGCATTAATGAAAGTGGTGCTAGCGGGAATGATGAAAGTTCATGTGCAACTGCAGCAGTTAATGAAGATAAGTTGCCCACCAAACACACACTGGCAACTGTGGGCGAAGTCGTCAATTTAATTTACTGTGAAGCAGGTAAGTAAAATATTTGCAAAAACTTTTAATTAAGCTTTAATCAATTATGTATGTATACATATGTATATAATTTTTCTAGGCAAATATTTGGTGACTTTAGAGAAGGAGAATGTGGGCAGTCCGGTGCATACTAATTCATCTAGCATTAGCTGCACCAGCAGCAGTAATACCACAGTTTATTCGGAAGATGATACAAAAATGTTTGTGCGCATATATGCAAACTTTTTAAAATTTCCAGAGTCTAAATTGGTCGATTTACCCATAACCATACGTATTGCATCGATGACAACACCAAAGGCACAGTTAGTTAAAAGTATTGACGTCATTGAGTTGCCATTACGTAGTCCACCAGATATTATACGATGCTGTCAGGTTAGTTAGTATAGACATTAGGTATATAAATTTTTTTTACACAAAATTTGACAGGCACTACGCTATGGGGAATATTAATAAAAGTTCAATAAACCATGAGCGAAAAAGTTTAAATGTTATTAAAATTATATACATTTCAATATCTCCCTAGATATTAAAGTTAAAATTGTTTTCACATTATGAATTCTATTTGCCGGTGTTGAAACAGAGAATAACTGAAATCCGAAAAGTTATTTTAAATACTGCCATCAAAAAAATTCTAACTCCAAACTTCATCGCATATGGTGCATAACCTTTTTAAACGATTGCGTAAAAGTAAAATTTTAGAACGGTTGGACCGATTTTTCTATTTTTTGCTTAATATTGGTAGTAATTTAAAGAAATAGTATTAAGAAGTTGAAAAGTGGGCGTGGCACCTCCCATATATAGCAAATATCCATTTTGTAATGTAAACAACATACTTGTTTCCCCTAAATCGAATCAGTTCGTCATGACTTGAACCCATGATTCAACCCCATTTTTGTTATATTTTTTTTGCAAAATGGGATCTCGCTTAAATCTCTTAAATCTTGTCAAAACATCGCATTTTTAAAATACAATGATTGCATTGTTTCAAAAATCGTCACAGGCTTGTAGACTGTAAAATTCGATATTACTTTTCAAATCGATAGAATTTAATCAATATCGAACGAAATTTCAAAACACTTATTTTTGTGCATTCTAAAAACAAGAAATCAAATAAGTTTTTTGTCAATAATAGATGGCAAATTTGAGCTTTCATTAGGTCCGTTTGTTTACCCCAAAATTTATGCAATTTTGTGCTAATCTGCACCGGATTTTACTGAAATGCGTTCGTTTACACATAAATTTGCAAAAGAGAGTGCCAATTGAGAGAGTAAATTGACAGTTGTTGATTGAGAGTCTGCAAATTTTTACTGGACAAATTTTTGCCAGTAAAATCCAGTAGATGAGGAAAACATATGATTCAATAAAATAAACAAAAGTAAGCAAATATAAATTTTTTAATCAAAACATTTGAAAGAAGAAAAGTTGAAGTAAAAGTTTAACAAAAAAAGAACTGAAGATTATTATGTTCAAGGTGAAACAAATTAAAGAATAATAATCGTTAAATTGATCAGTTTTTAAATTTAATTTAATTGTCTAATTTACTTTAATTTTTTAGAGATGTAAGGTTTATGTATGTATATGTGAATACTTATTTCAAAACAACACATATTATACAGAACTAGTTTTCCGTTCGCGTACTTTTTTATTCAAGAGACATTCTTGAGAGTAAAATGTTCAAATTACCCAAAATTTACACAACTACTGGATTTACGAACAATATGTCAACAAATTGTGATATGATGAATCAAAACAATTCCCGTATTCCATTTGCATTGATAAATCTGTATTTAAGGCTGAAATTTGTATAAAACTGCATGTTATACACAGTGAAGCAAACATGAATCCTTATGATAAAATTGTTTTTAAAGAAAATAAGTGGAAAAATTCAAAAGTTAGCGCAATATCATTTTTATTTTTGAATTTCTTCTTTGCATATTTAAAGAAAATAGCTTAAAAGCTGAAAGAGGGGTTGTGAAAACTTATTTTATGCAATGACATTTACTCACTTTAGATGCGATAATTCTAAAGAGCCGTCTAAGAAATTCAACATTTTGTACATTTTTCTCTTCATCAAAAATTAATTCTATTTAACTAATCATTTTTATGATAAGTAATGTTTTAAGCATTTTAACTTAATAATTTTCTTTTTAGCACTTGTATTTCTTATATTTAAAATTTTTGTTTACATTTATTTTCAGTTGCCAATCTGTCATAATCGTATTATCGATAACTTTTTGGCAACTGAAGTTCGGTTGCCATCCATAATCGAGACATAAACTAATTAAAGAAATACTTATCCTTACTAATATTATAAATGTGAAAGTGAGTTTGTTTGTTTTCTTTGTTTTTATCCGGTTAGGAACCAGTTTTCTTATATTTTCAAACCGCTAAACCGATTTTTAAAATTCTTTCACCAATAGAAAGCTACATTACCAGCATCAAATATAGCCTATTTTTATCCGGTTCGGAGCGGTTTTTTATATTTGGTATGGATTTTCCAACCGCTAAACGGATTTTGAAAATTCGTTCACCAATGGAAAGCTGCATTATCAGCGTAAGAAATCGCTTATTTTTTATCCGGTACGGAACCGGTTTTTTATATTTAGTTCGGATTTTTTCCGGAAAACACATTTTTGGTGTGGTTAGGCGATTTTCTTTTCGGGTTTGATTGTTTAAACAGTTTTAAAACCGGTTTTTATTTTGTTTTTTAGTTTTTTGTCTTTCTTTTTGTCGGTTTTTATAATTTTTTTAACATTATCGGTGAGTAAGAAATAACAAAACATTCATAAATTTTAAGTATAGTTTCCAAAATATCAGATCAACGCGAGCGGAGCCTCGGGTAAAATCTACTAAAATATATGTTCGAACCAAGGAACATTAGTAATAAGCAAGCTGAGTTTAATGCAGTCTAAGTCTATGGAATACGCACTCCTACATATATACAAATGCATGCACAAATAATTTGACAAAAGCTTCTCTGCCACCTGACTTTTTGCATAGACCTTATTAAGAGGCCTTGGTACCAGGCTAATTGAATTTGTTGACCTAAAAGTAATCATTCTTTGCTTAATTGCAATTATGTAATTTGTAATTGAAACATATCCAATTAAAATTACAAGTTTTTGCAATTGAAGATTTTAAATTACAATTTCATTTTGTAATTGTACTTAAAAGTTTTTCAATTATAATTGAATTGAAAAAATCCCAATTACATGTAATTGTAATTAAAATTGCTTAAGTGTACTTGGCACGAATAAAAATTAAAACTAACTAAATTTCTAGTTGTAATCTATAGAAATATTTATGAATTTCATTCGATATATGAATTGCCCCGACTTTTTTGAAGTTCTTTTTAAACCAAAAAACTAAATGCTTCCTTAAATTTTTTATCTGCTTATTTTTTTAGACTTCTGGAAACATTATTGTAAGCAAATATTTATGAATTTCATTCGATATATGTATGAATTGCCCCGACTTTTTTTGAAGTTCTTTTTAAACCAAAAAACTAAATGCTTCCTTAAATTTTTTATCTGCTTATATTTTTAGACTTCTGGAAACATTATTGTAAGCAGCAAAGAGCGAATTTATCTATACGAATATACACAATGCGTTCACGAAAGTACACAACCAAGATTTAAATACATTGACTTCTTACCATTCAAATTCTTTGTGAATCTCAATTTCATACCATTGAAATTGAATCTGGCTGAGAATGTAATAGCATGCATGAACAATCGCTACTGCATAGCATTTCGTGTGGTCGATGTTTTGGCTAGCAATGTTTGCACCGCTGGTGACGGAGGCGTTCAAAATACCCACCCCTTCACTTACGATATGGATGAAAATGCTGATATGGAAGGGGAAGATGTCATATCGAATTCTGACTCCAGCATGGCTAGCAAAACTAGTGTAGGACCCTCTACACACAGTCATAATAGCTTTGAGACAGATTCGTTAGAAACCACGGCTAGTGGACGTCCTCTCAATGGGTTTCCGGGAAGAACCCCCATTGATTTTAATGTTGCCCGCATGGTGAATTCGGCTTGTGGCCGGGAGTTTGAAGTAGATTTAAAATCGCAATGGGAGCAAAGCGATAACGAAATGGGTCTTAGCACGCTGGGTGGTAAGTGTAATATCACTTGTGATACCCAAGAAATCATTATAATGCCAACGAAAGCAAATGAGATAAAGATAAAACTGGTCAATGAAGCAAAAGCCATGAATGTGCAGGTATTTAAAGTGGTTATAGTTATAAATATACATATTAATTTTTCTGTGAATAATTTTCTGAATTTCAGCGTATTTCCTCAAATGGCAAAATTATATCAGCCTACAATGAAGAAAACATGGTGCAATATGACATACGTAAGTTGCTGCAAATTTGCATGAAAACTTCTGAACCAGGCGGCGGTCGAGTTGTTGATATATTACGATGTTTGGACTTGAAGGCGATCTATCAGCGTACGGATAACGATGGCGAGGATATAGAGGATCCTGAATATGATATGGGAAATCAACAAATACCGGGTGCCATAAGCACTTCAAAACATGTTAATCGACGCACTTTAAAGTCAAACAGGCACCAAAGCTGCATTGGCTTTGCTTTACTAGTTGCCAGCAGTGTCGATGGCTATCTGTACCAGTTTTGTGCCCAAGGTAGCAAATCTTAGTGTGCATACGATTAAATAATGTTTGTGTACTAACATAACGTTACTATTATTATTATTTTTAGGCAAATGGTACAATGAAAATGAAAAACCTATAGCAATTTACTCCTTCACAGCGCCTGTTTTACAAGTTCATATTAATGATTATGTCATCTATGCAGTAACGACTGAATCAGTTGAAACACATACTTCTCGCATTGGCCACAAACTGTTCAATAATCGCTTTGAATATCCCACAATATCCGAGCTATTTCCAGAAGAGTCCAGTCCCGATGTTAGTGCTCCTATAGCAGTAGTTGGACTCTGTTCGTTTATACATGTCCAGTATGTGTGTGTCAATCGGAATAATATGGTTTTAATAAGTAATGGAGCCTTAAATTCTGCAAATACCTCGAGTTCAGCAGACAGCAATAGTACAGCGCTAAAGCGCAGAAGTACTGGCGAAGGAAAGCGTAACATAGCAGCACGCTTGATTGCTGAAGCCAAAGCTAAACACAGTCTATTACGTAATAGTTACTCTAATCAACAGTCTGTTACAAATGAATGGACACTATATAACTTGGAGCTACCATTAGTGGAAAAAGTGGTGGATGATTTGGAATCTATAGCAGAGACATACCGCTCTGCTAGTAGCTCCAACTTCTATGATCTTATGGAGGAGCCCCATGTCATGCTGAGAATGAGTATTTCCTTGAGATTCAATAAATTAACGGAAGAAAGAGAAACTCAGTTGCGCCGTAAGTTTATGGCGAATTGTCGCAAATTGGCAGACTTCTCCATAAGATCGAAAAAGAAGGAAATTTATATGCAGGCTTCTGGTTTTTATAAAATGTGTAACTTGCAATTGAACGAAATCTATGAAAATTATATCAATAATTATCTCTATGTTGATGAGGAAAAATGTCAAGGACAGCAAAAACTCCCAACACCAGGAGATGATTCGTCTATTGAGCCTGAACAGCTGCACGGTCTGATTTACACAGTTAAATTGTTTTTAATGAATTTGGGAACAGATCGTCTAAAATCTTCATTTCTCAATCAGCTGGTGAAACCTTTCTTTACACCCAGTCGTGTCATCAAACAGGGTTTTACGCAAGTTTCTCTCGCTCTGGAGTTTCTAAATTTGTTTGTCAAGTATTCGCCCGAAGACATAGCACCCGTTATGCTCGGTTCTCCAGTCGTGGCCGATTCCATAAGCGGAGAAATAATAAATTATTTTAAATTTTTAGATAATTTGTAAGTCCATGTTCTATGCAGTGCATTATATTTATGAAAACTTTTTATTCTATTCCATTATTTTAGAAGCCCCGACGATAATCTCTTGCTCGCTGTAACTGCGTGCCGCATGTCAAACTATATTTTATCTCAAGAAGTTATATCCCGCACTAATCGCTTTGACTTGGCGGTGGCTCTAATCAAATATAAAAATGTTTTATTCGATGATACAACAGTTTTATTTCAAAAACAAAAACGCAAAAATACCGAAGATTATACAAATAGTTCGCCGAAAGGCACTCCCCCCTCTCACAGCAGACAAGGCAAACGAAAATCAATACAAAACAATCATAATACTTTGATGGGAAATTTAACGACAGCTGGTCATGAGGTGATCTCCTTTTCAGATTTCGCCGAGACTATTCTATTGGCTACGGAGAAAACTGAGCTAATTGAAGCAATTAGTGATGTTTTTATACACGCTTTGTGTGTGGAACACAGTATAACGTTGGAAATGATTTTGCAATTGTTTCTCAATTACATTGCATCGCACATTGGCCAGAAGGGCTACCAAACGTCACAAAAAGTATTTGTTAATATTTTACAGGTAAGAAAAAAATATATATATGTATGTATATTATATATATGTTATATTATATTAATATTAATTTTAAAGTGAAATTGGGAGTTTTTTCCCCTATTCTTTGTTCCCCCATTTTCGAAAAATCATTTTGAAACTTTTAGGTAAAATTAAACAACTGGAAACAAAATAACTGACTTTTGAAATTCGAAATTATTTCAAACTCTTTCTTTCCATAGTTATCTGTTTATAATAGGAGGATTTTATTTTCGGTAAATGATTAATTAATTTTTTTTCCAATTTTCTTCGGCGCAGTAAAATGTTTGAATTTGGAATAAAAAGGGATTCGATCATTTTCTGACGAATAATTTTTCATTAAAGGTTTGGAAAAAATATAACAATTTTTTCTTTAGATTTATTCGAATATTTGACTAGAATTTATTAGATTACTCGAAAATTACTTACAAAAAATTATTCGATTACTCGAATAAAATCTTCAATAAAATCTATTCGATTTCTCGAACGAAGTGTACGAATACTAGAATGAATACTATTGTTATGATTATTCAAATAAAATTTATTCGATTATTGTAATAAAAGTGGTTTTGTTCATCCAATAACATTTATTCGACTAGACAAAAAATATTTTAATCAGCTGCACGAATAAAATCTATTCGATTTCGCAAGTAAGGTCCTTTCCATTACTCGATTGAAAATTATATGACAACTCGTATAGATTATACAATTATTTTATTGAAATGTGGGCGAATAAACTCGAATAAACTCTAAATTAAGTTGTTATTCCATATGAGATAAGTCAAAAAAAATCTTCTTGTGAAATCGCAATAAATAATTGAGATTTTGCTCAGCAGGGGGTTATAAACAGATTATCTGAAGCAGTTTTCCCTTTTTGCCACAGATTTTATTAGAATAATTTAATAATTTATTCGCTTTGCCAAATAGTTTCCCTCCGAGTAATCGAAAATACTTTATTTTCTAAACCGCATAAGTTTTATTCGCTTTTTTTCATTACAAAATTTCTGAGCAATCGAATAATGTTTTAACTAAGATTTGACAAATTGCAATTAATTCCTAAAACTTTGCCAATAAAAGTAGAAATAATATGGGAATCGGTTGACCTAGCAGGCCATCCCTGAAGCTTCTCACAAGGCTACAGATTTTAGTAAAATTTGCAGCATCCCATACACTTTTTAAATCTATACAAATCAGTGAATATTTAAAATCGATTTGACGAAAACTTTTGAAGTTATTGGAAGAAAAAACTATTTGATTCTCGAATTTTTTCGTCAACAATATTCTTCGAAGGATTTACCCGATTTTTGTCAAATTGGCATAAATTGCCGGTTTTTTTTTGAGGTTAAGACCAGACTAGAACTAGAGCTGACTGAACTTGAACGGCTAGTAGTTTAAAATTGATTAAAAATCAACAAATTTCGAAAAAAATATTAAAAATAATTTCGAAATCTACTTAACCGAATCGAATCACTATCTTCCAACTCCCAAATGAGCTTTTATGTGTTTTGTTTTTGTAATTTACATTTGTTCCATATAAAATTTCCCATAAGTCCCAACATTTTTCAGATAATCCTAATACATATGTGTGTGTGTGTATGTACGAGCACATGTGTGCATACTAAATATTGTTTGTAGTGGTGATCGTATATAAGTGTAAAGCAAAAATAGAGAACAAGGAAACAAAAAACACACAAAACAATTGTACAACAATTAAATAGATAGTTGTGTTAAATGTGCAATATTTTTATTGTACACTTCATAGTGCACCATACTTCATTTCACAAACTCAAAATTTCATAAAATATTAAGTGATAATAAAACTTTTTACAATTGTATCCATTGTGAAAGTTATTATTTTAATAGGTATTTTATTTTTTAAAAACTTAGAACAGTATTGCATGTGAATTAATACGCTCAAATAATCTACGTTGTTTATTATTTCTTTTACACATATTTTTACTTTTGAGTGCTTTACAATTGTCAATCGGCACTGCAATAACTAATGCCCTCGCAGATAAACAAATGCTGTTGCATGCTTTTGATAAAACTGAATACCAGTTTTAGCGCTCTCATAAACTCAAGAGCACTAAAAAGAGAACAATTCAATAATGTACAAGCAAACAGTTTGTGCTCAGCTCTAGTACATAATAGAATTTTTCCTACACGGAACGACCCAAGAAGCACGAATACCAAGATGTCCAACACGTACCAAATACGGACGTGAAAAATTTTCCCAACACGAAACTGCACAACACACACGAAATCAAATTGAATAGCAAAAAATCATTTGTTTATATTTTTGTTTAATTTCAGAACTTCATGCTTAATAGCAAATTTGCTAGTTTTGCATATTTGGCGATACAAAATATCAAATTTTTTCTTTACCGGAAATTCATTAAAAAATTATTTACGATACGATTCGAATACGCACGAAATCAGATTTTCTGTCATGAACACTTCGCGTTGAGTCGTGCGTATTCTTGTCACAAAAAAAACACGACACATACCCATCTCTAGTACATGCATACATAAGAAAAAACATATTTATATGCATACTAGGTTAGGTTAGGTTATAACAGGCTGCCGATTTATAGTAAAAACCAGCCCACTTGGGTCCTTAGAGGTCCCGTTGTGCTGCTTGGGCAGATTGAGGTGGGCTGCCCATCCTCATTTATCCTATACACTATCCGTATTCAGCTGAAACCAACCCGAAAGGCGTATGAATGAATTCACACTACCGATTTCGCATTCCGACAGACTCTCCAAACCTTGCAGTATCGGAGCCCCCATGTGGAGTGAACGCACCTCCGCAAGTGCTGGGCAATGACAGAGAAAATGCTCAACAGTTTCCTCCTCTTCCTCGTCCTGACAGCTTCTGCAGAAATCATTATAAGGTAGATTTAATCTACCAGCATGTATGCCTATGTAGCAATGTCCTGTTAGGACTGCGACCAAATTGCGGAGTTGTCCTCTTGGAATCCTCCCCAATATTGCGGACCTCCTCATATCATAACAGGGCCATGTCATTCTAGAGGTTGAGCATGTGACCTCGTGTAACCATCTAGCCTGTGCAACCCTGAAAAGGTTCTGCTGTATTTGCATTTTACAGCAATTCAACGGAACACCTACCAACCTATCAATGTCCTCATCCTGCATTTGAGCTCCAGCCTTAGCCAGCTCATCCGCAATATTGTTACCAACACTATTCGCATGTCCTGGAATCCATTGTAGTTCCAGGTCAGCGTACATTCCCAGTTTGTTAAGAGAGATTCGGCAGTCATATACCAGATCCGATGTCGTAAAGACGCCCGCAATGTTTCTAATGGCAGCTTTGCTGTCCGTGAATATACGGATATCCCAGTTGTATATCCTATAATACCTCAACCATTTAGCCGCTCTACTTATCGCTGAGATTTCAGCCTGTAGTATACTACACCTACTGTCCAGCTTGAAGCTTATCCTCTTTTGAAAGCGAGGAATAAAGATTCCCCCACCCACGCCCCTGTGTGACTTCGATCCGTCCGTATACACCTCGAGCACATCCCCCTCTGCCCCTATAGACGAGTTGGATGCGCCCGATGTGTTAGATTTGAATCTATTGTCAGGCAGAAGTGTGGGTGATCGGTAATCTATATTGGCCGGTAGATCATTCAACTGATCTCCTATTATAGAATGACCGCAAGTCAGCTTTTTCCACGCATTTGCCGACTGTAATCTAGTTGCAGAGTTCATAGCAATTTGCTTTACCATGAGATCCCCTGGCAGCCAGTGCATCATCACGAAGAGCGCCTTGGAGGGAGTGGTCCGTGGTGCACCCGTAATAGCAAGGGCTGCAGATCTTAGAATCCTTTCAATGGTTCCACGATGGATGGCCTTCTGCAAGGCGGGCCACCATACTAACGCGCCATATGTTAATATTGGCTTAATCACTGTATTGAAGAGCCATTTGGAATTGCAAGGGCTTAAGCCCCATGTTGTCCCTATTGCCTTCTTACATACATACAAAGCAATGGCAGCCTTGTTTGCCCTTTCCTGGACATTTCGTTGCCATGAGAGTTTGGAGTCCAGATATATACCAAGATATTTGGCACAATCAGACAGCTTAAGTTCCATTCCATTTAACCTTGGAAGTTGGAATTGCGGAATCTTGTATCTTCTCGAGAAAAGTACAAGATCCGTTTTCAACGGATTTACATTCAGGCCACTATTGACACTCCATCTACTAATGGTACCTAGTGCCTCCTGTAATCTCTGAGATAAGGTATGTAGATGTTTACCCGATACCAATACTGCGATGTCATCTGCGTATGCTACGCACTTGAACATCTTATCTTCAAGTTCCCTTAGAAGGGGGTTTAAAGCGAGGTTCCACAGTAGTGGAGATAGAACTCCTCCTTGTGGGGTACCTCTATTAGCTATTCTTTTAATCGAAGCTTGCCCTAGGTTGGTTGAGATAGTTCTGTAAATAAGAATTCTCCGAACCAGTTTAATTATTGACTGATGTATGTTCAGTCTCGCCATAGCCATTATAATGGTTTCTGGTTTCACATTGTTAAATGCGCCTTCTATGTCAAGAAAGGCTACCAGTGTGTACTCCTTTTGATCCAGAGATTTCTCTATAGAACCAACAAGAGTGTGTAACGCAGTCTCAACTGATTTACCCTTAGTATATGCATGCTGAGATGCTGATATACGATCAGGTTCGATTGTCATTCTGAGATGAAGATCAACCAACCTTTCCAATATTTTTAAGAGGAAAGATGAGAGACTAATGGGTCTAAAATCTTTCGCTGTGGTGTGCGATGCTCTGCCTCCTTTTGGAATAAAAACGACAGTACACATCCTCCATGGCTTTGGAATATATGCCCACTTTATGCATGCCATATATATCCTGATTAGCCAAGGTATCAGTAGGTCCACATTCCGCTGTAAATCAGCCGGAATGATGCCATACGGGCCAGGTGACTTAAAAGGACTAAAACTGTTTATAGCCCAGATAAGCCTGTCCCTACTAATGGGCACC
The DNA here is from genome assembly GCA_944452675.1 of Tachina lurida. Taxonomy (NCBI): domain Eukaryota; kingdom Metazoa; phylum Arthropoda; class Insecta; order Diptera; family Tachinidae; genus Tachina; species Tachina lurida. Next base: position 33,679,242 of record OX101754.1, on the reverse strand, counting down.
TGCACCAATTCAGCGCTGGTTTCCAAGTCGGATTCTGCCCTGTCTTCATAGACTGAGCAACCAGGAAAGTGTGCTTCCATGAGAACCTCAAGGGTTTCACGTGCGCTTATAGTCCACTGGCCACAAGGTTTCTTAATTAAACCCGGCACCGTGGGCGTTTTCGAAAGCACTTTACGAAGTCTACTGGCGTCCGAGGCGCTTTCAACGCTGCTACAAAAGGACTTCCAAGACTTGCGCTTTGCGTTCCTTATCAAATTTTTAAAACGGTTCACAGAGGCCTTGTAGGCCGACCATGTTCCTAAGTTCTTCGCCTCGTTAAAAAGTCTTCTAGTCTTCTGCACGGGCCCCTGCAATTTCGGGGCTCCACCAAGGTGGTTTTGCCCTACCAGTGTAGACGTTTGGTCTGCATGATTCTGATATCGCAAAACTTATTGCGCTTGTTAGTATACCTACAGCGTTGATTATACCCTGCTTGTCTTGAATGACTGGGGGTTCCGGAAGAAGATCTGTTAGGGTGCTACGATGCACTTCCCAGTTCGTTTTCCTCCTATTTATTCTGGGCACAGCCCTTTCTGACTGAATTCCTATTGTAAACTCAATATACCTATGATCCGAGTAGGAGCAGTCTTCTGAGACTCTCCATCCCCTAATCCAATTAGATTGTCTGGAGCTAACAAGAGTTATATCCAGAACTTCCTTTCTGTTAGCTGTTATAAAGGTGGGTTCTGACCCAATATTAGCTACATTTAGGTTACTGCAAAGAATAAAATCAAGTAAAGACTCACCCCTTGCGTTAGTGTCCGAGCTTCCCCAAACAATGTGATGGGCGTTTGCATCCGCTCCAATAATTATCGGCAGGCCTCTACGCTTTGCCATATCTGCTACTTCTCGAACCTTAGGTGGAGGTGATTCGAGGTCATGCGCCATGTAGCTGGAAACTAAGACGATGGTGGTGTTCCTAGTCTCCCATATTACGGCTGTTGTGTCTTCATCACTGAAATCAGGTAGGATGAAGATGTTTAGGTTGCTTTTAGCAACTATGCAGGATCTTATATTACCTGACCTGTGTGTATGAAAGAGCTTAAAGCCTTTCATGCCCAGTCCGCAAACCTTGCCCTTGTGTATCCAGGGTTCTTGGACCAACAGTAGCTCCTCTCTTCCTTTACTCATTTTGAGGAGCGCTGCAGCCGAGGCTGCCTTTGAGTGATGAAGGTTAGCTTGTACTACCCTCATCATCACCCAAATTTGTGTGTACGACGGTGACGTTGATATCCTCCTGATCTGAATCCAAGAGGGTATCCTCGTCAACCATTTCTTCAACATCTCCAAAGAACTCTCCAACCAACTCTGAATTGGAAGGAGTGCTCTCCTGAGATATTAAGCTGGCAGATCCGTCTACAGACATATTTTCAGGATCCGGGTGTGCCGAATCCATTACCTCACTATCTGATACGATAGCCATACTCTCCTCCTCCGGAACACATTTGTTCTCAGTCGGGGTGTGCTTGTCATCACCCCGGAAGATTCTAAGGGAGATTACGTCAAAACCGTAATACATCTCCCCCTTCCTCTCCCGGATCAATGGAAGCGATTCCCGGCTCAAAAGAATTGTGATCCTTCTGAAACCACCCGAAGGTTCGGAAACACTGGTCACTTGCCAGTTTTGGGTTGGCATCTCAGGGTTTCCTAGCTTCAAGAGTTTCAGGATCTCCTCCTTTGCGGACGGCTCATCCGGCACACGCGCAATAGCCCTAGGTCGGCGTGGTATCTCCGAGGCAGATACCACGTCGAACCTAGCCCCTTCCCATGGACTGCCCATACGAGCTACCGCCAGCTTTAACAACTTGACTGATCTCTCGTCTGCACAGGCCATGAGTTTGACTTTCCCGCGTAGCCATCCAACATCCCTACATCTGGGATAGTCCCCTGGGTTTTCTGCCACGATTTTCCCTAGGACTCCCAACAACAACCTTCTGACTACAAACCAGTTCGACTGGGTTATAGCGAGGTCAGCGTCACCCCGATCAATTACAGCCATTACAAGGTTATCCTTGGCCACTTCGCTGTAAGATCTATCCTTAGATAAATGAGGTCTTAGACGCTTACTGGCGGGCTGCTGTCCTAGCAGTTTGGCCTCCTCTTCAGAACGTTGCCGTTTAGGCCCGTCCGAAGACGTGAGGGGAGGTGATTTCTGCTGGTCAGCTAGAATTGCTCTGGCCCAGTCCAGTGATGAGGTTTCATCACTAGTTAGTGTTTCGGCCGGTTTAGCACCTAGCCGAGTCAAAATCTTGTTAGCAGATCGCCTCTGCATAAAATCCCGACGTGCAGGAGTTACGTGCCTACTGGGTCCTTGTGTCTCCCGTACTCCAGTCTTGGGGCCCGAACTAGCGTTCGCAACTCCCAGGATTGCAGTGCCAGGATCCACTCGGTGCGTGGCTTGGGAACCCGAAATCTTGTTCGCAGTTCCTTCACCAGCGACCTTATCACTTGTTATGGAACCAGTTCCAGCACCTGGGCTGAACCTCTTGGTGCTTTTGCTGGCATGGAGATATGGCGCTCGGGTAGCTGAGTATATACTCTTGTTACCCTTATCCATAATTGGCACTTGGGACACTGTAGCAGAGCTTTTCTTGCTAGCAGTTCCCGAAAAAGGGATCTTGGCCGTGAAGGCTCGGGCTTTGGCAGCTTTAGAGGTACTTGGTTTGAAATCCAGGGGTACCTTGCTGCTTTCCTTATTGGTCTTTTCAGACGCAATAATATTTTTGCAACTGGAAGGTTCAGGTTTCCCCAAACCTCCACTTGCATTTGGTTTGGTACCAGTCGTCCGTGTTGCAGTTTGGCCTGGTTCCACCACCACGCTGCTAGTTTCCGTCATTGTCCGCTTACTGTCCTCGCGTATCGTCGTATCTGTCTGTCCTGATCCGTCCGTTTTATTTGGTTTTTTGTTTTTATTTGAAGTGTTCATTTTGGTCCCACGAGTGTAGGGGAAAGGAGTCCACCACGTCATAGCCCCCATTAACGTGGAGGGGGCAGTTTGTCTACTTGCTGAGGTGCCCAGGTATCAGCAAGGCTCCGTTATAATACAGCCTAATACCCCTGGCTGCAAAAATCCGATAGGCACGGGTCGCTTCACACCTCGTATATGCATACTAAATTATAGTATTTCTTATTTCAGGTGTACTATTATGACTTTTTTGATGTGAATCCTTTAAATACGAACCAGGATATGCCTACAAATAACACACCCCCACAAATTGATGAAGACTACGATGAGGATTTCTCGAAGGCGAATAGTGAGAGAGATAGTGAATCTATAGCAAATTCTTTAGGCGATACAAATTCAGGCGCTAGTTCATCTATAGATGATAGACGCATACCTGGACATTCTAATCGTATTGTATATGATCAACTGCAGGAACAGCAGTCGCCATTCAAACGCAACTCAAATGCGTCGCTATTAAATATGGGCGAACATCAAACCAATAATGGCGAAAATGAAATCAATATTAAAGGTTTGAAAATACTTTTTCGCATGTACATGGGCCGTTTAAAAGCTCTAAGCGATTTGATAACCGATCTTCAGTCAGCCGACCTGGAACAGCAGTCGCTAAATGAAGAATTCCTAAACTTACGCATGGAGTGCATATCATTTATGATACGCCACTTGCAAGAGTTGCGTTTGCAACATCAGCAACACACTGCTGTGCGTGCCAATCAAAGCAATCACATGCTCTATTATGGTAAAAGTTCTCAAAATAGCGGCGGTCGCATTAATGAGCAGAAATTGGTTTTTGTGCCATTTATACCCGATTACAAATTGGAAGGGGCGAAATTTGAACAGCACATAAAATCATATATCAGGCCAATACCTTGTCTTTTGGATCGTCCACAATATTTAAATCGTTTGCCGCCCTTTAAACGTGACGATTTTAGTTATCCCAACAAAGAAGAGGGCGAAACTGAGGTACACTTTGTTAGCTGGCACAACGAGCTGCTGACATTGACTTTAAAAATTCAGGTGAATAAAACAAAATTAGATAGACATTTTTGCAATGAAATTAATACTTTAAATTGATACTTTTCTCCAATGCAGTCATTGTTGGCTTCACCTAAGATTGAACAAGATATTGTTGAGGAGTTTATTGCATTTGTACAAAAGACACCAAATCTCTTGGGTATTGATAGTTTTCTGGTGATCGTGCTACCCAAACATTTGGCTATTAATTATATGCTAAACTTTTGCCCCGAATATCTGTGGCAATATGGCAAGGTAAGTGTGTCTGTCCTACATCACATTATAACTTAAAATGGAAATATTTAATAGAAGTTTGCAAATACTTTCTTTAGTCAAATAATTTTACGCCAAAACAATGGGAATCCTTATTTAAGAAAATCCTGGGAAAGAAAGAAATTTTGCCTAACTGGAAGACATACATTACGGGTAATTAATTAATGTTTAATTAAAAACATTTAGAGTTTTGAGTATCATATTGTCATAATGTTAAAAAAAGCAAAAAGAATTATATTAAAATAATAGGTTTCTTCCTTTACCAAAAATTGTTACGAATTTGTAACAATTGTTACTGGAAAGTGTTCATTAATTCAAAAAAATTGCAAGGAGAGAGCGTCAAAAGAGAGAAAAAAAATTGAGAGAGAAAAAATGCCTACAAATTATTGCTAGTAAAATTTTTACTTGCAAGAATTATCCAACGACCTGTTGCGTGGTTTGTTGTCAAATTAATTATTTAAAAATGAAAAAGGAAAACTGAAAAATTTGCATTTCTTTGTTTAAAAAACATCTATACCTATTTAAAAAGAAATCATGTTTTCTTAAGTTATTGTTTTTCTTTCATTAAGCCACATAAATTAAATTTTAATGGCAAATAATTTGATTGTTTCTCATATATGATCAGAGATGGAAAGTGGCATTTTTGTATTTGTTAATGAATAAAATTAAAAAGCTATGCAAAATGCATAAAAATAGTAAAAATACATGAAACTGTGTAAAGATTTTCATATTAAATGTCAATTTCTAAAAAAAATTGCAATTTAAAATATTATCAAACAAAATACATCAGAAAAAGTACAATTGTATCATGATTTCCATCCATGGTTCTGATATGAATAAAATTTTCTTGCAAGTTTTTACAAGTAAGGGCAGAATTAGTGTTTACTTTCTGTTCTGTTACGAATCAGCTGTCTCTTTTTTGTTTATAGAAATCTTATACAAGTCGTTAGTTTTTCTGTTGTGTTCTGTTCTGTTTCGGTTCAACCTGTGAAAATCAAAAAATGGTTAAGAAATTATAAGTGACAGCATAAATTAAATAAAAATATTTTGAAATTAATTGTGATTGTAATTTTTGAATTTAAAAAATAGTAATTTTTACCAGAAAAACATAAAATTATATTCAAATAAATGGACGATGTAAAACTCATTACATTTGTGGAAAACTGTGACCCTTCTGGTAAAAAACAGCTGATAAGTCACTACTAGGGTTTTTAATTTCCCGACTTTTTCTAGCTCCCGGGAATCGGTATTTTTTTTAAGTCACTCCCGGGATTTCCCGGGTATATGGGAAATATCATAAAATAAAACTAAATTAAAAATTTTCTCAGCACATAAGTTGTACATGAACACAATTGCTGACGAATTCTTTTATTAACATTTGTTTTTTTAGTTTAGGTTGGCCGTCATTTTCAGCGCTGGATTTATCATCATCCTTAGCTGCTATTGCGCTTATATAATAATTAATATTGGAAAGATGCTTAAGCAAACCACTGGTTGAGGAACCTTTATAAGCCAGCATTCTTTGGCATAAAATGCATTGAGCGTAAGATTTTGGTAGTTTTTGAAAGTATTTCCATACGAGTGATCGCGGCTCCATTTTCTGTATGATAATAATAAAAATTTATTGCCCACAATCATAATTGACACACAGACTACTTACGACTTCAACTAATTTATTTTATCCAATATACGTAAACGTTTTTTCCTATTTTGTTCTTAAAACAAATAAACAGCTAAACAAATATTTATTTCTTTGACTCTTTTTTTCTTAATGTAGTAATGTATCCAGTAGTTTTTGCAATTCATCATATGGGCATAGTTGTATATTTTGTGTAACAGCATACGGTTGAAATTTTTAGTAATTTTTAATTTTCGGGATTCCCGACGAAAAATCCCTGGAATAGGGAAACAAAAAATGAGCAGAATTCCCGGGAAATTCGGTTCGGGATTTCCCGGGATAAAAACCCTAGTCACTACAGAAAAAGTAAGTATTAAAACTTAGAAGCAGAACGGCACAGTACAGAACAGCTACAGAAAGTAAAGACTAATGGAGCCTTTAAGCGTTCATTTACTTTTTCATATTTAGGAGAATAGTTTTGTAAATTTCTGCCTTACTCTCTCGTTGCTAGTTTCTGCTGGAAAAGTAAATGAACAGAGCTAATTTAAAACATTATGACACTATGACATTTAATACTACCGTTTGAATATCCCAATTGTTGTTATAACATTGTTTCTTATCTTTTAAACTCTTTTTTAGAAATCCTGAATAATTTGGTGGCCGATCTTAATTTCGAAGAACTATTGCAATGCTTTCCCACAGAGATTATTCATAATCGCAACATTGATCTGTGGGCTAAGGAATTCAATACCGAATGTATAACAGCCATTGACAACAACATCGGTGGCTTGATATTTGAACAAGAAAACAATGAAAAGGCAGTAGTAGTGACCTTGACACAAAATATAACACGAGACCACTTGCCCATGGACAATGTAGACGAGAATAATGTGTTTGAATTGACTTTGCGTAAAGCTGTCTCAAAACAACGCAGCATTGCCTTACGTTCAATGATTGAATCAACGGGCAAACAACTGTTCGATGCAACAAGTAATCCTATGTACAATCTCTAAAAAAGGAGAAATGAAACAAACGAACTACATACATAAGTTATCCTAATGGAAATATGTATTCGTATTAGTTAGCAAACATTTCCGTAGTTGTTTATAAAAACAAACAAACAAACAAAAACAAAAAAAATGAAGAGAGTTTTAAAAAAGTTATAAACTTGTACTATTTATTTTTTCTTTTCAAAAGTTTATTTAAAAAACAAAATTCCGTATTTATTAAATTGTAGTGTCGGCATAAAATTGTTATTGATTATCAAAATTTATAATTTATAAATATTTAAAAAGATTATAAGCTAATGTTATTACATAATATTTACAATTTCAAAAAGTAGTATTTTTATGGTCGTTTATGCACAAATTTTACAACGATTTAATTATTTAATCCCACTAACAACAAACGCGCTAATAAGTCAAAATTAAGTCATTCCATATTTTAATTTTGAATTTGTTGAAAACATTTTTCATACATACACACACATACACACGTGCATACATACACATACATACATATGAATTTAAGTGCTTTATTTATATATTTATATTTATAATATACATAGTTTTTATTTAAAAGTTGAATTTTTATTGATACTCAACCATTATTTATTAATTGTATTCGATTTGTGATTATTTGTCCAATTAAAAAAAAAAACATTTTTAATAATATTAATTTATACATATTTTCCAAAAATAAATGCTTTTTTAACACGTTTTTGTTCACTTGGTTTGTACAAATTGCAGTATTTTTTAAGTCAATTCTAAGTTGAGGCGGTCGGGGACTTGACATTTTTTACATTAGATGGTAGTGAACATTTCTGACATTTTTTAAAGTTTGTTAAATGAATCAAAATTAGTGCTGACAGCTCCGGTGATTTCTCACCAATGTCGGTGAGATAAAATCATTGCTGGTTGTTGATGATGAATTTTAAAATTGAGATTTGCGATTTGAAAAGCAAATACTTTGGGAAATGTTTAGTATTTTTGCTACCCATATCAAGTTAGTATGATCCCTGTTTAATACAGTGATTTCATATTACTTATATAATATGAGAATACTTAAAAGTTTTGGATGAAAGGGTTCCAGCTGAAAGTTCGTGCACATTGACCTCCTTTGACTTTTTGTGGCAAAAAGTCTTACATTAATATTTTTATGTGGTTTCAACAAATAATTAAAGTTTATTTTTATATCGGTTTTAAATTATTGTTGCTAAAATGTTTTATTTAAAATTTTGTTTGGCACTCATACCAAACCAAACTAGAGAAAATCAAAAAATTTTAAATTGTTCATTCCCAACTTTTTATCTTCTGAATTCGGATGCTAAAACACATGCTATTACTTTTTATTTTCTAAAATTCAGCAGCGACGTCACTTCAATATAATAAAAAAAAAAAAATTCGGTATTGTCTAATCGCTCTCGAGAATAATTTTGTGCTTTTGACAGTTTCTTTCTATTCTCTAAGGTCTAGAAAACAGCATGAGCCCGCCAATAGCTCATGCTCATGTTGTTTTCAATAAAGGGTAGACAAGCCGCAATTTTTTTTTTGGTATTGTATTGACGTAACGTCGATGTTGACAACCGCAATACGGTTGATTAAAACATTATTAACTATTTTTTTGAACTTAATTTTGTAAAATACGGCCTGAATTTATGCTAAATGCATATATGTATGTATGTATGTACATTAGCTATGGCATAGTTTATATGGGAATTCTTAGTAAGGAGATTTCGACTTCCAAGAACCCCTCATTTTGTGAGGTTCGGAAAAAAAATATTCGAGCCGAAAAATGGTGGCGGTCAGATGGGGGCAAGGGGATCCGCATCGTCCTCAAAGTTGAGGGTAAAAGCAAAAAAAACTACAAAAAAACATATAACTTTCCCGGGGTCACCGCTACCAGGGTCAAATTTATGACGAGCACCCATTAATTTTCTCCGCCCAACATCTTTTTTAAACACACCGGCCGCCTAACTCCTCTCCTTAAGGGGGCTCCCATATAAAGGGAAAATTTTTATAAAATTTACTCGCAGGGCTCTAACTGCCCCTAGGTCGTGCTTATCGAAGTCGAATGTATGATTGACCTCCAATATTTTTTCATTACAAAGATTTTCTCTGAACATACTTATCGTCTATCTTCAACCATTAAGGTGGTCCACATACAAAAAAATAATTTTTTGAATAATTTTTTTTTAAGAAATCCGCTTTTTCCGCTTTTATGTTGCCTCCTAGGGGAGTAAAATGTAAGACCGGCCCACAGTAATTTTTCATTTTTAAAATTTTTTCCGAACATACCTATATCCTATCTCGACTCATTAAGGGGGCTGCCATACGAAGGCGAAATTTGTACAAAATTTACTCGCAGGGCTATAACTGCCCCTAGGGCGTACCTATCGAAGTCAAATGTATGACTGACCTCCAAAATTTTTTCATCACAAAAATTTTCTCTGAACATACTTATCGTCTATCTTCAACCATTAAGGTTGTCCCCATACAAAAAAATTGTTTTTTGAATATTTTTTTTTAAGAAATCAGCTTTTTCCGCTTTTATGTTGCCTCCTAGGGGGGTAAAATGTAAGACCGACTCGCAGTAATTTTTCATCTTCAACTTTTCCTCCGAACATACCTATGTCCTATCTCGACTCATTAAGGGGGCCCCCAGCCCCCATAGAGATTAGTAAGAGATTGTCTATAAGAGCCAATTGTTGCCGATAAAGAGTAGACAAGTGACAATCACCCTTATTCCGGTTATCGATATCGATGTCCCTTTAACACAATACAAACAAATTGGGGCTTGTGTCCCCGTTGTCAAAAACAACTGACTGCTGTTGGCAGGTTTATGCTATTTTCTAGACCTTAGGGAACGGAAATAAATTAATTGTCAGTAGCACAAAATTGTTCTCGAGAGCGAGTGAACAATCCCTAATTTTTTGGTATTGTGTTAAAGTGACGTCAACTGGAATAACGGTCAATATTTACTATCGTCTTGATGTGAATTCGACGACGCCATTCACAATAAAGGGGAATGTATTTTGAACATACTGTGCAGCAAACCAATAACCAAACGACGATAAGTTAAAATTTTTGTTGCTTTTCCTCAAAAATAATGAAAATGTTAGTTAGGTCGCTTTGCGTACATGCAAACATACCGTTAGCTAAAATGCAAAAAGGTGTAACGAAGAAAAGTATAATTTTACAGGAGAAGCAAAAAACTAAAAAAAAAACTAAACATGCTTGTTGTTACAACTCTTTGTTTTCTTGTTAATAAAAGCGTAAGAGAAGTGTAAAATTTTCTTAAGACATGTACATAATTTAATGGCATTCATAACATGAACATAATAATCAGGGAAACCATAAATATGCTCTAAAGAAAGTGTTTTATGTGCATTCAATATGCACTAAAAACTCAAAAAATATACACTAAAAACTCAAAAAATATGCTCTTAAAAATAAAATAAGTTGGTTTATTTGTAAATGAAAATATATTTTTAATTAAAAAAAATTTAACAACATTTGCATATAAAATAAGACAAAAATAATATGAGCAAAAAAAAAATTAACAGAGAATAACTGCCGCATTAAAAACAATACCTTAAAGTAAAGTAAAGTAAAAATTTATTGAACCTTTTTTTAACAATGAAAGTTTTCTTAAATTAATGATAGAAAGATAACTTAAGACTATAAGGTATTATCTTAAAAACTATATAATTTTAACAGCACCAAACTTTAACAATGAAATAAGTATAATAAAATGTTAATAAAATTAGATATAGGACGATATGCCCTTGCTCCCGAGGCTAACATAACATAAGAATATACTTAGGACTAAAAAAACAAAACTTAAAAAAAAAAAAATTAAAAAGAAAGTAGAAAAAAAATAAATAAAATTCTCAAAAAAGATACTAGCCTCTATGAGTACCAGGTGTACTTTTCGTAAAAAAGCGATGTCTTATGTTAGAATTTATATCAAAATCAATAGGTTCTTCATTACAAAAACCAATAGGTGAGAGATAATTGGTGTTACTCCAAGTGAAAACTTTCTGTTCATTATAAATTTCCCTCATAAGATAATTATCATGCATTTCTAGTCTATCTATGAATTTCTTAATAATATCAGATAAATATTGACCAATTGGAGTTATTTTCGAATTGCAGTCAATAAACGAGTTTGAAAATCGTCTATTTAATGATTCGAAGTTTTTCTGAATGCAACACCTTAAAACCTTCCGTTCAAATATTTCCATTTCTTTAATAACAATAGGTGAGACACTAAACCATATTGCAAACCCGTATATGAAAATTGGTCTGATACTTGTCTTGTATAAAAGTAGCTTAGTTCTCTTCGAGAGGCTTTTATTATAAAAAATTCTTGAAAAAGCACCCAATACCTTGGATGCTTTCTTTAAAACTATTCTTGCATGTCCATTAAATTTGAAAAGATTATTAAAAATAATTCCAAGATATTTAAGATTATCTTCGAAGGGTATTTCTATTCCATCAAGGAAAAGTGTAAGTCTTTTACTTTCTGAAACAACAGTGTATTTACATTTTCCCGAAGCATTCCGTATACAAATCGCTTTACATTTAGAAACATTTATTTTAACACCCCAATCATCATAAAACTTTTTAACTAGTTGAAGATGGAATGAAACTTGTCTTAAAGCAATCGTGGGGGATTCACTATGAGAGTAGATAAGAGAATCATCAGCATAAAGTAACAGTGATGGTATTTGAGAATTTTAGTTTCGTGCCAAAATGTTAGCCAAAAAGTGCCAAAATAACTTAAAAAGTGCCAAAAAATAAATGTACATACATACACAGCTGGGCTCATGAAAACGGTGAAATATATTGTACAAGGCACATTCACAAGGTAGTAGCGGAAATTCAGCTGAGCTATTTTTTTTTTCAAATTAAAGTTCATCGGAAACTTCAAAAATTTTTTACGAAAGAGAAATTAAAAGAAAATGTTAAAAAAATTCAATATGAAAAATATTTTATTAAAAAAAATTCTGTGAAAACAAATTTATAAATATGAAAAAACTATTAAAAAATTGTGAGAAGTGCTAAACGTTGCAAATGTTGTTAGTGGTAGCTGCTGCGGAGAAATATTTTCAAAGTTATGTGAATAATTTTTATTATTGTTATGTTAAACAAATTCTATTTTTGAAGTTTTTGATGAACTACAACCCATGTTGTTTTTTTCATTGTTGTATTTTTTCATTGTTTTTGTAATCCTGATACTACCTGAAAATGAATCTGCCTTGATATTGTATTAATTGTAAATTTTATTGAGTTTGTATTTTAAATGTCAATACATTTGATTAATAGGAATTCAATTCATTTTTGTTTGTTTTATTTATTTATTTAATTCAACAATTCAAGTAGAAAAAAAACTTTCAGTCTTCAACAATAAATTTTCGTCCACTTTAGATTTTTTTAAGCTAGCAAGGACGCGACCTTATAGAATTTGTTTGTTTTTTGAGTCAGTTGTGTTGAATCTTGAACAATTCACATATACGAACGAATATAACGAATGATATAAAACTGGCCAAAATATAAAAAACCGATAGTTTCGACGGCGGCTAATCTATGTATGACAAAAAGGCAGGCGACTCGGTGCGCCATTTAGGCAAGGAGAACAAAATAAAAGCGAACAAAAAACAACATGTAAGATGTCATTTACTTGAAACTAATACTTTCATTGTTGCAGCTTTTAGAAGTACACATTTTTACAACAGAAGTATTTTATACAATATTAAAAACTTTTTCAAAAATTTTGGATGTTGCATTAGTGCCAAAATTTGGGTGAGCGTGCCATCGTGCCATTAATCATTGAATTGTGCCAAAAATGGCACGATCGTGCCACATTTACCAACCGTGTAAAGTAAGCCAGTTGAGTTGGGAAAAATGTGTGGAAAGTCATACATAAAAATATTGTAAAGATGAGGAGCCAAAATTGAACCTTGTGGTACACCACAATAAATATCCCCCAAATCCGAAAAATCTTTGCCAAATTGCACGCAAAATTTTCTATTATAGAAAAAGCTCTGAAAAAAGCTCAGTGGTTGCACTAAATCCAATTTCAATCAACTTAAAAAGAATACCATTATGAAAGGCGTGATCGAAAGCCTTTTCAACATCTAGAGAAACTTTTACTGTGCAGCAACTTTTACGAAGATTAGAGACTACATCACTATGAAACTTCAATAAGGCATCTAGAGTAGAATGACCTTTTTTGAAGCCGAACTGAGAGTTTGGTATATATGTATCATTAAGTTCATTATCCATTTTATCCCTAATTATTCTTTCGAAAAGTTTTCCCAAATTTGAGAGTAAAGAAATTGGTCGCAAATTATTTATATCAATATTGTTTGGTTTTTTTTTTTGTATAGGAACAATCTTAGAAATATTCCAAGCATCTGAACAATACCTTAAAACAAAATTGCGATACAAATTTTGACTAAAGCAAATAATACAAATTAATTTTTTTTCGGATACTCTCGTAAAAATTAGCTTCAATTTCAAAAGAGACCACGATATCGGAATTGAAGCTTTGGATCTGTATTTTGGATAAATAAGACAAGACATTTATTTATAATTTATATTGCAATAAACAACAAAATATTGGCCTAGATTTGCAAATAAAAATAGGTGCAGTCACATCTAAATAACCTTTTATATAGTTATTAACAATGTTCCTTCAATGTCTTCTTTGGGCAAAGTCCGTCACAAATAACAAAACTGCGTAATACATAAGAAAAATTTATACACAACATAGAGCATTCGAATTAAGATTGAGATGGCGAAAAATAAAAATTTTTACCAACACATAAGCTTGTAAGCTTCTAAAAAGTATCAAAATATGTTATAAAAGCATAAATTATGCTCTTAAAATTCGAAAATATACTAAAAAATACGCGTGTGAGACAAAAACATGCTTTAAAGGGTAAAATATGCAAAAATATACACTTATAAATCGATGCCAAAATTCATAAAAAGTTCTCAAACGGATAAATATCTTGTCCCCGCATTAATACGTCAAACAAGAAAAAATATGCAATTGCATATTTGCAGTTTCCCTGATAATAATCAATCAAAAAAACTCGATTTTAATTTTTTTTTAGTTACGCCTTTTTGCATTTTAGCTAACGATATGTACATGTACATATACGTATGCAGGTATGTATTATGTAAATTAGGGATGTAACGAATGTTCGCATTCGCAAATAATTCGCTTACTTTTGCTATTTGCATTCGCTTTTGCATTCGCTAAAATGTATGCGAATATTTAAAGCGAATACTAAAGACAAAAATATTGGAAATATTTTCCAGTTTTTGAAAAAGAAAAGGTGTTTGAATTGTGCGAAAATAGTTTCTACTTAAGACTTTTGAAAAATGGAAAACACCATTCATTACTTCGTACAAAAAATCTGAAATTCAAATATGTTAACTAATCCTTCTTTGTTGTAAATTTTTTGCGAAACAACTGCCACTCATATTATTTCGCATGAAAACTTAAAATGCTGAAGATATATTTCATGTTTTTCCCAAGATGAACATAGTGCTACTTCTGCAAAAAATTTTCATGAACAATTCATTCCAATTTTTCTTAATATGTATTCTGGTAGCATTTTACAGGAAATGTTGAACTTAGTACATGGTCTTAGGGTCAAAGTACGAATGGGTTGATTGCCTAACATTCTGTAAATTTATTTTTAATTATTATCTATACTTATTTTAATATGATTTCATATATCTTTCAGTTTAACAATTTTTATTTCTAATAAATTAATAAATATTTGCTGAATTCAAGACTCAAGTAGATCTATGTATACAACACAACTTCATGTTCTTGGGCAAATTTATTTTCATGTGATTTTTTTAACGTATTGTAATATTTGCATTCGCTTTCGCATTCGCATTCGCTTTCGCAAAAATTAAAATGTATTATTCGTTTTCGCATTCGCATTCGCTAAACTGGTATTCGTTACATCCCTAATGTAAATAGTCGTATTTAAGCCCTGCTCTTTTTATACGACCTCATCACAGATAATTTATTTATCTTTCCGCTTTTGTAATGCCTTTCTGTCCGCTGCGGCCAATCGATATTCCTCTTAGTAGGGGTGGAAAATTATCGATGGCAATTTTTAAGTTTAATGGTTGATTTTTTTCCGACTATCGATGTTTTAATTCCGCAATCGATTAATATTTGAAAACAGTCGATATTTTTTAGTCACTAAATGGCAAGCAAATGCAAATATGTTGCTTTTCATAAACAAAAATAAGTGGATAATGGAAAATTTCTTTCACTGATCTCTTATTTCTTTCTCATACAATTATTTTAATTTTGTTATTGTTTTGTTTAAAAATATTTTGTTTTGAATTTTTAGTGTTAAATTTAGTACATTATGCGAGAACCATACTTTCACGAATTATCGTCGATATATCGATAGTTTTCCTAACTTTCGATATTCTTGAATCGATATATCGATACACTTGTTTAAACTATCGAAAACTTTCGATTTTTCATTAACTCTGCAATTCTCTGCTGTGGTTTCATCATTTGAACATTTGATTACTAGACAGACGGTCATTGTGAAATGAATTGTTTCTGAAAAATTTTCTTTCGCGTGGTGCCCTAGAAAGATCAACTTATAAAAAAGCACTCAGATTTTTGAGTGACTTGTATAAAAAATTAACGAGTAACTGCGCGTATTACAAAATTGGCGCTTTATATACAAATAAAAATTTATACATGCATTTGTACCAGGGATGGAAAAGTTGGTACAATTGTACTATTTTTTAGTACTAATTGAAAGCCAAAAGTACCAAAGCACCCAATGACCAATTTAGCACAATTTAAAATTGGTTGTTCTTTTACTGCATAACACTAAAAATATTGAACCTATAAATAACCAATTTCAAGAGCTGGTTGATGTATACATTATTAAATCTTTAAGGAAACGACAGGATATGAGGAGCCGCAGAACAACACTTACTTTTTCGCTCATTTAAAATTTTTTGGGATATTAATGTTTATTAACTTCGCTTTCTGAAAAATGGAAATGGTAACAAGTTTTTTTCTTATCAATAGATGCATCAAACTGTCAAACTGGTGATGACACCAGGGAAACCGCAAATATGCAATTGCATGTTTTTGTTTGGTGTGACGTATTAATCCAGCAATAATATATTTATCCGTTTCAGAACTTTTTATGAATTTTGGCATCGATTCGTTAGTACATATTTTAGCATATTTTACCCTTTAAAGCATATTTTTACATATTTCAGTCTTACACGTATATTTTTTTTTAGCATTTTTTGAATTTTTAGAACGCAATGACACTTTTAGGGCATATTTCGATACTTTCTAAAATATTTTATTTTAATATGCTTACAAGCCATTTAAGTATATGTTGTTTAAAATTTTTGGTTTTATATTTCGCCATCTAAATCTCATTTCCAAACTGCATGTATTTTACTTATTTTTTACGTCGTTATTACGGACGTTAGTTTCAATAAAAATTTTGTTTTTTCTATTTGTGACGGACTCTACCCCGATTACATCAGTAGACGTTGAAGGAATATTTTCACTGTATAAAAGTTTATTTAGATGAGACAAAGAACTATTTTGAAAATTTATTTTGTATCGCAATAACAATTATACACATATGGTCAAAATAATAAGTACACGACGATGTTTTACTCTTTAATACAAATAAGGAAAACAATTTTTATTTTAGCAACAGAAAATATTTTAAACTGTTTTTTTGTAACCCAAATCAAATGTATTACATCAGTATTTATAAGCTAAAAGCATAAATTGACATATTTACGGTATGAAAGAAAATATATGGGTAAAAATTAGTGGTCAAAATAATAAGTACATTCTGAAAATTATTAAATAATAAGTTTACATTCAGAGTTACATTGCTATATTTTGGATATTTGCTTAATATCCAGTATATACCCCCGTATTTTGAAAAAAAAATTTTTATTCGTCTTGGCATACTGTCAAAAAATTTGGGGCAGGGGTCTAATAGGATTTCATGCCAAGTGCTTTGAACAAAACTCCAAAGATTTTCATTATTTTGAAAAGTATGCTTTTAAACCCTTTGCTTTAGCTGTTCCCAAAGTTTTTCAATAGGGTTTATGTCCGAGGATTGAATTTGCAAGTCCAGCAGGTTAACACAATTGGCTTGAAACCAATCCTTCACATAGAAGGATGTGTGCTTCCGGTCATTATCCTGCTGAAGGATCCATCGAAGCGGCATATTTTCTTCAGCATATGACCCAGCTACCCGGTCGAATAGCTAGAAATGTTCCATTACTTCGGAAAAAAAAATTTAAAGCGAGGCTGATCTTCGCAAAAAGACATTTGAGTTGGTCGCAACCATTACTTATAAAAAAATGGCATAATATTCTTTTTAGTGGCGAAACCAAAATAAATCTGTTTGGAAATTACAACTGCCGAAATGTGCGTGGCACCGCAGGTAAATAATTTCATAAACGGTCCACAAAAAATACCGTCAAGAACGGTGGAGGTAACATCATGGCATTTGGTTGCTTTTCGTGGCATGGCTTTGGCCCAATTTTTCGTATTACCGGTACTATGACACTATTTGAGTACAAAAACATATTGCAGAACATAATGCTGCCATATGCTGAAGAAAATATGCCACTTCGATAGATCCTTCAGCAGGATAATGACCGGAAGCACACATCCTTCTAAGTGAAAGATTGGTTTCAAGCCAATTGTGTTAACCTGCTGGACTTGCAAATTCAATCCCCGAACATAAAAACTATTGAAAACCTTTAGGGACAGCTAAAGCAAATGGTTTCAAAGCATATTTTTCAAAATAAAGAAAATCTTTGGAGTTTTGTTCAAATCACTTGGTATGAAATCCTATTAGACCCCTGCCCCAAATTTTTTGACAGTATGCCAAGACGAATAGAAAAATTTTTTCAAAATAAGGGAGTATATACTGGATATTAAGCAAATATCCAAAATATAGCAATGTAACTCTGAATGTAAACTTATTATTTAATAATTTTCAGAATGTACTTATTATTTTGACCACTAATTTTTACCCATATATTTTCTTTCATACCGTAAATATGTCAATTTATGCTTTTAGCTTATAAATACTGATGTAATACATTTGATTTGGGTTACAAAAAAACAGTTTAAAATATTTTCTGTTGCTAAAATAAAAATTGTTTTCCTTATTTGTATTAAAGAGTAAAACATCGTCGTGTACTTATTATTTTGACCATATGTGTATATAAAAAGTTTTTCTTATTTATCCAAAATACAGTTCCAAAGTTTTAATTCTGATATCGTGATCTCTTTTGAAGTTGAAGTTAAATTTTTACGGCCGTATCAAAAAAAATTTATTTGTATTATTTGCTTTAGTCAAAATTTGTAATGGCAACTATGTTTTAACGTACACTTCAAGCCCAAATTAATTTTTTGGCGGGGAGTTATTCTCAGTTGTTAATTGTTTTATTGTTTCCTTTTTCTTTATTTTATATACAAATATTATTGAATTGTTGAATGAAAAATAAACCGAATTATGTTATTTTTAAGAGCATATTATTCTAGTTTTGAGCGCATATTTTCAAATTGTTAGTGCACATTTAATGCGCATAAAAAATATTTTTTAGACCATATTTCTGGATTCCCTGGTCATCACATTAAACGTTATTTGCGGTCTCCAGCTGGCATAAAATGACTAACTTTAACATTAAGTTCAAGTTAATGTTAAGCGTAGACTGCTCAACTTAATGATTTTTTCAAGTTATTACATTATTGTTAGTGGATTTGCTTTAACAACTTCAAGTTACAACAAAATTTCATGTCAGGTGGAGACGCAGAGTTAAGGAAGTTTAATATCAAACCACTTTTTTTATTGGAAAAGTTCGTTTTGCTTAAGAAAAATAATAAAATCACGTTTTGGTCAGCATTTTTTTAAACGACAATAATTTGACTGATTGTTTTGTAATCTAAACCCTACGTCTATAGCTGACATACATACATATTTTTATTATGACTAAAGTCAAACTTTATATTGAACAATTTTTGAATTGAATAGTTTTTTTTTGTTAGCTGTTTTTTCTATATGGAAGTTGACTTTTGTCATGATAAAAATATGTCAGATATAGACGTAGAGTAATATAAAAAAAATTGAGAATTTGGTACAATCGTACTGAAAAAAGTACAATTTTTGAAAGTTAGTACAATTTGTAAATCTGATTTCGCATCCCTGATTTGTACATACATACATATACACCTACAAACACACATACATATGTATATACAGTGATATCTCCCATAAGCGGACATTCACCGTAACGATACTTTTGTCCGCTTATTAGAGGGCTCCGCTTATGCCGGCCATACACTACACAAGTTCACTGCACAAGTCTGTCACTGTACAATGCCTTTGTGTAGTGTATGGGGGTGGTTGTGCTATTTACGCAGTGAACTGAGTAAATATCAAAACGATTTTGATATTTGCTCAATTTTGAAAACTGCACAGTGAACTTTGTGTAGTGTATGTTGCAAACGCTCAGTTGTCTCGTGATTTTTTTAAGAGTTCAAAACAAGAAATGAGCGCAGAAATAATATTCTGGATAGGGTTCCTAGAAATATACAAATAATCACCTGCATTATGCCGCATTAAAATAAAAACTGCACAGTTTACTTGTATAGTGTGTGTCACAAGCTTAGTTTACGCAGTGCCAGACTTGAGCTTATGAGAGAGTTACACATTATTTTAGTTTAATTTATATTTTATTTTAAAATTCTTAATTTTACTGCTTGGTAGTTTATTGAGGTTACAAAATATATTCAGAGTAGCCTACCTCAACTTAGATTTGTACAATTTCAACTGTTGGATTTCAAAATGACTTTCAATGTTTTTTATTTGTTGAAATGCCACAAAGTCGTCTCTAGCAAAATGCTTCAAACGGACAATTTGTAAGAGAAATGTAGCAATATTATTGTTGAAATACACAGGAAACTATCACCTTTTTGCAATTTCATGCGCCGAATATTTCTGTTCTACAATTTCTTTGCCGTCTTCAACGCATGAGTATGTACTAGGGTTTCTAATTTCCCGGACTTTTTAAATTCCCGGGAATCGAGAAGTAAAATGTTTTATTCCCGGGAATTCCCGGGAATTTCAGAAACATATGAATTTAATTAAATTACTCCTATAAAAAACATAATTTTATGAAAAAATATACAGCATTCAAATTAAAAACAAAACAACTTTATTCGTTCATTTAATGAACAACAATATGTAAAAAAAAACAAAACAAACAAAAAATTCATATGCTTTGAGTTATAGTATGGATGGAAATTCCATCTACATCTGCCAATCTAGATACTATTTCCTATAAAGACTTCTTATGTTGAAAATATTTCGTAACGCTTCAAGTTTTTGGATTCACCTCGGAAGCCTCTATTAAATCTGCTTCCATGCTTATATTATGCATCATTACAGTGTTGTATTTTTAAGTAATAAAACAAAGAACATCAATACAAAAAAAGCAAATTCCAAAAACGGATATATTAAATTCCCAAAAATTCCCGTTGAAAATTTCCCGGGATTTGTAAAAAAATAATTCCCGGGAATTCCCGGGATTTTTTTCCCGCGTAGAAACTCTAGTATGTACATTTGCTTCCCAGGGGAATCATCAATCTCATTGACATTAATATAAATGTGAATCATAATTGAATATAGGGAAAACTACTACATATTTAAATACAACTCTTGTTGCCGTGTTTCCACGCTTTTGTCCGCTTAAGAGAGATATTTTTAATTTTTTTTTTAATTTAGTGTACGCCTCCGGTTATTAGAGTGTTAGGATTATGATAATACATTTTATATAGAAAAACTAATGATTATTTTGGATCTACAAAACTTGTCCGTTATGAGAGGTTTCACTGTAGGTACTATATATATATATATATTTAATTAAGCGGTAAAAATGTCTCTCTCCATTTGATATTATTTTAACGTTGCATCACGTAGTTTTTCTCAGTCTCTTTAACTATAAAAATCTCTTAAAATAAGTACATACATATGTACATACATATCTCTAGAATACACACATCAGTACTTATTTTAGACATTTCGGTTTAACAGTAGATAATTTTAATCCAACGGCAAAACAAGTTGTTGAGTGGTTCAGTTAAATGAAAATTTTATTATAATAATGACGGTCAATCGTGATGAAACTGAACAAGAACAACAACGACATGCGAGGGAAACATTTCAGGAGAACTACGAAGTAAATGCGGACAATTCATTGGACGTTATACTAGTCCGCATTGGCGAATTTGGACGTTATCAAATGTTTAATTATGTACTTTTATGCCTACCAATGATTTTTAATGCATTTCAATCAATATCATATGTTTTTACAGCCAGTCCGGTTGTCCACAGGTAAGTTAGAATTTATGTAGTGCATATTTGATTTCATTTAAATATGTATATACATACATACTCACATACATTACCTTAATATAGAAAGGCCCTAACTAATCATTTTTTTTGAAGTCGAGATTTTTGCATTTTTCGTTCCATTAGATGTTCTTCCATCGAAATATACTAAAATCTCGATTTTATAAAAATAATGAGTTAGGGCCTTTCTATATTAAGGTAGCGATATGTATGTGTAGTTATAACCACAAAAAATTATTAACATTTTTATGGTTTAAGAATGTGCATAAAACGGTTATCAATTATAATGATTGATATTAAGCAAAAGTGTTGCCTGCAATTCAAATTAAATTGGTAAAGTAAAAAGGCCCTAACTCAAATAATTGCAACTTTACAGGAGAAGGTAAAAACGTATGTAACTTTTTTTGTACAACTGCTTGTAAAAGTGTTATTCTATTCACTATTGCAATAAATTTTTGTAAAAAATACGAGCTAGGGCCTTTCTACTTGATATCATCGATATGCACATATCATTGTCTTAATAAAGAAGCCCCTACCTAACTCATTATATTTATGAAATCGAGATTTTTGCATTTTTCGTTAAATTGTATGTCCTGCTATCGAAAAAACTAATGAGTTAGGGCCTTTCTATATTAAGGTAATAGATATCTAGATATGCACAGTACAAGCTCTTTCACCGAAAAGTTTCAATAACCGACCATTAAAAATTTAACATAAAAATACACCACAATTTAACTTAAATTTAGTTCTTCTTATTATTTTAGCCTAAACAAGTAAAATAAATAAAATAATGAGTTAGGGCCTTTCTATATTAAGGTAATGATATGTAGGTATGCCCAGTACAAGATCTTTTGCCCAAAAGTTTCAATAAGCGACCATTAAAAACTTAACATAAAAACACACCAGAATTTAACTTAAATATCTTTCTTCTTACTAGCTTTTACCCGCTGATAATTTGATAATTTAAAAAAAACATGATAAGAACCGGCAAAAAGGCGATAAAAAAATTAAGAAACCGAATAAGAACCGGTTTTAAAACTGGTTAAACAATCAAACCCGAAACAAAAATTGCCTTAACCAGCACAAAAAAGTATTTTTCGGAAAAAATCCGAATTAAACATAAAAAACCGGTTCCAAACCGGATAACAAATAGGCGATGTATGCCTCTGGTAATGTAGCTTTCCATTGGCGAACGAATTTTCAAAATCGGTGTAGCAGTTTGAAAACCGTACAAAATAATAAAAAACCGGTTCCCAACCGAATAATAAATGGGCTATGTGTGACGCTGGTAATGGAGCTTCCTCTTGGTGAAAAATTTTTCAAAATCGGTTCAGCGGTTTGAAAATCCGTGCCAAATATATAAAAAACCGGTTCCGAACCGGAAAAATAGCCTATGTTTGGCGCTGGTGAAAGATCTTTCAAAATATATATACATATACTTATATATATGTATAAGTAAGGATTATTTGAACCGAAACAAGTAAAATAAATTCACCTGTGACGGATAAGAAGCCGATTGATGTTCGGCACTCTGGTGCTACTTTGGGCAGCTATGATGCAAACCCTCCACCGACGTACGTATGTATGTTGCGTATATTTACATGTAATTTTGTAAAGTTTAGTAAAGAAAATGCATGAGCCAAAAGATTATGCGGGTGGGATGGGGGTAAATGGGTCCTCGTCGGGGTAAAAAACTAGGGAAAACGATGCAAAATTCATAAAAAGCTTCACAACTGTTCCTGAGTTGCTTATAGAGGGGTAAACCTTAAGACCGACCCCACTAATATTTTCTACTCTACAGTTTTTATGAGCATACCAACTCCCCATCTACGCTCTTTAAGGCGGCTCCCATACAAAATATTAATTTTTATAAAATGACACAAATCGAACAAGATTTGACTTTTCCACCAGCAGAACAGTGGAACAAGGTTGGTAAAAAAGCCAAAATTTAATTTTTTTCTCGAATATTTCCTAAACTGTAAGCGGAACTGCATAAATGTAGCAGACGTTTTTTATCTCTTGGATAGAGAAACCCACTTGCAAAAAATCTTTTTTATCAGATCAAAAACATCAGATTGGTATCAGTTTGAATTTTTCATTAACCCAAGGTTGCCACTTTGGGGTTTTGTGGCCCCACCCCCTTTTGAGATATATAGTCCAAATTCCAGACTTAAGCACGGCAACACTCGTTTAGAAACTGCAGAATTATTTCCACTTTTTTTTCAAAATCCGTGCGTCATGCCAATTTTTGCTTATACATAGGACCGTAGCTATGTCGCTCTTCCATAAAATGGTTCAAATCAGTGTTGAAAAATGTTAGGCATAATTGGGCCATTTGTGGCACTTTTGGGTGTTTAATGGCCCTGTGATACTTTCTAAGGTATTCTAAGCCCTTTCAGCTCAAAGTTCAACTAAGTACTTCAAACCTTTGATTACATTTTTTAACGTAGTTTTATCCCTGTTTCAAACACTAGTTTTATTTTTGGAGATTTTTACTTAAACCAGTTTCCGAAATTTAGCTTTAATATTTCCTTTTGTCCTCAGTACTTGCATTCTCCTTCTTGAACTATTTTTCTTACCTTTTCCTTAAGTGCAATAAAGGGATCTTTAGCTTTTGCAAGCATTTCAATGCCGGGAATCACCAACAATTCTCTTTTACTAGTGTTTAATGTCACATACGACTTGGTCATAAAATGGAAAGCTTTTATTATTCCCATCCATCATCGTGGAGGAGTTTTTCGACTTCGACTACGACGTTTTGTAATAGATTAATAAAAATTGAAAAACGTCGCAACATATTTTCTTTAATCTAACCAACCACGAGAAGGCCCCTTTTAAGAAATTCCCGTGTGCTGGTTTTTGAGGATGTCTGTTGTACGAGATCTCCAGCAACTCATCAGAAAATATTTTTTATATATTTTTTTTCATATATATATTTATTTATTGTATCTTCAAAAATGAACTAACAATAAGTAATCAAATCTTAAATCTAAATATAATTATTAGGCCCGACCAGTATCGGACATAAACTTAGTGATAGTTATAAATAATACATAAGTAGTGATAATCAAAAAGGAAAAAAAAAGAAGTATTTTTAAGCAGTCCCATCTGGAGTGTTGAGTATAAGATTCCTTGTGTCCTTTTTTAGGCGGATGTGTTCAAAAGTAAAGTTCAAAATATTACGGGCAAGAAAATTAGGATGTGACTCGAGTTTAGTTAAATATTTGCCTGCGTATTTTGCAATTTTTTCAGTCACTAGTGGCATATTTAAATCACGATGTATATTTGAATTTTTAATGTACCATGGAGCCGATATTATATAACGTAAAATTTTGTTTTGCCTTCACACAAAAAAGTAATATGAATGGTTTTGTAATATTAATTAAAATATTTGTAATATCAATTAAAAAATTAATTAAATTTTCACATATAAGCAATTTGATAATATTAATTAAATTTTTCCACTCAAATTAATAAATACAATTAAAAATTTAATTGAATCAATTAATATTTTAATTGAAAATATTAATTGGTGAATACTTTTTTCTGTGTTCGTTGGATTTTCTCAATATTTGAAGCTGAAGCAGTACCCCATAGCTGAATTCCATAGCACCATATTGGCTTCAAAAGCGACTTGTATATCAAAAGTTTGCAGTCTAGGCTGAGTGTTGAATTTCTGCCAATTAACCAATATATTTGAGTCAATTTAAGTTTCATTTGGGTTAACTTAGAGTCAATATGATATTTCCATGTAAGCCTTCGATCAAGGTGTATGCCAAGGTATTTGACTTGAGAATGTTGAGGAATATTTTGATTGTTGATTCGAATGGGGGAACAGGTATCTTTTCTTAGGGTAAACGTTATATGAACACACTTTTGTTCATTTACTTTAATTCTCCATAAGTTCAACCATATTTCAAGCTGGGCAATGTGTGCTTGGAGATTGCGGGATGCCTCATTAGGGTTCCTGTGAATACTCAAACAGGCTGTATCATCGGCAAATGTAGAAGTGTGGATGTTATTGCTCACAGGCATATCACAAGTATATATTAGATACAAGACTGGCCCCAGAATACTACCCTGTGGCACACCAGAAGATATAGATTCGGGCACACTCATGAAGTCTCCTTCCACAACAGTAAACTTCCTATCAACAATATAACTTTCCAAAAGCTTTTGTATGTTTATTGGTAGGTATGTCTTCAACTTTAAAACTAGGCCTTCGTGCCATACTTTATCAAATACCTGAGAAACATCAATAAAAAGGGCAGAACAATACTTCTTTTCTTCAAAAGTCCTCCTCACAACTTGAACCAATCTATATATCTATCTAGCCAAATTGATGGTCCGGGATGCACCCACTATCAGCTAAAATTGTGGACAATTTAGTCATGAGCAGCTTTTCGAAAAGCTTTGAAATTGTTGAAAGTAAGCTTATAGGCCTACATGACTCAGCCTTGGTAAGATCATTGCCTGACTTTGGAATCATTTTAATCTTTGCAAGTTTCCAGTTATGTGGAAAATACTGCATTCGTAAAATGGCATTAAAAATAAATAGCAAGATTCTTATTTCAATATGAGGCAAGTTCATCAGCATCTTGTTACTAATGCCATCAATACCTGGAGCTTTCTTTGGGTCGAGTTCAGCAACTATTTTTTGTAGTTCACGCATCTTAAACCTTAAGGGACGAGGGGGTAGAGAGACTACACTCGGTAATCCGGCAGCACCCGTACATGAATTGGGAGTGAATACAGATTTTAAATGCTCAGAAAATAAGTTACATTTCTCACTATCGCTTCTTGCCCAGCCTCCGGTCGAAGTACGCAGTGGTGATTTAAGATCAACGAGCATTTTAAGATTTCTAGTAGCGCGCCATAAAGAGTAATTAGATGTTGACGTTACATCAAGACCTTCTAAATACTTTTCCAGTAATGCAGTCTTTTCCGACGTTAGCAGCTCTTTGAGTCGTTTAGTACATTCTTTAAGTCTGATTTTATTTCGGGGTGATCTGTGTTGTTGCCATTCTCTTCTAGCTCTCCTTTTTTTCACATTAAAGCCAGTCTGCGGATAGGATGTAGTGGCATGTTCAGCAGCCTGTTTAATATATTCGTTAAGATTGGCAATATTAAATTCAATATCATTAGATGATCTTAGCTGAATGTTTTCTACACAGTGACTACTAATATATTTTTTGAATCCTAGCCAGTTGACCCTATTAATCGATTTCACATATGAGTTAGTTAAATCAATCCTTAGTGGTTTGAAAATTGTAACTATTGTGGGAGAGTGATCGGAGGACATATCTAGAGAGCCCTCTACGTGAATTAAGTCCCTATGGATATTTTTCGTGACGCCAAAATCTATAACATCTGGAATTTTTCTCACGTCAGTAGGCTCCCCTCTCGAAATGATATCTAAGCCGATTTTTGAAATTGTATTAAACAACGCTCTACCTCTAGGTCATACCTGTTAAGTAATGATTACTAATCGTAATGATTACTAATTTTATTACTTTTTTTTAAAGGTGAAGTAATGATTAAATTACGATTATATTCAGTTTCGTACTTAGTAATCGTGATTACGATTACTAATAATGGAAAAGTAATCTGAATTCCTTAAAATTACTAAAAATAATCAAAAAGAATCAAAAAGTAATCCGAATACTTTCAAATATTACTTTTGATCCTTAATAAATAATCAAAAATAATCAAAAGTAATCCTTAGAAGTAATCGGATTATTTTTTGACTACTTTTGATTCTTTTTGATTATTTATAGTAATTTTAAGTAATTCAGATTACTTTTCGATTATCAGTAATCGTAATCAATCATTTATCAGCAATTCTTTTAAAGGCAATTATATAATCATTACGATTCTTTTTAAAATGTAATCTAAGTGATTACTAATCGTAATCGAAATTTAACAGCTCTGCTCTAGGTGTAACAAGACGCGAGCC
Source organism: Tachina lurida (assembly GCA_944452675.1). Classification (NCBI taxonomy): domain Eukaryota; kingdom Metazoa; phylum Arthropoda; class Insecta; order Diptera; family Tachinidae; genus Tachina; species Tachina lurida. The sequence goes on along the minus strand of OX101754.1, from coordinate 33,651,905 downwards.
CCAGTACGTATGTTTTGCATTGTAGTCACCAGCTGTCACGAAGCAAGAACCAAGCGATTTGTAGAAATTCTCCTACTGATCTTCGGTAACTGAAAATCTGGGAGGTGAGTAAATTGATGATATCACAAAATTCGCACAAAAATTTTCTACGAAAATATTCGTTGCTTGCATATATTCTTCACTAACGTTCTCAAGGATATAGTGCTTGAGTCTTGACTTAATTAGAATTGCTGATCCACCGCATGCTCTCCCTCTCGGGTCTTTTGAATCATATAGAGTGTAACCATTTATTTTGAAGCAGCTTCTCGAAGTCAAGTGAGTCTCAGAGACCAACATTATATCAATATTTTTTCGGTGAGGAAGTGCTCAAGTTCATTTTTATGTTGGCGAATGCCGTTTGCGTTCCAGAAACATAGTTTTAACGTATTCATGGTTTGTTGACTAATGCTTGAAGCAGAGTATTCTGCATTCTCAGCATTTCTTGCATCATGCTAGTCATATTTGTTGTAAAGTTGTTTATAGTTAGCACCAGATTCTCAATAGTAGCTTCAAGACGACTAAAGTTAAAGCTAGAGTTTGCATTCGTTGAATTACTTGGCGGTGGAACATTTTGTGTGGGAATAGAACTAGTCTTAGCAGCATCGGCATACGAAACACGTGAAGTAACTAGTTGGCTAGTTTGAGGAAGAGTGGCGGAGTAAGCATTTGCTGATTGAACTGGAGCTAATTTTGGTTTTTGATCCATAGCCTGTTTAACGAAAGAGTATACAGGGCATCCTCTGTAGTTAGCGGTGTGATTACCACCACAATTACTGCATTTTTTTTCTCCCTGATCTTTAGGCTTAGTACAGCTAGCAGTACCATGCAATTCACCGCAAATAACACAAACTGTAGGTAATTTGCAGTATGTTTTTGTATGGCCATATTATTGGCAATTATGGCCAGTGATTTTTCGGTATAAGAGGTATTTTAGACTATAATTGGGTGCGTCTCGTTTTTTTTCAACTGGTCGATAAGTGCACATTTTACTTCTTCGGGCTCAACATATGAATCTATGCCCTTTAATACTATCTGTAGGCCTTTAGCACTCTTAAGTTGGTAAGTGTAAAAATTTGTTTTATTTTTTTCAAACTCACTAACAATTTTTCGGAAATCTTTTTCATCATATATTTGGATTTTAGTTTCATCAATATTACCTCGTTTAATTGGAATGATGTGAAAAGTATTTTCACCAATGGTCGACAGTAGATTTTTTAGAAGCGCGTTTGAATTTTTTTCTCTCAGATAAATAGGTGGTGGCTTAAAAGACTTTTGCGATGATGCAGCGGGCTTGTCGTTTTTGTCTTGCAATAACGAAAAACGATTTTGACGATTGATAGAAGATGCACTGTTATCCCTAGACATCTTTGGGGCAGATCCAATTTTAGTAGAATTTGGGCTTCGCCCGCGCTTTAAAACAGTTATATATCTGTCCATTCCTACTTGTACCTTTGGTTTTAAACTACTGTTATCTGTGTTGATAACTTGGTTAAGTGATGAACGCGAGCCCGGAGCGGATGATATCGCTGACTTAAATGAAGAAGTACTAGGCAATTGTAATGTTAACGATTCACTAGTTGGCATTGAAGAAAGCGAAGTTGATCGCTGACGAAAAAGTCGATTTCCGTTAGAAAAAGGCTATCATTTGATTTTGTGTTTTTAATGTTTTCATTAAGAGTTTCAGAACTCACAGTAAAATAGGCATTTCTGCCGTTAGAACTCACTTCACAATTTTTTTCCTTTGAGGTACTCATATAGAGTATTCCTCAAGGGCACTTTGTTTTTTTGTGTTTTTTGTTTGCGGTTTTTTTTGTTTTTGTTATTTACATGTAAAAAATATAGGCAAAGCAAATAAAGCTTATTTATTAAAGTTAAATATGTATTACGAATATTTTTTTGTATTTTTTGTTGTTTAGTATGTATGTAAAAAACAAGCACCGCTAACACGTCTGTTCACTATGAAGGTACAATGAGAACTGAAGGTTTTGATTTACATAAAAAAGGCATTATTGTCAATTCGTAAATTAAAAGAGAAGAATTATTGTTTCCTATTGTTGACAATTTTTCAAAACCCCGGGAATGACCCCTGCGCTTACGCGCTAAAGTACGAAAACTTTAATTTACACTAACCAAGCACAAGTGCTTTAGTTGGTGAACTTGAGGCAATTAAGTCGGTGGTGTTTCTTAATCTCCTCCAGTTTTTTTCCAAAAGGCTTGAAGCCGATTAAGTTGGTAATACGGCATATATGGCAAGCACCACAATCTATCGGTTTTGCGATAGTATACTCTATCACCTCTTTGGAAAGGAGAGGTAATAGGACTAAATTCTCTTTCACTACCTTAAATAGTATGTGAAAGATCCTATAGGCAACCCCACGGCCTATAACTCGTCCGGTCTTATGGATCGAGGCGACTTCATACTCCATCATGTAGTCTTTACTGGCAGTAGTCAACCACCAGCTAAATTTCTTGAAAGCTCTTCCACTTCCAAGTCTATCCCAGAGTTTTTTTGTCCTGAGTATGTGATAATACTTGTAGAAGATATACCGTTCTGACATGGTAGACTTCGACAAGAAATCTCGAATACGAGGTATTATTGTATTCGAGTCAACGAAAAGTTCAGCAAATTTCTTTTCTAAATCAAAACTACCACGATCAATGACTATCTCTTCCAAAGCAGGCTGACAACCAAAAACGACAGTTTCCTTATCTAAAGGCCGTTGTTGTTTGCATTCAGCTACCTTAGCCGAGACAGTCCTTGAACATGATCGTCCGATAATACCGATCAAATCGTTTTTTGAGACAATAGGTTCTCCGTGACAGAGTAATATCCTAGGTCTCTCGCACACTAAACAGTGACAAATTCCGGTTACAAGCGGATGAAATCGGTTGTATAAGAAAGCCAACCGTTGATTTTTAACACTCCTAGTTAACAAACCTGCCAACGAGAAGTGTGTTTGGAAGGTTTTAAGCTCCGCAATATCACATGCTGTTGGTAATACACGGCTTTCCACACATTGGGTACACACAGCGCATCTTGAATTAAGTTCAATACGATAATTGCGTTGAACACTTTCCAAAGTAAAAAATTCTACTGATGCTAACCACCTCTTCAAAAACACTATCATGCCGTCGTTAGCATATTGCTCCGGTTTGCAAGACGGACACACTTCATATTTGAACACGCCAGCTCCCAAATATTTAGAAAACACCGCTACATCCAAATAAGTTCCACAACAGCAAAAATACAGGAGGCGTTTAGCACCTACACCAGGATCATTCACATTTTCAATATTAATAATGATCGTCTTATTAACACGCTTGAATGTTATAGCATTGTATTGAATGCCTGGTAATTCAGACATCCACTCCAAATTTGGATGTGGAATTCTCTGCAAGAATTTTCCCCTAAGTTGATCGGCTGTGAGCTTACTCTTAGGCTCACTAGGGCGCTTAGGGGCACCTTTAAAATTTCTCGTCTGGATGTTACCGGCGAGTGCGGTTTGAACAGTAATGTTGTGGCCTGCAGATATTGCGCCACGGCTCTCGCCCTGATTAGGGGTGAGAGGCAGGATTGTATCTTTCGACGGACCTGCCTGCAGAGTGGTTTTCTTTTTCCGTATTAACATTACTTTTTAAGTTATTTGGAAGTAACGCTATATTACCTTACCATTGGCGACTCGCTAGCTGATAATATGTTCAACTCCGAGTTGGAAACAGAAATTAAAGCTGAATAATGTATGTTACTAGTACTACTCCAGATATAAGAATGGGCCTAAATACAAAAGGACCTCCTGACTGTTAAGCAGAGGGGAGGACAACAAGTCAACCTCAATTCAAACATAAACTAAGGTTTAAACTTTTTTAGCCTTACTAGGCCTTGTAAGACACTGCTGAAGCAGCTATAAATTGAATGATTAAAATAAACTGCCTTCCAGATCAATAAGGAAGGACAACCCGTCAACTTTAATTTTATTATTTTTATAAATTTAACTTCTCTCACTATTGTTATCACTCAGGGATGACAGTAGCACATTGTGAATATTTAAGCCCATAAAGGTTTTACTACTCCAAAAAATCTTAATTTTTGCATTTTTGGTATAGAAAATGATAAAAGAATGAAGATCAAACGATTCCCAGCAAAAAATAAAAGGAGTACTTCCTTACGAACCACTTTTAAATTACTTCGAAAGTATCTAATTATTAGATGATAAACAAGTTATTTTTAACCACATATTAAATGGAATTTTAAATCACTACTTTGTTTTCAACAAATTCATTACTTTTTTGGCTCAAGCTATGTTAGTGTATCTTGTCAGAATGTAGTAATAATGACCTTGCTTTATTTCTGTCAATTCATTGTGATTACAACTTACAGGGTGATTCATATAAGTATAAATGTAATACTTAACTCTCTACCTCTCCCTCTTTAAAATACATATTTCATAAAATAATTTTTTTTTTTTTTTTACAAGTATTTCATTATTTATATATATACATTTTTGTTCTTTAATTTTTAAACTACTGAAATTTCTTACTTACACAAACATATTATATTACTGGATTGCCTGGTTGTAAAATACATTGTTTAAGCTCGAGATCTCAGGAAATGGGAATTTCTACGATAACGTTTACCATCTATTTCTACTATGTATGATCTGTGGGTTTCATGTCTCTCTAAAATCATACCAGGTAGCCAATATTTGCCTTCTTTAATCCATATCTTCTCCCCCTTTTGAAGTACATTTTTTGCTTTACTGTTTTTATCATAGAGTTTCTTGTTTATCATATTGTTTTTTCTTAAAATTGGTAAGATTTTGTCACAAATTTTATCATTTTTATAAAACTTGTCTTTTCCTGGAACCAAGGTTCTTGTTTGTCGTCCCATAAGAAGTTCTGCTGGGGAAAGATCTGAATTTTTAATTGGCGTATTCCTGTACTCTAGTAATGCTTGCCATATGTTTGACTTTTCTTCAACACATTTAAGTATTAGTTTCTTTGCAACCTGAACCATTCTCTCTGCAAAACCATTTGATTTTGGATAACGTGGACTTACAGTTACTACTTTTATATCCAAAGACTCTGCCCAACTTCTGAACTCATATGATCCAAAAGGAACATTGTCCGCAACAATTTCTGAAGGATAACCATGAATTGAAAAAGGTATTAAAAGTTTTTGGCTCAAGGCATTAGCAGTTTTCTTAACGAGAGGTATTATATCCAAGTATTTTGAAAAGTAGTCACCTATAACTAAGTACTCTTTTCCTTGTACATCCATTATGTCCATTGCAATCTTTTTATATGGACCGCTAGGTATCATATGGTTTAAAAGTGGCTCTTTAATGTTTGCTGAGCGGAATTTCTGACATGTTTTACACTTAATTATCATTGATTCTATATCATGAGACATTCTAGGCCAAAAAAGAAGTTTTCTTGCTCTCAATTTAGTCTTCTCTATGCCTAAATGTGACTTATGTAGTTGGTGTAAAATCATACCCTGCAATTTTTTTTGGCACATAGAGCCTATCTTCAAAGAAAACCACACCATCCTCTACAAATAAGTCATTTCTCATTTTCCATAAAAATTTAAAATCTGCCTCTAACCTTTTCTTATCCTTAGGCCAACCATTTAAGCAATATTCCAAAACTATTTTTAAAACCTCGTCGTTTTCTGTTTCCTTCTGAAACAAAACTTTTTTCTTGTCACTAACATTTATAGTGTGCACCATTTCATTTAAACCTTTTATGTCATCCTCTTTCTCTATTTTTTCTGAAAAGCTTCTAGATAACCAATCTGCCAAATACAGATATTTTCCTGGTAAGTATTTAAATGTCAATATGTATTTTTCTAGTCTTAGCTTCATTCTCTGTAACCTTAACGATGGAATTTTGTTATAATCTTTTTTCATAATACCTAACAAAAGCTTGTGGTCTGTGATAATTTCGACCTTCTTACCATAAATGTACGAGTGGAATTTTTTGCAAGCGAATACTACAGCCAACATTTCTTTCTCAATCTGTGAGTACCTAGTTTCAGCATCTGTCATACTACGAGAAGCAAAGCATACTGGTCTTCTGTTTTGTAATAATGTGCACCCTAATCCATCTTTCGAAGCATCGGTTTGTAGCGAAATATTTTCATTTGCATCAAACGGTTGTAAATACGGTGTTTTCAAAATTAAATTTTTAATGTCACTTAAACATTGATCATGTAATGGCAACCAATCAAAAACCACTGAGTTTTTCATTAGTTCCCGCAATGGACTACTCACTTCTGCAAGATTAGGAATGTATTCTCTTAAATAATTAATAAATCCCATAAGTTTCTGCAGATCTTTCTTGCATTTTGGTGCTCCTAAATCTTCTATACCTTTCAATCTATTTCTGTCATAGCCAATACCTTTTTCCGATATTAAGTGTCCTAAAAACAAAACTTCTTTTTTCTTAAACTGAAGCTTATCCCAATTAAACTTAATATTTCTTTCAATAGCTCTTTTCATTACTAATTCAACAGTTCTATCGTGATCCTCTTCATTCTCTGCCGCAATCAAAATATCATCTATGTAAACTGTGACATTCGCGATGTCACCAAAATTTTCTTCATTTAGTTTTTGGAATACTTCTGAGGCAATTTTAATTCCAAATGGCAATCTTTTGAACCTAAAGCATCCAAAAGTTGTACTAAATGTACACAAATCCTTACTTTTTTCATCTAAGGCGACTTGCCAAAAACCTTCTTTCAAATCAAATACAGTAAATAATTTTTTATTAAGTAAATTGGCCTTAATTTGCTCAAAGGTTGGAATTTCATAAAAGTTGTCCCTTATTGCAGAATTTAGCTCTTTTGGGTTAATACATATTCTAAGTGATTTGTTTGGCTTTTCAACAATAACAATGTTAGATATCCACACACCCGGTTCATCTACTTTTTCAATAATATCTCTGTTACACAAATTTTCTAGTTCATTCCTTAGTCTTGCCCGAAGAGATAAGGGAATTCTGTTAGCTGGCTTTGAACAAGGTGTGACATTGTCTTTCAATTTAATAGAGAAATTTGTCTTAAAACAGCCAATACCACTAAAAACTTTTTTGTAGTTCATGAGCAAATCGTTTTTTGTGATTGAATTTATTCTTTGAACCAAGCCTAATTGCACACAAGATTCAAGCCCCAAAATTGGTATAGCATTCCCATCTTTTATTATAAAAAATTTCAACATCACTGTTTTGTCTCTAACTGAGCACATTACTTTAACAACACCTACACTTTCAATTTCAGTGCCATTATACGCAATTAATTTTTCAGAACTGTCCCCAACATGAATATTGTGTAAAGTATTTAAGTATTTGCCGGGTAGAATATTCACCATGGCTCCAGTGTCTAGTTTGAATGGAATCACTTTCTTTTGAATTTTAATATCTTCATACCACGTTTGATTATTACTTTTGTCAATTATTGAGTCAATATATAAACTAGAAACACTTGAACCACTACACTCATTCCTGATCTCTCTAACAATTTGTTTCTTACACACTAAAGAAAAGTGATTTTTTCCTTTGCAATTATTACACGTTTTACCATAAGCGGGGCATTTGCCTTTCACATGCTTTTTTCCACAAAAATTGCAATTAATCTTACCATACCCATGTTTCTGTTCTACGTTGCTATTGCTGTCATCTCTTCTTTCTCTTTCTTGATTGTGTTGTTTTTGTGTATTAAAGTCCTGCACAAGACTATTTATAAGAACTTTCAAGACATGAGGGATTTTTCAAATGCTTTACTACAGCGAAGTCTTATAAAACAAACGCTAAGCAACACTGTTTGCAAGAACTTGTTTCAGTTATTGCAAGTATAGGAGTAAAGAAGAAAATACTTCGTGACTGAAAAATTTGTGATGCTTGCTTCTTTCTACGCATGAGCGCGTATACAACATAGATGTTCAGCCCATACAACAATTGTGTGGAAAAAATGCATACACATTTGTTACGCTCATTTAAAAACTCATTCATTCATCGTTGAGCAAGCGACGAAAACACATGCGTCGGAGTATCGTCAATTTTTTCAGGAATTTATTAAGCATTGTTGTTGGTTTTTGTTGAACAAAGCACAGTAAACACACAGGATTCAATTACAATTGAACACACAAAAACAAAGTAAAAAAAATAAAAGCTACACGTCTACGAAATGAGATGTGAACGGTATTTTATGATAAATGATGCTTTTCATAACATTCAATGCCTTTTATGCTACAAAATATTTAAGGCTGGAAATAAAAACGTTTCGAAAAGACATTTTTATTCATATCATTATGAAATTTGTTTTAGGTGTTTGCCAATATGTTTGCTGGGAGTTAGGGTTGCGAGAGCGAGCGCTAATACATCTCATTTTTATTTTTGATCATCTATGGTATACAAGCGTCATGCATGTACATACACACACACGTTGTGTGTAAATTAAAACTTTATATGTTTATTTTTATTAAAAAAAATATTTTTTTGGGAGCTTATGCTCCTTTATTTTCTGAATGTTGAATTAACACTAACTTAAACTAAAACTGCATTATATTTTTATTATAATTTAATTTATCGTTGCACCACATCACCTGATGTTTTTCCTGGAATTGCACAAAAGTATGTTGCATCGTAGACATGGTGTCAGCAAATTCCTTGTTGTTTGTGGGAAGATTTTGTGCGCGTGTACTTTGTCAGCAGTAGCGGAGTTTAAATGGGAAATGTGTTAACTACTCCCCCCCTAGAAGTTCAAACGTCCTCGTTTGATGTCTTTGGTTTGTAGAATAATTGATTTAATCCTTCAATCGCTGAATCTGTTAGGTTAGATAGTTTTCCTTTTTTTAGTTTCCAAATACTTTTTGAGATTACCATTATAATGATTACTGTTACGAGGGTGAGTATGAGATTTATAGAATATTTTATTTTATTTCCCTTTTCTATTGTATCTATGTGATAAGTGTTATTCGTGTTTAATTGATGTAACATTTGCAAAGATAGAATTTCTTCGATTGTATTGGATGTTGACAGGGGTTGCAGGATTGCTGGTAGTGGTTTACTTGTTGTTTTCAGCGCATTGTAGAACTTTTTCCCTTGAATTTCGATAGTTGCATTACTGAAGTGTATTAGGAATGTCCCATTCAATGTAGTTGTTTCGTTTTGAAAAATTACTTCGCCATCGAATTTATTCAAAAATAAAATACCAGGTGATATTTCCTCTATATTTGGGATGTGCTGATTATTGATTTCGGTGCAGTGTGGTGTGCGACTTTTCAAGAGATTATTTATGCAAGTATCGTTACTTAAATCTACTATTTCATTTCTAGAACAAATTTCTAAATAGTTATAATTCTTACATTTGTCTTTAATTCCATACATTTCTTCTTCACAAATTAATATTTCATTAAAATTTATTTTATTAATTCTTTCATTTTGTTTTACTGCTCTAACTTCGATTGCTTTACATACATTACTATTGACAGTCGGTAAGCTTATTATATAAATTATTATTTTTCCATCAGTTGCAATTTTAATTTCGGAAAATTCGAATGCTTCGTCTAAATTTATAAAGGGTATGTTTTCTTTATTAACAATATTTTTAGCTATATCAATCTCTTCGTTAGACAAGATATAAGAATTTATTATATTAGCTTTTGCCCAATGTATTGCGTATGCAATATTTACAATTTCTTCTTTAATGATTTCTAATTTAAATTTTAATTTCAAAAATAAATCTATTTCAGTAAATTCATTGCTTTCCATTCTTTTTGCAATATTATTAGTAATATTAGTAATTTCTTTGATCTTTTCTATAGTTAGTTTATTGATCAACACTTGATTATTATTATTTTCCAAAACATTATTCAATTTATTTAGAACAATTTCATGGTCATGGTGGTCAGGATTACCTGCTATCCACTTCCATGCACTGCCTATAAAGTCTAAGGACCTTTTCAGTCTCTTCACTTGCAAGTTATTTAGATGTGTTTTTATTTGTGATATTAGCAATGATATGAAAGGGTAATGAGGATTTCGTCCGATTGTAGATGCGTGTATTGTTCTCTCAATATTTTCTATTATGTCTAAGTACTTTGTTATGTCTATTTCATGAATTATTTTGAAATATCCTGTTTGCACTCTAGCTGTGCCTTTTTCTATGGTTATCAGTTGTGCATTTGAGTAATCCAAAATCTGAATGTCCGCGTAGCACAATGAGGTAGTCAATCTGTGTATAAAAAGAAATTTTATATTGTATTTATTTAGTTACGTATTTTACTTTTATGTATAACTTGTCCCTTTTCCGTCAGAACAGTGCTATTTCTATTCTCTTTAACTACTTCTTTTGTATATGGTTTCGAAAGTTTAGTGCCTAATCTTTTGTTCTGTTTGACAAAAATTATTTGTCCTGGCAAATAGGATTTTAGTTCTTGTCTGTTTTTATTGTGGAATTGAATGTCTTTTTGCTGTTTTTTTGCTAACTTTTCTAGATTGTCGCGTCTTGTCCTTTCTATATCGTCTGGTGTGAAACTAACCTGTCGTCCAAAAAATAGGTCTACTGGTTTCTTTTTTGTTACCGAATGGATACTATGATTGTACTCGGAAACTGCTCTTTCCAACAGTTCCTCGAAATCTCTATGTCCTCTATTTTCTCTAATACATCTCATTATTTCTATGATGGTTGAATGAAACCTTTCTACTTGTCCGTTAGCTTGTCCTTTATATGGCGGTGTCGTATAGACTTCTATCCTTAGTTCGTCTTCCATCATAAATTTAATTGCAGCTGAGTTTAGTGATGGTTCATTATCTATTATTATACACTTGGGTACGCCAAAACTAAATATTATTTCCCTAAGTGGCTTCCTAACATCCTCAATTGATCTGCTTTTTAATATCTTTGTCTGGGCATATTTTGTGAATTTATCAAGAGCCGTTAATACTACCTTTCCTTCTGTCAGGAATAAGTCTATGTGAACAGTATGACCGGGGTATGTTGGTAGTGGTGTTTCTCCTAGTTTGGGCTTATTGGGGTGTCGATCATATTTACTTTCCTTGCACGTCGCACATTTTGCTATAATATTTTTTATTTTGCTGAGCATACCTGGAAAAAAGTTTTCTTCCAAGATTTGTGATTTATTTTCTATTGCATTTCTATGAGCACGCAAATGAGTTTCTAATATTAAATTTTCTTGATCCTGTTCATTAGTAATGTCCTTGACAACCTTTTGAGTATAGCGAGTTTTGTAGTTACTGAAATGTTGAGGATAAAAATTTTGAATAATACCCATTATTCTTTCTTCTGTATGAATTCCGTTAATTACGGATGGATTAAGATATCGTTTAAGATGCGATAAGAGGATTTGCTCATTGTATAGTGGTTCTGTGATTATGTGTCTATGAACTGTGGGAAAAACTATTTTAAATTGATATGATGAAGTTTCGGACTGCTTGAAGAATATTTGATTCTTAAATACATTAATTGGTATTTCGGCACAAGGTATTAACTCATGTGGTGAACTCTCTGTGCTGTGAGCTGTGGATGTAAGTGAATTTATTTGAGGGGGTATTCTTGATAATGCATCAGCTACTACATTAGAATATCCTGGTTTATATTTCAACTCGTAGCTGTACTCCTCCAGAATTGATTTCCATCTTTTCATTTTGGAGTTGGTATTTTTAGAACTTAAAGCATATGTAAGGGGTTGATGATCGGTATATATTTTTACTTTTCTCGAACCGTATAAATAATTTCTAAGGGAATTTAGTGACCATATAATTGCCAACATTTCTTTTTCATTTACGGCGTAATTCTCCTCGGTCTTGCTGAGGGTTCTGGAAATGAATGTTATTGGCCTATTGTTTTGTGAAAGTACCGCACCGATTGCGTAATCAGAAGCATCGGTGGTAAGCTCAAAATCTTTTTCAAAATTTGGGTGCGAAAGTATGATATCTCTTGACATCAAAATAGTTTTTATTTTATTAAAAGAATCCAGCGTCTCTTTATTCATAGTAATCAATTTATTTCGCGATGCGTGTTTCGAAATGTTGCCACATTCACCTCTCAACAACGCAGTAAGTGGTTTGGCGATTTTTGCGTAGTCCTTAATGAACCTACGATAATACCCTGCCATTCCGAGGAATGACCGAAGATCCTTCAAATTTCTAGGAGGAGGCATTCTTGAAATAGCTTCTACTTTTTTTGTATTTGTTTTTATTCCTTCCGCACTGACAACGTATCCCAAAAATTCTACCTCTTCTTTCAGAAACGCACATTTGTCCATTTGTATCTTCATATTGGCGTTCTCTAGAGTCTTGAACACTACTTCTAAATTGTGTAGATGCTCTTCCTCGTTTTTCCCGAATATTATTACGTCGTCGATGTATACGTAACATCTTTTGCCTATATGCTGACGAAGAATGTCATCTAAGGCTCGCTGAAATGTTGACGGCGCATTCTTGAGTCCGAATGGCAGACGCAAAAATTCATATTTTCCATTATTCACTGAGAATGCGGTTTTCTCCACGTCCGACTCACGGAGGGGTATCTGATGAAATCCGCTTTTCAAATCTATGACTGTGAATAGCTTATTCTCACCGAGATTTGAAAGTACCTCGTTTATTTCGGGAATCGGATATCGATCTGGTATGGTGACCGAATTAAGTTTTCGATAATCTATTACCATACGATACTTTTTTTCACCAGAACTGTCAGCCTTTTTGTTGACTATCCAGACAGGTGAATTGTACGGTGATTTTGATTTCCTAATTATTCCATTGGCAAGGAGTTCTTCGACTTGACGTTCGACTTCTCCTTTTAATGCCATTGGGTATGGGTAAGGCTTCGAATAAACTGGGGTATCCGTGGTGGTACGGATTTCGCCCTTCACTAAGGTTGTGAATGTTAGCCTTTCATCAGGATCTGAGAATAAATTGGGACATTTTTTTACAATATTATACAGCTTTATTTGCTGTTCTTGGGTCAAGTCGGGTTGATTTAAATCAACCATGTTTACTTCCTGGGATATTTTTTGTTTCAGAGGAATTTTTATTGTCATAAAGCTTTTATCGGTATGGATAGTTGCCCTTAATTCTTTTAATATGTCGTTGCCTATTATTCCATGAAATGAAGAAAGTGTAGGTAGGATGTAAAATTTTAATTTTTTAATCTGTGGTCCAAAAATGCTTATAAACGTATGGTGAGTTATTTCTATGTCACCTGCAACGGAGGATACCTTAAACAGTTTTTCATTTTTAATTGGATTCATAATACGGGTTGATTGGATATAGTTTTTATTTGAGCCTGTATCAATAAGAAAATTTACCTTGTCTCCGCATTTAGTCATGTATTCGAAACATGGAAGCGAAGACGTTGCTATTCTAAAAAATTAACATTATCGTAAACTTGTGGGGCGTCACTGTCTGGCAAAACATTATTTTCCAAATAACCTTCGTGTTCAGAAAATATGTTGTTAGGGTCTACATTGGATTGTGTAGGATTTTCACTTTCCTCATCGAAATGTTCATATCGTGGTTCGTCCGGATAAACTGTTTCTAAGTGAAAGTTACGTTGTATTTTATTTGGAGGATGAGTATTTTGACTATTAGGAGGACGTTTATTACTGTAGTTCATTGGTGGTTCGGTTCGATAGTTATTGTGCCTGAATTGACTTGAACTATCTATTTCCATTGGCACTGGTTTTGGAGAAGAGCTTGTATTGAAATTTTGTCCGAATGGTCGGTAGTTGTTAAATCTGTTGTCTATGTTGTTATTGAATCTACTATAATTAGGTTGGTTATTACTGAATTTATTGTAATTTGCTTGATTATTGCCGAATCTATTGTAATTAGGCTGCATTATTCGATTTGGTGGAAAAATATTGGGGCGGTTGTATGATTGATTGTATTGTTGGTTAGCACCATGGAATCGATGAGATGCAGGTGGCATGTAAGCCAATTCGGGATAAAAGTGGGATCCCTTAAAATTTGTTCCTTGCCGTGAAGGCTTATGTAGTGTTGCGTTTACATTATGCCTATTTATGCCCTGGGCGTAATTAAGCCTAAATGTCATATTTTCTAGTTTCTGGCACAAGTGTAGCGCCTGTGGTAATGTAGCCGGTTCGCGGATGCTCAACAAACGCGGCAAATCGCCATTTAGTCCGCGAATAAAAGTGTCTAGAGCCTTTTCTCTATAGGAGTTAGTCATGGCACGAATCGGCTCCTCGCTAATGTCTAGGCAGGCCACCTTGTCCAAAATGAGAGACAGATGTTGGTATACCGCCTGATAGAAAGTGGCTATGTCTCGATGTTTTTGAGTCAAGCTAGTCATTTGGTACTCAAGAGTACCAATATCTCGCTTGTCTGAATAGTGTAGCATAAGGCATTTTTTTATTTGTGCCCAATCTAATGGCGTTCGATATGATTCCAATGCGGTGTCGGCTTCCCCGACAATTTTATGTCTTATTGTGTGAAGTATAGCAAAATACTTCGGTGTGCCTCTGAAATTCGCATATGCTTCTAATATCCTATCTACTGTCTTGCGCCATGAGTTAAATTCCCCAGAACGTCCAGAAAATTCCCTAAGGCATTTTACTATGTCTGGTATGCGGTCTAATTCATTTGCGTTTGTAGCGTCAACTATTACTTGGTTGTCATGGGTGTCCTGTCCGGTTCTATTATTCATCTGATTCAAAACTTGTTGAACTATTTCGTTAATAATTTCTGTGTTAATTAAAGTGGATGGTTGGGTGGTCGGTACTGGTATTTGTCTAGAAGTGGTCGGCTGTACGTTTTGGTTCTCCCCTATTCTCATCTGATTTAACTGTTTAATGATCTCCTGTTCTTCCTTTTCCATTTCGAAAAGAAAAAAAAATGTATTCTGGTTTTCCTATTGTTTTGATACTTTTGTTATATATTTTTTTATTATTATGATTGCTATTGGAGGGCCTCGTAAGGATCGCAATAGCTGTTTATTTATTTATTTATTTGTTAGTGGTTTATATTTTTGATATTGCAAAAAAATATAGAATATTTTTTTTAAATTTCAGTTATCAATTTAATGCTTTGATATATTCTTTTCCCTTTTAATTTAATTTATATTTTAAATTTATCAATTTTACTTCATATATTAAATAGATTCTTTTATCTCTTACAATATTAAGATTTAAATAAATTCTTTAACTCTCTTTTTTTGTTTTTTTTTTAAATTCTATACTTCAAAAAAATCTTTCTATCTTTAATTTTGTTTAACTTTTATTTCACATTAATTACGTTAATTTAAAACTTTTTCCTTTTTTCACATTAAATAAAAATTACTTACAAAAAAACGATGAAACTTAAATTAAACATTTCCAACGTTGAGGTTATGGTTTGTTGAACGTATCCAGTTTCTCCTTTTCCTGCTCGTACTCGGGACTTTCCTCGTCTCTGTTTCCAAACCCCTTGTCGTTAAGCCGCTTGCTCCAAAAATTAGTGTTCACTTTTCGAATTTGTGTTCACTTTTATAATTTGTGTTCACTTTTCCCTTACTTTTTTATTTTCAGGGATTTACTGTTTTTGTTCACTTTTATAATTTGTGTTCACTTTTCCCTTACTTTTTTATTTTCAGGGATTTACTGTTTTTGGTACACGCGAATCTTACTTTTTTGTTTTCAGATTGTTAACTTAACGGCACGTTGGTCCCTGCTCGGGCGCCAATTAAAACTTTATATGTTTATTTTTATTAAAAAAAATATTTTTTTGGGAGCTTATGCTCCTTTATTTTCTGAATGTTGAATTAACACTAACTTAAACTAAAACTGCATTATATTTTTATTATAATTTAATTTATCGTTGCACCACATCACCTGATGTTTTTCCTGGAATTGCACAAAAGTATGTTGCATCGTAGACATGGTGTCAGCAAATTCCTTGTTGTTTGTGGGAAGATTTTGTGCGCGTGTACTTTGTCAGCAGTAGCGGAGTTTAAATGGGAAATGTGTTAACTTGTATGCTCTTTTATTTTTCTGCACACAAACAAAAGTTCACATGCATTTACATTAGTTGTGTGCGCTTGCTTAAAAAAAACCTCCCTTAAACACATAATAGCTTACCATCTACATCTTACAGACACACTCAAACGTACAATATGGAAAATAACAAGCATACACGTATCAACACTACTTTGGTGACTGTTTGTTCATAACAAGAAGTCTTGACGACATTGCTTGTTAGCACTCATATACACGCACACAAATGCATCTATCGTGCTTTGCTTATAATGCGACAGCATTTATTATTGGTTTAGCATTCTACAGCCACGAGAATATATTTAAAAAACAAGACGTATTTACATTCCAAGACTATTTACGCAGGTCTATACTGTAAATAATACATTTAAGTTGAATTATAGCGAAGTATAACCTTAATTAAGCTATTATTCCAAATGAGATTAGAAGTCTAAAAAAGATAAGTCGCAATTAATTTTGCTATAACTTCCTGAAAAATCAGACAAATTAATTAAGATTTTGACCAGGGGTACTTTCGCATATGCAGATTACAGAGGTACCATTAACTCAAAATCAGCTTATCTCGACTTAAGCAATTTTTCCTTTTTGCCACAGAAATTTTTTATTTTTTTTTAATACATGATTTTTTATTATTGTATCTTCATATATGAACTAACAATAAGTGTTCAAATCTTAAATATAAAAATATAATTAGGCCCGACCAGTGTCGGACATAAGTTTAGTAATAGTTATATATAATACATAAGTAGTGATAATCAAAAAGGAAAAAAAAAGAAGTATTTTTAAGCAGTCCCATCTGGAGTGTTGAGTATAAGATTCCTTGTGTCCTTTTTTAGGCGGATGTGTTCAAAAGTAAAGTTCAAAATATTACGGGCAAGAAAATTAGGATGTGACTCGAGTTTAGTTAAATATTTGCCTGCGTATTTTGCAATTTTTTCAGTCACTAGTGGCATATTTAAATCACGATGTATATTTGAATTTTTAATGTACCATGGAGCCGATATTATATAACGTAAAATTTTGTTTTGCCTTCACACAAAAAAGTAATATGAATGGTTTTGTAATATTAATTAAAATATTTGTAATATCAATTAAAAAATTAATTAAATTTTCACATATAAGCAATTTGATAATATTAATTAAATTTTTCCACTCAAATTAATAAATACAATTAAAAATTTAATTGAATCAATTAATATTTTAATTGAAAATATTAATTGGTGAATACTTTTTTCTGTGTTCGTTGGATTTTCTCAATATTTGAAGCTGAAGCAGTACCCCATAGCTGAATTCCATAGCACCATATTGGCTTCAAAAGCGACTTGTATATCAAAAGTTTGCAGTCTAGGCTGAGTGTTGAATTTCTGCCAATTAACCAATATATTTGAGTCAATTTAAGTTTCATTTGGGTTAACTTAGAGTCAATATGATATTTCCATGTAAGCCTTCGATCAAGGTGTATGCCAAGGTATTTGACTTGAGAATGTTGAGGAATATTTTGATTGTTGATTCGAATGGGGGAACAGGTATCTTTTCTTAGGGTAAACGTTATATGAACACACTTTTGTTCATTTACTTTAATTCTCCATAAGTTCAACCATATTTCAAGCTGGGCAATGTGTGCTTGGAGATTGCGGGATGCCTCATTAGGGTTCCTGTGAATACTCAAACAGGCTGTATCATCGGCAAATGTAGAAGTGTGGATGTTATTGCTCACAGGCATATCACAAGTATATATTAGATACAAGACTGGCCCCAGAATACTACCCTGTGGCACACCAGAAGATATAGATTCGGGCACACTCATGAAGTCTCCTTCCACAACAGTAAACTTCCTATCAACAATATAACTTTCCAAAAGCTTTTGTATGTTTATTGGTAGGTATGTCTTCAATTTTAAAACTAGGCCTTCGTGCCATACTTTATCAAATACCTGAGAAACATCAATAAAAAGGGCAGAACAATACTTCTTTTCTTCAAAAGTCCTCCTCACAACTTGAACCAATCTATATATCTATCTAGCCAAATTGATGGTCCGGGATGCACCCACTATCAGCTAAAATTGTGGACAATTTAGTCATGAGCAGCTTTTCGAAAAGCTTTGAAATTGTTGAAAGTAAGCTTATAGGCCTACATGACTCAGCCTTGGTAAGATCATTGCCTGACTTTGGAATCATTTTAATCTTTGCAAGTTTCCAGTTATGTGGAAAATACTGCATTCGTAAAATGGCATTAAAAATAAATAGCAAGATTCTTATTAGATTTAGTTTAGTAGTTCACGCATCTTAAACCTTAAGGGACGAGGGGGTAGAGAGACTACACTCGGTAATCCGGCAGCACCCGTACATGAATTGGGAGTGAATACAGATTTTAAATGCTCAGAAAATAAGTTACATTTCTCACTATCGCTTCTTGCCCAGCCTCCGGTCGAAGTACGCAGTGGTGATTTAAGATCAACGAGCATTTTAAGATTTCTAGTAGCGCGCCATAAAGAGTAATTAGATGTTGACGTTACATCAAGACCTTCTAAATACTTTTCCAGTAATGCAGTCTTTTCCGACGTTAGCAGCTCTTTGAGTCGTTTAGTACATTCTTTAAGTCTGATTTTATTTCGGGGTGATCTGTGTTGTTGCCATTCTCTTCTAGCTCTCCTTTTTTTCACATTAAAGCCAGTCTGCGGATAGGATGTAGTGGCATGTTCAGCAGCCTGTTTAATATATTCGTTAAGATTGGCAATATTAAATTCAATATCATTAGATGATCTTAGCTGAATGTTTTCTACACAGTGACTACTAATATATTTTTTGAATCCTAGCCAGTTGACCCTATTAATCGATTTCACATATGAGTTAGTTAAATCAATCCTTAGTGGTTTGAAAATTGTAACTATTGTGGGAGAGTGATCGGAGGACATATCTAGAGAGCCCTCTACGTGAATTAAGTCCCTATGGATATTTTTCGTGACGCCAAAATCTATAACATCTGGAATTTTTCTCACGTCAGTAGGCTCCCCTCTCGAAATGATATCTAAGCCGATTTTTGAAATTGTATTAAACAACGCTCTACCTCTAGGTCATACCTGTTAAGTAATGATTACTAATCGTAATGATTACTAATTTGATTACTTTTTTTTAAAGGTGAAGTAATGATTAAATTACGATTATATTCAGTTTCGTACTTAGTAATCGTGATTACGATTACTAATAATGGAAAAGTAATCTGAATTCCTTAAAATTACTAAAAATAATCAAAAAGAATCAAAAAGTAATCCGAATACTTTCAAATATTACTTTTGATCCTTAATAAATAATCAAAAAGAATCAAAAGTAATCCTTAGAAGTAATCGGATTATTTTTTGACTACTTTTGATTCTTTTTGATTATTTATAGTAATTTTAAGTAATTCAGATTACTTTTCGATTATCAGTAATCGTAATCAATCATTTATCAGCAATTCTTTTAAAGGCAATTATATAATCATTACAATTCTTTTTAAAATGTAATCTAAGTGATTACTAATCGTAATCGAAATTTAACAGCTCTGCTCTAGGTGTAACAAGACGCGAGCCCCAGTACGTATGTTTTGCATTGTAGTCACCAGCTGTCACGAAGCAAGAACCAAGCGATTTGTAGAAATTCTCCTACTGATCTTCGGTAACTGAAAATCTGGGAGGTGAGTAAATTGATGATATCACAAAATTCGCACAAAAATTTTCTACGAAAATATTCGTTGCTTGCATATATTCTTCACTAACGTTCTCAAGGATATAGTGCTTGAGTCTTGACTTAATTAGAATTGCTGATCCACCGCATGCTCTCCCTCTCGGGTCTTTTGAATCATATAGAGTGTAACCATTTATTTTGAAGCAGGTTCTCGAAGTCAAGTGAGTCTCAGAGACCAACATTATATCAATATTTTTTCGGTGAGGAAGTGCTCAAATTCATTTTTATGTTGGCGAATGCCGTTTGCGTTCCAGAAACATAGTTTTAACGTATTCATGGTTTGTTGACTAATGCTTGAAGCAGAGTATTCTGCATTCTCAGCATTTCTTGCATCATGCTAGTCATATTTGTTGTAAAGTTGTTTATAGTTAGCACCAGATTCTCAATAGTAGCTTCAAGACGACTAAAGTTAAAGCTAGAGTTTGCATTCGTTGAATTACTTGGCGGTGGAACATTTTGTGTGGGAATAGAACTAGTCTTAGCAGCATCGGCATACGAAACACGTGAAGTAACTAGTTGGCTAGTTTGAGGAAGAGTGGCGGAGTAAGCATTTGCTGATTGAACTGGAGCTAATTTTGGTTTTTGATCCATAGCCTGTTTAACGAAAGAGTATACAGGGCATCCTCTGTAGTTAGCGGTGTGATTACCACCACAATTACTGCATTTTTTTTCTCCCTGATCTTTAGGCTTAGTACAGCTAGCAGTACCATGCAATTCACCGCAAATAACACAAACTGTAGGTAATTTGCAGTATGTTTTTGTATGGCCATATTATTGGCAATTATGGCCAGTGATTTTTCGGTATAAGAGGTATTTTAGACTATAATTGGGTGCGTCTCGTTTTTTTTCAACTGTATATCATTCGGCTCCAGTTCAATACGAAATAAAGACTGGGGAATCTTCTCTCTATTGATTATATTGGTAACATTTTTTACCTTAAATCCTTGGTCGATAAGTGCACATTTTACTTCTTCGGGCTCAACATATGAATCTATGCCCTTTAATACTATCTGTAGGCCTTTAGCACTCTTAAGTTGGTAAGTGTAAAAATTTGTTTTATTTTTTTCAAACTCACTAACAATTTTTCGGAAATCTTTTTCATCATATATTTGGATTTTAGTTTCATCAATATTACCTCGTTTAATTGGAATGATGTGAAAAGTATTTTCACCAATGGTCGACAGTAGATTTTTTAGAAGCGCGTTTGAATTTTTTTCTCTCAGATAAATAGGTGGTGGCTTAAAAGACTTTTGCGATGATGCAGCGGGCTTGTCGTTTTTGTCTTGCAATAACGAAAAACGATTTTGACGATTGATAGAAGATGCACTGTTATCCCTAGACATCTTTGGGGCAGATCCAATTTTAGTAGAATTTGGGCTTCGCCCGCGCTTTAAAACAGTTATATATCTGTCCATTCCTACTTGTACCTTTGGTTTTAAACTACTGTTATCTGTGTTGATAACTTGGTTAAGTGATGAACGCGAGCCCGGAGCGGATGATATCGCTGACTTAAATGAAGAAGTACTAGGCAATTGTAATGTTAACGATTCACTAGTTGGCATTGAAGAAAGCGAAGTTGATCGCTGACGAAAAAGTCGATTTTCCGTTAGAAAAAGGCTATCATTTGATTTTGTGTTTTTAATGTTTTCATTAAGAGTTTCAGAACTCACAGTAAAATAGGCATTTCTGCCGTTAGAACTCACTTCACAATTTTTTTCCTTTGAGGTACTCATATAGAGTATTCCTCAAGGGCACTTTGTTTTTTTGTGTTTTTTGTTTGCGGTTTTTTTTGTTTTTGTTATTTACATGTAAAAAATATAGGCAAAGCAAATAAAGCTTATTTATTAAAGTTAAATATGTATTACGAATATTTTTTTGTATTTTTTGTTGTTTAGTATGTATGTAAAAAACAAGCACCGCTAACACGTCTGTTCACTATGAAGGTACAATGAGAACTGAAGGTTTTGATTTACATAAAAAAGGCATTATTGTCAATTCGTAAATTAAAAGAGAAGAATTATTGTTTCCTATTGTTGACAATTTTTCAAAACCCCGGGAATGACCCCTGCGCTTACGCGCTAAAGTACGAAAACTTTAATTTACACTAACCAAGCACAAGTGCTTTAGTTGGTGAACTTGAGGCAATTAAGTCGGTGGTGTTTCTTAATCTCCTCCAGTTTTTTTCCAAAAGGCTTGAAGCCGATTAAGTTGGTAATACGGCATATATGGCAAGCACCACAATCTATCGGTTTTGCGATAGTATACTCTATCACCTCTTTGGAAAGGAGAGGTAATAGGACTAAATTCTCTTTCACTACCTTAAATAGTATGTGAAAGATCCTATAGGCAACCCCACGGCCTATAACTCGTCCGGTCTTATGGATCGAGGCGACTTCATACTCCATCATGTAGTCTTTACTGGCAGTAGTCAACCACCAGCTAAATTTCTTGAAAGCTCTTCCACTTCCAAGTCTATCCCAGAGTTTTTTTGTCCTGAGTATGTGATAATACTTGTAGAAGATATACCGTTCTGACATGGTAGACTTCGACAAGAAATCTCGAATACGAGGTATTATTGTATTCGAGTCAACGAAAAGTTCAGCAAATTTCTTTTCTAAATCAAAACTACCACGATCAATGACTATCTCTTCCAAAGCAGGCTGACAACCAAAAACGACAGTTTCCTTATCTAAAGGCCGTTGTTGTTTGCATTCAGCTACCTTAGCCGAGACAGTCCTTGAACATGATCGTCCGATAATACCGATCAAATCGTTTTTTGAGACAATAGGTTCTCCGTGACAGAGTAATATCCTAGGTCTCTCGCACACTAAACAGTGACAAATTCCGGTTACAAGCGGATGAAATCGGTTGTATAAGACAGCCAACCGTTGATTTTTAACACTCCTAGTTAACAAACCTGCCAACGAGAAGTGTGTTTGGAAGGTTTTAAGCTCCGCAATATCACATGCTGTTGGTAATACACGGCTTTCCACACAGCGGGTACACACAGCGCATCTTGAATTAAGTTCAATACGATAATTGCGTTGAACACTTTCCAAAGTAAAAAATTCTACTGATGCTAACCACCTCTTCAAAAACACTATCATGCCGTCGTTAGCATATTGCTCCGGTTTGCAAGACGGACACACTTCATATTTGAACACGCCAGCTCCCAAATATTTAGAAAACACCGCTACATCCAAATAAGTTCCACAACAGCAAAAATACAGGAGGCGTTTAGCACCTACACCAGGATCATTCACATTTTCAATATTAATAATGATCGTCTTATTAACACGCTTGAATGTTATAGCATTGTATTGAATGCCTGGTAATTCAGACATCCACTCCAAATTTGGATGTGGAATTCTCTGCAAGAATTTTCCCCTAAGTTGATCGGCTGTGAGCTTACTCTTAGGCTCACTAGGGCGCTTAGGGGCACCTTTAAAATTTCTCGTCTGGATGTTACCGGCGAGTGCGGTTTGAACAGTAATGTTGTGGCCTGCAGATATTGCGCCACGGCTCTCGCCCTATTATTAGGGGTGAGAGGCAGGATTGTATCTTTCGACGGACCTGCCTGCAGAGTGGTTTTCTTTTTCCGTATTAACATTACTTTTTAAGTTATTTGGAAGTAACGCTATATTACCTTACCATTGGCGACTCGCTAGCTGATAATATGTTCAACTCCGAGTTGGAAACATAAATTAAAGCTGAAGAATGTATGTTACTAGTACTACTCCAGATATAAGAATGGGCCTAAATACAAAAGGACCTCCTGACTGTTAAGCAGAGGGGAGGACAACAAGTCAACCTCAATTCAAACATAAACTAAGGTTTAAACTTTTTTAGCCTTACTAGGCCTTGTAAGACACTGCTGAAGCAGCTATAAATTGAATGATTAAAATAAACTGCCTTCCAGATCAATAAGGAAGGACAACCCGTCAACTTTAATTTTATTATTTTTATAAATTTAACTTCTCTCACTATTGTTATCACTCAGGGATGACAGTAGCACATTGTGAATATTTAAGCCCATAAAGGTTTTACTACTCCAAAAAAATCTTAATTTTTGCATTTTTGGTATAGAAAATGATAAAAGAATGAAGATCAAACGATTCCCAGCAAAAAATAAAAGGAGTACTTCCTTACGAACCACTTTTAAATTACTTCGAAAGTATCTAATTATTAGATGATAAACAAGTTATTTTTAACCACATATTAAATGGAATTTTAAATCACTACTTTGTTTTCAACAAATTCATTACTTTTTTGGCTCAAGCTGTGTTAGTGTATCTTGTCAGAATGTAGTAATAATGACCTTGCTTTATTTCTGTCAATTCATTGTGATTACAACTTACAGGGTGATTCATATAAGTATAAATGTAATACTTAACTCTCTACATCTCCCTCTTTAAAATACATATTTCATAAAATAATTTTTTTTTTTTTTTACAAGTATTTCATTATTTATATATATACATTTTTGTTCTTTAATTTTTAAACTACTGAAATTTCTTACTTACACAAACATATTATATTACTGGATTGCCTGGTTGTAAAATACATTGTTTAAGCTCGAGATCTCAGGAAATGGGA
Source organism: Tachina lurida (assembly GCA_944452675.1). NCBI lineage: Eukaryota > Metazoa > Arthropoda > Insecta > Diptera > Tachinidae > Tachina > Tachina lurida. Next base: position 33,627,541 of record OX101754.1, on the reverse strand, counting down.
ATTTCTACGATAACGTTTACCATCTATTTCTACTATGTATGATCTGTGGGTTTCATGTCTCTCTAAAATTATACCAGGTAGCCAATATTTGCCTTCTTTAATCCATATCTTCTCCCCCTTTTGAAGTACATTTTTTGCTTTACTGTTTTTATCATAGAGTTTCTTGTTTATCATATTGTTTTTTCTTAAAATTGGTAAGATTTTGTCACAAATTTTATCATTTTTATAAAACTTGTCTTTTCCTGGAACCAAGGTTCTTGTTTGTCGTCCCATAAGAAGTTCTGCTGGGGAAAGATCTGAATTTTTAATTGGCGTATTCCTGTACTCTAGTAATGCTTGCCATATGTTTGACTTTTCTTCAACACATTTAAGTATTAGTTTCTTTGCAACCTGAACCATTCTCTCTGCAAAACCATTTGATTTTGGATAACGTGGACTTACAGTTACTACTTTTATATCCAAAGACTCTGCCCAACTTCTGAACTCATATGATCCAAAAGGAACATTGTCCGCAACAATTTCTGAAGGATAACCATGAATTGAAAAAGGTATTAAAAGTTTTTGGCTCAAGGCATTAGCAGTTTTCTTAACGAGAGGTATTATATCCAAGTATTTTGAAAAGTAGTCACCTATAACTAAGTACTCTTTTCCTTGTACATCCATTATGTCCATTGCAATCTTTTTATATGGACCGCTAGGTATCATATGGTTTAAAAGTGGCTCTTTAATGTTTGCTGAGCGGAATTTCTGACATGTTTTACACTTAATTATCATTGATTCTATATCATGAGACATTCTAGGCCAAAAAAGAAGTTTTCTTGCTCTCAATTTAGTCTTCTCTATGCCTAAATGTGACTTATGTAGTTGGTGTAAAATCATACCCTGCAATTTTTTTGGCACATAGAGCCTATCTTCAAAGAAAACCACACCATCCTCTACAAATAAGTCATTTCTCATTTTCCATAAAAATTTAAAATCTGCCTCTAACCTTTTCTTATCCTTAGGCCAACCATTTAAGCAATATTCCAAAACTATTTTTAAAACCTCGTCGTTTTCTGTTTCCTTCTGAAACAAAACTTTTTTCTTGTCACTAACATTTATAGTGTGCACCATTTCATTTAAACCTTTTATGTCATCCTCTTTCTCTATTTTTTCTGAAAAGCTTCTAGATAACCAATCTGCCAAATACAGATATTTTCCTGGTAAGTATTTAAATGTCAATATGTATTTTTCTAGTCTTAGCTTCATTCTCTGTAACCTTAACGATGGAATTTTGTTATAATCTTTTTTCATAATACCTAACAAAAGCTTGTGGTCTGTGATAATTTCGACCTTCTTACCATAAATGTACGAGTGGAATTTTTTGCAAGCGAATACTACAGCCAACATTTCTTTCTCAATCTGTGAGTACCTAGTTTCAGCATCTGTCATACTACGAGAAGCAAAGCATACTGGTCTTCTGTTTTGTAATAATGTGCACCCTAATCCATCTTTCGAAGCATCGGTTTGTAGCGAAATATTTTCATTTGCATCAAACGGTTGTAAATACGGTGTTTTCAAAATTAAATTTTTAATGTCACTTAAACATTGATCATGTAATGGCAACCAATCAAAAACCACTGAGTTTTTCATTAGTTCCCGCAATGGACTACTCACTTCTGCAAGATTAGGAATGTATTCTCTTAAATAATTAATAAATCCCATAAGTTTCTGCAGATCTTTCTTGCATTTTGGTGCTCCTAAATCTTCTATACCTTTCAATCTATTTCTGTCATAGCCAATACCTTTTTCCGATATTAAGTGTCCTAAAAACAAAACTTCTTTTTTCTTAAACTGAAGCTTATCCCAATTAAACTTAATATTTCTTTCAATAGCTCTTTTCATTACTAATTCAACAGTTCTATCGTGATCCTCTTCATTCTCTGCCGCAATCAAAATATCATCTATGTAAACTGTGACATTCGCGATGTCACCAAAATTTTCTTCATTTAGTTTTTGGAATACTTCTGAGGCAATTTTAATTCCAAATGGCAATCTTTTGAACCTAAAGCATCCAAAAGTTGTACTAAATGTACACAAATCCTTACTTTTTTCATCTAAGGCGACTTGCCAAAAACCTTCTTTCAAATCAAATACAGTAAATAATTTTTTATTAAGTAAATTGGCCTTAATTTGCTCAAAGGTTGGAATTTCATAAAAGTTGTCCCTTATTGCAGAATTTAGCTCTTTTGGGTTAATACATATTCTAAGTGATTTGTTTGGCTTTTCAACAATAACAATGTTAGATATCCACACACCCGGTTCATCTACTTTTTCAATAATATCTCTGTTACACAAATTTTCTAGTTCATTCCTTAGTCTTGCCCGAAGAGATAAGGGAATTCTGTTAGCTGGCTTTGAACAAGGTGTGACATTGTCTTTCAATTTAATAGAGAAATTTGTCTTAAAACAGCCAATACCACTAAAAACTTTTTTGTAGTTCATGAGCAAATCGTTTTTTGTGATTGAATTTATTCTTTGAACCAAGCCTAATTGCACACAAGATTCAAGCCCCAAAATTGGTATAGCATTCCCATCTTTTATTATAAAAAATTTCAACATCACTGTTTTGTCTCTAACTGAGCACATTACTTTAACAACACCTACACTTTCAATTTCAGTGCCATTATACGCAATTAATTTTTCAGAACTGTCCCCAACATGAATATTGTGTAAAGTATTTAAGTATTTGCCGGGTAGAATATTCACCATGGCTCCAGTGTCTAGTTTGAATGGAATCACTTTCTTTTGAATTTTAATATCTTCATACCACGTTTGATTATTACTTTTGTCAATTATTGAGTCAATATATAAACTAGAAACACTTGAACCACTACACTCATTCCTGATCTCTCTAACAATTTGTTTCTTACACACTAAAGAAAAGTGATTTTTTCCTTTGCAATTATTACACGTTTTACCATAAGCGGGGCATTTGCCTTTCACATGCTTTTTTCCACAAAAATTGCAATTAATCTTACCATACCCATGTTTCTGTTCTACGTTGCTATTGCTGTCATCTCTTCTTTCTCTTTCTTGATTGTGTTGTTTTTGTGTATTAAAGTCCTGCACAAGACTATTTATAAGAACTTTCAAGACATGAGGGATTTTTCAAATGCTTTACTACAGCGAAGTCTTATAAAACAAACGCTAAGCAACACTGTTTGCAAGAACTTGTTTCAGTTATTGCAAGTATAGGAGTAAAGAAGAAAATACTTCGTGACTGAAAAATTTGTGATGCTTGCTTCTTTCTACGCATGAGCGCGTATACAACATAGATGTTCAGCCCATACAACAATTGTGTGGAAAAAATGCATACACATTTGTTACGCTCATTTAAAAACTCATTCATTCATCGTTGAGCAAGCGACGAAAACACATGCGTCGGAGTATCGTCAATTTTTTCAGGAATTTATTAAGCATTGTTGTTGGTTTTTGTTGAACAAAGCACAGTAAACACACAGGATTCAATTACAATTGAACACACAAAAACAAAGTAAAAAAAATAAAAGCTACACGTCTACGAAATGAGATGTGAACGGTATTTTATGATAAATGATGCTTTTCATAACATTCAATGCCTTTTATGCTACAAAATATTTAAGGCTGGAAATAAAAACGTTTCGAAAAGACATTTTTATTCATATCATTATGAAATTTGTTTTAGGTGTTTGCCAATATGTTTGCTGGGAGTTAGGGTTGCGAGAGCGAGCGCTAATACATCTCATTTTTATTTTTGATCATCTATGGTATACAAGCGTCATGCATGTACATACACACACACGTTGTGTGTATGCTCTTTTATTTTTCTGCACACAAACAAACGTTCACATGCATTTACATTAGTTGTGTGCGCTTGCTTAAAAAAAACCTCCCTTAAACACATAATAGCTTACCATCTACATCTTACACACACACTCAAACGTACAATATGGAAAATAACAAGCATACACGTATCAACACTACTTTGGTGACTGTTTGTTCATAATAGAGGGGAGCACAAGCTATGAAAATATGCACAGTATTGTATTTTTTTCAAATAGTGTTTGTAGTGGTGATCGTAATTGAGTGTGAAACAAAAATAGAGAACAAGGAAACAAAAAACACACACAATCATTGTACAACAGTTGAATAGACAGTTGTGTCAAGTGTGCAATGTTTTTATTGTACACTTCATAGTGCACAATACTTCATTTCACAAACTAAAAATTTCATAAAATATTAAGTGATAATAAAACTTTTTACAACTACATATGTATGTATATTCATCGAGAAAGATATTATTTTTATGTTATTTGTTAGTCATAAATTAATAAATTATAAAACGAAGAGCCAGTGTGACCATTTTTGCAGCTAAATTTAGCATATTTCTTTTTATTTAGCTGCAAAATTTTTGATTTAGCAGTTATCATTTTCTATAGCATTTTTCAATAATATATATAGATTTTTCTAGCATTTTTTTGTAATATAAGGCCATATTATGAGTTGCATTCGATTTTCGACATTCGCTGTGTAGCGAGCATCGAAATTCAAACGTTAAATTCATATTATGAGCACCGAAAATTTCGCTGAGCAACGAATTTTCTATCGAACAGAATTTAGCTTTCGATGCAGTATTTTAATGGGAAAAATTAGTAAAAAGTCCAAGTGTTAAGCTATATTTATTTTTAATACGCAATTTACACTGCGCCTTTTCTGCTTGCATGTGTAGGCAGGCTTTTTCAGTTCGTAGGTGAGAGGTGTTGAGAAGCATGCGGAGTAAAACAAAAGGCACGAAATGAAAATTCAAGGGGATTTTTGATATATCTCTTTGTTTTTTCGTACTCTCAGCACTAAGAGTGTATACAAACGTCAAAAAGTCATGAAGAAAAAAGTCTTAATGTAAATGTGCTTGACTTTTCGTAGGGGGTTTAAAAGAAAATTGTCGAAAGAAGGCAGGCTAAAAAGGCATAATGTGAATAGGCACTAAGTACACAAACTCAAATTCTTAGCTATTTTTTGCCGGTTTCATTCACAATAACAACGTTCTTTGTGGAATGCTCGTTATAATACCAAATGAAAATTCGTTCGATCGGTACTTTCGACTACAGTCGAATATCGAAAGTTGCTCATAATAGGGGCCATAATCTGCACATTTTTTCACAATATAATTTATGCAACTTTCGGTATATTAGTAATTTTCACGAGTATTTGTAACACGAGAAATGTTAATTATGCTTATAAATATATAAGTTGATGTAGGTACCAGAACTGTGATCAGCGTGACCATATTAGCTTATTTTAATTTAAATTTAGCTTATTGTTTTGGATTTAGCTTCAAAATTTTCATTTAGCTCTTAGCTTGTTTTTTAGCATTTCTTAGAAACTCATTTAGCCTTTTTTTAATCTAAATTGTTAAAGACATAACATTTTTGTAAGAATTATAATTTGTTACGGTTAAAAATATAAATTTGGAAAATATTTTAGAAAATACATAATGTAAATTGCTTATTTGTAAGAGAAATGGCACATTTAAAAACAGAGGACATTGATTGCAATTTTGGAATTACAATGGCAAAAGTTACATTAATATTACCCATAAGACTTTTTTGAGTTGAACGTCAGCAGCATGAATTTACTTAAAACAAAAATTAGAAATATATTTACTAAAAAAGGTTTCGTATTTCAGTATAAATGCTGTTATATTTTTGAAAGCTGGTTAATAGCCCATTCAGGCTGATACAAATTAATCATTTCAAGCTAAAATTACGAACGAAATGAAAAGTGTTTATACATTTGACATTTGAGTTGATTTCGCAAACATATTATTCACTGCGGCATACATTGAAGTACTTTTTTCAGTTGAGTAAATTCTTTGTTACACTTTGTTACAGTATAAATGATTAAACAGAATAAATCCGTAACTTCAGGAAAAATCGCTGTCAAATTAACAAAGCCCATAATAAAAACTACGGCAGTAACTTCAAATGCTCACTAAGTTTTGTTTCATTTTCTTTTGTGCTTATATTTCTTTGTAGTTTTGTTCACAAAATGTATGAAATTTATTGAAAGTATGGTAGCATTATTGAGAGAATATTAATTTTTATGTGAGAACATAAGAAAAAACGCTGTCAAAATAAAATAGATTCTATCTCTCGACTACTTTCTGGATGTAGTATTTTGTGTCAATTTGTATGGAAAATGTGTTTATGCCGCATTCTGTTTGATCATTAAGTATACAAATTTTTCTTTAAAAATTTTCATAAATATAATAATTTTCAACCTTCGTTTAATTTCATATTGAATTTAAAAATTTTATTTCTCATAATTGTTGTTTCTCATAGTTGTAAATTTACTCATGTATAAATGCACACGATGATTTGCCATTTAATTTAACGATATTCGACATTTCTAGCTCGAGATATGATTGGTGAAGTTAAAAAGGGTGGACAAATTAAAAAAATTAAAATATTGTTTATCTAATTTTTCGATCTTTTATATATGTACATATTTTCAAGCTTTAGGTCAGTAAATTTTATATATTTTTAGTTTTGATCAGTATTTCGTTAACCTTTGGTTAACTTCTTCAGGATGATTCTTATTTTATTTGTTTTATAATTCGTTTTTGCCTTTGTTTTCAAAAATTAGTTTTATTGAAAATTAAAATATTTCAAAAATTGTTCCACAAAAAAAATTTACCTTGCTTTTTGAATTCAGAGGAACAAAATACATAATTAAAATCACCACGCATCAAATGTAAATTTTCGTTGTAAATTAGTATTAGATATTTTATAAAAACTAATTTTTAAATTTTGCTTATCAACGAAATACATTTTCAAAAAAGCTTGTTTTCTAAAAACCAACAGCGAATTAATAAGTATGCTTTGCTTTTAATGATTTTTATTACTGCATAATGCATTATGTAAAATGAAAAACTGAAAGTTAGTATAAGTGATGAAATTTAACAATGTTTTAAAGAATTCCATCATACAAATTTATATAAGCAATTTGCCCATAATGTTTATGTTATTATTATAGTAGAAATTTGTAACCGTCTATGGCCTGCATTGGCTAGGTTATAGGTAATAAATATATAAATAAATAAATAAATAATGTATTTTGAACTAACAATTACATCCTAGCGTGGTTTTTAATGTGAAATTGTATAGCAAAACTCGTTAAGAAATTAAATTTTTACACTTATGTATGCTAAACTCATGGCAGGTTTTCAAGAATTTAAACAAATTTTTGGTTCATTTAAAGGAAATACAATTTTGTAATGCAATAAAAGAATAAATAGTAAAAATAAACACTTTGAAAGAAACAATGCAATTAAAAAGCAGTATGTATTAAATTTTAGCATTATGTTTCAGCTCTATAACTATTTTTTAGATTTTTTTTAAATCAATTTAGCATAAACAATTTGTAGGATGTGGTCACACTGCTTAGAACAGTAGCATGCGAACTAACACGCTCAAATAATCTACGACGCACATACATAGATTCTGCGTTGTTTGTTTTTTCTTTTGCACATACACATAATTTTACACTTGTATGCTCATTTTACAATTGTCATTCGGTGTGCACTAGTGAAATGTGCTTCGACACAATAATAACTGATGCCCTCGCTTGGCAGATAAACAAATGCTGTTGCATGCTTTTGATGAGATTGAATACCATATTTAGTATTCTCATAAAATCAAGAGCACTAAAAAGAGAGAACAATTCAATACTGTACCACATGAAGACTACATAAACAACCATCGTTTGCACAGCTCTAGTTCATAACAAGAAGTCTTGACGACATTGCTTGTTAGCACTCATATACACGCACACAAATGCATCTATCGTGCTTTGCTTATAATGCGACAGCATTTATTATTGGTTTAGCATTCTACAGCCACGAGAATATATTTAAAAAACAAGACGTATTTACATTCCAAGACTATTTACGCAGGTCTATACTGTAAATAATACATTTAAGTTGAATTATAGCGAAGTATAACCTTAATTAAGCTATTATTCCAAATGAGATTAGAAGTCTAAAAAAGATAAGTCGCAATTAATTTTGCTATAACTTCCTGAAAAATCAGACAAATTAATTAAGATTTTGACCAGGGGTACTTTCGCATATGCAGATTACAGAGGTACCATTAACTCAAAATCAGCTTATCTCGACTTAAGCAATTTTTCCTTTTTGCCACAGAAATTTTTTATTTTTTTTTAATACATGATTTTTTATTATTGTATCTTCATATATGAACTAACAATAAGTGTTCAAATCTTAAATATAAAAATATAATTAGGCCCGACCAGTGTCGGACATAAGTTTAGTAATAGTTATATATAATACATAAGTAGTGATAATCAAAAAGGAAAAAAAAAGAAGTATTTTTAAGCAGTCCCATCTGGAGTGTTGAGTATAAGATTCCTTGTGTCCTTTTTTAGGCGGATGTGTTCAAAAGTAAAGTTCAAAATATTACGGGCAAGAAAATTAGGATGTGACTCGAGTTTAGTTAAATATTTGCCTGCGTATTTTGCAATTTTTTCAGTCACTAGTGGCATATTTAAATCACGATGTATATTTGAATTTTTAATGTACCATGGAGCCGATATTATATAACGTAAAATTTTGTTTTGCCTTCACACAAAAAAGTAATATGAATGGTTTTGTAATATTAATTAAAATATTTGTAATATCAATTAAAAAATTAATTAAATTTTCACATATAAGCAATTTGATAATATTAATTAAATTTTTCCACTCAAATTAATAAATACAATTAAAAATTTAATTGAATCAATTAATATTTTAATTGAAAATATTAATTGGTGAATACTTTTTTCTGTGTTCGTTGGATTTTCTCAATATTTGAAGCTGAAGCAGTACCCCATAGCTGAATTCCATAGCACCATATTGGCTTCAAAAGCGACTTGTATATCAAAAGTTTGCAGTCTAGGCTGAGTGTTGAATTTCTGCCAATTAACCAATATATTTGAGCCAATTTAAGTTTCATTTGGGTTAACTTAGAGTCAATATGATATTTCCATGTAAGCCTTCGATCAAGGTGTATGCCAAGGTATTTGACTTGAGAATGTTGAGGAATATTTTGATTGTTGATTCGAATGGGGGAACAGGTATCTTTTCTTAGGGTAAACGTTATATGAACACACTTTTGTTCATTTACTTTAATTCTCCATAAGTTCAACCATATTTCAAGCTGGGCAATGTGTGCTTGGAGATTGCGGGATGCCTCATTAGGGTTCCTGTGAATACTCAAACAGGCTGTATCATCGGCAAATGTAGAAGTGTGGATGTTATTGCTCACAGGCATATCACAAGTATATATTAGATACAAGACTGGCCCCAGAATACTACCCTGTGGCACACCAGAAGATATAGATTCGGGCACACTCATGAAGTCTCCTTCCACAACAGTAAACTTCCTATCAACAATATAACTTTCCAAAAGCTTTTGTATGTTTATTGGTAGGTATGTCTTCAATTTTAAAACTAGGCCTTCGTGCCATACTTTATCAAATACCTGAGAAACATCAATAAAAAGGGCAGAACAATACTTCTTTTCTTCAAAAGTCCTCCTCACAACTTGAACCAATCTATATATCTATCTAGCCAAATTGATGGTCCGGGATGCACCCACTATCAGCTAAAATTGTGGACAATTTAGTCATGAGCAGCTTTTCGAAAAGCTTTGAAATTGTTGAAAGTAAGCTTATAGGCCTACATGACTCAGCCTTGGTAAGATCATTGCCTGACTTTGGAATCATTTTAATCTTTGCAAGTTTCCAGTTATGTGGAAAATACTGCATTCGTAAAATGGCATTAAAAATAAGAGAGACTACACTCGGTAATCCGGCAGCACCCGTACATGAATTGGGAGTGAATACAGATTTTAAATGCTCAGAAAATAAGTTACATTTCTCACTATCGCTTCTTGCCCAGCCTCCGGTCGAAGTACGCAGTGGTGATTTAAGATCAACGAGCATTTTAAGATTTCTAGTAGCGCGCCATAAAGAGTAATTAGATGTTGACGTTACATCAAGACCTTCTAAATACTTTTCCAGTAATGCAGTCTTTTCCGACGTTAGCAGCTCTTTGAGTCGTTTAGTACATTCTTTAAGTCTGATTTTATTTCGGGGTGATCTGTGTTGTTGCCATTCTCTTCTAGCTCTCCTTTTTTTCACATTAAAGCCAGTCTGCGGATAGGATGTAGTGGCATGTTCAGCAGCCTGTTTAATATATTCGTTAAGATTGGCAATATTAAATTCAATATCATTAGATGATCTTAGCTGAATGTTTTCTACACAGTGACTACTAATATATTTTTTGAATCCTAGCCAGTTGACCCTATTAATCGATTTCACATATGAGTTAGTTAAATCAATCCTTAGTGGTTTGAAAATTGTAACTATTGTGGGAGAGTGATCGGAGGACATATCTAGAGAGCCCTCTACGTGAATTAAGTCCCTATGGATATTTTTCGTGACGCCAAAATCTATAACATCTGGAATTTTTCTCACGTCAGTAGGCTCCCCTCTCGAAATGATATCTAAGCCGATTTTTGAAATTGTATTAAACAACGCTCTACCTCTAGGTCATACCTGTTAAGTAATGATTACTAATCGTAATGATTACTAATTTGATTACTTTTTTTTAAAGGTGAAGTAATGATTAAATTACGATTATATTCAGTTTCGTACTTAGTAATCGTGATTACGATTACTAATAATGGAAAAGTAATCTGAATTCCTTAAAATTACTAAAAATAATCAAAAAGAATCAAAAAGTAATCCGAATACTTTCAAATATTACTTTTGATCCTTAATAAATAATCAAAAAGAATCAAAAGTAATCCTTAGAAGTAATCGGATTATTTTTTGACTACTTTTGATTCTTTTTGATTATTTATAGTAATTTTAAGTAATTCAGATTACTTTTCGATTATCAGTAATCGTAATCAATCATTTATCAGCAATTCTTTTAAAGGCAATTATATAATCATTACAATTCTTTTTAAAATGTAATCTAAGTGATTACTAATCGTAATCGAAATTTAACAGCTCTGCTCTAGGTGTAACAAGACGCGAGCCCCAGTACGTATGTTTTGCATTGTAGTCACCAGCTGTCACGAAGCAAGAACCAAGCGATTTGTAGAAATTCTCCTACTGATCTTCGGTAACTGAAAATCTGGGAGGTGAGTAAATTGATGATATCACAAAATTCGCACAAAAATTTTCTACGAAAATATTCGTTGCTTGCATATATTCTTCACTAACGTTCTCAAGGATATAGTGCTTGAGTCTTGACTTAATTAGAATTGCTGATCCATCGCATGCTCTCCCTCTCGGGTCTTTTGAATCATATAGAGTGTAACCATTTATTTTGAAGCAGCTTCTCGAAGTTAAGTGAGTCTCAGAGACCAACATTATATCAATATTTTTTCGGTGAGGAAGTGCTCAAGTTCATTTTTATGTTGGCGAATGCCGTTTGCGTTCCAGAAACATAGTTTTAACGTATTCATGGTTTGTTGACTAATGCTTGAAGCAGAGTATTCTGCATTCTCAGCATTTCTTGCATCATGCTAGTCATATTTGTTGTAAAGTTGTTTATAGTTAGCACCAGATTCTCAATAGTAGCTTCAAGACGACTAAAGTTAAAGCTAGAGTTTGCATTCGTTGAATTACTTGGCGGTGGAACATTTTGTGTGGGAATAGAACTAGTCTTAGCAGCATCGGCATACGAAACACGTGAAGTAACTAGTTGGCTAGTTTCAGGAAGAGTGGCGGAGTAAGCATTTGCTGATTGAACTGGAGCTAATTTTGGTTTTTGATCCATAGCCTGTTTAACGAAAGAGTATACAGGGCATCCTCTGTAGTTAGCGGTGTGATTACCACCACAATTACTGCATTTTTTTTCTCCCTGATCTTTAGGCTTAGTACAGCTAGCAGTACCATGCAATTCACCGCAAATAACACAAACTGTAGGTAATTTGCAGTATGTTTTTGTATGGCCATATTATTGGCAATTATGGCCAGTGATTTTTCGGTATAAGAGGTATTTTAGACTATAATTGGGTGCGTCTCGTTTTTTTTCAACTGTATATCATTCGGCTCCAGTTCAACACGAAATAAAGACTGGGGAATCTTCTCTCTATTGATTATATTGGTAACATTTTTTACCTTAAATCCTTGGTCGATAAGTGCACATTTTACTTCTTCGGGCTCAACATATGAATCTATGCCCTTTAATACTATCTGTAGGCCTTTAGCACTCTTAAGTTGGTAAGTGTAAAAATTTGTTTTATTTTTTTCAAACTCACTAACAATTTTTCGGAAATCTTTTTCATCATATATTTGGATTTTAGTTTCATCAATATTACCTCGTTTAATTGGAATGATGTGAAAAGTATTTTCACCAATGGTCGACAGTAGATTTTTTAGAAGCGCGTTTGAATTTTTTTCTCTCAGATAAATAGGTGGTGGCTTAAAAGACTTTTGCGATGATGCAGCGGGCTTGTCGTTTTTGTCTTGCAATAACGAAAAACGATTTTGACGATTGATAGAAGATGCACTGTTATCCCTAGACATCTTTGGGGCAGATCCAATTTTAGTAGAATTTGGGCTTCGCCCGCGCTTTAAAACAGTTATATATCTGTCCATTCCTACTTGTACCTTTGGTTTTAAACTACTGTTATCTGTGTTGATAACTTGGTTAAGTGATGAACGCGAGCCCGGAGCGGATGATATCGCTGACTTAAATGAAGAAGTACTAGGCAATTGTAATGTTAACGATTCACTAGTTGGCATTGAAGAAAGCGAAGTTGATCGCTGACGAAAAAGTCGATTTCCGTTAGAAAAAGGCTATCATTTGATTTTGTGTTTTTAATGTTTTCATTAAGAGTTTCAGAACTCACAGTAAAATAGGCATTTCTGCCGTTAGAACTCACTTCACAATTTTTTTCCTTTGAGGTACTCATATAGAGTATTCCTCAAGGGCACTTTGTTTTTTTGTGTTTTTTGTTTGCGGTTTTTTTTGTTTTTGTTATTTACATGTAAAAAATATAGGCAAAGCAAATAAAGCTTATTTATTAAAGTTAAATATGTATTACGAATATTTTTTTGTATTTTTTGTTGTTTAGTATGTATGTAAAAAACAAGCACCGCTAACACGTCTGTTCACTATGAAGGTACAATGAGAACTGAAGGTTTTGATTTACATAAAAAAGGCATTATTGTCAATTCGTAAATTAAAAGAGAAGAATTATTGTTTCCTATTGTTGACAATTTTTCAAAACCCCGGGAATGACCCCTGCGCTTACGCGCTAAAGTACGAAAACTTTAATTTACACTAACCAAGCACAAGTGCTTTAGTTGGTGAACTTGAGGCAATTAAGTCGGTGGTGTTTCTTAATCTCCTCCAGTTTTTTTCCAAAAGGCTTGAAGCCGATTAAGTTGGTAATACGGCATATATGGCAAGCACCACAATCTATCGGTTTTGCGATAGTATACTCTATCACCTCTTTGGAAAGGAGAGGTAATAGGACTAAATTCTCTTTCACTACCTTAAATAGTATGTGAAAGATCCTATAGGCAACCCCACGGCCTATAACTCGTCCGGTCTTATGGATCGAGGCGACTTCATACTCCATCATGTAGTCTTTACTGGCAGTAGTCAACCACCAGCTAAATTTCTTGAAAGCTCTTCCACTTCCAAGTCTATCCCAGAGTTTTTTTGTCCTGAGTATGTGATAATACTTGTAGAAGATATACCGTTCTGACATGGTAGACTTCGACAAGAAATCTCGAATACGAGGTATTATTGTATTCGAGTCAACGAAAAGTTCAGCAAATTTCTTTTCTAAATCAAAACTACCACGATCAATGACTATCTCTTCCAAAGCAGGCTGACAACCAAAAACGACAGTTTCCTTATCTAAAGGCCGTTGTTGTTTGCATTCAGCTACCTTAGCCGAGACAGTCCTTGAACATGATCGTCCGATAATACCGATCAAATCGTTTTTTGAGACAATAGGTTCTCCGTGACAGAGTAATATCCTAGGTCTCTCGCACACTAAACAGTGACAAATTCCGGTTACAAGCGGATGAAATCGGTTGTATAAGACAGCCAACCGTTGATTTTTAACACTCCTAGTTAACAAACCTGCCAACGAGAAGTGTGTTTGGAAGGTTTTAAGCTCCGCAATATCACATGCTGTTGGTAATACACGGCTTTCCACACAGCGGGTACACACAGCGCATCTTGAATTAAGTTCAATACGATAATTGCGTTGAACACTTTCCAAAGTAAAAAATTCTACTGATGCTAACCACCTCTTCAAAAACACTATCATGCCGTCGTTAGCATATTGCTCCGGTTTGCAAGACGGACACACTTCATATTTGAACACGCCAGCTCCCAAATATTTAGAAAACACCGCTACATCCAAATAAGTTCCACAACAGCAAAAATACAGGAGGCGTTTAGCACCTACACCAGGATCATTCACATTTTCAATATTAATAATGATCGTCTTATTAACACGCTTGAATGTTATAGCATTGTATTGAATGCCTGGTAATTCAGACATCCACTCCAAATTTGGATGTGGAATTCTCTGCAAGAATTTTCCCCTAAGTTGATCGGCTGTGAGCTTACTCTTAGGCTCACTAGGGCGCTTAGGGGCACCTTTAAAATTTCTCGTCTGGATGTTACCGGCGAGTGCGGTTTGAACAGTAATGTTGTGGCCTGCAGATATTGCGCCACGGCTCTCGCCCTATTATTAGGGGTGAGAGGCAGGATTGTATCTTTCGACGGACCTGCCTGCAGAGTGGTTTTCTTTTTCCGTATTAACATTACTTTTTAAGTTATTTGGAAGTAACGCTATATTACCTTACCATTGGCGACTCGCTAGCTGATAATATGTTCAACTCCGAGTTGGAAACATAAATTAAAGCTGAAGAATGTATGTTACTAGTACTACTCCAGATATAAGAATGGGCCTAAATACAAAAGGACCTCCTGACTGTTAAGCAGAGGGGAGGACAACAAGTCAACCTCAATTCAAACATAAACTAAGGTTTAAACTTTTTTAGCCTTACTAGGCCTTGTAAGACACTGCTGAAGCAGCTATAAATTGAATGATTAAAATAAACTGCCTTCCAGATCAATAAGGAAGGACAACCCGTCAACTTTAATTTTATTATTTTTATAAATTTAACTTCTCTCACTATTGTTATCACTCAGGGATGACAGTAGCACATTGTGAATATTTAAGCCCATAAAGGTTTTACTACTCCAAAAAAATCTTAATTTTTGCATTTTTGGTAGGGTAAGTGCACCAGTAGTCGGCAGTTTAACTTTTTTTCCGTTTTCAAATTTGTGCCATTTCTGATGTGAAAATGATATTGCGATGATACGTACGTATTATAATTCTGTTATAAGTATTGTTTTATGTTCATTTAACTGTTTTCCAAAACAAAATATATAAATGTAAGAAATTTTCATATATTCCAAAACTCATCACTTTTGCCAGTAGTCGGCACCCATGTTCCTATGTTCGGCAATTGATGACCCTATAGTCGGCATACAATTTTCTGCTAAAGAACAGGTGACATTTTATAGGAATACGAGCTCCTTTTTATATAGAATACAAATTATTTACATTTTTATACTTCTGACTGGTACCTAAAATGGAAATGGTGCCTTCTCTTACTTCTTAGAGTGTTTTTCAGGATTCGGCGTAATATTTGTTCTCTTTCCTAAGATGATAATATTTGAACGCATTATTAATTATACTGTAGGCCTTGCGAACGAAAAGATATATTGTATCGTTTACCAGCTACTAGAGCACCTAATCTAGAGCTGGGGGTCGATTCTGAATTTATGATAAAAATGAAGTGATAAAAAATTTATCATATTCACTTCACTATTGTGCTTAATACGAAATTTATGTATTATTAATTACTATCACTAAGTTTATGTCCGATACTGGTCGGGCCTAATAATTATATATAGATTTAAGATTTGAATACTTATTGTTAGTTCATGTTTTGAAGATACAATAAATAAATATATGTGTGTAAAAAAAAAAAAAAAAAAAAAAATATTCACTTCACTTGACAGGTAGTTCTAATAAAAAACTGAAATTAGAATCGCATTTTCAATGAAGTGATATTTTATTTTTCATTTTCACGATTTCACAGAAATAGAATCGACCCCCTGCTCTACTTAAGAATCGTAGATGGTATAGTTTCACTGTTTCATATTTCTACTGTTTCGTGATCACAACAACATAATCGTGACAGGCTGTTACTTCTAATGCCAAGCCTGTTTAGGTGTTTTCTCAGTCTGTGATTTATAATATATATTATATATGTATATATTATAATATTTTATTCGACCTTTTTATTAATTATATATAAATTTTATTAAAGTTCGGTCTTTTGTAATCAATTAACAATTTTATTTATTTTTTTATGGATATTTCGCTTCAACTTTGACGAAGTTACGATAAAAAATAAATAAAATTTGTAAATTGATTACAAAAGACTTAAAGCTTTAATAAAATTTATATATAATTCCTAGATTATTTTTTATTTAAGGACATGAGATATTGAAGCGATTTTTGTTATACGTTATAATCATTAGCTTTCCGTGCCTCGATCCAGGGAGATTAAACCAGTCGTGTTCCCTGGTATTTCTGATCTGCATCCATATATATTCTCGGATTTTACCCGATCCAATGCCAGAAAACGGTTCTGGCTCGACCATAGGTGTTCATGATGCGTAACTGATTAAGCTTAATGTGGCATTCCCAAGTTAACTTCGAGGTATACTCATATGAACTAAGCGCTTTAAAGTTCCGTACTCCACGAATATGCTTTAATGGCAGCAGGTTTCTATTTCTCCTCGTCAGTAGCACCTGTCAGGATAAAATTGTGCGCATATCTCAATGGCATAAACTTCTGATAAAAAGATATTAGGAGATCTTAAACGACCAGAGCCTTTCCAGGGATGATTGCTCCCATTGGTTATTTGGGCAGTCCTTGTCTGTGATTCTTCCCGGGCTATTGATTACTTTTTGCTTGGGAACAGTTTCTATTATAAATGTTCAGAGGTGTGAGCTCAATGAGGACTTATGTATATAGCCGCTGCTATACAGGGACATACTAGCCTTAGTAATTCTCCAACTGATGTCTGGTCGTAGCTAGACTGACCCTTTTCGACCAAGCAACTGCATCATAAGTGATGATAAGTTTCAATATCATGGTGTATATTCATCTTAAGGTTTTGCGTGTGTAACTCTATTTTTTTTATTAACAGATATTCTCACTTTTAGTGCTTTTATTGCCTTCTTGACAATCGCCTCTAAATGCTATCTCTATAAAACCTTTGAGTCTAATATCACTCCCAAGTACTTTACATCAGATGAACTTTCTAAAAACACGCTATCTACTGGGATGGTTTGCTAAATAGGAGTGTGAAGGGAACAATGATCGCCTTTGCGGAGTTGATATTCAACCCTACGATTAAAAACATTTCCTTCGCTATTCTTAGTCCGTTCTGTAAAATTTCACAGAAAGTCTGTTCCAAGTGGTCATATTTACAATAATACAATTTTCTGTTATTGTATGAAGTAATTATCTCTTCTGAATTACAAAATTGCAACCTTTCTAGGATCCTCAGTTCAATAAACTTATAATAAAAGTTCATACCGACCTTAGGAAACTGTATGCCTGGTATAGAGTATGTAGTATGTATACTCCATACATATTACTATGCCGACTACTGGGCAAACTCATTTGAAATTAATTTTTTTTAATAGCAGTGGCAAGAGAGATGATTACTATACTATTTTGCAATTTTTGAGCTTAATATGAGAAAATACTCATTTTCCTATAGTCGGCACACCCCTGCCGACAATTGGAAATCATAAGAAATTTTGTTCCTATTGACGGCACCCATTAAAATAAGCAAAATAAATATATTTTAATAAAATTTTCACATTAATATCAATGTTTTAGTTGATTTGGATCCATAGAAACCGGTACTTTTAAGAAATTACTTCATTTAATGTGAATACTCACTTGTTTAAGTTGGGCTCACCACTAAAAAATTTCTTGAAAAACAGGCACAATCACCCTCTTTAAAAACAGTCACGGAAAGAGGCCAAAAATATACCAATATACTCATCTCATTAAAATTTACTCAATGTTTAGAGAGAAGTAAGTATATTTCTAATGAAAATCAGATCTTACTTATATATTTAATGGCCGCTATTTTTATTTATATACATTTTTATTTAAAAGTGCCGACTACTGGTGCATGCCGACTTTAGGGGCTTTTACCCTATAGAAAATGATAAAAGAATGAAGATCAAACGATTCCCAGCAAAAAATAAAAGGAGTACTTCCTTACGAACCACTTTTAAATTACTTCGAAAGTATCTAATTATTAGATGATAAACAAGTTATTTTTAACCACATATTAAATGGAATTTTAAATCACTACTTTGTTTTCAACAAATTCATTACTTTTTTGGCTCAAGCTGTGTTAGTGTATCTTGTCAGAATGTAGTAATAATGACCTTGCTTTATTTCTGTCAATTCATTGTGATTACAACTTACAGGGTGATTCATATAAGTATAAATGTAATACTTAACTCTCTACATCTCCCTCTTTAAAATACATATTTCATAAAATAATTTTTTTTTTTTTTTTTTTTTTACAAGTATTTCATTATTTATATATATACATTTTTGTTCTTTAATTTTTAAACTACTGAAATTTCTTACTTACACAAACATATTATATTACTGGATTGCCTGGTTGTAAAATACATTGTTTAAGCTCGAGATCTCAGGAAATGGGAATTTCTACGATAACGTTTACCATCTATTTCTACTATGTATGATCTGTGGGTTTCATGTCTCTCTAAAATTATACCAGGTAGCCAATATTTGCCTTCTTTAATCCATATCTTCTCCCCCTTTTGAAGTACATTTTTTGCTTTACTGTTTTTATCATAGAGTTTCTTGTTTATCATATTGTTTTTTCTTAAAATTGGTAAGATTTTGTCACAAATTTTATCATTTTTATAAAACTTGTCTTTTCCTGGAACCAAGGTTCTTGTTTGTCGTCCCATAAGAAGTTCTGCTGGGGAAAGATCTGAATTTTTAATTGGCGTATTCCTGTACTCTAGTAATGCTTGCCATATGTTTGACTTTTCTTCAACACATTTAAGTATTAGTTTCTTTGCAACCTGAACCATTCTCTCTGCAAAACCATTTGATTTTGGATAACGTGGACTTACAGTTACTACTTTTATATCCAAAGACTCTGCCCAACTTCTGAACTCATATGATCCAAAAGGAACATTGTCCGCAACAATTTCTGAAGGATAACCATGAATTGAAAAAGGTATTAAAAGTTTTTGGCTCAAGGCATTAGCAGTTTTCTTAACGAGAGGTATTATATCCAAGTATTTTGAAAAGTAGTCACCTATAACTAAGTACTCTTTTCCTTGTACATCCATTATGTCCATTGCAATCTTTTTATATGGACCGCTAGGTATCATATGGTTTAAAAGTGGCTCTTTAATGTTTGCTGAGCGGAATTTCTGACATGTTTTACACTTAATTATCATTGATTCTATATCATGAGACATTCTAGGCCAAAAAAGAAGTTTTCTTGCTCTCAATTTAGTCTTCTCTATGCCTAAATGTGACTTATGTAGTTGGTGTAAAATCATACCCTGCAATTTTTTTGGCACATAGAGCCTATCTTCAAAGAAAACCACACCATCCTCTACAAATAAGTCATTTCTCATTTTCCATAAAAATTTAAAATCTGCCTCTAACCTTTTCTTATCCTTAGGCCAACCATTTAAGCAATATTCCAAAACTATTTTTAAAACCTCGTCGTTTTCTGTTTCCTTCTGAAACAAAACTTTTTTCTTGTCACTAACATTTATAGTGTGCACCATTTCATTTAAACCTTTTATGTCATCCTCTTTCTCTATTTTTTCTGAAAAGCTTCTAGATAACCAATCTGCCAAATACAGATATTTTCCTGGTAAGTATTTAAATGTCAATATGTATTTTTCTAGTCTTAGCTTCATTCTCTGTAACCTTAACGATGGAATTTTGTTATAATCTTTTTTCATAATACCTAACAAAAGCTTGTGGTCTGTGATAATTTCGACCTTCTTACCATAAATGTACGAGTGGAATTTTTTGCAAGCGAATACTACAGCCAACATTTCTTTCTCAATCTGTGAGTACCTAGTTTCAGCATCTGTCATACTACGAGAAGCAAAGCATACTGGTCTTCTGTTTTGTAATAATGTGCACCCTAATCCATCTTTCGAAGCATCGGTTTGTAGCGAAATATTTTCATTTGCATCAAACGGTTGTAAATACGGTGTTTTCAAAATTAAATTTTTAATGTCACTTAAACATTGATCATGTAATGGCAACCAATCAAAAACCACTGAGTTTTTCATTAGTTCCCGCAATGGACTACTCACTTCTGCAAGATTAGGAATGTATTCTCTTAAATAATTAATAAATCCCATAAGTTTCTGCAGATCTTTCTTGCATTTTGGTGCTCCTAAATCTTCTATACCTTTCAATCTATTTCTGTCATAGCCAATACCTTTTTCCGATATTAAGTGTCCTAAAAACAAAACTTCTTTTTTCCTAAACTGAAGCTTATCCCAATTAAACTTAATATTTCTTTCAATAGCTCTTTTCATTACTAATTCAACAGTTCTATCGTGATCCTCTTCATTCTCTGCCGCAATCAAAATATCATCTATGTAAACTGTGACATTCGCGATGTCACCAAAATTTTCTTCATTTAGTTTTTGGAATACTTCTGAGGCAATTTTAATTCCAAATGGCAATCTTTTGAACCTAAAGCATCCAAAAGTTGTACTAAATGTACACAAATCCTTACTTTTTTCATCTAAGGCGACTTGCCAAAAACCTTCTTTCAAATCAAATACAGTAAATAATTTTTTATTAAGTAAATTGGCCTTAATTTGCTCAAAGGTTGGAATTTCATAAAAGTTGTCCCTTATTGCAGAATTTAGCTCTTTTGGGTTAATACATATTCTAAGTGATTTGTTTGGCTTTTCAACAATAACAATGTTAGATATCCACACACCCGGTTCATCTACTTTTTCAATAATATCTCTGTTACACAAATTTTCTAGTTCATTCCTTAGTCTTGCCCGAAGAGATAAGGGAATTCTGTTAGCTGGCTTTGAACAAGGTGTGACATTGTCTTTCAATTTAATAGAGAAATTTGTCTTAAAACAGCCAATACCACTAAAAACTTTTTTGTAGTTCATGAGCAAATCGTTTTTTGTGATTGAATTTATTCTTTGAACCAAGCCTAATTGCACACAAGATTCAAGCCCCAAAATTGGTATAGCATTCCCATCTTTTATTATAAAAAATTTCAACATCACTGTTTTGTCTCTAACTGAGCACATTACTTTAACAACACCTACACTTTCAATTTCAGTGCCATTATACGCAATTAATTTTTCAGAACTGTCCCCAACATGAATATTGTGTAAAGTATTTAAGTATTTGCCGGGTAGAATATTCACCATGGCTCCAGTGTCTAGTTTGAATGGAATCACTTTCTTTTGAATTTTAATATCTTCATACCACGTTTGATTATTACTTTTGTCAATTATTGAGTCAATATATAAACTAGAAACACTTGAACCACTACACTCATTCCTGATCTCTCTAACAATTTGTTTCTTACACACTAAAGAAAAGTGATTTTTTCCTTTGCAATTATTACACGTTTTACCATAAGCGGGGCATTTGCCTTTCACATGCTTTTTTCCCAAGGTTGGCAAACGGTATCGTAAAAATACCGATACCGATTCAAATACCGCTATAATTAGATACCGGTATCGTTACCGATACCGAAATCCATTTCGGTTAGAAAATACCGGTATCCAGACTACCGTTTACGTCTATACCGGTACGTACCGGTATACCGATTCCGGCCAAAAAATAAATGATAATTGAGTCTTAGTTGCCAAATTTTTATTATGTATTACAACTTTTTTCACCATGAGACATTTTGGTTTTTATTTCAACCATTGCATTCGTTCTGCTTTATTATTCCAGAAGCCAACCAATCCCATTTGTCAGCCAATATTATTGCCACGTTTATAAAACATAGAATCTCAAGAAAAAAGAGCAAAGCCAGAACTAAAAATATTTAAAATGTTTTGTAATAGATACTATGGTTTCAAAAAACATAGCATAGATAAGAACCTTTGTTTTTCTAGCATTTATTCGAAGACAACTAAAATTAGTTTTTATTCAGAATACCAAAAGTTAAATTGTTTTAGTTTCAATCCAACTTAGTTGAGCTGTAAACCGTAATATGGGCAAAAATTGCAAAAATATATATCAATTAACTTTCTTTCTTTGGCTTAGAGAAAAAACTTCTAAACTTTTATATTTGAAGTTAAAGATTCCTCTCTTGAGGTGAAGAAAAGTGCCTGCTTTAAATTTTTAAATGTTAATTGTACAAGAAAATTAATTTCTTTGTTTTTAAGTTGCCTGAAAGAATATTGTATATTCTTTGAATTGAAATATTCCAATGTTCGTTTCGTCTGAATTTTGCGAGAAAGTTATAAACAATATGGGTCCAGTACAAAAATATTGCCTAAGAACGTGTCCAAAGTATAAAAGTGTCGAAAAAAGCCCAAAAAATTATATTTGGTGAAAAATACAGACAATAAAGGCCTTAGTCTCTTCTTTCTGTATCCGTTTATAAATTTAAAATCGGTTGATATTTAACTTAGTTAGAAGTTGATAAGTGCCTACGGGTACGAAAAAGCGGTTTTTTACCCGTAAAGGCTGGTACTCTGTTCGAAGTTGAGAAAAATTGTCAGTGCAATTGGTTACTTCGCCTGAGAAATTTTACATGTACTAAATGTAGCCCAACTCGCGGTTGTTTTAATAAATTTCTCGCTTTTTTTTTTTGCTTGAAAGTATGCAACATTGCTAAAATTCCGTGCGAAAAAAGCACTGCTCATGTCGTTTCGCAGCTAAATTAAAATGATACCAGATTAATTTTGCATGGAAAGACATGATTTTCCGTGTTTTTCACACCAAGAACAGAGTACTACTCTTGCGAATTTATTTCGCAAATATTTCATGCCAAATACATACTTTTATATGTAGCTAGTTTGACAGCATTTCGCACGAAATTGTGAACAGAGTACCAGGCTTAACTCAAGATTTTGGAGAGTCTGGAAAATTTTTATACTCGACAATACCTAGCAGAAAAATAGTAACACTTCGCAGGTATTTCGATTTCATTAAAATTTGTTACACAGTATAATTTATCAGAATAGACTTTATCTATGTAAAGTTTGAACTGCAGTCTCCTTGTTTCACTTTTTTAATAAATTACTGTTTAGTAATAGTATAAAATCATATATAGAAACAAATAAGTTTATATGCTTTTATACATACATATGTATGTTAATGTAAAAATACTTCCTTTTTGAAGTAATTTAATAAAAAAAAGTTTTTTTGTTATGTCCACTGCCTGAAACAATAAATTTGTCAGTAATATCGGTATACCGGTATTATAAACTCGATAACGGTATGTACCGGTAATACCGATACCGAAATAAAAAAAATACCGATACCGCTACCGATACCGAAATTTAAAAAATAATTGTACCGGTATCAATACCGATATCGTTATTTGTTTCGGTTTCCAACCTTGTTTTTTCCACAAAAATTGCAATTAATCTTATACTATGTTTAGACGGTACGTGCTTCGCTCTCTATTCATGCTTCACGCCCCAATCATGACCGAATCCACTTGCTTCGCCATACAAAATTATGAGAGCGAATCAAGTAGATTCAATATGAATCTACTTGCGAAGCACGTAAAATTGGTATCTTCTCTAACTTTTATCGCAGTTAATCGCCACTTTATCTGAACTAGCTATCAAAACAAAATAGGTATATGTGTATGTGTGTGTTTGTAAACAAATGAAAACAAGCCAAAAAAACATAGATGAGAGTTTAATATAAATAAATTTAATTAAGTTATGAATAATATAAAAAGGAAAAATAAGAAGAAAATATAGAGATGCCTTCAAAAACAAGATTTTGCTTGAATCGAATTTATGTAAGTATGTATGCATGTATACACGTGCGTATGATACGTATGTTTGTGTGAATATACATAAAAAAATGCCACGCGAACAATGATGCCTACTTTTTCAGAGCAAAAATCACTGTGTGTTCATAAAAAAGCACTAAATGCAATATATTTTTTATTTATATTTTTATATTTATCTATTTATTTTCAATACAGAGAAAGCCCACATGGATAATTATATATGTATTGAATGAGTAGAAATTAAAAATTTAAGTTAACTACAATTTTAAATTTACTACATTTCATAGGTTTTTGTAATAATTTCAATTATATCGAGCCATATTTCGATTTTGCGTATAAGTAGAATATGAGTAGGAAAATAATTGAAGTTCCTTTGGCAGTACACTGCAATTATGGTGTATTATTTTAAGAAAATAGTATCAACGAGAATTATATCCTCGTTTCAGGAAATGCAGTTTCATTTCTTTCAGTATGTTACATTCTGTAGCTCGTTTCTGTATTTCTCGCATCGTAAAATTTCCCGCATGAAACAAGGGAATCGTAACAAAAACAGTGTAAATTGAAACACAAAATGGCTTTTCTCACTAAGTGTTTCTGTATATTTACTTTGCGAAAACTATCTGTCATTTATATAAATTTCCAGCAATTATTGGAAGGATGTGAGAAAGGGTGTTTCTGTAACAATATTCTGTGAAAAGTTTCTCGCAAGAACCGTCTAAATAACTCGCATTTTAAATTGGTGCGAGAACAACAAAATTTGTACAGAAACATGAAACAGAAAATATGAATAATAAACTAGTTGAAAAGATATGCAACGAATTATTGAACTAAAATTATTATTAAGGAGTCGATATCATTATATTTATTTACAATTTTTTTGTGGAGTTTTCTATAATAGAGACAGTTGCTAGAAAAAACTTATTTCAAGCATTTTACATTCACTTTATATTCATGTTCATTATAAAATTTTATTTTTCTTTAAAATTATTATTTTTTTGTTATTGAAATAATATTTTTGTGACTTTTGTTTTCATTTGACACTCGATTACTGGAAAAATTCCAGTAAAAATATTTTTCAATAATATATATAGATTTTTCTAGCATTTTTTTGTAATATAAGGCCATATTATGAGTTGCATTCGATTTTCGACATTCGCTGTGTAGCGAGCATCGAAATTCAAACGTTAAATTCATATTATGAGCACCGAAAATTTCGCTGAACAACGAATTTTCTATCGAACAGAATTTAGCTTTCGATGCAGTATTTTAATGGGAAAAATTAGTAAAAAGTCCAAGTGTTAAGCTATATTTATTTTTAATACGCAATTTACACTGCGCCTTTTCTGCTTGCATGTGTAGGCAGGCTTTTTCAGTTCGTAGGTGAGAGGTGTTGAGAAGCATGCGGAGTAAAACAAAAGGCACGAAATGAAAATTCAAGGGGATTTTTGATATATCTCTTTGTTTTTTCGTACTCTCAGCACTAAGAGTGTATACAAACGTCAAAAAGTCATGAAGAAAAAAGTCTTAATGTAAATGTGCTTGACTTTTCGTAGGGGGTTTAAAAGAAAATTGTCGAAAGAAGGCAGGCTAAAAAGGCATAATGTGAATAGGCACTAAGTACACAAACTCAAATTCTTAGCTATTTTTTGCCGGTTTCATTCACAATAACAACGTTCTTTGTGGAATGCTCGTTATAATACCAAATGAAAATTCGTTCGATCGGTACTTTCGACTACAGTCGAATATCGAAAGTTGCTCATAATAGGGGCCATAATCTGCACATTTTTTCACAATATAATTTATGCAACTTTCGGTATATTAGTAATTTTCACGAGTATTTGTAACACGAGAAATGTTAATTATGCTTATAAATATATAAGTTGATGTAGGTACCAGAACTGTGATCAGCGTGACCATATTAGCTTATTTTAATTTAAATTTAGCTTATTGTTTTGGATTTAGCTTCAAAATTTTCATTTAGCTCTTAGCTTGTTTTTTAGCATTTCTTAGAAACTCATTTAGCCTTTTTTTAATCTAAATTGTTAAAGACATAACATTTTTGTAAGAATTATAATTTGTTACGGTTAAAAATATAAATTTGGAAAATATTTTAGAAAATACATAATGTAAATTGCTTATTTGTAAGAGAAATGGCACATTTAAAAACAGAGGACATTGATTGCAATTTTGGAATTACAATGGCAAAAGTTACATTAATATTACCCATAAGACTTTTTTGAGTTGAACGTCAGCAGCATGAATTTACTTAAAACAAAAATTAGAAATATATTTACTAAAAAAGGTTTCGTATTTCAGTATAAATGCTGTTATATTTTTGAAAGCTGGTTAATAGCCCATTCAGGCTGATACAAATTAATCATTTCAAGCTAAAATTACGAACGAAATGAAAAGTGTTTATACATTTGACATTTGAGTTGATTTCGCAAACATATTATTCACTGCGGCATACATTGAAGTACTTTTTTCAGTTGAGTAAATTCTTTGTTACACTTTGTTACAGTATAAATGATTAAACAGAATAAATCCGTAACTTCAGGAAAAATCGCTGTCAAATTAACAAAGCCCATAATAAAAACTACGGCAGTAACTTCAAATGCTCACTAAGTTTTGTTTCATTTTCTTTTGTGCTTATATTTCTTTGTAGTTTTGTTCACAAAATGTATGAAATTTATTGAAAGTATGGTAGCATTATTGAGAGAATATTAATTTTTATGTGAGAACATAAGAAAAAACGCTGTCAAAATAAAATAGATTCTATCTCTCGACTACTTTCTGGATGTAGTATTTTGTGTCAATTTGTATGGAAAATGTGTTTATGCCGCATTCTGTTTGATCATTAAGTATACAAATTTTTCTTTAAAAATTTTCATAAATATAATAATTTTCAACCTTCGTTTAATTTCATATTGAATTTAAAAATTTTATTTCTCATAATTGTTGTTTCTCATAGTTGTAAATTTACTCATGTATAAATGCACACGATGATTTGCCATTTAATTTAACGATATTCGACATTTCTAGCTCGAGATATGATTGGTGAAGTTAAAAAGGGTGGACAAATTAAAAAAATTAAAATATTGTTTATCTAATTTTTCGATCTTTTATATATGTACATATTTTCAAGCTTTAGGTCAGTAAATTTTATATATTTTTAGTTTTGATCAGTATTTCGTTAACCTTTGGTTAACTTCTTCAGGATGATTCTTATTTTATTTGTTTTATAATTCGTTTTTGCCTTTGTTTTCAAAAATTAGTTTTATTGAAAATTAAAATATTTCAAAAATTGTTCCACAAAAAAAATTTACCTTGCTTTTTGAATTCAGAGGAACAAAATACATAATTAAAATCACCACGCATCAAATGTAAATTTTCGTTGTAAATTAGTATTAGATATTTTATAAAAACTAATTTTTAAATTTTGCTTATCAACGAAATACATTTTCAAAAAAGCTTGTTTTCTAAAAACCAACAGCGAATTAATAAGTATGCTTTGCTTTTAATGATTTTTATTACTGCATAATGCATTATGTAAAATGAAAAACTGAAAGTTAGTATAAGTGATGAAATTTAACAATGTTTTAAAGAATTCCATCATACAAATTTATATAAGCAATTTGCCCATAATGTTTATGTTATTATTATAGTAGAAATTTGTAACCGTCTATGGCCTGCATTGGCTAGGTTATAGGTAATAAATATATAAATAAATAAATAAATAATGTATTTTGAACTAACAATTACATCCTAGCGTGGTTTTTAATGTGAAATTGTATAGCAAAACTCGTTAAGAAATTAAATTTTTACACTTATGTATGCTAAACTCATGGCAGGTTTTCAAGAATTTAAACAAATTTTTGGTTCATTTAAAGGAAATACAATTTTGTAATGCAATAAAAGAATAAATAGCAAAAATAAACACTTTGAAAGAAACAATGCAATTAAAAAGCAGTATGTATTAAATTTTAGCATTATGTTTCAGCTCTATAACTATTTTTTAGATTTTTTTTAAATCAATTTAGCATAAACAATTTGTAGGATGTGGTCACACTGCTTAGAACAGTAGCATGCGAACTAACACGCTCAAATAATCTACGACGCACATACATAGATTCTGCGTTGTTTGTTTTTTCTTTTGCACATACACATAATTTTACACTTGTATGCTCATTTTACAATTGTCATTCGGTGTGCACTAGTGAAATGTGCTTCGACACAATAATAACTGATGCCCTCGCTTGGCAGATAAACAAATGCTGTTGCATGCTTTTGATGAGATTGAATACCATCAGTGTGACCAGATTTTAAAATAATATTAAGCTAAATCACGTTTGAAAAAAAGCTAAAATAAGCTAAAAAAAAGTTACATTTTAGGCTAGAAAATAAAGCTAAACTTTTTTCCACTTCTTTGATCACTTTTCAATAGTTTCTTATTGCTAAACTAACGTTAAATATTGAGTCGTAAAGCAGCTCTGGGCGAGTCAACATCACGCGTCGTTGGCAATTATTTCTTAAATGCAACCAGGCCACTGTTGTTTATTGGCCTTCGAGAGTTTTGCGTCTCACCGCATGTGATTAGTGGTTGGCGTCGGTTAACGGTATCCACCGCGGTATCCCGTTGGTTTCCATTAACCACATGCAAAAATAATTATAAAGAAAATATATTGAAAATTGGTTGGAGAACCAAACAAAAACTAATTTTTTGAACAAAATAAACATTGAAACGTGGTTTAAGAACCAAACAAAAACTCAGTTTAAACAATTAAGGAGAGGAATTTGGGAGTTCCAGCTTCGTATGCGACGGTATATGTCGTTTGGAATTTTCTCGGAGGAGGCTCCTAAGCACAGAAATTTTGATGGCGATATAACCTTTGAGTTCGGCCAAGTAAATCTCCCATCCCTTGTTATAACAAGGGGGCACGGAGTAACCCCAAATAAACAAACAAACAAACAAACAAACGTTAAATATTACACAAACATATTTTTTTTATTATGCATATAGAATATTTGCTTAATGAAATTATTTATTAATTATTATATTTTAGATTTAATGAAGAACAAAAGAAAAACTTCCCCAAAATAATCTTAAAAAGTTTTTAAAAATGTAAAAACATTTATACTAAAATACGAAAGCTTTTTAAGTGAATTAATGCTATTTAAGGTAAAGCATGGATCACACTATCTGCACAATGTACCGAGTTTCGTCAGATCAGTGAAATAAGGTCATAAGTAAAGATTTTGCTCTAATTTATCGACTACTTGAAATACAAGGACATAATTGCGCCACACTGCATTGGTAATAAGCCCATATAGACTTATTCCAGAACTAATTGAGTAATAATGCCATTTTGGCTTATTACTTATGACTTTATTGAGGTGGCCCGACGAAAATCGGTACATAGTGTTATCCAGGCTTAAGGCTATTTCAGGTTTTTGTTTTAAGTTAATTGATGCCGCTGAATGAACGTTTAACTCAAGTCAAATAATTTTATAACCAAAAAAAATAAAAATTGTTTTGGCCACTAATATGAATTTATTTTTTTCCACTGGAATTCTAACCATTCTGCCATTATCTACTATTTTTCTTCTTTCCATTTCTGTTATAAAATTGTCGTATAATTTACATTTTGTATTTTTTGTAAACTATTTTAAAATTCTAAAATATTATAATTTTTATAAGTTGTTTATGTTTTTAATATATTTTTAGAGAACATGCAATTTAGACTAAAAAAAGGCTAAAAAAGCTAAATGAGTTTTTAAAAAAAGCTAAAAAATAAGCTAAGAGCTAAATGAAAATTTTAAGGCTAAATCTGAAACAAATAAGCTAAATTTAGCTCAAAATAAGCTAATATGGTCACGCTGAATACCATATTTAGTATTCTCATAAAATCAAGAGCACTAAAAAGAGAGAACAATTCAATACTGTACCACATGAAGACTACATAAACAACCATCGTTTGCACAGCTCTAGTTCATAACAAGAAGTCTTGACGACATTGCTTGTTAGCACTCATATACACGCACACAAATGCATCTATCGTGCTTTGCTTATAATGCGACAGCATTTATTATTGGTTTAGCATTTTACAGTTACGAGAATATATTTAAAAAACAAGACGTATTTACATTCCAAGACTATTTACGCAGGTCTATATTGTGTATATGTACTTTTTTCTTTCGGTTTATTTGCTTTCTTTCTTACTACATCCACTACAGCATCATTTTCACCCTGCAGCTTTTGTACTTGTTGGTTACTTGCCTCTGCTGACCTCGCCATGTCAATGGCCACATCCAAATTAAGGTTTGCTGTATCCATCAACCTTTTTTGCAGTATCTTGTCACAGATACCCAGAACAATTCTATCTCGCAACATTCGGTCTTCATCAGTAAACCCACAGCGCTTAACAATCTTTTTTATGTCCATCAAAAAATTATCAAATGGCTCGCCTGGTTTTTGAGCTCTATTGTGGAACACAAAACTTTCATAAACTTCATTGCATTTTGGTTTACAAAACATCTCAAACGCCTCTGTTACATCTTTATATTTTTGCCTGGATTCATCACTGATATTTAAAGAGTTAAATACCTCCACAGCATCGGGTCCGATTGCATTTAAAAATATTGCCACTTTCACAGCCTCCGGCTTATTACTTATTTCAATAGCTGTAGCAAAGATCTGGAAATTTTGCCAAAAGACTCGCCAATTGTCTGCCAAATTCCCACTGAGTTTTAACTCATCAACTTTTCTTACATAATCCATTTTTTGCTTCACTATATACCGAATGCTCTTCGGGGGTCTTCCACGTGGTCTGCTTGGTTTGGACTTTTTAGGTTGAGCAATTCCCATGAACTTTCAAGATGCCTTTATCACACAATTTTATTTATTTTTCTTGGCCGTTTGCTGCACTATTTTCCAATTTTTATTTTTTTTTATTTAATTTAATTTAAGCCATTTCCGACTGCGCCATGTGTTAGTGTATCTTGTCAGAATGTAGTAATAATGACCTTGCTTTATTTCTGTCAATTCATTGTGATTACAACTTACAGGGTGATTCATATAAGTATAAATGTAATACTTAACTCTCTACACAAGCCAAATACAAATGTTTTTTTATTACATTTAAGGCTTTTCAAGTCACAAATTGTTATTATTAAAAAAAAATGGAATAAAATAAAATATTAAATTATTTAATCTTTTTTCTTTGCAAACCCTATAAAAGGGATTTTAATCACTGAATAAAAAGCACTTTTTAACTACTTTTGTGAAGTGAATTATTTTCACACGAAAATTTCAGATTTTTATAGCACCAAAAACATGATTTTTATTGAGTTAAAAAATGTCAAAAGCTAACCACTTCCTTCCAATGACACGTCAATGTAAAATTCATTGGTTTTTGACCTAAATTTGAAGTGGTTTGATTCAGTAGATGTGGTGTTTTTTCTACTTCTTTTTCCTCACTTTTTTTGCTGGGTTATCATTGGTGATATAAGTATATAGGAATTGCTGATTCTGCATAAAAATTACTGATATCATGTTGTGCCAAAAGTATAAAAACGCAGGTTAAAGCCAAATGTTTGCATTTAGTTATGAAGAAGAACATTAAGTTTATTGCGAAAATTTTCATCTTTTGCTTTGTACTGTTTGAGGTACTGTTTCAAGTACTTCACAGGCTCACAGAGCCTCGGATGGCAGAGAGTTTTTGATCATGTTAAAATCATGTTTTTCCTTTGTACGGAGTTTTTCTGTCGTCACAAATCGACTCATTTAACAAATAACATAAACCGTTTCAGGTGCAATATTACTCAATGCGATAGCCCAACAAGTGAGTTTTGGGAACCCTGGCTTAATTTTACCATTCCACAAAAGAACACACAGTTTGATCAATGTACTCGATATGCATTTATTGAAGAAGAAATGGAATCTATTTATTCATCGCCATCGACGTCTGAATGCATTGCAGGGAATTTTGATAAATCAATGGTGGAGAGATGCAAGGAAGATTTTAAATTTCGTAGTAGGGAACACACAACTGCCAACGAGGTAAGTACAGCGAAATTTAAATAAAATTTATTGCTATAGAAAGTCTAAAATAAAGGCTGCTAGCTTCAGTCATACAGTGGGAGATTTTGAAAACAAAATGGAAATAGTTCTGCAGTTTCTAAACGAGACGTAATGATGCATGATTTTTACATTGGAGATCATGTGTTTGTGCGTGAATTTAAACAAATTGATCTTCATTGAAATTAACGAATCGAAGTCGGTGATGAACCGCTGCATGTTTCCGAATTTGTCTAATTTTTCTAATTTCAATAATGACGAATTTGTTAGGATTTAGAAGAGCGTTAAGCAGGAATTCACTTCATGTAATGAGGAGTCACAGAGCAAAAAGTGCTTTTTTCATTATTTTAGAAAATGTTTTTTTTAATAAAAATTAATGCAGAGCAAACCTAAATTTTTCTGTTATTTTAACAAAACGCAGTTTTTTAGAAAAATTAATTTTTGTATGTTTCATTATAATTGTAGATGGGAAAATGTCGTAATTTTCTCGAATCATGCTTGATTGTAGCTTGAGCGAGCGTGCGTGATCATGAGGCAAAAAAAAAACACTCACGCGCACATCTCTAATTATAACAGTAATTTTCGAATATACGATATTTAAAATATGCACATCAAAACGTTCTTTTTGCACTTTTTATTTAAACAAAACGTATTTTATTTTGTTTTATTTTACCAAAACGTGCTATTTGCATATTAAAAGTCGTTTAATTTCGTACATCGTTGCTACTTTTTGTGGTCTGATGCATTTTATAATAAGGAAGGAACTTGTTATACATACATATTCGGTTCATGCTATAAAATAATCGGGTGAAAAAAATAATCTTTGATTTTCCAACATTTTGAAATAATCAAAAAGGCACGTTTTGTTTTGGGACTCCTCTAATGATTAACAAGGCGTGAAAATGACAAAATCTATCAACTACTTAAGTTTTTGTTTTGCTGTACGACACTGTATCTATCAGTGTTGCCAGTTTTTTTCTAGAGCTTATTCCCAATTTTTGATTTATCATCCCCAAAAATCCCCAAATTGAGTTTTTTTGATTAAAATTTTTTCTTTTGTGAAAAAATTAAATATTTTTTTTATTTATAGGCAGATTTTGTAAAAAATTTCGTTTCTAAACGTTTCAAATTTGTATGAAAAATAACGAAAATTCGTTTCAAAAAATATTTTTCCATACAAATTTTAAAACGAAAAATTCGTTTGTATTTACAAAATTTGGCCTTTAAAAAATAATGACAAAAATAACATATTCATTTAATAAAACTCATTTATATCGATAGCTATATTTACATTCATATAAAATTAATTTGTACTTATAAAACTTGTAAAAAAAAACTACACATAAGTAGTTTAATATACACAAGTATAAAAAATTTAAAAAAAAGTTACCATTTCAAAAACTTTAGACTCGAAATCTTCTGATTCGTCAGCCTCAGAAACGTTGTTGTGCATAGTACTTTAATTAAAAAGCTTTAGCATTTCAGCACGATTAAATTTGTCACAACAAATTGAATTATTTTTAAAACGTGTGTTTATTCTAAGAAGTGCTTCCAACAAGTCGTATTACATTTTGTTGCGTATTTTTGTTTTGGTAGTGTTCATTATTGGTTAATCTGCCTTGATACTTCTTCTTTATTAGAAACCATACACTATGAATAGAAACACACATTTTTAGACTTGCCAGACCCATATTTCTTAGTTCAAAAATCATTCTTCTTACCATCAGTTATAAAAAAAATACCCTCAAATTTGGTTATCATCCCTAACAAATCCCCAGATCCCCAATAAGAAATTTTCATCCCCAATCGCGAAAAAAAATCCCCAATTTGGGGACAAATCCCCTAAACTAGCAACACTGGTACCTATCACTATCACACTTCTCTCACATCATCCTGCACTTTACTTATTATTATTAAATACTCGTAGTAATTTCTTTCTCATTTACAGTTTGGACTTTTTTGTTCTGACGAATGGAAACTTAGCATGGCCGGGACTATCAATAACGTTGGCCAATTTATAGGAATACCTTTAGGTGGCTTACTTGCAGACAGGTAAGTACAGAGTGTCTCCAAAGAAAGTTTATATTTAGTGGATCGATTAAAAAACAAGTAAACCCTTTATCGAAAAAATATATGTTACTTATTCACATACACAATTTCGGAATTTACTTCGCAAAAGTAATATCATCAAATTTTTAAATATCCTTTGTATCAGTTGCTGTGGGTATAAGGCACTGGTCTAATGCTAATGTAACATCAGAGCGCCCTCCTTTGTTGTGTAGCAGAATCATCGGCGAAGTAAAATAACTAATAAAATGGCTACAGCTTCAAAAAAATTTTAATACGCTCATTTAATACCAGATGGCGCTGTAACACTGCATTATCAAAATGCGTGCAAAAACGCAGAGTTGTAAAAGAATGAAGCTTTCCTCTCTCTCTTCCTTCACCACCTGTCTCTATCATTCCCCCCAGAGGAGTCTATTTTTGACTACGGGCTTGGCAACCCCGGGGCCCCAGCTGGGGTAATGTGACTTTTTCCATTGACGTACCTTTGGTACATTACCCATAGAACTTCTGTGTTACTACCCGATAACTGGCAAGAGAGCAAAGGATGTGCACATATTTATAAAAGGAAGACAGGTTCCCGTTGATGTCAGTTAGGTACATGATCACCTAGAACTGCCCCTGAGTTCAAGAGATAGTAGTGGTGAAGTCTTTATGGTGGAACTGCGAGGTCTGACCAGAGGCTACTTCTGGTGCCACGGGTGCTGGTTGACCGACAGTCTAGCTGCTCTGAAAATTTGAGTGCATGTAACGGTCGTCAGGATCCTTTGCTAAAAAGCCGAATTCGTCCTACCCCACGGGGTTTAAGGGATGATTTTGGTGTGTGTGAAGTAGGCACTGGATTTTTGGTGACACAGGCATGGTTTCATCTCGAATGAGTGGTTGAGCTGTGCCGGCAATGGTTGAGGAGTTTTCTTGGGGACCTCGCTATGGGTGTATACACAACACCTTAGCGTGGAAGCCGGAGAATTATCGTGGTGGCTGTGGTTGCTACCAAAAACGCTGGGAGAATAGTCTTGGCTTCCCAGTGTTAAATCAATGCTAGTGGTTGGTATGACGCGGTCAGCCAGACACTATTCTAGGTGCTGTTGCCAATCAACAGAAGCTGCTATGGACACGGACATAGCAGCAGAGTTTAGATAGCTCAAATTACCTCTGCAAAGTAATTAAATATAGTACAGGGATAACTATATATAAAGATTGCAACCTATGTGCCTTTGTGGAGTGAACATAGGTGCATTCCTAAGAGGGTGCATGGCGGCGTTAGTCGGGCGTTTAACCTACACCCGGTGCTTTGGCACCATTGAGATAAGGCCGTAAAAGCAGGTGCTCACGTAAAGCTATTGCACATCTGTCTCTATCACTATCCCTTCCCTATCGCCCTATCTCACTATCTTCTCTTCAACTAACAGGTATCACAAAGGGATCATTGTATTGGACCCAAGTGAGCTGGACTCTAAATTTCAAGCTTTTTTTACCAGCAGTCTGCTAACCTAACCTAACCTAACCTTTGTGTTGATGCAAAGCATTTAATAGAGTAGTGAAATTTTTTATGACGATACGGCCGGTAGACTGCCAGGGAAGGTTTATTAGATAATCTTTAAATATAAGTCGCTCAGGAATAAGTCGAAAGATTGTGTGGAGGCCAACAGAAGTCACCTCACGAACTCAATCGGAAATGACACTACAGTAAATCAGTCATAGATTAATTTAATGTTAAATGTCTGTACGCCCTTGTACGATTCCAGTGCTATCAGCTATTTAGCCTGATCAATGGAAGGATTGTGTCTAAAACGAGGAGCTACTGAACGAGTTCAGATACAAGTATGGAAGAGACTCAAAGCGCTCTAGAGCAAGCCTTGAAAGTAATTTTATATCAGCAGGCTATCGGAAAGTATTGCAATATCTCGTCAACAAGTATTTGAAAAATATTTCGTGAAATTTACTTGTTCAACAAAATCATTTAGAAAACAATTTGTGGCATACACTTGAACACCGTGAAACCTTTATGTATATATATACATGTATATACTATTTAGTATATTCAAACCGAAGTTATAAAAGTCATATTGTCATGTTTTAAAACGTTTGTTTGAAAGAAAAAACAAAAGCAAAAACAATTAAAATACATATAAATATTGTGACAATATGACCTTTTTGAACTTTTCCATTACTCTTATTTATGCACTTTTGCGAATACAAAAATAAACCTAGCCAAAAAAATATAAAATAAACATATCCGAAATGTATAAAAATTTAAGCCTTGTTTTCAAAAAATGTAAATATGTACTCACCTGAATGTTGTACACTTCTCTGTAGAAGAAGATGGTAAAAAGCTGAAGATAAAGTACAAAGCGTAAACTGCAAACGCATGCATTCGTAAGTACGTGATGGGCGTGCAAAAGCAAATACAATGAAATCAGTTTATAGACATGTGACAGTGACAGCTGATTTTCTAAATGAGAAAAAAATATACATAATTAGTAAAAATTAATAAAAAAAAATGAAAGCAGGAACATGTGTTTAATGAAACTATTTTTGCATGCATGGGAGAGATCTTTGATAATTTGCATTGCCCTATTTTCTTCTTTCTTCGTCTTATAAACAAATAGTAGTGCTACAAAGTCATGGTGTAAATATAGACAAAGTCTAGTTCATAACTGATGCAATTTTGCAAGCAAATTCAAAAATATTGATTATAATTTCGTAAAATTATTTATATAAAATCCTTAGGAATTTCATGTTATAACAATTTTAATAAATTCCCAAAGAAGAGGAAATTCTCAATACTGCTGTATTTTGTTTAATTTGTTCTATTTTTTCACTTTTTTGTATTTAATTTTAATTTATTTTATTTTGTTTTAATATACTTTAATTGAGTTTAATTCATATTCATTTTTATTTCATTTAATTTCATTTTATTTAAAATTAGTATTAATTATTTTATTTTATTTTATTCTATTTTATTAATTATATTTTATTTATTTAAATTTTATTTTATTATAATGTATTTGAAATTATTTTGTTTTATTTGATTATGTATATCTTATTTGGTTGCGTTGTATCATTATATGTTAATTAATCGAATTTAATTTTCTTATATAGTTTTATTTCATATTATTTTATTTTACTTTGATTTATTTATGTTCATGTTTATTTTACTTTTTGTAACTTAATTGATTTAATTTTTATTTAATTTATTTTATTACTATTAATTTGATCTTATTTTATGTTATTTTATTAAACTTTATTTAATTTAATTTAATTAAATTTACTATATTTATGATTTGTTCGTTACGCTTTGTAAGCCAA
This sequence comes from Tachina lurida, assembly GCA_944452675.1. Classification (NCBI taxonomy): domain Eukaryota; kingdom Metazoa; phylum Arthropoda; class Insecta; order Diptera; family Tachinidae; genus Tachina; species Tachina lurida. Next base: position 33,589,865 of record OX101754.1, on the reverse strand, counting down.
ATTGCATGTGATACCAAAGTTAATTGTAAATACTCTGACAAACACTTAGTAGAACGGAACAACTAGCTGTTTTCGAAGGTCGCAACATCTACACCTGAAGAGCTAGGTATATAAAGCAGAAATCTACATCAACTGACACCACATACAGTAGACCAAATTCAAAACACGCTAATGATGAAGGTGTGTCGAAAACAGCTAGTTGTTCCGTTCTGCTAGTGTTTGTCAGAATATTTAAAATTAGCTTTGGTGTTAATTGTTCATTAATTATTATAACATGTAATTTGGCTAACAGAGCAATACGAAGTTTAGCCTAATCAAATCATAAATATAAAAACAAATTAAGATCGAACAATAATAATTAAAAATAACTTAATTTAATTTAATTAAATTGAATTGAATATATTCAAGTTTAGTTTAATTTAATTTAACTTGATGTAATTTAATTTAATTAAATTTAATTTAAGTTAACTGAATTTAATTAAATATAATTAAAATTAATTTAATTTAATATATTTTACATTAACTTTATTTTATTGTATTTTAAATCTTCTATTTTATTTTATTTTATTTTACTTTAATTTATTTTATATTGTTTTATTTTATTTTGTTTTATTTTATTTTATTTTTTTTTATTTTGTTTTATTTTATTTATTTTATTTTATTTTATTTTATGTTATTTTATTTTATTTAATTTTATTTTATTTCATTTTATTTCATTTCATTTCATTTCATTTCATTTCATTTCATTTCGTTGCATTTTATTTTATTTTATTTTATTTTATTTTGTTTTATTTTATTTTATTTTATTTTATTTTATTTTATTTAATTTTATTTTATTTTATTTTATTTTATTTTATATTATATTTTTTTTTTGTATTATATTTTATTTTATTTTATTTCATTTTATTCTTTTTTCATTTTATTTTATTTTATTTTACTTTACCTTACTTTACTTTACTTTATTATATTTTATTTTATTTTAATTTACTTTACTTTATTATATTTTATTTTATTTTAATTCATATTATTTTATTTTATTTTAACTTATTTTGTTTTATTTCATTTCATTTCATTTTATTTCATTTCATTTCAGTTTGTTGCATTTTATTTTATTTTATTTTAAATTATATTATATTATTTTATTATATTTCATTAAATTTCATTTTATTTTATTGTATTTTTGTTCATTTTACTCTTGTTTTTTATATTGTTTTATTTTATTTTTCTTTTTGTTTTACCTTATATTAATTTTATTTTATTTTATTTGTTTTTATTTTATTTTATTAATTTATTTTATGTTTTTATATGGTATTTTATTTAATTTTCTTTATTTTATTTTTTTACATTATTTAATTTAATTTTATTATTTTCGTTTATTCTTTATTCAAGGACTAATTTCTTCGTGAGTACAAGTGTAAAATTTTATTCAATAATTTTTACTTTCCCCAACGAAAACCAGGAAGTTAATGAGATATCACTCTGATTTTGAATATCGATTTTCATCAGATTTCCACGTTTTGAGGTAATGGGAAACTGCCTTTCTTAACTTAAGAATGACCTAATCGATCGGAACCAAAGTTATGGCATTCGAAAGGCATAGACTTGAATTATATTTTAAGATACGAGTACACGGAACCGATTCGGTTGTTATGATTTTGTGCATTTTCGAAAATAGTGTTTTTGAGAAAAAGTTTTTTTCACATACAATTTAAGCTATTTTAAGCCGATCGAATCCAAAATCTCTTTAGAAAGAAAAAACAACATCGATTGTTGCAAATTTTGATTAAAATCGTTTGATTCATTCGAGAGGATAAATTTCGAAAAAGAGACATTTCGATTTTAAGGATTCATTTACTTTTTTAGACTTGATAATACCGCATGGTTGATCTAAATCGGTTAAATGATTCGAAATATGTATATCGTTGTCGAAATTGTTCTTTTTTTATTCTTTAGTAAGTAATTTTCGTTTGTTTTCATTTGTAAGATGACTATTTTAGTTTGGTCGCTGGTGCATGAAAGTGTGAGTGACTCTGACGTGGGCGGAGATTAGCTATAAATTTTTAGTGTCTATTTTTGAAGTCTTTTAAATTAATTTTAGTAAATTACTAGTTTGCTATTTCCAAGATCGTATGCTGCTTACTTTTTCTTATTACAATGCAGTGTGTAAATTTTTATAGAAATCAGTTGGATAGAAATGCTTCGAATTTTACGTCATATTTCTTATGGGTGTGATTTCGATCGAGTGCAATTAAAATACTTAAATATCAAAAATATCATTTTGTAATGCAAACTATTCAGATTAGCCGCAACGATAGAATTTCGCTTATACTCTAAGTGTGAACTCATGCATTTGACGAATTATTTTTTTTTGTAATAAATAATATAGTTAGAACTATGTGTATACTATACATGTGTTCAGATATATGTATTTGTTTTTCTTCTTTTAGATTTGGTCGTCGCACTATGCTGGCAATCGCTGGATTTCTTAGTTCCATCATGGGCATCATACGTTCATTTTCAACAAATTACTATATGTTTCTATCGTTTGAACTGCTTGATATGGCCGTTGGAAGTACACTATTTCCCACAGCATTTTTATTGGCCATTGAATTGGTTGGCCCAAAACGACGTGTCGCTGCCGCTACTATAATCACAATATTCTATTCGCTGGGTGAAGCATTACTGGGCCTTTTAGCGGAACAATTTCAGAACTGGAGACTTCTTCTTAGAGTTCTTTATATACCAGCTGCTTTGCAGATATTCTTTCTTTTCTTATTGCCTGAAAGTATACGCTGGCTCTTGAGCCAGGGGAGAGAAAAGCAAGCTCTTGCTATACTCAAAAAAGCGGCCCACATAAATCGAAAAGTCTTGCCAGAAAACTGCTTAAAGAACCTAATAAACTATAATAGAAATAAATTGGGAACAGCAAATGAAAGCAGATATCCCATTTGGCTGGCAATTAGAACATTCTTTTGGCGCATTACAAATTGCTCATTCTGTTGGTTCACCCATACTCTGGTGGCCTTGGGTTTAAGTTTGAATTCTGTTCATTTGGGTGGCAATAAATACAATAATTTTATGCTCAATGGATTAGTGCAAGTGCCAGGCTTAATACTTCCTCTTTTCATAATGAATACAATCGGACGACGTTTTTCTTTGTGCAGTTCCATGTTGGTGTGTGCTTTGTGTATGAGTGCCACAATACTGTTCGGAAAGAGTAAGAAAATTGCTATAATCTTAAGAATTCTATTTATTCTATGGTATAATTTATACATATTTTAGGTGGTCATGCTATTGAACTGATTTTATTTTTAACTGGCAAATTTGCTATAACTTGCAGTTTTCAAATTTTATACTTTTTTACCTCTGAAATATTTCCAACAAATGTGCGAAATAGTCTCTTATCGCTGTGCTCGATGATTGGACGAATTGGTTCTATGTTGGCACCCCAAACTCCATTACTGGTAAGCAGTTATGTAATAATGTGTATAACTATGCTTAAAGCGATGACAGCTTAAGTTAACTTTAAAAAAATTTAGTTATATATGGGCATTTCCACAGGAATGTCAACTTTTTGTAGCGTGCGACACCAAGCAAATATGCTTGTTTTTTCAAAGAAAACTAAACTTTTTTTACTTATTTATATATTTGTGTAGGCCTACGTTAGGTAAAATTTTAAGGAAAATCGAGTCACGTTGTTCAGAAATACAAGGTTAATTGCTTGCTGTCGCACGTGACAAACAAGTGAAATTTCTCGGAGAAATTCCCATATACTACAAACTTCTACAAAAAAGCTTCTAACGAAGTTTATTATAAAGTCTTTATGACCTAATTCAGTAATAGTGCATTTACACTGTCTCGAAATCTAGTACTTTCGAGATTTAGAGCTAAATCTAACTGCTTTTTTTTAGATTTACATTCAAAACGAAAATTTGTCAGCAGATTTGTAGGAAATCTAATAAAAATCTAATATTTTTATTTATTCTTTACTACCCTGTACAACATATTTATAAAAAAAAGGTGAGTGAATTAGCTACGGCCTACTTAAAAAGGTGTGTGAATTGGCAAAATTGTAGTGATTTGGTTGTAGTTTTGGGCATTTTTCAGTTACTATAGAGCATTTACATCAGCACAAAATCTAGCATATTATGATTAAAATCTTTATGAAAATCTATACCGTTTACACTAGCTTTTTTTGACATTTATCACGATTTTTTTATCCAAAACAAAACCCATCAACTGATTTGTTTCCAAACCTACAACCAAACAACTGCATTGTAGCCAATTCACACACCTTTTTAAGCAGACCGTAGCTAATTCACTCACCTTTTGTTGTACAGGGTAGTAAAGAATAAATAAAAACATTAGATTTTTATTAGATTTCCTTTAATCTACTGAAAAATTAGATTTCGTTTTGTATGGAAAATCTGGAAAAAAACCAGCTTGATTTAGCTCGAAATCTGGAAAGTACTAGATTTCGAGACAGTGTAAATGCACTATAATACTTTAATTCAAGTTTTATGTTTCAAAAACATATTTTTATTTTTCATTATCAAAGACAACAACCATTTTTGAAATTTTTTTTTAGAAAATTCAAAAACAAGAACTCAAAAGTATTTTCAAACAAAAACGTCCTAAATCTTCTTCCTGAATTAGGGCATAATTTTATTGATATTCTCGAAATAACGTTGATATCGTTACCTGAATATAAAAAGGCCCCAACTCGTTATTTGTTTTTAAATCGAGTTTTTTGTAGAAGAACATCTACTGTATCGAAAAATTCAAATATCTCGTATTCAAAAAAAGTCATGAATTATCACTTTTATATATTAAGGTAACGATGTGTTTGTTAAAAGTGGATTTTCCCGAAACTATGTTTTTCGACTTATGCTGTTATCGATTGTGACCAAAGATATTAAAACAAGTTTATTAAAATACGCAAATCTTTCATTTCAGGTCAACTATTACGAATATGCCCCACAAATTCTATTTGCTGCATTTGCCCTGGTCAGTGGTTGTTTAACATTATTTTTTCCTGAAACCGCTAACAAATCATTGCCCACAACGATGGAGGATGCTTGCAAATTGAAAAATGATCGTAATAAAAATGCAGATGCAGAAGAAAATATTTAGAATGAATTTGTACTTTTAAGTTTAGACGAAACAAAAAATAATTATATATGTAAGTTTGTAGTTTTCGCAAATTTGTTAATTTTAGATTGCTTTAATTTTTTTATAAACTAATATCTAACTCTGTATCATATACATATGTATGTATGTAACTAGCGTCATATCTTCAATTTTAGTAGATCGATAAGAAATGTTAAATTAACTTAAAAATTTAATTTTTTTAGTTATGACGTTGTTTCTGTAAATGAGTGATATGTATATACATATGCATTTATCAGCTTAAGTAATTGAATATATATTTTAAGGACAAATGTGTGTAAATACTCCCACTAATAAAAAAATAGTAGAAGAAACATTTTACATTACGATGAAAGTTGAACTCTTTATATAGAGTGTGCTAAGGTCAGTCAGTGGTGGGCGCTGTGAATGAATTGGTTGCGAGCTACCCAGCAAACACAAAGTCACACAGTTAAAATTTTAATTGAAAACAAAACATTTTCAAAGTAAACAAACAATTGAAACAACTTTTTCAAACTTTACTTTAGTATTGTCCACTGATAGTAACCATTATTTAATTTTTTTCCAAATAATTAATTATTTATTTAATATGTTTTCTCCTTCTTTACCATTAAATCTATGAATATAATTATGAAAAGCATCGTAATGTCTTTTAATGACATATTTAATTTTTTTTCTCAAATCTTTGATTAAATAAAACACATTGTATGCATGTCCTTAATTTGAAATGAAATACATACGTATGTTTGTTGAATACATATTCGTGAAAAAATATGGAAGCATCCGCCTCATGTGCATTCGTCGCACCGACGATTACGTGTGAATGTACTCAGCAAAATTGTACAAAGAAACGCCCGCCAATGGCTAAAGGTGCAATCAGACGTGCCACAATCATAACTATAGAAAACAGCCGTTCGAACCAAGCTAATGGACAACACTGTATTTGATTATAGGTGACTCGCCATAGCGATTACCATAGAAACCAATTGAATTTTGGTTTGGTTATGGCTATGGTATTATGACTGTGGCACGTCTAATTGCACCTTAAGACTCACGTAAGTTTTGCGGTAGCCAATAATTTGCGATAAGTGATGTACGACGACACAAAATATAACACATTATCAGTGTTGACAACTGTAAAAATGTATTACTAAACGAAAGAACGTCTTTCTGTCACTAAACAGAATGTACTGCGAATAACGGATAATTCCGTCAACTATAAAATAGTTTTTTTTTATAATTCTCAAGGGTACCTATTAGTTCGATTTCCTCTTTTCATTTATCGAAATTGACAGAACAATTTATAGATTTCCAAACGCTTAGGGGCTAAGCTTAGTGAAAAGTTTAAGGGATGGCCTGAAATGTCAACCGTTTTCCATATTTTTTAATGGGCTTTGTCGTTATATATTTTTGGAAAACATTTTATGACTTTTTTATAGTTATTCACTTGATCGTGCAGGGTTCTCATCATATTAATTTTATTTTAGCTGAATTTTTTTATACAAAACTTTTATAAATATTATTCACGTGGTTGTATATACTTTCCGAAAAAGTGATTTTGAGAATATGGGGTGATACATGAGAACTTCAGATGTATGTACATATACATACATATATGTTTGTGTGTGAATGAAGACGTGAATGTAGGATCAGTAATTTTCCTCACCTTATCATCCACGTTGAAATCTGACTTAGCGTCTCCATTTCCTGGTTGTTGTGTTTTTATTAAGTATCGAATTTGATCGGCTAATATCACAAATCGAGTGCTCCAAAAGCCGGCAATATACCAAATTTTCTTTTTTTTTTGTTGTAGTAGCCGCAGCCGTTAGTTCTGCTCGTAGGACCATAAGATAGCATGCAATCAGTGATTGTGTATTCTACAATATGGCAATCACTTATTGGTGATGTAATTGATGATAATTATGAAGAAATCTATATCTTAAATAATATGCGGTAAAAGTTTTATGTATTTTTCGAAATGACTTGAGAAAATGTGAGTGGTGCAGTAAATTAAGAATAATGATGGGTGAAAAAGTGACAAATAATTTCACTTAAGTGATTTAAAATTTTCCAAAAGTATCATTGTCTCTACTACAAGTTGAATTTAGTATTTTGTTTTGTTTTCTAACTGAAGACGCAAAACATCGTATACATTGTTCAATAGCTGCAAATTGATCCCTACCTTAGAACATCTTCCTACATCCATTTTTTCACATGCACCTAGAATAGTTAAAAACACAACTTAACAGTTAAAAAAATTCATTTGGAAACTAAAGTTTGTGTATTTCGTATTATTAAGCTTCGCTTTGTTTGTTTTTCAATTAATTCTTAAGCCTTACAAATCTTCATTCCGTTTCCTATATTCCGTGCGAATTGACGTCCAGAAATTTTTTTCACGGGAGATTCACAATAGCAACTAGGGGAATACAAATTTCATTTAGATTTCATTTTCCCCATTATAATGCCTCAATAACATCCTATATTACTAAGAGGTCATGGAGACATGGGTCATAAAAAAATTGATTTGATGACTGAGTTTACGCTTCTTTATGTTCGGGAAGTCACAAAGAAGGCACTGGACGGACTCCTCTTACTTCACGTCAAGATAATTCGTGCAATGCCTAACTGATATACATACTTACATATGTAGGTCCGACAGCACAGGGTACAACCATTCTTCATTCTAAGGCTTAGAAAACATTTTCCCTTTTTCCGTCTAGTGAAACGCAAGGAGTCTCAGATATTTTGCAAGTGGTAATTGTGCATGACCAAGGTGGATTTTTCTTTAGAGAACAGCCTTTACTATCACTTGTGAGCTCAACCACACCGCATAAATATACTTTTACGATTTTGTTGGTTGTTGTTGAGATTAAAAAAAATTATTTTTCTAAAACTGGGTAAATTAAACTTTATACTTCATTCTAGTGTTTAAGTTGTGCTTCGAGTTTTGGCGTATTCGGGAACTTATAGTTAAAAAAAAAAAAACATTTTCATAAAACATATTATATCGCCATTTAAAGGTAATTATTTCCCTTATTTCAAAAAGGCCTATATGAAGATAGGAGTTAGAGGCTTGAAGTGTTACTTAAATATATTTATCGTAGTATTTAATATAAAACTTGTAAGCATTTCAGAGAATGACAAAAGTACAGTTTGAAGTACTTTATGAGTATTGGCCGTCAAACAGCTATGAATGCGTACAGTTAAAGATAAAAAACACGCTAATATACAAAAACACGCATTAATTCTAAACCGAATACGTATAACTATAAACATCTAACAACTATGTTTATATACATTTTTTAAATTACGCAGCACAAGCAACTTTAACTGAAATTTATAGACTACGTGTGCTACGATTAGAGATGCTAAACGGGAAATCCCGAGCCCGGAAATCCCGGGCTTTTCGGGACTATGCAAATCCCAGAGCCCGGGATTTTTTAGTTTTAAAGCCCGGGATTTTCGGGATTATCTGAATCCCGATTTTTAGCATAAATAATGTTTTTGGCGGTCATCTTCTATATTAAAAATTATTAGAAACTCCTTGTTAAAATAAAAAATTTGCTTTGAATAAATATTTTCGTAGATAATATTAAATGGTATATATCTGTGGCAATAAATAATAATGGATTAAGTTGACATAAGTGCTTTTTCATTTTATTACATATTCTTATTATCTTCTTCAAGATCTATCACTCAGCTAAATTTCAACTTTAAAATGTCATTAATATCAAAACTATACGCATTTATATTTTAGCTTAAGTCTTCATGGAAAATAATACATAAGCCATAACATCTTAACTCAATTTAATCTTTTTTTAAGGTAGCTTTAATATTATTAATATTAAAATGTTTGAGCATTAAAACTTGTATACATTTAAGTTCAATAACTTACAGCCCATTCAAAATATTCCTCATAAGAAAAAAACTTGTATTTAAATTTAATTTAATTTGAAAACTTATTTAAAAAATATCTATACATTACCTCAGGTTTTGCGCAATTTTCAATTTAATCTAAAGCGACTTACTATCAAAAAAAATTATTTTGCATTTCAATATAATAACTTAAGTGCACTTTAGTTTTTATTCTTCTGCCAATGGATTTGTTCATAACATCTTAACTAAAAAGCAACGAATATAAATAAACTAATAAAACGTTTTCTTTTTTTTATAAAATTAACAGTTTTGTTCCAAGTAACTGTGCATCTTTTTCGGTGGCTAAAAATTTTATATAAAAACTAAACACAATTTAGACAATAGCCTTAATATCTCGAAACAAGACATTTCGACTTAAGCCATTATTATTTATTGCCACAGATATATGGCGTTTTCTTTTCTAGGAAAAATGTTTACATACATCGCACTTTTCAATTAAAATTTGCAATTAAATGTCTGAGTTATATAAGTAACCTTAAAATACGCAAAAAAAAATTAATTGTTAAATTAAAATATTATAATTACTATAAAGACGCACATTTGTGCACAATTTTTTCGGGATTTTGTAAGTCCCGAAAATCCCGGGATCCCGGTTCGGGATTTCGAGACTCCATCACTAAATCCCGAAGCCCGGGATTTCAAAAAACCTGTCCCGATTAGCATCTCTAGCTACGATCACAAGCATGAATATAAAAATATTCTGCATATTAAAGCGAATACACATGCGTACATACAAGGCTATTTTCTTCACACACACATAAAGCATGTTTTCAAACAGCCACACACTTTTTCCATTCCATCTTATATACACAAATGATTTTATCGTTGGCGAATGATGAATAAATATCTGGAGTATCAGCGTATTTTTTTGTGTGATTAAATATCGTCATGTGAGAATTTAAGTGTCCAATACGCCATTATAAACTATTGGATATTGGACACTTAAGTTCTCACATGACGATATCCATAGCCTGAGTATAAACATACTCAGAGTCTAAATGTAAGAGATAGTCAATGCGTATGATACGCACGTGCTTTTTTTTAGTTGTAGCGTATTTTAGTTTTTTGCATAAACGAAGTAGAGATGCTCTCGTATTATGGAATCGGCTATAGTCCTAGTTTCTTGAGAGAAAATATGTGAGCGTGCAAATTGTTTGCGCTACAATTAAGATTATACGCAGTTAATAAAATTAAGACTATTTACTTTGGATATTACTTTTTTTTAGTACTCATTGTCAGTCTCTAAAGCATATTCTATAACTTGAATGCAAGTTTGAATAATGCCAGCCATACACTACACAAGTTCAGTGCTCAAGTCTGGCACTGCGTAAACTAAGCTGGTGACACACACTCTATACAAGTAAACTGTGCAGTTTTTATTTTAAAGCTATAAGTGAACAAGACAACATGTGCAAATACTGCTCTATTTTATTAATTGCTGTGGCAATAAAAGAAAAGAAATGAAAACAAAGAAAAAAAGGCATGTATGGTGTAAAAAGTGTTACATGAATCGTGAAAAATTAGGACAAAAAAACTGAGAAACCGAGCATTTGCAACATACACTACACAAGTTCGTTATATAGTTTTACAAACTTGAGCAAATATCAAAATCGTTTTGATATTTACTCAGTTCACTGCGCAAATAGCACAACCACCCGCATACACTACACAAACGCACTGTACAGTGCCAGACTTGCGCGGCGAACTTGTGTAATGTATGGGCGGCATAAGTAAAAAATTAAACCTTAATGATCAAACAGAATTGTGGCATAAACACATTTTCTATACAAATTGACACAAAATATCAGACCTAGAGCAGTCGAGAGATAGAATCTATTTTATATTGAGAGCGTTTTTTCTAACTCTCACATATAAATAAATATTCTCTCAGCAATGCTACCATACTTTCAATAAATTTCACATATTTTCAAAACTACAAAGAAAAATAAGCACAAAAGAAAATAAAAATATTAGAGAGAATTTGAAGTTACTGCCGTAGATTTTATTATTTTTCCTGAAGCTGCGGACTTATTCTGTTTGATTATTTAATTATGGGCTTTGCTGTATTTATAGATTTACATATGGTATAATTTTATGATAGGGATGTAGGATTCCCATTTTTTCGCCAGCGATAAAATGAGGAAAGAAGTTCGAGGGTGAGAAATTTCGTCGTGAAATTGCACATAAAAATGCTGAACACAACATGCAAGAGTCTCCTGGTTTCTTATGCCGAATCACTAAAACAATATTTAAAAGGGAGGTAAATTAAGCCCATCTTGCGTAATAGCTTCGGAGGTGAACTTTCAAAGCTACGATACAGGTAAATTTTCAAAGGAAGAAAAGCTGAATATCATCGTCCCTATTGGTTCTAATATTTTACTAGAGAACTTTATCACATACAAAAGAAGGGAGCCTTTAAATGCCATAATTGATACGTTACTTATATTTGAACAGTGTTAACGTTACAAAGTAGAAAAATACATCGATTTTTCTTATAGAAACAAACTCATTTACATATTTTTATTTATCAAATGCCAGATTGGTATGACCTTGCATGGGATTACGATTAAAGTTTGTATTGCGAGATGTCTGTTTGGTTAAACGGCGCTTGGCAACAAATCGTGTTTCATTCAACATCATTAAAGATTTACGGCTCATAGAAATGTGTTTAACATTAATGTCATCTATAAGAAAGTAAAAAAAAAATATTGAAATAGGTGAAACTTTTACATGATGCACCTCCCGCCACCCCCAAAAAAAATTAACATACCATCGCCCAAAAATCGCCTTTCAAAATTACGTGGCAAATCACTATAGTCATAATGACTTTTATTACGATTCTCATGCAATTTAAATATTGTCTGGCGTCGTACCATGTGTTGCTCAACTTCGTCGTTCAGTTCGTTTTGGTTGCCATCATTAATGCAGTCATTTTCATTGTTATCGTCATCGTCATCATCGAAACGTTTCGGTCTTTGCAGTTGACGTGCAATATGCACCGCATTGCCACGTATTTCTTGTGCTGCATCCTCTTCCGTTATCTTAAACGAGAAAATTAAACAGAGTGCAACAGAGTCAATTTAAAAATACGATTATGTACATATGTAAGTATGTATGTATCAGAGAACAGACATAAGTCATGAAAAAGTGAGTAGAGTTGAATCACGATTTATAATTTCTTGTACTTATGCGCACTCATACTTATTGCAATGTTGTCTATGAATCATACTCACTCGAAAGTTTGAAGTGCGCATCGAACTCATACTTAGCAATGTTTATGAAGTTGTTGATTTGGACTCTTCTTAACTCAATATCTATGGACGATGTAAAATAAGAATGATTCACAATTCACAATGATTCACTTCGCATGCGAACATTAAAGTTCTCATTATTATTATGTGTTTCTCTCTAGCTTTTTTTGTTTTTGTTTTTGCATGAATTGAAAAACAACCCTATTGTATACTACTTGCAAACTCTTTAATGACTAAAACTTTAAATAAACACACATGCACGAGTTGAGTGAGCTGAATCAACATGAGTAGTATAAGTATTTTCCTGAAATTATAAATCAAACTGAGGTGATTTATGAGTGTGAGTGTGGATGACTTTGATGTTGACGTCGCATTCATATTTATTTAAATTTATACTTATAAATCAATGTCATGGTGAGTATGAGTAAATGATGTCTACTCACTTACATTTAAAATTTTATGAGTCAGTATTAATAGCGAACACATGATTCATTGCGCTTCTCTGGTATGTATGTATCCTTTCATTTTATGAGTGCATAAATACGAGTAGATATGTATCGTGTTCAGAGTTTTAAAATAAAATCTTGCAAAGAGTTAAGTTTCTTTTTTATGTTACACCAGGTGATGATACGAGTAAAAGCAAACTTTCTTCAAGTAAGCGAAACAAAAAAACTTGCAATTCAATTTCAAAAGTTTGCTTAAAAATCTTTAATATTTTCATCTTGCAAACGATATGCTCGTACATACATAGTTGTTGCATTTGGCAAAATGAAGAAAAGTTCCTGCATGACACTATATTTTTGCCTTAGGCGGGCCAATTGTTAAAAAAAACTTATAACATTTTTATGGAATTTCTTTCTCTACACATTTTATATCGCTCCTTTATTGCAACATAGTCATAACTAAAAAAATCTGGTTCGCCAGTAATGCAAAAAGAAAATTAGCTGAGTAAACAAGATATTTGTATGAAATTTTTACACAATATAAATAACAATAAACAAAAATTGATTTTTTGAGATATGACTATGTTGCAATGTATGTGAAACAAAAAATTTTTCCAATATTTCAAATATAACTAAAAAAATTAATAGAGTAATATTTAATATTTATGAGTTCTCAAGAAGTTGCATTAATAACTATCACACACGATGTATACTAATAGGCGATATAATTCTCATTTAGCTCATATTAAAATTAATATAAGTATGATTTATTTAAAACAATGTACAAGTCGTATAACTACGAAACAAATCTGAACTTGCATGATGTAACGACAATAAGAAATGGTACAGTGCCCTCTTTTCATGTTGCATGCCAATAACCATATTGAGCTTTGGCGCTAGCGGAATAATATATAACACTGTAAATAAAATCAAACTTTTACCAATCTAAAAAGACTTTAATATCTGATTCCGGCAGAGGATACAAAAAAATATTAAATTAACCCCATACCGCATTTACACATTATCATGGAAAATCGTCATTGGAAACCATATAATCTTTGCATTCCAGGTGCCCCAAAAGAAACGGAGAGGCTCAAGTTGTCTATAATTTTACTGTTGTAATATGATTTTTCTTTTATTTTTCAGAAGGTCCCTTACTGTTGCCTGCGAGTAGGAAAGGGATAGTGCAGCTACAGATGGTAATATGGTAGATAAATCGAGAGAAGAGGAGCTTAACGAATTTTTTCGATCTTACAAGTCTGCAGCGCTTCTGGTGTTGAGTGGGTGCATTATTTTAAGCTCTTAGCCATTTTATTAGTAATCTTATTTTACCGACGATTCAATGCTGCAAATATCGATGAATTGAGAGCGCTGCAATATCAATATAGAGTATCCGAAAAATCGAATGCTGATATGATAGAAGATGATAAAATAGGGGAAAAATCTGGTAGAAAGACCAGCATTGAGACACTTGGTGGATTTTTTGTGCCATATACCTTTAAATTATATCATGGACTGTAACATAAACTTCTGGAATCCACAGTGGGACCGTTTTCTTGCCACAATACCCTTAGTGGAATTGTGACATTGAATCTCCCGTCGAACTTCAGTTCACAGTTTATCCTCCCACTATGCATTCCTAGCCCAATATTGGGCATTTCCAACACAACGAGCAGACCCATCATATAAGCAGCAATTATCGCAGAAGATCTTACAAAAATTTGTATGGGTGGTAGTCCAATCAACGCCTCAATGGCTAAGGTTTGACATGACATCATTGCGCCTGTCGCAAGAAGACATGCTAATCTCTGAACCTTGCAGAGTATAGTTATCGCCATAACCTGTCAAGTCTTTTGGGTACATGCAGCACAATTCTTCACCGCGGAGATTTCCCTTTTGGCTTTCTGTGTTACGCATTCAACATATCGATTCCAAGTCAGCTTTTTAACAACTGTAACCCCCAAGTATTTGACATCGCTCGAATAAGGATTATTGCACCCATTCAATGATAATGTCCCTAGACCAAGTTTTCTTCTAAGATAAAAAGGGACCGGAATAGTCTTGCCAGAGTTCAACGCCAAGCCATGTCTCCCACACCATGTCGTTACAGTGCACAAAGTATCGTTCATAACGTCTGAGGAAACGTTGCCGAATTTTAAAGTTGGCAATCACAACCAGGTCATCAGCGTACCTTATAACTTCATGTTCTTAGTCACTAAGAATGAGGAGAATTTCATCAATCACCACTGACCAAAGGAGTGCTGATAATACACCACCTTGGGAACAGTCTTTGATTGCCTTAATAGTAACCATATCATTACCCATAGATGCAGTTATATCCTTGCTTTCAAACATAGACCTACTCCATCTCACAGACGCGTAATCAGACTTTGTAACAATATGATGCAGAGCATGCTCGGTCGATTTACTCTAAGCATATTCATCGGCCCTATGCTCCTTATGGGAGTTAAAAGGAACAAACATATAATTTACATAAATGCTGATATAATATGACAGGATTTTGCCAGGTATTGAACCCAGTCATTCGACTTATAATTACGAAGTTGGACGGAATACTCGGCTTGATTACGCTTGGCGTATTTTGACTACACCTAATACTAGATTAAAAAAAATGGTAGGATATTTGCTAATCTAATGCAAAGAGTAGTCGAAATACACCAACCGTAATCAGGCTAATTATTTTAGTTACCCCCGACCAAGAAAAAGGGATATTATAAGTCTGAAGTGTGTGTCTGTGCCTAATACTGATTTGTCTGTGGCGGCGGCTGACCAAAAACATCTACGGCGGAGGGAAAAAGTCGACTTGCGCAGAAGAAATCTTGGCGTTGACTGCCGACAAATAGATCCGTCAGCGGCTAGTGGATGTCGGCTAATGTCAACAAAATCTCTTAACATCAGAAAGCGGCCCCATACTTTTCCTTTGATTCAAAAAAAGGAAATGTTTTAAAGAGTTAAGAAAAAAACGCCTAAGCTGAAGCCAAAAACTAATCGCAGAGGTCGGGGTAGCTGAGACTAATCAAAAATTGCCGGCGACGGCAACGCTCAGCCATTCGGCTTTGGTCACTGGTCTATACAAGTCAACGTATAGACCAAACGGCTGGAAAGATTCTGATCTATTTTTTTTTGTGGTTTAAAAGGTGACTTGATCGACACTGTTAGCTATGTTTGCTAATCGGTGTGGCCGTTTAGAAGATATCACATCTTTTCTAGTTGTATTCTTTTGAATAGGTGTGTCTTTGACGCACATATCTCTTTTGAAAAGTGACTAATGTAATAGCTGCTAGCTTAAGCGTAGAGAAAATCGGCCCACCCATTTGGATGTTATCATAAATATTCCCGTCAGGGGTTTTTACAATTTTTAGTTTTTCACGATGGATTGAACTCGGCCATTTGATTTGTAGTCAAAGTACTAACTAGTTCAGCCAACAATATGCTCTTATAAGATTGCAAATCCCTTAACAAAAGTTATCCTCGAAAATTTTTCATCTTGTTAGTGATGAAGATTTAAACCTAAGAAGCTAAATAGCTCTTGAGGAATCCTCTACTTCGATTCCAGCATTGAAGGCCTGAATTTTTTTAAACATTTTAGACACGGGAACACCCATTGTGATAAATTGGAATTTTAACGGTGCTACTTAATTTTTTCTCTTGGCACTTAGGGCCTGTCCCACGATGTCGACATCGTTCGACTTGTCGCACACTTATGAAATTTTGTTGTGGATTTTGATCCAATGTAACTGTGCGAGAAGTCGAACGCTGTCGACATCGGGGGACAGACCCTTAGGTACATGTGCGTTTATCTGCATAACTCATGAAACTTTCATGCATTAGTCTTTTTTTTTTGCAAAATCCTGTATGAAGAGTTATTGACAATCCCATGCTTTCTCTTTAGTTTCTGGCTTTGCCTTAACTAAATTTTACTAGGCACAAGAATATAAACAATGAAATTCTTAAATCAATTACTTGTGCTTGGTTGGACATTCTGGCTACTAAAATAACTTAAAACGAAAAGAAGAAAAAAAGGCAAAATGTTCTATTGAATAATTTCACTTACCGTACTTGATGCTCTCAACCAATCCAATTTAGTTGTAGCCAGCAACTGTGAAATGGTTGCAAAACGATGAAAGAACATTGCAATAAACTGTATTATGAGAATAAGGCCAAAGAAGAACACAAAACATAGACCGATGGGATCAAGTTCCTTATAACGACGGTATATATAGATTTGTGAGTTTGTATCGTCGTACGTTATAAAGTCGACCGGGTCAATGGGCCATTCCAAGTGTAAGTAATCTTTCTTTAGTTGCAGCAAAAAAACAACGAGTACAAAAATTGAATTTATCATGACAAAAGCGAATGCAAACATGTTGCGCAATTCCCGAAGGCTGTCGGCAATTTCAGTCTTCTTTTCTTTTGTATGAAACATGGGCTTCAAATACAATTTGATTAAGTCCTTCCAGAAACGCTTTTCACGCAAGGATATTTCACCTAGTTCGGAGTCAACCAGTAGGGGGTCATTTATCCAGCCTGGTATATAATACTGCTCTTTGTTGTTGCCATCATCTCCTCCAGCCAACGTACTCTCGTCATCCTGCAATGCATGTATATTTAGGCAAAAAAGCATTTTAAAGCAGTTGCATATATTCTTACATACTCTTGTGTAAGTTTAAGTATGCATGTAGTAAATACTTATGTGTGCTAAGGAAATTGTATCTTAGAGTATGTGGAAATGAACTCACAATGGAATTGATTAAATCATAATAAGTGAACTAGTGTATGAGTAAACCTACATACATACATACATACTTGTGTGTATAATGGAAAACATAAGACTTTTTCCAATTACCTTTTTCGGTGCAACCTCACGAGTTCCCCAGGATACGTCATTCATATTGAAAACAGAATATATTAACAGCAACATGTACATGGAGGGAATGGTGATGTAGTAGATGAAGCCACATACAAGAGCTCCAACTTCCTGGGGATGCACAATTCCTGCAACATAAAATTGTGTTTGTTTTTTTTTTCTTTCTTCAATTGTGTATGTTGTATATTTTTCTTGTGAAAAGCCAAAACAATTTTTATTTCAATGAATAAAAAATTAATAGAAATGAAAGCTATTGGCTAGATACAAGAGAAATGTTGTGATACTTGTGTGTATTAAATTTGTAATTTAAATTTTCTTACTCACCTGCTATAAAAATCTGCAGAAATACTAAAAGGAAGAACAACGAAGCAGGTGCCAAAGGACCATCATCGATCATTTGAATGATAATTCCAATAAGAACAGCCATCATAACCAAGCAGTATATGGAACTTATAACAAAAGCCAACAACAACTGAAAATAAAATAAAATAATTTAAACTCTCACATATTAAAAAATAAGGGAAATAGTAAATTAATGAATTAATTTTCATACGTTTTTTTGATATAAGCACATTTTAAAAGACAAATTTAATTTTTAAAAGTATGAAATATTTGGAAAGGTGGCACCACTGAATTATGTATATATACTAGAATATCAGCTGCTTATGATGCTTCTGTCACCTACAAAATAATTATGGAGCTGGCTACAAAGCGACAAATCCAGCTAGCGTCATTTGAAGTCCTGTATTCGTGTATCCTGCTGTGGTGAATGTATTTAATGCACTATTGTCAAACTATCGTGCTATTATCCAGTAAATTTTATAGATATAAATAGTTATTCGATTTATAAACTAGAGTTGATCAAACTATAAATATAGAAACAAATGAAGTTCGAACAATAGTAATGGAAATTAACTAATATTAACAGCCATGGACCGTGGCAAAAATTAAATAAATATACTTAATAGTAACAAACCAAAAAAGATTGTCTTAAGTAGAACAAAAATAAGCAAATTAACTAACATGTGCATAATTAGTAAAGAACAAACGACAATTGGCAAGACTGTTGTAAATTTATAGATGGTAAAATCAAGCTTTCATTACAAAAAATATACACACCGTGGACCAAACTAGAGTTGAGCGATATTTCGCAACTTGTTACTTTTTTGCAGCGATTGAAAAATTACTAATCACAACTGTGACTGAATTTATCAAGGAATAGGTTTTTAAAATATAGTTATTTCATACAAACTGTGATTGTAGCTTTACAGTAAATAAAGCTACAACATTAATTTATTTTATACCTTCAGCTTTTGTACAGAAAAAAAATCGTTAAATCGTCTTTTCTGGCAACTATGTACCGCACTCACATATTTTTATTTGCAATTTTATTTTGTCTCTGCCTCTTATACGGCCATTCTCAATATTTGTACGGGGAGCAACATTATTAAAAAATCACAGTTTCGATCATCTCTACACCAAACACAAGAGAACGCTGATGATGAAAGTGTAGTGGCCTTCGAAAACAGTTAGTTGTTCCGTTCTACTACGTGTTTGTCAGAATATTTACAATTCACTTTGGTGTTATGTATTCACTAATAATTATCACATGTAATTTGCCTTACAAAGCGATACGAAGAGTCATTAGGTTCTTCGACTTCAAAGGGACAAAATAATAGGGTCATACAACAAAAAAAATTAAAAAAAAAAAAAACAAAATTAACCATTAGAAGTTTGCTCGTTACTAATATTTGGTAGCATAACCTTTGTTTTGTAGAATTGCGCTGTAGCTTTTTGGCATCGAGTCCACTAAATCTTCCCAGGTCATCTTTGGTATTGTGTACCACGCACTTTGAATTTTTTCCACAATTCCTCTTTATTTCAGAATTTTATTGGTCCAATTTCTTCTTTTACTATTTTCCACAAGTTTTTGATTGGATTTAAGTCCGGTGATTGCGCATTGCATTCACATTGTTGCCCAAAAACCATTTTCTTACAAGCAACAACGTATGCTTAGGGCCGTTGTCTTGCTGAAAACTCCATTTAACGGGCATTTTCCTGTCAGCATTACTTCAGTTAGGATCTGGCAGTATAGATTTTTATCCATGTCACGAAAATCATCCCCAGACCATTATGTTGCCTCCACCATGCTTAAATGTTTTGGCTGAGTATCGGGAACATAATTCTTTATTTTTTTGACGTCTAACCCACGTTTTTCAATCATTAACAATCAAATTGATTTGAGATTCGTCCGACCATAACACGTTCCGCCACTTTTTGGTGAAAATGGGGCCGTCCCAATTTGCATGTTGTTTTGCAAATTTTACTCGATTTTGTCGATGTTTCTTAAGGCCGTTTCACACTATAATACAAGTATTAATACTTTTTACGAAAATGCATCCCTAATCTAATTTCTGTTTAAAAAATTTCAAAAGACAATAACAACTCAACGGCCTTTAGTGAGCATTGGGACTTTTCTGGAAGACCTACCGAATAAATTCTTTTCAATCAATCGGCATCTAACGGAGTTGATAATAACTTTATGCAATTATCGTCCTTAGCAGAAGTTTTCCGCAGTCTGCCTCTCAATAAGTTATCGGTTTTACCTCGTAATGCGTTAAATACGAAATTGTGGGATCTAACAATAGTTTCATCTATTTGCCGTTGACTTTTAGCTTTACTTTTTAAATTTTTTATGATGGACTTCTCAGCATCCGTACAATGCCTTGCGCGACCCATATCACTAGTACATAAATATATTTATATAAAAAAATAGCTTATATTATTAACATTTAAACCACTCTAAACCACATAACCAACTTACTTTTGCAAAGTTTAAAATTTTATTATATTAATTTACCGTTGACCCTATTTTTTGTCCTTAGTGATGGTTGGCATTCCTGATTGAAGGCAGCTTGCCACATTATCTTAATTTGCAAAGCGTTGCCAGATAATAATTTTTAAAAGGTCTATAGACATTCCATAATTTGTAAAAAAAATTTAAGTAACTACAAAATTTTAGCAGAGATTGTCATCTTTATATGACTAAAATGTTTGCCCGTATTTTTTTGTGTGTAACTGTATATATTTCATATAAAATTTATTCCTTTAAAGGAATACATTTTTTCATATCGATTAATTTTTATAAACGCTAGTTCAGTACAAATTTTGAATTTATAAAATTTTTCAGATTAGAAAAAATATATAAATTTTATTCTATTAAACGAATAAATTTTTCTTCGAGCCAAATTTCGAAAAAAAATTGGAGTTCAAATAAAAAAAATATTGTTAATAGATTTATGGAATAAATTTTAATGCTCGTATAGTCTAATTTTGGTTTTCAAATTGTAATGTTAATAACACACAAATTCAAATAGTTTCCTTTTCGAATCGAGTTATGTAACATTACATACATATCTCGCCAGGTTTGAATAAAAAATAAATGAAAAATTTTTAATCAAATTATCGAATAATTTTTTTTCGAGTCGGTTAATCGAATAACTTTTAAACGAGTCCAAATGTTAGTATTTATGAACATTTTGAAAGTTCAAATAAAAAAGATTTATCAATTGCTTTCGATTAATAGAAGACATTTTCTATAAATCGAGTAGAAGATAATGATAATAATTTTATTTGAATAAACTAATCGAATAAATGTTAGTGGCGACAAAATTCTGAGATTAAAATTAAGTAAATAAAATTAAAATAATGACGATGCAACCAAATTTCTATTACAGCATTCAATATCACCTTCTATATAAATTTCTGGCATTAAAAATTGCATTCGATATCGATTGCATTACTTGAGTTCATGCTACGAGATGCTTGCTTTAAAAAATTATGGATTTTTTTTTTGATTTTCTAGTCTTACACCACAAAAAATTTTAAAGCTTACCTGAAACTTTTGTTTCAAATATATACAAGATAGTATAAATGCCAACAAGGGAATGAAATTCCACAAAAATGCTGTCCATATTCCAATGCTGAAAACCGTCACCAAAGAACCCACCATCATGAGAAAAATAGTTCCTGGTCCGAGAATAGTGCCAACCATTAACATTGCCTGGTAAATAATGTAAGGCAGTGATATGGAACTATTTGTTTTAACTACTATATCAGCATCAGAGAGTAAATCAAAGATATTGGCGATTGTAGAGGGAACCCAACGCCGACGTTGATTGTAGAATTCATTAAACATTTCCGGCGCATGAGTGTAGGCATCCGAGGCAGCTGAGTACTCTACACGTAAGCCCTGCTTCAGGATAAGAGTACATAGCCAACGATCTTCACCCTGATCATACTGGACATAGTGCATGGGTTCTTGCGATACGGTTGTGTATTTTTTCATTACACTGTTCTCCATTAAAGCGCTGCCACGAAACAAACTAAAACAGCCGGGGCTGCACAACACACAGCCAATAACATGCTCTGTGGCCTTTTGTAGCCAATGCCCAATGGCGTACTCGAAGATTTGATACCACACCATGGGACCTCTGCCCACTGGGTGAATGCGCCCACAAGCCGCACCCAATTCATCTATGGCCTTCATGCGGTCTATTAGCAGTTGTACCGCCTGCGGCTGAAAGTCAATGTCACCATCAAGAGCCAGTATAAAAGTATTTTCTGCTATGACTGCCTTACGCTTGGCCGACACCGTTTCCAATTCCATTATGCGAAAACCCAACAAGTAGTACATGTACATGACCTGAGACCAACGTTTCTTATGACGTATTCTGTCCTTGTTTTTCAAATGGGCAATCATCTTGGAACGGCCCGGCAAAGTCCAAACTAAACGACCCCCATATGGTGTTTCAATTTTTATTGGAGGCTTAATTTTTATATTCACGCCATACACCTCAAATGCAGCCTTTTCAATGCTGGTAATTAATATTTTTACATATTCATTGAAGGGAGGATTTTTAGGATTTTCCACATATTTTTCATCCAATATGAAAGCATCGTCGAAGAAAATATTGGCTGAAAAGGATATTTTTAAAGTGTTATTTTTTTATGGTTTTTTCTTGATACTTAAAATTTTCATGAGTAGCAAAACAGTTTCAATCAATGAATCATATGTACATATGTATGTATTCTAAGTAAATAATTATACATATAAATAATAAGTATACAGTTAATCGTTTTCGGGGCTTTTGGCAATTCAGTAGCTATGGCTTGTTTCTCGGGGCGTTACTGTACGTGCTACAGTTTTGTACCAGAAAAAACAAAAAAAAAATAATATTAATAGTCATAACTTATCGAAACTGAAACGAGTATGAGTATTACAGAATCTACGCATCAACAAGCATGATTACATACACACATTCACAGCTATTACTACGTTTATACGGGCGACTTATTCGCATATAAAAATATTGCAAATAGAGAATTTTTCCGCATAAACCCCGAATTACTTTTTTATTTACAAATAGCTAACTCACAAAAACAATTCCTGATTAACGCACTGTTCGAAAATAAAATGCTTGAGGTTGCACGCTTACAACAAAACGCTGATAACAAAAACATTGATAATGACAATTAAAACAAATAATAATTTGATATTTTGTACATTTACACTATTTTTTTTGCCGACATAATTACATAAGTTTTCTGTAGAAGTGCTACCAAGTTTGTGTACTTTTGCTATGCCGTATAAACAGTGGGTTAATTTATTTACAAATAGTGCCCGTATAAACGCAGTATATGAGTATTAACACAAATAAGTGCGCATATCGATAGTTCGATCAAACGTATTCGTATGAATACGTAGTTGCTTAAGCAAATATGGACGAGAGTATGAGTATAAGAGCAATCTCTGTCGGAAATTTAGCTAACTTTAAACTAACTTTAAGCTAACTATTTCCCAACTAGTACTGACTGACACTTGGATTACTTTGCAATGTAATCAACTGACTATTTTAACATTGCGATGTCCTAGGCTCTCACTCTGCACTACTTTCAGCTAACTTAAAGTTGGCTTTTTTAAATCACCTGGTAGTCAGTAAATTAAAAAATTTTTTCTGGGGCTCGAACCTGTAACATCACACGTTGTGTGCTGAACGCGGTACCACTCGGGTAAGCTGCCATCTAAAATAACAACAGCAAAATGTTAATATAAAACTGAAATGAGTTTTAAAGTAGCTGAGATTAAATTTGTTGGCTCTCATCAATTTCGATTACGTACTCAACTTAATTTTGGGTTTGTTCTGGATGACTTCGCAGCTAGCTTTTAGTCAGTCTAAGAAAAGTTAACTATAAGTTAACTATTTTTGTAGTCAACCACACATTCTCCGGCAGGGAATGAATATCAATACATACAAGTAAAAAATAAAGAGCGTGGGGGTGCACGCAAGTATACGCAAGTATGAGAATGAATGGGTGTGAATATGTACAAGTATAAAAAATATATATTTATTGTATTTCTCTAATTTCCACCACTCAAATTATGTGCTAAGCAAACCTCTCATTTGAAAATTTACATTCAAACAGTTCAAGGAGACCGGAAAACCGAAAATCGTGTCGACCAAGATTACTAAGAATTGTAGAAAGATTGGAAAGTGTAATTAGTAACGGGGTCTGTAATTCGAAACGACAGAAAATGCTTTCGAATCTGCATGTAGTTAAAATAGAAATTGGAAAGAATTTTCTTTCGCTCCGAATTACAGAGTAGAGCTCCAGGTTTTTTCACAGAGAAAAAACTGCCGCATAGAATCAAGAAGATTTTCTCTATGAAACGTTTTTACGCTAAGGGGTATACCACCAGAAAGAAGGGAAGATTATTTCATAGAGATTCCTTATTGTTTTTATGTGGTAAATCTTATTAATTTTATCAAGAAGAAAACCACATAAAATCAAGAAGAAATCTTATTATTCACAACTTTTTTTTTACTCAATTTCCGTTATTTTTGGCACCAAAAAACAATCCATAGAGAAAAACTTCTTGATTCTATTAGGTTTTCTAATAAATTGTAAGCTATAAGGATTTCTTATTGATTTTATTAGGTTGCCTTTTTGATTTTTTTAAAAAGGTTTTCTTCTTGATTTTATTATACTATCTTATTGATTTTTTCAATCAATGATCTTTTTCATTTTTGTATAAGAATGTTTGCACAATAATTTCAATGGTTATTCAGGCTGCTTGTTAGCATATTGGTTAAAATGCTTGTTTATCAGTCAGAAATTTGCTGGTTCAATACTTGGTGAGTAAGCTAGTTAAGAATATAACATAATGTGTATGTATGTATGTAGAAATAAATAACATCTACAATATACTACATACATACATACATATGTATATGGTATAGAATTTAAATGAAAACACATAAGTACAGAAAATAAAGACGCAATTTTTTTTTATTTTTTATGAGGTCGCCAAATAAAAACAAGAAGAAAACCTTATTGAAAAATAAATAAGATAACCCAATAAAAACTAGAGGACTTTTTCTTGATTTTTTCCCTATGAAATTAATAAGATTTCCTTATTGAAAAGAACCATAGAGGTTTCTTATTAATTTTGTTCTATTTTATGAGGTATTTAGTAGGCACTGTTTTCTCTGTGTTGTGGCGATCCTAACCATTCAATAAGAAAATACGCAAATGCCTTAAATGTGCATATATCGCATGTACGAATTATGGCGGCAGCGTTACACTCAGAGGTTGGATTTTCCTGGAAATTCCCTGGAAATTTAGTTCTAAAAGACGTCACAAAAATTGGCCCTCAGACAATCCTACTTTTATTCCTGTGGGTTATGTCAAACCTGTTTTTTTTGGCGCTTTCAAAAGAAGATGTCAGCCAACACACAGTATATTTGCCAATCTGCTATACGAAATTTTAATACTCGATTAAATTAGTGACGCCAATGCGAAAAAAAAAATTCAACACGTAATTATAAATACATACCTACATATTATTTTTTGAGCTTAATATCATTGGAAATCGACACATAAAATATCTACTTGTTGTCTCATGAGTGGACTATCACCTCGATTTAATCAAGTCATAAGCTTTGAATTTTTTTATTACACTTCAATAATCAGCTATAAATTCAATCATAATGCTCAGTTTGGGTATACGCGGAAATAAATTGATATTTACGCCAATTAATATATGTATGTACATATGCACATGCATATTTACATACACAAGTATGTATGTATATAAAAAGCACACTTGCATTCTTTTCTGAGCTTGACTTCATAGAAGTCATCAAATCATAACAAATATAAAGAATTATAAACTGCAGGCCTGACATGAGCAGAGTGGCGCAGTGGAAGCGTGCTGGGCCCATAACCCAGAGGTCCGAGGATCGAAACCTTGCTCTGCTATGGTGTTATTGATCTTTTTTTCTTGACAATCTTTTTTCTTCACATACAAAAGTGAAACTGTTCTAGCTGAATAATTGATCAACTAAAATAGAGCGACAAGCGCTGTTCAAAGAATTTGTTTGAATCAAAAATAATTAACGAGGCGGCAATGTTTTGAAGCGAGTTAATAGTTGGTTACAAATTTATTGTTATTTTAACTTCATTTTATTTTATTTTATTTTATTTTATTTTATTTTATTTTATATTGTTTAATTTAATTTTATTTGATTTATTATTTTATTTCATCTGCCTTTATTTTAATTTCCGAGTATTGTATTTTATTTTAAATGTTTTGTTATATTTTCTTTTATTTTATTTTGGTTTGTTTTTTATATATTATTTTATTTATTTTTTAATTTTATTTATTTTATTTTATTCTGTTTTATTTTTTAAAATTTAATTTAACTTTATTTTATTTTGTTTTATTTTATTTTTTTTATTTTATTTTATTCTATTTTATTTTATGTCATTTTATATTATTTTATTTTATTTATTTATTTATTTATTTACTTATTTTATTTTATCTTATTTTATTTTATTTTGTTTTATTTTATTTTATTTGATTTTGTTTTATTTTATTTTATTTTCTTTTATTCTATTTTATTTTATGTCATTTTATATTATTTTATTTTATTTTGTTTTATTTTATTTTATTTAATTTTGTTTTATTTTGTTTTATTTTATTTTATTTTATTTAATTTTGTTCTGTTTTGTTTAATTTTATTTTATTTTATTTTGTTTTATTTTATTTTATTTTATTTTATTTTATTTTATTTTATTTTATTTTATTTTATTTTATTTTATTTTATTTCATTTTATTTTATGTCATTTTATCTTATTTTATTTTATTTTGTTTTATTTTATTTAATTTAATTTTGTTTTATTTTGTTTTATTTTATTTTATTTTATTTTATTTTATTTTATTTTATTTTATTTTATTTTATTTTATTTTATTTTATTTTATTTTATTTTATTTTATTTTATTTTATTTTATTTTATTTTATTTTATTTTATTTTATTTTATTTAATTTTGTTTTGTTTTGTTTTGTTTTATTTTATTTAATTTTGTTTTATTTTATTATATTTAATTTTATTTTATGTTATGTTATGTTATTTTAATTTTTTTTTATTTTATTATATTTTATTTTATGTCATTTTACTTTATTTTATTTTATTTTATTTAATTTTATTTTATTTTACTTCATTTTATTTTATTTTGTTTTATTTAATTTTATTTTATTTTATTTTATTTTATTTTATTTTATTTTATTTTATTTTATTTTATTTTATTTTATTTTATGTTATTAAAACCCAACTAAAAACGGGTTGTTATAAGTTTGTAGTGTGTGATTGTGTATCTGTGTGTCTGTCAGTGTACACCTACAGACCAAACGGCTGGACCGATTTCTATTTAGTTTTTTCTGTTTGAAATGTCAACTAATCGAGAGGATTCTCAGCTATATTTTAAGAAAATCGATCCAGCCGTTTAGAAGTTATCACATCTTCTCTAGATATCTTCGGGGATGTTTAAAATTTTTAGTTTTTGTTATTTTATTTCATTTAATTTAATTTTATTTTATTTTATTTTATTTTGTTTTGTTTTATTTTATTTTATTTTATTTTATTTTATTTTATTTTATTTTATTTTATTATATTTTATTTTATTTTATTCTATTTTATTTTACTTTATTTTATTTTAGTTTACTTTATTTTATTGAACTTAGTTTTATCTTATTTTATTTTATTTAAAAAATTTATTTGTTGTTGTTAAATAAAGTTAATAAAATATTGGAATATCTTATTTCGTTTAATTTAATTTAATTTAATTTATTATTTTAGTTTATTTTATTATATTTAAAATAAAATAACTAATAAAATGGACTCGTTTATCACCAGAGGCGCTGCAACACTGCATTATTAAAAACGTGCAAAAAAGCAGAGTTGTAAAAGAATGCAGCTCTCCTCTATCTCTTCCTTCACTATCCCTTTCCTAAAAAGAAGGTAACACCTAGTAATAGTAGTAGGCACTCATTGTCTGAGTATTACTTTTTCAAAAAAAAAATTTGTTTAGTTTAATTAAATTTAATTTTGTTTTATTTTATTTTATCCTCTCCTTGCTTTACAATGCCGAGATCAGGGTTACGCTAAACTTTGATTGGCACTGCTCTCCTCCAATATAAAAATACGACTATGTATGTATATATTTCGAAGTATTGTTACTTATCAATAATGAAATCTAAACATATGTATGTACATCATTGATGTCAGTTTCATGGCACAATTGTGCAAACTAAAACCACACACATTCTTATGGTAGAATTAGTAGATTCGTATCGTGAGTTGACGGAGCAGCTCAGAAAATCTGTAGCATAAATATAACATGTTGCTGTTTATTTAATATAGGGTGTTTTTTATTGAGGTATAGAACTTTAAGTTGGTATCACTTTTTTAACTGGCGGCCATTTTGTCAGCTGTCAAGTGATTAATATTTAGTTTGGTTTGCCATTTCATCATGAACAGGTTGACAAAAGAACAACGCTTGCAAATCGTGCAAATTTATTTCGAAAATAATGGTTCAGTTCGCGAAGTTTACCGCAAGCTCCGTCCATTTTATGGTCGACATAATCGTCCATCAGAGCAATTAATTCGGTTAACCATGGATCGTTTTCGCACTACGTTTACTCTATGTGATAATACGCATCCGCAGAGACGTCGAACAGTGCGCACCGAAGAAACAATTGCCGCTGTAGAGCAAAGTGTTGAAGAGGACCCGAATGAATCGATTCGCCACCGTGCACAGCAATTGGAGCTTTGTCCATCAACTTTATGGAAGATTTTGAAGATTTTGAATGTGGATGAGTTGTGGTTCCAACAAGACGGCGCTACATGCCACACAGCGCACGTCACAATCGATTTATTGAAGGAAACATTCGATGAGCGCATAATTTCGCGGAATGGACCTGTCAATTGGCCACCAAGATCGTGTGATTTGACACCATTGGATTATTTTCTTTGGGGATATGTGAAGTCGCTCGTCTACGCCAACAAACCAGAAACGTTAGGGGACTTGGAAGCCAACATTCGTGGCGTTATTGCCAACATACGGCCCCATATGCTCGAAAAAGTGGTTGAAAATTGGACCTGTAGAATTGGCTTTATTCGAGCCAGCCGCGGCGGCCACATGCCCGAAATCATATTTAAACATTAATGGCATAAAATTATCCTTCCAATAAAGCCAAGTTGATGGACATTAAAACGATTTTCTTGTGTTTTATTTCAATTCGAAGTTTTATACCTCTAAAAAAACACCCTTTATGTATCATAAGTGTATGTGAGGTAGAAATCTACAGAAAATATATTTCTACGTCAACTTCTCTCTTACATCCATGCACACACATGTATAAAGCAAAGAGAAATACAACAACAGCTGACAAGTTTGGTGGAACTCTCACGTTTTTACTAACTAACATCCAGAATTAAACGATACCACCACTTCAAAAGTAACACGATACGAATCGACTAATTCTACCATTATTCTCTTCCATTTAGTCGTCGATGAGACAGCGACGAGAACACATGCGTAGCGGGTGTATTAATTTGTTTATAGATACAGTGAAAGAAAAGAAGTGGTATGCGAAAAATATTCTATGATCACCAATGCTTTTCGCGATATTTAATGTGTTTGATGTTGTAAGACGTTTAAGGAAAGAAATTAATATGTATTTAAAAGACATTTTGCCTTTTTTTCAGCATTTTCACTAAACTGCACTTTCTATTTAAACTTTAAAGACCAATAACTCGGGAAATATGGCCTGCAGCAAATTTTTTTTATTCATTTTTTTTTTTCTTATTTTTCACATTACTATCTGATAAGCTATTTAAAAATTCTTTTTTTGAGATTTTTCAGAATTTCCTATGAAAAGTTCAGAGCCCGATAACTTGAAAAATATGGGTCGCCGCCAACTTTTATATTTAATTTTTTCATCTTATTTTTTAATTTTCTATCACATAGGCTCCTTTTTATTTATTTTTAGCTACTTCAATAAACATCATTTATTCCAAATAATTATTTTTCCTGTGTACTTTCGAGAGCAACGAGACAACGTTTCTCACACACACAACTATAGTTTTATTTTTGACATCACTGATGTACATATATGTATCTATATGCATATGTATATAGAAAAGATTAAACTACAATTAATTAATAATGTATTAGTATTTATTAATTGAATTTGCATATTTGAAGTATTATTATGAAAAGCTAACTTAAGGTCTCACTGTCTCACTTGGCAAGTATTTGCCTAAATAAGCATAAGCACTAAATACTAATGAAAACCCTTGTTATACGGACATGTGTTTTTTAAGTTTAACAGTTTTATATATAATAGACAATTTTATAGAATTTAATTGGAAACTTTTTAAGATAATAAAGCCTTGTCTTAATTGAAAGGTTTTCTATTAGATTTTAATGGTTACGCTTTATTGGGCAAATGTTTGGCAAGTGTGACTGTATCTTTTGACTGATATCAGTTATTGACATCAGCTATTTAACATGAGCTTTTCAGTGAAATGGAATGCAAGATGGACAAATAATATGGATTCTTTCCTTTTTTATTTCTTAAATTTTTTAGTAAGTAAATATTTATCAAATAAAAAAAGTTATTGGTTGTTCGGTAAGTACGTATAAATGCATTTCGTTGCTGTTCAAGCAACACATGAAAAGAGTCTAAATATAAGCATCAAGGAAATGCTTCTACATAGAAATGCTTAAGTAACAACAAATAAGATTTCTCAGTTCGCATTCATTTTGATATGCGTTAAATGAAAATAAAATTTATTTTAATATTTCTCATATATTTTTTTAAGATGGTTACAAAGTTTCAGGATTTTGGAAAAAAAAACGTCTATTGATTAATACATAGGCATCAAAGCCAATGACCTGCAGGCATGTTGTGGACTCACTCACTCCTTCAACAAATCATAAATATTTTTAAAAGTTTTTTTTATTGCGGTTTTATAAACAAAAATATATTAAAATTCAAGCTTTATTTTGCAATAACATTTATCAATTTATTTTATTACACTATTCCTACAACTGCTTCAAATGAGATTGCATTAAAAATGCAATTGTTATTGACAATAAAAAGGTACCAATTTATCATTATATTTATTACTCCATTTTCAGTACACGAATGTACACAGGAAAAAAGTTAAGGAAATAGTTTTTTATTTTATTGAAACTTACAACAAAATTAAATAGTTAGTAAAAATAAAAGCATGACAAGAGTATCATTTTAAGTACTCTTTGAGTATTGGTCGTTATATGCAAACACACGCATTAATCTTAAACCGAATACGTATAGTTATAAACATCCAACAACTATGTTTATAAAAATTTTTTAAATTACGCAGCACAAACGACAACAACTAAAAATTTATAGACTGTATGAGCTACAATCATACACATGAGTATAAAAATACTCTGACTATTAATTGGCTAGCATGCGTATATACAGAGCTATATTATACACACACACAAATATTCCATTATATTTTGTATGTACAAATGTATTTATACGGTAGCGAATAATGAATAATATATCGAGTATGATGCGTGCATTTTTTGTCTGATTAAATATCCATAGCCTGAGTATAAACATGATTATAAATATACTCAGGCTATAAGTATGATGTGATTTTTTATTTTTAGTTGTTGCTTATTTCAGTTTTTCACATAAATGAAGTAGACACGCTCTTGTATGTTGGAGTCGGCTATAGTCCGAGTTGCTTGAGAAAAACTATGTGAGCGTGCGAATTGTTTGCGCAACAATTATGATTACATGCAGTTTCTAAAATGAACACAATTTTTTGTAGTACTCATTGTCATTTTCTGCACTTGCATCACCATGATAGTAATTTTCAATAATTGTTGCTATTTCTAGCATTCGTGGAAAAAGCAGTTTCAATAGTAATACATACCACATACACAATAATTAGAGAAATATCCAGGGAAATATATTTTTATTACATTAGTACCAATAAAAAGGAGTAAAAAATATATAGTCATCTGAAACTTAAAACGATGGAACTAACATTTTGATAATTTTAGAGAAGAACCAAATCGTGTTAAATTATGTTATTGGTCATTTCTTTTTTCTTTCTGGTTTTCTAAATAAAATTGGTAATTTTTTTGTACTTGTCAAATTTGCCTTTTCTTTATTTAAACATATACACTTAAAAAAATATGTAAATATCGTCATATAAAAAGGCGTAACTTGCAAAAATTCAAAATCTTATATATTTATGATTTGATTAGGCTAAACTTCGTATCGCTCTGTAAGCCAAATAACATATGACAATTATTAGTTCACAAATAACACCAAAGTTAATTTTAAATATTCTGACAAACACTAGCAGAACGGAACACCTTCATCTGAAAAGTTAAGTATATAAAGCAGAAATCTACATCAACTAACACCACATACCAACACAACCAAACACAAAATACGCTAATAACGAAGGTGTTGCGACCTTCGAAAACAGCTAGTTGTTCCGTTGTGCTGGTGTTTGTCAGAATATGTACAATTAACTTTGGTGTTATTTGTTCATTAATAATTATAACATGTAATTTGGCTTACAAAGCGATACGAACTTTAGCCTAATAAAATTATAAATATAGAAACATATAAACATATACTAACTAATATTAAAATTTTATTTTTGATTGATATGATGTAATAAAGGAAAATATGCATGCTCATAAATATGGATTCTATTAACGAAATGCATTAGATTACTGAGAACTTCAAAAGCTTGAAATATAAAATAAAAATAAGTTCTTCAAGTGTAACTTACCCTACGTCTACACCTGATATATTTTTATCATGAGAAATGCCAAATTCCATATAGAAAAAAGAGCTAACATAAAAAAAATAATTTTTCAATGTAAAGTTTGACTTTTGTTATGATAAAAAAATATCAGGTGTAGATGTACGGTTACGCCTCTTTTTATTTTATATGACGATTTATTTATTTACATATAAAGAAAATCAATACATTTATATTGACTATATACTTAAAGTATTTTCTTTTAATTCATCTGCGAAATCTTCCGCATTCCCATTGGGGGGATTCAACAAGTTTAACTATGTAAGTTGGCCCAATAATTTATTACGATTGGATTTACGACACAAAATTTATTACCAAAAGAAAAATAAAACGTAAATATTTCTTAATGAATACCACCATTATATTACATTCGGTATGCAGAAATACATGCATTCTTTAAATTTATATCTTAACTCGTTTATGTGGCCATAAAGCACAATTTTTCATTCTCCCCTTAGATATGCGAGTACTGGTAAATACGACAGGGTAACATAAAACAAACTAAATACATGAATGTATGAAATTCTTTGATATAAAAAAATTCACAATCGCGTAGCATAATACTTTAAACAAACAAAAAAGCGATTGTATAATATTACACTATCCTTTTAAAGGAAGCAAAAAGCAAAAGAAGAAATAAAAATAAAACAAGAATTAACTGACACCTACAAGCGCGCATACAGAAAAACAAAAGACTTTCAATTATTCACAAGAATAAAAATATCTGCAAAAATATTTTTGAGTGATAAAAAATATACAAATGTTAGCGAAATTGTTAGTAAACATTTTTTCGCTTGCTGAGCACCGTCAGAATTCTGTACAAGCAGCCAAATTTATAATTACTGTCCTTTTAAAAATGAAATGAAATTTATCTAAGTAAATTTTAAAACCCTTAACAATTTTATATTTTTTTATGATCGTTGTTCTAAGATTCTTACAAATTCAATGCGAGTGGTCTATAACTATTCTATATGGGGTAGTAGTACAAAGTTGGACTAGTCCTGGTCCCTTATGGAGTAGGCTTTACATACACGTACGGACTAGTCGCGTTATTTGCAGGCTTAACGTTGTATTCTATTTTGTACAGATTTGTGAGGTTAGAACGAAAAAGGAAAAATGAACCTCATATACAAATTTTCAATTGAAGAAAAAATCTTATTCATAATAGAACAAAATGTACAAACTAATTTTGGTTTTTTATTATTTTTATTTATACGACCCTATATAAGTTTAAGTTTGAAGGTAATGTTGCAGTATCACTAAGAGTAAGACAATTTAATTCGTTTTAAAGCAATACAATTATACGCAGGGCTATTTTAAGACCATTTGACATGTACATACAAGCTTGAACAAGTCTTATATTGTCGCAAGCCAATTGGAAAAATACATTCCAGACGTATGGCAGGCAATAGAGGGGAATGATTATAAAGCACCGATGTAAGGTTAGGTTATGTTAAGGAGGGTAGTATTGTAACACAGCTCCACTCGTAGATACAGTTGGGTCCATTGCTCCCTTTAATACGAAACTTAACCACCATTCTACCCGGAAAAATAACTGAATTCCTATGATGAAGCCCCTTATATCCTCTAGTTTGCACTTTGTGCTACCACTAATGCTCTAATGAAAACGTCTGCCCAACCATCTAGGACTTTGGCGTTGCAGCCATATCTGCTCGATGGTTTCTGGTTCCTCTTCATTCTTGCACATTCTACAGATATATGGAGTGGAAATTTTCTAAATGTTGGTTCTTACTCTGACCGAACAGTGACCAGTCAGTGCGCCTATTAAAACTCCTATCACCTTTCTATTCATATCTGTTAGCGGTTTGGATCATCCGGGTCAAGTTTTGGTCACATACTTTTTTTTGGCACATACATACATATGTACATCCCTATTCCTCCATGAACGATTAGTAATGTTCACCACTAAATTACTGATTTCCCTGTAGTTATGATCTATTAGTAATTTAACCGATCTGTCACACATTCCCTCATCGAACGCCCACCTATTCTTCCCACCTTATCTTCAATTTAATTTTTCGAAACGTCGCAGTGATCAGAAACCCAATATAGTCTGACACAATATTTGTCCATAAGCAAGTTGAGGGCTCTCTTACAGAGACTTCAATGTTACGCCAAATGAAATCTCAATCTAAAAGCTGATCGTGTAGGGTATCGGATGTTTTCTCAGATGCCCTAAAAGGAATTTCAGAAACATTTCAAATCTGGGGACTACTCTGTGTTTTGAAACGAAAGAAAATGCTTTCGAATTTGTATGTTAATACATTACAATTCAAAAGCATTCGCTTTCATTTCGAATTATAGAGTGGATCAATGGTGGCTTTAGATCCTTACATTGCAAGAATCTGAGGACGTGCACTGAATAAATTTTTCAAATCAACGCATACGATATCATGTTAAGTGCATAAGTTTAATTCGAAACGAATTGGATCAATATTGATTGCCCCTCTTTTCCATCTAACCTAGCCTAAACTAAGCTATAACCAAAGCCGTAGGAATGATTTTTGTAGCAGAGAAAGTACATAAGCGTATCATGATAGATCCAGAATTAGTGAAATAAAACCTGCATTATGTATACCCCATTTGCTGAAATAGAATTGTTCTTTCATCAGCTTCTTGTGGCCAAACACTAAGGAGTTCTTAATCTTCAATAAAACGACATTCTGAATTCTTACTGCTCCTATAACCGCGTATATGGATATCCAATCTGGAGGTAACTGTAGCACTTTCTTGGATGAGGGAAAGGGGTTAATGGTAAAGTACTGCAAAGCTTTTACAGACCTTTAAGAAACCTCTTAAATTTCTAGATGATTAAAGTTATCACTGTCGCAAGGCGGGGCGGGCAACCCATTCAATCTAACCTAAGTTAACTCTGACCTTCGAGCTATTGGACCTCTTTATCATGATGGAGTCCACTTGTTTATTGGCTGAGGAATAATAATAGACTAATTGCCGATACACATTAAGGTTTGTCCTCATTTGGAATCCTTGGAACACATTTGGTTGCTAAATGAGGTTATCCATTAGCCACGAATTTGGCATGAGCATCATGTTGGACATCGCATACGGCTAATGTAGACTGCATATATCTATTTTTTGTCCATGCTCTGACATCAATGCTAAAACATATGGCTGAGCAACAATGAGGTTGGCCATCAAATGTCATTTTCGGGTTGACAGTTTCATTCTCAAAATAAAATATTGTTTTGCTCTAAGTACGGCACAAGCCCACAGAAACACTTTTAAATACAAAAATTACTTGAAAAATACATAAAAGCAAAACGTCCAACCGAAGATATGAAGTTTTCGAACGCTTTTGTCAACTTAAAATTTTAGTTAGAGAATGGACATCTACATGAACATATTATTACTGTTGCTCTGCCTGAGGTCATGTTAATCACATTGAAATCGATGGTTTATATAGACTTAGGATAACCAAAGAATAACAATGTACCTTAGAGATAGTAAGTGAAACATTTCATTTGTCAATTGTAACTCTTTCATTTTTTTGCGATTTGATTGGCAGAATATTTTCGTAGTGTTTCACAACTGATTGGTAATATTTTTATAGTGCAATTCGGAATACATTTCTTTCGCTGAGGATTAAGGAAGAAAAGTATCCTATGCATGCATATAATGTTTCCAAATAAACCACCAGAACCCTTACTAAAAAAAATTTGTGACTACCTAATTTTAAACATCACTGTATAAAAGCTTAAAACAATAAATAGCTGTTGCCACACACATATTGTAAAGTATGTAAATTTTTAATGCAACTTACTTTCCAGTTCGTAGTATTCATCATCCGGTTTTCCGCCGTTAATGTGTATTTTCGCCATACGTCTTGCACACTGATCCTCGTCGAGACGTACAATGGATTTTAAGAATTCCATCATTTCCTCTTGAGTTTCATGCCACATGGTTGCACATATTATAAGTTGTGGGATTTTGTCTGTTTCCAAAATATCCGTAGAGGCTGCCTCCCCATTGGCCACAACATTGGCGTCTTTCTATAAAAAAAAATTTAAAATTGAGTTTTAAAATTTATGTTTGCAAAGAGGACAATGTAAAGAGTTCTTTTATACTTTTACATATTGAATTAAATAGTCTTCGTTACTTAATGCTATATAGTTAACAATAAATACAAGGTGTCGCAAAATAAGGTTTATATTTAGTTAATCATTCAAAAAACAAGTGATCTCTTTATTGAAACCTTTTTTTTTAATTTCATATCTAATTTCCTAAAAAGGATATCATCTAAATGTAAAATCTATTATCGGTTGTCCTGATGGCTAGACAGGAAAATTCGTGATGCCTGGCATTTCGTGACGGATATTTTCTTTTAAAAGCACCCGGGAGTCGGTTTATGGATGCACACTTTCCATTTGAGAAAGCTTTATAGGAAAAGTCCATAGAGCTTAAATCAGGACGCTGACTAAATTCCTAGACCTCATGCTACCGATTCACACACCCGTACTCTTCTCGAACTTCTTGCGCTCACGCAATAAGTTTAACAAACATAAGCTTTCTTTTGAGATATCTGGTATTTTGAGTGCCATTCTAATACTGGTGACTTAAATTTTACACACTTGAATATCACTCTAAAGCAAAAATTTGTTATAAAATAAATTCAGTAAAATGCGCCTTTGACTCACTCGCGAAGGGTTCCGTGCGGACGATACATACTATGTAATACTATACGAACTTTAGCTTATATAATCGAAGATCTTATCTGATGTAAACATTTTTAAAATAATTTTTTTGTTTTGACCTTTTTTTTTGGATATGGTGCTTTTTCCGTTTTGGCGAGTTTTTTCGATCTTTTGAGATTTTTTCGGTTGGTTTTTAGTTTTATCTACTTTTTTACTTTTGGCGATTTTTTTTAAATTTTTGGCGATTTTTTTGTATTTTGGCAACCTTTTTACTTGTGGTGATTTTTTTGCATTAAGGCGATTTATTTTATTTTTTAGTGTCATTTTTCATTTAAGCGCTTAGTTTGGCGTTTTTCGTTTGGGATTTTTTTTAATTTTGCGATTTTTAAGTTCTAGCATTTTTAAAAATTTCAAAACGTTACCTCTTACGGTTTTCAAGGTACAGCAATTCGTCAAAATTACATTAACTGATTAAATACCCTTTAATTTTGTTTTTATAGCTTTGCTATTTATTACGCGATACAGAAACTAGGACGTAACAAAAATAATCGACACTATTACAGTTATAAATTTATTTTTGTTTTGATTTATTTGTACTTAAAAGCAGAGTACGAAAATAAAAGAAACAAATTATTTGAATTTGTTTTTTTTCGTTCCTTGAGTAAGTGAAACAAAAGCAATGAGACCGATTGCTCAATTTGTTTTTATACATGAGCACAAGCCAGAGAACAAAGCAGATCGGCTGTAAGCCGGCTAATAGAAACGTTTTGAAATATTTGTAGAGAATTTGACATCATCATATAATATAATTTTATTGCATTGTTATTTCACACATGAAATTTGTTTTATATAACTAGGCAGCAAAGCTATAAACGGGTGTCCTAAGACACCTCTCTTTTTTTTTTTTTTATTTCAGTGTTAATTGGTGTAGTCTGCATAAAAATACACTAACTTTGAAGATTTCAAGTGTCTATATATAATTTTCTGTATATCGTGCCATAACCGCCAAAAAAGCTTAAGCGACATAATTTTCGAACTTGATTTTTTTTGTACCAAAATCGATTATTTGCTATCGTAAGCAATAGATTTTTGTAAAAAACGAGGTCCAAAAAATTGATCGGTTAAGCTTTTTTGGCGTTTATGGCATTAGGATTTCAATATGTGTCATTGCTCGTTTAAAAACACCTTTTAATTTTTAACTGTCATATGAGGAGCTTGCGAGCAAAACTGAACATGTCTTCAGTAAAATATTTTTTTCGGGCTCTCCAAGTACACATCTATGAAGTCAAGAAATATTTTCATTCAAAACCTGTCGGATCCTACCTTAACAAAATATCGAAAATTTACGTTTCCTTGCTAGTCTCTATCTAGATAAGTCAGTAATTTGGTTGTCCTGTAAAAAACGGTTAACGGGACTGGTCTGGTTTTGTTCGCCAGGTCCGTAGCTCTCATGGTTCTCAAGAAGACAACCTCTGACGGTCTGACGGACATCGTAGGGAAAACAATAGGTTTACTTTTCCCCTTTGGTATACGGAACGCAAAAAACGGGATTTTATTTTATTCGAACAATTTTTCCTATTCGTAATAGAAAGCTCTCACTGACCACGTTACACTTAACATAAACTCCTCAGAAAATATATGTATGTATTTCAAATATTCATATAGACACATATTAAAAAAACGGATTGTAAATCTAACTGACTACGAGTATCATTTATACTGAGATTTGATACAAAAATTTTAGTTTGCATTCAACTTACCTTAATTGACAGGTATTCCTCGTTCCAATCCACAATGCGTCTATTTAATGTTAGACATTGTTCAACTAAAAAACCACAATACCATGGACATATGAAAAGTTTTTCGGTGGGTAAGTTTTTGTCATTTTTCGGACGCCAAATATGATTTGTTATCCACAATTGTGACAGCCACCACAACATCCAAATCCAGAGATAATCTTCGGTTACCTCATTTAGAAAACTCCACGCATCGCCGCTAAAGCTCGGCGCTTCTTTAAATGACAGATAATTTGGCACATATCCGTTGAGAGAACACACATCTGTTTGGCGCAGCCAGGTCAACGTGATTACGGCAGCCACAGTTAGGGGAGTAGCCAGGCTTAGTGGCAGAGCGTAGCTGAATTCTTGAATTTTTATTTTGCAGGCAAACTTTCCAAAAACGTAACATAAATATGAGGATGATATTTGTATGAGCAAAATGTAAAGAGGAGCATTTGGGTTGGATTGTATGAAAAAGTTTTCTGTTGTTTTCAACATTGTTGCTGCTAATGGACTCGAGGTTGAGGTTGAGGTTGAGGCTGAGGATGTTGGTGATGATGATGATGTTACTGTTGGCATAGAGCTGTATGCTGCTGCCTGTAATATTGATGAGTTTTGTTTAATTAAGCGCGATAAATAAATTTAAAAAGTGGAAAAAGTTCAAATACAAAAAAAGCAAATGTTAAACGTTAATTAAATTATCAATTACAAAGGCAATAATAAAGTATGTGCGAAATGTTTGTTTATTTGGAAACAAAAATATCGATTGCAAAAGTTTGTTTTTAAAAACTTAAGCAACATTTAAATTTATGTTAGAAGGTAATTAAATTTTATAATAATAGGTCTCTAAGTCAACATGTAGATGGTGGCAGTGGATTGATTATATTCCCATGAAAAGGCCCTTATTTAGTTATTTGTTTCGATATACAAAACATTTTATATTTTTTATGTTTTGCATCGCCATTCTAAACCATGTTTTAAAGGTTAATTACAATTCAAATTTTGTGTCGCCACGTCACCGATCCCCAAGTGATAGATACCAGTCCGAGTTCCAACACTTTCTATGAAGCGTGCTAGTCACTTTTACATAAGGATGACCAAGGATGGGATTAATTGATACTTTGTATTCATCTTGTGACTTAACTATTTAGTAGGAACCTAATCGGTGTATAATAGCATGTATATATTACATATAAATGTCATTAAAAAATTTAAGTCTTATAATTAAAAACTTATCTATCTGTTTTTGAAGGTTCTTTATTAGCTACTTTCCAGCACAGTATCTCTCTTAAAAGCGCACAACATGCTATGAAAGCATAAGGAGGGGGTCAATATTGATTGCCCCCATCCTATAATTTTTTTTAATTTTATATTTTGAGATACTTATTTTAGGTTAGGTTAGGTTAGGTTAGGTTGAAAAGATGAGCCATTACGCTCATGTCCGGGCACAAACACATATTCCAGTCCGGGTATGTTGTACGGTCTCATATAAATAAATAAACGAACCCCACCCTTTCACGTAGTTCTTCAAACTTTTCCAGTCAATACCTCTAAGGTGACTAATGCCCGATAAGGTGTCATCCCCAAAATAACGTGATCTCTGCTGGTGGTCGCATATAACCTTGGTTAGATAACTCACACCGTATCACAATTTCATCGTCTCCTGTGGGCCATCCTCGCCAAATTTTGTAACTTAATCTTCGCTGCTGTGCATTAATTAGAGTTAATGTCGGTAACGTTCGTTCGCTCATTTCCGGTTACGCCATAGTGGGCCGGCAGCCATACAAGACGAATGTTGCCATGTACTGCGTAATCGTTTATCATGTTCTTGCAATCTAAAACGGTCCTAAAGTTTACTCTTTTGGTGGGTGGTGATTGCCCTAATTTCCGACTTGCTGTCGGTAAATATATTGACCTCTATCAGCCTAATATTTACACTAATTCATTTTAAAATCTTATTGATTGCACAAACCAAAAACCACAAAAGTAAATCTCGGTTTCCGGTTCTTCTATGAAGAAATCTAGGCCCGTTTGGTTGGTTGGTTTACGTGGCTGCCTACTACACGCAGACTTTCGAGTATAATCTAGATGATTCCTTTTTGAAAGAACCGCTACACTCATCGGTGTCAACCTATGTAAAACGGTATCTAACTATTCTGATACGGTGATCGTTACTAGATCCAACCCGTTGGGTTGAGATATCTGATAAGGTCATTCAACCCAATCTCAGATAAATCTGAAAGATGGTCTAGTACATGGCTGCCTAAAAATTTGTGCCTCGAGAGATGCAAAGCTGGACATTCGCAAGGAAAGTGGAAGATTGTTTCTTCTTTGCTTTCTTCTCGGCAACTACGGCAGAACTCATTATAGGACAGATCTATCATACTACACAGAGAAAAAACTGCCTAAAAGAAT
Organism: Tachina lurida; assembly: GCA_944452675.1. Classification (NCBI taxonomy): domain Eukaryota; kingdom Metazoa; phylum Arthropoda; class Insecta; order Diptera; family Tachinidae; genus Tachina; species Tachina lurida. Next base: position 33,548,081 of record OX101754.1, on the reverse strand, counting down.
CAAGAAGATTTTCACTATGAAACGTTTTTAGGCTGAATGGTATCCCAGCAGAAAGAAGCGACGATTTTTTCATAGAGATTCCTTATTGTTTTTATGTGGTAAATCCCAGTAAAAAAAATTGGAAGTCATTCCAAAGGAACTACATTTTCATTGCATCCAAAAAATCGATATTTTTAATTTGCCAGTAGTTAGCAGAAAACCAAGTAGAAGTTTATTTTAGTCATACAAAACCTTGTAATTTCTCCATAGTTTTAAAAAATACTCACCAGAATTTAAAAAAAAAATCGAATTTTTTAAAGAAATTTATGAACTAATTTTAGTCTAAAATTTAATAGTTATTTACTTAAATTTAAATGAAAACACTGTTTCGGGCTTAAATTCGTATAAAACGAAAGGAATTGTTAAAATAGGTAACTATTTACCATTTTTCCTAGATGAAAATATTATCATAGAACACAAAAAAGGAAATTTTTCTTAAAATCGCTTCCAATTCGGTGACCAGGCATCGAAAAAGAGAACTTCTTCCAATGACAACCCTATGTAAAAATCATTAGATCGGATCGAAATTTGCACTACTTCCAGATCGCAAACTCTACATTTTCATGACTTTTTTGGAGTGTCTTTTTTTACTGGGATCTTATTCATTTTATCAAGAAGAAAACCACATCAAGAAGAAATCTTCTTATTCACAACTTTTTTTACTCAATTTCCATTATTTTTGCCACCAAAAATAAACAATCCATGGAGAAAAACTTCTTGATTCTATTAGGTTTTCTTATAAATTGTAAGCTATAGGGATTTCTTTTTATTTTATTAGGTTATCTTATTGATTTTTTTAAAAAGGGTTTCTTCTTGATTTTATTAGGATATCTTATTGATTTTTTCAATTAAGTTTTCTTCTTGATTTTAGTAGGTTCCTATATGATTATGTGTAAGGCATCTTATTGTATTTTTTAATAAGGAATCTTCTTGATTTTATTAGGTTTCTTGTTATTTCGTTTCTATAAACAGACAATATCTTTTTCATTTTTGTATAAGAATGTTTGCACAATAATTTCAATGGTTATTCAGGCTGCTTGTTAACATATTGGTTAGAGTGCTTGTCTATCAGTCAGAAGTTTGCTGGTTCAATACTTGGTGAGTAAGTTAGTTAAGAATATAACATAATGTGTATGTATGTATGTAGAAATAAATAACATCTACAATATACTATATACATACATACATATGTATATGGTATAGAATTTAAATGAAAATACATAAGTACAGAGAATAAAGACGCAATTTTTTTATATTTTTTATGAGGTCGCCTAATAAAAACAAGAAGAAAACCTTATTGAAAAAATCAATAAGATAACCTAATAAAAACTAGGAGATTTCTTCGTGATGTTTTCAAAAAGGTTTTCCCTATGAAATTAATAAGATTTCCTTATTGAAAAAAACCATAGAGATATCTTATTCATTTTGTTCTATTTTATGTGGTATTTATTAGGCACTGTTTTCTCTGTGTAGCATGTCTGCCGATCGTCCAGTGCCTCGTCATGACTGCAACGATCCTCGAGATGTCCCTACGATACTAGGCCCGTTCTTTCACCTAGTTTCGAGCCATACGTATAGCAGCAAGCTCCCATGGGTGGAAGTCTTTGGCATGCTCGAAAATTTGTGTACTTAGAATGAAATATGTATCTGTACTATTTGAGTTAAACAAAACTGCCAAAGAAATGCACTGATGTAGGAGTATGTACAATATTTTCCATTTCCTTGGCATCATTTTTATTCAAAACTAAATACCACTATTTTCATCCTTTATTTTTGGCAATTTGATATAAAAAAAGTGAATCGATACTCCTTTTATGAGTGCTTTGCAACACCATCACCATTCAACCATTCGTTCGAGCATCTATAAAGTTAATGCAAATGTATTTGTATATGGTTTGTGTACTTTACCCTTTTGACTAAAATTTCATGTGGATTCCATGCTTCGATAAACATTGAAAAATATTCCTCTATGGGCTGACCATGAAAACTGAATGCAATTAAAGCAAACACAAGCATTTTTATTGGCGATAAATACAAATATGTGTGATATCGCGACTTGGTTCGTCGTACCATTTTTATCAAGTTGGCTGCAATTGAGGAGAAAAAATATATGTAAAAAATAAAGTAAATAAAAAAACGTAAAATTAAGCAAATACTCTCGTTGTGCACAAGAATAAGGATATAAATGATATTGTTATTCATATGGGGAGAAGTCGTTTAATTAATTCCTCTACGTGTAAATTAGTGAGAATAAATTTGCACAATAAAATTTTTCGAAGGAATTGGTTGCATGAAAATGTTTGATTTATATTTATTTGTCAGTATCTAGGATTCGCGGAAAAGCATATCAGACTAAAAAAGTTACTAAGAGAGAAGGCTTCAAGTACTCCTGGTATGTACGGTAAAAATTAAGTAGTTTGTTAAAAAATCAAATTAAATTAAGGGCTTTATTTTGTAAAATGCAACACTAAGCAGTGATAAATTTTGTATGTACAGTAAACCCCGGTTAATTAACTCATTAAAAATTTCATGATTTTTGGGGTAATTAATTAAAGATAAGAATTTATTAATTAATCAACATAACAGTATGTATGTATATTTTTTGTAAATTTTAAAAATACAATTTTAGCATTAAAGTAGATAAAGAGAGGAATGTTTTATTTCAAAAATAAAAGTTTAGAAGCTTTTTCTCCATCAGTCCTATTATCGAGCCATAACAGCTAAAATAGCTTAAGCGACACATTTTTTTTGACGAAAATCGACTATTTACTACGCAAATAATCGATTTTGGTTAAAAAAATAAAGTTCGAAAATTTTGTCGCTTAAGCTTATTTGGCGGTTATGGCGCGTTATGATGAGCTGTGTTAATAAAACCTTCACCAACACCTACTAAATATTGTCTACCTATAGGTATAAATATCCTGTTCATTAGAGAATTTTAAAAACTAAATATTATTTCGTGACGACCATTAACATTTTGGATAGTTTTTATTTACTTTAATGTACAGAATTTTTCATATATAATTTTGAGGCCGTAAGTAGGGCCCCAATTTAATGTCTAAAAATTTAACATATAATATTTGTATCCATATTCGTATTCGCGAATATCGTTTCTAATATTCGTATTCGCGAATATCAAAAATTGACATTCGGCACATCACTAGTACTACATAATATTATGTAGATACAAATGTTAAAGTCAAGAAAAGTTTTTAGACTTCAATAAATCTTTGGTCTGTATAAGACTTGATGCTGTTGGAACATAAAAGCTGTTCCTTCCTTGTTTCGTTTTCATGAGTTTTTTTGTAAGAGAAAATCCTTTCGACATTTACAGAGTAGTGAGTTATGGACAAAATTTCGTAAGCTACTCTCGATTTATCAGGAAACATGTATCTATCTAATGCGTTTTTAGTCCAGAAACAGCATATATTTTCTGTTGTTAATGGTTGCAGTTCTTCCATATTAGCCAATGCTCTATATTGTTTGTTAATATGGGTTTGGCTGGGATACATTGTAACTAAAAGTGGCATAATGCAGTTGGTTTTACCAGATAAAACATTTTCAGAGATGTCACGAGACAGAAGATAATTGTGTTTTGGACGGTCTCGCTCACACAGTCATTAAATCCTCTTTACTTTTTCTTTCGCGTGGTATTATTTTAACGTAATTTAATTTTATACTTTGTGGTCTCATTCATTACGTGAATTTTGTAAATAAATGGTAAGAATTAATATTTGTGAACGAAAATACCTTAAACCAAGTCTGTAATAATTTGAAAACAAATTTCAATAATATTTTTCACATTGTTTAATTCAACACAACAAATTGCTTCATTTAATTTTGTACAAATGTTCACGTGCTCAAATGTATTTTCATTTTATACTTTGTTGTCTCATTCTCTGTGTGCTTTTTGTAAGTTTAAGTTTAAAGTACGTTTTGTTTTCCCATTCGTAATGTTAAAAAAGTACACATGTACATATACACAAAACTATGCATAAAAGATATGAGCTGAAAAATAAGACTTGAATTGTGTTGACGCCGATGAAAGTTCAAAGAGGAAAAAGTGATAAGCTTAACAATAAGACTTTACTAGTGTGAACTGGGACTTATTGTACTAAAAATATTTAATAACAAACATATTATATTTGTCCCTTTTTAACAGTGATCAAATCAGCTAATTTTTGCTTTTTTCATGTCATATTCTTCAACTCTGGTATCCTTTGTGATTTTCAGGGGGAAATTTACTAAACCAAACCAACATTTCATTGTCAAAATCCACTTTTGCCCTTAGAGCTTCACAAAATGTAATATTAACTTTTTACAATTTTTTTTAAACTGATTTAAGACAGTATGTGATAAATGTGGTTCTCAAGAAAAAAGTTTGGCGCCCACTGTTGTACCAATTTTGTACTCTGTGTAGATATATGTCTATTAAATTGTACTCTCATCATCCTGCAAGCTTTAATACACTGAAAGCGTATAAATAGAATGCGAAATAAATCCTAGAGTTAGTTTTTTTTAACAAAAAGTCTTCTAATAAAATGTTTAATAACTTAGTCAATTTCTGGGCAATTTTTTTAAAAAAACTTTGAGAACTACTCTTCATTAATTACGTTTTATAAATAAAGTTATAAACAGTACGTTCCAGTACAAAAATACTGGAAAGTAGAAAAGTTTCGAAAAAAAAACGAAAAAAATATATTTGGTGAAAAAATAGAGACATATATCTGAAATTCACTGAAACAATATATACATGGTTTGAAAGGTCTTAGTATCTTATTTCTATATCCATTTATAAATATCAAATCGGTTGATATTTAGCTTAGTTAGAGGTTGATAAGTGGCTACAGGTACAAAAAACCGGTTTTTTTAACCAGTAACTCAAGATTTTGGAGGTGTTTGGAAAATTTCAAATACAGATTGTTCTTATACTCGACAATACCTACCAGAAAAATAGTAACACGTCCCAGGTATTTTGTTTTCATTAAAATTTGTCACACAATGTTATTTATTTGGTCCAAACCAGGTGATTTCTTTGCTTTATAATTTTTTATAATGGCAGATTCTTTTTCCGTAGTGATTGATATATCTTGAAAAACGTGACTGACAGATCTTAAATTATTGATAGCAAATTTATTGCATACTAAAATAGAGCTGGTACATTTTTCTTTCAAATTTTTTCCTTAAAAGTGAATAAAATCGTGGTTATGGTTATTGTTATGAGAAAAATACAAATAATTCTTGCTGCCAAAAAAAAATGGACTTCAATGCAGAGATCTGATAGAAGAAGATAAGAAGAAGTACGTGAAATATAAAATTAAATTTTAGTGGGCGCGCTTCCGTCCATTTTTTAAATGCAAGATTGTGTGTTCTTCAGAGCTCAGGGTGTGTGTTAAGTCTTGTAAAAATCGGTAAAGTAGAACCGTTTAAAATAAAATATTGAATTTTAATGGGCTTGACTCCGCCTGTTGTTTTTTAATGGAGAATTGTGTCTATTCTAGAGCTAAAGTTGTGTGGCAAGTTTCGTTAAAATCGGTTAAGTAGAATTGCGTGAAATATTATAATAAATTTTAATGGGCATAACCCGCCCATTTTTTTAACTTTAAAATTGTGTAATTGCAAGAACCAAACGTGTTTGCTATGTTTCGCACCAATCAAATAAGCTGAATATCATAAAATCAAATAAAAAAATTGTGGGCGTGTCTCCGCACACTTTTTTACAATGGGACCAATGGCAAGCTATACCCTCTCAGACAAAAAAAGAATTTTTACAATCAGTCTTATATGTACCGAGTTATGAAGTAGCACCCCCCCCACCAAAAAAAATAGTGAAGAATTGTTAACCTCCTCCTTTTTTTGAAGTCGGTTAAAACAGGCGGTAAACTCAATTTTTTGCAAGAATTCGACTTGAGCGACCTATAAAGCTCTTCCGAAAAATCTGAAAAAGATCTCAAAAATACTTGACCCTATAAGCTTTAAAAAAATTTTCATATATACATAAGTATGTATATTATATAAATACATATCGTTACCTTAATATAGAAAGGCCCTAACTCATAATTTTTTTGAAATCGCGATTTTTGCATTTTTGGATGCATTAGATGTTCTTCCATCAAAATATACAACAAACTCGGTTTCAATAAAATAATTAATTGGGGCTTTTCTACATTAAAGTAAAGATATACATATTTGACGCGCAAAATAGAAAGGGACCTAAGGGTAAAAACCGGTTTTGTTCAGGAGAGCCATTTTAAAGATTTAAATACGTGTATCTTTGGTGTACCATCACTGAGCGTGCTGGTATTGGTCTCATTTGAAAGCGACACATCTCATGACGTCAGGAATGTGTTGGTCAACCTTGAAAACGCGCGTAGGTCGTCCCTACCTCTTGTTTTGTGTAGTTGGTTTTTACTGTTTTCTACCTAGCGCGCTGTTTCCATGAGTTTGATATAAATTTTAATCGCGTTTTTTCGAATCCAGGTTTATTTTCTGAAATTATTAATTGTGAATTATAATAAATACTCATTTATAATTCTTTTAAATCGTGAATATCACTCTGTTAGTACGAAAATTTTTTCACATAACCTTAGAATCGTCGTTTTCAATTTCATAAAACGCGCATATCTCTGGGAGGGAACACTTTGGGGGCATGGGATCGATCTCATTCGATGCTCCGATGTTGTCCACATCAAAAAAAAAAAAAAAAAATTGAAAATTGATTTTTTTACCCTTAGGTCCCTTTTTTTATGCGCTGTCACATATATGTATACATATGTATATTTTTACAATTTGTAGGACAGTGTTATTCGTTAGAATAGTGTTTGTTATACGTACCAATGCTCGAATATGAATTGATGTAATTCTCCCACCACCGGAATGATATCAATAATAATGGTATTACCAATATTTGCACTTCTAGTGCATCATTGATGGCCGGCCACAAAACAAATGATGTTGCTTGTGCAATCAAAGCCAAAATGTTAATGGAGTAAACAGCGATAGATTTCCAATGGCTGTGGGTGCCCATTAAAATATCTGCAATTAAAATTTTGAGAATTTCATTAAACTAACTTGCATACTCCTTCCTCACTATTATTGTAAAATAAATTGCAGCAAGTTTGAAAGTGTATGCATGGATTTAAAAAAAAATGCGTTTGGTTACTCGCAAATGATGTGTAATTGAATTTTGTTTGTTTTTATAAATTAAATTAAATTAAATGTGTTAAAGGAAAATGCAATCTTACATAAAATTGCAAATTAAAAGTGTAAATGCTTCACAATAGTTAAAAGGATTTTGCAAGAAAACCAAAAAAAAAAGAAATTTCTCATATTTATTTACATGAATTTGTATTACGCATATCGATTTCCATCAAATTATCACTTCACTATTAAAATGATATGTACTACTCGTACAACTTGAGAATGCAAACTGCATCAGTGAAATTTAAAATTTTGCCGCCTGTCCCACGATGTCACCAGAAATCGTTCGATCGACAACTTGCATTGCCAACAACAATAACATTAGGACATTTTTTGTTGTTTACAATATAAGTATTCGATCGAACGATTTCTGGTGACATCGTGGGACAGGCCGTTAGTGTGATAAATAACTACTGAATGGATAAAAAGAAAGTTTGCCTAAAAATTAAATGGCCCCCAAGAAAAGGCATAAAAATAAAATAAAAATAATTTGCCCTCTGTTTACGGGACCCAGACTATCGATTTGAGTAGAAAATTTATATTGAAAGCAAAAAATTTTTTTTTGTAATTTTTAAAAATATTTTCTAGACGAGTCGACTGCCTGGTTTGTGGAAACTCGCGGTATGTTTAGCTAGTTGAAGTAGGATAATTTTTTTAAGTTGTATTTTAACTAACCAAGGTGGTTTATGTAAGAAAACTCTACTTACTGAGCAAAGATGGAACAAAGCAAACAGCGTTGCATAAAAGCAAGGCTTTTATAGAATCCAAATGGGGAAAAACAAGGAATGTCAGTATACCCAAGCCCAAAACATAAAGCAGTTCAAATGATATGACCTGAAAAGAAAGAAAAAAGAAGATATACTATGTATGTTTAAATGCAAAAGAGCTATAATCAAATTATCAAATAATTGACAGTTTTTGATTTTTTTTCTGAAAGAAAACCTGGTGATATTTTGCCAGCTCGATGGATGGATTCAAAAGAAGTCCTTTTAGCTTCTAATTGTTATCCACCATCGCTTGTAGACATTGATAGGAAGCAAAAATATGGCTCGAAAAAGCAAATCAAGTGTCCTGAAAGTACTGATATCAGAGACTATAATTGAATTATGGCAAGAGTCGGCTAAGTTGACCAGAAAACCCAAAACGGGTGGAATAAAGTGTTCTTCAAACTGCTGATGGTTAGCGTTGAAAATTCATGGATAGTGTACACCGAATGTAAGAAACAAAAATTATCGTTGAAGGATCTTCTGGTCTCTCTTGCTGAAGGTATAATTTTCGAAGGAAATAAAAGACGAGCAACAATGCCACGACTTCAGGGGGAAGAACTTCCAAACGTCCAAAAACTGATAGCCTGACATAATAGTAGAGCAACAAAGCCGTTGTCGCTGTGTCCGCTGTACTTCACTTGGTATCGAAAAGCGTACAAAGATAATATGTTCGGTCTGCAACAACGCTGTCATGGATTCTAAATGATCAAACAGAATTGGGGAATAAACACATTTTCCATACAAAATGACACAAAAAACTAGCCTTAATGATCAAACAGAATTGGGGAATAAACACATTTTCCATACAAAATGACACAAAAAACTCGCCTTAGAAAGCAGTCGATAGATAGAATCTATTTTAGTTTGAGAACGTTTTTTCTTATGCTCTCACATATAAATAAATATTCTCTCAAACATGTTACTATACTTTCAATAAATTTCATACATTTTGTGAACAAAACTACAAAGAAAAATAAGCACAAAAGAAAATAAAACTAAAATTATAGAGCATTTGAAGTTACTGCCGTAGATTTTATTATGGGCTTTGTTAATTTGACAACGATTTTTCCTGAAGTTGCGGACATATTCTGTTTGATCATTTACTGGGAGAGAATTGGGATTTTATGTCCCACGGAAAATGCTTATTGGGATTATATGTCCCATGATAAAAGGACGATTTCAGTATTTCTGAGTATGCAGGACATATTTTTTTGCCATATCTTTTAGAATATGCAAAAATGTCTCCCATAAATATATCAATTTTCAAAATAAAGCTTCGTACCGCTCCTTCGTCGGTATTGTGAAAAGTCATCGAAGTAAAATAACTAATAAAATGGCTTTGAAAATTTAATACGCCTCATTGACACCAGGGGCGCTGCTACAATGCCTTATTAAAAACTTGCAAAAAGCAGGGGTGTTATTATGTAATACAATTCGAAAAGAAAACTGTTCGAATTTGTATGTTATTAACATTGCAATTCGAACACATTTCCGTTCGATTCGAATTACATAATGGCCCCACAGAGTTGGGAAAGAATGAAGCTTTTCTCTATCTTTTTCCGCACCACCTGTTTCTATCACTATCCCTTTCCTAAAGAGCGTAACATTTAGTAATAGTAGTAGGCCTGAGTGTTACTTCTCTTAAAAAAATTAAGCTGCATTCGTTTTTCAGAACTATGGCCGTATATATTTTCATATTCTTTCATACGTATTATTTCAGGTCGAACAACACTTTGCTGAAAGCTGTCACCTTATCTTGATCTTTGATGGTTACAAAGTATATATGTATGTATCAATGCAAATTAATTTCTTGCTAATATCAGGACTACAAAAACAATGAAAAAATACAACAATAAAAAAAACAACATGGCTTTTCTATATTTGGCTTTGTAAGACAAATTATATGTGATAATTATTAATGAACAAATAACACCAAAGTGTGGTGTCAGTTGATGTAGATTTCTGCTTTATATACTCAAAAATTATTGCAAATGGAATATGTGAATTGTTTTGATACATCTTATTTTAATTTGCTGTAAGCTTTTTGTAATTAAAGATCAAACGACAAGACTGCTGTAAATTTAGAGATGGTAAAATTGAGCTTTCATTACAAAAAAGCTTTCAGCAAATTGAAATAAAATGAATCAAAATAATTCACATATTCCTTTTGCAATAATGTCTGAGTATATTAAGCAGAAATCTACATCAACTGATACCACACATAGTGGACCAAACACAAAGAAAGCTGATGATGAAGGTGTAGTGGGCTTCGAAAACAGCTAGTTGTTCCGTTCAACTATGTGTTTGTCAGAATATTTACAACTAACTTTGGTGTTATTTGTTTATTAATAATTATAACATGCAATTTATCTTACAAAGCGATACGAACTATAGTTAGCGAGAGCAAATCATAAATATAGAAACAAATGAAAGTTTGAACAATAATAATTACAATTTACCAACATGGCTTTTAGTTTATCAAAAATGTCAAAAATATAATTTGTTTAACATAATAACAATAAAAATTATTAACATAAGGAAGAAAAAATTTCTCCACGGCAGTGGAAAATTTGCAACGTTTAGCTCTTTTCACAATTTTTTAATAGTTTTTTTCATATTTTTAAATTTGTTGTCAAAGAATTTTCTTTTAATAAAATATTTTTCATATTGAAATGGTTTTAATTTCTCTTCCGTAAACAATTGAATGAAGTTTTCGATTAACTTTAATTTAAAAAAATAGCTCAGCTGCGTTTTCGCTACTACCCAATGAATGTGCCTTGGTATGTACATATATTAAAAAAAATCTTTGCTATAAAATATTAAAAAAAAACATACCAATAACACCTCCGGCCACGTTGGCGACTTAACATCTTTAAAAATACAAATACGTAAAGAACGTAGAAAGGTGAAAACTTCGGGAGCCGCAAATGCAAATATCAATGACCAAATCCAAACAAGTTGTTCTTTCACTGGAAGTTCTACATAATAGTCAGCTTTCATATCTATGTATATAGCAAATCAAAAATTATAAACAGTTTCAATACTCGTACAAACGAAATATTTCAAAGAATTATCAACAAACCGATAACGTTGCAGTATTTAACTGGCGTTTGAGGTTTAATATGCGCCACCATAAAAATATATGAGAGTTTCGATGCGGCCGAAGTCAGCAGAATAATGACGAATACAAACAAGTAAGTAAATATTTTGAAAAGCTTTAAGAAAAAGCTCAATTTTGTCCAGTTAGCAGCAGAGCCGGTAGCTCTTTTTGAGGGAGGATCTTGAAAGGAGTCCCATAGCGGCGGTTTCTCTTTATTTTTCCTTTTGATGAATTACACAAACATTATTAAAATATTTTTTTATTTATTTACGTGGAGTTTCAAGGCTATTTTACCGATTTCTATGGAAACTGTCCTCATCTACATCAGCCTCCGAGCTCATGGTAAAATTTTGAGACAAAGCTATCACTTGATTTTTATAATAAAAAAAATGTTTTCTTGTTTAATTTTTTTTTTACTATAAGAAGTGTTCTCTTTGAAAGATGGTAAAAAACTAAAAATAATTGACAATGATCAAATAAACATTCTGGTGTTATTGACAGAATATTATTTATCTGATAAGTGTTTAAAAGATAAAAAAAATTCTGTAAATGATGGCCTATCAATGAAAATAAAAAAAAGTTTCAAATAACTACATAAATATATTGATGGCTTAATATAAAAAAGACGTATGCCAATTGTTATTCGAAATCGTTATCTTTAGCGTTATTTAATATCCAACTTATTCTTACATCTTACTTAAATAACAAAGTGCCTTATACTTAAAAATAAAAGATTTATGGCCATTTAAAAAATTATGTTTGCAAGTAAAGGCTTAAGTTTTTATCCAGTTCTTTTCTTCATCCTGTCAAATATCGAAGATTTGAGTTACTCTGTTTTTATATTAAGCCATCAATATATCAAAAAGAAGAAAGTTGTCTTAGGACACCCGGTTAGAGCTATGCTGCTTTGCTATATAAAACAAGTTTCATGTGTTAAATAACAATGCAATAAAATTATATGATATGATAATATCAAATTCGTAGCAAATATTTCAAAACGTTTCCATTTATTTCCCATTATTTTCATTTTCTAGCTGCGTACGATTAAATTAATGTATTGTTTGTGGCCGGTGACGGCTTACACCCGATCGGCTATGTTCTCTGGTTTATGCTCATGTGCAAAAACAATACAAAAACAAATTAAGCAATCGTTCTCATTATTTTTGTTTTGTTTCACTCACTTCAAAGAACGAAATTAAACAAAATCAAACATTTTGTTTCCTTTATTTTCGTACTCTGTTTTTAAGTACAAAGAAATCAAATAAAATTAAATTTATAGTTTTAATAGTATCGATTATTTTCGTTATGAAAATCACGCCCTAGCTCCTGTGTCGTGGCATAAAGAGCATAGCTTTGAAAATCATAAATATAGTTATTTTGTTGTTGTTTAGTTTTCAGCGCACAATTACCCCCTGTTTCTCTAAATGCGAACGATAGATTCGATCGAATATTACTATAAGAAACAAAAACAAATTTCCGTTTTTTGTTTTTGTTTTTAATATAAATGTTCGATCGAATCTAACGTTCGCATTTAGAGAAACAGGCCCTTAATTGAACGTTTGTATGTATGTGATTCTTCATTGGCATTTTCTTATCTTGCAAATATTTCGTGATGATTAATGAAATATCCTTTTGATATGAAAAAAAAACCTAGCGGTGCTGCTAGGTTTGTTATATTCAAAATACTGGAAAAGCAAAATACGACATTTAGAGATGAAAAGCATGATTTGATGAAAAAAGATTCACAATAACTCTCAGTAAAAAAATAATTTCGAAAGCAATGCAAATTAGGTTCATCTCTAAGGATTTTTACATAGGATTTTCACTTTTACCATTCCTATTCACCGAACTCTGCAATGATATTTTCCCGTGAGAAAAAGGGTAAAAATTTAAAATTTTCGCAAATAGTTTCTTTTTATGCGAATTAAACTTAAAACATTGTTTTCATGCAAATTTCAGTAAATAGTTAAAAAATGTTCGATGAAACTTGGTTCATTGGTGTATTTTTTAAAACTCTTGACTCAATAACAAACTTTGGTATAACATATATACATTTTAATCGCTTTCCTACTAATTATCGATATATTTTTAATTTACATCCTTTGAAAGCAATGAAAATATAGTTCCTTAAAAATTACATCAATTTTTTTTACTGAGACGCTTAGTTAATAAGGAGGTGATCATCAGGGAAAGATAGTAATACAAAAAATGTTGGATACTCTAGCACATGTCGAGCATTTTTTTTTCTTATGCGTATACACCTGCGCACTTTATTTCATACCTGTATGTATCGATACTCATTCTTCTTTGTACCCTCGTATATCTAAGCATATCTATGGAGTTACCCTTGACTTCAAACAAATTCGGTTTTCTGATTTTTTTTGATAAGTGTTGCCAGAAGCACTTGTTTGTAAAGGGTGGGCCAAAAGTTACCATAGGGCTTACAAAATTTAATAACTTTTTCGTTTATATATTTTGTTAAAATTGCGGCTCACCCACTGACTATGATGAGCAGTAGTGTCGCAGCCGAGTACCAATGCAACTCCTCTCACACTTGCGTACTCCGTCAGCTTCTGCACGCCAGACTCCGGCGGGTAAACAGCATAATATGGCATATAAACCGATGCAAGCATAATTCTCTGCTTACCTTTGGCTCCTCCAGTAACGACTGTAAGGTAATTACATAAAGTTAATATTTGTTTCTCCCAAGTTCTTACCTTATGCTTTATGACATGGACATACAATCTGTAGCCCGTGATTCTTACTTAATCTACAAACCCTATTTTTTATTAATTCAGGGCTCCTGAATAAGAGCTACGTCTACTTGAGACCTTTGATGTGTGTTCTCAGTTCGCCCCACTATAGTGTAGGTTTATTCGCCCCACTATGGGGCATGGAGAGGCAGAAATTACCCAGTTTCACCTTCGGGCGAAACTTGCCATTCCTGGCTCGTCGACTTCTTCACCTTCTTTGACAAGTTGTGCCACTCACCTTCTAGGATGAAAGATTTGTAAAAGAAGTTTCGAAAATAGGAAAATGTTTTTTTGGCCACGACCCCAAAATGTTAAATTTTTCTCACTTGGCAAGAAAGTCCTTCTATATCTGTGTTTAGGTTGTAACATACTATACACGCCTTTAAATTTAGCCCCTTTTTTCACGCACATGCTACATTAAATCAGGTCGATCCTAATAAAAACCAAAAGATTTCCACCCGTAACCCCCGAGAATGAAACACACTTATGCCAATTAATTTTTTTAAAACAGGAAACAAATAAAATTCCGTTCTCAACTCATGATATATCATTGGTAATGGCTATAAGATGGATTAGTTTCTTAGTTGTTTAATTTTAATCAAAAAAGTTTGTCTTAAGTAGAACAGAAACTAACAGACATGTGTGAGGTTAGTACAGAATAAACATCACATGGCAAGACTGTTGTAAATTGTTAAAGTTAAAATTGGATGGAGCTTTCTATGGTGTAATTATACAGGTGACTGCGTAAGGATTTATTATACAAAAATACGGCAACCATAGCTGTGTAAAGAACCGAAGAATGTCAAAAGCACAAAAATAATTGTACCAAAACCAAAACAAAATCGAAGTTTTTGACATTTTTCAGCTACAAAGCACATAGAGCGAAGAATTATCAGCTGAAGTAGCGTTGCCACCTAGTTAGATACACATTGGAGCTATCATTACATAAAAAGCTTTTCAACAAATTGGATTACGTTGAATCAAAACAATTCAAATATTATACCAATTGACACATACAGTGGACCGAGCAAAAGAACGTTGATAATGAAGGCGTGGTGGCCTTCGAAAACATCATGTTGTTCCGTTCTGCTAGTGTTTGTCATAATAATTTACAATTGTCTTTAGTGCAATTAGTTCTTTAAAAATTATCTTACAGATCGATACAAACTTTAGCCCAATCGAATCATGAACAGAGAAACAAATAAGTTCAAACAAAATAATTAACAACTAACGAAAAGAAAAGTTGAATCCATTATTTAAAAAATATATGTATGTATATATCATATCAAAACCTAATTGTAAAATTTACTAGTGCCCACCTAGTGGCTGGAATTCCACTATTTTTTGTATATCGCCGAAAATAGTCAATCCTTTTTTTGTTTATACATACTTTCAAAGGTTCCACATATATTTTTGTTCCTCACTAGTAGGTGTATTTTATAAGGAAACCGTAGTTTTTTATTCACGTACTAATATACAGGTGATTAATGGATCTAATGCTTTTGATTCTCCTGTAAAATAAACTAAAAAGTTTACTCTCAGAATTTTGGATTTCAATTTTAAAGTGTTGATGTTAATGCTGAAGAAGCAAGTCACCAGCGTTACAGATTATAATTCATGTATATTATAAATTCCACGAACCGGACAATTTCGAATAAATTTTTAAAATTGTGGCAAATATTCAATCAATATTTTTGTTATGTCACTATTATTTGTGTATGTCCATATAAAAGATTAATGTGTTAATAAAACCTTTTACATAAATTATGGTTATACAAATAATATATTTTATATTTATTGCATAGAAACATACATATGTACATATCGTTACCTTAATATAGAAAGGCCCTAACTCATTAATATTTTATTAAATCGAGTGCTTTGTATATTTCGATGGACGAATGAATGTATGGAAAATGTATTAAAGTAACCATGTGTATATATCGTCATCTAAAATCCAAAAGGCCGTAACAACCTAAGCAAAACATTCAAAATATACTTTTTTTATTGATTAAATTTTACTGAAATGTGTTAAAAAATACTGATTTTATTCATTATTCAATTTGGCACCTAACAATTAAATAGTCTTAAATTTATGAGATTTTTTGCTTCTAATGTAAAAAAGTAAAAAATGTATTTACGGCCTTTTGGATTTTAGGTTACGATATGCAGTCACGTACATATGTATGCTGCCATCTGCGTTTGGTATTTTTCTATATCCATACCTTTAAACAATAAATTTTACACATCTGCCACCACATTGTATTAAATTCTATATTTTATTTATTATTTTATTGAAAATTCCTTTCATTATAACGATAAATTTTTACTACACAAAAAAAAAACAATTCTGCACGACTGCATATTGAGAAACTAATGCATTTGTATACTGGGTAGGTGTGCTTCTAGAGGGAATGCAGAAATTAAAAAATAGCACAGGTTAGGTTAGGTTAGTTTAGGCATTCAATGTTAAACATATCAGATTACGGTCTTATGCCCGTAATTTCTACACACAGGTATTTTACCTAAGGTTTTTACCCACGAGTTTGCCTTACACGATACATATCTAGGCACCAATAGATAGATATCTACTTGTAGAAATTACGGAGCTTACACTGACTCACGTAAATCAACACTCTCTATTTTTTAAATAATCGGGATATACATATGTATGTATTGGAAAAGAAGAAAGATATTTTGAATTTCCTCTTTTATATTGTTTTCTGTAACATTTAAAAAAGTTATTTCTGTGGTAAACGTACAATTATTATCGAATCAGAATATTACTCAACACTGAAGAACTTTTAAACACGCAATGTTAAATTACTCACTGCCGGAATACCAGACTGTTAAGTTATGTTAAGATACTTAACGTAAACCTTCCACAAGAATCTTGTCAATATCCATAAAGTTACAGCATATAACTTAACACTGTTATTAAAAGCTTTTAAATACGTATTGTTAAATTACTCACTGGTGGAATACCACGTTGTTATGTTCGTTGCTCTTTGCTACATATCATATATATATAGCTTCTTGGATACTTACTGTAGAGCTTCCAGAAGTATTTTGGCAACATCCAGAAGGTTGCAGCACATTTACTAACTTTTGATCGTTCATGTCTTCAATGTCAGCAGTTCAAAAAAGACTTAAAAATAAAATCAACCGGGCTAAAACGGAATACCGCCAGACCACTGCCAATCTCAGGTATATGGCACGGGCCGATAGAGAAACCTACTACATTGCTGAAAAAGGTAAACAGGTATCAGTAGTGGCTAATTAACGTGGTGTGTGCAATGCTATCACACAATTGAGTGACAAACAAGAACGTACTACTGCCATCATTAAGGACGAGAATGGCAATGATCTCACCACCACTAATGAACTACTACGCTGGCGGGATTTCTGCTCTATACAGAGCTCCCTACTTGCCATTAAGCAAACTTCGTGGAATTACTGGCATAAAAACAGACACCTGCTGAGAAGAGACATTTCCAACACACCACCTACTTTTACCAAAGTACTTCGCGCACTGTCAAACCTGAAGAGCTCAAAAGCGCCCGGGCCTGATAAAATGAGCTATTAAAACATGGTGTTGAACCCATTTCCCAAGCTCTGATCCCAGTAATCAGAAAAATATGGGAATAAAAGTCCATCGTGAACAGCTGGAAGAAGGGCATATTAGTGACTAAAGGACGACCTAAGGTAATGCAGTAACAGGAGAGGCATCACATTATTGAATGCGGTCAACAAATTGCTATCGTCCTTGATTCTACTCCGAATGTATCTTTCCTACGGAAAGAACAAGCTGGCTTCAGACCGCGAAGATCATGTTTTGACCATATTAACACAACATGCCTTATAATCGAGCAATCTATCGAATACAACAGCAGTTTTTATGTATTATTTGTAGACTTCGAACGTACCCTCGACAAGGTATCCTCACCGGGAATCTGGAATGCTCTGGCGAACGTAATTCACCTTATTTGCGTTCTATATATAGCTGCCAAATGTAAAATGCGATACAAGGGCGAAGAAATCTATCTATTCGAGCTCAACTTGGGAGTTAAACAAGGCTGTGTTCTGTATCCCATGTTATTTCAACTGCTATTGGATTGTGTACTTCAGCAAACAAACTTCAAAACACCGGATGACATTCGCTGGAACATGAGTGAAACCCTTAATGATATCGAATATACCTTTTTGCACATCGCTTCGATGATATAGTGCTGAAGAGAACCAAACTGATGAGGATTCGCAACAGCAATACGACACCTCTAACGCTCCAAGGACATCTGATCGAGGGTGTAGATTCCTTTTCATATCTTGGCAGAACAATTTGCAAAGACGGGGGCTCCAGACCGCATTCCATTTCCTGCACAGAATATGGAGAGCGAACAGTATAACCACCACCACAAGGTTAAACATCTTTAACTGCAATGTCAAATCGGTTCAGCTATATGGTTGCAGCACCTGGAGCACAACGCAGTCTACACGCAAGAAATTGCAATCCTTCTATAACCAATGAATAAATTCTCTTGATGGCTAACTGCAAACCAATTAAATTCACAATCTGCAAGGACGTAGATATTCTAAGAAGGCCATCTGACGAAGCCGCAAGGCATGTACTGGACTATAATCCATAGGGCCATATAAGTCCTGGAAGGCCAGGAAATAAATGGATAAGAGTGATGAAAAAAGAAGACAGCCTGACGAAATGCAAAGCATGTACTGGACTAGAATCCATAGGGCCATAGAAGTCCTGGAAGGCCAAGAAACACATGGATAAGAGTGATGAAAAATTAATGCAAAATTTCGTAATTTAACTTGGAACCAAGTAAAGATCGTAGTTAATGATCGAGTAAAGTAGAGAGAATTTGTTTATGCACTCTCTTTGACGTAAAATTTATCTAATATGCAATTACTCTACTGTAAATTTTATATACAGATGCGTTTCACATTAACGTGAGCACCTGCCCTTACGGCCTTACCTCAAAGTGGTCTAAGCACCGGGCGAAAGAAAGTAAGCGTGCAACCATCCATCCACCATGTGACTTACCAAGAACACATAAGTTGCAATCTTTGAGCATATTTATCCTTGTACTATGAACAAATACCTTACTAAGGTACTTAGAGCTATCTACACTCTTGCTGCTAAAGCATTGTCAAAGCAACTTCTGGTGTATAGCAACAGCACCTAGAATAGTGTCTGGCTTACTGCGCCACGCCAATCATCAGTATTGATCTAACACTGGGAAGCCAAGACTATTCTCCTAGCGCTTTTGGTAGCAATCACAGCCACCACAAGATTATTCGAGATCACGCGCTGCAAGTATGGTTGCTTACATCCAATTGCCGGCACAGCTCATCCAGTCATTTGGAGCCAGACGAATGTCCGAGTTCGACACGATCCACTACCTACTCTACACAAATCAACATCATCTATTTAAACCCGTGGGCTTAGACGAAGTCGACCTTTTAGTAAAGAACCTTTCATACATATTACACCCATCCAACGCCTAAAGCAGCTCGGAGGGCGTGCCACCGGCACCCGTGGTACCAGTTGAAGTCATTGGTTAGACCTAGAATCGTCGTGGATACCTCTAACGTCTTTTGAACTCAGGGCAGTTTCAGGTGACGCTGCTCCTGCAAGGCAACATAGCAAACCTACTTCCTCTTAAAAATATAAGCATATCCGTTCCTCTGTTGCCAGAGATTTGATAGTAGCACATAAGTTCTATGGGTAAAAACCAAAGGTACGACGAGAGGAAAAAATTCCGTGGGGTTAGACTAAATCTATTTTTCGGTAAAAGACCTTGTCAACACATTACACCCATCCATGTTCTAGAGCAGCTCAGGTGTGAGGCCACCGGCACTCGTGGTACCAGTTTAAGCCACTAGTTAGACCTCGAAGTTCCACACCGAAAGGCTTCACCTCTATCGTCTTTTGAATTCAGGGCAGTTCCAGGTGACGCCAAAACTACAAGGCAACATTCCATTCCTCTGTTGCCAGAGATTTGGTAGTAACACATATGTGACCTGCTCCACGAAAAGGGACCTCTGCGCCGAAAAGAAGTTATTGAGAAAAACGCGTTTAAAAACTATAAGAATAAAAACTATAAGAATCACTCAAAAAGTAAAAAAAAAATTTCGGCGCAAAGGTCCCTTTTCGTGGAGCAGGTCTCATATGTAAGTTCAGTGGGTTAAAAGTCAATTTAGCCCAGCTGGGTTGCCCGAAATTGCCACACACGTTATCTCCTAAGAGATCCCCCTGAAGGGACATTTTATATACAAGTGCAAGTCTGTATTATTGCGTAAACTTCCATGCGCTATAATCACTGAACTATCAATTCTTTAAAACTCTCAACCGCACAATGCGTCGTGTTACCCGCATAAATCTTCTTCAACTTGTAATCACTCTTTATAAACGGTTTTCTTATACCACTAACAAATGGATAATTAATCTTGGGAAGTGACTGGATATGTCATACTGATTTTTTTTTAATGGAGCAATTACCTTTCACAATGTTATTGACATTTGTGTGTAAGCAATGCCATAGGAATTCGTTCAGCCTAGCGCAACAAGCAGTCTTTATCACTACAAAGGCAAGCACATCTTAAGCTTTTTATATTATTTTATGTGAGAAAAAGCAGACAAAAAGCACCACATACATTTGTGTAACTGATAACAGGCTTGATAAAGTAATAATAATAATAATAATAAAATAATCACTTGCATTTTGCATGAACAACAATTACATTCGTACATATTTTTCTCTCTCCCAATAAACAAAAATAAAATAAACCAAGGCAATAACACTTACTCACGTACATTCGTACAAATATATTATTTACATTTGGTTATTATAGATCTAAGCATGTACTTTGATACGAGCATTTTCATTATCAGTAAAATGACGAGTTAATTTCCTACATTCAACACAATTGGGCACAGTTTTCAGCTGAAGTGCTCTTAGTCTTGACTGATCTTTTAAACAAGTTCGATTTCGGAGCGTTGGAAAAGTGTGGAAATATTTCCAGTGAAAATATTTAATTAATGTGCAATACCACCCCACCAGTCGTATAATTAAGTTTGCAGAATAAATTAAAATAGTTGAGCTGTTTTAAAAGCAACTGAAAATTTTTAAAATTTAATTCCCTGCATAAATACATATATTTAACATAAAATGAATGTGATATTAAGGAAAAGTTTACATATATCGAATGTTATAAAAACGTCTTATGGCACAAATATTTGGAGAGCAGCCAGCATACAAACACCCAGACAACCTGTAAGAATTTCAACGATAATAAAATAACGCGATAATATTTCGTGTTAAAAAATAACGCAAAATATAAAAAAAAATAAATCAAAAATTTTTCTTTGCATTACCCGCCCCACCCCCCACTCAATTCATGATTCAAAACAAAGTGGGTTGTGAGACTATAAGCTAAAAAAACAGTAAACCAAATTCCAAACTTACATATAACACAAAAAAAAAATCATAAGGCCCCAATAATTGATTCTGCTAGAAGTTTATTCCAGAGCCTGTTATTATTGTATTTCTGTAAAGTCTTACCAAGAAGATCAATATTTGTGACAGCATTTAAACCTCTAAGCCAGGGGTTCCCAACAAATTCCTGTTCCCTCACTCTTTTTAAATTTTTTCTTTTGTCGCGGACCCTTGAAACCTGGGATGCTTTTTGGTTTTTAGGTTGCATTAAAAATAAATAATAATAAATAAATTCAGTAAAGTGCGACTTTGACTCGAGCATGAAGGGTTCTGTACGTTGACAATATTACATTAACTGATAGAACACCCTTTAATTTAGATTTCTTTTTTAATTTTTAGTGTTAATTTTTGCAGTCTGTATAAAAATACACTAACTTAACAAATTTCAAGTGTACATTGCATGGGATTTTAACATTATTCGTTGCTCGTTTTGGAACACCCTTTAATTTTGTAATTTGCATTTGTATTTAATTTGTATTTGTTGTTGTAGCGGCCAAGGTTCTATATACTATGTTCAAATTTCAGGTCCGTAGCTGTTACGGTTCTCCAGGTAATAGCCTGTGACGGACAGACAGACAGACGGACAGCGTAGCGAAAACAATAGGGTTCCTTTTCACCTTTGATGTACGGAACCCTAAAAAGTGAAAGACAAAAACAGATTTTTTTATTTTGATTAAAAATTTTATTATACAAATTCATAAATACATACATACCGTTACCTTAATATAGAAAGGCCCTAACTCATTATTTTTTTGAAATCGAGAGTTAGGTGTAACCCGAAACGGATTGCGTCAATTGTTACTGCCCCTCTTTCAACCTAACCTTACATAACAGTCAGTGCTACTATTCGTCGATTCGCAGAGGTCCTCTCCAGAATTATTAACCTGGAGAGGATTCTTGAGCTCAAAGTTATGACTGTCACCACCGCCGAAGCAGCAAATGGAAGACAATAGACGCTATTAACCAAACTTAATAATAAACTAAGCCTTCTTGTCCATAATTTGCCTTCGTTTCGTATTGTATAGTAAAAGTCCCGATAGTTTTTTTCCATACATTCGGCCATGTGACAGAGTTCAATTCCGTTCGGAATCGGAATTAAATCCACCCCATTTTCATAGGACATGGTGTCTTAAAAAAGAAAACTAAAATACGGAAATTTGTCGGGTGTGTCCAGACTGTTGAAGGCGGTGGTATGCTGGGGTATGCTTGGTTAGGGCTTGACATTTTGAGTTTTATGCAATTCCAATTCCGAACGGAATTGAACTCTGTGACATGCCCGATTGAATCGCTGGTTATATGTATATTTAAAGTATTTATTTATTCGGAGGAAAATTACATATGTATATAAATAGAATAAATAAAATATTTGAATCTAAACATAGAAACACAATTCAAAACACATAATTTAATATGTTCTCGGTGCCGGCGGTATGGCCTCAACAGAGTCATCTAGCACAACATCAACGACTGGTCTGTACCCAATAGTAGTGTTACCATTGCCCTCACACCAAATGAGTAAATGTTTACGCCAGTGTTGATGCAGAGGTTTTTTCGTTTGTCCTTCTAAATCTTTACTATAATCGAATTCATCCAGACGAGTTTTAAAATCTTCTCGGGAATGCGCTCCTCGAGATTCTTTGCGATGTTCCATCGAAGTAACTGTTGCTATGGCATTGATTAGCAAATTTTCTAGTTCTAGTGTTTCCATTAAATCGGTATTCCAAATCATTCCCCTATCGACAACTTTGACATTGGAGAACTCCTTGTAAGCTTCTTTTATCAGCTGGCAACCTTCAATTAGAAGTTTGCCTTCACGAAACACGGCTGCATTTTTGGTCATGATCTTTTGCATTTTCAAACGTATATTTGCTGGCGGTGTATTTCCTTTGCTGTGGCGTAGTTTGTCCAATTTGGCAATCGAGCTTTCGCCAGTAGTTTGTTTTAGGGGAGGCAAGGGTTGATCGGGTGTATTGTTCTCTGCAATAGAATCAGCACATGCTTTACCAAACACTAACAAGTCTAATAGTGAATTAGCTCCCAGTCTATTGGCTCCATGTACTGAGGCACAAGAGCACTCTCCGCAGGCGTACAAACCGGGTATAATTACATCAGCACCTTGTTCATTGATAGTTAAGACTTGACCTTTATAAGTGGTGGGAATACCACCCATATTGTAATGCACAGTTGGTAAAACGGGTACAGGTTCCTTGAGCACATCGACATTAGCAAATATTTTTGCAGTGGCAACTATACCAGGCAGTCGCTCAAGAATAATTTCTTTCGGCAAATGGTGCAGTTGCAAGTGTACGTGGTCCTTTTCCGGACCGCAGCCGTTACCATTTAATATTTCCAAGGTCATGGCGCGTGCTACGACATCACGTGATGCTAGATCTTTGGCTTTAGGGGCATAGCGTTCCATAAAACGTTCTCCTTTGGAATTAAGAAAAAATCCTCCTTCCCCGCGTACACCTTCGGTGATAAGGCAACCCGCTCCATACATTCCGGTGGGATGAAACTGTACAAATTCCATGTCCTGCAAAGGCAAGCCCTTTCGAGCCACCATGGCGGTGCCATCTCCCGTACAAGTATGTCCATCTGTGGTGGAAAAATATGTGCGACCACTTCCTCCCGTTGCAATAACGGTGTTTGGAGCACGAAACCGATAAATAAAGCCATTTTCTAAATTCCAAGCTATGACTCCCACGCACTTGCAGTTTTCAAATAGCAAATCCAAAACGAAACACTCAACAAAATAATGGCAATCATAAGCCAATGATTGGCCATAGAGCGTATGAATGAGAGCATGGCCAGTACGATCACTGACCGCACATGCTCTATGCGCTGTGCCACCCTTGCCGTTCTTAAGGGTCTGACCGCCAAAAGCACGTTGATATATCTTACCCTCAGCCGTACGCGAGAAGGGCATACCCCAATTTTCCAGCTCTAAAACAGTTTGAGCAGCCGCTTTGCACATGTAATGAATAGCGTCTTGATCGCCCAGCCAATCAGATCCTTTTACAGTATCATAAAAATGATAACGCCAATCATCCTCCTCCATATTAGACAAGGCAGCATTTATGCCGCCCTGAGCAGCCACTGTATGGGAACGCGTGGGAAACAGCTTTGTAACCACAGCCGTTTTGAAACCATGTTTGACCAAACCTAAAGCTGCACGCAGACCAGCTCCTCCAGCACCTACGACAATGGCATCAAAGCTGTAGTCGACCATTGGATAATCCTTCCACAAATCTTTCTTCTTGGCATCTTCGTTCGCTCTAATGTTCGCCTTTAGAGCATAAAAGCGAGCTTGTTGCCCCGCATTAAATAATGTCTTTATTTTAGAATAAATATTATTTCTTCCTGTCATAAATTTCTTGCAAGACAACATTTTATTTTCAAATAAATTTTAAATTAAATGTTTCCACAATATGCTGGGATTGTGACATCTAAAATAAATTTATGTGAAAAGAAAATTTCATAAACAAACACAATTTAAAAGCATAGATGTATTTTCTTCTCTGTACACTGAAGAAAAATATATACAAAATTCGGAGTGAATTTACGATATTGAAAATTTAACTGCAAGTTTTATTCTGTGCATTAAACTCTCACGAGGGTATAAGATCGATGTTTCATATTGATTTTCGGTGTTCGTGCAACACATAGATTGACTTGAAGTTATAACGAGGATCGATATGAAATATTTTCTGCCTTTGTTTCTACATGTGAAGCTTTTGTTTCTTCAAGTGTTAACGCTAAACTAAACCTTACGAACGCAGTGGGATTCTCTAAATCTATTCATAATAATAATTTCAATATGATAACGATGGTCGCAATAACAAAATTTCTTTTTGTTGTTTATTCATATATTAGTGCATAAATTACAGAAAAACCTTTTCATAATGACAAAATTTCTGTGACAAATAGTGTTGCTTTAATGCGGACTGGTAACGAGGGTTGGTTACGTATATTTTAGTTTTAGTTTGGCACTTGTGATACTTTTTGCTAATTTTATTACTATTTTTTATGCAATAGTGTACACAAAGTGCTGTAGCAATTTTTATTTAGCAACGAGGGTTATTTTAGAAATTTTTTTGTCAAATTTTGTGCAAGATTTTTTAAATTTAAATAACTAAAACATTCTTAGTGAAACTCAGATTACTATATTAAATTTAGCTTAAGAACGAGTGTCGATCTAACAATAGTTACTGTAATTTTTTTTTTTACTTACTAAACCAATTCCTATCAAACTTAAAGCTTCAATTACTTTTTATGAATGTGTATTTATTATAGTGAGTTTAAATGGGTAATTTGGGTCGTTTTTGGGATTCTTAAATTTTTTTTAACAATTTCTTGAATTTTATTACTAAACTGATGTAAGACGTTTCTAAATTTTTTTTGGTTAAATCTTGTGTACAATTTTTTAAATTTAAACTTCTATAAATACGAGGGTCGATCTAACAAATTAATTAATGTGATTTTTTTTTACTTACTAAGCCAATTCCTATCACTCTTAAAGGATCGTTTTAGCAGTTTTTAATTATTTGTTTGATAACATATGTAGAGTAATAACGAGGGTTGGCAGGAAATGTTTTATTTCTTGTTTCAACATTGTTAATTTATTCTAACAATTTTATTACTATTCCTTTGAAAAGTTGAGCACAGTACAAACAGTGTTATAATAGTTATTGCTTAATAACGAGGGTCGTCCTATAATATATTTTTTAAAATTATTTTTCAGTTTGTTTTTGAGCTTCAATTACTTCTAAAGCCCTTTTTATGAAAGTTGAATGGTTACAGCAAGCTTAAATTGCTAACGAGGGTCGTTTTTGGGCATAATAATTTTTTAAATCAATTTGTTGAAGGGAATTGCCTAACTAAATAATTTTAACGAACGTCAAGGCATACTGCAATATTATTCTTAATAACTTTAACCGGGTAACGAGGGCAGATTCGATAACTATTTTTTATGGCTTTTGAAAAAATTTCAATTTTAAATTACTCGAAAGATTCTTACTAGAAAGATTATTACAAGAAAGAAAGAACAAGTAAAAATACTTTAACTGACTAACGAGGGTCGTTTAGAAAATAATGTTCAAGCCAAAATTAATAGTATATTGTTACAATGGCACCGACTTGGAAACGAAGAGTTTATTGATCTACTTAATTGTTTTGAGACTAACTTGTGTGATATGATTTTGACCTGCTTTAGTACAATACTAGTTTCTTATGAAATTTTGCGTTCGATAGACAATAGTATTATTGTTATTTTATCCTTAGTATGAAGAGTGTTTTGGCAAATAAATTTTCTTGCTTACCTTGAATGAGAAACTCGATTTTTTATGGCATTGAGAGCTCCATATAATGTTGTAATATTTTAACTTGATAAGGAGTGTAATTTATTTCAAAATTTTCCTACAAATTTTTTAATAAAATTACTGATATTTAAAAAAATTTGCACAATTATTGACTGCTTCTGATAATAAAATACATCGAACGAAACGTTCATGTTCAAGTAAAGAGGGTTTATTTTATTTATTTTTGCAATCATGTTCCTATACCGTTCACCATTGACAGTAACATTCTGACCACAATCGTTTTTGAAGACATATGGGCCAATGACTCTGCCAGCCCATAAAGCGCGCCAAACAGTAATTTTTTGTGGATGTAATGGTGTTTCGACAAAAGCTTGTGTATTTTCCTCACTCCATACGTACCCATTCAACCAGAAATGGGCTTCATCGGAAAATGGGAGAAGTGCACGATAAGTTCGACAAATAGAACAATTATTTTGATTAAAAATTTGAACAATTTGCACGCATTGCTCTGATGTAAGTCGATTCATAATGAAAGCTAAACTAAACAAAAAGCAACTATCAGCTGTTAAATGGGTGCTCAAATAAAGCAGTGATGCCAACTCAAAGTTATGACACTCTAAAAAACTCTCTTTACAATAGTTAGTAAAGAACAAACAACAATGGCAAGAGTGTTGTAAATTAGAGATGGCAAAATGAAGCTTTCATTACAAAAAAAGCTTTAAATGTATTGTAACAGTATGAATAAAGATAATTCACATATTCTATTTGCACTGAAATTTGCATTAGTTATCTGAATGGAACGAACACAAGAATGCTGATGATGAAGGTGTGGTAGCCCTCGATAACAGCATTTTGTTCCGTTCTGAAACAAATTTACCTTGTTTTCCTCTCTTGCTCTTTTTCATTAAAAAATATAAAGTTGCTTCATAAAAATGCAAACTTAAGCCAAATCAAAGACAAAAAAAAATTAACAAAAATATATGTGATTCCAATTAAAGCATTTAGTGAAAATATAAGCTTATGCTGATGATGTGGCAATAGCTGTAAGAGGAAAATTCCTCACTACTCTAAGAGATATCTTTCAGGATGGTCTTTCGTACTTAAAAAGATGGGCGGAGAAATGGAGGCTCGCCGTTAATCCTGGTAAAACGGAGCTAGTCCTCTTCTCAAGGAAGTATGAGATACCGGATCACTCTTAATAATACGGAGATAAAAGTGTCCAACACTGCAAAATATCTCGGTGTTATTCTTGATTCAAAGCTGAGTTTCAAAACTAATACTCTACAGGGAGTGAAAAAAGCAACAATTTCGCTCTATCTATGCAAAAAGTCCATTGGGAAAAATTGGGGCCTTACCCCAAAAATCGTTCATTGGATCTATACTGCAATAGTACGTCCCTAGAGAAAAAGACGTATCTACATATCTTACACAAGGTGCAAGGACTTGCATCCTTGTATATAACCAGTGCTCTTCGCACTACTCCTACAGATGCACTGGGAATGCTCCTTCATCTACTACCATTGGACCTATTAGGGAAGGAGATGGCAAAGTGCTCGACAATCCGTCTCCCATGTACCTCTCTGTGGAACGGAAATGGAACCGGCCGCTGTAGAATACTTGATGATGAAGTTAGGGAGTGGAGGATTGACCTTACCTCCGCTGCTCTACTACACGAACGACTTTATAAAACTTGGATACCATGGAACTCCTGGTAGAAAAAAAGTGTTGATTTTTATACGTACGGCTCCAAAACACATGAAGGTGCGGGTTATGGAGTCTTTTCGAGGGACTCCCAGATCACTGCAGTGTCTTTCAGGCAGAGATCCTTGCTATAAGAGAATTTGCGGATTGGTTGAGAGTGAATGCCACTTCAACGACTTTGATTAACATATACACCGATAGTCGAGCAGGTATTATGACCCTCAAATCCCCGCTTCTAAGAACTACAACAGTCCTCGACTGCAAATCATCTCGAAATGAGATGGCAGAGCACTTTGATATTAGGATCATCTAGATCCCGTGGCATAGAGGCTTTCAAAGAACTCTAGGTCTTGATGAGATTGCTAGTACTGGAACAACCTTACAAGTTTCACCGGATTTGGAATGTGTGGTTTACCCCTACTTTCTTGCGTACTCAGATTTAGGCGCAAGACAGAAGATGAAACAAGTAGAAGGTGGGTCACAAGAAATGATTGCGTGATCACAAGGCAGTTATGGACTCACCTAAATAAGGAAGGTAGTGATTACTTAATTTTGAAGACTAGGAATCAAATCTCGATACTTGTGTCTCATAGGTAGGCATGCACAAAGGCTACGGGTTGAACACAATGATTTCTGCCGTAGCTGCCAGGATAACGATGAAGAGGAAAGCATAGAGCATTTTCTTTGTCACTGTCCTGGACTTGCAGGAAAGAGAATGGCCGTAATGGGCGCTCTTGAGTTCAGGGAACTTTCTGACTTTGCTAGTCTTGAACTTCAACGTATTAGCAGCTTTATATTGAGCTCTGGTTGGTTCGCCGGTGGGGACTCCGCATAAGCAGAGTCTCTGTGGTATCACAATGGACCAAAACGGTCTAAGTGAGTCCGGGTTTCTGACTGCAACCCGTACCTAACCTAACTTAACCTAAAAAAATAAAAATAAAAAATTATTGAAAATAAATTTGAAATCGAATTCGAAATAATAAACCAAAAATTGCGTTGAATTAATTGAGCAGGTTGGTTGGTTTAATGGTTCGGTAGTGATAATGCAAATTCATACAATCGATTGCCTTAAAAAGCTAAGAAACCTAATGTACATATTTATAAAAGAACTCCGCAAACATAATTGAGAATTACTAAATATCTCAGCGTATCAAGCTGAAAACAATAATGATTCAATATTACAATTGCTCAATTCACAAACTATTGTGGGAGTCGTAGTTCGTACATGAGTTGTTGGTAATTTCAATAAGAACAGTGTTTACCAGCAAATGTTTACATATAAATTACCAGCAACTTTTGTGCTACGACTACGACTGCTACAACAGGTTGTGAATTGAGCAAATATATCTCATTCTTATTTAACGAGACATTAAATCAATTAATAATTCAACTGAATATTTTTTAAAAATCAATCAAAAAGCTGCTTGAAAAAACAAATTTAGAAAATCCTAGAATCAATCAATGTCTTAAAAATATGTATACACTGTATACAACGACGACAGTAATTTAAAAAAGTAATATTGATAGTTTTTTTTCAATGCAATGATTTATATTACATTTGAATTATTTTTAAAGAATATCACCACCCATTAATAAACATTCTTAAATGGTTTTTACTTTCACATAAAATTTCTCAACACCTCTTAAACGTTAAACGATTTCTTTCCATTTTTTTTTGGCCTCTTTCCTGTGCGAAATTGAAGATTTTGTTTTTGCAAAAAAAATAAACAAGTAAGAGTGCTATATTCGGCTGTGCCGAATCTTATATACCCTTTACCAACGTGCGTACATATATAATATATATAGTATCTGTAATACATACATACATATTTGTTTTCTGATAATTTTTTTTCTCTAAAGCAATTAATAGTAAGTGACCTTTCAGTATTTTTCGATTAAAGAATTTGATTCAATTATTTTATTTCGACATTAGCAATAGTTGAATATTTTACTCTACACTCTGTGGTTAATAGCATGTTCATACGGCCAGCAATTATCGAGGTTCGCTCTCTCATTCACGGTTCGCGGCCGAATCTTGATTGAATCAACATGGTTCGCCATACAAATTTTTGAGAGCGAACCAACTTGGTTCATTTTGAACCTTGCTGCGAACCATGAAGAAATTGCTATCATCACTAGTTTTGATAACATATTATCGCCAATTTATCTGAACTAGCTATCAAAACAAAATGAGTACACACGTACACATACACATGTATACATTTGTAAACAAAAAAAAACAAACCAAAAAATGGATGCTTGTATGAATTAATAATATTAGAACACATTTTATTAATTATTTTTGCTTAATTTGTTTATCTACTGTAAAAAAGCAAGTAACACAGAATATAAAATGCGTATTAACCACGTATCAACTATTCATGTATGTATGTGTGCATGTATGTATATACATGAAAACAGTGATGCCAATTTTTGATACTCAAAGCTCGTAAACATTTTTTGAAAAAAGGGCTAAAAAATATACCTTTAGCGCAAAATAAAGTCAAATTTTTTGAATAAGCGCGAAAAGGGGCTAGTTTTAAAATGTTTCTGTTTTAAATCAAAACATCAAACATTTTTAGAAAATAAATATGTGAAATTTATTTAATTTAATTTATTAGAAAATAAATATGTGACTATCATAAGATCAACACATACATAAGAACATCAGCTCGAGATATTACATTTTAATAAGGTATGTACTAGTGATGTAACGAATGTTAATTTTTGATATTCGCGAATACGAATATTTGAAACGATATTCGTGAATGCGAATGCGAATACGAATATAATATATGAAATTTATAGATATTAAATTGGAGTTCTATTTACGTCTGCAATATGAAATATTAAAACATTGTTATGAAAAAGGACTTCATACTCCTGTTGGCGTACTTTAAAGTTAATAAAAACTAGCCAAAATTTTAATGATCGTCATTAAATAATATTTAAAAATGATACAAAGCACGAATTTCTATAAAAAATTTAATGGATTTGTATAAACTAATATTTTTAGCCATTTATTTAAATTTCGTTTAGGATTTATGCATTTATTTATTTAATTTGTTTGCAAAAATATTCGTATTCGAGCACAAAACATTCGAAGAAATAGCAGATTATTCTATATTATTCTTCTTTTTTAAATTGGTTATCTAGCAAAATAAAATGAATTAAAATTCGATATTGCTAGATTAAAGGAAGAAAAAGTTCACAGACTAAAATCTAGCCATATTGAACAAAAAGAAAAAGGGGCTAAAGGGCTGAAATATACAGGCCTGTCACAGAAACCAAATTCGATCGAAATGATTTCAATTCCGTAATTAGCTTCTGCAGAAAATGAAAAACGAAGAATTTGCTCGATGAGTAATGCTCGGAATTGTAATTTTCTCTATGTGAAAGTGCAAAAATATGTTTGAAACAACTTTATTTCAACAAAGAAAAATGCTTTTCAACCATTTATTTAAAATATGTTTGTTTTATTTAACTTTTTTTACATATTTAAGATATTTTCTTAGGTGAAAAATGCATTATCATAAAAACTGAAATATTCTATTCTGTCAAATAAAATTAAATAAAACTTTGACACATACACTACGTTTGGATATGAAAGTGGATCTGAAGCAATTTTCCGCCAAAATCTTGACTGCTCTGGGCATCCAAAACCGCAGTTATTGCAATTACAGACATTTTATGTAAACAATTTTTAAATTTGGTTCACTTCAATAAAAAAAATTGATCCTTTGGTATGTTGTTGCTCTTCTAATAAGAGCAACAATGTGTTTTTTTTTTTGCCCAATATTTCCACATTTAAATTGAAAACAATGGATCTGACGTTTCTTCGGAATGAACAAATCGATCGAAATCTGAAGAAAGTAAAACAAAATCGATCGAAATGAAAATTCGTAATTGTAAAAATTGGGGCCACGTTTTTTTCGCGTTTTGAGTGACTGAAAATGCGTTAAATCCAACCCAAAAAATTCTAAGTTGGCATCACTGTGTCAAAAATATTTGTCAAAATGAACCACGAATGTTGTCGTCTGAACACCAGGGTTCGCAATTGTGGTTCAAAGAGCGAACCAAGTGGTTCATGTTGCCGTCTGAACATAGCATAAGATATGTTTTACATTCACTCTTGTCAACATCGATATTATAGAAATTACAAACGGAATGACAAACCTATATATACCCTTTTACCATTTTTTGGTAAAATAAGAAAAAACTTAGTTGTTTTTCGGGTATTTTTTTCATTTTGGAGATTTTTTTCATTTTGGCGATTTTTTTTTAATTTTGGTGATTTTTTTTCATTTTGGTGATTTTTTTTCATTTTGGCGATTTGTTTTCATTTAAGCAATTTTTCCGGTTATTCGCGATTTATTTTAGTCTTAGACATTTTTTTTGTAATTTGGTGCTTTTTTTCGTTTTGGCGTTTTTTTTTCATTTTGGCGATTTTTTTCTGTTTTTCGGGTTTTTTTTCGTTTTAGCGATTTTTTTCATTTAAGCAATTCTTTTGTTTTATGCGATTTATTTTAGCTTTAGAATTTTTTTTTTAATTTGGTGCTTTTTTTCGTTTTGGCGATTTTTTTTGTTTTTGGCGATTTTTTCGTTCTGGCGATTTTATAATTTTTTGTTTTTTAGTTTTAACGTTTTTGAAAATTTCAAGAGTTTTGCTCTTACGGTTTCCAAGATACAGCAAGTTGTCAAAATTGCATAGTCAAAATTGCATTAACTGATGGAACACCCTTTAATTTAAATTTTTGAAAATTTTAGTGTTAATTTTTGTAGTATGTATAAAAATATACTAACCTTACAAATTTCAAGTGTATATACATACATACATACAATTGTATGTATATAACATGGGATTTTAACATTTTTCGCTGCTCGTTTTGGAACACCCTTTAATTTCCAATTCTCATGTATTTGTTGTTGTAGCGGCCAAAGGTCTACACACTGTGTCCAAATTTCAGGTCTCTAGCTCTTACGGTTCTCGAGAAAATACTAATATAGTTTTAGACATAGTTAATTTTACATAACACAAAAAGTTAAAGTTTTCCAACCCTGGAAACGTCTTTTTAATTTTTTTATATTTTTTTAATTTAAAATTCCAATTTTAGTCGTACGGAGGTGTAAAATAAGTTTATTTATTAAAAAAAATAAAAATTTGTTTTCGGTAGTTACTTTTATATGGCAAAATGAAGTTTACGTTTTCCAGCTCTGCAATCGTCTGGTCCATTTTGCTGAATTTCAATACCAATCTATTTTGGAAAATTTCTGACACACCAGTCCAAGAACGAAGTCTCTAGCTTTTCTGGGAGCTTCGGAAAACCGATTTCACGTACAGACAGACGGACATTCGGACATCGCTTATTCGTCTTCCCTATGCATAAGGATCCAGAATATATATATTATATGGGTCGCTTATTGATATTATAGAAATTACAAACGGAATGACAAACCTATATATACCCTTTTACCATTTTTGTTGGTAAAGGGTATAATAAAAAACATTTAACTCAAGTTAAATGCACTGGCATCATGTTGTTAATGGTGTGTAAGAGCAGCCAAATAAAAATACAAAGTGTATTTTACACACCAGCAGTATGTACTCGTAGCATTTTTATTGCGCGTAGAAGGAAAAATATTGTGCTGGTGTTTTTGTTTAAAAACTGATAACTTTTGAAAAGTCTTATCAACAGTTTTCTTGAAGTATTTTTATATATAGAAAAATATGTATTCGTAGTACATATAAAAATTTATTATGCCACTCAAAAACACTTTTTTGTTTGTTATTTTAAGTGTTCGATAGTTATTGAACTATTTACATGATTAATTATTTCAGTATTTGATGTTCGAGCAAAAAATTGAGCAAAGCTAAGCTGTGTGCGTGTTTACATCATTGAACGTATGCGAATCTTATATACGAGTGTATATTTTGTATATAATAATGATTATCATAATAAAGTGATCTAAAGACCGCATAGTTAACCTAGCGTTTTCTAGTGATCTGACCTTGACGAAAAAACGCTAAGTAGGCACGTGAAATTTTACAAAACCAGCCAAGCAGTCATACCCGAACAAAAGTGGCAAGCGTTTTTGCTTAAGCGGCTTTGACAGCGCGTTAAGTAGCGCAGTTGGCTGCTAAAAAGTAGTTTTTGTTATTGTTAAAAAATCGGTCAATCAAGCGGTTTAATTATTTTTTTTCGGTTTTATTTAACAACATAAGTTAACATTAGTGTTAATGCCACACTGATAACACTCTTGTTTAAGTATGGACCAGAGCATGATAAAAGTACCGTTTTAAGTATTCCTTGAGTATTGGTTGTCAAACAAATATGAGTGCTTACAGCTAAAAATTAAAAAAAAACTCGCTCATATGCAAGCATACGCATTAATTTTAAACCGAATACGTACGGGTGTCTGGTGGTAAATTTATATTTTTAAATACGATTATTTCAAAACGAAATAAATGGTGCGGAGGGAGGGTGGCGCCGTTGGAATTATCGATTGTGCGGATTTATTAGTCACGATGTTGCAGTGGTTGAGTGAACATCGTGCGTTCGCTGTGGATACATTTTTTTAAAAGTAATGATTCTTACGTAAATGCTCGTCGATAATTTTGTTCAAATTTTGTTCGAGTGTAAATTTAATTCGTTCTTGGGTGCAGAGATTCCGCGCAACTGCTTCGGCTACATCCCACGGCCAGGGGCCAGTCGATCCTCAAGGACTTTTTCTGTAGTTGAACTGGTTGAAAGCAGTTTACGTGGAAATCCGCAACTTTCAATATGGAAAATAGCAGCCTCACTGCGACTTCCAAGAGCGATTATTCATGCAATTTTAAAAAAGGATGTGAAGTTCCATCTTTTTAAAATTCAAATCGTTCAAGATCTGAAAGAAATTGACTTTGATTTACGCAAACATTTTTGTGAAACGATGTTGGAGCGTTTTCGGACTGCAAATCCCATTTTTGTTTGGAGAGACGAGGCTCATTTTCACTTAAACGGCCACGTCAACAAGCAAAACTACCGTTACTGGTCTCCAAGAACCTGCAACCCTCGCTTGAAACATCAAAAACCATTGCATTGCTTCAGGGTAACTGTTTGGTGTGCCTTATCCACGCATGAGATAATTGGACCATTTTTTTTGGAAAATTCTCGAGGCCAGGCGACGAATGTCAACGGTAAAAATTATCAACGCACGATTACAGAATGTTTTTGCCAAACCTGCGGGATCATCTATCATACTATTTATACACGTGGTTTCAACAGGATGGGACGACTGCACACACAGCCAGAACTTCGATGAATTTGCTTCGGGAAAATTTCCCCCAAAAACTGATCAGTCGCTTTGGGGATATCCCATGGATTTTTTTATGGGGCTACATAAAAGAGAGTGTTTAAAATGACAATCCCTTATCTCTTGTGGTTTTAAAGAAAATAACTAAAATGTATATACAGTGTGAGCAAGAATATGAAAATACTCTGACTATTAGTCGGCTACACAAACGTATATACAGGGCTATTTTATTTACAAACAGACATAAAGCATGTTTTAAAATGCCTTATATACAGCCAAACATTTTATACACACAAATCCTTGTATACGAGGGCTTGGTTGGTTGGTTTACGTGGCTGCCCGCTACACGCAGGCATTCAAGTATAATCTAAATGATTCTTTTTTGAGGCTACTATTTATATTTTGGAAACTGGCAACACTTATGTCAAAAGCTAAAATCTGGCAACACCATAATCAAGTTTGACGTTTCTTAGCATAAAGTTGTGAAAAATTTTCTGCAACATTGATTATTTCGCGTGAAAAATTTGACACGAAGCAAGTGATGTCCATATTACTTTTTCCGAAAAAATTTTGCTTTTTATTGATTAGAAGTATACAACATTGTTTGACTTTTGTAAACAAAACCATCAACTGTCAATATTTCGCGCGAAATAAATGACAGCCACATTATTTCACAGATGAAAAGAAAATGTTGCCAAATACATTTCATAAATTTTTCACGAGTTGAACAGAGTACAAGTTTCGCCACATTTTTTCATGAATATTTCATGTAAACTTTTTTTATACGGATTAGGTCAATATTTCGCGTGAAATTTTGAATCGAGTACCAGGTTTTAACGTACTCATAACATTTTGATGTACAAGTGCTATTTGCTTCTTTTACAGTGAGTTCAGAAAATTAGGGATTTCGTTGGATTATTTTTTACAATTTTCGACTTCTCAACGAGAATGTGTCGTTGAACTGAGATCTTTGTATGACGAAAAAGCACCACCAAAAGACCCACTATATCGCTGGTATAGTGCATTCAACCGTAGTCGTAGTACCGTTGCTAACTAATTCCTTGAAGGTCGTCCAAAATTGGTTGTTGTGCCACAAAACATCGATGCAGTGCATGAACTGATAATGCAAGATCGTCATGTGGCATATTGTGAGGAAGGGGCATCTTTGCACATTAGTTCCATTTCAATACATTCGATTTTGCATGAATACTAAGTTGTAAGAAAATTTGTTCTCGTTGGGTACCCCTTAACTTATCAATCGCTCAAAAAAAAAAAGGCTCACTTCAAGTGGTGTAAGGAAATGATTGAAGAGTTTAACCGTGGTGCCTCAAAAGACGTGTATAAAATTGTGACAGGTGATGAATCACGGATATATGCTTTTGAGCTGGAAACAAGCAATCAACCGAGTGGGTATTGTAAGACGAGCTAAATCCAACAAAAGTTGTTCGTGGAAGAAACACAGCCTCTGTCTTCGGACGAATGGGTCATGTGGCCACTGTTCGGCTTGAGAAATGTAGAACTATTACTTTTGAGTCTTACACTACCATTTGTTTGTCGAAGACGAATCATTCGTAATCATGACAATGCGAGCTCTCATACATCTCGTCAGCAGTCAAAATATCGAATTGATGGCTTATCCTCTATATAATCCTAGCTTGGCACCCAATGACTTCTTCTTGTTCCCGAATATCAAAACTAAACTGCGTGGTCTTTCGATTTACGAGCGCGGAAGAAGCAGTTGAAGCATTCAGGAATCATGTTTTGGAGGTGTCTCAAGAGGAATGGAAAAACTGGTCTGACAATTGGTTTGAACGAATGCAAAAGTGTATTAATCATTAAGGGGTATATTTCAAAAAACAATAAAACCCTTTTCATGTAAAAATTGTTATCACTTGCTATTCAAAAACTATTTGATGTCCTATGCTCCTTATAAGGAACGGATATATATAAATATATTCCCAAAATATAAATAATAGTCCTCGTGCGGTGGCAAGTGATGAATGAATATCCCGAGTATGTTGCATATTTTTGTTTTGTACGATTAAATATCCATAGCCTAAGTATAGCAAACTCAGGCTATAAGTATGAGAGAAAGAGAGGGAGAGGCAATGCGCTTGATATTTTATTTTTAGTTTTAGTGCATTTTAAATTTTCGCATAAACGAAGTAGAAATGCTCTTACACATATGTTGGAATCGTCTATAGTCATAGTTGCTGGAGAAAAAATATGTGAGCGTACGAATTGTGTGCTCTACAATTATGATTATAAGCAGTTGCTAAAATTAAGACTACTAGAATATACCAAACGGACGACAAAATCGTCCGTATTCCAGATGTAAATAATTTCATTAAGACTCAAAGAAAAATTATATAAACGTCATAAAAAATTCATTAAAACACAGTCTTGAAGTATACATAAATACATACAATAAATAAGAGAAAAAAATTGCAAAATCAAAATACTGCAAACGCGCACACACACACACATTTTTTGTTTCTTTTTAAGTGTAAGCTAATAAATGCGTGTGTACTATGTTTGTATGTAGTAGTAGCAATTTTAACCGCTTATAGCTTCCAAAATACTACAGCTACTTCAATAAAATGTATATTTTGCACATCTGTTCAGAAAAACCTTTAAAACCATATAAATCTTTTAAAAATCGGTGCAGTAGTACCGGCGTAAAAGGGATTACAAAAAACTTGTTCGCCTATT
Organism: Tachina lurida; assembly: GCA_944452675.1. Lineage (NCBI taxonomy): Eukaryota > Metazoa > Arthropoda > Insecta > Diptera > Tachinidae > Tachina > Tachina lurida. Next base: position 33,509,684 of record OX101754.1, on the reverse strand, counting down.
AATTATATAGATTTCCTTATGATTATTATTTTCAAGTACTCATTGTCATTCTCTGGTATGGACCTTGAGCGTTAAGTGTCTAAAGGGCCGTCAAACTTGCCAAATTTTCTAATGTTCATTCAATATTTTGTTAGATAGTCCCTTATTCCAACTAACGTCAAATTCTTAAAAATGCATTTGTACTTCTAACAAGTACCAAATTTTCTTAAGATTTTTGCATTTATTTCATGTGTTTTTTTTTTGTATAGTATATTAAACTAAAACTATCTTTTTGTGCATTTTATTTATTTATTTTTCAAGTGTTGAGCAAATCAATTTCCGACTTTTTTAAACTTATGTATTTTTTGGGGAAAGTTTTCTTTTGCCAAAATGTTTGATAATAAAAACTTTCCACAATATGCAATTGCAATGTTCTTTTTAATAGTTAAGAGAAATAAGTTTATTTTGAAGTGAAATTCGACAACCTTTTTATGTTTGCTTTAAAACTTAAGCAGATAAGGAAAATTAAATAAAATTTGTTGAAAATGTTGTTCAATTCACAAGATATTTATATTTGAGCATGAATATAAAGTATCATATTGAGTTCATTGCTTTTCATATTGGTTTACTTTTGGTTTAATAAGTAATTTATCGAAATCATCAAATCTATATATGGGCATTTCCGCGGACAAGTATACTTTTTTGTCGAGTGCAAAAAAGCACTTCTTTAAATTTTACCTAATGTAGAGCTGCTGACGGTCTCCACATATATACATATAAAGGAGTAAAAAAAACTTTCAGTTTCAATAAAAACAATATGCATATTTTCCATGCATATTTTCACATAACAATATCGATCAGCTGTTTCCTATCATTGCTGTTACATTCCATTACAGTCGGCTGACTGATCAGCTGTTTCCTACCTTTGCAGTTACATTCCATTACAGTCGGCTAACTTAGCCTTAAGACAGTTTATACCTTCAGCGTATTCATACCGAACATTATTAGCGTATTCCATCAGGAACATAAGCTGTTTACGTAGAATCTCCATTTGTTTCTGTCTGTTGCAATATGTCTAAGTTCGTTGAAAGATTTCCCTGTCTCAAGTAGTCTTCGGTCTTCAGCGCGAGCGTACGCCTTGTGGGTTCCATTGAAGCGTTGCGTGGCATACTTCGTCGTATGGTTTGCGAAGAGTGTGACCTAACCAACTGTAGTTTCTTCTTCTGATTTGCTTATTGATGTCTTCCTGCTCAGAAATTTGTAGTAGTTGTTCATTTGATATTATTCTTGGCCACCAGATTTTTAATATATTGCGCAGGCATCTGTTTGTGAAACTTTGCAGTTTACTTTTAATGGTTTGGTTTACCAACCATGTTTCGGAGCCATATAAAGGTATCGACTTAATACAGGCGTTGTATCTTTATTTTTGGTCAAAGCTCGTTAGATGACCATACTTTTCTGAGCTTAAGGAACACTACCCTTGCCTTGTCGCCAACTGCACCGCCGTCGGGTGTATTGTTACTTCCAAGATAGCAGAAATTATTTATCTGTTGAATTGGGTTGTTGTTCAGAGTGAATGTTGTTTGCTGATTACTTTTAACTGCGATACACTTTGTTTTTGCTGCGTTTATTCGTAAACCAAATTCTTCGGCTCTTAGGGACAGGTTATCAATCTTTCTCTGCATGTTGTCTTTCGTTGTGGTAAGTAGGACGATATCGTCAGCGTATTCTAAATCTTCAAGTTGCTGGTTTATTCTCCAGTTGATACCCATGTTTTGACCATTTGTATATGCAAGAATAACATCAAGGTTTGTGATAAAAAGGAGCGGAGAGAGAAGACATCCTTGTTTTACACCGCTTAATGTATTGAATGGTTGACTGCTTTTCCCGAGGTGTAGTACACCTGTATTTGCAAATTAAAAAAAAGTACCTTCCCGATGTTTTCCGATAATGATTATGGTCTCAAATTGTATGTATGAATTTTTTCTACCGATGCTATAACGTTTATACAAATCGGTGCATATTTGTTCGATATATGCAAATTTTATTCAAAGGGGACAGTCTTATTGTGGGTATTTTTCGTGGTTCCCTTTGCATTTGGGCTTTTATTAGGTTACTTAGCTTTTGCGGAACGCCTTTACTTGCTAAAGCTCCCCATATTTTTCCTCTGTTTATCGCGTCAAAAGCCTTTTCAAAGTCAATAAACGTTAAGTATAGCGTTGTCTTATACTCGCTACATTGTTCTATTATGAGGCGTAGACTGCTTATTTGGTCTACACAAGAGCGGTTGGGGCGGAAGCCGGCTTGTTCTTTTCTGAGGTGCACATCCAAAGGCTCGAGCATAGAGTTAAGTATTACTTTGTTAAATATCTTACATACAGAAGGTGTCAGTGCGATACCTCTCCAATTACTGCATGCTTTTAAATCTCCCTTTTTAGGTATTTTAATTATAATACTTTCTTTCCATTCTTAAGGAATGGTATCAGTCGTCCATATTTTTTGGAGTAGAGGCAGTAATATTGCAGCGATGGTAGTAGGAGCAGATTTGAAAAATTCGGCGTGTAGGTTATCAATGCCGGCAGCTCATCCATTTTTTAGTTGTGTAATAGCTTTTGAAACTTCGTCGAGAGTGGGGGGATCTATGCAGATTGTTGTCAGTGGGGGTGAAGTTCTGGTATCGATTGCATCATCACTTTGTGAGGAGCTGTCTGCGTTACAGGAATGGTTTTGGGTTTCCTCAAAATATTCTTTCCACCTTATAAGTTGTTCATCGATAGATGTTAGCATATTTCCATTTTTATCTTTTATAGGTATATTTGTGTTGGGTTTTTTACCGGAAAGTTTTCCGATCACGTTGAAAACGGTTTTTAGGTTACCTTGACGTGCAGCGTTTTCAGCTTCAGTGGCGAGTGTGTTGAAATGGTTTCTTTTGTCGTTCCTGGCTTGCCTCTTAACTTTCTTGATAAGGTTTGACAGTTTGGAACATGCATTAGTCATCCAAAATTATATTCTTAAAAATTTATTCCTATTTACAAACGAATAAATGGGTGCAAAGATGAGGCTTAGAAGTATACGATTACATTTCTTTATAATTGACACATCCGAATTAATAAGTTAAAGCTGTAGAACAGTTGTCCTTTTTTTTTTTTTGCTTTAAATAACCACAATAACAAAGTATTCAATTTATAATTTAAGAATATTAAATTATATTGTACATTTTTATATACAAGTACAATATGTATTTATATAGTTTTTATTTCAAATAAGTAAAATAAATATAAAGAGTCAAAAACAAATCTGTTGTAAACAGGCTAAGTATGTAAGAGCATCATCACTTTGATCACATAAATGCACAAGTTTGTGTGTGTGTGCGTACAATAAGTTTGTAAGTATGTAATACATTCCATGCAAATTACTTACTGACTTTCTAACAAACATATTTACAGCCAACAATCGCTCACTTCACCACGCCGCAAACGTTTGCTTTTGCAACAGACACATTAGTCACGGATGAAATATTCTGTCGAAACAAAAACTTATTTTTCCTTTAGAATCCCTGCAGAGGGAACGTAACATTAAGTGCATCGAAATATTTGTCTAAAGAAGAAACGTTTGGGTGACATAAAGCCAGAGCTATTAAATTTCGATTACGATTAGTAATCAATTAGATTGCATTTTAAAAAGAATCGTAATGATTATATAATTGCCTTTAAAAGAATTGCTGATAAATAATTGATTACGATTACTAATAATCGAAAAGTAATCTAAATTACTTAAAATTACTAAAAATAATCAAAAAGAATCAAAAGTAGTCAAAAAATAATCCGATTACTTCTAAGGATTACTTTTGATTCTTTTTGATTATTTATTAAGGATCAAAAGTAATCTTTGAAAGTAGTCGGATTACTTTTTGATTACTTTTGATTCTTTTTGATTATTTTTAGTAATTTTAAGTAATTTAGATTACTTTTCCATTATTAGTAATCGTAATCACGATTACTAAGAACGAAACTGAATATAATCGTAATTTAATCATTACTTCACCTCAAATTAGTAATCATTACGATTAGTAATCATTACTTAACAGCTATGCATAAAGCAAATCGAAAGTGCACAAGCACAAGTGAAGTTTCCAACAATTACTTTGCTTATTTAGTAAATTTAAAATTTTGACGTTGTAGTAAAAATATCATTATTTGGCAAGAACCTAACATAAAATTATTATATTGATATAATAGCAGTCTTCCATATGTATTCTTAGGGCACCACTCGCTATCAGGCATTCGGATAATTTTTAAGCTTTGTTCAACTTTACTAATATAAAAACGAATAAACTGTTTTATATGAATAGAGTAAATCGATCAAATTTGTTATTTACTCAGTTATAAAAATAAAAAATGCATGCAAAATTTTATTCGAATAATTATATTCGAATAAATTTTTAATCGTACTTGATTACTACAAGAAAGAGCGAGTAAATAAATATAGCTCGAATAATTTCAAACGAATATATGTAAAGTTTAGTTTGGTTATTCGAATATATGTGTATATGTATAATGATCAAAATATTAATTCGATTAATACTTAATCCAATAAATAAACATAATAAATAAAAAAAAATTAAACATTTTATTCGAATAATGCTAGTCGAACTAATTTTGCATTTATTCGAATAATGCCTATTTGCTTTTTCAGGTATTTATTCAAATAATCGAATAAATAACGAATAACTGCATTCGAAGACATTTTTATTCTTACTAGATTTTTTGAATAAAAAGCGAGTAAAACCTATAGTTCAAATAATTCCCTACACTATTATTCGAATGAACAACGACTAAAATATTAATTCCAATAATGATTAATCTAATAAATTTGTAGGTTTAGTAGAAGGTTTGAGTATCCAGCATATGCAAATATTTTATTCGAATAATGTCAATTGAATAGATCTGTTAATTCATTTGCTTACTCAGATAAGCAACCAGTACAAATTTTATTCGAATAGTCAAATAAAAAACGAGTAATGGTATTCGAATAAATTTTTAATCTAACTTAATTTTTTTAATAAATAGCGATTAAAAAAAATATAGTTTGAATAAATCCAATCAAATAAATTTGTAGTTTCGTTCGATTAATCGAATGTATAACCAATAAAATATTAATTCCAATAATGATTAATTTAATAAATTTGCAGCTTTATAACAAGGTTTGAATATCCAGCAAATGCAAAAATTTCATCCGAATAATGCCAATTTAACGGATCTAGTTAATTTATTTGCTTACTCAGATGGGTAAGAATTACAAATTTTATTCGAATAGTCGAATAAATAACGAACAATGGTATTCGAGTAAATTTTTGATCTTGCTTAATTTTTTTAATAAAAAGCGACTAAAAAATAAATTGAATATATCCAATTAAATGAATTTGTAGTTTCTTTCGATTATTCGAATATATAATCACTAAAATATTAAACCGATTAATGCTTACTCTAACAAATATTTATTAGCTTTATTAGTTTCTTTGAACACGCACGGAGCAAATGTAAACCTTTTATTCGAATAATGCTGGTCAAATTAATATGTGTGTTTATTCGATTGCTTGAACATGAGACGAATATAATTTTTTATTCGAATATGTAATGCCCATGGCATAGATCAATAAATTTATTTGTTTACTCAGTAAGTAACTTATATAAATTTTATTCTAATAATCGAATAAATAACGCATGAACATTTTATTCGAATAATTTCATTTAGGTTTTTTTTCTTCAAATAAACCTAAGGTTAACGAAATATTGAACAAATAAAATACAAATATAAACAAACCTAAAGCTCAAAAAAATTGTTTAATTAAATATATAAAAATAAAATAAATTCTTGTATGAGAAAAATATAATCTTCATTTGAAATGTCAATCGAATAAATAACGAATAAATTTTTTTAAAAATGTTTTATGTGATTTTTTTGAAAACTATGAACAACAAATTTGTTTCGAATTATACAAATTGAATAACTTTGTATTTCAATTTAATGTTTCGCACAATGGGAGAAAATACTTTTTTTTTATTGGAAAAATATAACCATGTGCCAGTCGAATAAATAACGAATATAAATTTTATTCCAAAAATTTTAAACGAATGAAAAACTTAATTCAATTAATAGATTTTTTTTTTAATTTTTATTATAAAAATATAAACATTTAATTGAAATTAAATTTTTGTTAGATAAATATCGAGCGGTATTTTCGATTTGATAGTTAGCAATAAAAATTAAAGATTTCCGGAGAGGGTTAGTTTCATAATATTAAAACTTGTTTCGCATACGTAAATTGTCGCTACCCAGGTAAAAAAAATATGCATGATCTACGTCGAAAGAGTCGCAGAGGCTATCTAAATTTTTGAAACTAGTAAAAGGAGGGCGATTGGGGGAAATGTTTGCCCCTTAAACCGATTGTAATGAAATTTAAAACAAAAATAGATCTGCGTTTAGAAAGTCACATATAAGAGCTTAAAAAGGCTCTGTACATTTTCAAAACTAGACTACGGAGGGCGTTACGGGGAAAATTTCTGTCCCTCCAAAACGTTCAAACCGATTTTAATATAATTTAGAGCATAGATAGATCTGCGTCTAAAGAGCCACAGAGGCTCTCTAAATTTTTAAAACTAGGAAAAGGAGGGCGATAGGGGGAGATTTCTGCCCTCCGAAACGTTCAAACCGATTGTAATAAAATTTAGAACATAGATAGATCTGCATCTAAAAACTTGCATCTTACTTACACAGAAGGGCGAAAGGGGGGGAAATGTCTGCCCCTTCGAAACGTTGCAACCGATTTTTATGAAATTCAGAACATAAGTCTGCGTCTAGAAAGTCACAAAATGACCAAAGATATCTTCTAAAGTAGGACCACGAAGAAGTAGGGGGACAATTTCTGAGTCTCAACTCGATATTGGTGAAATTTAAAATATAGATACCCCTTCGTTTAGAAGGAGACATACTCTATGTACCTTCTCGAAAGTAAGACGAGCAAGGGGCCAGGGATGATTCCTGCTCCTCCGAAACGTTGAAATCGATTTTAATGAAATTTAAAGCATAGAAGAAAACATAGTACCTCATTTCTGCTCCTTTAACACTTTCAAATCGATGTAAATGAAATTTAGAAGGCGATGGGGGTGAATTTTAAAGTCGATCGGGATAGCGAAGCACTCCGGGTGTAGCTAGCGAGCTCATATATGGAAATTTAATTATAAAGCTTTTCATATGTGGATCTATGAATAGAAAAAAGCTGGCATTTTATTAAATCGATCTTTTTCTCTCTTTTTTTATCACTGGTGAATTGGAAATCTATTAGAAAATAAAAAACGGGGTGCAAACTTTATGTTTGTACAGCCTCAAAGTTTAAAGAATAAACCCCATTCTTGTACGATTTTATAAATAGCGGCCCTATTAAATAAATGAAATAAATAAAAGGATATTTCAGTCATTAATTTTATAGGAAATATCTTATTTTTAAGAAACAAAGTTCATATTACTGCGAAAAATTTTATTGAAAGCTAGTGTTGGTATAAAACCGGATAATTTTTTTTAATGAATAATTGCATTAGTTTTTAATCTAAATTCTTATTAAATTAAATTTTATATACGAAGATGGGTTTTGTGTTTTTTTCTTTTCTCTTAAAATGATAAATCAAATGTCTCTTAGTCCGTTTTTAATCATTTATCCAACAAATGTTTCATCAACTACAACTTCGATGTTTAAAATATTAAAAAAAGTAATTTTAATAATATGAATATGAATTTACAAATGTGTATATTAGACCGTATCACAAAAAAAAAGTTCTCCGTACACCAGCGAATATAAAGTTTTGTTCCAAGGAAATTAAAAAAAAAAATTATTTTTTTTGCCGAGCGTAGGGGTCTTCTTTTTAGTTTTTTCGTTGTATCTTCCATATTTACAGTCCGATCTTAAGGTTTGATATAGAGATTTTTCTTATCTCAGGGAGGCCAATATTTTTGCTCTTAGGTTCATTGACTTCAAGTGTACAGTTCTAGTACTTGCCCCCCAAATCTCATTTTCTACCACCCTAATGTGACACCCTAATGTTAGAAATTTATAGCTCGCAAGAAATCATAAAACTTTTGCTAAGAAAGTATTTCGATAATTACAACACAACTATTTAAAAAATTCTTTTATAAATTCATTGTTGCAGACCGTAGGGGTCACCTTTTTAAATTTGTTATAGCTTCAGTATTTACATTCAGATATTAAAGTATAATGTATCGATGAGTTTGTCTGTGGCAGTATCAACCCATCATGAAAATGTATGAATATACATATATTATCATTTTTCGGATCCGAACCATATATGGGATATCATATATGCTCCATGCATATTTTTTTAGCTGGAACGTTATTTTAAGTGCGTTTTTCTCGAGTCGCGTTGCTATTTATTGATTGCTGTGAAATGGAAAATAAGGCAATAAGTAAGTATTGCTGTTTCATGAAAAGTTAATTTTTATATTTATATCGCTAACTCATTTTAATGAGCTATAACTTAAACGATATAATTTGTCACAAGCACTGACTTTTCGTAGGCCCTCAAAAATTGTGACCCTATTTGAACCCTACTAAATTTAAAGTATAAGTTAACGGTCTGTTTCACAATAACGAAACGAAACTTTCGACTGAAAATTTATATTGAAAACAACAATAAAATATGAAAATTTGTTTTTGTTTTCAATATAAATTTTCGTTATTGTGACACAGGCCATAAGTGATAACCATGGAAACCAGAAATATGCTCTAAAAAAGTCTTATATGCGCATTCAATATGCACTAAAAACATGAAAATATGCACTTAAAACTCCACAAATATGCTCCTTCTCGTAAAAATAAAATAAATTGGTTTATTTGTATATATTTTTATATAAAAAAAAAGTTGGGTTTGAATTGGACGATAAAACAAAATCTGTCATACAAATTTTAACTGAAGCAAGTAATAGTAATAAATTTTTTATTTTTTGATGCTCCCGTAAAATTTAACTTCCACTTCAAAAGAGATCACGACATCAGAATTAAAAGTTTGGAACTGTACTTTGTATTTATGTATATTAGCTTATTTTTTATAATTTTTACTGCAATAAACAACAAAATATTGACCTATATTTTCAAATAAAAATCATTGCCTGTCCCATCTAAATAAACTTTTATACATTGACAACGTTCCTTCACAAATAGCAAAAGCAAATTTTTATTGAAACTAACATACGTAATAACTTCGTAACATATAAGAAAAATGTATGCACTACTTGGAATATTGGAAGTGAGATTTAGATCGCAAGAAATAAAAAATAAAAATTTGGACCAACCAATAAGAAAATAAAATTTCTATAATGAATGAAAATATGCCCTAAAAGCGTAAATTATGCACTAAAACTTCGACAATATGCTAAAAATATGCGTGTAAAACTGAAATATGCAAAAACATGCTTTAAAGGATAAAATATGCAAAAATATGCACCAACAAATCAAAGCCAAAATTCATAAAAGATTCTGAAACGGATAAATATCGTATCTCTGCATTAATACGTCACACAAGAAAAAACATGCAATTGCATACTTGCGGTTTCTCTGGTAATCAGGGTGACAAATGACATTTTTCAAAAAGTGGTACCAAAAAGGGATTTATCAAATAAATTCAGTAAAGTGCGACTTTGACTCGCGCACGAAGGGTTCCGTACGTTGGGCTTTGAGCATTTTTTTAATACAGTGTCTTTTTACGTTTTTTCAGCTGAAATAATTTTTTTTGTTTATTTTTCGCTTTTTTCTCGTTTGGCGATTTTTTTAATTTTGGCGATTTTTTTTTAATTTTGGCGATTTTTTTTTAATTTTGGCGATTTTTTTCATTTTGGCGATTTTTTTCATTTTGGCGATTTTTTCATTTTGGCGATTTTTTTAATTTTGGCGATTTTTTTTAATTTTGGAGATTTTTTTCATTTTGGCGATTTTTTCATTTTGGCGATATTTTTTTTCATTTTGGCGATTCTTTTTTTCGTTTTGGCGATTTTTTTTCATTTTGGAGATTTTTTCATTTTGGCGATTTTTCCGGTTTTTTGCGATTTATTTTCGATTTAGAAATTTTTTTTAATTTGGTGCTTTTTTTCGTTTTGGCGATTTTTTTTTGATTTTGGCGATTTTTTTTCGGTTTGGCGATTTTATAATTTTGAGATTTTTTTGTTTTACCGCTTTTGAAAATTTCAAGAAATTTGCTTTTACGGTTTCCAAGATACAGCAAGTTATCAAAATTACATAGTCGAAATTACATTAACTGATGGTACACCCTTTAATTAAAATTGTTTAAATTTTAGTGTTAATTGTTGTAGTCTGTATAAAAATATACTAACTTTACAAATTTCAAGTGTATATACATACAATTGTATGTATATTACATGGGATTTTAAAATTTTTCGTTGCTCGTTTTGGCACACCCTTTAATTTCCAACTCTCATGTATTTATTGTTGTAGCGGCCAAGGGTCTACACACTGTGTCCAAATTTCAGGTCCGTAGCCTTACGGTTCTCGAGAAAATACCCTGTGACGGACAGACGGATAGCGTAGCGAAAACAATAGGGTTTCTTTTCACCTTTGGTGTACGAAACCCTAAAAAAGGGGCAAAATTAAAAAAAAACGAGAAAACTACATTAACCTTTTTATTTTTAATGTATTTTTATATAATTCACTCTAAAAAAAGGGGGTCAAAAAGTGGCAAGGCTGTCATAAAAGTGACATGGCAGTCGAAAAAGTGGCAATTTGCCACTTTAGTCGGTCAAACGGTCACGCTGCTGGTAATAACCAATGAGTTATTTGCAATTTATTCCAAAGTCTGATTTTTTGCGTTTCGCGAGTACGAGGGCGGTTCGGAAACTTCTTAGCCTAGCACAAAAAGCGCGGTATAAACAGAAAAAAGTTAAGTGTTTTGGAAACTTACATCTCTGCTATGAACACATGTTAAATTTTGTTTCGATCTGACAACTCCTTCATATAGAAACAGGTGTTCACAAAAGACGCATCCGCGATTTTTTAACAATGGAAAAATTAGAAATGCGTGGTGTCATTAAATATTTACATAAAAAAGGTTTATCGGGACAAGAAATTCATAATGATATGGTGAATGTGTTAGGTGAAAGTGCTCCTTCATATGCAACAGTAAAAAATTGGGTTGCTGAATTTAAACGTGGTCGTACAAGCATTGAAGATGAACTACGTAGTGGACGTCCAAAAACAGCAACAGCAACAGAAATTGTAGCCAAAGTGCATGATATGGTATTAAATGATCGACGAATAAAAGTGCGTGAAATAGCTAATATCATGGGCATCTCAAATGATCGAGTCCATTTAATTTTCCATGAAGAACTACAGATGAAAAAGCTTTCTGCAAGATGGGTGCCGCATTTGTTAACAGTCGACCAAAAACGCATAAGAATGAACATTTTTCAAGCTTGTTTGGATCGTTTTAAGCGAAATAAAATGGATTTTAAGCGTCGTTTTATAACTGTTGATGAGACACGGATCCACCACTATACTCCAAAAGAACAATCCAAACAATGGACTGAAGCTGGAAGAAGTGCCCCAAAGGAGGCAAAAACAATTCAATCGGCTGGTAAGGTTATGTCAACGGTTTTTTGGGACTTCAAAGGTATTTTATTGATTGACTATCTGCAAAAGGGTAAAACAATAAATTCAGAGTACTATTGCAACCTTTTATATCAATTAAATGTACAAATTCGAGAAAAACGTCCTGGCTTACAACACAAAAAAATAATTTTTCATCAAGACAACGCACCAGCGCACAAGAGTGTTTTAACAATAGCTAAAATCAACGAATTAAAGTACGAGTTGCTTGACCACCCACCTTATTCTCCTGATTTGGCTCGCAGTGACTTTTACCTGTTCCCAAATCTAAAAAATTCCTTGCTGGCAAGCGTTTTACCTCAAATGAAGATGCAATTACAGTTGTAAACCACTATTTAGAAGACCTTGAAAAAAACTATTTTAATCAAGGGATAGAATTTCTAGAAAAGCGTTGGACTAAGTGTATTGAAGTTTCAGGAGATTATATTGAAAAATAAAAATATTTTTGAAAAACTAACTATTCTCTTTCATTGGTAGGCTAAGAAGTTTCCGAACCGCCCTCGTAATTCCTTTTTTTAGTAGGTAACATTTGTGTGAAAACAACTGAACTGTGGATTAAATTAAGGAAAATGAAGAGGTTTTTTTAATTTAGATTTACTAAATGAACTAAATATAAACAATTAGCTAATATTTTGTTAAAATTAAAATTAAAATGAAAATTTATTAAATGCATATATGTACTGTTGGTCTTAAAGGGTTAATTTTTGGTCGATAATGGGTTAAGTAAAATTTTAAAGACAATTTTACAGAATTTGGTTTGAATACTATGATTTGGTAGGCGGTTTTAATTTCGCACAGAAAAAATGGGGATTTGACCTATAGTGCAACGTCATTAATGTAGATTGGAATTAATAAAATGTACTATTGAGTCTCTGTTTCCAATCTCTACACAAGGCGCCAAAAGAACTAACTAGTCGATAGTACCAATATCACTATGTAGTAGATTTGAAAAGGCACACACTTGTTAAATGTCTGTAGCAACAAGCATTGTCTGAGGTATAATTAATCAATAGTACTGGTGACAAAGTCACTAGTGACTCAATACTGTTTTACTACTGACACTTCCTACAGGGTATGTTACACGCAAACAAGTGTATGTGGGGACTTTTACAGACGAATAAACAAGGCAATCTCTGTTTGCATTTATCTATATATGTATGTATGTATGTATATGTATGTACATATGTGTGTCAATCTATTTATTTTAAAGTAAATATGCACTTGTGTTTTTTTCAAACTACACACGTACTTACAAATATGTGCATGTATGCACACACATATCCACTTAAGGACATGTGTGTGTGTGTGTGTTTAGCTAGTGTGTAGTTTTAGTTCTGTCTGCTTTAGACAACAGATAATAAAAATATAAACATGCCCAGCTTAATCATGGTTGACTGCACTAACAAAATTTGTTGTTTGCTGTTTTGTGTTTCCCTTTCCTTCCAATCGACTTGTTTTTCACAACAAAAACGAAAAAAAACAAGCACAAAGCATCAATAACAGCAACAGCCTTTTGTGTCACTTCATCCATGTGCGGAGAGAAATTTATGTGTGAACGTTTTGACACGAAATCGTATCCGTTTCCACATGCACACATACATATCTATGTATGTACATATGTATGCATTTAGTAAATGAGAAAGTTTTTAAATTTAGTACACACACACACACACACATACACACACACACACATGTTTAAACAAAATCAATTTGGCAAATTGACTTAAACCCACCTGGCTTTGTTGATTTACTAAAAACTAGTGGGTTTTCTATTTAAAGGCACAAATCCTCTAAAAATAGAGATTATTTGCAGCAATAATTGTATAAAAACATGCGCCGAAATTAGAGGAAGAAGTAAATCTGTAAATTTGTTATTGCCTGTCTATGTTATAATATATAAATAAAAAAGTGCCAAATTCAGGCAACATTTGGCTAATCAAAGAGTTGCAATAAAGGCAACACATGCTGAATAATATTATTTGTTTTAGTCAGTTAATTTTCAAATTTAAATTGCAGCTAAAGTTACCAGTAGAATGTAAAATAAAACTCCCAATACTTCCGAAATCAGGTGATTAAACTCTCTTCTTAACTTTATTACAATCGGTGCAATGACATTTGTGTCTCCCACATATCCTTTATTTTACAAGTTAAATTTTAAGCACAGTTCTGGCCAGAATGCTGCAAAACTTTATAACAGTTCGTAAGAATATACTCCTAGGGGCTCTGACAAATCTAATTATAATCGAAGCAATAATATGGGCGCTGCTCATATATCCTTTATTTGGAAAACTGAATTGCAGCTGTAATTATGGGCAGTAAGCAACAAAAACCTGTACTAACTATTCTACATCAAAGCTCTTTGCGGAATTTTATTAAAATTTCTGCAAGGAAATGCATACCTCTTACTTATCCTTTATCTTAAATGTTTAAGGTCAGCTAAAATTGCGCTCAAATTGCAGCATAAACTTGTAACTAATTATAGAAAAATGCTTTAAAGCACTATAAGCGAGTTTCGTTTCAATCGGCAGATTAACATGGGTGCCTCCCATATATCCCTTATTTTCAAAATCAAATTTCAGCCACAGTAATAACCAGAAAATACAAAAACCTTTCAATATTTCTGAAATCAAACGCTTAAGCTCTATACTCAATTATATTGCAAACGCTGCAAGGACATTCCTAACTCGCATGTATCCTTTATTTTTAGAAGCATAGCTTCAAACACATTTCTAGCCAGAATGCTGCAAAACCTTGTAAAACTCACAAAACTATACTGCTAAGCGCTCTCAGAAATCTTATTAAAATCGGCGCAATAATATGGGTGTGACTCATATATCCTTTATTTTGAAAAGTATGCATGAAAGCATACGGACATAACCTGGAATTAGAAATAATTCATCATTCCTTAAAAAAAGAATAAATTGTCGTTAATTATGCTAGTACAAATAGTTTCAATACAAGGTGGAACAAGTTTTCAAAGCCATGCTTTTATGCTGATATCCTCCTGGTATCTTATAAACCTGATATATAAAATTATGCCTCTTATGGAGAAAAAAAAACTTGTAACTACTTGTAGAAATACGCATGAAAGCGTCCTAGCAAGTTTTATTCCAGTTGACGCAAGGATATGCCGGCCTCCCATATATCCTTTATTTTAAAATTTTTGTTTTAGACTTAATAATAACCAGGAACTATTAATAACTGAAAATTATTAAAAAAAATTAATAGCCGTTGATGATTCTAGTAAAAATAGTTGCATGCAAGAAGGAAACATCTTTCAAAGCTTTGATTTTATTCTCATTATTTCTCATGGTCAGAATGCAGCAAAATCTTGTAACTATTTATAGAAATATGCGCTAAAGCGCTTTAACGAGTTTTATTTCAGTTGACGCAAGGACATGTCAGCCTCGCATATATCCTTTATTTTAAAATTTTAATTTTAACTTTAATTATGACCTGAAATTATTAATAACTGAGACTTTTAAAAAATATATTAATTGCCGTTAATTATCTAGTAAATATAGTTGAAATACAAGATGGAAAATGATTTTCTTATCATAAATACAAGCAAAAAATTTAACTAATTGTAGAAATATGCATTAAAGTTCTCTGGCGACTGTCATTTCAGTTGAAGAAAGGGCATGCCCCTCCCTTTAGTAATAAAGTATACTAAAATTTAAATTTGATTTAAATGAATTAAATTTTTAATTAGTGTTACCTGTGAGTTGAAGAGAAGATAGTGAGAGGGGCTGATAAGGAAGGGATAGTGATAGAAAAGACAGCAAGAGATACAGGAAAACTTCATTATTTTAAAACTATGCTTTTTTGCACGTTTTTTTAATAATGCAGTGTTGCAGCGCCTCTGGTGTCAATGAGGCGTATTAAATTTTGAAACTGTGTTTATTAGCCATTTTGCTGGTTATTTTAATTCGCCGATGATTCTTCTATACAATACCGACGTGGGAGGGCGCTCTGATGTTACATTCGTGACTAGTGCCTTATGCCTGCTTGTTCCAAACTGGTAACCGGTATGTTGTGTTGTAGTTCAATATGTCGTTATGACTATTAACCAGCAAAGATTCACGATAACCAAGCAGGCTGGTTACCAGAATGAAACCGCAACACTCAGACTCAGTTAAAAGTATCGAGTAAAAAGCATTTAATAATGGGAAGCAGTAGAGTTTGGCAACACCAACAGACATATTTTCCTTAGATAACACACAGTTTTTATTTTATTTTTATTATTTTATTTCTTTGCTTTTATTTATAACAGATTACTGCCCTCAAAGCAATATAAGATTTTATTTTAAGATAGAAAGCATTGCCTTCCAAAACTTCTTTAGAGAGAGGTGAAACACTGATTGTGAAAGATATGATTTTATTGTGGGTTGTTTTTCTTTTTAACGTTTTGTTTATGCTTCTTCCCATCTCAATAAAACAAGGCAATCTATTTATTTGTTTTTCTTTGTTACCTTCAACGCTTTATTGTCTTGTATTTTTAAAAAGCTCTTAAAGCTATTGTGCATGTTAAGACAATAATGTAATAAGTAGGATAAGCTTTAAATAAAAAGCAGCTGCTCTCATAACAATAATATATACATTCATACACCTATAAATAGTTATATATATATATATATATATTCTAAACAATTGCAAGTTGAATTATTTGTCTCTTGATTGCAGCTTAAGATCCATTACCATTTAAAAATTGTTATGTAGAATAAAATTTGTAAGATAATTCCATACTTTCAAGTTATTTTTCATACTAAAAGCCTTAAGGAATGTCAATGGTGCCTTAAGGAATGTCAACCTTTACCTGAAAAATCCTTTTAAAAATAGGCATGCAAATTGGAGTAGTAGGTGAGGTTAGATTGACAACTGCTTGCAGCATAGCTCAGTTAGTTCCAGTTATACTTGTAGTTCCGGTTCACTAATTGTTCCAATATTCCAAATTGTTATATTTTACTGATCAGAATCAGAAGGGCACAAAGCTCTCACCAAAGATTTCTATCCTACCATAATTTTAAATCTCTGGTGGAATTTTATGTGCATCTAATTCTTTTAACTAATTAATTTAATTTTATGTGTCCATCCCAAACTTTCTTATTGCAGAGATTAGATAATAATGTGAGGTTATCACGTTTTTTACATCCACAAGGCAATCCCACGAATCTCTAAGACATGCATTTCTGCGCTATTAATTCCCCAACAGTTGGAACACGACAAAAAAAAAAAACAAAATCCTTGTGTGCTCCTTCTCTTAGACATTATAGCTACTGCAAAACTATTTGGGTATGTACTCTTAATGACCAATTATAAGTTACAACCGCTGTAGGATTTCTTAAGTGCAGTCTTATTTATTTTAACGCAAGCCAAGTCCTTTGCGAATGCCGGTTGGTCCTGGCATTTATAGTTCCAATACGGGTATAATCTTTTTCTTTTCCCAGCAGTTGCAAATGATTGTAGTTTATATGCAATTATGTACTTCCTTATCCCGAATAGCAGCACTAAAGGTACGGTCACACTTGACAGACATTTACCCAAAAAAGCGTAACCAGTATATACTAATGAGAAATCTTCTGATTCAGACACGTGTTTATTGAGTTCAATAGCTTCCAATAATATTGCATTGTATAACTTTGTCTATTTGTTAAATACGAAAGTAATTAACTTAATAAACACGTGTCTGAAGCAAAAAATGTTGCATTAGTTTTTATTGGTTACGCTTTTTTGGGCAAATGTTTGTCAAGTGTGACCGTACCTTAAGGCTATGATTAGCAATAGATTTTGCAAGGCTTTCCATATAAGAGTAAACTATCAATTTATCTTTTGTTTTTTAAAGCAGTAACACTCAGGCAATGAATGTATACTACTATTACAACGCGTTACCTTATGTAGCAAAGGGATAGTAATAGAGAAGATAAGTGGTGCAGGAAGAGATAGAGGAAAGCTTCTTTGTTTTACAACTCAATGAGGCGTATTAAATCTTTGAAGTTGAGCTTAGTGGCCATTTAATGGGTTATTTTATTTTGTAGATAATTCTGCTACACAATACCGACAAGGGATGGCGCTCTGATGTTAACATTAGCATTAGTATCCACTTAAGCCGGTGTAGTTTAGTGACCAGTGTCTAGGCCTTCATCACTTGAACTTTCCTACAACAACTGTTAGAAATGTGACAGTAATGCACAACAGAACAATTTGTGATGTTGCTGTTTAATGGCTGTCGGAGACCAATGCCAACAATTCTCGACGTGATATACTATTTTTCCAGGACTTTTACTGTAGTAAAAATGTAGGCAAATTTGTCAGATAACATGCCTAGCAAGGGCATCTACTTTGGGTGTTTCTGAGAATACTCTTAGAGATAATGAGTGTGACAATATCAATGTCTTGTCTTGTCAGACTTGTGTCGAACTCGTTCAGTCCGTCATTTTAGATGAAAACCTAAGATCAAGCCCATATAATTCAAACATGTTTTATAATAGGTTTGTATCTAAAACGGCTGACTGAACGAATTGGACCCAGATCTAATGTCAATTGTGCATCGTCTTAAATTCTAGGTCTGACCATTATAATTACTGGACTGGTCTTCCAGAAAACTGTGTGTCAGCAGCTGACAGATGATATGACAATTAATGAATGATGTCGGCCTGTTAGCTTTTCAAACACTCTTCTTAAGAGTAATGATGTTGCTTCCGGGTGATTGCCTTTATCTTCTTTAGGATAACTTATACAGGCTGTAAGCTGAAATAATGCTTTTCAATATCTTGTGTTTGTCGGTTGGTTTTGTGAAATAGGAACTGGTTTTCCTCTTCTCTTGTTTAGTTAGTGACTCGTGCTAAGGACATTTTACGTAAGATCTCTTAAGCAATGTGATATTAGATGGATCAGAGCAGTTCGGAAAGATGTCAGGAGTTAGGGATAACTATTTTCAAACATTGTAACTTATGTGTACATATTTAGTTACATAGTGCTTTCTTTAAGCTCTCATCTCGCAACGCTAAATAGACGTAGGATGTCTTTGGTACGAGGAACTAAATAAACAAAAGGAATTTCACCATAGCGTAGAACGTAGAACAATGAGGCGTACCCTAATAGAGATCATCAGAAGCAGCAGCTGTTGCACCGGACCACTAAATATCTAACCAAAGAACTGACGAACATTATGACGTTTGGTGCTATTAGAAGCGGTATATTCAAGCACTATCTCTGTACGGCTGAAGGTAGATGGTGTAGATGTTAAGAAGATGTGGCCTTGCTAAAATGATATGCGCTCAATACAATTAACAAATAGGAACCGTAGGGACATCTCGAGGCTCGTTGCAGTCATGACGGGGCACTAGACGGTCGGCAAACATGCTGGTATAAGTATAAGTCTGTCGTATAATGAGTTCTGCCGTAGTTGTCGAGAAGAAAGCAAAGAAGAAACAATCTTCCACTTTCTTTGGAATATTTGCATATCTCTAACACACAAATTTTTAGGAAGTCATGTACTAGACGATCTTTCAGATTAATCTGAGATTGAGTTGGGTGACCTTATCAGATATCTTAACGCGACGGGTTGGATCTCGTAACGATCACCGTATCAGAATACTTAGATACGGTTCTACATAGGTTGGCACCGGTGAGTGCAATGGTCCTTTCAAAAAGGAATCATCTAGATTCTACTTCAATGCCTGCGTGTAGTAGGCAGCCCCGTAAACCAACCAACCAACCATATACCCAAAACCATTGTTTTAGCTCAGAGTCTCTAAAAGTTTCCCAGGAGTAGATATCAAAAAGCATCTGAAGCCACATTAGTCCTCTTGAAGAGGGCACGGGTTTTAGTCACTGTGAGAGATGTAACTATACGAGTACCTGTAAGCCTTTTCCATTAAACACTCCGAGCTGAATCAGACTTAGGTTAAATTGATCCAAGCAGATATCGCAACTGACTCTTTCAGGTAACTTTTATTCGGACTTGGCGAACACTGTAAATAAATTGGAAGCCTTGTTCATATTCAGATTCGCTGTACAAAAGCTGAATCGAACATATGACGGCAAGTTTTGCATGAAGAACGTGCAGTTAAAGCTCACTCTTATTCTTAATCATACATTGCGAAAAGAGGGTTAGTCGCAGTTTGTCTTGGTAGAATACCCGTTTAACCAGTAGACGAGCTTAATATTAATGCTAGTGTTTAACTTGATTGTCTTTTTTAACCAATATAGTGTAGTAGCTGCTGCTTTGGTGGCTCAGTACGTGAAATAAATTTCCAGTTATCTCATGTCATCTTCAGAAAGAATAGGGTTGAGATTATTCAAGGTATTTTCTTTATTCAAAAATATCTGTATATGGTTCGATAAATCAACCCTTCACATTCTTCTCCCATTTACAAATACATACAACATAAGAAAATTTCTTGTTTATGTCTTGTAAGTTAAAATTTAAATTTACATGTTGTTTTTCTTCTCTAAAAATTTTACATGTTTGTGAGTTTTTTTACGTTCGATTTTGCAAGTACATGTGCTCAAAACTTAATAAAAGAATAAAGCATAAATCAATATAAAAGCAGTGAAGTGAAGAATGGAAATACTATACTATAATATAAAAATATTGTGTGATGTCAATAAATTCATAAAATACACTAATCGACAAATTAAACATTTTTAAAGTAAATTTTCCTAAAAGTTTTGTTGGTGTTTCCGAAAATATTTAAAGGGAAATTTAAGCCACAGTGTAAATTTCGTTTTATCTTAAAAAGCGATTATGAAACTTTTTCACAAAATGTGTGAATACAGCGAACATCAGTGTATATATATATATATATATATATATATATATATATATATATATATAAAATTGTTGTGTGACCGATTCTTATTAAATTTTTTATGTGTACTTGGTAGGTCTGAGAATAGGTCCTATAATATATTTTTCACAGCCCTAATTGAGCTGTGCCACGCCCATACGAACGAAATATCTTATATCTTGAAAGCTATAGGAGTCAGAGTATTCAAATTTGGCATGGACTCCTTTAAGAGCAAGGTAAGACGTAATTCAATATATTGGTAGATTAGGACCGTGGGAAGGGACTCTCCCCATACAAACTAATTAATAATAATCTTACATCTTAAAAGCTGTAGTAGCTAGAGTCTTCAAATTTGGTATGAACTCTTTTGAGAGCACCGTGCGGAGTAATTAAAAACATTGGTTGAATAAGTCAGGGGGAAGGAACAACCCCCCATACAAAGTAATTAATAATAATCATACATTCTGAAAGCTATAGGAGCCATAGTGTTCAAATTTGGTATGCACTTTTGTGAGAGCAATGTAAGAAGTAATTCAAAATATTGGTAGGAAAGGACCAGGGGGAGGCACTCCCCCCGCAAAAAAAATTAATAATAATCTTATATCTTGAAAGCTATAATAGAAAGAGTTTTTAAATTTAAAAATTTGAAATATTTGTTGGAATAGTACCGGAAAAAGGGGTACACCTCAGATTAGGTTTTACAGGCTGCTAGTTTCATGAGAAACTGACTCACTTGGATTGGTGGGTCCCAGAGGAGGACAGAACAATATTACTCGATCCAGTCGGACGGTATTAAATCAAACTGGGTTTTGTACGAATGTGTTTATTCTTCTAATATCGTTTTCCTATATTTTTGCAAGGTTGTGCAAAAACGGGAAACCATCGATTTATCGGCAAGAGCTGGGCAGTGACTAGAGATGTCAAGCAGGACTGATTTGTTTAAATCTTAGGTTTCGGGATTTGTGATATAGCATCCCAAAATCCTGATCCGAGGAAATCTTAGTCCCGAAAATTATACAAAGGAAATTAATATATGTACATACATCGTCACATAAAACGCAAAAGACCCTAACTAACATTTTCGTTTTTTTTTAATTTTTTTTTAAATTTACATTTAAGTTTTAATTTTTTTGGCTCCTCGCCATTATATTTTTGAAGTGCAATCCTATGAATCTGTATTTACGTATATGCGAAAACATTAACTTCAGGAAGCATTTTATTTAACTTGCGCTTAGATGACCAAAGAGGCCCTTTGTAGGTATATATAAATATATATATATACTAGCTGACCCCGGCAAACGTTGACCTACCCTCAATTATTTTTTTTAACTACAAATTACTCCACACTGTGGTCACTTGTTGGGTCCAAAATAAAACGAAAACCTGTGTTGAAAATTTCAGCTCCACAGCTCTTATAGTTCCAGAGATCATGCGTTAGGAACAAACACACACTACGATTTTATATATATTGAAGAAGATATTAGGGCGGGTCGATTTGTATGGAGGCAAAAAAATCGCTCAAATTATAAGGAAAATCGTATTTTAGGGATCAAAATAAGAAACTTTGCCGAAGGAACCATACCTCTAAAATGTATTTTGATATCCCGACTTTTGATCTAATTTTCCTTGTAATTTGTGCGATTTTTAAATCGACCCGCCCTAATATATAAATATATGATCCTTTAACTTCCACTCATAGGGCGCCGAATTATTATCTATCGATTCGGTAGCCATTTTATTTCAGGTAACGTAGGCTGCTATCTGAGCACCCAAACGTGCTGTAATTTTGGAATTTAGTGTGCACATTCCTCCTAGTTCCTGAGACGCTCTTAGGTCATTCAGGGTTCACCCAAACTCAATCCCTCCTCCTTTACGGAATCGGGGTTTGCGACAGAATTTCCTCTGTGCAGTTATACCGGCTAAGATCAGACGCCAGAGGCTGGTTTGTGAAAACAGCAGACACCAAGTACTTTATGGACAGTGGGTGAGGTTGACAATTGAAAAGAATAGGCTGTGCACACAAATGGGCAAGTCAAATTTTTTATTCGCATCACTTTTCCATTGGTCTCCCAAACATATAGGATGAATATATAGTTTCTTTTTATTTTTGTATTTTCTTGCACTTAAAATGCTAATGTATTAAAGCTGTTGGTATTTAAGAAATCAAAAGAATCCCGCGACTTAAAATTAAATAATCCTGGGCTTCGGGATTTTAGGAATCCCGAAAACGCCGGGACTTAAAATTAAATATTCCTGGGCTTCGGGATTTTAGGAATCCCGGGAATATCACGACAATTTTGCAGAAGTCATTATATGTGGAAGATTTAATTTGAAACGTAGAACAGTTTCCCTCGTTTGACCATCTAATCTGAGTAATTTTAAAGAGCTTTTGTTCTAAGTATTTTAAAATTGCAAGGTTTCAAAGGAATACCAGGGCCTCATGTATAAGGAACAACTGGCATGAAGTTAGCATAAGTAGCAAAATTTAGCATGATCGTAAAGAGTTTTGCCATAAAACTTCACATTAAAAATCACGATAGGACTTAGTAGTGGGTTAAAGGTACGTTATGCAACCATTTTTAATATCAAATTGTATGGAGGAACTCGTTACTTCACTTACTTACTTCATGCCAATTTTTTCTTATACATAAGGCCGCCAGTCATTTGATTTATATACCAATTTGACAGCCGAGTCCCAAGTATTTTTGGCTAAACCATCTGATATATCATTCCCGTGTGCACCTCCGAACCCTGGTACCCAAATTAAATCTAGTTTAGAATATCTCGCCTTCTCTTTAAGACACATCCGGCACCTTAGAGAGATGTGATCGCGACCTTTCTGTCGGTACATATACTAATACTTTCATTGTATGTTCTTTATTATCTTAACCACTGGTCTGCTGCCCTACTTATAGCTGATATTTCACATTATCTTACACCACTCGGTTTTTTTTTGTTTTAAACTTTTTTAAGTAATATTAATAAAAAAAGCAGCTGGAAGTAAATGTTTTCGTATGGAATCTATATAAAGAAGGAACATACATCTTTAATGCCAAGCCCTTCTAAAAAAATATCGCACTTATCTGTTTTTTCTTCTTCTTTTTAACTTCAAAATAAGATGAACCCAAGGCGAATTGAGAACAGTTGATCTCGTTTCAGAAAATGCTGATCAGCTGTTAATTTCTCTTGCGCCAAATCAAGCAAAACATTCGGAAATTTACTGACAACAGAACATTTTACACTAACAAATATACATGCATTTACTGCAGATTTGCAAATCGAGATCAACTGGCATGAATTCGCCTTGGTAGAAAAACCCACATGCTTAGATTTCTGTAAAATATATATCTTTCTTTCTGTTGACCAGTGTTATATAGACGTGGATGCGTCAGCTGCTGGTCAAAAATATGTATGACTCATATCAAACGATGAAAATCTAAATTATGAAATAATAATTTATTTTCTTATTACTCAATGAAGCGTGTTAAGGTCTAATAAAAAGAAGCCACATGTTGTTTGTTCCCTTTGACCTTTAGCCTATATTGGATATCTTTAAGTAAAATGTAAACTTTAAACTATTTAAACCATTTCACACATATTGTTATCAAAGCAATAAAAATCTATATACTTTATATTTTAAATAAGAACTTGTAAGTATTGTGAGAAGTACTATGTTTGGGATATTCCATGGTCATGCTGCATAGTGGATTTGGTGCAAACATAACTATCAAGTGCAGAATCCTTAAATTTACATGTACATATAATATTATACAAAAGAGAGAATAAACAATTTTGAGATGTGATTCGTTACACTTTGCAATATTTATGCGAACATTGCAAATTTCTGTTTTTTTTGTTTGTATTTTTATTATTTAAAATATCCTTGCTTGCTAAAGAAAAGTCTCTGGGTATATACGAATATCAGTCGCCTTTTGAACTCAAGTTTGCCTCATGGCTATTATTGCGGAAGTTAAAAGATTATAAAGCAATTTTATAATGCATGTAAATATATATTGTACGTGTATTAATGTTCTTTACGGTTATGTCCATTTTCAGCTCAAGTAGCTCATAAGGCTGAAGCTAGCAAAAAGGTAGTAAATTGTTTTTACCAAATACCCAGCGAACATTATTGTTACATATCCTTATATGCATTACAGTGGTGAAGCCAGCCAGCTTAGAGTCTGCTTAAGGTCGTCATACACTATCATACACAGTTGTGCGTTTTTTTTTTAGCAAATACAATCCTGGATCCGGTCAGGGTTGTATTTTTTCGTATATCGTGCGATTATGTAGGATAATGAAGGTCGAACACAATAAAAAAAATCAATTACAAAAAAAGTATATTGAGACATCAAAATGTTAAGATAAAGGACAGACATTTAGAAAGAGGTTCAGGTGTAATTTAAAGATTCACGACAAATTATTTGAACTTTTTAAATTAATTATCCTTTTCTTCATAACATGCAGTAAAACAATTTGGCGGAATTGAAATCAGTACTTCGTTTTACAGGTTAGTATAGGTTAGTTTAACGTGTCGACGAAAAAAAGAAAAGCATTTTGGGTCACTTGGTTTCAAATGTGTTACCTGAAATTAATGGAGAATAGTGGATATGTACTACAGGGAGGAAAAAATTAAGATGAGTGAAATTAAGATAAAATATGTTATAAGGTATTACCCAGCAAAAAAATTACTGCTTCCCAGAAGTGTTTTTGTAAGGGAGACAATGTTAGAGGATCACTTGCTGTTGCGCATGAATAAGGCATTTTTTTTTGTTCGAGATGAGCCAGCTACAAGCAATATATTCAGCTCCCAAAAAGCCATGAATTTTGTGCCTTGCTACAGTGCTTCACAGAAGTAATAATTTATAGTTTTTGTGCACTCAGCTGCAAAAGTTACTGGCTTGCAATTTTTTTATCTGTTATTCTACATTGCACAGTGGCGTGAATTAAAAAAAAAGTGGTAAAAAGTCCGCAACTTTTGAACTAGTTAACCGATTTCGATGAAACCAACTGTTTTGGAAAGTAGAAGTGTTGAAATTTTTAGAAAGCATATTTTGAGGCACCCTGTTGTAAGACAGGGTAGCTCCAAACAGCCTCAAAGTGGGAAAGTGCGGGTATCGGAATTCTTTCGGAGCTTGTAACTTTTGTAAATAGGGACCGATTTCAATAATTTTTTCAGCGGGACAATCTACGTTAAGAAATAAAAATAAAACATGCTAAGAGTACCATTTTATCTCTTTAAGTTTCCAAGTTATTTGACTTGAAAAATTTATTTTTTAATTTTTGGCCCTGACTTTTTTTATTCGTTAGTACATAACTTCTTTATTACTTGGCAAAAATCAGTATCTTTTATTAATTTTGAAAGAAAACTTCATTACAATTCATATAAAAAAAAAAATTTTTTTATATCTCAAAAATTGTAGCAAGGAATAATTTTGCAATTTAGATTTTTAAAAATTATGAAAAAATTTGGTATATTTTGTGAAAAAAGTATTCTTAATTTTTTTGGAATATTTTAAAAAATTATTAAGTATTTGATAAACACTTTGATTGTTTCTGAGAAAGGAGACATTGAGAAAGGCTGTGAAATAAATTTTGGAGATTGTTGTTGGTGCACCCTACATTCAGCATTGGTCGAAAACTAGCAATTTTTTTTCAAAAAAAACCGATTTTCGGATGTGGCAAAAAAATTGCACGGTCGTTTTTGTAAATTTTTTGGTTTTTTATTATAAATAAATTTGTTATAAGTAACCTGTAAGAAACTCTTGACATCCTACACATAAATGTAGGCAGGAGAGGAGATTTTCTAAAAATTCTAAAATTTTTCTAACACAATTTTTCCCAATAAGAAAAAAGTATTATAAAATTATAAATTGGGAATCATTTTAATTTTTATCAATAGTATACATTTAGCTTTGCAAACTTAAAAAAAATTATTCTCCTACCTTCAATACTTTTTGAAATATTCGAAATCCAATTTTGATTAAAAATTTTAATTTTCTACATTTTTTATTTTTGTCTAAATTATTGATCTTATTTTCTTTACTGCAAATGTTTCTTAATTTTTTCTATGTTATTACAATAGTAGATACAATTGTCTATTCAACGGTATATAATATGTATTCCTTTGCCATTATATCAGTCTTAAAATGTATACACAAATATAACACCTCAGGTAACAATTTACGTGTTTTATCTGTTACTCAAACAAACCCACATTTTTTATGAACTCTTGAAGCTGTTATTAAATACTTTCTTTACTTAAATACAATAAAATATAAGAATTTATATACACACAGTATATTTATATACCCACAAGGACAAAGGTAGCTGCGCGCACATCTCCAATATGGGTGTGGTTTTACCTGATATTTGTATCGGTTTTTTATTCGTAGCTTGTAAAATAGCTATTTATTTAAGCTGCGATGCATTTAATGTCATTATTTCAGTTATAGCTATCATGGAAATAACAATTAAAAATAAATCGCTCTGCAAATTAATGTGGGAAAACCTCACTGATGGTAGTACTCGGTTGGACAAGGTAGACCAAATGATGGACATAATATCTACTACATATGGTTTATCTGTAAACACCGATTTATCGAAAAAACTTGAAAATTTTTTTAAATTATATGAAAAGAAGATACGTGAATGCAATAAATCAATTTCTAAATTTCAGAATAAAAATCAGGATTGGTTAGATATGGGACTATCTACGGAAATATACCCAAAGAAGTTTGGTCGGCCAAATAAAGATTACGATAACGTTCAACGCAGGAGCAAAAGGATTAAACAAGAAGACTTGATAAATACGTATTCGGAAAATGAAATCAAAGATTCATTCAAATTGATTTTAGCGAAGACTCAACTTAAAGAAGCAGGCAAAATCGTAGATGTGCTACCAGTTGCGTCTCCAAAAAGATTAAGACGGATGGTGGAAAGCATTCCAACGCCAAAATATAGTAAACATTTTACGGTGGAAGATGGACTAGCACTCATTCTTAATTTGGGCCTTTCAAGAAATAAATACGATATCTTAAGGAAGGTGCTTAAAGAAAAAAGTGGGCCTTTGCCATCAAGTACATTGTTCTTAAAAAGAAAATCGGAAATTTTGCCACATCCGATAACAGTGGATAGCCGAAGTGCAGTCATTAGTTTGTCAGACCTTCTTCATAATACAGCATCAAGACTCATCGCTACTTTTGACGAAAGAGACTTAGATACATGTAATAATTCTGAACTAACACTAATATACAAATGGGGATGTGATGGATCATCTGGATTTTCAGAATATAGACAGCCCAGTGAATACGATAATGACTTTTCCAAAGTTTTAATGGCATCGTTAGTACCATTAAGGCTTCGACTACATAATGAAATGCCTTCAACAAGTAAAAATGCATTTAAAGATGTGTGGGTAAATACTACTCCAGGCTCAAAGTTTTTATGCCGACCAATACGTTTTGAATACATCAAGGAAAACAAAGAAACAACTCAAAATCTGGTTGATGGTATAAAACATGAAATTTCTAATATGGAACCTATTGACGTTCATATATTAGGACGAGTAATAACAGTATCTTTTAGACCTTATTTAACAATGACAGATGGAAAAGTTGCAAATGCAATAACCGATACAAAATCTTATTTGATTTGTAATATATGCGGAAAGAAAAATTCCGATTTTAAGGACATTGAGAATTATACTCCAACTAATGAAGATGCCCTTAAGCTTGGAATATCACCACTTCATGCTCGGATTCGATTCATGGAGTACATTTTACACCTATCTTACGACAATAAATATCGCAGTGTACCAGAACTTCAGAACGTTCCAGTTGCGAATAATTCTGCTTTAAAACAGATACGGTTGGAAGAAAAGAAAAGAATTCAAGATGAGTTTATGAAACGTGGCTTAATCATTGACAAACCTTTATATGGCTATGGAAACTCCAATAATGGCAACACTGCCAGGCGATTTTTTGATGACCCTGAAACCACATCTTCTATAACTGGTATTAGCTTTAATCTCATAAGACGTTTCAAAATAATACTGGCCGTCATAAATAGCAAAAAGTTAATTAATAAGGACAAATTTGAAAAATATGCAAAAGACACCCTGATTCTAATAAATGAATTATATCCATGGAAATCAATAACTCCAACAGTACATAAAGTGCTAGCACATACAAAAGAAATAATAGAAAACAACATTCTTCCTCTGGGGGAACTAACCGAAGAAGCACAGGAAGCTAGAAATAGAGATGTTAAGCAATATCGACTTTTCAATACACGTAAATGCTCTAGAGTTGCTCAAAATAATGATTTAATGCATCATTTGCTATTGTCTTCAGATCCAGTCCTACAAGGCATAAGAATGAAATGGTTGCCAAAAATAAGTATTGAAATCGAGAAGGACGATCCCGAAGCAGAGGAAATTAATAGCTTGCTAGGCCATGATGTCTCAGATTATTTTAAAGCAAATTCTTGAAGTAAAACCCAAATATAAATTAAAAACAACATATGTATGTATCCATGCACTTAGATATGAGTAATAAAGAAAATGAAACTGAACTTATTAAATATATTTTTAATACAATTATCAGAATCAAAACGAGAAATTTAGTTGTAAGTTTTCATAGATATGTACATTGTACATATATATCTTGATACATGAGTATTTATATTCACACAAACAAATATCTGATATCATGGCAAAAAGTCTCTGGAATTCTCTGTCAAATTATATTCAAAACTTAGGCAATTTAGATGCGTTTAAAAAGGAGCTACATAAAAAAATGTTCGTAATTTAATGTTCTAATGTTAAATTAACTACTAATTTTTTTAAATAAATAAATAACTCAATCTATTTGTCCTTGTAGGTATATAAATATACTTCAAGAGTTCATAAAAAATGTGGGTTTGTTTGAGTAACAGATAAAACACGTAAATTGTTACCTGAGGTGTTATATTTGTGTATACATTTTAAGACTGATATAATGGCAAAGGAATACATATTATATACCGTTGAATAGACAATTGTATCTACTATTGTAATAACATAGAAAAAATTAAGAAACATTTGCAGTAAAGAAAATAAGATCAATAATTTAGACAAAAATAAAAAATGTAGAAAATTAAAATTTTTAATCAAAATTGGATTTCGAATATTTCAAAAAGTATTGAAGGTAGGAGAATAATTTTTTTTAAGTTTGCAAAGCTAAATGTATACTATTGATAAAAATTAAAATGATTCCCAATTTATAATTTTATAATACTTTTTTCTTATTGGGAAAAATTGTGTTAGAAAAATTTTAGAATTTTTAGAAAATCTCCTCTCCTGCCTACATTTATGTGTAGGATGTCAAGAGTTTCTTACAGGTTACTTATAACAAATTTATTTATAATAAAAAACCAAAAAATTTACAAAAACGACCGTGCAATTTTTTTGCCACATCCGAAAATCGGTTTTTTTTGAAAAAAAATTGCTAGTTTTCGACCAATGCTGAATGTAGGGTGCACCAACAACAATCTCCAAAATTTATTTCACAGCCTTTCTCAATGTCTCCTTTCTCAGAAACAATCAAAGTGTTTATCAAATACTTAATAATTTTTTAAAATATTCCAAAAAAATTAAGAATACTTTTTTCACAAAATATACCAAATTTTTTCATAATTTTTAAAAATCTAAATTGCAAAATTATTCCTTGCTACAATTTTTGAGATATAAAAAAATTTTTTTTTATATGAATTGTAATGAAGTTTTCTTTCAAAAACAATAAAAGATACTGATTTTTGCCAAGTAATAAAGAAGTTATGTACTAACGAATAAAAAAAGTCAGGGCCAAAAATTAAAAAATAAATTTTTCAAGTCAAATAACTTGGAAACTTAAAGAGATAAAATGGTACTCTTAGCATGTTTTATTTTTATTTCTTAACGTAGATTGTCCCGCTGAAAAAATTATTGAAATCGGTCCCTATTTACAAAAGTTACAAGCTCCGAAAGAATTCCGATACCCGCACTTTCCCACTTTGAGGCTGTTTGGAGCTACCCTGTCTTACAACAGGGTGCCTCAAAATATGCTTTCTAAAAATTTCAACACTTCTACTTTCCAAAACAGTTGGTTTCATCGAAATCGGTTAACTAGTTCAAAAGTTGCGGACTTTTTACCACTTTTTTTTTAATTCACGCCACTGTGCATTGTTAGAGAGTGTGCCTTACGTAAGTGCTTTTGAGAAGCATTTCTTCGAAGCTTTTTTTTTATCAAATAAGCAATACATTGCTTTCTTCAGTTGTTAGTGCTTCCAAATCAGATTTTTTGTTTTGCTGGGTAGTTACAATATAAATGTGGAAGAGCAGAGAAGGAACAAAAGATGCCAACGAGGGCTAGCCTAAGGCCTAATCCGTTAAATAAGGGTAGTGTGTAAGAACAATATCGACAGATCCTAGTGGAGGAGCATAAGTTTCTAAGGTACATTTTTAATAGTTCAGAATGGCTAGTAAGATATCTCTTGCCAAAATAGCTAGGGCTGCAATTTCCCCAAGTAGGTCAGCGACAGAGAAGTTGTATTATAGTCTCCTCCTACTCCTCATTTACCCAACTGGAATAGTAAATAAATAAAGTCACAGCCTTTTTAACATGCGTTTTGCAGACACAGTAACCCGCGATTGCCGCCACGATACCATTTTTTGTTCACACGAAATATAGGTTACAGGTTTCCCGAAATAGAGTAGGTGGGCTCATATTAAGTTTGAAGGCATATCATCAATACGTCTCTACAAGATTGAGGAAGCAATACCTGCACATTTTCAAAGACCATAGTCGCTCAAAATGGCACCAGTGTGTTGAACTTTATTCAGCTTTTTACACATATTTATTCACACACACAAACACATTTCTCTCGGTGACCAGCCTTGGTACTAGTAAAGACATCCTGGAGCAAAGCTACCTCACTTGGTATGTTATTTGGTTTTTAGTTTTCAATAGTGGACTTATGCCGTCACACCCATCTTACGGTGATATTGGAATTATGTGTCATCTTATTGAGGAATTTGCGACATTCCCTAGATGATCATCGATGTGATGTATGCAGCTGTAACAGTCCCTTTATCAAGCTTGCTATCGGTTATAATGCAGGTTTTTTTCGTTAGATTTTTCACAAGATCTTAGCCACTTTGCTAACCTTTTAATTGCAGATATTTCTGCAAAAGGATGCCACATTCACTTGGTAGATGAAAGGACATTTTGATCCCGAATATTTCAAGACCAGAGCCCCGCAAAGTAGCGCACGCGTGCGGTTGCTACAACAACAATGAAGAGAGCAAATCTCTCAATCTTGTTTAATCGTCCGTGTGTGTATTCTCTTCTTACTAGCCAACACTGAAAGAAATGTTTAGTGTAGAATAGGAGTATGCTTGCTTTTGCCAAAAATTACTGAATGTTTGGTGTGTAGAAAGGCATAATATCCTTTGCATGGCGAGTATGTAATTTTTTTTAATAATAAAAGAAAAAAATTTATTTTTAAAACTAAAAAAACCGTTTATCAAAAATTTATTGAAGAGTATCAAGAATCTGAAATTCAAAAATTACCTCCCCGTTTTTTAAAAGGAAAAATATCATTTGTGATTGCCGCTGCACTTGCAAAACATTGGTGTACATTCGATGATGGAATGTTTTTCAAGTACATTCGTTACCGAATTGGTGCGAAAAGTACACAAAAGTTTATTTCAGTGCAAAGACAAGAGATAAATTACTAATCAAAAGCAAACAACTAGAAGAAGCATAAAGTATGATAGTATATGTTTTTAGGGGTCCCTGATGTAGACACTTCCATCGAGGTACTCCTCCCTCTTGGAGGTATTTGTGCATGCATGCAGGGCCTAGGAGGATGTGGAAATGTTCTTCACCAACGTGTAGCGAAATCCCCTTTCGACGAGGAGTTGTAGAATGAAGTTAGCTCAGGGATAAAAGTTGTATTTTTAACTACAATAGCATGTCCCCACGTCCCGGGTTGACATGGTCCCGTTGCATCAAGTTTGATAACAGAGCTTCCTTTTAATCATTGGCGGTATTCGATGTTTGATGCAAATCTTCGTGCGTTAGTGCAAATGCAAAATATCGTAGCTTTTCTTTAAAATCCAACAACAAAATACACACACAATCCAAAGAAAAGCTACGATATCTTGCATTTGCTTTATTGCTCGAAAATTTGCATCAACCATCGAATACCGCCATTATGTCTACGGGAAGTAAGCCTAAGATCATGAAAAACATCTCACTCAATTGGCGTACTTTTCATAGCGCCCATTGTGCAAACGATTTTGTTTCATTTAAATTTTTTCATAACGCGTAAAAAAGACTTACTACAAAAGTGGTGGTTCAAATGAGGCCATTTTTCGAGCATGGTTATCATAATCGACCTATTGTGCAACAAATTGGCAAGATTATAAAAAAATTTGAGGAAACTGGAAGCTCTGCTGATGTGGTCAGTCCAGAAAATATCGGCAGTGATGAAAGCGTGTCGGATTATCCGAATTTTTTGTACTGGTATTCGCACGTTCATTCATATAAAGTCCAAGTCATGCAACAATTAAATGCTGGTTAGTCGCCGTAGACGTGCATATTGGGTGCTAGACTTCCAAGGCTGATTTTTCGAAAAAAAATTGTTTCAGCGATGAAGCTCATTTTTCACTCATTGGTTTCATCAACAACAAAAATTGTGACATATAGAGCTCAAGAGAACCAGAAGTGATTGTGTAAGAGCCACTGTCTGGTGCGCATTATGGTCCAGATATCTCATTAAGCCGTAGTTTTGTTTCGGAAATTACGCTGAAAGAACCGTTACCGTTGATTCGGAGCACTACGGCCATATCGACGGCTCTATTCTAAAACATGTTAAGTCAAAAAAGCTAGTTTTCATATAAACACCTTCAAAGTTTATTAATGATATCTCGGGAATGAGACTTTTTGTAATCATATAATAATTGCAATATAATTTTTTTAGTTTATTTCAACCTTATAAATTTGTTGTAGATCACAGTTAAACGTGACTTAGAATACTTAAGATTGTGCTCTTAGTAGACTTAGCATCTATATGGGGGTCCTTTCTCACCTATAATGGCCCTCTAAGTACATATAGCATGTTTTAGAAATTTTTTTTGGGTACTTAATTCCAAACTAAATCGTGCTAAATGTACTTAAAATATTTAAACAAATTATGCTAAGTACATTTTTGCTCCTAACTTTTGATAGAATAGTCCGATTACTATCAAAATTTTACAGAATCTAAGTTAGTAAACGATGAATTCAGAAATGCTATTCCCAGCATAACATGCTATGTCCACTTAGCATGTTATGGAATGGGGCCGTCGATATGATAACCGAATTTGTTTGGCCTGTAGTTGAAGAGGATTAATAAGGAGATATGTGATTTCAATAAGACGGCGACACGAACTACACAATAAGACCGATTTTGGATTTACGAGTATTGCATGGCAAGTTTTCAGAATGCATAATTACATGTTTTAACGAGGTCAATTGGCCACCAGGCTCATGCGATTTGACTTCGTTAAACTTTTTTGCGGGGCTACGTTTACGACTACGCGGATAGTCGCCTAACGTTACCAACCTGTTTATAGATAGACGGATATTTTTACTGTGTAGGTTACACAATATCTGACTTCTGGTTTACTAACCTCATCGTGGATGAACAGCGGGACTTACTGCGAAGTAATAGCAAATATTTAATTCACAAACTCCTGATCCATTTACACAAATAATAAAGTAAATCTTAAGCTGCCATGAAATGCAGAAATGGACTACAGGTGCCATAACAGCATTTGCCACACTGTAAATTGACACTTATTTTTATTCTCATTATTTCTTACTACAAACTTATCATTAAAAATACATTCACTGGGAGTTTTATATTTGTTCTTATTTCTTGTTTATTTGCATCCATTACCTTGTACTTAACATTATTCCATTACGTTAAGCTATAAACGTTTATTTGTTTATTTTTTATTAAAATTTATGGCTTTACTATATTCCATTTTATCTCTCTCGCAGATTACGCCACCTGAAAAGCGTCTGAGTCTTGAACGCAAACAACCCACATTTGCGGAAAGAAGCCAATTGAAATATGCTCGCCGTTTGGTGGTAAAGCTGGGCAGTGCTGTTATCACACGAGAAGACAATCATGGTCTGGCTCTTGGACGTTTGGCTTCTATTGTTGAGCAGGTGGGTGAACTTTATCATAGATAATAACTTATCATTATGCGTATAACAGCTGAGCGTTCAAAATTGCAAATTATTTGAGAATATTTATTTATTTATTTATTTTGTACAAAAATATTTAATTAATAAATTAAATTTGTAAAATATTGTTGGACATATATGGAGGGAGTGACTAGATCATATGCCCATGATGTTATTAACAGTATTCTTAAAAATGATTTTGTGACTGAGAACCAATTTCACCAACTTATTCAAATATCAATTTATATTTAAAAGTATTTTTTTTCCATACAAAAATTAATGAGAATCGACATTTAAATATGAATTGATATTTAAATAGAATTGGTGTAATTGGCCCTGACTATACACGATTTATGCCTTCACATAAGAAGTAGCAACGTGGTTATTAAGGAACTTCCTCAAAAGAACCGCAAGACTATGGGCCAATTCCACGATGTCGACACCGTTCGACCTATCGCACACTTACATTTGAAACAACAATAAAAGATTAAAATTTGTTTTTGTTTTGAATATAAATGTTCGACCATTCAAATGTGTAGTCGACATCGTGAAATTGGCCCTATATGATTATCCGTGGTAACTTCAGTCAACCAGAGCGAGCGAGAAGAAAAACTCTCGAGGGCCAAACAGCACACACAAGCCTGAAAGCGCTTAAAATATGTTTTGC
This sequence comes from Tachina lurida, assembly GCA_944452675.1. NCBI lineage: Eukaryota > Metazoa > Arthropoda > Insecta > Diptera > Tachinidae > Tachina > Tachina lurida. The sequence continues at coordinate 33,474,302 of OX101754.1, read as the reverse complement.
ACTTTCCAAAGTGAAATTTCCAACTTGTAAGATATCTGGAGTCCAACAGCTTACTCAACGAACGGCAGTAATTCAGTCCATCGTTTCGGCGAAATTACGGTGGCGGCTCTAGACATTTACAAGGCGTTTGATAGTCAAAATATATTGACCTTGGTGTGGGTGATAGCTTCTCTCGATTCTTGTCGAGCTTCCTCAGGGATAGCGTTATAAGAGCTATTATAGACGGGATCTCATCAAATCAATTCAAGGTAACTTCTGGGGTACCGCAAGGTTCCCTTTTTTAGCCAATTCTATTCCTTATTTTTCTAAATGACCTTTTATGTCAAACTTCCAATGCTATATATTCTTTCGCGGACGAAAACATTATCTGCCGTTCTTCGTCATTAGCAATAGATAAAAAATGCGGAGGTTGAGGTTATGAGACAAATTATAAATGATACTTCCAATCCTATCTATTTTTTTTCTGACAACAGCAGTATCTGACATTCTTCCTCATTAAGCAATAGACCAAACCTGCCGGAGGTTGAGGCTTTGAGACAAACTATGAATGCCACTTTAGATTTTGATTTAGCGAAAATCTCTGAATGGGGTCATGCGACTGGGGTCGATTTTAACTGTCGCAAGATCCAATGTTATATGGTTACTTATAGACACATGCCCGAAAAATCTGCTCCATCTGTAACTATGGGTGGTATATCAGAATTAGAAGATTAAGAACTTCTCTAAATGAAAGTTCAGTGTGATGTTTGACGACGTAAATACATTTTCCAAGTCTTAAAAGAAGCATTCAAGTGCCTTAGAATATTTTAAACGGTACAAGCGATACTTCAACCCATCAGATCTAATTGCTTTTTATACGACTTATGTATATCCCACCAAAAATGGAATACAACTCTGTTGTATGAGCTGATGCTTCAAAATCTATTTTAAGGCTATTTGAGCGCATAGAAGAGGCTAGAGAAGTTAATCGGCGACGGTGGCGGTAAGGTATCTAACTCTATTGATTCATTGAAGCATTGACGTAATGTGGAGTGCATTTGCTTGATATATCGCTACTACAATGTACATGTTTTTAGCCGTAATGTTCGTCTGTGGAACAAACTACCTGCGCAGGTCTTTCCTCTCCACTAATACTTTATCCTTCCCTCCATAACCTATTTTCCAAGTTCGGGCACAATGCATTGCATGACTAGAGATCATACCCTGAATGCTGGTCCCATTACAAAAAAAAACCTGCACTAGCATCTGAAACTGCAAAAAAAATAGGAAGTGGACGATTTAAAATAATTTGATATTTTTTCGTTTTCACTTTCGTGAAAACAGTGTTGTGAAAATAAACAAAAAAAAGCGAGAATATCAAAAAATTTTAAATCGTCTGCTTCCAATTATCTTTCTTCGAAATTTGGATGCTGGAACACATGGTATTAAATTGTATTTTCCAAATTTTGACTAAAACCGATGCAGTGTAAGTTTTAATATCCGAACTCACAAGGAAACTTGTTTTTGTTGTTGTAGGACCAGAGTAGGGATAACATGCAATATGCATTGTTCTAGAACTAGGAAAATAAGATATGAAGAGTAGGATAGAGGGAGTAGTGTCTGTCGATTTAAGCTTTCCCACGTTCAAAGTGTCAGGAAAGACTTCCCCAGATAGTTTATCCCACATATGAACAGTACGGCTAAAAAAGTACTTCTCTCTGTAATGCGTAGTTCGATTTATTGGCCAATCGGCCATAAAAGGATGTCTGAATTAAGCACGTGTTGTACATAAAAATCTTTGGGTTTCAGGAACAAGTTCCCTAATTTCATGTGAAAACGATTCGAAGGCCAGAAGCCAGATACAATACCGTCAGCATCGCCTTTAGGCTCATAGCACTTACCAAGAGTTCCCATAGCAACAAGCAGACAATCCATCACAGATTGTTGTGCACAAAACCTTTTACTACATACTTTATATCAAACTACAAAAATGAAGGTATGAATAAGTATGAAGTTATACCATGAAGGAGTTTAAAGTTTAGACTAATTTCTTGTTGTGAAATTGAATACGTAAATTCAGATTATTTGAAATATATTTCCAACATTTCCTGCTGTTGCTACGCTCTACAAAATAAATCAGAATTCTCTCTTATTTTATTATTATGATCAGCTGGGTTATTATTTAATTTAATGTAGTGTTATAACTTTGATAAATCTTGTTGCTTTTTGTAGTGTTAAAATTATTCGATAACAGAGTCTATCCATCCCCTTTAATTAAATTTCATATACATATATATTTGCCATTAGCACGTTAATTATAATTGGAAAACATGCTAATAAATATCAAAAACAAATGAATTTTTGCAGGTGGCGGAATGTCATTTGGAAGGCCGTGAAGTGATGATGGTTACTAGTGGGGCGGTGGCATTTGGTAAACAAAAGCTAGCACAGGAATTGCTTATGTCACTGTCGATGAGGGAGACACTCTCGCCCAAGGATCATTCAAAAGTGGTAATAGAAAACACAATATAATTTTCAACACCAGCAAGCATTAGTTTTTATGCTTGTGTTGCATATTAATAATGCACATGTGTTATCGCAACAACATTACTGTCATAAAAGTTAATTCTTATGTGTTGTTAACATAGATGAACATATAAATCAATTTTAATAAATATTTACAGGAGGATGGTTTTATGCTGGATCCAAGAGCAGCAGCTGCTGTGGGGCAATCTGGCCTTATGTCATTGTACGATGCCATGTTTGCCCAGTATGGCGTTAAAATCGCACAGGTAATAAAACTACATACATAAATGTATTTTATATGTGATGTAAATATTCATTGTCAATATAATAACTCGATTATACAAGTTTTTGTTATGTCTTCTACAGTGTCCTGCCATTGATGTTTTTACCTGCTTTCACTTTATTTCTAATAATTGTTTTTGTGTTGTTTTCTTTGCAGGTTCTGGTTACGAAACCAGATTTTTACAACGAAGAGACACGTAACAATTTGTTTTGTACACTATCCGAACTAATTAGCCTTAACATCGTACCCATTATAAATACTAACGATGCAGTCTCCCCGCCCATGTTCATTGTTGATGATGATCTTCCCGCGGGCTCTAAAAAGGTATGTACATATACATATATTAGCAGAGGAAATAAAATGAATTTACATAATATTGCAGCATGTTTAAAGATTTTACTCAAGGGAATTTAAGTGCTTGTATTAAGGAGTACAGTGTGACAAAGAAAACTTACGACAAAAAGAAATAATTGTTCTATGCAATGAAATTTTTAGTTTCCAATCGTTTGCCTTTATAAATTATGCCCTTGACTTTCTTAGAAAAGTTTATATACACGAACTTTGACAGTTTATGTATGCCCATGCAGTAGAGAACAACAATAACAACTGTTTCTGTGATGCCTCCTTGTAAAATAAATTTCTCCCAGGCCTGTGCATTAGGTAGTAGCAAGCGCCTCTTATGTTTACTCTAAATTTTTATGTATTATATAAATATTATTAAAAAAAGAGTTAATCCTTGTAGTGCTTTTTCTTCATATTATTCATTTTTATCTGAATTTTGTTTGAGAAATGATTATTAAAATATTAAAATTGCATAAACTTTTCCACCCCTAAGATTATATTCATAACGAAATTGATTATAAGGAATTCTCTCTTGTCTTCTCTCTTAAACATTCCCAGCTGAAAGAGTTGACATTAATTACATAAATAATGGGAATATTAATAATGTATTATTTGATCAAACACAATAATTACACATTGATTACCACGTGCATTACATCTGCAGAACACATAATGTATTGTTCTCGGACGTATTAAAATAATTCATTACTTTCCTATGACGTGTTCTGTGTTAACAGTAATGAATTCTGGACGAACAATTATACATGCTGTGCATTACCTTCTCCTTTACTATTCATTACCTTTTCCCACTGGATTTTTACAAGTTATGGGTCCAATTTCTCAGCGGGAAAAGGTAATGAATAAGAAAGGAGAGGGTAATGCACATCATGTGTAATTTTTCATTACAATATTCATTCAAAATTACGTATTGGAATAAAAATAACTAAAATTGTAGAAGATACAAAGGAAAACACGAACATTCGTCAAAAGCAAAAACGATGCATTCCATCTTCTGCAGATGTGGTAATGCACGTGGTAATCAGTGTGTAATTGTTGTGTCTGATAAAAATTTCCCTCTCGCTTCTAAAGAAAGGCATTGTCTTGCTTTGGAAAATAATACATTATGTGTGTATTCAATGACTAATATTCCCGCTGAGTAACTTTTAAAATTTTGTTTTATGTTAGTATTTTTTTAAACATAACAAGAGTTGGGCAGAAATGATTACAATTTGTAATTGATTAACTTTTTGTAATTGTAATAGAAATTTTTCCATTACAATTACATTTTGTTGCAATTGACAATAAAAAAAAAATAGTTACTACTAAAAAAAATTGTCGTGGAACAAATCGGAATTCCAATTACATGTAACTGCAATCGGGTGAAACTAATTACAATTACATATAATTGGAAATTTAATGTCTTAATAAAGTAATTAAAGAAAATGGATGTTATAGTTGCTTTTTTATTGATTACAAACATATTCAATTACTTTTAGTATTACTCGGGGTTACTTTAGGCTAATTTTTAATTTTTGTTATTCACTACTCTGAGTAGGTTTCCCGTCTTTCGACAGGTCATCCGCAACTATGTTGCCTGAATTAGTGCCGTGTACACGCACCCAATACAGTGTGATGGACGAGTGCTGCACAAGCTTATCTAGCACTGTGCGACATTCTTGGGCAAGGAGTGATGTGGAGTACAGACCTGCTAGGAGTTGATTGCATATTGGCTGTCCGTTATTATATGAATATTTCTATGATTTATCCGATAAAAACTTAGCCAATGTACTGCTCTTTTAATGGCGGATATCTTTGTCTGTACTGTGCTACATTCGTCCGGGAGTCTGAAGGACATTTAAATTCCGAATTCGGGAATATATACTCCCCCTCCAACTCCCCCGCGGTCTTGAGACGGCCGTCCGTATGTAGGGCTAATTTTCTAGCTATTAAGTCCACCAAAAGCCAACATAGCATAGCGAAGAGTGCCTATGTCGGCGTGAATCTAAGAGCACCTGTTATCATAATTGTTATTTTGCGGAGAGGACTGATTGCCCGCTCATTCTAGTGCTTTGTAACAGACTGAGATTCCTTAAAATAGGTTAAGTAAAGTGGCATAAAATGACATGAAGTATTACATTGTATAACATAACATACGATATTTTAACATAATAATAATTTATTGCTTTGACACCAAATCGTGGTAGCATAGTGTCATAACCAGGGAAACCACAAGTATGCTCTAAAAAAAGTGTTTTATGCGCATTCAATATGCACTAAAAACTTGTAAATATGCGCTTAAAAGTCAAAAAATATGCTCTTAAAAATAGAATAAATTGGTTTATTTGTAAATGAAAATATATTTTTTAATCAAAAATTCAACAACATTTGCATATAAAATAAGAAAAAAATAAATAACCAAAAAACGGAAACATAATTAACAAAGAATAACTGGGTTTGAAGTGCAGGTTAAAACAAAATTACTATAAAAATTTTTACTAAAACAAATTAATTTTTATTGGATGCATAAGAATTTAACTTTAATTTCAAAAGATCACGATATCAGAATTAAGGCTTTGGAACTGTATTTTGGATAAATAAGACAAGATTTTAATTTATAATTTTTATTGAAATAAATAACAAAATATTACCTAGAATTTCAAATAAAAATCTTTTCTGTCCCGTCTTAATGAACTTTCATACATTTACAATGTTCCTTCAAGGCCTTTTCGGGGCAGAGTAAATCACACACAGCTAAATTTGTATTGCAACTAACGTCCGTAAAACTGCGTTATATATAAAAAAAATTATACACTACATGGAACATTGGAACAGAGATTTAGATGGCGAAAATTAAAAATAGTTTGTAAGCATATTAACCCAGATAGCACAGGAAAAAATTTTTCTTTAAAACTTAAATTTTTATTTCGAAAATTAAATTTTAATGCGTTGCTAAAAAAAAATTTCATAAATTTTTTTTTTTCGGAATGGAGAGTTTTTTTAAAGGATGGTGGTGCCAAGCGGGTTGAAATAAAATAAATTCTATAAAGCATGAAAATATGCCCTAAAAGCGTAAATTATGCTCTAAAAATTCGAAAATATGCTAAAAATATGCGTGTAAAACCGATATATGCATAAACATGCTTTAAAGGGTAAAATATGCAAAAATATGCACTAACAAATCGATGCCAAAATTCATTAAAAGTTCGGAAACGGATAAATATCTTGTCCCCGCATTAATACGTGATACAAGAAAAAACATGCAATTGCATATTTGCGGTTTCCCTGGTCATAACATAACATAACATAACATAACATAACATTTTACATCGTATCGCAATATGAAAAAATTTTGGTACTTTTCGGGAACACATACAATTAGTATAAATTTAACATTTCTTAACGCACTAATTATTCGAAATTATTATTTTATTTAAAATATTTTTTGTAAGAAATCGACTCACTGAAATTGAGTACAGAGTTCCTATGCGTATTTGATTATTGCTATTGCAAATAATCAGGGGACCTTTACCCAAAAATGTGTTAGGCAACCAAAGCTATTATGTTAAACTTTCATTGAAATAAATGAGAAGCCCTTGAATTAATATCAAAGTTGAAACAAGAACTAAATAATCATTCGTATATTTTATTTTTCGCAACACCCTGCATTCCTTTTTCCCTTAAATATTTCTAAATTGTATTTAAAACTTTATTCTTTATTTCATTTACTCAAAAACATATTGCAGACTTAACTCAATTTCCCGTTTTTTATTTCTTTATTATTATCATTTTCTTTTATTTTTTTTTTCTTTTAAGGGAATTGCCATCAAAGATAACGATAGTTTGTCTGCCATGTTGGCTGCAGAAGTTCAAGCGGATTTGCTTATTTTAATGTCGGATGTCGATGGTATTTACAATAAGCCGCCGTGGGAAGATGGCGCCAAATTAATGCACACGTACACTTCTAACGACAGCGGTCTCATTGAGTTTGGCAAAAAATCTAAGGTAAGTAAATATAAAGATGAAACTTTGACTACAACTTGTTATTTTCTATGCCGTTCTGTTGGTTTGCTTTTTTATTTTCTTACACACTCTTGCTTGCTTTCTTTAACCTTCATATTCTACTGCAAGTAATTGATTTGATTTTGTTTTGTTTTCAAATCTTGTTTAAGTTGTACAGTGTGGGAGTTAATGGGTCTCTTCGGTATAGTTAAGTAAATACGGCATATGTATAGTAGATTGAAGTGTGAGGTGGTGCAAATTAAGATTTGACTTGAGAAGTAAATAAGCTTAGAAGACAAAAGCAAAAACCAAAATTTGGTTAGGCGAGATAAAACTAAGACGACAACGACAAGAGTGCCGGATTATTTATTTAAGATTTACCAATGATGGAATTTTGTTGAATTTCTTGAACGTCTTACGGCAAGTTTGCCAGAACGAAAATTTAGAGGAAAGCGAGCACTTACTTCAACGAATATTATTTTGGTAACTTTAAGATATATTTAATACGAACTTTATAATATTTCTACAATAAAGGCTAAATGGACCAAAGTCAGGCAACCACATACCTCCTTCTATTATTTATGTTGCTTGATTGGTTGGTTTGCGTGGCTGCCTACTACACTCAGACATTCAAGTAGAATCTGGATGACTCTTTTTTTAAAGGACCACTACACTCATGGGAGTCAACCTATGTAGAACCGTATCTAAGTATTCTGATACGGTAATCGTTATTAGATCCAACCCGTCGCGTTGAGATATCAGATAAGGTCACTCCACCCAATCTCAGATAAATTAAAAAAATCATCTAGTACATGACCGCCTAAAAGTTTGTATCTCGAGAGATGTAAAGCTGGAGATTCGCACAAAAAGTAGAAGATTGTCTCTTCTTTGCTTTCTTCTCGACAACTTCGGCAGAACTCATTATAGAACAGACCTATCCTAATAGCATGTCTGCAGACCGTCCAGTGTCCCGTAGTGACTGCAACGAGAGACTCGAGGTGCCCCTACGGTTCCTATTTGCTAATTGTATTGAGCGCCTATCATTGTAGCAAGGCCACATATTCCTAGCAACCTTGCACGTGACTATATTGCGCCATCTACATTCAGCCTTATAGTGATAGTGCTGGAATATACCGCTTGGTTACCGATTCAGCATTGGCGGCATTCATAGCATAGCCAGTTCGTCCTAAAAAATTGCTATGTGCAGGAACCCAGATGAAGGTGAGGTCAGCCTAACCACCACCAACAATCAGTATAGATAGCAAACTCTTGCACTGCCCGAGTAGAATAGACGAAGTGATATATGACCTAAGGGATAGAAGCGCTGCTTGGCTGTGGACAAATATACCAACTTTACCCTGTACCTTCCTACCAATCAGCACTCTAGCCGCTTACCTTCCCATTCTATACCAAAATCGCCTGAAAATACCCCAGAGCCGACACCGCAGGCCATTCTTGATCTATCAGTGTATGCTCTGACGTCGTATTGTTACTATTCTGCTTTCATTTCATTCCTGCCTGGAAGGAATCAAAACTTTGAATACTTTATCAAAGTCCAGATGTGGCACCATGTAATCAATAGATCTCCTCAGCGTAGGGGGTAGTTGATCCAGATTTCTGGCATGGCCATAAGACCTTGATCTACACCTCACAGATGCCGCTAATCTTGCCGCACTACTTGAGGATACCGCCAATGCATGAAGGTCGATTATTTATGTATTAGTGAATAATCTGAAAGAGATTAAATTGCATGCTTGTACGAATGCTTATGAGAGACTGAATTGGTTTCTTCCGTACGTGTGCTTAAGTACATGTAAACAAGAGAACAACAAAGTCAACCATTTTCTGGGAGTCTTTGAACTCAAGTTTACAACTACGCTTAGCTTTTAAATCAGAGCCGATGGAAACAAATCTTAACGCTATTTTAGGCGCTAAATTTGAGTTCGGGTTTCGTTTTTCAAGATTGTTTTAAGTTTGCGATTTCACGCATGTTGGCAGCACTGCACTTTCATAACGACAATCAGCTGTTGGCATCGCTAGAAAAAAAAATTATAAAACGTTTTACGCAAGATATTTAGCGTTGTTGTTGCAGTCAGCACGTTGACAACAACGACATTCATTAAATAACTTTTTTTATCAACGGTTGTAGGGAAGTTCAAGTGATGAAGGCATATACACCGGCTTTACCTAATACTAATGCTAATGTTAACATCAGAGCACCATCGTTTGTCACCACCAGTCTTCTCTATCACTATCCTTTTCTTAAAGAAGGTAACACCTATCAATAGTAGTATGAATTCATTGCCAGAGTGTAGGTTAGGTTAGCAGGCTGCTGGTAAGGAAGGGTGAAATTCAGAGCCCAGCTCACTTGGTTCCAATACAATGATCTCTCTGTTAGGTGAAGATAAGATAGTGGGAGAGGGTGATAGGGAAGGGATAGTGATAGAGAATATAGGTGGTGAAGGAAGAGATACAGGAAAGCTTCGTTCTTTCCTTATTTTTTTTCCTTTTTTTGCACACTTATTTGCAGTGTTTCAGCGCCTCTGGTGTTAAATGAGCCGTATTTTGAGGCTGTGTTTAGTAGCCTTTTTATTGGTTATTTTATTTCGTCGATGATTCTGCTACACAATACTGATAAAGGAGGGCGCTCTGATGTTACATAAGGATTAGCATCCGTTGAAGCCGGTGTAGTTTTAGTGACCAGTGCCTTATGCCTGCATCACTTGAACTTTTCCCACAACAACTGATACAAAGGACACTAATGCACATCAGAAAAATTCGTGTTGTTGTTATTTTAATGACTGTCGGAGACCGGGTTCGAACCCAGGAACTTTGGTCTTGTAGTCAACGTGCGAACTACTTCAGCCAACGCCATCCTGAGTGTAACTTCTTTTAAAACCAAAAAAAAAAATTATGCAATATATTTTATACCATAAATATACATATTTCTTTTCATAACAATAGTTCCAAGGATAATTAATATGAATCTGCAAACACTGAGTAAAATGTCAACAGTGGTTGTTTCTACGTTGTTAATTAAATGAACTTCTATGAATTTGCATTTAATTATAACTCAACAATTTGAAGACGTTTATATTCCTTTATTTTTTTTTTCAATGCGGTGACTTTAAACTAAGAACGACAAGTACAGACGTCAAACAGAAATTTATTTTGATAAATGAGAGTGAGTGCTTTGCTGCTAATGGAAAATTCAAGCTATCCTTGTATGAGTGCAACATTTTCATAATAATTCCAAGCATATGTATGAATACACAAAATTTTTCTACTAAGGAAGCTGTAACTCAATTATGTTGATATATAGTCGTAAGCAAATATTTTATTTAAGTTCATGGAAATGGAAAATCAAAGAAAATCCCATGAAATATTTTTATTATTAAAATTCAGAGCAAAAATTAAAAACAGTAAACAATTTAATTTCATGAGAATTCAAAACGCAATTTTTACGAGTACAAAAGTAGGAAAACCAAGCGAATAGAGAAAGTAAAAGTATTTATTAATTTGCATACCCAGAGGGAAAATGTAGCGATGCAGAAAGTAGAAGATAATATAACATACTAAAGGCTCAGTTAGCCGACTGTAATGTAATGTAACTGAAACGGTAGGAAATAGCTGATACATATTATTATGTATTCGCGTGCGTGTTTCGACACGCGCCCATCTCTATATTATATAGAATATATGTATGTATGTATATATATGTATATTACATAGAATTTTAAAATTTTTCGTTTCTAATTTTAGAACACCCTTTACAATAGGGGTCCTTTTCACCTTTGGTGTACGGAACCCTAATAAACCACAAAATAGAAATAAAATATGAAGATAAGACTACAGATAACTAAAACTCTATTATGAACTTTTCTAACAAAAGTAAAAAAAAATCAGACTTTTCAATTTTAAAGCGTTGCTACCACGTTGTTTCGATTTGCTTCAAACAAATTGTTTTCACAGAATTTTTGACAGTTAAAAAAAGCTTGCCGCTGTTATTTTTTATTTCAACTGAAAATAAAATGCAGCTAATGGATGTTTAATATTTCTGAAAGTTTATGGTGACAATGCAAATACTTATGGGAAAAGAGTTGAAATTTAATGAAGGTGCGATGATGAGACATCGCATCTCTGAATCGGGTCCAGAAACAAAAGTTGTTAAACAATAATATAAGTTTCTCTATTGCCTGACTTTCATAATTTAAAATATTCCACTAACATTGCTGCTTACTCAAAGTCCTTTCAGTGAAAATAAGTAACTTGTCAAATTAAATAAATGCAACATTTTTATAAAACAACTTACGGCAGGTCATAAAACATGTTTTTACCCTTAAAAGAGAACAACAATAATAAAAGAAAAATTTACAACACCATCACTTTTGACCAATTATAGTTCTTTTTTTTAAATCCTTTTGAAAACGTTTCCATTTTAATGTACGGCATGTATGTTCATGTGTACATATGTATATTCGACCAACATAGACAGAACGACCGACATCTTAATAAAAAAAAATTTGTTCATTTGTCCTGACATGTATTACTTTCCATTAAAGTTTTCTATATTAAAAAGAAAAAAAAAAAAAGAAAAACAGAAAATCCTGGCACAACATGTACTCGTACTCGTACACTTTACTTTGTATGTTCTTGCACATGTTTAATGGCACCGGAACACCTATGGTTACAAAAACATTATTTTTTCTGTAGTTAAATATTTATTTTGTATACGAGGGTATTTATAACGCAAGCCATCACTTGTTATGGTACATGCAGTTGTACAATATACGAGTACATACATTCATATGTATGTACATATATGTATATGTAAATCTACTTTAATATTTCAATATAAATATTTATGTACGTATTTATGTATGTGTTGTGCATATTAAAAAAGTTTCACTTTGCAATATGTATTATTTATTGTTTTTAATTTTTATATGAACATACATGAATTTATTACTCATACGTGGCCAGTTTGATAAGTTATTAAAACACACAAACACACACGCACACACATACACACTCTAAAGCACATGCAAATTTTCTTTATTTTAATAAACATTATTGAACTTGTTTACAGTAGGCAAAAAAAGAATATTATTTTTGGGGAGAAGAAAGGACCATTCTATACCATTATCGTCTGAAAAGACCCCAGAGCCGACACTGCAGGCCATTCTTTATCCATCAGTGTGTGCTCTGGCGTCGTATTCAATTGTGCATTCCCGCCTGGATGGAATCAAAACCTTAAATACTTCATCAAAGTCCACACGTGGCACCGTGTAATCAGTAGCTCTCCTCAGCGGAAACCTAGTTCATCTAGGTTTCTGCCATGACCATAAGACCTTGATCTCCACCTCCCAGATGCTGCTAATCTTGCCGCACTACTTATTCGATCATCGGCATAAGGTTTAGTATAGCATTCAGAGCCTCCGAATGAATGCATGAATTAAGTCAAACGAGAGCACCTCATCTTGACCTACTCTCCTGATGAATCTCAAGATTGGCAGTGGGCCCAGAGTTGGTAATGCCCAATCCTCCAATAGGTGCTTGCCCAATTTGCTATATCTTCTGTGGCATAACGCCTCACAGTCCTTCAGAATATACTCTGGAGTTTCATCTTCTTAATCACATAATCTGCACAGGCTGTTACTCTCAATGCCAAGTCTGTTTAGGTGTTTTCTCAGTCTACAATGGCCTGTGAGGAAGCCTGTGAGCATTCTTAGATTGTTTTTATTCAGTGACATGAAAGCTATGAAACGAGATTGAGCCAGAGGTGTTCCCTATTACTATTGATCTCCGTCGATACATCTTCCCGGGTTTTGTCCAATCTGACTCCACAAAACGGTTCTGGTCGGACCGTGAGTGTACTAGCCCCTTCTGGCCATCCTATATGTATTTTCTTTTCCTACCACCCTGGCGTGTCCAGGAACCCAGCAGAGTGTAACCTTATTCATGCTGCTTAGCTGATTTAGCTTAATGCGGCATTCCCAATCTAACTTAGATTTAAACTCATATGAGCTGAGCGCTTTGATGGCAGCCTGACTATCCGAGCAAATGGCTATTTCTTTTCTTCGGTAGCCACTATCAAGATTGAATTGTGCGCATCTCTTAATGGCATAAACTTCCGATTGAAAAATGGTAGGAGCTTTTCCCAACGACTCATGGTAGTTAGTACTTGGTAATACAACTCCCACACCAGAACCTACCGGCGTTCTAGAACCGTCAGTGTACCACCTGATGGTGCCAGTTTCAAAGGAATACCGGGGTTCTATTTCCCCCATTCCCTTCTATTGGCCAGAACAATTTTAAACCTCTTGTCGAAGTCATACACTTTATTCATCATGTCAGAGGGTTGCGCAAGTAGGGAAAATCCTCTTACTAGGGATGATTGCTCACATTGGCTTATTAGACAGTCCCTGTCTGTGCTTTTCCCCGCGATGCTGATTACTTTTTGTCTGGCAGCAGCCTCTATCACAATCGTCAGAGGTGTGAGTTCAATGAGGACTTTCATAGCCACCGTAGGACACGTCCTCATAGCCCCTGTTATACAAAGGCATGCTAGCCTCTGTAATTTCTCTAATCGATTTCTGGTCGTAGCCTCCGAAGGACTAGTACGTAAAAGTCCTGTTATCCCTACACAAGCGGATCTCTGTATTCTATAAAGCTGGTCAGCCACGTATTTCTTATTTGTGATAGAGCCGTAAGTCGGTATTGGACGTACATTTCCTGTATACATCCATTTAAGAATTTTGGGCTTTAGGCCCCATTTAGAATAATAATGTAATAAGCTACCTTTACCTTTCTAATCCTGTGTTGAATATTCAGTTTCCATGAAACTTGTTGGTCCAGTATAACTCCTAGAAATTTTGCCTTGTCCGATAGTGACAGTTCGTGATTATTCAACCGAGGAAGTCTAAAGTTCTATATCTTGGTATTTGTGGTAAAAAGTACCAGTTCCGTTTTATTTGGGTTCACTCCTAGCCCACAGTCTGAAGCCCAAATCATTGGACATGGTATCACTAATCACTTCCGTGAACATCCCTCACACCATTATTACCACATCGTCTACGTACGCTACAATTTTAACCCCCAAGTCATCTAATCTGAAAAGTATTGTGTTCCCTTTTGACCTCCCGCTATTGCCTAATTTGACAGTGAAATATCTTGCCCTCAGCATGGTTATTATCCAGTTACTGAGTAATCCTCAACATCAGCAACCTAGAGAGCATTTTGGATGGCTGTCACCGATACATTATTGAGGGTGCATTCTTTGTCTAGGAAGGCAGCCAGGGTTTATTTTTTATGCTCCAGGAATCTCTCTATGAACCTTACCTATTCATGTAGTGCTGTTTCTGTAGAGCGTCCCTCAAGGTAGGCATGCTGGCTATTTGAGAGTCTTCATGATCCGTTACTTTTATTTTGTTATGACAAAGGTTTGCAAATTTGTAGGTACATGTGTTTCGATGTAATATCAAATAATTATTTATATTTTACATTTTGCTGTGTACGGCATGTTAAAATTTTAAAAATTTTCTGCATTTGAATAGTCATCCATTTAAAATCGGTTTGACTTATAAAATATTTTATATTTGACTGTCGTAGCAAAATATTGCCCAACTCGTTTTTATTTAAAGTTGTTTTCAAAATTAACGACTTCACTATATGACTGTGACTAGGGGCCATTGTGAAATGTTTAAACGTAGCAAAAGGGTTGAAATTATTCAGCTTCCCTTAATGGGAGAGAAAAAAAATTTAGTTTTAGCTAATTCTCAATTAGCCCAAATACTGAAATTGTGTTTTATTTTCATTTCACTTTCATCACAGTTTTGTCTTTTGTTATAAATCTATTTTATATTTTATTTTTTTTTGTTTTTCCCTTGTTTTTGTAGGTTGGCACGGGTGGCATGGACTCAAAAGTTAAGGCCGCCACTTGGGCTCTGGATCGTGGTGTCAGTGTTGTAATTTGTAATGGCATGCAAGAAAAGGCTATTAAAACCATAATTGGCGGTAGAAAAGTTGGAACATTTTTCACAGAGTCAACTGAAGGCTACACTACTCCTGTCGAAGAGCTGGCAGAAAATGGTAAGTGCAAGTTTAGTTTTTTATCTTAATGCAACACACTTCACCTTTAAAAACCTGAAGTGCTTGTGACCAAAAAAACACGATGATGATGATGATGATGTTATAGTTCCATAGTTGAGAAAACAATGAGTGAGTTATGCTGCATGATTATAAAGTGTATATATGCTGTTTGTATACACATATTTTTTAAGTTTTTTCTTCTAACTGGTATTTTTATACTACTGATAATTACAGTTGCATTTCTTTAAAACATACCGAGCAAAGAGGATGCCTTGATTAGAATTTAAGTATGAATTGGTAAGATATTGGAGAATTTTTTGCAAAAAGCTTGCAAAACTGGAAACTTTTATCAAAATTAAAAGCAGTATTAGTATTTACTTTTTGTTCATCACTTTTTTTTTGTCTGTCCGAAACAGCTGATAATTTATTTAGCACAGCTGTTGAGCAGAGTATAGGCCTGAATGAGAACATTTGTAAATACATTATATTATATCAGTCTCCAGAACAAATTTTAAGGCCCTGATTTCGAACATTTCTCAAAACTATACAAATAAACATCCTTTCAATATGTACTAAATTCATGTACTAAATTTTTTTTTACAGATTTCTAACAATTATTACTGGAAAGTGTTCATTAACTCAAAAAGTTTGCAATGAGAGAGAGAGTCAAAAGAGACTAAAAAATTGAGAGACAAAAAAATTCTTACAAATTATTACTGGTAAAATTTTTACTTGCAAGAATTATCCAAACAGCTGTTTTATGTGTTTCGATAACAAATTAATTATTTGAAAAATATTTTAAAAAAGAAATCTCGAAAAATGTGCATTTCTTTATTTAAAAAAAGTATGTATACATATCGTGTCATAACCGCCAATAAAGCTTAAGCGACATATTTTTCAAACTTCTTTGAGCCTTGAGCTTGAAATGAGCGAAAAGTTCCGGGCATAGCCATCAAGGTCAACCGTTTCATATAAGACCATTTTTTAAAGATTGACATATTCTTGCTCGAACAACGGTTGTCATAGACAAGCCCTGCTGTACTTTATTTAGTGTGAATATTCCGCAAGTTTTGTAGTTATTTATTTTTTATTTTACTCTACAGCAAGAAGTAGCAAAAATATGCTTTTATTTAAAGGGGCGAAACTTAAAAGAAATACCATGAAGGTGACTAAAAGTGCTTGTTATAGCCTCAAGTGCAAATAATGGCTTAATGGAACTTTAGAAATAGTTGAGTTTTTGTTTGTAATTTTTTAAATTAAGATATATTTATCAATTAAAGTTTAAACTCTGATATAAATAAGTCTAATGGGAATTTTATTTTAGACATGGAAAATGTAAAAAAGAAATAATTGTAACATTTATGAAAAAAAAACTATGAGAGTTTGTATAAAATCATATTTAGCTTCACTACACAAATGAAAAATTTTATAATTTGGCGCGTTCTATTTCACTCTGGAATAAAGAACTTTTTTGAACATTCAGATCAGCGATACCAAAACAGTCCTCCAATAATATAAGTTGTATTTCGCAATTTTAACATAAGTGTGTACATTTGAGATCTTTAGTTTTTTGTGTCGAGTTTTTTTTAGTAAAATTATGCATGGACTTCTATCATGTAAGTACAAAGTGTTTCAAAAGTAAGTTTAACTTTATTTGGCTTACTGCATGGTCGCAACGATTCTGAAGGTCAGTTGTGAGCGTAAGTCGGTAGGATGTTATTCAACTTTGTAAATAGCAAAACTGTTTTGTTTCTTTTAGGGGTTGCTTGCTCTTTTGGTACGCATGCTAAAAGGATGGGACTCCCTTAACATGACATAACTCATCTCCCATGTAAGAGTATCTGCCCGGCACTTGAAAACTAACGCATTCGCGCTTTAGGAAGGAAAGTTTTCGGTACCTTTTCGGAATTATTAGCGGTTGATCTTAAGAACCTATTTTCTGTTATTACAAGAACTGAAACTACAGAAATTTTTAGCACGCCTATAAGCGGACGTTTTTTCTTGAGCCTTCTATACTCTAAAACTCCTCTTATTTTCTCTGAGTATCCCTTTTATTTATTCTGTCTATCACGGATGGAAATCATGGTACAATTGTACTTTTTATGGTACTACCGCGAGTTACTTGGTACAATTTAAAAATGCCAATGTTTCACTATATGGTAACATTAATTTTGCCTAAGTTGTCTTTAATTTTTTTGTGTTCTATTTTAGACGGCCAGCTTCTCTGTTTTTGTTGCAATGCTGTTGTCAAGACAAATTCATGTACCAGGTAGTGTCAACAAAAATATCTGTCTAATACTTTAACTGTAGCTGTTAACTTGACAGCACCTCGTACATTAACTCGCCTTGACTGTGGTTACATTTATTTTTCTTAACTACATATCGCTCCTTTACTTCAATAATGTGTTTTAGGTTTTATCGCGCATTTTCTATGGGCATAACTTAGATTTTATAGTGCATGAAAATAACAGGCCTGTTGATAAGCAAAATTTGTAAAATAACCTAATAGTATGTTTCCACCGACTTTAAATCAACTAGGTTTAAGTTGATTTAAAGTCACTTCAAAGTGTTTCCACCGAACTTGTGAGTGATTTGTAGTTCGAGTTTTCGTACTCAATTTATGCACGTGCTTTATAAGGTGGGCGCAGTAGCTGTAATGTGAATTTTATTCACATGTGTTTGACATTTAAAATAGATTAAATATTTTCTAATGTAATTTTTTCGAAATTGTCAATCACTATTGATGGATGACCCAGGGATGGAGTTTGTAATTTTAAAAGCAACGCAGCGTTGCATACATAAATCGAGTTCGAAAAATCGTATTTTCGACATTATTTAAAATAAATGTTAAATCATGTATAAATTAACATGATTTGCACAAATCATCATACCGGTGGAAACATACAATAACAAGTATAATCTACGAATGTACCTTTATCAATGTAATATTTAATATTTTTCATGTTATTTTTTATTTTTTATACTGAATTTTTATACAGATTTTTGTTAAGTTTCTGTTTTTTATTGTTTATTTCTGAATTTTTACACATTTTTTTACGTTTCCGTTCTTATTAATAAATATTAAAAATATGGTACCTTTATGGTCCAAAAAGTTCATTTTGTTTTCACAGTTGGTACAAAATCCAAGAAGTCATTTTCCTTCCCTGCTATCTATATCTTCTTTTCTCCCACAAGTATAATACAGGGTGTTTTTTAGAGGTATAGAACTTCGAATTGAAATAAAACACATGAAAATCGTTTTAATGTCCATCAATTTGGCTTTATTGGAAGGATAATTTTATGCCATTAATGTTTAAATATGATTTCGGGCATGTGGCCGTCGCGGCTGGCTCGAATAAAGCCAATTCTACAGGTCCAATTTTCAACCACTTTTTCGAGCATATGGGGCCGTATGTTGGCAATAACGCCACAAATGTTGGCTTCCAAGTCCCCTAACGTTTCTGGTTTGTTGGCGTAGACGAGCGACTTCACATATCCCCAAAGAAAATAATCCAATGGTGTCAAATCACACGATCTTGGTGGCCAATTGACAGGTCCATTCCGCGAAATTATGCGCTCATCGAATGTTTCCTTCAATAAATCGATTGTGACGTGCGCTGTGTGGCATGTAGCGCCGTCTTGTTGGAACCACAACTCATCCACATTCATGCCATCCAATTCGGGAACAAAATAGTCGGTTATCATGGCTCTATACCGGTCTCCATTAACGGTAACTGACTCTCCAGCATTATTTCGGAAGAAGTATGGCCCAATGATTCCACCAGCCCATAGAGCACACCAAACAGTCAGTTTTTGTGGATGTAATGGCGTCTCAAGGGTCTCACGTGGATTCTCTTCACTCCAAATGCGGCAATTTTGCTTGTTGACGTAGCCATTCAACCAAAAATGAGCCTCATCACTGAACAAAATTTTGCGATGAAAATCAGCATCGAGATCAATCTCATTTTCGGCCCATACACCAAAATCACGACGCTTTGCATGGTCTCGAGGCTTTAATTCTTGCACAAGCTGGATCTTGTAAGGTCGCAAGCCAAGATCTTTGCGCAAAATCTTCCATAAAGTTGATGGACAAAGCTCGAATTGCTGTGTACGGTGGCGAATCGATTCATTCGGGTCCTCTTCAACACTTTGCTCTACGGTAATTGTTTCTTCGGTGCGCACTGTTCGACGTCTCTGCGGATGCGTATTATCACATAGAGTAAACGTAGTGCGAAAACGATCCATGGTTAACCGAATTAATTGCTCTGATGGACGATTATGTCGACCATAAAATGGACGGAGCTTGCGGTAAACTTCGCGAACTGAACCATTATTTTCGAAATAAATTTGCACGATTTGCAAGCGTTGTTCTTTTGTCAACCTGTTCATGATGAAATGGCAAACCAAACTAAATATTAATCACTTGACAGCTGACAAAATGGCCGCCAGTTAAAAAAGTGATGCCAACTTAAAGTTCTATACCTCAATAAAAAACACCCATTATATATCTATATATATTTATACATATATATGTATATATTGTTACGTTTTCCTCTCTTTAAAAAAACGCTTTTCCGTAGGTTCGAAGATTTGCAATGAATAAAAGACCCCAGTGTACTAATCAGGGTTAAGAATGATACGATCTTTATATACCAATAAATACCACTTATACTAATCCAATTCAAGAGCTTAAATACAAACACAAAGATTACTCAAATATTCACAACTGGTTACAACTACGCCTTCATCGCTGTTGTATATGCACGTCTCAGACAACTGGCTGCGCTAGTATTGACACTATTCTGCTTTATCAGCTGCTCGTCACACACAAGACTCACTCTGCTGACACTAACAGTTGATACACCAATAACAACTCTATGGCAGACTCTCAAGGTTGATACACTAATCACTACTCGCTGGCCTCACTTACACAGGTTTATCAGCTTTCACTGCTCCCTTATTCTTCACTCGAGGGACACCACAATAACCTCAAGTCACGACAGACTCTAACTGCCACTATAGACTGTACTATAGTCTCTTCAATTTTCAACTCACGTATTGTAAAGCACAGACTCACTATCAACTCACTGCTGTGTCATAAATCACGGACTGCTCACAACTTAATTATCAACTGGCTTATTAACGACTCACAGACTTCTGATTAGCAACTGAACTCATTCGCAACTGAACTGCACTGTTGGATCCGTCAGCCAACAACACAACAACCACTAGAATTTTCAAGCAAAGTCTAGACGATCATTATTAAATTCATTTCATCTGGTTTGCATTTTTACCGCTTCGGTTTCAATTTTTCTACACCCCTGTATGAGCTGGTCGACCTCTTATTTGGCTGCATTGAGGATTCCACTAAATCATTGTTCTAGCAATATCTGTGACCGGCTTTCGTATAGTGTTACCAATCCAGTTCCATTTTCGCCTTTCTCTTTCAGTAGTTATATGGGACTGGTTCGTTTGATGCCATAGTCAATCGTTTGACATGTATTGTGACCAAAAATATTCGTAGGATTCTTCGAAGGCATTTCTTTATAAAAACTTGCAGTGCATGCAGGGGCCGCAGTCCATGTTTTGTATCCGTATAATAATCTAGATCGGACATTGGAGTTGAAAATATTTAGCTTAACACGGCTAGAGAGAGTTGAAGAGTTCCATGTCTTATTAAGTTGGCCATAAGCTTGAGTCGCATTCCTCTTTCGATTGGCAATATCTACACCCAAACCGCCTGATGTTGTGATGACAGCACCGAGGTAGCAAAAAGAATTAACCTCCTCCAGAGCCACATTATCAATTATAAAACTGTTTAAGTTTTCTGTGTTTATTCGCATCGCTTTAGTTTTACCAATATTAATCTTAAGACCAGCGTTCTTAGCCTGCTTCGTAAGGCGATGCAATTGCATATTCATATCGGAGTATCGGTGAGAGAGAAGACAAATGTCATCCTCATATTCAAGATCATTTAACCAATGTAGAAGATCCCCAATCAATACATAGAAGTGGGTGGCATCACGCAACCTTGCCAAAATCCTGTGCCAACATTAATTTTTCTGCTCAGTTTGCCTTCGTGCTGAATACGACAATTTGCACAAGTACAATAAAGGTAACTAAGTTAAATGGACCCAAAAGAGCCGAACACTTTTTTCTTTCCTCGGCCACCTGTTAACCAACCTAACCATAGACAAAGTTTGGTTTTATATATATTGAACGAAGGACACTTTGAGCCAAAAATACCATATCATCTGCGTATCTTAGTTCATCAAGATGGCCAAACACATTCCGCGATATAACCCTATTATATATGGGAAACTTTTTGAGAGTCTCATTTAACGCTATCAGGTAATAATAGTTCGGCTGAATCAAGGCGAAATCCATGTCAGATCGCTTTATCAGCACAGGTGATTGTCAGCTGACTTTACCCCATCCATCAAACTCCATATAAAATAGCATTAAACCTTAACCCGAACTGTCAACATACCAATAAAAATAATTCTACAATAATTTTGTATGCATATTGCTGTAATGATAAGGTCACTTGGTATTACTTCGCTTTGGACTGAATTGCATTAATTATAGTAGAAACATACAATATTATTAACACACGTCCCACACAAGTTGCTGCGCTGGTCTTGTAAGAATACCCCTTATCTGCTGTTCCTCTCCAAGACTCACTCTGCCGACGCTCACCGTTCGTACAAATATAATGACTCACTTGCTTTACTTTAACACACTTAAGTTTAAATTAGACGTGACATAACCATAACCATACAAAACAGCTGTTCGAACCAAACTTATGAGTAACACTGTATTTGATTATAGGTAACTCGCCATTTGGTTTGGTTATGTCTATGGTATTATGATTATGTATGGCACGTCTAATATAAGCTTTATGCTTATGCTGCGTTGTTCACTTTACTCTTCACTTAATACAACAAGACTTCACGATAGACTTACTCAATTATCTTCACAATAAACACTTCATGATCAACTTACTAGACAACTGAACTACCAGCAGGTGTGTCACCCTATTTGTACTTCACACAAGGCTTCCAGAATGTGACAGCAATGTCTAGACAATCTCAGCAGTATTTCCGTTGCTTCTTTTCAATTGTATCATAACTATGCATGTGCATATATTATACATCATTATAGAAACAATTTATGGTGGTAGTTTAGTTTTTTGTTGCTGCAATACCATATATGTATATGTGTGTGCATGTGTATCTTCTTAACAAGCAGAAGCTATAGAATTAATGTTGTTGCTATAGTTTTTTATGTCTACTTGTACGTGCGCACGCATGTGTATTTAGTTCTTTAGCTAAATTATTCGGGATAATTCTTTTTGTTTACCAAACATTTGTTTTTATGAAAGCATTTGCATTTAATAGGTTTGTTCGAAGCAATTTGCGTGACAATATGATTTTGATATTGCACTTTTCAAAGACTTAACTCAGTAATAAATATGGTATTGAATGTCAACTGAATAAAAGAAATCGGTATTTTCCCGAGTCTCCAATAGGTGCTTTCTAACTTTTACAATTGATAGTGGATTGTTGAATTTCACGTGGCTTCATTTTAATTTTATAAAATTGTTTAATAAAAATTTGTGTTCTGTTCGGGCAACGTTTCACGTGCTTTGCTAATTTTACAGTCGTTGTCATCATTTTAGAAGACTATTTATAATATGATAGACAAAATTTAATTATCTGGTTCAGTTAACAATCAACCAACACCAGCACGTCGACAAAACACTAGATCTGCTTAAACTTTGCCGCTGTCCGCGATAAAATATGAACCCCAGGCAGTCGACTTAGGAATGCCAACAAGAAGCAGATGATTTTTGAGGGCCACAACTAGGAGAACTTTATGCCGTGACTTGAGCCTACATCCGCAGAAAATTCAACTAATGGAGGAGCTTAAAGTAAACGACCGAAGCCAATGACGTGTGTTCGGTGAATACGTCCTGTAGCTACAGGAAACTGGCTTTAATATTCGCCGAAAAATAGTTTTTTTTTTAAGTTGTTATTAACTACTTTAGGAAAAGGATAGAGAAAGAGAAGACAGGTGGCAAAGGAAGAGATAGAGGAAAGCTTCATTCTTTTGCAAGTCTGCTTTTTAGGTTTTTGATAATGCAGTGTTGCAGCGCCTCTGGTGTCAATGAGCCGTATTAAATTTTCGTAGCTGTGTTTAGTAGCCATTTTATTGGTTATTTTACTTAGCCGATGATTCTGCTACACAATTCTGACGAAGCAGAGCGCTTTGATGTTACATTAGCATTAGTATCCGCTGAAGTCGGTATTAAGCTATTAAGCTTAAGATTGATAAGCTACACAGCGCCCTACAAGGTCAACAACCTGGATTATGCACCAGAGCCAATGAAAATTTGCTATTTCACACACCACCTGGCGAAACAACGGGGACATTTGCACGATGTTATATTTCATGCATTATGGCATGGAGAGGCCTTTTAAACAATTAAAAAAATTCGATGATTTCTCACACACACTTAGTTTTATTTAAATTTGAAGATAAGAAGCGCCTAATGAAAGACCCTTTTCATACACACATATAAAAGCAATGAAGATAAATTTTTAATATAAAAGTCACCACCGCATCAAAATTTTATTTTTGTGCTTGTCCTTATTTCCATATAAACAAACTTTACTAAAGAAAAAATTCGGTAAAACTATTTCTCATCTTCTTTCTTTGCTTCAATAAAAAAATTAAAAGTATGTATACACATTTCCTTTTTAATTTGAAGTTACCTTGACTATTTTATAAATTTCTTTACGTACATATTAAGGTGCTCCTTAGATGAAAAGGTATTTAAAAAATCTTCATTCAGAACTTTAGATTAGATTAGAATAGAGGGAAGATCTGGTCCAAAGACCGGCACTGCGACGCCTGATGGATCTTTTGTACCCTACATCTGTAAATTAAATTAAATCAATTTCTGTATGACTCTCCTTATGAAAGTCAGTACAGATATTGGAGAAGTCCGCTTAATACCATATGAGCACAGAAACTCAGAATGGAACACACGCCTGCTACTGTCACATAAGACGATACACTCACAAAGAATGAGTGCCATCGTCTCTTCATCTTCCAAACATAAATGACACAGGAGCGAACGAACTTAGTTACTTTTCCACAGAGGATAGTTCAGTACAAAGTGACCAGAAAGAAAACCAGTAACAAGCCGTAAATTATTCCTGTTTATGCTCAGGATGCCATTATATGTAAATGGTTGCATCAAAGCTTTGGCCTGCCTTAAACCAGAAGAAGACAGCCACATTTCCTGGGCGCTCGAAGTGTCATCTTCTTTGATCAGAGATGTTAGAGTCGACCAACTTAAGCCACAAAACGACTCTGGGCCCATAAAAGGAGCAGCAGATGCCCTCTTGGCCAGTTTATCCGCTTCCTCATTCCCTGGATGACGGCTACGGCCAGGTATCGAATAAATGGAAACCTTGTTCCATATGTATAGCTTTTGCAATGAGTCGAAGCACTCTAAAATTTAGCACTAAGATTTTGGAATGATCTACAAGCAAAGAAATCAAAATTCCTTTGAGGGCGATATGTTTGTCATCTTTCCTTACTTTGAAGTTTAGACAAGGTTCTTACTTTGCACTTAGGTTAGGTTAGGTTAGCAGGCTGCTGATAAGGAAGGGTGAAATTTGGAGTCCAGCTCACTTGGGTCCAATACAATGATCCCTTTGCGCTAACTGTTAGTTGAAGAGAAGATAGTGAGAGAGGGTGATAGGGAAGGGATAGTGATAGAGAAGACAGGTGGTGAAGGAAGAGATAGCGGAAAGCTTCATTCTTTTACAACTCTGCTCTTTGCACGCTTTTTTGATAATACAGTGCTGCAGCGCCACCTGGTGTGAAATGAGGCGTATTAAATTTTGAAGCTGCCGATGATTCTGCTACACAACGAAGGAGGGCGCTCTGATGTTACATTATGTTAGTTTCTGATCAAGTCGGTATACTATTTAGTGAGCAGTGCCCTATGCCTGCATCACTAGAACTTTTCCCACAACATCTGATACAAAGGACATAAATGCACAGCAGAAAAATGCGTGGTGTTGTTATTTTTAATGACTGTCGGAGCCCGGGCTCGAACCCAGGGCCTTCGGTTTTGTACTCAACGTGCTAACTACTTCAGCCAATACCCCTTTGCACTTATGGAATATAAAAACTTAAACTTTAACATAAATTCGTACCTTTATCAATGCTAAGATTACTCTGTCGTCATCTTTTACGAACTGTAAAAAATGGGTGATGCCCTAAAGCAAGACTTATACGGGGTTATCCCTTTAGTGGATTTTAAAGCAGCTGGTCTGGCAAGACTGTCAGATGTTAAACATCTGTCATTTGAAGCGCCATTTATTTAGTGAAAGGTTTGCCATTAATGAATATGGCTCGTTTGACAATGCAAAAAAAAGACAAAAGTGAAAAAATTTAAAAACTTGAAAAGTTACTAAATATGTATAAAAATTCCTAGGACTGCCACAATCACCTAAGCGAAGAACTTTCTGAAAAAAAACCAAAAAAGGAAAAATCGTTTAAAGGACAAACAAATGGTTAAGGTGAAAAACGATAATTAAGTTACCAAATACAGGGAATTTCTTGTTTCTATATATTTGAATGCCTACTACTATTAATAGGTGTTATCTTCTTTAGGAAAGGTATAGTGATAGAGAAGGCAGGTGGTGAAGGAATATATAAACGAAAGCTTTATTCTCTTACAACTCTGCTTTTTGCACATTTTTTTAATAAGACAATCTTTGCAGCGCCTCTTGTGTCAATGTGATGTATTAAATTTCAAAGCTGTGCTTAGTAGAAATTGATATAGTGTTGTGTTCAAAGCTCTTACTATAAGGTTTTCCGAAATTCGTATCTGATTTACAAAATCGAGAAGCTTTACATTTTGACTTGGATGAAAGCAAAAAATCAATTGAAATTATGCAATCAACAAAATAAAAGTTTCGAAACTAAAAAACAAGAAAAATTATATCTAAGAAAATTTTCGTTTCAAAGTGAGACAAATTGCAAACGTTATGGAGTGTGTTATGGTAGAATGACTGAAATCGTATCGTGCTGTTGCGAATCAGCTGACAAAATCCGTAACATTTAATAAGCCTGTTGATTCTTATTAAAAATGTGTTGCCAACGTTTGGTACGTAAAAGGTAAACGTCAACTTCTGGCTTACACACAAACACACACATCTAAAGGCTCAGTTACCCGAATGTTATGTAAATAAACTGCAACAGCAGGAAACAGCTGATCGATATTGTTATGTGAAAAGTAATGAAAATGGTTATAAAGATGTACTGTAACGTAACCTACTTTTCATATAAAAATATCGACCAGCTGTTTTCTAGGTTGCAGTTACTTTTTATTACAGTCGGGAAACTGAGCCTTAAAGCAAAACAGCTGATACATTCACTGGTAGCCTCACGTTTTTACTAACTAACATCCAGATTTAAATGGTACGACAACTTCAAAAGTTAGATGATACGATTTGACTAATGAAGCCATTAATAATATAAAACACTATTTCTCTTCCATAAATGTAAATATGTATAAATAAATTTTCGAAATAAAATACAAATTAAGTACTTACTAGTCTGTTGCAACAGCCAATTTTGTGATGAATCTTGAACAAAAAATGGGTATATATTTGCTCAAGATGTACTTCTGAGTTACGTTTTCAAATTCATGACAATTGTGGATTTTCCGAATACACTAAGCATCGAATCCGGCTTAACGATGAATTTCCGCACAGTGTCATGCTTATGATCAGCCCCCAAAATATTTTAAAAATATATATGACGTGGTGTAGATACCTGGAACTAAATAAAAAATAATTATTTAGTTAGTTGTAGGTTGATTCACTTAATGAGACATGGCGTCTCACAAATTAATTTTTCATAAAGTCTGATCTTAAAATTCCCTAATTATGTCTATTATTATATAACACACTTGGAAGTTTTGGATATTTTTGAA
This sequence comes from Tachina lurida, assembly GCA_944452675.1. Lineage (NCBI taxonomy): Eukaryota > Metazoa > Arthropoda > Insecta > Diptera > Tachinidae > Tachina > Tachina lurida. The sequence goes on along the minus strand of OX101754.1, from coordinate 33,447,060 downwards.
AGGAGTTATGGGAATCTAAGAAAATATATGAATGAAAAGTTAAAGTGTTAACTTAATTTATTTAAGCAATTCTTTTAATTTTATCTTTAGGAACTAGAACTTGTTATTAATACATTCTTGAACTTATTGAATATTTGTAAAAAATAAAAAGAAGGATTTCCTTTACATAACAAAGGATATCCTTACTTCCTGCAATATACGAGTATGTATGTATGCTGTTGCTTAAAAGAAATTGCATATTTCATTGTGATGTGTAATTGCTTTGTGCTAAAGAAAGACATCGAATAGTTTCAAAACTTATAGAGATCCCTTTTTATACTCTTATTTTCATTAAGACAATTAAAATATTCTGAATATTAAAAAGGAAGGTATTTTCGTTTTAAGTTTTAATTAGTTAAAATATATTGTCTGCAACTGTCTTATAAATATATATACATACTTTTCACTGAGAGACATCATAGTATTATCATTAAGAAAATTATTAAATAAATTTAATTAAGATTATTATAATCTTTCTTGCTTAAATAAATTTTTAGAAGATTGTTGAAAGCTTAAAACAATAAGGCCCTAATTCAGTAGGAAGATTTAGGACGTTTTTGTTTGAAAATGCTTCTGAGTTTTCTTGTCTTTGAATTCTCTAAATTATTTTCTTCAAAAATGGTTGCTGTCCTTGATAATGAAAAATTAAAATATTATTGCCATGTTTTTAAAACATAAAAATAAAATTTAAGTATCAAAGAAAACTATCTGAAAAAATATGTGTTGGATATAATGTTTGGAATAAAATCCTAAAGCAAATACACGAACCTTCTAGCATAGACAATACATAATAATTGTTTTAAAGAATCAAAAACTGCGTCTTTTTTCGTCCATAGACAAGACAATACAATCGTCGAACAGAATTAGGGCATAAGTCGGCACTTGCACATTGAGAAGAGTATTTCTATTTAAATTTGAAACATTATGAGGCTGGTACATTTTTTTTTATCTCTAAGTAGAAAAATAACTACTCGTAGTTAATTTAACTGAAAATATACGTATATGTGATGCGCAAAATAGAAAGGGACCTAAGGGTAAAAACCGGTTTTGTTCAGGAGAGCCATTTTAAAGATTTAAATACGTGTATCTTTGGTGTACCATCACTGAGCGTGTTGGTATTGGTCTCATTTGAAAGCGATACATCTCATGACGTCAGGAACGTGTTGGTCAACCTTAAAAACGCGCGTAGGTCGTCCCTACCTCTTGTTTTGTGTAGTTGGTTTTTACTGTTTTCTACCTAGCGCGGTTTGATATCAATTTTGCTCGCGTTTTTTCGAATCCAGGTTTATTTTCTGAAATTATTAATTGTGAATTATAATAAATACTCATTTATAATTCTTTTAAGTTGTGAATATCACTCTGTTAGTACGAAAATTTTTTCACATTACCTTAGAATCGTCGACTTCAATTTCATAAAACGCGCATATCTCTGGGAGGGAACACTTTTGGGGCATGGCATCGGTCTCATTCGATTCTCAGATGTTGTCTACATCAAAAAAAGTGAACATTGATTTTTAACCCTTAGGTCCTTTTCTCTATGTGCTGTCGCATATTTTTAAGGACTGACTTTTATTTCTTTTTTACTTTTCACATTAAAAAAAGTAGTTTGCGAGTCAAATTGTTTCTGCCGTATTCATAAGCAATATTTTAGGTATCTTACAGGTTTGTTTGACAAACTTCTCATAGAAATATGTCAAATAAACCCCTAATAAACCTAAAATATTTTTTATGAATACGGCAGTTTGTCGTTACCACTTAAGTGCTGCCATAATTTTTTTGGAAACTTTGCTATTCGGTGTATTTTAATTTTTATATCATCGCTGTATTATCGTCTTAAGAGTTAAGAAGTCATATTACTTTTATCTTTTTGGCAATTTTACTACGCCAAAGAAGCATTTCCAAAAATTGCTAATAACAAAGGCGTTCTATTTAAATAAGCACTAAAATACTAAAACAAGTGAGAAAAAAATATGGCGTTGATTATTAGATCTGGGTCAACGCAAGCTCGCCAACAGACTTGTTTTTATTAACGCCTAGAAGCAGTTTAGAAGTCAGTATTAAACACTCATTAATACTGTACAATATTTCTGCCTATTTCATACCTCAATTAAGCTGGTATATGGCTTCACAAATATTGTTAAACTTTTGCATTTATGATAGAATTAGTAAACTCATATCGTGCTGTTGCGTATCAGCTGACAAAAGCCGTAACATTTACTAAACATTTTGATGCAACGTTTGATACGTACAAATTTACAGAAACTAGATTTTTACGTGGCAATCATCATTTCTTGACTTACATACATACACACCCGCACACACAAATATAAACCAAAGCGAAATACCGGGTTGCTAAAAAGCAAAACAATAACAGCTGACGCATTCAGTATAATAATAATAATAACTAATAATAATAATTAAAGGCTCAGTTAGCCGAATGTAACTGCAACGGTAGGAAACAGCTGATCGATATTATTATGTGAAAAGAAATGAGAATGATTACAGATATGTAAGTGGAATATAAAAGCTCAGTTAGCCGCCCGTAACGGAATGTAACTGCAACAGTAGGAAACAGCTGATCGATATATGTATATTCTGTTACCGCCTTTAGTCATTAACCAGACATGCTATTATTTTTTCTGGACTGCAAGAAGCAAGTGATAACATCAGACTTCATTTTATGATAAAAGAAATTATTTTGGTAAAACATTTCAAAAATATAAAATAGGAAACATTCTAATTCTTTTCCTGCTAATATAGACGAATTTAATGATGAAAAGAGTAATATTTACTTTTTTTATTAAGAGAAATAATACTTAGGGTCAATTTCAGCAACTTTATTTAAATATCAATTCATATTTAAATGTCGATTTTCATTAATTTTTGTATGGAAAAATTACATTTAAATGTGAATTGATATTTAAATAAGTTGGTGAAATTGGCCCTTAGGCAATTATAACATATGTGTGTATGTTTATCAACAGCGATGCCAATCTAAAGCTTAAATTAGACGTGCCATATGCATAATGCCATATCCATAACCACACCAAAATTCAATTGGCTTCTATGGCAATGGTTATGGCGTTATGGCGAGTCACCGATAATCAAATACACTGTTGCCCCTAAGTTTGGTTCGAACAGCTGTTTTCTATGGTTATGCTTATGTCACATCTAATTTAAGCTTAAAGCCTTTCACACTAGATTTACGGCCTGTCCCGCGGTATCGTTAGAAAACGTTCGATCGATTACTTTTATTGAAAACAAAAACAAATTTTCTTATTTTATTGTTGTTTTCGGTGTCGTGGGACAGGCCGCACAGTGGGGCCTTTTGACTTTTTTCGTTGCAAAAATCATAACTTTTGAACTGATAAAGATATTTAAAAATTTTAAAAAGCATTTGAAAGGAAACTCCTTTAGCTTTAATATACATGATTTGCACGGTCATAGGTTAGGCGCTGCACTGTGCACAGTGTCTGCTTTCGACTGTTTTTATTACAAACATCATAACTTTTAAGGTAAGAATAAATAAATAAAATAAAATAAATTTTAATAAAAATGAGTATCATTATTGACCATAGCTTTGTGGAGGCACTACGCACAGTGGTTTTTTTGTTGAAAACATCATAATTTTTGAAGTTACCAAGAAATTTGTAATGGGGAAAAACACTTAATTTTTAACTCTTTTAGGATCAAAATAAGTGCTCCCTTATTGTGATAGGCATTGGACACGATGACACCTTTGACCTTTCTTGTCGCAAAAATCATATATTTTGAAGTAATGATATTTTTAAAATTTCTCAAACATTTAATATACAACTTTTTGTGCTTTAAATGACATTCTCATAGGGAAGTCTAGAAAAAAATTATACTCTAATATAACATGTTATATTAATATAACTCATTTTATTTATATTACAGATAAAAATTATTGAAATATTTTTAATACTAATGTTAATTTATAATATTATTTTGTAGTATGATATCTTATATGATAATGAGTTATTTTTATTAATTTTTTTAATAGTTAGTTTTCTTCAAAATAGTCATTAACATTTTGATCGATTTGTAATAGACTTAACATATCGGAGCTATAATTATGTTCTTCCAAATCTTTTCGAGATCTTACATGTCTCCGCGATGAAATCAGTGGGTCTGAAGAGGCCGCCAACATATTAAAAAGATCCTCATTCTGTCTAATTCGTGATATTTTGCAAGTATTCGCATATCTAAAGTGCTTGTAATCTTTGTTTTTGCATTCCTGGGCTTCTTCTGATAACTCTCCAATTGGTAAGCAATGGTATTCAATTAAATTTTGGCCATGAGCCAAAATCTTATGGACCGTAGGAGTAAGTTTCTTCTCAGGGTACTTTTGAGCCAAAAGCTGGGCAGTTTTTGATGCATAATCCTGAAACTTTGGGCCATTTACCATTTCTCTAGAGCTTATAACATTTAGAATAACGGCCAACCTTTTTATAATATGGTTGTCGACACCAGTAATTTGGGCTGTTACCTCATCATTTTCAAAAAACCGATGTGGACATGTTACCATCGTTAGTATTTTCATATCCCTGCTTTGGGCAGTCTATTTTTAGTCCAAGGTTCTTAAAAAATTCATTTTGTATAATATTTTTTCGAGCAGTTAGTTTTTCTTTTGGTGTTGCATTCTCATAAAACTTTCTCCTTCTCTCGGAATTGTATACGCTAATTTTAAAATAAACTCCATGCACCTAATTCTGGCATGTAACGGAGAAATTCCATATTCATAGTTTTGTTCATCACTTGAATCATTAAAATTTTGAAAGTCCTTCTGCAAATTGCACACTTCAAATTTGAAGAAGTATCTGTTATTACATTTAAGACTTTGCCATCAATCATTGCAAGAGAAAATTCATAATTAATGACAACCTTTTTTCCATTCTTCACTTCAATAACAGAAGGCTTTAGTTCGGAAATTTGCTTTTTTATATCGTTTACTGTAGACTTGATTATTTCTGAAGACTTATTTGCATATTTAAAAAATATCGGACGGCAAAAATGGACTGACGATGGGCGAGGATTTTTCCAATGCTCAGAGATTTCACTTCTAAGTCGTAAAGGAACTATAGAAGCCATAAACATATTTGCATCTGTAATAGTTATGTCAGTTGTCGATATTGTTTGTTTGTAAGCACTTTGACTAGATGATCCACCACATCCCCACTTGTTTATCAATGTAAGCCTATCTGGAAGTAATGCTCTTTCTTTTTCAGGAAAACTTTGAACTAACCGTTTAGATGTATGATCCATTAAGTCTTGCAGTTCAACTTCTGCTGATACTTCAGCAACTTTTAAATTAGATGGTACTGCTTCTTTTTTGGCAGAGGAAACTTTTTTGTATCCAGGAAGAACATTCACATTATGATTCTTTAAAGAGCTTCGTAAAATATTATATTTCTTCTTTGACAATCCCAAGTCCATAAATAACGCTAAGGTTTCTTCTATGCTACACTTTGTGGGTAAAAAATTTGTTCGTAAAATATTATATTTCTCCTTTGACAATCCCAAGTCCATAAATAACGCTAAGGCTTCTTCTATGCTATACTTTGTGGGTAATGCATTCAGAGGATTTGGAATACTTTCTTTAATCCTTCGTAGTCGATCTGGGCTGGCAAGCTCCACAGCTTTTGTAATATCAGATCTTGATTTATCTTTATCTTTTACGTACTTAAGACATAATGCTTCTGACAGATTCGATGTAGATATATCTTTTGTAGCATTTTGAAGTTTACGTTTTTTGTGTATTAAAGAAAATTAAGAATTAAAGAAAAATGTAGGTAAAAAGTTACTGCGAAAATTTCGTATTAACGAGAAGCAATAACTATTAGTAACAAGTGATGCAGTAAAAACAATTTTATAGAGAGAATAATTTCTTTTCATATTTGGAACGCATCTTTGTTACATATGTATATAAAATAATTTTTTTATCTTTTAGTAATAAAATATATTATATAACACAAAGTACAAGTTATTTTTCTCTTATTTTTGTTAAAAAAAGAAAACTAAGATTTGATCTTTCTATACGATTATATATATTTCAATGAAATAAGGCTACATACATATTTCTAAGTAGGCACATATGCATACATTAACAAAAATATGTCAATCAGTTCCACTTATATTTACATTTTTGTGCTGTAAGATAACATAAAATATAAAATATATTAAAATTTTGGTATCTTTTTTCCTTATTTGGCAATTTTTTTTTTTATATTTTGGTTGCAAAAATATCTTGGCTGTGGCAGCGCTGGCTATAAGATTGTAACATCTTTCTTCAAATTTCAAGAAAACCTGTAATTTTTTGTGGACCAATTTAGCTTAATTATTTAAAGTACTGTGTAGTAAATATGCTAAAAAAATATGGGCGTGACCATTTTTGCCCATTTTTAGATATTCTCTATTTTATTTGTAAAAAGTACCTAAATATAGGGTGTCTGAAAAACGGCAACTGCCGAAAAAGTAGGGTATCTGGTGCATATTTTCTTACTTTTTTTAATAAACAATAAATATACCTTTAAAACAATACCAAAAAAGTAGTGATCACATGGCAATATTTCTGACACTTCAATTCTAAAATGTTTTTTTTTTCTCAAAATCACATTTTTTTGGACTTTCCAAAAAACTGTCGACTTTAACCAGCTCCACCAGCTATAATTCTTATCCAATTAAGAAAAATTTTTTTGAATTCTGATCAGTAAAATGGTCTTTATACTATGTGTTCATTCATTTTACAAAATTTTGTCATCAAATTTTGTATTTTTGCCACGGTTTTTGGGAAAAGGCGCCACAGTGGGCCGTTAGTCTTTGGTAAGTCATAACAGTTGCGCACTTTTTTCAACAACAATAAAAATCAGGTGACTTTAGCGTGTTTTGCAACTTCACTTGTAGATATATAAAAATATTGCAAATACGTATTTTCCATTTTTTTTTGCAACTCCAAACTTGAGCACATACATACATACATGACCATTCAAAGCAGATCTAACAAGCTGACTGCAATTTGCATCTGTGGCTGTCAGCTGTTCCCTTCCCAACTGTCAATCTTCATATGAAAACAGTCAAGAAAACAAAACAAAAATTTGTTCTTAAAAACTGTTTCAATAATTTTTTCGAAACTATGCACACTATTTCATAGTTCTAATTTGATTGGATTAAAGCCAAAGAAAATCGAAAATTTATTACATGCTGAGCTTCAACTCAGCATAAAAGATATTGTGTATATACATAAATTTTACTTCTTCTTCTTCTTGAAAACTTACTAAATTTATTTTCCATTTTCCTTTTATTTTCATATTGTTATTCGCACTCTCTCTATAATACACCTAATACTGGTAATAATCTACATCCTACAAACTACTGGCATAATTGGCATAATGTTTGGACGTTTTGTCTATGTGTTGTTGTTGTTGTTGTTGTTGCAGCACGCATTGGCAGCCGTCAGTTACAGGCATTGTCACCAGAGCAAAGAGCCAGTGCTGTTAACACTTTGGCAGATTTATTAGTAAGCCGGGAAGAATATATACTGCAGGCCAACGCCAAGGATCTTGCTGAAGCACAACGTAATGGTTTGGCCAAACCATTGTTGTCACGTTTATCCCTAAACGCAGGCAAATTGAGAAATTTGTCAGTTGGTTTGAAACAGATTGCAGATGCAAGTCATAACGTAAGTACTGCAAGTTGAAGTTTGTAAGTTTGTTTATTTTCTTTCTTTTTCTTTTTTGCTATATTTATTTGATTTAAAATAACAATATGTAATAGATACTCGTAGCAAGGAATTTGTTCAATCTGTTTAAAAGTGAAGGATAAATATTAAGAATTGCTTTTTAAGTTTTATAATTTGTACTAAAGAGGGAAATAAGAAATTTAATCAATTATATGTACATAGTATATAAGCTGGAAAGCTGCAATAACTAACAATGTGGTTTTAAGGACAACATATGGGCATTTCCACAGGAATGTCAACTTTTTGTAGCGTGCGACACCAAGTAAATATGCTTTTTTTTTCAAAGAAAATGAAACTTATTTTTTACTTCTTTATATATTTGTGTAGTCCGTCAGTAGCTCTACGTTAGGTAAATACAGAAATACAAGGTTAATTGCATGATGTCGCACGCGACAAAAAAGTGGAATTTCTCGGAGAAATGCCCATATGTATGTAACTATGTACGAGTATTTTAATTAGAGAAGGGGTTTGGAAACTGTCGCCGGAATTTTTGTACACTTATGCATTTACACAACAGTTGTTAGGTGAGTTCTAGAGCTGGGTTCAACTCGTTCAGTCCTTCATCTTCGACACGAACCTATGATCGAACTCATTTAAATTACATGGGTTTGATCATAGGTTTGTAGCAAAAAAGAACGAATGAACGAGTTGGACCCAGCTCTGGCTGGCATTAAGGAAATAAAGTCATGGGAAATCCTTTACTAAGGTCTAGAGGAATGTTCGAAGTGTCATCACGGGAGCCACAAGAAGTACTCCACACACAGCCTCAGGTGTCATTTTCTTTTTGTTGATAACTGTGTAATGGGACGAATACCGAATCTAGCTGGACAAAGTTATTTGATAATCAGTCTAGTAATAGTTAAAAATTTTTAGCTAAATTTTTTTAAGGAAATACGATAGAGTTTCGCTATTGCGAACTTTGGTAGTATTAATTTTTAATATAATATATGCAAATTCGCATTAGCTTTTAATGTTTTAGTGATTTTTGAATTTAGGGAATTATCTAAACATTTCTATATGTATGTATATCATTTAAAAAGCAGTGAAGTTCGGGTATAGCGAAGTTAATATTTAAGATTTTGTTGTTAATTTCAATTAATTTAATTTTTTTATTTTCATTGTTGTACAAATAACACAAATCTTTTAAAGTATAAAATACTTATAATTTACAGGACAGTTACGCTTTAACGAACAGAGAAATAAAAAGAAGAGTTAATTTTTATTAACGGCCTGACCCACGGTATCGACAACGTTCGACTTGTTGCACACTTACATTTGAAACAACAACAAAATATTAAAATTTGTTTTTGTTTTGAATGGAAGTGTGCGACAAGTCGAACGTTGTCGACATCGTGGGTTTGGCCCTAAATAACTTGACAAATTAATAACTTGATAATAATAATACAATATTTATACGTACTGCAGTTGTTTCTTGTAACTACTTATGCATATCAAAATATTTCATGAGCTTTCAGCATGTACCTTCGACGCAAAGATAACAAATGTTATTTTTTCTAATCGCTTAGGTTAGGTAAGGAAGGATGAAATTTAGAGTCCAGCTCACTTGAAGAGAAGATAGTGAGAGAGAGTGATAGGGAAGGGATAGCGATGGAGAAGACATGTGTTGAAGGAAGCTATAAAGGAAAGCTTAATTTTTTTTACAACTCTGCTTTCTGCACGTTTTTAATAGTGCAGTGTTGAAGCGCCTCTAGTGTCAAGGAGGCGTATTAAATTTTTAAACTGTCTTTAGTAGCAATTTTATTGGTTATTTTACTTCGCCGATGATACTGCTACACAATACCGACGAAGGAGGTCGCTCTGATGCTACATTAGGATTAGCATCCGCTGAAGCCAGTGTTGTTTAGTAGTTTAGCGTGGTGTTGCTAAATTAATGAGTGTCGGAGACCGGGATCGAACCCAGGATCTTCGGTTTTGTAGTCGAAATGCTAACTACTTCAGCCAACGCCATCTCAATCGCTTAGTTTCTTATGCTTTCGTTTTTTCGACTCTTTGTACCCTAAAAAATATTCTAGAGGAGCAAAATGCAATGGATGGATACTGTGTCTCCTTAAGAACGTTTATCAAAACAAAACTTGCAAAAGAGATATTCAAATGAAAAAAATTGTGACTTTTTGACTTTGCATTCGAATATCTTGAAATGGGATATGTATATATTATTGTAAAGTCAAATAAAATACTACAACAGCCACGGTTTACCAACATTTTATATTTTTTTAGGAAAAAAAAAAATAAAAATAAAATAAATTGCTAAAATGCAAAAAAAAACACCAAAAGTAAAAAATCGTTAAGAAACTATAAAAAATTGCTAAAAACCGAAAAAATTGCCAACATAAAAAAGTATCTAAAACTAAAAATATGTATTGTAAAAATAATTCTTCGAAAAAAAAACCGACTTCAATGCAAAGATCTTATGAACATTTTCGAAAAAAATTTATGAAATATAAGATTAAATATTAATGGGCGTGCCTCCGCCGAGCTCATGATGTGTGTTAAGTCTTGTACAGTTGAACCACTTAAAATGAAATATTAAATTTTAATGGGCGTCACTCCGCCCATTTTTTCAAATGAAAGATTGTAAGTTTCGTAAAAATCAGTTGAGTAGAACCACGTGAAGTATAATAATAGATTTTAATGGGCGTAGACCCACCCATATTTTTAGCTGTAAAAGTTTGTAATTTCAAGAACCAGAGGTGTTTGCCAGGTTTCGCAGCAATTAAATAAGCTGAATATCATAAAATTAAATAAAAAAATTGTGGGCATGAACCCGCCCATTTTTTTTACAATGAGACCAATGGGAAGCTATACCCTCTCAGACAACAAAAATTTACAGTCGGTTTAAAATGTACCGAGTTATGAAGTAAATACCCCAAAAATAGAGACGAATTGATACGGGTAACCTCCTCCTTTTTTTTGAAGTCGGTTAATAACAAAAAAAAAAAAAACAAAATAAAAACCAAAAATCGAGAAATATCTCCAAAATTAAAATAAAGCGTCCCGAAAAAAACACCATAAAGAAGCAAGACCCAAAACTAAAAATTCATCGCTGTAACTAGAAAAAATCGCCAAAACGAAAAAGTTGTAGATGAGGCGGTTAGAGAGGGATTCGTAACACACTTTTCCCAGGAAACTTAGTAACCAGGTTGAGGAAGGAACAAAGAGTTACTCGTACAATAAGTAGGAGTTCAAGCACCTTATAACCATGTTCGACCACAATAAATTCGATCCCAGCTGCTCGGTTAAAACAGGGATCAGCAGATTGGAAGTTGGAAACACGAAACACTGGAACATGAGTGTCATCAACAGAGGTTACAATGCCATATACTAATGTGGCTGAGGTGTATACTCGAGAATATCAGCGAGGAGATTCATAACAGACCTAAAGGTCGCCACTTGGAAATTCCTAAGCACTACCCCTCCAAATCTAACTTAACCTTCCCACTAACATGTTCCTTTACCTTTAAATCTTGTATAGGTTTGTTTTGTGGTGTAGTCACCATTGCAATTTTCTGAAAGCTTAGATCCTACTCTGTGATTTTTTAACAATTTTGTTAGACTATTAGAAGTTTATGTTTTCAAAATTTTTATGATCGAAACCAAGGAATGGCTAACTTAAATGTGCATAAAATCGTTTGAACTTATAAACCACTTGACCAAAGCTTCTGTCAAAGTTGTTGTGCAGTTTTGGTTTTGTTTTCACGATAAAAAGCTCTTTTTTTCTTAACTACTAAGTTTAAGAAACTTACGAAATAATATTGAATTTTTTAACGTAGGATATATTTTTCATATAGGAAGTTTCTAATTTAATTTCTTCTTTCATAAAGATAAATAACTCTAAGGACTTAAGCACTTGTTTCAGCATTATTAAGCAAAGAGGGAAGGAAGAATTATTAAAAGTTTTATAAATTGGAGACACGCTTCAACGTTATTTGCATTTTAGTGTTCTTTAATAATATGACAACATAAGGTTGACGAAAAAAGCCTTTGTAAAACTGTAAAATGTTTTCAAATACGCCAATATTATTAAAATATCTTTTCATATTTAAACACTTGAATGAACATTACCAAAACAAAATAAAAGGATCTTGATGTTTCAATGTAAGAATTTTAAAATTATATTTCCAATCTTAAAAACAGAGACGGGAGATGTAATTACAAACAAAATTTCGCATGATAAGAGTTTGTATTGAAATACTGTCATAAAAAATTACAGCAGTGTGAAGACATAAAATTATTATTAAAAACACTTGCTCAATATCCCACTGAACAACACAAACTGTGAAATTTTATATTAATATCGCAAGCCAGTAGCTCCCTGCAACAAAATTTTACAGTAGAAATAATAAATACAGTAAATTGCGACTCTGGCTCGCAAACGAAGATTTCTGTAAGGATACTACATATCGTTACCTTAATATAGAAAGGCCCTAACTCGATACATTAGATGTTCTTCTATCGAAAAATATAAAAAACTCGATTTCGAAATAATAATAAGTTAGGGCCTTTCTATATTGAGGTAGCGATATGTATGTAATACTATACGAACGTTAGCCTATATAATCGAATATCTCATCTTACCTGATGTAGAGATTTTTTAATTTTTTTGGGGTTTTTTGCGCGTTTTTTTAAATTAGTAGCGCTTTTTATCTTTTTGCTGGTTTTTACGGTTTTTGGCGATTTTGTTTAGTTTTAGCGATTTTTTTTACTTATGGCACTTTTTTTCGTTTTGGCCATTATTTTCGGCTTTTGGCGTTTCGCGGTTGTTTTTTTTTAGTTTTAGCGATTTTTTTCATTTTGGCGGTTTTTCTAGTTTTGGCGATTTTTTTTCGGTTTTTAGCGATTCGCTTAGTTTTTTTCAACTTTTTTACTTTTGGTAAATTATTTGCATTTTGGTGCTTTATTTGATTTTTGGTGATATTTTTGATTAAAGCACTTTCTTCTTTTTGGCGATTTTTCGTTTCGGCATTTTTTTTTTTAATTTCGGGATTTTTTAGTTTTAGCGTTTTTCAAAATTTAAAGAGTTTGTGATTGAAAGCAAAAAAGGGAAAATATTAAATAACAAAAAAAAAAGAGATTTCCTGAATAGTCAACCTAAGTTTAACGAAATATCGAAAATAAAACTATATATCGTCACCTAAAATCCAAAAGGCCGTAACAACCAAAAATTCAAAATAGACTTTTTGATTGATTATGATGTGATTACCCAAAATACATATTTTCTTAAAATTGTACTCACATATGTTCAAAAATACCGATTTTATTCATTATTCAATTTGGCACCTAGCTATAAGTTTTTCGCTTCTCCTGTAAAATAGTAAAACGTCGACTCACGGCCTTTTGGATTTTAGGTGACGATATGTATATAAACAAGTTACACCCGATGTGCTTCGCTAGCCCCATCGTCTTTTAAATTTCATTTACATCAATTTGAAAGCGTCTGAGGAACAAAAATTAGGTACATTAGGTACATATGAAGGGATATATGTATATCTATGCTTTAAATTTCATTAAAATCGATTTCAAAGTTCCGGAGGTGCAGGAATCATCTCCTGCCCCTTGCTCGTCTTACTTTTGATAAGGTACATAAACTATGGCTCTTTCTAAACGAAGGGGTATCTATATTTAAAATTTTCAAGTTGAGACTCAGAAATTGTCCCTCTTACTTCCTTGTGGTCCTAGTCTAGAAAACATCTATGGTAATATTGTGACTTTCTAGACGCAGATCTATATATTTTCTAAATGTCATTAAAATAGTTTTAATTGGTTCGGAGGCAGAAATTTCCCCTGTCGCCCTCCTGGTCCTACTTTTAAAAATGTACAGAGCCTGTATAACTTTTTAGACGCACATCTATCGGTGTTCTAAATTTCACTAAAATCGGTTTGAAAGTTTCGAAGGGGCAGGAATTCCCCCCCTATTGCCCTCCTGGTTTTGGCTTTGAAAATATATAAAGACTATGTAAGTTTTTAGATGCAGATCTATCTATGTTCTAAATTTTATCAAAATCGGTTGGAACTTCTCGGAGAGGCAGAAATTACCCCCCTATTGCCCTCTTGGTCCTCTTTTTATAAATTTAGTTAGCCCATGTCACATTTAGATACAGATTTATCTATGTTCAAAATTTCCCCTATCGCCCTCCTGGCCCTAGTTTTAAAAAATATAATGCCGTTCAAAACTCCCGGAGTTGCATAGACTAAGTCTATCAAATTTCATTGGGATCGAATGAGCGGTTTGGCCGGGTATAAAGGGCATACAAGCCAAAATTCACTTTTATATAAGCTAAAGCTTAAAAATAATTTAATTAATATATATATATATAAAAATAAGTCGTAAAGTTATTTGCCAGCCAAATCTCTTTATAATCACAAATTTATCCAATCTTAAACTTAACGAGCTTATGTTTGCTGGGCTGTTGAATATCTATAGACTGATTAAAGTTAAAAACTTTAGTCATTAAGTTAAGTAAAAAAAAAGTATTTTTTTCATTACAATATTCCAAAACAAAGGGACAACTAACTAACTGATGTATTAAAATGAAATTTTTGAAAAAGTTCACAAAATAATGCATCCAAAAATATATAATTTATATTTCTTGGACAATAAAGAAAAAAAAAAGAATATTGTATTACGAGGAAAACTTTTTTAATAAAATTCAAGTAATTGAAAAATGGAATTTTGTCTGCAATTTAATTAAATGAAAAAGAATCAAGTTTTTCAAATTAATTTTCACTAATAAATATAATTGTTTGTAGATTTAAGTTTTTGATATAGTACTATCATGGTATAGTACTATCACACTTTATAAATGTGCTTAAAGGCTATAACAGCATAAGTCGTTTTAAGAAAAGATCAACTTATGTAGTACATATGTATGTTTCAAAGTTTTACAAATTACACTTCATATTTACATGAAATCCCCGTGTCAGAAACGAAGTTTGTTATAATGATACATATAATCAAAAATAATATTGATAAAATTTGCAATAAGCACCAAATTGTACTGAAAACTATTGGGGGCTTCAAAAGGTAGTCTTAAGTGTCATAATGTTTTAAGCTATTTTAATATAATTTTTTTAGCTTTTGTTTCTTTTTTTCTTTCATATAAAAATTAAAATTTTAAAACATTACGACATTACGACACTTAAGACTACCGTTTGAATCGCCCATATATTTTCATAAAATCTTGGTTGCATTCCTTAATAAAGCAAAAATTATTTTAATTTGTCCATTTTTGGTTGTTTTCAAAAAAGCGTTCACACGTTAAAACTTTTTCCTTACAGAATGTTGGCCGTGTCTTAAGACGCACCCGCTTGGCCCAAAATTTAGATTTAACTCAAGTTACAGTTCCGATAGGAGTCTTGCTAGTGATTTTTGAGTCTAGGCCAGACTCATTGCCACAAGTTGCTGCCTTGGCCATGGCTTCAGCAAATGGCTTGCTGCTAAAGGGTGGTAAAGAAGCTGCTTACAGCAATAAAGCTCTCATGGAGTTGGTTAAAGAAGCTTTGACAAGTGTGGGCGCAGAAAACGCCGTGTCTTTGGTATGTGTTTTTTTAATAAAATTTCTTAAAAATCAGAGCAGATGTTGCCCCTTATTGTGAATGGCGTCGTTAGCGTCACATCAAGACGATAGCAAAAATTGTCACTTGTCTACTCTTTGTCGACAATAATTGACTACTACAAACATGCTCCATTAATTTAAAAGCCTTAGAGATTAGTAAGATATTATCAATAAGAGCCAATTGTTGCCGATAAAGAGTAGACAAGTGACAATGTTTACTATCGTCTTGATTTGACGTGGACGAGGCTATTCACAATAAGGGGGATTATTAACAAAAAACGAACAATATTTTCTTAGGTTTCTACACGAGAAGAAATAAGTGATTTGTTGTCTATGGAAGAACACATTGATTTGATTATACCACGTGGCTCATCGGATCTAGTGCGTCATATTCAAGAGCAATCCGTACACATTCCCGTATTGGGTCATGCTGAGGGTGTCTGCCATGTCTTCATCGATAAGGAGGCGGATATTCAAAAAGCTTTAAAAATAGCCCGTGATGCCAAATGTGACTATCCAGCAGGTAAGTGAAATAATAATAAAGATAAATGTATGGAAACAGCTGCCTGCTAAGATCCAACCGTTCTGTATTCTACTCTAGTTTGCAATGTGACTCGTTACAATTACCCTAACCTAATATTTTATTGGAAACACCACTACTATGTAGAGTGTATATACAAAATAGTTACTAATACCATTACCCAAAACAAAGAAATAAAACAACAACAACGACAAATTGTACAAAGACATTAGGGTGCACCTGTGGCTGAGTGGTAGCGATGCTATCCTCTCAGTCCAGAGGTCGGGGGTTCGATTCCCGCCATGGACCCTAGGTGTTTTCTGCAAAAAAAAATTATAACAATAATTTATTTGTTTATTTATTGTTAAGCTATTAAATAGTAGCTTATAACTCTCATTATGTTCATAATATATTTGGCCTAGGAAGCATATGTTGGACCAAAGAGATCGGATTGAATTGGAATATGATTTCTAGCTGCAGATTGATTTATATTACCGTGGTTAGCCAAACAAAAGCCTAAACCCCCACATGCAAAAAAGATAACGTGTGCTTGAAGTGTACGTTAAAACAAAATTTCCATACAAAAACCGGTTTCAACGTACACTTGAAGCACACGTTATCTTTTTTGGATATGGGGTAAGTATCTATTTTGTCGGATTATATAATTAAATGATCGTTAGGTAATGAAGTAGAGGTCAATGGGAAGAAAATGCATTAGTAAAATTTTGGAGAAGGTTCAAAGAATGTATTGCCTGGGTATAAGTGGCACTATGAGAACTACATCCTCCAGGGGATTGGATAACATTCCATTTATGTCCAACTCATAGACAATCGTATTAGATACAAAGCAGCTCTTGCTACAAAACGTCTTCAAATAATGGGAGAATAGATCGAACAAGACAACATGCCACACCATCAGAACATATGGGCATTGCAAAGGTCAGACCACGTGCGTGAGACTTGGGTTGTAACTGCATGCGAGACATTAATAACGGAAAGACACTCTTGGGTCAGGATTAGTTGCACAAGTTTGTGAATTGGGCTATTGTGTTACAAGATTATATTATAGTTTAGCCCAATGTGCATATTCGTCACATAATTAATAGTTTAAAATTACATACTTTTGCTGCACTCGTTATAAAAAACCCCATTTGATACGTTAGAAAATTTGTTATTATGGTTCTTTCACTGCTTATTTATTCTACTTTGTCCCTGATTTTATATAATTTTATTTTTACTCGTTCTGCTGTTTTTTTTTTTTTTTTTGTTTTTGAACAGTCCAATTAAATTTGTCTTTTCTAACATGAGTTATGAATTTGATTAGTAATTGAAAAGTTTTATGAAAACGAAACTACACATTTTAATAAATTATTGCAATTTAATAAAAGCAAACAAACACTTCAAACAACTTTCGCCAGCCATAGAAAGTAATCAACAATTAATATGTATGTATGAGTATGTGTGTGTGTGTGTGTGTGTACTTATATGTATACGCGTAATGTGTCATTTTATGTTTTCATAAACACCATCTCCCACACGAATAATAAATGTTGTGTGATTTTTTTTATTTGCTTTTTAAACTTAAGTTAAAATAATGAAATTTTGAAAGGAAACTTTTTCCATTGGTATTAGTTTTTGAAATATTTTATTTTTCTTTTTCTGCTTGCTTTGCACATATTGAAAAAGCAGCGCAAGTTAAAAATTAATATCATATAAAAAATGAGCGCACCATTACCAGCAAAAATATTAACAAAATGCAACGCTTTTTGCAATTTGTGAAGATGCGCTCTGCCAGCGAAAACAGTTATGTGCCATTTATTTATTTAATATGTGAAGTAGTTTCTTAAGAGGTAAAATATATATAACTAATTATTTAATGGATTAATAATCTAAAATTAGGAATCTGTACCTAGCTTTTTTAGCAGTGTTGCCAGAAAAATTTTGCCACTTATGCCCAATTTAAAATTAGGAAAAATCCCAATTTTTGTCCCAAAAATATATCATTCAATAAAAACGTTTTTGTAAGCCTTATGTGTATTTTATTACATTTAAATATTCAATTTCATTATTATTTGCATCTAAATTCTTGTGCTACATATGTATGTTTGTACTTATGCGCTAACATATCCATTATATTTCCAAAAATAATAATAGGAAATTATTAGAAATTTGCTTCTGCAAAAGTATTAGGATTTTGTTTTGCTTTTAATTAATTACAGTAGATAGTTAATGGAGAGCTAAGTCCTGTTTTGGAAATTCAAAGTGATAAAAAAAACCAAAAATGGTGGTAACAATGTTGCAAATGGGCGATAACTGTGATAACTGATACCCTGATCTGAATGAAAACCAGACCATTTGTAAGAGGGTTGCCACTATTTTTGGGTGTTTTCCGCTTTTGAATTCCCAAAACAGTACTCAGGCCACCATTACCTCTCTACTTATTATGAATAATGTTACTGAAACAGAAGAATGTCGGAGAGAAGAACACATTCTTTTTCTGACTTTCTCCCAGCTGAATTTAGGCTTTGCAAAGCAAAATTTCCGTGTGTAAAAGAGGTTTATGTATATTCTCATTTATAATTTTTTTCAATCGCATTTTGACATACATACATGAACATTAGGGCGGGTCGATTTAAAAATCGCACAAATTACAAGTAAAATCGTATTTTAGGGATCAAAATAAGAAACTTTGCCGAAGGAACCATACCTCTAAAATATATTTTGATGTCCCGACTTTTGATCCGAAAGGTCAAATTTTCTTTAAGGGTACAATTTTGAAAAATCTCACTTTGACTCATTTAGAGTTCCTCAATCGAGACCGACCCCCAGTAATTTTGGAGGGCCAACCCACCTATGCCAGTGGCACACCCCCTGGAACCACCCCTGGGGGGTTTCCATACAAACATTTGTGAGTTTTTAAAAAAAGTTTTCTTCATACACAAGCATGGCAGTGAAAATCTGCAAATCTCACTTTATAATTTTTACAATGAAAAATCAGCAAAATGCAGAGAAATCTGCAAATCTGGCAACAGTGGTTACAAGACTGTTTGATCACTTGGTTACCAACAGTAAACGACAGCATAGACGGTATTGTGTGCAACATCCTTATCTTTTAATACAGTTTCTTCCATTTGGCTTTAATAATTGCACACATTTCATTATGCCACCTATAAACAAAATATTGAAAATTCTAGAACTTCTTCCTGTAGTATAAAAGGAGGTACCCTGTATGAGAGTCGGGCAGTGTGAATCAGTTAATAGTGGAGTCAACATCCTTAAAAGTAAAGACAACTTGCGGTTGTAATAAGTAAGGCCAGTACGGATTTAGTGTTGTATAAACAGTGGGCGTCAGCAGAATAAGTCGTGTGTGTGTGTGTGTCAACAGCTAAGCGGGAGTTTTGCTACAATGCCATTGCAGTCAGTTGTGTGAGACGTGTGTATACAACAGCGGGGTAGACGTGTTGGTAAGCAGTTGTGGTATACTTAAGTAATTTAAGTGTTTGTAGTTAAGCTCTTGATTTTATTAGAATAAGTGTTATTAGTAAATAAAGTGTAATTTTTAACCCTAATTAGTACACTGGGGTCTTTTATTCATTTGGAAATCTTCGAGTACACGGAGAAGCCTTTTTAAAATGTAAAAATGTAACATTGACATTCTAGCAACAAAGAACAGTGCTACAGTTGAAAAGACGGTTTTGCCTATGCACATAAAGGGTGTTTTTTTTAGAGGTATAGAACTTCGAATTGAAATAAAACACAAGAAAATCGTTTTAATGTCCATCAATTTGGCTTTATTGGAAGGATAATTTTATGCAATTAATGTTTAAATATGATTTCGGGCATGCGGCCGCCGCGCCTGGCTCGAATAAAGCCAATTCGGCTTTATTAAAGCCAATTCGGCTGGCTCGAATAAAGCAAATTTGCACGATTTTTTTAGAGGTATAGAACTTCGAATTGAAATAAAACACAAGAAAATCGTTTTAATGTCCATCAATTTGGCTTTATTGGAAGGATAATTTTATGCCATTAATGTTTAAATATGATTTCGGGCATGTGGCCACCGCGGCTGGCTCGAATAAAGCCAATTCGGCTGGCTCGAATAAAGCAAATTTGCACGATTTGCAAGCGTTGTTCTTTTGTCAACCTGTTTATGATGAAATGGCAAACCAAACTAAATATTAATCACTTGACAGCTGACAAAATGGCCGCCAGTTAAAAAAGTGATGCCAACTTAAAGTTCTATACCTCAATAAAAAACAACCTATATATACATATATATATATATATACATATATATATATACATATGTTTGTGGTATTACCATCTTCATTGACAATCTCTGTGGGCTCCCTCTCTCGTCTTGCTGGAGACGTTTCGATACTGCCTTCCTAAATTCAGCTCAGGAAAGATGGCGCAATGAGCCTACCTGCGTTATATCGAGAACCCTTTGGCCTCGTCTAGATACTAATAGAACCAAAAACCTCATTAGCTTCACCAGGAAGCACCTGGGGAATCTCTTGGCCACATTTACGGGCCACTGCACTTTCGGAACCCACGCTACACGTATGGGTCTCCCGTATAATGATTACTGTTACAGCTGCAATGATGAGGAAGAGGAGAAAAGCATTTCGCATCTTCTCTGCTTCTGCCCTGCTTTGGAGGATCTCCGTCTGCACTTCCTTGGCAGAATATCCTTCAATAGCTTGTCCGAGCTATCGGAAATAGGACTTAGAAACCTAAGCCTATACATTAGGAGCAGCGGCTAGTATGGCCGCTAGTCTTCCTCTATGGCATGTGTATGTACTAGACCCTCTCCTGTCCTGTCCTACTTCTTCTCTCCTTTACTGTCTCTTATTCTACAGAAACTCTCCATATATACCCTCTCCATCTATATCCTCACTATACTCCCCCTTATTCTTACACTTTCAACTTACAGGCAGCACAAAGGAATCATCGTATTGAGCTAGACCCCTAAAATTTTCATTCTTCACTAGCAGCCTGCTAACATAACCTAACCTAACCTTACCATCTTCATTAAATAGTATAATTGCCACACTGTTCTAAAAGATAAAAATATTGCCAGTAGAAAATTATTTAATATCCATATCCACGATTAATTTTTATACTTTTTATAAACTTTTTTATTTTATTTTACCAAGCAGAACATGAATAAGAGCAAGAAAAAATTAATTTTTGCAACGGATATAATTATTTAGTTTAAAGAATTAATAAAATATCAATCAAGGCCAGTAGGAGGGGAAGTAATGGAGCAGACTTTAGCCCTATAAAATGCCGATGCATGTAAATTTTTTTTGGAACAGCCTGATTTTTTTTTGGTCTACAAGATATATGTACATGTAAAAGTATATCTGTATCGATGAGGAATTTTTTTGCGGTAATAGAGGAACACCTTTGCTGTAATGTTAAATAATTTACCAAAAATTCACACATAGCTGGTTTCGTTGGCACAGCGTCGACATGAGTATATACTCGTATAAGCAATAAGTTGAGTCGCTTATTTAACTTTCATTTAAAACATATTTTTTTTGGGAAATATATTTTTAAGAGTTCATGGCTTGGGCTTATATCTATTCATGGGAATTTAAAATATCATATGAAATTTCTTCAGCGCCATACATTTGGGGACTTTATTTTATAATTTTCAAGTATTTTCATTTTCATATGCTAAAGAGCAAAGTATTTTTTGTAGCTTAAGCTCTGCAACTTATAAGAGAGAACTTATTATTGATACAAACTACAAACTTTTTCAAGTAACTCAAGTGTGCGCAGCAAGTACTCGTATGTATGAGTATTTGTAGACAAAGAAAATTACCCTAAATAAAACTTTTAAAAAAAAAAATTAAACCGACTTCAAAAATAAGCACTAAAAAGCAACAAATAATATAGATCTAGTTAAATAAAAGATTTTTATATATGTTACCTACAGTGCCGTTTGAAGTTGGTGCCAGCAACATTGGTAACTAAGCACATACATATGTACATAAAAATTACTTGCAGTTTTTTTACCGGGCATGTTCCTATGTGCTTGGTACCAGTATTACTGGCACCAACTTCAAACGGCACTGTAGGTAACATATATAAAAATCTTTTATTTAACTAGATCTATATTATTTGTTGCTTTTTAGTGCTTATTTTTGAAGTCGGTTTAATTTTTTTTTTAAAAGTTTTATTTTTACCTTTTTAGTGAATACTTTTAAACTCTGGTCAATTCAAAAAAAATTTATTTGTAAGTATCTTTCTTTATTTGGAAATATGGTCCAGTTTCGTAAAAATCGATGAAGTAAAAGCACGTGAAATTAAGTGTTAAATTTTATGGGGCGTGGCTACGCCCCTTTTTTTAAAACAAGATTGTGTATTTTTAAGAGTTCAAGGTGTGTGCTAAGTTTCGTAAAAATCGGTTAAGTAGAACCACGTGTAATGTTATAATACATTTTAATGGGCGTAGCCCCACCCATTTTTTCAACTTAAAAATTTTGTAATTACAAAAACCAAAGATGTTTGCTAGGTTTCGCAGCAATCAAATGAGTAGAAGATCACAAAATCAAATTTAAAAAATTGTAGGCGTGAGCCCGCCCACTTTTTTAACGCAATTTTATGGCTTTATTAAAGCTTAGGGTGTGTGCCAAGTTTCGTCAATATTGGTTAAATACAAGCACATGAAATATTATACTAAAGTTTAATAGGCGTGCCCCGCCCACTTTTTTAACGCAATTTTTTGCGTTGATTAAAGTTTAGGGTGTGTGCCAAGTTTCGTAAAAATCGGTGAAATAAAACCCTGTGAAATATAATATAAAATTTTAATGGGCGTAACCCCGCCCATTTTTTTAAAAGAAAATTTTGTCTATTTTAGAGTTCAAGGTGTGTGCTAAGTTTTGTAAAAATCGGTTAAGTAGAACCACCTGTAATGTTATAATACATTTGAACGGGCGTAGCCCCGCCCATTTTTTCAACTCAAGAATTTTCTAATTACAAGGACCAAAGATGTTTGCTAGGTTTCGCAGCAATCAAATAAGTAGAAGATCAATAAATCAAATTTAAAAAATTGTGGGCGTGACCCCGCCCACTTTTTTCAAATGGGACCAATGGGAAGCTATACCCTCTCAGACAACAAAAAAATTTTTACAATCGGTCTAAAATGCAACGAGTTATGGACCTACACACCTAAAAAAAAAAAAAAAAAAAATAGCGACGAATTGTTAACCTCCTTCTTTTTTTGAAGTCGGTTAAAAATAAGGGACTATTTACATTTAGGTGTTGGCTCCTGCTGCATGAGACATGCGACTGTGGTTTAGGTTTATAAGCCACAGGTGTAGGGAATCGTGCGGCGTAGAGTTTGTGGCAGGAAGTGAAAATCGTCAAATTCACTTACAGGTAATACTGATAACATAGCTGAGCTATTTGTAACTTGCAATGTTTTTTCGGGTGAAATCTTGCCAGTTGCAACTGAATTTGTTTTGTAACCTAATTCTAAATAGTTATCATTGTTATCTTCACCGGCATTATTGGTAACACACATAAAAATTACTTATTTAACTGAATCTAGGTTGTTTTTATACATCAGTACCAATCTCTTTCGGGCCAATTTTGACCCACCAGTTCAAGATCGAAGTCCCTACCTTTTTTGGACCTTCGGTACAGACAGACGAACGGACGGACATGCGGACATCGCTTATTTGTCTTCACTATTGTGGAAATTACACATGGAATAACAAACCTATATATATGACAGCGCATGGAGAAAGGGACCTAAGGGTAAAAAAATAAATTTTCACTTTTTTTCTTTTTGATGTGGACAACATCTGAGCATCGAATGAGACCGATCCCATGCCCCCAAAGTGTTCCCTCGCAGAGATATGCGCGTTTTATGAAATTGAAGTCGACGATTCTAAGGTAATGTGAAAAAATTTTCGTACTAACAGAGTGAGATTCACGATTTAAAAGAACTATAAATGAGTATTTATTATAATTCACAATTAATAATTTCAGAAAATAAACCTGGATTCGAAAAAACGCGAGCAAAATTGATATCAAACTCATGGAAACAGCGCGCTAGGTAGAAAACAGTAAAAATCAACTACATAAAACAAGAGGTATGGACGACCTACGCGCGTTTTCAAGGTTGACCAACACGTTCCTGACGACATGATGTGTCGCTTTCAAATGAGACCAATACCAACACGCTCAGTGATAGTACACCAAAGATACACGTATTTAAATCTTTAAAATGGCTCTCCTGAACAAAACCGGTTTTTGCCCTTAGTTCCCTTTCTATTTGGCGCGTCACATATATATCTTTTACAATTTTTGGTGAATGCTATGAAGACATATGTTTAAACAGCAGGTGAATTTTCTTGCAGCTGTGAAAAAGCTTTAAAGTAGCTACGTCCAAACTATAAACACATTGTTTAAGCTTTTATAAAAGAGCTTCGTTTTTCTACGCCGACGATAGCACAACAATCAAACAGACCTCGGCGAAAAAAATGCCGAAACAAGAATAAATTTTTAGAGCTTCCAAAGCTGTTTACCTCAAATGTAAATATCAGAGTATGTCTGTTTGAGCGTGGTGGTCTTAAATATACCCAGTTGGCCAAATCGTCCCAGACGACATTATGTTCGACGATTAATGTACGATATGTCGCCTGTCTATTAGGTTTTCTAATCGATAATTTAAAGGAAATCGTCGTTCATGACTATCTGTGCGACAATGTCACACGTTTTGTCTTCAATTAAACTTTGTTGAGGATAATCTAAGCGACAATATCCATCGTTTTCTTTTCAATAAAGCCGTATTGACGATAAGTGTCATCCATCTCGTATTGTGTGACCTCGGGGCCATTTGTATGAAAAATTCGTCGACGATATGTATGGGGCTGTCTTTAATATCTCTTCTACGACTTACCCGTCGTCAAAGATGTCTTAAAGATGTGGCCAATTGGGTTAGGCTGTTGCTATATAACATGTGTATTGGAGCGATCCTAACTAATGCTTGTCAAGGCTTATTTTACAAAACTGCTAAAATTCGTACGAAAAACCTTAAAATTATTCAAAACAATTTAAAACTATTAAATAGTCTTCCTCCGAGATAACCCACCGACGACTCACTTAACAATAGATTTAATTATAAAAGGATACACTCATTTGCACAATGACCTGCCGCTGTGCTGTAAAAATCACTGAGAATAGTTTGGCAATAAAAAAAATTTTGCTAGACGTTGTTTTATCAAATTTCACTGTAAACTTTTCAAACTTTCCAAGTGACCAATGTTCCTCAAGTCTCTGCACAGTTTCTTTTTATAATTTATTAGATTTAATTGTTGTAGTACTGATAAGTAAAATCTGATCATATTTTATCTTATTTGCTCATGAGACATTTAAATAAAAACCAATTAAAAAAAACACTTTTCAGTAACTATTTAGAAATTGTTAAGTACATATCGTCGCGTTTCTTCTTAAACCACATAAGCGCCATTTTTTCAAAATTTACTTTTTGATTTTTACGGTAGAAAATAAAATTTTCCAACCGATTGCATGCTCATCTTGATAAGTTTGTATGAAAAAGCAAAAGCGAAAGCCATTTCCTAAACTTCGTAGGCGCCATACAAAATAGAATTATTAAAGTTGGAAATATTAAAGTCTTACCCAGCAATTTTTTATTTTAGAGATAAAGAACAAATCTTGAAGGTTTCAGGCCAATCGGAGCACTGTTGGTGCGGCGCCAGGCTCTAAAAGTCACTAACTTTGATAAAATCTATACTTTTCGTCGAGTAACTCAAAAACTATATATCGTATGCAGCACAAATGTTCTTCGAGCCCCCATTATTTTAATAAAAATGCAGCTTTTTTTCATGTATGCAAAAGCTCTATCTCGATATGTAAATATAGCCGAAATTCGTTTTTGGACCCTCAGAAGTTAATGCATGCCCATAGAGGGTTAATTTTTAAGACCGACCCCAATTAATTTAAAATAACCAATATTTGTTTTAAAGAACTGAAAGCTCTATCTCTGCTCCTAATTGTAGCTCCCATACAAACTGTAATATGTATGTAAGAGATAACATGAATTTGAGTTGTTAATTTTTTGAAGAAAGAGAAATTGGAATACCTGGGAGGTTATTATGTATTTCAATTCTAAAGAAAACATTTTTGGAAAGCCAATATATGAGTAAATAATTACGAATGATTTCCTTTTCGAATCGAGATACACACAGAAAAAATTATTATTGAGTTTTTTTTTCAATTAAGCGATTGCTTAGAGAAAACATTGACTTTGATTAATATTTTAATTGAATATATGTAAACTTCGATTGAATATATTCACCCATATTGCGTATGTCGAGTCGAATATTCGACTACGAGAATTCTGTCATAGATTAAAGAAAATTTGCACACGTTTCCTTTAATCTAGTACAAAATTCTCGTAGAGGAATATTCGAATCGACATGCGTAATACGGGTGATTGCTCTATCAAAAAAGTGTTATCAACAGAGCTTAACTAAAAATATTATGAAATAATTAAATAAATAATTAAAATTATATATTAATTATAAATAATTATTTTATATTAATTGTATGTAAATAATAAAACTTTTGTTTTTATATGTGAAAATCGAGCAGTTTTCTAGAGTATGCCACATTTGTTTTGAAAAAAATATTTTCAATTAAAATACTCAATTTATATTTTTATTGGTTTTAAAATTTTATATACATACATTCAATAATATACTTTACTTAAAAACTTTTTTTAATCGTAACATAATTTAATTGCATTGTTATTTAACACACTAAGTTTGTTTTATATAGCTAAGCAGCATAGCTATAACCGGGAGTCCTAAGACACCTCATTTCTTTTTTGTCTTATATTCGGTTTATTTGTTACGATTTTTTTTCTTTTTTGCCTCACAATGGACCTTACTAGGGTTATAGGCTGAGCTTACATCTGACATTTGACTGTTCGAATTAGACATGTATTTATTGATTTAAACTGTTTCCAATCGTGTTGGATTCTATAAAATTGTCTAATGAAGCTGTTTAACTTAATAAATACGTGTCTGAATCAAACAGTTTTTAATTAGTAATTAGTGGTTACACTTTTTTTAAGCACGTGCGGCACATGGCACACAGATATAAACCGGACCCGGACTTGAGAGTTTTTCGTAGAAAAATTAGTTTTGGGCAAACTCTCGAGTCGATTCGAGAACCTTCATAAGCCAACAAATCTTGTAGTTTTTAAGTGAACTTAAGAGTGAAATGAATAATAATAAGTTTCTTTATATACATTTTATATACATATGTATATATAAATTTTTTTATAAGTATAAATGTCAATTTGCACACTGAAACTTATGTTTATTGGTTTTAGAAAAACCTCCTAAGCGACACCATTTGCAAATTGCTGTTTGCGCCAAAAACAGGTAAGCGACAGTAACTTTAAGTAACACATTTTTTCAAAAATGGTTTTACACCCCTCACCGAGTCGCAAATCGTCTTAAAAAAGTTCTTTTCTGAAAAATAAACTGTTGGCGCTTACGTGGTTTAAGAAGAAACGCTACGATATGCACTCGTATGTTAAGAAGAAGGTTTAAAGAAGTTAAATATTTCTTTAGAGTTCTTTATCTTCTAGAACTAAAAATATAATAAAAAAAGTTTTATAACGCTTATTTTGTAAGATAAACGTTACTTGTTTTTTTTTTTTGAAGATAAAATTTTGTTAATATGGACATAATATCACCATCATTGGGTGCTTGTTGTTTTAATACAAGACACTCACTACCTGCGACTATTATATAATTTTATGACCAATTTTTTTATTGGCCTGAAAGCATTTCGAAAATCTGTGCGCCCTTAAAAAAAGGGTGTCATCAGATTTTGGCCAACAACTAATTCAGACTTGGTGACAGCTCCAAACTGTAAATATGGGAATAATGTAGTTAAGAGTCTACCGAACAAATCTTGTTAACATCTTATGCCAAAAAAAATATTACTTTTCAAAATAAGAAGGTTTTTTTTTCTTATTTTTTACAGAATAACTTACAGGGTTGTCTGTAGAAATTGAGGCCATATGCTCCTCATAAAGAGCCAAAGTAACCAATATATATATATATATATAGTCTGTAGAAATACCCCAACTATGGAAAGAATCGTACCTGCCACTAGGGTTGTCAGATTTTTTTCGGACCTTTTTCGCCAAACTGATCACCAAAATCTATTCCATGTAGTTTTTCGATATATATATGTATATTTGATAAAAAATTTGTTTTTATATAAAACTTTAGCATTTCTTCACAGCGTGCCGGACACATTTTCTGGGTATGACATGGAGGAAATCTCCGTCAATTTATTAAGATGTTTTTAAGGCTGAAAGCTACTTCGAATTTATTTCCAGAGTGAACGAAAAACTATGAACAACTTCCAGACGTTAAGGTCATAGACAATTTTGTATATAAACGGGCACTATCGTATAATGGAGTCCCGCTAAATAAAGACTTTGTTTGGAAACTTTGAGTTCCACCCGAGCTAACACACGAAATCATTGAGGAATATCACAGTAAAACAATTCGTAGAATAAAAGAATATTTCTATTGGCCAAATTTGAACACACAGGTTCGATCCTTCGTTAATTTAAGACCGCCCATGGGAGCTGAGTCAGTATCTGAGCCTCCATGTCACAAATACAATTCATATATATTCATATTCGATGTCTTCATTTTCCATTAGGTTTCATTCGCTGAGGAAGAAGGGTTTGGCCATAATGGCCATTTTCCTCATAGAACTCGAAATAAGATTTTTTTCCTTATTTTAATTAATATAATTAATATAAGGAAAGAAAAATCACCAATTGTTTTAATTTCTTTTTAGTTTATTTTTGAGACTACTCCTTCAACAAACTAATTTTCTTCAATTACAAAAAATTTAAAATTTAAATTTTTTAAAACAGATAGCCATAACAATCGCTAACAAATTTATTTATCGCCGGAAAGATCGCCATGTGCCAAATCAAAAATTTTAATGCCCAACAATTTTAAAATCGCCACGCTTGAAGAGAAATCGCCATATCTGAAAAATCCGCCTGCAATTCTCCGACTACTATCCAAGAGGGCAAACATTGTTTAAAGTCAGTCACAAAAGCAAAAAATCAAACTTGTTTTTGTTTCCAATATTAATATTCGATCGAAATGTTCATTCGAATTTAGAGGAACAGTCGCTAAGAATACTGTTAATAATATCATGGGCATATGGTCTAGTCACTCCGCCCATTTTTGTGCAACCATATTATGCAAGTTTGCTTTGTAAAATATGTATTAAATGTATGAAAGCAAAAAGTTCCTCCATAAATTTATACTAAGATCAGAAGGGAAAAAATATTTGTAAGCAGAATCAAAATTTTCCTAAATGCAATTAAAAGTTTAATTGAAATTGCACTTTCAACAAGTTATAAAAACGTAACAATACAAAGCTTATATACTTCTCAGATGCGCTCTTTAAATCGTATACAGATGCAAAGTTGGGAAACAATGTAACTATGAGTATCAAATTTGAAACCGATGCGGTGATAAATAGTCTGCGGAATTCTTAATATTTGTCGACGGCGTTTTGAAAGGGTGTGCTTTGTCAATGTTTTGTACTGCTTCGTTATGAAACACTACACTTTGTTCGAAGTCAAAAGGCAATTGACGTTTTGACAGAGGTCAATATAATGCTACTAACACGCTGCAGCTAGAATTGTATCGTTTCGGAACATCCTAGTTGCACGGAACGATTCCCTAAAAGGAATGGTGCTGACTTTTAAAAGGTTCACTTTTTATCGTTATTCCTTCTGTAACTGCAAACTTGTGTTGAGAGACGTCAAAGACAAACGTTTAAGACCATATGTTACATTTGTTGCGTTCATTTACTTCTCTATACACTATATTATGGGGAATGATTTATTTAAGTTTAAGATAGATTTTGTTATTTTCAAAAATGTATTACTTGTTGTGGGCCTTTACTTTTTTTTTTAATATTGAAGACAAAGGATTACTCATATACATACATATATTGTTATTTTGTCAGAAAATTAACATAAACTATAATCAATTTTTGTTGACATTTTTGGAAGCGACAGAGACGTTCTCTCATTCCTCGTTCATTTATTGTTCAAAGTTAAAAACCGAACGGATGAACGAAAGCAATGACTTAGTTCCTTAAGTTTTTCGGAACGATTTTTCTCAACTCTAGTTTAAGTTAAATTCTGGCCACGCCAGAAACTTTTCTGTACTCAAGAGCGCCCATATTGGCATATATTTACCTCGCTAGTGCAGAAAATTTCCTACATTTTCCTCTTCATCGATGCCTTGGTCAGCATGGATCCTAGAATCAAGATTTGTTTCCTTATTTCTTGAAATCAAAGAAGCTGTATTTTTCTTATTTAGATGAGTCCATAATGATCTTGTGATCATGCAATCCTTGCTGATGGTCCACATTCTACTTGTTCCTTCTTCAGTCTTACACTTCAGTCAGATTTTACAGACGAGTAGGGGTAAAGCTAAACATTATAATTCGAGTGCAGACTGTAAAGTTGTCCCAGTTCTTGAAAGCTCATCACCCCCCTAAAGTTACTCTGAAAGCCTTTGTGCTCTAGTATCCCGATGATGCTACTATTAAACTGCTCTATCATTTCATTTAGAGATTATAAGCGGCCGATGAATTTCAAGGCCATAATAGCGTCTCGACTATCAGTGGTCTTTTGGTTGGTTTACGTGGCTGCCTTTTACAAGTAGGCATTCAAGTAGAATCTAGTATTCTAGTTGGCGTATTCGACTACGAGATTTTGGTCCTAGATTAAAGAAAAGAATTTTCGGATTTCTTTAATCTATTTAAATAAAGTCGTTGAATTGACATTCAATTTCAATCATTCCACAACTTTATTGATAGCAAAGATATTGTATAGTAAACTCTGCAGTGAGCCGGAAGTCACTTTGCAACATGAGTCATGATGCCCTAATGTCTCTGAGTAGAATCTGTAAGCCACAACTTCTTGAGCTTTGGAGCCATGCGCATAAAAATCTATACCTTTTCTTCTACCTGGAGTACCGTTGCTTTACACTTCTCTGAGTAGTGAAAGACGTTCATGAAGTAGAGCAAAGGAGGTTAGTATAGTCAATTCTCCATCCATAAGCTTTAGGGTCTAGTATTTGACAGTAGGCGGTACCGTTTTCGTTTAACAGAGTGATACACCGAAGAGGAATAGCGGTTGCAATCTCCTTTCCTACTAAGTCCAATGCTAGCAATTGCCGAAGCATACTCAATGCATCCGTAGAAGTAGTGCGAAGACCACCGGTTATATACAGTGAAGCAGGCAAGAAGTCTTTTAACCTTGTGTAACATAAATAAGTAGATAAGGCTTCTTCTCCGAGAAATTGAGCGTATTACAGCAGTATAGGTCAAAATTGTTATATTAACAATAATTTTTGATTCGCATTTTTTTTTTTTGCTAAACTTCAAAATTTTAAGGCACAGTATTTTAAGCTATCTCTGCTGCTGATTCAAAAAGGCACTATTCCTCCTTTATCTCCCTTCTTTCAACAGAACCTGAAATAACCATTCTCCCTCTTATTCCCTTTATCTCATCTTTCTATCAAGTAAAACAAAGGCCTTTTCAGATTTGGCAACACTTGAACACCAGGCACACAAGTTTTAAATTTTACATACAATTTCTTCGTAAAATTGGGTATGATTATTATGTATACAGTGGAATCTCTCTTAACGGTCACTTCTTATAGGCGGACACCCCTTTAGATGGACACTTTTGACAGGTCCCGGCAGCGCTCCATTTAAATGTTTAGTTTTCTCTTGACCGGATAGTCCCCTTGTACGGACACATTTCAATGGTCCCTTCAGTGCCCGCTCAAGAGAGATTCCACTGTATATATGTATATATGGAATTTTCGTGCATTTGCTATATAATATCTTGACTAAGACATCACATAATATTTTTATACATTTAACTCGTTTCACTTTTGAATTCACTTTCACGCAGGGATCACTACAGTTCAGGTAAAATAATCGAGACTATTTGTGGCATCTTATTTTTCATTAAATATTTTTTATTGTTTAATTAAGATTTTTTGATAGCGAAAATTTATAGATGTTTATTGTTTTACTATCCCAAAAAATATCTTAATTTTTGTATT
The DNA here is from genome assembly GCA_944452675.1 of Tachina lurida. Classification (NCBI taxonomy): domain Eukaryota; kingdom Metazoa; phylum Arthropoda; class Insecta; order Diptera; family Tachinidae; genus Tachina; species Tachina lurida. Next base: position 33,414,978 of record OX101754.1, on the reverse strand, counting down.
TTTGGCATATAAACTGATAAGAAAGAGAGATGGACAAAAACGTGTTTTGCTAAAGATATAAAAACGCAAAATTAAGCCAAATTTTTACATTTCGTTGGGAAAAGTTTAGCTATGAAGATCATTAAGTTAACTGCGCAAATTTTTATTTTTTGCTTTTTACTCTTTGAGACGGTTTCAAGTACACCACAGTCTTACAAAGCAGCAGATGGCAGAGAATATCTTATCGAAATAGATCCAAAGGTAAAGTTACAATCAATAATCTAAAGGGACAATTACAAATAAATTTTTATTTACTTATAAATGCGTAGTACAACTGGTATCAGGCCTGGCATGAGTGTGCTCGCCGAGATCTTCAACTTTTGGCAATCGAATCAGCTGCTAAAAACCAAATCGTTATTGATTTATTGGATGCAGTCTACCCAGGAGTATCCTATAACCTTTGGCTGGGCGGTAATGATGAATACAGCACAAGTGTGGCAAAGGATCGTCCTTTCTACTGGTCGCCTACTGGCCAAAGATTTGGTTATACTGCTTGGTCAAGCACTAATCCTGACAATGCCGGAACTGTAGAGCATTGTGTTCACATGTGGAGTCAATATCATTACGCTTGGAATGATGGTTATTGTGTAAATCAAATTGGTTTCATATGCGAACCGAATTACCATGTTGAAAAATGCCAAAAGGATTTGGATGGTAAATGTGCTGCAATCAGGCAATCGAGCTCATCAGTTTCAACTGAATGGACTGGCGTCGAGCATCAATTGCTTACCATAACAAACGACAAAATGGTGGAAATCGAGTGTTTAGAAAAGAAGTTGAAATATAAAATGACACTATTGCAAGACAGATTCCAAGAAGAAATGCAAAAAATGTTTACTAATCAACGGACTGCCATGCAGAATAATGAAGATGAGTTGTTTAACCAGATCAATGTTTTGAAAACTAAACTAAATGAAGCTGTTAGAAATATAACTGGGGACTTTAGCAAAACGTTGGATGATAACGCAGCTGTAGTTAACAGTGTCTGTCCAGGATTGCTTTAATAATGCAGTCAGTTTTACGAAATTCTTTTTAACCCATTAAGGCCCAGTGTCGTCTCAGTTGAGCTACATCGGTGGAACTTTCAGAACGTGTTTGCTATGCCTTATTATGATGCCAACAGAATTAAAAAAAAAAGAATTTAAATTAATGGCAGCCGAGTCAATTCTCGTTGCGAAAGCACAACGCTGTTCCTTAACGACATATACATATGTATAAATATTAAACTTAAAATAGTTTATTAAATTTCCTAAAATAAAAGTAATGAACATGAAATAGTTTCAATTATGATGAGTAGCGAATGACTTAGGATGCATTCCAACATTGTGTTTTCCACATTTATAAACAATCTGACAGCGCAAATCTTCTATATTGGTGAACAATTCTATGCTAAACACGATCAGTTCGAACAGCTTATAGTGCAGATAAAATAGTGATGTTTTTTGTATCTACTTGGAACGAGCATTCAATCACAAATCTTCTAAGTTCCAGTTGCAAAATATGAGCTGTCTTTTCTCTCTCTCTCTCTCTTTTCTCAATACACAATACATTTGCTTAAAATTTACATCAGCTGCATGTAGTAAAATCGGCCAATACCATATTTTACCTCTAACTTGAATGTGATAATTACACTGTTCTGCAAAAAATAAAAAAGGAAGGAGCCCAGACACCGTTTCAGCTGATTCTTATGTCAATTGAGCTTCTAAATCCGAATATGATGTCCCCGCCCTGAATTCAATTTAGAATGTATAAAAAGTTATTTTAGCTGTTAAATTTTTCTATAGCTCCGCACTACCACTTCTATCTAGCTTCAGTCCACTGAAATTCATTTCCAGCGAGCGTAAAATCAATATATCGCTGTTCTACACAAGGATTCGGTGCTCTTATTTCTTCAATGTGAATTGAAATTAAGCAAGAAATTTGTTTTACTATTGAACTATGCCCTCCCAGCTTCTTAAAACTGCTTATAAAATCTATTTTGGCTATCAAGACAAGCATTGAGCTCCCAAAAATTTGCTGCACTACTTGTTACAGCAGCTCGACTGAATGGCTTAAAGGGCCCCGTAAATCATTATCATTTGCTGTGCCCATGTGTCATCTCAAGGATTGTTACTATTGTATGACTTATATCAACGGGATCTCTGGCAGAAGTAAGCACACTATTGCACATTCGAATATTTCTTCAGCTCTACGACCAGTTCCTCACAACGAATCTTTGCCAATTCCAGTTCCCCCAAGGACCTATAAGCTAGAACCAGAGACAGATTTCGAAGACTGAGATTCAGCCGGGACCATCAAATGAAACGTGCAAAGATTGTGAGGATTTTCAAGCTGATTTAGACCATCGACAACCTCATTTCGTCACGCAGTCGGAACTCTCTTTAGGAATTTGAAATTGTCTAAGAGTAACTCTCAGCTGCTTGGTTCTCGATTTTAGCAGTGGAATCTCCTAGAAAATGGAGTAAAAATCTCTTCTCAGAGAACCAGACAGTCAACCTTGAAATTATATATTTCGGAGGACGAAAGCAAATGTTCTGTCCTGATTCAAATGAATTAATGACAGAACTGACTTGTGACTCTGACAAGTAGATACTGTTGGAAAGTTGTACTGTTGGTAAAAAAATTTTTCTTAAAAACCCTTTATAAGGCCTTCATAATTTTTATATATAAGGCTGTAAGTCAATAAAGAAATTTAAGGAATAAAAAAAAGTTGTTGAGTATCATTTTATTTTCAATGACAATTGTTAGGCTATGTACACATGGTTGTCAGATCTTACAGTATTATCAGTAAAATTTGATAAAAATTTCTTACAACCGTGTGAACTGGAAATTTTTGTCTGGCATCGTTGTCAGAAAAAGCATTGTCAGTCAGCCCATTGGAAGACCAGCAGTTGACAGCAAATTGTCAGACATCTTACAATCGTGTAAACACTTTTCATTGCCATTATCAAATTATTATTTCAAGAGAAGTAACACTCAGGCAATGAGTACCTAGTACTATTACTAGGTATTAACTTCTTTAGGAAAGGAATAGTTAAAGAAAAGACAGGTGGTGAAGGAAGAGTTAGAGGAAAGATTCCTTCTTTTACAACTCTGCTTTTTGCACGTTTTTTTTTAATAATGGAGTGTTGCAGCGCCTCTGGTGTCAATAAGACATATTCAATTCTCGAAGCTGTCATATTGTCAGATGTACAAAGTTTATGTATCTGACAATGACATCATTGAAAGATAATTCATTCTATAGGCAACACTGCACCCACAGTTTATGTTAAAGGAAAAGGAAAGTGCAACAATATTATAAAATATATGCAGCCAAATCATTCCAACTGCTTCTTTATTGTCTCTAATAATTTATTTTTTTTAATCATAGGAAATAATATAACTTGCATCGTTAATTTTTTTAATTAAAGCAGAGCTGTTAAATTTCGATTACGATTAGGAATCAATTAGATTACATTTTAAAAAGAATTGTATTGATTATATAATTGCCTTTAAAAGAATTTCTGATAAATAATTGATTACGATTACTAATAATCGAAAAGTAATCTGAATTACTTGAAATTATTACAAAACAATCAAAAAGAATCAAAAGTAATCAAAAAGTAATCCGACTAAAGATTACTTTTGATTATTTTCAAACATTTTGAATTTACATTACTTTATTTTAAAAACGTTCTAAAGAAATTTATAAAATTAGATGCTTTTTTTGTTTAAGAAATTCTTAACATATTCGGTTATATACCAACACTAATAATATCAATCTGAGAAAAAAATATAAAGAAAAACATAAAGTGAAATATGTTGCTGGTGGCTAAGCATTGTCTATATGCACTTCATTGTCGCTTTGACAAAACGTGAGTAGACTTCAACCACACACCTTGAACAGTCACAAACTTCTTATCTTGTTCACAGAGTTTTAAAAACTGATTTGAGAATTCACAAAAAATATTTTTGAAAATAATGTGCTTTGAGTTACTCTAGCATTCTAGAGTAAAAGCTTATTTTGCATAAAAAATGGACTTAGCATATTTGCCGACTGAACCAAACGATATGACAATCAATTATATTTTATTATTTAATAAACTTCCTTACTCCTCCGTGTTGGCAGGAAAACTAAAGTTAATAAGAATGTATAAATGCAAATAGTAAAAAATCTAAAGCCCGTTTTTAAACATGGCATCAGTTAACTAGATGTTATTTACAATTTGGATATAAGGAAATTTTGAACACTTTTTTGAATAACACACGCCAATTTTTAATTTTGATCATATATGTACATGTTAATTTTTTTAATAACTATACAAATTTATCAAGAGATATCTTTCAAGCTTTCCTCAAAATTTTGCTCATTTGTCAAATTATTAAATATTTTAAATTTTAATACAAGTGAAATGCAATAAACTTGATAAAAAATCAAAAAGAATTAAATGTAGTAATTTCAAGTAATTCAGATTATTTTTCCATTATTAGTAATCGTAATTTTTTTTTAATACATATATTTATTTATTGAATCTTCAAATATGAACTAACAATAAGTATTCAAATCTTAAATCTAAATATAATTAATTAGGACCGACCAGTGTCGGACATAAACTTAGTGAAAGTTATTAATAATACTGATACTGATTACTGATAATAATCGTAATTTAATCATTACTTCACCTTTAAAAAAAGTAATTAAATTGGTAATCATTACTTAACAGCTATGAATTAAACATATAAAGACCAAATTGTAGTATTATTTATTAGGTATGTGTATTTGCTTAAAGTTTTGTCAGTTCTCAAAAGAGCTTGATGCATTTACTTATATTGCATTTCACTTAAAACAAATGAGAAGTTTATTGCAAAGTACGTGTAGTATATGACAACGAATGCTTTTTGATCATTCATTTAAAAGATGTTCATTGGACCACATCCAAAATCGTATCATGAACTTTGTGATAAAATAAAATTAAAACAATTTTTAAACCAGCAACAAAAAAATTTTTTAAATTTTTGTTTAAATTATATAAATAATTTTTTATCCCAATTTTATTATAGTACTTTGCGGCCATCGACATTTAGATCAGGAGTATCAGTGATACTTTAGGGGCAAATAATAATTTCATTAGGACGATTTGTATTTTTCGGCATAAACTATAAAAGATAGACTGTTAAATATTGTGGGCTGAACGCTTAAACAAAACCACTTCGAAAGGTTGGTTAAAAAGGTTGGCAACGGTTTATTACAATTAACTTACAAATTATGCATGGTCCTTCGAACCTATAAGTTATGCTAACTAGTACTCAAGGAACGCCACAAGTTGTATTAAAAGCTAGATATAATATATTGAAGAGTTTTTATGGTTGGAAAATCGACTCGTATTCACTGTATAATCCTAAGGAATATACTTTATTCCTGATAAATATTATGATGATTCTATCTGGGAAAAAGTGAAAACTTTCTTTTGTATTTAAAAAATGTAATACACAATTTTTGATATTAATTTGTATCGCTATTGCAATTATTATTTATAAAGTTTTTTTTTCTTTTCAAAAACATACCCTGCAGTCAGACTGGGGCCAAATGTCTCTATGTCAACACTAAAATTCTAGTAGTAGGTACATTGTCTACAATTTCTCTTCTATTCGTCAGTATAAAAGAAAGAGAGAGAACAGATGTGGTGTATTTCTGGTGGCTTTTGCAACAACTTGTCAATATTCATATAATTGTATGTACGTAAGGTATAGAAATGTACCACTAAATGTCTGGTTGGTATGTCTCCATGTTCCCATAAGAACTATGTAGTCACTACCTAGTCAATTCTTTTAGTGTTACTAGTAGATTTTCAATGACAAGCACATGCTAAATGTCTATAGCACAAAGTATTGTATGGGGATTAATTAGAGAGTAGTACTGGTGACAAAGTCAAAAGCGACTCGGCACATTTTCACCATCGACATTTCCTTCAGGGTACATTCAAACACACACAGTTAGTCTCGGACCTTCAGATGCCTTTGCAACAAATGTCCTCATATACATACATACACACAAAATACGCACACTGCACTTCTTTCGAAAATTCATTGCAAACACAACTAACTACATAAATAATTTAACAACTTTTTGGAGTGAAAACTACTAATGTATTTATTATATGTATGTATGTATCTTGCTCATTTTAGCCTGCAACGCCATGGAAACACTACTTATACATGAAGATTTAATGAGCGGTGACATTTTCAGCGATGTGTGCAACATGCTGAAACGTGAGGGGGTCACGATTTATTCCGGACCAAAACTTAATCAAAAACTTACCTTTGGTCCCCCAGCTGCCAAAAGCCTCAAGCACGAATACGGTGCTTTAGAGTGTTGCATTGAAATCGTTAGGGACCTGGACGATGCCATTGATCACATACACACATTTGGCAGTGGTCATACGGATGTTATTGTAACTGAGAATGGTAAGTATAACGTACACAAGTATAAGTTTATTAAGTGTAGGCCACATGACCTAATCGCTAGCAAACAGTCGACGCGCACAACAAGTGGGTACCTAAATACATTACCCAGTAAACATTTTCTATGCAATCCCTTAGAATTTGTTTAGTATAGTTAAGAAACTCTGAAAAATGATATGAGTAACATAAAATAAAAAAAAACATATTAATTATTGATGCAACTAACCCCTCAATCAATATCAAAGTATTTTTAAAAAACATTTAATATTTTACTGAGCAAGTTATATATTAATTTTGCGATAAAAATATTAAAACTTAATATGAGAGAAATTCCCAATAAATCGCATATTAGCAGGTTTTTTTGTTGAAATAAAATGCTCAAATTTTTACCATATAGCCGAGAAAATGTTTATGGCTTGTGTTTGCATAAGTCCGGCACTCGACCGTCTGTGTTATGGAAACAGGGGGTAAACAATTTAAAAAAAAGGAAAGCATTTGAACTAGCGTTCTGAAAAACATTTCTAGAGAAAGAAATAGAAGTGGACCGATGCTATATTTCGGTACTTTAGGTGGAAAGAGTGCTCTCTTGGGTAGTAGGCAGCATATGCAGTAGTCGGAGGGTTGCAGGTTCGATTCCTATCTGAGACTCTGGGTGTTTCTGCAGACAAGCCGAAGCAGTATTGCAGTTTGTGTTTGCTTATAAAATAATTCTTTCAGCCAAAACAAACCGACTTCAACGCAAAGATCTGATAGAAGAAGATAAGAAGAAGTACGTGAAATATAAAATTAAATTTTAATGGGCGTGCCTCCGCCCATTCTTAAATGCAGGCTTGTGTGCTTTTCAGGGCTTAGTGCGTGTGTTAAGTCTTGTAAAAATCGATAAAGTAGAATAAATTTAAATAAAATAAATGAGCAATTTTTTAAATTTAATTGAACTGTAGTGAATTTTAATCAGAAATAATTTCTAAATCAGGCTTAAGTTCAGTAATTTCACTTCTTACCGAATGAAATATTTTTATTAATTAATGTATCTAAAGAAGAGAAGAAAAGTTAAACTAGACTTTATTAGCTGGGGGAAATACCGATATTTTTCTGTGCAGCTACGCACTTCATCAGCACCCATGTCTATCTACTGGGGTAGAGATTATTATTAACATCAGCTATTTAACTTAAATTTTCTATGAAATGGAATATGAGAATTGATTGTGTATACAATTATTGGATTTACCTTTGGCAAATACATTTGTAAGTATCACTATTCATTTTCTGTTCCATTTTCCATTTTCTATTTAGGTTAGCACGAAGTTATATCACTCTACCTAAGTATATTTAACTATTCTTACTTATCTTTTACGATCATCACATTAATTATTTTTACTTATTCGATGCACCAGCATTCTGAAGCAGTGATAGCCAAGTGATCAGTGATCGCCAAGTGAACATATTTTTGTCACGTGCCCATGATGAATTAAGTGAGACATTTTTTAAATTTAATTGAACTGTAGTGAACTTTAATCAGAAATAATTTCCTAATCAGGCTTAAGTTCAGTAATTTCCATTCTTACCGAATGAAATATTTTTATTAATTAATGTGAGTATCTAAAGAAAAAATATCGGTATTTCCCCCAGCTAATAAAATCTGGTTTAATTTTTCTTCTCTTCTGTAGATACTACAATTAATTAATAAAAATATTTCATTCGGTAAGAATTGAAATTACTGAACTTAAGCCTGATTAAGAAATTATTTTTTATTTAAATAAAATATTAAATTTTAATGGGCGTGACTCCGCTCATTTTTTTTAATGGAGGGGGTCTACTCTGTAATTCGAAACGAAAGAAAATTCTTTCGAATTTGTATATTAATTACATGCAAATTCGGAAGCATTTTCTTTTGTTTCGAATTACAGAGTAGACCCCCAGGATTGTGTCTATTTTAGAGCTCAAGGTGTGTGGTAAGTTTCGTAAAAATCGGTTAAGTAGAACTGCGTGAAATAGTATAATAAATTTTAATGGGCGTAACCCAGGCCATTTTTTAAACTTTCAAATTGTGTAATTACAAGAACAAAAGGTGTTTTACAGGTTGCGCAGCAATCAAATAAGTAGAATATCATAAATCAAATAAAATAAAAATAGGGCCGTGTCCCCATTTTTTTTACAATGGGATCAATGGGAAGTTATACCCTCTCAGACAACAAAAAAAATTTACAATCGGTTGAAGTCGGTTAAAATGGGAACTAATTTTCATGAAACATTTTGAATTTGTTTTTGAGGTTGAGTATAGAGAATATTGAGGGCAATATCCCATTTTATTTGTCAAGGAGGTAGAAGGTGAAAGCGTTGTTGTTTAAATAATATACAAATAATAGCCCTTTTCACAATATATGATTAGAAAATAACAAGAACTTTAACCGAAAGTTAGGCCTAACTGCCTTTAACAATAATGGGTTAACCCACACAACTTAACAGAAAATGATCTCTAAAATTTAGCGAAACAAAATGTGCCAGTTAAGATACTAATTTTAAGAAAAATATTAAATAAGAATATTGTGTTTGTACAAATTTATATAATATAAAATGGAAGGACAACATTTATATTTTTAGAACGTATATATTCAGGTCAATCATAAATAAAATTCATCGAGAAATTTCTTCCTCCTCCAATTATAATTTTGTTTGTTTTCTCAATTACTTACTTACTATTGTTTGAAATTATTCCCTGGAAAAAATTTCTCGCGGAATTTTATTGATGATTGTAAGGAGCAGAAAAATAATTTCCGACCTGTCAGATGAGAGTTTAAGACAAGGATTCAGAACATCAAAGTCTTCAACCAAATACAATGGTTGTTGATTTAAATATTTTAAATATTTGTACTAAATCTAGCTTCTTTTAACTAGATTTCTTATACCAAACGAAATCTAATTTGTCAATAGATTTGTAGGAAATCTACTCAAAATTTAATATTTTTATTTCTTTTTTATTACCCTGTATAACATATTTATATAAAAGGTGAGTGAATTAGCTAATGTCTGCAGATAAAAGCTGTGTGAATTGGCTTCATTGCAGTTGTTTGGTTGTAGTTTTGGAAATTTTTCAATTAATGTGTTTTGTTTTGGAAAGTATTGATAATAGGGCATTAACATCTTTATGAAAATCTATACCGTTTACACCAACTTTCTTTGATATTTATCAAGACTTTTTTTATCCAAAACAAAAACCCATCAACTGATTTGTTTCCAAAACTACAACCAAATAACTGCAATGTAGCCAGTTCACACACTTTTTTAAGTAGATCGTAGATAATTCACTTACCTTTTGTTGTACAGGGTAGTAAAGAATAAATAAAAACATTAGATTTTTATTAGATTTCCTACAAATCTACTGAAAAATTAGATTTCGTTTTGTATGGGACATCTGGAAAAAAGCAGCTTGATTTAGCTCAAAATCTCGAAAGTACTAGATTTCGAGACAGTGTAAATGCACTATTAATTTAAAAAAAAATCGTGTAAACAGTATAGATTTTCATAGAGATTATAATTAAAATCTGCTTCATTTTGTGCACTACTAAATGCCCTATAAGCAAATAGAGACAGAATTGCCATAACCACTTAATGTTTGGTTAACAATAAAATAATCATACATTGTGAAAAGGGCTGTTAATAGACTTGGAGGTCTGTCACATAATTGACTCCTCTAGGCACAGTTGGAAACGTTGAGAGTAAGTTTTATAAAGTATTATTTTTGTATGGGAGCCAAACCTTCCTACTCCCCTCTACCAGCACTAGAGTCTGCAAAACCCGGTACTGAAAACCCTTTAACCGGTTTTTAGTTTTTCTTCATATAAACCAGTTTCAAATAAGTTTTATTTTCGATTAATTTTTGATGAAAAACACAAATACTTATATACATATGTATGTTGTAACGGGGTGCCTCGAATAGATTTCTTATTCACACTTCATTTTGGGCACATACAGTATACATATATGTATAGGAAAATATGCAATTAAAAAGCTTATCGCTTGTGTGGACTTGTAAACATTCTTTAGTATGGAGTTTGTTTGAAACTACCCTGCAGGAAATAGAATTGACAGAAGACTAGTCAAGTTATCTGTTTGGCATGACAGGTTTGCATACTACCACTCAACCACAGGGCACTCATATTTCAAAAGTGTAAATGCCAGTTAAGCTTAGGTTAATATCTAAATATAATTACGGGTTTGGTTCCAGAGTGACTTGGAGGTGTCATTGGAGGGAGCAATTAACATAATATTTATGCTATTTGATAGGCCCTGGACCCAACCACATCGGACTTGTTCAGTGACTTTTTCTAAAATACTAAACCGAGCCTCAATTGAATTGACTAAGAAAACATTTACACGATATATCTTTTTTTCACCATCACTTCTCCCTACTTTTGATAATACTCCCATTTTTTCAAGTCATACGACGAATACGTTTGGATCAATTGTCACCAAATTTTCTGAATAAATGCACATGTTTTTGTAATAAGGCCATAAAGACTTATTCCAGAATTAGTTGAGAATTAAGGTCATTTCGGTTTCTTGCTTATGACTTTGTTACAGTGAGCAATAAAAAAGCCATTTTTCCAATAATTCGAAAACCGGTTTTAGAAAAATTCCTGTTCTTGCATACTCTAACTTACACTATACCTACCCCTCCTTTTTTTATTTAAACCCCAAATATATCTCAGCCAACTGGAAGCCTAAAGTATCATTCTAATCCAAAATCGCACCTGTGCGCAAAACAATGTTCACTGGGTCCACATGTGCACGGGCAAGTATACATTATGGGCAAAAGTAATAAATGTGAATGTGTGTACGAGTACATTTTTGATACCCTTCAAGAACGTTTAAAATTGAAAATTAATAGGCGAACGCTAACAAATTGTACTTTCAATTGCAATTTGTTCAGCCAAGTTAAAGCTGCAGGCAATAATCATAAATTCAAGAGCAATATGTCCATATTTTAAGTGTCTTCGCTTAATAGAAAGTAGCAAACACACTTAATTAATGTTTGAAAATGTGCCGCATACTCTTCAGGTACTAATTTCAAAGTTGTGTCCAGCCTTGAAGTTAAAGGAGAAGGAGGGCAATGTACAAAATGTGGACTTGTCAAATTTGCCACTGCTCAATACGTATGTACATGGCATTTCAATTAAATGTGCCACAACTATAACCATAGAAAACAGCTGTTCGAACCAAACTTATGGGGCAACACTGTATTTCATTGTATTTGCGGTGACTCGCAATAATACCTTAGCTGGCCATAACCATAATCATAGAAACCAGTTGAATTTTGAGTGTTCACCGTAACTCTTAACGCCGTAACAGCTGTTTGCTGGTTTGATATATTTGTTGTAGCACTTTTTAAATGGAAACATAAACAGCTGTTCATGCACTAATAGGTGAACCAAATAATTTTATACATATAGTTACGGCTATGGCCGTGCGATTGAACTTATAAACATTGCTTCTGTGCAAAGTCATTGAACAAATTTTCAAATAAAGCATGCTCTATTTGCATTTGGCAAATCACCTGTGACATCAGCTGTTTCTATAATGACATTTTGTGTTACAATAAATATATACCGTGAGTCAGCGGTGGCGTACATCATTATTAGCCAGCTGAAGATATTCTATTGATACACTAATATATGAATGTACTTTTAAACTATTTATAATTATACGTTTGCGAGTGAAAATTAAAATTCTGCTGTAAAATAATTTTTGTAAAGATTTATTATGCTGAGTATACCATTTGGCATTTCTTTGGCTGTCATTTAGTACTGTTGTTTTCAAAATGTGCGCAATGCCGGTCACATTATGTTTTTTGTTTGTAAAGCAATGCCACACATCGAACAAAAAATGGAAATGACAAACGTTGCCACTAGTACACACTGTTGCTATTTCACAAAATGCCATAATGTGTACTGAGCATTAAAAAGTGATAAGCCAGCTGTAAACAGCATGTCATTTATGACCCCCTGACTAAGCTGTATCATTTTTGTCGTTAATCAAATAAGCAACGCCAAAACTGAACTATTGGAATTAAACGCTAACACACAGCCTATCGGTATATGCCAAGGCAAACTGCACTTTCGGTCGCGTGCGACAGCAAGCAATTAAAGTTGTATTTCACAACAATGTGACTCGATTTTACTTAAAATTTTGCTTATGTAGAGCGGGTGGCGCCCTACACAAAAATATAAGGAAGTAATAAAACTATCGTTTTCCTTAATAAAAAAAAAAACGAGCATATACATATGTTGAGTGTCGCACGCGACAAAAAGTTGGTATTCCTGTGGAAATGCCTATATACAATATTGCCTGTTAAGGCTATACGTCGTCAGTTAATAATATTATAAAGTTTTAATCAGAAATAACTCCTTAATCAGGCTTAAGTTCAGTAATTTCAATTCTTACCGAATGAAATATTTTTATTAATTAATGTGAGTTTCTAAAGAAGAGAAGAAAAATTAAACTAGACTTTATTAGCTGGGGGAAATACTGATATTTTTCTGTGCAGGCACGCATTTCATTTTTAGAAACTCACATTAATTAATAAAAATATTTCATTCGGTAAGAATTGAAATTACTGAACTTAAGCCTGATTAAGGAATTATTTCTGATTGAAATTCATTACAGTTCAATTAAATCTAAAAAAAATGTCTCATTATCAAGTTTATTTAAAATTGTGACAATATCATTTGTATTGATGTCCCTTAAATTTATTGTTTAATGAATTAAAAATATAAAAATTTAAAATTTTCAGCAAAGGCTTTAATTTTTTCACTCTCATCCTTGTCTGTAGTGCTAGTTTACATTTGCTTGGCAAATTTCACCAAGAGTGAAAAGTATGGCCTCGTGTGTAATTAGCACAACTAATTGAAATATTTATATCTTATTTAAATAAGCTTTTTGTGTATTGATTTAGCTTTTGATAATAGATTTTTACTTTAATTTATTTCAGCTAAATAAATAATTTTTTTTTACCTAATACACTTGTACTTGAAATTTATTTAAATTATAAATAAATAACTTTAATTGGAATTTTCTTTTTAGAAAATGCGGCACAACATTTCCTGAACTCAGTTGACAGCGCATGTGTCTTCCACAACGCCAGCTCTCGTTTTGCTGATGGTTTCCGCTTCGGTTTGGGTGCTGAAGTGGGCATTTCAACGGCGCGCATACACGCCAGAGGACCTGTTGGTGTTGAGGGTCTTCTCACAACCAAATGGATTTTGAGAGGTGAAGATCATACAGCAGCTGATTTTGCCGAAGGTGGAAAAGGTGTTTGGCTGCATGAATCATTGCCTGTCTAAACTATAGTAAATGATTTTTGTTTCCACTTTTAAGCTAATGTAAACTTAAAAAGCGTAGATAAATATACAAAAATTTTATAACTTTTTTACTTTATGGAGCATTCATTTGTAAAACGCTGATCCACACATAGTTCACAAGAAAAACATTTAAAAACTTATAAGATGGGCGCTCGCTCCACTTTTGCAAAACCAAAACCATAAATAATTTAAGAGAAGCACCTAGAAAAAATTAGCTTTTGGGCATGGGAGCTGCACAGCCTATTTTTCTAATCCTAGAATTACCTGTCAGAAGGAGGCCAATATAGTCGCAAAGTTTCATAAAAATATGTAAATTTTACAATTTTATCACAGTAATAATAGAGCAAGATCTCATGAGAACCAGTTCAGCACAAAAGCTAGAAATCAAATACTGCGTAGGCGGAGCTTAAAAATTTTGTCTGGTAGGCATTACGACTGGTGATTTTCATGAGTCATTTTAAAATATATAATTAGAGGCAATAATTGTAGGGGGGCAATACCCCTCATTATGGCCTTTCTACGCCTATGCACAGCTCCCAAGTACTGAGTAAAAAAAATTTTAAATAATTGTTTGAAAAAAAGTACATAAAATGTAATAATTAAAAAAAAATAATAATTTAAATTAACTAAAAATTAACAGCCATGGGCATGTGGCAAAACTTAAATAAATGTACTTAATAGTAACACAACAAAAAAGTTTGTCTTAAATAGAACAAATTAACTAACATGTGCATAATCAGTAAAAAAACAAACGACAATGGCAAGACTGCAAAAATTAAATAAATATACTTAATAGTAACAAAGCAAAAAAGTTTGTCTTAAGTAGAGCAAAAATAAGCAAATTAACTAACATGTGCATAATCAGTAAAAAAACAAACGACAATGGCAAGACTGTTGTAAATTTAGAGATGGTAAAACTGAGCTTTCATTACAAAAAAAGCTTTCAGCAAATTGAAATAAAGCAAGCCACAGACCTTGCGACTGTTGGTACAACATGAGCAAGTTGTGTATAAGATTGTAAAGTGTGTGGGGTCGTCGTATGAAGTTGTGTATCGGTTGTACGAAAGATTAAAAAGATTTGATTTTTTGGCTAGTTGTATGGACAGGTTGTAAAATTTAGGAGTTTGTTGTACAACTTCATTTCATTTTGTTCTTATTTTCGTTGTGGTCATATGAAAAACATCGCGCTCGAATTAAAATTTGCGTATAAAATGGAGAATTGAACAGAAAGAAGTGATTTTATATAATTGTATAAGAGTTTGCGCGGAAGAATTGCTTTTTTATATGCATCGGCACTTTTGACAAAAGGTCATTGAATACTTCGTTTGACACCCACGTGTAATTTTTATAGTCCATTGGTTCACTTTCTTTTATTATTTCCAAAAGTTTGTTATTAGAATACGTTTTATTATATAAATCACTCCTTTAACCAAATTCTTTTTTTCTGTCCTTTTTTACGATCTTCTTCTTATTTTGTCACAAAAAAAAACCGTCCATTACAATATGCGACATAACACCCGATGTATGTTTAATCCAAAAAAAAAATTAAGAAATGAAGTTGTGCTCTAATGTTGTGCACGTTGTTGTAAAGTTTGTGGGCAAAACACACAACTTGTTAATCCAACGTGTTGTACCAACAGTCGCAAGGTGTATGGCTTGCATAAGATGAATCAAAACAATTCACATATTCCATTTCCAATAATGGTTGAGTATATAAAGCAGAAATCTACATCAACTGACACCAAACAGTGCAGCAAACATAAAAGAATGCTGATGATGAAGGTTTAGTGGCCTTCGAAAATAGCTAATTGTTCCGTTCTACTACGTGTTTGACAGAATATTTACAATTAACTTTGTTGTTATTTGTTCATTAATAATTATAGTTATTAATATTTTAGAAGAAAATTAGCATGAATTATAACAGCTGCTCACAACAAAAACGTGAGTTTAAAATAGTGGGCGGGGTAATTCTAATAAAATTTAAAGTTATAATTCAGACTAGAAAAATTTTATACACAGGTAAGTATAGATGAGCAAGCGAATAGAAAAATCTCAAAACCAAGAAGTTTTATCCGGTATACGGGTCACGCCCTTAAAACTCCAATTCGCACTAGAGAGCTGAAATTTGATGCACAAATAAATCTAGATCAGAGATCACTAAGGAAAATCTAAAAACCGGAAGTTTCAATCAAGTTGCGGTAACAAACATCTTAAATTCAAAATTAAGATCAGCTAGTTGTTCCGTTCTACTACGTGTTTGTCAGAATATTTACAATTAACTTTGGTGTTATTTGTTTATTAATAATTATCGCATGTAATTTGGCTTACAAAGCGATACGAACTTTAGCCTGATAAAATTATTAATATGGAAAAAAATAATTTTAGTTAATTTTTTTATGATTTTGTTCGAATTATATGTTTCTCTGTTCATGATTAGATAAGGAATAACGTGATGCTTTCTTGTTCTGTTGTAAACTTCAGCTCTATATATATACATATATATATATATACATATATATATATTAAAAAATATTTTTCAGTGCAAATGGAATATGAGAATTGTTTTCATTCATCATACTAAAATTTGTTGAAAACTTTTTGTGTAATGAAAGCTCACATTGGGTAACAAACTTAAAAAAAAAAATTAATTTACAATTTACAAGTAAGGAGAGTTTTCAGCTCTATTCTCTCTATTATATTCCTCCAGAAATCGCATTTTATATTTATCTGAAATTTTTGAAATGAGATACATTGATCCAAAGAGCAGGACACCCAACCACCTCATAGGAACGTACAAACTTTACATTTTTCTAACACTTAAAAAACAAAATTTTTGCATAAGCATTAGAGCATTTGGTTTTTAGAAAATGTTCTACAAAATTCCAAAATGAACATTTACAATTTCAATAAAGTTATCATATTTATATATGTAAATATTGTACAGAATATTGCAGTCCTTAAACTGTCAAAATATACACGCCCTTATTTGGAATTCCTTTAAGGAAAACATTACTGCCAACAGCAAAAATAACAACAGTATGCGGCGACAGACGGACGACTCATGTCATAGACTGTAATAAAATAAATATTTCAAAAGTTCTTCCTTTCAACAATATTTATTAAATGCTAAATAAAGTTAGTAGAAATTTTCATATTTCATAATTAATTAATTCAAAAAATTAGTACACTTAGTGAGTTTGTAATTAATTATAAATTCGTGAAACGTACTTTTAGTAGATATTATACAACGTCTTTCCTTTGGTGTTTTCATTTTACAAACAAGACATTTGCAGTCATTTAATGAATTTAAATTTTATTCAATTTCAAGTAAATGTTACTTGTGTTTAAACGTTATTTAGTTGCTGCTATAAATTATGCACATTTTTACACTTCATAAGAAAGAAAATAAGAAAATAATAATAATTAAGAATTAGTTTAGAATTAACTTAATGAAAAGGGGGCGGAGGCTATAACTTGAAACTCAAAGGAGACAGTAACTGATGAAAGTGTTAAGTGAGTGGTAAAAGTATATGCATATATTCAATGAATGTCTTCTCATCCAACACACAATATACTCGTACATAATAAATTCAGTAAAGTGTGACTTTGACTCGCACACAAAGGCTTATGGAACTTAAGCCTATACACTGAAAGGAAAACCTTCATTTGGTCCATGAATTTTGTCATTAATAACGAGCTAACGTAATATTTCATTGTATTAATGAAGAATTTCATACATATTAAAAAATAAGGACATTATAAGCTTTTTTCGATTTTTTTATAGCTATGCTATTTATGGCGCGATACAGGAGTTAGAACGTGATTTTCGTAATAAAAATAATCGTCCTAAGACAGCTTTTTTCTTTTTTTATACTTGTACATATTCTTACCTAGAGTTTGCAAAAAAAAACCGATAAAATTGAAAAACCGCGATTTCGTATTAAAATTTAAGTAAACCGAACGGTTTCGGTTTCGCTTTTATGGAGGCCTGGAGGGTTATTTCGAAATTCGATTTGAAAGCAAAACTCTTTGAATTTGCATGCTTTTAATATAGAAATTTGAAAGCTTTTTCTCTACGTTATGAATACTATTTTTATAAATCACATCCACATCACCGCAAGATGGATTCAGTGAGCCAATCATAACGTATAGTTTTGTTGTGTTTTCTAATGAAAATTTAATATTGAATGCTGCGCTATTGGCAGTACAAGCCACAATATCCAAATCCAATGAAATATCGAACTTAGTTAA
This sequence comes from Tachina lurida, assembly GCA_944452675.1. Taxonomy (NCBI): domain Eukaryota; kingdom Metazoa; phylum Arthropoda; class Insecta; order Diptera; family Tachinidae; genus Tachina; species Tachina lurida. The sequence continues at coordinate 33,396,889 of OX101754.1, read as the reverse complement.
TTTTTGCCGAACGAACTGTTGGGTTTAAGTGCGTTCTGAAATCTATAACAGAATTTCATAACAAATATTTTTGCAGAATATTTCATTTCTACAGACAGCGCTGTTTTAAAGGTGATTTTTGCTTGAAAAAAATTTTCAAAATAATTTCCAAAGCTCGTCTGGACTCACAATATGTGCATCAGAAGTGCGGTATACGGTCCATGCAACAACTTGGCCAAGTAATCGAACATAATGCTGTTGGGAGTTTCTTTGTGCTTTACATGGGGCCCGGCCAATTTTTTTTTTTTGGATCCGCAAGTGTATACACAAATACGTATAACACCACGCTGACCAGATATGATATAACTGCCCAGCAAACTATTAAATCACCTTATATTGCTTTGGCAATGCCACCTGTAAAATCTGGTGCTATGCATCAAAACGGTAAGTTTTATTTGAACAATAATTATTACATCCATTGAATAAATAAATAAATAAATAATTCAGTATTTGAAATATTAATTGTCATCGTTTATTCCAGATAATCGTTAGGCCTCTTTGTTGGTAAATGCAACAAGATCAGAAACAAATACTGGTCGAACATTTATACCCAATAATCAGACATATGCATCCAGTAGTAGTAGACGGCTCCCATAAATAGAGAAATTAGAAATTGAATAACATGATTACAAAATCATAAGGGTCAATTGAAATCAGAAGTACACGATATTAATTTGAGAAACTTTTTCGAGGTCAAGGTATTTTTTAATTTAATATACATGAATGTACATTTATTAATTAACTTTTTTTCTTACAGATGCACACATCATTACAGAAATTTACATCGCAAAAGTGAATTGGATTAGTTTATTATATCAGTTATACAGTGGATCTATTCCAATTTTTAATAATGCTAATAATTAGCTTAATCGAATCATGTTTTTTTGTGCCAGTAGTTTTTAAAAAGAAAGGGGATATTTATAAAATAGTTATAATCATAAATAATTTCAAAAAGTTTACGTACACTTCCACTTGTTTATGGTTATGAGTGCACTATTTTATAAATCTCTTTTCTTTCTAAAAACTACTGACCCATAAAGACCTGGGGGTCTACTCTCTATTTCGAGACGAAAGAAAATTCTTTCGAATTTTTATGTTATTAACATTGCATTTCGAAAGCATTTGCTTTCGTTTCGAAATACAGAGTAGACCCACTGATTCGATTGTAGATCCAATTTTAATATTTTTTTTTTATTTTTATTTAAATTTTTTTTGAAAAATTTTAATATTTTTTTCTGAATCTTAGTACCTTATACCTATCCGAATTGCTTACCAATTTCCTAAGAGTGGAACAATCGTAGAATTGTGTTATTAAACAAATCTTAGACTCAAAGTAATAACTTTTTTATAAAAATAAACGATTTTTTTAACTTTTGTATTAACTATATTCAGTATAGAAATAAGTTATTTTAATAGGAGATCCAAACCAAAAGAGGTCTTCGTTTCTTGAGCGTATACTAACCTCGATTTGCAGAAATAAAATCTTAAAAAAACTAAATAAAATTTTGGAATTGTTTTCTTATTTTTATTTTAAAATTTTTTTAATAATTGCATAAATATATAATTTTTAATAATTTGAAATTGTTACAAAAAGAACTCCACTACACACATTGTAAACAAAAACAAAATATAAATATTTACTAATGTAATTAATTAAATTTTTTGTTAAATATCTTGAAATAAAAATACTTTTACTTATGCAACCAAAGCCTAAAGTTGTTTTCCTTTCAAACATTCGTCCTAGTTTTTTTTCCAGTTTAGTTCTTAGACGTCGAATGGTTTTTGTAGCAGCGATATTTCGATTAGTTTCTTCCAGGTTTTCTTGCCGTTCACATATGTAAATAAAATAAAAATTAAAAAAATAGCATTATTAAAATTGTATTTTTAGTTTTAAAAAAATTATCTTTTTTGGAAAAAGTAAAAGGGCTTTTTATTTATAGAACTAAGGTTATATATCTATAAAAAAAAAGTTGAATGTCTTTTATAAAGTATTCTATAGCCCGTAAAAGGTCTTTTAATTTAATGAGAAGTACTTTCTTTTTTGTCTCAAGTACTTGTAAAGAAGGACACTAAATTAACACAATTGCGTTCCAATTGATTGGAAAACTTCTTTTTCTAGCGACTTACAAACTGGTGTTATTGTACATTGGACAAGACCATCATCGTCCTTTCCAATGAACAAAATTCCACATTGTCAATTCACTTTATATGCACACATTAGTTTTATTTCTGCAAAGTACATGTAAAAAAGAACACATAGCGAACACATTTTGATTCCAATTGATCCGAACACTTCACTTTTTTGCGGTTTATTAACCTGTGTCATTGAACATTGGACAAGAACATGATTGCCCCTTCCAATGTACAAGATTCCACACAGACAGTTCACTTATATGTACACATTAGTCATAAGAACTAGTTATTTGTGTCCAGCATTTGCAAAAAACTAACACAAGGCGAACAAATTTGGAACCCAATTGTTCCAAGCACTTAATTTCACCGCGACATGTTAACCAAATAATGTGTACATTGGACAGGAACATCATTGTCCCTTCCAATATACAAAATTCCACACTTTCAATTCACTTTACATGTACACATTACCCGTCTTGTTTACATTACTTAGCTTCTTCTAATCTTATTGATCGGAACACATCTTCTCTGCCCTACATGTTAACCAAAGCACTTATACGTTGGATAAGAACATATTTGTCCCTTCCAATGTACAAAATTCCACGCTACAATTCACTTTAAATAATTCACTTGGCGCAAAGTAGTCATATTAATTACTTACCCAGTTGGCTCTTTCAGGAATAAATGCAGCTTCTACCCTGCAGGACAACCCATAGTACATCTGTGGCTCCTAGAAAAACAATAATACATTGTTAAAACTTGTATAAATAACTAACATTATAAATAAATACTTACATTTCCAAATGTGTTGAATGATGCTCCCATTAATTCTATGTTTTTCTCGCCATCACTTTTGTTTTTTGCACTTTTCTCACTGTTGGTAATATGTGGACAAAATAAACTATCAATTTTTGTCCACAAATTACCAAATTTGGGCAGGATTTTGGCGCAATAACACCTTTTCACCACTTTGCACCAAATCCTGCCAAGAAATTTTATTTTTAGTAAACAATAAATTTTATAAATGTCAAAACCGTATACTTGGTGCGATAGAGAGAAATATAGAAAAATTATCCAATGTTGCTATCTCTATCGCAACATTTATACGGGCGAATTCTCTTCAATTCGCCCGTGTCGCGTCTAGTTGTTAGTCTATGCTTAAAACTGACTGCGGGAAACGCGAAAATCTCGATAGCATTTTTCCCTTCAAGGAAAATAAAAAATTCCTGGGCACAAAAATTCCACTTGCTATTCACGATACGGGTGACTGTTAGGTGGAATCAGCTTCTCCATTACTTTTGAATGCAGAAGGTGATTTAACAGCAACAATTCTACTTGTTATTCACCATAGAGGTGAGTATGTGACCTTGAAAAGTAGCATCGGTGTTGCCAGATTTCATTTAAAGTGGCATACATATTTAAACAAGTTCAATTAAAATAAAATTTTTTAAAATCACTTTTGTGAAAAAAATAATTCTAAAAACAAATGAGCCGATTCAAAAAATCCGTACTAAAAAGACAAATCTTTTCAAATAAAATTCAGCAGAGTTTAAGAACTGCCACTGAAATGTTATCATTATTATTATATGAGTTACTTTCACAGCTATACAAAATTGAAAGTTTTTCTATAAAAAAATATTTATTTATATACGAGTACCGAATAACTGAAAATTTTTGCTTATCCTTGAAGAACTTCTGCTATGAAGTTTTTAACATGGCCTTAAGCTCTTCCTTCATATATTTTCTAAAGTTTTTGTTTTCCGTAAATTTAAGAAAAAAATACGAAATATGATAGCAATATTATTAACTTGAAAAAATCACAATATCAATTTCTATTTTTTATATTCTATTCTTTGAAACTTAGAAAAAAGAGGAAGTGAAAATACAATTTTATTTCATGCGGCAAACATACAATAATACTTGCCTAATCCCAGGTAACCAATTTGTCATAGAGCACAATTGCATCAACGACTACTTAGGGACATTTCGCCTTATCGTCGGTTGGTTTCTGGTTTGCTGCAGACATAATATACTGTGCCTCAAACCAGAAACCAACCGACGTTAGGTCATGCACCATATTTGTAGGTTAGGTTAGGTTAAGAAGGGTGGTGCCTACCGCACCTCCACTCGGAGACCCAACTGGGTCCATTGTGATTCCCTTCTATTGCCCATTACTGGTAATATTTACCCCTCCCATTTTTAGCCAGAAGAAACCCTATTATCCGTCATTAAGCCACCGAATCCCCATGATGAAGCCCCTGATGTCCTCTAGTTTACACTTCCCGACATCAGTGATGCTTTCATGGAAACGTCTGCTCAGCCATCTAAGCCTATGACGTTGCAGCTTCGGGCAGTGACAGATAATATGTTCAATGGTTTCTGGTTCCTCTTCATCCCCGCACATCCTACAAAAATCCGGAGTACCAATTTCCCACATGCTGGTTCTTGCCCTAACCGAGCAGTGACCTGTCAACGCGCCTATCATAGTTCGCATCGCCTTCCTATCCATGTCCAGTAGTAGTTTAGATCTTCCTGAGTCTAGTTGTGGCCAAAAACCCCTCGAGACCCTACAATCCTCCCTACTACGCCATGAACTGTTGGTCCTGCTTTCCACCCAATTACTGAGTTCCTTATAGTAATGACCTATCGGTAATTTCACCGATCTGTCAGACATTCCCTCGTCTAACGCTGATCCTATTCTTGCCAGCTCATCGGCAATTTCATTTCCCTCAACACTGCTGTGACCAGGAACCCAACATAGTCTGACACTATAGTTATCCATAAGCAAGTTGAGGGCTTTCCTACAGTCACTAACAAGCTTCGATTTGACATTGTGTCCTTTCAAAGCTTTTAGCGCTGCCTGGCTGTCGACGTAGAAGGTTACCTTTTCACCTTCAGCCACATTTCCGGCCACCAGCTCCGTGGCCCTGAGGATCGCCAAGATCTCAGCCTGGAAAACACTGCATTCATTCGGCAGTCTAAAAGAACTACGAATGTTCGTTCCCAGGATATAGACACCAGCGCCTGTGCCTTCCCCCATTTTTGACCCGTCTGTAAAGACTGCCCTACCCTCATACAGCCTATCGGAATTGACCCAATGGTCCCTATCCGGAATTACCATTAAGGGTGTCTTACCAAAATCGATCTCAGCGACCTTATAGTCCGTAAACCCTGGGGTTACGGATTCATGATCACCAAAACCTATCCTATTTAAGATCGATGTGTAACCTGATATTCCTGTCCTCACCAAACCTGTTTCTACAAGTCTAAGGAGACTTCTAGTCGCCGTCCCCACCACAAAGTCCTCTATAGGAAGTAGATGAAGAATGACGTCCAAGGCAGCCTGAGGTGTGCTCCTCTGAGCACCTGTGATGCCCATCGAGGTACATCTCTGAACCTTAGCTAACAATCTCCTGTGACTTTCCTTCTTCAATGCCTCCCACCATACCAAACAACCATAAGAGATAACCGGCCTGACAACCGATGTGTAAATCCAATTTACCACTTTCGGTTGCAGACCCCAGTTCCTTCCTATGGAGTTCCTGCATGCATAGTAGGCATTGAGTCCTTTTCTTAGCCTTTCTTGCGTGTTCATTTTCCAAGAAAGCTTGCTATCTAGGTAAACACCCAGGTATTTAGCCCCCTCTGCTAGTCTCAGCTCCACCCCTCCCATCCTGGGTAATACAAAACTTTCTATTTTGTATCTCCTGGTAAAGAGGACTAGCTCAGTTTTCTCTGGGTTGACCCCTAGTCCTTTACTGCTAGCCCAGGAGGACAGATCGCCCAACGCCGACTGCATGATTTCACTGATAACGGGCAGAAACTTTCCCGTTACCAGTAAAACCACGTCATCCGCATATGCAACTATCTTCCGTCCGCTCCTATCAAAACGTATAAGAATTGCGTTCATCGCCAACAACCACAATAGAGGTGACAAAACTCCTCCCTGTGGTGTACCTCTTGTCACTAATCTCCTCAGGCGTTCTCTTCCCATACCTGAGTTGATAATTCTGCTTTTAAGCATGATAATTATCCACTCCACTAGAAATCCGTGAACCCTAAGAGTTTCCAGTGACTCCCTAATAGCCTGTATACTTATGTTGTTAAAGGCTCCCTCAATATCTAAGAACGCAGCCAGTGTGTATTCCTTGTGCTGCAGTCCTTTCTCTATAACACCAACCACGTCATGAAGCGCACTCTCAACAGATCTGCCTTTACGATAGGCATGTTGAGCGCCACTTATAACGTGGGTGTCAATTGTGTTCCTTAGATGCAGATCAATCAGTCTTTCTAATGTTTTCAAAAGAAACGACGAAAGACTGATTGGCCTGAAATCCTTCGGCTTTGAGTGGCTTGCCTTACCCGCTTTGGGTATGAAGATGACCCTAACCTCTCTCCAGCCTTTCGGTATAAACCTCCTGCTTAAGCAGATCTTAAAGATATGCACCAGAAACAGTTGTACGCGCTCTGGGACGTTCTGCAACATGGCCGGAAAAATACCGGTGATTTATACGGTTCAAATGTATTTATTGCCCATATTGCTTTTTCCAACGTCACTATTTCGTCCACTGCTCCTTCTAATCCCGGTTCCGACCAGTAGTTAAAGTTAACCTCCGTCATTGCCTCTTCTCCTACTTCCCTACAGCCAGGAAAGTGAGTGTCCATCAAAACAGAAAGTGTCTCAGAGCTGGATTCCGTCCATGTGCCATCCAATCTTTGAATATTCCCAGGAGCCCTAGGGTCCTTTGACAATACTCGCCGAAACCTCGATAACTCATTAACGGAATCAATCTCCTCACAGTATTTCCTCCATGAGGCCCTCTTCGCGCTTTTGAGATCACCCTTGTACTTATTATACAATACCTTATGATTGTCCCAGTCCTCACTCCTTCCTGTGAGCTTCGCCCTATTAAACAATCTTCTAACCGAGGACCCCAGATCTTTTAGATCCTTGGTCCACCACGAAGGTTGCTTTCTTTTACCCGGGAAAACCACTGGACATGACTGTTCAAAGCAATCCCTACAAGTATTAGTGAAATATTCCACCTCCTCTTCCACTCCTCTTTGTGTATCCACACCCTGCGGAGCTTCCCTTGCCCTAATATCAACAGTGGCCCTATAGGTATCCCAGTCAGTCCTTCTTGGATTCCTATATGGCTCACGCCTTTCCCCTGAAAAATTTAGACTGAATGATATCCTACTGTGGTCCGAAAACGTACAGTCCTTATCTACCATCCAGTCCTCTACCAGGTTCCTATCTCTATTAGTTAGTGTTATGTCTATAACCTCTGCCCTATCCCTATTCCTGAACGTGGGTACGTTACCCCTGTTGCAAATAAACATATTGCTAGAAGTTATAAAATCAAACACCAACTCACCTCTTTTGTTAATGTTGCGGCTCCCCCACTGACTATGGTGCGCATTAGCGTCACAGCCGAGTACCAATGCAAGCCTTCTCGATCTTGCATACTCGGTCAGCTCCCGCACACCTGCCCCCGGTGGATCAACAGCATCATAGGGCATATAGACCGATGCAAGCACAATCCCCTGCTTACCCCTGGCTCCTCCATTAACGACCGTAAGGTCTCCTTTACTGAAAGAATTAAGTAAAGTTAATCCTTGCCCATCCCTTGCTAAAATGCAAGTTCTTACCTTATCCTATGTGACAGGGACATATAATGTGTAGCCTGTGACTCCTAAGCCGCAAACCCTATTTTTATTAATCCAGGGTTCTTGGATAAGAGCCACGTCTACTCGCGACTTGTTGAGGTGCACTACTAGCTCGGCCGAGGCTGCCTCACTGTGGTGCAGGTTTATCTGCACCACCCGCAGCCTTCTTGAGACCATCTGATTTAGTAAATCTAAATCTGACAGTCCCCAAGGCGAACCTCACAACACCCCCCAACAACTGTAGTCTCTTTAGAGACTCCTGATCCACGGCAAACCGAAGATCTTTACCCGCGTTCTCTTTACAAGCCATTGAAGCCAAAGGCTTCCATTGGTTTGTCCTGAGAGGCGAGTTCTACCATATTTGTATGTTACAGACAAATCTAACAGAAACCGTACTCAAAGAAAGGCAACTACTCGTCTGGTCAAGCATCAAACTAGTTGGTGAATATTCTCCGCAAACTAGTCTTGTAACGTTCAATGTAGAATTGCGTATAGGTTCATTAATGAAAATGTTATAGAAATTGTCAGTTCTGCAGGGACAAGGAAAATATAAGGGAAAATGTCGCTCGAAAATTTCTGCACTGTTATGTTTAAGCTGTTGCCTCCACTCCTTAACATTGTCGTACATCCGTCTTGCAAGATGTTTGAAAGACATGGCCAACTGGGTTGTTTTGCCGATTCCTATGTTTTGCTCACACTCATGTGGTGTCATCGACATTCACTGATGTTTTTATGAATATATGTAAGTATGTATGTAAGTATTATTGGTATTAAAAGTTTTGCAAATAATAATTCTAATAATGATAAAAATGCTGTTAACTTTTGCTTAGAATTTACCCAAACACACTTATAGAAATAATTATTTTCATACATGAAACAAACTTTGCAAAAGAAATTAAATAATAAAGCAAAAGTTAAATTTTTTTAAGAAAAAAATGGAGAGTTTCTTATCAAAAACTCAGAATAACTTGTGTGATAACTTGTGCTAGTGTTGCCAGTATTGGATTGTATTATTTAGTAATTTTAGAGATTTTTCATACCAAATATTATTGGCAAAGTCTTCAAATAGAACTATAGGTAATACTATAGAAATATTTTATTAAATTTAAATTTAAATTATTTTTAAATTTTTTATTTTAATTTTTTTTTAGTCGGCTAGCTAAGCCTTAACTACAGAATAATGTGGTGTTGCCAGTATATAAATTTAAAATTTTTAAAAACACGCAATATTGTCTGTAATGCTCATGATAATGATTTTACAATTAGTTTTATAGTTTTTAGTATAAACATGTTATGGTGTTTTCACACTGACTTGGTTTTAATAAAAAAAACCTGGTTTTACCATACAAATTGTTTTTGTTAAATCCAACTTAAAACCATTTCTGAATTGGTTTTATTTTGGTTTTATGAAACGCAACCCTGTTTTCGTTGTGGTAAATTCAGTGCTGCCAAGTTAAAATGACCGGCAGCAGCTGATAATGTTTATGCCAGTGAATAACAAGAGATGGCGCTTGAAAGATTTTCAACTTGAAAATGGATGCAGCAGCAACAATAAGTTAAAAATTATAGAAAAATAAGAGTTTTTTGGGAGGAAAACAACAAAAATATTTTCATTGAACTCTGGAAAGTGAAAATTAGCATTGTAAAGTTTCTTAGTTTTTCATACAAACAAAAACAATTGTACAGTTTGTCAAATAAGTGTTATAAAAAGCAGAAAAAAATACAACAACAAACACACGCATTTCTGCAGGAGATTTATTTTATTTTGAGCAAAGTTATAAGACAGTCTGTGAGTTAAAACCTGAATTTAACAAACTTGCAGTGTGAATGCAAAATCAGCTGTTTATGGTTTTAACGTTAAAACCAGGTTTTAACTTGCAGTGTGAAAACACTATTAAACAAAAATTCTGAATTTTAAACCTTAAATAAGAATTTGTTTTATTAATGGGCCGTTAATATTTATTTTGAAAGTCGACTTAATTAAATATATATAAAAATTAATTAAAAAAAAAACTGCCCATTGCAGAGCTCGGGATTGACATTAAACACAAATAAAAATTTTTAAAATTTTCAGGAATTTTTTACTGAAGATTTTTTTTTACCAAAATATATGAGTTAAATTTCAATATAATTTTTGCCCTGAAAATATATTGTAAAAAATTACAAGTATAATTTTCAAAAAAGACGTTTTTGGGTCAGTGAATTCTAGACATTTCATACGTTCTACGCATTTTGCATTTTGCATTTTTTAATAACATGTCAAGCTTCTAACACAACATTGACAGCATTAAAAATAAAATAAAACTTAAGCTATGTACAGACGGTTGTCAGATCTTACAATAGTGCCAGTAAAATCTGCTCAACATTTCTTACAACCGTGTGAACTGGCAATTTTTGTTAGACGTCGTTGCCAGAAAACTCATTGTCAGTCCATTGCAAGACTAGCAGCAGACAACAAATTATGAGACATCTTACAATCGTGTGAACGCATTGCAAAATTATTGCCAGATATTTGTCAGACATTTTAATATTGTCAGATGCGCGAAGTTTATGCATCTGACAATGGCGTCATTGTAAGAGAATTATTTCTATGGGCAGCACAGTACACTGTACAGTGTACAGTGTACACGTTTGATTTTAAAGCAAAAAATATATAATAAAATATATGCAGTCAAAATAATTGCCGATGCTTCTTTATGGCCCATAATAATTTATATTTTCACTTTTTACATTTAACACTACCACAAACGATTGATATTTAACAATTTCTAACAAGTTCTTTAGAGCCTGACAACGCATAACAACATATCTGGCAATTTTTGCATATGACAACCGTGCGAACTGACAATTTTTCCACTGGCGATTTTGTCAGATGAATTTATTGTCATATAACCGTCTTGCAATAAATTGTTAGATTTTTTGACAAATTTGATACAACCGTGTGAACTGGCAATCTACGTTTTGCTGGCAAGTTCTCATTGCCAGTACATTGTCAGCACATTGCCAGATCTGATAATATTGTTAGATCTGACAATCGTCTGTACATAGCCTTAGCATCACTGAGCATCAAAATCAGCTGACTTAAGAATCTCAGCTCAAACGCTTCAATTTTTGAAATTCTGAAAGCTCTTCTAAAATCTCATTTTTAAACTATAAATTTTCAAATTTATTTATTTATTTATTTTTAAAGCAGGTAATTATTTTATTCGTTAATATAAGGCATTTGCAACTGCACGAGATCTAGTGAATTTCAATTTAAATCTTTATCAAAATCTTTATCATTTACACCCAATTTTTTGACATTCATCAAGATTTCTTATCCAAAGAAAAAACCATTAACTAAAAATTTTCCTAAACTACAACCAAACAAATTTACTTTAGCTAATTCACAAACCTTTTTACTACAGAAGCTTACTTCGTATAGGGCATTTGCATCAGCACAAAATCTAGCATATTTTGTTTAAAATCTTTATGAAAATCTATACGAAATATTTTTATGTAATTTTTCGACCTTTATTTATATGTGAAATTAAACTATTTTTTTGAGCCTTGGGACCGTTTATATTTTTATATTTATTAGTACAATATTTCCTTAACCTTCGGTTAACTTCTTCAGGGCAATTTGGAAAAAAGAAGCTTGACTTAGCTCGAAGTCCCGAAAGTACTAGATTTGGAGACAGTGTAAACTAATAGTATTTGCATCACTTAGTTCTACTAGATTTTAAGTAGATTTGCCAAAATTTAGTGACGAAGTAGATTTTGTTTTGTATGGGAAATCTAAAAGTTTTTGCTTAAATTTGCGCAAATGTAAACGCACTATAATTTTCAATAAAATTATAAATTATTGCTTATTATTTTAGTTAAAAAGCTTGTTTTACTCAAGAAGTACTTTTTCCCGGAAATAACGGGAATGTTATTTATTTTTCTCCCATTTCTCTAAAAACTACGAAAAATTAAAAAAACAAGAGTGAAAAAAATCGATTGATTTAAAATAAGAGATGCTCAACAACAACAACTAAGATGAGTACGATAACGAACGCTGCTAGCAAATCGATTTTTAGTATTAAGCGATTTTTTTTTCAACTTGCAGAAGTGTTGTTCAAATGCCAAAAATTCTGAAAAACTGCAAAAATAATAATAATAGCAATTTTTATAACTCCAAAAGCACTTGTCAAATCGATTTTCACGGTTCATTTACTTTGTTGGACTCCCTCCTTCGTTAATGTTGTGTAGCCGAGTCATCGGCGAAGTATAATAAATAATAAAATGGCTACTAAACAAAGCTGCGAAAATTTAGTACGCCTCATTGACACCAGAGGCGCTGCAACTTTGACTTATAAAAATGTGCAGAGTTCCAAAGTAATGAAGCATTCCTCTATCTCTTCCCTCATCACCTGTCTTCTCTATCACTATCACTTTCTCAAAGAAGGTAACATCTCGTAATAGTAAGATACCTCTAAAAACAAAGCAAGAATGAAACATTTTAAATATTTTTTCTTAGTTTCTTGTTATTCCCAAGAGATTGAAATATCTATTTTTTTGCATTTCTGTTAATTTTGTCAATATATTAAACATGGTTCGATTTAAACATATTTTTGTTATCATTCCTGCCAGAAATTTAATATTTTAATATTTTATTTTAAAATATACGACAATTAGAGATTTTGTAGCGCTTTTATTGACATTAAAACCCCCAGACACTAGAAATTTATTTAGACAAACTGCCATGCTGGGAGGTTTCACATGATATTAAATTACTTCGGTTTTATATACAATTAGTTGGATTAGTCCTTCGAGCCGGGTAGAAGAAAAATATGTATCATTGTGTGCAATAGTTGAATATTCGTACAGGGCTGTATAAAACTTGAGCTTATCCAACGAGGATAAATGATTTATGTTTCTAAAAGTTTTGTAAGAGGTGTTTTTTTTTGCTGCATGAGGACTACTGATATTAGTTATCGAAAGCTGAGAATGTCAAATGTCAAACTGTGTTCATATTTCTGTTCAGTAAGGTTTGGCAAGTTATCATAAATCGTTTAATGTCTGAATAACGCTTCAAAATTGCAAGAATTTACTTAAAAAAAATAAATCTGTTGGCGAAGTTAACAGAGAGAGCCCTTCGTTCATTTACAGTCTTTTTCGCACTAATTTTACTCTTGTCGATTCATGAGTACTTTGTTATATAAATTTTTATGAGATAGGACCTTCAAGCCAAATAAAATTATTATGTTTTTTTATATACATTTATATTTTGTATAAATGGTCCTTCGAACCAGAAAATCTTTAGTCTCACAATTTACAATTAAATTTTGGAGTCTTAAGGTGTTACAAATAAATACTAAATACTTTCGTATTTCTTCTTGCTATTAAACATAGGACAAAATTTAATAAAATCTTTTTTTCATACAAAGTCTAATTTTTTTTGCCGTATATTTAACGTGTACATTTTGTAATAGAATATTGGTCACATTTGGCCTGAAAGGCTTAATTCTGAGATCCTAAATAAATAGTAACAAAACGATGATTATACTTGCCATGGGCATAATTACCTGTTACAAAGTAATTACTCAAATAATTACATATTTTTTTAAAAAGAAAATGTTTAAGAGAACTTTCATTTGAAAAATGAGTAAAAAAGGTGAAAACTGTTTTATCGACTGGAGAGGAAGAAAACATTTCGCTTGAGGGAGAAGAAATGTTTAGCAACATAAATTTTGTGTGAACTCAAATAAAAGATAAAGCATGAACAAATATTTTATAACTTACTCACATTATATTAGCATATTTACTTATACAACATACCTCCACCCATACAAATGTGTTAGAGGCTTCCTTCAAAGGATATGTACCCTTAAATGGACTAAGGGTATGCAAAATTTTATAATACACTTCATGGTTGCCTCTTGCTGCCGGCAGACTTATCATCCTTTTGTCGTGAAATAACGACTCTTCAACATATATGAAGGTGTAACTTACAAAGTTATATGTCCGTATGTATGTTTGGTCATATGTACGATATGCCAATGACAAACAACCTTAGATGATAGTTTGTCAGTAAAGTAAATCGATTATGAATAATAGACAAGAATATAAATGGAATTTATGTAATATTGATACACAAGCTCATGGTAATATAAAACTGTAGAGAAAATAAAGAAGATATATTATGCAAAAGGCCTGTGTATGAAAACTTGCAAGAGTTGTTTGTAATACAAGTAAAATAGTTGTGAACATATTTTATTTATGTACATATATGAACAAAATATGTTTTCACAACTATTTTACTTGTATTACAACACTAAGTAAGTGTTAAAGAATACGTCCATTTTGTGATACAAATATGGGAATCGATTAACCTTGGTGGGCAGTTCTAAGACTTTCGGCTTAGTAACAGATTTTGGTCAAATTGGAGCCGTATGATACAACTTTTTAAGTTTATGAAAATCAGTGAATTATTATTATAGCGGTACGATTATCGTACTAAAAGTTACTGAATCCAGGGGTAAAATCGCTTTCTCGAGATTATTGCATTCGCTATCGTACAAAGTAATAATACGATTAGATATCGAATGCCATAATCTCGAACTGAAAAAAACGTGATCGAATCAGCTCGTTATTGCAAGCGACGATTAGACGCCAGGTACTGTTCTGTAAATCGAATGGATTTGAACTCGTACAGCTTCCAAAATTAATAAAGGTCTTGCAGACGTGTTTTGTTTTTGAGATATGGTATTTGATAATCTGTATATAATAAGTCCCAGTTCACACTACAAGTTTTATTGCTAAGCTTATCACTAATTCTTGTTTGAACTTTCATCGGCGTTCACACAATGCAAGTCTTATTTTTAAGCTCATGTTTTTTATGCATTGTTTTCTGTATGCATTACGAATGAGAAAACAAAACGTCTTTTCTCCTTCTCTCTCTCTCTCTCTCTCACAAACTAATCAGCTTAGGAATAAGACTTGCATAGTGTGAACTGGGACTAAAAAAATTAAAAAAAACCTGCAAAAACATTTCTTATATCGTAGTTAGTTTTCTGAAATCGTACGAAGAGAACAGGGCCTCATGTTTTCCATAGGGTTGAATGTTTTCCACAGCGTCTTCGGTTGACTGATTGTGACAGAAGATTTTACCAACTCGATTCCACAGCGACTTAATTTCATTAAAGTCATCTTTCCTATTTGCTGTGGCTGATTGTTTTCCACGCCGACTTCTTTTTGATTTACTGTCACTTTATCAAGTGTTTAGTGTGTGATTTCAAGTAAAGATTGATTGTGCTAAAAGTTTCCATCATAAAAATTTATAAATTTTGAAAATAAAACAAATGGAATATAATGTCGAAAGTGAGCATATTAGTCAAATATTACCACGCGTATCAAGGCGTGAGCGTGAGCGTGAGTGATCAAGAACACTTTCTTCGTGAAAGGAAATTAAGAAGCCGGCTTCTGAAGTTTTATTCAAAAAAATTATATAAATCGGTTCTGCCGTTTGGTTGCAATTAATTATGGTCTCAAAAATGGGTAAGATTTCCCGTAAAGAGTCCAAAACTTTGCGTTTTTTGAACTCTAGAATTTTTATGAAATTGTTTTTTAAACGAAATTGTTTTTTAAATCCCAGAATTAAAAAAATGTCGAAATGAAATATTGACAAAATGAAAAAAGCGCTTAAATGAAAAATATCACCAAAAATAAAATGAATCGCTAAAATGTAAAAAATCACCACAAAAAAAATAAGTCGCATAAACTAAAAAAAAAATGTCAAAACGCCCAAAAAATCGCCAAATCGAAAAAAGCACCCAAACTAAAAAAATAGCTAAAACTAAATATATTTATTGTAAAAAACAGAAAAAAACGCTTAAGTTAAAATAAATCACAAAAAAAAACCGAAAAATCGCCAAAACGCCAAAACTAAATTAAACTAACGGCAAAAACCGAAAAAAAACACGCAAACTAAAAAAAGCGTTTAAACTAAGAAAAAGTGTCAAGACTGAAAAAATCGCTTAAAACCGAAAAAATCGGCAAAACGAAAAAAGCGCTAAAAATGAAAAAAAAACAAAAAGTGTACATACGGAACACTTCGCTTGCGAGTCAGAGGTTAAAGTGAATAAAAAAAATCATTTGATTTTGACTTAAAAATTTGTTTAAAAAACAAAAAACACATACATATTTTAGGTTTTAAAACATATTTTTAAGTAAAAAGCAAATCCTTTTTTTATTGACTTTACCCAAAGTCACACTTTACTGGACTTATTTTATATTAAGCAATTAATTTTGTAGGGTCTTTCGCTTAACATTTCTAATAATATTTAGTAATTATTAATTATGTAAATTTTAATTTTTCTAGGTTTATTTTAATAATAACGGACTCTAATACTTACTGAAAAATTCTTTAAAAACCCTATCCATAGAATTTAAAATTTGGACCATTTTTGTACTACTGGAACGAACCACAATACATCAAGCCTATTATTTGGGTAGGCCAACTGAGACAAATGCATTCCTGAAAACATTTGAGCTCTGAACATTACTCCCTTTGGACTTAAAACCTTATAGCATCAGACAATAAACCAATTGTCCTTGGTTCCTTGAAACGAACACAGTACCCGAGTATATTTTTTATTCGCCTAAGTACACTACCAGATGATATAAATTGTGGCACAGATTATATCAGTCAAACTTTAAAATTCAATAGCAACATACGGATTACTGTATATGGAAACAAGAGCTTTCTTAAACATCTTAGCAATAGGGGAGCTGATACCAAAATTTCCAAATGGTGAAAGTAGGAGTGGGAGGTGCAGTTTACTTCCCGATAATGGCAGGATTATACTATCAGCTGATGAAACGGTCAGCAAATGTAAGAAGAAGCAGACTGGCGTGAACCAAAAACTTGCTAGACCTCTAAAATCATATAAAGCTTTCGGAAATCTGTCACCGCACTGCGTTTGATGCACATGTCTGATTGATTTGATCAGCTGATGCTAATCAGCTGATGCAGACGACTAATTCAAGCACAGAAAAAAAACTTTTCATTATTTCATTACAATTTTGAACGAGAGTAAATTAGAAATGGATAAAATAAATAAGTTATAATTTTTTTTTTTAAGTTGGATAAAAGCAAAATCTAATAACAAAAATTAAAAATTTTAAAAAACTCCGAATTATCTAGAAAATATGTGACATCTTCTAAACGGCTAGACAGATTTTCTTCAAACATGCTTAAGAACCATCTCGATCAAATCTTTCCAACAGAGAAAACTAAATCAAAATCGGTCCAGCCGTTTGGGCTGTACGTGGACACGGCAAGACACACAGATGCAGAGATACACAGATACGCAGATACGCAGATACACAGACACACACTACAAACTTGTAACATCCCTTTTTTTGGTCGGGGGTTAAAAAAGAAATTGTGCAGTCGAAAAAACGAGAATTTTGAAATTAAAAAAAATATATATGTATTAAAAAAAATAAAAAATGTAAATTAAAAAATAAATGTTTCTTAATTAATGTTGCAGTCGAGTTTTAAAAGTTATGGAATATGTTATATAATTTTATTTTATTTTAACAAACTAAAAAAAATAAATAAAAAATTAAATTCGTACTCATCCGTTGCAACAGCAACTTTTGTGATGAGTGGCTGATGCTCATCATATACTGCGAAGTTGCATTTTAGAACTCGTGACATTTGCAGTGTTGCCAGTTGAGGATTTTACGCAGGCACTACGCATCAGATGCAGCCCAGTGATGAATTTCTAAATCGCGTAATTTCCTCTTGTTGCTAACGAGCAGTGACTGTAGACTTTTTGTGGTATTATTAACTGTACGCTGCTTGACAGTGTAGACATGCTGTCAACATAACGTCGCCTCAGAATTGGTTTAGCCCATACACCCCCTAAGTTGGAGTGGAGAAAAACGACAAAGCAGGTTTGTGTGAATATTTCACAAAATATACCCGATGGATTTCTTTTGTATTTCCACCACTGCTTAAGGCCCTGCCTCACTATCCCACACAATCGCACGATTTACTAAAAAATACAACCCTGATCTGATGAATTGTTATTGTCTTTTGAAAATTTTCAAGGACTCCATCATACCAGTGTTGTATTTTGTAGTAAATCGTACGATTGTGTAGGATAGTGTATCACGGCCTTTACGACACATGTTACGAAGAAAATTTTAAATTTTTATGAAATTTCATGAATTAAGTTAGAAGTTAATTATACTTTATTGTAAAAGTAGAAATACGTTTTGTGCCGCATACAACACTTTTCTTAATTTATTTTCAAAAAGTAGCTTTTTGTGCTCCATACGTATACTTTAGTGCTGTGAATTGATAATTTTGATGTTTTTTTTTATTTTTCCAAGTACCAGGATTAACTGGTATAGCTATTGAGCCCATTAACCGACTCTATGATGCCCAACATATAAATATCTTGGGGGGCTACACTTGCCACAGTCCTGAACTTATATCGAGAGTGGGTTATGATTATCAAATAAATTTATCTCATTTAACATTTACCACATGCATTTCGGAACACACTTTCATTCCACCAACTTCCTTAGCACCCATTTTACACAGCTCAGTATTTATTTGAAATATTTATTTTAGTCTGGTTTTATCTTCTGACAGATTTGCTCAACTTGGTTTTCAAGGCAACAAAAACTTAAATATGAAATTGTATTGCATTCATTACACAAGGAATAAAAAATAAAAATATAACAATAAAATATATGCAATTGTAAAAAGAAAAATAAATAAACATTATTGCATTCATTGTAAATACAAGAAAACTCTATTGTGGATGGGCCTTTGTGTATTCAAAACTTAATCCGGTCATCTATTGTTCATAATAATTTTAGTAAACTTATTTTTTTTCGTTTTGCATTCAATAACAAAAGAAAGTTCAATTACACTGAAATAGTTTCAAATTTTGTAAACATTGTTTTAATTTTAAAACCAATAATACTCGTATTTATTTAGGATTTCTTTTATGAGCATATTTGCACTTTGTTATATATCCTTCATTTCCGCTCTTAGATCCTTTTCTTAATCCTTTTTTCTCTCTGTTTAACTAAAGGATAATCGTTTTGCAATCAGTGTGTTTCGAAACAATGTAAAGAAAACATTTAAATTTATGCAAACAAATAATGTTTGATTTTTTTTTAAATCCGGTTTGAGGTCAAATTCAATAGTTAAAATATTTTTTATATTTGCAAGTACAATGAACAAAATCAGATTTGCACCATAATCAAACAAAAAAAAAAACTTTTTTGGTTTTAGTCATCATCATCTAGATTAAATTAGACAAACTAAAATTTTTGTTTAAATTCTTATTTTCAATGCAAAAATCGTTATTAAATAAAAAAAAAAATTAAAAAGTGTTGAAACATTTTAAGTATTTTAATCCTTTAGCAACTAATGATAAAATTGCTGTAGCAGCCCTTACAGGTAACACAAATTTTAATATTAAAAAATTTGAAATTTGAAAATGTTAAAAAGCGTTGAAACATTTTAAGTATTTTAATCCTTTAGCAACTAATGATAAAATTGCTGTAGCAGCCCTTACAGGTAACACAAATTTTAATATTAAAAATTTTAATCTTAACTCTTTTCGCAATCAGTATAAACACTCAAAAGAAATGTTAACATTATTTTTCTTTTTTCTTTTACAAAATTTTTAAGCAGTACTCGTATATTAAAGTTCTCACTTACCACTAACACTGTTCTAGGTCCTGCGCCCGCTCAACATATGGTAACTGAAATAGAAAAATTTTAAAAGGAAAATAAATTTAAAATTGGTAAATTTCAAAATATTAGAAACAAAAATGCTTAAGTAATAAAAATACGCAGATTTTTTGGAAACAATATTGTTATCTTTGAGGATTACTGTAAATCATGTTGAATTAACATGAAACACATATGAAGCATGAAGCATTGCCAAACAATTTTAAAATAATCTGGTTTACATATATTTAGCAAAAAAAAAAAACACATCTTTCCATGAATACAAACATATTGAAAAATTTCAAACTACAAACATCACTCAAAATCGCCATATACTGGTCATATTCAAAGAAAAGAAACATACATTTATGATCTAGGATTAAAAAAATTTAATTTTAACTACGTTTGAAAGAGCGTAATATAAGAGTACATACAAAGAAAAAATTCAATGTGTTTTAATTTGTAGATATTTTTTAGAGCTATGCTCTTTATGCCAAGCACAGGAGCTAGACCGTGATTTTTGTATAAAAAATAATTGACACTACCCAGCAAAAAATTACACATTACCATCAGAACTACTTGCCATATAATGTCTTACTTTTCTGATTACCAAATTTCAAGCGAGTATACAAATCACATTACCTAAAACTTAAAAAAATTATGTACAAGTTGCTTAATGAGGAGAATAATTTTTTATATTAAATAGATTACGTGAACAAGTTGCCAAACAAAAAAAGCAAGTACTTCTCAAGAATCGATTATTTTAGTCTCACGCCTTGTGAAAATCATTAAGTTGGTAATCCAGTAAGGAACAGCTTCCACCAAAAATGCTTAATTCCAAACCCGATTACCTTTTTTGAAATTTTTTGCTGGGATTAAACAGAATTGCAGCATAAACACATTTCCCATACAATTTGACACAAAAATCAGCCCCAGAAAACAGGCGAGAGATAGGATATATTTTATTTCGAGAGCATTGTTTCTTATGCTCTCGCATATAAATAAATATCTCCCAAAAATGTTAACATACTTTCAATAAATGTCATACATTATGCAAAGAAAACAACAACAAAAAATAAGCATAAAAAAGAAAAAATAATTAGAGAGCATCTGAAGTTACTGCCGAAGTTTTTATTATGCGTTTTATTAATTTGACAGCGTTTGTGCCTGAAGTTGCAGACGTTTTCTGTTTCATCATTAACAGTTCTAAATTTATTTTTGTTTTGATTTCTTTGTTTACATGTTAATTTTTCTTTATTTTTCTCTTTTCGTAATGAAGAAGATACCAGTTTACAAATGGGCACTTCCACAGAATGTCACATACTATGTCACGTGCGTTGCACAATCAATTAAGCTTGTATTTCAGATCAATGCAGTAAGCTCCTCAAAATTACATAACTAACTAAAGAACAAATTACATTTTCTCTGAAATACAAAATTAATTGATTGGTCAACGTACGTGACATCGTACGTTACATTCTGTGAAATCGCCCATATTCAAATATTTGCGAAATGTCCACACCTGCATATATTTGTGGCGAATTTATTTTGTTTTATATTATTTTATAAATATTAAATAAAAAGTTTTAAAAATATAAATAATTGTAATGCATTGTTATTTAACACATGAAATTTATTTTACATAGCTAAGCAGCATAGCTCTATTTGGGTGTTCCAAAACAACTCTCTTCGTTTTTTTTACAGCCTAAAACTTTTTTATCACTGATATTCTTAAGCATTGGGAATATTTTAATTTTTTCTGAACTCTACAGCCTCAAATAATCTTTGCAGTATAAAGTAAGCAAGGCGGAATATAACAATAACAAACAAAATAATATAATATTATGTAATTAATTAGGAATGAGTGGTATGTTCTAAAAATTAATTTAATATCATGAACACTATGCAAACTTAAATAATATTAAAGGTTTACATCGACGTTTGCAGATGGATGGTGCACAAACACAATGTCATGTCATCATTTTGAAATATTTCTTGACAATTTGAAAACTGAAACCCATCAACCCTTGCAATAGCATCTTGAGATTAATTAATTTTTTTAACATTTAGGCTGAGATAGTGATTTTTAAAGCGTCTCACTATGGGTGCCTCTTTAGTTAGGGCAATGTTTTTCATAAGCCTTAAGAGTTCTCTATCCAATGGCAAGCAAAAACTTTATTCGATTTAGTTTTCACCAAAAGCTTTAGTAACCTTAAGCTACTGGTAAACATTAAATCCTAGTAAGTTCAACTGTTCACTATCCTACAAAACGAAACGACTTTTAAGAATATACAACCCTGGTATAGCCCTTATGACACTTCATATTTTCTTCATTGATTTGATATTGAATTGATAGAAAGAAACAATAAGTGTAAGAAAGAACAAACTATATAAAACGGAAACAAAATGTTTAAATGTCGTAAAATTTGCGTAATTTGAAACCGCTAGTATTAAGACAAAACAAACTAAAAATCGGTATGTTCGACCATAAACCGCAAAGTAGTGAACACTTTTATGTTTCAAGCTTGAAATGTCAATTTTAAGTTGAAAAATTTTAAATTTTTTTTGACAGACCTTCATTTATAATCGATAAATTTAGTCAAGTTGTTGACATTATTTAATTTTTCTTAATATAGCTGAACCCTTTGCACCTGTTGAATTTTCCTATTACAATATGTTCGCACTTTTCTCTAAAACTTAATAAATGAAAGAAAAATGAAGTGTCATATGGGCTTATGATGGACAACAAGAATTAATTAATTATATCAGGGAAGTGTTTAATTTGTATTTTTTTTTCAAAAGTCATATGATTGTGTAAGAGTTCTAGCTTAAGGCCAGCACGGTCAGGTGTTCTGCTCATAGTCGTAGAAAGGCTATCTTGGGGATGCATTCCCCTCCCCCCCCCCATCGCCTAGGAATTGCTGTTACCCCACTAGAATTTAAAAAATTTCATGTAATTATTTATTTTATTACTACTTGTAAAAATAACCAGTCCAATGCACCGCCCCCCCTCTTCTGATATTAGGTTAGACTAGATTAGGATAGGTTAGGTTAAGTGTCTTAAGACCGGTTAGGTTAGATAAGGTTATATATTAGATTGGTTTGGATTAGTTGCGCTTTGCTTTAGGTTAAGTAAACTTGGGTTAGGTTTTATTGTATTGGGTTAAGTGTGCTTAGGTTATATTATATTAGGCTAGATTGAGCTAAATAAGGTTAAGTAAACTTGGATGAGGTTTGATTGGGCTGAGATGGGTTTGCTTAGGTTAGATTGGGTTGAATAAGGCTAACTTAGATTGAGTTAGCTTGGCGAAAATTAGGTTACGTAAGATTGCATTAGGTTGATTTAGATAGTTAGATAAGTTAGGATAGATTATGTTAGGTTGGCTTTACTTAAGTCATTTTAAGCTTTGTTTGATCGGGTTGGTTTGTGGTTTTTATTTAGAAACCATTCGGTTCTGTTATTGAGTTGACGTCTGTGTGCACAGAAGGGCCAATATACCCTCTGCTTCTCTGGGAGTTTCAATCTATAGTTGTTTTAGTAGCGTCGTCTTGAGTTCTGCGCAGTGTGTGAGTAATACAGCGCTATTTCTTTTAGTGCTTTATTTAGTCAATGGATATAGTACTTACAGACTAATAACAAAATACCTAAAATTAGGTTGCATAAAGTGAGTTACATAAATAATAAAAGTTACATCTTATGAATTAAGAAAAACAATAATTTTGTGCTTAATGACATTATAATTTAAAGAAAAGTCAACAAATTGCGACAAATAATTGTATTGTATTGTAGATCTACAAAGCTTGATAACAAGCGGATTATAATGACGAGTACTACGACAAGGAATATTCAATTAAACAGAATTTAAAAGAAATTCCCAGCAAATATTACCATTAATAAGGTTAATCATAAAAGATACATTTAACATTGTACGAAGACTTTTTAGAGCAGGTAGTTTTATTAAAGCCAGCCTCTTGGTATAACAAGGAAAATGTTTAATGTGAAACTCCACTGAAGGCCACGTAAACAGAATAACAAGAATTGATTTGGCACAGATTCAATACGAATATTACGCATGTTGTAATATGGGTCCCATATGATTGATCCGTATTCTAAAATAGGTCTAACTAGAGACACGTACAGCTGCTTCGTAATGTAGGGGTCAGACAACTATTTAGCCCATCTCTTTATGAAGGCAAGAACGCTTCTAGCTTTATTCACAGTCATCGTAATATGAGGAACAAAACACAATTTTGAGTCCAGAAATATTTCAAGGTCAAGAAATGAATCAAACAACTCCAGCTGAAGGATGGCCTTCCAGATACTTTATCGAGATATTAAATAATAAAGCTCGGATGAAGTATTTCGCTGTGGATTGCTTTTTGATCGGTTTGATGCCAGCGTTTTGTGTGGGATATACTATTTAACGAAATAGATTTAAGATTCTTCGTAAGCAGAGATTAAATAATACTTAGATGGCCTTATGTCACATGATTCCAAGATTCCCCAAACGTATATTGCGTATATCGTGGGATCGGCCCAATATCTTTAAATATTGAATATTGAAAGCAAAGTTTTTATTTAATCCCACTACGTCCCCACGTTGAGTTCTCTCAACGGAGAGAAGAGATGAAAATGTATTGAGTATTGAATGTGTTCGGACAGTGTAATATAACGGGCATGATCGTGGTTGGCGTATTTGGAAATGGAATAAGTGATACGGAAGATATCTATGAAAATCACAGCCAGCATATGTAAATACAGTAAAACCCGTTTAATTACCCATCGGTTAAATACTTTTATCGCTTATTTACCCCAACTGTGTCACAATGGACCCAGTTGGGTCTCCGAGTGGAGGTGCGGTAGGCACCACCCTTCCTAACCTACCCCAAATATTGAATTCCCGTTTTTACACTCTTTTTTCACAAAAAAGTCCACGCTTAATTAACTTTCCTTTAATTACTCATTTCGGGTAATTACCCAGTAATACAGGGTGGCCCAGAATGGCCGAAGGGGTTTGAATTCCTTATAACTTTTTTATTATAATTTTTTTATTATTTTTCTTTTCAACAGTCTCTACTTGTCAGAGTCACAAGTCAGTTCTGTCATTAATTCATTTGAAAATAAATAATTTCAAGGTTGGCTGTCTGGTCCTCTGAGAAGAGATTTTTACTCCATTTTCTAGGAGATTCCACTGCTGAAATCGAGACCGAAGCAGTTGAGATCTACTCTTAGACAATTTCAAATCCCTAAAGAGAGCATTCCTTTCCGACTGCGTGACGAAATGAGGTTGTCGATGGTCTAAATCAGCTTGAAAATCCTCATAATCTTTGCACGTTTCATTTGATGGTCCAGGCTGAATCTCAGTCTTCGAAATCTGTTTCTGGCTCTAGCTTATAGGTCCTTGGGGGGACTGGAATTGGCAAAGATTCCTTGTGAGGAACTGGTCGTAGAGCTGAAGGAATATTCGAATGTTCAATGGTGTGCTTACTTCTGCCAGAGATCCCGTTGATATAAGTCATACAATAGTAACAATCCTTGAGATGACACATGGGCACAGCAAATGATAATGATTTACGGGGCCCTTTAAGCCATTCAGTCAAGCTTATGTAACAAGTAGTGCAGCAAATTTTTGGGAGCCCAATGCTTGTCTTGATAGCCAAAATAGATTTTATAAGCAGTTTTAAGAAGCTGGGAGGGCATAGTTCAATAGTAAAACAAATTTCTTGCTTAATTTCAATTCACATTGAAGAAATCACAAGCGCTTTACTCAATTTAGACAATATAAGAGCACCGAATCCTTGTGTAGAACAGCGAGATATTGATTTTACGCTCGCTGGAAATGAATTTCAGTGGACTGAAGCTAGATAAAAGTGGTAGTGCAGAGCTATAGAAAAATTTAACAGCTAAAATAGCTTTTTCTACATTCTAAATTGAATTTAGGGCGGGGACATCATATTCGGATTTAGGAGGTCAATTGACATAAGAATCAGCTGAAACGGTGTCTGGGCTCCTTCCTTTTTTATTTTTTGCAGAACAGTGTAATTATCACATTCAAGTTAGAGGTAAAATATGGTAAAATCGGCCAATAGATTTTCCTACATGCAGCTGATGTAAATTTTAAGCAAATGTATTGTGTATTGAGAAAAGAGAGAGAGTGAAAAGACAGCTCATATTTTGCAACTGGAACTTAGAAGATTTGTGATTGAATGCTCGTTCCAAGTAGATACAAAAAACATCACTATTTTATCTGCACAATGAGCTGTTCGAACTGATCGTGTTAAGCATAGAATTGTTCACCAAGATAAAAGAGTGCGCTGTCAGATTGTTTATAAATGTGCAAAACGCAATGTTGCAATGCATCCCAAGTCCTTCGCTACTCATCATAATTGAAACTATTTTCATGTTCATTACTTTTATTTTAAGAAATTCAATAAACTATTTTAAGTTTGAAAAAAAGTTTAATATTTATACATATTTATCGTTAAGGAACAGCGTTGCGCTTTTACAATGAGAATTGACTCGGCTGCCATTAATTTAAATTCTTTTTTTTTTAATTCTGTTGGCATCATAATAAGGCATAGCAAACACGTTCTGAAAGTTCCACCGATGTAGCTCAACTGAGACGACACTGGGCCTTAATGGGTTAAAAAGAATTTCGTAAAACTGACTGCATTATTAAAGCAATCCTGGACAGACACTGTTAACTACAGCTGCGTTATCATCCAACGTTTTGCTAAAGTCCCCAGTTATATTTCTAACAGCTTCATTTAGTTTAGTTTTCAAAACATTGATCTGGTTAAACAACTCATCTTCATTATTCTGCATGGCAGTCCGTTGATTAGTAAACATTTTTTGCATTTCTTCTTGGAATCTGTCTTGCAATAGTGTCATTTTATATTTCAACTTCTTTTCTAAACACTCGATTTCCACCATTTTGTCGTTTGTTATGGTAAGCAATTGATGCTCGACGCCAGTCCATTCAGTTGAAACTGATGAGCTCGATTGCCTGATTGCAGCACATTTACCATCCAAATCCTTTTGGCATTTTTCAACATGGTAATTCGGTTCGCATATGAAACCAATTTGATTTACACAATAACCATCATTCCAAGCGTAATGATATTGACTCCACATGTGAACACAATGCTCTACAGTTCCGGCATTGTCAGGATTAGTGCTTGACCAAGCAGTATAACCAAATCTTTGGCCAGTAGGCGACCAGTAGAAAGGACGATCCTTTGCCACACTTGTGCTGTATTCATCATTACCGCCCAGCCAAAGGTTATAGGATACTCCTGGGTAGACTGCATCCAATAAATCAATAACGATTTGGTTTTTAGCAGCTGATTCGATTGCCAAAAGTTGAAGATCTCGGCGAGCACACTCATGCCAGGCCTGATACCAGTTGTACTACGCATTTATAAGTAAATAAAAATTTATTTGTAATTGTCCCTTTAGATTATTGATTGTAACTTTACCTTTGGATCTATTTCGATAAGATATTCTCTGCCATCTGCTGCTTTGTAAGACTGTGGTGTACTTGAAACCGTCTCAAAGAGTAAAAAGCAAAAAATAAAAATTTGCGCAGTTAACTTAATGATCTTCATAGCTAAACTTTTCCCAACGAAATGTAAAAATTTGGCTTAATTTTGCGTTTTTATATCTTTAGCAAAACACGTTTTTGTCCATCTCTCTCTCTTATCAGTTTATATGCCAAAAATACAAAAATTAAGATATTTTTTGGGATAGTAAAACAATAAACATCTATAAATTTTCGCTATCAAAAAATCTTAATTAAACAATAAAAAATATTTAATGAAAAATAAGATGCCACAAATAGTCTCGATTATTTTACCTGAACTGTAGTGATCCCTGCGTGAAAGTGAATTCAAAAGTGAAACGAGTTAAATGTATAAAAATATTATGTGATGTCTTAGTCAAGATATTATAGAGCAAATGCACGAAAATTCCATATATACATATATACAGTGGAATCTCTCTTGAGCGGGCACTGAAGGGACCATTGAAATGTGTCCGTACAAGGGGACTATCCGGTCAAGAGAAAACTAAACATTTAAATGGAGCGCTGCCGGGACCTGTCAAAAGTGTCCATCTAAAGGGGTGTTCGCCTATAAGAAGTAACCGTTAAGAGAGATTCCACTGTATACATAATAATCATACCCAATTTTACGAAGAAATTGTATGTAAAATTTAAAACTTGTGTGCCTGGTGTTCAAGTGTTGCCAAATCTGAAAAGGCCTTTGTTTTACTTGATAGAAAGATGAGATAAAGGGAATAAGAGGGAGAATGGTTATTTCAGGTTCTGTTGAAAGAAGGGAGATAAAGGAGGAATAGTGCCTTTTTGAATCAGCAGCAGAGATAGCTTAAAATACTGTGCCTTAAAGTTTTGAAGTTTAGCAAAAAAAAAATGCGAATCAAAAATTATTGTTAATATAACAATTTTGACCTATACTGCTGTAATACGCTCAATTTCTCGGAGAAGAAGCCTTATCTACTTATTTATGTTACACAAGGTTAAAAGACTTCTTGCCTGCCTCACTGTATATAACCGGTGGTCTTCGCACTACTTCTACGGATGCATTGAGTATGCTTCGGCAATTGCTAGCATTGGACTTAGTAGGAAAGGAGATTGCAACCGCTATTCCTCTTCGGTGTATCACTCTGTTAAACGAAAACGGTACCGGCTACTGTCAAATACTAGACCCTAAAGCTTATGGATGGAGAATTGACCATACTAACCTCCTTTGCTTTACTTCATGAACGTCTTTCACTACTCAGAGAAGTGTAAAGCAACGGTACTCCAGGTAGAAGAAAAGGTATAGATTTTTATGCGCATGGCTCCAAAGCTCAAGAAGTTGTGGCTTACAGATTCTACTCAGAGACATTAGGGCATCATGACTCATGTTGCAAAGTGACTTCCGGCTCACTGCAGAGTTTACTACACAATATCTTTGCTATCAATAAAGTTGTGGAATGATTGAAATTGAATGTCAATTCAACGACTTTATTTAATAGCCCGTATCATGATTGTAATAGATTAAAGAAATCCGAAAATTCTTTTCTTTAATCTAGGACCAAAATCTCGTAGTCGAAGTCGAAAGACGCCAACTAGAATACTAGATTCTACTTGAATGCCTACTTGTAAAAGGCAGCCACGTAAACCAACCAAAAGACCACTGATAGTCGAGACGCTATTATGGCCTTGAAATTCATCGGCCGCTTATAATCTCTAAATGAAATGATAGAGCAGTTTAATAGTAGCATCATCGGGATCCTAGAGCACAGAGTCTTTCAGAGTAACTTTGGGGGGTGATGAGCTTACAAGAACTGGGACAACCTTACAGTCTGCACTCGAATTATAATGTTTAGCTTTACCCCTACTCGTCTGTAAAATCTGACTGAAGTGTAAGACTGAAGAAGGAACAAATAGAATGTGGGCCATCAGCAAGGATTGCATGATCACAAGATCATTATGGACTCATCTAAATAAGAAAAATACAGCTTCTTTGATTTCAAGAAATAAGGAAACAAATCTTGATTCTAGGATCCATGCTGACCAAGGCATCGATGAAGAGGAAAATGTAGGAAATTTTCTGCACTAGCGAGGTAAATATATGCCAACATGGGCGCTCTTGAGTACAGAAAACTTTCTGACGTGGCCAGAATTTAACTGAAACTAGAGTTGAGAAAAATCGTTCCGAAAGACTTAAGGAACTAAGTCATTGCTTTCGTTCATCCGTTTGGTTTTTAACTTTGAACAATAAATGAACGAGGAATGAGAGAACGTCTCTGCGCTTCCAAAAATGTCAACAAAAATTGATTATAGTTTATGTTAATTTTCTGACAAAATAACAATATATTTATATGTAATCCTTTGTCTTCAATATTTGTAAAAAAAAGTAAAGGCCCACAACAAGTAATACATTTTTGAAAATAACAAAATCTATCTTAAACTTAAATAAATCATTCCCCATAATATAGTGTATAGAGAAGTAAATGAACGAAACAAATGTAACATATGGTCTTAAACGTTTGTCTTTGACGTCTCTCAACACAAGTTTGCAGTTACAGAAGGAATAACTATAAAAAGTGAACCTTTTAAAAGTCAGCACCATTCCTTTTAGGGAATCGTTCCGTGCAACTAGGATGTTCCGAAACGATACAATTCTAGCTGCAGCGTGTTAGTAGCTTTATATTGAGCTCTGTCAAAACGTTGACAGACAAAACATTGACAAAGCACACCCTTTCAAAACGCCGTCGACAAATATTAAGAATTCCGCAGACTATTTATCACCGCATCGGTTTCAAATTTGATACTCATAGTTACATTGTTTCCCAACTTTGCATCTGTATACGATTTAAAGAGCGCATCTGAAAAGTATATAAGCTTTGTATTGTTACGTTTTTATAACTTGTTGAAAGTGCAATTTCAATTAAACTTTTAATTGCATTTAGGAAAATTTTGATTCTGCTTACAAATATTTTTTCCCTTCTCATCTTAGTATAATTTTATGGAGGAAATTTTTGCTTTCATACGTTTAATACATATTTTACAAAGCAAACTTGCATAATATGGTTGCACAAAAATGGGCGGAGTGACTAGACCATATGCCCATGATATTATTAACAGTATTCTTAGCGACTGTTCCTCTAAATTCGAATGAACATTTCGATCGAATATTAATATTGGAAACAAAAACAAGTTTGAGTTTTTTGCTTTTGTGACTAATTTTGAACAATGTTTGCCCTCTTGGTTAGTAGTCGGAGAATTGCAGGCGGATTTGTCAGATATGGCGATTTCTCTTCAAGCGTGGCGATTTTAAAATTGTTGGGCATTAAAATTTTTGATTTGGCACATGGCGATCTTTCCGGCGATAAATAAATTTGTTGGCGATTGTTATGGCTATCTGTTTTAAAAAATTTATATATAAAATTTTTTGTAATTCAAGAAAATTAGTTTGTTGAAGGAGTAGTTGCATAAATAAATTCCACCAAAACTCGTCAAAAATAAATTAAAACAATTTGATGATTTTTCTTTCCTTATATTATTTTATTAATTAAAATAAGGAAAAAATCTTATTTCGAGTTCTATGAGGAAAATGGCCATTATGGCCAAACCCTTCTTCCTCAGCGAATCAAACCCAGTGGAAAATTAAAACATCGAATCATAATATTCAACTGCATTTACAGTATATATGAATTCTATTTGTAAAATTGGCGCTCAGATACTGACTCAGCACCCATGGGCGGTCTTAAATGAACAAAGGATCTAACCTGTGTGTTCAAGTTCAATTGTCTATGACCTTAACGTCTGTAAGTTGTTCAGCGTTTTCGTTCACTCTGGAAATTAATTCTAAGTAGCTATCAGCTTTAAAAACATCTTAATCTAAATCGATGAGATTGGTTATATTGGCGGAGATTTCCTCCATGTCATACCGAGAAAATGTGTCCGGCACGCTGTGAAGAAATAAATTTTGGCGATTTAATTTCTACCTTTGGTGATTTTCTGTTAAAGTTTTGTATAAAAACAAATTTTTTTATCAAATATACATATATATATATATATATATATATATATATATATATATATATATATAGAAAAACTACATAGAATAGATTTTGGCGATTTTAAAAATCAATTTTGCGAAAGAGGTACGAAGAAAATCTGGCAACCCTGGTCGCAGGTGAGATTCTTGCCGTAGATTAGATGGATATTTCTACAGACAACCCTATAAGTATTTCTGAAAAAAGTAAAAAAAAATCCTTCACATTTGTAAAAAAAACTGCATCAATAAATTATTTTTTTTTGGCATAAGATGTTAACAAGATTTGTTCGGTAGACTCTTAACTACATTATTGCCATATTTACAGTTTAGAGCTGTCACCAAGTCTGAATTAGCTGTTGGCCAAAAGCTGATGACACCCTATTTTTAGGGCGCACTGATTTTCGAAATCTTTGCAGGCCCAGAAAAAAAGTTGGTCATAAAATTCAATAATAGTAATAGTAATAAAAGTAATAGGTAATGTTTGATTTTAAAATAACAAGCACTGATGGTGATATTATATGATATGACATTATAACCATATGAACAAAATAAGCGTTATAAAATTTTTTTTTATTATATTTTTAGTTTTAGAAGATAAAGAACCCTAAAGAAATATATAATTAACTTGTTTTCATAACTTCTTTGAACCTTCTCCCTAACATAAGACTGCATATACATATATTTAACAATTTCTAAATACTAAAAAGTGTTTTTTTTTAATTAAAATTTATTTTTATTTACATTTCTCATAAGCAAATAAGGTAAAATATTAAAAGATTTTAATTAAAGTACTACAACAAATAAATCTAATAAATAAATAAAAAAAACTGTGCACAGACTTGTTGAAAACTGGTCGCTTTGAAACTTTGAAAAGTTTACAATGAAATTTGATAAAACAACGTCTAGCAATATTTTTTTATTGACAAAAGATTCTCAGTGACTTTTACTAAGTTTCTTGCTGCTGCAAAATTAAAAAAATCTGCATATTTCATTCAATGACAGCAGAGAGCCAGGTCATTGTGTAAATCAGTGTATCCTTTTATAATTAATTCCTGTTTCCACAACACGGACGGTCGACATGAGCAGCAAATTTATATGAAAAGCACTCAGTTTTTTTACTGATTTTCATACAAATTTTCTAGACGAGTCACCTGCCTGACTTGAAGGAACAGGGTATAAATCTATTGTACAGTGAATCGTCGGTAGGTTATTTCGGAGAAGTACTATGCTTTTTCGTATCAATTTTTGGCAGTTTTGTGAAAGCAGCCTGGGCAAGCATTATTCACGATCGGTCAAATACACATGTAATTGCGTAATAGCTTTATTTTTTAAAATGAGTTTAGACCACCACGCTCACACTTTAAAGTAGCTACGTCCGAATACACATACTATGATATTTACATTTGAGGTAAACGGCTTTGAAAGCTCTTACAATTTGTTCTCGTTTCAGCATTGTTTTCGCTGAAATCTAATTGGCTGTTATACTCTCGTCGTTGTGAAAGCACAAAGCTCTTTTGTAAAAGCTTGCACATTTTGCAAATGGCTTTGACGTAGCTGCTTTAAAGCTTTTTTACAGCTGTTCTATAAGTCAACTACTGTTTAAACATATGTATTTATACCATTCACCAATTATGGTAAAAGGTGTGTAAGGTATATACATAGGTTTTTCATTCCGTGTGTAATTTCCACAATAGTCATAAGCGACCCATAAAGCATATACATGTATATTCTGCGTCTTTATGAATAGGGAAGACGAATAAGCAATGCCCGTCTGACTGTAGGTTAGGTTAGGTTAATCTGGTTGGTCAAAGAGCTCCCACAGAGCGGGATTGATCCTTAGCGATATCATCAGATGCGAAGGGAAACTGTAAGTATGGCAGCTTAGTTCATGTTGACTGTATCGAATTACTGCTTATATCTAGTGCGGCTTAGAGCTGGACAGTGGCACAGTAGATGTTCTATTGTTTCAATTACCCCGGGTTCCTTACATTTCCTGCAGGTACCATCAAGTATTCGTCCTATTTTGACAGCATACAAAGCCGTCCAACAGTGTCCAAGTTAAGACCCCCACTAAAAGTTTATAGTTACTTCTAGTTAATGATAAAAGGAATTTAGTCGATTTGGCATCATAGGAGCTCCATATAATTTTAGAAGTTTGGAAGTTTTCGTCGCACGCCAACATTTCTCCGCTTCTTTCCTCATCTTGGAATCTATGATCCCTTTCAGGTGTTGAATTGGTTTTTGTACATATACCGTTTTCTCAGCCGGTAATTGAATTCCCCTTTTGTGCAGTGTATCGGTCACTTCCTTTCCCTCAATTCCCTTGTGTCCCGGGACTCAAAATTTATACAATATATTTAGGGCATTCCTACACATAAGAACAACCGAGGAGTAGTTGCAGTTATCTGAAATTTCTTTACTAGCTGCTTGACTGTCTATATACACATTTAGACACGCATTCATGAGATGAATTTGGCAGCATAGGTTTTCGTCTGAAAGATGCTACAGTGATCAGGAAGTTTATAAGATTCCTCTACACCAAGCTCCGGACAGTAAATCGCAGCTCCCACCCCTCCACCCATGTTTGAACCATCAGTGATAAAGTTGAAACTAAAACCACTGTAGGTGAAAACGGGTTTCCGAAGATCGCAGAGAAGCTGCGGTCTTGGACTGGTGTATATAAAATATTTCGAAGTAGATTGCTATTGAAAATCAGCGAAATCGGAAAGACAGTTTCAGAGCTGGAAAGTTTAAACTTTATTTTGCCATATAAAAGTAACTAGCTTAAACTATATTTATATAGATGTATGTATATATTGTTTGTTAAAGAAACCAATTTTATATTTCAGTAAGAATAAAACTGATAATAGAAATTCCTTAAACTCAAAAAGACGATTCCAGGGTTGGAAAATTTTAATTTTTTTTTGATATATAAAAGTATTATACTGAAATTATTTTACTGTATAAACTATACATGCATATTTTATACTTTTAAAAGAAAAATATTAATGTAAAAGATCTGAAAAATCAAAAAGCATGATTCCAGGGTTGGAAAATTTACTTTTTTTGTGCTATATAAAAGTAACTAGGCATAATTCATTTTTTATTTTATTTATTTATTTATTTTAGAAAGAAAGGTGTGGTATAAAATTTAAAATAACCAAAAACTACGACTCCATAGCTGGAAAATTTAAACTTTTGTTTTGTATATAAAAGTGACCAAATAAAACAAATTTAGTTCCTTATTATCTTATTTTTTCCTT
The DNA here is from genome assembly GCA_944452675.1 of Tachina lurida. Taxonomy (NCBI): domain Eukaryota; kingdom Metazoa; phylum Arthropoda; class Insecta; order Diptera; family Tachinidae; genus Tachina; species Tachina lurida. The sequence continues at coordinate 33,362,488 of OX101754.1, read as the reverse complement.
GTTAATTATACATATTTTATATTTTAGAAAGAAATAAATTAATAACATAAATTAAAAATTTGAAAAACCCCCGAATTATCTAGAAAAGATGTGATATCTTCGAAACGGCTGGACCGATTTTCTTCAAACATGGCCAAAAACCATTTCGATCAAGTCACCTTTCCAACAAAGAAAACTAAATTAAAATCGGTCCAGCGGTTTGGGCTGTACGTGGACACGGACAGACACACAGATACATAGATACACAGACACACACTACAAACTTCTAACACCCCTTTTTTTGGTCGGGCGTTAAAAATTTTAAAAATCAAAATTATGATTCCAGGGTTGATAAATTTAAATTTTGTTTTGGTAAAAGAGAGTAATTAAATATATTTCTTTAATTAAAAATATTTTATAATTCAGGCATATCTTTACTCAAAAGTGTTTTAAATTTTGTCAAATTTTGGTACGAAAATCTACTTTAACTATGAACTAACATGGGCTATTTTGCTTATTATTCTGCTCTCAACACAATTATGTTTCAAATCGAGTTACGAGTTCTTATTAATTTTAAGTAAATTCAGGTATTATTAAAGTTTTCGCTAAAGAACAGTCATAACTACAAAATAAATTAAAGGACATGCTACATTTCATTTCCCTGAAAACATTTCATTTCCTTTCTGCTGAACAAAATCGAAAACTTCTTTGAGTATAAATATGGTGGGGGGGGGAGCAACAACAAAGCTGACCCTCTGCTATCTTCCCCCTCCGCCTTGCAACAAGACAGCTTGCACTGCATTACACCCTAAGGGAAGTATGTATGTATTTATTTTTCTTATTTTTTATACCTCACGTTTACTGGGAATGTTGAGCATCTCACCGTGAGTGGACGGGCGTGTAAGCGTGAGATTTATGCACGCCTGCCAACCATTTGGAGTGTTGAAACATTTCACATTTGTTTGTGCCCATTCCAGAATTGTAATCTAACTTTAGCAGCACAATAATGATAGAAATTAAATCCAGGCAAATGATATGGATATTTAATTTTATACATTTTTAAAACATAATAATATATTTTTTTCTTCTGTTTGGATTTGAATTGCAAATACGTGAATCCTTTATTAATTAAAACAATCATTATCATGCCTAATTAAATGTTAAAATAAATTACGCACGAGAAAAATTATTATTAAAATTAAATATGTATGTTAAATAAAGTAAATTGGAGAAAGTGTTAACTAACTTCAGGCGTCAAACCCTTATCAAAAAATGAAAGCTCAAACTAAAAGGAGCCCCTTTTGTGTATTAACTCTGCATTTTCGTTTTTCTTTATTTTTCTTGTTGTTTATTCCCTTGAAATTATTCTATTATGCTTTAAGTTATATACATAATTTTCAAGACGTTTTAAGTAGAGAAGTCATTTCTAAAAATATACTTAAAGAAATGATTCGGCTTCCTTTTTCACTAAATTCAGCGAATTTCTAACTTTTTCAAATTTTCTCATAGAGAAATACTTCAAAGTGTTTTTAAACCGGCAACATGAAGCTTAAAGGCTCAGTTAGCCGACTGTAATGGAATGTAAATGTAGCGTTAGGTAACAGCTGATCGATATTGTTATGTGAAAAATAATGTACTGGTACTGTCATTCATTACTATTCACATAACAATACCGATCAGCTGGTTCCTACCGTCATACATTCCATTACAGTCGGCTAATTGAGCCTTAAGTCATTATGAGACATACACATTTTATTGACTGCACTACGCAAAGAAGTGTAGTGTGTTTATCAGCCGTATGTATGTGTGCTCCTTTGCGGCACTATGTAAACCGAATGTGTGGGCAAATTTTGATGATTCATATGTCAGTCGGTTTTTCTTAATTCCAGGATTAAAGGCGTCACAGTAGCAAAAATTCAATATGGCGGCCAACAGACGTAGACGACATCTGGTGAATAGAAAAGAAATTAAAAGTCGCCGAACTACATATATAAAAATGAGTATCACTCGACAGGTATTCGAAAACCATTTTCTCTTATAAATTTGGTCACAGTCGGGTTTTTAGATTTTGAAAATTTTTTTATTTGATTTCAACGTTTTGCGATGTTGCTAAATGTGGTTTATTACTTCGTTACAGTTGAAGTCCAAATGTAGGCAGATATAGTTCATTGACATTTAACTGAAAAAAGTGATATAGGACCCGATTCTGTTGCACCGAAATACTTCAATTCCTTGTAGAAGTATAAAGAAACTTAACTGTCGCATTTACAAAATTTATAAAGGCTTTATAAAGGCTTAATAAGAGAAATATTTTACGAAAATCTGTTTTATAAACCCTTAATAATTTATACTAATAATAAGACGGTAAAATCGGAAACCTTTCGTTTTTATAACAAGTGGGGCAATTGGAGTGTAAACCTTATTCGAGTGCGCTGAAGCCACATTTTTTCATTCCATTCCCTTGTTTAAAAAATAATTAAGATTTGCGTTTTGTGTTTAAAAGTAAATTCATTAATTTTTATATCGATATAATTATATCGCTATACATATGTTAGTGGTTATATTCACTATACTGTTTATTTCTTGGTAGCAAAATTTTTAATCAAGTTCCCTGTTATAATATTTTCAGAAGCTTTTAATATTTTTCGTAATTTAAAAAGAATCATTTAGTTTTCTGCTGTCATTGAATTTTATAGTTTTAAATATTTTCTAAATAAATTTAAGGCTGTTGTATAAAACAAACGTGTTTTAGTATCGAATCCTACAGAAAAACATATTATGGGTTAACATGCGTCCCAAAGCACAAAATTCCAAGTTTATAAAGAAATTTTTTAACGATCAACATACAATACTATTCAAGAGAACTATGTGTCACTCTATAGAGAAACATTTCAGGGCAAGTTACCGTATTACCGCATTAACACAACTTACAAAGCACACAACCACATAATTCGTATTATTAATACACGTATGCGATGGAAGTGGGTCCAACTCGTTTGAACTCGTTCAGTCGGCGATTGTTGACACTAGAGCTGGGTCCAACTCGTTCAGTCTATCGTTTCAGGCACAAACCAGTTATCCAACCTATTAGACTTGGGTCGAACTCGTTCACTAGTTCATTTTTGCCACAAACCAATGATCAAACCCATGTAATTTAAATGGGTTTGATCATTGGTTTGTGACAAAAATGAACTAGTGAACGAGTTCGACCCCAGTCTACAACCTATTGAAATTAAATGGGTTTGATCATAGGTTTGTGGCAAAAATGAACGAATGAACGGGTTGGACCCAGCTCTAGCACAAACCGACTGCATGAGTTCGAACGAGTTGGTTCCATTTTAGTATGCAACTCATACTTATTTTACATCATTGATAGATAATATCTAATTGTCCAACAGTTCTTTTTGAACTAGTTTGAGAGCGTTTGAATCAAAAGTTGTTTCAAACCCATTTAATTTACATTGATGTTTTTGACCGAACTTGTGTCCAATTGAAGGAACTAGTTCAAAAAGAACTGTTGGACACAAGTCTAATAGATATTAAGCTTACACTTGGGTTGAACTCGTTCACTAGTTAATTTTTTGCCAGAAACCAATGATCAAACCCATTTAAATTACATGGGTTTGATCATTGGTTTGTGGCAAAAATGAACTAGTGAACGAGTTTGACCCAAGTCTAATTAAGTTAATTAGTAGAGCTGCGTATAACTTGATCGAATTCATTCAGCTGCTTTTATAGAAACAAAGCCATGATCAAAACCATTTAAATTACATGGGTTTGTTCAAAGAATTGTATCTAAAACGAGTTATACCCAGCTCCTGTACCCAGGAGAGACAAATTTAATAACGTCATACATGTTTTTAAGTATGAGTATGATGAGTACCTCAAACTTTAAGGTGGATATGAGAGAATTTGAGCTAGAATTGTGTCGAAAGCGTTCAGTATAGACTTAGGTCGAACTCGTCCACTAGTTCACTTTAGACATAAAACTATGATCAAACCCATGCAATTTAAATGGGTTTGATTTCTGGTTTGTGTCAAATATGAACTGGTGCACAAATTCGACCCAAGTCTAGTTCAGTGTAGTTTATTTAAGATAAAAACCTATGATCAAACTCATTTAAATTAATGGGTTTGATCATAGATTTGTGTCAATTACCAACTGTTTCGAACTCTTTCAATAGCAGATTGTACCCCAGAGAAACGCAATGTGTAGTGAAATCGTGAGTAGAGTTGAATCATGATTTATAATTTCTTGTACTTATGCGCACTCATACTTATTGCAATGTTGTCTATGAATCATATTCACTCGAAAGTTTGAAGTGCGCATCGAGCTCATAATTGGCAACATTTATGACGTTGTTGATTTCGACTCTCCTTAACTCAATGCCTATGGACGGTGCAAAGTATGATTCACAATGCTAAATTCGCATACGAACATTAAAGTTTTTATTATTAGGTTTGATGTCTACTCACTTATTTTTAAAGTTTTATCATTGCCAATCTCTGTTGTAGATCCAAACATTTAATAAAGCCCATGTAATTTTAAAGCGGTTCGGCTATATGTTTGTATCTAAGACAAGCTACTAGGAAAGAATTCCGTACAAGCTTTAGGTTCAACTCGTTCAAACTCGTTCAGTGTAACAGCGGGGGATTTCGTTAAAAATCTAAATAATTCTGCAGTTTCTAAATGGATCGTCTGATTGTTATGAAATTCCATACAGCATTTTAGAATTTGTCACAGAGCTTATGTCTGGAAAGCGGATTATATACCTTAGAAGTGGGCGGAGCCACAAAGCCGATGCCAAGCTGATGTTGTTGATCAGATAAAAAATATTTTTTCCAAGTAGATTTTTCTACCCAAGAGTTAAAAAGAATTCCGAATTCAGTTTAGGCAATATTTGAGAAAACAAAATTAAAATTTTGGATTTTTTCGATTTAAGAAAGGAAACTTATTAATACAGAACAAAATTTGTAACATTTAAAAAAAATCGCCTCAAAAGCACAATTAAGTAAAAAGTTATACGCAATTCAATTTAACATTTTGAAAAAAAAAATAGATTTTTCGGTGTTTTTTGAAAAAAAGTGGGTTAATTAATTATTTCGCTGTTATAAAGAAAAGTGTTGCAAATATACGAACCTCATATTTTTGCTTATTCAAAAGAATAAGAATATTAGAAATAGTACAAAGAAAGTTTTTGTTCAAAATTTTTGCTATTGAAGGAACTATATCGTTTCGAAATAAACCTATTTTTGTTATAAATATCAAATGTTAAGGCCTTTTTTTCTCAAATTCCAAAGCTGGAACCAAAAAATATATCATTCCTCCTTAAGATATGATATATTTTTGAATATTTCCTGCGGCTAGCGAAAGATAAGAGGAATACAGCAAAAATATTGAAAAACTCCCATTTTTGGGATTTTGCAAATTTTTTTTGGGAATTGCCGGGAACTCAAAAGAAAATTCTATTTGATTTTACTTTCTGTAAGAGACAATTTTCGGCCGAAAATTCCTGTGTCTTCTCGGTAATTATAAAAAAGTACATATTTATTTTTATAGGAAAATTAGTATATACTTATATATATTTTTTTATTATGGCAGGTAGATGTATTAAATGAATATATTCCTGTAATACTGATGTAGGTAATTATACAGCTATGACTATTTTTGAAAAATGCCTAAGAAAATACTCATAATTATACTTGTACACTAGACCACACCCATATTACCGAAAGTATTTATTTAATTCGATTCCACCTGCAGTTTCCGATAGGCTTGTCCATAAAAAATATTATGTAATATAAACGCGATAGTCAATCATTGATGTTTGGAACTTTTAACTTTTTTAATTTCCTAAAATTAAAATTTTTGCATATTCAATTGATTAAAGTAAAACTTCTCGCCACTTTCAAAATATTTATGCGTCTAACAAACGATATATAAATTAATATGATTACCCGTATTATTTATTTTTATTGCTCATGCAGTCAAAGTAATAACGTTTATTTTATTATATTCAAAATAAAAGAGAAAAAAATTTATATACAAATTTGATTAAACTCATGTGAAAAAATTACGACAAGACATTAAAAATTTTACGTATTTATATGTTGCATTTATAAACTTTATTTTTTATTTGTTTAAGTTCCAGATACATACATACATACACTGTATATATATTTGACTGATGTGACATTAAAATAAAAACTTTTGCTTAACATTCGTTAGCACACACGTGTTTGCATGTTTGTATTCATTCATCAGTTTAATAAAATATTTTAGTGCTTTTAAACACGAATCATATTTTGGCATATCGCTACCATGAATGTACAACGATATTCTAAAGGTCAAGTTTTTGAAGAAAATGCAGTGTGTTTCTTAAAAATCAGCCACTTAGAAGCACGTGAAATATAGTTTTTATTTTTAATGGGCGTGGCCCACCTTCTTTTTAAGCGCAGAACTATGTCGTTCTAAGAGACAAAACTCTTTGCCAAGTTTCCTGGGAATTGGATAAATAAAAGCACATAAAATTTATTTAAGAACTTTCATGGGCGTAGCCCCGCCCACTTTTTTGAACACAACATTAAGTATTTTTCACAGCTCAAGGTATGTGCTGTTTTATAAAAATCGTTAAAGTAGAAGAACGTGAAAGATAACATTCAATTTTAATGGGCGTAGCCCCGCCCCTTTTTTTAATTGCAAGTTTGTGTCTTTTTAAGAGCTCAAGGATAGTGCCAAGTTTCGTAGAAGTTGGTTTAGAGTGAACACGTGTAATATAACATTAAAATTTAATAGGCGTGGCCCCGCCCATTTTTTTAAATTTAAGATTTTGTATTTTTCAAAGTTCAGGGTGTCTGCTAAGTTTCATAAAAGTTGATTTGAGGCGAACACGTGTAATATAATATTAAAAATTAATAGGCGTGGCCCCGCCCATTTTTTTAAATGCAAGATTGTGCCTTTTTTAGTTCGGAGTGTGTGGCAAGTTTTGCCAAAATCGGTTTAGTACAACCATCTAAAATATAATATTAAGTTTTATGGGGCGTTGCTCCTCCCATTTTTACAACTTCGACGCCCCAAAACGTTGATTAGGTTTGGTAGTAATAGAACAAGTAAGATATCATGAAATCAAATTAAAAAATTAATGGACGTGAACCCGCCCACTTTTTTACAATAGTAGCAAACTGAAGCTATGCCCTCTAAGACAAGGAAATCATTTTTACAATCGGTCTAAAATGTACCGAGTTATAAGGTTATATAATAAAAAAAATTATAATTCCTCCTTTTTCTGGAAATCGGTTCAAAATAGAACGTCTACCAATGTCAACCATTTGTAAAAATCAATAGAAACTATACAATAATACAATAGAAACGACAATGGCAAGACTGTTGTATGTTTAGAGTTGATAAAATTGAGCTTTAATTACAAAAACGCTTTCAGCAAATTGAATACGATGAATCAACACAATTCACATATTCCATTTGCAATGATGGCTGAGTATATAAAGCAGAAATATGCATCAACTGACGCCACACACAGCGGACCAAAAACAAAGAACGCTGTTGATGAAGATATAGTAAACTTCGAAAACAGCTAGTTGCTCCGTTTTACTACGTGTTTGTATAACAATTAACAATTAACTTTGGTGTTATCTGTTCATTAACAATTATCACATGTAATTTGGCTTACAAAGCGATACCAACTTTAGTCTGATCAAATTATAAATAGAGAAAATATTTAGATTAGCATGACTTCCGGACCAAAAGTTTAATATGTTATTGACTTCCTAGGAAGTTAATTTTCACTGGGTACTCATATTTTATAAAAGCATTAAAAGCTTCAAATATTAATAATTCTTACCCATAATTACTTTATGATTACATGTATTTGTATTTGTTAGCTTTAGACCTTAATTAATGCTTTTCTCGTTAAACACACAATTCTGTATTTGTTAACGCCTTAAATTATATTATTGGCTCAAGATTACGAAAAGGGATTTGTTTAAACAGCATTAATTGATTCTAGTTTTAAGCCAGCCAGTGTGCAAACACAAAATTCAATTAAGAAGACATTAGCAAGGACCAAACAAAAATAAACACTCACTCAATAAGACCTTAAAGACCAATGTGTTGTGTGTGCTTTTACCAAAGCGATAAAAAGATTTAAGGATTGAATGTAACCAAACGTTTGTCAATTTCCTTTTATAAAAATTAAAGTACAGCAAGTCAATCAAACAAACAGAAAATATATATTTTAATTTGCTTGATGTCTTTTTACCACTTTTTTTATAAGTGGCTTTTCAACCAGGGCAGTATGTTGTGCGTATAGAAACAGTGGTTTGCTGCAATACAGAAATTACATAGTTATCTTCTACTAAGTTTTCAAAAAAAAATATTTCTTTCCTTTATTTTCATAGTCTGGTCTCAAGTACAAAGAAATCAAAACAAAAATAAATTTATAACTTTAATAGTGGCGATTATTTTTGTTATGAAAATCACGTAATAGCTCCTGTGTCGTGACATAAATAGCATAGCTATATACTACAATCCATCCATTTTAATTGAATTTTTTTTTGATTATTTCAATTTAAAAAATATTACCAAGTGTAGTGTATCACACAAGTTGATAATGCTTGCACAATGAATGCAACAAAGAACTAATAAAGTATCAATAACATTACTTTCTTTGTATGCATGCATGGTGCAATGCTGAACTGCTTACGATTAATTGTTTGAGTGACACATTTCTGTTTGAGTGCAATTGTAAATATAAAATACGATGATTGGTCAAACAGAAATGTGAATACGATACTTCATAGTATTGAAAGAGAAAACAATAACATTTGTATGTTTAGAATAAGTTAGAAAGGTTAAGATTTATTTTCAAAATTAGTATATAAGCCAAAGAAAAAATAGAATAAAATCAGACTTTAATTTGATTAACATAAATCGGCTCTTTAGCCTTGATTTCTTTTTAAAGTTTCAAAACTTCTTTTGGCAGTTCTTTTGAACGCCTAAGTTTTAGCTGGGACCCCCTCAGCTGTTTTAAAATAAAAAAGGGACTATAGGGACTCCCTTTTTTAAAGACGTTTTATATTGCATAACCTTGACGATCCTTGCGTATTACATGGCGATCCTGCAAAATCGAACAATTATATAAAGACACACAGTATTTTACCCAAATGTCAGAATCGGAAATAGAAGAAATCGTAAACCGCTGGGAGAAGTATATCAAAAAAAACTGCAGCGAAGAGTACGAGCCTGCCGTCACACGAAACACGCTGGAAGCAGCACCAGTTTATATACCACTTCCACGTAACGCTGGTCCGAAACCGATCACGATTGAAGAGTACAGAAGAAGGAACAGAAAGCCAAATAACAACCAAGCACAGGGTACAACAAAAAAAAAGATCAAGAAGAAAAGAGCCGGAAGAAATTTCAAAAGCGGAAAGAGTTAGCCATACTCTACAAAGAATCATAAAAAATTCAAAATTAAATTAAATCTTTAAAATACAAAAATTATTAAAATGAATTTTCCAATGTTTTAAATTCTGAAATTTTAATATAAAGTTTTCTATAAATACGTTATTCATTCTAACGGTAGGACCCATTTGGGGAAATAAAATAAAAAACAAAATGAGAAAACCACAGAGCAAGGTGGAAATTCAAGAAAATATTGTAAACAACGGTGAAGGAAAAAATACTAACAATATTATACCAGAGTATATTGTAACTTTAATAATAATATCATTAGTATTATATATGGCCTACAAAATTAACACCTTTTTCAAAAATTTTGTTCGAAAACACAAAAACAGACTTAACACAGATAATGCTATCACAGAAGTTAAAAAAAAAAAAAAATTAAATAAAAATGTTCACATTTGTAATTGTAATAAATAATTTAAATGGAGAAAAATATTTTCGATTTAAACGAAATACTAAGGATTCTAAAGAAAAATCCAAGCAGAACTTACACAGAGAAGACAGTTAAAAGCAAATTAGAAGCGATAGAAAAAATAAAAGAAGATTTTCAATCAAATACCCTCGAAGAAGAAAACGAAGAAAAATTATCTTCTCTAAAGATAGAATTCAATAGCACTTATTTAAGAATTAAGGAATTATTATTAGAAAATCAAAAAGAATTAGAACAACATTAGAACAAAATACCACAATGGCATCATTCAGCCTAGAAACCGTGTCAAAAGCTTTACCATTGTTTGCTGCTAATTTCGTAGAACTGGAAAGTTTCTTAATAACAGCAGAGCTGATAAACAAATCATTATCTGCAACAGCTAAAGTAGATTTTCTTCAATACATTTATTATGCTAAACTAACATCTTACGTGAGAACAGCGATAGGAAGTTACATCAAACCAGAAAACGTTGAAGCATTAAAAGAATTGTTAGAAAAAAGATACAAAACCACTAAAACAATACCAGAATTGCAAAACAAGCTTAGTACATTATTCCAAGGAAAAATGTCAGTTAACTTATTTAAGGACAAAATATTATATATAATAGATAGCCTAAACAAGTTAGGGATAGAAGAACTAGGAAATACTGCGACAGTAGCAGAAAAGAATATCATAGTTAAATTAAATAATAAATTAGCCCTAGATACGTTCAAAAAGGGACTAAATGAAGACTTTAAATCGACCATATACGCGTCACGACCAACCACATTGCAAGAAGCATCAGAACTTGCAAGTGAACTTGAAAATGAAAAGAAAGTAACTAATAATGCAATTCTACATATCAGAAAAGAGAAACCACGGTATCAATCACAAAATCACAACAGAAATAACAACACATTTAATAACTACAACAATAATAGTTCCTATAACAAACAAAACTTAAACAGAAATAGTTAAACATCTCAAATGAAGTGTTTAAGATTTAAACACGTAAATAGAGTATGTTCAGTCCGATTTTTGATAACTCTGGCACCTTTGTTTTGTTATTAAATGGCGGCAGCTGATACATTATTTGGTAAGAAAGTAATTACTTAAAAAATACTCAATTATTTACAAAAACATTTGTTGTTTGAAAAGCATAATTATTCGTAATTTTTTACAAATACAATAATTGACAATAATACTGACAAAACGACAACCTTAAACATCTCAAATATAATGTGAACGGTTGTGTTTAGTTCTTAGAAAACTCACTCGTCTTAAACACAATTGTGAAAATGTCGTCGTTTGGTTTCTGGTTTACTACAGACATAATGTATTTTGAATATACTGTGCCGCAAGCCAGAAACCAGCTGACGATGTATGAAACATGTTTAAAAACATAAGTGTGAACATAGTATAAAACAAACTTAATGTGTTTAAATTCGCCGCAAATATTTCAAAACGTTTCCATTTATAACCCATTATTATCTTTTCTAGCGGAGCACGATTAAATGAATATATTGTTTGTGGTCGGCGGCGGCGGTTATTCGTCTTACAGTCGATCGGCAATGTTCTCTGGCTTGTGCTTATTTGCAAAAAATAATACAAAAACAAACTGAGCGATGGTTTTCATTGTTTTTGTTTTTGTTCAACTCATTTCAAAGAACCAAACAAAACAAATTCAAACAATTTGCTTCGTTTATTTTCGTACGCTGCTTTTAAGTACAAAGAAATCAAGACAAAAATAAATTTATAACTGTAATAGTGTCGGTTAATTTTGTTACGAAAATTATTTTCTAACCCCTGTATCTCGCCATAAATAGCAATAGCTATAAAAACTATAGACTACCACACTCACATACTGAAATAATAAATGAACAAGTACAAAAAATGCTTGATGACAAAATAATAGAACCAACAATTAGCCCATATAATGCTCCACTCCTTTTAGTACCAAAGAAAAATATAGAAGATAAAAAGAAATGGAGACTTGTTGTGGATTTCAGAAAACTTAATGATAAAATTATCAATGACAAATTTCCTTTAACTAGATTAGAAGACATTTTGGACAAATTAGGTAGAGCAAAATGGTTTTCTACACTCGATATGACCAGTTCCTTTCACCAAATTGAGTTGAATAAAGAATCCAGACCACTAACTGCTTTTTCTACACCACAAGGCCATTTCCAATTTGAAAGACTTCCATTCGGATTAAAAATTTCTTCAAATAGTTTTCAAAGACTGCTTACAATAGCACTATTTGGATTAGAATCCGAAGCATTTCTTTACGTTGATGACATAATTGTGTACGGATGCAGTTTAAATCATCACAATCAAAATTTAATAAAAGTACTAGACCGATTACAAAAATACAATCTAAAACTAAACCCAAGGAAATGCTGTTTCTTAAGACCAGAAGTAGTTTACTTGGGCCATTTAATAACAAAAGACGGAGTAAAAACAGACCCATCCAAATACGAAGTAATCAAAAACTATCCAGTACCGAAAAACGCGGACGACTACAGAAAATTCATACCAAACTTTGCCGACATTGCAAAACATTTGAACGCACTATTAAAAAAATCAACTAAATTCATTTGGTCCGTCCAATGCCAACATGCTTTTGAAGAATTAAAAGAAAAATTAATGAACCCACCAGTATTATAATATCCGGATTTTGATAAACCATTTATTTTAACAACTGACACATCAAACTATGCGTTAGGAGCAGTCTTATCTCAAGGCGAAATAGGACAAGATTTACCAATCTCATACGCTAGTAAATCATTGCAAAAGCATGATATTAACAAACCAGTAATTGAAAAAGAACTCCTAGCAATTCATTGGAGCATAAACTTCTTTAAACCTTATTTATATGGCAGAAAGTTCATTGTAGTTACAGACCACAGACCATTAATTTCACTATTTTCACACAAGAATCCTTCATCAAAAATGACAAGAATAAGACTTGATTTAAGTGATTATGATTTCACAATTGTTTATAAAAAAGGAAAGATGAATACAAATGCTGATGCACTTTCTAGGATAGAACTAGATTCAGACATATTAAAACAAATGATACCACAAGAAAATGATGAAAAAGAAAAAAGTATTAATAATGACAAGGGCTAGGCAAAATAAGTTAAACAATGAAAATAAGAATAAAATTAATGAGGCAAATAAAATAATAGATAATGAGAAAAATGATATAGATAATAATACACGTGTAGAAGAAAATAATATGGAAAAATTCTCAGAAGCCTGATCAACTTCAAATATGGGAATGCATATCCATTAATGTCGTCAAAAATATGAAAAAATTGCAAATTAATAAAAGCGAAAATATAGAAGAAAAAGATATAATTATTGAAGATAATATTGTGCACATTGGACATAATGATAATTCATCGAAATCAGTTTCGAACATGAAGAAATTATGTACCAAAAGTATGATTAATAATAATAAAGTAAGTAACGATAATTCTCCGAAACCAGATTCGATTATGAAGAAGTTACATACAGAAAATATGAATAAAAATTCAGTAAAGTGCGACTTTGACTCGCGCACGAAGGGTTCCGTACGTTGGGCTTTGAGCATTTTTTTAATACAGTGTTTTTTTACGTTTTTTCAGCTGAAATAATTTTTTTTTACTATTTTTCGCTTTTTTCTCGTTTTGGCGATTTTTTAAATTTTGGCGATTTTTTTCATTTTGGCGATTTTTTTCAATTTGGCGATTTTTTTCATTTTGGCGATTTTTTTCATTTTGGCAATTTTTTTCATTTTGGCGATTTTTTCATTTTGGCGATTTTTTTCATTTTGGCGATTTTTTTATTTTGGCGATTTTTCCGGTTTTCCGCGATTTTCGATTTAGAAATTTTTTTTAATTTGGTGTTTTTTTTCGTTTTGGCGATTTTTTTTTATTTTGGCCATTTTTTTTCGGTTTGGCGATTTTATAATTTTGAGATTTTTTTGTTTTACCGGGTTTGAAAATTTCAAGAAGTTTGCACTTACGGTTTCCAAGATACAGCAAGTTATCAAAATTACATAGTCAAAATTACATTAACTGATGGTACACCCTCTAATTAAAATTTTTTAAATTTTAGTGTTAATTGTTGTAGTCTGTATAAAAATACACTAACTTTACAAATTTCAAGTGCATATACATACAATTGTATGTATATTACATGGGATTTTAACATTTTTCGTTGCTCGTTTTGGCACACCCTTTAATTTCCAACTCTCATGTATTTGTTGTTGTAGCGGCCAAGGGTCTACAGACTGTGTCCAAATTTCAGGTCTGTAGCTCTTACGGTTCTCGAGAAAATACCCTGTGACGGACAGACGGACGGACGGACAGACGGACAGACGGCCAGACGGCCAGACGGACAGCGTAGCGAAAACAATAGGGTTCCATTTTCACCTTTGGTGTACGGAACCCTAAAAATAATATGCATGCAAGATTCAGTGATAACTCAGCGAAACTAGATTCGATTCTGAGTAAACTGATATCTAAAATGAATAAAGAAAATATAAAAGAATTAGCGCTTTCAAGTGAAGATAAAATATTTAAAATATATACTAAAGAAGAATTGAAAAAAGCATATGCAAAAATAAGAATAAATAACAAAAGTCCTCAATTGAAAATAATTATATACAATGCCCCAAAAAGAATAACAGATGACATTTTAAAATATAAACTAATTGACCAATTCCACAGTACCACCCACGCTGGACACTTAGGAATAAGAAAAACAATCATTAAACTAAAACAACGATACATATGTCTAATGAGTTGGATGTAATACCACAGAAGAAATGGATTCATATTTCTTCATTTAAGCCTACTGTCTCTACCGATCAAATATTAAATTATGTTGAGAAAACAGCTAATATTAGTAAATCTGATATGGCCTGCTACAAGCTTGTAAAAAAAGACGTTGATTTAAATCAAGTAAGGAGTGTAAATTTTAAAATTGGTATTTCCAACAATCTTTTCAAGAATATTTTAAATCCTGAAATCTGGCCAGCTGATATTAAAGTGCGACCTTTCCTAAATTTTCGAACTCAGTCGCAACATGCAAATCCAATTTAATTAATAACGTTACTCATTTTAAAATATATTATCAAAATCTTTCCGGAATGCGAACCAAATCCAAGAATATACTTGATTTTTCATCACAAAATGAATATGATGTTTTCGTATTAGTTGAAACCTGGCTCAACTCCGATTTCTATGATGCTGAATTTTTTGATACTAAACTCTATAATGTTTTCCGTAAGGATAGGAATGCTATTTCTACTGGCTTATCGTTGGGTGGAGGAGTTTTAATTGCCGTAAAAACTTCAATTAAGTCATCTTTATGTAATATTGATTACCATAATGGTTTGCTTGATCAATTAATTGTATCTATTTCCGATTTAAATTCCGCATTTTTATTAATAGCACTGATGAGCTTTATAATGCGCATATATCTAATATGGTGTCATTTGGTGAGAATTTCACAGTAGATGGTAATATTTGTATCTTAGGCGATTTTAATTTAAAAAACATTCTTTGGTCAAAAGTGTCTGACATTGCTTTTCTAATGCCTAGTAATGTTAATCATTGCCATGAAATTAACTTAATTGATAGTATATTGGCGCCCAATTGGTGTCAAGTAAATAATTTTGCTAATAGATTAAATCGTTTTTTGGACCTTATATTTGTACCAGATTTTCTTAAATATGAAGTCTTCAGTCCTCTACTTTGGATTTCTCCTCCTAATGTTCATCACCAAGCTTTAGTATTAGAAATAACTAATTTAAAGTTTTTTAAAAATTCTATACGCTCGACGGTTAATGACTTTAACTTTAATGCCTGTAATTTTAATGTGCTGAATGCTATCTTTGACTCCATTAATTGGTTGGATCTTTTTGCTGGGTTGAAAACCCAAGAGTGCTACGAACTTTTTATAAATAAAGTCAATAAAATTTGTCCAGATAATATTCCAACTAAATGTAATAAACCTTATAAGCTACCTTGGTACACCAAAGGCCTAAAAAAGCTAAAAAATTTGCGTAACAAATTCCATAAAAAGTTTTTGGAAATGGGTGATTCTGAATCCCAAGCTAAATTTTCTCATTACAGAAGAGAATTTAACTTTTTAAATAAATTTCTCTATAAGCAGTTTCTCTTGTCGAAAGAACAAGAAATTATTCTTAACCCAAAAGCGTTTTGGACTTTTGTCAAATCTAAAAGAAAGTCGTCGGACATTCCATATACAGTCTGCCTAGATGGCAAAATCTCTAATTCCTGTGAAGAGGCAGTAAATATGTTTGCATCCTTTTTTAGTTCTAATTTTGAGCCGTTCAATAATAATATTTCCACTTCGGGAGGAGTTAGCAACCTAAATTTGGGCTGCTTAGTTGTGTCTGAGATCGATGTATCTGACGCTATTACTCAGGTAAAGAATTCATTAAAATCTGATTGTGATGGTCTCTGTACTTATCTCCTAAAGAAATCGAGTACCTCCATAATACTAGCTCTCACGTTTATTTTTAATTTATCTCTGAAAGAAGGGGAATTTATAAGTAGGTGGAAGTCTGCCATAGTCACCCCAGTTTTTAAAGATGGCATCAGAAATGATGTAAAATGCTATAGGCCTATCTCTAAGCTATCTTGCGTTTCTAAAATTTTTGAGCATATTGTACATAAAAAGTTATTTTTCCAAATTAAACCTTGGATTTCTCCGTATCAGCACGGCTTTTATGCCGGCCGATCAACTGTTACTAATTTGACCCTTTTCTAGATTCTCTTGAGCATGGTAGCCAGGTAGGAGTTATATACACAGACTTTTCCAAGGCGTTTGATAAAATATCTCATTCCATTCTGTTGTCAAAATTAAGTTTAATGGGATTCCATTCCAATTTTTTGTTATGGCTTACTTATCTTATAGAGTTTGCTCAGTATATATTGAAGGTTTTCAATCCACGCCGTATTGTCAAACGTCTGGAGTTCCCCAAGGGAGTATCCTTGGCCCTTTATTATTTAATTTATATATTAATGATATTGGTGGCTGCTTTCTTAGGTCAAAATATCTGTTATATGCTGATGATTTAAAATTTTTCATGAAATGTGATTCTTTGAGTGATATGTACACTCTTCAAAATGAGCTTAATAATTTAAGTAATTGGTGCCAACTTAATTACTTGCATCTAAATATAAATAAATGTTTACATGTTTCATTTCATAGATCCATGAATCCCATAGTACTGATATTTAACATTAATGGCATTAATTTGAAAATTTCGAATTCTAAACTCGATTTAGGTGTTGTTTTTGATAGTTCTATGTCGTTTGTAGCTCATGTTGAGTATATTCTTCCTAAAGCGTATAAAATGCTCGGTTTTCTGAAGAGAAACTGCTCTGAGTTTGTTAATCCCTACACTCATAAATATATTTATACGGCCTTTGTTAGATCAAAGTTGGAATATGCTGCTGTTATATAGAATCCTCATGTCTCAAATCTTATCTCTCGTATTGAGAGACTTCAACGCATCTTTATTAAATTTGTTACACGTTCATTGCCATATTTAATTTCTGTTCCTTATGAATCTGAGTGCCTTTTTATTGGCTTACGTACTCTAGAAGGACGTAGAAAACTCCAATCCGCCCTTCTGGTTTACGATATTATCAATGGTTACGTTGACTGGCATGATTTGCTTCATGCTGTTCCATTTTTTATACCTAATAGAAATTTAAGATTAACTAAGATGTTTGATGTTCCTTTTCATCGGACTAATTATGGCCGTAATGGCACATTAACCCGTGCTTTCGCGTTTCTCAATGAAATTAACTTTAAATTACAAAGAGAATCAAAGTCTTACATAGAATTCAGCACTGCGAAAAATGAGTTTAAACTTGTTCTTCTAAGCGTAATAAGATAATACCTTATTTGGAATTTTGTTTAATTTCATAACTTTGTTTATACATACAAATTAGCCTTAATTATCTTTTTTTTTTTTTTTGTTTATCTTTTACTATTTTATAAGTTATTTATCCTAGTATTTTACCTTCATATCGTTATCGTTGTCTGAAAGGACTTTTTTGTCCATAGACTG
This sequence comes from Tachina lurida, assembly GCA_944452675.1. Classification (NCBI taxonomy): domain Eukaryota; kingdom Metazoa; phylum Arthropoda; class Insecta; order Diptera; family Tachinidae; genus Tachina; species Tachina lurida. Next base: position 33,344,512 of record OX101754.1, on the reverse strand, counting down.
AAATAAATAAATAAATAAATAAACATATGGAAGAACATGAACAAGATGGTAAAACAATTTGTATCTTATTGTGACAGTTGTAACAAAAATAAACAAACAAAACACATAAAAGAACCACTCACACTAACAAACACACCAAACAATAGTTTTGAAGTGATTTCAATTGACACCGTTGGTCCTCTTCGTTTATCAAAGGACTACTGCTACATCTTAACAATGCAGTGCGAACTGACAAAATTTGTCGTTGCACACCCAATGCAGACAAACATTAGTTGAACATTTTATTTTAAAATATGGTCAATTTAAGATACTTAAATCCGACAGAGGAACAGAATTTACAAATGAACTTATGAAAAACATATGCTCATTATTACAAATCCAACAATTATTTTCAACACCATACCACCATGAAACATTAGGTTCAATAGAAAGAAACCATAGAGTTCTTAACGAATTCTTGCTAACAACCGCAAATGATTATGAATGGGATAAGTGGATTCCATATTTCACTTTTGCCTACAATACGGCACCACATGTAGATACAGGCTACTCGCCTTTTGAATTAGTTTATGGGAAATTACCAAGCCTACCATCTGACACCATAAATAATAAAATAAAAATATATAATTATGACGACTACGTACAAGAATTACGAGTCACATTACAATTTGCATTAAATAAGGCAAAAGAATTATTAATCAAATCTAAAGAAAAAATAATAAATAATGATAAAAGTAAAAATAGACTTAATCTTAATGTAGGAGATTTAGTATTAGTTAAAATAGAAGATAGGAAAAAACATCAAAGTCCATATAAAGGACCATTCAAAATAATAAGTAGGGATGGTGTAAACACCACAATAGATTACAAGGGAACAAATAAAACATGCCATAATAATAATTTAAAACCATTTAAATCATTATAGAATACAAATCCTAATATAATCGCTAATATACGTAAAAATAAAATACCTATACCTATATAAAAATTCAAATTAATTATTTTATAAATGTTCAAATTAATTATGTGTATAAGTAAATTATAAGAAAATATTGTAACAATACTATGAAGTTGATTAGAAAAATGCCTCCCTAATTTTTCTCTTAATGGTGGGGGTGTAGTGTATCACACAAGTTGATAATGCTTGCACAATGAATGCAACAAAGAACTAATAAAGTATCAATAACATTACTTTCTTTGTATGCATGCATGGTGCAATGCTGAACTGCTTACGATTAATTGTTTGAGTGACACATTTCTGTTTGAGTGCAATTGTAAATATAAAATACGATGATTGGTCAAACAGAAATGTGAAGACGATACTTCATAGTATTGAAAGAGAAAACAATAACATTTGTATGTTTAGAATAAGTTAGAAAGGTTAAGATTTATTTTCAAAATTAGTATATAAGCCAAAGAAAAAATAGAATAAAATCAGACTTTAATTTGATTAACATAAATCGGCTCTTTAGCCTTGTTTTCTTTTTAAAGTTTCAAAACTTCTTTTGGCAGTTCTTTTGAACGCCTAAGTTTTAGCTGGGACCCCCTCAGCTGTTTTAAAATAAAAAAAGGGGCTATAGGGACTCCCTTTTTTAAAGACGTTTTATATTGCATAACCTTGACGATCCTTGCGTATTACATGGCGATCCTGCAAAATCGAACAATTATATAAAGACACACAGTATTTTACCCAAATGTCAGAATCGGAAATAGAAGAAATCGTAAACCGCTGGGAGAAGTATATCAAAAAAAACTGCAGCGAAGAGTACGAGCCTGCCGTCACACGAAACACGCTGGAAGCAGCACCAGTTTATATACCACTTCCACGTAACGCTGGTCCGAAACCGATCACGATTGAAGAGTACAGAAGAAGGAACAGAAAGCCAAATAACAACCAAGCACAGGGTACAACCAAAAAAAAGATCAAGAAGAAAAGAGCCGGAAGAAATTTCAAAAGCGGAAAGAGTTAGCCATACTCTACAAAGAATCATAAAAAATTCAAAATTAAATTAAATCTTTAAAATACAAAAATTATTAAAATGAATTTTCCAATGTTTTAAATTCTGAAATTTTAATATAAAGTTTTCTATAAATACGTTATTCATTCTAATGGTAGGACTCATTTGGGGAAATAAAATAAAAAACAAAATGAGAAAACCACAGAGCAAGGTGGAAATTCAAGAAAATATTGTAAACAACGGTGAAGGAAAAAATACTAACAATATTATACCAGAGTATATTGTAACTTTAATAATAATAGCATTAGTATTATATATGGCCTACAAAATTAACACCTATTTCAAAAATTTTGTTCGAAAACACAAAAACAGACTTAACACAGATAATGCTATCACAGAAGTTTAAAAAAAAAAAAATTAAATAAAAATGTTCACATTTGTAATTGTAAATGATAATAAATAATTTAAATGGAGAAAAATATTTTCGATTTAAACGAAATACTAAGGATTCTAAAGAAAAATCCAAGCAGAACTTACACAGAGAGGACAGTTAAAAGCAAATTAGAAGCGATAGAAAAAATAAAAGAAGATTTTCAATCAAATACCCTCGAAGAAGAAAACGAAGAAAAATTATCTTCTCTAAAGATAGAATTCAATAGCACTTATTTAAGAATTAAGGAATTATTATTAGAAAATCAAAAAGAATTAGAACAACAAAATACCACAATGGCATCATTCAGCCTAGAAACCGTGTCAAAAGCTTTACCATTGTTTGCTGCTAATTTCGTAGAACTGGAAAGTTTCTTAATAACAGCAGAGCTGATAAACAAATCATTATCTGCAACAGCTAAAGTAGATTTTCTTCAATACATTTATTATGCTAAACTAACATCTTACGTGAGAACAGCGATAGGAAGTTACATCAAACCAGAAAACTTTGAAGCATTAAAAGAATTGTTAGAAAAAAGATACAAAACCACTAAAACCATTTTTTTTTCTTTCAGTGCAGCTGTAAAAAAAATTCATACACACGCTGCCCATGTGTTATCGACGCTGAACGATGAAAGAGAATAAGAATGTGTGTTAATTTAGCTAACACTTTTGTGCTATGAAACTGATATCAATGATTTGAATCAATGGAATCATAGTCAGCATAATGTTTAGTGGGTGCTGTGCTTTAGCTGAACTTTTTTTTCTCAAATTGAAGAAGTATAGCAAATTTTCCCGTAATGCTAGAAACACAACTGGGACGAACGACGAATATTTCGGTACGAACTTTCGTCATAAAAAATAAAATACATTTGCGCATATGAAAATGAACACAACAACACCGTAGAACGAAATTCGTCGTGTGTAACGAACTCTGAGATAGGTTTATTTCTATTTTGTACGCCGACGAACAACGAAAAAACAATTTTCTCTCTCTATCTCTTTGCATACACAATAACCAACTTTATCAATTATGACAGCAGAATTCGGTGAGTAAATTCGTCGTTATTGTGCTTCATACGACGAATTTACTCAACGTGAATTCTTATCAACGAATTCGTCAACGTGAACGAAATTCGTCGTTCGTCCCAATTGTGTTTTTTATCACAAATTGTAGTTTTGTTGTTAAAAAATTTAAAATTTTTTAAATAAATAAATAAATGATGAAAATTATGAAAAATAAATTCCGGCGAAGTTTGCTTTGATTTGATAACATTTTCTGTCATCCCTCTTGAGATTCAAGAGAACAATGACGATGCAGCACAGCCGAAACCGGCATTTTTATTGATCAAATTTGAAGTGGGATGACGCAAAATCGTTCCAAATTAAGTAAAAAAAAACTTCGTTATTAACACTATTTTGCACACTGCCTGAATGAGAATAAATAACAGATGTTTACTCTTAAAAATGTCATATAAGTTTATTCAAGACACAAACCATGTGGTGAGTATCCCGCATATTTAAGTTATAAACCCATATGCTTTTTCCCTATTAATTACTTGCAGCGAACTACTGTGCATTGGTGTTTCTCTAGATATTATTGTCGCCTATTTCTCATTTCCCTTTATGCTTTCATCCATATAAAACATTTTTTTACCACACAAACATAAAAAGAAAAAATAAATGTTCCAGCAGACGATTTAATTTTTCACTTTGTTAACTTAAAGAACGTATGAACGTAAATCGTCTGCAGTTTTGGAGGTCTCTCGTCTTTTCACAAACCTTTAAGTAAATTATAGATTTGTGGGTCTTATAAATGAATCTTTTGTAAAATACAACCAAAAGCAAGCCACATTTTTTTCATGAAGCGTAAAAACCACCAGTATTATTTTATTTTTATTGTATAAAATAATGTTGTCAAGTTTTTGATGTGTTCAAATTTAATGAAGAAACAAAATCATTTCGACATTTTAGCATTTGATTAAATGTCAGGGTGAATTTGATATTTTACTGGGTTAACTTTTAATAAAATATTATTGCAAAATAAGGAATTACTTTGTTACTTTTTATTTTCTTTCCTTTATTTTCGCATGTTTTTAAGGACATTGTGCAGACCAAATTTTCCAATCAACGAGAGGAAAATTTTGCAGAATATTGATTCGTAAAGAGAATACTTTTATGTCCTTTGTGACAATTATATGCACCGGCTATTTTGGAAATGAAAAAAATCGTACAGTGTAGTAAAAAAAGTACACCACGTGCAATATACAAAAATAGGTAATAATTGTTCAAGAGTTCTAGTAAAATCTATTCCAATTTAAAAATAATACCCATTACAACACGTTTACATATCGATGGCTTAATATAAAGACGGCATATCTCGATTTTTTAGAAATCGCGTATTTAACGTCTTCTGGTACCCAGAAGATCATAAAATTTTCCTTAAAGAGCCAAATACGTTAGAGTTAAATAATATGTATGGCCAAAATTATGTTTGTATGTTAATGCCTTAGTTTTTATCCTTTTTTTTTTTGCTGTAAAATATCGAAAATACGAGTTACACCTTTCTTATATGAAGCCATAGATATGTAATTTTTGGAAACAAATTTCCAATTCTTCTATTTATTTTTTGCCTTTTAAGCAATACTTTCTTTGAAATAATTATTCTTTTAAATTTATTTTAAAATCTTATTTTATTGTAATTAAAATCAGCTTTAAGGCATTTAAAACAATTGGGAACAGAGAGAAAGAATTTCAATGTAAAATAGTTAATGCAAAAGGATTCTCACTAAAATGTGAAGCTTCTTACATTACAAATGGTTATTGATAAAATAGTGTGCTGGAAATTTTACTCCTTCGCTTCTAAAAGCCAAATATCTACCTTGTGATTAATATGTGCTCGCTTCAATGCAAATTCATCTAGTAGGGCACACTGCTCTACTGATCAGGGTATCAAAATTTGGCTTAATTTGTTTCAGGCTTCAACATATGTATGAGAAAATGTTTCAGGGTAGAGTCTATTAGAGTGGTTGACCTTGCATACCAAAAAAAAATTGCCAGTCACCCTCTAGTATTAGAGATAATGTAAAAATAATTCCAAAAATATAGTTTTTATCTTTTTGCCACACCTACAAATACCTCCCTTTTAGTATTTTGTTCACTGTGTCGCCATTTTTAGTCCGATCATAACATTTTGTATACCGGTGATCATGGCTCGATAACTGCCAGTTTATTTCGAATGAAATAAAAGAAAAAACCATTTTAGCTTATTTTTTTTTATTTTTTAAATAAAAAAATTTTTTTCTGAATATTCGAATAAAAGTTAAAATTTATTCGAATAAACTTTTTATGTGTAGTTGAACAAAAGTTGAAATATATTTTTATTATAAGTATTAATTGAGTTTTGTGCAATTATTCGATTAAAAAATATATGCGAATAATCAAATAAAAATTTTAGTTTAACCTTATATTTATTTGTTTTGATATTAAAACTGAAACCAATTTGCTAATACGGAAATAATGATGAGAAAAAAAACTTAAGCTTCAAGTCGGATACAATTGCAAAACTATTTATATTTATATTTATATCGAACAAATTTTTTTTCGATTATTCGAATTAAATATTCTACGCGCTTAATGTTCAAATATTAGAATTAAATTAAAGCAATGAAATTATCTGTTTTTTATTCGTGTAAATGACATTTCAATGCATCATGAATATGAATAATGCAATAAGTTTTAAAATCTATTCGAATACGCGAATAATTTTTTTTAATTTTTAGTATAAATAACAAAGCATACTACCACTCTAATTTATTATTCGAAACGAAAGCAAGTGCTTGCGAATTAACATGCTTTAAACATAGAATTTCGCAGGTATTTACTTTCGTTCTATTTTCTACAGTAGAATCATTAAATTAAAAATGAAAATAGAGCAACTTTACTTCAGTCACTTTAATACTTTTGTTTAGTTTTTCCTCTCTCCCATAAAATTAAAAAAAGTGTACTTAAGTGATTTTGCAATTATGCTTAAAAAATTTAACGAACTTAACTCTTACGTATTAATCGATTATTTAGTAAAAAATTTTCATTCGATTAATCGAATTAATAATCAAAAACTTAAAAACTATTTGGTCAGAGAGTTTATAACGTTTATTTTGAAATATTGCGCATGGAAGAAATTTAAGTTTTACTCAATTATTCGAATAAATATTTATACGAATATATAATCGAATAATATTCGATTATTTAATTTAAAAATTTATTTCGACCTTAAATTTAAAAATATGTAAAAAAATTAAACCAAATAATTTTTTGGACCTTACTCGATTTTTCGGATAAATTTTTTATGATCTACTATTTATGTCGAATAAAATTCCTTTATTTATTAAGAAAAAATTATTTCCACTTTCATTTAAAAATAGGTAAAGAAAAATTAAGCCAAAGGGGTTACTCGATTATTCGGATAGAAATTTTTCGTCATGTTATATTTATACGAATATATAATCGAATAATATTCGATAAATTATTAAAAAAATTATTTCGACTTTCATTTAAAAATAGATAAAAAAAATTAAGCCAAATAAATTTTTGGCCGTTACTCGATTATTCGGATAAGAAATTTTAATCATGTAAAATTTATACGAATATATAATCGAATAATACTCGAATATTTAGTAAAAAAAATATTTCGACTTTCATTTAAAAATAGGTAAAGAAAAATTAAGCCAAATAAATTTTTGTGCCTTACTCGATTATTCGGATAAAATTCGAGTAATAAAAAAAAAACCTAAATTAAAACGCAAATAAAAACTTAAATTTATTTCGTTATGTACATATATTTAACAAGTTCTAAAAAATATTAAGCTCATCGCGATTATTCGAATAAAAGGCATCTATTTGTTACGAGTACTTATACGAATAATACGATGAAAACTTAAATTAAAATGGGTGAGGAGAAAAAGTGTAAGTTTATCGCTGTATTAAGTTGACAAAATACATTATGTAGCTAATTTAAGGTAATGAATTAATTTGATTTCAGCGCTCGAAGTAATCTGAGCAACAACAGCCATAATATAATACACCTTCGAACTTCTTATTAGGTAAATTTATTATTGTACTCCTGGTATGACACTGTACCCTGATATACATAAAATGTTTACAAGAAGTGAGCGCATCAATTGTATGTAATTCGTTGTCATATTACATACTAAAAAACTAAACCCAAGGACTCTGGCACGTGGCCAAATATTGTAAACTTTTTTCCCACATGTACCATTTCGTAGCAATTGTAATTGATTTTTTTTTTGTAATTTTCCGCAGTAAGTGTTTCTTGTTGCTATACTTTGCTCATGTTGTCGAATAAAGTTTAAAGTTAATATGTACAATGTACATACATTTGTATGATTTTTTTATATGTTACATGTGCTGACCGCAGGTTAACAAGTTTTTGGTTGAATTTTTATTAATGAATTATTGCCATGTCTTTATTGCCTTCAAATGAAAGAAGATTACTGGTAGGCTGGGTTTACATCTGTGTGCCATGTGCCCAAAAAAGCGTAACCACTAATTACTAATGAAAAACTGTTTGATTCAGGCCATAAATCATATGAAATCTAAATTTTATACACTAATTCATATGAATGGTACAATTTATACGAGGAATTAAAAATCTTGTGTTATATTCACTTCTCTTTAAAAGTTGTTTTCACAAGATATTTTACATTCGCACAACGATTTTTTTTCAAAAATCGTATCGAAAACGCAAAACTTTTAGTCATTTTAATTTAATACACTCCTATATATATATCGCTCATTTGCTTCAATAGTGGCACAACTCGAAAAAACTAGTTTTGCAGAAAACGCGTTTTAAGTTTTCAATTTGCATACAACTCAATGGAGATATGAAAAAAAAATCTTCACTCAGGAGGTGATGGTACAAGCTATTTGTATGAAATTTTTACACAAGACAAAATACAAAATGCCGAATCTTTCTGCATTATTAACTCAAAAAACCCATTTTTTGAGTTATGCCACTATTGAAGTAAATGAGCGATATGTATATATTATATCCTTTAGTTCTTATAAGGAGCATAGGGGCTATCTGATTGGGCTACCACATCCGATCCTAGAACTGTGACACATTTTTTAGATTTAATTGAACTGTAGGGGATTTCTTAATCGGGCTTAAGTTCCGTAATTTCAATTCGTATTAAAATTTTTATTTACTTCTTTTTCATTTATTTTTTTATTTTATGTTGTTTTATTTTATATTTTTATTTTATATCATTTTACTTTTTTTATTTAATTTAATTTACTTTTATTTCACTTTTTTATTATTTTATTTATTATTTTCTTATATTTTAGTTTGTTCTCATTTATTGAACTTTACTTTAATTTGTTTAATTTTATTTATATTTTTATGTTATTTTATTTTATTATTTTCTTATTTCAATACATATAGACATCGCTGAACCACCAGCAAATAAATTTCAAATTAAAATAAACTGATGACAATATGTCGAATAATAAATGTCTTAAATTATTTTTTTATTTTATTTTATTTTTTATTCTAGTTTTTTTTTTATTTTGTCTTATTTTATTTTATTTGAATTAATTTTATTTTATTATTTCTTATATTATTTTATTTTGTTATTTTATTTTATTTTTTTATGTTGTTTTTTTATTTTGTTTTATTTTATTTTTTTATTCTAGTTTAGTTTTTTTTATTAAAACTATTTTTTTTATTTTATATTGTTTTATTTTATTTTATAGAATTTTACTTTATTTTATTTAATTAAGTTTAATTTTATTTTATTTTATTATATTTTATTTTAGTTTATTTTTTATTTTTTTTTTATTTTATATGTTATATGTTATATTTATTTTATTTTTTTATATTTTGTTTTATTCTCATTTATTTAACTTAACTTTAATTTGTCTAATTTTATTTATACTTTATCTTTTTGTTTTATTTTATTACTTTATATATTATTTTATTTTGCTATTTTATATATTTTTTTATTTTATTTCAATTAATTTAATTTTATAATTTTTTATATTGTTTTATTTTGTTATTTTATTTTATATTTTTTATTTTTCGTTTTATTTTATTTGTTTTTATTATAATTTATTTTTTTATATTATATTGTGTTATTTTATTTTTTTATTTTATTTAATTTAACTTTATTTTATTTAATTTTATTTTATTTTATTTTATTTTATTTTATTTCTTTATATTTTATTTTCCTTTTTTTATTATTTTGTGTTATTTTTATTTTATTTTTTTTTATTCTCATTTATTTAACTTAACTTTTTATTTTATTTAATCTTATTTTATTTTATTTTATTTTACTTTATTTTGTTTAATTTAATTTATTTTATATTTTATTTACATTTGATCTTATTTTATTTTGATTTCTTTTTATACATCGAAACACTTTCATACCCACTTTTGGAAAAATTTAAATAAATTAAAAATAAAATCGGTGAAATTTGCTCTGCCCCATCCAAAGCTTAGTAAGAAGACACTACAAGAGAAGTCAACTGAACTTGTATCTATTTCACTATATGACAATTAAGATTATAAAAGTAATGGAAAGATTTAAATGGTGACATATGCAGTTGTGGCAAAAAAAAATTTTACGACAAGTCCATAATATGTTGTTTTGTTATATTGTACAAATGACAACGTAATTTACCCCAATTTATATTTATACAATTCTACTCGTATATATTAAACATTGTAACAATGTCAAGAAATCTAAATTTATTTTGGAAATTTATCTGCTTGAGATTAAAAATACATAAAAATGCGTAAATATTTGTTGTACGTACAACTTAAGTTGTTTACTTTAGCAAGCACTAATAATGAATGTACAGTGGTGAGATGCGGGAAATAATTGATAAAAAAAATATTAAAGTTGTTCAAATTTTATATAAAAAAGGATTTTCTGTGAGTGGTATTTTTTCTTTTGTACTATACGACATTAAATTTTTCTCAAAATGGTATTATTTTATACTTAAAGAAAGTCGCCCTAAAACAATTAAATTTATGTACTTTGAAAAAACATACTGAACTGAACTAAAATTTTTCGAAATTTTCCAATAAGTTAAGATAAGCTTGAAACGTTATATACATATCTTTCTAAATATTCTACATTATATTTGACTTAAAAGAATTTGTAAGAAATTTGTTTCTTGAGGTTGCATTAATTTAACACAAGCCTCCAGCACACAGTGCCATGAATTTGTGAATTTGTAGTTACGTGTTTCCTAGACGACTACCTTAATAAATATACTTAATGTGGTTCTATTTGAAAGCAATAAATTGTTTTGCCACATGAAAATATCCACATCCGCATTTATGTACATAAGCAAATGTGAATGTATTTGTTTTCCAAATGGTTTCTTTTTGGTTTAAATAATGTTGTTGGCATTAAAAGCAAACGGAAATGGCAACTAATGTGAGCATGTGGATTTTCCTGTTAATATTTTTCTTATTCCATGAAAACCAACAAGTCGGAAAGTTAAGTCAAGCACGTTTGATATATATCTTATGTTAAATAATTGAATGTATGTATCTATGTATGTATGTATGTGTGTATATGACAACTATCACTTTCATATGGAAAGACTATTTGCAATTTCCTGTTCATCGCTGTTGTTTTTAATATTTCCGCCCTTTCCCAAATAAGTGGCAGGCGGTCTGGTATCCATTATGGTTTGGAATGGATACTTTCGACTAGCGATAATCATTTATTTCACTTGGAATATCCATATGATTTTCAATTGAAGGAAACAAATCTATTAGATATCCCGCTGTTAAATTAAAAAAAAAATAATAATAATTTTTTAAAAATTTTTTTCTTGATTTTTATCCAACTATTTTTAAGGTTTCAAATAGATATAAAATATTCATATACAAATATGTATGTAACGTCTCAGCAGAAACTACTGCTTCTGCCGAAGCAGATTTGTAGGCGAGAGAAGCTGGTTGTTGTTGTTGCGCCTGCCTCGAAAGGGCATGATTTTAGCTTGCAATGTTCAACTTGCAAGCTTTTGTTAGGATTCCGTACACCAAAGCTGAAAAGGAAACCTATTGTTTTCGCTAAGATGTCCCTCGCAACGACAGTCTGTCTGTCTGTCTGCCACAAGCCGTTTATTGAGAAAGCTATAAGCTACGGACCTGTAATTAATTTTCTTGAAACGGTTGCAGTAATCAGTTTGTCGAATGAGTGATTAGGCCATAGCGTCCAATCCTGGTGTTAGGGCTGCCAACTATGCACCCAGGCGTGCTGAGTTGCAGCAGGTATTTACTCAGTGCTGCGTTTGGGGGTATACCGTCCCTGGCTGGTCATCAAAACCTCGCTAGCGTGACAGAGGACACCAAGTCTCGGGTTAACAATTGCAGAGGATTGGCTGAATATTCAAATGTACATTTGTACTCTCAGCACTTTACCATTGGTCCTATGCTCCTTGTAGGAGTTAAGCGGAAGCAATATGTGTATATCTACATAGTTGTAATTACATTTTTTTTTTTTGCAATTGTAATTGGAAAAAAATCTCAATTACAATAACATGTATGTATATGTAATTAAAATTATTTTATGTCAATTGTTGTATTTTTCCCCGGCTTATACTCGTCGGATTTTATCAAAAACTTCTTAATCATGCACAGACATGTTGTAAGGAATTTATGAGACTTTGAGCAACGTTATATACGTTTTTAAGGATGTAAAATGAAAAAATTTTCTACTCTATGGTTTTCTTAATTCCAGCCATTATAAATTTAACTACGTCTTTTGAAAATAGAGCTATATCTGAACATAACAGAAGAGAGAGAGAGAGAGAGTGAGAGAGAGAGTGAGATAACATATTTGAGTGGATCACTTGCTGTTAACACGCCAAGCAGCCACGTAAAATACATTTTTAAGCACGCTAAGGTTAATGTCATACACTGAAAGAATTTTCGGCATAAATTCTATGAATTTCGACATTAATCTAATGAAAAATTCATTAAAATTCAACCAATGTTACGCTTCGTTGGATTAATGAAACCAGTTTCATCAAAATTATTTTATTGAAAACTTCATCAAATTTATTTAACAGTGTAGTTAATGCAGTGCTACAACTTCATCGAAATAATAAAATGATTTTATGAAAATAATGAAATAAATTAAATAATGGGTGTTTTTTTATTGAGGTATAGAACTTTAAGTTGGCATCACTTTTTTAACTGGCGGCCATTTTGTCAGCTGTCAAGTGATTAATATTTAGTTTGGTTTGCCATTTCATCATGAACAGGTTGACAAAAGAACAACGCTTGCAAATCGTGCAAATTTATTTCGAAAATAATGGTTCAGTTCGCGAAGTTTACCGCAAGCTCCGTCCATTTTATGGTCGTCATAATCGTCCATCAGAGCAATTAATTCGGTTAACCATGGATCGTTTTCGCACTACGTTTACTCTATGTGATAATACGCATCCGCAGAGACGTCGAACAGTGCGCACCGAAGAAACAATTGCCGCTGTAGAGCAAAGTGTTGAAGAGGACCCGAATGAATCGATTCGCCACCGTGCACAGCAATTGGAGCTTTATGGAAGATTTTGAAGATTTTGAATGTGGATGAGTTGTGGTTCCAACAAGACGGCGCTACATGCCACACAGCGCACGTCACAATCGATTTATTGAAGGAAACATTCGATGAGCGCATAATTTCGCGGAATGGACCTGTCAATTGGCCACCAAGATCGTGTGATTTGACACCATTGGATTATTTTCTTTGGGGATATGTGAAGTCGCTCGTCTACGCCAACAAACCAGAAACGTTAGGGGACTTGGAAGCCAACATTCGTGGCGTTATTGCCAACATACGGCCCCATATGCTCGAAAAAGTGGTTGAAAATTGGACCTGTAGAATTGGCTTTATTCGAGCCAGCCGCGGCGGCCACATGCCCGAAATCATATTTAAACATTAATGGCATAAAATTATCCTTCCAATAAAGCCAAATTGATGCGACATTAAAACGATTTTCTTGTGTTTTATTTCAATTCGAAGTTCTATACCTCTAAAAAAACACCCTGTATAAAGGGGTTTCTTAATAATTAGAAAATATTGTTATCATAAATCCAATAAAATATTCTTACGAAACCACAATACCAACGAAGCAATTCCAATGAAATTTTTTCACAATGTTCATGAAATTTTCATTGGAACATTGTTTCATTAGACTTATGAAGCAAAATTCTTTCGGTGTATCAACAGACTTTCAATTAATATAAGATACAAATTTTATAACAAAATCTATCAAATTGAGAAAGATTCCACTTAAAGTATTACAAACATCTTCACTAGAAAGCTCAAAGCCTCAAGTATAAAAAATATAAGCGCGGAATATGACAGTTAAATCAGCTGTTAATGCAAGCCATGATTTATGGGAAGGTTAATTGAAAATTTGTTTAACGCTGTTCTCAAAAGTCTTCACAATATAGCGCCAATCATTACAAAATCAATTTTATTCCATCTATCATAAATTTATTAAACTTACCAGCAATAATTTATGATTGTATGTAAATAAGACCGCACCATTATGGCACTCGAGTATGATTTATGTTCTTAAATTTTAATATTGCTTCCGTTAAAAATTACCAATTGAACTAAAATTTCTTTTAATAACAACAAATTCATAAAGATTGCTTGCCTATTAATTTAAAAGATGTTGTATTGTAAGATAAATATTTGGGAAATTTGCAGTTGTGAACTTTTTTTCTTATAACTTTATAGATTATTTCAAATTGTTTGTTTGTATTGTTAATTCCATTACAAATATTTTCCTTTGATTAACGAAATTGCAAGAAAGCAAACAAAACAAAGAAAGTCAAAGAAGTCCTGAGAGTTATTATAGTGGAGACAGAAGCTTTGAATCCTTACACTAACACATTAAAGTTTAGCTGATTACACAAATACAGTAAAAACATTTTCATATAAAAACCAACCCTGACACAAGGAAATAGTTTTTTAGGTTTCCGTATGCCAAAGGTGAAATGGAACCCTATTGTTTTCGCTACGCTGTCCGTCTGTCCGTCACAGGCTACGGGCCTGAAATTTGGATGGAGTGTGTAGATTTTTAGCCGCTACAACAACATATACATGAGAGTTAAAAAGTAAAGGCTGTTGCAAAACGAGCAACGAATAATGCTAAAATCCCATGCAATATACATACTCGTACAATTGTATGTATATACACAGTGTATAAAAATATACAGACTACAACAATTCACACTAAAATTTAAAAAAATCTAAATTAAAGGGTGTTCTATCAGTTCATGTAGTTTTTACTGTGTTACTTTGACAACTTGCTGTATCTTGGAAACCATAAGAGGCAAACTCTTGAAATTTTCAAAAACGGTAAGACTAAAAAATCCGAAATCCAAATTAAAAACATTTCTAAAACTAAAATAAATCGCGAAAAACTGTAAAAATCGCCAAAATAAAAAAAAATCGCCAAAATGAAAAAAAACCCCAAAAACCGAAAATAATCGCCGAAAGGAGAAAAAAGCGACAAAACTAAAAAATCGTTTAAACTGAAAAAAACGCCATATTAAAAAAATGCTCAAAACCGAACGCACGGAGCCCTTCGTGCGCGAGTCAAAGTCGCAATTTACTGAATTTATTTTTATTTTTAACTATACATACGCATTTATAATTATTTGACAGCTAATACTTTTCTCATTCTCTGATATCAATATCAATTAATATGCAACAGGCCTGTTATTATACCCTTTACCAACAAAAATGGTAAAAGGGTATATATAGGTTTGTCATTCCGTTTGTAATTTCTATAATATCAATAAGCGACCCATATAATATATATATTCTGGATCCTTATGCATAGGGAAGACGAATAAGCGATGTCCGTCTGTCCGTCTGTCCGTCTGTCCGTCTGTCCGTCTGTCTGTACGTGAAATCGGTTTTCCGAAGCTCCCAGAAGAGCTAGAGACTTCGTTCTTGGACTGATGTGTCAGAAATTTTCCAAAATAGATTGGTATTGAAATTCAGCAAAATCGGGCAGACGATTGCAGAGCTGGAAAACTTAAACTTCATTTTGCCATATAAAAGTAACTCCCGAAAACAAATTTTTATTTTTTTTTAATAAATGTACATATTTTACACTTCAGTACAACTAAAATTGAAATTTTAAATTAACAAAATACAAAAAAATTAAAAAGACGTTTCCAGGGTTGGAAAACTTTAACTTTTTGTGTTATGTAAAATTAACTATGTCTAAAACTATATTAGTATTTTCTCGAGAACCGTAAGAGCTACAGACCTGAAATTTGGACACAGTGTGTAGACCTTTGGCCGCTACAACAACAAATACATGATAATTGGAAATTAAAGGGTGTTCCAAAACGAGCAACGAAAAATTTTAAAATCCCAAGTAGTATATATACAATTGTATGTATATACACTTGAAATTTGTAAGGTTAGTGTATTTTTATACAGACTACAAAAATTAACACAAAAATTTAAAAAAAATTTAAATTAAAGGGGGTTCCATCAGTTAATGCAATTTTGACTATGTAATTTTAACAATTTGCTGTATCTTGGAAACCGTAAGAGCAAAACTCTTGAAATTTTCAAAAACGGTAAAACTGAAAAAATAAAAAATTATAAAATCGCCAAACCGAAAAAAATCGCCAAAAACAAGAAAAAATCGCCAAAACGAAAAAAAGCACCAAATTAAAAAAAAATTTAAGACTAAAATAAATCGCAAAAAAAAACGGAAATATTGCTAAAATGAAAACAAAAATCGCCAAAATGAAAGAAAATCGCCAAAATGAAAATCGCCATAATGAAAAAATCACCAAAACGAAAAAAAAACCCTAAAAAACAAAAAAAAATTGCCAAAATGAAAAAAAAAATCGCCAAAATGAAAAAAATCGCCAAAACGAAAAAAACCCCAAAAAACAAAAAAATCGCCAAAATGAAAAAAAGCCAAAAACAGAAAAAAATCGCCAAAACGAAAAAAAGCACCAAATTAAAAAAAAAAATATTAAACGAAAAAAAAACCTAAAAAACAGAAAAAAATCGCCAAAATGAAAAAAATCACCAAAACGAAAAAAACCTTAAAAAACAGAATAAAATCGTCAAAATGAAAAAAAATCGCCAAACCGAAAAAACCCTAAAAAACAGAAAAAAATCGCCAAAATGAAAAAATCGCCAAAAAAAAATAAAAAACGTAAATAACAGAAAAAAATCGCCAAAACGGAAAAAAACACCATAGTAAAAAAAATTTCTAAGACTAAAATAAATCGCAAAAAAACAGAAAAATTGCTAAAATGAAAACAAAAATCGCCAAAATGAAAGAAAATCGTCAAAATGAAAAAAAATCGCCAAAATGAAAATAATCACCAAAACGAAAAAAAACCTAAAAACAGAAAAAAATCGCCAAAATGATAAAAAAATCGCCAAAATGAAAAAATCACCAAAACGAAAAAAACCCAAAAAAAAACAGAAAAAAATCGCCAAAATGAAAAAAAGCATTAAATTAAAAGAAAATTTCTAAGACTAAAATAAATCGCAAAAAAACGAAAAAATTGCTAAAATGAAAAAAAAAATCGCCAAAATGAAAAATATCGCTAAAACGAAAAAAACCTAAAAAACAGAAAAAAATCGCTTAAATGAAAAAAAATCGCCAAAAAAATAAAAAAAAAATCGCCAAAACGAACAAAAAACTAAAAAACAGAAAAAAATCGCCAAAATGAAAAAAATCGCCATAGTAAAAAAAATCACCAAAATGAAAAAAATCATCAAAACGAAAAAAAACATAAAAAAAAGAAAAAAATTGCCAAAATGAAAAAAAATTGCCAAAATGAAAAAAATCACCAAAACGAAAAAAAAACAAAAAAATCGCCAAAAAAAATCGCGAAAAAAGCCCAAAAAAAAACAGAAAAAATCGTCAAAATGAGAAAAATCTCCAAAATGAAGAAAAGCCCAACAACAGAAAAAAATCGCCAAAATGAAAAAAAACCTCCAAAAACAGACAAAATCGCCAAAACGAGAAAAAAGCGACAAAACTGAGAAAATCGTTTTAACTGAAAAAAACTTCAAAAAAGCAAAAAACCTTCCTTTCGTGCGCGATTCAAAGTCGCACTTACCTGATTTTTTTAATATTAAAGGAATTAAATGAAACTAAGTTTTTGCTTATTTCGTTCTTGCTTTTTTCACTTAACATATTTTATGTATTTTTTAAAGAACTAGATTGGTATCAATAATCAGAAAAATCCAAAATTATGACTCCAGGGTTGGAAAACTTACACTTTTTGTGTTATGTAAAATTAAATAGGTCTAAAAATTTTTTTCTTTTTCTTTATAAATTGAATATATTTTATGCTTCTGAAAGAAAAGTTTGGTGTATGAAATTTGAAAAATGAAAATTATAGCTCCAAAGATGGAAACTTTAAAAAAATGATAAATTTTTTCACAAAACAAATATGTATGTACGTATCTGTATACTATATATATGTACGTACGTTGGTGAAGGGTATATAAGATTCGGCACAGCCGAATATAGCACTCTTACTTGTTTTTTAATTTCATTTATTATATAATGAAAGTACACATCGACCCAAGTCAAACTAAAATTCTAAAATTACTTGATATGTGACAAGCAAAAACTGCGCGCTTTACAAAACGCATTGAAATGATTAAAATTAATTATAAAAATAGTAAAAAAATTTGTTCATTTAGGTCTTAAGACTTTTAAAGTTCAGTTACCACAAGATATCACGCCCACCGACCATCAATAGTGTCGTGTCTTTGCTGATTGTGGACTTCAAAAGCCTCAAACTGATCCGGAATTTCATCGAAAACCCATGCTTAGTTATGCGGCTAATTTTTACGTCGGAGTTTACATTAGCACTGATTAAAATTGCTTATACATATATAATAATATCGCTCCTTTACACAAAGAACGTCATAACTCGTAAAAACCAGTTTGCCAGAAAACGTGTTTGAAGTTTTTAATTTACACACAACTTAAATTTTATTTTTCTCTCAAGAGTTAAGTAAACAAGATATTTGTATGAAATTTTTACACAATATGAAGCCTGATATGATGATTAATTCTGCATTACCAACTTAAAAATTATATTTTTTGAGTTATGGCGTTCTTTGAGTATGTACAGCCTTTGCGAAAATCAAACACAATATTAAATTTTTCTTTACAATTATGTAAATTAAAAATTTACTAAAAACAGTAACTGAAAAACAAAACATTTTTAAGCTGTTATTGAAAATTATATTCAAGTGAAGCGAATTTGAAGGAAATAAGTCAATTGAAAATGTAAATTTCACACATACATAGATACATATGTATGTATGTATGTATGTATTTATACTTCAATAAACCACCGGATACTATGAAAGCACAATATACTACTACAGCTACTAAGCCTCTTTACAATTTACAAAGGGAAAATCGCATGGATTTCGTATTTACATGTATTGTATTCATATAAGAACGTTGGGAGGGTAGGCAGCGAATCTTTTTTCTTTTATCTTTATAAGTATATAACTAGTAAGAAACATTTTCGAAATCAAAATCTTTCAATATAATAAAATAAGTAAGTATGGAACAAATAAAAGAAAATAAAAACCAATTTTAAATTGAAAAAAATAAGTGCACACAAAAAAAAATTCAGCTTAATATCTACGTAAAAAATGTTTATTTAACCTTTTACAGCAATGATTTTGTTTTATATGTAGTATGTGTGTAATTCATGTTAATCTAACATGATTTGCAGTAATATTCAAAGAAAATTTTTTACTTTTGCCATAAACTTTATTTTATGATGACTTGACTCTACCGTAATGTTAAATCAAAATGAATAATCATGTTGAATCAAAGTTATTTCAAATTGAAGCAACGTAAGTTCAATACTGAACTAACACAAAGAACCATGGTGAATCAGAGTTATTTCAAGTTGAAACAACATGAATTAATTATTTAACATTAACGTCTGTAAATTGGAACAGGCATCAGAAAAAATTTTTGTATGCTTTGAACTCGGAGCGCATCACGTGCTAGTCAACGCGCTTAACGCTGCAAGCACAGCCTTAAATATTCTTTAGATACACTGAACAAAATTTCGGCATAAATTCTATGAACTTTGACATTAATCTAATGAAAAATTCATTAAAATTCAACCA
Organism: Tachina lurida; assembly: GCA_944452675.1. Classification (NCBI taxonomy): domain Eukaryota; kingdom Metazoa; phylum Arthropoda; class Insecta; order Diptera; family Tachinidae; genus Tachina; species Tachina lurida. The sequence goes on along the minus strand of OX101754.1, from coordinate 33,324,909 downwards.
ACGTCACGCTTCGTTGGATTAATGAAACCAGTTTCGTCACAATTATTTTATTGAAAACTTCATCAAATTTATTTAACAGTGTAATTAATGCAGTGCTATGACTTCATCGAAACAATAAAATAATTTTATGAAAAGAATGAAATAATTTAAATTTAAAGGGGTTTCTTAATAATTAGAAAATATTGTTGTCATAAATACAATAAAATATTCTTACGAAACCAGAATACCAACGAAGCAATTTCAATGAAATTCTTTCACAATATTTATGAAATTTTCATTGCATATGTGAAATTATTATTAGATTTGTGAAAAAAAATTTAATGAAATTGTTTCATTGGACTTATGAAGCAAAATTCTTTCGGTGTACATGCTTATTTATAAAAAAGAATATTAAGGCTTTATAAAGGCTTAATAATTCGAATAAATTATGATAGGAAGACAACTGGGACAAACGACGAATTTGTCGGTGCGAACTTTCGTCCTAAAAAATAAAACACATTTGTGCATATGAAAATGAACACAACACCCCGTACAACAAAATTCGTCGTGCGTGAAGATTTATGAGATAGATTTATTTCTAATTTGTACGCCCACAAACGACGAAAAAACTATTTTCTCTCTCTCTCCCTCTCTCTCTCTCTCTGTGTGTGTTTTTGTACACAAAACAACCAACTTTATCAATTATAAGAGAGTAATTCGCTGAGTAAATTCGTCGTTGTTGTGTTTCACACGACGAATTTACGCAGCGAGCTCTTATCGACGAATTCGTCGAACATGGACGAAATTCGTCGTTCGTCCCAATTGTGTTCCTACCATTAGGCTGTAAATATATAACATCATGCTTTAAACTTTAATTTAACATGATCTAATATGATTTCAAATTAAAATTTTTGCATGATGATTTTACACTGGTATTTTTTTCTGTGCGTACACAAAAACAAACACATTATCTGAAAAAAACATTGTTTTAGAAAAAGTTTTTTGAAGTTTGCTTTTAATGAAAAATTAAATCGAAATGTCTAAACCAGCTACGTCCAATCCATATGCACAATGTGCAAACTTTTATAAAGAGCTTTTTGTGCTTTCACACCGACGAGAGTACAACATCCACAACAACAACACAGCAAACACCAATGCTTGCTCTTACTTTGCAAAGAAACAAAAACTAATTTAAGAGCTTTCAAAGCTGTTTACCTCAAATACAAATATCAGTCTATGTGTGTTTGGCCGTAGATATTTGTTTACGGTTTCTGTATTTCTCGCATCATAAAAACTCTATCTCTCTCTCTCTCTAAAAAAAATTTCAACGTTTCCTGATATGAAAATTTTTAAAAAACAATTTAAGTACACGGTAAACTTTTTTTTCGGAGCTAAGCAATTTTTTTTTAGTTTTAGCGCTTTTTTAGTTTTGGCGCTTTTTCGTTTTTAAGATTTTTTTTTTTTGTTTTAACGTTTTTAGTTTTAGCGTTTTCTTTCATTTTCATTTCTTTTCTTTTTATTTATTTTTGTGCTTTAGCGACCTTTTTAGTTTTGAAGCTTTTAATCGTTTTTGCAATTTTTTCGGTTTTCGGCGATTTTCTTTATTTTGGCAATTTTTTTATTTTGAGAATTTTCAACTTTAGAGTTTTTGAAAATTTTAAGAATTTCCCTCTTACGGCTTCCATGCTACAGCAGGTTGTCAAAATTACATGGTAAGAATTGCATTAACTGATAGAATACCCTTTAATTTGGATATTTCGTTTTAAATGCCAGTGTTAATTGGCGAAGTCTGCATATAATAATTGTCTGTATATTACTTTATCATGGCAACATGTTTCGTTGCATCCTGTAGAACACCCTTTAATTCTTTATATTTGAAATGTCATATATTTCTTATTGTAGCGGCCAAAGTTTTACATATTCTGTGAAAATTTCAGATCCGTAGCTGGTACAGCTCTCGCGAAAACAGTCAGTGACAAACATGGTAACGAAAACTATAAGGTCCTTTTGCCCCCCTTCAAAGTCGTTTGCCAAAAAGAACCCTCTGTTAGTAATTAATTTTGCTATAAGTAGAGGCTTTTGGTATTTTTGGTGTAGAAGGGCCTTCTTTTGCCACTCACTGCCTGCTAGTTTTTCACCTAAAAGCTCCAAATTTAACAATGGCTTGGCCTACAGGGTATCATGTTAGTGAGGGTAATGTTAGTTTTAGGTTATTTTTTATGAGGCAAACAAAAATGTTTTAAATGTTTTAAATTGACTAGTTTTGCTCTTTTTTTTTCTTAAACATTCGATTATCCTGTCAATTACTTCTTCTTCTTATATATATTTTTTTTGATGGAGGAAAAATATTCTTTACAATTTCTTGTAGTCATTTAATTAAGGAGAAAATAGCAAAATGATACAAAAATTTACGAAATTCAATAGTTGAGTGTGATTGATGCTTTTAAACTGGAAACTTAATTAAATCATTTAGGAATGTTACGTGAAGAGAAGCCAAAAAAAACACAAACTCCTTTTACGGATTCTAGTTCTTTAAAATTTAATTTAAAATTTGAAAACTAACATACATACATATTCTCTGAATGAAGCATTCCATTTGAAATCATTTTTTGATTTCATTATAAAAAGTAGAACCAATTGGAATGAGCAGAATAAAAAGTTGACTATTAAACAAATTGACTGTTAACCTTCGTTCGGTACGATCTTGAGTAGTTATTTAAGGAAATAATACATGTATTAATTTGGAACACACAGAAAAAAAAATACCAATGTAAAATATCCATGCAAAGAAGTTTGATTTCAAATCATATTAAATTCACAAGGTTAGGTTAGGTTGATCTGGGTGGTGAAAGACCTCGCATAGACCAGTATTGACCCTTAGCGATACCAGCAGATGAGAGGAGAACCTGTAAGTATGGCAGCCTAGTTCGTGGTGCCTGTATCGAATGACTCCCACACAGATTATACAAAACTTAGCAATCTACACAGTTCCACTCTCTATACAAGTTCAAGACTACAAAAAGTGTAAGCACCAAGACAGTTATATCTAGTGCGGCTTAGAGCCGGACAGTAACACAGTAGATGTTCTATTGTTTCAATTACCCCGGGTTCCTTACATTTCCTGCAGGTACCATCAAGTATTCGTCAAATTTTGACAGCATACGAAGCCTTCCAACAGTGTCCAATTAATACCGCCACTAGAAGTTTACAGTTGCTTCGAGTTAATGATAAAAGGAACTTAGTCGATTTTAGATCATAGGAGCTCCACATGATTTTAGATATTTTGCAAGTTTTCGTCGCACGCCAACATTTCCCCGCTTCTTTCCTCATCTTAGTCTGATGATCTCTGTAAGGTGTTGAATTGGTTTTCGGACGTATACCATTTCCTCATTTGGTAATTGAATTCCCCTTTTGACCAGTGTATCGGGCATTTCATTTCCCACAATTCCCATGTGTCCCCGGACCCACAACATATATGTACTTGTCTACCAGCACATAACATATTTAAGGCATTCCTACACATACGCTTTAATAGCTACTTTACTGTCTATATACATATTAACACGCGCATTCATGATTAGAGGGGTGAAGGTTAACTCTGCTGTCATTTTGGCTGCATAGATTTCCGCCTGAAAGATCAGGAAGTTTCTAAGATTCCTCTATACCGAGCTTCGGACAGTAAACCGGAGCTCGCACCCCTCTATCCATCTTTGAACCATCAGTGAAAAAAGTTGAAACCCGAACCACTATGGTTAAAACTTTCAAGATAGACTTCTTCGCTTATAGTGATCTGAGCTTCAAATAAAAATTTCATTACTGGAATGATGTAAAAAATCTGTACGAAATCTGTTCTGTTGTCCTGAGTCGGATAACAGATTTGGATGCCGCGTTCACTGCAGTAAAATAATTGCTCAATTGACAACATATTGTGGGAGTCGTAGTTCGTACATGAGTTGTTGGTAATTTCAACAAAAACATTTGGGATAGTCAGACCAGTGTCTTAAGTGTCATAATAGTTGAAAAAAAATTGTTGCTGTTGCTCAAACAAAAAAAGTCATAAAATAATAATACTTTGTGCTAAAACAAAAATACAAATAAATACAATATTTATAATTGTAAATTATGAGCGGTTGCTCACAGCAGTTATATTTATTACTTTTATTACTTTAAAACGTGTTCATTTTTTAGCACCGTTTGAATAGCCTAATTGTTTGTAAACAAATGTTTACATAGAAATTACCCACAACGAACTACGACTCCTACAATAAGTTGTGAATTTAGCAAATATGTTGTTAAAGTGTGTTTTTGTTTATTTGCTTTTTTCATAGCAGCAGTACACTGTTGTGCTTAGTTGTAAAGGGTGTTTTTTATTGAGGTATAGAACTTTAAGTTGGCATCACTTTTTTAACTGGCGGCCATTTTGTCAGCTGTCAAGTGATTAATATTTAGTTTGGTTTGCCATTTCATCATGAACAGGTTGACAAAAGAACAACGCTTGCAAATCGTGCAAATTTATTTCGAAAATAATGGTTCAGTTCGCGAAGTTTACCGCAAGCTCCGTCCATTTTATGGTCGACATAATCGTCCATCAGAGCAATTAATTCGGTTAACCATGGATCGTTTTCGCACTACGTTTACTCTATGTGATAATACGCATCCGCAGAGACGTCGAACAGTGCGCACCGAAGAAACAATTGCCGCTGTAGAGCAAAGTGTTGAAGAGGACCTGAATGAATCGATTCGCCACCGTGCACAGCAATTGGAGCTTTGTCCATCAACTTTATGGAAGATTTTGAATGTGGATGAGTTGTGGTTCCAACAAGACGGCGCTACATGCCACACAGCGCACGTCACAATCGATTTATTGAAGGAAACATTCGATGAGCGCATAATTTCGCGGAATGGACCTGTCAATTGGCCACCAAGATCGTGTGATTTGACACCATTGGATTATTTTCTTTGGGGATATGTGAAGTCGCTCGTCTACGGCAATAAACCAGAAACGTTAGGGGACTTGGAAGCCAACATTCGTGGCGTTATTGCCAACATACGGCCCCATATGCTCGAAAAAGTGGTTGAAAATTGGACCTGTAGAATTGGCTTTATTCGAGCCAGCCGCGGCGGCCACATGCCCGAAATCATATTTAAACATTAATGGCATAAAATTATGCTTCCAATAAAGCCAAATTGATGGACATTAAAATGATTTTCTTGTGTTTTATTTCAATTCGAAGTTCTATACCTCTAAAAAAAACACCCAACTTATTTGTGAATTGTTGTTGTTTATTTTGATGTTAGTAAACAGTCGACAAACCTCTGCTGGCTAGTAGGCATTGTAGTAGTCTTGTAGTCTGAGAATCACAAGTCAAAAGTAGTTTCGCAGTTAACACTTTTTTTTGTTAACTATAACTTTTCAAGTAAGTTTCATGTTAAATGATCAATTAAATAATTTTGAATTAAAATTTTAAAAGTGTATCTAAATAATATTCTTCTGATGCTCTTGTCAATATGCACAGGAAAGTTAAATATTTAATCAAATAGAATTACTACATTAAATTGAAATCATGTTGTTTCAACTTAAAATAAATTTGATGCAACATGGTTCATCGTGTTATTTCAATATAGAGTTTGCGTAGTTCTAACTTCCATAATGATTCAACATGATTTTTCATTTTAATTTAACAGCACGGAAATCTTAAGTCAACATGAAATAAAGTTATTTTAAAAGGAAAATGTTTGTGTTAAAATTGCTCGAAATCATGTTAGATTAACATGAAACACATATGAAACAAAATCATTGCCGAAAAAGGTTAAATTAACCTTGTTAACGTAAATTTTAAGTTGAAATTTTTCTGTGTGAACGATTTTCCGGCATGCCACGTCAAATTTGGTTGATAAATATACTGGTGTCCGTGCTGCGCCATCTTTTATTATTAAATTAAAGTAAAATGGTAAAGCATACTTTTGTCATGATAGTTCTTGCTGATTATATTTTTACCCACACATTTAAAATGTATTTTATTTAAAATTTTTCATAGAAAAAATAGGAACATTTAAAATGGATATTAAATTCATTTTATTTTTTTTATGAATATGGGGACTAAAATTTAATAAAGGATATTCTACAATATTTTCCATTCCACATTAAACAAATAATTATGCAGCTGGTGTTTGCAAAAAAAAAAAATATTGCCCCAAAGAATTATCATAGCCAAATAGCTATAACGACCATGGAAAACCAATTGTTATCGGGTTGGACTTTAATTATTAATTTCTCTGATCCAAGATATGAATATTTATTTTTATTGTTTATGTTATATGCATGATACAACACATAAACTACTAGAAAAATAAGATATGCTTAAGTTAAAAAATTGCTGAAGAAAACTCGAACTACATTTGTAAACCAACAATAGGGAGTTTGCAAATAAAAAAACGAATTTCTTTTGCAAAATTATCAACCATAAATTATGGCAATAAAACAAAACATTTTGCACCAAAGTTTATTATAGTTTTGCATAAGGGTTAGTGAATGATGACTACATGCAGGGTGACCATTGTGCACATTTGTTTTAAGAACGGAGTACTTTGTTATTTATAATAATAATACTGTGCAAAACAGAAAATATTAACAAGGTTTTTGTTTCCATCTGAATCTATCAACAATTGGCTGCTTGTTTTGAAACACTGATATCGTCCCTACCACGTCAAACTATCCAATATGCAAAATTAGTTGTTTTTTTTTTTAGGTTCGTTATCTTGGTATCCTGATTTATACGATATGGCTCGTTTCAAAATGCTGAAATTCTCATAGACAATAGATAACTCAATAAGAAATATTTTAAGCCTGGCACTTTTAGGAAAATGCTGACTTTAAATTCACAATTGACGAGTCTTCGCGCTCTTCTGAAAAGCACAAATTTGCATATTGTATAGTTTGACATGGTAGGGACGGTATCACTATGTGGGAGGCACATTTTATTCCTGGCGAAAGGAATGCTTCGTATCTCACCCAGTTAATTAATATATTTCCCAGAGTTAAAAAGATAGAGAGAGGATGTATTCTATCTAAAAGAACTCCATACTCCTTCTTTTGGATGTACATATAACGCCTGTTCGGTCCATTTAATACTTATAGCTTTTTTACACGAGTTGCCATTGTGAGGTTAGCCTGCCCGTCATTCTTCTTTCACCAGAGATTCTGGAAGGCCTTCAAACTAATCAATTTTGCTTTTGCTTTGGTAAAAAAGTAAAGCAACGCATTATACTCCTTCTCTTCTCTCTTCTCATAGAAGGGGGAGTGTGGAATGTGTATCTTATCTCTTATGTGAAAGAGTTGAGGCCTGCTATAAGGCATTCTATAGTAGCTAGAAAAGAATAGTAATTAAATAAATAAAAATTCCTCAGCAGGCCTTTAATAAGGCCTGAAATATGAAGGTCCTCTGACTTTTCCCGCTAGGATGACTGCTAGTGGGGACTGATAATATACACATCGTAAGAGAGTCGCTTTATCACGATTTGAAGATACCTGGGACGATATATTTCATCGTTTACTGTTCGGTTAACTACTGTTCGGTAATGTATGTAATTGGTACGTTTGACTACATGCACCACGAACGATATAATGCTTCGTACATCGTTCAACTAAATACGGTTTGGTAATAACTGCAACACGTTGAAATAATCACCCTTATTTCAGTTGACGACATCAACGTCACTTTAACACAATACCAAAAAATTTTGGAAAAAATTCTATACCTTAGGGAAATAGATTGCCCCAATTTTTTTTGGAATCGTGTTAAAGTACCGTCGATATCGACAACTGGAATAAGGGCGAATGCTTCGGGTCTCAATAAGTTAACTACCAACTAAATAGATTACCAGCAACATAATGTTTCGAACATTGTTCGATTAACAATGGTTTCACTATGTCCAACTACTACGGGGAAAGAATCGTATCAATTTGTTCCTCCTATTTCTTACAATACCCTGACCTCTTATGCTAAACAAAACATTCACCAAATGAGAATTACTGCAAAATTGTTTGATCATTAACATACTTGTTTACCATATATGTATATTCGTTAGCTAAAATGCAAAAGGACATATCTAACAAAAATATAATTTTACAGGAGAAGCAAAAAACTAAAGAAGAACTAATTTTTGATCGCAAAAGTTTGTCAAGACATGTTGTTTAATCGTATTCATAATAATCAATCAAAAACTCAATTTTGAGTTTTTTGTTAGTTACGCCTTTTTGTACTTTAGGTAACGATATACTTGTTTCTTTATGCCTTTGGTTAATGTGTATATAATTTTCCATTAAGTAAACTTGTACACAATTAAGATTTAAATCCTACTAATCTTTCTCATATGGTTGTTCTTTATCCTTTTCTAGAAAAGGGGTCCAGAAGTACCCTTAAATGGAATTACATTGCATCATTATTTTCTGCTATAATTCCAACTGGAATTACGACTCGAGGTTAATTTCATACTTCTTCATAACTGCAGTTTAGGTACATCTTGTGTTCATCAATTTTATCTAATATCTGGAGAGGAATATATTTTCTGAACTATCCTCTTACACTTCTTCGTAGAGAACTGCTTTCTCCCATTATAAGTTAAAATCATCTTCTCAAATATTTCGGAGAAAGTTTCACTATAAATTTTTTAGTACATGAAACACGAAATTGAATTTTAATACTACCGGGAATAATTCAAAATCTAAACTTTATACCCCAGGCTAAGTCTGAGTTTGGATTTAAGTTTTTAAAATAATTTTGCCAAAAAAAACCGACTTCAATGCAAATTTCTATTGCAACATTTTCGAAAAAAATATATGGGACATAAAATTAAATTTTAATGGGCGTACGTTCGCCCATTTTTTAAATGCAAGATTTTGTGTTTTTAAGAGTTCAAGGTAGAGTTTTTACGTGAGAAAAAATCCCGGGAATTCCCAGGAATTATTTTTTTACAAATCCCGGGAAATTTTAAACGGGAATTTTCGGGAATTTAATATATCCGTTTTTGGAATTTTTTTTATTGCACTTATTACATTGCTGTTCGTTGTTTTATTACTTAAAAATACAGCTCTGCATAACACAGTGTGACAAAAAAAATACTTGCGAAGTGTTACTATTTCATAAAACTTTGTCACACAGTGTAATATAAGCATAGAAGCAGATGTAATAGAGGCTTCCAGCGTTGCGAAATATTTTCAACTTAAGAAGTCTTTATAGGAAACAGTATATATATTGGCAGATGTAGATAAAATTTTCATCCATAGTATAACTCAAAGCATATGAATTTGTTTTTGTTTTGTTTTTTAAATATTGTTGTTTATGAAATGCATGAATAAAGTTGCTTTGTTTTTAATTTGAATGTTGTATATTTTTTCATTTAATTATATTTTTTATAGAGGTCATTTAATTAGATTCATATGTTTTTGAAATTCCCGGGAATTTTTCTTCTCGATTCCCGGGAATTGAAAAAGTCCGGGAAATTAGAAACCCTAGTTCAAGGTGTGTGCCAAGTTTCGTAAAAATTTCTTAAGTACAACCACGTGAAATTTTATATTAAAATTCAATAGGCGAGCCCACGCCCAAGATTGTGTCTTTTTTTCAACTTAGGATGTGTGCCAAGTTAAGTAAAAATCGGTGAAATAGAAACATGTGAAATATAATATTAAATTTTATTGCGCTTGACTCCACCCATTTTTTCAACTTCAATATTATGTCGTTACGAGAGCCCAATATGTTGGGTAAGTTTCGTAGCATTCGAATAAGCAGAATAGCATAAAATCAAATAAAAAAATTGTGGGCGAGTTCCTGCCCACTTTTTTACAATGGGAAGCAATACTCCCTCAGCCAAAAAGAGAAGTTTTACAATCGGTAAAAAATTTACCAAGTTATGAAGTAACACCGCCAAACAAATAGAAACGAATTGATAACCTCCTCAATTTTTTTTTTGTAGTCGGTTAATAAATCTTTTTTGGCACTTGATCAAAAACTCTAGATGGTCACACTGGCAGCATAAAATTGCTTTGAAAGCATACTCGTGTATACTGATATGTTTTTCATATTTTTCTATTTTATTTAAAGTATGTAGTTAGTTCTTTTTTATATATAACGAAGGCTGCACACTGGAGCTGGTGATGAAATGTTTTTTTTAAACAAAGCGTATGTCTTAAAATTAATTTTTTCAAGACAGCCAATTTAATTTAAAAACATGTAGTCGGTATGATTTTTTTTGTATTTGCTTGTAATAAATAATATAGCCATAAGCTTCGCTTCTCTGTTTAATAAGCTAAGCTGAAAATTAATTTTAACCATTATTAGCCGACTCTAACTTAAATATTGGATAGTTTGAACTATATAGTATTGCCATATTAAACAAAAATGTATTCTTTACAAATAACAACAAAACAATTAATTTTTTGTGGAACGAAAATAAAATGTCCCTAATTTAATATTTTAAAAATAAATGTCCTCGAAGAAATGCGAACAATATGCAACCAGAGTTGAATTGAAACTATTAGAACACAAGTTGTATATTTATTAACTTTTTTCATTTTCAGCAATCAAACCCACTGTGCATTTTCACTTTCCCATATGCATCACTATAAAATGCACTTATTTACATGGTATTAATGGTATCCATCAAATATACATATATTGTAGCGGAGTATTGCATTCTTAGCAATTTCCCTCTACATATTAGATTGAGCGTTATATTGTTATAATACCAAGCGAGAACGTAACGAATAAAGACTGGCAAAAAGAAAATATAAGAAGAAAAACATGTCGTTATTTATAGTGGCAGGCAGCATCTCGTTGGTATTATTTGGAAATAAAATAAAATAGAATTATTGCAAAATTATTGACATGGTGTGTGTGGCTTATGAAAGCTGCGTTGCAAAATTTTGCATTCAATAACGATGGAAATTTAAAAAGATTTTAAGCATATTTAAGTAATTTTCTAGGTGAAATAGCAACTAAAGGCTCAGTTATCCGACTGTAATGTAATGTAATGTAAAAGTAACGTAAGAAACAGCTGATCCATATTTTTATATGGAGAGTAGGTTACGTTACATTAAATCTCTATAACCATTTTCATTACTTTTCATATAACAATATCGATCAGCTGTTTCCTACTGTTGCAGTTACTTTACATTACAGTCGGGTAACTGAGTCTTAAGAGCTTAATAACGAGTACATTGCAGTCTTGCAAAAAGTGTTGGCAACTTGCTAACAAAAATATAAAGTGCTGCCAAATTACAAAATTATTAAAGTGTTAAGCTATGTTTCCACTACGAGTTGAATCACATGCTTCGCTTTCTCAAAAATGTTTATGAATCGTGCCGGTTACACTGCGCATTCGTGCTTCATTTGGGCATTTTCACACATACATACATATGTACGTACCATACGCACGTGTATACACACATAAGCATACATGCATATATTCGATCCATTCTAAAATTTTGCTTTTGAGGGCATCCATAAATTTCCTTCTTATTTTTCCTCTTTGTACTAATCAAAAATTAATTAAATTTATTTATATAAAACTCACATCTATGTTTTTTTGGTTTGCTTTTATTTGTTCATACACACACACATACACATATATCTATTTTGTTTTGATAGCTACTTCAGATAAACTGCGATAAAAGTTGGAGAAGATACCAATTTTACGTGCTTCGCATATTGAATCAACTTGATTCGCACTCATAATTTTGTATGGCGAAGCTTATGATAGGGGAAGCGAGCGAAGCACGTATACTGGAAACATACGATTAGCTGCGAGTATATTGCAGTTTTGCAAAAAGTGTTGCCAACTTTTTAACAAAAATTATAAAGTGCTGCCAAATTGCAAAATTAAACAGTTTTACAAAATGCTACTTTCTTCTTATATTTTAAAAGCAAATGTATGGAGGCTAGAGTAGGCCTATATTTGTAGATCATTTCAAAAACGAAATTGTATATTTCAGAAAACTTTAAGAGTTCTGACACCAAAATGTTTGCATATTTTAGTCTAAAAAGCATATTTGCTGCGTTTATTCTATTTTACCATAATTGTCAAGTCTTAGCAACTATTTTGTAGCTGATTTAAACAATTTTTCAAAAAAAATTTATTAAACTTTTTATTGTCTATTTCAGCCGACTCATGGAATAATTTTTAGTAAGTTTTGACTTGACAAAACTTGCTAAAATAGCTGAAATAAGGGTATGTATAGGTTTGCCATTCCGTGTGCAATTTTTACAACATTTGTATGCGACCTCATAAATAATATATGTGCATTATGTATCGTTATGAATAGGTCAGTCGCATAAGCAATGTCTGTGTGTTCGTCTGTCTTCAAGTGAAATCGATTTTCCCAAGCCCCCTGTAAAGCTAGAGACTTTGTTCTTGCACTGATCGATCAAAATTTGTCAGCAAAAAGATATTTTATATTTCAAAAAAATATATTGGTATTGAAAACCAGCAAAATCAAAAAGACGGTTCCAGGGTTGGAAAATTAAAAAAAAAAAATATTTTAATATAAAAATAACTAGTTCTAAATAGTTTATTTTTCTTTAACGATTAAACATATTTTATATTTAAGGAAATAATGGATTGGTATTGAAAACCAGCAAATCCAAGCAAACATTTCCAGGGCTGGGAAATGTAAACTTATTTGGTATATAAAATTAACTAGCTAAAACAAACTTTTTTTCAGGCAATTAATGCCTACTACTATTACTAGGTGTTATCTTCTTTTAGGAAAGGGATAGTGATAGAGAAGACAGGTGGTGAAGGAAGAGATAGAGAAAAGCTTCATTCTTTTACAACTCTGTTTTTTGCACGTTTTTAATAATGCAGTGTTGCAGCGCCTCTGGTGTTAAATTAGGCGCATAAAATTTTTTTTCAAGCTTTGTTTAGTAGCCATTTTATTATACAAAGAGACACTAATGCAAGTCAGACAAATACGTGGTGTTGTTATTTAATGACTGTTGGATACCGGGTTCGAACCCAGGACCTTCGGTTTTGTAGTCAACGTGCTAACTACTTCAGCCAACGCCACCCTCCCAGCAAAAAATTACAATTCAAATCATTAGTCACGGCATTGATGAACCCAGCTCCAAGTACTAGTTCTATTTCTGGCGAATCATCAATGAATTTAACACATGATTATCAAGGGACCGAAGTGATCCAAAATAACGGAATGATATACGCTTAAAAGGTTTTCTATAACAATTTTATATATAAACAACAGCCTTAAAATATTAATTACCGTACCTGTAGTGATTGTTGTAATATTTTGTAACTAGTTCCGATTTTTTTCGCTGGGATATTTTAGATTTTAGAAAGATCATTACTCAAGATTTTTTTTTTGTATGCACGACCAAGTTTTATATTAAAATCTAGTGTAAGCATACAATCACAAGATTTAGTTGCTGCTATATAAAATTTAGTCTTACGAAGCATTGTGATATATTCTTAAGTATGATCTTAGCAAAATTCAAGCAATTCAAAGCAGTACCATACCGTTCCCATGTTTCAAATCGAAGCTCATACGTTGACAACACGTACACTCAAAATAAAAATCTATCCATCTATCCATCAGTAGTTAAATCAATCCCCAGCAGTGTCATAAGTAAGGTAAGTACGGATTTAATTAACTCAAATACAGGAGGCTTGATTCAAGTACGGACACTATTTAAGTGCTAAATATTTAATTTTAGCCATGTTTAATCCCGAATCTGTACTTAAATTAATCCCACAATGAGATTTTTTGAGTTTGAGATCGAATCAAACTCAAAATGCGCTTGCTACAAGAATTTTCAAGTTGATTTAATTCCGAATTCGTACTTGAAATAATCTCAAATCGAGATTGACCTGGGAAACACTAAAATTTAATCAATCTCCGAACACGATTGAATTATTAATTCATTTTTCTCTCAACTAAAGCTCACGTTTCTAATCTGGTTACATTTATAATCGTGATCTATCCAAAAGCGCAACCCAAACAACTTTCAATCATTAGAACATTAGTGAACTTAATTTTTTTTTTAATTTTTTATCTTTATATGCTTTGTACTTTAAATAATAATATTGTATTTGTCTCTTGATTGGCGGTACAAAATTTCCCCATAGTGATATACATAAGTATAATTGAGAATCCTTAAATGGACACAGTAGAAACTAAATTGGCCATCAGGGGTGTTCTGTAAATCGCGTGATTTGAAATCGCCTTATTTTCAGAAAAGAGCTTAATTAAAAAGGTGGCTTATTTTAGAACCTTAAGACAGTTTATACGAACTTAAGTTTGAGTGCCACTAAATCGTCCGATCAGCGAAACACTGTTTTCGTTTTTGAAAATCGTACGATTTCAAAACGCGCAATTTACAGAACACCTCTGCATGTATTGGTTAGCAAACTTTTCTTGGGCTTACTAATGGATGTAAAAACCAGACGTGGAGCAGATATAGACAACGATCACAATCTCTTCGTAGCTATTTTTCGTTTACGTCTGCAGCAATAAGAGAAAATCGTTACAAAATATATGAATACTCGTATAACATCGAACTTTTACGCAACACCACAGTACTTACATTATACAATTTAACGCTAAGCGATCATCTATCTGCAAATAGCCAAAACAATTGGCCGCAAGTAGTAGAAGCCTGCAAATCATCCGCGAAAACAGCTAATAAAATCAAGCTTTGGATGAGTCCGGAATCATGGAAAGAAATACAAAACAGAAAACATCTAAGGAAAGAATTGCTTAGATCTAAAAATCCAGCATCGAAACTACAAACTAGAACTGCTTACCGACAATGTTCCCCCAAAATCACATATATGGTCCGCGTAGATAGAGAAAAATACCTCAACAGTGTAGCCGAACAAGTTGAATAAGCCGAGAATACTGGTAACTAATGTTCGAGGTGTATATATGGCTATTAAGCAACTCAGTGGACGTGGCACTAGAGGTATTTCGTCTTTAAAAGCATGTGATGGCTCAGATCTTACAACTCCTGATGAGCAGCCAGACGTATCAGTATGGCATAAGCAGTAATGAGCCTTCGGTTGAGATAAACAAACCAAATTGCCGGCGCAATCCAAGAAGAGATATACACCCACAAGCCCACCAACCTTTGAGGAAGTCAGTATTAGAAACCATGAAAAATAGTAAGTCAGGTGGACCGGACAATATTCCTGCAGAATTATTAAAGTACGGCTCCACCGCAGCTCATCACACCTCTGATCCGCTATGCTTGGGCTAGCAACCAAATACCAAGTGAATGAAAAGAAGGAGTAATTGTAAACATTCCGAAAAAGGGTGATCTCTCATTAAGCAAAAATTGTAGAGGAATTACACTGTTAAGTTCTATAGGTAAAGTGATGGCGTCTCTCACACTTAAACGCCTAAGTCCAGTGTTAGATCAAATTTTAAGAAAAGAACAAGCTGTATTTATAACTGGAAGATCATGTGCAGACCATGTCAATACATTGCGCATACTCATTAAGCAATCTGTTGAATACAACACGCTTATATATTTATTATTTGTTGACTTTGAACGGGCCTTCGATACGATAGATCGTAGTTCCATGTGGCCGTTGAGCTGTATAGAGATGCGCAATACAGGGTCCGTTGCAATGGAAAGCATAGTAGTCCCTTCAACACCCTTACTGCTGTACGACAAGATTTTGTATTATCATCACCTTCTTTGCTCCTCCTATTGCTTGATGCTGTGATGGAAAAAACAAATATCGAAGATACTTTCGGCATTCGCTGGAATATATCAGAATACTTAAATGCCATAGACTATGCTGACGACATTTGCTTAATGACACATCGGCTGGCCGATATCGAGGAGGAAATTAAAAAACTTGCTGAAAATGCAAAAAAGTGGGACTGAGAATAAACTTCGAAAAACCAAAAACTTATGCGTATTAATACCCAAGACGGTAAAATAATAAAGGACGTTGTAGCTTTCACTTATCTCGGAAGTAAGATAAATAAAGATTGCGGATACCCGGAAGATATATTTGACCATATTAATAAGGCGCGTGTGAAATTTCTTAATCTACACAAAATATGGCGGTCAAACAATATCTCAAAGAAAACAAAACTGAGAATATTCAAATGCAGTGTTATGTCGGTGTTGCTCTATGGCTGGACAACATGGAGTTTCACTAAAACTATGCAAAGTAAACTCAAAAATATTTGTAAATCGCTGCATCAGGCAGATACTAAAAATATACTGGCCAAATTGGATATCTAATTAGATTTTATGGCAGGAGGCAAACTGTATTCCCGTCGGCGGGACGAAATACTAAAAAGAAAATGGACTTGGATTGGCCAGATATGTATTTATTACGACGCCCAAAACTTTGTGATAGCCAGAGCAGCCTTGGCATGGAACACCTGGAAACGAGGAATTAAGTCTGAATATGAGCCAGCAGGACTTTTTTGGAATCAAGTTAAATTGTTAGCCAGAGATAGAAGTAAATGGAGAGAATTCGTTAACGTCCTATACTCCGCGTGAATCTTTTCTTTACGTATAGTATACAAGATATTGTAAAATATGTGAACATATCTATTTGATTTAAGATTTTTTGTTCGATTTAAGCATTTCGCACTTATTTTAAGTAAACTTTTAACGTCAATCGTACTTAAATTTTTACGATTAAGTGAAAAAGCGGCACTTTTCTTTCTGTGTACAGGACATTCATAAGTACAATATAAAGTAAATGACATGTTCCAGTTGCAAACTTGTTCATTTCAGTTTATTATAAACAATTCAGTACTTTTCTACTTGAATCGAAAAATTAAAAGGCACATAATAAATTAAACAGCCAAATATTAAAATAAATGAAAAATCAAATTAACGTATGATTTGCACTCATGCTCGCTCACGCAGTAAAAGGGCGTTATTGCTTCATGTAAAATTGTTGCTTCAATGTTGCCAGTTGCCTTCCATATATTTCCCTCAACATGAATACAGTATCAGTTGAGCAACATTTCAAATGAATTGTTATTTTTTTCTCCAACTTGAGTTTGGCTGGCAGTTCGCATGAATTATGTCACTTTTGATGTAATGGCTCGAAAGAAATTGTTTTATTAGTTTAAAAAATAAAAAAAAAACAAAACATTGTATAGGGATGTATTAAAAAAAATAAACAACACAATGTCAATATTAATTCAAAAGTATGTTGAGATGAACATAACAAAGATACTTTAACATAAAATAACTAATAAATTCCATAGAGACATCATTAAACTTATGAGAGAACATTATGAAAACATACAAAAGGAATAAGTGTATAATGCCTGGATAATGAGTTTTCTATGTTACAAGGAGCTTCAAATACACTTTTAATAACAATGTAGCACAATGGGGAGATCTCATCATTTATTTATTTTAATAAAATATATGCAAAATATGTAAAACATAGGCGCACTTAAGTTTAGGAGCAAACTCTTAAGTATTTATGTTTTTGATTTGATTTTTATAAATTTTAAAATATAAAAATATAATAATAATTTTTTTTTAATTTAACAAAAATGTTTTTTATAAAGTCGTTGGACCAATTTTATAAACTGTAATTTATTACAGTTTATAAATTAAACTCGTAATTTTGAATTCACAATTTTTCTTGTATTTCACGCGCCACTGTGCATTATGATGAGGGTAGAAAGCAACAACAACAAGAAACATATAGTGCAAATTCACTGAACTTTCTTATAGCTATAGTAATATTTTACCCATACAAAAGCTACCTAATATTTACCTAAATAAAAACCAGTCAAATAAGAAAACCCATTTCATTCTAAAAGGATTGGCAAGCCAAAAGGGCTTAAAAACAGATTCAGGATAATTCGGGTGGGTGTCCTTGTAAGAAAACAGTCATTATTAGACATCATTTCCTTTGTACTCTTTCTAAGTAAATTGATTTTTGTTTTCCTTCAGTCATGGCACGATAATCCATTTCAATATTTTTTATACTCATAGTTATTTGTTGAAGTAAAAAAAATATTTTCACAAACTTCAATTCTAGATCAATTATGATTTCTATTTTCAGCATAGCGAATCCTTAAAAAGATAATCTTAAGTATTTTATGAGGCTTTTATTATTCTTATGACTGCTACTGGCAGGGCATGTCAGGATGAATCGTTATAGAAATTTGGCAAACTCCGAAAAGCATTATTATGATTGTTTATTACAGATTTATTGAATACATTCGACTAAACAAATTTTGCTTTTAAATTGGTTTTGGCAAAAATGCATTTCCAATGCATTAAAGTTGGCAAAACACAACAGTTCTTGGCAAACGACTCGTAACAATTAAGTGTTGGTAATGATTTTGGTCAAGGATTGTCACACCTACGGTATCCTTGATATTGGAGGAGATATGTACTTGGTTAATTGGAAAAGTTAATCCGCGCACTTTTTTAAGTTCGAAATGAGAGAAGAAGAAAATGCTTATTGTAAATAGAAACTTTTTCAAGAAGATAGATTTCCCGAGACTTTGGCTCCAAATTCGCAATTAAGACTTCAAACTGTTTGCGGGTTAAAAGTCACAACTACTAATAAGTGTAAAAAAGTCAAGCGGCGGTCCCCCCGTTTCCCCTTTCAATATACATAGAGCATATTTTCCGTAGGTAGTACATCTAATTCCCCTGTAATAAGTTTTAGGCGAATTCCGCCATTTTGAATTTTTTAAAATTAACATAAGATTCGTAATCAGCAACCCCAAAAATCCCGAAAAAAGCGAATTCGATGAAAATGTTTAAAAATTGTCTGCCATACATCATATTCGTAATGAACGACCTTAAAAACCTTGAGATACCCAATTTTATTAAAATATATTGAATCCATATGGAGTAAATAATTTTGTTGCACTAAATTTTCAATTTGTCCCTGTAAGCGACTGATGAAAGTCACCCCTAAAAACACCAAGTGGCCAAACAATAGTATTCGTTGTCTGTCAATAGCGACTTCGTTAATGCTGATATTGAACACTCGTATAATACTCTAAACCAATGGTTCCCAAATGGGGATCCACGTATCGCTGACGGTTCGTATCAGTCATACAAGGGTTCCGCGAAACAGTGTTTGTAAAAATATTATAAGTTTTTATTTTCATTCTACATATGGTCATTTCCACAGAAATGTCAACTTTTTGTAGCGTGCGACACCAAGCAAATATGCTATTTTTTTCAAAGAAAACTGAACTTTTTTTATTTCTTTATATATTTGTGTAGGCTGTTCACGTTAGGTAAATTTTTAAGAAAAATCGAGTCATGTTATTCAAAAATACAACGTTAATTGCTTGCTGCCGCACGCGACAAAAAAGTGAAATTTCTCCGAGAAATTACCATATGTACTTTTGTTTAATTTTATTAAATTTTTTTAATTTATATACATACATACTAGCTTTTACCTGCTAGCGTTAATCTGTTTAAAAAATACATATAAATTGGTTTTAAAACATGTTAAACAATCAAACCCGAAACTAAAACTGCCATAACCAGGGCAAAAATTTGTTTTTTGGAAAAAATCCGTACCATACATATATGCATAAAACAACCGGTTTCAAACCGAATAAAAAATATCCTGTATTTGACGCTGGTAATTTAACTTTTTATTGATGAAAGAATTTTCAAAATCGGTTTAGCGGTTTGGGTGTGAAAGCGTAGAAAACACAAACACATTTATTGTAGGAGTCGTAGATCGTACAAACGTTGTTGGTAATTTCTATGTAAACATTTGTTTATAAACGATATTAGTGAGGATGTACATCTGTATGTATGTATGTAAGTATGTATATGTATAAAAAGTTGCGAAATCTTCAAACACAAGCAACTAAATATTTGTGGGAGCTGTTACACCTGATGCATTAAACACATTCACCACAGCAGGCTACACGAACACACGACTTCAAATGCCGCCAGCAGCATTTGTCGCCTCGTAGCCAGCTACTTAATTATTTTGGAGACGGCAGCAACACCATCTGCAGCTGATATTCAGGTACAAACACATAGTTCAGTATTGCCACTTTCATATATTTTGCATTTATAAAGATTAATTTTTCTTTTAAAATGTACTTATTTAACGTAAAAGTACAAAAATTAATCAATTTATTCTTTACATCAATTTTTGGATATTGTTTCTGGTAAATAATATGAAATAATTGTACGATATCATTCATTCAAATTTTTTTTTGCAATGGTAACACTGTATTTGCTCATTGTAGCCACAGAAATAGAAATTAGTTTAATTGGAGTACAACGACAAAATCAGCATAGACAACAACCTGTCGCCGTGTTGCCTTGCTGTCTTCAAAATAATCATTCTCATATGAACATGTGTATTCTATCATTGACATTTGGTAGTCGGTAGCTTGCAGTGGGGAATGTGTTTAATGAATGACTGCTTAATATAAAGTACCCCAGACTCTGCACAATCAAAAACAGCTGAAATTTTTTTAATTTATCTTGTTTTATTTAAAGTTTCGATTTAATCGTTCAGAAGTTTTTTTAAATATGTAAATATGTTTTTGTACGTAAATTGTCGCTTAAGATAAAATTTTACAGCCCGTATCTTAAAAACTATCAACAATTTTGACCTTTTGATAGCTCTAAACTATGGCTAGGGCCATAAAATTTTAATTTCAATAAAAAAGTATACATATATTCGATAATATGTCGCTTACGATACAATCGAAAAAAGGCTTGATATTTAAATAAAAACGGTGTAATTCTAAACATATTTATAAAAATTTATATAATCAAATTGTTAGTCAAAATAAATAAATATGTTTATGTCTCTTACTTTTTTGCACTTTTAATTAAATTTTAAATATATTATACATCCTAGGCTTCAAAGGAACAGGAATTTTGTGGAGACTCTTGTTCTAGACAATATATACTTCACTTCAAAAAATAAAAAATAAAAATATATTTAATACATGTATATAATAATATATGTATAATATATTATGAAAATTATATATAATAATATATAATATATAATTATTATATACATAATTAATATATTTTATTACAGCTTATTATATTTCTTTTAATAATTTTCAAAATATTAATTAATCTTATTTATACACCCAAGCTAAAGTCTACAGCACTACACGGCAGGTAAAAAGTCATATGTGTGGCTCTGACATAATTTTGTGGTCCTCATAAATCTACATTGGCCACATGCCCGTTTGTCCCAGTTCACACTACTCAAGTTTTATTGCTAAACTTATCACTTTTTCTTCTTTGAGCTTTCATCGGCGACCACACAATTCAAGTCTTATATTTCAGCTCATATTTTTTATGCAAAGTTTTGTGTATACTTGTGTGTTTGTTTTTAAAATTACGAATGAGAAAGTAAAACGTATTGACAGTACATGAAGCTGAGTACTCGTTTCTTTTCCCTTCGTCTCTCTCTCTCTCCCCTACATACCAATTAGCTTATCAGTAAGACTTGCATAGTGTAAACCAGCCCCCGTATTCCGTAAGTCGCTAAAGCTAAAGCTAAATTCGATCGCTAAAATGCTGAACAAATAGAAAATTAAAAATAATTTGCTATGACATAAAACACTAAAATTTCGGCGAATTACATTTTTAAGCCATTGCCTGATTTATCAATACACATTTGAAAATTGTATTCGTAGCCGAAAATCGAGAAATCGACTTTATGGATTTTTAGCGATAGAGATTTAGCTTTAGCGACTTACAGAATACGGGGGCTGATTGGTATAAGGATAAAAAAAAATATAAAAGGATGATTCCAGGGTTGAGAAAAGTACACTTTTTTGATATATAAAACTAAGTAAATAAAGCTAGTTATTTCTTTGCTAATTAAATATATTCTATATTTTGAAGAGAAATAAATTCGTACTAGTTTAAAAATCAGAAAAATTTAAATTATGGTTCCAGGGTTGGAAAATGAAAAAAATAAAAATTGGGTAAAAAATAACCAAAAATAATTTTTTTTGTTCAGTTAAACATATTTCATGTTTTATGAAGATCTTTACTCAAGCAAATTTTTTAGTCGAAAAAAAACACAGAGGTCACTTACTAAAAATTGCACTATAACAAAAAATTATAAATTTTATCACAAAACAAATATGTATGTATGTATGTACTTATGTATGTGTCTGTATACTACATATACATACGTTGGTAAAGGGTATATATATCTCTTACCTTATTCGGCACAGCCGAATATATCACTCTTACTTGTTTTATTATTGTTTCAATATAGATTCCGTAGCAAACAGTTTTATTTGATTTATTTAAAAAGTTTGTTACTTTTTTTTTATTTTTTATTCAGTTTAAAAATTACTTTTGTTAAGCAAAAAAAAAAATTAAATTCAAAAAGTAACTATTATTTTCCAAGCGAAAAATAAAACCCAAGAAATAACTTTTAAACTTTTAATATAAAACTTATAACCGTTACAGTCCCTGGTAAAAACTATTGCATTCCTTCAAAATAAATACATACATACATACATATGTACATATATAAGTATAAATGTTTCTAACAACAAATTCCTTTTCAACTTACATATTTACATAATTAATTCTCCACAGGGAAGGAAAATGACTTCTTGGATTTTGTACCAACCGTGAAAACAAAATGTACTTTTTGGACAATGACGGTACCATTTTTTTTAATATTAATTAATAAGAACGGAAACGTAAAAAAATTTTTAAAAATTCAGATGTAAACAATATAAAACAGAAACTTAACAAAAATTTTTATAAAAATTCAGTATAAAAAATAACATAAAAAATATTAAATGTTGCATTCATAAGGGTACATTCGTAGATTATGCTTGTTAGAGATCGGTTATCTTACAAATTTTGCTTATTAACAGGCCTGTTATTTCCATGCACTATAAAAAAACCTAAAACACACTATTGAAGGAAAGGAGCTATATGTAGTTAACAAAAATAAATAACCACAGCCAAGGAGAGTTCATGTACGAAGGATTGTCAAGTTAAAAGGGTACAGTTAAAGTACTAGACAGATTTTTTTGTTGCAGACTTGACACCACCTGGTACATGAATTTGCCTTGACAACAGCATTGCAACAAAAACAGAGAAGCTGGCCGTCTAAAATAAAACACACAAAAAAATTAAAGACAACATAGGCAAAACTAATGTTACCATATAGTGAAACATTGGCATTTTTAAATTGTACCAAGTAACTCGCGGTAGTACCACGGTACCAACGTGATCAAAAATGTACCATAAAAAGTACAATTGTACCACGATTTCCATCCGTGATTCTCCATCACTCTCTTGCAGTTTTCAGTTACTCTCATTGCGATTGTAAATATGTAATATCAATGTACACACGCACACTCACTTACACACGCAACACGACCGAACACGACACAGTTATTGAGACAATATTAATATGTATGTACATATGTAATTATATTATTACTGTAATAAAACAAATTTTTTACACTTAAAATTCATGTTATATATGAAACGATTTTCTAAAATATTTTTTTGCAGACAGATAAAGTAATAATAATTGCTGCCCTTTATTTTTATGGAAAAATAATAACCAAAATATCACTTTTAACTATTTAAAATGCAATTTTAATTCACTGACTAACGAGAGCGATCCGCACTGTTTAAAATTAAGTAAGAAACTGAGAAGGCAAAGAAGAAAGTACAATAAGCTCATTTTATTTAATGCTGTCAACTCTATGAAGTTGTGAAAGATTATAGAGGTTTATCGCTACATACATGAATATGTATGTATGTATATATTGCTACTAGGGCTTTTTCCCGGGATGGGAATCCCATTTTCAATTTTAGAATTTCCCGATTTCCCGGAATTTTTTCTGCGGGATCCCGGGAAATAATAAAAACAATTGTTGACAACTTTACATATAGAACAGCTGCTTTCACTTTGGCATTTGTGAAAATTTATTGCGAGCAGCATTTTTTCTAACAAATTTTATATTTAAAGATATATTTTGTTACATATATTGATGCTTTAAGCAGGAACGTAACATTTATAAGAGAAATGACGAGAAGTTTTTATAACCATTTAATAAATTTAAATAATGGTTATAATCGTAATCAATATACCTAAGTGAGATATTTGTTTTTTTTTTTTTGCTATAAATAAGTAAGAGTATTACAGCAACCAAAAAAAGTTTTTTGGTTACCAATGACCATTGCCAAAATTAATTTTATTTTTTGGTTATCGCTAGATGAATACATATCGTTTTTTAGATGTAATCGATGCATTTCTAAGTGGTTTTTAGGGCAAGATATTGAAATATCCTTGGAAAAGTTAACAAAATGATCATAATATATGTATATCTCACAATAATGGTTAATAATAACCTAAGGTAGATAATGGTTATTTTCTAGTAGCCTTTTTTCAGAAAGGAAAAAAATAACAATTACACTAGTTTACACTGAAAATGTACACTTGACGAGAGGTGATTTTCCTTATGTATTTTCTTCCGCTGAATTCGAAAATCAATGTTAAATTTTTTTTATGGACCAGTTTTTGAGATATTGTGATTTTTTCAGTTTTTCGACCATTTTTCACTTGACCCACCATATCTCGAGCTGGAGCATACGAGTATATTTTACAGAATAAAATAATAATAATAAAATAAATAAAAATTAAAAAATTCCGTAAAATATACTCGTATGCTAGCACTTAATTGTGAATAAATTCAGAATTAATCAATTTGTTTCCTAGCCTTCTGTGTAATTTTTTATTGAATCGAAGAACTGGTTCTCGATTTAATGCCAATTATGTGATACAGCATCCTCTTTTTTTATAACGGAAAATCTCGAGATACAGAGTCAATTCAAAAAAACTAATTTAAAGGGATTGATACACAGTACTTATTATATACAAATTGAGTATGAAACCTTTGACCTTACATAATAAATTTCATTTTGTTGACCTGTGTTTTTTGTTATTTTTATATGTTTTTACTTTGGCTTTATACAATCCATTGCTTATAACTTCCCTGCAGAAAATTTGGTGACAATTGATCCAAATGTACTCGTCCTATAACTGGAGATAATGTGGGTGTTATCAAAAGTACGTAGTAGTGTATGGTGAAAAAAGTCATATAGTTTAAATGGTGGCATATTGAACATTTTCGTGGTGTATCGTCTTGATCTTGAGCCAATTTAATTCGGACTCGGTCTAGTATTGTAGTAAGCTGCACTGAACATGTTCGATGTGGTCGAACACAGGACCTATCAAATAGTGTAAATATAATGTTAACTGCTCCCTTCAATGTGACTCTGGGATCAGTCCCGTAACTATACTTAGATATTAACCTATGCTTAAATTATATTTATACTTTTGAAATATGAGTGGCCCTGTGGTCGAGTGGGTAGTGTGCCAGCCTGTCATGCAAAAGGTTGTCGGTTGGAATCTCAAACAATTTTCAGATTAAAAATAAAATTAAATAACATAGGAAGTGTTAGAACTCGGACTGGTCCCTATCACTTGGGGACCGGTCACGTGACTAGTCTTGTGTCAGTTCCATTTGCTGCAGGGTTTGTAATTTTTCGGTCGATTTTCTTCTGGTTGGTCTTAGTTCTAACGTAAAAGTATTATATTTACGTACATGAACAGAAACCAGACTTTTTTTTAATGATTTGTACTTTTCTGTCAGCATATAATAGTGATTATGAAATAAATAAAATATGATTTTTTTGAAAATGTGCTTTATTTCATCGATATATTTTGAACCGCTTTACCAATTAAAGATCCGATTATACATATTTATTTGTCATCTCAATAATTTTCATCTGAATACCAAAAACGACCCAATGGGACAGTTCTAGCTCGACATATGATGGGTCAAGTGAAAAAATGTCGAAAAACTGAAAAAATCACAATATCTCCAAAACTGGTCCATAAAAAAAATTAAACCTCGATTTTCGAATTCAGCGGAAAAAATACATAAGGAATTCTATATCTCATCAAATGTACATAAAAAAAATTTTATTTTGTAAACTAGTGTTATTTTCGGTCCCTGGTTTTAAAGTAATTTATTGAAACCATTATTCTCATTTTTGGTTTTTAATAAAATTTGTTTTACATTGACAACTCAATTGTATGGGCTGATCTGTTTTCTATTTTATGCTTGTTTTTATTAACTATTATGTTATTAATTATATTTGTAAGTTTACATTTTTGATCTTATATAACAAAGTTTTTCGTGTTGGAAAAAAGCTTTAAAGGCAGAGTTAGCCGAACGTCCACGTAAGCTAACGAAACAGCTGATCGTTTTTATTAATTGAAAACAGTGCAAACGCTTACCGAAATTTGCTGTAACATTGACGGCACGTCTCCACCTGTATAAAATAGAATTTCCTAATGTTGTTAAGTGACATTTGTAAGCCAGTGATGGTAATATTGTATGTTAAATGGCTCTGTTTTTCGGTTCTTTTGTTATACCCTTTACCAAAAAAATGGTAAAACGGTATATATAGGTTTGTCATTCCGTTTGTAATTTCTATAATATATATAAAGTATTATATATTCTGGATTCTTATGCATAGGGAAGACGAATAAGCGATGTCCGTCTGTCCGTCTGTCTGCACGTGAAATTGGTTTTCCGAAGCTCCCTATAAAAGCTAGAGACTTCGTTCTTGGACTGGTGTGTCAGAAATTTTCCAAAATAGATTGGTATTGAAAATAAGCAAAATCGAGCAGACGATTGCAGAGCTGGAAAGCTTAAACCTTATTTTGCCATATAAAAGTAACTACCGAAAACAAATTTTAATTTTTTTTAAGTAAATAAACAATACATACCAAAAAGACGAGAGCAAGAAATATATGAGAGAGAGTTATAATTGTCGCTTCAATTCTCATAACGTGGTACTTTTGATATCATGCAAGCTTCTCTTCACTTCCCACCTACAAACACGACTCGAAGGCGACATGACACACCTACATTACCCTTCATCTAAAAACGGGCTTGGATGACTTGTTATACAATTTTTTACAAATCGCGGTAATAGTCGTCAATTAGTCTTTATATGATCTCTTACTGTGTAATAATTATGAACTCTATTTGCTTGCATTCACTTAAGAATTCTTAAAAATTTGTTTAACAACTGCTTTTATAAGTTTAACGTTTATTAACGCACTAATAATCCCAAATTATTATTTTACTTAATTAGTAAAATAACTTTTTTATTAAAAATACATTTGAATTGATTATTGAGGGGTTTAGCTGGATCCTATGCGCATTTCACTGTTGCTAATGCAGATCATCAGGGAACCTTTACCCAAAAATCTTAGAACAACTAGAGTTATTATGTTATAAACTTTCATTTAAACAAATGAGAAGTTTTTTTTTTTTTTTTTTTTTTTTTTTTTATTTAATAGTGAGTAGTATTTTTAATACTTTGAGAATTTCGTAATATAAAATATATAAAAATAAATAAATAAGTAAAATAAAAGCTTTAAGTGTTCCGAACTAAATTATTTCTGATGAAATTTACAACTTTTTTTCTAAACGTTATAGTATTTGGTTCATTTTTAATTTCATTTGGCATCATGTTATATAGTCTCAATCCTTTATAGAAAAATGTTCTCTTCATCGCATTAGTATGGGCCTGTTGTAGTCTGAAGTCATTTGCATTCCTGAGGTTATATGGCTGAGCTTCTCTTACGTATCTTGTCTGGTCCTTCAAATAATCAGGTGCATCCCCCATTTTCAATTTCTGAATAAAGTTTATTGTGTTCAGTTGCAGTCTTTGTTTAATATTTAACCACTTCAATGTATTGAGCATATAATTAATAGATGTTAATCGATTACATTTTAATATTGTACGCATAGCTTTATTTTGCAGTTTCTGTAGTCTTGAAATTTGTTGATCATTGCAGCTGGAATATAAGATTGTTGACCCGTATTCGAAATGCGGTTTAATAACTGTATTATATATGTTTATTGATGTTAGTGTAGATACTTTATTTCGCAAACGTTTAAAAAATCCAATTTTTTTCCCGATCTTTTTACAAATATATTCAGTATGTTCATTGAATTTTAAATGTTTGTCTATTACAAAGCCTAGATATTTAATACTGTTTACTTTTTCAATTGTAACGTTATTTATTTGAAATGATTTATCTGTTTTCATATTAATTTCCATTATTTTTGTTTTATTTTCATTTAACTTTAATTTATTCATATTTAGCCATTTGTTTATATTACACATATCACTTGCTATATTTTCATAACACATATCCTCTGTCTCTGCTTCCGTAAAAATTAGTGTATCGTCTGCATACATAATTATTTCGCACTTTTCCAATGTATTTTCAATATCATTTATATATACAATAAATAGGAGGGCTCCCAAGATTGAGCCCTGTGGTACCCCGTAATTATTTTCTATCGCGGTTGATTCCGTATTATTTACTTTTGTTTTTTGCTTACGGTCTGTTAAATACGATTTAAACCAATTTAACTCATTATCTTGAATACCATATTTGTAAAGTTTTTGCATTAAAATATTCCTATCTATTGTCTCGAAAGCACGTTTAAAATCAAGAAAAACTGATAATATTTTATTATTTTTATTTACGCATTTCCATCTGTTTATTAGATAGTTCACTGCTGATTCACATGAATGTTTCTTTCTGAATCCTGACTGATATTTAGATAGCAAAATATTATTTTCTATATATTCTTCTAATTGATTTTTCACAACTTTCTCTATCACCTTTTCACATATTTTTAGACTATTTATTGGACGAAATTCTTCACATTTGTCTGTATTTTTAACTTTTTGTATTGGTGTAACCATAGATTCTTTCCAATTTTTTTGAAAATTTCCAGTTTCCATTGATTTATTAATAATGTTCAGTAAAATGTTACCAGTTGTGTCCCATGTATCTAAAATTATGTTTTTTGTGGTTTTTTTATAGTCAGCTTTATTATTCATATTCTTCACAACGGTTTTTAATTCCAATAAAGATATTGCGCGAAACTTAAACTTGGTATATATCACAGGTATCAGATTTTGGTATTGCACATTTTCGATTGAATCTCTTATTTCCTTAATACTATCTAAAAAGTAACTGTTGAATTTTTCGGCTATATCTAAGTTGTTTTTATACTCTACTTGATTAAATATCACAGATTTTATAACATTTCTAGGTTTTCTTATCACAAGTTCTTTTATCACACTCCACATTTCTTTTTGGTCCTTAGAAATTGAAATTTTATTATTTATGTAAAATGGCGTTTTTCATTTTCAATTTTGATTTTGTATTTATTTCTCATTGTTCTGTAATTTGCCCATGCTTCATTTGTGTTAGCAATTACGGCTCTTTGGTATGCTCTTATTTTTTCCACTTTTAAATTTCTTAGTTCGTTACTAAACCACTTATTGTTACTACTTTCATTTATTTGTCTTTTTACTACAAATTTTGCTATTGTACATTCCATACATTTGTCGAATTTTTCAGTCTGTTCATTAACATTTAGCATTTCATTATAATTTAATATTGCTCTTAGTTCACATCTAAAATTGTTTTTATTATATTTAAAAATTTCTATTTGTTTTCTTTTTATCTCTGATGTATTGTTTTCGCATTCAATAAAAATGTCTATTGCTTCGTGATCTGATATTTTGTTATTTATATTGGTTCTAGCAGATACTTTTTCATTATTTGTTATAATATAATCTATTATTGTTTTTGAATTCTGTGTTATTCTGGTGTCTTCGTTCATTATCTGTTTCAAACCATTATCGTGCAGAATACTTTGTACTCTTGGTTTATAGAAATCAGTCTTCCAGTCAATATTAAAATCACCAGCTATTAATATATCACAATTCCTTTCACACAATTCTTCCAGAAAATCTTGAAATGCATCACAAAATTCAGCCTTCGAATAACTTGGAGATCTATATATCGCTATTACAATAAAAGAAACATTATAATTTTTTGCCATATATGCACTAATCCAGTACTCTGTATCTTTTATACATGTCTTTATATTTGATAATTTCCATTGCTTTTTAAAATATAGAATGACACCTCCAGTTTTTGTAGACTTAGATGTTGTAGTAAATAGATTATACTCATTTATTTCAACTTCTGCTTCATCTATTTGTTCAGTCATATGCGTTTCAGTTAGTATTATAAAATCAGGTTTAACAGATTCCACTATTATTTCGAGTTGGTTGAAATTGTTTGTTAGCCCTTGAATGTTATTGTATATTCCATATATATTCTTTGGTTGTTATATTTCTATATCTATTCCAAACCTTTTCTTTTTTAGATTTAGTTTATTTTTATAAACTGGGCATTCTTTGCTAATTGTTGCCTGATTTTCATCGAGACAAAGATTTAATCTTTTATTTTCTTTGTTGCAATTAACACATTTGCTCAATATCTCTTTTGTACAGTCCTTACTCTTGTGATTACAATGACATTTAAAGCATACTGCTTCATTCCGACATTCATTTGCCTTATGATTATACCCTTGACAATTCAAACATTGCAATATATCAGTACCATCAAATATTTTACACCTCTCCCATCCAACATTTAATCGTTGTATTGCCATAATTTTATGATATGTTTCATTTTCAACTTTTATTTTTGCATTATATACAGACCTATTAAATCTTTTGGTCTCAAAGCATTTTACAATTTCGAAATTACTGTCCTTCATTACATCATTTTGCTTTTTTATTTTTTCTATTAATTCACTTTCATTCAATTTAAAATTCATGTCTGTTATTATTATACTCATTTCGGCCTGTTTTGGAATTTTTACTTCATAGTTCTCACTTATTTCGTTCTGAATTGCCAATTTCATTTTTTCTCGTTCGTCCATATTTTCGCTCTGAATAACTAAAGTGCCATTTCGACGGGTTTCAACATTTACGATTTTAAAATTCATTGGGTCCACTTTGTTAAGCTCTTCTTTAGTTTTTTTCACAAATAACAAAGTTGAAACAAGAACTCAATAATCAACATGTTTTTTATTTTCTTACTTTACTACATTGGCTGACTATATTAACATTTATTTAAAAAGAATGCTGACAACTTTCATTTATTAAATGTACTTTATTTAGAAATTTAAGGTTTTCCGGGAAAGCGATTTTTTCATTCCCGTTTCCCGGAAAGTGCAAAAGTCCTAGTTTACTGGCAATATTGTAAGATCTGACAACCACCTGAGTGAAATGCACTATTGTGCGGCTTTCGCTAAGCGGAGATTCCGTTATTTTGGCGATGAAACCTTACCGGATATTACCCACGCACAGTGGCGTGAAAGAAAAAAAAAGTGGTAAAAAGTCTGCAACTTTTGAACTACTCAACCGATTTCTATTAAACTAACTGTAAAAGAAGAAGTATTGAGCTTTTGAGATAGTATATTTGGAGACACCCTGTTGTAAGACAGGATAGCTCCAAATAGCGTTAACTTAGAAGCTGTGTGTACCGACTGTGCCACGTTAGAAGCATTGACTGGCTTAATTTTCTAATTGCCGGACGTGAGAGTAATGACTCCTCTTTTCAACTTAACCTAATCTAACCTTAGCTAAACAAACGCATTTCAAATTTTGATTTATTTCTCTTGTTTAATTTTATTGCAAATACTTTTCTAAAGCATTTTAAGCTGACCTATTCTCGTTAAAGGGTAAATTTCTCTTCTCCCCTTTTCGTAGAGAGCAAAAAAATATATTACCCGCAGGATTTTATAATATTTATTTAAAACTTTTTGAACTAAACATTTGCTATCATTTTCAAAATGTTCTAAGAACAGTTTATCAATATCGACAACACTCGACTTGTGGCACACTTAAGCTGTGGTAACACTTGGCCAACATTTGCTTAAAAATGCGTAACCCCTAAATACCATTGAAACCCCTTTTTTATTCAGACGCACGTTTATTAAAGAAAAACTAAGTTTTAAAATTTTGTTTTTGTTTTGAATGTAAGTGAGTGACAAGTTGAATGTTATCGAGGTTGATAAACCAGTTCTAAAAAGACAGAACCGGATGAAGAAAAACTGTCAAGGCTTAAAAATGAAGCCTACTTTTGGGAGGGAAAAACTTGAACAAAAAGTGCATACTTTGTGGCTTTGCATATGATTAGTGGCTTCATACAAATAACCAAACGTAAGGAGGAAAAGCATTTAAAATGTATATTGAAAGTGTAAAAATAGAAACTCAATTTAATTCAATTTTGTTATCAATCAATCTTTTTTCCATCATTTAAGTGGGTGGTATTTAGGTGATTGAGGGCTCTATGAAATCCTTGAAGGCTTATTAAATTTAAAAAAAAATGCTTTTGTCATCGTTCTTTCTTTTATCATATTTTTCATGAACCAATAGAAGAAACATTTTTAAGTAAAAAAAATAAATTCTGGTAATTTCTTTTTTTTTTTCTCAGACATCTGCTTAAGAAAAAAAAATATGAAAATATATTGATTTATGTCTGTCAGTGTGTGCTTAATAAAGAATATTAAGAAATATTTATATTTACATAGGAATGTTATTTTGTAGCGTCATGATTTATTAGACGTTTTAGAGATGAAAGGAATAAATCTCTAATAAGTCTTGTTGTTGTGGCTGTTTTTATATATAAAATAAGAAAATTGTTTTGATGGAATTATTAAAAAGTAAATTTAGTTTTCTTTTTTTGATTGTTTTTCAACATTAATGAGATGTACATATATAAATTATATGTATATAGACAATATTTATAATAACGCATACTCCAATGATTTTTGTGCTTTGAATTTAATTGGGGCATACAACAAAGCAACAAAATATATTTGTAAAAGCATTTTGCCAAGACAACAGTTCTTAATTAAACTTGATGTAAATTACAAGTAAACAGTTTTATTAAGATATATTATTTAATATGCAATATAAAGTTACATAACTATTAACGTCAATAATATCAATTCTATTGTAAGATTTTTAGAAGTTTTTATGATTTTTGATTTTAATTAAGATTTACTGCCAGTTTATAGAAGCCATGTAAAAATTCTCGGCTGTCTATTTATATTGAAAACAAAAACAAATTTTGAGTGCTTTGTTTTTGCTTTCAATATAAATAGGCAGGCGAGAATTTTTACATGGCTTCTGTAATACAAATAATTCGTACCCTCATATATTTGATTTCAACTAATCCAGCAAAAATAATTGTGGTACAAGTAATCACTAAGACAAAAAGGAGCACTTCGTATATGCAGAAAAGCACACAGTGCATCCCCTCTGCCTTACAAAGATGCACTAACGTAAGTGAATGACAAAATTTTACACACAAACACTACGAAGTTGGTCGGCTGTTTATACTCAAATACACAATTATTTTATACTGCTTCCTCTCTCGCTTACCTGGATAGAAATTTGTATGCGAATGAGATTTTTACTACGTGATTTGATTTTTTTATTTTTTAATTGAATTGTATATGTGTTTCGATAGGTTAGTGGGTAGTGTCCTTGTCTAACATAGGGAGATCGTGGGATCGACTCCTGATTCAAAGCACTAACTAAAAGTATTTGATATATTTACATTAGTGCACACAATTTATTATTTATGGAAGCTTTAACATTCCATGAATTATAAATATAATTTCACTAGATAAAGACTAATTTCAGTGAAATAATAAGCACTTAAAACAAAATGCTCCAACGTGGAACATCGCGAAAAAAAAATATCATGAGCAGTTATCTAAGCCAATAGCAGCTTGACATTCCCTTACAAATCTGCTTACGGCGAAACAGTAACTTCTGCTGGGAACTATGTATTATATACCAGAGTATGTATGAGTATCAAAGTATCTCTACTTTATTTATACGAAAAATTTAAACACTCTCCCCCATACAAAAATAACGTGGGCTTGAAGTATACATCAAAACAACGTCTCCATAGAAAAAACCATTGTTAACGTACACTTCAAGCACCTAATATTTTTTCTGACATAAAGAGATCTTTATTTATAAATTTGCACTTGTGTATTTTGCGTGTCTTTCATAATTATGCGTGAGTGTCTTTCATACTTATGCTCGCAGTATGCTTACATTCAAAGTATGTATATATATATTCGAATAAAATAAATATACTCATGATACTCAGAGTATTTATTAATTTATCATACGCACCCATAGGCATATTTGTGTATAAAATTTAATTGAAAATATGATTTGGCTCTGTGAAATCATTAGTAATATAATTAGGAGGTAAAATTCAGATTCAAATATATTTCTAAAATATTTTTCGTAATATTTGCAAACAAAAACCGTTAACGAACTAAAATCTTTTTAATACGTATTTCTAGTAAGTATTTAGTTAGAAGGGGGTTTTAGCACAGTAGGGAACTAACTATTAAATCAAATTTTACCAATTCACTTTTCTGGCAGCACTGATGTTTGAAGTGTGTGTGTAAATAAAATACTCCTGTATATACTCATGTGCAGCCAAATAAATGATATAGCATTTTTATACTTATGCGTAGGAGTGTAGCTGATACAGTCTACCATTTTTTTCTTAGAGGCTTGTGCTGCATAATTTAAGGAAAATATGTGTGTATATGACAATTGATCCAAACGTGCTCGTCCTATGACTTGATAAAATGGGAGTGCTATGAAAAGTAGGGATTATTGTATAATAAATAAAAACATATCCTGTAAATGGTTATAATCAAGCAATCTCACTCTTTAGTAAATTTAATTAAAACTCGGTTTTATATTGTAGTAAAGAGCACTGAACAAGTTCGATGTGGTGTGCAAGCCTTTCATGCCAAAGGTTGTCAGTTCGAGTCCCAAAAAAAAAATTATAATTAAAAAAAAGAGATGTCTTAAGACACCCGGTTACAGCTATGCTGCTAAGCTATGTAAAACAAACTTAATGTGTTAACTAACAGTGCAATAAAATTATATTATATGATGATGACAAATTCTCTGCAAATATTTCAAAACGTTTCCATTTATTTCCCATTGTTTTCTTATTAATGTATTGTTTGTGGCCGGCGACGGCTGTTAGCCGTCTTACAGTCCATCGGCTGTGTTCTCTGGCTTGTGCTCATGTGGAAAAACAATACAAACACAAATTGACCAATCCTTCTCATTGTTTATGTTTTGTTTTTGTTTCACTCACTTCAAAGAACGTAACAAAACAAAATCAAACAATTTGTTTCATTTATTTTCGTACTCTGGTTTTAAGTACAAAGAAATCAAAACAAAAATAAATTTATAACTGTAATAGTGTCGATTATTTTTGTTACGAAAATTACGTGTTAGCTCCTGTGTCGTGAAATAAATAGATAGCATAGCTATAATATAATTGCATTTGTACAAATAAAAAAAACTTATAAGTTTTCATTGTTACAGTTAAATGTCGACATGACATTCAAATGTATTCAAAGTATCAATTAACCCCATCCTAGGTCATCCCCATGTAAAAGTGACTGGTCCGTGTCATGAACAGTGTTAGAACTCAGACTAGTGCCTATCACTTGCGGACCGCTCACGTGAATAGTATTGGTGAGTTCCATTTCCTGCAGTTTGAACTTGAGGAGTGCGTTGGCATATTAGTTTATATCTTGAGGGCCAATACTCAAAGAGTACTTAAGTTTGAAATACTCTTTGAGTATGGGTCTTAAGTTTTAAAATCATATTTTTGATCTTCTCTGCTAGTCACCAAATAGAGAAAATGTTTAAAAGTGAGAGTTTACTGGTGCTAATCCACTGAAAACCATCATTGAGTGTCCAGCAAGTCTCGTAGGAAAAAATGAATTTTTGTCGGGAGGCATAAGGTCAATTTTCAATAAAGTACTATATATAACATTAATAACTGCTTTTGATATCGTGCAAAGTCTAATGAAAATTTTTTATATAAAAATTAATATTGGATTAGTCAGGTTTTTAGCCATTTCTAGCTACTTTCGTTACTAGATCTATACGAGTATATTTAATTAATGTCTGAAAACTTAAGCAAAATAGTTTATGGCACGAGCTTTGAAAACAAAACTGTTTACTGAATATTTAAAATGTCCTTCTTAATGATCTTAAAATATGTAGTGTATTTGATGCAAATAGCAATAAAGAAAATCTATGACTTGCCGCTGCTCGAACTACGAGTACATTGTGTTCTATCATTAAATTAAATTAAAGCAATTTATTTTCAAGTGCGAAACTAAGGACTTGCTTTGAGAGAGCAATTTAAGAAGATTACCGCCATAAAATTTAATTTGTGCGTTTCTCAACCGTTTAAATGTCATTATGAAATCATGACACGAGCACGTTTCAATACAAAGTCGTAATAAAAAATATAAACAAAACATTAATTTCTTTTTTTAATACTCGTACAACAAACTGCTAAGCTGCTGAAATATGTGGCACGTATTTTATAGTTTTGTTTTGTGTTTAAATATTGACATTGGTGACCTTCTTGCAATCATGTGTGTTTATGATTTGATATTTAAATGTTTTACATAAACTATTCACGTTTACTGCAAAAAAAACATATATGTACATATAATATATATTTATGCAATTCAAGACAGTGTCGTATCACTGCTATTTTTCGTATTTCATACAATGGAGGCCTTCCACAGTAGTTTGAGCAAAACATAAAAGCCATTTATTGCATTTTATTTATTCCATCAACATCATGGAACAATTTTGATTGAAAATCATTATTTTATATTTTTTACTTATATTTGGGGTATTCATATAGTAGTCTTAAGTCTCATAGTAACATACGATTTTAAAATATTTGATTGAAAGAAGAAATAAAAACAGATGCAAAAACAACTATATAAAAATAATTTAGAATATTATGTCACCATGACACTTAAGACTACCATTTGAATCCCCCAAATGTGTTGATAAAGTGTGTTGTAGTTTATTTGCTTTGGTCATAGCTGCAATGCACTGTTGTGCTCAGGTGTGTGACTTGTTCTTGTCTTATTGTTGTTTGTTTTGATGTTCGTGCTGTGTATATATCCGACAAACTTCGCATAACCAGCGAAAACTTCCTACTGCTGGCTAGGAGGCAGTATACCAGTCTAGTAAACGGAGGGTCGCAGATTCGATTCCTGCCAGAATCTCTGAGTGTTTCTGCAGATAAAACAAATTAGCTTTGTTACTTTCGCTACTTTAATTTCAAATGAATTTTATGTTGAATCATCAATTAAATCATGATGGTAGTTATTTATTGTGTTTCTTAGGGTTATTGTGCCTGCAGTGGTTACAACGCGTTGAGTTTCAGTTCAAATCTTGGCCGGGGAGCAGAACTATGCATACATTACACAAACATGCGTGTGCCAGTCACATAACTTAATTAATCAATGACCACATTAAATTGAAATCATGTTATTTCAACTTGAAATAACTTTAACATTTGTGGAACAACACTAAATGAAGTAATTTCAAAAGGAAGAAATAACTATCAGTCTGTACGTGAAATCGGTTAGAAAAGCTAAAGACTTCGGCCTTAGACTGGTGTGTCGGATATGATCCGAACTAGATTGGTATTGAAAATCAGTAAATTGGAAAAATGGTTTCATAGTTGGAAAATTTAAACTTTTTTCCGCTTATAAAAGTACCTAAAACTAATTGCTGTTTTTTTAAATTAATCTATTTTATATATCAGTAAGAATAAAATTGATATTTAAAATAAAAAAATAAAAAATAAAGAGACAATTCCAGGGTTGGAAAATTTTACATTTTCTTGTTATATAAAAATAACCAGCTAAGAATGACTTTTTTTAAACATACTTTATACTAGGGATGTAACGAATGTTCGCATTCGCTTTTGCATTCGCAAATAATTAGCTTACTTTTGCTATTTGCATTCGCTTTTGCATTCGCTAAAATGTATGCGAATATTTCAAGCGAATACTAAAGCAAAAAAAAAAATTTGTACTTCTTTTACAAAAATAGTTTACGATGAACGAACGTCAAAAAGACGAAAATTATTTTATGTAAAGCTTTAAGATTTTAGCAGAAAACTTTTCTATCAATAAGTTCTTATAAGTATCAAAATGAAACCAAGATCCAGCGGAGTTTGGAAATATTTTTCAGTTTTGAAAAAGAAAAGACAGTGTTTGATTTGCGTGAAAATTTTTTCTTCTTAAGACTAGCCTGTTCAAACTTTTGAACACCATTCATTACTTCGTACAACAAATTTAAAATCCAAACAATATTAACTAGTCCTTGTTTGTTGTAAATTTCACGCGAAATAAGTGCCACTCATATTATTTCTCATAAAAACTTAAAATATTGAAGATATATTTCATATGTTTTTCCCAAGATGAACAGAGTACTACTTCTACAAGATTTTTTCAGGACAAGTTCATTCCAAGTTTTCTTCATATGTATTTTAACAGCATTTCACATTAAATGTTGAGCAGTGTAAACTTATTTTTAATCATTATCTATACTTACTCCTGTATAAATTTATTTGCATGTGATATTTTAACGAATTGTAATATTTGCATTCGCATTCGCATCCGCTTTCGCAAAAATTAAAATCTATTATTCGCTATCGCATTCGCATTCGCTAAACTGCTATTCGTTACATCCCTACTTTATACTTTTAATTAAAAAATCTAAAAGAATGATTGCAGAGTTGGGAAATTTAAATTGTTTGCGGTATATAAAAGTAATAGGGTCTAACTAATTTTTTTTTCTTTAGAAATTTAATAAATTTTATATTATTATATTGGTAGAAGAAATTAGAAAAATCTTAAAGGGTGATTGCAGGGTTGGAAAACTTAAACTTTTTGTGGTATATAAAAGTGGCAGGTGTAATTAATTTAGAAATTAAACAAATTTTATGTTTAAAAAATAAATTAATGGGTAGTAAAAATATAATAATATAAAAAACACAGCTTCAGACTTGGAAAAATTAAACTTTTTTAATATATAAAACATATATTTTTTTCTTTGCTAATTTAATATATTTTATGTTTTAGAAATAAATAAACTGGTATTAAAAATCATATGTATATAAATATGGTTACAGAGTTGGAAAACTTAAACCTTTTTGAGTATCTAAAAGTAACTAAATAATAGTATTTTTAGGGTTCCGTACACCAAAGGTGAAAATGGAACCCTATTGTTTTCGCTACGCTGTCCGTCTGTCCGTCTGTCCGTCTGTCCGTCTGTCCGTCCGTCCGTCTGTCCGTCACAGGGTATTTTCTCGAGAACCGTAAGAGCTACGGACCTGAAATTTGAACACAGTGTGTAGACCCTTGGCCGCTACAACAACAAATACATGAGAGTTGGAAATTAAAGGGTGTGCCAAAACGAGCAATGAAAAATGTTAAAATCCCATGTAATATACATACAATTGTATGTATGTATGTATATTACATGGGACCCTTGGCCGCTACAACAACAAATACATGAGAGTTGGAAATTAAAGGGTGTGCCAAAACGAGCAACGAAAAATGTTAAAATCCCAGGTAATATACATACAATTGTATGTATGTATATTACATGGGACCCTTGGCCGCTACAACAACAAATACATGAGAGTTGGAAATTAAAGGGTGTGCCAAAACGAGCAACGAAAAATTTTAAAATCCCATGTAATATACAAACAATTGTATGTATGTATGTATATTACATGGGACCCTTGGCCGCTACAACAACAAATACATGAGAGTTGGAAATTAAAGGGTGTGCCAAAACGAGCAACGAAAAATTTTAAAATCCCATGTAATATACATACAATTGTATGTATGTATATTACATGGGACCCTTGGCCGCTACAACAACAAATACATGAGAGTTGGAAATTAAAGGGTGTGCCAAGACGAGCAACGAAAAATTTTAAAATCCTATCTAATATACACACAATTGTATGTATATGCACTTGAAATTTGTAAAGTTCGTGTATTTTTATACAGACTACAACAACTAACACTAAAATTTAAAAAAATTTAATTAAAGGGTGTACCATCAGTTAATGTAATTTCGACTATGTAATTTTGAAAACTTGCTGTATCTTGGAAACCATAAGAGCAAACTTCCTGAAATTTTCAAAAACGGTAAAACAGAAAAATCTCAAAATTATAAAATCGCCAAACCGAAAAAAAAATCGTTAAAATCAAAAAAAAAATCGCCAAAACGAAAAAAAGCACCAAATTAAAAAAAATTTCTAAATCGAAAATAAATCGCGAAAACCGAAAAAATCGCCAAAATGAAAAAATCGCCAAAATGAAAAAAAATCGCCTAAATGAAAAAATCGCCAAAATGAAAAAAAAAATCGCCAAAATGAAAAAAACCGCCAAAATGAAAAAAAAATCGCCAAAATGAAAAAAATTGTCAAAATTAAAAAAAAAAATCGCCAAAATTAAAAAAAATCGCCAAAATTTAAAAAATCGTTAAAACGAGAAAAAAGAGAAAAATAATAAAAAAAACACTATTTCAGCTGAAAAAACGTAAAAACACTGTATTAAAAAATGCTCAAAGCCCAACGTACGGAACCCTTCGTGCGCGAGTCAAAGTCGCACTTTACTGAATTTTTTTCTTCTTAATTAGATATTTTATGTTTTAGGAAGACCTTTACTCAAGATTTTTTTTGTATTTGTTCAAATTTTATATGAAATCAAATTTAATCATAAACATAGGCAATCTTTGGTCTTACAAAGCTTTGTGATATGTTGCTTATTGTGCTCTCAGCACAATTATATTTTAAATCACTCGTTGACAGCTTATAACGAGTTCTTATTAATTTTTAGTTAATGGAGATAATATGAAATATATAACTACAAAATAAACTAAAGGACATGATATATTTCATTTTCCTGAAACTGTTCTTTTCTGCTCAGCAAAATCAAATAAATAGTTTACATAATGCAGCGATATAAGTGAACGCACAATACTTGCAAAGCGATGTTTGAACTGAGACGAGTTTTAATAAATACCGGAAAATATGAAATAAGTTAGCTTAGCTGGTAAGGAGGTACAGTACTACGATTATTTTAGGAAATAAAATCTATGCACCAAATTTTTTTGTGGAAATGTATTTACTTATGTAATAATAATACGTTGGTGAAGGGTATATAAGATTCGGCACAATCGATCTATAGCACTCTTACTTGTCTAAATTAAATTTCTTTTATAAACTCATTATAAAGCAAAATTATTTTTTATGAATCAGTAGATATTATATGCAGCATTATTCTGATTTTGCTTATAGCTATGCTATTTATGTCACGACACAGGGGCTAAGACACTATTACAGTTATAAACTTATTTTTGTTTTGATTTCTTTGTACTTAAATCCAGAGTACGAATATAAAATAAACAAATTGTTTGATTTTGTTTAGCTTAGTTCTTTGAAGTGGGTTCAACAAAAACAAAACAAAAACAAAATGAGAAGGATTGCTCAATTTGTTTTTGTATTGATTTTGCACATGAGCAAAAACCATAGAACACAGCCGAATGGCTGTAAGCCGGCTAGCAGCCGTCGCCGGCCACAAAAAATACATTAATTTAATCGTACGCCGCTAGAAAAGAAAATAATGGCAAATAAATGGAAACATTTTGAAATATTTGCGGCGAGTTTGACATCATCATATAATATAATTTTATTGCATTGTTATTTAACACATGAAATTTTGTTTTATATAGCTAAGTAGCATAGCTATAACCGTGTGTCCTAAGACACCTCTCTTCTGTTTACTTTTTATTTTTTGCAATTATACTATGTTGCTACCATGATAGATATTTTAAGGACGATTGTAAGACTCCAAGTAAATTTTCTATAACGCCTCAAAATTTAAACCATTTCCATTTACAGTCGGATGGAAAAGTTTAAAATACTGGGGTCTAATCGTCGCTTTCGATAAGGAGCTGATTTGATCACGTTTTTCAGTTTGAGATTATAGCATTCGCTATGGAGCAATGTAATGGATCGATATCGAATCTCGAACTGAAAAAACGTGATCGAATCAGCTCGTTATCGAAAGCGTCATTAGACGCCAGGTTTTAATGGTTCGGATACAGTTTTAATTTTGTCTTTAATGTTTTTTTTAATCGACATCTAATTCAAGATATGGCTTCTGATATGATTATCTCAGCTGCTTTCCTGCGAATCGTCATTTTTTTTAAGCCACAAGAAATCCGGTTCTGTTAAAACTTTGCTGTTCCAGCTTTTAGAATATTAATTTTCCGTCTCACCCAAGATTTGTCTGGTATA
Organism: Tachina lurida; assembly: GCA_944452675.1. Lineage (NCBI taxonomy): Eukaryota > Metazoa > Arthropoda > Insecta > Diptera > Tachinidae > Tachina > Tachina lurida. The sequence continues at coordinate 33,282,732 of OX101754.1, read as the reverse complement.
CAAGCAACATAATCAATTTTATGTTTTAAATTAAGCAAAACATAATCATGCATATGCATTGACTCTTTAGTTTTCTTTATGTGTGCATCGATTTACCCAATTCGATAGTAGAATAACAAAAAAATAAAAACTATCATCAAGATTCCAACTGGGATTTTATTGTTAACAAACTGAGTTAGAAAAAATAAAAATAAACCGCTTTTGTTGTGCATAAAAATATTTTGAATTGAAAATATTCCAGCAAATCCTCTGCTAGAAATGATGTCGCTTGCATTTGAGTGAAAACAATTTATTTTTGAATGCATTGAAACATGCATTGTGAATGGAAAATGTGTGCATGTATCTGTGTAAAAATGCAATAATCTAAATAAATAAGATACATTTAGTGGATGGATGTAGGAAATATATAGAATAACATCACTGAACAACACACCAGGGACTTTCTCTCTGACCTGAAAGTCACTCTTGGAAAACAATACATTATCCGGGACAAAGGAAAAAAATGAGCACTAAATTATTATTTATTTGAATAATGGCAAATAAAAGAAATAAAAAAAAGGACAACAAGTTTTATTTGAACCCCAATTTTTGGCATCATAATGAAAAATTTAAACAATTCATAACAACAATTCATTGCAAATAAAACAGCATGAATAATTTCTGCTTAACTGTGTGGCATTCACTTGGAAGGTACGAGTATTTTTAAAGATTTACTGAAATGTTTTCTAAAATGTAATAATTTTGCAAACATTATTCCAAAAGAAGGTGTGGGTGCTCTCTCCTCAATGACACATCCTTTCGTTTACAAGGAACAATTCGCTGTATGGTTTTTGAAAGGAAAAGGTAAAATTTAAAGCTGGAATCCTTTTAAAATGAATTTCAATCACTTTTCACCGACTTAAAAAATAGAAGGAGGTTCATCTGTTTTTTTTTTTTTGTTACTTCATAATTCGGTATCTTATAGACCGATTTTAAAAATTAATTTTTTGTCCGAGAGGGTATAGCTTGAGTTTTTTTTTATTTTATGGTCTTTTAGCTATTCTATTGCTACGAGACGTACCTTATGTATTGGGTTCTCGTGACGACACAATCTCGTAATTGAAAAATGGGCGGCGTCATGCCCAAAAAATTTTAGTATTATATTTCACATGCTTCTATTTGACCGCTTTTTACGAAACTTAACACCACCTTGATCTAAAAAAAAGACATAATCTTGCTTCCAAAAAAGTGGGCGGCGGGTCACGCCTATTAAGTTTTAGTATTACATTTCATGTGCTTGTACTTAACCAATTTTTACAAAACTTGGCACACTTCTTGAGCTTTTGAATTTTTTGATTATCTGGCATTCAAAGAAGTGGGCGATAACACGCCCATTAAATTTAAGATTATATTTCACGTTCTCTTACCGTATCGATTTATACGAAATTTTGGACACACATTGAGCTCTAAAAAATACTTCATATTATAAAAGTTAAAAAAAAGTGGGCGAGGGGCCATGCTCATGAAACATTAGTAATATATCATGTGCTGTGACGAACAGTTTGCACACAAACTGATGTCACACCCTGTAAAGAAGTAAACAAAAGAAAAAAACATGCAACAACAACACATCCAACAAAATAATTTACAAGCAAAGGGATTAACGGTCACTAAGAAAAATATACATACAAACATGCACATTAAAATAAGTTACGGACAATAGCAACAACAAAACATAATCATACAGAAGTCTCTGTGAGTATTACAACAATAATGTAAAGGGAAAAATAGTATAAAAGGCCGAAGAATTTGCAAACAATGATCAGTCGTTGCGTAGACATCAGTTGATCAGGATGAATCCGGGTAAGTTAGTATTCAACTAGCAAACATTGTTAGCGATTGCCTAGTTGCGAAACAATACAATAGAACACCGCTAAGTAGATATTAATAAACATTGTTACCCTCATACCTAAATAAGAGCCGCAAGCGTCGCGTTAGCAGCAGGGTACGTATTTTCAGTACAATCAAGTAATATTTGCACATTTAAATGTACTGAAAATGCGTACTTATTTAGGTATGCCGCTCCTATTTAGGTATGAGGGTTAGCGATTTCCTAGTCACGAAACAATACAGTAGAGCCTGGATAAGTAGATATTAATAAACATTGTAAGCGATTTCCTAGTCGCGAAACAATACAGTGGAACATCGATAAGTAGATATTTATAAACATTGTTAACGATTACCCAGGCGCAAGGCAATATGGGTAATCTCGATAGTATTGCAACGATTGTTCTTGCCAATAAAAACAAGACAGCGTCACCACTGAAGCGGAGAGCAGTAGGCCGGTAGCCGGTACGTTTAACTGTGCGGAAAGATAAGTAAACTATCCACAAGATTTCAATCTTTCTGATAATGCGATACATGGGACATCAGTAGTAAGAGAAAAGTCGACCACAGCGGCATAGCAGATAACCGGTAGGAAGCCAAGTCAAGAACTAATCCTGGAGCTGAGAGGCCATAAAAGAAACAGATGGCATAATGCTACGGAATAAGAATTAAATAAATTGTTTTTAAGAAGAAACTAAATTTAGGAATTTTAAATAAAGAATAATAATAATTAAGGATAAAAGGAAAACGTGTAATTTCTTGTAACAACCTTGGCATTTTCGGGCTGAGTATACCTGGCAAAAAGCGTAGTTACAGTGCATTAATTTATCCGATTAGCACGAAACTTGGCAAAAGGTTTCGGCTCTTAGAATGATTTGAATAATTTCTTGTTTAAGGAAAGACTAAAGATTTATATTGTACTAGCTGACCCCGGTCCGCGTTGCTGGCTCTAAGCAAACATTAGTGTTGTATATGGCATTGGTGGTACAATATGAAAATTGGATTTTGCCCACGAAAAAAACTAAATATTGCGCCATCTGCCGGACGAACTTCAAACTACACAGAAACGCTCCTCACGCCCCATAGAGCATGTATATAAGGTTTGGTCTAAATCGGTGCAGCAGTTCTTAAGTTACGGTGCAAAATCACAAAAATAAACTAAATATGGCGCCATCTGTCGGACGAACTTCAAACTACACAGAAGCACTACTCACGCCCTATAGAGCATGTATATGAAGTTTGGTCGAAATCGGTTCAGTAGTTCTTGAGTTACGGTGCAAAAGCACAAAAAAAATTAAAAATTGCGCATTTTTTGGACGAGTCACTATTTCTGAAAGGGCGTAGCATTTACCGGCGTAGAATATATATATAAACACGCATAGGTCTTTTACGAATATTTTACGGGGTGGAAGGCGAAAATCTGTTGGGGCATTGAAGAGTTCACCCATAACAAATAAACGTAATTTTGTATTATATATAATAAGATTTCACGTGCATGCTTCTACCTGAAGCATTTTTGCGAAACTTGGTATACAGCTTGAGCTTTTAAAGCTACGCAATGTTCAACTTAAGTAATACAAATACAATTTTAGTAAAAACATAAGCAATAATATAGAAGAGGTCCTTTAAATGGTATTATATGAAATTTATTGGCCAAATTGGAATCCGTTGTTAATGTAAGGATTAAAATATATATTTTTTTTTTGTAAAAGCTCTTATTTTTCTTTATTCAAAATAGTTTTCGGACTTTCAAGATAATTTGCGCCTTGTTAAAATTGTTTTATAAAAAGATTATTAGTGCAATTTAACAAAGAATCCCTAAAGAAGTCAGAAAATACCATCGAAACGAAAGAGGATTTAAAAATTAATGAAAATTCTTTTATTTACCTTAAAGAAGACGCAAATGACCTTGAAAGCTTTAAAACGATATGGAATAAAGAAATAATAATAACTTTACATAAATAGAGCTTTATAAAGGGTTTTTAAAACAAATTTTTATACAAAATTTTTCTTATTAAGTCCTTATAAAGCCTTAATATTTTTTTATAAATAAGGCTGTAATATTTCAAAATATTCATAAGTATATTTTGAAAAACAAGGGCGCATATTCATAGTCAAAGCTAAGTAAACTTTAATAAGAATTTAAAAAAATTTTATTGTATGGTAATGCAATCCAGTATTTTTTATGTTACTACTGATTTTAAATTTTTAAAAGTATACTTTGCTATTGACTATGAAAATGCCTTAAAATTTTTAAATTTGTAACTTTAAAGTAAGATTAATTACATATAATATGTTATGTATTAGTAGTAAACTAATACATACGACTAATTCATGAATGTACATATGTATGTATATTCGAATATTTTTTTTCTTAATTAAATGAATGCAACTACTTATTTCTACAAAACAAAAATTTTTAACTCATTAATGTGCATTTTACGTAATATTTGTTGCCTGCTAGAGAATAATGGAAAACAAATATCAATTTGGTGCATTAAAGTCTTCATATTCCACCTATTTTTGTTTAAAGCACATACTGCAAAACAGTTTTTGCAGACGAGTGATATGCAAACCCATGATGTGAGGATTAAGGAAAAACTTTTTGTTGAGAAAAATTTAACAAATAAAATTCAATATAAAAGATGAATGGGCGTAAGTTTAAATTTTCCGACTAAACGATACGACAGTAAATAATAAAATCATAATAAAGACAAATCAGTGTTATCACTTACCAAAGATGCATTTTTAATAAGCTTTATGCAAAGGAAAATCAGTTTTTGACACTTTCCTAATATACGCAATATCTGAAATGAAAAATTGGGAAAGAAACCAGTTTTAAAATGTATTTCTTTAAAGAAAATGTTAAATAACACTGAACAACAAAAAAAAAAACTTAACAGTCCTTTAACAAGTCAATCTGGCAGATAAACTTATATATACGTGGAATCTCCCTTAACGGACACTTCCTATAGGCGGACATCCCCTTTATACGGACACTTTTGACAGGTCCCGGCAGCACATAATTTAAATGTTTAGTTTTCTATTGACCGGGCAGTCAAGAGACGGACACATTTCAATGGTCCCTTCGGTGTCCGATCAAGAGAGATTCCACTGTATATAGAAATTAAGTTTTTCCAAGTTTATTTTTATTTAAAAATATATTTTTTACCCATGGGAGCAAAGTTTCGTTGCAATCAGGGGTTTCAAATAACTACAGCCACAGCCAGGGTTGTCAGATATGGCGATTTTCTAGCAAAACGTGGAGATTTTTCAACTAATTTGATGTTTAAATTTTTGGTTTGGCGACATGGCGATTTTTTTCTTGGCGATAAAAAAAATTCATTGGCGATTTGTACGGCTATTTTGTTTTTAACAAAGTTTATCCTAATTTTTTTTTTTAATTCAGTAAAATTTATTTGTTGAGAGAGTAGTTTCAAAAAAAAATCCTACCGAAACTCCTCTGCTAGAAATTAAAACAATTTTATTTTGATAATTTTTGGAATATTAATTGAAATAATTAATGCGTTTTGAATTTAGATGATTTATAATAATATGTATATAATGCATACACTACACAAGTTCACTGCACAAGTCTGCCACTGTACAGTGCGTTTGTGAAGTGTATGGGGGTGGCTGTGCTATTTACGCAGTGAACTAAGTAAATATCAAAATGATTTTGATATTTGCTCAAGTTTGAAAACTGTACAGTGAACTTGTGTAGTATATGTTGCAAACACTCAGTTGTTTCGTGGTTTTTTAAGAGTTCACAACAAGAAATGAGCGCAGCACAAATATTCTGGACAGAAGTCCTAGAAATATACAAATAATCGCCAGCATTATGGCGAATTAAAATAAAAAATTCACAGTTTACTTGTACAGTGTGTGTCACAAGCTTAGTCTATGCAGTGCCAGACTTGAGCACTGAACTTGTGTAGTGTATGGCCGGCATAAGTAATAATTTTTGGCGATTTCCTGCAAACATTTTTTACTAATATTTTATAAAAATGTATTAAAAAAAAAACTGTTATATAAAAACAAATTCGTTATCAAATATTTATTAAGAAAAACCCCATATAATTGATTTTGGCGATTTTTAATAGCAATTTGGCGAAAGAGGTCGAAAAACATCCGACAACCCTGGACGCAACGTCAATTTTGTGTCAGTGTGGAATTTTGTGAAACATTTTATTTTGTCTCTTAAACTTATTTTACATTGAATTCGTTTCATAGGGGCCAAAGGTGGTGATTTCATGGATTAATTAAAAAAAAATTCAATTGAATATTGAAAGAAATTGATTAAAAAGCGCATATGACTCTACTTCACTATGAAAAAAATAAATTTCAAATAGGTACTGGTTGAAATTTAAAATTGTGAGAGAAAACTGGAAAAATAAGAACTAAAAGCCAATAACTTTGCCCAATAAAGTCTTGTTTAATTCAAGTAATTTTGAAAAAGTAATAAGTTTAGGGATTCCTTCAAATGCCTCTTTCAAATTTTTAATACAAATTATTTGTGGCAGTGGGTTTTCTCAGCTTAAGTGGACAAAATATTATAAATTGCTCTCAATTAAGCAGAGATTTTAATTTCATTTTAAAGGCTGAACGAATCTGCGTTAGTTTAAAACATTTATGCTGCGCATCGGTGCACTTTTATTATTGTTATTGTTGTCATTGTTTTATGTATTTTTATTAGAGATGTGCAAATGCTGTGATTTGCTATGTGTGAGTCACGCAGTAGTCACGCATTAGTTACACGTGAGTCACGCATGAGTTACGGGTGAGTCAAGATTTTTGTGGGAACATGTAGTTTATTTTAAGAGCTATTCACATCAAATTTAGTGAGCCTCACTCTTGTTGTTCGGCACATATAGGAAAGGTAATAATTTCTTTATGTGGGGGTACCCATTTACCCCCATCTTGTACCGCTAAGATTTTGTCGAAACGTGCACTTTATTCTAAAAGTTAACCACATCAAATTACTTATACTTGTGGAAATATGAATTAATTCGTGGCCCCACTGTGCCCTTTTTTCAAGCAAATTTAAATCTCTTTTTGCACTTTAGAGCAAATAAATTTAAAAAAAATATTTACATTGTGCATATCTACACAAAAATACCTTTTAAACCATATATGTTTCACCAATATTGGTGTACGATAAGATACTAAAAAGTGTACGACAAAAAAACTTTTGCAGTATTTATATATAAGATATAGACAATTGAAATTAGTAAAGTTAGTGCATTTTTAGACAGACTACAATAATTAACACTTAAATTTAAAGAACAAATTAAAGGGTGTTTTATCAGTAAATGTAATTTGGATAGTTTGCTGTATCTTGGAAACCGTAAGAGGCCACCCCTTGAACATTTCATGTATGGTAAAACTAACAAATGGCAAAATTATAAAATTGCCAAACCGAAAAAAATCGTCAAAATAAAAAAAATCGCCAAAATTAGAAAAATCGCCAAAATTAAAAAATCGCCAAAATGAAAAAACGCCAAAAACAAAAAAAAATGCAAAATATGCAAAACAAAACGCTAAAAACAAAAAAATTCAAAAATGTATATTACACTCAAAAAAAAAATTAAGTAAAACTTGTGAAAATTTTCTAAATTTGAATAAAAAAAAAGGTTGTCGTATGGCGCCAAAGCTGTTTTTGCTTGAAACGAGTAAAATATTTACTAAATTTCTAGTTCATTAATGAACTAGTTTATAGTAATTATTTTTTCATATTTAAGTAAAATTTTCCGATAAAATTCGGAGCTTTGCAAAAAAAATTTTTCGTCTTTGATCTCAAATTTAGTAAATTTTTGTCTTTAATTCTGGTACTTATTTTTATTATACCCTTTACCAACAAAAATGGTAAAAGGGTATATATAGGTTTGTCATTCCGTTTGTAATTTCTATAATATCAATAAGCGATACATAAAATATATATATTCTGGATCCTTATGCATAGGGAAGACGAATAAGCGATGTCCGTCTGTCCGTCTGTCCGTCTGTCTGTACGTGAAATCGGTTTTCCGAAGCTCCCAGAAAAGCTAGAGACTTCGTTCTTGGACAGACGATTGCAGAGCTGGAAAACGTAAACTTCATTTTGCCATATAAAAGTAACTACCGAAAACCAATTTTTATTTTTTTTTAATAAATAAACTTATTTTACACTTCAGTACGACTAAAATTAAAATTTTAAATTAAAAAAACTTAAAAAAATTAAAAAAACGTTTCCAGGGTTGGAAAACTGTAACTTTTTGTGTTATGTAAAATTAACTATGTCTAAAACTATACTAGTATTTTCTCGAGAACCGTAAGAGCTATAGACCTGAAATTTGGACATAGTGTGTAGACCTTTGGCCGCTACAACAACAAATACATGAGAATTGGAAATTAAAGGGTGTTCCAAAACGAGCAACGAAAAATGTTAAAATCCCATGTAATATACATACAATTATATGTATATACACCTTTTATACAGACTACAAAAATTAACACTAAAATTTCCAAAAATTTAAATTAAAGGGTGTTCCATCAGTTAATGCACTTTTGACTATGCAATTTTGACAACTTGCTGTATCTTGGAAACCATAAGAGCAAAACTCTTGAAATTTTCAAAAACGGTAAAACTAAAAAATCAAAAAATTATAAAATCGCCAAACTGAAAGAAATCGCCAAAAACAAAAAAAAAATCGCCAAAACGAAAAAAGCACCGAATTAAAAAAAATTTCTAAGACTAATATAAATCGCATAAAACGCAAAAATTGCTAAAATGAAAAAAAATCGCCAAAATGAAAAAAAATCGCCAAAATGAAAAAAAATCGCCAAAATGAAAAAAAAATGCCAAAACGAAAATAAAACCTAAAAAACAGAAAAAATCGCCAAAATGAAAAAAAAATCGCCAAAATGAAAAAAATCGCCGAAATGAAAAAAATCGCCAAAACGAAAAAAACCCCAAAAAACAGAAAAAAATCGCCAAAATGAAAAAACAAAAAAAAAATCGCTTATATAAAAGAAACCCAAAAACTGAACAAAATCGCCAAACTGAAAAAAAATCTCCAAACTGAAAAAAAATCTCCAAAATGAAGAAAAGCCCAAAAAAAAAACAGAAAAAATCGCCAAAAAGAAAAAACCTCCAAAAACAGAAAAAAATCGCCGAAACGATTAAACAGCGACAACACTGAAAAAATCGTTTAAACTGAAAAAAATCTTCGAAAAAGCAAAATATCCTGCCTTTCGTGCGCGATTCAAAGTCGCACTTTACTGAATTTTTTAATATTAAAGGAATTAAATGAAACTAAGTTTTTCCTTATTTCGTTTTTTCTTTGTTCACTTAACATATTTTATGTATTTTTTAAAGAACTAGATTGGTATCAATAATCAGAAAAATCCAAAATTATGACTCCAGGGTTGGAAAACTCACACTTTTTGTGTTATGTAAAATTAAATACGTCTAAAAATTTTGTTCGTTTTTTTATAAATTGAATATATTTTATGCTTCTGAAAGAAAAGTTTAGCGTATGAAATTTGAAAAATGAAAATTAAAGCTCCCAAGATGGAAACAAATATGTATGTATGTGTCTGTATACTATATATATGTATGTACGTACGTTGGTAAAGGGTATATAAGATTCGGCACAGCCGAATATAGCACTCTTACTTGTTTTTAATTAAATTCTATACCAAATTAATAACGAAATAAATTCAGTAAAGTGCGACTTTGACTCGCGCACAAAGGGTTCCTTCCTTCCGTACGTTGGTCTTTGAGCATCTTTTTAATATGGCGTTTTTTGCGTTTTTGACGTTTTTTTTCAGTTGGAATGATTTTTTTTCTCTTTTTGGCGATTTTTTTTCAGTTTTAGGCGTTTTTTCCACTTTGGTGATTTTTTTTTCGTTTTGGCAATTTTTTTTAATTTTGGGGATTTTTTTTTTTAATTTTGGCGATTTTTTTTTCATCGAAAAAATCCCAAACCAAAAAAAAAATTCTAAAATGTGTATTATATAGGCTAAAGTTCGTATAGTATTACATATCTAGTGACCGTACGAAACGCTTCGTGTGCGGAGTTACAGTCGCACTTTACTGAACTTATTTATTGTTATTGTAAAATACGGTTTTTGCGATTTTTTAACGTGGACATTTGAAGGTTAGCCGCGAATAACGTTTTAAGTGACAAAATAATAATTTTACAGGAGAGCCACAAAACGTATTTTAGGGCAAGATTGTTTTTTTTCGAAATAATGATAACTAGCATGATCTTTTCTTTTTGTATCTCTGCTACATTTATCAATTATTTTCGACAATTTTGTTTGCATGATTTATTAGTTACTTACAAAGTTTTCACCGACTGATTGGATTGTAATTGTATTTTGACGGCGATAAGATGCATAATTTTGGATGGTTTGATGTTTGAACAACGCAAGAGAGTTATGTTAATATTAATCTGTAAATAAAATGGTTTTTTTAAATTGTCTTTTACAACGTTATTCGCGGCTGTGCTTCATTTTTTTTCTATTGATATGAAGTTTTTTTTCGTTTTGCTGAATTTTTTATTTTATTGGTGATTTTATTTTTGTTTTTTGTTACAATACATTTTTTTTACTTTTGGCACTTTTTTCGTTTTGGCAATTTTTTTAAGTTTTAGGCGATGTTTTTTTAGTTTTTTTGCTACCTCTTTACTTTTAGTGATTTTATTGCATTTTTAAGATACATTTAATTTTTAGTGCTATTTTCCAATTAAACGTGAATTTGGTGATTTTTTTAATTTTGGAATTTTTAGTTTTAGCGCTTTTGAAAATTTTATAACATAGTCATAATTACATTAATTGACAGAATACTCTTTAATTTAGATTTTGTTTTTAAATTTCAATTGGTGTGGTCTGCAAAAAAAAATGCGGGAACTTGTGAAACTTTAAAGTGTCTATATATATGTAATTGTCTGTGTTTTGCATTTAAACATGTTAAGCTACTCAATTTAGAACACCCTTTAACTAGTAACTATCATACATTCTCGAGAAAACAGAATGTGACAGGCAGGCAGCTATCGTGGCGAAAACAATAAGCTTTTTGGAAAGAAAAGTTCACGGAATCTTCAAACTGCTTAAGCATTTTATATAAAATTTAATTTCATTGTGCAGTGCTTTTAAAAATATGTAAATAAGTAATTACTTTAAATCTAAATCCATTAATTCTTTGCATTTTTAAACTTGCAAAAAAAAAGCCTAAAGTGTCAATTTATTAACAAACAATTACATGCCAGTTAGCAGCTTATTTAATTAGGTATCTACTATTAATTTTTGATTTTTAAAGGAAGTTAAATAATTATAGTAATAAGCCTGTTGAACCACGAAAAATGAGCGGAAATTAAGAGAATTTATTTATAAGCAAGTAACAAGTTGTTTTCTTAGTCGCACTGCCTTATCGACATTTTACAAATGCGCATGTTTGGCACAAGCCCTCCACAAGAGACTTGTGAGAAAATTTAAATGTGTTGAATAAAATAATAACATTAATAAATCATCAAGTAAACTAAACAGTTTGCTGTTCATACAAAAAGTTTATGCAAAATATGTTAGATGCGTTAGCCCAAAAGCCTTTCCTGTTGCACAAAAATATGCTTGCTCTGCTTATAGATTTATAAAAAAAAAAACTTATGTTCGTTTAGGAATATTACTTTGATGACCCACCCAAATCACTTCATTTTAATATTTAATTTAATAGATATTAAACATTTTTTCTTAGATTTTTGTTTTTCTTTTGATTTCATGGCCAAAAGCGATATATAATTGATATTATGTGTTTATATTTTGATGCAGGATATCAAATATTGTAAATAAGCCACAGGATATGAAAAGCTTAAACAACATTTCACACTTGTATGCAACAACCAGTTACACACACACCAACACACACACACACAGGCACACGCATACAAGCTTACAAAAATACAACAAGCACTGGCACAACTTATCAAGATTCATTTAGTTCGTTTTCAGCTTTCGCAGGCGCTAGATGGACCGTTAATAGTAACGGAACCAAGACTCACTCATACACACACGCAGCCGTTAGCAGTTGTTCCCAAGTAATTGTTGTGCATAAAATACGAGATTTATAGTAATTTTTAATAGAAAAAAATTATTATAAGCTTTTAAATAAATAAATCAAATAAAGAAAATAAATAATAATTGAGAAATATATTAAAAAAAAAACTTAAAACATTTAAGTATCGCAATAAATTAAAACTTAAAACAGTGTATACAAGAAAAATTTAATATTAATATCTCACAGATATCTAAATATAAAAAAAAAATTATATAAATATTTCACAAGCTTTGAAATAAGTGTATGTATGTGTGTTATTGTAATGATATTTTTAAAATGGATGGAGAAAGTTGGTTTATTTTTTATGATGCTGCTGTAGCTGTTATTGATATCGTTCCATCTCTTTGTAACAGACTTTAAATAGCATTTTAATGGTGTGTGTTATTTGTCCTGCTTCTTATTAACTTTTTTTTCTGCAAAGTATCTACTTACTTGGAACCAACATTGGTTATTAATTTTTTTTTTTTTTTTTTCAAATTTATAAGTTAATCGAATACACAGAGAATATTTGGGCATATTTTTATAAGCCGTAAAGCAAATGATTATGGAAATTATTTCATATTTAAACATTCTGAAAAGATACTTTATCACCACTTGTATGGAACTTTCTGTACAAAGTTAAAATTCACAAAAATAAAAACGACCATTAAAAAAGGAGAAAAAACCAGTGTAACAGAAAGAAAAATAATTAATCCTTTTAAAGCTGTTTAATTGTTAAACACTTTTTTTTAAGTAAATAAATAAAGTGACAAATTTATTATATATCGAAAAAAACGCAACCTAAGAATTTTTATTCAATGTGCAGTAAAAAATATATTTTAAAAACGAATTCTATAAAGAAATCTACTTAACATATCCTTAAAAAAAAAAATTAAGAAAATTGCTTGCTCCAACATATTACCAAAATAATAATGATTGATGTTATAACTAATCATCTAAGTGGCATATATTGAAAACCAGGTAATTTTTTTTTAAATTATGAACATGGATACATGTTAAATTTAATTGATCTAGAATGAATTTTTATCAGGATGATTTCTTATTAAATAAATAATAAATAAAGTATTTTCACTTCATATTAAATGTCATAGTTTTTATTAATTTATGTGATTTTCTAAAGAAGAGAAGACATTGTTATTAACATCAACTATTTAACATGAATTGTTATTGAAATTTAATACGAGAAATTGTTGTAGTGTGTTCAAAATTAACCTCCAGTTTAAAAAGTAGAAATTGACACAAAATCGTTAGTGATTTTCCTAACGAAAAATCGACTAACTATTACACTAGCCACAAGTAATGCAAGAGTTCGCCTTTTGACTCTCTCACTCATGAATATGTTAATGCCTTTAACCTCAAAAAAAAAAATGTTTGCCAGTGGAAAAAAATTATGCTGTTATTCCAAAGAAAATCAACAAGAAAAAAATTTATTTTAAGTATTTTAATTATTTTGTTGGCGTCAGTCACAATTGCAAGTGCGTGGTCAGTGAACGTGTAATTTTTAGTGAAAAAGTGGGTTTCTGTTAGAAAGTAGAAGTCAATTAAAACGTTGCATAAAAATTAAAAATAGCATTTAATTGAAAAATGTATTAATAATTAATCCCCATTATCACAAAAAATAAATAAAACATGTTTGAAATCCATTTTAAGAAAATTTTGTAAGAAAAATTGAAATAAAATACATTTCAATCTCATTTTAAATTTTATGAATATGGGGGCAATTGTTTTATCAGTAGAAAAATTAATTGTATTGATTAGCGAAATCACTGACGAAGGGTTATGCAGATGGTGGCAATTGGCTACCGTCAATCTCATCCCCATGCTAAAATCGTCAGTATTTTGCTTTGCAAGTAGTTAGGCTGGTAGTTAATGGTAACGATTGGTAATTAACGAAATAGCTAGACATTCGCTAGCTACGCGGACTGCAGGGTATTGATTAGTTATTGGTATTTCTATTTTTGCGTTTTTTTTTTTCATTTTCTATTCAGATTAGCACTATTAACTATTCTTGTTTATCTTTTAATAAAAATATTTTTATATATTTTTAATAAAAGTATTTCATTCAATAAGAATTCAAAATACTGTACTCAAGCCAAATTAAGAAATTATTCATGATTAAAATTATGTCAATTTTTATATTTTTATTTAATTTCTCGACCTTATTTTTAATACAAGTATGAATACACTAAGGTTTTATAGCGTTTGGATGTATTAGGGTATTCAATCGGTTAAATATCAACCGATTTTAAATTGATAAACGGATTTCAAAAGAACAGACTAAGACCTTTAGAAGCATATATATCTTGTTTCATAAAATTTCGGATATATGTGTGTAATTTTTCACCAAATATAATTTTTTCGGTTTTTTTCGACACTTTTGTAATTTCGACTCGTTCCTAGGCAGTATTTTTGTACTGGAACCATACTGTTTACAATAAATATGCTTGCCGACCAACTTTGAGGCGCTTAACGATCTGAAATTTTTTAAAAATTTTTTTACATAAAACTGAACCGATTTTGAGGGGAAAGAATATAAGAAAAAAAAATTCTCCATACAACTAACGGCCACTCTAATATACATATCATTAGCTATAATGCAAAAAGGCGTAACTAACAAAAATATAGTTTTACAGGAGAAACAAAAAACTAAACAAAAAACTGAACAAACGTGTAGTTAAGTCCCCTTGTTATTTGTTAATAAAAGCATAATTTTTGATCGCAGAAGTGTAATATTTTCTCAAGACATGTAGTTTAATGGCATTCATAGTAATCAATCAAAAACTTATTTTGAATTTTTTGTTAGTTACGCCTTTTTGCACTTTAGCTGGTGATATACATAGATGGACTACTGAATGGCATGGAAATATAAAGTGCATCGCTCAAATAAATGTGAAGTATGAGGTATAAACATGGATACTAATAAAAGATTATCACCGAACTTTTATCCCATTTAAAATTAAATTTTTAACCCCTCCCCTTTGAAGCAAAGAAGTGATGCATTTCGAATATGACCTAATTTCTTGCCCAGCACCCTTTTATGGACTTTACTCAAATTTTTCGAAAAGTAAACTAAGCTGTTAATTGAAGCTTTTCTCTGCAAAACTGCGTCATCCGAGTTTTTAAAATTGAGTGGTCTAATAACAAGCATTCTGATGGTTCAAGTATGTGCGCAGATTTTTTTTATACAAAAATATATTTTCCTCTATCGTCTCTATTTGCGTCTACTTTTGTTGAGATATAGTCAATGGATCACGAGTTGTAGGATAGTTTCCAAATATATAACAGAGCTTATAATAAACTGATATGTGATGTTTTAATCCTTTAAATTATACATATATGGCCCAAATGCAAAAGGGATTTATAATCTAAGGATCTTACCTTATAAAATAATGAAAAGGGGATTACAATTATCGCTAACCAATTTTTAGCGAGAGCCGTTGAAAAAATGCCTTTCCAGCAAACTTAGTTTCATCCCATTAAAGGACCATGAAAGGCCATAGTTAGGGCGAAACTATATATGGAAAAAATGTTGTGTTATTTATTTTAAACAAAAATTGTTTAGAAAATTTTTCCAAAAAACGTCGCATTTAAAAGCTATGGTACCAAAAGTGTTTATATTGAAGATAGGTTATTTTTTAAGTGAATGAACGGAAAAGTTGTGATGAAAGTAAAAGTAACAATGAAGCCAATATTGATATAAATGCGAAAAAAAAATTTGATTTAGATAAGAAATTTAATCTGATATGTGAAAAACAGAGCATTCTTAATCGCCTGCATATCAACAAAGAGTCAAACAAAAACCAGCAAAATCCACAAGCCTGCAATATTCTTCAAGAAAAAAAAAATATTAGAAAAAATCGAAAATCAAGTATTCCTGACATATCTTTAACCATTTTCTATCAACATTTTATTCGCATTTATACAGTGTTTAAGCCAAGCACAGTCAGATTGTGGATTAACTTTTTTACGGACAAGTAATCACTAGTGGTCTGGATGTGGCCATTAAATACCTCAGCAAAGATTCTGCAAAATTAATGAAGTTAGATGAAGGAATAAAGTTTTTAGTGAACAATTTAGAGAAGGCAAATAATGCTTTCAAAAGACTTAATTGCTCAACTCAAAGCCATAACAAACGGGCACCCCAATTAAGCAATTAAGCACGAAAGGTGCCGCAGTAATGATAAGATTTTTTGCGTAAATATACATGAATTGCCTTAATACAAATGTTTTAAGGGAAACAATTGAAAATTATTAGCTAAAGTACATAATACACAAGCACACAAACATACACATCAATGTTGAAGTATACGCTCACCCCCATATGCATAAAAAATAAATAAAATGAATTTGAAATCCATTTTAGGAAAAAATTTTATGAAATATTTGAAAAAAAATACACTTCAAATTAATTTAATTTTTTTATGAATATGCGGGTCAGAGCATAATTACAACTAATGTTATATATTCTGCTTAGTACGAAATATACAACCACACAAACACATAAACCCAAGCAGACGAAAAGCTCAAATGACAACAACAACTATGATGCTTTTAAAATAATGCTGTCAAGGTAAATACAAAAAATACAAAAATGATTTTGAAATAAAATTTTACACTGGAGAAAAAATCTGTCTATTTGTAAGTATAAAATTTCCTGCTGCAAAAAATTTTTAAAACGTTGTGCTGGATTGGACACCAGCGAAATTAGCAGCTGGTCATCATGTGCTGAAACGAGATCACCTGGTATGAATTCACCTTGAAGCCTCTATATATTTATTGTTGATACACACAAACCAACAGAATGAATTTTAATTTAATTTAATTTTAGTATTGAGAAATTTTTGAATTTGGCGAGATTTATTTTATTATTTTAAAAGCTTTATTTTAAGTATAATAAATTTAGTAAAGCGTGACTTTGACTCGCACACGTAGGGTTCCGTACGGACACTACACATGTAATATTATACGAACTTTAGCCTATATAAGCGAATATGTTACCGGATGTACACATTAAAAAAAATTTGGCGCACAGTAAACCTTTTTCGATTTTTGGCGATTTTTTTAGTTGTGGCGCTTTTTTCGTTTTTGGAAATTTTTCTATTTTTTTTTTTTTGCGATTTTTTTGGTTTTTGGCGATTTATTTTAGTCTTGGCGCTTTTCTTCGCTTTGGCAATTTTTCAGTTTCTGACGATTTTTTTTCCTTTTTGGTGATTTTTGCAATTTTGAAATGTTTTTGTTTTAGCGTTTTTGAGCATTTCAAAAGTTTGCCTCTTACGTTTTCCCAGATGCAGCAAGTTGTCAAAATTGCATTAACTTATAGAATACCCTTTAATTTAAATTTTTCGAGTTTCAGTGTTAATTGGTGTAGTCTGCAAAAAAATACAATACTTTTGAAGATTTTAAGTGTCTATGTATATATAATTGTCCGTATATCACATTAGGATTTCTACATGTTACGTTGCTTGATTTAGAACACCCTTTTACTTTTTACTATCATATATTTCTTGTTTTACATATTCTGTGAAACTTTCAGGCCCGTAGCACATACAGTTGTCGAGAAAACATCCTGTAACGGAAAGCGAAAAAATAAGGTTCTTTTCTACTTTGGTGTACGGAACACTAAAGAGGGTATAGTTTGAATTTGAAAATATGGCCACACTGAACATTTTGCAAATGACATAAGATTATCGAAACAGCTGAATGAATTAATTATATAATTACATATAATTATATATATATATATATATATATATATACATATACAGTAAAAAGTTGTGGTTTAATTTTATTTTATTTTTTAATTATAAACTATTTTGAAGTTGCTTTTATCTAATTTTTTTCTAACGAAACTACCTCAAAAATAAGAATAATGCGAACAATTCCGAACTAAAATTAAATTGAAAATATTAGAACACAAGTTATATTTTTATAAACATTTTCATTTACTTGCATCAAACCCACTGTGCACACATACTTCACAAATATCCATCACTATGAAATGCATGTATTTTACATCTTATTAATGGTAACCATCAAATGTTACATATTGTAACGTAGTATTGCACTTTTTAGCAATTCTGCTCTATTAGATAAAGCGTTAAATTATTCCAGTACAAAGTAAAGAAAGAGAAAAGATGGGAAAAACATGTAGTAATTTATGGCAGCAGCATTTCGTTGCTAACAATTTGAAAAAAAAAAGAAATATTGGAACATTATTGGCATAGTGTAGCCTATGAATGTTTGGTTTTTCAAATTCGGCATTTAGTATCGATGGAAATTTAAAGAAAATTCCTTAATATGCTTAAAATATATTGAAGAATTTTCTGTATGTAAACGTGACTAAAATCTTAATTACTGTTAACTGCGAATTGTGCAAGAAGTGTTGCCAACTTTCAAAGAAAAATGTTAAGTGCTGACCGATTCAAATATAACAAGCAAAAAAAAATTAAATATTTGGAAGACCTTTTCTTTTTCACGACTTCTAATAGTACGTTTCCACTATGAGCAAAACAAGTTGTTTTTCTCAGAACACTTCGAAGTGTTTCCATTATGCTTTTGTGTGTTTTGCTTATACGAATTTTCGAAATCAATTTGATTTTATTATCAAGGCCGCAACCTTATTATTGAGATTAGCAAATTTTTCACTCATTTACATATAAGTCATGTTTTACACTTGGCAGTTTTTCTTGAAGCAGTTCTCTTCAATTCTCTTTTAAAACTGCCCATTTGTTTACACTCAGACGGTTTCTTGTTCAATTTTCGTATTGTTTTAATGCAGCGAATGAAATAACAAAACAGAATTGAAGTAACTTTTCTGTACAGGCAAGTCAGTACCCCTCTTCTTTCTTCTTTCCTTTCTCTCCTATAAACTCAGACCTGCTTCAAGTAAAACTGACGAGTGTAAAACATGACTAAACAACATTTAAATACAACTGATGTGGTTTGTGCAATTGCTTAAAAAATATAATATTCTGTATTAGTGCCATCTTTTATCAGCATATTGCGGCTTGTTTTCGAAGTTTTAGCCAGCAACGCAGTGTTGCACTGACAAATTTTACCATGTTTTGGAGGAAAACAACTTATTTGAGGCGTTTTGGTGATATGAAAAATGTATGGGAAAACATGTAGCAAAACAAGTTTTCTGCTCCAAAACGTATATGGAAACGTACTATTAATTATTACATTAATTGAATTCATATTTAACTAGGGTTGCTAATTTCCCGGTAATTTTCGAATATTAAAATAAAAGATGTTTTTAATCAAAATAGAAAGAATAAAAGCAATTTTATTAATTCTTAAGTGCATATACGTACATTAGGGGTATAACTTTTGAACAATTTTTTAAATTATCAAAAAATACTTATGCATGCCATATAGACCATGAAAATCTATGATAAAAAGTGGGGTCAGGGTTTGGGGGGGGAGGTTTTTTATAAAAATTTATCTCAAAAAACTGTTTTCTTGATATACCCATCAGTTGCCATCCCGTCGTGATAGGTATTTATTTTTTTGGTTATACCCCTAATGTACATATGTATGGAAGTATGTTCCTTTTTTAAATTTTTAATTCACGTCACCAAAGTGGAATTTATGGGAAGAAAAACAAAATTTAACAAATGTTATCCCTCAAATGTCCCTGAAATGTGCACCAACTATAAAGTACATATTTAATAATGTGCGGAAGGCAATTATATGCCGAAAAACTCAAACTAGCCAAAATGCAAATGTTAGCAGCTATATGGCTGCTATATAGCAGCTATGGATCCACAGTAAGATACTGTCATTGTTTAACGCTTTGTGAGGCCAAAAATGCTTCAGAGATTCCTGCTAAGTCACTTTTTTTATAAATCACTCTCTTTTATAGCGCTGCAATCGTCAAATAAATAAAGCTTCATGCCATAGAATTTACGAAATTTTATGAAAAAATGCATAATGTAAATTAAGTAGAACTTTGCGTTGGCGTTAATTTTATTTTAATCGAGATATTTTCTTCCAAAAGCTCCAGCTAAGGAGTGTGACCTTAACTCTGTTACAAATTGGATTTTATAGGTTAGCAGCTTAACTTCTTTGTGCGAAATGCGATATAATGATGATTTCTGCCCATTTTAAGCATTTGCTTTAATCCAGCTAACTCCAAACAAACTAGGACGCGAGTTAAACAGCTTTGCAAGCTCTAACAACGTAAGCAACACACATTGGTGTCACCGATATTTGTACCCAGATTCAGCAACTTTTTGCGAACGGAAATTCGTTATATTTATCGAAATATTTATTAGTTTGCGGTAACGATAATGCATTTCTGTAATTTATTTTTTACGACACTGGACATCTGGGTCTTACTCGTATCATGTTGCACACTGGCATACACAGAGAAAAAATAAAAGATTTTTAAATACAAATAATTTGTTTAGTTAATTTAATAATTATTTTTCGAACTATATTTGTTTCTATATTCTTATGGTTTGAATTTTTGGCTTGAAAGAGCGATACGAACATTAGCCTGTTCAATTCATAAGAATATAGAAACAAATATAGTTCGAAAAATAATAATTAAGTTAACTAAAACTTAATAGTCATTGGCTTGTGGCAAAAATTAAATAAAAATATACTTAATAGTAACAAACAAAAAAAAGTTTGTCTTAAGTAGAACAAAAATAAGCAAATTAACAAACATGTGCATAGTTAGTAAAGAACAAACGACAATGGTAAGACTGTCGTAAATTTAGAGATGGTAACTTTGAGCCTTCATTACAAAACACATGAGCAGATTGAAATGCAATGAATCAAACCAATTCACATATTCCATTTGCAATAAAGTTTCGTATATAAGGCAGAAATCTACATCAACTGACACCACACACAGTGGACCAAAATACAGAAGAACGCTGATGATGAAGGTTTGGTGGCCCGTTCCAACTATGTGTTGTTGTCAGAATATTTACAACTAACTTTGATTTTATTTGTTCATTAATAATTATCACATGTAATTTGGCTTAAAAAGCGATACGAACATTAGCCTGTTAAATTCATAAGAATATAAAAAAAAATATTTTTTTTAAAGCTATGCTATTTATGTCACCACACAGAAGCTAGGACGTGATTTTCGTAACAAAAATAATCTACACTATTGCAGTTATAAATTTATTTTTGTATTGATTTCTTTGTACTTAAAAGCATAGTACGAAAATAAACAAAACAAAACAAATGTTCTTTGAAGTGGGTGCAACAAAAACAAAACAAAAGCAATGAGATTACACAATTTGTTTTTGTATAGTTTTTGCACATGAGCACAAGCCAGAGAACACAGCCAATCAGGTGTAAGCCGGCTAACAGCCATCGCTGGCCACAAGCAATACATTAATTTAATCGTACGCCGCTAGAAAATCAAATAATGAGAAATAAATTTAAACGTTTGGAAATATTTGCGGCGCATTTGACATCATCATATAACATAATTTTATTGCATTATTATTGAACATATTAAGTTTGTTTTATATATAGCTAAGCAGCATAGCTATAACTAGGTGTCCTAAGACACCTCTCTTCTTTTTTTATTATTGTTATATTAAATAATTAATTAATTGATTTTGAACCTACAACGATTTTTGTAAATACAATTAAAAAAATTGTATAAGTTAAAGGAAAGCCGGGCAAACACTTTCAATTAAATATACCAACAAATAGTTTATTGAAATTAATTAATTTTTTTTCAACATTTAGTATTATTAGATTTCAAAGTAATTTCAATTAAACTTATTGTTATATTAACAATGCGAATTGTTGAATTTCCGTATAAATTTTATGATTATCATAATTGTTATATATAAAATCACCATTCTCGAAACGATTTTTTGCTTGTCTGGGAAAAACACTAAATGTTTTTGGGAGGTATTGAACCGGCAACCTCAGGACTAATAAGCTAACTTATTTACTATATACCTCTCAGCTGGAGAGCGACACTTTATTAGATAGATATTACAGATATTACATTTCTTATATTTCTTCTTCATTTGTTATATCAACAACGATGATTGTTAATTTAATTTATTGGTTGCATTTCGATAATATTTTTTTCTGTGCACGAAATGTCAAAATAATCGAAAAGCACAAAGAAGAATTAAGGAAAAACTAAATGAATTTAAGCCTGTTACTTTGTTTTTTTTTTACTGAAACCGACAGCGAATATTGTTCAAATATATTACTGAATAGCAAAGTTGATCAATTTTTGTTGTATTAATTACAGCGATACAATTATTGTAATAAAAGCTACTGAATCCACGTACTTATTTGCTGTTTTGCTCTACTCGGTGCGAATGCACAAAGCTCTTTTGTAAAAGCTCGTGCATTGTGCATATGGCTTAAGCTTAAATTAGTTAGCCATATCCAAACCAAAATTCAATTGGTTTCTATGGTAAGAGTGAGAGAGACTCGCCATAACGCCATAACTCTCACCATAGAAACCAATTGAATTTTGGTTTGGTTATGGCTATGGCATTATGGCTATGTCACGTCTAATTTAAGCTTTAACCTATCTGCTTCAAACAGACCGATTATGTTTTACATCTTTCCTGATAGACTTAAGCTGAACTAGTGAAGGAATTTGACTATAATTGGATCGATCAGTAGGTCATAATCGATCGATTAGACAAGTTTGAACGAGTTGGACCCAGCTCTAACGTAAACGATAGACTTGTGTCGAACAGCTTATTTTGAACAAGTTTGATAGTGCTCGAATCAAAAGTTGTTTCAAATCCGTTTGACGCTTTTGACCGAACTAGTGTCCAACTAGATTTGGGTCGAACTCGTTCACTAGTTCATTTTTGCCACAAACCAATGATCGAACATATGTAATTTAAATGGGTTTGATCATTAGTTTGTGGCAAAAATTAACTAGTGAAGGAGTTCGACCCAAGTCTATGTCCAACAGCTCATTTTAGTTCAAGAGCTGTTGAACAAAATTCTAGTTAACGAACTTTACAGCAAGCATTTTGATCGTATCTAGAATAGACTTGTGTCCAACAGTTCTTTTTGAACTAGTTCGTTCAGTTGGACACAAGTCCGATCAAAAACATCAATGTAAATTAAATGGGTTTGAAACAACTTTTGATTCAAACGCTATCAAACTAGTTCAAAAAGAACTGTTGGACACAAGTCTAATCTAGAATAGACTTGGGTCTCAAACTCATGCAAATAAATGATAATAAGTAGACGAACCTTGGATCAACCACGTCTAATTTAAATTGGTTTGACCAGCGTTTTGTATCTAAAATGAACAACTGAACGAATTCGACTCAGCTCTACTAAAATGAGCTACTGAAAAAGTTCAATACAAAGCTAGTTCCAAGCAGGGTTGTCAGATTTTTTTCGACCTATTTCGCCAAATTAATTTTAAAAATCGCCAAAAGTCGCCAAAATCTGTTTTATTTAGTTTTTTTATTATATATTTGATAATACATTTGTTTTTATATAACACTTTTTTTAATATAAATTTTTATAAAATAATCGTATAAAAATTTAACAGAAATTCGCCAATAGCAGAAATAAAATCGCCAAAAATTATTTCTAGTAAATTTTTCTCATCCCAATTCAAAACACATTAACTATTTTAATTAATATTAGAAAAATCATCAAAATCAAATTGTTTTAATTTCTAGCAGACGAGTTTTGGTAGGATTTATTTCCTGAATTACAAAAATTTTGAAGTTAAATTTTTTTGAAAAATAACCAGAAAAATCGCCATGTCGCCAAACCAAATATTTGGAAGCCAAACAAGTTGAAAATCACCACGTTTGTCGAGAAATCGCCATATCTGACAGCCCTGGTTCCAAGTATTAATATTGCAACTCATACACACTTGATAAGTGTTTTTTGGTTTATTCCTGATACTCGAACATGAAAAAAATTTTGAAGGATTGATTGATTTGTAGTCGATTAGGGCTCTAGCGAATAAGACGACTCGATCATACTTGCTAAACCTCTCCGGTGCATAAAGCTAATATTGCATAATAATATTCTAAGCACACAGAAAAAAATATTCGTGCAACAACAACAACTTCAATTGAAAATAAAATCAAAATTCCATTAAAAGTTTATTTAAGTCAATTATACTTTTGTTTAAAAATAAAATATTCCTGCAAATAAACAACTTTAATTGAAAATAAAACTAAAATTCAACTAAAATAGTATTTAAGTCAATTACACTTTTGCTTGAAATTTTAATTAATTACAAAGTTTAATTGAACCAATATCATTTTTAATTAAAGTTGTTTATTGCACGAATATTTCATTTTTAAACAAAAGTTTAATTGACTGAATAAAATTTTTAATTGAGTTTTGATTTTATTTTCAATTAAAGTTGTTTGTTGCAGGAATATTTTTACTGTGCACTACAGTTGCCGAGTTATTATTTTTATGAAACTCTAGCCTCAATGCACGGTGTGGCCCATAGCTTATGAATCGCCAAGAGCCACGTTCTTCACATTCATTTTATGCCACTGAGAATCATTGCGTTCACACGGTAAGATAAACATATCATGACATAACCACAAAAAAAAAAGCTTAAGCAACATCTTGGAACACCATTTCTTGACAATAATTATTTATTTACGATCATAAGTAATGGATTTACAATTAATCAAAAAACTTAAGTTCGAAAATTATGCCGCTTAAGCTTTTTGGCGGTTATGTTACGATATGTACATAAACTTTTTCTTTTGAGACATTCCCACTTCAATAATAACATGCACTCGTAATAGCTAAATATTTTATTAACTCAACAAAAAATATATATCAAATATTAGTTAATATTTTTATGTAATGCTCGTGTTTATCATTTAGTATCGTTTTATTATTTCATATCTATTTTATGAATACTAAATTGAACACTGTTTTTGTTTTATAGCAATCATAAGATACGAGTACAAACAACATTTACCCAAAGTTGTTAAAAGTATTAGAAGAAAACTCAATTATAGCATTTTCATTCACATACATACGAGTAGCATAACAAATCTTTGTTACACTATACATTTGTAATAAGAACAGTCCCCACATCATGTACAATATTTACTCGTACCATCAAAACATGTTAATAGTATATGATGGTATATTATCTAGATCTATGTATGACACCCCTTGTATGAACATAAAAGTTTAATGTTTATCTGAGTTCTGGATTTAGTTTTTATTAGAACCATTAAAGCGTATAAGCGCTATGAATTGCAAAATTTTACGAAATCGTATAACATTTGACGACTATTTTTATTTATTACTGAACTTGAGTTTGTATGTGCGTACATATATAAAGTTTGACTGTTGTAGTAAACTCTAGCTAAAATACAAGAATTCATTTAAAATATTCTTCCGAAGTAAAATTTATATGAATTGAGTTACAGTTGAACCTAGATTATACGGGTTGCACTGTAGCGGCCTTAGCAGGGCTAATCTAAAAAAGACTGTTTGTTATTGGAGGCTACACAGAGAAAAAACTGCCTTATAGAATCAATAAGATTTTCTCTATGAAACGTTTTTAGGCTAAGGGGTATCCCAGCAGAAAGAAGAGAAGATTTTTTCATAGAGATTCCTTATTGTTTTTATGTGGTAAATCTTATTGATTTTATCAAGAAGAAAACCACATAAAATCAAAAAGAAATCTTATTATTCACAAAAAAACAATCCATAGAGAAAAACTTCTTGATTCTATTAGGTTTTCTTATAAATTGTAAACTATAGGGATTTCTTATTGATTTTATTAGGTTGCCTTCTTGATTGTTTTAAAAAGGTTTTCTATTTGATTTTATTAGGTTGCCTTATTAATTTTCTTAAAAAGGTTTTCTTCTTGATTTTAGTAGGTTCCTATATGATTATGTGTAAAGCATCTTATTGATTTTTTTAACAAGGAAATCTTCTTGATTTTATGAGGTGTCTTGTTATTTCATATCTATAATTAGACATAGAGACAATTTTTTTCATAATCTTTTTAATTTTTGTAAAAGAATGTTTGCACAATAATTTCAATGGTTGTTCAGGCTGCTTGTTAGCATATTGGTTAGAGTGCTTGTCTCTCAGGTAGAAGTTTACTGGTTCAATACTTGGTGAGTAAGAATATAACATAATGTGTATGTATGTATGTATAAATAAATAACATCTACAATATACTACATACATACATACATATGTATATGGTATAGAATTTAAATGAAAATACATAAGTACAGAGAATAAAGACCCAATTTTTTTTTATTTTTTATTGAAAAAATCAATAAGATAACCTCATAAAAACTACAAGATTTCTTCTTGATTTTTTCAAAAAGTCTCTATGAAATTAATAAGATTTCCTTATTGAAAAAAAACCATAGAGATTTCTTATTAATTTTGTTCTATTTTATGAGGTATTTAGTAGGCACTGTTTTCTCTGTGTACATACAAGCACAAAAGATTACATCTTATTATAAACAAAACATGAAATCTTATTTTTTTTATTTTTATTTTTATTTTATATTTAATAAAAAATGGAAAAACGTACAATAGAGATGATAGCAAGGATAATGGAGTCCAGGATATAAAGTGACACCATGCCGGTTGATAGGCACCCCGATAATCGAGGTCCAACTGTATTACGAACGTATCAGTTAGTAGCAGAGTGTTTGTTGCCTTAAGATACTCGTATTTTCATAATTACGCCCAAAAAAGGCAAGATAAAATTTTTATATATATTTTTCGTCTAGAAAAGAAACATTTTCCTTCCCATAATTTGACACACCAGCGACATTTTTAAGTACATTCTGATGGCAATTCCTTCCACATTTCATCTGAAATGCTGCCAAAATATCAACAACCACAAGTAACGATAAATTTCTAAATTTAAAGTTAAATAAATTCAGTAAAGTGCGACTTTGACTGGCGCACGAAGGATTCCGTACGTTGGCCTTTGAGCATTTTTTGGAGTTTTTGACGTTTTTTCAGCTGAAACGATTTTTGTTTGTTTTTTCGCTTTTTTCTCGTTATTTCAACTTCTTTTTCATTTTAGCGATTTTTTCGGTTTTTTGCAATTTTTTTACAATACACCAATACCCCGACTTGCGTGACTAATTGGGACCTGGTAAAAGCAACGCAAACCGATACACATTTTCCGTACATTTATATTGATTTTCATTTAATTGGCTTCGAGATTCATAATTTTAGCGCAAAAATAAAATTTTTCAATAGGATGTAATTTATTTTTTTATTTTTTAAAATAGTAATAGTAATAGTCTAAAAGCAAAAAACTATATCGATATGTTAAATTTTTTTTATTAGAAGCTTGTGTCACATCTAAACCGATCACAATTTCTATGGATGGATTTCTCAATTTTGTTGATTTTTTTTTGTGAAATTATCTAAAGCTTGTTGGATTGCAGCAGATTTGTTGTTCGTTTTTTTTTTCAAATAAATTTCCTTTTAAGAATTCATAGATTTTCGGTCACATTTCTAGAACTTTCACATAGATACGAATATTTGCATTAGACTTAAATGGGAAATCCTTTTTTTATGTTGTAGCTTGGCACAAACATTTTCATTTGAAATAAAATGAGCTGCTGGACTCAAGGTTGGTCAAAAGCTTCAGTGTAAATTAAATGGGTTTGAAACAACTTTTGATTTGAACGCTCTCAAATTAGTTCAAAAAGAGCTGTTGGACGCAACTCTATCTTAGACACAAACCTTTAATCAAAGTAGACTTGTGTCCATCAGCTCTTTTGAAACAAAATGAGCTGTTGGACACAAGTTCGATCAAAAGCTTCAGTGTAAATTAGACTTGGGTCGAACTCATTCACTTAATTCAGTTTTGCCACAAACCAATGATCAAACCCATTTAAATTACATGGGTTTTGTCATTGGTTTGTGGCAAAACTGAATTAAGTGAATGAGTTCGATCCAAGTCTAGTGTAAATTAAATGGGTTTGAAACAACTTTTGATTTGAACGCTCTCAAACTAGTTCAAAAAGAGCTGTCGGACACAACTCTAAATCAAACCGATGTAATTTAAATTAGACTTGTGTCCAGGGTTGTCAGATTTTTTCTGACCTATTTCGCCAAATCGATTTTAAAAATCGCCAAAATCAATTTTATGTAATTTTTCTTAATAAATTTAACAGAAAAATCGCCAAAAGTAGAATTAAAGTCGCCAAAAAATAATTTTTTTCAAATTTTTGTCATCCAAATTCAAAATGAATTAATTAAAATAATTAATAAAAGAAAAATCATCAAAATCAAGTTAATTTAAAATCTTGCAGACGACTTTTGGTAGGATTTATTTTTTTTTAACTAATCCTTCCACAAACTAATTTTGCTGAATTACAAATAATTTTGAATTTCAATTTTGTTGAAAATAGCCACAAAAAAAATCGCCAACAAATTTGTTTATCGCCAGAAAAATCGCCATGTCGCCAAACCAAAAATTTGGACGCCAAACAATTTGAAAAATCGCCACGTTTGGCGAGAAATTGCCACATCCGACAGCCCTGCTTGTGTCCAACAGCTAGGCTTGGGTCGAACTCATTCACTTAATTCAGTTTTGCCACAAACCAATGATCAAACCCATTTAAATTACATGGGTTTGATCATTGGTTTGTGGCAAAACTAAATTAAGTGAATGAGTTCGACCCAAGTCTACCAACAGCACTTTTTGAACTAGTTCGAATCAAAAGTTGTTTCGAACCCATTAGACTTGGGACGAACTCGTTCACTAGTTCATATTTTACACCATTGTAATTACATGGATTTCATAATTGGTTTGTGTCAAATATGACGCTTTTGACTAGACTTGGGTCGAACTCGTTCACTAGTTCATTTTTGCCACAAACCAATGATCAAACCCATGTAATTTAAATGGGTTTGATCATTGGTTTGTGGCAAAAATGAACTAGTGAATGAGTTCGACCCAAGTCTACTTTTGACCGAACTTGTGTCCAACAACTCATTTTGGTTCAAAAGAGCTGTTTGACACAAGTCTATCCTAAATGGGTTTTATTATGGGTTCGAACCAAGTCTACATGGGTTTATTTATCAGCGTTGTCAACTCGGTGCGTTTCGCATCATTGGAGCTTTTTTAAATTGTTTGTGCGAAAAATTTCTTAGTTTCGGCGGCACCAAAGCAAATTTGGTACAACTTTTTGTTTCAGTGTGTAAAAAAATCTTTGTGCAATAATATACAATAGTATGTATGTATGTATGTCACTTAATAGTGCAAAATTTTTGACAATATATTTTTCAGATCACAATAAGAACAACAAGTAATGATGCTTTAAGAAGTAACAAATCATATGCACAACGTAAAATGGTCTTATTGTTGTAGATACTTTATATTATACAAAGAAAAGGAAGATTTAATTTTATGAAATTTGCTGCTCCTTTTAGATTTTCATAGGAATTGTTTTTGTGGTAAAATTTGTTTCAGTTTTTATAAATTGCTTTGTTTAATAAAATGATAAATACTGAGCTATTATTAATTTTGAGTCCTTACTATAAATCGGTGATCTCCTTTTAAAAAGGGTTTGTATAGAATATATATATGAAATTAAAAAAATGCAAACATAGTTTTGTGTCTTAAATTATCCACTCAACGAGTTCGACCGAATACTACTAATACGCACTATACGGGTGTGTTGCAGTTGGCGTATACGTTATATACGACTATATACATGTTGTAAATTAAGTATACGCTTGTATAGTATAGTGACCATATGGTATAAATTTTTTTCTTAGTACGAAAATAAACAAAACAAAATAAAACAAAACAAAGCAAAACGTTTCATGACACACATACATACATCGTCGGTTGGTTTCTGGTTTGCTGCAGACATAATGTATTTTGAATATACTGTGCCGCAAACCAGATGTTGTCAGCATCAGTATCATTCATTTCAATCAGAAATGGTCTTACTATTTCATTTAATATTAACTATTAACATGACCTCTTATTGGATAAGTGTTACTGTGATCAGTTCACAAAATACCGAAAATATTTTATATAAATTTTTGAGAAGGCAAACTTGCACTGGTTTTCTAATTAAGGGGGTCCACTATCTGTAATTTGAAAATAACGAAAATGCTTTAAAATTAGCTGCTTTAGTTTCAAATTACAGAGTAGAGTTGGCAGTTGGTCTGTATTTTTTTTTTTGCTTTCTTTTAATTATTTTTCTATAAACACAAATAGTGGCTATAATTATAAAATCCCAACCTTATTAAACTAAAAAGAAACCTTTACAATTTCAGACATTTTAAAAATTTAAACGTTACCTGATGATCTAAAATAAACAATGAAAAAGCAGGAACGCTGCTGTTAATTATTCAATGAAAAACATTTTGCTCTCTTCTTATTCTTGTTCAAAACACTGTAGCTTAAATACTGAAAATTTATTTCTTGGATATTCTTTTCACCAGTATTTTATTTATAGTTCAAGTTGTGTGTCAGTTGCAACGTTTCTTTTAATGAAATCTTTGAACTGACATTTACTTAAAACCAACAATGATTTTTAGTGTTACAAGAGAATTTTGCTGTTTTACCAAGGACTGTCTGTCAAGTGTTATTGTTTTGTTTATTATTTTTTCTCTTTACTCTTGCTACGGTCTTATTAAGGAAGACATTAGAAATGAAAGCGTGAGCGAGAGTATTTTGCAAGATATATTTTTATTAAATGAGAATTGAAATGTTTCTAATTTAATTTATAGCATAAAGCTATAAGTTAAGTATTTAAAATTTATAAAACTTTTATATTGAAAAATACAAGGCATTTAGCTATCAGTCACAATCACCCACGTTTACTCACGCGCTCCTATATATTTGATAATCAATATACAATAAACAAGCAAATTTTTCACTTATATTTCAAATATTTATGTAAAATTAATTTTAAATAAATTTTACTGCTGCATTGCAAAATATTTAAAAGTGAAGCGCTCACCATGAAACACAGTCACTCACGTCAAGCTATCCTTAACTAAGCAGCCTTACACACACCCACTTCGTCTCACACTCCTCCATGTTCACTAACCTCAAATCACGCTCACTCACTTTGACTCACGTGCACTCACTTTGACTCACGCCCACTGATATCGATATTTTTACATACACGTTCATACAATCTCACTAAATACAATGAAAATATCTGTTGAACCACATCAATCGTGCACAATGCTTTACCCATCTCTAGTATTTTATGAGTATAATAAGCATGTACGTTCTAAATGTTCTTGACATTTCTCTTGTTTGCCTACGCATCGTAATATATTGAATTTTATAATGGATAAAAAAAATTGCTTATTTAATCAAAAATAATTTGCGCACAATCGTATTTAAAAGCAAATTCTTATACATAAATTGCAATATTAAATTTAAATCACCACCACCACAGTCACAGTCACATTGACATGACATATTTTTGTATTACCTTCATTCACACAGTCGTAAAGATACCTTAAGACTTAGGCTCAATTATCTTAATAACCTATTTGCTATCAAATTTAATCTTTTAATGACAAAATAGTTGCCTTGAATAACAATTTGAAATATATATTACATCTTTGCTCCAGCTGTTAATATGTTATGAGATTCATGCTGTTATTAAACTCAATACATATCGTAGCTTAATGGGGAAAATATAAATAGGTTTATATTTGGCTAGCTTTAATATAAAAAACTAATTTAGCATTAAATAGCATAAGATATTTAAAACAAATAAATATATTATTATTATTTAGTTAGCAGAAACTATGTAGAAAAAATGCTACACCAGATAAGGAGCTTCCAGCGATAACTAATAAATAAATATATATGTATTTAACTATAAATATATTTTATACAACGTTAACACTACGTTGCGTTGAGAAGGACTATGTTCAAGGACAGTAAGTACTTTTTTCGCTTTATAATTATATTTTTTAGCATTTGCTTAGCATTTTCTTTAAATGCAATTAGCATTTAAATTTTTAGTGCCTGGTGACACTAGGTTAGCAAAAATAGACAGTAGAATATATTTCTTGACCTACTTTTAAGTTTTAGCAACTTTTAGCAAAATTTAGCATTAAAGCATAAAAAACATTTTAATATTTCAACGTTTGCAATATATATAAAACAAATAAAACATAGCTTTTAATCACTTCTTTAAAATTTATTCAATTTAAATTTTTAGCATTAGCATTAGCATCAAATTAGCAATAAGTTTATTTTTGATATCTGGTCCAAATAATTTTCATAATAGCCTATTTAGTAAAAAAAAAGAACAAGATCTATTTCCTAATTCATTTCTTAATATATTTCATATTCACAGTTTTAGCAACTTCTAGCAACTTTTAGCAAAATTTAGCATTAAAGTAAATTTCGTAGCATTGTAAGTTATTTTTTCCCTCACATATTTTTTTTTATAAATAGTGAAAAAGGACACATATTTTTTGTCATTTAGGTCTGTAGCATTTCACTTATAGTCCTTAGCATATGTTTAGCATTTACTTGCAGTACGATTTCCGAAGATTAAGCTATATATGAATATTTTTAGCATTTTCTTGCAGTAAGATTTCCGAACATGCTAGTCATATATCCATCTTATATTTTAATTTTGAAAAGTTAAATCAGTTTAAACTAAAATTCTTCCGGAATAAATGAACACATTAATTCACACCTTCGTGCTATACATGAATATTTTTAGCATTTGCTTAGCATTTTCTTGCAGTAATATTTCCAAGGATTCTAGCCATAAGTTCATCTTAGTTTTATGTTAAATTCTCAAGGAATAAACAAAAACATTAATTCAGGCCTTAGCAATATACATATATATATATGAATATTTTTAGCATTTGTTTAGCATTTCTGGAACATATTCTTAAAAATAAATGGAGCACACAATAGATTTATTTGTTAATTTTTTTTAATAAAACAATAAATCGGTAATTTTGCATGATAAGTCTTTTCAAATGCTAATGCTAGTAGCAGCATTTGATTAGCATATTTCGGAAATCAATTTAGCATAAAAAATTTCCTTGATAAAAAAGCATTGACAACTTCATATTTTTTAATAATTTTTTTAAGTAAATTAGCATTTTAGTTTTTAGAATCTGAATAATATATACGAGAACATATCCTTAATTAATAATAATGAAAATAAGGATATATTTTTGGGATTTACCTCTTTAGCGTTCTATTTATATTTTTAGCATAATGTTAGCATTCTCAATAATGAAAATAAGGATATATTTTTGGGATTTACCTCTTTAGCATTTTATTTATATTTTTAGCATAATTTTAGCATTTTCAATACGATAGTATAATTTTTCAGGATATACGTGGACAATATAAATTCTTAATAATTCTTTTTAAATTCAACACTTTGATCTTGTATTCACAGTTTTAGCATATTTTTAGCATTTTACTCAAGTCTATTTGACATTAAATTTTTTAACAGTAAAACGTTTTGGAGTGTTTTTTTTTTCTTATGGCAGTTTTCTTATAAAACGCCAGCCTACCTTAAAGTATTTGAGTTTTCGTGCTTTCTGTGACACCAAAAATGTATTCCTTGATAAACAGGCATTTGCCATATTTAATTTATTTTTAAAATTGCTGTCCCTTTTGCTGGCAAATATGTATTGCTATTTTGTGACATCAATACCAACCAGATGTTCCATGTATGTAATTTTATTCAAGCATATATTATATTTAATCTTTTTATTACAAGTTATTTAAAAACCCAAATGTAAAAATTTTCTTCGGTAGGGGTTAAAAAAAATTACATCGTGCTGAGCTTATAGCAAAAACGTGCCAAACGGCTTAACTACTGCAAATGAGGCAGTACCATTGAAGATTGTGGGCGGAAGTAGGAAAATTTAAAATTTTACCAAAACAGTGTTTTTGCAGCAAATTTAGTAAAAACAACAATATTTATATAAGAATTGCGATAATAAAAAAAATAAACTTATTCCACACAATTGTGCTTAATTCCATTTGACATTATCATTGTGTGCTTTTAATGTCATTATTAAACACACATTATAATCATCATAATTAACATCAACATTGCTTTTGTCTTTAAATTAAATCAACGAAGTCTAGTGTTGACATCATCTGTGTTACTGGTCCTTCGGCATGTGTAGTTACCCAGCAAACATAAGCAAGTTTAATTTTAAATATTGCAAGAAAATAGAAAAACAATTAAATAACTGTAAATTAGTCGGTCCAAAGGTCAATTCCTTCTTCACTTTTTCCTTGAAATTTCAAGGAAAGAAATACTAAAAAAAAATTACACTGTGCAACAAAAAATAAAAACAAAAAAATTACGACCTGCTGCTGAAGGAAAACAAATAAAAAAATTAATAACTATATCGCTACCTTCAGGCCAAGCCTAATTTAGTAAACTTTACTCAAGGTAAAATTTACAAAACTTGGTATGTATTCAAAGTTGCAGCCTACAATTATTAACATTTGGTTCGAAATTTTCATATTTCTTGAAATTATCAAAAACTCTAAAATTAAAAAAGTATTGAAAAAAAACACAAATCGCCAAACAAAAAAATTCGCCGAAACAAAAAAAAAATCGTCAAAACAAAAAAAATCTTCAAAATCCCAAAAAGTCGCTAAAACGAAATAAATTGAGTAAAGTGCGAATTTGACTCGCGCACGAAGGGTTGCGAACGTTGGGGTTTGATCATTTTTTTAATATGGTGTTTTTTTGCGTTTTTGACGTTTTTTCAGCTGAAATGATTTTTTTTATTTTGTTTTTTGGCTTTTTTCTCGTTTTGGCAATTTTTTTTACTTTTGGGATTTTTTCCATTTTGGCGATTTTTTTCATTTTGGCGATTTTTTTTCATTTTTGCGATTTTTTTTTTTCATTTCGGTGATTTTTTTCATTTTTGCGATTTTTTCGGTTTTTCGCCAATATAAAAGAAAATCGCCAAAATGAAAAAAATCGCCAAAATGAAAAAAATCGACAAAATGAAAAAAAAACATAAAAAAAGAAAAAAATCGCCAAAATGAAAAAAAAAACAAAAAAAAGAAAAAAAAATCGCCTAATAAAAAAACCCAAAAACAGAAAAAAATCGCCAAAATGAAAAAAAATCGTCAAAATGAGGAAAATCTCCAAACTGAAGAAAATCCCAAAAACAGAAAAAAGTCACCAAAATGGGAAAAACCTCCAAAAACAGAAAAAATCGCCAAAACGAGAAAAAAGCGACAAAACTGAAAAAATCGTTTAAACTGAAAAAAAACTTCAAAAAAGCATAAAAACCTACCTTTCGTGCGCCATTCAAAGTCGCACTTTACTGAAGTTTTTAATATTAAAGGAATTAAATGAAACTAAGTTCTTCCTTATTTCGTTTTTGCTTTGTTCACTTAACATATTTTATGTATTTTTTAAAGAACTAGATTGGTATCAATAATCAAAAAAATCCAAAATTATGACTCCAGGGTTGGAAAACTCACACTTTTTGTGTTATGTAAAATTAAATAGGTCCAAAAATTTTTTTCCTTTTCTTTATAAATTGAATATATTTTGTGCTTCTAAAAGAAAATTACAGCTCCAAAGATGGAAACTTTAAAAAAATTATAAATTTTTCACAAAACAAATATGTATGTATGTGTCTGTATACTATATATATGTACGTACGTTGGTAAAGGGTATATAAGATTCGGCACAGCCGAATATAGCATTCTTACTTGTTATCTCTCATGTATTTGTTGTCGTAGCGGCCAAAGGTCTACACAGTGTGTCCAAATTTCAGGTCCGTAGCTCTTACGGTTCTCGAGAAAATAGCCTGTGACGGACAGATAAGCACCGTAGCGAAAACATTAGGGTTCCTTTTCATCTTTGGTGTACGGATATGCCAGCGCTAAAACAAAATCACTGTAACTAAAAATGTTGTCAAAAAAAAAGAAAAAATTCACCAAAAAGAAAAAGCTTCAAACTAAAAAGCGTCAGTACAAAAACATTCGATATAAGAACTCACTCAAGCTTTCAGTTTAAGCATTAATATGCAGTTTCAACTCGTCTAGAAAATTTTTATGAAAGTCAAGTTTAAAAATTAACTGCCAGTTTTTAGAATCCATGTGAAAATTATCGTCTGTCTATTTATATTAAAAATAAACAAAATGAGTGCTTTGTTTTTGTTTTCAATTTAAAAAGACACAGACGAGTAGTTTTACATGGCTTCTATAAACTGGCAATAAAGCTTTTCGTATAAACTTTATACTCAAGTCGACTGTTTGGGTTGTAGAAACAGGCTCGCAACTTTTATGTACAATTTTACAAAATTATCCTCATTAAGATTGGAATATGAGGATTAATTCTGCATTATTAACACAAATATTTCTTTTTTTGACTTATGACGTTCTTTGAGTAAATGGACGATATGACGTCATCATTTTTATAATAGCTGTAAAATTTATCTTTTTAACCAACTTCAAATAAGAAAGAAATTCCCTATTTGGTTAAATTTTTTTTAATATCGATTTAAGCATTTTCTAATATTTTCTATTTTTTGCCATAAGCAGTGAATTGCACACAATTATTTTGGTTTGTTGGGTATTCAATGTCATTTTACTTGATTAAAGCTTAACTCCGTTTATTTCTGTTTTTTGTTTTGTTTTATTAATTATTTCGATTAATTATGTTATATTTAAGTATCGTGTTTTCATCATTAAAATTAATATATGTATTTATAATTTCTTTCAACCAAAAGTAAAATCTAAAAAATTAAACATTTCGCTCTGGAAATCTAATAAGATCTTATTAACCCCTCCATAAATTAAGTACGCTTGCAAAAAGGTTTTAATTAAAATAATATATATTGAAATAAATACAGAACCAGTACAGAATTTTAAATATATAAAAATATATTGAGTACGAGATTTTATCGCTTAGTAATGCTTATTCAAATGAATGGCAGTTTATTTAGGGATACAGTGGGATGAAATTTCATAAAAATATTAGATAAAACTTTACGAGGATATTTTGGTTGCTCATACATCCTTAACTTCGGGTAAGTTATGGACAGAAAAAGACACAAAAAGACAAAGCACAATTAAACTAAAATGTGTTAAAACTCTGCTCTGTTTACTAGAATCGTGCATTTAAGCCATTTTTCAAACATAATTTTATTCATTTTAAGGACATGGTTAATTCTCACACATATCCTTCTTTATTCTTCGATATTTAATCTCAGCAACAATATGTTTTTGAAAGCAAGGGAATTAGTAACAATTTGTAGAATAATGCAACACAGCCCTGTGATAAACTTAATATCAATAAATGCAAGGACATGTTAACCTCTTATATATATCCTTCATACACACAAATATTTTTTTTTATAAAAAACAATTCAATGGGTTAAAGGATACATCATACTTCTTCTATACATCCTTAATTTTTCAAATTACATTTCACTAACAAGAGCAACGATAACTTGTCCCAGCTTCCCAGATTACACATATAAGCTTCCTGGTGATTTTCTTAGTATCAAATCAAGGATATTTCTATCTTTAAAGTATCATTTAATTTAAAAGCTGGCCTGACTGCAGAAACTTCGTTAACTATTTGCGAAAATACCCAGGGAAGCACTTAAGCAAATTTCATTTCAATCCACGCCAGAATATGTCTGCATCCCATATATCCTTTATTTTCACGGTAGTACTTATGATAAGAAAATTTATAAAAAAAAAATTTATGTATTAGCAACAAAATTTCATAAGCAAACTTTCGAACGGATTTCATTTCAATCAGTGCAAGGACCTGCGTTCTATGTATCCTTGCTATGAACAATTTAATTTCAATTACAATTATGATCAAACTTCAAGGAAAATTTAAATGTACTTATTCTCACAGCTATTCAGCAAAATATGTTATAATCAATAGCAAAATATATCTTCCTGCCATATATCCTTAATTTTCAAAATTTAATTAAAGGTGCAATAATGACTCAAAATGTAAAAGAAATAGAACATTTAAGCTTTCTGGCAAATAAAATTTTTATCGGCGCAAGATTTTATGTAGTCCTCCCATATTTCCTTAATTTTAAAATTTAAATTCCAGCTACAGTTACCAGCAGAATGTAAAAAAAAATCTCATTACTTCCGAAATCATGTGATTAAACTTTCTGCTTAATTATATTACAATTGGTGCCAGGACATTCGTATCTCCCATGTATCCTTTATTTTAAAACTAAAATTGTAAGCACAGTTATAAACATAATACTACAAAACTTTATAACAGTTCGTAAAAAGATACTCCTATGCACTCTGAAAAATCTAGTAACATTCGAAGTAATAATAATGGGCGTGGCCTATATATCCTTTATTTTGAAAACTAAAGCAAAGCTGCAATTATGGCCAGTAAGCAACAAAAACCTGTACTAGCTGTTCTACATCAAGCTCTTTGGTGAATTTTATTAAAATTTCTGCAAGAACTTACATAAATCTTACATATCCTTTATTTTAAATATTTAATGTCAGCTGCAATTATGCTCAGACTGCAGCATAAACTTGCAACTGTTTATAGAAAAATGCAACAAAGCACTCTAGAGAGTTTCATTTCAATCGACGCAAGGACATGCCTGCCTTCCATATATCCTTTATTTTCAAATCAAATTTCAGCCACATTTGTAACCAGAAAGTTACAAGAACGTTTCAAGATTTCTGAAATCAAATGCTTAGTATATCTGCTCAATTTTATTGTAATGACTTTAAGGACATTCATAGCTCCCGTGTATCCTTTTCTTAGAGTTTTACCTTCAAACACAGTTATGACAAGAATGCTGTAAAACTTTGTAACAATTCATGAAAACATAGTGTTAAGCATTCTGATAAATCGTATTACAATCAGCGCAGTAATATGTCTGCATCTCATATGTCCTTAATTTTAAAATTTGAATTGTTGGTGCAATTACAACCAGAAAGCAATTTAAACTTACTACAGCTTTTAAAATTATACACCTTATCTACTTGGTAATTTTATTACAATGCCTGCAAGGACATCGATATGTCTTACACATCCTTTATTTCAAATTTTTAATGTCAGCTACAATTATGCTCCGAATGGAGAAAAACTTGCAACTACTTGCAAAAATATGCATGAAAGTGATCTGTCGAGTTTTATTTCAATCCAAGTACGGACATGTCTGCCTCCCATACATCCTTTATTTTAAAAATATAAATTTAGCCTTAGAATTATTAATAAATTAGAATAATTACCTTGAATTATCCTAGCAAAAATAGTTCAAACAAAAGGAGGAACAAGATTTCAAAGCAATGGTTCACTTCCTGGCAATTTATAAATTAGATACATGTATTTAAAATTATGCTCAGCAAAAACTTGTAGAATTATGCCTTGAAGCGTCCTGCTGAGTTTCATTTCAGTTAACGCAAGGACTTGCCAGCGTCCCATATATCCTTTATGTTAAAAATTTAAATTTAAGCCTTAATCATACCACAAATTATTAACAACTGAGAATTGATAATTTATTATTATTAAATTAATTGTCGTGTTTATGTTTTATGACCAATTTCGTTTGTTTATGTTTTTTGTTGTGTCTAACGTTGGCTATTTATGGTCAGTTTTCTTGATTTTTGTGATGCAAATAAAACCAATTTATTTCATCTTTTTTCTCAACGTTTCGTCAGCTTTTTTCCGACGTCTTCAGGAGAATTTTTATTTTTAAATTCTGGCAACAAATTACAAGTTTTTTATTAGTTTTTGTTACATTTTTGTAATATTAATTTTTATATTTGACTTACGATTTTCAGTTACATTATTAAATAAATTATAAAAACTGGACAGCACGAACAATTAATTGTATAATTTGAATAATAATTAATAATGGAAAATATCACAGGCAAACTTAAAACTAATATCACAGAACTTCACTTGTCAAAACTTGTAATTTGTTGCCAGAATTTAAAAATAAAAATTCTCCTGAAGACGTCGGAAAAAAGCTGACGAAACGTTGAGAAAAAAGATGAAATAAATTGGTTTTATTTGCATCACAAAAATCAAGAAAACTGACCATAAATAGCCAACGTTAGACACAACAAAAAACATAAATTAATTGTCGTTGATTATTCTAGTAAAAATAGTTGCAATGCCAGAAATAAAAAATTTTCAAGGCCATGATTTTATTCTCATAACTTTCCATGCCCAGAATGCAACAAAAGCTTGTAACTATTTATAGAAATATGCACTAAAGCGCCCTGCCGAGTTTCATTTCGGTTGAAGCAAGGACATTCCAGGCTCCCATATATCCTTTATTTTAAAATTTTTATTTTAGCTTGAATTATGACCAGGAACTATTATCAACTGAAAATTATTTAAAAAATATTCATTGTTGTTAATTTATTCTAGTAAAAATAGTAGCAATGCCAGAAGTAAAAATTTTTCAAAGCCAAGATTTTATTCTTATAACTTGCAATAAAAGCATGTAAATATTTGAAGAAATATGCATTAAAGCGCTCTGGCGACTGCCATTTCAGTTCAAGCAAGGACATGCCTCACATATATCCTTTATTATTAAAATTTAAATTTTATTTGAATTAATAAAATTTTTTTAAGCCAAACTGGGCATAGGCCAGTGCACAACAATGTTAAGAAAGCATTAAAAAATTCTAGTATTTTTTCAAGCACTAAAATGCGACTTTTTATAGGAAAAATAGCAATCAAATTGCTTACGTTTATTTCAGCGGCTAAATGATATCAATTCTATCCCACTGTGCCCATGCCTTTTTATGTGACTTTCGACTATGTAAATTTGCAAATATAAAACATTTAAGTAATGATATTAAATACTTTACACGTACAGCATTATTTAAATAAAAAAAGCTTTTAATCGCTTCATGTATATGCATAAGCTTTTCATAATAATAATGTCTAAAACAGCAACAGTACCTCTTACTACTAAAATTTTTTGTGGCCAAAAGAACTCATCAGGCTGCTGGTACCTTTTTTTTGACAACATAAGCTTTTGGTAAAGTCATAATGCAGGATAAAACCAAAACCAAAAAAAATAAACATGCAACATGGATCTGCATCCACCAACCTTCAATAATAATTTAAAAGCTTGTAAATAAACGAACAGCAACAATGGTTACAAAAAACAACAGCAGTAATAATATGGTTATGTACTTAAATATTTTCAGAGTGCATTTAAACAAAAAGCCAACAATAACAACAAAAATAACAACATAAAGTGTTACAATTATGTGTGCTTTATCATCAGATACAAAAAAAGATTGAAAGTTGTTTGTAAAAAAATGTGTGTTGCTTTTAAGTGTTTAACATCACTTTAACATCGTTGTACTCGTATTGTAAAAGTTTTTTATTAGAAATTTAAAGAGTTTTCCTATGAAGGCAGCTCGTTATTGTTGGTCTGTGGCAGCCGGAGATATTAATTTTGTTTGCTTCGCCAAATTAATTGTTTGTCGATCCTTCAAACATGGCAAATTACGTTTGAAGAGGTCGTACAAATAGTAAAATTTTGCTATTTAAAAAATAATGAGCGTTAATGCAAATGTTGCATATCGTGCCATAACCGCCATAAAAGCTTAAGCGATATAACTTTCGAACTTAATTTTTTGACCAAAATCGATTAATTACGATCGTAAATAGACGATTTTCGTAAAAAAAAACGAAAACCAAAATATGTGTCGCTTAAGCTATTTTAGAGAGGCTACGTTCAAACACACACACTGATATTTGCATTTAATATAAACAGCTTTGAAAGCTCTTAAATTCGTGCTTGTTTCTTTGCAAAGTAAGAGCAAGCATTGCTATCTGTTGTGTTGTTGTTGTGGATGTTCTACTCTCGTCGGTGTAAAAAAAGCACAAAAAGCTCTTTATAAAAGTTTTCTCATTGAGTATATGGTTTGGACATAGCTGCTTTAGAGCAATCATAAGCAAAAACATACATATGTATATAATGTAAAAGAGAGTAAATTGCATGCTTGTACGAATGTACATGTAAAGAAGAGCATAACAAAGTACCCACGGGCGGCCTTTTGGTGAAGCAACTTCTAGGGCAGGAGTTCTGAAAAAGGTGGAAAAACTTTAGCTGTTGTGCATGTCGCTCAAGAACAATTGAAAATATTGCTGTTGTAGCCCATAGTGTTGAGGAAAATCCAGGTCTGTCCGCCCATCCGTCCATCTTTGTAATTGGGCATGCCACATAAGCAAAAGCTTCCTGGCCATGTGGTTTCTGTTATTTTTATTTATTTGTTACTTAATTATTTAAGCTCATTATCAATAGTTGGCAAATATACGAGCACCAAGAACAAGAAAATATTTAAATTTATGGTTTTTCTTATTCGAATAATAAAATAAAAATTTAAATTTATTTCATCAGCAAAAAAAGCAATTTCGTTTGAGTTTAATTAACCTATTTTCGTAGTTCTAGTTCCAGCACAATGCATGAGTAGGAGTTATCACCTGAGTGCTGGTGCTACTAAAAAAAAACACTATGAGTTTTATTCGAATAAAACTTGCCATTTAATCGATCATAGGCAAGAGAATTTTAGTTAAAATTTTGTTTACTAATTTTTCAAATAAAATTTTAGATGAATTCTTCATTCGATTTAGTGAAAATGATAGATTACCAAGCGCATATATTTTAAGTTTTTCAATTATAAACGAATAAATTTTAGTTTTTTTATAT
Source organism: Tachina lurida (assembly GCA_944452675.1). Lineage (NCBI taxonomy): Eukaryota > Metazoa > Arthropoda > Insecta > Diptera > Tachinidae > Tachina > Tachina lurida. The sequence goes on along the minus strand of OX101754.1, from coordinate 33,240,116 downwards.
TATTTTTTATCTTCTCACTATGGGAAGTTACTAAAAATCGAGTTTTTGTCATATTTCGACGTTTTGAAGTCCTGGAAGTCGATTATCGGCCTTGTTCTGTAAACCGATTCAGAGTAAATTTCTCGTTTTCCAAAAATTAATAATGCTCCTCCTGCAGTCGTGTTTACAATCATACACGATAGTTTTGTCTCAGATAACGAGCCTTATTTTCGATTTTATTGTAAGCGACAAAAATTAAATTTTTCATGAGAAGCTTTTTTTTTAAATATTCAAGTATGTTTTTGTACATTAATTGTCGCTTACGATAAAATTTTACAGCGCATATCTTAAAAGTCATCAACAATTTTAACATTTTGATAATTCCAAACTATGGGTGGGCCCATAAAATTTTAATTTCAATAAAAAAGTCTATTTTCGATAACATGTCGCTTACGATAAAATCGAAAATAAGGCTCGATATGATATTTGAGAATCTACATATAACTATATATAATAAACAAATTTTAAAGAATCTAAAAAAATATTTCTATTGTCAGCGTTAGTTTTCAAAAAACGTGCGATTTCAAATCGGTTGGTTTATAGAACAGAGCCGTATGACTTCTTTCGCGATGATGTGTGGGAGTGTGTGTGAGTGAGTGTGTATGTGTTTGTGTGTAGGTGCTTCGGAGAGTATGTGTGTAGCATCGAAATGGTCAACGGCTCGGAAACAAATTTGCAGCACCCGAAAGATATGGAGCTCACTTAGACGTCGCACAGAGGGGCCAAAGGCGGTGATTTCACGAATTAATTTAAAAAAATATATTCAGGTAGTGTGAAAAGTATAAATACTTGCTTAAAAGGCATAAAATTCTACATCAGTATGCAAAAAATAAATGTTATATAAGCCACGGTGATTTTGTAATGAAATAAATAAAGTTGGCAATTGTGAGAGAAAACTGGTAAAATAAGCACAAAAAAACTAAAGACTTTGCGTAATTAAATATTCAAGTAATTTTGAAAAAGTAATAAATCTAACCATGCAATGATCAAGTACAGCTACAGAGCTTGATTAAATTTTTAACATTAATTATTTGTGAAAGTGCTTTTGTTTGCAATGTTTATATTGGAAGTTTAATAAAATAAATAGATTTTCTCAGTTTATATCATAGCCACTCAAAATTTCATTTGCAAGCCCATGGGCTTGCGCAGTCGACGTTATGGTGACACGCGTATACTTCGTACAAAGTATGTGTGATGTTGTGTGTTTGGCTGTTTTGTTGCTGTACGTCAGCTACTTCGGACAAAGTGTGTGTGATGATGATGACTCGAACTGCAAAAAGAACAACAAACACACATAAAAAGCAGAAGGAACATACACATGCGCACAAAAGCGCTCAGTCACGTTTGAGGGGCTCTGGTTTATATATAACTTTATGATAAATTGGGCTCAATTAGGGAAATATTTAAACTGTGTTTTAAAGATTGAACAAATCTGCGTTATTTAAGAAAAATGTATGCTGCGCGTTGGTGAGCCTCAACAGTTATGCGTGAATTAGTGAACGCCTCACGCGTTGAGTATACTAACAATAAGGTCTTAGGGACTTCCGCTAATACTTTTATTTTTGCTGTCGACATTGTTTTATGTATGTAAAAATGCCGTGATTTGCTTTGCGTGAGTCACGCATAAGTCACGCAGTAGTCACGCGTGAGTCACTTGAGTCACGCATGATTTTGGTTGTATTTATACATAATAATGACTTAGAAAATTAACGTGGGTGATTGATAGCCCCCTCCCACTACTATGCCGTCAAGGTTTTGTCCAAACATGTTCTTTTGTCTAAGAGTTATTCACATCAAAATTAGTGACCCTTACTATTATAGTTGTGGAGATATGAATTGATTCGCAAAACAATTTGGTTTGGCCCCACTGTGCGCCGTAAAATAGTAAATCAGTTCAGTTCGACAGATTTAAAAAATTTTTACATATTTATTTATTTCTTTTTCTTTTTTCAACCACCAACACGTATAAATTAAAAACTTAATCAGCTCTTTTCTTTCAAAAGAAACGATAATTGGTGCCAATTTGACTGAAACCGGATGATTTATTCAAGAAATCGTTGACGAAAAATTCCGAAAAAAAATTCAAAAGTTTTTGTCAGTTCGATTTTAGATATTCACCGATTTCTATGAACTTAAAAGTATATCGGATGCCGCAAATCTGACCAAAATCTGCAGATGCAAGGTTAACCGATTTTCTGAATCAGGCGCTAGAACCTTGTTTTTTCTGTGTTCCTAGCAATTCGTAGCAACTAATTGCTACTGATTTCTATTTATTATTATAGCTATGCTATTTATTGCGCGATACAGGAGTTGTGATTTTCGTAACAGGATGTGATTTTCGTAACAGTTGTAAATTTATTTTTGTTTTGATTTCTTTGTACTTAAAACCAGAGTACGAAAATAAACGAAAGATATTCCTTGATTTTGTTTTGTTTCGTTCTTTGCAGTGAATGAAACAAAAGCAAAACAAAAACAATTAGAACGATTGCTGAATTAGTTTTTGTTTTGCTTTTGCACATGAGCACAAACCAGAGAACACAGGCCACAAACAACACATTAATTTAATCATGCGCCGCTAGAAAAGAAAATAATGGCAAATAAATGGAAACGTTTTGAAATATTTGAAGAGAATTTTAAATAATCATATAATAAATATTAACAGCCTTACTTATAAAACTTGTTAAGGCTTTATAAAGGGTTTTTAAAACAAATGTACACAAAAAATTTTCCTTAAAACGCTTTAATAAATCCTTAATAATATTTTATTGCATTGTTAATTCACACATGAAATTTCGTTTGATAGAACTAAGCAGCATAGCTATAACCGGGTATCCTAAGACACCTTTTCTTTTTTTACTGCTTTCGATTACTGCAATATGACAAAATTTACAAGTCCCGTTGGTCGAATTAAATAAATTCAAAGTAATTGTTTTTCAATAAAAAAAATAGTTCATCAATAACTAACTTTTTACATGCATGTCGTTTACTGAAACACAAATAGTTTATTACTATGCAAAGGTCCATTATGTTTATACAAATGTTGAAATAGCAGATTTGCTCTTTGTGGACCGACTTAATTAAGTGTAATTAAGTGATTTTTGTAAAGCAATTAATATTAATAAAATCAGGAATTATTTTTTAAGAATTTATTAATAAATATTGATAAAAATCGTAATAAATTTGCATTATGTTTACACGGTCATTGCTATGCTTTCTCTTAGCAATACAATATGAATTAATTAAAAACTATTCAGCGAACGGTTTATCCTTGCCGTAATTATAAAATAATTTATTGTCTCTGGCAGGACATTTATGAGTGTATGCAAGGCAAATAAAATACCCTGCGTACACTTGCATTGTGTTTATACGAAGGCAAAAAAAAACAACAAGTAATTTAATTTGACATCACAATAGTGTCGAAAAAAATACAATGGAATCTCTCTTGAGCGGACACTGAAGGGACCATTGAAATGTGTCCGTACAAGGGGACTGTCCGGTCAAGAGAAAACTAAACATTTAAATGGAGCGCTGCCGGGACCTGTCAAAAGTGTCCGTCTAAAGGAAGTGTCCGCTTATAGGAATTGTCCGTTAAGGGAGATTCCACTGTATATAACAAGAACATTACGATAACAACTGTGAAATATTTGAAAAACCACACAGTTAAATTGCTCAACAATCGCAAGAATATCCAAGCGTAATTAATTTACCATTAAGCAAGTATCTGAATAATTTTAATTGATTTCAGTGAAACATTTTTTTTTTGTTTTCCAACAAAATGTTATTTATGAGATTTAACTGGTTGTGGTAGCTCTAGATTTTTGTGACTGATCAACTTACGCATAGAAAAATTATTGCGAAGTTATAAGGGTTTTTTTTTAATTAATTTGCGGCATCGTTTAAAAGAAAACTTCATTCCAAAAAAATCCTTCAGCCCCAGGTGGACTATTTAGATGATGTGTCGTCACTCAAACAAGGTTACATACAAATTAATTTTGTGGCAAACTGTGACTTTGACTTAAACACACGTTTCTCATTATTATTTAATATACAAACAAATTTCCCAGTAATTATTTGATGACTAAATTATATTTAAGAACTAAGCTTCTTGCTAATAAGAAAATATGTTCATTAAAACATAAATCTCATAATAAAAATACCTTTATATAAGAGTATATTTTGTCACGTAGCAGTAGAGACAAACCGCATCAAGGCACGTAAATATTTAATGCTTAAATATACACCAAATGGTGCTTAAACTTAATGAAATATTTAGAAGTACGAACGACATGCAACACAAATCGCTTTAGTATTGTCACATGTTCAGTTTATTGATAGATAAATTTCACATAAAATATTAAATATAAGATGTGTAAATCTATAAAACGTTTGGTTGGCCAGTTAAAAGATAATATATTTCGCCTAAGCTAACAACAGTCTTTTAATTGTTCATGTTCTATTCATAATTTTTTTTCATTATAATATGAAACAACCACCAACAATTCGAATAGATAGCCCAGAGTTATAAACTTCTTGATCATTATTTGAAAGCAAAACAAAATCAACAATCAGTTGTAGATTATTCGTATAGAGAGCGAACATTATTACTTTTTTGTTCATTATTTAGAAGCAAAGTATCAAATAAAGCACCAAAAGCTTAAGTTGTGTGTTGATCGATTATTCGCATTAAGAACGAATAAAAATTTTATTGAAGCAAATCGATTAAAACTCAAACTAAAACCGCATTTATTCGAAAAAAAAGCTAATGCAAAATTTTATTCGATTATTCGAATAAAACTTTAAATTTATTCGAGTACACGAATAAAACTTTTTTATATTTCTATTTATTTATTTATTAAAATTAAAACCATATTTCCGCAGAAAAATTAATTAAAAAATATTTATTTGAATAATCGAATAAAGCTTGAAATTTAAGCGATTACCCAAATAAAAATTTTTCATATTTCTATGTATATACAAACTAAATCCGCATTTATTTGCAAAATAAAAATAGCTTAACATTTTATTTGATTAATCGAACAAAGCTTGAAATTTATTCGATTACTCGAATAAAGAGTTTTCATTATTTTATCTATTTATTCGCAAAAACAAACAGCGAAAAAAATTTATTGGATTAATCGAATAAAGATAAAAATTTATCCGATTACTGGAACAAAAATTTTTCATAATTTTGGGTATGCATTAAAATTAAAAATTAAAAAATTAAAATTCAAAAGATATTAAAATCAAAAATTTTATTCGATTAATCGAATAAATATTGAAATTTATTCGATTACCAAAAAAAAATTTTTTTGTTATATTTTTATGTATTTATTAAAATCCAAACTACAACTACATTTATTCGCAAAAAAAACAATGAAAAGTTTTATTCGATTAATCTTAAAAATATTAAAATTTATTCTAAAACTCGCATTAAAATTTAATATTTTTATGTATATATTAAACTTGAAACTAAAACCACATTTATTCGCAAAGAAAGTCATGAAAAATTTTATTCGAGTGAGGATTAAAATTAATTCGATTGTCCCAATGCAACTTTTACATATATTTTATTAATTTTTAAAATTAAAATTCAAACTTAAACCAAATTTATTCGCAATAAGAAACTAATGAGCGATTAGTCGATTAAAGCCTAAAATATATTCAATTACTCGAAGAAAAGTTTTCATACTTTTATGTGTTTATTAAAATTCAAACGAAAACCACATTTCTTCACAAACAAAACTAATGAAAAATTGTATACGATTAATCGAATAAAGCTAGAAATTTATTCGATTACATGAAAAAAACTTTTTTAAATTTTTATTTATTTATTTAAAATAAAGTTCAAACTAAAACTACATTAACTCGCAAAAAAACTAATAAAAAATTTTATTCGAATAATCGAAAAAATATTAAAATTTATTCAAATAAAAATTTTTTATATTGTTATGTATTAATTAAACTTGAAACTTAAACCCCATTTATTCGCAGAAAAACTAATGAAAAATTTTATTGGATTAATCGAATACGGATTAAAATTTGCTCGATTACCCGAATAAAAATTTTACATTTTGTTTATTCTTTTTAAAATTAAAATTCAAACTAAAACTTAAACCAAATTTCTTCCCAATTAGAAACTAATGAGCAATTTTTACGATTAATCGATTAAAGCTTGAAACTTATTGGATTACTCGAAAAAAAGTTTTTCATATTCTTATTCGTTTAATCAAATTCAAATGAAAACCACATTTATTCGCAAAGAAAACGAATGAAAAATTTTGTTCGATTAATCGAATAAAGCTTGAAGTTTTTTCGATTATACCAATAAAACTTTTTGATATTTTTATTAATTTATATATTAAAATTAAAGTTCAAACTAAGACTACACTTATTCGCAAAAACAACTTATGAAAAATTTTGTTCGATTAATCGAATACAGGCAAAAATTTATCCGATTACTCGAATAAAAATTTTTCATATATTTACGTATTTATTGAAATTCAAACTAAAATCACATTTATTCGCAAAACTTAAACCAATTAAAAAATTTATTCGATTAATCGAATAAGGCTTGAAATTTATTCGATTACCCAAATAAAAATTCAACATATTTGTTATACATTTCTTTTCAAAATAAAAGCCGAATTCAAGTTTTATTCGAATCATTGAATCAAATTAGATTTATTCGATTGCTTTTCTCAGAGATTTTAAAATTTATTCCAAAATATGCAGTTGCATACATGTATTTTTTCTTCGTTAACTTATTGAATGAAATAAAATTTCAATTATTAGCAAACATCAAAATATTAAATAATTAAGTTAACGACTTTATTCGAATAATCGAATAAAATTTACAATGAAAAACCAGTTTGCAATGAAAAGTCATTGTTTTAATTAAATCACATTAAATTTTAATTGCTATTAGATTCAGCAAAAATATAACAAATGAGAAATTTTATTCGAATAATTTAAAAAAGCTTAAAATTTATTCTATGACCCGAATAAAATATTTTTTTATATTTTATCTTTTTTTTTATTTAACAAATAAAAGCAGCAATTACATTTTTATTAGAATTATTTATTCAATTACATACATACAGAAACAACAAGGATTATAAGTTTGTACTTTTCTTTCGAATAATCGACTAAATTTAAAATGAAAGAAACCCATTTCACAATTAAATTTAATTTAATTGCTTTTAAATGAAGCCAATAAATTTATAACCTAAAAAAAATCGAATATTGCTGGATTATTCGAATAAAATATTTTCTAACATTTTTATTTAATTTTTATTTTGAAATAAGAGCTTAAAACAATTTTTTATTCGAATAATTGAGGACAATTTTAAATTACTAATCGCATGGCTTTTAAGTTTTATTCCAAAATAAACATATATATGTTTTAAGTCGTTTCTTATCAAATTAATAATAATTTCAATAATAAAAGTTTTTCATTCGATTAATCGAATAAAATTTACAATAAAAACCCTATTTTATAATGAAAAACTAGTTTTCTTATATTAAATAAAACCTAAGTTTAATTGCTATTAAATTCAGCAAAAAAATAACGAAAGAGAATTTGTGTTCGAATAATCTCATAACACTTAAAATTTATTCGATTTCACATATATTTTATTAAATTTTTATTTATTTTATTTTATTTTTATTTTATTTTATTTATAAAAGCTGAACCAAAATTTCTATTCGAATGAGTGAAGAAAATTTTAATTTAATTTTAAATTTGTAATCTAGTTATGTATTCAATTAATCGAATAAAATTTACAAAAAACCCCATTTTAAAATTAACATTTCTTTTTGTTACTAAATCACAATTTATTATCATTGCTATAAGATTAAACGAATAAATAATGAATGAGAAATTTTATTCGAATAATTGGAGAAAATTTAAATTTTATCGGAAAATATATAAATAATTTTGTTTTGTATTCATTGCTTATTAAATTAAATATAGTTTCAATAATTAGATAATACGGAAAAAGCAGAGCATTTAAGCTCACGTTTTTTATTCGAATACTCGAAAAAAATTATAATGAAAAATAAAACGGTTACTGTTCAAATTAAAATCTCATATTTATATTCTTTTAACATAAGCGAATAAATAACGACTTAAGAGTTTACATTCGAATAAGCTCCTAAAAATAAAAATTTATTCGATTACCAGAATAAAATTTTTTTTTAATTTTTATATTTTTTATTTTGCAATTAAATGTTCATATAAATTTTTTTTATTCGAATAATTCAAGAAAATTTTATATTTATTCGATTAAAATTTAATTTATTTTAAATTCGAAAAAAAAATTCATGCGTTACTTATTATACGAAAACTAATTTTAATGATTAGAAAAAACACAAATAAAAAGGCATATGTTTCTTGTTTTTTATTCGAATAATCGATTAAAGCTTAAAATTTATTTTATTGGCTCATAATCAATTTGGTTGGAATTAAAATAGCCTTGAAATTTGAGTTCTATTATATAATTGGTTTTAATAATAAATGATTTTTTTTTTGAATAATCAAATAAAACTTAAAATTTATTCGATTATCGAAATGAAAAATGTTCTTAAAATTTTATTCAATTAAAGTTAAAATAAATTTTACATTGGGAGGATCGAGTAACACTTAAAATTTATTCGATTGTTAATCGTATCTGTTTTATGTTTTTCCGATTCCACGAAAAAAAAGTTATACGTCCCTTAAAATTTTAGGTTTATTCCAGTATTTGTAAAAAAATATAAATAGCATAATTTAAAAAAAAAAATTTTTTTATTGCCCTTGTTGCCAGGACCAAAATATTGCTGCCGCAACCATGTCATAAATATGTCCTTCCCTTCCGATTTAAATTGTTATTTAAGCCATTATGAGTAATTCTTCACAAAAATTGTTTGCAAACAAAAGGAAAATTTGTTTTTTTCTACTAACTACCATACACATGCTCGCACAACAATGATGTTTAATATTTTAATCCGGCTTAAGGTCAAATTTGATATGGGAAAATATTTTATACACATTTTCACAAAAAACACTTAATGCAAAAAACAATTACACTTCTCCATATTTTTTGTTATTATTTATCTTGACCACAAAGCAGGATTAAAATATCATTATAATAAAATATTGATAAGAGCTTGAATTGTTTTACTTATTGTTTTTTATTTCTATGGACAGATTTGGTTTTACATAAAATCTCTATAAAAAAGAGGATTTGAGGAGTTTAAAAAAAGTTAGAATTTTTGCTTTAATTTTTTTTTTGGTTACGAAATAGACTGTTACATCAACTTAAACTTAAGATTTTTTATACAAAACAATTGCATAAGAATTAACATTTGTCCTGTCAAGCTGATTATGAGATTAAGCTATGTAATAGAAGGAACAATTTCTTAGTTATTTTAAGCAATCAAATTGAATAACTTCAAATCCAGTCTTATGCACATATCAATAAAACAACCATGACGCACACATACATACAAAAGGATATCGCACACATACATACAAAGGGATTAAAGTCGTGCAAAATTACAGTGCTCAGAGTATAGTTACTTTCTGTAGTAAATCTGTTGTAAACAAAATAAAATGAGCATGAGCATGAGCACACTCCATACACTACGGGCCTTATTACGATTGTCGTATTTCGAATACGACGACTTTGTACTAGATTAAAGAATATTGCAATATTTTTTCTTTAATCTTGTACAAAATCGTCGTATTTGAAGTCGAGATACGATACTTGTAATAAGGCCTTATATATGTTATTCACATTTATGCAATAAAGGCCTAATTAGCTTTTAATTTTCGGTGCCGTTACGGCATTTTCCAATTACTCTTTTTGTGAAAGAAATCAGCTGGCACCCTACATAATTTTTTAAAATTCTATACAAAATTTATTCTTCACCTACTTAAGTGATCTTTGAGTCTTCCATTATAGTTTAATTGACAAAAATCCAACACTTTTTAAAAAAAAATTTTATTAAAAGATAATGTTCTTTCTTTTAACCAAAATATGTGCATTTTTCATACCACAACAAACTAATACACACGCGCTTTTTGGCTGTCACTAAACGTTGAACTACATATGTGCCCTATATTATGAAAGTGGTCTAAGTCATATATTTCTTTTGTCAAGATATTTAGTCGATTACAATTAAACAAATTAAAAAATATTTTTATATTATGCAACATTTTAATTTAGAGTTGTACGAGTATCAATTTATATAAATTTATTTACTATTTATTAAAGATTTATTTAATATTTCTAAGTAAAAATGCATATGACTTAGACCGCTTTCATAATTGAGGGTGCATGTGTAATACTATACGAACTGTAGCCTATATAATAATGTATCTTATGTGAAAATTTAAGAAACAAATAATTACCTAAAAAACTTTTCATTCGGTTTTTAGGAATTTTTACAGTTTTGAAGCTTATTATTAGCTTTGGTACCTTTTTAAGTTTCAGGGATTCTTTTCGCGTTTTGGCATTTTATTTTAGTTTTGGCATTTTTCTCCTTTATGGCGATTTTTTCAGTTATTGGCGATTTATTTTAGTTTAAGCGATTTTTGAGCTCTGGCGCTTTTATTTATTTATGCCGATTTTTAGATTTTCGACGATTTTTCATTTTGGGATTCTTTTAGTTTAGGTGATTTTTCTCATTTTTAGCGATTTTTTTCGTTTTTGGGATTTTTGCCTTTTGTCAAGATTTTTTTTTATTCTTTTGTGCCTGGTGTGAAAATTAAAAGAAATGAAATAAATACCGAGTTAACTTTTTTCTTTTTTGGCGATTTTTTTTAATTTTTGGAGCTTTTTCTTAGTTTTTGCACCTTTTTCGTTTCAGGGATTTTATTCGGGTTTTGGCATTTTATTTTAGTTTTGGTGTTTTTTTTTTGGCGATTTTTTTAGTTCTGGCGCTTTTGTTAACTTTTGAGCATTTTTAATTTTTCGTCGATTTTTCATTTTAATACGTTTTTCAGTTTTAGCGCTTTTTTATTTTCAGCAATTTTTTTACTTGTGTCAATTTTCTTCGTTTTTGGAATTAATTAGTTCTTAGCGTTTTTTTTTTGTTTTGGTGTTTTTTTTTTGTTTTAGGCGTTTTTTTGGTTTTAGAGCTTTTGACGTTTTGGCGATTTTTTTCGTTTTGGGATTTTTTAGTTTTGGCGCTTTTTCTTATTTTTGGCGATTTATTCCCGTTTTTTGGGTTTTTTCGGTTCTTGGCGTTTTTTGGCGATAATTTCATCTTGGCGATTTTTCATTTTGGGATTTTTTTATATATGCCGCTTTTTCTAATTTTTAGCGATTTTTTGGCTTTTGGCGCTTATTTTATGTTTCGCGTTTTTTTTTTCGTTCTTGGGATTTTTGGCTCTTAGCCTTTTTTGCGTTTTTTCGTTTAAGCGATTTTTCTAGTTTTAGCGCTTTTTATGTTTTGGCGATTTTTTGCTTTTGGAATTAATAGGTTCTTAGCGTTTTTTTTTTTGTTTCGGTGTTTTTTCGGTTTAGCGATTTTTCTAGTTTTAGCGCTTTTGTTGACGTTTTAACGATTTTTCGTTTTTTAACGATTTTTTCGTTTTGGCGATTTTAAGTTTTGGAATTTTTTTAGTTTTGGCGATTTTTTTTTAGTTTTTGGGTTTTTTCGGTTTTTTTGTTATTAGTATTTTTGGCGATTGATTTTAGTTTTGGCAATTTTTTGTTCTGGCGATTCTTAATTTTTTTGGTGATATTTGAATCTTGGTGATTTTTCATTTTGGGATTTTTTTAGTTTTGCCGCTTTTTCTTATTTTTAGCGATTCTTTTTTTTAATTTTATTTTATGTTTCGATAGTTTTTCGTTTTTGAGATTTCTTGGTTCTTAGCGTTTTTTTTTTTGTTTTGGCGTTTTTTTTCGTTTCAGAGATTTTTCTAGTTTCTAGCGCTTTTTACGTTTTGGCGATTTGTCGTTTTTGGAATTAATTAGTTCTTAGCGTTTTTTTTTTTTTTGTTTTGGAGTTTTTTCGGTCTAGCGATTTTTGTAGTGTTAGCGCTTTTACGTTTTGTCAATTTTTCGTTTCTTAACGATTTTTCGTTTTTGGCGCTTTCTCTTATTTTTGGCGATTTTTTTTCGTTTTTAAATTTTTTCGGTGTTTTTATTATTATTGTTATTATTATTATTATTACAGTGGAGGCTCGAAAAAGTTAAGTCATAGAAAAGTTAAGTATATGGAAAAGTTAAGCAGCTTTTATTCACCATTGGTGACTCCAAAAAGTTAAATAATTCTCAACTTTTCTGAGACAATTTTTTTATATATAGTTTTTTTTCTCTTTCTAAGATGATCTCAACTTTTGTATGTACATAAATCCTCAAAACATATTTATATACATATATAGTGAGTCATATACGCCTGTATACATGCAAAAATAAAACCGTTACCGTTATATATATGTATATTTTTTGTGAATTTTATATGCATAATGTATTTGCTCTCATCAGTTGGTTGTAAAAGAAATTAGTCGTAGAATCTGTTTTGTTCTGATTGCAACAATGTTAGCAGCAGGAAGCAAAAAAGGTTGTCAGTCGGCGAAAAATGCAAGATTTTACAAAAATTATATGAAGGCGTTCAAAACAGTAATAAATATGTATGTATACAAGTATATATGTACATATAATTCTAATTGGCAATTAAAAAATAAATAAACAATGTACAAATACACATATAACCTCTTCAATTTTTCATATTACGGAAAAGTTAAGATTTCGGAAAAGTTCATCACCCCGAAAACAAACTACTTAACTTTTTTGAGCCTCCACTGTATTATTATTATTATTGGCGATTGATTTTAGTTTTAGCGCTTTTTTTGTTTTGGCGATTCATAATTTTTTTGCGATATATTCATCTTGGCGATTTTTCATTTTCGGGTTTCTTTAGTTTTGGCACTTCCCCTTATTTTAAGCAATTTGTATCGTTTTTGGAATTTTTTAGTTTTTGGCTTTTTTTATTTTTGGCGTTTCTTCGTTATTGGCGACTTTTTCGGTTTTTTGCCTTTGATTTTAATTTTAGCTATTTTTTGGTTTTGGCTTTTTTATTTTTGCGATTCTTCGTTTTTGGCGATTTTTTTGTCTTGGCGATTTTTTATTTTGGGATTTCTTTAGCGTTTTTGAAAATCTCTAGAGTTTGCCTTTTGGGGTTTCAAAGATACAACATGTTGTCAAGACTACATAAACATATATAATACCCCTTAATTTTGAATTTTTAAATGTTAGTGTTAATTGTTGTAGTCTGCATACAAATACACTAACTTTGCAAATTTCAAGTGTGTATATAGGTATATATGTATAGTTGTCTGTTATGACATTCGAAGAAGTGAAAATTCCTATTAAAACAAAAACAATGTTTCAGATATTGTTTTTATTTACCATACATTTCTAATATGAAATAAATGGGAGAATTTCAACGCGTTCCTCTCTCTCTCTCTTTGAAAAACCGTGAATTTTTTATCATAAACAAAAATAAATTTTTCACATTTTTGCAGTTTTTTTTTTTTGTTTTCCATGTAACTTTCCCCAAGTCTATATGTAATATAAGCGCTAGAAATAGTTGAGTTTGTTGGTACATGACTCCAATAGTAATCACTGTGAGCTCTTAATTCAAAACAGCTGATCCTTGATAAATTCATTCACAGTAGTGTTTAGTGATAATAAATCACTGTGATAAACAGTTATTTAAATATCGCTCATCTCTATTCTAAACACATGCAGTGATGTTAAGTTTTAAATTGTAATAACTGTTGTTTGTATGTTTCTTAAAAACACATTTATGACAAAATTAATCTACAGCAGGTGCCAGCAATATATATTTACTATTACATTTTGTAGTTATAAATATGTATGTGTGATTTAAAGTCGATATGCATTTTAGTTAAGTTCTTTGCTCTAAATTTATTTTATTCATCTAAGTTTTCGTTTAACTTTTTACTTGACATTGACAGCAACTTTGCTCCAGTTTAATTTTTTTTCTTATATAAACTTTATTACGAAATAAGTTGTGTGTCATGCCACAGTGTGGTCTAGTTTGACAATTTATTATAGTTTAGTTTTAAGGCCATATTTAGCAACAACATGAAAAAAAACAAAAATTTTCAGTATTTTTTATGCGTTAATTTTTTTATAATATTCGCTTCTATGAATTATTATCTGGAGAAAGGAAGCGCATAATGATGCAAACAATACTATTAAATTATTTTAAAAAGCAGCAGTTGAATTTTTTTTTTTAAGATTATAAACATTTAAGAAAATGTTAAAGTATTTGATTCTTAGAAAGAAATAAACAATTGTCTAGTTTTGGCAACAGCCAGCAACCATCAACACTATCATTTAAAGCATTGTTTTGCTCACGAGAGAACGAAAAATTCCCTCTCCCATATTTCAATATAAACTAAACATCAATTTTTGTATAAAATGCAACAAAGTTAACATCGTGGTATTCTGATATTAAATATTTTAACATTGTGTACTTTAAAAGCTTTGAACATCACAGTGTTGTGCAAATTAATTCGAAAAAATTAATACAAAGATAGTAACTTCAAAAAGTAAAAACGTAACAGTATGTATGATGTTAATTTTAACTGCTTAATGTAATGAATTTTAAACTTGATGATAATTAAATTTAAAATTCAATATCAATCAATATAAGTAAAACCGATAGTATCTCTAACGTTGAGGTAATGGAACAATTTTAAATTTTAGATTGGTTTCAAAGCTTTGAGCTTAATAAAAAGTACTAAGTATGTTTTTTAAGAGCAACTGTTTCCTTAATATATTTGTTGAATAACTCCGGCAGATATTTGTTCTTAATAAAACTCAAACCACTTTAAAAGTTTGCTAGCAATTTCTCAGCCTATAATTCTTTAAAAGAAATCTACTTGAAAAAAAAATTGCAATAAATTTCTTTTAAATTATGAAAATCTTTACTAAAACAAATCTGCTATCCATAATTATGATGAATGAAGCTTGCCCTCTCTAATTTAATAAAGTATTATACAAAACAGATTTATTTTTCATGAATTTAGCATAAGAAAAGTTTTATTTTCCTGCTCTCAAATATTCGTTAAGTGCTTTCTTATTCTTTTGAAATTAACATTCATTTACATACAACTAAGCAAACAGAAAATTAAGTCAAATCGTATGCCATTAAATTTCTTTTCAACTTTTTTTTTAAGAACAACAAAGATTTGCCTTTAAGGAGTCTTTTATTATTATATTTAAGTTAAAATCTTTAACTTTTTAGGGGCATTTAGTAATAAAAAATAACTCCAGCCAATGCAACAACAACAACAACAACAACAACAACAACAACAACAACAACAACAACAACATAAATTCAACATTTTATTTTTAATTGTGCCCTGGAGGCTATTAAAGTCAATTAATTCCAAGTTTTTATGTAAAGCAGAAGTTTTGCCTTCGTTTAATTTTTAATGGGCTCAAATAAATTTTTGTTAAATGATTTGCCATGAAAATTCTTAAAATGTGTTTGGCATTCCATTTGCAACATCACAGAAATAATTTAATGTCACTATGATAAGTATGGAGTATTAAAAAATTTTATTAACTCACACAAGACATTTTAATAGATTTATTTATTTATTTATTTTTTTTTAATTATTTTGGTGTATAAAGGGTTCCTAAAACAAATTTTGTATGAAGAACGATTTAATAAAGCTTTTTATAACTCAAACATATTTTTAATGGAGAAGGCACATAGCATTTAAAACTTTGCACTTAATAAAGTACGACGAGAAATTGATATATTTGATAGAAAACGTAATATTTTAATATATCATTCACATGGAAAAAAATTTCATCATTAACATATTTAGTTGCAAATAAAAATACAATTAACCAATTAAAACTTTTAAAAATTCAATTAAACTTTTGTCTAGAAATTTTTTGATTAAAAGTTGTGTCATTATTCGAGAAATTCCTTGATACTTCGCATAACTATACTTCTAGTATACATGTACATATGCACAGAGAAAACAGTGCCTACTAAATACCTCATAAAATAGAAAAAAATTAATAAGAAATCTCTATGGTTTTTTTTTACAATAAGGAAATCTTATTAATTTCATAGAGAAAACCTTTTTGAAAAAATCAAGAAGAAATCTTGTAATTTTTATGAGGTTATCTTATTGATTTTTTCAATAAAAAAATATAAAAAAATTGCGTCTTTATTCTCTGTACTTAAGTATTTTCATTTAAATTCTATACCATATACATATGTATGTATGTAGATGTTATTTATTTATACATACATAAATACACATTATGTTATATTCTTAACTAACTTACTCACCAAGTATTGAACCAGCAAACTTCTACCTGATAGACAAGCACTCTAACCAATATGCTAACAAGAAGCCTGACCAACCATTGAAATTATTGTGCAAACATTCTTATACAAAAATGAAAGAAATCATGAAAAAAATTGTCTGTATGTCTATTTATAGAATAGAAATAACAAGACAAGATCAAGAAGATTTTCTTATTAAAAAATTAATAAGATGCTTTACACATAATCATATAGGAACCTACTAAAATTAAGAAGAAAACATTATTGAAAAAATCAATAAGATAGCCTAATAAAATCAAAAAGTAAACTTTTTTAACAAAATCAATAAGGCAACCTAATAAAATCAATAAGAAATCCCTATAATTTACAATTTATAAGAAAACCTAATAGAATCAAGAAGTTTTTCTCTATGGATTGTTTTTTTGGTGCCAAAAATGACGGGAATTGAGTAAAAAAAAGTTGTGAATAATAAGATTTCTTCTTGATTTTATGTGGTTTTCTTCTTAATAAAATTAATAAGATTTACCACATAAAAACAATAAGGAATCTCTATGAAAAAATCTTCGCTTTTTTCTGCTGGGATACCCCTTAGCCTAAAAACGTTTCATAGAAAAAATCTTATTGATTCTATTAGGCAGTTTTTTCTCTCTGTGTGTATGTCAAAAATTTTTTTTGTGATGTTCATTTGTCGAGTTATGGGGTTGTAAAGCGCTGACTTTTTTGAAAATTTATTTTTTTTAATTATTATTTCGAGCTAAAAAATAAAACTGAAAAACATTAAGATGACTTCGAATGGCTACAAGGTTACATAATAGGTTACAAATATAAAAATGGATAATTTAACTGAATCTAAATTATCTTTAGCTTTTTAGTGCTTAATTTTTAAGCTCATTTATTTTTTTTTTTGGGAAATTTTAGTGTCCGCCCACTTTTCTAAATTAAACATTTTGTCACTTTCAGAGCTACAAGTGTGTGCCAAGTTTCTTGCAAACAGGTTAAGTAGATGCACGTGAAATATAATATTAATATTTATTTAATGGGCAGACATGGCCCCGCCCACTTTTTCAAGGACACAATTATGTTATTCTAAGAGACGAAACTCTTTGCCAAGTTTCTTATAATAATAATATATACATATAATTTAATTTTAAACTTTCATGGGCGTGGCCCACTTTCACTTTCTTGAATACAAGATAAGTATTTTTTAACGCTCACACAGAATTTTTTCTATATTCCTGCAATAAACAACTTTAATTGAAAATAAAACTAAAATCCAATTAAAAATGTATATAAGTCAATTACACTTTTGCTAAAAATTTTAATTACGAGTAACTACAAGATTTAATTGACTCAATAACATTTTTAATTGATTTTTTGTATCATTTTCAATTAAAGTTGCTTATTGCAGTAATATTTTATTTTTAAACAAAAGTTTAATTGACTTAAGTACATTTTTAATTGATTTTTGTTTCATTTTCAATTAAAATTGTTTGTTGGAGGAATATTGCTTTTCTGTGCAAGTTGTTTGCCAAGTTTCGTAAAAATCGGTTAAGCAGTTTAAATATAATATATAAAAATTTAATGGGACCCATCAGCTCTTTTTTTGAATGCAATAGTGTGTCTTTATCTGGGATCAGGGTGCGTAAATTCTGTCAAATAGAGGGACGTGAAACATAACAACGGATTTAAATGAGCGTGGCTGTGCCCATTTCTTTTAATTTGCAATTGTGTCATTACAGTTTTGCTAAGTTCCCATTTTTTTTAAGTTTGTCCATAAGCATATAAGTGATTCTTACAGAAAATCGTCTGATCTTTTAAAAAAATTAATATAAAAGCATTGTTCATGTGCAAAATGAAATGACGAATTCACATTAAAATTTTTCTCGCTTCGACATTTTATTTTTTTTATTTTTTACTAAAATTAGCCTTCGATGCTCTTAATACAGACTTATAATGCGCAATCGAATAAAGATGCTTGTTTTGTAAATATTTTTGTTTGAGGCATTTAAACTTATATATATATAAGAGTCTTACTATAAACATACGAAGACTGTTAGCTAAATTAAAAAAAATTGGTTTAAAGTCTACTGAAGAGTTCGAAAAGCGGTAACGAAATGCATAAAGACAATTGCTTAACCATAAAAACAAGCAAAATTTTCATATTAAATAAACAAAGACTTCACACAAAAAAGTAATAGGAATGATTTTGTAATATTAATTAAAATATTTATAGTATCAATTAAAAAATTAATAAATACAATTAAAAATTTAATTTAATCAATTAAATTTTTAATTGAAAATATTAATTCGTGAATACTTTTTTCTGGGCTCATTTCAAATAAATAAACTTCGGTATTTCATGTATTAATATTTAACATATACAAAATAATATTTTTGTGCGGCTTAGCATATCGAGCAGCAAACAAGTTTGAAATTATGAATTTACTTATACTTAATGCAAAAAGAAAATATTATTCTTCTGTCAAAAGTTGAGGTTATAGAAGAAGGTTCTGTAAAATTTTTAAACAATATGAAGAACGATATTATGATAATTAATTAATTCTTCATTATTATTATTTAAGTACATAATATAACATTTCAAAAGTCAGCTTGTTGCAATAAGTTTTTTAAAAAACTTTTTTGGAATTAATTTCTTATGCAATTTTCGTTTTTTTTTTCTAGCAACCAAGTGCTAATTTCGTATGAGAATATCTAAGCGAGTTACCAACTAAAATATATCATAAAATTATACCAGGTATAAACAATCTAAATGAGCAGCTTTTGCTATTTTTTTTTTCGTGAACATATGTACATATCGACGGCTCCATTCTAAAACATGCTAAGTCAAAAAGCTAGTTTTGAGATAAACTTCTTCAAATTTTATTGATGATATCTCAGGAATGTTATGAGCAGGGACAAGGACTTCATGCATTTAAAAAAGGTGTTTTAGGCACCTAAAATATAACATCAAAAACACCAAATATGCACTTAAAACAATAAAATATGTACATATTTTAAAAAACTTACATACAACTAAATAAAGATATAAACATATATTTCTTTTTTCAAAAGGTGCGTGGACAAGCCTTTTACAATATATTTTTACACAAGATTAAATAGGATATAACGATTGTTTCACTATTTTCGGCTTTAATAGCAGGCAATTTTCTCTTGAAATTATCAAAATTATAACTTCCATTAAAATTGGTAGGTTCGTGTGCTTGTACAGTCGTTGTACAATTCTGCAACAATTCAAGCGAACAAATTGTCCAAAAAACAGTTTTGCATTAATAATTTGTCAAAAATATTTTTTGAAATTTGCATTTTTGAGAAAATATCACACAAAATCAGGCGTTTGCACCAAAATATGAGACAAAAATATGCATTTATGACCAAATTATGCAAAAATATGCATTTTCACCAAAATATGCAAAAATATGCTCTAACAAATCGATGTCATTTTTACGCAAATTCATTGTTTAGTAAAGATATTTCGTTCTTGCTATTATCAGGGTTAAGGCAAAAAACATGCATTTGCATGAGACCCCTGTCCCTGGTTATGAGATAGAAACTTGAGACTTTTTTTTTTTAGTTTATTTGAAGTTTATAAATTTGTTGTAGATCATAGTTAAAAGTGGCTTAAAATACTTAAGATTGTCCTCTAAGTAGACTTAGCATCTATCTGGTGGTCCTTTCTCACCTACAGTGGTCATCTAAGTACATATCGCATGTTTTAGGTGGGAGAAATATTTAAATTAATTGTTTTTTGACAACTTAATTTTAAACTAAATCATGCTAAGTGTACTAACAACATTTTAAAAGGCAGATTATTTAAACTTTACAAATTATGCTAAGTACATTTTTGCTCATAACTTTTGATAGAATAGTACGATTACTATCAAACTTTTACAGAATCTAAGTTAATAAACGATGAATTCAGAAATGCTTTTCCCACCAAAACATGCAATGTCGACTTAGCATGTTATGGAATGGGACCGTCGATATATATGTACATTGAATTCATGCCACAAATAAGCTGCATCATTTTATAAATTAAATTTCAAGCTGTCTAAACAAGCGTATACTTAATATATTCATGCATATGTTAATTCAATATTGCTCATACGTCCCAAACAAGCTGCATGAGCTATAGAGTATTTGAAAGGATATTGTTGTTTGTTAACCCAGCAAAACAAAGAGAGAAAATATTCATTGTTATTACTTGATATTTCTATTGCTTTACAAGTCTCACTTAAGCAAACATTTTTAAATTATATATAAAAACGTCTAGGAGTATAAAACATCATATTAGAATATATCACCGAGGTAGTTTTAAATTGAAAATTTTGCCATTATCGCACTTTTAGCTGAAGAAGATTTTAGTAGGTTTTCCTTTTCTGTTTTTTTTTTTTTTTGCTCTCGTGTAAGTAAGTCTAAGCATGACTTGTTATCAACTCAAAGTTGCGAATCTGGGCAAAAATACCCATTTTTTATTGGAATATAATTATGCTCAGCGATGCACAGTGGTTCAGAATTGTTTTTCATCGGCCCAAAAAACTGTAACTTTTGAACTAATAACAATTGTTTGCAATTCTTTTTTCAGTGGATAAATGACATCTTTATCCAAGTTTGGTGTCATTTGATCGGTACTGTGGTTGTTTAGAAATTTATTTATTTTTTTAATTTTGCATAGAAATGCACGCTTTTTAAAGACAGAAATGTAGCCCATCCAAAGCCATAAACACCGGTATACAAAATGTTATGATCGGACTAAAAATGGCGACACAGTGAACAAAATACTAAAAGGGCGGCATTTGTAGGCGTGGCAAAAAAAATAAAAAAAAAATATTTTTGGAATTTTTTTTACATTATCTTTAATCCTAGGGGGAGGAGACTGGCACAATTTTTTTTCGAATCACTCTAGTTTATATTAAGTTCCATAAATAAGGAATATTGTGTTCTCCAAATGTTCCAAGTGTCATGTTATTATTCACAAAGGAAGTAGCAGACCTTCGTTAAGATTCTGGACAGGCTGACGCCTACCCCAGCTGGGCAAAGAAACTGTATTAAGGTTTATACAATAATTCTTTCTGCCAAAAAAAAAACCGAAGATAAGAAGAAGTATGTGATATATAAAATTAAATTAAATGCAAGATTGTGTGTTTTTTAGATATTAGAGTTCGTGTTAAGTCTTGTAAAAATCGGTAAAGTAGAACCACTTAAAATAAAATATTGAACTTTAATGGGCGTGACTCCAGCCATTTTTTTCAAATGGAGGATTGTGTCTATTTTAGAGCTTAAGGTGTGTTGTAAGTTTCGTAAACATGGCGTAAAGTATTATAATAAATTTTAATGGGCGTAACCCGGTCCCGGTAACCCGGTTTTTGTAACTTTCAAATTGTTTAATTGCAAGAACCAAAGGTGTTTTATAGGTTTCGCAGCAATCAAATAAGAAGAATATCATAAAATAAAAGTATAAAATTGTTGGGGCGTGTCACCGCCCACTTTTTTTTTAAACTGGGACCAATGGGAAGCTATACCTTCAACAAAAAAATTTTACAATCGATCTAAAATGTACCGAGTTATGAAGTAACACCCCAAAAAAATATATATAGACGAATTGTTAACCTCCTTCTTTTTTTTAAGTCGGTTAAAAATTTAAATAAACCTATAAGAAAACAACAACAAAAATATTTGTATTTCATAAAATGATGAAACTTTTTTTTGGATTGGATTCTCGCTTTATGAAATAAAACAAGTCACATAATTTTCATGTATTTCTCTTGAGTTATTGTAATTGCCTGTGCAAAATTTTTAATAAATAGCTTTAACATTTTGCGGCCATTCAACTCCCATTATAATTTGTTTTTCTACTTATATAATATTTTTAATTGGTAATTGTGCCAAAAAAAACATTGTCAAAGAGCATACTTGCTTATAAAATATAATTACAATAGTATCAATTTTGCCATCCCTGATGTGTGGCGTATTTTTTTTTATATTTTAATATATTTAAATTGGTTGTGAAGCGCTCAGCAAAATATGAAAATGATTTAATATGCACATAAATTTTTTTATATGCGCGTCCATGAGCTTCTGTTAAAAATATACTTAATATTTAATTAATTAATATATATGCCCTTTTCAATGTGAATTAAATTGAGAATTTAATTTAATTATATGATTAAAATATATGTGCATAATTTTTGAAAAGAGAATTATAGTCTATATAGAATCTTTTCAACATGTAGTGGGCAGAATTGTAGTTGATTGCAAATTTAAGGATTTAAGGTAACTTTTGCACATTCGTGAAGCGGCCAGGCCAAAATACTCGTATTCCGCATAACTATACTTCTAGAAGAAATTAATGTGTATGCCAAAGCATAGCAAGTTATGGGGTGGAGAAGTGTTGCCATTTTAGAAAATAATTTTTTTAATTATTGGTTCGAACTAAAATACATATCGTCAGCTAAAATCCAAAAACCTTATAAATTTATTTGTTATGTGTCAAATTAAATAATGTATAAAATCGGTATTTTTAAACATATGTGATTGCAATTTTAAGGAAAGATGTATTTTGGTTAACCATATCATAATCAATCAAAAAGCCTATTTTGTATTTTTTGGTTGTTACGGCCTTTTGGATTTCAGGTGACGATATACATAAATTTTCATAATTTTTAAACCGATTCAAAGCCCATTTCAAAAGCTTTTGGCTTTCCTGAAAAATTACTATTTTGTCACTTACAACGTTATTCGGGGCTAACCTTCAATTCACGGTCATCAACAACACTGGGGCGTACAGCTGCGATATTATCCTTTTTATGCACTCAACGTATGCGTGTTATTATTTAATAATGTAATTTTGGTGCGAAATTTAAACACAAGATTCCGAATAGCCGCCTTAGAAGGTCACCCAAACTGTCCATAAAATGAAAGAAGTGCACCCAGCATGAATTTTGATAATAAAAATTAATAATTTACAAGCGTTGTTCATTTGTAAGTCGATTCAGGGTTAAATTATAGACCAAACCGAACATGTTTAACAGTAACATGTTACACGAAGACAGCTGAGAAGAAGAAAGTTGTTAAAAAAAATTACACTTTATAACCAGTTGGGAAATCTCCAAACACAAACAACTAAATATACGAGAACTTTCACTCCTCACTGCTTAATATAAACTACCCCAGACTCTGTGCTGACTATTATTGCCATCACTATTAAAAACATCCCATATTATTTTTAATGTTTTTCCATTGAGTTTGATAGAATGTGAAGTGAAGCTGAAACATGAATGAAATGTAATAAGAAATATGTTAAAAAGAAAATCCTAGGCTAAATTGGTATAAAAAATAAAAATGAAAAAAGAAGACACTCGCTTATAGCTATGCTGCTTAGGTTAGGTTAGGTTAGGAAGGGTGGTGCTCTACCGCACCTCCACTCGGAGACCCAATTGGGTCCATTGTGATTCCCTTCTATTGTCCATTACTGGTAATATTTACCCCTCCCATTTTTAGCCAGAAGAGACCCTATCATCCGTCATTAAGCTACCGAATCCCCATGATGAAGCCCCTGATGTCCTCTAGTTTACACTTCCCGACATCAGTGATGCTTTCATGGAAACGTCTGCTCAGCCATCTAAGCCTATGACGTTGCAGCTTCGGGCAGTGACAGATAATATGTTCAATGGTTTCTGGTTCCTCTTCATCCCCGCACATCCTACAAAAATCTGGAGTGCCAATTTCCCAAATGCTGGTTCTTGCTCTGACCGAGCAGTTTTTTTGCAAAACAAAAATTTATTTTTCAACATAATCTTCTTTTAACTCAATACACTTAGTCCAACGTTTCTCCAGTTTTTGTATCCCTTCTAAAAAAAATTTGAATTTTTCGAGGTCCTTAAAATAGGCATTTGTTTGGTCAATAATTTCATCGTCGGAGCTAAATCTCTTTCCACCGAGCCATTTCTTTAGGTTTGGAAATAGCAAGTAGTCACTAGGGGCTAAATCCGGAGAATATGACGGATGGGGCACCAATTCGTAGTCCAATTAATAGAGTTTTGCCATTGAGACTGTACGCGTATGAACTCGTGCATTATCTTGATGAAAAAGAACTTTTTTTGGTCATATGGGGTTGTTTTCGTTTTAAATTTTCATTCAATCGGTCTAATAAGTTGGCATAATATTCGCCGTTTATGGGTTTTCCCTTTTGAAGGCAATCGATGTGAATTATCCCTCGTGCATCCCAAAAAAAAAAAAACTGTTGTCACCTTATTGGCCGACGAACTCACCTTGGCATTCTTTGGAGCAGGTTTAGACTGCTGCTTGGCCTCCAGAGTACAGTAATGGATCCAAGTTTTATGCACAGTTACAAAACGCCGCAAAAACTCATTCGCATTGCGGTTAAACAACTCCAAACAATCTTTTGAAGTTGTCACACGATTACGTTTATGGTCAATGGAGAGCAAACGCGGCAACCACCTTGCAGACAACTTTCTTAAGCCCAGCTGATCATTTAAAATCGTAATATTATTTTCTTTTCTAACTGTGTACAATTAATATATTGTTTGTGCCTGGCGGCGCCTGTTAGACGGCTTACAGCCGATCGGCTTCATTCTCTGGTTTGTGCTCATGTGCAAAAACAATACAAAAACAAATTGAGCAATTGTTATTATTTTTTGTTTGTTTTGATTCTGTTTTACTCACTTCAGAAAATGAAACAAAACAAAATCAAACCTTTTGTTTCGTTTATTTTCGTACATACTTTGCTTGCAAGTACAAAGAAATCAAAACAAAAATAGATTTAAAACTGTAATAGTGTGGATTATTTTTGTTACGAAAATCACATTCTAGCTCCTATGTCGCGCCATAAAGAGCATAGCTCCGAAAACATTTTATGTGAACTACTTTCCGATTTTAAATATAAAAAAACATTTCATTAAATTTTTATATATCAAACGATTTTTTAGAAGAATCTCATACAAATATATATAATTTATATTAGCTCGAAAGATAATAATTTAAAAATATTAAATTTTCAAAAATGGCAACACTTTACCATTATACAGGGTGTTTTTTTAGAGGTATAGAACTTCGAATTGAAATAAAACACAAGAAAATCGTTTTAATGTCCATCAATTTGGCTTTATTGGAAGGATAATTTCATGCCATTAATGTTTAAATATGATTTCGGGCATGTGGCCGCCGCGGCTGGCTCGAATAAAGCCAATTCTACAGGTCCAATTTTCAACCACTTTTTCGAGCATATGGGGCCGTATGTTGGCAATAACGCCACGAATGTTGGCTTCCTAGTCCCCTAACGTTTCTTGTTTGTTGGCGTAGACGAGCGACTTCACATATCCCCAAAGAAAATAATCCAATGGTGTCAAATCACACGATCTTGGTGGCCAATTGACAGGTCCATTCCACGAAATTATGCGCTCATCGAATGTTTCCTTCAATAAATCGATTGTGACGTGCGCTGTGTGGCATGTAGCGCCGTCTTGTTGGAACCACAACTCATAAACATTCAAAATCTTCAAAATCTTCCATAAAGTTGATGGACAAAGCTCCAATTGCTGTGCACGGTGGCGAATCGATTCATTCGGGTCCTCTTCAACACTTTGCTCTACAGCGGCAATTGTTTCTTCGGTGCGCACTGTTCGACGTCTCTGCGGATGCGTATTATCACATAGAGTAAGCGTAGTGCGAAAACGATCCATGGTTAACCGAATTAATTGCTCTGATGGACGATTATGTCGACCATAAAATGGACGGAGCTTGCGGTAAACTTCGCGAACTGAACCATTATTTTCGAAATAAATTTGCACGATTTGCAAGCGTTGTTCTTTTGTCAACCTGTTCATGATGAAATGGCAAACCAAACTAAATATTAATCACTTGACAGCTGACAAAATGGCCGCCAGTTAAAAAAGTGATGCCAACTTAAAGTTCTATACCTCAATAAAAAACACCCAATATAACTCGATAAACATCTTACAAAAATATATTTGATATAAACATTCATGTTTAATAAGAAGTATAGTTATGCCCAAAATATCAAGGAATTTCGGGAAACACATTTTTGGGTTGTCCGCTTCACGAATAGTGCCACATTTGTTTAATATTCATGAGGCGATTTTAAGGCGCACATCGATATTCCAGACACTAACCTATCGTGTTTCTCCACCAATACTGTTGCCATGCAAACATAGAATCTCAAAAAAAAATAGTAAAGCCAGAAATAATATAATATTTAAAAAAGTTCATTTCGAGCATAATTTCGTTTCACATGTCCGTTACAACTATTTGTTACCAGTGCCCCATTTCTGTAACTTGTGAGAAGTTCTCTCAGCGAGAGAAAACAAATAATAATATTAGTTGTCCTATTTTACAGAGGGTTACTCACTTAAAAACTTATATAAACTTACAAAAAAAATCAACAAATACAGTTTTTTTCTCACTCATCCTGTTTTTCACAGGATGTTAGTATTTTTTTCGACTCGGAAAGTTCTCACATTTCTTACAAAAAAACGAGGCACGGTTTTCGTTTCACGTATGTTGTTTATATTATAGAGATTTTTTAAATAATTTTTTAATTTGTAATTTGATTTCATAATCTGCTTAGTTAATTAAAATCAAGTAGAACTTAGTTTCAAATTTGTACTAAAAAGTCAGCCTGTGTGCATAAAAAGGTGTGGGAATTGGCTAAATTGTAGCTGTTTGCTTGTAGGTTTTTGTTTTGGATAAAATAATCTTGATAAATGTCAACAGAAAGCTTGGTGTAAACGGTTTAGATTATCAAAGATTTTAATTAAAATCTGCCCCATAAGAAAAATCTAAAAACATTACAATAAAATCTAATTTAGTTTATGCTCGCAAATGTAAAAATTTCCTACTGGGACTAGAACAAATTCATTATTTAATGTTCATAATTCTTTTTATTGAATTTCCCTTTCTTTTTTTTTTTTTTTTTTGTTACAAGTACTTGCAGATACTGGTAATTATATTATTTTCCACACCTACATATTTTTTCCATACATATTTTAATTATGTTGCTTTTGTTTTTTTCTTTCTCTCTTTCAGATTTAATAGAACTTTAACTTTTGTAACTATAAGATAGTTAATTAAAAACACTTCTGTGCCAGGCAACTCGAAAGCATAATAATAAAGAGAAAAAGAAAATAGAAAACTATAAAGAAAAGCAAACAAAAGCTAATTACCCCATCAGTCAAGAAAAACTAAAAAAAAAAATGCATTTAGATGCCGGCATCTCTAACACTGAACGCTTCATACAGATGTCAAAAACGAGTGAATGTGGTAGTTTGTTGCAGCAGCTTGTGGTAAATTGAATTCGGGAATATTTTAAATATTTCAGTTGCATAAGTATACGTGTGCTTGTGTGTGTAGCAACAAAATGAATGAATTAAAATTGTCACTATTTACGTTAACGAAAAGTTTGCTTTAATAAAACCCAAATTTCAACAAACAAAAAATATAAGAAAATTACTTTCAACTACTTTCTTTCATAAGGCACATTTTTTAATCACCTTTCCACAGTGGGACTGATTAAAAAAATTCAAATGTTAAGCCACAAACTATTGCTGAGATTTATAGAGGTTTATAAACAATTAATAGAGAAGAATTTGGGATTTCATAGCACTTGGGACTACGATTCCCCCCACCCTCTGGGCTATACGATTACTGGTATTTTTGGGCTATACGATTACTAGTTGGTAGTTAGTCTAGGAACTCCTCCTAGTGAATTTTCACTTATGTGAAGTCTGCTGACCCACGCTTTCTGCTCAGATGAACCGTCTAAATATGTTTTGTAAAAAAATGTAAATTGATCATATTTGTTTCTTTTACTAGAAAAAAAATCCCACTGGAATTACTCAATTGCATTTAATTACGAAATATGTCATACTTTATTTCATAAAGCTAAATTTAAATGGCCCTAGAAAGTTTTCGAAAATCGGTGCATTAATGCATTTTTACAAGAGGCAAAAATGCTTAAGTCGAGTTAAGCTGATTTTTTTGTTAAAGGCATTTTCTGTAATCTTTAATATTTAGGAATACCTTTGGACAAAATTTCAATTATTTTGAGCGATATTTCAAGAATTTATAGGGCAATGACTTGCTTCTTATCTTTTTTCGACTTAGCTCAAAAAAATTATATTGATAACTTCAGTAACATTTTTAGAATTTTTTTCTTCTGAAAGATTTTTTTATTTTTTTTTATTGAAATTTTTTTTTGAACTTCTGTTATTATTTTAAGGTGTTTGCATTATCGAGGGTGTACTGTAGTTGGGTGAATATAAATTAGTTCAAAGATTCTTAAGGTCCATCCTTCAGATACTATTACGCAGCTCCCAAATGTATTGGCAGTTAATAGCTGATGTATGCTGCTTCTTCAAACAGTATTTAGACTTTAATAACAGTGTTGCCATTGTTGGATTTTTTGTAGCCAAATTCGTACTTAAAAAAATTTTTTTGCAACTAATTTTCTGCCTATTAATCGAGATACTCAATGAATAATTCTTTCTGCCAAAAAAACCGACTTCAATGCAAAGATCTGATAGAAGAAGTTAAGAAGCAGTACGTGAAGTATAAAACTAAATTTTAATGGGCGGGCCTCCGCCCATTTTTTAAATGCAAGATTGTGTGTTTTTCAAAGCTTAAGGTGTTTGTGACTACGCCCATTTTTTATATAAAATATTTTGTTTATTTTAGAGCTGAATTTATGTGACAAGTTTCGTAGAAATCGGTGAAATATTATAATAAATTTTAATGGGCATAAGTCTGCCCATTCATTTAACTTTCAAATTGTGTAATTACAAGAACCAAAGTTGTTTTATAGATTTCGCTGCAATCAAATAAGTAGAATATCATAAAAGTATATAAAAAAATTGTGGGCGTGTCCCACAAGAAGATATAAGAATTTTATAATGACTTCCTACCCGGTCCTCTTCTACCAATGTTTTAAATTACTTTTCACCTCGCTTTCGAAAGAGTCCATACTAAATTTAAAGGCTCTTGCTATTATAGCGTTCAAGATATTTATAATTACTTTGTAATAGGGGGTACCCCTTCTTACGATCCTCTTCTACCAATATATTTCAACAGAGTCCATTCCATACCAAATTTGAGAATTCGTAATATTATTATTAATTATAATAATTCCCAAAAATTAAACACTAATTATTATTAATTACTTTGTATGGGGGGCACACCCTTACCCTGGACCTATTATACCAATATTTTGAATTACTACGCATCTTGCTCTCAAAAGATTTCAATCCAAATTTGAATATTCTAAATCGTATAGCTTTCAAGCTATAATATATTTCGTTTGTATGGGCGTGGCACAGCCCACTTAGGGGTATGAGAAATAGACGACAAATAAAAAATTTCACAAAAATCGTTGAAACCGTTTCGGAGTAGTTCAATAGCAAACACCGTGACACGAGAATTTTATATACATATCGAGCCTTATTTTCGATTTTATCGTAAGCGACAGGTTATCGAAAATATACTTTTTTATTGAAATTAAAATTTTATGGGCCTATCCATAGTTTAGAATTATCAAAATGCCAAAATTGTTGTTAACTTTTAAGATACAGGCTGTACAATTTTATCGTAAGCGACAATTTACGTATAAAAACAAATTTGAATATTTTAAAAAAACCTTCTCCTGAAAAATTTAATTTTTGTCGCTTACGATAAAATCGAAATTAAGGCTCGATATGTACATATGTATATAGAAAATTTTACATAAATATTATAAATCCTTATTTTTGGCATTTTCATAAATTTATTCACACTCACCTGGCAACTTTGTTGCCGTGGAGGAGCAATACATACATACACCCTTGTGCATGCAATTTGGTGCTGTAAAGTGTTGAAATATTTTGCATTAAATATATTTAAATACTCGTACTTATTTGTTTTTTTGCACGTTTCAACGGAGATGTTTGTGGTGCTGAATCGTAATGCAATTTCAGCTGTTAAAAGACGAAGAAAATCACAATCACACATACACACACACACACACACACACTTATACACATGCCCAGCGGTAAAACTCAGAATATCTTCTTTGTGCAGGCCTTATTAAAGGACTCTTTCGCATTAAAGATAAGATACACCTTGAGTATGGAATGGAGCGAACAGGCCTTCTTCATCCAAAAAAAAGCCGTACAGAGGCCTTCTAGAAGGCATTCTTACTCCTTCTAGTTCCCGCTGGGTGGTATTTTATTTTTACATTGAATGTATTCGTTGGCACTGCCTTTAGGGATACAAAGATAAAACACACAGAAGAATGTTCAGCGTT
Organism: Tachina lurida; assembly: GCA_944452675.1. Taxonomy (NCBI): domain Eukaryota; kingdom Metazoa; phylum Arthropoda; class Insecta; order Diptera; family Tachinidae; genus Tachina; species Tachina lurida. Next base: position 33,209,413 of record OX101754.1, on the reverse strand, counting down.
CTTAGTTATTTGCTAAAATGAAAAATTGTAAAATAAAACGTACGAGTAAATAATGTGCATAAATAATAAAAATGAACAGCATCACCATTGGACTGATGCATAGAAATATGTATTAAATATTATATATGTATAAATATTTTAAAAACAAAAATAAAAATACATGTATAAATTTTATTAAATGCTAATATAACAAAGTTAGCATTGAATGATAAATAGAAGACTCAATTTATTATTTGCTGTAAGATAAATTACCATAAATAAATTAGATTTATTATGACTGAGAGATTTTTCAATATTGAGCATAATTTAAAAGTGTGTCTTACACAGAAAAAAATTATTCGCAAAAAATTTTTCAAACTTGAAATAGAATTAGGTTTCAGTTAACATTTTTGAATGTTCCAGTAAAATTTTATTTTAAGCAAAGAAAAAGATTCTATAAAGATTGGAAAATTCTAATTCATACAATTAAAATAAAGCAGCTACGTGCAACCCCATATGTACAATATGCAACTTTTATATATAATGGAGCTTTTGTGCTTTCGCAACGACGAGAGAGATCAGCCAAACAGATATCAGCGACAACAATACTTGATCTTACTATGCATGGAAACAAGTACAAATTTTAGAGCTTTCAAAGCAAATGTCAGAATATAAGTGTTTGGACGTGGCTGCCCAGTTGACCAAGACTTCCGTTATTGATATCGATTTCGAATATATCTCGAACATTTATCGACTACCGTCACACTATCGAAAAACCATCGATAGAAGTACGAAGTTCAAAGCTTTAGCGAACATTCGAATTTTTTTAGATTTGCGAACAAATATCGGACAAGTTTGTTTCGAAATTTGTTCGCTTTAGTGAGCATTCGTTTATATCGAATCTCAGGTCAAGTGGGAGGCTATCGTGGCAAATTATTTTTTCTGTTCAATTACTGCACATGTGTATGTATGTATGTATGTGTTTTTATTTTATTTTTTAACTTACAGTGCTGTCATGCCTCGAACTTGGTACCTCTAGACTAATAGACTAGCACACATCCACTCAGCTACCGTCACACATTCGAAAAACTATCGAGAGAAGCTCGAAGTTCGAAGCTTTAGCAAACATTCGAATTTTCTTAGATTTGCTAACAAATATCGAACAATTTTGTTTAGAAATTTTTTCAAGCCATAACCGCCAAAAAAAAAGCTTAACCGACACACTGTTTGGATATCAAATAATCGATTTTGGTTTAAAAAAATCAAGTCCGAAAATAATATCGCTTAAGCTTCTTTTGAGGTTAGGGCACCATTTTGCAAAAAGATTGCCTAAATTATATTTCTATTCAAATATGCAAATAACATACTGCAGAGATTTGTTTTTAACTCCATTCTTAAAGGTTCTTGCATTTGAATTTACAAAATTCTTGGCAGGAGCAAATTAATATTTCTGTGGTGAAATGGAAAAAGTGTTTAAGTCGGCTTATGAATATAGTGTTTAAGTCTTATGAATACGCCAGTTAAAGTTTAAAAAAGCTCTCATGAAAAACTGCTAAATTAAACTTAAACTTTATATTTAACACAAACTACACAACAGCTACTTTGGCTTGTCTGCAGAACCACCCTGTAGCTCCCTTCTACCAGACTAGTATGCTGCGTAATTTTCTTTTTTTATAAAATAAATTTTTTTTCTGTGTATAACGTTTCACATTTGTAAAATCGTATGAAACTTAATGATTGGTTTAATATTTTTCAAAAAAAAAAGCTTTTAGTTTATTATGATTTTATTGGCATGAAGTCATCATTCATTTGTAAATTGTCAGATCCATCACTGAATCCATAAGAAAGTCTAAAATTTACATTTTTACAATTTATAATGTGTTGTGCAACAGTTTTTATATTATTACGAAACTAGAATTTAGATTTACGTCTAAAGAAAAAAATTAATGAAATGCTGTGGATGGTTGGTAAGACTTAAAAGCATTTCAAATTAAATTTCCTTGCTTGATGTACAGGACGAAAATAATTTTTACATCTAGCCCGACTTCGAATGTGATATGTTTTTAATAGAGGCCGTTAAACACCTGGAAATGAACCCTAATAAGAATGATATTAGCGTGGACATACAAACACATAAGAGAGAAGAGCTTTTAAAAGCTTTAAGTCAGTGGATATTACCAACTCTCACAAGGAAGTATTAAATTAAATATAACAAGAGTGATGACATCAAATAAGGACACCATTTTTGCACACATATGTATTTTTGGCATGTGAATTTTGACATTTGCAACATTTTTACAAGAGCAGTGTTGCCAATGTTTGTTATTTCCTACCAAATTTGGTAGGCATTTCTTCGTTCGGTATGATGTAGTGCTAAATCTATTTTTATTATTTCGGATTATGAATGAAAAATTATGCTTGAAGATAGTTTTCTTTCTTTTCATAACAATAAAAAAAGATTGCGTCGTAAAAAGCTTCGCATGTAATTTTAAATAAAGAAGCGTTCAAGACATGTATGGGCTAACATGAAAACGAGTCGTATAGATCTTCAGCATTAATGTCCACATAATTCCCGGTTTTTTTGATATATGTATATACAAAGTCATGTCATAATTAATTATATAACTTTATATATATATAATAAAAGATTTGTGGCCTCTTCTGGAAAGAACTTGCAAGGACGAAGAACTTTAAAATATCATGTATGTATGTATATACTTTCGTTTTTAAAATACTGATTGATTTTAAGAGACTTTGGTTTTTTTCAAGGGATAATTTGTTATTAAATTGTTTCAACAGTGGCAATACTATTAGCCATAAGCAGCTGGAGCTTTTAAGTGCAAATTTTTTTAAAGTTTATGCACAATATGCAAACATTTGCAAAACAGCTTTTGTGCTTTCACACTGAACGAAAGCACAACAGCCAATCAGATCTCGGTGACAACAATGCTTGCACTTACTTTGCAAAGAAACAAGAAAAAAAATTTAAGAGCTTTCAAAGCTGTTTACCTCAAAGGTAAATGTTTGAGTATATGTGTTTGGACGGAGCTGCCCTAGATCAATGAGACTTTGCTAAAGCTTGAAAATAAAAAAATATTGTACTAAGGGTAAAAAAGTTCCCCTTAGAGAAACATACTATACCTCTGAAAAATTAATTTTAGTTTTAAGTTTTCCCATACTTTTCGATACTTTTCTCTAGCAAATGCAACTTTTAAGCTCGACGTAAGCTCAAAACCCTAAACTTGGATCCAGACAAAAATATTATTTGCAAAAAGAATGTAAATATTAGAAAAATATACTACTTTGCCTTAATATCATAAACGGAACGCTCCTGTCAAAAATATTTTTTCACTAATTTAATTTGTAATACATTTTTTTTTTGCTTCATTCGGTCAATCCAACGAACTGTTTTTGTAGTCCTTCTGAAGAAAAAGTGCCAAATAAAGGTATTGGTACTGACTGATCCTTCCAGCCATGTGGCATGCATGTTCAAAAATCGAGTTACAATATATTTTGAAATTCTTTTTTACCTCTTTAAACACGGCTTTACTGCCAGTATAGTATATAACCATCTCGTTGACATTTTGAAATTTCGCTCAATTTTCTAACTCAAATTTACAATTTCTCTTCAACGGACTTAGCGCTACATCTCTCTACTATTTTGAATAACTCTAATTTTGTATGCACTTATTCCATTTTACTCTCGAAGCTTCAAAAGGGTTCTGATAACAATTTTGTGCAATAACAACAATATTACTATCTGTGGCAATAAGGAAAAAGTGCTTAAAGGTACGGTCACACTTGACAAACATTTGCCCAAAAAAGCGTAACCAGCAAATACTAATGAAAAATCTTTTCATTCAGACGCGTGTTTATTAAGTTCAATAGTTTCCAATAATATTGTATTCTTTAACTTTGCCTATCTGTTAAATACGAAACTGATTAACTTAATAAACACGTGTTTGAAGCAAAAGATTTATCATTAGTATTTGCTGGTTACGCTTTTCTGGGCAAATGTTTGTCAAGTGTGACCGTACCTTAAGTCATATTTTACTGTTTTGCAGGAGAGCTATTTTCAGCGTTCAAGTCAATTTTCAGAAATGTATTTCTTTTGCAGTTAAGTTGGGAAATTCCCAGTTAACCTTTATTTTTAACCGACTTCAAAAAAAGGAGGAGGTTAACAATTCTTCTCTATTTTTTTTTTTTTGGTGGGGGGGATGTTACCTCACAGCTCGGTACATTTTAGACCGACTGTATAAATTTTTTTTTTGTCTGAGAGGGTATAGCTTCCCATTGATTTCATTGTAAAAAAAAAGTGGGCGGGGATACACCCACAATTTTTTTAATTTAATTTTATGATATTCTGCTTATTTGATTGCTGCAAAACCTATAAAACACCTTAAAATTACACAATTTGAAACTTTAAAAAATGGGCGGAGTTACGCCCATTAAAATTTTCTATCATATTTCACGCGGTTCTGCTAAACCGATTTTTATGAAACTTACCAAACACCTTGAGCTCTAAGATAGACACAATCCTGTCTTTTAAAAAATGGGCGGAGTCACGCCCATATTAAAATATAATATTATATTTTACGTGGTTCTACTTCACCGATTTTTACAAAACTTAACACACACCCTAAGCCCTGAAAACCACACAGCCTTGCATTTAAAAAATGGGCGGAAGCACGCCCATTAAAATTTAATTTTATATTTCACGTACTTTTTCTTATCTTCTTCTATCATCAGATCTTTTCATTGAATTAAGTTTTTTTTTCTCTGCAAGAATTATTTGACTAGATATTTAAGAAAATGTGTGGTAGATTTTCTCCCAAATATCCTAAAATTTGATTAAAGCATAACAAACAGGAAGTTAAAATTTATGTCACCTGCATGTGTGTATGTGTGTGTATGTCTGTGTGTGTGCAACTCTGTACGTTTGTTTCATTTGCTTTAATGTTCTTTTTAACTCGAACTTGTTTTTGCATTTGCGAAAGCATTTTGTATGCTGCTGTTTTCCATTTTAATTTTCTTTTTTTTTAAGAAAAACCGTCATGCTGAGGTCTACCTACCTTTACGTTTTCATTTATTTTTTGGTAGCAACTAAATTTGGTTTTAATTGGATTTCTTTTCTTTTATTTTTGTAAATTACAAAATGATGTATTTCTTGGTTTTATTGCATAGCAAAAAAAAAATACTATTTTTATTTACATATATATTATACATATTATATTTACATAATATAATTTACATTTAATGCATTTTTAGGTGTGGGTGTGTGTGAGTTTGAAAAATAATAGTAAATGAAAAATATTTAGTTAATTGTTCAAAGTTTTATTTATTATTTTTTATATTTTTCGGTCTGTCAAGCACAGACAATAAACGGGGTGAACACTAAATAAAATATTTTAATTTTCATTTGTGTTTTCATCACAAAGAATAAAACTTTTTTTTGAGAGTTATAAACAATTTTATGATGGTTTATGTTACAAAAATAAATTAACAATTACTTATTTACGGTGTTTTTAACACATGGTTCCTTTATCAAGAAAAAAAAAACAGTAAAAAATGGAGTTTTTAAATTTTAATTCAGTTTAAATTAAATTTATTTTAAAAGCTTTGAGGTTCACTTAAGTTGACTGATTGCTCGGCAAATTCTTGGAATCAACTGCAGAAAATAGAACCAAGAGTAATTAAATACATTGAATATTTTGTTGGACTTTTTTACGCATAATTCGTTTTATCCTAAATATGTTAAGTTTATTCGATTATTCGAATAGTTTAAAATTTTGTGCGATATTTAAAATTTTATTCGATTAATCCAAACAAACCTGAGTTTTATTCCTTTTTCGACTCGATTTTTCATTCGATTAACAGTTCCCTTATAATAATAATTTTTAAGTTATACTCGATTACACGAATACATTTTAAACTTTATTTGATTACTCAACTTATTTCAGGATATAGTTGATTATTTGCATTGACATCAATTTTTTAGAATTATTCGAATACAGCTAAGATTCATCTTTTTTCAAATTATTCGAGTAAATGTTTTGATTATTCGAATAAATTTCGTGTTTTATTTTTTTGTTTTTTTTGTTTTTTTTATTACTCAAATGAATCTTAAGATCTATTCGATTAATGATTCCCTTATTAAAATAACAATTTTTGAGTTTTAATCGATTACACAAATAAATTTAATTCAATTATTCGAGTATAAATTGCACTGGATTATTTTAATACAGGCCAAGTTTTCTGGATTATTCGAAATAATTTATCTCTTCTCAAATTATTCGAGTAAACTCCAATCCTTTTTTTATTATTCGAGTAAATTTCAAGTCTTTTTATATCATTTGACTAATTTTAAAGTTTAATTTGATTAGTCAAATAAATTTTAAGGTCTTCTCTATAAGTCGCATAATTTATAAATTTCATTCGATTGGATCTTAAGCTTTATTTGCATAAATCTTAAATTTTATTCGATTATTTCAATGGACTTCAATTTAATTATAATTTTTAAGCTATATTCGATTATACGAATAATATTTTAAACTTTATCTGATGATTCAGTTGTAATATTCATATTTCCTCAAATTATTCGAATAAATTTCAAGTTTTCTTTATTATTCGAATAAATTTCAAGTTTTATTAGATTATTCGACTAACCTTACAATTTTATTTTATTATTAAAAAGCTTCTTGCGTTCTATTGGATTATTCGCATAGCTTTTGAATTTCATTCGCTTATTTATATATGTACATCTTAAACTTTACTCGATTATTCACATTAAACTTGAATTTTATTCGATTATTGCAATGAACTTCAATTTAATTATAATTATTAAGTTTTATTCGATTAACCGAATTAATTTCAAACTTTATTTGATTATTCGACTATACATCAAGCTATATTCGATTTTTTGAATAAAAATTTAGTTTTTCGGTTTATTCGAATAAATTTTGAATTAGCTTAAATTAAACATAGCTTATATTCCAAAAAGAAATATATTGGTGTAAGAAATCAGAAAAATCTAAAAGGATGATTCCAGGGTTGGGAAGCTTACACCTTTTGTGATATATAAAAGTAACTAATTGTAAATTAAATATATTTTATCTTTTGGAGAGAAAAGTTGGGCATAGAAAATTAGAAAAATATAAACCACAGTTTCAGAGCTGGAAAGTATGAACTTTTTTTTTTGGATATTAAAGTAACTATAAAACTAATTTTTTCTTATTTCCTTATTTCTTTGTTCACTTCATATATATTATATAATTCTTAAAGAACAAGATAGAAGAAGTCAAAAAAATATAAAAGGATGATTCCAGGGTAGGAAAATTTAATTTTTTTGTACATAGAAGTAACTAGGTCAAATTAATTTTTTATTTTTGTTTTCGTATTAAATATATGTATGTATTTTATGTTTTAGAAAGAAATAGTTTGGCATAAAAAATTAGAAAAATAAAAAATATTGCTCCGGACCTGGAAAACTTGCAACTTGTTCTGGTATATAAAACTAATTAAATAAAACTAATTAATTTTTTGGGTAATTAAATATATCCTATATTTTAAAAAGAAATAAATTAGTATTAAAAACCAAAAAATTAAAATGATGGTTCCAGGGTTGGAAATTTAAAAAAAAATTTGGTAAAAAATAACCAAAAATATTTTTTTACGGTTAAACATATTTTATGTTTTAGGAAGATCTTTACTCAAGATTTGTTTTTATATTTGCTAAATTTTTATACGAAGGCTTGAGCCATGTTGCTCATTATGCTCTCAACGCAATTATGTTTCAAATTGATGGATGGTCTTTCGTTGACAGCTTGTAACGAGTTCTTATTAATTTTTAGTAAATGGAGATAAAAATAAAATTTATCGCTGAAGAACAGTCATAACTATAAAATAAATTAGAGGATATGTTCCTTTTTATTTCTGCTGATCAAAATCTAAAAAAAAAATTCTTTAGAAATAAACCGTTTACGTAATACTGCGAGATATCTCATTAGCAATGGGATGTTTCAATTGAGACACTAAACTATTTTGCAACATTAAAACTAGTAAGTTTACTTGGTACAATACTAAGGTAAAATACTAAGGCTATTTTAGGGTTATTAAATACCCAGCAAAAAATTACACATTACCATCAGAACTACTTGCCATATAATGACTAACTTTTCTGATTACCAAATTTCATTACCAAATTTCATTACTAGATGCGTGAACTACAAAAAATAGTTGCTGAACTCGACCCTAAGAAAGCTCCAGGTATTGATGGCATTAGTAACAAGATGCTGATGAACTTGCCTCATATTGCAATAAGAATTTTGCTATTTATTTTTAATGCCATTTTACGAATACAGTATTTTCCACATAACTGGAAACTTGCCAAGATTAAAATGATTCCAAAGCCAGGCAAAGATCTTACCAAGGCTGAGTCATATAGGCCTATAAGCTTACTTTCAACAATTTCAAAGCTTTTCGAAAAGCTGCTCATGACTAAATTGTCCACAATTTTAGCTGATACTGGGTGCATCCCGGACCATCAATTTGGCTTTAGAAGTCAGCATAGCACTATTGAGCAAACGCATAGATTGGTTCAAATTATAAGGAGGACTTTTGAAGAAAAGAAGTATTGTTCTGCCCTTTTTATTGATGTTTCTCAGGCATTTGACAAAGTATGGCACAAAGGCCTAGTTTTAAAATTGAAGACATACCTACCAATAAATATACAAAAGCTTTTGGAAAGTTATATTCTCGATAGAAAGTTTACTGTTGTGGAAGGAGACTTCATGAGTGTACCCGAATCTATATCTTCTGGTGTGCCACAGGGTAGTATTCTGGGGCCAGTCTTGTATCTAATATATACTTGTGATATGCCTGTGAGCAATAACATCCACACTTCTACATTTGCCGATGATACAGCCTGTTTGAGTATTCACAAAAATCCTGATGAGGCATCCCGCAATCTCCAAGCACACATTACCCAGCTTGAAATATGGTTGAACTTATGGAGAATTAGAGTCAATGAACAAAAGTGTGTTCATATAACGTTTACCCTAAGAAAAGATACCTGTTCCCCCATTCGAATCAACAATCAAAATATTCCTCAACATTCTCAAGTCAAATACCTTGGCATACACCTTGATCGAAGGCTTACATGGAAATATCATATTTACTCTAAGTTAACCCAAATGAAACTTAAATTGACTCAAATATATTGGTTAATTGGCAGAAATTCAACACTCAGCCTAGACTGCAAACTTTTGATATACAAGTCGCTTTTGAAGCCAATATGGTGCTATGGAATTCAGCTGTGGGGCACTGCTCAGCTTCAAATATTGAGAAAATCCAACGAAGGCAAAACAAAATTTTACGTTTGATAGCATCTGCTCCATGGTACATTAAAAATTAAAATATTCATCGTGATTTAAATATGCCACTAGTGAGTGAAGAAATTGCAAAATACGCAGGCAAATATTTAACTAAACTCGAGTCACATCCTAATCCGCATGCCCGTAATATTTTGAGCTTTACTGGACACATCCGCTTAAAAAAGAGGGACACAAGGGCTCTTACACCAAACACTCCAGATGGGACTGCTTAAAAATACTTCTTTCTTTTTTCTTTTTGATTATCACTACTTATGTATTATTTATAACTATCACTAAGTTTATGTCCGATACTGGTCGGGCCTAATAATTATATTTAGATTTAAGATTTGATTACTTATTGTTAGTTCATTTTTGAAGATACAATAAATAAATATGTATATGAAAAAAAAAAAAAATTTCATTACTCGCTTACAAATCACATTACCTAAAATTTAACAAAATTATGTACAAGTTGATAAATGAGGAGAATATTTTTTTTAGATTAAATACATTACGTGAACAAGTTGCCAAATAAAAAAAGTAAGTACTTCTCAAGAATCGATTATTTTAGACTCACGCCGTGTTAAATACATTACGTGAACAAGTTGCCAAATAAAAAAAGTAAGTACTTCTCAAGAATCGATTATTTTAGACTCACGCCGTGTTAAAATCATTAAGTTGGTAATCCAGTAAGGAACAGCTTCCACCAAAAACGCTTAATTCCAAACCCGATTACCTTATTTGAAATGTTTTGCTGGGTAGTAGCATTGTTTTTCAACATCTCGAGAACGAGTAAACAAGCCCCAATTTTTTGCCATTGTTTGACGTGACTTCGATGCTGACAACTGAAATAGTGGTGACTGTAAAATATTTCTTAAATACAGGGTGTTGAATAAAATATTCAACTATTGCTAATATCGAAAATAAAATATTTGAATCAAATTCTTTAATCGAAAAATACCTAGACGTCACTTGCTAAAAATTGCACTCGAGCAAAAAATTATAATTTTTTTCAAAAACAAATATGTATATATGTATTGCGATAGTACATATATGTACGAACGTCGGTGAAGGGTACATAAGATTCGGTACAGTCGAATATAGCACTTTTACTTGTTTTAATTGATATTAAATAAAAACTTATTAAATTTATTATTTAGTTTGACATCCAATTTTAGTAACACATACAAGATCACTTAGGAATCACTTAACTTTTTGTTTGCGAGTCGAAGTAACAAAATATTTTGTCCTTGTGATTTCCAATGATTCCAATATTTCCTTTATAACTGGGAAGTACTAAAATAAGCACTTCCACATAATGATATAAATAACTGCTTTTTTCATTAATTACAGATATGAAATAATTTATTAAATAAATACTAACCATTACAAAATTTTTAAAAGTTGTTGGCCTTTCGTTCCTGCCAGGTGTCAGACGACACTGTTTATTATGTGCTAAAATAAAAGTTTTATTTATTTATTATTTCTAATACGCATACAAAAACTAAAATAGACCATCAAGTCAAAAACATCTGACTGTTCTCATGTAAATAAACGAAAAGTGTATTTCAAAAAATTTAATTCTTCTACAATAACTTAAGCCGTTGTAAAGCAACTTCGAGAGCGAATTTTCCTTCATTTCCTGCAAAGTTTTTTTTTTTTGTAACACATATTAATAGAATGAAATTCAAATTTACGGCTTTTGATGCCTAATAATTTCAAATAATGGTTTTATAAAAAAAAATTTAATAATAATAATTGTTACATGTCCTTATAAGGAGCCAAAGGAACCAATATATTGTTACATGTACAAATGTCCTAATTGAATATATCTTCATTTATCTTTGGCTAACATGAATCCTCTTATCATGAGATAATAAAATACAAATCAACCTTATTCAGAACAACATTTTTATTTCTTTAAAAAATTTTGTTTTTTAAGAAAACGTGCACAAAAATTTGTACACCCCACACGCTTTGTAAGACTTTGTTCTTTTGTATTAAATAATATTCGCCTTAAGTAAACTTTATTTGATTTGCTTCATTCAGCTTAAGAGGAAATCACATTATTACTTATTCAAAAAAAAAAAAATATACAGCTTAAAAAAGATTTGATTCAGAAAAAGTTAAGGGAACAACTTTTGTATAATACTATAGTATTAATATCGTATTGGGGAGTGAGTATACAATACCTTTTCATTTCAAAAATAGAACAACAGCTGCAAAATATAAGCGTATTCACAGTGAAAAATATATCAACCCCAAGCAGTGGTTGCGGAGTGGGTGTAAAATTGTACACAACAATGAAACATTAACAACATTTAATATCCTTGTTAAAGTGGCAGAAATGATATATGTAAAGGGTCTTCTAATAAGGACTTGCGAACTTTGAAAGTTGATGGCAAGGATATTGTTAAAGCTACATTTGTCGCATAGGATGTCTTTTATTTAATCCGTTTTATCATGGGCGCACATAGGGTTCAACAACAAGTGCAAATGATAAAATTGTTTTGTCAAACTGCACGATTTAGTATTCCATACTTAATGGCATCGATGAGGCCATAATGTTGAGGAAAACCCAGATTTGTCAATTTTTTGGCGGTCTTTGGAGTTCCGCAATACACAAATGTGAGAATTGGAGACGGATAATTTCACAAAGAGAATATGGTTTGGCAAACGCAGTCCTTGCGGCACTTTGGCTAATATTTTTTTTTTGTTAAAGAGAAGTAACACTCAGGCAATGAATGCCTATTATTACTAGGCGTTACTTGGTTTAGGACAAGGATAGTGATAGAAAAGACAATGTTTTAAAGGAAGAGATAGCGGGAAGTTTCATTATTTTACAAATCTGATTTTTGCGCTTTTTTTTGCAGCGCCCCTGGTGTCAATGAGGCGTATTAAATTGTCAAGGCCGCACACTTCTACTTACAATTAAATAAACATCCGATGATTTCGCATTAAAATACTCATTATATTATATATCAATATGAAAACTCTTATTGGAAAAACCTTTACATATATATTTTGGTATTCGCTGTCGGAATCAATTGCTTCCATATATATAATCAGCTGTTTTTATTATAAGTGTTATCATTTTCCATAGAATGCCGGTAAAATAACAAAAATCTTACTAGTTATAAGGACAGTGTACATAATTTTTATAGCTATGCTATTTATGGCGCAATATAAGAGTTAGGGTGTGATTTTTGTAACAAAACTAATCGACAGTATAACAGTTTTAGATTTATTTTTGTTTTAATTTCTTTGCACTTAAAACGAGAGTACGGAAATAAACGATTTTATTTTGTTTCGTTCTTTGAAGTGAGTGAAACACAAACAAAACAAAAACAATTAGAACGATCGCTCGAATTGTTTTTGTACTGTTTTTGCACCTGAGCACAAACCAGAGAACACAGCCAATCAGCTGTAAACCGGCTAACAGCCGCCGCCGGCCAAAAACAATACATTAATTTAATCGTATGCCGCTAGAAAAAATTATGGAAAATAAATGGAAACGTTTTGAAATATTTGCGGCGAATTTGACATCATCATATAATATAATTTTATTGCATTGTTATTTAACACATTAAGTTTGTTTTATATAGCTAAGTAGCATAGCTATAACCGGGTGTCCTAAGACACCTCCCTTCCTTTTCTTTTTATTAAGAATTGAGCGGGTTTGTTTAAAGCTAATTACTCTGGTGTTTTGAGCTAACTGATAAGTTTCATTTAATTTATTTTTATTTTCTCTATTTTTTTTTTGCTGCTAAGAAACTAGCAAAAATTTTCATTGTAAACTCTTTGATTTTTAACTTTCCATTCTACCATAACAATACAATGAACAAAAATTTATTTCATTTCCAATTTGGTAGAATATACATATTTATCGAAAAACAAAGTTGTTTTAATTGCAACTACATACAAACTAAATTAACTTTATTTGGAAATAATTTTTCTATTGTTTCGGGCAAAAATGAACTTGTGCTCGTATTTATTTGTATTTGTATTCATTTCATAGAATGGCAATTAAAAATTAAAACTTTTCTACACAAATTGTAAATCCTATTTTACTAGTACGAGTAGCAGCATATCGAGCCATAACCGCTAAAATAACTTAAGCGATACATTTTTCGGATTTCGTTATTTTGCTGAAAATCGATTATTTACGATCGCAAATAATAAATTCTGATGAAAAAATTAAGTTCGAAAATTACGTCGCTTAAGCTTTTTTGCGGTTATGGCACGATATACTTCGAGTATACGTACATGTACATGTGTATGTATCCAGTATATGATGAAATTGCATGAAGCGTAGCTACGACAACGCTTACGTTCTCTTTTAGAGTCTCTTCTTATATTATCGAGCATTAATATAAACACAGAGAAAAACTGTCTCATAGAATCAAGAAGATTTTCTCTATGAACCGTTTTTAGGCTAAGGGGTATCCCAGCAGAAAGAAGCGAAGATTTTTTCATAGAGATTCCTTATTGTTTTTATGTGGTAAATCTTATTAATTTTATCAAGAAGAAAACCACATAAAATCAAGAAGAAATCTTATTATTCACAACTTTTTTTACTCAATTTCCGCTATTTTTGGCACCAAAAAAACAATCCATAGAGAAAAACTTCTTGATTCTATTAGGTTTTTTTATAAATTGTAAACTATAGGGATTTCTTATTAATTTTATTAGGTTGCCTTCTTGATTTTTTTAAAAAGTTTTTCTTCTTGATTTTATTAGGTTGCCTTATTAATTTTTTCAACAAGGTTTTCTTCTTGATTTTATTAGGTTCCTATATGATTATGTGTAAAGCATCTTATTGATTTTTTTAACAAGGAAATCTTCTTGATGTTATGAGGTGTCTTGTTATTTCATATCTATAAATAGACATAGAGAAAATTTTTTTCATAATCTTTTTAATTTTTGTATAAGAATGTTTGCACAATAATTTCAATGGTTGTTCAGGCTGCTTGTTAGCATATTGGTTAGAGTGCTTGTGCTTGTCTATCAGGTAGAAGTTTGCTGGTTCAATACTTGGTGAGTAAGTTAGTTAAGAATATAACCTAATGTGTATGTATGTATGTATAAATAAATAATATACTACATACATATGTATATGGTATAGAATTTATATACATACATATGTATATGGTATAGAATTTAAATGAAAATACATAAGTACAGAGAATAAAGACGCAATTTTTTTATATTTTTTTATTGAAAAAATCAATAAGATAACCTCATAAAAACTACAAGATTTCTTCTTGATTTTTTCAAAAAGGTTTTCTCTATGAAATTAATAAGATTTCCTTATTGAAAAAAAAACCATAGAGATTTCTTATTAATTTTGTTCTATTTTATGAGGTATTTAGTAGGCACTGTTTTCTCTGTGAACCATTTTGCAATGATATAGTTTTGTATTTGGACATTAAAATAACATTTTATTTAAGGGCACTGCTACACGTTCAATATATATTGTGATATTTGGATCGCGATCCATTTTAATGGATTGATGGATCACGAGCGTATGCTACGAGTACATGTTCAATATTTATCGCGTCAGTATTTACGTTATTTTTGTGCTGTGCGGATCGTTTATTAAAAAAATGTCGCGAGAAAATCAAAAAAAAAATAGGCTGGAATAAGCTTTAGCCGACGAGTCCCACAACTCCGGCAATGCCTCCAAATTAAAAATAAAGTCTTAAAATAATTTTTCCAGTCATTGATTCCGATTCCACCGGCAGAACCCATTCGCATTCACTATCTTCTGCCATTACCCTTTATTAAAACAAACTTTACACAAATGTAATAAACTTTTTTACTTTTTATTTGTTCAATTTTTGGCACTGCGCCTTTTATTTTATTTGTTTTATTTCACTTCTTATTAACGTATCTCAATATAATATCATCAAAATGCTACACGTTCAATATTTATCACGCGATCCGCGATCTGTATTCCATAATTTAGGCCTTTCTGCAATATGGATCGCGATCCATCAATACTGCATGCTACACGTTCAATAAATATCGCGATACTGGATCGCGTTCAATATATATTGAACGTGTAGCAGTGCCCTAATATACATACATATGTACATACTTATGTATGTACTTCAGAGCTGGCCACCGAGAAAAACAAGACAGAAATGTGTAAGCGTATAGTTAGCTAAAATGCAAAAAGGCGTAACTAACAAACATATAATTTTACAGGAGAAACAAAAAACTAAACAAAAAACTGAATAAACGTGTAGTTAAGTCCCCTTGTTAATTGTTAATAAAAGCGTAAATTTTGATCGCAGAAGTGTAATATTTTGTCAACACATGTAGTTTAATGGCATTCATGATTTTGAATGTTTTGTTAGTTACGCCTTTTTGCGTTTTAGCTGACGGTATGTTTATTCATTTGTATAAAAATCCAATTGATGCTCGATACTCTGGCGCTTCTCTGGGCAGCCTGGATGTACTTACAATCGACTAATCCTTACAGCGGATTTACACTGAGGGCCATTGTAATGCAGTAAATCGCTTACACTAAACTCATTTTTAGAGCGCATTTACATTGAGGGTAATTTCGATGCAACAATTACCTGCTGTCTCACATTTATGTAGCGGAATAATCAAAAAAAAAATACATAAAAAAAATTAAATTTAAGCTACGAGTATGGCATTTCTCTTTAATATCTTATTTTCTTCTGTTTTACTAAATAAACGCATGTCTGAATCAAATGGTTTTTTATTACACTATTAGTGGTTATGCTTATTTAGGCAAATATTTACCAAGTGAGTTATATATACATATATATGTATATACATATTAAAATATTGAAGAGGTTTGAAAAATCAATCTTTCAAATGCTGTAAGGATTCCCATTTCATTCTTAAATTTCTTAAGCAAAGTATTAATTTTATTGCTTCTCTTATAACTTTCATTAATTCCAAGGCTTTCTTTCTATCTATCAAAGTACTTAAGCACGTATTAATACTTTTGTTTCATTTGAAAGTTTATTACGAAAATAATGAAAATTGACATTAAAAAAGTTTAACTTTATGACAAAATTTATTTTTGTTTTTCCGTCTAGCAGAACTTGCGTAAGCTTTCTTAAACTTTTGTTTTTAATTTTCACTAAATGCAGTTCAGCTTTATGCAAAATTGTATTATATATGAAATCCAAACAGTATTGCACAGGCATGGGAGTAGCGATATATGTACATAACTTTAAACTCTTGCTAAAAAATACTAGTTTTTGTCATTCATTAGGAGACTAACTAAAATAATAATAAGAACTAAGTGAATCCATCAAAGAAAATCGTTTCGGATTAATTAATTGACGTCAAAAAAGTAGGAGGTTATATGTTTGTCATGTACATGTGTGTATTTTTCTATTTTTTTTTTTTTTTTTTTTGGAGTGAAAAGCTATTTGTTTGTTTCCGCTCTTTGTCGTTGAAAAAGTGTTTGCTTTCGTTTTTCTTATAAGCAAGAGGTTTAAAGAGATTTGAAAAGTTTTTGTCTTTGGAGGAAATGTTTCTTAATTCTTTTCTATATTTTCATACACTGTATATCATATTTAAGTAATAATCTAGTGCACTGAGTTTTCCATTCCTGTTTCACTACTATAAACGAGTACAATCCAGATGGTCATCATATCGAAACAAGAGTTTGCTGTTTGTGGTGACTGTCGCTTACTATGTATACTTTTATTCATATTTATATTAATCTCCATCAGCTATGGAAAAAAACATTTAAAAATTTTCATTTATTTTCTGAGAAAAGCAAACAAGTATTTGTCGCAGTTCTAAGTGACAAGTGTCCGCACAGCAACAGCTGCCTAAAAGCACTCAACTGAAAACAAATTTCCATGAAACTAAAATGTGCACAGTGGGAACCTGATTAATTCAACCAGACGAAAAATGCAAAACTTGCTAAAGGGAATTCAACAAGTTCTACTAAATATTACAAAGAAGCACAGAAAATTTTTGGTATTTTAAGACTTTTTAAAATTAAAAAAATACGTTTACTTTCAATTTTAAAGATAACTGCGATAAAATTTTTCTTAAATTTTAAACGAATTTAATTTTAAATTCATATTTTAATGTACTTACCAAAGAACAGATAGTTGTTTAAAATATGTGATACGATTTCAATAAAATTTTAAATAAAAGAGTAGAAAGTTTGATGAAAATATATATATTTTTTTTTTTAATTTTACACTTAAACTTGCCAATTTTTTTGGTCAGTTTTCAAGGGACTAATTATTGTTACTGAATTTTAGGAGCATCATAAATGAACGATTCCTGAGCTTCAGAGGCGCGCTTTGGCGTCATTCTTCACCTGGTTCCTATAAAGGACTTTGTGATGAGAACGGTGACTAGAAGTCTGCTTACACTAGTATGAAGCAAGTTTAATGAGGACAGCAGTAACAGGTCACACATGAATCATAAATGAGATCAGATCTGTAAGACCTGGATTCACGGTAGTAGAACACCATCACTGGTAATTCCAGATAGGAACTTCTGGATCAAAGCTGATAAGCTACATATATGAGGGTAGTGCGGCCTTTCCAGTCGGGTCAAAAATGGGGAAGACCAGGGGATTGTGTTTATTTCCTGAGGACGATCATTTATAGTTATTTCAGGCTGCCGAATGAATGCAGCGTTTTCCAAGCTAAGATCTCGGCGATCCTCAGGGGACGTCGACAGTCATTCAATGTTAAAAGATTTGAAGGAAACAATGTTAAATCGAAACTATTTAGTAACTGTAGGAGAGCCCTCAACTTGCTAATTGACAAATATAGTGTCGGACTATGTCGGGTTTCACAACCACAGTAGTGTTAAAGGAAATGAAATTACCAAGAATAGAGTCGGTGTAAGATGAGGGAATCTGTGGCAGATCGGTAAAATAACCCATAGGTCATTACTACTGGGAAGTCAGTAATTGGGTAAAGAGCGGTAGCAACCGTTCATGGGAAAGTAGGGAAGATTGTCTCGAGGACCAAAACTTGACTCAGGAAGATCAAAACTGCTACTGGATATGAATAGGAAGGTGATGCAAGTCTTGACTGGTCACTACTCAGTCAGAGCCAGGACCAGCATTTGGGAACATAGCACTAGATTTCTAGATTTCTGCAAAATGTGCGAGGATGAACCAGAAGATATTATTTGCCATTGCCAGAAGCTGCAACGCCATAGGTTTGGATGGTTGAACAGACGTTTCCATGAGAGCATTAGTGATATCGCAAAATGTAAACTGGAGAATATCAAGGGCTTCAGCATTGGAATTCAGTGGCTTAATGACATATAATAGGGGTTCTTCTGGGTATAATTTTAAAAAACGGGTACTAATAGAAGGGAATGGGCTTGCGAGTGGAGCTGTGTTGTACCACCACCCTTCCTAACCTAACCTAACCTAACCTAATATTAGATTTAAAAAGGGCAGCCTCTTTCCCAAAGCTGTATCGACGCTTAGATATTTCCGAAAGAAAATATAGGATTTGTAAGTAAGACTTTGAAGAGTGCAAAACAGCATTTTATTATTTGAATAATTTTTTTAATAAGAGAAATAACACTCAGTTAATGTTTTTAGCTAAATTTCTCGAAAAAAAATAGGAAAAATATACCCATACAAAGAAAATTTAGAGCAGTGATTATCTACCACTGTACCGCGGCACTTTTTTGTTTCGACTATTCTGCTATTTTACGTACCCATTCAACCTAAAATGGGCTTCATCGGAATTTAAATTTTTTAAATTTTTTTTCAAATTTTCAAAATTTTAACAATTTGCACGCATTGCTCTAGTGTAAGTTGATTCATAATGAAATTTCAAAGCAAACTAAGCAAAAACCAACTTTCAGCTGTTAAATAGGTAATCCAATAAAGTCAACTCAAAGTTGTGACACTCTAAAAAAACACCGTTTATATGGGAAGTATAAAATCCATAATTCGCGAAACTTAGTAAGAGCACTTAACACAAATTTCATGGCTTAAACCCTGCATCAGCGATTAATTTTTAAATAATTCCTTGTAAATATTTTCAAGTGATACCATTTAACACTGAATATTCTAATTGAACATTTTTATGTCATCACCCTGCTGTGAATGCCCATCTTAAAAGGAGACAATACAAAAATAAAGAAATTTTTCGCATTATAAACAATAAATTTTAGCAAGAATAAAAGCAAATACAAATGGAATGTAATAAGTATACGAATATGTATGTACATACGTATGTATGTATGTATGTGCGCAAACAAACATATGTATGTCATATTATGTACGAACGTATCTCATTTGTTGAATATTTTTTTCTTTTTATTTGAACAAAAGCCATCATCTTCTTTAGTTGACGTTTGATAATAGCACTATAATAAAGTTGGAAACAACAAAAACAGATTGCCGGCAAATAAATAAATAAAAAAGTTATATGCTTCAACAATTGTAGTCTTGAGCTGTAGAGGGTCCTTCTTTTTATTAAATAAGCATTGTCCTTTTTTTTAAACTGCTTCAATGCACTGGAGCCATAATTGTTTGCGTGTGTGGTTAATAAGGATCGGAAAAATAGAATGATTTTTTTTCTACATATGTATGTATATGCATGACTGAATAAAAGTTTTATATATTCAGTAAAAATAAGTGTATGTATGTATGTGTTTTTTTCTGAAATTATTATTTGTCTGAAAATAAGGGCAAGCATTTTTTGGGCTAGAAAGAAAATAAGATCTTTATTGATTAGAATGAAAATATTTATTTTGAGGAAAGCTCTCAAGTATTTCAAGCCTTATAAAGCTTTCTTAAATTAAAGGGATAATTGGTTTCTCTTATAAATAAATAAAAGTGAGAAAAAAAAGTTTAAAATAATTTAGATTCAATGCTATTCGAAGTCACTGAAAAATCCAATCCCGTAATCAAAGCGATGCAAAGTGTATAGAATCCAAATCAAAACGTTGCAAATTAAAATGCCGTCTAACGAGGCTTTTGTGTATTTCAATCTGAGTATTTGCACACAAAAATGTACCTTAATTTTTTCGCTTAGTTAACTTTTATTAAAATGTTTCCACAAAATAATTACTTCGACTCTACATATTTTCATTTCTTAATTTATATAATGCTGCTGCATATTTGTTTTGAAAATTGCATTGCGTTATTGCTGTCGTACTATTTTATCAACGCCATTCTGCTAAAATAATGCTAGGAAGAAATTAATGGAGCTGGTAGCGTGAGGAAATAATTCACCACAAAATATATATTATACTTTCACGGTGTCATCGAATTTAGATGGATAACATTAAGTTACATTGTTCAGACATAGTCATGGTCCCTCTCAGTCCAATTAATTCAAAAGTTTCGCAATAAAAATTGCTGCCTGAGGATCATCACATAGTGCTGCAAAAAATTAAATCAGTTCAAATATAAATTTATCTTTGTAGTAACTTTATGAACTGTAGGGGTTCATCTACAAATCAAATAAGTTTTGCTCAAATTAACAAGTTATAAGAGAGTTTTGCTTACCTTTTTTATTGTAAGGCTTTTGTATGTAAATTTATTTTATAAACCCGTTATAAAGCCTTAATAATTTTTATAAATAAGGCTGTAAATCCTTATCCTTACTATCTTTACTTATAATATAAATGTGCAAGTGAGTTTGTTTATTTGTTGGCCACGCTTTCACGCCTAAACCGCTAAGCCGATTTAAAAAACAAATTTACCAGCGTCAAATAATGGATATTTTTTATCCGGTTGCAAACCGTTTTTTTTTTATTTGGTACAGAATTTTCCGAAGACACATCTTTGGGCTGGTTGGGGTAATTTCCGTTTCGGGTTTGATTGTTTAACCAGTTTTAAAGCCGGTGTTTATGTACCTTTTAATCAGATCAACGCGAGCGGAGTCGTGGGCAAAAGCTAGTATTTTATATAATACAAGTCATTGGATATTACTAGAAGCACAAAACCTTGTTCGAATGATGATTATGATTTTTTTTGTACAATTGGAAAAATATCAACATATATTTACTAAAATCAATTGTGATTGTTGAGTACAACTTTGTAATGGTTCTTGTAAATACACAGAGAACGAAATTAATAAGAAATCTCTATGTTTTTTTTTTTTCAATAAGGAAATCTTATTAATTTCATAGGGAAAACCTTTTTGAAAAAATCAAGAGCAAGTCTTCTAGTTTTTATAAGGTTACCTTATTGATTATTTCAATAAGGTTTTCTTCTTGTTTTTATTAGGCGACCTCATAAAAAATAAAAAAAAGGTTGCGTCTTTATTCTCTGTGCTTATGTATTTTCATTTAAATTCTATACCATATACATATATACATATATATGTATGTAGTATATTGTAGATGGTATTTATTTATACATACATACATACATACACATTATGTTATGTTCTTAACTAACTTACTCACCAAGTATTGAACCATCAAGCTTCTACCTGATAGACAAGCACTCTAACCAATATGCTAACAAGCAGCCTGAATAACCATTGAAATTATTGTGCAAACATTCTTATACAAAAATGAAAAAGATCATGAAAAAATTTTTTCTATATCTATTTATAGATATGAAATAACAACCTTATAAAATCAAGAAGATTTCCTTATTAAAAAAATCAATAAGATGCTTTACACACAATCATATAGGAACCTAATAAAATCAAGAAGAAACCCTTATTGAAAAAATTAATAAGTTAGCGTAATAAAATCAAGAAGTAAACCTTTTTAAAAAAATCAATAAGGCAATCTAATAAAATCAATAAGAAATCCCTATAATTTACAATTTATAAGAAAACCTAATAGAATCAAGAAGTTTTTCTCTATGGATTGTGTTTTTGGTGCCAAAAATAACGGAAACTGAGTAAAAAAAGCTGTGAATAATAAGATTTCTTCTTGATTTTATGTGGTTTTCTTCTTGATAAAATTAATAAGATTTACCACATAAAAACAATAAGGAATCTTTATGAAAAAATATTCGCTTCTTTCTGGTGTGATACCCCTTAGCCTAAAAACATTTCATAGAGAAAATCTTCTTGATTCTATGAGGCAGTTTTTCTCTGTGTATGAAAGATGCAGATGGACCCATCGCCAAGGGCAAATGGAGTACAGCGTAACATAGCTACCACTTACTCCCAGGTCCTTGCGGAGAATCCAAGCGTACCACCTGACTTTTGCCATGCTGGTCTGACCAGAGATCAGATCTGAAAAACGCCTGAATGACATCCCATCTTGACCATATGAGCATGCTTGGTTCCCAGAATTCCCAAACACTGCTAAGGCAGTGATAAAATTTGTAAATGACTGTAATCACTCACTTCCATCCAACATGCTAGAGGCTCTGTGAGGCTGAGGGCGATATGCGTGTTGTAATACTGATATTCGACGCTGAAACCCTCCCAAACCCCCACCCCGACCACCATCCCAAGTCCAATAATATTATGACACATTCCTTTGAGCAGTTTACGCTAAGATGTATGGACCATGAAACGATCGAAGGTGCCGGAGATTTGTACTAGGCTTATTCCGGCGAATATATCTTCTTCTTTGCAGTGCTCTACTTTATGACACCCCAAGTTTCGTGGAGGCATGGTACTTCAGGTAAAAGAAGTGTTAAATTTGATAGCTCCTTGGCTAGTAAGCAGTTACGTAGTCTAGTAGTCGCGTGTTTATGCAGGCAAGTCAAAGTAGCTTCGCAGTTTGCGTTTGTTTAAAAAACTAAGTGTGGATTACGCAGTTTATTCGGGGACGTTAGATTTTCATATTGCAAAGCAAATTGCGGATCACTGCAGTATTTACCAAGCAGAGATCCTTGCTATCAATAATCATAATTAACATATACACTGATAGTCGAGCCGTTGTCATGGCCCTAGAATCCGCGTTTCTAAGAAGACCAACAGCCATCAACTTCAGATCAGAGACAGCACAGTAGTTTAACATAAGCATCACCTACATACTCGTACCGGTGCAAAAATTCTTTAAGGATAACTTCAGGGCTGAAGAGGTTGCAATAACTGGTACAAACTTACAGGTTCAACTTCCCAGTAAAATAAAGCACTCCAAAAAAGTCATGAAAATGTAGAGTTTGCGATCTGGAAGTAGTGCAAATTTCGATCCGATCTAATGATTTTTACATAGGGTTGTCATTGCAAGAAGTTCTCTTTTTTGATGCCCAGTCACCGAATTGGAAGCGATTTTAAGAAAATGTCCTTTTTTTGTTCTATGATAATATTTTCATCTAGGAAAAATG
This sequence comes from Tachina lurida, assembly GCA_944452675.1. Classification (NCBI taxonomy): domain Eukaryota; kingdom Metazoa; phylum Arthropoda; class Insecta; order Diptera; family Tachinidae; genus Tachina; species Tachina lurida. The sequence continues at coordinate 33,185,821 of OX101754.1, read as the reverse complement.
GTTAATAGTTACCTATTTTAACAATTAGTTTCTTTTTATACGAATTTAAGCCCGAAACGGTGTTTTTATGTAAATTTAAGTAAATTACTTTTACATTTTAGACTAAAATTAGTTCATAAATTTCTGTCAAAAAATCGATGTTTTAAAAATTCTAGTGATTATTTTCTAAAACTATGGAGGAATTACAAGGTTTTGTATAACTAAAATAATCTTATAATTGGCTTTCTGCTAACTGTCGGCATTTTAAAAATATCGATTTTTTGGAAGCAATGAAAATGTAGTTCCTTCAGAATGACTTCCAATTTTTTTTACTGGGTTAATATGGAATGTGTACGTTTGCTCTTATCCTCGTGCAAGTTCGCCCAAATAAGAAAAATACGGTTTCTTTGATTGAAATATATATGAAACAAATCTCGGTAGACTGGACACTGTATCCATAGGCTTTCATGCACAGAGGTTAAGAGTTGAACACAATGGGTCTAGTGCATAAAAACAGCGCTTTAACTCAAGTTAAGTCAGCTGAGTTCAAGATCAAGCAATGAACAGAAGTATACCACCTAGAGCTACAGTAAATATTTTTTTGCATACAAAATGTACCTTTTGCTCAAAATTTTTGAGTCGAGGCAAATGCTCACCGGTTTTATGCATTAGACCCAATAAATTTTACCATAGTTGCCAAGATATTGGGCGAAAAATATTATTATGTTATTGTTCTGGATTAGCTCAAAAGCAAATGGCCACCATGGGTGTTCTAAGAATCAGGGAACTTTCTGACGTTGCAAGGGTTGATTTTAACCCCCACCATTGCCTAACCTAACCTAAGTACACTCATCTCTATCTCACTAACGACTAAATGAAAGAGCTAAGTTTAACTGAAACTGTGGAAAGTGAGAAAATGAAATGAAAAACTTTCTAGATACTCGTGTCAGGCATTTATTACTGTCCAACTTTCAGTTTCGTGAATGCAAAACGGAACTAGGGCTGTTACTCGTGAGTTCTACTTGTATTTCAGATTTTTAACACACCATTTTAAATTTACCATCTTCATAGTAAATACCAACAGTTGCATTGTTTTCACACTTCTTCATAAAATATTTTATAGCACCGAAATGTGACGCACAATATCTTTTTCCCTCGTGGGAAAATCACACGCATGGTTCGCACCAATCACTTAAGTGATGCCCATCCTTAGAAGAAATCAGAAAAGAAAACAAGTAAAACCAGAACAGCACTTTATTATTAAAACACATGCATACATATGTACATATATACATATGTACATATATATATGTACATATATATATGTACATATATATATGTACATATATACATATATCCGTGTACGTGTGTGGGTGTGTGTGTGTATGTGTATGTACCCTGTCGGAGAATGACTGGTTGACTACAGAAATAATTAACTTATAGTTAACTTTTCTTAGACTAACTAAAAGCTAGCTGCAATGTCATCCAGAAAAGATAAAAAATTAATGGTCTGTTCGTAAATGCATCACTGCGCTGGAAATGGAAATTAAAATGTTCTAAACTGGTTCACTGAAGTAGATAACGCACAAATAAATATCAAATATGGTCTACAAACATGCTCACTACTAAAACAGATTATCAGCGAACTTGTATTGCATTTTAATTAAAAGTTTGCACGTATGATGCAGAGCGGTGATACATTTACGAATACATCCAAATTCTTAAGTTAAGTACGTAATCGAATTTCTCAGCTACTTTGAAACTCATTTCAGTTTTATATTAACATTTTGCTGTTATTATTTTAGGTGCTACCTTAGCTGGGTAGCAGCGCGTTGACTACACAACGTGAGATGATACATGTTCGAACCCCAGAAATTTTTCTAAAATTTACTGAATACCAGGTGATTTAAAAAAACCTACTTTAAGTTAGTTGAACAGTAATGCAGAGTCAGACCATTGACTACTACCTGGGACATCGTTGATTACATTGAAAAGTAATCCAAGTGCCAGGCAATACTAGTTGCGAAATAGTTAGCTTAAAGTTAACGGAGTTTCCGACAGGGTATGCATGCAAAAATCCATATGAATGAACTGATTGTTATTTTTTGCTCACAATTACAGCAAACACTGTGGGTAAGTGTATTCAAATAAACAATTGCTAAAATATAATGAGCACAAATGTACATACTCGTATTATGTAAGTAGTACAAGTATTTCCCTACATTTACACGAAATCACACATACATACATACCAACACACCTGGCGTATAATGACTTACCAGGCACAAGCAAAGATGTTCATGCAAAAACAAGCATTACACTTCAGCTAAACCAGAGGTAACAAAACTTTTTTATTGCTTTCGAGCTTTAATATTTGAATTGTTTGTTGATATTTGATATCGATAAGCCTTAATCGCGAAAATCAATAGGTCTGATGTAGAGATGGGCGCGTGTCATGTTTTTTTTCATGACACCAACAATCACGTCCTAACATGAAGTGTTCGTGATAAAAAATCTGATTTTGTGCGTGTTCGGGTCGTTTCGTGTTGAGCGAAATTTACACGAAAAACACAAAACGATTTTAGATGTAAAATATGTACAAAGAAAACAGTGCCTACTAAATACCTCATAAAATAGAACAAAATTAATAAGAAATCTCTATGGTTTTTTTTCAATAAGGAAATCTTATTAATTTCATAGAGAAAACCTTTTTGAAAAAATCAAGAAGATATCTTGTAGTTTTTATGAGGTTATCTTATTGATGTTTTCAATAAAAAATAAAAAAAAATGCGTCTTTATTTTCTGTACTTATATATTTTCATTTAAATTCTATACCATATACATATATATGTATGTATGTATGTAAGTAGTATATTGTAGATGTTATTTATTTATACATACATACATACATTATGTTATATTCTTAACTAACTTACTCACCAAGTATTGAACCAGCAAACTTCTACCTGAGAGACAAGCACTCTAACCAATATGCTAACAAACAGCCTGAATAAACATTGAAATTATTGTGGAAACATTCTTATACAAAAATGAAAAAGATCATGAAAAAATTTTTTCTATGTCTATTTATAGATATGAAATAACAACCTTATAAAATCAAGAAGATTTCCTTATGAAAAAAATCAATAAGATGCTTTACACACAATCATATAGGAACCTAATAAAATCAAGAAGAAACCCTTATTGAAAAAATTAATAAGTTAGCGTAATAAAATCAAGAAGTAAACCTTTTTAAAAAAATCAATAAGGCAACCTAATAAAATCAAGAAGAAATCCCTATAATTTACAATTTATAAGAAAACCTAATAGAATCAAGAAGTTTTTCTCTATGGATTGTGTTTTTGGTGCCAAAAATAACGGAAATTGAGTAAAAAAAGTTGTGAATAATAAGATTTCTTCTTGATTTTATGTGGTTGATAAAACTAATAAGATATACCACATAAAAACAATAAGGAATCTTTATGAAAAAATCTTCGCTTCTTTCTGGTGTGATACCCCTTAGCCTAAAAACGTTTCATAGAGAAAATCTTATTGATTCTAAGAGGCAGTTTTTTCTCTGTGTGTCTACTGTCTCCAGTAGAGAAAAAATTTTATATTTTGTATCGTCAAACACACAATACCCTCATTTTTTTTGATATTGAATGGGCCTCTGAAGCTTAAAGTTCTGTTGGCAGATGGTATCAGCTGGTAGTGCCAACTTGGTGCCATAATTTGAAAAGTGACTCTTGAAAAAAATCAACTAAATTTTTTGATTTTCAAATATCATATCAAAAATATTTCGTGCGTGTTGTGCAGTATCGTGTTGACAAAATTTTTAGCGTGAGTGTTTGGTACATGTTGGTTTTCTTGTTCGTGTCGTGCCGTGTTGGAAAAATTAGACACGCGCTCATCTCTAGTCCGATGTTTACTCACCATGTGATAATTAAGGAACATATACTCGTATCTGTATGTCTATTTATAGAAACAAAATAACAAGACATCTCATAAAATCAAAAAGATTTCATATAGGAACCTACTAAAATCAAGAAAAAAATCGTATTGAAAAAATCACATGCTACGTAACGGTATTGTCGGAATTTTTTTACAAAATTTTCAGTATAAATTTTCTAAACCGCAAAATTGGTTGCATTTTTTCTACATTTTGAGTCAAATCCATTGTTTGATGGGTGACGCAGAAAAAATATGCCATTGAATGCAAACAAATTAACTTTTATTTCAACAGATCACAACAGACAACAACAAAATTTACTTTGCAAGGTCTTGAGTTTGTAGGAGAGAGAGAGAGAGAGGGAGAGAGAAAAGAGCTTCCATTCTCTTCAAACTTCTCTTCAATAAAATTAACACTTTGCAAAGTAATCTTTGTGTGTGTAAAAGCCGTCCTTAGTCCAATTTTAATGGACAAGATGTTGTTTAGTATATTTTAACCTAAGTTTTATGTTTCGTTTGCTAAATAGAGGAACCATTTTTTTCAAACAGAGAAGTAACTACTATTACTAGGTGTTAACTTCTTTAGGAAAGCGATAGTGATAGAGAAGACAGGTGGTGAAGGAAGAGATAGAGGAAAGCTTCATTATTTACAACTCTGCTTTTTGCACGTTTTTAATAATGCAGTGTTGCAGCGCCTCTGATGTTAAATGAGGCGTATTAATTTTTTGAAACTGTGTTTTGTAGCCATTTTATTGATTCTTCGCCGATGATTCTGCTAAACAACGAAGGAGGGCGCTCTGATGTTACATTAGGATTAGTATCTGCTGAAGTCGGTATAGTTCAGTGACCAGTGACTATGCCTTCATCACTTGAAATTTCCGGCTGCTTGTAGTTTATTCCTTATCGCACATTTACTGTGGAAGCAAAGAATTAATTTTTAGAAATATTTGATGATTCGAAGGGTTTCTTCACACAAAAAAATAATATGAATAATTTCGTTATATTAATCAAAATATTTGTAATATGAATTACAAAATTAATTAAAAATTTAATTGTATCAATTGTAAATTCTTAATTGAAAACATTAATTGGTGAATACAATTTTCTGTGTTTGTTGAAAGCTGGATTAAAACATCTTCAAAACGTCTTGATGTTTTATGTTTCCTTCCCCCTTGTTCCAATAGCTTTTTTTCTTTTGAGTGAATGGCAGCGATTTTCCTAGATTACAATCCATCTGCTGTGAGTATAAGGGCTGAATCTTCTTTAGCATCTGTTGTATGAACAGCACGACAAATTTCAAAATTAATATAAGGGTCAAAATCAACAGTATTCGGTATAAAAATCACTTAATCACACAGTTAATCACACTTTTAATTACTTATTAAGTTAAAGTAGACATATGTGTATATCATGTTATTTCAAATCAGTTTACTACTCGTATTACTTTATTTTCCCCCAACTTGCCGTCAACACTACTTCTCATATACATACATACATTCACATTTCTCTTACAATTTAATTACATTGTTTTTCAAAGTTATCTATAACAACAACAACAAAAAAGGAAATGTCAAAATATCTTAAGCTTGTAAATAAACTTGAATCCCTCTTAAATACAATAGATCTTAACGTTTCAATTTATTGCGGTCACGGAGGAGGACACGAATGTTATATAAGTTATAACAATAGCTAAGGAATTAATAACATGCCATTGTAGATAAAAGAAATAAGAAATAAATAAATTTGGAAAGAATGTCTACATGGTTATTACTATTCCTTTAATATACATACATATGGGTACTATGTACATCGTTGGTCTCATACTGAAAGGCCCTAAATCGCATTTTTTCTAAATTCCAATACATTTCACACAAAAACACCTCCCCAACAAAAATTTACTGCAATGCGAGTAGTTTCAAAAAAAATTTTTTTTTTTTTTTATTTATTTAATTATTATTATTAGTATTAATAATACTTTATATACAATATTTAATTATCATAGCACACTAGATATTGTTTCTTATAAATTTTACGTCCTTACAAGCAATTATACAAAAATTCCTAACTTATGTTTAAAATTTCTTCTTGCGAAAAGTCCTAAGTCACCAAATGTATGACAAGTGAATTGTTTTGTATTATATATTTCAAGAAAATATACTAAGTGCTGACTATGTGATTCCTTCCACATAGAGCTAAGGCTTGCACTGAACGTAAAATTTCGGGAAGCTTTTATAAAGTAAGTAGTAGTGAAATGCCGCTCCGGGGACAATTAAAATTTTGAAATTTTAAAATTTTAATTACCCAAATTTTAAAATTCTTGGAAATTTGTGAAATTTGATACCTTGAGTTTTCGGCGGCACGCTTTGATGTTTTTTTGTTTACATTAGGAATTTTTTGTTTACATTAGGAGTTTTTTTTGTTTACATTAACTTTGTGTGAACGGGTGATTTTTTTTTGAGGTGGCATTAATTGTGTGAACGGGTGATTTTGTTTTTTGTGGGAATACGTTAAGTGGGTTCATAGGTTGGAGGTTTTTCTTTTTGTAATGCATATATGTATATGCCGACGGGAAAATCATGAAAATGATTTTTCCTAGTACCAAAGGGAAATGATTTTTCATAATACTAATGGGGGTGAAATAGTGAAAATTAATTTTTCCTAATGCCGACGGCAATACTTGATTATTTTTCCTAATGTCTACGGTAAAACATGAATATTATTTTTTTCAAATGCCGACGGCAAAACATGATTATTATTTTTTCAAATGCCGACGGGAAAATGATTTTTCATAATTCCGACGGGAAAAACATAAAAGTTATTTCTAATGCTAATATAGGAGTTTAAGGCTGACCGTGATTTGGGTGGGTGGGGTTTTTGTCGTAATATATAACTGAGGGAGTTTATAGATGTGTCTGTCTGTCTGTCTGTTTGTCCGTCCGTCTGTCTGTTGTGCGAGGCTGAGATTGGCCGGGAGAGCGTGGTGTAGTTGAGGTAGATGGATTGAGTGTATACCTGTCTGTTGGAATTTGTGTGAGGGTTTGATTGACAGGGGGCGGGGTGTGGTTGTGGTAGATCGACTGCGTGTATGCAGGTGTTGCAAGTCTGTAGGAATTTAAGGCTTTGGGGTAGGTGAGGGTGTTGTTGTACGAGTAATATGTATCCATGGGAATTTGTGGATGTGTCTGTCTTGGGGAATTTAAGCGAAGCTGTTATTAGGAGGGGGTGTGGTGTAGTTGAGGTTGATCGACTGCGTGTATGTATGTCTATATGTTTGTAGGAGCTTAAGACTGATCGTGATTTAAGAGAGGTGAGGATGTTGTTGTAATATGTATACGTAGGAATCTGTATGTATGTATGTCTGTGAAAATTTAAGGCTGATCATGATTTAGGGTAGGTGAGGTGCGTGTAGTAATATGTAACCGTGGGAATCTGTGTGTATGTATGTTTGTAGGAGTTTAAGGCTATCAGTGATTTGAGGGTGTTGTCGTACGAGTGATATGTACCCGTGGGAATCTGTATGCATGTTCGTAGGAGTTTAAGGCTGATCGTGATTTGTGTTGTTGTCCGTTTTGTTTGTAGGAATGACCGTGAACATTTTTGTATGTGATTTTTCTTAAATGAAATCTGGTATATATGTGTGTGTGTGTGCGTGTGTGTGCGTATGATTTTGTCACGCTAGTAGTTTTATGTACGTGTAAATAAATTGTTTTCAATATCGAGATTTGGTTCTATAAAATATTTTCATATATCTGAACTTCCCTAACCCTATATACATATACATAAGTATATTTTCATACTCACGGTTGCTGGGTATTTTGTCATGCTTAAAATTGTCCAGCTTTAAAGTCTGCCTACGATCAATTTGTTTATATTACAGATTTTGTTTATTTAACAGCATCCGGCTTCTTTGACTTTTCATACGATCATGGGAATTTATAGATTCTCTGTCCATAATAAGGTCGTTTAGCTTGGACATGTGCTCTGACTGAATGGTTTGCGTTGTTCATATATTTTTATGATGTAGATATGTAAGTGTGATTGCCAAGATCTAATAAATACTTGAGTATTGATAAGAAATTTGATATTATGTGTACACACATATCTACAAATTGATTTTATGTATGTATGTACATACAAATAAGTGTTTGCCTCCGTGTTTGAATACATTTTTTTTATTTTTGTTTTTGTTGTTGTTGTAAATATTCGCCTGGCCTTTTATGTATAGATGTCAAATATCTTCATAGTTTTTTTTTTTTTATTTGAAATTAAAAAAACGTTGATTTAATTTTTATCTGTATTTACTTAAAAGTTTGTGAGGATTTTCTGTTTTAAGTAAAACTGAATTCCTTAAGATACATACTTTAGAGTAATAGTAACTATAATAATAATAATATATAATATAATAAATATTCCCTATATTTAATTTACATTTGTTTAAAGTTGAGGCAGCTTATATTCATTCTTAGAAATATTTTGATATAAATTTTTTCCAGCCGTAGGCTTTTTTCATCACCTTTTACATTTATTTTAGAACATCTTGCATTGTCTTTTATACATTTATAAACATTTTTAAATGAAACTGATCCAGCACTTTAGCTTATGTAACGACAGTTTTTTGTTAGCCAGCTTGCTTCTTTTTTTATTTTTTATTGATTATTGAGTTTCATAATGAAATTATTATATTCATAATTGTTGAAAACAATTGCTACTTCTTTTCCAATGAATTCATTTGAGTTATTTTTGAAACCTTGTACGGGTATAAAAATTATCTTATTTTCCATATTGCTTAATTTATAAAACTTTTAGAATTTGACCTTTGATGGGTATATATTCTAGTATATGATCATGAAAAGGAACGCAATAAGCTGAAGTCTTTGCTTACTATTTCATATTAAAATTTTATTCAATTGTCCCGCTATTGAATAAAAGGAGCTTTTATCTTAAACTCTGGTACAGGTAGAAGCGCTTGAGATTCTTTCTTTGCTGGAATCTTAGATACATATAATAACTATATAGAATTGCATCATCATATGGATATGAGACTGAACCTAAATGTACTTTTAAATTAGTTAGTTCATAATAAGCAATCTTATTTTCTTCTTGAATAGCGATCAACAGAAAACGAAGTCGTTTTCTTACAATTTAGGTCTGACCTCTCAACTGCTCCTCTAGTATACAATATAACTTTGTATGTCAGCATTTCTGTCTACTCTTTGTGAGCGTTAGGGATAATTAAATTTTAAACTTTTTATTCTTCAAATTGTGTTACTTCATACTGATAATATCCTTAAGTACATTAATAATGTACGAGTATATGTTTATTTTATGACGGGTGAGCGCCTATGGCTTTTATTTGATGTTCTGGATAAAGTGATTTTTTTTTTCTCATTTTATTAAAGTTTAGCGTATTGCGTATATATTTCTAATATATTTAAGTGAGCTTTTTGTATCTGTCAGACAGAGTGAACGTATCAGTTGGTCAGTCAGTCTCTCTTTTTATTTTATTAATTTTTTCTTCTAATGTGTCACTACTATTTTTTCAGATTTTACTACTTGAAATAGAAAATATTTATATAATTTTAAAAGTATTAATATATACATACATATAGGTAAATATATGTATGTACGTAGAAATTAGTTCATATACAAAGAAATACATCTTTAATAATCAACTATTCTAGAAAATCGATCTAAAATAACACATTTACCTCCATCATCAATTCACCGTCAGTGTTTTCATATTGTGTTAGAAACATTGGAATATCTAGTATGTTTGGTAGAATTTTTACTTCAAGTGTTTCTATATAAGGTTTGGTGTTTGACCCCTCGACGTTATTGTGGTTAACGTAGACTGCGTTGTATCTCATTCAGATGTAATCATTTCTCACTTAGAAAAGGTCCTCATCACCATCAATCATACTTGTATACAATTCATTCATGAGTGGAGTTGGTCCAGATACAATTGCTGTCTACAAATTAATGATTAGAAAATAGCTTTCTCATCACCTTCTAACAGGTTTAATATTTTGCTAGCATGCATGCTTAAGCATGCTTCTATCGATAGTGATGCGACAGTCCAACATTTAGTGGTGTTTCAATTAAAAATCTATACTATTAGAATTACGAATTCACTCTTTTGAATTTTTAACAAAGTAGATACATATGTATGTATTTGATTTCCCACAAAGTCTTAAAATTTCTTTGCTTATAAAAGTATGACGTGAGGATTTTTTTTTTAATTATACATGCTTCGGCATGCTTCCAATTTTTTTTTTTTTTTTTTTTTTTTTTTTTTGATAAAGTTATTTCATATTCATACAGATACAGATATAAAGTAAGATCTGTTTACATTCAATTTTACAATTTATGCATGCTTCAGCATGATTCTAGTTGAAGTCTGTATTTATTTAGTAAGTTTGTTTGATACCCATTCCTGCACATGTACATTCATAAAGATTGGATATCAAAGCCCAATTTTCTTAGTTTATCTAGAAATGAACAGAGTGAATATCTATTATAATAACCCCATATTCACAATTTAAAATTTTGTGTGCTAGAGCTTTCGAGATGGAAAATGTACACCTTTTACTATAAAAAGTGATAATATGATGTGTTGCTGAATATTTTGAACTCTTAAGCTTTCACAATATTTCATACAGACCACCAAGTTTAGAGAATTCTAGTACATTAAGCTATTTATCTTCCCTGAGACCTAACATTAGGAATCCTTCAAAAAAACCAATACAAACTAGATTTTTCCTTTTAATTTTATTTATATTTTCATTGAATTTCAACATTTTGTACCTCTTCAAGTTACTCTATACTGTATTTTGCACCTTTTTCTCATTCGTTGAGTTAACTTTAATTGCAAATATTTTAATGATGAGATCAACTTTTCTATTGTAGGCATTAAGTAGATCTTTAGGTATATCAATCCACTTATATGAACCATTATAGCTAAATTCTTAACACATAATTCCTTTTAATGATCTATTAATTTATTCTACTATTGATTCTTGCATATTATGAAATTTTTAATCCTCTGTCTATGCATGAATTTTGCAGTGTTTATTAAAAATTCTTTACCATCATCTATTTGTATTTTTTGTTTTAATACTCATATCATTTCAAAAATGTTTTCCATTGCCTTGGTTTTTTTCGAGTGCAGCTTTTATTTTCAACGATGCTCACCATATAAACTTTGAGAATGTGTCAGTTACAGTCTACAAAAATCAATAATTTCTATTTTCTCAAGAAAAGCTACCCACTTCACCTAAATCAGCTCCATAAAATATCATCTATTCCATTCATTACATCACTACAATACACAAACAATTTTCGAAATTTATTATGGAGTTCGTTTACTAAATGTCTTTTTAAGGACATTGAGTTGTTTTACAGTATTTTAGAGAGTGTTGTGATCCACTTGATACACTTTCAGCTATTTATACTAAAATGTAGTTAATAAATTTTATCGCTCAGCTCTTCAATTTGTTTGTCAAAAGATGATTTAATTTTTAGAATGTCCTTTTCAATTTTATACCTATCTTCTATCGTTAATTTTATTTCACACTCCACTTATTAATTCATCCTTTAGTTTCTCGATTTGAGTTTCCAGAAACAATTTACTGATAACATTGTTCACCGTCAGTGAACATTGTATACATTGGTAGAAATTATATATTTTATTTAGTTTTCAAAATCAAATTTGTCATACTATTTTCACGTTTTATCAATCATTAAAGAAAATAAACCCACTTTTAAGCCCCATATTTAACCATCAACTTGTATTTTATCTTTATTCAGTTTTAGATTTCTATCACCAAATTTCCACTCATTATTGAAGTCTTTATGTGAGTCATAGTTTGTATCTAATTCATTTCATCCTTCCCAGACTAATAAGTCAATATAAGCATCTTCGATGTTGGAAGGCCGTGAGTAAAAATCATCTTCTTCTTCTTCATCGTCATAATCATTCTCAGTATTAGCATCATTAAATAAGATGGTATTATCAAATATTGATGGATTTTCAGACTTTAAACTTGTATTATTTTCAACTTCTGTCTTCATTTTACTTTGTTCTTTCTTGTGTAATCTTTCAATATTTTTAGAACTATTTATGAATTCTTTGAGAGGTTCTGTTATAGGATCAAATATATCTCTTAGTTGTTCACGTGTATCTATTTCACCAGTTTTTATACTACGAAGCTTTTTCTTCAAGACACTTCTTATCAACACCGTTTTAAAATTTTCTCATCCATGTTTAATAATAGCAAATAAGAGGTATCAGCTATTAGATCAGGTATCACCTATTAGATCAGGTATCAGCTATCAGATCAGCTTATCAGGAGCTGCTCTGGTTTTCAGATCATCTTATTAGGAGCTGGTCTGATTTTTAGATCAGCTTATCAGGAGCTGGTCTGGTTTTCAGATCAGCTTATCAGGACCTGATCTGGTTTTCAGATCAGCTTTTCAGGACCTGGTCTGGTTTTCAGATCAGCTTTTCAGGACCTGATCTGGTTTTCAGATCAGCTTTTCAGGACCTGATCTGGTTTTCAGATCAGCTTATCAGGACCTGATCTGGTTTTCAGATCAGCTTATCAGGAGCTGGTCTGGTTTTCAGATCAGCTTATCAGGAGCTGGTCTGGTTTTCAGATCAGCTTATCAGGACCTGATCTGGTTTTAAGATCAGGTTATCAGGTATCAGATCAGGTTATCGGACAGCTGATCTGTAAAACAGATCAGGTTATCAGGAGCTGTTAAGATTGTCACATCAGATTATCTGTTTTATATTGGGTCATCAGATTACAAGTAGCTGGACATTTATAAAATTTAGATGAATGAAGTTTAAGGCCAGATAAAATGCGAAAAACTATACTGTTATGTAGTCAAATTGTTTTCTATGACGATCATCACTTAATTCAGTATCTTTCCTTATAATCAAAATTCCATATTTTTAATTCCAACACGATTTATATTTTTCTCATATTACTTAAACATTCTAACTACATTATGATTATTTCCTATCAAATATTTGGTGATTCTGGTATAAGTTTGACATTAGTAGAATGCATCAACATTCTTATCTTACGCGATATAAAAATATGCTTCTCACAACATGGTTAAATACCATATTGCTATTACTTCTAACTTTCTTAAAAGAAATAACAGATTCATTATCTGTAAATGTGTAATACTCATGTCTTTCATTAATGAAATAAATTTCTACAGGTATTCATATTTAGGTTTTTAGAGAGATTTTAAGTATAAATATGAAGATGTTTTAAATTTTTAGTCCATTAGAACTTTCTAGCCAGCCAATCATATCATTCTTATTTTTTTATTTATTTTTATTTTCGCAATTTGACAGACCAACTATTCTTGCACGAATAGAAATTGATAGAAGGGAACTATGATTTATTTTTGAGCTAACGTTTGATGACTCATCAAAATTTCGTGCCATCCTATATTTAGGTTGTTTTACTAACCGCTTTTGTGTAACTAAATACATTTTATAAATATTATCTCTTATTATAAAAAACTAAAATAATACAGCTATTCGATTTCAGAAAATATTTTCTAAAATCGTATAGCTGCATTATTTTATTTTTTTATAATAACAGATAATGCTCCATACTCACAATCAAAACAACATAAAAATATCATTTGTTTTGAGTATGAGTATGCGTTAATATTTATGAAATGCATTTAGTTACAAAAAATGTGGTTAGTAAAACAAAGTATATTTTAACAGCTTAAAACCAGTATTTTGTCTGACAATACTGGTTTTAAGCTCTTAAAATATACTTTGTTTTGACTATGAGTAGGTACCATTATCTCTTATTATAGGAAAAATAAAATAATATAGCTATATGATAACCGAAAATATTTTCTGATATCATATAGCTATATTATTTTATTTTTTCTATAATAAGTGATAATATTTATGAAATACATTTCATAAATATTGGTACATACTTATAGTCAAAACAACCTAAAAATAGGATGGTACGAAATATTGATGAATCATCAAAATTTCATACCAAGGTATATTTATGTTGTTTTACTAACTCATTTTGTAACTAAATACATTTTATAAATATTATCTATTACTATAGAAATAATCATACTATTTTTTTTCTATAATAAGAGATAATGAGCCATACTCATACTCAAAACAAAGGATATTTTAACTCTGAGTATGCTTCAATATTTATGAAATGCATTTAGTTACAAAATGGGGTTAGTAAAACAAAGTATATTTTAAGAGTTTAAAACCACCATTTTTATGGTAATACTGGTTTTAAACACTTAAAGCATACTTTGTTTTGACTATGTGCATGCACCAATATTTAGGAAAGGTATTTCATAAATATTGACACATACTCATAGTCAAAACAACATAAAAATACCTTGGTATGCAATTTTGATGAGTCATCAAACGTTAGCTCAAAAATAAATCATAGTTCCCTTCTATAAATTTTTATTCGTGCAAGAATAGTTGGTCTGTTAAATTGGTAAAAAAAAATAAATAAAAAATATATAAAAAAATAATAATATTATGATTGGTTGGCTAGACAGTTCTAATGGACTAAAACTTGAAAACATCTTCATATTTAAACTCAAAATCTCTCTAACAACCTAAATATAAATACCTGTAGAAATTAATTTCATTAATGAAAGTCATGGGTATTACACATTTACAGATAATGAATCTGTTATTTCTTTTAAGAAATCTAGAAGTAATACCAATACGATATTTAACCATGTTGTGTGTGAGAAGCATATTTTTGTATGGGGTAAGATAAGAATGTTGATGCATTCTACTAATGTCAAACTTATACTAGAATCACCAAATATTTGATAGGAAATAATCATAATGTAGTTAGAATGTTTAAGTAATATGAGAAAAATATAAATCGTGTTGGAATTAAAAATATGGAATTTTGATTATAAGGAAAGATACTGAATTAAGTGATGATCGTCATAGAAAACAATTTGACTACATAACAGTATAGTTTTTCGCATTTTATCTGGCCTTAAACTTCATTCATCTTAATTTTATAAATGTCCAGCTACTTGTAATCTGATGACCCAATTTAAAACAGATAATCTGATGTGACAATCTTAACAGCTCCTGATAACCTGATCTGTTTTACAGATCAGCTGTCTGATAACCTGATCTGATACCTGATAACCTGATCTTAAAACCAGATCAGGTCCTGATAAGCTGATCTGAAAACCAGACCAGCTCCTGATAAGCTGATCTGAAAACCAGACCAGCTCCTGATAAGCTGATCTGAAAACCAGATCAGGTCCTGATAAGCTGATCTGAAAACCAGATCAGGTCCTGAAAAGCTGATCTGAAAACCAGATCAGGTCCTGAAAAGCTGATCTGAAAACCAGACCAGGTCCTGAAAAGCTGATCTGAAAACCAGATCAGGTCCTGATAAGCTGATCTGAAAACCAGACCAGCTCCTGATAAGCTGATCTAAAAATCAGACCAGCTCCTAATAAGATGATCTGAAAACCAGAGCAGCTCCTGATAAGCTGATCTGATAGCTGATACCTGATCTAATAGGTGATACCTGATCTAATAGCTGATACCTCTTATTTGCTATTATTAAACATGGATGAGAAAATTTTAAAACGGTGTTGATAAGAAGTGTCTTGAAGAAAAAGCTTCGTAGTATAAAAACTGGTGAAATAGATACACGTGAACAACTAAGAGATATATTTGATCCTATAACAGAACCTCTCAAAGAATTCATAAATAGTTCTAAAAATATTGAAAGATTACACAAGAAAGAACAAAGTAAAATGAAGACAGAAGTTGAAAATAATACAAGTTTAAAGTCTGAAAATCCATCAATATTTGATAATACCATCTTATTTAATGATGCTAATACTGAGAATGATTATGACGATGAAGAAGAAGAAGATGATTTTTACTCACGGCCTTCCAACATCGAAGATGCTTATATTGACTTATTAGTCTGGGAAGGATGAAATGAATTAGATACAAACTATGACTCACATAAAGACTTCAATAATGAGTGGAAATTTGGTGATAGAAATCTAAAACTGAATAAAGATAAAATACAAGTTGATGGTTAAATATGGGGCTTAAAAGTGGGTTTATTTTCTTTAATGATTGATAAAACGTGAAAATAGTATGACAAATTTGATTTTGAAAACTAAATAAAATATATAATTTCTACCAATGTATACAATGTTCACTGACGGTGAACAATGTTATCAGTAAATTGTTTCTGGAAACTCAAATCGAGAAACTAAAGGATGAATTAATAAGTGGAGTGTGAAATAAAATTAACGATAGAAGATAGGTATAAAATTGAAAAGGACATTCTAAAAATTAAATCATCTTTTGACAAACAAATTGAAGAGCTGAGCGATAAAATTTATTAACTACATTTTAGTATAAATAGCTGAAAGTGTATCAAGTGGATCACAACACTCTCTAAAATACTGTAAAACAACTCAATGTCCTTAAAAAGACATTTAGTAAACGAACTCCATAATAAATTTCGAAAATTGTTTGTGTATTGTAGTGATGTAATGAATGGAATAGATGATATTTTATGGAGCTGATTTAGGTGAAGTGGGTAGCTTTTCTTGAGAAAATAGAAATTATTGATTTTTGTAGACTGTAACTGACACATTCTCAAAGTTTATATGGTGAGCATCGTTGAAAATAAAAGCTGCACTCGAAAAAAACCAAGGCAATGGAAAACATTTTTGAAATGATATGAGTATTAAAACAAAAAATACAAATAGATGATGGTAAAGAATTTTTAATAAACACTGCAAAATTCATGCATAGACAGAGGATTAAAAATTTCATAATATGCAAGAATCAATAGTAGAATAAATTAATAGATCATTAAAAGGAATTATGTGTTAAGAATTTAGCTATAATGGTTCATATAAGTGGATTGATATACCTAAAGATCTACTTAATGCCTACAATAGAAAAGTTGATCTCATCATTAAAATATTTGCAATTAAAGTTAACTCAACGAATGAGAAAAAGGTGCAAAATACAGTATAGAGTAACTTGAAGAGGTACAAAATGTTGAAATTCAATGAAAATATAAATAAAATTAAAAGGAAAAATCTAGTTTGTATTGGTTTTTTTGAAGGATTCCTAATGTTAGGTCTCAGGGAAGATAAATAGCTTAATGTACTAGAATTCTCTAAACTTGGTGGTCTGTATGAAATATTGTGAAAGCTTAAGAGTTCAAAATATTCAGCAACACATCATATTATCACTTTTTATAGTAAAAGGTGTACATTTTCCATCTCGAAAGCTCTAGCACACAAAATTTTAAATTGTGAATATGGGGTTATTATAATAGATATTCACTCTGTTCATTTCTAGATAAACTAAGAAAATTGGGCTTTGATATCCAATCTTTATGAATGTACATGTGCAGGAATGGGTATCAAACAAACTTACTAAATAAATACAGACTTCAACTAGAATCATGCTGAAGCATGCATAAATTGTAAAATTGAATGTAAACAGATCTTACTTTATATCTGTATCTGTATGAATATGAAATAACTTTATCAAAAAAAAAAAAAAAAAAAAAAAAAAAAAATTGGAAGCATGCCGAAGCATGTATAATTAAAAAAAAAATCCTCACGTCATACTTTTATAAGCAAAGAAATTTAAGACTTTGTGGGAAATCAAATACATACATATGTATCTACTTTGTTAAAAATTCAAAAGAGTGAATTCGTAATTCTAATAGTATAGATTTTTAATTGAAACACCACTAAATGTTGGACTGTCGCATCACTATCGATAGAAGCATGCTTAAGCATGCATGCTAGCAAAATATTAAACCTGTTAGAAGGTGATGAGAAAGCTATTTTCTAATCATTAATTTGTAGACAGCAATTGTATCTGGACCAACTCCACTCATGAATGAATTGTATACAAGTATGATTGATGGTGATGAGGACCTTTTCTAAGTGAGAAATGATTACATCTGAATGAGATACAACGCAGTCTACGTTAACCACAATAACGTCGAGGGGTCAAACACCAAACCTTATATAGAAACACTTGAAGTAAAAATTCTACCAAACATACTAGATATTCCAATGTTTCTAACACAATATGAAAACACTGACGGTGAATTGATGATGGAGGTAAATGTGTTATTTTAGATCGATTTTCTAGAATAGTTGATTATTAAAGATGTATTTCTTTGTATATGAACTAATTTCTACGTACATACATATATTTACCTATATGTATGTATATATTAATACTTTTAAAATTATATAAATATTTTCTATTTCAAGTAGTAAAATCTGAAAAAATAGTAGTGACACATTAGAAGAAAAAATTAATAAAATAAAAAGAGAGACTGACTGACCAACTGATACGTTCACTCTGTCTGACAGATACAAAAAGCTCACTTAAATATATTAGAAATATATACGCAATACGCTAAACTTTAATAAAATGAGAAAAAAAAAATCACTTTATCCAGAACATCAAATAAAAGCCATAGGCGCTCACCCGTCATAAAATAAACATATACTCGTACATTATTAATGTACTTAAGGATATTATCAGTATGAAGTAACACAATTTGAAGAATAAAAAGTTTAAAATTTAATTATCCCTAACGCTCACAAAGAGTAGACAGAAATGCTGACATACAAAGTTATATTGTATACTAGAGGAGCAGTTGAGAGGTCAGACCTAAATTGTAAGAAAACGACTTCGTTTTCTGTTGATCGCTATTCAAGAAGAAAATAAGATTGCTTATTATGAACTAACTAATTTAAAAGTACATTTAGGTTCAGTCTCATATCCATATGATGATGCAATTCTATATAGTTATTATATGTATCTAAGATTCCAGCAAAGAAAGAATCTCAAGCGCTTCTACCTGTACCAGAGTTTAAGATAAAAGCTCCTTTTATTCAATAGCGGGACAATTGAATAAAATTTTAATATGAAATAGTAAGCAAAGACTTCAGCTTATTGCGTTCCTTTTCATGATCATATACTAGAATATATACCCATCAAAGGTCAAATTCTAAAAGTTTTATAAATTAAGCAATATGGAAAATAAGATAATTTTTATACCCGTACAAGGTTTCAAAAATAACTCAAATGAATTCATTGGAAAAGAAGTAGCAATTGTTTTCAACAATTATGAATATAATAATTTCATTATGAAACTCAATAATCAATAAAAAATAAAAAAAGAAGCAAGCTGGCTAACAAAAAACTGTCGTTACATAAGCTAAAGTGCTGGATCAGTTTCATTTAAAAATGTTTATAAATGTATAAAAGACAATGCAAGATGTTCTAAAATAAATGTAAAAGGTGATGAAAAAAGCCTACGGCTGGAAAAAATTTATATCAAAATATTTCTAAGAATGAATATAAGCTGCCTCAACTTTAAACAAATGTAAATTAAATATAGGGAATATTTATTATATTATATATTATTATTATTATAGTTACTATTACTCTAAAGTATGTATCTTAAGGAATTCAGTTTTACTTAAAACAGAAAATCCTCACAAACTTTTAAGTAAATACAGATAAAAATTAAATCAACGTTTTTTTAATTTCAAATAAAAAAAAAAAAACTATGAAGATATTTGACATCTATACATAAAAGGCCAGGCGAATATTTACAACAACAACAAAAACAAAAACAAAAAAAATGTATTCAAACACGGATGCAAACACTTATTTGTATGTACATACATACATAAAATCAATTTGTAGATATGTGTGTACACATAATATCAAATTTCTTATCAATACTCAAGTATTTATTAGATCTTGGCAATCACACTTACATATCTACATCATAAAAATATATGAACAACGCAAACCATTCAGTCAGAGCACATGTCCAAGCTAAACGACCTTATTATGGACAGAGAATCTATAAATTCCCATGATCGTATGAAAAGTCAAAGAAGCCGGATGCTGTTAAATAAACAAAATCTGTAATATAAACAAATTGATCGTAGGCAGACTTTAAAGCTGGACAATTTTAAGCATGACAAAATACCCAGCAACCGTGAGTATGAAAATATACTTATGTATATGTATATAGGGTTAGGGAAGTTCAGATATATGAAAATATTTTATAGAACCAAATCTCGATATTGAAAACAATTTATTTACACGTACATAAAACTACTAGCGTGACAAAATCATACGCACACACACGCACACACACACACATATATACCAGATTTCATTTAAGAAAAATCACATACAAAAATGTTCACGGTCATTCCTACAAACAAAACGGACAACAACACAAATCACGATCAGCCTTAAACTCCTACGAACATGCATACAGATTCCCACGGGTACATATCACTCGTACGACAACACCCTCAAATCACTGATAGCCTTAAACTCCTACAAACATACATACACACAGATTCCCACGGTTACATATTACTACACGCACGTCACCTGCCCTAAATCATGATCAGCCTTAAATTTTCACAGACATACATACATACAGATTCCTACGTATACATATTACAACAACATCCTCACCTCTCTTAAATCACGATCAGTCTTAAGCTCCTACAAACATATAGACATACATACACGCAGTCGATCAACCTCAACTACACCACACCCCCTCCTAATAACAGCTTCGCTTAAATTCCCCAAGACAGACACATCCACAAATTCCCATGGATACATATTACTCGTACAACAACACCCTCACCTACCCCAAAGCCTTAAATTCCTACAGACTTGCAACACCTGCATACACGCAGTCGATCTACCACAACCACACCCCGCCCCCTGTCAATCAAACCCTCACACAAATTCCAACAGACAGGTATACACTCAATCCATCTACCTCAACTACACCACGCTCTCCCGGCCAATCTCAGCCTCGCACAACAGACAGACGGACGGACAAACAGACAGACAGACAGACACATCTATAAACTCCCTCAGTTATATATTACGACAAAAACCCCACCCACCCAAATCACGGTCAGCCTTAAACTCCTATATTAGCATTAGAAATAACTTTTATGTTTTTCCCGTCGGAATTATGAAAAATCATTTTCCCGTCGGCATTTGAAAAAATAATAATCATGTTTTGCCGTCGGCATTTGAAAAAAATAATATTCATGTTTTACCGTAGACATTAGGAAAAATAATCAAGTATTGCCGTCGGCATTAGGAAAAATTAATTTTCACTATTTCACCCCCATTAGTATTAGGAAAAATCATTTCATGATTTTCCCTTTGGTACTAGGAAAAATCATTTTCATGATTTTCCCGTCGGCATATACATATATGCATTACAAAAAGAAAAACCTCCAACCTATGAACCCACTTAACGTATTCCCACAAAAAACAAAATCACCCGTTCACACAATTAATGCCACCTCAAAAAAAATCACCCGTTCACACAAAGTTAATGTAAACAAAAAAAACTCCTAATGTAAACAAAAAATTCCTAATGTAAACAAAAAAACATCAAAGCGTGCCGCCGAAAACTCAAGGTATCAAATTTCACAAATTTCCAAGAATTTTAAAATTTGGGTAATTAAAATTTTAAAATTTCAAAATTTTAATTGTCCCCGGAGCGGCATTTCACTACTACTAAAGTAAAATAAGTAATTTGATATTTATTTGCTGGTGGTTCAGCGTTGTCTATATGTGACAGCGCATAGAGAAAGGGACCTAAGGATAAAAAAAAATCAATCTTCACTTTTTTTTTTTTTTGATGTGGACAACATCTGAGCATCGAACGAAACCGATCCCATGCCCCAAAAGTGTTCCCTCCCAGAAATATGGACGTTTTATGAAATTGAAGTCGACGATTCTGAGGTTATGTGAAAAAATGTTCGTACTAACAGAGTGATATTCACGATTTAAGAGAATTATAAATGAGTATTTATTATAATTCACAATTAATAGTTTCAAAAAATAAACCTGGATTCGAAAAAACGCGAGCAAAATTGATATCAAACTCATGGAAACAGCGCGCTAGGTAGAAAACAGTAAAAACCAACTACACAAAACAAGAGATAGGGACGACCTGCGCTCGTTTTCAAGGTTGACCAACACGTTGCTGACGTCATGAGATGTGTCGCTTTCAAATGAGACTCAAATAATTGATTCTAATTCGAGCTAATTGAATACCTAATTGCATTAGCAGAATTCAATTAGATTTCTAATTGTAAAGGTAAACCAATTTTTTATGCTAATGGCAACTAATTGCAATTAGTTTTACCATTGGAATAAAAATTTAAATTATCTAATGGGAATTAGTTGAACTTATTCTAATTGTTTGATGAATTAGAGAATATAAACCAATTGCATCAATTGCTAATTCTAATTGGAATTTAACATGTATGATTGAATTTATAAAGAAGAAAAAACAAATTAATTAGACCTAGTTAATTTTATATATCACAAAAACTGTAACTTTCCCAACCCTGGAATCATCCGTTTAGATTTTTCTGATTTCATACACCAATATTTTTCTTTTAAGAATGTAAGATATGCTTAATTTATAGAGAAAAAAATAAAATTAGTTCTAGTAAGTTATTTTTATATAACAAAAAAAGTTAAAATTGTCCAAACCTGGAAACGGCTATTTAATTTTTAAAATTTTTTTTTATATTTTTAATACCAATTTGATTTGTACTGAAATATAAGATATAAGTCCATTTAACAAAAAACATCAAAATTATATGGCAAAATTAAGTTTAAGTTTTCCAACTCTGAAACCATCTGCTCGATTTTGCTGATTTTCAATACCAATCTATTTTGGACCATTTCTGACATACCAGCTCAAGAACGAAGTCTCTAGCTTCTCTGGGAGCTTCGGAAAACCTATTTCACGTACACCAGGCGGACTGACTGTTTTTTAATTTGACAAAAAAAATTAATTTTTGTAACTCGCAGATCGTGCATATAATAACCCTTCTTGGCAATCGGGTAAAAAAAGATTATATTTTTATAACTACAATTTCTCCTTGTGTTTTTTACACTCTCCTGTAAAGTTACAATTGTGTGAGTTAGGGCCTTTCCACGTGAGATCCACCACGACATATTCCTTTCAAGTAATAAGTTTTCGTTTCACAATACATTAACCTCTGTATACAAATCGATTTTTAAAAATATTTTATCAACGTGTGGGGTTCAATATCTGCTGTTTTGACGACCACTGAGCCAAGCAATATTTTACATGTGTTGCTCATATATTTCACAGGCATTTTCGTGCTAAGTAAACTAACCCAAAACTTTTGTTTATACATATATAAATACTCGTATATACTCGTACATATATGTATAAGTACATACATAATATGTGTGCATAATATTAATATCCATTATGATTTTTAACATTTAAAATGTTCATACCATACATGTGTATGTATAAAAATAACCATATACCCGTTCACCCAAGTGCGTATTTTACTTTATATGTATAGCGTAAATTGTATTTACACACATGTGTCTATGCATGTATTATATATTCATTTTATGTATGTAAGCACATGTAAAAAATATATGTAAACGTAATTATATTATAACTTAAGTCATAAAATTCCTGATAAGTTATATTAATAACTTTCAAATATTTAACGAGATTTCCTATAATAGAATTCTCCTTTGGTTTGTGTTAAAATTGCTACAAGTATTTTATGTTTGTTAGCAGTCAGAAGGTCCTACACAACTGAATCCATAAAATCAGTCACTCACTGTTTTTTAATATTATTTAAGATATAAAATTTTCTTAACATTGCACTATGTGTCTTTTTTTCACTTTCGCTTTTTCGTATGTTTTTTACAATTTAACTGTCGTATTTATATTTACAAAATAATTTTGCCTTCCAAAATTCATACAACACAAAATTTCGTATGGAAATTATTCTGTTGGACATTTTGTGATTTAAAATAACTTTTTGAGGGTGGCGTTGGCTGAAGTACGAGTAATTAGCATATTGACTACAACACCGAAGGTCCTGGGGTCGAACCCATTCTGACAGTCATTAAATAACAACACCACGCATGCATTTTTCTGATGTGCATTAGTGTCCCTTTTTATCAGTTGTTGTAGGGAAAGTTCAAGTGATACTGGTCACTGAACTACACCCACCTAAGCGGATATGAATCCTGATGTAACATCAGAACGCCCTCCTTCATCGGTATTGTATAGCAGAATCACTGCCGAAGTAAAAGAGCCAATAATGCGCCTCATTGACACCAGAGGCGCTGCAACACATGCAAAAAAGCAGAGTTGTAAACACGGAGAAAACAGTGCCTACTAAATACCTCATAAAATAGCACAAAATTAATAAGAAATCTCTATGGTTTTTTTTCAATAAGGAAATCTTATTAATTTCATAGAGAAAACCTTAAAAAAAATTAAGAAGAAATCTTGTAGTTTTATGAGGTTATCTTATTGATTTTTTCAATAAAAAAGAAAAAAAAATTGCGTCTTTATTCTCTGTACTTATGTATTTTCATTTAAATTATATACCATATATATATGTATGTATGTATGTAGTATATTGTAGATGTTATTTATTTATACATACATACATACACATATGTTATATTCTTAACTAACTTACTCACCAAGTATTGAACCAGCAAACTTCTACCTGAGAGACAAGACTCTAACCAATATGCTAACAAGCAGCCTGAATAACCATTGAAATTATTGTGCAAACATTCTTATACAAAAATGAAAAAGATCATGAAAAAAATTTTCTCTACGTCTATTTATAGAAACGAAATAACAAGACACCACATAAAATCAAGAAGATTTCCTTATTAAAAAAATCAATAAGATGCTTTACACACAATCATATAGGAACCTAATAAAATCAAGAAGAAACCCTTATTGAAAAAATTAATAAGTTAGCGTAATAAAATCAAGAAGTAAACCTTTTTAAAAAAATCAATAAGGCAACCTAATCAAATCAATAAGAAATCCATATAGTTTGCAATTTATAAGAAAACCTAATAGAATCAAGAAGTTTTTCTCTATGGATTGTTTTTTTGGTGCCAAAAATAACGGAAATTGAGTTAAAAAAAGTTGTGAATAATAAGATTTTTTCTTGATTTTATGTGGTTTTCTTCTTGATAAAATTAATAAGATTTACCACATAAAAACAATAAGGAATCTCTATGAAAAATTCTTCGCTTCTTTCTGTTGGGATACCCCTTAGCCTAAAAACGTTTCATAGAGAAACTCTTGATTCTATGAGACAGTTTTTTCTCTGTGAACGAATGAAGTTTTCCTCTATATATTCCTCCACAATCTGTCTTCTCTTTCACCATCAATTTTCTAAAGAAGGTAACACACCTACTAATAGTAGTACTCGTAGGCATTTTTTGCCTGAGTATTTCTGTTAAAATAAAAAGTTTGTACTTTAAGGGAAAATAAAACTATTTAAATAAATGCTATTGTTATTTGAAGCTATCAACGCAGAGGTGGTGTAACCCACATTTGTTTTTTTGGTTGCTGTTCTAGTGATAAATACGTTCTTTACGTTGCCAATTAACAAAACAAAAGTAGAGTAAACGCCACCTTTTGGCATTCTAAGGAAAATGGAACCGAAAAAACGTTTTTGCCCACATCATAAATAAATAGAGCAATTGTTTAATTAAGTAATTGTGAGTTACACCACTTCTGCGCTGATAGCCCTCAGTTATTAAATTTTATATTTTTATATTGTTGTGGTTTATAGGCTGGCTGGAATATTTCTATATTTTTTCAGGCTTACTTTAACTTCTTTTATTTCCTTTATAAGAGGATTCAAGGAATGCAATACTATTAAGCAAGAATGTATTGAGCGTGAAAATATTCGAGTTTTGGAATTTCATTAGAATACATGCCATTGTACTAGCGATGGAACAGCGAAGTAGATACATAACCTCATGCGCTAATAGAATTGAATACAATGCGGTCACTGGTGACAACTAGTTTAGAAATAATTTATGCATAAAAGTAAAAAATACCAATGGAAAATCAACATGTCGCAATTTTTGTTGGAAATCATATCAAACTTATTAGAAATAATTTGTTTTTTAAGTTGTTGGTGTTATTTAAAACAATGTTGTGTGACTTTTACTTGTTTTGTGATTGTTTCTTTTGATGTTCGTGTTGTGTAAATAGCCGACAGGCCCCGCATTAGCAGCAAAAAATTCTTGCTGTTAATTTAAAATTAACATTGTTTCATATTAATTTAAAGCGAATAATTATTAATCTTGTAACGTGACGTTACAATTGCCCTCATCCAATAATTGCATTTAATTACCTTATACACTCATTTGTAAGGACGTACATATAAAACAACTACTTATGCCCACACCGAATATGCACAAAAACAAAACAGATAAAACCTAACAACAACAACACATTAAGGACCTAATTCATAAAAAAATATTTTGATTTTATAAAAGGTTTATTAATCAAATTTCCATTAAAAAGAAATATTTTTTATGAATAAGGCAGTAAAACTATAAATAGACACAAATATGTATACGGTAAACAAGTTTGTTAGTGATCAAACAAGTTTACAATACCTAACAATTCTCAATTGGTTGATGTTGTGTTTAGCATAAGAGAGATCAAGATTTTGGAACAAAAAGGTGGGAAATTAATTGGAATACGATTCTTTCCCCTAGTAATTGCATGTGTTGTAGTATATGATAAACCGTAGTAAGCCGAACGATATCCGAAGCATTTATATCTTCCGAATTATTTTATTAAACCGCAGTTTGCCGAACGATATACGAAGCATTTATATCGTCGGAATTATTTTTATTAAACCGCTGTTTGCCGAACAATATCCGAAGCATTTATATCGTCCAAATTATTTTTATTAAAATGTTGTTAATCGAACGATATCCGAAGCATTTATATCGTCCGAATTATTTTATTAAACCGTAGTTAGACGAAAGATATCCGAAGCATTTATATCGTCCAAATTATTTTATTAAACCGTAGTTAGATGAACGATATCCGAAGCATTTATATCGTCAGAATTATTTTATTAATCCGTAGTTAGACGAAAGTCCGAATTATTTTTATTAAACCATAAGCCAAACGATACACGAAACATTTATATCGTCCAAATTATTTGTATTAAACCGTAGTTTGCCGAACGATATCCGAAGCATTTATATCATCCGAATTATTTTTATTAAACCGTAGTTTGCCGAACGATATCCGAATCATTTATAGCGTCCAAATTATTTTTATTAAACCGCAGTTAGCCGAACAATATCCGAAGCATTTATATCGTCCGAACTATTTTTATTAAGCCGTAGTTAGCCGAACGATATCCGAAGCATTTATATCGTCCAAACTATTTTTATTAAACCGTAGTTTGCCGAACGATATCCGAAGCATTTATATCATCCGAATTATTTTTATTAAACCGTAGTTTGCCGAACGATATCCGAATCATTTATAGCGTCCAAATTATTTTTATTAAACCGCAGTTAGCCGAACAATATCCGAAGCATTTATATCGTCCGAACTATTTTTATTAAGCCGTAGTTAGCCGAACGATATCCGAAGCATTTATATCATCCGAATTATTTTTATTAAACCGTAGTTTGCCGAACGATATCCGAATCATTTATAGCGTCCAAATTATTTTTATTAAACCGCAGTTGGCCGAACGGTATCCCAAGCATTTATATCGTCCAAATGATTTTATTAAACCATAGTTAGACGAACGATATCCGAAGCATTTATATCGTCCGAGTTATTTTTATTAAACCGTAGTTTGCCGAACGATATCCGAAGCATTTATAGCGTCCAAATTATTTTTATTAAACCGCAGTTTGCCGAACGATATCCCAAGCATTTATATCGTCCGAATGATTTTATTAAACCATAGTTAGACGAACGATAGCCGAAGCATTTATATCGTCCGAGTTATTTTTTATCAGTTACACGAAGAATAATATATCTAAACCGAACCGTAGTTACAAATATCGTATCTAACCTTAATATAACCGAGTATTACAATATGATCCCTGGTATCTACAAACCGTAATAAAGCGACCAGGTTACGAAGTGTATATTATCAGCCTTCGTTAACAGTCGTATTACGAATATCAATTAACCGACTAAGAAACGGGGTATTCGTTTCGTCGGGTATAAATCGTGTTTCACTTAGAGTGATGCTGAGACCTAAGTGCATATGTATGTGTATAAGTGTATGAGCGTACCCCGGCCGGGAAATAAAACTGCGTTACAATATAACTTTAAATAAATATCTTTGATTTAATATTTTTCACTGTTACAACAACATGACAAGACTGTAGCTACAATTTCACATAAATTTTATGTTATATCATCAATTATATCATGTTGAAATAATACTTAGGGCCTAATTGCGTTGACAAATTTTATATAGAAAAAATTTCAATTACAAAAACAAAATACATACAAAATTTGTCAACGCTAAGCGTTGCGTTTTACAAAATTAGGCCCTTAATTCAAAAAATTATTCAAGCTCAACCAATTTTCATAAAAAAATTTTCTTCTTAAGCCTTTATAAAGCCTTAATAATTTTTATAAATGAGGCCTTTAGTCTTTATATTTACATACACACTTGAATACCACATTCAAATCTTTGCTGGGGCAACCAACTACAATACAAATGTTAATAGATGCACTTCAGTAAAATAATTAATAAAATTACTGCATTAAATTAAATTTATGTTATTTTTACTTGAAATACCTTTGATTTGACATGCTTTATCGTGTTACTTCAGCATCAAATTCACGTCGTTTCAACCTGAAATAACTTTGATTCCACACGATTCTTCATTTTGATTTAAATTCTTCATTTTGATTTAAATTTACAGGAATATTAAATCAACATGAACTATAATTATTTGAAAAGGAAAAATTTTCTTTGAAGGTTGCTGCAAATCATGTTGAATTAACATGAAAGCCCATAAGAAGCAAAATCATTAATAAAAAATGTTAAATTAACCTTTTTTCCGATGACTTTAACATGAAATTTTTTGTGTGTACCCAGTAAAATTATAACTTTCCAGGACAAGAATAAAATCCAAATATTGTGATCCAAAAGTGGTGCAAATGTAATTTTAATATTGACCTGGCTGGTATTTGCAGAATATTCGACTGAGAGATTAATTAAATAATTAAATCAAGTATTTCGTATGCATTCAGCAAAAATCATAGCAAACAGTACGTTAATATTCATATCAAAGTTTCTCATTTCTGATTTTTCTCTTCATATTACAAAATATTTGAATCCAAAGCTTAGTGCGTAAAATTCAAATATTTGCACCTAGAAACATAAATATTTTTGTACAAAGAATGAAAGTTTGTATAAAGAAAACGTATGTCTTCATGTTGGTTATGAACCCTTTTTGCTGGTATTTCAACGACATTTTTTTGTAGTGCTTGTATTATTTTTGGACCAAAAACTCAAAACAACTTGTCTCCAGTCATTGCAACTTTCTTAAGTGTGTTATTTTTTATCCCCAATTTAACGGAAATTTCCGTCGAATTGGAGGATCGAGTAGATAAATACATAAATTTTTTTTTATTTCCGTTAATATGTATGCACACACACACACACCCACACACATTTTATTTAGTTGAATTAAGTATAATAAGACCAAGACAAAGGGCCACATATAACAATACTGTGTCATAATGTTGACAACATACATAAGACACTTTCGACACATCCTCCCACACTTTTTCTCATCTTTAATTTATTCTGCTGCTTTGAAAAGTCATTTCCCTTTTATATCCTTTTTAAATTAAAGTACATCAATTAACCTTTTGTGCTGACGAATGTCGTAGTTCAACTTCGCTACACTTGCTTATACGAGTAAGTAGCACAAATTTGTTCAATCGATTAGACAAGTATACTAGCCGTTGCAAATAACAATTTTGTTCATCTATTTATTATTAAGCATGTATTTTCGTTGGCCTTATGAATTGATAAATAACAACAAATTGAATCATTAGTAAAGAAAAAAAAGAACAAAGCGCGCCAGACGAGTCAGAATAATGTAGCTCATGATTTAATTATAAAGATTACTTTTTAAAGTTCAATTTCCCCGATAGGTGCCAGCTACACTCTCACTTATAACATAATTGATGACTTTATTTTGTATTTTTACAATGAAGAGACTAATGTCTGACACATAAGGTGATTTTAAGAAAACGGTTCTTTTTAAACAGCATAAAATTTAATAAAGTGATTTTTCAAAATATTTTTACTGCTTTTTACAAATGGTAGCTTTAACAAAGTACTTTTTACAACAGATACTTTTTACAAAATATACTTTCTATAACGGAACTTTGAAAAAACAAATTAATTTTTCAAAGTACTTTTCTTAAAAGTACTTTTTACAAAATATATTTTTAATCAGAAATAATTTCTTAATCAGGCTTGAGTTCAGTAATTTCAATTCTTATGAATGAAATATTTTTATTAATTAATGTGAGTATCTAAAGAATAGAAGAAAAATTAAACTAGACACTATTAGCTGGGGGAAATACCGATATTTTTCTGTGCAGCCACGCACTTCATCAGCACCCATGTCTATCTACTGGGGTAGAGATTATTATTAACATCAGCTATTAAACTTAAATTTCTATGAAATGGAATATGAGAATTGATTGTGTATACAATTATTGATTTGCCTTTGGCAAACACATTTGTAAGTATCACTATTCATTTTCTGTTTTTCCATTTTCTATTTAGGTTAGCACGAAGTTATATCACTCTACCTATGTATGTTTAACTATTCTTACTTATCTTTTACGATCATCACATTAATTATTTTTACTTATTCGATGCACCATCGGTACATACATATAAGTATTATTGTAGTGGCTCTATGTTACTTTGTTTTTGCTTTCTACATTTGACTTAGCTTTCCAGCATTCTGAAGCAGTTCTGGCCAAGTGAACAGTGATCGCCAAGTGAACATATTTTTGTCACGTGCCCATGATGAATTAAATGAGACATTATTAGATTTAATTGAACTATAGTGAATTTTTAATCAGAAATAATTTCTTAATCAGGCTTGAGTTCATTCATAAGAATTGAAATTACTGAACTCAAGCCTGATTAAGAAATTATATCTGATTAAAAATTCACTATAGTTCAATTAAATCTAATAATGTCTCATAAAATATATTTTTCACAAAATACAATGTTATAAAAAGGTACCTACAAAAGGCACTTTTTACAAAAGGAACTTCTTACAAAAGGTACTTCTTAGAAAAAGTACTTTTTACAAAAGACACTTTTGCAACAGGTATATTTTAAAAACGGAACTTTTGAATAATACCAAAAATTAAAAATTTTAAAAACCCCCGATATATCTAGAAAAGATGTGACATCTTCTAAACGGCTGGACCGATTTTCTTCAACCATGGCTAAGAACCTTCTCGATCAAGTCACCTTTCAGACAAAAAAACTAAATCAAAATCGGTCTAGCCGTTTGTGCTGTACGTGGACACGGACAGACACACAGATACACAGACACACACTACAAACTTATAACACCCATTTTTTTGGTCGGGGTTAAAAATAATAATATGTATATACAAAAGGTATTTTTCACAAAACATATTTTTAATGAAAATCATTTTAGCAAAAGTTCTTTTTAATGAAAGATACTTTTACAAAAGGCTCTTTTCGTATAAGATTTTTCTTACAAAAGGTACTTTTTATTTAAAATACATTAAGGTACATAAAAGGTATTTATACAAAAGTTACTTTTTATAAAAAGTACCTTTTATATAAGGAACTTTTTATAAAACATATTTTTTATATAAGGTACTTTTTATGCAAGCTACTTTTTGTAACAGGTACTTTTTCTATAAGATACTTTTTATAGAAGGTACTTTTTATAAGATGTACTTTTTATAAGAGGTAATTTTTATGAAAGGTACTTTTTTTAAAAGAGGTACTTTTTTGGAAAGGTACTTTTTATAAAAGGTACTTGTTATAAAAGGTATATTATACAAAAGTTCCTGTGCTTTTCACAAGTAGTTTTAAAAAAAAAGTACTTTTTTAAGGGTACTTTGTAGAGGTACTTTTGACTATAGGTAGTTTTAAAAATATATATTTTACTTATAAAACACTTTCTTACAAAATAAACTCTCTGTAAAAGTATTTTCCACAAAACTTTCTTTTTTAAGTACTTTGTAAAAAAGTAATTTTTACATAAGTTACTATTTACAAAAGGTTGCTTTTTTCAAAATAGGTACTATTTGCAAGAAGTACTTTTTGCAGAAAGTACTATTTGCAAGAAGTACTTTTTGCAGAAGGTACTTTTTGCAAAAGTTACTTTTTATAAAAAGTACTTTTCACATAAGGTAATTTTTATACAAAGGAACTTTTCATAAAAGTAAATTTTTACAAAAGATAGTTTTTAAACAAGGTCCTTTTTTTGCAAAAATTACTTTTCACAAAAGGTAGTTTTTAAAATAGGTACTATTTACATGAAGTACTTTTTATATTAAAGGATTTTTCAAAAAAGGTAATTTTTCAAAAAGTACTTTTTACATGAGGTACTTTTAATAAAGGTCCCTTTTGCAAAAGACAATTCTCACACAAAGTTTTTTTAAAAAAGGTACTTTCTATGGATGGTACTTTTTACAAAAAGGAGGCTTTACAAAAGTTTTTTTTGTTACAAAAAGCACTTTTTACAGAAGGTGGTGTAATGTTACTATTGCCGTTCTCAACTGAACTCAGTTTGGTTGTCTGAAAGTCAACCCAACTTTGACACAAGACAATTTCATCGAAGTATTGTTAATTACAACTCATATTTAGTTGAAATTGTTATGACACAAGACAACTGCAAACTCAACCAATATTTAAGTTGTGAATGACAATATCAGTGTGTAAGTTGGGATGATTGTTTTTAATAAAATGGTAAGATTTAAGTGCAATAACAAGAAGAAAGCTTGGCGATAATATGTTTTTATTTAAATATTTTTAGACTAGAAAAATATCATGTTTGATACTTTGTTGAAATTCATGTTTTAGGATAAGACCAAGAGGTATATGTGTATTGAATGTCTGCGCTGAAAGTGACGAGAGAAAATTTTGTAACCTGTCTGTCTCCTTCTCGCTCTCTCTATGACTAAGCGCCATAGTTTTCTTTATAGTAAAATACTACTTTAATCGCAGGCTGCCTGAGTTACTATTTTATTAAAAATATAAT
This sequence comes from Tachina lurida, assembly GCA_944452675.1. Taxonomy (NCBI): domain Eukaryota; kingdom Metazoa; phylum Arthropoda; class Insecta; order Diptera; family Tachinidae; genus Tachina; species Tachina lurida. The sequence goes on along the minus strand of OX101754.1, from coordinate 33,152,628 downwards.
ATAACTTTCGTTATCAAGAACTGCATAACTAATTTTCGTTTCTTTGTAGTTTTGGCATTTATTGCTGTTGTCCTTTAAATGACGCTACTCAAACATAAAATGCGCCAACTCGTTCCTGGTAAAATTTAAAAGTAAAACTTTACTTACGAAACTATTCATTTTCTTTTCATCTTCAAACTGCCAATGGGAAATCATTTGATATAATTTTTTTTTTTTTTAAATACATTCATTTATTTGAATTTTTATGTCCTTGGTCTGCCTGGTCTAGTTTGGCATTTTATTCATGACAGTTTATAGCAATAAACTTTAAGAAAATGTTTTTCTTCCTGCTCATAAATGAAAAATGTTAAATGGAAAGTCAACAAGTATGTACACATTGTACACATATTCAAATGTAAGTCATTTTAACTGCCAAACAAAAACTTTTCTTATACAAGCGACAAACATTTTTTATATAAACATCTATTTCTAAAATAAATTATTAAAAAATATATATGTACGTTACTATGCAACCCTTATTAATTTTGAAGTGGGTTAAGTGGTTGTGGTACATTAAAATCCCTAAAGACTTCAAAAACCATTCAGGTCAAAGTTTTAAATTAAAATGTTTTCGAAAAAAGTTTAACAATTGGCATGCCTTTTATTTAAAAAAAAAATTTAACCAAATATAAACCATTTTCTTGAAGGTTAATTTGAATCATTTTTGAAACTAATAATATAGAAAATACACATTCGCTGAGAAAGTTGTTAGAACCTCAAAGAATCGTTTCTTTAAAAACTATCTGAAAGATTTCTATTCAGCTCACTCATCTTAATATGTCTCTCATATTAGAGACAGCTTTGTAAATTTTGACTTAGTCCAACTTATATTAAGCCCAGAAAAGCTAATGAGCCCATAAACAGCTTTTTAGGCCCTTCTTATAGCGATAAGTAAAATACTTTTATCTCTAAATATTATTTTAAGCCCCTAGTATGGATACTCTTAATGGGCATCGTAATGTCAAATCCAAGAAAGAGATGCTACAGTTGTAGGATCATGTGTGTATTTACGAGGACTCACGAGTCGCTAAAAACTGTTAATGACTAAATTTAGCTGCACACTTGGCAAACATTTGACCAAATAAACTGCAACCAATAAATACTAATGAAAACCCTTTTGATTCAAAATAGAGAATGTCCTTGAATACAATATTATTGGAAACTGTATAAATTAATAAACACGTGTGTGAAATAAGTCCCAAATGAAATAACTCCCAATGAAATAACTTCCAACCAATCGGAAAAAAATTAAATAACTCCCAATAATTGGAACTTATTTCTTTAATAACGAAAAAACTCCCAATGAAATAAGTCTCAAAAAAAATTATTTCTCAAAAAATTAAATAAGTGCCAGTGGAATTAGTCACAATAAAAATCAAGTAGCCTCTAATGAAATAAATTAAATAACTTCCAAAACAAATAAATAGAAACAAAAAGAAAACAACACGTTATTAGCGGCATAACTAGCCATTGCCTTTGAACTTTCTCCATAACCTGCATCTCTATCTAACGATCTTTTGCATCTGGGTCAGGGATGGCATCGAGAATTTTAAAATTGTACTAAAAATTTTCAAAAATTGTACTTTTTTGAACTTAATTGTACTAAAAGATTTCTTTAGTTCAAATTACATATTTTTATGTATTTTTATTAAAATAATCGTCTTTTCTCCGGCTAGCGAATCGGTTCCACAAATTTGCTAGTCAGTTCGGTTATTAAAGCATATGTCTACACCTCGCTCATTTACTTCATTAGTGTCATAACTTAAAAACGCTTTTTTGAGGAAATAATGCAAAATAATTCGGCATTTCGTATTTTGTCTTGTGTAAAAATGTCATGTCATTGAGGTGTATATAAAACTTTAAATGCATTTTCTGCAAAAAAAAAATGTTTGAGTTGTGACACTATTGAAGTAAACGAGCGATATGTATGTGCTCTAGCATCCGAATTTAGAAGAAAAATAATTTGGAAAAGGAAAGTTCACATTTTTGGTTTTTTCGTTGCGTTTTACTTTCACAATGCTGCTTATAATTGTTTAAAAAGAAATTCCAACCCAGTATGCAATCTTTTGAAATGAAACGTGGAGTGAAACTGGGAAAATTCCTTAAATGTACTAAATTTCCGAGTTTGAATAGTACCAAAAAAGGTACAATTGTACCAACTTTGCCATCCCTGATCTGCGTCATTTCTCTTGTCATGAAATTACGCATAACGACACTGCTAACTGAAGATTTTGTGCATAGACGGCCTTTTGCCGGTCTCAAGAATTTTCTCCACCATAGTATTCCCCGACACGGCGCCTCATACTATAGGCTTCTTACATAGCCGCCCTTCCGCCGAACTTAGGGATTTTCTCCAGCATTCTATTCCCCAACACAAAACCGCATACTAAAGGATTTTCCAACTCAGAGACTTTCTCCGCCATGGTATTTCCCGACACAGAGCGGGCTACTAAAGGTTTCTTGGATATTAAGCCTTCGGCCCGGCTCAGGGGCTTTCTCCTCTTTGTTGTTTCTCATAACAGCTCTGGTTGATAAATATTTCTTTCAGACTACCCGAAGATAGCAGCGCAAGAAACCTTTATAGGCGGCAAGAAACCTTTATAGGTGTCGGGAAACTCTATGATGGAGAAAACCTCTAAGTCCGGCCGAAGGCTTGCCGAAAGCCCAAAAAATATCAAGTTGACAGCGTCGCGTACTATTGGTTTCTAGCATAGCCGGCCTTCAACCGGACTTAGCTCTACACGTAGATATCTATTGGTGCCTAGATATCTATCGTGTAAAATGAATTTTATAAGGCAAACTCGTGGGTAAAAACCTTAGGTAAATTACCTGTGTGTAGAAATTACGGGCATTAAGAGTTTTCTCCACCATGGTATTTCCCGATAGGCTGCGACTTACTACAGTTCGCCCGAACGTATAGCAATACTACTAAAAAAAGCAATAATAAAATAAATGAAATAACACCCAAATAAAATTTAAATAACTCCCAATCAAAAATTAAATAACTCCCAATCGAAAAATTAAATAATTCCCAATGGCAGAAGAAAATGAAATAAGTCCCAACTGATTTTCCGTTGGAAGTTATTTCATTTGGGAGTTATTTCATATGGAATAAGTCCCAACAAGAAAAAATTAAATAATTCCCAATGCATTGGGACTTATTTCATAATGAAATAACTTCCAATTTTGTATGGAAAAATCATTGGGAGTTATTTAATTTTTTCTTGGGAGTTATTTCATTATTTTGTTGGGAGTTATTTTATTTGGGACTTATTTCCCAAGTACGCTTACTTAAAAGCTTAGACACTTAAAATTTGCAAAGTTAATGTATTTTTATAAAGGGTATTCTATAAGTTAATGTAATTTGCACTACGTAATTTTGACAACTTCCTATATCATGGAAACTAAAAAACCACAAAATAAAAAAATCGCCAAAACGAAAAAAAACGCCAATAAATCCCAAAAGTGAAAAAAGCGCTAACAACAGAAAGAAAATTCAACGGGTACTGAATTGTTTTGAGGCAAGATACTTCATTATGTAGACTAAAGCTCGTATAGTATTACATATGTAGTGGTCGTATGGAACCCTTATGCCCGTAATTTCTACACATAGATAATTTACCTAAACTTTTTACCTACGAGTTTGCCTTGTAAAATTTGACTTACACGATAGATATCTTTACACTAATAGATATCTATGGGTAGAAATTACGGGCATTAGTGTGCGAGTCACAGTCGCACTTTACTGAATTCATTTTATATAATCAGTTTCAAAAATAATCACCAAAATGTTAAAAATATTTTAGATTCATTTAAATAAAACATTTGTATATGTGTTACGTTTCGGTTCAATAATTTTTTAAGTTTTACTTAAAAACAATTAGTGCTTATATTATATTAGTAGGGGCGTGGCCACGCCCAACTTTGTAAATATTAGTTTCTGCCCAATTTTTTTAATTCAACATTGCGTTTCTTTCAGAGCTCAAGGCGTGTGCCAAGTTTCGTAAAAGCTGGTTAAGTAGAAACACGTTAAATATATTAGTATTTAAAGGGCATGACCCCTCCCACTTGTTTAAACACAGAAGGGCATCATCCTAAAAGCCGAAACTATTTGCGAAGTTTTGTGGGAATCGGGTAAGTAGAACTACATATAATTTAATGCTAAACTTTCATGGGCGTTACCACGCCCACTTTTTTAAATGCAAGAAGCATGGGAAATATAATATAAAATTTTATTAAGCATGACGCGGCCCATTGTTGTTAACTTTGGGATTGTGTCGTTATGTTAGACCAAGATGTGTTCTAAGCTTCGCAACAATCGAATCAGTAACATATGATAAAATCAAAAGAAACAATTTAGGGGGACCAAATGGAAGACATACACTCTCAGACAAAAAAAAAATAAATCGTTCTAAAAGTTACGGAGCTATGAAGAAAAAACATAAAAATATAGACGAAATGATAACCTATTTTTTAATTCATTTTTGAATTCCATGATTACAATTGTATTTACATCTAGTTCATCGTCGAACCTTCTGGAATGATTGCGAGATAAAAACGAAAAGACGGATAAGAATCTTAATTTTAACGACATTAGCTGCGACAGACAACATAAATATACAAAACAGAAGATCTTTGAAGCTTTCTTGATGTTGCAACATCTTGATAACATTTTCAAAAAGTCTATTGCTGCGTATGAAATGGATAATGGCATCAGCTAAGTAAGTGAAAAAATGCATTGAAGTACGCGCGGTAAAAGATTTCATCAAGAGAAAGTGATTTCTTTAAATTTACATCCGAAATGTCCACTTCACATCAACTCGATGAAAGATGATTAGGACCTCAAATCGTTTGTGCATGAATTTCCATATTATCCAACTCTGGCTAAAATAAATTGGTAGTAATCTACTTATAATACTAGCGGCCATAAGATGGGTGAAGCGCACGGACTAAGGTCTACAAAAAAATTTCGTTTTCATTTTTTATTGAACAGCTGGTCCAAGGTGATTTTCCAGACAGACTGAGTAATGTCCAGCTAAGTTGACAGATGTGGCTTCAACAATATGGGTTCCAGCAAACTGTCAAAGTTCAGAAGTCTTTTTTGGACAACCCTATATTACTGAATAGCTTAAGAAACACAGTTGTTGTACAAAAGCTCTAAGTAGACAGTGTAAGGCAGCTACGTCCAAGCCATATGCACAATGTGCAAACTTTTATAAAGAGCTTTTTGAGCTTTCACACCGACCAGAGTGCAACATCCACAACAAGACGCAGACACCAGTGCTTGCTTTTACTTTGCAAGGAAACAAGAACAAATTTAAATTTCAAAGCTGTTTACATATCAGTGTATGTGTGTTTGGACGTAGCTGGTGTAAAGTAAATAAAGTGATCTAATAAGTATTTTAACTAAAGCAGTAAACATGTGACTTTTCTTTTATTTGCAATTTCGAACCTACAGGTACCTGTCACTTACAGGTGTATCAATTTCTTTTCCTTCAGATACTGTACTCAGCATTTGCATAAGTTTTACCCCAGAGAGCCCTTGCGAAACAATTTCATTTCTTCAATTTCAATTTTAGTTTTTCAATAAGTTCAAAGCAAAAGCATGATCCCAGTGGTCCGGTGTCTCCAAAGAATCAATTATACAATGACCCATCTGTCTATTTTTGTTACTTGAAGCACAAATTTTGATACACATACACACATATATCTCTTCATCCCAGCTAGCATTCGGCTGATCATTTTTTGCATAAATCTCTATTTGATTCTCCTGAGATCACTTTTGATGATTAAAAACTAGTTTATCACTTAGGTGATTGAAAAAGGATTCACTTATGATTCATCTATATGATCAAACAATGATTTCTTGAAAATAGAGGAACAAAATAGAAAGAAACCGCCAAAAGGTTATTTTGTGATTTAATACTACCAGAAAATTGCTCAAAAATTAATCAACAAATCGTATCATAAATGATTCTTTAGTATGATTCATATGTAACCGCTCATATGCGGTTATTTTTCCCGTCAAGCTGATTCGGAAAAGATTCGGTTATGATACAAAATGCTAGCTGGGATATATTCAATAAAATTTCTTACTTGTCTGACTTTCTTTTCTTTCATTCACCCTTGTCATCAACATCAAAAGGTTCATCTAGTTTTCTTTAACATTTGATTTAATGAGTTTTCTTAACGCTTTTCTAATGCAACAATTTCTAAAAGTATATTTTATTTTCTTTGTTGCTTTCGCTCTTAGTTGCTTTCATACTTCCCACATTTTGCAGGGAGGGATGACAATGAAAACATATTTTCCAAATACAAAAACATAATCTTTGTGGATACAGAAATTCATACAAAGTATTTTTGCAATTATTTTTGGGGTTGCCCATCATGCTGAAATTTAAAGAAATGAGTGCAACATATTTTGGGTTTAAGTATTTATGAATTGAACTAAATATAACGATTTTGACATTCTGCGGAATTGCCCATATGACTTCGCCAGTGTTTGAACATCGAACTATCTGCATACGCTCTATATATGCATGTACATAACTACTGTAAAGTAATGCAGACAGTATGTAGTTTGAGTGGAAAAGTAAGCTGTGCTTATTATTACTTTGCTAGTTATAGTAGTTAGGTTGTCAATAAAAATAAGTGCAATACGAATAGTGATTTAAAACACTTACCGGAACAATACTCTTGAAAAAGTGGTTGCAGAAATGGTTTCAACGGGTCAAACTTTATATGTGGATTTGTGGCTGTATGCTCCTTCTAGGAATTACAGGATATAATATATATTTATATGTGGATTTGCTTTTCGAATGCACACGAGAAATTTATGTTCTTAAGCAATAGCATTTAGCTTTTTGCACACATCTGCTGCACGCTCGGGTGCTTCGAGTAAATTAACATTAGACACGTTTAAGAAAACTCGAATTGATGAAAAGTCTTAGAAAATTCGCGCTAACCAATAGTCACTCACGATCACGAATAGTCACGCTCGCGAATGGCATCACTTACAAACACTTATTTACGAACACTCACGCTAACGATCACGATCACTCACGAATATTACGAAATTACGCTCACGAACACTTACGCTCACGAACACTCACGCTCACGAATTCGAATGTACACTCTCACGATCCCGATATGCATTTAATTAACGATACGGTTTCTTAATTATAATTCACTCACTACGATATTTTTCATGCTCATTTTAATGCACGCTCACGAAGTACATGAGCAATACATACGCGGCTTGTGACGAGACTGCACATTTTATCTGGAAATAAAAAAAATTTAAATGTAAGTTATTGAAGAATATTTACAAGAAAGATAAGCGCATATAAAAAATATTATCAATGTTATTATAATACTCGTTAGATATTAATTTCCGAGCTCCGCATGCGCATTGTACCCCCAAACCACTGATGCATATTTTTCATTTCTCTTTTCTTAAATATGTACTTGATTAGGCAAAATCTCATATATGACGTGAGGGAAATTGAATTCGGAACCAAAATGCCGCAAACCAGAAATTTTAAAGGAATTTTAAAATTAAAAATATCTTTTTGGACACAATGGCACATACTCATAGTCATAAGCAACGAATACTTTAAGAAATTGAGACCAGTATTACCATACAAAATACTGGTTTTAAGCTCTTAAAGTGTACTTTGTTTTGACTATGAGTATGCGCCAAAAAAATGTTTATCCAGAAATTTAATAGTTTTATAGCTATGCTCTTTATTGCGCGATACAGGAGTTAGTATGTGATTTTCGTAACAAAAATAATCTACACTATTACAGTTATAAATTTATTATTGTTTTGATTTCTTTTTACTTAGCACCAGAGTACCAAAATAAACGAAACCAATTGTTTGATTTTGTTTTGTTTCGTTCTTTGAAGTGAGTGAGTGGGCTGTAAGCCGGCTAACAGCAGCCATGGGTCACAAACAATACATTAATTTAATTATACGTCGCTGGAAAAGAAAATAACGGGAAATAAATGGAAACATTTTGAAATATTTTCGGCGCATTTGACATCATCATATAATATACTTTTATTGCACTGTTATGTAACACATTAAGTTTGTTTTATATTGCTAAGCAGCATAGCTATAATCGGGTGTCCTAAAACAACTCTCTTCTTTTTTATATAGAATTTGAACAAATTTAATATTTCTTATCAATTATTTCCCGCATCTCTCCACTGTACATTATTAGTGTTTGCGTAAGTGAACAACTTAAGTTGTACGTACAACAAATATTTACGCTTTTTTATGTATTTTATGTATGTATATAACATTCTTTTACAGCATTTTTTTAATTGATTTTTAAATTTTCGCATTAGTTTCACTTCAAAATGTTTTTGGGGAGAAAACTCGCAAAAGAAATCACCCTTTAACTCATATTAAAAATACTTACTTTTTCCGCGGGAATTGTTTCCCAGGGAAATTGTAATTCGCAATAGCAGGAATGGGAAAAGCGAAGAAATTCCCGGGGAATTTTTATTCATAATTTGGGTATTTAAGTAAAATCATGCATAGTTTTCATGGTTTTAAAAATTAAAAACAAAACTTTTATTTAATTAAGAAAAATTATCTTTTCCAATTTTTTTTATAATTAGAAAATAAAATAAAAATATTTTATCCAAGCAATTTAATGATGAAAATTATTTTCTTTTTGTTTCGGTCAATAAAGTTTTTTCGACAAGATTACTAAAAACAAGTAAAACAAGACGATACCTGGTATTCTCAGCAAAATATCAAAATAAACAATCCAACTTATAATGGGCACTACGAAATAAGGCCCAAATGAGAAATGAAATTAGCCGCAATAAAATAAGACCCAAAAAAATTAAATAAGGCCAAGAGAAAGTTTATGAAAAAACATCCAATGTACATATATATAGAGACCAATACATATAGAGACTAATTAAAAAAGCCCAATGAAACCAAACTCAAAATGAAATAGAGCCCAAAAAAATTAAATAAAGCCCAAGCAAACTCAATATATAATAAAGCCCAAAATAAATTAAATAAGGCCCAATTACAAATTCCTTAATTTTATTGGACCTTATTTCATTTTATTTGGGCATTATTTCCTTGGGCCTTATTTCACAGCGTGCTTACAATGAGTTAGAATGAAAATATATCAGCTCATATTCACAGTTAAAAAAGTATAATTTAAGAGTGCCAACCAGTTTTTTTTATGGTAATACTGGTTTTAAATTTTTAAAGTATACTTTGTCTTGACTATGAATATGCGGCATTGAATTTAATCATGAAATGTTGAAATATTTGAAATGCTTAATATAAGTGATAGAAGAGAATTTTACAGCTTCATTAAAAGTAACAATACGCTTATATCTCATTCATATTTTTTTGGAAATTTTATGTACATGATATTGTACCCAAGCATTTAGTTGTGAAATGATATTTACTTTGGTAAAAATTTAACTCATACTTTTTGCTGCCTTCAAATTGCTGTTTGCCAAAGGTCTTCTTAAGTAGCCATGGAAACTTTAAAAGCTTCATTTAGATAAGCATAAATTTATCAAGGACCCAAAAAAAAACCTCCACATGTAAGCGTACGCAAAACCATTTGTGAGATTTGGCCGCGTTATCACATAAACATATCAAAATGTAGTGAGGCAAAAAATTTAATTTGAAAAGCATGCGCCAAATAAGTTATAACGTAACATGACAGAAGAATTCCTACATAAAATTGCTTTAATCTTATTTCCTTTAATATTGACGTGTGTGCCTTTTTGTTGCCTTTTTACACAAGTGTGCTGAGATTATGAGGGTTGAAAATGACAGGAATCAAATACACACTTATGTTGGTATACACAAGCGAATGTTGAAGAATGCTTTAAATTCTTTAAATCGGTTTGTTGTTCATACGAGACTCCTACATTGAGCTAACATTAGCTTTAACTGTTTATGTTTATGAATATGTTATTAAAACTAAACTAACTATTTAAAAATGTTGAAAATTTCTTGCTCAATATAAAAATTGTATAAATGTATATGTATGGATATGTATGCTTTTATTTATCAAAATAATGACTTTTTCAACTTATTAGTATAAAAAAATGTCGAGACTAGCCACTGCCGGCTTACTGCGCTACGCCCGTAGTCATTAGGTTTTCCTTCAGCAAAGTAACACGAAACACATTTGATGACTCTTGCTACCACAGTGCGACAACGAAGAATTATGACTACTTTATTTAGAAAACAAGTTCCGCTTCTTCAAATTTTAAAATTTGTAATAATAAAAGGCAATAAAATTATAATAGTGGTTATGAGACAGGTAACTTCTTGCATACATTTTGAAAGCATTTATAATTATAGAGAAAGAAGAATATATCTACAATAGCCAAAAAAATCAACGAAAAGTTAACATGTTATTATGAAGATAAATTTAGCCTTGGAAAGCTAAGCTGGCAACATTTTTATACACATACATATATATGCTCCTGTTCATATGTATTTAGTGGGATTAATATCGTACCCGGAAATTAGTCAAATATTAAGTATGCACATACATAAATCCATACGCGCATTATATATACATACATATGTATGTATGTAAGTATCTTCATGAACAACTCTATACCAAAGGACTGCACGAAACATGCACTTGTTAAGAATCCCATAAATAAAACATCTTTCTTTCTCTCTTTCCCTCATATATTTCAATTTAGATGAGAGTTATAAAATCCAACAAAAAAAATAATAATGACTTATGCTGAGTACACATTGTGGTATTTTGTGGCATCGCTATATTGTGTACTTTTTTTTTTTCTTTGTGTGGTATTGCGTTACAAATAAAAAAAAGAAGAGAGGTGTCTTAGGACACCCGGTTGTAGCTATGCTGCTTGGTTATATAAAACAAACTGAAGTGTTATATAACAATGCAATAAAATTATATTATATAATGATTGTTTATAGGTAAACATTTAATTAATTTTTTAATTGACGTTACAAATATTTTAATTGATATTATAAAATTATTCATACCTATTACTATTTGTGTTTAGAATAGCTATAAAATTATTTTTTACATTTATAGAACTTTCAAAAACTCAATTATTATAATCTACTGTAGTAATAATTGGTTTGTGTTAGCTAAAATATGATACATATGTATGTTTGCGATTGGATTTTTTCAAGGTGCTTTGAAAAAATTGCATCGATAGTGGTATTGCATTTTATTATATGTTGTAATGGATCATTGGTTATTTTTAAATCAAACTCATCCAAAAGAAATTTTACTAATGGCTCAGAATTTCTTCTGAATTGAACCCTAAAGCATCAACAAATAAATATTTTTAAATTAAACAATAAATGATTAAGAAAGAGTCTGCAAAATTACACCAAAATAATTTATTGGTTATGCATATACGAGTACATATGAATTTTAAAAGTAGACTTTTCATAAAAAGCTACCCATTTCAACTGTTGAAAAATCGTACATTTTAAGGAAAAAATTGTCAAATCGTCATTTTGCTATTTCGGCACCAAAAATCGTCGAAATGACGATAAATCGTCACATCTGGCAGCAGTGGCTGTGTGTTTCAATCAGCGTTACCATATATATTTTTTAAATCTGAAAAAAATACTTTTTTTTTCAAATACAAAAACTTTTTTTCTACAAAAGTACCAAAATTTTAAAAGAAAACATAAAATTGTATTTGGAATTCATTTTATTTAAAAATATAAAACCGATTAAAATCAAAACCATAACATATAATAAAAAAAAACAAAATAAAAAATTCATATTTAGATTTAGAGATCTTAATAAAAATATCACATACATTAATAAATACTAGTGTTCGCCCACTGGTTGAAAATCAACCATTAACGCACAGAGGTGGAGAATAGAATGAAAATACTTAAAGTTTGATGAATTTAAAACACAATTTAAAAACTATATTCAAATATACATATGTATAGACTCCAGGGTAAACCACTCTCTTAAACCACTTTCTTAACTACTAAATACGAATTTAAAATTTCATTTATCGGCATAAATAAGAATACATTTTAAGCAAACTATTTAAAAAAAGTTGTTCACTTTTTGAACTAAATGTAATTAGATATTTGCTCCTAGTGCTTTCACTTCATATTCATTATTATTGCCCAAAACAAAAATATTCGTTTATTTTTTCATTAAACGCTTTTTCTCTAAAATTTTAGACTCCCCATTAAAACATTTGTTACAAATAATGTTTCTATTCCCTATTCTTTGAGAAAGACCCCATATGTATGTAGGAATTTGCTAGACTAATAATATAAACATTCCATTATATTCCAACATTCCAGTATGTTCAGTAATTTAAAGCACAGAAAAAATAATGAAAAAAATGAACAAAAACAAAACGCACACAAAATAAACCAACAATAAAAAACTTACTTTGTGCTGTGGGTGAATTTAACTTTAATCAAAGTTATTAATAATTAAAAAAATATATTATTTTTAAGCATCTAAAGAAAAATAATACAGTACCACTCGTTATTTAAATGTCCAAATTTTATTAGTTTCAGCAATAATCGTTTAAGTACATAGAAAGATGGAAATAAGAATAGAACATAGCCACTCAAAATTTCATTTGCAAGCCCATGGGCTTGCGCAGTCGACGTTTTGGTGACACACGTATCAGTGTTACCAAAACATATATTTAAAATTACACCTCGTAGTAGCCAAAATTACCCGATTTCAAAGGAATTACACCCAATATTAAAATAAATATTTGACACATTTCAAAAATCTTGTTTAAGGTCTACTTATGATTTGGTATCAGCCCCAGTGAAATGCAACTCAAATTTTCCCAAAATAAGTTTCCGATGGCAAAAAACTCTCGTATATAATGTTCATCTGTAATATAAATTTCGAATCAAAAAAATTATTTTTTCTTGTTTTGTATAAATTTTTTTAGGTGTTTAACATCCAAACTCACAAGAAAACATGTGAAAACGATGTGAAAGCCAGAACACACACGATTTATTATATAAAACAAACGAACTTCAAATTACCCGTAAATTACACCTGAGAGCAATTACCCACGAGCTACACATGCACATAAAAATTACACCTGATTCGGGTAATTACCAGCGATTCGGCAACATTGACACGTATACTTCGTACAAAGTATGTGTGATGTTGTGTGTTTGGCTGTTTCGTCAGCTACTTCGGACAAAGTGTGTGTGATGATGATGACTCGAACTGCAAAAAGAACAACAAACACACATAAAAAGCAGAAAGAACATACACATGCGCACAAAAGCGCTCAGTCACGTTTGGTGGGCTCTGGAATATAATGAATAAATCAAATACGTTTTTCCTTCTGAGTGTTTATGGAGTTGCCAAGCCAAGTTGTTGTAATTTTTTTTAGCAAATTAAGAGAGAAAGAGAAATCATGGCTTTATGATTGGCTAATATTCTTAACAGTTTTTAACTATCTTAGACACAAAAATGTAGAAGAAAAAATACATTCTGCACTGCTCCTATTGACAATCTATCTAACAAAAAAAAAATCAAGCGAATACGTTGAGTTTAAGTCAGTTAAAATGGTTCTTACCTTTTTTCACTTGCCTATTTATATATAGATTATAACGACTCAACTTGTATGGAAGAGAAAAAGTGCTTTTGTTACCCCTCTGAAAATAAAGTTTGATATGTTTTATGATGATTCCCAAAATATTTTGGTTCTAGCTTTGACGATCCGTGAGATGTACCATTTTTAAAAAAGGTATTTTTTTCAGTTTTTCGAATATTTTTGTACTTTGCTCCAAGACGACATATGTAAATAAAATTTGGTATCATCGAAAAGAATTTTAGAAGCAGCATTCAATGGTATAAAACTTGACCATTGGCACCTACTAATTGAGATATTTAACTAAATACATATTTATGTTTCGGGTTTTCATACATCATCAAAAAAATTCCAAAGAAAAGGGAAAACTTGACAAATGGTAACGCTGGTTTCAATACTCACAGCCAGTGATGGGAAATGAGATTTGCATTTCGGTATCAAAAAAAAATTTTTTTCAGTACTTTTTTGATCCGAGAATACCATAAATTATATTTTCTATTTAAATTTTATTAACAAAAAAGTATACAAAATTCATTTACAAAGATATAAAATAGGAACATATAAGTACAAATATACAAATAGGTATAACCTGGATTAGACTTAATACTGTGGGAACATAAGGCTTGCCCCCGTATTCCGTAGCTCGCTAAAGCTGAATTCGATCCCTAAAATGCTGAACAAATAGAAAATTTAAAATTTTTGGCGATGACATAAAACAATACAATTTTGGCGAATTACGTTTTTAAGCCATTACCTGATTTATCAATACACGTTTGGAAATTGCATTCGTAGCTGAAAATCGATAAATTGATTTTATAAATTTTTAGCTATAGAGATTTAGGTTTAGCGAGTTACAAATTACGAAGATTCTTCCTTTATTTTGTTTTCATGAGATTTTGGTAAGAGAAAATCCTTTCGACATTTCGACGGTCAAAATTCTGATTTATCAGGAAACATGTATTCATGTAATGCCTTTTTATTTTCAGCCAATGTAGACCAGGGGGGTTATTATGTAATTCGATTCGAAACGAAAACTGTTCGAATTTGTATGTTATTAACATTGGAATTCGAACACATTTCCGTTCGATTCGGATTACATAATAACCCGCCAGAAACTGCATATATTCTCTGTTGGTAATGGTTTCAGTTCTTCCATACAGTCAATGCTCTATATTGATTGTCCATATTTTAAAAATTTTTCTTTTCTCTGGGAACATTTTAATTAAAAGTGGTATAATGATGTTGATTTTACCAGATTAAATATTTTCAGGGGGAAACTTACTAAACCAAACTAACATTTCATTGTCAAAGTCCACTTTTGCCCTTAGAGCTTAATATAATTTTAATATAATTTTCAAATTTTCTTTAAACTGATTTAAAACAGTTGTTTCAATAGATAACCTTCTGTGCCACATAAAATATCATTGCGTGAAATATGTTTTTCGTTGATGTTTAATTGTGAAAGGTTACACTTTTCTAAAAGAGCATTACTAATAAAGTTTCGTTCCATTTTTCGAAAAAAAAAATTAATTATTTTCAAAAATATATGCATGCGCGCGTCTTCTGACTGCATATCTAAGTTGTCCGTGAGAGTATCAAATGCGTTACGGTCCTTTTTCATGTTAAATAGTATAGTAAATATAGATAGTACTAACTTTCCCATCACTGCTCACAGCACACACTCATGCATTAAACACATTCGACACAGCAGGCTACAGGCTACAATCTGTCAAAAATAGAATACACACATTCTTATGGTAACAATTATTTTAACGACAGCAGGCTACACGACTGCACGACTGCACGACCACCGTTGTAGCTGTCGCCAACTTTAAACTAATTTCTATTTCTCTGGCTACAATGAGCAAATGCAGTGTTACCAGTATAATACAAAATGGTGAATGAATGATATCGTACAATTATTTCATACTATTTACTAGAAACAATATCCAAAAATTTATGTATGGAATAAATTGATTCATTATTGTACTTTTATGTGAAATAAGTACATTTTAAAAGAAAAATTAATTTTTATAAATGCAAAATATATGAAAATGGCAATACTGAACTATGTATTTGTACTTGAATATCAGCTGCAGATGGTGCTGCTGCCGTCTCCAAAATAATTAAGTAGCTGGCTACGAGGCGACAAATGCTGCTAGCGGCATTTGAAGTCGGGTGTTCGTGTAGCCTGTCTTATTAGTTTGTTGTCGCTATTCACTGTATATACGCAAATGCAAAGCAACAAAATTTTTTCTTTTTTCCTTGAACAAATTGAGCAATCGTTTTCACTGTTTTTGTTTCTCTCACTCCAAAGAATTAAACAAAAGAAAATCAAACAATTTGTTTCGTTTATTTTCGTGCTCTGGTTTAAGTACAAAGGAATCAAAACAAAAATAAATTTATAACTGTAATAGTGTCGATTATTTATGTTACGAAAATTATTTTCTAACCCCTGTATCGCCCCATAAGTAGCATAGCTACAAAAAAACATAATGTGAACGGCCTTGCACAGCTTTTGAAACCGACGCCACAAAATGACAACACAAGAAATGCCAGGTGTATACTCAGCATTAGAGGTGTGTACTATTCAGGACTGCCAGTTTTGTTAATTTATCCTTTAAGTTTGCGAATCCTTTTAAATTTTTTGGGACAAACAATTTCATTTGGGGGCAGGGGATTTTTTTTTTGTTTGCATTTGGTGTCACAAAACCAAGTTGGTTTTTGTTAATATCTGATTTAATGAAAACCGATGTTCGAACTAGCTGATTTTTTCCTATTTGCTTAAAATTTCAGAGCTACACAGAGAAAAAACTGCCTAATAGAATCAAGAAGATTTTCTCTATGAAACGTTTTTAGGCTAAGGGGTATCCCAGCAGAAAGAAACGAAGATTTTTTCATAGAGATTCCTTATTGTTTTTATGTGGTAAATCTTATTAATTTTATCAAGAAGAAAACCACATAAAATCAAGAAGAAATCTTATTATTATTCACAACTTTTTTTACTCAATTTCCGTAATTTTAGGCACCAAAAAACAATCCATAGAGAAAAACTTATTGATTCTATTAGGGTTTCTTATAAATTATAAACTATAGGGATTTCTTATTGATTTTATTAGGTTGCCTTCTTGATTTTTTTAAAAAGGTTTTCTTCTTGATTTTATTAGGTTGCCTTATTAATTTTTGCAATAAGGGTTTCTTCTTGATTTTATTAGGTTCCTATATGATTATGTGTAAAGCATCTTATTGATTTTTTAATAAGGAAATCTTCCTAATTTTATTAGGTTTCTTATTATTTCGTTTCTATAAATAGAGAGAGAAAATTTTTTTCATGATTTTTTTCATTTTTGTATAAGAATTTTTGCACAATAATTTCAATGATTATTCAGGCTGCTTGTTAGCATATTGGTTAGAGTGCTTGTCTATCAGTCAGAAGCTTGCTGGTTCAATACTTGGTGAGTAAGTTAGTTAAGAATATAACATAATGTGTATGTATGTATGTATAAATAAATACCATCTACAATATACTACTTGCATACATACATATGTATGTGGTATAGAATTTAAATGAAAATACATAAGTACAGAGAATAAAGACGGAATTTTTTTTATTTTTTATTAGGTCGCCTAGTAAAAACAAGAAGAAACCCTTATTGAAAAAATCAATAAGATAACCTAATAAAAACTACAAGATTTTTTCTGGATTTTTTCAAAAAGGTTTTCCTTATTAAATTAATAAGATGTCCTTATTGAAAAAATACCATAGAGATATCTTATTAATTTTGTTCTATTTTATGAGGTATTTATTAGGCACTGTTTTCTCTTTGTATACTCTTTATGTCAGTAACAGGAGCTAGGAAGTGATTTTCATAACTAAAATAATCGATACTATTACAGTTATAAATTTATTTTTGTTTTGAATTCTTTGTTTAATTTTTTTAGATCTCATTTCTTTATTTGTCTCTGTTCGTAAAGAAAAAAACAAATTTTATGAACATCAAGTAAATAGTTTTATTGCATTGTTATTTAACATATGCATTTTTTTATATAGCTAAGCAGCATAGCTCTAACAGGGTGTTCTAAGACACCTCTTCTTTTTTATTTTTCTTTTTTGCAGAAAATGGAAAAAATATAATTTTCCTTAAAATAACAATAAAATTAATTATATTTTTATTTGGGGTTAAATGTTGAACTTAATTTTAACAAATATCAAGAAAATCGTCAAAAAAAATGCAGCAACACTCTATTCTTGCGAAAGCAATAAATATTTGTTATCGTTTTTTCATTACATAATTCTTACAACTACAATGGTAGAGTAAGAAAATAAAAAACATGTTGATTGTTGAGTTCTTGTTTCAACTGTGATACTGGTTGAACTTCTCATTTTTTTAAATAAAAGTTCAACATAATCGGCCATGTCACAGAGTTCAATTCCGTTCGGAATCGGAATTCCATCTACCTCATTTTTGCAGGAGATGGTGTCTAAAAAAGAAAACTAAAATACGGAAACTTGTCAGATGTGTCCAGACTCTGGGAGGCGGTTGTATGCTCCGGCTAGGGCTTGAGGTTTATTGAATGCCGATTCCGAACGGAATTGAACTCTGTGACATGGCCGAATATCTCTAGTTGTTCTGAAAATTTTTTGGGTAAATGTGACTTGATGATCTGCACTAGCAACTGTGAAATAAGCATAGAATACAGCTAACCCTTCAATTATAAATTTTAATGTATTTTTAATAATGCAGACCAAGAGAGTATTTTCACAATAACCTTATTCTGAACTTTTTAAGCAAATGACAATTTTTTTTTTATTAAAAATGCATTGATATTGATTATTGAGGAGTTAAGTTCGATTCTACGCGCATTTCACTGTTGCTAATGCACATTATCAGAGAACCCTTACCCAAAAGTTTCTTGGAACAACTAGAGTTATTATGTTATAAACTTTCATTTAAACAAATGAGAAGCTCAAAAAATAACAATGTTGAAACAAGATGTCAATAGTCAACATGTTTTTATTTTCTTACCTTACCATTACTACATTGACTGATTATTTTTCAGCTGGAATTGTAGTTGTAAGAAGTATGTAAAGAAAATAAATGTAAATAACAACAACAGCTATTCAAGAATAGAGTGTTGCCACACAAGTATTTTTGACCAGCTGCAGTCAAATTAATAACTAGTGTTTTTTTTTGGGAATTGTTACAAGTTTAACATTTATTAACGCACTAATAATCCCAAATTATTATTTTACATATTCAGTAAAATATTTGTTTATTAAAAATACATTGAAATTGATTATTGAGCGGTTTAGCGTTAGTAAAAGATAAATCTGAGGTATTTAGGATGCCAAGACACGTTCAGATGATATTGATATGTTCATAGAAGTTGTTCAACTTTACCATAGGTACAACTTTGCCAAATATTGTTAGCAAAAATGTATAAGTCCCCTTAAGATATTGTGGAAAAACTGAAAAAAAAAATGTTTTCCTTAAGTTTTATAAAAAAAAAATCCACGAAGAAAAAATTTATTTGGCATAAGATGTTAGCAAGATTTGCTCGCTAAACTATTAGCTAGATTATTGCTATATATAGCTAAGCGCTACCACTAAGTTTGAATTAGCTGTTTTTTTTTTTTTTTTGAGCGTGCACTGATTTTCGAAATCTTTTTAGGCGAAGTGATAACGAAGTGATTCGATCACGGTTTTTCAGTTTGAGATTATGGCATTCGATAGCGTACCATATTATTACATTGCTCGATAGCGAATGCCATAATTTCAAACTGCAAAACGTGACCGAATCAGATCGTTATCAAAAGCGACGATTATACCGCTGATCATAGTTGCCAATTCGTCAAATTTCGAGGAAAAAATCGTCAAAATCGTCAAAGTAATTATCCGAGAACGTCCAAAACTCGCCAAAAATATAACATACACGTTTTCATGCACACATACATATATATTTCCATTGAACAATTCTATTAAATCATTTACTACTTTCAAAGCATTACAACTATTTAGTTTTAAATGATCCCTAGTACAAAAAATTGCTTAGAGAAGATTAACCAACCGATTTCTTAGTTTGGTTTTGTTCGCTCGTAATTTAACTCGACTAAACAAAACAATCTTTTTTCTATATTTGTGAAAGATTGCGGTAAAAGTAAAATAAAATTAGTTAACGCGGGATAAAATTACTTAGCGTGGAAAATAAATGACCCTTGAGTCCGTTTCTTCATTTCTGAGTATTTTTTTTTTTTTTAAATTTTAAAGTTTCAAGTGTATCAGGGAATTTTAATAATTTTAATTGTCTGAACTCAGACTCAATTTCCTGTCTTTAACATTATTCAACAAAGTAGACGAAATTCTTAGAATATCGTAGAAAGAACTTTTATTTCAAATGTTATTAAAATTTTATCACTCATTTTTAAATTTGATTAACTTTAGCATCCATAAATAAATTCGTGGCACATATTCCCAAGTAAATTTCTTCAATGTCTAAAACATAATTTTCACCTTTGCAACCCACCAAATAATAATGATCACACTCAAGCAAATCTGTTTTTAAAAAATTATTCATAACATTTCAATTAGTTTTTGCATTTGACCATATAAATTTCGTATATCAGTTGTTTCAGTTGATAAATTATGTACAAGAATTTGCTTAGAAACAATTTAGTTCCCAATTATTAATACAAAAATTAAGATTGATTTCCTTTTACTCCTTATTTTGATTGCATATTCGAGCAAAAGCTGTCAAGTTCTTTCTAAAGTTCAAAATTATTTTCTGAAAAAAGATGTTAATTTATAATTATTTAAAATTGACAAATTAAAGGCGTAAATCGTCCAGTCGTCAAAATCTATTTTTGGCACCCAAAATCGTCGAAATGACGTCAAATCGTCAAATCTGGCAACCTTGCCCCTGATTGTTGTGAGTGAGTGACAGAGAGCGCGAGAGATAGAGAGGGAGAGTTTGACGTATGTTTAATATAGTAAATAAATATTGCTCATACGTAAAATCACTAGACTTGTCGTCGGTTGGTTATTGGTTTGCTGTAAATATAATGTATTTTGAATATACTGTGCCGCAAACCAACAACACAAACCAATAATGAAACCCATGTAATTTAAATGGGTTTGATCAAAGGTTTGTGTCTAAAACGAGCTACTGAAACAGTTCGATACAAGTCTAAAAACACCGAAAATTGTGCAACATATCAACTCCTAAGAGCGAAAGCAACAGAACTGACATATTTTTCGAAATTTACTTTTTTTAATGCAGAATTAATCTAAAGCCGCTAAAAAATTCGTATAGTTAAATACTATATCACCTTCTCTTATGATCCATAGAACAACGTAACTGACGAAAATATTTTAAGAGACCCCGAATAATAAGCGAAATAAGCAAATGAAATACTTATAAAAAAAACCAAACAATATTTTCGTATGCATCAATTGTCTATCACTTATTTTGTGCTAGAGATGGCATTGCGAATAACGATTCACTCACAACCATTCACGCTCACGATAAAAATATTACTAATGCTCGCTTTGTTTTGTTTTCTGCATACAAATGAGAAGCTCTATTTTTAAACGTACTTTAACTTCATATTATCTCAAAATATGGTCACACTGGTTTAACACAGCGTATGTAATACACAAGAAAAAATCATTTTAAGTTTTGCCAATGGTTTTATTCATGAGCCAGATCAAAAGTAATACTTTTCCAATGACAAGGAGCGCAAACAAGACACAGTTACAGCACAGTTACTATGGTATTACAATTATAAAAACAAAAATATATAAAAGCTGTCTTTAAGTTTCATTTAAAAGCTAAAATTATACACTTATCATGGTAATAATACATTTTCTACTCTAATGAACAAATTCATAAGCAAACGATTGCAAAACGATTTACTTCAAAACAATTAAATTTTGTTCTCATAAATTTCTTTTCCAGCTACATATGTACGTACGTTTTAAATATGTGCTCATGGGCAAAAGTAAATCAAAAGGAAATAAAAGAAGAGAGCTGTCTTAGGACACCTGGTTTGGAGCTATGCTGCTTACCTATATAAAACATATTTCATGTGTTAAATAACAATGCAATAAAATTATAAATATTTATTATATGATGATGTCAAATTCGCCGCAAATATTTCAAAACGTTTGTGGCCGGCTCGTTCTCTGGATTGTGATCATGTGCAAAAACAATACAAAAACAAATTGAGCAATAGTTATCATTGTTTTTGTGTTGTTTTTATTTCACTCAGAAAGAAAGACATCAAAACAAAAATAAATTTATAACTGTAATAATTTCGATTATTTTTGTTACAAAAATCACGTCCTATCTCCTGTATCGTGCCATAAAGAGCATAGCTCCAATAGCTTCAGCAAATAGCACAATCGTTCCCTTTGTTTTGTTTAACTCACTGCAAAGAACAAAACAAAACGAAAGTCAACGTTTTTGTTTGTAGCCTGGTTTTAGTAAAACTATATATCAATATTTAAGTCATTCTACTTTGCTATATAAATTTGAATTCTTTCTTTCGTTTAAGATGCTTAGCTCTCATCGAATTTGAAATATTTGAGGGGATGTTGTTTGACTTGAGTAAAAAGTAACAAGTCAATGTTATGAGCAGTCGTTTAGTCTGTACACCATTGATCCTTAAGAAATGGCACAAGGAAATTTATTTTACTATTACTTCATGAAATAAAGAAGTAGTAAGCTAGTTTGAGATGCTTTGGCGAAGCCTGATGCAAACTGGCAATTCTCTGCACACTTGCACATTTAAAGTTGATATTTTATTTGAACTGAAAATGTTCACGTTTTTAAACAAACAAAAATTCAAATCATAAAGTTTATATTAATTAAAAAAAAAGTAGTAGAAAGAATTTGGTAAAAATATCATTTTTTGCAGTTGTTGTTTATTAACACTAAGCTTATGCAAGAAACTTGCTAAATATTCAAATGAATCTATAGATATATATAAAGCAGGATGTGTGTATGCAGGGTTGGGCAGTATTTGAAATACGTATTTGAAATACAAATACGTATTTTGTATTTGTATTTTAAATACATAACGTAGAAGTATTTTGTGTTTTTTATTTTAAATACATGACATGCAAGTATTTTGTATTTTGTATTTTAAATACATAATTTACAAAATACATTTACAAAATACATTACATTGTTGGCGTTTTGCATTTTGATCGATTTATAATGTATGATTCGTCAAACCAATAACAAAATATTAGAATCGCTAAAAAAACAACTATACCAACTCTTATGCAAACCAAACACTTTGCGACCGTTGGTACAACACGTTGGATTACCAAGTTTTGTGTTTTCCGCACAAACTATACAACAACGTGGGCAACATTAGCGTACAACTTCATTTCTTAAATTTTTTGGAGTAAAAATGACATATGTCGCGTATTGTAGTGGAATATGTTTTTGGTGAAAAAAAAATAAAATGAAGAAGATAAAAGAAAAAAAAGAAAAAAAGAATTTCGCTAAAGGAGTGGTTTATTTAAAAAGAAAAGTATTCTAACAAAAAACTTTTGAAAATATTGAACGAAAGTGATACAAAGGACTATAAAAATTGCACGTGGGGGACAGAAGAAGTATTTAATGAACTTTTATCAAAAGTTCCGATGCATATACAAAAGCAATTGCTCACAGCAAACTTTTGTACAATTCAATAAAATTACTTATATCTGTGAAATTCTCCATTTTAGACGCAACGAGATAAGAACAAAATGAAATGAAGTTGTACGACAAAGTCTTAAATCTTACAACCTGTCTAAACACTTTGCCAAAAAAATCAAATCTTTTTAATCTTTCGTACAACCGAGACACAACTTCATACGACGACCCTACAAAATTTAAAATCTCATACACAACCTGCTCATGTTGCACCAACGGTCGCAAGGTCTGTAGCTTGCTTTAAAGTTGGCATCACCAAAATTCAGTTGTCAATTCTGAAGCATCTTGTCATAAGGCGTTTTACTTGCAGGTGGTACTATTACAACAATTATAACAATACAAAAACAATATGGTTGCTTTTGCCTTGGTAGATTATGTTGTCAAGTCCTCGTCCAGACTTGCAATTTTTTTAAATTCTGCTTTGAAATTGCATAAGTGTCCACATAGTCATTGCGAGCACATGAAACTCTGTACCCCTCCTCAATCTTCTCACCCCTCTCACCAATACACTCAAGAATTGCTGCAACAAAAATTGCAAGTATGGGCGAGGACCAACATAAGCACGTATGTAAGTGCTTCTAACTAGCAAGAATAGAGTGAGCCTGAACTAGTAACACCACCTGTGAATAGATACATACATACATATATACATAAAATATGTGGAAGTATTTTGTAGTTTAAATACGTACAAAAAATTAAAGTATTTTGTATTTTGTATTTTAAATACACATACATGACGAGCAAGTATTTTGTATTTTGTATTTTAAATACATAGCCTGAAAGTATTTTGTATTTTGTATTTTAAATACATGACCAGCAAGTATTTTGTATTTTGTATTTCAAATACCGCAAGCCATGTATTTTGCCCAACTCTGTGTGTATGTATGTAACGTATGGACTCCAAAACGGCTGGGCCGATTTTGATGAAATTTTCAGGCGGGTGACAGTCTGATTTTTGATTTTCGGTCTGCGGGCGGAGGGGCGTGGCAAAATCACATTTTCATATACATATATATTTGTTTTTTTTTAGAGGAGGAGAGGGGTAGCGAAGCACACGGGGTTAAGCTAGCATTGAATAAAATGTAATTCAATTTTATTTTGCTTACTTGAATAACTAACTAATAAAAAATTTTATTTGAAGAATAAGACAATATAAAAAAATAAATAATAATAACACATATTAATTTAATTCTTAAACAACTAAAGAAAACCTTAAAGTAAATACATATTCCCCAATTGATATCTTATTAGCATAAAAATAATAAGCTTAGATGCTAATTTTAGCAAATATCCTTTAAACTTAAATATATACTAGAAAATTAAAGTTAGTAAGTAAAAAGATTATTAGTGCATTATTCAAACAAAATTATGTACATATAAATGCTAATTGGTCTCCCAGGAGCCAAAAGAAAAATAATAACCAAAGCTACAAATAATTTGGTTGCTATGTCTGTAATAAAACGAAGTTAGATGTTGCTGCTTTTAATAACATTTAATAATATACGAGTATTCGTATGTTTACTGGATATTTTTCGTGATGTCCTTTTAATTATTGTCACTACAACTTGTGTGCTTTCATACTTTACATTATATTAAGCTTGAGGAGAAATTAATTTCTGCAGAAAATATGTACATTTAAATAAATCTAATTATATTTTGTCAGTCGTAGCAAATATTTGATGGATTAAACTTTACTTAACAAAGTAAAGCTCTTATAAAGTAAATTGCACATTTAAAAACATGACAAGTTAAAAGTATATTTCTACCGTTTTCATTATTAACAGCGTATGTCCAAATATCAAAGTTTTTCGGTAGAGCTAAAGAAATTTCTCCTACAAGCTTATTTAAAAAAAGAGTTACATATAAGTTGTGTTGTTGAGTTAGAAAAATATGATACACATGCCTCCATATTTTTAAAAAATTTCTTAGAAGTTTCTAAAAAGCAAAAAACTATAACGATTTTATATCATAAACTCGAAATGAGAAATATATAACATACGTTGTTGTTAATGAAAACCACAGATTTTGTTGTTGTGATATCCAGTGAATATTCCAAACTCAGCAAGGCAAAATATCTTTGGCAGACAGATGAAGAGTGAAAGTTAATGTAATCCATGTTTTTCCACGTTCACAACTTTGAGCTGGTAACACTGTTTTTTTTTAACAGCTGCCAGTCGCTTTTTGTTTAGTTTGGTTTGACATTCCATCATGGGTCAGACTATCAAGAGTGCAAAGCTTGCAAACTATTGAAATTTCATACCAAAATAATGGTTCCGTTCGTTAAATTTATCGTCCACTTTGTCCATATGATGGTAGTCATAATTGTCCATCAAACCGGCTAATATGAACAACTATAGATCGCTTTCGCACCACCTATACTCTAAATGATAACGTGCATCCAATCAGATGCCAAACAGTGCTCACAACAGATTGAAAAAAATATATCGCTTTAAGTACTCCTTGAGTATTGGCTATCCATCCGTAGAGTTTAAAATAAAAACCATGCTCATACACAAACATAATAATCAAGTTTAAACTGAGTACGTAAACCTAAACACAACCCACGACTATGTTCACACACATTTCTTAAATTACGCAACACAAATGAAATGTGTATACTGCATCAGCTACAATTATACGCATAAGTATAAAAATACTTTGAATATTTATTCGGCTATATATGAGTCTATACATGAGTAGTTTATTTGCATACATTTCAAGCAACCAGTGCTGCCAGAAAAGTGAATTAGGAGTAAATACTTAAGTATTTTTTTAGTACTTATTATCATTCGCTGGTGCATCACTGTTCAGCAAAGCATTGAAGAAGACAAAAATCAATAAATTCATGGCATTTGATGGAAGATATTAGACTACGAGAATTAAAGCGAAATGATCATCGTATGTAACACCGATTTTACTAATGTGCAGAAGCACAAATTAAAGCTCATTTTGGGTTGAAGGGTTTCGTAAATAAGTCCTAATTTACACTCGGCAAGTCTTATTGCTAAGCTGCTTAGTTTTTTAGGAAAGAGAGACGTGGGGGAAAAAACTTCTATGTTCCCCTCATCTCTCTCTCCCACAAACTAATCATCTTAGCAATAAGACTTGCTTAGTGTAAATTAGGAGTAAGCAGAAGTATCGCATTACATCCACATAAAATTACTGCTCGCTGAGCTTTATGGGCTGTCGTAGTCATTGGTCCATATGTATCCAATAGTCATGACGGGCAGAAATTCAACTGCAGGCGGTGAACTTTATAGAGAAATAATTAATACTAGTTTTTTTTGTACCTCAAGTAGCTGGCATTAATTTTGCTTGCATGTGGTCCCAGCAGGATGGAGCGACATATAATAAAAAAAATTTCTATTGAAGGAGTAATTTCACTTAATGGTTCTGTTAATTGGCCACCAATATCATGTGATTTAACCCTATTGGATTATTTTCTTTGGGGTTAAGTGAAGTACAGCAGAGACAATTTAGCACCTGAAAGTCAACATCCGACGAGTTACAGCCGAACTACGGCAGTAAAATGCTGCAAAAAGTGTGTGAAAATATGAATTCTAAGTTGAAGCATAAAATGTCTTTTTCAAAAAGATAAAAGGTTTAAAATTTTATTCTTTGCCGCTACAATTGGAAGTGGAAGCATTTCTTTGAATTTAACCAGCAGAGAGTTTTTTTTATTATTTTTCAGTATTTCATGTATTGTTCGTTCTCATTCTCCATTCCTTGTTCAGTTTTTGATAATTTTTCTTTTACTTTTTATACTACATTATATAATTTTTATTTTTGCGATGTGTCATCTGCATGAAAGTAAATTAAAGCGGTTTATGATTTTTACTTCATAAAATTATTTCTTTGCAAAAGCTGTTATTTTAATGTACTTTCAAAACTTTTTTTAGTATCTTCTTTGTTTTGCAAAATTTCAAATTAATGTTTTTTTTTGTTAACTTTTCCACTTCATTTATAATTTGATATTTTGTTTAAACATAAAACAATTTGTTTTACTTTTCAATGTTTTTGACATTGTAATTTTGCTATTAGTCGCGGGAAAAAATTTGGTTTGGTTTTTACTGATTCACTGACAGCTGATGTCTTGTAACGGTAAATCATTATATCAATAAGTTAGAGAATTGCAAGAACTTTGGCTTTTTAGGGTTCGTCTGTTCGTCTGTCCATCACAGGCTGTTTTCTCGCAAACCCTAAGAGCTACTGACCTGAAATTTTCACAGAATATATAAACGCTTAAACTAAAAAACCCCAAAATCAAAAAAAATCGCCAAACGAAAAAATCGCCAAAAACTTAAAAAAATCGCTGCAAAGAAAAAAAGCGCCAAAACTAAAAAAAATTGCTGCAACTGAAATAAATCGCCATAACCCGAAAAATTCGCCAAAAACCAAAACAAAGCCAAAAAAATAAAACAATAAAAAAAAACGCCACAAAACGAAAAAAATTCCAAGAAGCGAAAAGGAGCCAAAACTAAAAAAAATCGCCAAAACTAAGAAAAATCGCCAAAATCGAAAAAAATGTCCGTGTACTTAACTTTTTTATGTCTACATCAGCTAAGGTATTCGATTATATACCTTAATTTTGTATAATATTACATACATATCGTTAACTTAATGTAGAAAGGCCCTAACTAATTATTTTTTTAAGTCGAGATTTTTGCATTTTTCGATATATTAGATGTTCTTCTTTGGAAATATACAAAAAACTTGATTAAAAAAATAATGAGTTAGGGCCTTTCGATATTAAGGTAACAACATCTATGTAGTGTCTGTACGGAACTCTTCGTGTGCGAGTCAAAGTCGCACTTTACTGGGGTGTAATCGTTGCTTTCAATAACGAGCTGACCTGATCACGTTTTTTCCTCGATAGCGAATGCCATAATCTCAAACTGAAAAATGTGATCGAAACAGCTCACTATTGAAAGTGATGAATTAAATAACTTTGATTCAATATGATTCATCATTTTGATTTGGACTGAAATGTTAAAACAACAAGAAATAAAGTTGTTTCAAAAGCTAAAGTTTTCTTTAAAGATTACTATAAATCAT
This sequence comes from Tachina lurida, assembly GCA_944452675.1. Taxonomy (NCBI): domain Eukaryota; kingdom Metazoa; phylum Arthropoda; class Insecta; order Diptera; family Tachinidae; genus Tachina; species Tachina lurida. Next base: position 33,124,226 of record OX101754.1, on the reverse strand, counting down.
GTTGAATTAACATGAAATACATATAAAGCAAAATCATTGTCGAAAAATTCTAAATTTTTATTAAATTTTAATTTTCTGTGTGTAGCCAAATTATATTTGCAATATTTAATAACAACTTATTATCCATTAAAGGAAAATTTAATTACCTTGGAAACACACAAGTAAAACAGGAAGGTTGACCATTTTATGTATCGTTATGCACGTAGTAAACTTTTATGTGTATTCTGTTCTGTTCTCAGCAATCATAAACATCATTTACATTAAATGGTGCAAAATTATTGTTGCCGCATGTAATATAAAAGTTATTTCATTTGACTAAATTTAACATAACCTGTGTGTAATAAAAAATGTTTATCAAACAAATGTCTTCGCTCTCGCCCAAGGACGTGTCAGGCAGCAGATTATATATGTATGTATGTATAATAAATTTTCAAAACCATTCATTACACTTGACTGGAAGCACTTTATAAGAAAATTAATTTTCTCATTTTTTTTTTGCCAATTGCCTAAAGAATAACACAGTAGAGTAATTTATCTAATTCGATTTTTATGTGATTAGAAATTTGTATGTTATCAGTTCAGAGTTGTGTGTGTATCTGCAGAGTTCAGGACGTTATTGTAATAAAATTATGAACTTTACTTTGCACAATACTCGTATACGCGGTGTAGCAAATAAGTATTTGAAAAATAGTAAGAAGGGCACTAAGAATTTGGTACAAATCAGAGGGGTCTAATCGTAGTCAGGGATCTAATCGTCTAACCATATGATTGCATTGTTCGATAGCGAATGCCATAATCTCAAACTGAAAAACGTGATCGAATCAGCTAGTTATCGAAAGCGACGATTAGACTAAAAGAAGGAAACAATTAATTGGATGGTAACTTTATGATTTATTATTAGGGTTCCATACACCAAAGGTAAGAGCTACGGACCTGAAATTTTGACAACATATGTAGAACCTTGGCCGCTACAACAACAAATAAACGACAGTAAAATTTTAAAATCACATGTAATATACATTTAATTATATATACACAGACTAAAAAAATCAAAATTAAATTTAAAAATTCAATATTAAAGGGTGTTTCATCAATTAATGTAATTTTTACTACGTAATTTTGAAAACATGCTGTATCTTGGAAACCGTAAGAGGCAAACTTTTAAAATTTTCAAAAACGATAAAAGTGAAAAATTTCAAAAATTATAAAAAGGCTAAAGCCAAAAAATCGCCAAGCCGAAAAAAATCGCCAAAACGCAAGAAAGTGCCTAACTTAAAAAATCTCTAAAACAGAAATAAATAAAATAAGAAAAACCGCCAAAATCTGAAAAAACTTTAACGGATACTTAATTCTTTTTTATGGGCTAAAGTTCGTATAGTAAATATCGTTACCTTAATATACATAGATAGGCCCTACACAGAGAAAAAACTGCCTCATAGAATCAAGAATATTTTCTCTCTAAGGGGTATCCCAGCAGAAAGAAGCGAAGATTTTTTTCAAAAAGATTCCATATTGATTTTATGTGGTAAATCTTATTAATTTTATCAAGAAGAAAATCACATAAAATCAAGAAGAAATCTTATTATTCACAACTTTATTTTACTCAATTTCCGTTATTTTTGGCACCAAAAAAACAATCCATAGAGAAAAACTTCTTGATTCTATTGTTTTCTTATAAATTGTAAGCTATAGGGATTTCTTATTGATTTTATTATGTGGCCTTATTGATTTTTTTAAAAAGGTTTTCTTCTTGATTTTATTAGGCTATCTTATTGATTTTTTTAATAAGGCTTTCTTCTTGATTTTAGTAGGCTCCTATATGATTATGTGTAAAGCATCTTATTGATTTTTTTTAATAAGGAAATCCTCTTGATTTTATGAGGTGACTTGTTATTTCAAATCTATAAATAGACATAGAGAAAAATTTTTCCATGATCTTTTTAATTTTTGTATAAGAATGTTTGCACAATAATTTCAATGGTTATTCAGGCTGCTGTAAGCATATTGGTTAGAGTGCTTGTTTATCAGTCAGAAGTTTGCTGGTTCAATACTTGGTGAATAAGTTAGTTAAGAATATAACATAATGTGTATGTATGTATGTACAAATAAATATCATCTACAATATACTACATACATACATACATATGTATATGGTATAGAATTTAAATGAAAATACATAAGTACAGAGAATATATAACCTAATAAAAACTAGAAGATTTCTTCTTGATTTTTTCAAAAAGGTCTTCCCTATGAAATTAATAAGATTTCCTTATTGAAAAAAAACCATATGGATTTCTTATTAATTTTGTTCTATTTTATTAGGTATTTAGTAGGCACTGTTTTCTCTGTGTAAATCGAGTTTTTTGTTTATTTCATTGGAAGAGCATCTAATGAATCGCAAAATACAAAAATCTCGATTTCAAAAAAAAAAAATTATGAGTTAGGGCCTTTCTATAATAAGGTAACGATATGAAGTGTCCGTACGGAACCCTTCGTGTGCGAGTCACAGTTGCATTTTACTGAATTTATTTTTGTATATTAAGGGAATTGTTTATAAACTGCTTGGTTTGAAAAAATAATATATGTATATGCATACAAATTCACAGATTAAATTATTTTGCTCTATTACTCTCCCTGTTCTTAAACTTAAACAAAATTTCAGTAAAATGAAGAGAGATCACCTGTGCTGCAAAACGCTATTTAAAAAAATGTTTACCCCAAGCAAAAGTTAAAGAAACACAGTCAAAAAAAAAAATGATAACTTTTTGTTTTAACAAACACGTGTTTGAAACTAATTTAACTGATTGATGAATTTATAGTAAATTATTTTAAATAAAGAAAAAATGTGTTTTTCATTGTATTAAACTTTTACGAATTTCGGTTTTAAGTTTTATGAATTCGGTGGTAGGTCTTATTTCAGTAAGAGCCATTATTACAACTTAAAGTTAGTTAAAAGTAGGATTTTATCGGACGTATAAAATGTTTTCCATCAGTACAATTTTAGCTTAACCTAAACTAAGCGCTAAGGTAAAGGCAAATGTATCCTTCCTGGTAAGTTAAATTAAATTTATAATAATGAATAACGTTTTATTCAAAACGTTATTCATTACTTTTAACTAACTTTAAGTTGTAATAATGGCCCTAAGAATATTATTTGATTTTTTGAATTTAGTAATAGTATAAAAAATAAAGTTTTTGAATAAAAAACCTAAAATAAATTTTGTTATTTCAAGTAATTTTCAAAAATCTTTTGAACCTGCCCTCGCAAAATTTGTCCAGGCTTTCGTTATGAATTTTTTTGATTTTATATTATTTGTGCTGATTTCCTCCCAATTCACAATTGATAAAATCAAAATATTTGATTTATGTATTGTATATACATTTCACAAAAGATTTCAAATTTCTGAATGATTTATATAATTTTACTTAAGTGCACACATAACCATGTGCCTATTCATATACAATACATACATATTTATGTATTTATTGATGTGACTTAACAATAAATCATTATTATTATATTTATTAAAACATTTAAATTTTTCTTTTATGCACAAATAAAGTTTTAGGTGAAATTAAGCACACGAAACCATCAAGAGGATCCAATTTTGTATGGAAGTGATATTATAACACTGTATTATTTTTTCTCATTGGGAGATCGAGCTTCAAATACGTTTAAAGCTGACTGCGCGTAGAAATTCTAACATTACAGATTCGAATACAACGTTTTCTGTTGACATACCACTCTCTCTGCTGTTCGTCATATACGATAGTCACTCTGCCGACTGTCACTATTTGTACAACAATAATGACTCACTGACTTTACTTTAACACAGTTATGCGCGACTATTAGCTGCTTTACTCTTCACAAAAAGACTTCACGATAGATTTCAGAATAAACAACTTTATAATCGACTATCAGACAACTGAACTTCAGACTGACTTTACGATTGACTGATCTGCCAGCAGATGCGTCGCCCTTTTTACACTTTACACAAGGCTTCCAGAATGTGACAGCAAAGTCTAGACAATCTCAGCAGCATTTTCAATGCTTGTTTTCAATCGCGCAATTAGTTCATGGTTTATATACAAACACCATTAAAGAAACAATATGCGATGGTTGTTTACTGGTGTATATTTGTTTTGTCTGCACTACCATGTTTGTGTGTATGTATCTTCTTAACAAGCAGAAGCTATTTCGTAATTGTTGTTGCTACAGTTTGTTTATGTTTATTCAATCATTCATCTGAATATTTGGTTCTTTACCTAAAAGGGCCCATACTGTTGTTTGACCAATGTGTTGTTTAAGTATTGGTGGAGGCTTCCCTAGGCTAATATTTGGTCAGTTTTTGTTTTAAATTTTTAAATTTAAATAAAGAAAGCTCCTGAAGAAGTTGGAAAAAAGCCAACGAAACGTCGAGCATAAATAAAGATGTAAAAACAACTACACTTCAAAAAGAAATTGTTTTATTAAAAATTTAAAACAAAAATTTACCAAAGCTTAGCCGGGAAACCCCCACCAATACTTAATTCTTTTTTTGTTTACCTAATGTTTTCTTTATAAAAACAGTTGCATTAACTCTTTTCGCGGCTATTTCCATAACAATATTATAAGTATAAGAGAGAGTTTGCGCTGCAATAATGATTACACGCAGTTACTAATATTAAGAATGTTTACTTGCATATTTTTTTCCTGAGTACTCATTATCATTCTCTACATATAGTATGGAAGCAAAAATTGGTCAATTACAGACAAACTAAAGAAAAAATAAGCAAATTTTTTAAAGTAACTTAAACTATTTGTTTAAATTAATTGGGAGATTCAAAACGGTAGTCGTAAACGTCATAATGTCTTAAATTATTTATTTATAATTGTGTTTATTTTCAAATGGGTGCCCCTGTGGCTGAGTGGTAGCGATGCTAGTCTCTCAGTCCAGAGGTCATGGGTTCGATTCCCGCCATAGACCCTGAGTGTTTTCTGCAGACAAGCCAATCGCTTCGCGGGTTGTGTTGGTTTAAAAAAAAATATAAAATAAAAATTTTAGAACATTATGACAATATGAATTTCACCAAATTTATTAAATAAAATAAAATGAATTGCATTAATAATTAACACATATTAGCCTCTAGGCTCATTTTTGCACTAGGCAAAATTTATGGAATAGCCCAGCACTTTGGATAACAACCTTGGTATTTTTTTAATAGCCTTAAGCGTTTTATTGGTTTAATTTAGCAACGTACGAGTATTCTGGCGATATGTTTTAGAACAACTTCTGTACTCACACCCCGGAGCTCATTGATTCTATTTGGAAAATGATAGTTTGCCATAGTTTTTTTTAAGAAAGTCCAACAAATTTCAATCGGATTGAAATCTGTGCTCTGTTCTCGGCACTACAATATTTTGAATTCTTAGCGACTGATCCATTCTTTAACGATTTTAGCCGTTTGTTTAGCATCAACATCTCGTTGAAATATGAGCCAATGAAAAAAAAAGAAAATGCTTTCGAATTTACATGTTCTAAACGTACAAATTCGAAAGCATTTTCTTTTTTAATCATTTTCCTTTGGAATTATAAAGAAGACTCTTCGTATTATGCTCCATACTGTATATGATGAAAATTGCCCGTTTTCATAAATTGAAAGAGGATTTTCGTTCGTCTCTTTGTGTGCATTTGTTTAATGAAAACGAACCAGATATATCACTTTACTGTTTCCTAACGAATATTCTCTTTCACTTTATTAAAAACGCTGGTAAATATTGAAAGGTTGTCAGAAACCATTAGAAATTCTGATATGTTGTGACAAATTTAAAAAGATAATTTTGACAACTGTTCCCATTTCAAACTCGAAAACTAACTGTTAAATTACTTGTTAATTTTTTAGTCTATTAAATCTAGAGATTGTGGAATTCATCCATAAAAAAAAATGAAGCAGCTATTTGTTTCAATTTGCTATAAATTAAATTATTGCCTAATTTACTTAATTTCTAATCACAAAATAATTTCTTGATAACATTCAAAGTATGTTAAGGCGAAATTTTCATAGAAAATAAATACTATTAATGTTAATAAATTTTCAATTTACTTTTGTATATTCTACTAATATTTTCTGCGCAAATTACTGAAAGATGCCCAAAGCACATTTAAAGAGTATGTATGTGTGTATGTGAGTGTCCTTGACATGACATTAAAATCCATATTATTCCATTACAAATACTATTACCTAATTTTATCACAATTTATTGATTATACACATTCATACGTATATATTTATTTATTATACGAGTATACACATATAAAAATACTTTAAATCTATTTAACTTAATGTCTGGCCCGCCCTACTACACAAACCCATCAACACTTTATTCGCTTTGAGATACACTTTATCAAATTCAATAATAATATTCTTTAGGTAGAAATCATGCTTTTGGATTTTGTTATGAAGGAAAAATTAATTTTCAAATTACTCGTACTATTTATTGACACTTCTTTTTTATTGTGACAGTTTAGATCAGAAATTTTATGCCCACTCAGTTAAATGATGCTTGAATGACAGACATACTTATGTATGTACTTCCAAGTATAGATACAATGTGTATGTATTCAAATATGTATGTGAGTATGTATGTACCCACACGCCGGTAATGAGAAATAATCTTAAATGTGCAGAAAATCCAAAAATTATATACTTATTGAAAACTGACTGCGATATTTATTGATTTTCAATTAAAATTTACTTAAACACCGAAAAAATCAAACGAAATGAAGGGAATTGTTTTTAAAATAATAAAAAAAAACAAGCAAGAGTGCTATATTGGCCTGTGCCGAATCTTATATACCCTTCACCAACGTACGTATATGGAATATATACATATGTACATATGGGCAATTCCACGAGAAAATTTACTTTTTTGTCACGTGCGACAGCAACCAATTAAGCTTGTATTTTAGAACAAAGTGACTCGATTTTTCCTTAAAATTTTACCTAATACGAATATATAAAAAAGTAAAAAGAAAGTTTAGTTTTCTTTAAAAAAAACCAACATAATTGTTTAATGTCGCACGCTACAAAAAGTTGAAATGTCAATATGTACATAAATACTCGTACATACATATATATTTGTTTTGTGAAAAAAAAATATATCATGTATTTTTTGCTCTAACGCAATTTATAATGATTGATATATGAGAATTGTTCGACTAAAGATTTTGGTTCAAATATTTTATTTTCGATATTAGCAATAGTTGAATATTTTATTCTGCACTCTGTATTTAAGAAGTTTTTTTACATTATTAATATTTTCTCTTTTTAAAACGAACGAGGAGAAATTATTTTAAGAGGATTCTAACAGAGATCAGCACTTTCTAAGTAATTTAAATCTGTATATGTATATGCATATATGTATAGTCCTAGTTTACACTATGCAAGTCTTATTGCTAAGCTGATTAGTTTCTAGGGGAGAGAGAGAGAGATAGAGAGACGAGGGGAAAAGAAACGAGTGTTCAGCTTCATGTACTGGCCATACGTTTTACTTTCTCATACACGTACACAAAACTATGTATAAAATATATGAGCTGAAAAATAAGACTTGAATTGTGTGAACGCCGATGACAGTTCAAAGAAGAAAAAGTGATAAACTTAGCAACAAAACTGTACTAGTGTGAACTGAGACATATGACCTGCCCGAAATGACTGTTCTTTAGCGATATATTTTATTTATTTATTTATTTATTTAACATACTATACAAAGTACATTTGCATAATATGGTGTTGCACAAATATGGGCGGAGTAACTAAGACCATATGCCCAAGATGTTATTAACAGTAGTTTAAAAAGTTTTGTGACTGACTGTACACGACCTATGCCTTCACATTGGAAGTAGCAACGTGGTTGTTAAAGAAATTCCACAAAAAGTCGCAAGATTATACGGTTATCCGTGGCAGATCAGTCAACCAGTGCGAGCGAGACAAAAAACTCTCGCAGGCCAAACAACACACACAAGCCTGACCGCACTTAAGAAATAATTACGATGACGCGAGAGATGTTCTGACCTGTTAACGACGATATATTTTATGTTATCTCCATTTACAAAAAATTAATAAGAACTCGTTGCAAGCTGTCAACGCATGACTATAGATTTAAAACCTAGGTAATCTTTAAGCCACAAATAGTCGAAATTTTCCAGCCCTGGAATCATTCTTTCAGATTTTTTTGATTTCTTACGCCAATCGATTTCTTAAAAATATATAATTTGTAGAGAAAAAGAAAACATTAATATTAGTTTATTACTTTTATATACAAAAAAAAAGTTAAAATTTTCCAACCCTGGAATATATTTGATTTTTTTAATATTAATTTTATTCTTAAGAGCCTAAACATAATGTTTGCGGTGCGGTGCGATATCTCGTTGCGGGAGAAAACAATAAACATAATACAACGGAAGACGGCTGCGGCAATACTTGTCAGTATTTGTTTAAATTTCTATTAATTTTTTTGTGCATACATTTTTATAAAATTTTCTTAAAAATTGACTATTTGTTTAATATTTTGTAATGGATGACCTATACTTCTTATAGGAACGACGGGAACATATATACATATGTATATATATACATACATATATAATATTTTGTAATGGCAGTAACTAAAAACAAGAAATTATTAACATTTTATACATTGGCAGATATATTTGATATATTTTTTAAACTTTTATATTTTATGACACAAGTTTTTGAACTTCAAAATCATTTTTTTGTTCACAATAATGTTGTGAACACCGCCAATTATTCAAAAACTTTGGCAGCATCAGAAAGAGAAAGAGAGTCAAAAATTGAGAGAATAAGAAAGTCCGCAGAGAAAATAAAAAATTTTAATTTTATACCGTTCCGCACTGCGGTTTTTTACTTCAAAATCGTATGAAAATCCGCACCGCAATAAATTATCGTTACATTGTGTTCAGACTCTAAGAAATATAAAATAGGTTTACTTTACAAAAAATTATATTGCAAAAAAAAGTTTAAATTTACCAGCTCTGGAACGATCTATTTGATTTTGCTGATTTTCAACATCAATACATTTCGGATAATTTCTAACACACCAGACCAATACCGATTTCACGTACAGACAGACGAACATCGTTTATTCGTCTTCCCTATTGATAAGGACCCAGAATATTGTGGAAGTTACACAAGGAATGACAAACCTACAATATATACTCTTTACCATTTTTTGTGAAGGATATATAAAGATAAACGCAAACACATCGACAGGCAAGTGAAAACAAACTGTAAAGCAGTGGTGGCCAATCATACTTTATAATATTCTCTGTTTGTGTATGTGGTTCGCGGCACATAGTGTACGTTTGTTGATGGCAAACGAAATACAGATTATGTTCGCAAGAATAGGAAATTGAGAGAATGGCCACCACTGCTTTATAGTCATATTTATCTGTTTAGTTTGTTTGTGAATGGAAACAATGTATAGATGATGAGCACATAAATTGTATTCAATTTGAATTTTTCGTTTCACCACAAAGAACGTTCAAGTGGAAAATATATATACACTGCGAATATTGAGCAATATTAACGAATATTTTGTACCCTACCGAATTTATTTTCTAAGTGGACCACAATAGCTTTTTTTTTGCATTTGAATAGGAAAACCAATAATTTAAAAAATATATTTCGTGTTAGCAAACGTACAGGAAGGCCAATGATCTGTATTTGAATCTTCTGTTATTTATTGGAATAATCGTTTACAACATTAAATTATTTTCATAGATTCAGATTTACATGAACAACGTGCTTTAATGGTCTTTAGAAATTATTGACAATGTGAAGGCCGACTTGATCCACAAATGTGTGCCAGATTTTTGAGGGAGGGTTATCCCTAACTATAATTAATCATCTTAGTGCGACGCTTAGAGCAATATAATCTCGCATTACTTAAAACACTTGCGGAAGATGGCGTAAGGCGTGGTATTAATCAAGAATTGTTCTACCATATGACAGAATACTCTGAAATATATCTCCAATAACGGAACCAGCTACCACCATTAGGATGAGTATTCAGTTACTAGCAAAAAAGCTTCCAAAAAGGTATCAAGATGACCTTGTCCAGTCAACCACTACCATTGGTCAAACACTAACCACCTAAGACCCTTTTACCAGAGGATTGAATAGCAACCACAGCTGCAACCACAAAAGTCCTCATCCATCGCCGGATACAGCAGGGGATTGGAGCGAATTCCTTTCAAGACTTACTTGCTGATGGCAAACCTCATCAATCACGGGATGCACCAAGCGTTTGGAGCGAAGTCCGTTCAGTCCGCATTATCTATTAAACTATAATCGGCTTTTAATTGCAATGAATAATGACGTAGTTTTATCATCCATTCAATACCCCATCAGATACTGGATCACCAGTGCCAAAACACCTTGCTGAGGTACTCGAGCTTTCTCGTCTTTCAACAGTATCTATTGAATGGCAACAGCACTTAGAATATTGTTTGGCTGATCGCAGCAGACAAATCAATAGCATTGATTTAGCACTGGGAGTCCAAGACTATCCTCCCATCAATTTTGGTAGCAATAACATCCACTACGAAATCTTCTCCGACATAGCACGCAGAGAATATAGTTGCTCACACATACCACGTATCCTCCAAGATAAGACCTCACCAATCATCGGACACAGTGTTACTACTCATGTTATGGTTGGATCAATGCATATCACAAATAGCTTTCAACATCTGGTGAGCATTATCTACTTAACCCCATAGGGTTAGACGAATTCCACCGTCATTTTTGAGTCAATGGATGTTGAGGACACATTATCATCCAATGAACTATGGGGCCACCGCTGCCGGTAGTACCAGTATTAAGCCACTCGAAATTCCCCTCCAAAGGTCTTCCCTCTATTTTCTTTTGAACTTATGCTGTCACTGTAACAGCAACGTAGCATGATACTTCCTTGCAATAAATTTGTCCACATCCGCTCATCTGTTATTCTAGAGATTGGGTATTAAGACATAAGTTTTATGGGTAAACAGCCAAAGATATTGCCTAAAGTCTAGGGTTCGCGAGATTGTCACACCCATTATATCATAGAGATACCTCTGCGGGAAATCAGAAATACAGAAGGCAATTTCATGGCTAAACTGGATCATGAACAAACAAGGACCCTTAATATACATATAAAAAAAAACTAATGTTGACTTACTTATACCTACTGCACGAGGAACTATTCAATCTTCCTAAAACAGGCATCTCCAAAACAAAAAGTCGATGTTTTTATATATTACCAATGTTACCAGATTTCAATAAAAGTAATTATCGCTGCAGATGTTGGAAAATCCCAACGAAACGTCGGATACATTAAAAATGAAATAAAAAACGTCTTTTATTTACATTTTGAAGAAATTGAACGACCTTGAAAGCCCGAATAGATACAATACCTATAAAACTACATTAATTGATATTAAAAAATAAGGTCGAGAAATTACATACAAATACACCTCTTTTACTAGCTCTTTCAATTCTACGGAGAAATTACACGTTCAACTAAGAATTATTGTTAAAAGCAATTTTCTATGTGCAGTGTTTTAAAGATGACGGTTCTAAAGCATGATTTAGTTAGCGAAAATGGTAACTGATACGGGGTTTTACTCGAAACTTTTCTTATCTAACATTGACCCTTACCTCGCTAATTCTTCGGCAGTTTCATTTCCACTCAATATTGCAGTAACCTTGAACCTGTCTATAGTCGTACATTGTATTTGTTTGCTAGCCCATTGAACTCCCTTTTACAGTCGCTCACTTCAAAGACTTTAGCTCTACTTGGTTCCCAAGATAGAGGCTAACTTTCGATAGCCTTTATAATCACTGGAATCTCGGCCTAGAAAACAATGCACTTGGTCGCAAGTCTGAAAGATCTGGCAATATTAGTTTCCTTTATGTAGATCTTAGCTCAAGTTTCTGCGTACATCTTAGATCTTCTGTAAGGATCGCTCAACCCTTCTAGAGACTATTCGATTTAATCCCAAAATCTCTATCAGTAATCATTAAGGAAGCAATTTTACACAAGTCAGTCTCACCGTCCTTAATGTCCGTGAAACTAGGGTTGTAGTCAAAAGTTCAGTATGTTTTATTTCCAACTCGCTAAGAGAAAGGGACGCTGATGCTGCTGCCTGCAGTTAAATTATTTAAAATTTTTTTTATAATTCTGAAAGTATACTTTGTTGTTGATTGTGAACCACATTATCCCTGCAACTTCTTGCTAAGGTTCGGATTTAAGTACAATTTTAGGCTTCCGATAAACTTTTTTTAAGTCTATAAGAATCAGTGGTCATTAAAAAAATTTTTTTTTTTTAAATTTTTAATCAAAGCTATCTCTTGAACAAATCACCCGATTTTAGTAAAATTAGCAGCAATTGACGCGTCTTTTTAGGTTTAAGCTGCATTGGAGATGCTGTTGAGATTGTCTAGACGTTGCTGTAACATTCCGGAAGCCTTGTGTGAAGTACAAAAAGTGCGACGCATCTCCTGGCAGTTCAGTCTAACATAAAGTCAGTCTGAAGTTCAGTTGTTTATTGAGAATTAATTAAAAATTTTATAATTTCGCTATAAAATATAAATACTCCCTAAAACCGCACAAGTATGAATTTCTTTTGTTCGTCGTAGCCAAATTATAACAAATTGCACTATTTGTGCCAACAATTTCGGGTTTTGTTGAAAACTTATTAAACATAAAATCTCTACTAGTGATTTGTTTTTATTCTAAACGAAAAAAAATTATAATTATTCACTGAACAACTGGCATTTTTTCTACTACATACCAACGATTATATTACAATGAGTGTAATTCTTTTTCATTTTACGATTATATATTTTAGTGACAAGGAACAAAATTAATTTGTGTATTTGAAAATTTCAAATTAGCAATTCTATGTTATATGTGACTTGCACAAGTTTTAAAACTGCAACTAGAAAGTAGAGTGTTAGTAGGATGATACAGCAAATACACAACAACAAGTCCGTAAGTGTTTTTTTGGTTTTCGGTCCTAGTGTGTGCATCTATTTCATTAACTTCTGCTGTTGGTGTATAAACCAGGAACAGCAGCAATTTCAAAATATTTTAAACACAAGAAACAATTACAAAAATTGAGAATATTTAACACACAACTCTTGTCTATTAAACAAGTACAAGTAGCTGCTTATTTCCCTATACGAGGGTTACTGCTTCCCCACAATAACAAGTGCCAATTGAAATATATCAAAAATGAATTGATTTTCGAACATATTGTTACGGAAATGGCCGTCGGGTTAATATAAGTGTTACGCAAGAGTATTCGAACAGGGCCAATATAAAGAAACATCCAGAAGTATTTAAATAGATAACTAAACGTACACTCGTATTAACATACAAGCACTATAGCAAACAACTATATACACATGCGTAGCACATACCTACGTGATTAAACGTAAACAACCAACAACAACTACAAGGGTCTGCTTGTTATGAAGATAGACATAGCTACATGCATACATACATACATGCCTGGCAATTCTAGCGAAAGGCATAAATAAAATAAACAACCACTTAATGATGTATGCATATACACACGTATGTACATAGTTACCACATGAACTTAATTACGCGCTTTGTAAACAACATTGAAGATAATGATCATTCGGTCTAGACTTTGCATGAAAATTCTAGTGGTTGTTGTGCGAAGTATAAAAAGGGGTTGACGCATCCAACAGCAGTTCAGTCGCGATCAAAAGTTAGTTGGGAATAAATCAGTTGCGAAGAAGCTCAGTTGCTAATAAGAAGTCTGTTGTTAATCAAGTGAGTTGACAATTAAGTTGTGCGCAGTCCGTGATTTGTGATACAACAGTGAGTTGATATTTGAGTCTGTGCTTTACAATACGTGAGTTGGAAATTGAAGAGACTATAGTACAGTCTATAGTGACAGTTAGAGTCTGTCGTGATTTGAGGTTATTGTGGAGACCCTCGAGTGAAGAGTAAGGGAGCAGCGAAGCTGATAGACGTGTAAGTGAAGCCAGCGAGTCTTGATTAGTGTATCAACTGTGAGAGACTGCCATAGAGTTGTTATTGGTGTATCAACTGGAAGTGTCGGCAGAGTGAGTCTTGTGTCTGACGAGCAACAGAGAAAGCAGAATTGTGTCAACACTAGCGCAGCCAGTGGTCTGAGACGTGTATATACAACAGCGAGGAAGGAGTAGTGGTAACCAGTTGAGAATATTTGAATAATCTTTGTGTTTGTATTTAAGCTCTTGAATTAGATTTGGATTAGTGTTATTTATTAGTAAATAAAGATTGTATCATTCTTAACCCTAATTAGTACACTGGGGTCTTTTATTTATTGCAAATCTACGAATCTACGGAAAAGCGTTTTTAACAGAGAATAAAAACGTAACATTTGGTGTCAGAAGTGGGATTTGCAAATAAAAGCGGCACGTTTAAAAAAAAAGGTTAAACGTAAAGTAAGAGTGATACGAAAAGGAAAACCTCACACGTTTGAAAAGGTTAAACGTGAATAAAACCACAAACGTTTGAAAAGGTTAAACGTAATAATTGGTTTTGAGGAAAATGAAATTTGAAGAGCTTAATGTGGAGCAACTCAAGGAAGAGTTGAATAAGCGGAAACTGTCAACAACTGGTGAAAAGGTAATACTTCAGGAGCGACTACTGCAAGATTTCCAGCGGCGCAACAGCGACACAGAAAGTTATGAGTTCGATGAAACTGAGGTATGTACTCGTGCATCAGCAAACAGTACATACATCAGCGCAATGCTAGCCGCAATGATGGAGAAAATGGAGGCAAACAACGAAAAACTTCTAGGGCAAATGAATGAGAAGTTTCAAGAGTCTTTTGCCGAATTGAAAGCTGAAATGAAGGATACTTATCTAGCAACCAATGAGAAACTTCTAGGTCAGATGGATGCCATATTTGACAAATTTAAATCAAAAACCATGACTAACGTTCAAGAATCATCTGGAGCCAGTAGTGAGAAACACCATGAAATTGCTGAAACCGTAAACAGACGGGCAGATGGTGTAGAAATGCAAGTCAGTAAATCGGACGAAGAGATTTTTGACTTGGGAAACAGTGCCAACGAAGTCATTTCTGGCACAAAGGAAGACGCTGATGAAAAACTGAAGGCAGAAGATGAAATCAACAGTGTTCAG
This sequence comes from Tachina lurida, assembly GCA_944452675.1. Taxonomy (NCBI): domain Eukaryota; kingdom Metazoa; phylum Arthropoda; class Insecta; order Diptera; family Tachinidae; genus Tachina; species Tachina lurida. The sequence goes on along the minus strand of OX101754.1, from coordinate 33,109,012 downwards.
TGTCAACAAGTTGAACGTAAGCGAAGTTTGCCAGAAGTTTCCAGAGTAAATGAAGCTCGTGACCTAGATGATAGTCAAGTGGTGTGTGACATAGCGGGAATAGCTATCTTTGAAATGGACTCGTTTGCTCAGGGTAAAGAAACTGCTACAGTATACAAAGCGAGCAGCATAAAAGCAGTAAGGAAGAAGAAGACAACTTCTATACAGAGCTTCAAGCGTGTGGTAAGGCCAACTCTAGTCAAGGGACAAGGTAGAGTCGGAGCCAAGGACCATAAATGTGGAATGGTAAGGCAAGCTCTAGTTGAGAGACCAAATAGAGTCAGAGCCAAATACCACAAATGTGGAAGAAGTTGTCACCTAAAGCGTAAAACAAGGCAAGCTCTAGAGGAAATACGAAGCAGATTCAGTACCAAGGACTGCAAATGTGGTAGAACTTGTCATCTCCATCGTACTGTAAAGCAAGCTGTAGTGGAAATGCTAAGCAGATTCAGTACCAAGGGTTGCAAATGTCAAAGAAGGTTTCATCTCCAGCATACGGCAAGGCGAGCAGTAGAGGAAATGCTAAGCAGAGTCAGTGCCACCAAGGGCCGCAAATATCGAAGAACTAATCTCCAGCGCATACTAATACAAGTCCCAGTTGAAAACCGAGGCAGAGCCAGAACTAAAGCCAACAAATCTGGAAGAGGTAGTCGTCTCCAACGTAACTACAAGGCGTATAGAAAACGAAGAAAAAGAAAGGCGATGATGTGCCTATTCGGGACGAATAGGCTTAAGTGGGCGGCAGTGTTACGGAAATGGCCGTCGGGTTAATATAAGTGTTACGCAAGAGTATTCGAACAGGGCCAATATAAAGAAACATCCAGAAGTATTTAAATAGATAACTAAACGTACACTCGTATTAACATACAAGCACTATAGCAAACAACTATATACACATGCGTAGCACATACCTACGTGATTAAACGTAAACAACCAACAACAACTACAAGGGTCTGCTTGTTATGAAGATAGACATAGCTACATGCATACATACATACATGCCTGGCAATTCTAGCGAAAGGCAAAAATAAAGTAAACAACCACTTAATGATGTATGCATATACACACGTATGTACATAGTTACCACATGAACTTAATTACGCGCTTTGTAAACAACATTGAAGATAATGATCATTCGGTCTAGACTTTGCATGAAAATTCTAGTGGTTGTTGTGCGAAGTATAAAAAGGGGTTGACGCATCCAACAGCAGTTCAGTCGCGATCAAAAGTTAGTTGGGAATAAATCAGTTGCGAAGAAGCTCAGTTGCTAATAAGAAGTCTGTTGTTAATCAAGTGAGTTGACAATTAAGTTGTGCGCAGTCCGTGATTTGTGATACAACAGTGAGTTGATATTTGAGTCTGTGCTTTACAATACGTGAGTTGGAAATTGAAGAGACTATAGTACAGTCTATAGTGACAGTTAGAGTCTGTCGTGATTTGAGGTTATTGTGGAGACCCTCGAGTGAAGAGTAAGTGAGCAGCGAAGCTGATAGACGTGTAAGTGAAGCCAGCGAGTCTTGATTAGTGTATCAACTGTGAGAGACTGCCATAGAGTTGTTATTGGTGTATCAACTGGAAGTGTCGGCAGAGTGAGTCTTGTGTCTGACGAGCAACAGAGAAAGCAGAATTGTGTCAACACTAGCGCAGCCAGTGGTCTGAGACGTGTATATACAACAGCGAGGAAGGAGTAGTGGTAACCAGTTGAGAATATTTGAATAATCTTTGTGTTTGTATTTAAGCTCTTGAATTAGATTTGGATTAGTGTTATTTATTAGTAAATAAAGATTGTATCATTCTTAACCCTAATTAGTACACTGGGGTCTTTTATTTATTGCAAATCTACGAATCTACGGAAAAGCGTTTTTAACAGAGAATAAAAACGTAACAATATGTATATAGTATATGCATTTTTACAGAGCCAAGCTATATTTTTTTAGAAAGAGATGAATTTTTTTTTGAGCCATAACGTCCAAAAAGCCTTAAGCGACATATTTTTGGTTTTCTTTTTTTGGCGAAAATAGGTTATTCACGACTGCAGATAATCGATTTTAGTCAAAAAACTAATTTTGAAAATTATGTCGCTTAAGCTTTTTTTGTGATTATGGCGCGAATTGCTCTGATTTTCGAATATTACATGGAATTTAACCCCGGGGACACACACTTAAAAGATCCTTTTGTATGTAATAATTAAATAAAATAATCGAATAATTTTATTTGAACAATTTAGTTGGAATATTTTTTGGAATAATTTTATTCGAACAATTTTTTCGAATAATTTTATCGCATAATTTAATTCGAATTTTGTTCTAATAATTTTCGAATGTTTTTATTCTAGTATATTTCCTTTTGTATGTAATAATTAGTAAGTAAATAAAATAATATAATAATTTTCTTGTTTTTTACTCCAATAACTTTATTTGCGCAAAATTTTGTTCCAATAATATTATTCGAATAATTTTCTTCGAAATATTTTATTTCAAAGTTCCTTTTTTATGTAATAAATAATAATAAAAAAAAATAAAATAATTTTATTCGAATATTATACGAACAATTTTCTTCGAATAATTTTATTCGAATAATTTTTTAGAATAATTTTATTCTAACAATTTTATTCAAATAATTTTATTCCATTAATTTTATTCGAATATTTTAATTCGAATAGTTTTCCTTGTATGTAATAGTTAATAATTAAATAACATAATTCGAATAATTTTATATATATTCAAATAATTTTATTCGAGTAATCTCCTTCGAAATATTTTACTCGAATAACTTTATTTGCGAACATTTTTGTTCAAAGTTCCTTTTGTATGTAATAATTAATAATTGATTAAAATAATAGAATAGTTTTATTCGAACAATTTTATTCTAATAATATTATTCGAATAATTTTATTCCAACAATTTTATTGAAATAATTTTATTCTATTAATTTTATTCGAATATTATTATTTGTATATTTTTCCTTTTGTATGTCATAATTAATAATTAAATTAAATAATCGAATAATTTTGTTCGAACAATCTTATACATATATATTTGAATAATTTTATTCGAATAATTTTGTTCGAACAATTTTATTCGATTAATTCCTTTCGAAATATTTTACTCCAATAACTTTATTTACGAATAATTTTTGTTCAAATAATTCTTAATAATAACGTAATTCTTATTAAGAGGAAGAATGCTTTATTTCTTTATGTGATTTACTTTATTGTAACATTTTTATTTTGACATTATTTGAATGAAAATAACGTGATATTATGCCAGCAAACTATTTACTTTTTTTTTCAAATAATTACATTTATGTTTATAAAATATCTCTGATAGCAAATTTATTCGAAAGAATAATTTTTTTTATAAATTAAAGTTATGCCATTAACGTACCTTTTCACAATGTATGGTTAAAAGATAACAGAGACTTTAACTGGAAGTTTTGTATGAAGAACTGTCAGTTAAAGTTCACGTTAACTCTTAACCATACATTGTGAAAAGGGACGTAATAAACATAAAAGTAGTCGAATAAAAATTTTATTCGTATAAAGATTGTATTTGATTTGTTTTAGTGTGTGAGGCTAACTATCACTAACAGGTGATATTTTTAGCCATGAAATGAAATTTAATCACGACCATAGATTATATATATTTTTTAAAAATAGAGTAAAAGGGGGTCTGGGTGCGATTTCTGCCACGCCTAATCAAACCGATTTTTATGAAATTCAAAACATTGATAAGTCTACATGTAAAAGGACACACAGGCTTTCTGTGGACTCGAAGATACGCAAATGAATAAAAGACCCCAGTGTACTAATTAGGTTTAAGAATGATTTATTTATTTAGTAATTAAAATAAAATAAAATCAAGAGCTTAAATACACACACACACACACACACACACATCTTCAATTACTTAAATGATTCACAACTGGCTGCCACGACGTCTACTAAGCTTTTGTACATAGACACAAAACTGGCTGCGCTGGTCTGGAAGCAATATCCACCCCCTGCTGTTCGTCACACACAAGACTCACTCTGACGACGCTCACTGTTTGTACAACAATAATGACTCATTGACTTACTTTTGCACGATTATCAATTGCTTTCAAAATATTGAACTGAACTCTTAATAGACAACTCTTCACAAGAAACAACTGAACTTCAGACCGATTTTATATTAGACTGAACTGCCAGCAGATGCGTCGCCCTTTCTATACTTCACACAAGGCTTCTGGAATGTTACAGCAACGTCTAGACAATCTCAGCAGCATCTTCAGTGCTTGCTTTCGATCGTGTCATTAGTTTATGTATTAACTTTGTATATGCAATTTATGGTGGTTGTTTACTTTATTATTATTTTTGTCTGCACTACCATGTATGTGTGTGTTTGTATGTGTATTTTCTTAACAAGCAGAAGTTATACAATTATTGTTGTTGCTATAGTTTTTCTATCTGCTTGTATGTGCGTATGTGTGTGCATTTACCCTGCCAATAATATTGGACTACGTGGTCCAATCTAGATGAAACGGACTAATTAAATCGTGGTCCCACGTAATGCAGTCATGGACCATGTCGTTTTCATACAAGCATTCAATGATGCACGATAAGTGTTCGTGTTTAAACGATTATGATCGTTTTTCTTAGGCACTTACAAATTGCATGCGAGTAGTCTATAAATATTCCATATGGGGTAGTTTTCTGTGTTAGTCCGATGTAATGCAAAATTGTAGCATGTGGACCAACCCTAGCTAGGACATCGCAATGCTAAATCGACCACCTTTTTTTTAATATATTTGGAGTAGTTTTGGAATACTCCTACCCCTCTTTGGACTAGTCTTTACATGCACGTATGCACTAGTCCCATTATTTGCAGAGTATTTCTTTAGCTAAATAATTCTGTATAATTCTTTTTTTTACGTTAGCTATGTTCGCGGGAATTTCCGTAACAATATTTATTTTTCAAAGAAGGACCGAAAAGGTGTAAGAGGCAATTTCTCCCTCTCCGAAACTATCCAACCGATTTTGATGACATTAAAAACATAGATAAAAAGATATGGCACATAACAACAAAGAAATTCCAATTTTCACAATTTTTAGCTATTTTGAAAGTTTTTGCCATTAATCATGATTTTTAGGTATTAAAGCGTCTTTGGAAATACAATTGAACTTTGATAAGCTGGGCATTCGCATGGAACCCTGTATGCACAAATACGACTTAAACGTTGACAAATTTATTAAATTGAATTTTATTTTTTTGCTTTTACTTTCATATCGTGCCATAACCGCCAAAAAAAAATTAAGCGACATAATTTTCGAATTGCATTTTTTTTCTATTGTAAATAATCGGTTTCTGTCCAAAATATGTGTCGCTCAAGTTTTTTAAATGGTTATGGCCGGATGTGTAGTCAAAAATTAATTCCTAATGTATAACGTCCGCTAATGATAACATTTTACAATTAAAATTATAATACATTTAAAACATTCACTGCCCCCTCGTATGTTTCTTTAGAGCAATGTGAGTTTTGTTTGTGAATTAATTTTTGTTCACACTTAACGTAGTTCGAATACATGAAACAAAAACAAAAATTGTGTACAATGTTTAAATTCTCACCACAATTCTCGAGATGTTAAAGTTTTGCAATTAGTTCAATATATGATTTTCCCACGAAATGTCGATACTGTTTGTACGTACTGCGTGTTAGAGAAGTGTGTCGATAGGAAAAACAATAACGTGTTAAAGTATTGTACGTATTGAAATTTAAACAAATCTTTAAATACTTATTGATGCAGTGCAGTAAATACCGCATGTACATATATTTTTAGTTATTTGTAGATTTTTGTATTAAAATTGTTGTTTGTATTTCGCGAATTTTTATTTTCAATTTGAGAAAAGAAATATATATTTGTATGTATGTATATGAAAATAAATAATCTCTTATGAGGAAATTTGATTGAATTATAAAAAATGTTAACCGGGAAATAAGCCAACAAACAAAAAAACATAAAACAAAAATATACAATATACATACTCGTAAAATATTTAAAAAATGAAACAAGAATAAAATTTTCAAGTTTTGTAATATTTTTTTTTTTCAAGTAAAATGTTATTCATTGAAGTTTACTGTGAATTTTTGAACTGCCTGCATGGATGTATTGCGAATATCTGCTGCTCTTTCATTACGAATAACAAGCAAAAAGTCCACAAAAGAAGTTTGAAATTAAAGAGCTTACTGACGTAGTTCAAAATTAAAGCCAACGTGATCTTACAATACAGAAAGATACATAACAAAAGGTAAGAAACGAACGCATTGAGACTAAATAAAATAATTTGAGATATGTAATAAATTTTTACAAAAATTTAAAATTTAGATATTTTATTTAGTTTGCAAAACTTTTAGAACTCGGCCAGCAATTGCTTGGGGTATACTCTGTAATTCGAAACGAAAGCAAATGCTATCGAATTGTAATGTTAATAACATATGAATTCGAAAGTATTTTCTTTAGTTTCGAAATACAGGGCAAGACTCCTAGTTTAGACATTTGAGCTGTTCCCAGCTAACATTTTGTATCATAATCGAATCATTTCCGAATCAGCTTCACGGGAAAAATAACAGCATATGTGTTAATTTTTCGATCATAAATGATACTCTCGTTGTGAGAAAATGGTACCCTACAGATACCAAGGAAGCATGTATGATACGATTTGCTGATTAATTTTTGAGTAACTTTATGGTAGTATTAAATCATTATATCACCTTTTTGTAAAGGGTGTTTTTTATTGAGGTATAGAACTTTAAGTTGGCATCACTTTTTTAACTGGCGGCCAATTTGTCAGCTGTCAAGTGATTAATATTTAGTTTGGTTTGCCATTTCATCATGAACAGGTTGACAAAAGAACAACGCTTGCAAATCGTGCAAATTTATTTCGAAAATAATGGTTCAGTTCGCGAAGTTTACCGCAAGCTCCGTCCATTTTATGGTCGACATAATCGTCCATCAGAGCAATTAATTCGGTTAACCATGGATCGTTTTCGCACTACGTTTACTCTATGTGATAATACGCATCCGCAAAGACGTCGAACAGTGCGCACCGAAGAAACAATTGCCGCTGTAGAGCAAAGTGTTGAAGAGGACCCGAATGAATCGATTCGCCACCGTGCACAGCAATTGGAGCTTTGTCCATCAACTGTATGGAAGATTTTGAAGAGTTTGAATGTGGATGAGTTGTGGTTCCAACAAGACGGCGCTACATGCCACACAGCGCACGTCACAATCGATTTATTGAAGGAAACATTCGATGAGCGCATAATTTCGCGGAATGGACCTGTCAATTGGCCACCAAGATCGTGTGATTTGACACCATTGGATTATTTTCTTTGGGGATATGTGAAGTCGCTCGTCTACGCCAACAAACCAGAAACGTTAGGGGACTTGGAAGCCAACATTCGTGGCGTTATTGCCAACATACGGCCCCATATGCTCGAAAAAGTGGTTGAAAATTGGACCTGTAGAATTGGCTTTACTCGAGCCAGCCGCGGCGGCCACATGCCCCAAATCATATTTAAACATTAATGGCATAAAATTATCCTTCCAATAAAGCCAAATTGATGGACATTAAAACGATTTTCTTGTGTTTTATTTCAATTCGAAGTTCTATACCTCTAAAAAAACACCCTTTATATTTTCCCTCTATTTTCAAGAAATCAAAATTTGATCATATAGATGAATCCTTTTTCAATTACCCAAGTGATAAATCAGTTTTAATCATCAAAATTGATCTGAGGAGAATCATATAAGAGATTTCTGCAAAAAATTATCACCCAAAATGCTAGCTGGGTTGGGACAAGTTAATGTGCAGTCCAAATTTTTTAGGAAACCCCACAAAGGACATTGCGCAGGTGATTTGTTGGTTTGTTGGTTTACGTGGCTGCGTGCTACCTACAAGCAACCAAGTAGAATCATGAGATTCCTTTTTGATCCTAGTCCTAATCTATGAGAAAGGTCAAGTTCAATACTGAATCCAATGAGTCAAGTCATACTAGATTCACACCGTTGCATGAGTTGTAGTAAGAAATGAGGTCAAGTATACATATCACCTATCGGGTTTTTGTCACATCGTGAGTGCTGCCGGGTCTTCACTGAACAGGTCTCTTTTTTGTCCCGTTCTTGCCAGCTAGCAAAGAAAATAGTATGGAGAAGACTCAGCCTACTAACATGCCTATGTATCGTCCAGTTGCCCATCAATATCACGGACTAGCCATAAGATGGTTCTTCTATTTTAAGGGTTCGGTACACCATAGGTGAAAAGGAACTCTATTGTGTTCGCTACGCTATACGTGTGTCCGTTACAGGGTGTTTTCTCGAGAACTGTAAAAGCTACGGATCTGAAATTTTGAATGAATATGTAGAACTTTGGCCGCTACAACAACAAATATATGACAGTTAAAAATTGAAGCATGTTCCAAAACGAGCAACGAAATATGTTAGAAAAGGTAGTATAATTTTTACAGCCTATAATTACAATTTAAATTTAAAAAAATTAAAGTTAAAATTACAGTTAATGTAATTTTGACATAAGAGAGAGGTAAACTCTCGACATTTTCAAAAACGCTAAAAGTAAAAAATCCCAAAATCATAAAATCGTCAAACCGAAAAAATTGCCAAAAAACGAAAAAAAAATCGCCAAAACGAAAAAAGCGCTAAACTAAAAAAAAATCTCTAAAACTAAAATAAATCACCAAACACCGAAAAATGGCCAAGATAAAAAAGCACCAAAATGAAAAAAACCGAAAAAAATCTCCAAAGCCGAAAAAACGCCAAAAATGCAAAAAACAAAATACATATATGTCGTGTGAAAGCATTAAAATTTTACAGCTGTAAACGTCAAAATTTTAATCAGAGGGCGTTCTCTGCTTTTTTGCACGTTTTTAATAATCCAGTGTTGCAGCGCCTCTGGTGTCAATGAGGCGTATTAAATTGTCAAAGCTGTGCTTAGTAGCCATTTAATTGGTTATTTTACTTCGCCTTCTGCTACACAATACCGGAGAAGGAGGGTGCTCTGATATTACATTAGGATTAGTATCCGCTGAATCAAGAGTATTTCAGTGACGACCAGTGTCTAGTCTATGGCTTCAACACTTGAACTTTCCTGCAACCACTGATACAAAGGGACACTAAGGCACATCAGAGAAATGAGTGGTGTTGCTATTTAATGACTATAGGAGGCCGGGCTCAAACCCAGGACCTTCGGTTTTGTAGTCAACGTGCTAACTACTTCAGCCAACGCCACACTCATTTTTGATTTTGACAGACAATGTAAAATCAAGGCTTTTTAGAAGCAGCTTTAGCTGACACTCTTCTTTAGAAATGGAGGAACGAGAATTTAATTTAAAATTAATTTTAATTTACACCCATAATGCCAAAAAATTTTAATGGGAGATAGTTAAATCGGTCCAAAATGTATGTTAAAATGTTCTACAGGAAAAAAATTCAATTGCTAGATTTTAAATTTATATGGTCATCTTAGCAATTTTTTGAAAAACTTGAATGGTGTTTTACGAAAGAATATGCTAAATCTAGCAGTGAAAATTATAAAGTGACTCAGCATTAAAATTAAAATGACAACTCATGCGTGCCACTAGTTTGAATTTATCAGAAACATTTTAACGACTTCTTTCTATTTATTTACATTGTACATACATACATAAATATTATTCACTTAAATACGTATTAAGATTTATTTGTACAGATAATACTAAAAATGTTTTCAATAATTAAATTGCTTCAATCAATCAAAAAAAATTTGCAATTTTACAAATTTTCCTAAAATTTCAATAAGATAGTTTTTTTTATTTAATTGAATTTTTATATTTAATTTAAAACAAACAAATAAAAAATATGAATGATTTCAATTTAAGTTATTACTTGATTGTATCAAAAAAAAATGTATAATTAACTCAAAATCATTATTTCATCAGGAAATAAACAATTGAACACTAACGGCCGGACCTTTTCACAATGTATGATTATTTTGTTCTTAACGAAAAGTTAACTAATTACCGATTTGTTTAACAGAAATCATTTAACCAACGGTTAGTGATTTCCATTTCACCATACGGCTGATACTTAAAAAAAAACATACGATAGAAAATATGGAGATGCTGTTTCTATTTGCTTACAAAAAATTTTTTAAATTTTCAAATATATTTAAACCAACGAATTACTAACGGATTGGTCCATGATGATGACAACTTTGTGCGGCAGGCTGTAAATATCTAAGCATAAAGGCGGGTCAATAAGTCCGCCACTTTTTTGATTTCTCTTAATGAAAAAGGGAACAATGCCCCTCTAATAAGGCAACGTTTGAATCCTGTCAAACTTTGCACAAGCTGCGTTTATATTTGACAGGCATTGACAAACAGACTACCGCGTGATTTGAAAAGAAAATGGAAAAAATTGGATTTTCTTGTACTCATTAAGGATTATTTTTAGCGGAATAAAACCATGACTACAACCAAGGCTAAGAGTGATAAATTCTATGGGGGCTATTCTCCATCAATTTAAATTTTTAAAAAGTCGTCTACCTAATTTTATGCTGGATGTTTTAAGCGCCCATTTGAGGTCTCTACATCCGAAACAATTAAAAACAAACTCACAAAAAGGTGTTGGCCGACCGGCCATTGAAAATGAGAGAGATTGTGGAATGCATGGCTCAGTAGTTTAAATTTTGAATGTGGCAACTTCAAACGCAATATGGACGACAAATAATGACAAAAGTATCGTTTTAAGTACTCTTAGAGTATTGGCCGTCAAAGAACTATAAATGCGTACAGCTAAAAATAAAAACACGCTCATATGCAAACACTCACATTAATTTTAAACCGAATACGCATAACTATACACATCCAACAGCTATGCTTATACACATTTTTTTAATTACAGAGCACAGACAACTTTAATTAAAATTTGAAGACTATTTTAGCTACAATCATATGCAAGAGTATAAAAATACTCTGACTTTTAATCGGCTACAAATGCGTATGTACAGGGCTATTTTATTTACACACACATATAGCATATTTTCAAATAGTTTTATGTTAACATTTTGCTGTTATTATTTTATATATGGTACCTTAGCTGGGTGTTAGCGCGTTGAGTACACAATGTGTGATGATACATGTTCGAAAACCAGAAAATTTTTTGAATTTACTGACGTCCAGCTGATTTTAAAAAAAATAAACTTTAAGTTAGTTGACTACCGCCTAGGACATCGCAATGTTAAAATAGTCTTTTGATTACATTGAAAAGTAATCCAAGTGCCAGTCAGTATTAGTTACGAAATAGTTAGCTTAAAGTTAGTTTAAAGCTAATGGAATTTTCAAAAGGGTATATACCAGTGATGCCAAAAGTAGGGAATTTTCCCTTTTTGTAGGGATTTTTCTGTAAAATTTTAAGCGTAGGGAAAAAAGGACAGATTTTTTATTTTAAGCAAAATGTAGGGAATTTTTACAATTATAGCTTTTTCAATTTTTTAGACATAAAATGCAAGAATATTTGGAGGATTTTTATTTAATTTTTCACATAACTTAATATTTTTTTGCAGAAACCCTACATTGTGAATTCTAACAATCTGAAAATCAATTGCATTATCCACACATATGTATATATCTAAATATGACAAATCGCAATAATAATGTTTTAATGTTTTGAGATTTTTTTTGAAAGACAGTCACAAAATAAAAAGAAATGGTCTTGTGTTGTGTAAGCTATGCATCGTGTAAAATTAAGTCACCAATGCTCCAAAAACTGATCTTTTTTGCATGGACATTTTTTTAAAATACTTAAAAGAAATAAATAAAATACTTTATGTTTAAGATAAACAAGGGGAAAGTTTCATAAAACAGAGCCATACAAGAAAGTAAAAAAATGCATTTCAATCTAACAAGTGGCCTTATTTTTGAATCAATTCCAGAATAAGTCTATATGACTTTATTAGCAATGTAGTGTGGTGCAATTATGTCCTTATATTTCAATTAATTGAGTAATAATACAAATTTAGCTTATTAATTATGACCCGACGAAAATCGGTACATTGTGCTGATAGCGTGATCTAGGCTTAAGAATTTGTATAATTAATATTTGTTACACCATAATATTTAGGTACAATTTTCATATTGATGCAAGGATGTACATATTTTTAGTTTGTTTTTGTTAATTAATGCTTTAATTACTTTTCTACCTGGTACCCAACTAATGCTGAGTACACATCTGGCATTTCTTGTGGTATCATTTTTAATATGTGTTTTTTATATGGAAATCGATGCCACACAACGAAAAGTATAGGAAATGACAAATGTTGCCACTAATACACACTATTGCGATGTCAAAAAATGCCATAGAAAGTACTCGACATACGACTATAGTCTGTTTTGTACAATATATGAAACAAAGTTTTGTAAAAAATTACAATATTCACAAAATGTACATTTATTTGTTTTTTGTTGTTAAAAATAAGAAATTTTCGGCGTAGGGAAAAAATTTTTGGTTGGAGGGAAAAAAGGGATTTTTTCCATCGTGCAGGGAATTTCCAAAATGTTTACTGGCATCACTGGTATATACACAAATGTACACACATATACTGCCGCGAATGATGAATAAATATCCGGAGTATCATGAGTATTTTTGTTTTTGACCGACTAAATATCCATACTCTGAGTAGAAGCATAGTCCAACTATAAGTATGACAGCGAGTCAATACGCTTGATACGCATGTGCCTTTTTATAGTTGCTATAGTTGCTTGTGTACTCATCATAACTTGAAGTAAATAAGTTTTCCGAAGGTATCATGAGATTCTTGCCACAAAAGAAAAAAAACATTGCAAAGTAACTTTTTCGCTCGTCAGCGTACGCGACACTGATTAAAAAGTAACCATTCATCTTCTTTTTTAATATCTGCATGGATATGAAAGTGTATTTAATCCGTGCAATGATTAAAATTGTATTGTTTGGCGTTCATCATGCCCCCCTAAGCACATGTGGCGCGAAACTTGCCTGTGCGAATGTTGTACACATTTTTACGAGTGTTATTGTTGAGTCTGTCTGTCTGTAATCCATTTATGACTGAAAATGTGTATTTATTTATTTTTCGCTTTTCATTTAGTCTTTTTTTTTATCATGCTTTTATTGTTTTGCTATTCGGTAATGTTTGTAAAACAATTTTTATTTTATTTTTCCTTCGTCATCATCCTACATACATACATGGTTTGTCATGGTTAGAAATGATTGCAATATTTGCAAATGTAGATATCTATTGTTATAATATTTTACTTATGCCATGTTATTTGCTTGTATGTTTATATATTAATCATAGTTTATACCTTGATATTCTTTTGATTTTAAATATTGAATAGATAATAAATCATTAACTACATATGTAGTTTTATTTTTGATTTTGTACTAAACCACTTGCGCCCAACAAAAAATTTCACAGGAAGGTAGTGAGCTAAAATGCTAATAATAATCTTTATTTTAATATTACTCTGATAGTAATGAATTCTCAAAGTACGAGTAATATGGATTTCATGTGGGGTATTAATGAAAAGTGTGTTGTTATAAATATAAAATCATTGCCAAGCTTCACATCCGTTCATGAATAAGTCTCTGAGAATATGTATTATGTAAAAGTAATTTTGTCCCTAACATTAATGTTTATTTTTTATTTTCAATTACATATCTAAAAACATTTGTTTGTCGGAAAAAAGATTATAAATTTTTGATATATTTATATTGAAATTTAATTGAACTAGAATGAATTTTAATCAGGAATAATTGCTTAAACGTACTTAAGTTCAGTATTTTTCCATTACTATAGAATGAAATATTTGCATCAATTTATATGATTTTCTAAAGAAGACAAGAAAAATTTAAATAGACTTTAGTTGGGTGAAAATACCGAAATTTTTCTGTGCGACCACGCATTTCATCAGCATCCATATTAGTGTTTTTCATACGGGATTTTCCCGGGATCCCGCACATTTTCCGGGAAAGAAATCCCGGGAAATTTGTGCGGGAATTCCCGGGATTTTTTGATTTTGTTATGGCAACTTAATTTGTATTTACACATTCCTTGATGAGTGTCGTTATTCACTTTATGAATGCGATGGTGCAATAATAAGGTGATGGCATTGGCACAATAAATAAAGCTTTACAACAACGATTGCGTTCTGAGACTTATGGTAGAATTAGTAGATTCGTATCGTGAGTTGACGGAGCAGCTGAGAAAATCTGTAGCATAAATATAACATGTTGCTGTTTATTTAATATGTATCGTAAGTGTATGTGAGGTAGAAATCTACAGAAAATAGATTTCTACGTCAACTTCTCTCTTACATACATGCACACACATGTATAAAGCAAAGAGAAATACAACAACAGCTGACAAGTTTGGTGGAACTCTCACGTTTTTACTAACTAACATCCAGAATTAAACGATACCACCACTTCAAAAGTAACACGATACGAATCGACTAATTCTACCATTAGATGCCTTTATTTGGAAAAAACAGAACGCGACGTTCAAAATTTAATTCTACAACAATTCATAAAAGTAAAAAACAGAAATGAAATAAGCATTAACAGCTTATTCTGTACTAAAGTCCTATTTCCAAAGAAATATGCCCTTTTGCAAAAACGATTGTTAAAGTTAAAGCATGTGTTAAAACTGGTTTTGCCATACAAAATTCGTTTGTTAAACCAACTTTAAATTTAACAATGATTTTTTCATAAGGGGGATATTTTGTAATATATTTTTAATAATACTGGTATAATTTCTTTTTTATAATATTGGTATCTATGTATTACTATTATATAAAGAACGGAAACGGTATTATTTTTTGACTAATGTGTCTATAAAACGTTATTATTTATTTGTTTTTGTTGAAATAAATTAAATTTAAAAATATTTTGTATTGCTTTGTACTGGGCGGGAATTCCCGGGATTTCCCGGGAAACCGAAAAATCTTTCCCGGGAAATGAAAAAGTCCGGGAAAATAAAAACTCTAATCCATATATATCAACTTCGAGAGAGAATGTTGTTAATATCCTTGCCATTTTAGCACTTTTAGTCCTAGATTTAGCACTTATTTTCTTCGTTTAGTACTAAAGATTTTGAAAATAATGCTAAGTGCTAATTTAGCACTTTGTTAAAAGTATTTGGCATTTTTTGCACCTTTTTATTTCCTTAAATTTATAAACTTTCCGTAGATAATTCCTTATATGACAGTAGTCATATAACTGAACCGCTCTGAGATACACATATGGGTACAAATATATTAAAGTACACGATTTGAAATAGTAAAGTAACAAAAAAGTACTTAACTTTAAAATCTTGTAGTGTTCGTTAGGTTATTGGTCAGCTTAAACAAAAGTACAGTCAAAGCTAAAGTGAGCCCAAGACTTTAGTTGTCGGTTATACGATTATGTTTAAGTAAGACTATACGTTAGGCTAGGAACAGGGATGGAAAATTTGGTACAATTGTGCTATTTTTATCACTATTTGAATGCCAAAAGTACCGTAGCACCCCAATGGCCAATTAAGCACTATTGAATTTTTTTTTTATTATACTACATGCCAAAAATATCATTAAAAAATACTGAATCTATAAATAACCAGTTTCGAGCTATGGTTGATGTAGAAGTTAGTAAGTCCTTAAGGAACGACAACATATCGCTCATTTACTTCAATAGTGTCACAACTCAAAAAAAAAACTAGTTTTGCAGAACAGGCGTTTAAAGTTTTAAATTCACATACAACGCAATGAAGACATGAAAGCTATTTATATGAAATTTTTACACAAGATAAAATGCGAAACGCCGAATAATTTGGCATTATGGCAACACATTTTTTGAGTTATGACGCTATTGAAGTAAATGAGCGATATGCATATATGTAACTTTTGCTCGAAGGTATTAGAAATGAAAAATTTAGTAAAGGTACCTCTATTCCAAATTCAGCTGCAAATGTGAACAGTGTATTTTCGTACCAAGGAGAGAAACCGACTATTTGCATCGACTGTCTCCAATCAAATCAAAACAAAGGATGGAAAAGTATATCCTAAATGTTACATTTATATTCAGATCCCAGCAACTAATAGTCTTTTTTGTACCTTCTGACATTAAATTATAATATTAATTAATATTATTAATTAATAACATTATAATAATTGAACTTCAAATTGCCGCTCTGTTAATTGTTTTTTTAGTTAACTAAAAAAAGTATTAAAAAAATAAAAATAAAGAGTTTGCTACAATTGTACTGAAAAAATTAAATTTTTTTTTGAAAGTTAGTACAATTTGTAAATCTTATTTCTCATCCATGGCTAGGAAGATTTACCAATGTTAAATCAATTATTTAAAAAATTTAGTACGAGCTCTATTTGCACAAGCGAAAGGAAATCGAGGTGTGTTTCTTTTACCAAAAAATTGCAATAATCGACCACTAAAAGCTTCATATAAACCAAACTATAATGTAACATAAAATAGTTTATTTTTAATAGTTAAACATAAAAAAAGAAGAGAGTTGTCTTATGGTACCCGGTTACAGCTATGCTGCTTATATTGTGAATGCAAAATGTCATAACGAATGGTAAATAATATGATAAAAATTTGACATCCCATAATACTTGACCATTTTTTGAAAATTTTCTAAACGATAATACTTTTCGTCTTATCAGAGTTGCAACTTACAAAATCCAAACTAACAAGTCCTCTGTTTCGACGCCGATGCCGTGCCGTCGTTTATGGTATATGTCCTCGTCTTAAACCCGATATTAATATTGAATATGCTTATCGTATTGAATAATTTTTCATATAAGGCATGTCTGGAATTTAACGAAACTATCGTACTTTCTTTTTATTTATCTTATTTAAATTAACTACTTTAACCACCGTCTATTTTCAAAGGCCGGCACGACCACAGCGTACATGACACTGCTATACCGTCGGAAGTCAAAGATTAATGTAGGCATGGTAATCCTCAACAGCTGTTTGCTTTATACTTGTTACGTTACGTTAGATTTTTTGATAGCCGAAAAAAATGCCTTTAGACTTCTTTTTCGTAAAGTGTGATAAAAGTCTTTATACATGCATAATAGTCTGAGTGGCCCTTTAGCCGTATAAAACAAATTACATGTGTTTAAATAACAAGGTAATAAAATTATATTTTATATATTAAACTGTAACATATTAAATTAATGTACTGTTTGTACTCATGAGCAAAAACAATGCAAAACAACTTGAGCAATCGTTCTCATTGTTTTTTTTTTCTTTGTTTCACTCACTTCAAAGAACGAAATAAAACAAAATCAAACTTTTTGTTTCATTTTTGTTACGAAAATCACGTCCTAGCTCCTGTGTCGAGGCATAAAGAGCATAGCTCTAAAAATTCATACATGTGACTAAAAATGTTATAAAATAATATTACATATGTACATGAATAAAACTTAAAACCAGTCTTCATATTTTGTACTTGCGAATATTTGAGTTAATGTTAATTTTTTTTAAATAAAAAAAAGCCTAGTTTTGAGCAAAAGAATGTTGAAATTTGGGTTTGAATTTTTTATGGTAATATCATAATATGTATCTCGTTAATTTCTTGAATGGCAAATAATTGTTCATAAGGAATATTATTCTCTGTTGCTTCGCATAAATAGTACAATAATTTTTTTGTTTGCGTTTTTCATTTAAAAAAATTAAAAAAAAAATTATTTGGCTTTGCTAACAAGCAGCCTGAATAAAATTATTGTGCAAACATTCTTACACAAAAATTAAAAATACCATAAAAAAATTGTCTCTATGTCTATTTATAGATATGAAATAACAAGACACCACATAAAATCAAGAAGATTTCCTTATTAAAAAAATCAATAAGATGCTTTACACATACTCATATAGGAACCTACTAAAATCAAGAAAAAAACCTTATTGGAAAAATCAATAAGATAGCCTAATAAAATCAAGAAGAAAACCTTTTTAAAAAAATTAATAAGGCAACCTAATAAAATCAATAAGAAATCCATATAGTTTACAATTTATAAGAAAACCTAATAGAATCAAGAAGTTTTGCTCTTTGGATTGTTTTTTTTAGGTGCCAAAAATAACAGAAATTGAGTAAAAAAAGTTGTGAATAATAACATTTCTTCTTGATTTTGTGTGGTTTTCTTCTTGACAAAATTAATAAGATTTACCACATAAAAACAATAAGGAATCTCTATGAACAAATCTTCGCTTCTTTCTGCTGGGATACCCCTTAGTCTAAAAACTGTTTATTGAGAAAATCTTCTTGATTCTATGAGGCAGTTTTTTCTGTGTGTAGAATTATAACTTTCCTGATTTCTTGCAAGTTTTAACACTTATTTGATGTTTTTCGGATGCTTAGCTGAATATACATTTTTGCTATTTCTATGTGTAGTTTAAGTGATATTGAACACACCTTGAAAGTTTTACTAGAATTAGGAAATTTATTCAATACATGAATAATTTTTTTCCTTCAGTACTTTTTGGTTAAATATTTTCAGTTTTTTGCTGACTCAAGTGTTTTTTTTTTATCTTTTTCTGGAATTTTTTTTTTATTCATGACTGATTTTCAAGTTGTTTGTCTATTTGTGATTATTGGACATTATTTGATTGCCTTCTAGTTTTTAATAATAATCGTATGTAAACCATTAAGATAATGAAAAAAATTATTAGATTTATTTTTCGATTTCTTGTTGCATACAATAGAATTAATTTCGATTAGTTTTGTTGTTCTTCAATAGATTTTTTTGTCGGCTTTTGATCATTTCCTTTGTTGTTTTAATTTTTTTAACACCCATGTATGTTTTTTTTCAAATCGACTTTTATTACCAGTAATACGAGCAATATTTTAAATGAAATTTTTAAGTAAATTATTTCCTCATTTTAATTTGTAAAAATTTTCAGGCATCTGCTCTTTAAGTGATATCGGGCAATGTATGCATGTGTGCATCTACTTATGGATGTATGTATGTATGTCTGTATATTAATGGATTTTTCCCAAAGTGTCCGTTGATATTAAATGCTTGAATTTGAACATGAAATAAAATTCAAAGTGATTTAGAATATTACGAATGATTATTGTCTACCATTTCTTATACACACAGAACAAAGATAATGTTTATAGAAGATGACTTGTCTAAACTCAATACAGAAGTATGTATATTTATTTATTCGACGTTCAAAGTAATGAATTAACATGAAGAATTTATGCTTTTTGCTTATTAAAATTGCGTAAGCAGCATCGAAGTACACCTAGGCGAGCTTAACCAAAAACAATCATAAATACTTCAAAATTCTATGGTATTGTTACAGATAAATGAACATTTCATTTTTCTTTTATATATCGCTGGCTTAACATGCAAGGGCTCTAAGTCCATATTTTTAAATATTGCAGGGGAGACAAAACAAAAATCAAACTAGTGATACGTTAATGTTAAATAAAATTTAGCATACATTAATTATTATGTTTTAGATTTAAGATTTGAATACTTATTGTTAGTTCATATTTGAAGATACAATAAATAAAAACGTGTATGTATTAAAAAAAAGCACTAATTATTATAAAACAGTTAGTCGATTTTTAAAACATGTGATTGAACAATTTGACAGAAATGATTAAACTGTACTTTTTATAGGAACTTAGAGCTTTTTCTGGTGACAAATTGGACTAAGTGATTTTGCTCATCACTGCAAAAGAACGAGATAAGTGTAAATTTGTTCTTTGTAATCAATGTATTTTTACTTATTGTACATTACTCCATTAAAATCTCAATTTCTGAAAAAAAGTTGTCTTAGGGACTTTGCATATTAAGCCAGCGATATTGTTATTGCTGTCCAATGGGCATCTAATTGAAAAAATCTTGTAAACAAATAAAAATATTTGTTGAGATTTAACATTTTTGCAAAAGTATGAATGAATTACATAAGTCAAACGGGAAGCACAGCACACCAAAGTAGATCTATTCTATAGCACCCTGCCAGGTGCTAGAGCACCTCATCAAACCTACTCTCCTGATGAATCTCAGGATTACCAGTGGGTCCAGAGTTGGCAGTTCCCTTCATCCTTCAATAGGTGCTTGCCCAATTGGCTATATCTACTGTGGCATAACGCTTCACAGTCCTTCAGAATATGCTCTGGATTTTCATCTTCGTAATCACAGAATCTGCACAGGCTGTTACTCTCAATGCCAAGTCTGTTGAGGTGTTTTCTCAGTCTACAATGGCCTGTAAGGAAGCCATTGTAGACTGAATGCTCATAGCATTCTTAGATTGTTTTTGATCAGGGACATGAAAGCTATGAAACAGTTTTGGTTATACGTTCCAATCATTAGCTTTGCATGCCTGAATCCTGGGAGATTAAAACAGAGGTGTTCTCTATTACTATTGATCTCCGTCGATACATCTTCCCGGATTTTGTCCAATCCGAGTCCACAAAACGGTTCTGGCCGGCCATGGGTGTACTAGTCCCCCTTCTGGCCATTTGGTCTGCATTTTCATTTCCTAACACCCCGGCGTGTCCAGGAACCCAGCAGAGTGTGACCTTATTCATGCTGCTTAGCTGATTTAGCTTAATGCGGCATTCCCACGCTAACTTAGAGGTAAACTCATATGAGCTGAGTGCTTTGATGGCAGCCTGACTATCCGAGCAAATGACTATTTCTTTTCCTCGGTAGCCCCTATCAAGATTGAACTGTACGCATCTCTCAATGGCATTACCTTCCGATTGAAAAATGGTAGGAGATTTTCCTAACGACTCGTGGTAGTTAGTCCTTGATCCTACAACTCCCACACCAGAACCTGCCGGCGTTCTGGAACCATCAGCGTACCACCTGGCAGTGCCAGTATCAAAGAAATACCGGGGTTCTATTTCCGCCCTTTCCTTTATATTGGGCAGGCACAAGTAAAAGATTTAACTATTTTATTTTTGTGAGGATCTGAGGATCCTTTTCGAAATTTTTTTCTTTAATAAAACTTTGTAAAATTATAATTTCTAGTCTTTGAATTTGAAATAGTATTTGAAAAGGGCAGAGTTGCATAAAGTAATGGGTCAGATCGTAATGGGTGTAGCGGTTGGATATGCACTATTGTGCCATTACATGATCGCCAAGTATGTGCGAAATTTTCTAAGAGTCGTCTGTGTA
Source organism: Tachina lurida (assembly GCA_944452675.1). NCBI lineage: Eukaryota > Metazoa > Arthropoda > Insecta > Diptera > Tachinidae > Tachina > Tachina lurida. The sequence goes on along the minus strand of OX101754.1, from coordinate 33,087,766 downwards.
TAAATACTTAAAGGCCCAAAAAAGACAATAATGATATAGGTCCACTAAAATTAATGAATTTTTAATTAGGCTTTATTTCATCTTTTTTCATAAATTTTCTCTTGGGCCTTATTTTTTTTTTTTTGAGTTTTATTTTATTAGGGTTTATTTTATCGCTTATTTGGGCATTATTTCTTTTGGGCTTATTTCATAACGCCGTAGTCACGCCCACGTGTCAAAACAGAAAATTTTTGCCTTAAATAAGTGCAATGTGTATGAAAGTATTTAAATTCTTAATTTTTGGTTTAAAGGGTGTGTCCACCCCAATTGACTAGATAGATTTATTTGTGTATCAAATTTTAGCTCTCTGGTTAGAGAGCTTAAGGGCGTGGTTCCGCCACCTGGATAAAACTTTTGGGTTTTAAGATTTCTTCCAATTGCTCACTCATTTAGACTTACTTGTCTATATAAAATTTTAGCGCTTTAGCGCGAGTTCTAGTTTTAAATTTTATGGGCGTTACTCCGCCCACTTTTTTAAATTCAGCAGCGCGCTTAGAGTTCCTCAATCGAGTCAAAATGTATACCCGACCGCCACTAATTTTGGAGAACCGACTCACCTATGCCAGTGGCACACCTCCTGGCACCATCCCTGAGGGGTTCACAATACAAACATTTGTGATTTTTTGAGGGTGTGCCATTGGCATACGTGGATCGGCCTTCCAAAATTAGTGGGGGTCGGTCGCACATTTTGACTCGATTGAGGAACTCTAAATGGGTTAAAGTGAGATTTTTCAAAAGTTTACCCTTCAAGAAAATTTGACCCTTCGGATCAAAAGTCGGGACATCAAAATACATTTTAGAGGTATGGTTCCTTCGGCAAAGTTTCTTATTTTGATCCCTAGAATACGATTTCGTTGTAATATATATATATATATATATATATATATATATATATATATACATATATATATATATATAAATATAAGAAACACTTGGTCTCAATCAAAAGGTTTATCACGAATATTTAGTGGTTATGCCTTTTTGGCCAAATGCTTTCCATGTATGGCCGTAGTTCTATATACAGCAACATCGAACTTTTTTATTGCCGTTTATTACAATACCAGACCAAGTCCCAATTACATTGACTGAAGAGTGAGACCATAAATCACGAAGATGGTGAATATGTAACCATTTAGACGATATGCCATTTTTTACCGTTCACTAATCCCTACTTTTGGCAGTACTTCCACTTTCTCAAGTCACAGGACGAGTACCGTGGATCCTTTGAAATAAAATATTCCACAACGTAGTAACAAAAGCAAAATAAAGTATCCCATAAATAAATATGTATTTACATGTATATATATATATATATATATATATATATATATATATATATATATATACATATATATATATATATATATATTTAAGAAATTTATTATTCGACATATTCGGGCCTGTTCTGCAAATCACGACATGCCAAATCACGGTAATTTCTAAAAATTAATAAAAGCTAAATCATTGCTTTTGTAAATTTTACGTTTTATAGCTTTGGAAGTTGAAAGAAAATATGCTATTATAAATGAAAAAACTTAAAACGCAATAAAATCTCATTACCAAGGCAGCTATTAATAGTTTACTTTTGAAATCACCGTGATTTTCAGAACAGGGGGGATTGTCAAGTTTATTTTAATTTGAAATTTATTTGCTGGTGGTTCAGCGATGTCTATATGCACTTCATTGTTGCTGAACCACCAGCAAATAAATTTCAGCGATGTCTATATGCACTTCATTGTTGCTGAACCACCAGCAAATAAATTTCAAATTATGTATATATATATATATATATATATATATATATATATGTACTACGCGTATTTACAGCTTAGATGAAAGTTACAGGAAATCCTTAACAAAAAAATGTATGTATGTTTGTGAATTAATACAATTTTATTACAATTATTTTTTTAATCATACAAGCACATGCAGACATGCTTACATTTGTATGTATGTATGTATAAGCATGCATAATTATCTAAATTTCCCTAATGAAAGTTTCACTAATTATACCTAGAATGATTCAGTATGAGATACATGAGTGGTATAAATGTATGTCTAATCTCATTTATATTATTTGATTATATATAAAATATTTATTACGAACAACTTTCTTCTCTAATTAATTAATTACAACGAAAATTCTTTGATTTGTGTACAAATTTATGCAAGCATTTGTTTTGCTTTTAAGTACATGCATTTTTGTGGAATTGTTTGTGACTGGAAAGTTTGAAGGAAAATTCTTAAATTTCTGATAAATAAATCGAAGGTTTCCGAAATAGCACAAAAATTAGTGTTATAGTGGCTGCAAGGCATTAACGATTTTGCTACACTTCAACTATAGCTGCTAAATTGCAAGAACGATTAGCAATCAAGTAGATGACATTTGAAAAAGAATCGCAGTTATTACAAAATTCTCTGATAAAGAACTATGTATGATACTTTGGTTCTAGATTAAAGAAAACATGTATAAAAGCCGACGGTGTCCCAGCACACTTTTCTTATAGAAAAGTGGAGTATGTCTTAAAGAATAGTCGACGGCGTGCCAGCACTCTTTTCTTATAGAAAAGTCTACTTTGTCACAGCACCCTTTTCTTATAGAAAATTCATCTGTATCACAGCACACTTTTCTTATAGAAAATTCTTCTGTGTCACAGCAAACTTTCTTATAGAAAATTCTTCTGTGTCACAGCACCCTTTTCTTACAGAAAATTCTTCTGTGTCACAGCAAACTTTTTTTATAGAAAATTCTTCTGTGTCACAGCACACTTTTTTTATAGAAAATTCTTCTGTGTCACAGCACACTTTTCTTATAGAAAATTCTTCTGTATCACATCACACTTTTCTAATAGAAAATTCTACTGTGTCCCAGCACACTTTTCTTATAGAAAATTCTTCTGTGTCACAGCACACTTTTCTTATAGAAAAGTCTTCTGTATCACAGCACACTTTTCTTATAGAAAATTCTTCATTGTCACAGCACACTTTTCTTATAGAAAATTCTTGTGTGTCACAGCGCACTTTTCTTACAGAAAATTCTTCTGTGTCACAGCACAATTTTCTTACAGAAAATTCTTCTGTGTCACAGCACAATTTTCTTACAGAAAATTCTTCTGTGTCACAGCACAATTTTCTTACAGAAAATTCTTCTGTGTCACAGCACAATTTTCTTATAGAAAATTCTTCTGTGTCACAGCACACTTTCCTTATAAAAAGTCGACTATATCACAGCACACTGTATTAATAAGAAATTTAAAATATAGTAGTTATGCAATGCCCACTACCGGGCTAGGCTTAAAAGTTGTTGAGTGGATAGATGTTTAAAATTAAAAATTTAAAAAATCGATAGATATCTACACTTATTTTAAAAAACACGATTTAAAATTTAAAATACAAAAATCTTAATCAAACACACTTAGAACAATTATTTCTTCTATTTTTGCTGTAAAAAACTCGACATACTAAAGTTTCAAACAAAAAAATCCAATTTGGACCATTAGTAAAAAAGTTATGAGCAAAAAAAAAGTGAAAACATAAGTACAAATATAAAGAACAAACGACAATGGTAAGACTGTCGTAAATTTAGAGATGGTAACTTTGAGCCTTCATTAGAAAACACATGAGCAAATTGAAATACGATGAATCAAACCAATTCACATATTCCATTTGCAATAAAGTTTCGTATATAAGGCAGAAATCTACATCAACTGACACCACACACAGTGGACCAAAACACAGAAGAACGCTGATGAGGAAGGTTTAGTGGCCTTCGAAAACGGCTGGCTGTTCCGTTCAACTATGTGTTGTTGTCAGAATATTTACAACTAACTTTGATGTTATTTGTTCATTAATAATTATCACATGTAATTTGGCTTAAAAAGCGATACGAACATTAGCCTGTTCAATTCATAAGAATATAGAAACTGAAAAAATAAATAATTTTTTTAATTTAGTATCTATTGAACGAGTACTAAAAAATATCACAAAATTGGGGAAATTAAAAAAAGTTCAAACCGTTCGATTTGGCACGGTATTACATTCGTTGTGTGAACTGTCATTGAAAGGAAAGTTCAATTAATGAAGGCATAGGCCCTGGTCACTGAACTACACTGGCTACAGCGGATACTAATGCTAATGTAAAGTCAATCAAAGCACCCTCCTACGCCAGTATTGTGTAGCAGAATCATCAGAGAAGTAAAAGAACCAATAAAATGGCTACTAAACACAGCTTCAAAAAATTTAATACGCCTCCTTGACACCAGAGGCGCTACAACAGTCCACTATTAGAAACGTGCAAGAAAATTAGAGTTGTAAAAGAATGATATCTTCCTTCACCACCTATATTCTCTAACACTATCCCTTTCCGTATGCATTCTTTGCCTGAGTGTTAACTTCTCTTAAAAAAAACTATTGCCGTTAAAGAAAAAACTACATATTCAGCTACCAACTGCCTATGAACTGGAACTAATTAATTATTGAAACTTAAGAAAGTAAATTACATTCAATAACAATAACTTTGGATATCACATACCACTCTACTCCTTCCCACCAAAAGAAAAAAGAAAACTCAAATTACAATCAATTAAGTATTATATTTTTCTCCTGTATTGAGATATTCTAAATGGTTAACATGCTATAAAAGTATTATCAAATTCAAAAGTTTTTTGTCACGCTACAAGGAATAGTTATGTACTACACTCACATAATTAATTTGCAATTGTATAACACTAAAATTTAGTGACTAAATAATTAAATTACATATTTATATAAGCTCATATGTAAATGTATTAAGCTTTTCACAACACGACTCTATGAAACAATATACTCGCAACTTTACGAACCTTTCTAGATTGGTTAATTAAAACTTTCCTGCATGTTCATTATGATGAAAAGAAAAACTTTTTTGGAAAATTTTAATTGCTTTTTTATAAAAGAGAAAGTAACTTTTTATTATGCATACATATGTTTCACTTCGATGAATATATTTTAATTAAAATTAATTATGCAAGTCGTCACGATATTTTTGAATTTGTTTCTATTGCTGGAAATTAGAGCTAGTAAAATTGAAATTGATTTTGTTCACTCGTGCAATTTGGAGTGTGAATGGATTTTTTATAATATATATGTATGTATTTTAGAACACCAGATGAGAAAAAGTTAATTAAATTAAAAAAAAACAGAAATTAAATAATGTATGTACATATGTACACATGTATTACAAACTAAAATTGGTAATTCGATTCGAAAAACAAAACCTTTCGAAAGCAGTTGTTGTACACAGTAAATACTTTATTAGAGCTATGCTCTTTATGCCAGACATAGGGCTAGGACGTGATAATCGCAACAATCGGTACTATTCCAGTTATAAATTTATTTTTGCTTGGACTTATTTGTACTTAAAACCAGAGTACGAAGCTAAACGAAACAAAATGTTTAATTTTGTTTTGTTTCGTTCTTTGAACAAATACAATGAGAACGATTGCTCAATTTGTTTTTGTATTGTTTGTGCACATGAGCACAACTAATAAATTAATTTAATCGTATGCAGTTAGACAAGAAAATAATGGTAACTAAATGGCAACGTTTACAAATATTTGCGGCGAATTTGATATCATCACTTAATATAATTTTATTGCATTGTTGTTTAACACATGAAACTTGTTTTTTATGTAGCTAAGCAGCATAGCTCTAACCGGGTGTCCTGAGACACATATTTTCCTTTTTTTTTATTTAATTACCAAATTCAAAATATCAAATAATTGCTCAATTTACAAGCCTTGTTGTATCATTTCAAGTTATATTTGAAAAGACAATTTTAAATAAAATTTCTCAAAACAAAAACATATTACAAATAAAAGGTTTTTGTTTTGAGAAATTTCGTTTGAAATTGTCTTCTCAAATACAACTTTCAACTATACAACAAGGCTTGTGAGTTGAGCAAATATATTTACTGAAATAGGACCTGCCACAGAAATCATAAAACTAAATACCAAAATTCGTAAAAAAAAATTAATAATATTTTTTTTTTCATATATATATTTATTTATTGTATCTTCAAAAATGAACTAACAATAAGTAATCAAATCTTAAATCTAAATATAATTATTAGGCCCGACCAGTATCGGACATAAACTTAGTGATAGTTATAAATAATACATAAGTAGTGATAATCAAAAAGAAAAAAGAAAGAAGTATTTTTAAGCAGTCCCATCTGGAGTGTTGAGTATAAGAGCCCTTGTGTCTCTATTTTTTAAGCGGATGTGTCCAGTAAAGCTCAAAATATTACGGGCAAGCGGATTAGGATGTGACTCGAGTTTTGTTAAATATTTGCCTGCGTATTTTGCAATTTCTTCACTCACTAGTGGCATATTTAAATCACGATGAATATTTGAATTTTTAACGTACCATGGAGCAGATGCTATCAAACGTAAAATTTTGTTTTGCCTTCGTTGGATTTTCTCAATATTTGAAGCTGAAGCAGTGCCCCATAGCTGAATTCCATAGCACCATATTGGCTTCAAAAGCGACTTGTATATCAAAAGTTTGCAGTCTAGGCTGAGTGTTGAATTTCTGCCAATTAACCAATATATTTGAGTCAATTTAAGTTTCATTTGGGTTAACTTAGAGTCAATATGATATTTCCATGTAAGCCTTCGATCAAGGTGTATGCCAAGGTATTTGACTTGAGAATGTTGAGGAATATTTTGATTGTTGATTCGAATGGGGGAACAGGTATCTTTTCTTAGGGTAAACGTTATATGAACACACTTTTGTTCATTGACTTTAATTCTCCATAAGTTCAACCATATTTCAAGCTGGGTAATGTGTGCTTGGAGATTGCGGGATGCCTCATCAGGATTTTTGTGAATACTCAAACAGGCTGTATCATCGGCAAATGTAGAAGTGTGGATGTTATTGCTCACAGGCATATCACAAGTATATATTAGATACAAGACTGGCCCCAGAATACTACCCTGTGGCACACCAGAAGATATAGACTCGGGTACACTCATGAAGTCTCCTTCCACAACGGTAAATGTCCTATCAACAATATAACTTTCCAAAAGCTTTTCTATATTTATTGGTAGGTATGTCTTCAATTTTAAAACTAGGCCTTTGTGCCATACTTTGTCAAATGCCTGAGAAACATCAATAAAAAGGACAGAACAATACTTCTTTTCTTCAAAAGTCCTCCTTATAATTTGAACCAATCTATGCGTTTGCTCAATAGTGCTATGCTGACTTCTAAAGCCAAATTGATGGTCCGGGATGCACCCAGTATCAGCTAAAATTGTGGACAATTTAGTCATGAGCAGCTTTTCGAAAAGCTTTGAAATTGTTGAAAGTAAGCTTATAGGCCTATATGACTCAGCCTTGGTAACATCTTTGCCTGGCTTTGGAATCATTTTAATCTTGGCAAGTTTCCAGTTATGTGGAAAATACTGCATTCGTAAAATTGCATTAAAAATAAATAGCAAGATTCTTATTGCAATATGAGGCAAGTTCATCAGCATCTTGTTACTAATGCCATCAATACCTGGAGCTTTCTTCGGGTCGAGTTTAGCAACTATTTTTTGTAGTTCACGCATCTTAAACCTTAAGGGACGAGGGGGTAGAGATACTACACTCGGTAATCCGGCAGCACCCGTACATGAATTGGGAGTGAATACAGATTTTAAATGCTCAGAAAATAAGTTACTTTTCTCACTATCGCTTCTTGCCCAGCCTCCAGTCGAAGTACGCAATGCTGATTTGAGATCAACGGGTCTTTTAAGATTTCTAGTAGCGTGCCATAAAGAGTAATTAGATGTTAACGTTACATCAAGACCTTCTAAGTACTTTTCCAGTAATGCAGTCTTTTCCGACGATAGCAGCTCTTTGAGTCGTTTAGTACATTCTTTAAGTCTGATTTTATTTAGGGGTGATCGGTGTTGTTGCCATTCTCTTCTAGCTCTCCTTTTTTCACATACAAGACGTTAAATTTCCGTAGAATAAATTCTATTAAAGCCAGTCTGCGGATAGGAAGTAGTGGCATGTTCAGCAGCCTGTTTAATATATTCGTTAAGATTGGCAATATTAAATTCAATATCATCAGGTGATCTTAGCTGAATGTTTTCTACGCAGTGACTACTAATATATTTTTTAAATCCTAGCCAGTTGACCCTATTAATCGTTTTCGTATATGAGTTAGTTAAATCACTCCTTAGTGGGTTGAAAATTGTAACTATTGTGGGAGAGTGATCGGAGGACAGATCTAGAGAGCCCTCTACGTGAATTAAGTCCCTATGGATATTTTTCGTGACGCCAAAATCTATAACATCTGGAATTTTTCTTATGTCAGTAGGCCAGTAAGTAGGCTCCCCACTCGAAATGACATCTAAGCCCATTTTTGAAATTGTATTAAACAACGCTCTACCTCTAGGTGTAACAAGACGCGAGCCCCAGTACGTATGTTTTGCATTGTAGTCACCAGCTGCCACGAAACAAGATCCAAGCGATTTGTAGAACTTCTCATACTGATCTTCGGTAACTGAAAATCTGGGTGGTGAGTAAATTGATGATATCACGAAATTCGCACAAAAATTTTCTACGAAAATATTCGTAGCTTGCATATATTCGTCACTAACGTTCTCAAGGATATAGTGCTTGAGTCTTGACTTAATTAGAATTGCTGATCCACCGCATGCTCTCCCTCTCGGGTCCTTTGAATCATATAGAGTGGAACCATTTATTTTAAAGCAGCTTCTCGAAGTCAAGTGAATCTCAGAGACCAACATTATATCAATATTTTTTTCCGTGAGGAAGTGCTCAAGTTCATTTTTATGTTGGCGAATGCCGTTTGCGTTCCAGAAACATAGTTTTAAAGTGTTCATGATTTGTTGACTAATGCTTGAAGCAGAGTATTCTGCATTCTCAGCATTTCTTGCATCATGCTAGTCATATTTGTTGTAAAGTTGTTTATAGTTAGCACCAGATTCTCAATAGTAGCTTCAAGACGACTAAAGTTAAAGCTAGAGTTTGCATTCGTTGAATTACTTGGCGGTGGAACATTTTGTGTGGGAATAGAGCTAGTCTTAGCAGCATCGGCATACGATACACGTGAATTAACTAGTTGGCTAGTTTGAGGCAGAGTGGCGGAGTAAGCATTTGCTGATTTTTGACCCATAGCCTGTTTAACGAAAGAATATACACGGCATCCTCTGTAGTTAGCGGTGTGATTTTCTCCACAATTACTGCATTTTTTTTCAGCTTGTACTTTTGGCTTGGTACAGTTAGCAGTACCATGCAATTCACCGCAGATGACACAAACTGTAGGTAATTTGCAGTAAGTTTTTGTGTGGCCATATTCTTGGCAATTATGACACTGTACGGGACCTGAACGCTTACGTGGATCTTCAACTGTGATTTTTCGGTGTAAAAGGTATTTTAGACTATAAATTGGGTGCGTCTCGTTTTTTTTAGCTGTATATCATTCGGCTCCAGTTCAACACGAAATAGAGGCTGGGGAATCTTCTCTCTATTGATTATATTGGTAACATTTTTTACCTTAAATCCTTGTTCAATAAGTGCACATTTTACTTCTTCGGGCTCAACATATGAAACTATGCCCTTTAATACTATTTGTAGGCCTTTAGCACTGTTAAGTTGATATGTTTTATTTTTTTCAAACTCACTAACAATTTTTCGGAAATCTTTTTCATCATATATTTGGATTTTAGTTTCATCAATATTACCTCGTTTAATTGGAATGATGTGAAAAGTATTTTCACCAATGGTCGACAGTAGATTTTTTAGAAGCGCATTAGAATTTTTTCTCTCAGATAAATAGGTGGTGGCTTAAAAGACTTTTGCGATGATGCAGCGGGCTTGTCGTTTTTGTCTTGCAATAATGAAAAACGATTTTGACGATTGATAGAAGATGTACTGTTATCCCTAGACATCTTTGGGGCGGATCCAATTTTAGTAGAATTTGGGCTTCGCCTGCGCTTTAAAACATTTATATATCTGTCCATTCCTACTTGGACAAAGCGAAGTTGATCGCTGACGAAACTGTGGTTTTGCCGTTAGAAAAAGTCTATTATCAGATTTTTGATTTTTATTAAGAGTTTCAGAACTCACAGCAAGTCTATTATCAGATTTTTTTATTTTTATTGTTATCATTATGAGCATCAAAACTCACAGTAAAATAAGCATTTCTGCCGTTAGAACTCACTTCACTATTTTTATACCCTTTACCAACAAAAATGGTAAAAGGGTATATATAGGTTTGTCATTCCGTTTGTAATTTCTATAATATCAATAAGCGACCCATATAATATATATATTCTGGATCCTTATGCATAGGGAAGACGAATAAGCGATGTCCGTCTGTCCGTCTGTCCGTCTGTCCGTCTGTCCGTCTGTCCGTCTGTCCGTCTGTCCGTCTGTCCGTCTGTCCGTCTGTCCGTCTGTCTGTACGTGAAATCGGTTTTCCGAAGCTCCCAGAAGAGCTAGAGACTTCGTTCTTGGACTGGTGTGTCAGAAATTTTCCAAAATAGATTGGTATTGAAATTCAGCAAAATCGGGCAGACGATTGCAGAGCTGGAAAACTTAAACTTCATTTTGCCATATAAAAGTAACTCCCGAAAACAAATTTTTATTTTTTTTTTAATAAATGTACATATTTTACACTTCAGTACGACTAAAATTGGAATTTTAAAATAAAGAAATACAAAAAAATTAAAAAGACGTTTCCAGGGTTGGAAAACTTTAACTTTTTGTGTTATGTAAAATTAACTATGTCTAAAACTATATTAGTATTTTCTCGAGAACCGTAAGAGCTACAGACCTGAAATTTGGACACAGTATGTAGACCTTTGGCCGCTGCAACAACAAATACATGATAATTGGAAATTAAAGGGTGTTCCAAAACGAGCAACAAAAAATTTTAAAATCCCATGTAGTATATATACAATTGTATGTATATACACTTGAAATTTGTAAGGTTAGTGTATTTTTATACAGACTACAAAAATTAACACAAAAATTTAAAAAAATTTAAATTAAAGGGTGTTCCATCAGTTAATGCAATTTTGACTATGTAATTTTGACAATTTGCTGTATCTTGGAAACCGTAAGAGCAAAACTCTTGAAATTTTCAAAAACGGTAAAACTGAAAAAATAAAAAATTATAAAATCGCCAAACCGAAAAAAATCGCCAAAAACAAGAAAAAATCGCCAAAACGAAAAAAAGCACCAAATTAAAAAAAAAAATTATAAAACTAAAATAAATCGCAAAAAAACGGAAAAATGCTTAAATGAAAAAAAATCGCCAAAACGAAAAAAAACAGAAAAAAATCGCCAAAATGAAAAAAAAAATCGCCAAAATGAAAAAAATCACCAAAACGAAAAAAAACCCTAAAAAACAGAAAACAATCGTCAAAATGAAAAAAAATCGCCAAAACGAAAAAAACCCTAAAAAACAGAAAAAAAACCCTAAAAAACAGAAAAAAATCGTCAAAATGAAAAAAAATCGCCAAAACGAAAAAAACCCTAAAAAACAGAAAAAAATCGCCAAAATGAAAAAAATCGCCAAAAAAAGAAAACAACCTAAATAACAGAAAAAAAATCGCCAAAACGAAAAAAAGCACCAAATTAAAAAAAAATTTCTAAGACTAAAATAAATCGCAAAAAAATTGAAAAATTGCTAAAATGATATAAAAAATCGCCAAAATGAAAGAAAATCGCCAAAATGAAAAAAAAATCGCCAAAATGAAAAAAAATCACCAAAACGAAAAAAAAACCTAAAAACAGAAAAAAATCGCCAAAATTATAAAAAAAATCGCCAAAATGAAAAAAATCACCAAAACGAAAAAAAACCCAAAAAACAGAAAAAAATCGCCAAAATGAAAAAAGCACTAAATTAAAAGAAAATTTCTAAGACTAAAATAAATCGCAAAAAAACGAAAAAATTGCTAAAATGAAAAATTAATCGCCAAAATGAAAAATATCGCTAAAACGAAAAAAAACCTAAAAAACAGAAAAAAATCGCCAAAATGAAAAAAAATCGCCAAAAAAAGAAAAAAAATCGCCAAAACGAAAAAAAACTAAAAAACAGAAAAAAATCGCCAAAATGAAAAAAAATCGCCAAAATGAAAAAAAAATCGCCAAAATTAAAAAAATCACCAAAACGAAAAAAAACAGAAAAAAAAGAAAAAAATTGCCAAAATGAAAAAAAATCGCCAAAATGAAAAAAATCACCAAAACGAAAAAAAAACAAAAAAATCGCCAAAAAAAATCGCGAAAAAAACCCAAAAAAAAAACAGAAAAAATCGTCAAAATGAGAAAAATCTCCAAAAACAGACAAAATCGCCAAAACGAGAAAAAAGCGACAAAACTGAAAAAATCGTTTTAACTGAAAAAAACTTTAAAAAAAGCAAAAAACCTTCCTTTCGTGCGCGATTCAAAGTCGCACTTAACTGATTTTTTTAGTATTAAAGGAATTAAATGAAACTAAGTTTTTGCTTATTTCGTTCTTGCTTTTTTCACTTAACATATTTTATGCATTTTTTAAAGAACTAGATTGGTAACAATAATCAGAAAAATCCAAAATTATGACTCCAGGGTTGGAAAACTTACACTTTTTGTTTTTTTTTCTTTTTCTTTATAAATTGAATATATTTTATGCTTCTGAAAGAAAAGTTTGGTGTATGAAATTTGAAAAATGAAAATTATAGCTCCAAAGATGGAAACTTTAAAAAAATTATAAATTTTTTCACAAAACAAATATGTATGTACGTGTCTGTATACTATATATATGTACGTACGTTGGTAAAGGGTATATAAGATTCGGCACAGCCGAATATAGCACTCTTACTTGTTTTCCTTTGGGGTACTCATATAGAGTATTCCTCAAGGGTACTTTGTATGTTTTTTTGTTTGCGGCTTTTTTTGTTTTTATTATTTCTATATGTAAAAAATATTTGCAAAGCAAATAAAGCTTATTTATCAAAGTTAATATGTACTACGAATATTTTTAGTAAAATAAGCATTTCTGCCGTTAGAACTCACTTCACTATTTTTTTCCTTTGGGGTACTCATATAGAGTATTCCTCAAGGGTACTTTGTATGTTTTTTTGTTTGCGGTTTTTTTTTGTTTTTATTATTTCTATATGTAAAAAATATTTGCAAAGCAAATAAAGCTTATTTATCAAAGTTAATATGTACTACGAATATTTTTAGTAAAATAAGCATTTCTGCCGTTAGAACTCACTTCACTATTTTTTTCCTTTGGGGTACTCATATAGAGTATTCCTCATGGGTACTTTGTATGTTTTTTTGTTTGCGGTTTTTTTTGTTTTTATTATTTCTATATGTAAAAAATATTTGCAAATAAAGCTTATTTATCAAAGTTAATATGTACTACGAATATTTTTAGTATAATTTTTTTTTTTTGTTTAGTTTGTATGTAAGAAAAGTTCCGCTATTACGTCTGTTCACTATGAAGGTACAAAAATATGAAAAACATATTTTTTCTATATTAAAATAAGTTCCAATATATTCATCAAATCAAATCAAGAAAATAATAACTGCCTTATTCAGAAAAAAAATCATTTTGGTTTACAAAACGTTTAACAAACAAATTTCCATACAGAATTTGTTTCGTAAACTTATTTTTTTTTGTTTCTGAATACAATAACAATAACATGTTTGTTAAAAAAACCCGATCATATATTTTTTCTGTGTATCTACACGCAGTGATGCCAACAATTCAGAGGCAAAACGAGCCAACCGAGTAGTCAAAAAGAGCTAAAAAGAGCTAAATTTAAAAATTAGATATTTTTCCGTTTTAAATTTATGAATGTATTTATTATTCAATTTGTACTTCAAGATTTTTTAACATTAATAAAAAATAATAGTAAGAAAAAATAAAAGATCCATTGCTAAAAACGGTGTATGTACTGCAGCATATAATGCAAGATTTGTTTGCGCAATTTACGTTTGTGTTGGAACTTCTGATATATCTGGCTAGGATAGCACAATATCGTTAAATGGAGCCATACATTTTTTATGCTTTCGAGTCTCCAATCGGCGAACTAAATCAAAATATTTCGCTCTTATAATTAATTTGCAGCATTTGCACAAAGCTTAACATGGATCTTTTGTTGGTTTAATCCATTTTTTAAACGAGGAATTTGATTCCCAAGTTTTCCTACTTTGCAGTAAGAATCCATTTCAATAATTTGTCAAAAATTTTCTAATTATTTAGAAACGAACACACTAAATACATAAATATATCTTACATAGTTTCAAAAAAAGTATCTGAATTTGCAACAAAACATATTTACCAAAAATGTAAATACCTCAAAGACGAAACAATAGGGTAAAAACGAGAAAATTAACTATAAGATGCGAAAAGTGCTAAAGGGAAAAATTTCGAGTTAAAAGCAATCAAAAAGAGCTAAATCTAGCTCTAAAATAGCTAAGTTGGCATCGCTGTCTACACGCATGTTAAAGAACGAGTAAAATCAAGTGATGCCAAATTGTATATGCATGGAAAACTTGGTATTACTGCAACTTTGAGTGCTGCTTCATACACATCAATTTCACCTGATCAAATGCTAAAATTTCTGTTGAAGCTGCATTTAAATTCATACACGAAAAAAAAATCGGCTGCACGAATTATCGCCTAAGTGCAAATTGCACGATTTGGGTGTTTGTTTATTACGTACAATCACCCAAATTTGGAATGAATAATCGCCCAAAGTCGGTCAACAATCACCGAATTTTTTACAATAATTTTTGGGCGATACAACATATTTTTATCAAGCGATTTTCATTTTAATTGATCTTCATGAAAAATCACGAATATGATCAATATTGGTATCATTTTAAAGCTTTTGAGAACATCTTTCATGAAATTGTAAAATGCAGACCCGCAGTGCAGAAAAACGTTATTAGGCAAAAAAAACTGTACGGTTAGAGTTTTTCCTTAACCCGAGCTATGCCCCCTTTAAAGATATTTAGTCCAATTTACACACTTAAGCTCTGTGACACCTCCTCAAATGCTGTATGAAATTTTATAACAATCGGACGGCCGGTTTAAAAACTGCAGAATTGTTTTAATTTTTTTTAAGTCCCTCACTGTGTATCGTGGGCCAGACTGTAAGTTATATTAACTTAAGGAAGGCTGAAATTTAGAGTCCAGCTCACTTGGGTCCAATACAATGATCCCTTTGTGCTACCTGTGTGGTGAAGAGATGATAGTGAGAGAGGGCGATAGGGAAGAGATAGCGATAGAGAAGACAGGTTGTGAAGGAACAGATAGAGGAAAGCTTCATTCTTTTACAACTCTTATTTTTTTTGCACGCTTTTTGATAATGCAGTGTTACAGCGCCTCTGATGTTATATGGGGCGTGTTAAATTTTGAAGTTGTGTTTAGTAGCGATTTTATTGGTTATTTTACTTCACCGATGATTTTGCTACACAATACCGGTGAAGGAGGGCGCTCTGATGTTACATTAGGATTAGCATCCGCTGTAGCTGGTGTAGTTTTAGTGACCAGTGCCTTATGCCTGCATCGCTGGAACTTTTTCTCACAACAACCGATACAAAGGACACTAATTCACATCTGAAAAATGCGTGGTGTTATTTTAATGACTGTTGGAGACCGGGTTCGAGTCCAGGACCTTTTGTTTTGTAGTCAGAAAAAAACAGAAGGTCCGTGAATAATTTGAAAAGTTCTTCAAAAATTTAACTTTAATTATCAACTGCTATATACATAAGTA
Organism: Tachina lurida; assembly: GCA_944452675.1. NCBI lineage: Eukaryota > Metazoa > Arthropoda > Insecta > Diptera > Tachinidae > Tachina > Tachina lurida. The sequence goes on along the minus strand of OX101754.1, from coordinate 33,071,960 downwards.
TGTATATAAGCTAAATGTATTACTAACGCATCAGATTACCTGCGTTTTTTCAAAATATTTCGATTATGCCCCACTGTGTCTAGGGTAATACACCATTTGTACTGGATATGGGTGCTGCTCAGAAGCTTATCATAAGCATGATTGATGACTCATGATCATGAGCCATTTAAGTTTTTACTCACGTGGGAAGTAAGAGTACATGACTGAAATTTCGCACGATTGTTTCGTGATTTTTTTTTATAATTATTATAATATCATTTTGTTTCATTTTTATTATATCGCACTTAATCCTCCTCTAAAGAGGGCCAACTCTGCATAAAATCTACTGACAATCAAAAATGTCCAGCAATTTCACAATTCGTTGCCAGACGACCGTTAGTCAAAAAATTTAAAATTTCTTACTTGAACTTGAAATAAATTTAATAGATTGCATTAGAAATGTTAAACTAAGTACTAAAATTATTCAAATTGAATTTTTGCTACAGCAACAAGCTTATTTAAATTAAACAAAAAAAAGTATTATCATAATTTATAATGAAATCCCATTTTTGTTTCTTTTTCTTTTCTATGGCAGAATGTAAGCAACCTTTTTGCACTTTAAGTAAAATTCAATATTCCCATCTACAAGCTGATACAAAATGCAAAATGCCACTTGCAGAACAGATGCTCTTAATAAACTCAACCACAGCTACAAACTCAGCAGCAAACATTGCTCAGCATCTGACCAGCAGCAGCACTACAAGCACCGTTGGCAATACCACGAACTACAGTATTGGAGCAGCAGCAGCAACAACATCGACTTCATTACCTCACACAAGCAGTATAACTGACATAGTCAACATTAGCAACGTGACACTTGATGCTTCATTGCAATTGCTAGAGAATGGTTGCATTCCACCGAGCGACGAATGGCACGACAGTTATTTTGGAGTAAAGTTGGCCGTGCCCGAATGGGAAGCCATACTAACAGCAATCGTATTGTCTATTATAATTGTTCTAACAATTATTGGCAATATTTTGGTGATATTAAGTGTATTCACCTACAAGCCATTGCGCATTGTGCAGAATTTCTTTATTGTGTCGCTTGCAGTGGCAGACTTGACAGTTGCACTACTGGTTTTACCATTTAATGTGGCCTACTCAATCTTAGGCCGCTGGGAATTCGGTATTTACCTTTGCAAAATGTGGCTAACGTGTGATATTATGTGTTGCACATCTTCCATATTGAATTTGTGTGCCATTGCACTGGATCGCTATTGGGCAATCACAGATCCAATTAATTATGCTCAAAAACGTACGGTCGGCCGAGTCCTATTACTAATTGCTGGAGTATGGATATTGTCGCTGTTAATAAGTTCTCCGCCTCTAGTAGGCTGGAATGATTGGCCGGAAGAATTTACCAGTGCCACTCCATGCGAACTAAACTCAGACCCGGGCTATGTTATATATTCCTCATTGGGTTCCTTTTTCATTCCTCTCATTATAATGGCAACTGTCTATATAGAAATTTTTGTTGCTACCCGAAGACGTTTGCGAGAACGAGCCCAAGCAGCCAAAATGAATACCATGGCAACTCGTTCAGCTAATACAGAGGTTGCAGCAGCCACTTTGAATTCACATGGTGCAAGTTCAAGGCGAGGGATCGTTGTAACAATTTGCTATAGCATTTTCTGTTGTTGCCGCAACACCTCCCATTTTTCGTCCACACCCATGATACAAAACGACCAAGAGTCGATTAGCAGTGAAACTCATGTGAACAACGAAAACTCACGAGCTCAAGTTGCCGAGCATAAGGTTGTAGTAGTGACACAACGAAAAAAGACACGAAGAGCCAAAATCAAAGATTCAATAAAACATGTTAAATCAAAAGCGCGCAAAAGTCAACAATGCACAAACACGCAACAACAACCAACTAATGTGATAGATGTTGGCGGTGCAGAAAGTCGTCTTTTATGTCCACATACCAAAAATATTGAGGGAGAAAATCGAGAAGTTTCCACTGAGAGCGGAAGCGATCCCAAGGACTGCCTGCAGGCAAATGATGGAGATGGAGAGGGAAATGAAGTATTGGCTGGGGACAATGATGAAGAAAATATGTCACTAAAAATCACTCCACCCCAGTCATCGGTTGGTGCTACTTCGGTTCAAGCTGAGCCACTGCACAAAAAGTCCGGTGGAGTATATCAATTCATTGAAGAAAAACAAAAGATTTCACTTTCAAAAGAAAGAAGAGCTGCCCGCACATTAGGCATAATAATGGGAGTATTTGTTATATGTTGGCTGCCGTTTTTCCTAATGTACGTGGTCCTGCCATTTTGTTCTACCTGCTGTCCAACGACAAAAGTGAAAAACTTCATAACCTGGCTGGGCTACATTAACTCGGTGTTGAATCCAATTATCTATACCATATTTAATCTTGATTATAGACGAGCATTCAAAAGACTACTTGGTTTAAACTAAGACAAAACATCATTATAGCAAAAAAGAAGAAACTGTTTAATTTAAATTAAATATTTATGAGTTAAAATTTTAATTTGTGTTTGTTTTTTTTTTTCATAAAACTTTTAAGTGTAATGAATGTAAGCGTGAATGTACAATGTATATTATATACTTGAAGTTAATACGTATATAATTAGTTTTTATTACTGTGAATACTTTCAATATTTAGGTTTAATTTATTCTTAACTAGTTAAATTTAAATAAGTATATTTGCTTAATAAATTGTTATGAGCTTTAAATAATTACAATTAAAAAATAAAATGCCATTTAATTGTGTTTTATATTAAGCGGGGTAAGTATTTAAAAGAAGTTTAGTTATAAAATTAAAAAATAATAATTTTTAATCAGGCTTAAGTTCAGTCATTTCAATTCTTATTGAATGAAATATTTTTATTAATTTTTCTTCTCTTCAAAGAAATTTATTATTTGACATATTGTCAGAAGTATACATACAATAATTGAAATTTATTTGCTGGTAGTTTAGCATGTCTATATACGTATTTCATTGGCGCTTGAACCAAATCATCAGTAGACTTCAACCACAATTCCCAACAGTCACAAACCTCTTACTTTATGCACAGACTTTCAAAAACTATATGAGAATTCATAAAATAATAATATTGTTTAAAATCACAAAAGAAAAAAATAAGCTTAGTAGGCTTTGAAACTGATATAAAACCCATACAGAAACTTATATTAATTAATAAAAATATTTCATTCAATAAGAATTGAAATTACTGAACTTAAGCCTGATTAAAAATTATTTCTGATTAAAATTCACTACAGTTCAATTAAATCTAAGTTGTCTCACTAAAAAAAAATATTTGAATAATCAGAAACACTTCACTTCGGATATTGAAGTCTACAGAAATTGTTTAGACATCCTGCGCAAATAATTAATTTAAAAAAAGTAATGTGTGTTTTCTAACACTTAACTCTGGTTAGTTTTTGTAAAGGATTTATTTTAATTTATCTATAGAATTTAAATTTTTTAATGACATACATACATATCGTCACCTTAAATGCAAACGGACGTAACTACACAAAAATTCGAAATCGAGTTATTGATTGATTATGGTTCATTTTATCAAACTACATGTTCACGCACATATTTAGAACTCTGGGATCAAAAAAGGACGACTTTATTAAAGAAATTCAAGCGGACGTAATTACGAATTCGTCTATTTTTTATTGCAAAGAACGTAACTAACATAAAAGCTTAAATATATGTATATAAAAAGGAAATAAATGGTTCAAAACATAATAGTATCCAAACTACAAGAAAAATTTCGAAGAAAATTTTCAAGAACACTATTATTATTAATTTTGAAAGGTGTTTTGTTTCTCCTGTAAAAAATATAAAAGTGTAGTTGCGTCTGTTTGCATTTAAGGTGACGATATGTATCAAAGAAAACTTGTTATTAGTTGTAGAAAAAGTCAATTCTAGCACTGAGAAGATTCTGAAATATTTTGAGCAGCAGCGGCTAAGCCGCCACCGATTTATTTTCAGGTACCTTAGCCGCCGCCGTTCCTGGTGGCTGTTTTCAGCTAAAAATGTTGCTGATTTTATGAAATTTCGCTATACTGCCAACGAGATATATGTATTCATGCATGTGTATTAATTTTTATAAGAATGCAATTGAACTTCCTCACTCTGGTGCTACTTTGGCCAGCTTTGATATACAGCAATCTCAACTTAAAAATTTCAAAAGCCTTAAAACAAGTACCAAGGTGTATTTAAACAGATTGCAGCGTTACTTCAGCTGATAATTTTTTGCTCTATGTGCTTTGTAGCTAACTAATGTCAAAAACTTCGTTTTGTTTTGGTTTTGGTACAATTATTTTTGTGCTTTTGACATTCTTCGGTTCTTTACACAGCCGTATTTTTGTATAACAAATCTTTACGCAGTCACCTGTGTAATTACACCATGACCAACCAGTACTTAATGGACTAAGTTGAAAAAATCTGGTATCACTTTTTCATATCCATTGGCGTACATAATTTGTGAAAATGTTATAAAAGAAAATAAAAAACTATTTTTCTAATATTTCAAATAAAAATAATTCATCGGACATATCTGATACAATGTGACAAGCCGTTTAAAGCCGATTTTATCCGCCGCCAATTCATTTTGTGCTCAGCAGCCGCCGCCGACTTTTTTCCTTCGGCTTCGTTCTCTGATTTCGAGCGACCAAGGTCTTGAAGGACAATAAAACATGTAACACTGCTCATCAGCCTTCATCGTGACGAACACAGCCAGCTATTCAATTTCAAAAATTACAAATCTCTCCGTTAAGAATTATATTGTAATAAAAAATTTAAATAAATCTACTCTCCACATTTTGCAAAAATATTTATTTTATTAACGATATTCAAAAGAACTATTGAGTTAAATTGTTTTATTCTCCTATAAAAAAGTAAGAAGTGCACATATCACTATACAACAAGTGAAAACTTTTGAAAAAGTGCACAGAATCGACAGTATAGCTTGGACAATTTTTAAAATAAAAAGAGGTCTGTATGAGTCATTAGGGTCCCTAGACACTTTCAGATTATATTAATATGTTAACAAGAGTTGTTCAGCTTTACCATAGCTACAACTTTGCTTAATATTGTTAGCAAAAATTAGGATTCCCTGTAAGTTATTCTGAAAAAAGTTAAACAAAAATTGTTTCCTTTACTTTTGCAAAAAAAAAGTGCATAAAGAAATTATTTTTTGGCGTAAAATTTTAATAACATTTATTCGGTGGACTCTTAGCTACATTATTGCTTTATATAGTTTAGCGCCAACACCAAGTCTGAATTAGTTGTTGGACAAAAACTGATGACACCAGTGATTTTCGAAATCTTTGGAGGCCCATAAAAAAATTGGTCAGAAAAATCGACAACAGAGTATAGAGTTTTACTATCCTTGGTAAAAGAATCGAATCTATACGTTTAAGACCGTGTTTTTGTTCACTGTTGCACAGTGTTTTAGATTTCATTACATAATAATCATACATAATCGGGTTTTTGTTTTAATCGGTTAATCGCTAGATTAATTATTAGTTGGTTAACGTCCCTTTTCACAATGTATGATAAAGAGTTAACGTGAACTTTAACTCCACATACTGTTCGATGTCCACTGAATGTGTACATATGTATGTATTAATTTTATATAAAAACCATAATTTAAGAGTGGTAAAACTAAGAAGAATCCCTAATGCGATATTCAATATACATAGATATTTATCTTCTCTAACATAACAAAAGAAGGAGCAAATTGTTGGGCATCTACTAAATCACTCCACACAAAACACAATCATTTTATATGCATAAGTACAAACGCATACCTGTTCTAATGTAGTTTGGCCAAAAGACTTTTCTGGAACTACCAGAAGCTGAACGGACACAAACTACTTTATGAACATTAAATACACTACGTTTACACTCTGAAGAATTATTTATTTAATTTATATTACATTTCAATGAAATTTATTAACACGAAGATGAATTTCCGCCCAAACTATAAACTTAAGTCCACAGCGGATGTCAAATGACTAGTAAATGAACAAAAAAGGAAGGAAATATGCAATTCTAGAAAATCAATTTCTAAAGCTCATATTTAAAATATTATCTAGCAAAGACTCACACCCTGAAGACAAATTGCATTAATTTTTTTTTAGTTTCTGTTTTCTCTTAAACAAGAAACTTTTTTAATTCAAGACTATGTGCTCTAGATGGCGTCAGAATGATTTTTTGTATAACCACAGGATGACCAAGACACAGCACAGATTTTTACTTAATTTTTTTTTACTTTGTTTTTAAGGCTCAATTAGACGTGGCATAACCATAACCATAGTAAACAGCCGTTCGAACCAAACTAATGGGCAACACTGTATTTGATTATAGGTGACACCCATAACTCTCACCATAGAAACCAATTGAATTTTGGTTTGGTTATGGCTATGACATTATGGCTATGTCACCAGCGATGCCAATTTAGCGCTTTTCGCGCTAGTTTTAGCGCGTTTTTACTATGCCAAACGCACTTTTTTTCGTCTTAGCGCGTTTAATAAAAAAAAGCGCTAAATTAGCGCGTTTTGATTATAGTCAAAAATATAATTTGAGCTCAATATCTTTTTACTTTTTTGTATAAATTTAACAAAATTTAACTTTGTTTAAATTCGTTAATGATTCAGATGTTGCAAATAAAATTCCCTTGACTTGGTTAGAATTAAAAACACATTTTAATATTGTAAATGGCAAATATTTTGAAATTTCACAGTTAAAAGTATGTACTCGTACTCGTGACCCAAAAAATGTATATGTATAAATTATTAAGCATCTATTATTTTTGTTCATATGTATGTACTTCCAAAAATATTTTAATCGAAGCACTATTCGACAATTTATATAAGTTGGTACAAGATTTGACAAATAAAATTAAAATCAAAACTAAGAATTTCGAATATTTGGAAGGCGAGACTGATTCTGTATTAAATGATTTTAGTTATTTAGGATTAATTTCGAAGAAGCAATATTGCATAATCTGAAAAAGAGTTACTAAAAAATTAATTGTACTCGTATTTACTACTAGAGATCGACCGAAGGCGTTTTTTTTGGCCGAAGCCGAAGCTGAACTTCGGCTAAAATCCTAAACTTCGGCCAAAACCGAAGCCGAAGCCGAATGTTTTAAGTTTTAAAAATGATACTTGTTTTATATGAATTAAGAAAAAAGTTTGCTTTTTTGAGATCACTGAAATAGCTGTAATATCTATTTGATACATAACAAGAAAAATAAAACTATTTTGCAATTTCTAGATTGCTTTTTGATATGATCACTCACAAGAACGTCCAAGTAAAAGAAAATAGAAAGCAACAGGGTTGTATTTCAAAGCAACCCTTTCAAAACATTAAACACAATAGAAACTGTCGGCGAGCAACGACCAAAAATAATGTTATTTTTCAAGCTTGGAATGAAAAATATTCGGCTAATCGGCCGATTTTTGCCGTAGGCCGAATGTTGGCCGATTACCAATTTTTGGCCGAAGGCCGAAGCCGATTAATCGGTCGAACTCTAATACATACATCGACCTTTATTAAAATTTAATTTAGCGCGTAGGAAAATAGCGCTTTTTGACTGTAATTTGTTGATAATGCTGTAACTTAGCGCGTTTTAGCGCGTTTTGAGAAGGGGTATAGCGCGTTTGGGTTATAAATAGTTGGCATCGCTGTATGTCACGTCTAATTTTGTGAAAAGGCTTTAACTCACAGTAAAATTTTGAGAGTGTTTCTATAAGCATGTGACTTTTTTTTATAATTTTTTGGTTGAAGTCTACTCATGAGTTTCTTAAACCGAAACGAATTGCATACATATCGCTCATTTACTCAAAGAATGTCATAGCTCAAAAAATGGAATTTTTGAGTTAATGATGCAGAATTAATCCTCATCTATATCGTTTTTCATATTGTGTAAAAATTTCATACAAATATCTTGAATACTGAACTCTTGAAAGCGAAATAAAATTTTCTTTTTCCATTAACGTGTGTGTAAATTGAAAACTCCAAACGCGTTTTCTGGCAAACTTGTTTTTTGATCTTTGAGTAAATGAGCAATATGTACATAGACGTTGTTTAGCCAGCAAGGAAAATAAAATTCCTTATATCGCACTTAATCAACAAGACAGGGTATTAACTCGAAATTTTTAAAATTTCACTTTCTGCAAGAAACCAACTAACATCAATATCTATCTACTGTAAAAATATCAACGTATTCCGATTATTCCTTTGTTGATAAAACTTTTTTTACTTTATAATTTTAATTCGAAATGTGACTGACTTTATGATAAAATTGATAAAAAAAATTTTTTTAATTGTGACTCTTTTTAAAACATAAGATATTCTTCCCCAATAATTGCAAGATTTTAAAATAAAAACAATATAAATATATTTTCAAATTTAATTTGCTTACTATTACTACGTTTATAAGTATGGATTACTTGCAAATAAAACTGGAAATTTTTGCCATATTATTGTCTTTATTGGGACTTAATGATTAAACAGAATAAGTCCGCAACTTCAGGAAAAATCGCTGTCAAATTAACAAAGCCCATAATAAAATCTACGGCAGTAACTTCATATGCTCTCTAATTTTTGTTTCATTTTCTTTTGTGCTTATTTTTCTTTGTAGCTTTGTTCACAAAATATATGAAATTTATTGAAAGTATGGTAGCATTGTTGAGAGAATATTAATTTATATGTGAGAGCATAAGAAAAAACGTTGTCAAAATAAAATAAATTCAATCTATCGACTGCTTTCTGGTGCTGATTTTTTATGTCAATTTGTATGGAAAATGTGTTTATGCCGCAATTATGTATGTTTGATCATTTACTAATAATAGTGTTTTCACACTAAAAGTTAAAACCATAAACAGCTGATTTTGCATTCACACTGCAAGTTTGTTAAATTCAGGTTTTAACTCACAGACTGTCTAATAACTTTGCTCAAAATAAAATAAATCTCCTGCAGAAATGCGTTTGTTTGTTGCTGTATTTTTTTCTGCTTTTTATAACACTTATTTGACAAACTGTACAACAACTGTTTTTGTTTGTATGAAAAACTCGGAAATTTTACAATGCGTTGTAAAATGGAAACTATTTTATATTTATTTATAAATAAATATTTTAAAATAACGGAACTAGTAATACAAAGTGAAGAAATCAAGTTAATGTACATATATAAAAAATGCACAAATACATCATAAAATAAAACTTTTTTATCGGCGGATCGATGTCAGTCGTATCGTCTATTTTTCAATTCCCAGAGATCAATGAAAACAATTTCGTTGTTTTCCTTCCCAAAAACTCTTTTTTCATAATTTTTTCATTATTGTTGCTGCTGCAGCCATTTTTAAGTTGAAAATCTTTCAAGCGACATCTATTGATATGCACTAGCATAAACCGGTCATTTTAACTTGGCAGCACTGAATTTAGCACAGCTAAAACAAGGTTGCTCTTCATAAAACCAACTTAAAACCAATTCTAAAATTGTTTTAACAAAACAATTTGTATAGTAAAACCAGATTTTAACAGTTTGTTTTAACGTTAAAACCAACTTTTATTAAAACCATGTCAGTGTGAATTCACTATAATTCAGAAAACTATTCACGATTAAGGCATTTTTGCAAATAAAATGCTTGGGGTTGCCACACTTACAAATGTTTGCTAATAAAAAACAATAAATTGATAAATATTGCACAAAAATAATAACAATAAAAACAAATAATTATTTGTTACTTTATACATTCACAAAATTTTTTTTGTAAACATAAGTAACAAGGCTCATCAAGTACCCGCATTTCTACAACAAATATTACAACAGCAATAACCACATGTACTTTGTTGCTATAAATTACCATCTTACTTTTCAAAACAAGGTAGCATCGTCAGATTGTATGTTTATTATAAGACATGTCAAACACCATACAAAACTGAATATTCGTTAGGTGTTTATGGATACACAAATAAAAGCATGTTTTTAGGCTTACCTATACCCCTTTTCCACACGAAAAGTTTACTTTGTCCCAGTTCACACACGTCAAGATTTGTTGATCAACTCGTAATTCAGCTGTAAGAAAGACCGAGACGGATATATAAACATCTCTTTTTTTCTACCAGCTGAATTGGAAGTTGATCAAGAAAAGTTGACGTGTGTGAACTAGGACTTTGCAAAGTCTTAATTCAGCTGTTTGAAAGACGGAGGTAGTAGTACAGTCTCTTTCTGTCTTTCTCCCAGCTGAATTAAGAGTTTGCAAAGTAAACTTTGCGTGTGGAAAAGGGGTGCTACACAATCAAAATATGACATTTGGCTTGGTATATTGATATTAGTCACCTGGTGTAGTGCTGCCACCTAATAAATGCGCCTTGATAAGTAATACCCCTTTTAGACACAGAAAGTTTACTTTGCAAAGTCTTAATTCAGCTGTGTGAAATACAGAGGAAGCAATACTGTCTCTTTGTCTCGTTTAAGACGTTTCAACTTTTTTTGCTCAACTCGTAATTCAGCTGTAGGAAAAAAAGAGATACTTGTCTTTCGTACAGCTGAATTACGAGTTGAGCAACAAAAGTTGAAACGTGCGAACCAGCTGAATTAAGACTTTGCAAAGTAAACTTTCCGTGTCTAAAAGGGGTATCTTTTCCAAATATTTTTATTTGAAAATAAAATAACTCACTGTTTATACGGCATATCAAACATACAAAAACTTGAAGAGAATGTAACTGCAACGGTAGGAAACAGCTTATCGATATTGTTATGTGAAAAGCAATGAAAATTTTTATAGAGATGTAATGTAACGTTACCTACTTTACATATAGCAATATCGATCAGCTGATTTCTACCGTTGCAGTTACATTCCATTAGAGTCGGCTAACTGAACCTTTAATCAGGAATTGTTTTTGCGAGTTTACATCTGGCACACATGTGCCCAAAAAAGCTTAACCACTAATTACTAAGACACGAAGCCTTTGCCCCACTCGCACAAGACCAATTTTCTGCTGAATTTCGATCATTAACTATAAAGTAATTCACACCAAGTTTGAAGCCTCTCAATGATATAGAGGGCAATCATGAATAAAATTCCGCGAGAAATTTTTGCCGGGGATCAATTTCAAACAGTAACATGTAATGGGAAAACAAAAAATTTTAGTTAGAAAAGTTAAAAATTTCTTACGGAATTTTATTCATGATTGCCCTGATAGTACATACATACATATATACATATGTATGGGAGAGAGAAATTTCTCCCTTTTCCAATTATATTTTTTTTTTTTCTATTATTTGCTATTAGTTGGAATTGTTCCTCGGGAAAATTTTCTTGCGGAATTTTATTCATAATTGCCCTCATAGAAAAATAATCTTTAAATCGCTTCACAAATGTCTGAGAAATCGGTGAACATAGAAAAAATATGCATACATGCCAAACATATTCAGGAACAATTTCTCGCGCAATTTTATTCATAACTGCCCTCCATCATTCCCTTTACTCTCAACAAAATAAATTATTGCAACACAAAAATAATCACAAATTTATATAAGATTATGTAATTAAATAAAGACATCGTCTATTTAACACTAAAACAATATAAATACAGAAAATGCAACGGCAATATAATTCACAAAGATTAATCGTTTACTCACCATCCCTTACTAGCACTCCACCACGTGTACAATTTAATACTCAAATGAAACCTTTAACATTCCCTCTACATTCCAAACCACATAAATTCCTATTGACTATTAACAATATTTTCATTCCACAAGAGCCTCATTGGCACTTTCTCGTTCTCATTTTTGTTGGCACAACCTGTTGATGACGTTGCACTTTCTTATGCATACACATAAAATACTTGCACTTTTCATTTCTTATAAGAATGGCTAAACTTTAAACACTTATAACTTTTTGCATGCATGATTTATCGCTCGAATTTTTTCACAATTTTTTTCAATATTTAACTCTTTTTAAAATTATTATATTTTTATTAATATATCTGCACTTTTACTATGTTTAATATTAATTTAAAAATTCTACTATGAGAAACCACGTCGTCACGCCACCATGTATAAACAACAATACTACAAATAAATAACTGTTCTTTGGTACTAAAACATTTGAAAATAGCGGCGGCAGAAAAACTTTACTGTCAGCGGAGCAAAATCGCCTTTGTACGGAATATCTTGTTTATCTGCCTTGGAGTGTATTCAAAGGAAAGTGTTTATTTAAATGTCATTGTCCCTGTTTTGAAATAATTTCTATCACATTAAACCAACGAGGATTTTAATAAAATCATTGAAATTGCAAGTGTTAACTGAGATTTGTTCTAATAAAAAGTGAATATAATTGGAAATAGTAGATATGAGTACAAAAAATAAAACAATAGACGACAATGGCGATCATAATGCAAAAGTTGCCGCCAATCCCTTGGACAATTTCAATGATGAAAATAACACATCTTACCATCTCCACACATCCCTTAATACCTCTATATCAAGTGAAAGTGAGTTATCCCTTCTATCTTTGTCGTTTGAAAAGGAGCTTGAAGCAAGTGCCAAAGTAATTGACATCGACGAACTACCGGCATTTGAAATCCGTCTGATATCACCTTTAGGGCGAACACCATCTCCCATAGACAGTGAAGATGCTGCAACTCCAACAAAACCATATATACGAACACAAGAAAGACTAACAGAAAGCTCCTGCCAAAACAATCCCGAATTTGTTGCCTTACATGACATAAATGCCCAAATAAGCCCACCTAGTGATAATGGGGAAGAAATGGACTCATCCTTGAGTCGTACAAGTAGCTTAGAAACAATCTTCGAAGGTGTATTTCTTAACACACCACCTAGACAACGTGCCAATTTGCAAAATCGTTTGAATCGGAGTCGAACTAATTTATTGGAAAAAGTAGTTCTGAATCGCTTAAATGTGGGAAGAGAAAATCAGTCGCCATTATCGAAATGTGATATGTCTCCTTCTCGGCGCAAATCTATAGACATTCGTTGTATCACAGATCCATGTGGAGTCGATGAAAACCTTAATTACTCTTAGACTCTTTTATACGCTTCACATCTTAGTCATGAAAACCAGAATATGTACAAAGTTTTTATGCCTTTTTACATATTTAGAATACATTCATTCCTCGGTGTATAATATGCAATAAGTATATGATATTTTTTTTACTCTTCTCACACAAATAAGATGTGATTGGATATTTTCAATATATAAAATTTTGTGTCAATTTGTTTATATGTATGTATACCTTTATAAATGGTATGTTATACCTAGAACGATATGAATTAATGAAAAATGTTCTTCAATAAATACTTTTAAGAAGTTTGATTTTTTAGAAAGTGGAATATGTAAAGCAAAATACCAGTGGTTTTAATGTGAATGATTTGTTGAAAAGTGGGTATATACATATATCAGACATTTGAAACTACCTATACAACGTAAGTTCCCACGCCTGCGACTAGGAGATTCAATCATATCTGAAAATCTAATTTTCAAATTTGCAAAGAACTTAAAATTTAAAGTATTTTTCTTCAAGATTTGAATATGAAATTATCAAGATTTTAAGTCGAGAAAATATTATTGCATAATTTCATTTTAACTATATATGTACATATAACAAAGTACGGTTTGGAAAGCTTTCATTCGAGTTATACCTACAAAAACTAATTTAAAAATATTCATTTTGCGTACTCTACGGCATTTTAGTAGTCGAGATTTAGATTTTGTACGGGAGTTGCAGAATAAAGCTGCAGGTTCTGTGGAAAAACACAATATCGATCTATTTTGAATAGTAACTGATTTAAATTTAAGCTGCGAGAGCCGCCTCTTTTTTGCTTTGTGAAGAATTTATTTTAGGAAAGAAAATAATTGTTCGATGTCAGAGATAAATAGAAATAACTTTTATATGAATAATTTTAATAGACTCAATTTTATTAAGTTTTTTATTAAAGAATTTAGAGCCTTATTTTCAATTTAATCATAACCGACAAAAATTTAAATTTTCGGGTTTCAGGTTTTACATTAAATCAAAAATTGTTTTTGTTTGCCAAACATTTCTAAAATGATATAAACGTGAGAATTTCAACGTGTTTCTCTTTTTTTTAAAACGATTAATTTTGTATGAGAATCAAAAACAAATTTTTTACATTTACAGTTTTGTTTTTGTTTTCCACGTAACTTTCACCAAGTCGACGCGTATTCCAGAATAGACACCAATAGGTGTGCTTTTCACTTTTGTTTTAGTAAAATGCAGTAAAAAGTTGTTCTCATTTCCTATATTTCGGGCAAACGAACGCAATTTAGTAAAATGCAGCAAAGCTCAGTAAAAATTTGTAAAAACTTTTCAGTAAACTAACACAACTGATATTCAAATATATTTTACATCCTTTATATTAAAGGTTATCAACAATTTTGGCATTTTGATCATTCTAAACTATGGGTAGGTCCATAAAATTTTAATTTCAATAAAAAGTTTATTTTTTTTACTACATTGAAAATAAGGATTTGTATTAATTTAGTGAAATAGTTTTTTATTACCCGAATATTTCGAATGTAATTACTAATTTGTTTAAATTTAATTACTCCAATAAAAATATGAGCATTTCCACAGTCAAGTTACGCCATTCTCACTTTAAGTCACCAAGCAAGCTTGTAATTTGGAGCCATACTGTTCGCTTTGTTTCTATCTTTTACTGAATGCTAACTATGTTCTAAAACAGTATCCAAAAAATAATATAAAACATACGCTTATCTTTTAAAAACAATTGATTGGGAAGCTATATAATTATGTCACCAAATAATGTAACGTGACAATAGGTTTTTTCTATGGAAATGGCGATATATGTATGTACATATGTACTTATTAGATTAATTTTTGAGAGTTTCAATCATGATATAAATAAAAAAAAAACTAATTTACAATATTTGACAACTAACCCTCTAAGAAAACACATAGAGTAACATGTGCTCAGGCAGTAAATACCTACTGTAAAATGATTATGGCACCAACAAAAGCAAGCTGGTGAATCGGAATACATATCAGTGCTTACAAACACTGCTCTCCTAATTTGCATTCACTGGTATATTTAAACCAATAATGAGACTGCTGCAAGCACTAGCAACACATTTGAAAAAAATTGGGGAACTATCGCTAAGATCATTTAAGAAAACACATTAGATTATATATCAATAGTACATAGGTATGAAAGTAGTGCAGTGGACATACACTTTAGCGGTAGCACAGGCCACATTGCAACAGGAGAAGTAGTAACTTCCAACTCAACAAAAGTCATAAGTTAAACAACAGCAACAAGCGCAACAGCAGTTGCCTCAACAAGAACAAAATACCTAGTAGCAACAAGAGGAACAAGTGCAAGTTCCTAATTAGCCGCCACCTGGTGGTGCGCAGAAATACATATGTTAAGCTTCTAACTGGTTGCACACTTTCCTTCTGTTTTATAGTTTGCTGCTGAAAAATACTTAAAATTTTATTCACATACCTAGCTCATCTATGTATATCAACGTTTTTGAACACATTTTCATTTGCACTTGATTAAAACACACTTATTTTTAAACTTTTTTCTTGCATTTTCTTAAGAAGCTACTTCACTTTGCAAACGACGATTGTTAACTAAATACATAGGTACTTGTCAAATTTTGCGCTAACGCTACCGAATCAGCCCTACTTTTGGCGCCAAACTACTCAACACCAGCGTTGTCGTATATTAGTATGTTTTAAATTTCTGTTACATAGGTGCACTTTTCGGTCTTTTAAGGAAACGTATCTAACGCTACAGCCACGCGTTCAATAAATTGCTTTCAATTTCATTACACATACTGTGTGTCAAAATTTCTTGAAATTGATAGCTTTACATAAATTGATAGTCAATTTCTTTTTATAAATGCCACCGACGAAGAAACAGCTCAAATTTGTAGCTTCGTGCCGGTTCAGACTTGCAATTTTTGTTGCAGCAACTTTTTATTTTTTAGTGCAAAAGAGCGAGACAGGAATACAAAAAGTATATATTTCTATTTCAACACTCTCTCAGATTGCAATGTAGGTTGCAATGTCTGTGTCCAAATATTCAACATGTAACATAAACGTGTTGCGTGCACACGTTGCAAAGTGTGTACCTAAAATAAGGATTATAAAGTTTCCGGTTAAATCGTGCTACCGTATCAATTTTATATTTCCTCTTTTTTTCCTGATTGTTTGAAAATTTTATTAAACAATTATTTCAACAGTTTTTATAAAATACAGAATGTACAAAAAATCTAAAATTTGGAGAAAAACCATTGTGATATAAATACTTTATCATATTGAAAAGCAATGAAATGTATTGTCATCGGACTAAATTGAATTTAAGTACATGAATGAGTTTGTTGTATTAAAGAATGCAAAATGAGCTGCATATTCCAAGCTGTACAAAATATTATTATAAAAATATGAGTGTAGCATTTAATTTTTTAAGTACCCTTCACTTCCTGGTTTTCGTCAGCAGTGCATAAATCCCTTCAAAATCTGTGGCATATGTAGATTTGATTTTTTTTATGAAAATGATATTACAATCAACAAGAAACAAATTATGTAGGTAGTACCAATCAGTATTTATTAAACTTATTGAAATTTTATTGTCAATTAATCCAAATTATCAATCAATTTAGTTTATCAACGCCAAATTTAGATGACAATATAGGTAGTTAAGACTTTTGTTAGGCAGAAAACTTAAAAAGATGAGACAAGTTATTACCACTTTCCAAACTTCACAGATGTGTACATTTCGCTCATTTACTTAACTTAAAAAATGGATATTTACATATATGTATGAGGAAAACATATTTCAGTTCAAATACTTTTAGTAGAATTCTGAAATTCATTTAAAAAATTACTGTGCGAAAAAAACATCATTTGAAAAATTTGTATTCGAATAAATAAATTGAAGCCATAAATACAATTAAATACAATCTGTCTTTCTGTTTGAAATGGGTTCATCATAATTAATCCTAAAGAATTAAGTATGTAGGTACATCTTGAAATTCCTTTTAGGTTAGCTTTTGCTTTCACTGCTATTAGGTTTTGTTGCGACACCATACTGCTCGCTTTGTTCCTATCTCTTACTGAAAATTACTATGTTTTAAACCAGTATCCAAAAAATAATCTGCCTTATCGTGGTTGGCGTATTTCAAACACGACTACGACTGTTTGGTAATAGATTAAAGAAAAACTGTTGAAGTCTTCTTTAACTGGACTTTTCTATGGAAATGCCGATATATGTATGTACATATGTACTTATTAGATTAATTTTTGAATTTCAATCATGGTATAAATAAAAAAAATACTATTTTACAATATTTGACAACTAACCCTCTAAGAAAACACATAGAGTAACATGTGCTCAGGCAGTAAATACCTACTGTAAAATGATTATGGCACCAACAAAAGCAAGCTGGTGAATCGGAATACATATCAGTGCTTACAAACACTGCTCTCCTAATTTGCATTCACTGGTATATTTAAACCAATAATGAGACTGCTGCAAGCACTAGCAACACATTTGAAAAAAATTGGGGAACTATCGCTAAGATCATTTAAGAAAACACATTGGATTATATATCAATAGTACATAGGTATGAAAGTAGTGCAGTGGACATACACTTTAGCGGTAGCACAGGCCACATTGCAACAGGAGAAGTAGTAACTTCCAACTCAACAAAAGTCATAAGTTAAACAACAGCAACAAGCGCAACAGCAGTTGCCTCAACAAGAACAAAATACCTAGTAGCAACAAGAGGAACAAGTGCAAGTTCCTAATTAGCCGCCACCTGGTGGTGCGCAGAAATACGTATGTTAAGCTTCTAACTGGTTGCACACTTTCCTTCTGTTTTATAGTTTGCTGCTGAAAAATACTTAAAATTTTATTCACATACCTAGCTCATCTATGTATATCAACGTTTTTGAACACATTTTCATTTGCACTTGATTAAAACACACTTATTTTTAAACTTTTTTCTTACATTTTCTTAAGAAGCTACTTCACTTTGCAAACGACGATTGTTAACTAAATACATAGGTACTTGTCAAATTTTGCGCTAACGTTACCGAAGCAGCTCTACTTTTGGCGCCAAACTACTCACCACCAGCGTTGTCGTATATTAGTATGTTTTTAATTTCTGTTACATAGGTGCACTTTTCCGTACTTTAAGGAAACGTACATAAAATAAATTTAATGGTAGGTACATACTTTGCCACAGGTGCATTATATGCAACCAGGCAGATTGCATTCTTTCTTTGTGGCTACTTTGTAAGTTGCATTCGAAGTTTCAAAAATATCAAAATGTTTTGTTGTTTATAGATTGCATTGTAGTTTGCAGTGTGTGTGTCAAAATATTCAACATGTTGCGTGCACACGTTGCAAAGACTGTACCTAAAATAAGGATTATTAAGTTTCCGGTTAAATCGTGCTACCGTATTAATTTTATATTTCAACTCTGCTGTTTGAGAATTTTATTAAAAAATAGTTTCAAAACAGTTTTTAACCCCCGACCAAAAAAGGGGTGTTTTAAGTTTGTAGTGTGTGTCTGTGTATCTGTGTGTCAGTCCGTGTCCACGTACAGCCCAAACGGCTGGACCGATTTAGTTTTCTCTGTTTGAAAGGTGACTTGATCGAGATGGTTCTTAACCATGTTTGAAGAAAATCGGTCCAGCCGCTTAGAAGATGTCACATCTTTTCTAGATATATCGGGGGTGCGTGAAGTGTGATTTTGACGGCAACCTGATATTCTACTAAAGTCATTGTAAGATGTCTCCTGGCATACATACATACTTATATAAGAAAAGAGAAAGCTGATCCCTTGAATATCCGTCCAGAATGGTACACCAGCTGAGATCGCATCGTGATCAAATCAATCTATAGCTTGAATAAGTAACCTCGATTCTGAAAAGTTTTTGCTTTGCTTTGGGATTTCACACAAAAAAACTACATTCGAATATCTGTTGTAATAAAACAGATTTTAAAATAAAAATGTTACATTTTATACAAAATATTTATTTTAAAATAAAGTATATGCATTGAAAATATGCGCATGTGTGTATTTATGTATTGTAAACACTAAAAAAATATTGCAGTACTTATTACAACAACATAAAAAACAGTGAAACTAAAGCAGCTAAAAATGTACTGCCGTATTCATAAAAATATATGGTTTATTACAGGTTTATTTGACAAATATCCCATAGAAATATGTCAAATAAGTCCTTAATAAATCTAAAATATTTTTTATGAATACGGCAGGGAGTATATGTATGTATATTATTTATAAAAAAAAAAAATCTTTTATTGGAATTTCAAACAATTGTTTAGGTCACCTGCACAAATATGGAATATACTTTATAAACCGACCACTTGTTTGCGATGTATATTTTTTTTTAATCCACTGACATCATTCAGGTATATGCTGAGTAACTAAATTACAGAAGCATATACCTCGTTTAATCATATATTTTTGGAATGACGCGAACCAGAAAATATTTTCACTTTTAAAAGACCCGGATTTACTTCACTCCACCTGGAAAAGCAATAAAATATATGTACGTAAATTAGTTGTTATACACTTAGAAATATTGAAAAGGAAATACCTGAGACAGCGTTCTTTTAATCTTGCCTTTACTTTATTCTTAATAGTTGACACACCACCAGCGCTGTGCTTACCACGTCCAGTTATTATAAATACATGTTTGTAATTTCGTGACGCTACACGTAGGCCCGTGATGTGACGATCTAAGAATAGATCTAAGCATCCCAGAGCTTCTATTAAATATAAATAGTGAAGATCTAAAAGATCAGGATTGTTTTGGGTATTTTTATGTACGTCCATGATGCAGTTGGCCGCTCGATGATTGTATATATCAATTTTCTTGATATGCAAATTAGCTATTTGGGAATAGTAAATGGCAGCGCCGCCGTTTCCACTATTTATAGCTTCTTTAGCCTTTTGGTAGCATTCAGCTTTCAGTTGACAATGATGTGCCGCAAGGTTTCGATTCTCTTCGAATTCACGAAGGGCCAAACGTTTAGCTTCTTCCGCCGATAAAGAGGACTTTAGATCATTTTCATCCCAGTTGTTAGAAATGTTTTCCTCAGGTTGATCCATTTGGTTTTGAACTTGTTGATTAATCTAAGATTGAGAAAACAGGAAAAAAAGCAAGCTTACTTTTGGAATTTATTTATTATAAATTTTTATGCAAACATACCAAATCTTGTTCTCTTCGTGCACAGTCCATAAGACGGTCTTGTTTTGCAGAAGAATTTTCTATTTCCATGGTGCTGCGTAGCACAGCAACAGTTGCATTGAAGTCATTGCCATTTGTCACTAACATATCGAGCAAGGTTTCGCGTGGAATCTCGGGAAATGTTTCACATAATTTCATTTGTGTTAGATGTGAGGCCAAATCATTTGCTGTATGTAGATTCTCTATATCAAAATCTCGCTGTTCCTGTTCTTCTTTGTCTTGATTGTATATTTTCCAGGCATATTCCATATCTAATATTTCTCTTAGATTATTTGGCGATTGTTGGAACTCTGAATATTTGGGATTTTTCAAAAGTCGCGCAAAGTCTTCATCTTCTCTTAGCAGCTTTTGTCGCTCCTCTTCCATATGATTGAACGCAGATTCTACCCACAACATGTAAAGCTGCTTAGCCAAAGATCGGGGCATGAAAACCTTTAAATTAGCTGGTAAACTTGTAGAGATTCGTTCTTCAATTGTGGATTCATTTCGAAAGGTGTCCATTAATTGCTGAATTAACTGTTCCCCTAATGACATTTCCAACATATCCTCACTGAAATCATCGTTTTCGTTATCTTCCTGCACATTATCATCATCTTCATTTGCAATATTTTCATTGATTTCTACATTTTTCAAAAATTGATTATCCTTGTTTTCAAAACATTCTGCGTTAGCTTTCAAGGTGGCAGTTGCTTCATTTGTACCACTCCGAATATTTCGTATTTTCAACAAATGATCTGAATATAAATCATCTCCAAACACAAAGCAGTTTTCAATATTTTCTTTTACCTCCTTTAAGGCGGGGTTTGTGCGCTGATTGGGACGGGTATAACGTGATCGCTGGCGTTGTGGTTTACATTCTGATGGACTTAACATAGCCCTAAAATTCTCCTCTGATGTTGCATTGTTATCATTACTATCTTCACTATTG
Organism: Tachina lurida; assembly: GCA_944452675.1. Taxonomy (NCBI): domain Eukaryota; kingdom Metazoa; phylum Arthropoda; class Insecta; order Diptera; family Tachinidae; genus Tachina; species Tachina lurida. Next base: position 33,050,691 of record OX101754.1, on the reverse strand, counting down.
CTTTTATGACGAATGGTTATCGTTTCTTGGCTCATATCATTGCACAAACATTGAAATGATTCGTCATCTTCAGTTTGGAAAGCAATGTCTTCATCACCCCGAATTCTTTCCAGATCATCCTCTTTAAGTAAAATGTCAACTGCCCAATCTATATCGCCATTACATTTGACAAACAAGTCCCATAAACCCGACACTCTTTTATTTGGATAAATTTGTCGCAGTGAAACAAATGCAACATTTTCATTAGGACAGTCAATACTATGATGTTCGAAAGAACTTTTACCTCTTCCGATATCGATTTCTCTTTCATCTTTCTGTGATCTTTTCAAATCATTAGATAAATCTTTGGCATCTTCTCTGAGCAAATCCAATAAGGATTTTTCGTTGCATACACTTTTGCACGGGTCGTTTAATTCCAAAATTGGCTGCTCTTGTGGTTTACAAAAATTTATTCCCCAAAAATCAGAGCGTTCCGCCTCAAAAGGTGTCCAAACATTTGTTGTCTTTTCTTCCAAAAGGCTGTAAACATTCCGTGTAGATGATGTAGGACAATCTTGCGAACCATGGGATTTTAAATTTAATCTGTTTGATTTAAATTTTGTACGTTGTTCTTTAGACTCAGCTGTTTCAATAACATTCCGAAGTGGAGACTGATCCTTTTCGAATAATTCATCCTTAGAAATACTATTTACATCATTTGGCATTATTTCTAAATTAATTGACGCTGTTTTCAGGGGAGGTAGTGAGCGCATCTGAGGTAGAGGCTTGCTATATTTCACATTTTTTAACATCTGCAAAGTGCATATGAGTTTAAATAGTATAGCACACATCTAAAAGTTGTGCGCTTGTATACTGTAAACTATTGACAGCCTCTTGCTATTCTGTAAGGACTAGAAAATAGCATGACCCTGTGAATAGAAGACAGTTCCTTTCAACAGCGATTACACATTTGGCTTTCGTGGGAAGGGTTGGAGGATCCCGATAGAAGTCCCGGTATTAGTGGCCTAAAATGTAACTGAAGGCGGAAGCTCTAAAAGCCTTGAAGGGCCATATTTCAAAGTCGAAACTAGTTAGTGACTGATGAATAGCTATAGTGTAAGTCTATGCTGGGTTCCAGGCCATTGTAATATTTAGGGAAATGAGATTGTAGATGAATTGACAAGATTGTGATCAGCATTCGATTTCAGGGAACTCAAAAATTGTGTTTTAGAAGGAACTAATTGTTCCTGGATTATTAGGGAGAATTTCAAGGTATCACGGGACTTATGGCCAATGTTTAACCTGGCAAAATCCAAACTATTATTGGTTATGATCATGGATGTGCTATACGGGTCCTTTAGCAGTTTCGACTGATTATTGTGCGGTAAGAGCAATGATCATCTGGTGGGAAACTGATTCCCCAGATTTTGGAAGGCTAGGATAAATTTTTTACAGCTCACTTTGGTCCTGATTGGTCCCTTTTTTTTGCCTGGGAGGGCGACGACAGAAACAATTTTCCTTCGTCATTCCACTTACTCGATATTAAACCAACCTGCATTTTGCACGAATGTATTTATTTTGGAATGCTATAGGAAGATGAAATAGAGTCAGAAACACTGGAACACATTGTGTGTCACTGCCCGATACTTAAGTGACTGAATGTCGGTTTTTATGAGAAACTAACAAGATATCACGGAGTGTAAATTTCATGGGTATCAAGTGAGTACATTGATTTTCATCGAGTCAGGAAAGGGTGAAATGTATACAGGGATTCACAATGGACTTAAATGTCTCCGGGTGGAAGCACTTAGCACTACCCTTCGTAGCCTACCCTAACCTTTCGTATATTGTTGGCCAACTTTTGCATAATTTTGAAGTTTTAAGCGGCGTTGAATAGAACAGTAAGAAGTAAACTCTCCTAAAGACATATAAACAATTAAGAATTCATCGATCAGTGGAAAAAAATGTACGCAAGAAAATAAATGTTTTATTTTTAAGTATTTGAGGGGTTTTGCAATAATGTGTTTGAACTATTTCTGTTTGGATTCAAAGGCTTTACTTTTTCGAATTAAAACAAGAATTAATCAGTCTTGTTTAGGAGTACTTATTTGAATTTTCCTACCTCCCTCTTAGTTAATAGAACCGTTTCTCTAATACACAGTAACTCATAAACTCAAGGTTAAATATGCTGCTATTAATGGAAGAACTTTAAAGGAGACGAAGTAAGTATGTATTTGAAAGCATTATGATCAAGAATCAAGATCAGGAATCAGTAAAATTTTAAAGCAATCATTTTCCCATAAGTACAATTGCCATTCTTTCTGATCACTGGAAAAAGTTTATACATGAAAAGTTATATTATATTTATTAAATGAATGATAATGAAGATTGCAATAATATTTGTAAAAATAAATCCTTCTGAAAAGGCAATAATAAACTACATACGCAATAAAGCAACAAACATGTAAAATAAACAAAAAGACAAGCAATATTTTTAGACTTCAACGAGCTTTTGAGATAACAGACAGAAATATTGCATACATTGATAGCTTCATACATACTTTTCCGGTATTGAAGACATTGAACTAAGAAGTTTTAAGACATACATACATAATATGTATTTAACAGATGCAAAACAGATAAATCATATAAATAATTTTAAATCAAATGCAATATGTCATAAAGTTCAGCTTTATGTGCATTATTACTGTTTATATTTGAATATAAGAGTTTTATGAATGTGATACACTAATTATAGCATAAGTATAAAATTTGCAAACTAAATTTAAATGCTACTCAAAAGCTAAGTACATACATACATACTTACATATCGGTACTTTAATATAGAAGGGCCCCAACTCATTATTTTTTGGAAATCGATGTATCGAAAAATGCAAAAAACTCGATTTCAAAAATAAAATGAGTTAGGGCCTTTTTATATTAAGGTATATTATATATATAACGATATACAAAATGTGTAAAAAATCTAGGAAAGGAAATGAATTAAATTTAATTTTTTTTTAAATAAATTTTATAGTTTCTTCTTTCCAACTGAAAGTAATTAGTTTGATTATACAAAATGGATTTTTTTTAATTGCACCACAGTGTACAAACAATGAGTCAATAGATAGTTACGGCCCTATGCACAAGCAAAAATTGGCATGAAGTTAGCATAAATGGCAAAATTGAACATGATCTTAAAGAGTTTTGCCATGAAACTTCACGTTAAAAATCATGCTACGACTTAGAGGTGCGTTAAAATTATGTAATGCGACCATTTTTTATGTCAAATTGTATGGAGGAACTCGTAAGCACCTAATTCAATTTCGTCACTTATGCTAACTTCATGCCAATTTAAGCTTATACATAGAGCCGTTAGTTTCAGCGTATATTTTTAAACTAATACCATTTTCATGAGGATTTCTAATATGTATATGTATGTATAACGTAAGTATGAAATAGTTTTATCATTCGAAAATCCATATTACTCCACTGTTATCAAAATTTTTCTTTATATTCCCAAGCCCTAATTTATAGTTTTTGTTGGAATTAAAATTAAGATTAGAGACATATCCAGTTTAAATAACACTATATTGAAGGGAAGTACTAGTTATCTATATTCCTAATAAATTAAAATTCGATAATTAAAATAACCTTACCCTTGTCAAAGAAGCAACACTTCCTCTTTCATATTTCTGCATGAATAATTGTATACGATGTTTCGGCACACCATGTTTATTTTTTTCGGCTAAAGCATCAGGTGAATTGCACCATGGAGTTTTAGGTTCCAGTATTTCAATCATATAATTATTTTGCACACCTGATTTAACGTAAGGCAGCATCTCCCACAGCTGCATGTTAGTGTTGTCAATAATTATAGGACTTAAACCTGAGTTTGCCTTATTTCTAACTTGGTTGTGATTAAATTCATGAGCTTCGGAAAGCAGTGATACGTTGTATTTGTATACTCCTCTGGCATTGTAAAAGTAATCATCTGAACTACAGATAAAGTCACTTATACTATAGTTGTTATCAAGATCTACAAAATTATTTACAAGGGATCTGGCCAAATGGGACTTTCCAACGCCAGGTGGGCCACGCATTAGTATCATGACACGATAACCTTTTCTAATCATAGATCCAATACGTTCTTCATCGTTGGTGAAATTCCTTTTTTCAACACCGTCTCGATTTGAAGATATTTGCTTCAGTGAATCCTTTACATCTTTCATATCGTATGGCGCATTTTCAACTCCGTCCATCAACTGAGCAATACAAGAATCCACTAAATTAATATACACAAAAGTATGTTGTTTACAATAGTCACATTATTATTTTTTGACTCGGTTTTATCAAAAACTTAGGAATAAGGTCATTGAGTTTTACCAACAACTTATGAATAACAGAACTTACAATGCCAATTGTTTGCCTTGCACACCTCCCGCAAACGCCAATGTGGCATTGTGGAAAACATAGTTTTTAGCTGTCGCAATATGCGACCTTGTTCGGGAGTATCCTCAACTTTAGCATACATTTCGAATTATTTATCAATATGTATAGATGTAAAACAATATTTTTTTCCTGCGTATTACTTTTTGGCGCCCCTTTGTTTTTTTTTTCCACAACTCTTTTGTTACTTGCAGCGTAATTTCTGATTGTACTTGATAAATTTGAATTTACGATTACGAAATATTAGCAATAACTTTTTTGTACTTTACACTTGTCAAGTTAAGAATTTCCATGGGAATAATTTTGTAAATGATTATAACACAAAAGAAAAAGATAATTATTTTTATAATAGTAGTTGTTTTCGTTTTTCACTGTGATGGAATTTATGGCACATATATGCCAGGTTTGGTACCATTAACAAATGGTACAGAATTTGTAAAATGTACTTTATTATGGGAAAAACACATTTGACGTCAATGTCCTTAAAAATTTATTATATCGGTCCTTGAAGCTTTTAAATATAGATTATATAAATTTAGAAAAGTTACATGGGTATTAATTCCTCTGCAAAATAATTGTGGTGCAACATAAAAACTTTTGGTAAATACTTGACATACAACACATAAGCAATCTATTTTCCCAAATGCCATCACTGATTTTGAGTGCTGGTGCTACCAGATATAATTTCAGTTCATTCTATTACTTTTAAGGCTGCCACACTTAGTTTCGATACATTAGACGGCCATTTCTATATTTAAAGGGTGAAAAACGCGCGTTTTTGTCAACGTTTTGATTACAACTAATAAGCGGCGGTATAGCATCCCCATACTTTCTTGACCGTTATTTTCAAAGCATAATTCGAAATCTAACTTAGCAACAACATGAAGTAAAAACATTTGAAGGCATAGTATAAAACACTCCACACATATTAAAAAATGTTTTCGCAAGTATATGTACTCAGATGCATACATGTATGCAGCTGTTATATCTTCACTTTAAGGAAGTTCTCATATAAGTATTATGTACGCCAGAGCTGTTAAATTTTGATTACGATTAGTAATCAATTAGATTACATTTTAAAAAGAATTGTAATGATTATATAATTGCCTTCAAAAGAATTTCTGATAAATAATTGATTACGATTACTAATAATCGAAAAGTAATCTGAATTACTTAAAATTACTAAATATAATCAAAGATAATAAAAAGTAATCAAAAAGAAATCCGACTACTTTCAAAGATTACTTTTGATTCTTAATAAATAATCAAAAAGAATCAAAAGTAATCAGTAGAAGTAATCGGATTATTTTTTTATTACTTTTGATTCTTTTTGATTATTTTTAGTAATTTTAAGTAATTCGGATTACTTTTCCATTATTAGTAATAGTAATCAATTAGTAATCTTGTGAAACTTAATATAATCGTAATTTAATCATTACTTCACCTTTAAAAAAAAGTAATCAAATTAGTAATCATTACGATTAGTAATCATTACTTAACAGCTGTGATGTACGCATATACTTATCGCACACTAAATCATAAAGAGTCACAACTCAAAAAATTTCAGATGCTGAGTAGTTGCAAACAACTGTTGATACTGTACAACTGACGCTAGTATGTGACATAAAAACAAGTATAACGGTATTTTATATTCCTCAAGAACGACTGTATTGCAAAAGAAATTGTTGAGGTCGTTATAGATTTCTTCAATTAACTGGTTTATAAAAAAGCAAAAGTTTTGAGTTGTTACTCTTTATGATTTAGTGTGCGATATGTACATGCATATATTAACAGTATACTTATCAACAAATACTACATATTATGTACATACATACATATTTGTTTGGAAACAAGTTTCTCTAAATTTGTGAGTCTAAAATATTGATGCAATCGGACAACAGGAAAACAAGTTTGCTCACACTCGCTAATAAATGATATTCTCATGTCGGTTGACACAAAAAAAGACAGTCTCCTAAATAAAATTCGTACATTTGAAATGTTTAACTATTTATTATTCCTGTTGTTACTGCAGTCAATACCAAAAAAAATGGCGATTTTTAATTGTAAGTGGTACACGCAAGAATATACCTGTCGTTTTCATGAATAACAGCGCATTTCCAAAAATCGAATTTTTCCATTACACCCAAAATATTATTTTTGTAGCTATAGGAAGTTACTGATTTTAGCGATTCTGACTATTTTTGCGGTGATGTCCGTGTGTATGTACATAAAAATGCATGTATGAATATGTGTGTTTGTATGTCATCGGATCGGAAGCAAATTTGCCGCATTTAAAAGATGGTGAGCTCACTTAGATGTTGTAAGATAGTGAATCGATTGGGTTCGTTTTATAAAATAATTGACTTTAAATTGTTTATCTAATTTTTCGACCTTTTATATATGTTTAATAAACTATTTCTTTAAGCTTTAGGTCAGTAAATTTTATATATTTTTAGTTTTGATCAATATTTCGTTAACCTTTGGTTAACTTCTTATATATTATAATAAAAAATAAAATAAGAATAATCCTGAAGAAGTTAACCAAAGGTTAACAAAATATTGATCAAAACTAAAAATATATAAAATTTACTGACCTAAAGCTTAAGGAAATAGTTTTATTAAACACAATGGACTTTATTTTAAAGAACCTAAAAATAGAGCAGACATGTACATATCGTTACCTTAATATAGAAAGGCAATAACTCATTATTTTATTGAAATCGAAGTTTTTGAAATTTTCGATACATTAGATGTATTTCTGTCGAAATATACAAAAATATAGATTTCAAAAAAATAACGATAATGGCCTTTCTATATTCAAGTAACGATATGTATATACATATGTATAAGATATAAACATTCTTTTCTCGAGAGATGCATGTACAAGGCTTTCTATATTAAATTTTTATACAAGTTTTTACATAATATAACGGCTTTTTCTACATTATAAACTCAAAAATAGTATTTATTGAGTTATGTTTATGTTACAATAAAGAAGCGATATGTGTATATAAAAAATATTTCTGTTAAATAAATGTTAACACATATATTTTGTTAAGCTAATGCGCCTTATTACGAGTGTCGTATTTCGACTACGACGATTTTGAAATAGATTAAGGAAAAAATTTTGCAATGTTCTTTAGTCTAGTACAAAGTAGTCGTAGTCGAAGTCGGAATACGACACTCGTAATAAGGCCCAATATCTAATTGTCTCGTTATGTACGACTTTTCTTAAGAGAGACTGTAAACACGTATGAGGAGGAAGAAATATAAAAGTATCAATAATTCTAAGTAAAACTACCAATTCTTAAGTGCATATTGAAAAAGCCATCGTTTTCTAGACTTTCAAGTTCAAGAAACTTCAGCAGACTGATTTAAGAAGCTGTCTAGCTGGTTCACTAGTTTTTTCTATAAGGAATATTATATTTATACGTGTGTAAGTACGACAACATCCCACTTGACCTGAGATTCGATAAAAACGAATGCTCACTAAAGCGAAGTAATTTCGAAAAAAAATTGTTCGATATTTGTTCGCAAATCTAAAAAAATTCGAATGTCCGCTAAAATTTCGAACTGTGAACTTCTCTCGAAAGCTTTTCGAATGTGTGACGGTAGCTGCGTGGAAGTGTGTCAGCCTGTTAGTCAAGAAGTATCAAGGTCGAAGCATGACATCACTGTAAGTTAAAAAATAAAATAAGAACACATACCTACATATTATAATAATTGAATGAAAAAAAAAAATTTGCCACGACCCACTTGACGACCTGAGATTCGATAAAAACGAATGCTCACTAAAACGAAGAAATTCCGAAACAAGATTGTTCGATATTTGTTCGAAAATTAAAAAAAAATCGAATGTCCGCAAAAGCTCCAAACCGCTAACTTCTCTCGAAAGTTTTTCGAATGTGTGACGGTAGCTGCGTGGATGTGTGTTAGCCTGTTAGAATGGAGGTACCATGTTCAAAGCCTGCATCATAAGTTACGGAATTAAACAAATAAATAAAATAAGTTAAAATAAATAAATAAAAAGAAATGACTTTTTTACTTTTTCTGCTGCATTTTTGCGGTATCGAAATTAATTCGATAATCTCTCACTTTTGATATTGCTAACGGAATCCGAGATCGAATGTTTTTTGGGACAAAACTGAGCAACAGTTGAACATTTTTCGATTCATTTTTGAGTGTCACTCTCGATAGTTTTACACGATAAATGTTCGAGATATATTCGAAATCGATAGCAATAATGGAAGTCTTGGTCAACTGGGATGTATGCCGGTAATAGGAGGTGTCTGATGATTGTGTGAAAAAGTGAGAGTGTATCCATAAGATGTTTTTTCATGCTATTTTTTCATTTTCTTTTGTTATCAGTTCATTAGTTTAGTGTGTCTTGGGGGTTTATTAAGTAAAGATCATTTTTCGGTTAACTATTTTTTCATATTTTAGCAATCGATTGAAATGAAATTATTAATTGTCCTACTAACATTCATAGCAATTCATGTAACAGCTGCCAATATAAATGTTGTCAATCAGGAAGGTAGACAAGTGAATACACAATTGCGTAGGTGCCCCTTTGTTTTAAACATTTAATGAAAATTTCCGATCATATTTTTTTCCTTCATCTATAATTTTTAGCATCCAATGGCGTGGCCGTAGATGAAGTTGTAGTCGAATCCTCTTTGTACATCAAACCCAAACAACGCCCTCAATTGCGCAGAGTACGCAGATCTATTTTAGATAATTACAACTTTCTGAAATCGTTGGTTGAACATAGACGTGTTAAACGCCAATTTGACCAGTCACAAGCCACTTCTAATGCTGCAGCACATCAAAACTATAACAATTTGTATGGTTTTGGTAATTCAGCAGCAAATGCGCAAGCGCAAGCTTTCAACGCTCAAGGTCCAAAGGGTGGTTTTGGAGCTTCCGCTGCCGGCTCTTTAACACAAGCTTTAAATGGAAATTCGCATGAAGTGCAAAACTCAGCTGGTGCTTCGCATGCTTTAACATTCAACTTGCCAAATGGTCAGTCGGTGAATTTTGCTTCTGCAAACAGTTTTGCAAATGATCATGATGGCAATAACGCCAATAGTCACGGTAGTGCTGTGTCTGTAAATCGAATTTAAATTTCGAAACTACATTTAAAAAGTGATACATTATAAAGAATTTATGTTAAAATAATAAATACCTATGCATACATACATACATATGTATTTGTCGGGCGGTATACTCTGTAATTCGAAAAATGAAGAAAATGCTTTCGAATTTTCATGTAATTAAAATATTCGAAAACATTTTCTTTCGTTTCGAATTACAGAGTATACCCCCGGGAGAGTAATTTTGTACGAAACTAATGAGTGAAATAATAGTATTTTAACGTGTACATTTTGCTGCGAAAAGAATTAGTATGTATACCTTCTGGAAGCCTGTGGCTGAGTGGTAGCGAGCTAGCTTCTCAGTCCAGAAGTCGTGGGTTCGATTCCCACCATAGACCCTGGGTGTTTTCCGCAGACAAGCTAATCGCTTCGCGGGTTGTGTTGTTTAAAAAAAAAAAAAAAAATTTGTCAGATACAAGGCCTTATTATGCCATTCCATACTGATAAATTTTTAACACACGATGTCCTAGTCAGTCAGCACTTCTTTAACAGGGCAGGTTTATCAATTTTCCGTAGAATATTTTATTTTCATTTGATAAACGTCTAAGCGATGTTTTATTTTTTTTTAATAAAAATTTCCTCCGGATTTCTAGCGTATTCGTTTGTCAAAATATCTGTTTAACTTATGACATCTAAGTAAACTCAACCAACATCTTTGGAATGCGGCAAATTTGCTTCCGATCCGTTGACTTATTCTTAAGTTATGATATGTTTACATACATAAATATGTACATCAATGCGGACATCATCGAAAATATAGTCAGAATCGACTCCCAGGACCTCAAAACGTCAACATGTGATGAAAAGTCGTTTTTCGAAAATTGGAGTAAAAATCAGTAACTTCTGAGTTTTTTGACGTTTGTACAAGAGAAATATGTATGTAAAATATAAAGATAAATATCAAAATTACCTCTGAAAATATAATTAACGACTTATTCCCTACATCGCAAGCTCAAAAGTTTTATCGCTAAAGTCAGAGGAAAAAGTCTCAATGAGAATTGATACCAAGCCTGATAAATATGCCGGGAAGTTGGTTGGTTTACGTGGCAGCACGCTCCACCCTGGCATTCAATTATAATCTAGATGATTCCTTTCTTTCTGTTCGTGATGACACGTATGTTGCTGGACATTGAACGCTATACCGTTATTAGTGTTTGCAGATCTGCTCAGTAACATCCGTCACACGATTTGCTTGGCAGACGTTTGTTCTGAAATTTAAATGCCGGGAATACCGTTAAATAAAAATGTTCTGAGTTGCCATAGTATTGTTGTTAAGACGATTTTGATTTCTTGCAACAGTAAGTAAAGGGAAGGAGTAAAAACATACTGTTGTTTTCCCCTCCTTTGAAAAGTTATTTGTAAAACTTATGCTATAATTATAATTATAGTTATAATTTCTTATAATTTATAATTCATGAATAAATGCACTGACAAAATAAAGCATTAACAATTATATTTTGTTAATCTACATACATATATATTACATATATCTGAATTTTATTATATTGAATGCAAGTAATGATTACATACTAATTGAAATTTAAAATAATATATGTACAGTTGAACCTCGATTATGCGGTCCTCTATCAACCGGGAACATCTATTAACCTGTCACTTTATTGCTTGACCTCCACTATCCGTGCTTCGATATTTTTTATGTACTCTTTTGTGCTTTTATATAGTAAGTTCTATTAACCGTGTTTTTCGAGGTTCAACTGTTTGCACAAAAAAATACGATTTATTCAATCAATGACAAACCTAATCCGATTCACTTTCACTCTCCGATTGGAAATCGCCTACGTCAATGTTAAATTTATATTCCTGATCGCAACCCAAATAGGAATCACTCATAAAGTATAAAGTGTAATCATGACGACCCGGACTGGGTGCAACAAAATCTAGTTTAACTTTAGCCTTTTGTTGCAAAGTAAGACGTTTGATGGATAACAAGGAATTTGTTTTGGAGTCACCGATAACAACCCACCAGCCTTCTTCGCGTTTCTAATATTTTATAAAAAAAATAAAATAAAATAAATGGGTTAAAGTTAAAACTGGCATTTAGCAACAAAAATTAATTAAATTAAAATGAAATTACCTGTGGGAAGAAAGGTGCTATTACAGGGCCAGTGATTTCGTCTTCTCTTTCCAATTGTACCACCACATTGACTGTGGAGCCAGAACTAATGCGATCTTTATCAACGACCTCGAAGTTCATTTCTATATTTGGATAACGATTACAAAAGCGGGCTACATCTGCCATTTGTACATCATTCAATTGCAACAGACGAGAACGGTCATCATCTTCTAATTCCATTATGTCAAACACAGTTTCGATTTTCTGCAATTAATTTGATCTTATTATATATAATTCTTCAAGTTAAACCAACAATATATGTATGTATGAAATACCTTATCTGCACATCTTTTAATAATGTCAGCACTGAAGTGTGGTAATTGTTTAAGATATGAGTCCTTACTCCACATAGCTTGTGTTACCATTTGTGCCAATTCCATAGCAGCTACGGCTGGTGATAACCAGCCATTTGAGCTTAGTACATCTACACAGGCCTGTATCAAACGTATGGCTTTACCTAAAATGATCTCTGTATCGCCCTGCAGCTCTGGGCCCAACTGCAAGCGACACAAATGGGCTTGCAGCAATAAATTTGTCTTAATATGGGGATCATTGAATCTGGAAGCAAGAAAATAAAGTTAGTTTAAAATGTTGAATCCTTATGTGAATTTTAAATATACTTCGGAGCTGAGTCATTCGGACCAGTTAGTTTGTTTGGCAAACGTTGCGATAAGGTGCGTAATATACTCTCTTCATGATGACGCACCACAATATCTTCATATTCTGCCGCTGATGAGATGATTTCTAAAAGACCTCGGACTTTTGTTTTGTTGTTCAATGATAAACTGAAAAGTTCTAGAAACAAAGGCAATATTATATTATTATATTTATAATGTAATAATGATTTAACCTACCTATAGTTGTATAATTGATATAATAATATGCTGCTATCATGCCCAAGTTAAGCGGCAATGTATCCATATCATCTTCAATGCTAATACATTTGGAGGTCTCCAAGTCCGACAGCGTATTTTCAACTAATTCCGACAAATGATCAGATAAATGACGATGGGTAACACCTTGTAAATTATAGTAGTTGGGATTTTGTGTCAGACGCCTGTAGAGGAATGTCCAAGTCAGATAATCAACAGCATCCTGTTTGTTTTCTATGGTTTTGGTTACAACTTCAGCATTGAAATGATCATGTAATCGATGATCTAAATGACTTTCAATTGGCAGAGATTCATTGATGAATTTCTTAAAGAAGTCTTTCTTCGATGACTGACACATTAAGACACACTTGGCATCGGCATCTTCAATTGGCCTATTGGCACGGCCAATCATTTGCAAAACATCGGTGATGGGATAATCTTCATATGAATGATTTTTGCCATTGTAAAATTGTGTATCCATGACAATAGCCAAATGAGCAGATATGCTCATACCCCAGCAAAGATCTTTGGCCACAACTGCCACTTGCACGGCACCTGAATCAAAGAGTTGCTCCACCAAACGATGATCCGATGCAGTAAGACCTTCATGCAAATATGCCACACCCTGTGAGAGGGTTTCTTTTAATGTTTTATCTGTCATACGGTCCAAAAATGGTTTGATATCTTCCTCTTCGGCGTGGAAAAAGCGGCTGGGCTGTAGGTCAGAGGCAGAATATGTCAGTATATCGATTGCGGTGAGACGGGCCTGTTTGCGCGAAGATACAAAAACTATTACCGGCTTATGAGGACTGTATTTCAGTACTGCATTGTAGACCGGCTTAGACATTGAGGCAATTCTCGTAGCATTATGGGTAATATTAAATCCTTGAATGTGCAGCTCTAGCGGGATAGGTCTGACACTGGGATGGAAATTGAAAGTAGCATTCGTATTGCAGCCCAGCCACTGAGCCACATCTCTGGCATCAGCCAGTGACGATGATAGTGCTACTATGCGTATTTGCTTTTCGATTTGTGATGATATGTAACGCATTCTAGAGCATACGACTTCCAGTACTGGGCCATCTTCACCTCCTACCAATTGCAGTTCATCCACAATAAACAAATGTATATTTTGTACATTTTTACGTTGTTTCCAACGTCTAGACAATACATCCCATTTATCAGCTGTGGTTATAATTAATTGACCTTTAGCCAATAGTTTTAAATCTGTGCCCGTTTCTCCCGTCAACTTGACAACTTTGAGGCCCAATTGTGAAAATTTATTATGCCAATCGGAAAACACTAAATCAGCCAAGTCTTCTTTGGAAACCAAGTAAACACATCTTCCTTCAGCTTGCTGAGAGAACAAACGCATTATGGCAAATTCAGCTATAGTCATTTTGCCCGAGCCAGTGGGAGCACCCACAAACACATTATCATCACTATTGTAGACAGCATTGAAGACTTGTGTTTGTATGGGATTAAATTGAGGATATTTTTCCCTATAGAATTCTTCAAATTTTGGATTTCTTAAGGCTGAAATGGGTAAGGGTTGTAAATCCAACAGCTCTGTGGGTGGCATGTTCTTTTCGGGTAATATTAAATGGCGAAAAGATACCGGCAGTTGGGTTTCGGAGCCAATCCATCTGTCTGATACAATTCTAAGAAAGTATTGTGGCGGCAAAGGTTCAAATACCGGCACAAAGAATTTCAACTGATGTTCATCCTGACAATACTTCTCCTTGAGTAAGAAGAATTCGTGATGTAATATGATTTCTGAGTCAACATCTTCCACCATTATCCAGAACCCCTCCGATTGGCCATGCACCTTTTCATCCCATTGAAAATCCGGTGTTATGGTCAGTTCAACCCTTAAAGTAGAACGCGTTATAGGTTGTATATGTGTGGACAGTTCCAGTTTTGGGAATTGATGTACAAATTTATGTATGGTTTTACCCAACTTGGGTACACGTATCAACTCTCCTATCTCATGAGGTTCCAAATCATATAAGCGTTCCCAAGGGAAATTTTTCTTTTCCAATTTCTTTGCTATTTCATCCGGCATCTTTTTGAATTGTCTTAAAGGTGTCATAGACTGCCACATTCTACGATCAATCATCTTGCACAAAGTCAAGCATTTATCGGCCAATTGAGCCCAACCACGATATAGAACAATTTCAAAAATTGCTCTCATTAAACGTGAAGCGGACTGTGTAATAAACACCATGTCGGACATTAACGCAAAGCCCTCCAATTTCAATTGTGATATATAAGCTTGCAGAAGTACATTCACTTTAGCGCTGTGTTCCTCCATGGATTCTTTAATGGGTATGGGTACACGTTCCATTAGCTTTTGAAGTTCTAGCTTTTCTTCTTCTCTTACGGCGATATGTTTAAATTCGGAAGACAGAGAAAACACCCTAAACAATTCAATTTCCGATAAGGTTTGCTTCAGCAATTGATTGTACGTCATCATAGTTTCATGGGTGCAATAGTAGTGTGAAGCAATGCGACCTAAGGCGGTAACCTGAAACTGACCAGATTTACGATCATATTTCATTAGACCACTGCGATCCAAATGCAAGGCGGCGGTATGTATTAAATCTGCTCTTCTCTGTTCCAATAGGGGATCATTTTTTAAAGCATCATGCCCGACACCATACAACAACGGATTCCTCAACATTCTAATGTATAAATAAGTATAACCCAGCCAATTTACAGCATCCTTTAGATTTTGTACAGTGCCCAGAACAATTTCTGCATTCAACATATCCGGCAACTTGGAAACAAACTGCGACTCAATAGGCAGTTGCTGATTGAGCAGAGACAAGTAAAATTGCAACTCACCATGATTAGTTATCAGGATACCCTCACCTTTCGTATCATATTGCGGACGTCCAGCACGACCCAACATTTGCAAGACATCTAGGGCCGACAATTCTACCCATCTGCCCTTTTCGGGATTATAAACTTGGGTGCCCTTAATTATAACTGTATGAGCGGGTAAGTTAACACCCCAGGCCAAAGTCGCCGTAGAAACCAAAACTTGTATATGGCGATCAGCGAAAAGATCTTCCACCAAAGTACGATCAACTCTCGACATACCAGCATGATGTATGGCAAAGCCATAGGGCAAAAGTTCTTTCAATTCATTATTTTTCACTTGCTCAGCTTCAGTTCTTAAGACTTCCATACTAGCCGATCCCTCGCGTAGAAAACTGCCCAACGTATCTTTCTCCAGGCACATATCGCGCACCGCGCGCGCTGTTTTTCCAGTTTCTTTGCGTGAGTGTACAAACACGAGCACCTGATTGCGGCCAGCATGTTCCATAGTTTTCTCATACACAATTTCATTCATTACCTGGAACCTTTTAAGTGCTTTCTTTTCAGTAACACCAATATATTGCTGTTCCAAGGCCACAGGACGGTAACTGTTGTCAAAATAGAACAAACCCTTGTCCGGCTTTACCCTTAGAAAAGTGGAGACATCCTGATAGTTGGGCAATGTGGCAGATAGACCAACTAGACGCACTTCCTCCTGCGTAACTTCGATGTTGCGAATGGTACGAGCAACTAAAGCCTCCAAAACTGGTCCTCTTTCATCGTGCAACAAATGAATTTCATCAATAATGACCAGCCGTACCAAAGAAGTAAACGTTTTCTCGCCTCCCTTACGCGTAATGATATCCCATTTTTCAGGAGTACACACAATTATTTGGGTAGCGGCAATTTGTTCTCTAGTCAGCTGATGATCGCCCGTCAATTCAGAAACCGTTAGATTATAGCAAGCCAATCTTCTGCCAAAATTACCCACCATTTCTTGTACCAACGATTTCATGGGAGCTACATAAATAATTTTAAAATCATCTGCATTTATTGTGCCATCTTCATTAATGTGTTTGCCTATTTCACGCATCATACACAACAATGCCACATTAGTTTTACCAGCACCAGTGGGTGCGCAAAGAAGCATGTTTTCATCTGATTCTAAGGCCGAACGCCACAGTCTAGATTGTATACGATTTAAGGATTTGAACCCATCAAATACAGGCTGCACATATTTGGGCAATTTTTCAATAGGCTGAAGTTCTTCTTTATCCTCAAATGGTACTTGTTTTAAGGCCGGCACATGAACCTCTTCATAGCCCTTGCGTTGCTTACGAAATGAGCCATCAGGCAATTGACATCTTTTGTTGGCCATGAAGTGAGAACCTTGAGTAAAAGACAATTCATCCAATTCAAGAATTTGTCTTTGACCGGGCACTTGACCCGCCATTCCCTGCCCACCGTCATCCAATTGTGATTTATTCATTTTATTTGCGCGCGAACTATTTCCATAGCCCTCCTCATCTTCTGTCTTGCCGGTATCTAATTGCACAAGGATTTTTGCCAATTTTCCATCATTACGCATTTTCTCGCGTATACGTTGCCTCTCACTGTCCGTCTGAGCCGAAGCCAGCATCGTACAATACAATATCATTTGTCGATTAAGTTTCAATTGTTTAATAAAATCGAAGCAGTCATAACCGAGCAGCAAGACCAATTGATTTTCACAATCCCTCTCGTCTGCAGCATCCTTAAGGATGCGCAACACATCAGCAGCCTTGCTTTGTGAAACCATTGCATCTTTATAATATTTGCTAAGGCAACGCTGCAGCCAATACGCATCAATGTCGAGCGGATGCAAGCTGCGTTCTTTTTTAACATTTACTGCTTCTTCGGCAAGTAGCTAAAAATTTAGATAACATCTTATTTATTTATAACTTGAACCCCGACAATAAGATTTACGCAATAACTATAAGATTTTTTGTAAAATATTTTTGTTTTGAGAGATTTTGTTTGAAATTGTCTTTTCAAATAAAACTTTAAACGATACAAAAAGACTTGTGAATTGAGCAATAGTTTCTACAGAGGCCGCAAATAAAAAATTTAATTAAAAATAATTTTTTTATTGGCCTTGAGGCCATCTGTATTACATCCATTGAATAAATAAATAAAATAAATAAAATAATAATAATAAAAATCCAAATTTAACTGTTATTTTCTAAGCAAAAAATAAATTTTATTTCATCAGGAATAAATAAAAATCAAGAAACTTTTATTTTGTGAGGAATAAATAAAACTCAAGAAACAACGATTAAAAAGTAATATTTAAAATAAAACTTTTAACCGTTACGGTTCCTGCTTTTATCTATATAAATTTTTTTTTTGAAAATGCCAATTAACCCCTTCTAGCACTGCATGGAATAAACCAGCAAAATTAATAATCTTCTATGTAGGATTAGTCAATAAAATAATATTTGGATTTCGTAGACTATGGCCCTTCATAATGAAATTGGAAGTTGGGTTTTTGTTTCCAATTGTATAAAGCTATGGAATTTTACTTTTTGCACTTATAATTTAGGGGCTTAAAAGCAAAGGGGTACAAGTGCCATAACAGTACAGTATCAAAAGTTTTCTTACACTGCTGAACATTTGAGATTTTTTGAGTTCTGTTTATGATTTCGTGTGAGATATGTATCTTACGTTATAGCATTTTTTGTGTCTAAAAATCCTGAGTGCAGAACTGACCTTCTAAAGATCAATTTTGTAGCTTTGTGTTATATTATCATTAATATCCTGGATTTACACAAGTTTCCAATAAATCGTCTATACTTACATTTTCCGCATGCAAAGTGTGATCAATGCGTGCCTCTTCCCCTTCTTCCTGGCCATCCTCGTCACGTATTTCGCCATACATATCATTATCACTTTCCTCTTCGGACTCTTCGAACTGCACGTTTATACCATAAGTTTCATCTATTTGTTCTTCATTAACATTGGAATTTAAGGCAGTAACAGCATCAGAACCAAAATCAGTAATTTTCTTGCCCAGATTAACAAGCAAAGCAAATCTGCATAAAATGAAGTAAACGTTTTATTATTTGTATTTAGTTCAAAATATAGGTATAAAAAATAATTTACCTTTCATCGGTAACAGAGCCCAACAAACTGTCTATTTCTCTTTTACGTTCACGGTCTTTAAGTTTATCATTCTTCAATACAGCCAATATTTCATCGGCAGCACCACATAAAATATCCCTCGGCTGGTCACCAAGAGCTTCTTGAATAAAACTTAAAAGCACCTCATAGGTTTGGCGTGTCTCTTGTGTTTTAGGACGATATACAATTCCTACCATTTCATCAATGCCCTCCGACAACAATGTGGCACCCTTCATACGTTCAAAATCATACTGATCTTCATCGCGTTTCTGACGCTTTGCTTTGCGTTCTTCAGTCTTCTCTGGTTTTGATCGCTGGTAACGATCACCCATCCGTGTGCCTTCGAGTTTTCCCACCAAGGACATAACTTCACCGGTAGCCTCATCACGTCTTGGTCGCTCAATGAGTCTAACGTCGGCTTGCAGAACCAAGTTTGAATTCTAAAAATAAAATAATTTTCCATTTATTTCCACCTATAGATACATTTTTCATAAACATTTACAACTGTAGTCCAGGCCACGCTATACTAGCCCAAAGACTACTTCAGTTTTTAGCACTTACCGCTTTATATTCATATTGCAGCTGTCTGGCAGCGGCATCAGCCATGTTTATTTATTGTTTCTAGTGCGCAGATAATTATTTCAAATATTTTCAAGTGTTTAAATTAGCTTTTTAGAATTTCACAAATTATGAATTACAATAAACGACCACGGCTTTTTCTTTTTGTTATGACTGACATTTGTTTTCAGCTAATTGGTTGGGGTGTCATCTGGGCAAATATAAAACTTTGGAACTACTAAACTGTCAAATTTCATATGTAAAACTGTAGTGAAAAATTTTCGAGTATAAAATCTGACATTTGTAGTAATTAGATCCTGTAACTTTGAGACCTGGGCAGAGTATACCATTATTTTGTGTGTTGAATTTCAACCGTGGCTGTAAATATTTGTAGAGTTACCGAGCTACACTGAAAGAATTAAATAAGTATACAAAATTAGAGAAAAATATCATAAATTAATTTACATGGCGTCGGTTGGTTATTGGTTTGCTGCAAACATAATGTGTTTCGAATATTCTGTGCCGCAAACCAATAACCAACCTACGATGACACAGATTAAATAATCCATTCAATTATATGATACATTTTAATGTAAATCAATAAATCGTCGGTTGGTTTCTGGTTTGTGGCACAGTATATTCAAAATACATTATGTCTGCAGCAAACCAAAAACCAACCAATGAAATGTGCTTGACGCAGCAGTAGTAACCGCTCCAAATACTATTTTGTGGGACCACCCAAAGAAGGCAAATTGTAAAATGTTAAGGACGTAGGTTTAATAAATAGCCTCTCAATCAAAGAAGAACAATAATATGTGAACATAACATCAAATAAATTTTAAAATCGCATGAAAAATTAATTTTATTGTTGCCATTAAGCTTTTGTAATAGAATAAAGAAATAATGCTATTTAACACAACTCTGTCAATTTTACTTTTTAAGCAACCATGTATCAAAAATTTAACATAATTCACCACGGACAAAAATTTGCCATCTGGAGAATTTGGAGAAAAATTTCTTTCCATAGTCTCGTTTTTTGTGTCCCGTGGCTGGTGCAGATCTTTGTTGTAAGTTGATGGAAGTTCTTAAATTTGAATATTAATTGCATAATAAGAAAATTTCATATTATCTATAAGTAGCAAACTGTATGTTAAATATAAATTAATTTAATTAAAAAATATATGTAGATGAAACCAAAATATAACGAATCAAGTGTTAAGCAAATTTTCCACGTTATGTAATCTACATATAAAGTCATGGAAAAAGATTTTGTAAAAGTAGAATTAGGAATGAGTCAAGTAAAATAATATATTACATACTACATACATAGTATGTGCATGTCTATATAGACTTTGATTTTGTTAGATAAACAAAATTAATAGCAATGTTAATTGTTTCTACATAACTATTTGACCATGTCCCATTGGTTTCTTTCAGTTTCTTAAGCGGTATATCATAGAAAGACAAACAAAAATGTTTTCATCCCTCTTAGAAGCTGCCAAGAATTCTCCATTCCGCACACCTTTTACAAAGGTGGAATGTGATACTCCAGCTATTGATTCTGGACCAGTGTCAGGGCGTAAAATTCAAGCAGCAGATGCTAATCCCGGCGAATCCTGTGAATTTGGCTCAAATAAATACTTTGCCTTGTGCGCTCTTGGTGGTGTATTGTCCTGTGGTACCACTCACACTTTTGTCGTTCCTTTGGATTTGGTCAAGTGCCGTCTGCAAGTTGATGCAGCAAAATACAAGAATTTGTTCCATGGCTTCAAGGTCACCATTGCCGAAGAAGGTGCTCGGGGCTTAGCCAGGGGCTGGGCTCCTACTTTGTATGGTTATTCCGCTCAAGTAAGTTATATACTTTTTATTTTGAGTTATTTTTACTATTTTTTATTCAAATTTATATCGTGGTAGTATAATTTCAATTGTTATGTCATGGAACAGACAGACATAGCCTATTTGTATTACATCTTTTGGCTGAGAAAACAATTATTGATTTGTCTGATGGTCTAAAAAATAGCAAAAGGAAATGAAAAAAACTATGTAGATTCACGAAAGTATTTAAATGTGCAAGTGCGTCCATTGGCTTTTAGATTTGCAGTATTGGTTAAAAGTACCATTGGTACAATTTTCCATTAAGCAACAAACATTTATTTGATTCATGATAATTTCCTAAAAAAAATTTTTCACCTTCACGGTCTCGTCCCATTTCCAAGCAACCTGCTAGGTTGGCAATATACATATCGTCCCCTTAATAAAACAATAGTGTATAATTTTTTTGCCATTTCGAAATAATGGAGTTTAAAGTTTTATTAGACATGTGGGAAAACAGTAATATTTCAGAAAATATTCAATGTTTTTAAGCTGTGGTCATTTAAATATGTGATGGAATAATCAGTCTAGTAGTAGAAGATATTTAATTAATTTACAAGTGCTTTAATTGCAAATAAATGAAAAACGCAATTATACGGTAGTATATCAATTGATATTTTGACCCACTTTGTGGAAATAGAATTTCACCAAAATTTTACCACATTTGAAATCAGTTATGTAGATTCTTTTATGCAATAAAAAAAAATAATGGTGTACATGCGTATACACTATTGTTTTATTGAGTGGACGATATATTTCCCTTTCAATATAGAACAGAATAGGACTTTTTAATTTTCTAATATGTAAAAGAATTGATGGGAAAATGTGGGAAATAAGCATGTTGCCTAGATCCTATGATGGTGACAAAAGAAATTATTATAAATTACAGTGCTAGATATACCAAGCACGAACTTGGTACTAATTTTGATATTAGATTTTTTTGTGGTGTTCTTACCTATTGTATTAAATGATCAAATTGAGTTATTATATCTCAAAGACCACGCCCATAAATTTTCAATTCAATACATTTACATTCATTAACCCAACAGATATTCATACCTTGAGCCCTTGTGGTGGCATAATTTCGAGTTTGGGCGGGCCACACTTATTATTATTAATTTTTAACTTTGTATATCATATATTTTTTTAACCTCTAGTTACGAAAATCTGCACACATCTTGGGATAAGAAAAGTGGGCACTATGTGCTTGGGTAAATATCATTAGTGTTGCCAGGTTTTGAACAAACACTTTTTTTAAATAATTTTCATTTAAATGAAACATTCAGTGGGTCTACTCTATAATTCTAAATGAAAGCATATGCTTACGAATTGTAATTTTAATAACATACGGAAACGAAAGCATTTTCTTACGTTTCGAACTATAGAGTAGTAGGTATGTGTAAGATGTTAATGATCGATTTCAAAACGATTTTTTTAAAAATGTTCAAGTTTCAGTTGTTTTTAGGACAGGTAATAAAAATACTATATGAATGGAAATGTATTGAACGCTTAGTATGTATTTATTTTTTTTTTTTTTTGATTGTCAATACAATCAGTGCAAAATTAGCGTATTTTCTAATTCTAATTGTTGGTAAATGGGCGAATTCGGCAAAATTTTAACTTTGATCTCAATGGGCATTTTTTATTTTCAGATTTACCTAAAATTTTCAGCATTTTAGATTGGAACTAACTGCCGCATTCATAAAAAATAATTTAGGTTTACAAAACGATTATTAAATAAATTTCCATTAAAAATTCGTCCTGTAATCATTTTGTAGACCAAAGCAATTTTTTTATGAATACAGTAGTAAATGTTAGAACAATTTGCCTGGGCTTTTTCGAAAATCCAAACTTTATATTTTTTATTCATTCTAATGTCACTTTAACGTACATATCTGAATTACTTTATACTCAATTAAACATGTTGTCTATTAGATATAATTTAATTCTTATCTACATTTTGTAAGATTACATTTTCTTTTCAAACGTAAAAATTGATTTAATAGGGTTATACCGACCAAGTGTATAACCCTAATTTTGCTGAATTCCGAATATTTTTTATTTTAACTTATGGCCGTTTTAAAATATGTACAGCGGAAATTAGTTGGTAGGGGTTGTCAGCTTTTTGTGTACAAATTTACAAAAAAATTAAAATATATTTCTTTTATTTATTTTAAAATATAAAATAAAAGTTACAGAAATAAATAAAATCCTTTGAAGAAGTCATGAAAAAAAAATTTACAAACATCTCTTTACAGGGTCTGTGCAAGTTTGGTTTCTACGAAGTCTTTAAAGTATACTACTCCAATCTTTTGGGTGAAGAGAATGCCTACTTGTACCGCACCTGGTTGTATTTGGCCGCCTCTGCTTCAGCTGAATTCTTTGCTGATATTGCTTTGGCTCCATTCGAAGCTGCCAAGGTTAAGATACAAACCACACCTGGTTTCGCTAACACTATGCGTGAAGCTATGCCCAAAATTGCAAGGGAAGAAGGTGTTGCCGGTTTCTACAAAGGTTTGGTGCCATTGTGGATGCGACAAATCCCCTACACCATGATGAAGTTTGCTTGCTTCGAAAAGACAGTGGAATTGTTGTACAAGTAAGACGAACTTATATGTATATCCCAAAGGTTGCAAGGATTTTCGTTTCTTAATTTAAATGTTTTTTCTATTTTTAGGCACGTTGTTCCCAAACCACGTTCTGAATGCTCTAAATCCGAACAATTGGTTGTTACCTTTGCTGCTGGTTACATTGCTGGTGTATTCTGCGCTGTGGTTTCCCATCCAGCTGATGTAGTTGTATCAAAATTGAACCAAGCCAAGGGCTCCACTGCCATCCAAGTAGCCAAATCATTGGGCTTCATGGGCATGTGGAATGGTTTGGTGCCACGTATCATTATGATCGGTACATTGACTGCCTTGCAATGGTTCATCTACGATGGTGTCAAAGTCGCTTTGGCCTTACCCCGTCCCCCACCACCAGAGATGCCTGCTTCCCTCAAGGCTAAACTCGAGAGCAGCCAATAAACAGCATAAACAACAGAACATAAATCAAATTACTATATCTCCATTCAGCGTAAAGTAAGCTCTTCTAATTAAGTTCATTAGTTACAAAAAAAATCAACAAATTCAAACAAAGTTAATCGATAACAAATTAAATTATTAACTACATATATTCAAATATACCATACTAGTTGCAACAATTACAATTACAGGCCGCGAGATAGCAAAATATCTAAGACTCCTTTATCTACCGGCTAGAAATTAAAAACAAAATTTTGCATTCACTCTTCAAACTATACACAAGCCAAATAAACATTTTCACAGGGGCATTAGAGAAAAAATTCTAATATTTGTTACTCTTAAAAGTATTTAAGTTTCTCAGTTAGTAAAGGCATTTATGTATTACTTTATAATGCAAGTTTTTAACAATTTCATTCCATTCACACTCTATTCTATAAAAAGCATTATCTTAAACTTTTAACGTACTATTTATATACAGCAACTATAAATAAATAGTTTAAGCTTTTATGTTTAACATACCATAAAAAATTTACTTAAGCTTAAATTTATTTCCCCCGCCACTAATTCTCTGTCCATCCATATTCGGATATTATTCTACTTGCTCCCTCTTAACAGTGATTAATTTACGTGTGTTTGCAAGTTTGCTGTTAGAAAAAATTAAATTTTTAGTGTCATTGTTAATATTAGTTCGTATTTGAAATGTGATTTTTTTAAAATTCATATTGTATTATGAATGATATGATATAAACGAGCCCCTGACCCTAAACAGTATAATTTAAAATATGATTAAAATAAAGTGTCAGAGCCGGTCTAATATTTGAAAAATAAAATGTGTGCTTTATTTTATGTGCGGGATTTATTTTCCATCATATCAGATTATTGTTATGTGTGGGCGATATATACTAATGAACGGGCAAAACTCTGGCAAACAATATCATCAATAGCATCAACAGTTATTTTAATTTTCCTACACATTTGGAGTTTTTTGAGTTTGAGAGAGACATTTCTCCCTGTTCCAATTATAAATTTTTGTTTTCCCTATTAATTGGAATTGTTCCCCAGGAAAAATTTCTCGCGGAATTTTATTCATAATTGCCCTCATTAAGTTCACTGCGTATACTTACATATGTTACACACAATTGCAAAGTATTTAGAGAAGGTCCATTGTCAGTGGAGGAAAAAATCACTGCACTTGCGATACCGAAGGAAACTATAAAATATTTCAATAGGAGACTACAAATTATCGCATATATTTTTTTTGGTTTTAACTACTGTCTAAAATTTTATTGACTTTGTTTAAGACAATTCCCAAAAAAATATGAAATCATTGTTAGTTCGAAGCATTTTTAAAACATGAAAAAAGGTTTAAATTAAATGGTTTTCGTTAAATGCAATACGCGCCAGATAAATAAGCTTTTCTGACGCCGTCATTTTCATAAACAAAAGCACTGTTGTTTGAATTGACTGGTGAGTGGTTTGTTGAACTGCAAGTTAGTTCCAGTAGTTTGTTCAACACGTTCGGCCGTAAACGCGCAGTAGAATTATAAAATGAAAAAATGATAAAGTAAAAGTGCAAATATTTTAATAAAAGTGGTTTTAAATTAAAGGGACTTTAAAAATGCACAAAATAGTGAAATATGAAAGTGATAAATAATCTATGGAAAAAGTTATGAGTGTTTAAAGTTCGACCAATCCTATAAGAAAAAAGTGCAAGCAATTGCTGTGTATAACAAAATGCGACGTCATCAACAAGTTGTGGTGTATTGATAGTGTTGAGATTACTTACGTTGGTGCGCTAATGAAAGGTGGTGAGTAAATGATCAATGTTTTGTGTTGCATTTAAAAGGGATTAAAACAGGGACCGTAACTGTTATGACTTTTATCGAAAAAGTCAAGAAAAAAAAAGTTATTTTTTAAGGCAGAAATAAAAGTTAATTCTTAACTTTTATTTTTTAAGGCAAAAATTAAAAGTTATTTTTGACTTTTATTATTTCATTCAAGAAATAAAAGTTATTTTTTAACTTTTAATATTTTAAGGCAAAAATAAAAGTGTTGAATTAAGTATTGCATAATAAAACACATTGAAGGCAATAAAACTTGCGTATTACTATGCAAAATTTAATTCATGACTTTTATTTTTGCCTTAAAATATTAAAAGTTAAAAAATAACTTTTATTTCTTGAGTAAAATAATAAAAGTCAAAAATAACTTTTAATTTTTGCCTTAAAAAATAAAAGTCAAAATTTAAAGTTATTTTTTGACTTTTATCAAAAAAGGCACAAATTTAAAAGTCATACAAAAATTTGCATGTACATCACCTATGTATCATAATGATAAAAACCAAAATTTTCTACGATCATTTTTTATGTGTGCTTTTTTGATGTAAATTTTTAAAAATAACAGTTATTTTCTGTCCCTGGATTAAAAGGGATTTGCCTTTATCCATGAGCAATTTAAAATTACATATACAATTTTTTTAAACGTAAGTTAATTTCATGAACAAAAAAATCACATCCTTATTATCCCTACACTCAAAATATTATGTAGGTAAATTCAAATGAAAAATCATTAAAACAATAGTATTTTCAGTTAAAAACCGGATTACTAACATTTCATTTGAATCAAACGATTTTTCCAGTTATTTTTGATTGTTAATTTTTTCAAAATTTCTTTTATTTTAAACTACAAAAAACAACTTACATATCATTTAAAACTACTATAAAGAAAAATAGAATTGAGAACAAATTCAAACCAAGTCAATAGATAACAAATTAAATTATTAACTACATATATTCAAATATACAATTCTAGTTGCAACAATTACAGGCCGTGAGATAGCAAAATATCTAAGACTAATTTACTTACCGGCTAGAAATTAAAAACAACATTTTGAATTCACTCTTTTCAAACTCTACACAAGCCAAATAAGCATTTTCACAGCGGCATTAGAGTAAAAATTCTAATATTTGTTACTCTTAAAAGTATTTAAGTTTCTCAGTTAATAAAGGCATTTATGTATTACTTTATAATGCAAGTTTTAACCAAAGCGAATTCAGTATCAGGTGAACTCTTCCCTACAAAAATTTTACAACACAAAAAACAACACGTAGTTTGCTTTGCTATAAAACCAATCTGTCAGAAGATTTCTAAGCAAATTTTGACATTTTGGTTCAAATTGCTCAATTTGGCATCAACGGCTGATAATCAGCCGGGCGAAAGAGGTCACCTGGTTTTAACCAATTTCATTCCATTCACACGCTATTTTATATTATCTTAAACTTTTAACGTACTATTTATATACAGCAACTATAAGTAAATAGTTTAAGCTTTTATTTTTAACATACCGTAAAAAATGTACTTAAGCTTAAATTTATTTCCCCCGCCACTAATTCTCTGTCCATCCATATTCTGATATTATTCTACTTGATCCCTCTTCGCAGTTGCTAATTTCGTGTGTTTGCAAGTTTGCTGTTAGAAAAAATTCAATTTTTAGTGTTAATATTAGTTCGTATTTGAAATATAATTTTTTTTAATTCATATTTGGGGTATACACGACAATGTCTTAAGTGTCCTAAGTGTCATAATGTGTTAACATTTTAACATAGTTTGAAAAAAATTTTGTTGTGGCTCAAACAAAAAGGTCATAAAATAATAAGACTTTCTCAGCTAGAAATCGTCATGTGAGAACTTAAGTGTCCAATACGCCATTATAAACTATTGGATATTGGACACTTAAGTTCTCACATGACGAAATGTCTCCGAGAGACATTTCTCCCTGTTCCAATTAGAAATTTTTGTTTTCCCTATTACTTGCTATTAGTTGGAATTGTTCCCCAGGAAAAATTTCTCGCGGAATTTTATTCATAATTGCCCTCATTAAGTTCACTGCGTATACATAGATATGTTACACACAATTGCAAAGTATTTAGAGAAGGTCCATTGTCAGTGGAGGAAAAAATCACTGCACTTGCGATACCGAAGGAAATTATAAAATATTTCAATAGGAGACTACAAATTATCGCATATATTTTTTTTGGTTTTAACTACTGTCTAAAATTTTATTGACTTTGTTTAAGACAATTCCCAAAAAAATATGAAATCATTGTTAGTTCGAAGCATTTTTAAAACATGAAAAAAGATTTAAATTAAATGGTTTTCGTTAAATGCAATACACGCCAGATAAATAGCTTTTCTGACGCCGTCATTTTCATAAACAAAAGCACTGTTGTTTGAATTGACTGGTGAGTGGTTTGTTGAACTGCAAGTTAGTTCCAGTAGTTTGTTCAACACGTTCGGCCGTAAAGGCGCAGTAGAATTATAAAATGAAAAAATTATAAAGTAAAAGTGCAAATATTTTAATAAAAGTGGTTTTAAATTAAAGGGACTTTAAAAATGCACAAAATAGTGAAATATGAAAGTGATAAATAATCTATGGAAAAAGTTATGAGTGTTTAAAGTTTGACCAATCCTATAAGAAAAAAGTGCAAGCAATTGCTGTGTATAACAAAATGCGACGTCATCAACAAGTTGTGGTGTATTGATAGTGTTGAGTTTACTTACGTTGGTGCGCTAATGAAAGGTGGTGAGTAAATGATGAATGTTTTGTTTTGCATTTATGTATTTAGACTGTTTTTAGGGTTTCGTACACCAAAGGTGAAAAGAAACCCTATTGTTTTCGCTACACTGTCCGTCTGTCCGTCACAGAGTATTTTCTCGAGAACCGTAAGAGCTACGGACCTGAAATTTGGACACAGTGTGTAGACTCTTGGGCGCTACAACAACAAATACATGAGAGTTGGAAATTAAAGGGTGTGCCAAAACGAGCAACGAAAAATGTTAAAATCCCATGTAATATACATACAATTGTATGTATATACGCTTGAATTTTGTAAGGTTAGTGTATTTTTATACAGACTACAACAATTAACACTAAAATTTAAAAAATTTTAATTAAAGGGTGTACCATCAGTTAATGTAATTTCGACTATGTAATTTTGATAACTTGCTGTATCTTGGAAACCGTAAGAGCAAAACTCTTGAAATTTTCAAAAACGGTAAAACAAAAAAATCTCAAAATTATAAAATCGCCAAGCTGAAAAAAAATCGCCAAAATCAAAAAAAAAATCGCCAAAACCAAAAAAAAAGCACCAAATTAAAAAAATTTCTTAATCGAAAATTATTCGCGAAAACCGGAAAAATCGCCAAAATGAAAAAATCGCCAAAATGAAAAAAATCGCCAAAATGAAAAAATCGCCAAAATGAAAAAAATCGCCAAAATGAAAAAAATCGCCAACATTAAAAAAATCGCCAAAATGAAAAAGTCGCCAAAGTGAAAAAAACGCCAAATTGAAAAAAATCGCCAAAATGAAAAAAATCGATAAAATTAAAAAAACGCCAAAACGAGAAAAAAGCGAAAAATAAACAAAACAAAATTATGTCAGCTGAAAAAACGTAAAAAAACACTGTATTAAAAAAATGCTCAAGGCCTAACGTACGGAACCCTTCGTGCGCGAGTAAAAGACGCACTTTACTGAATTTATTATGATTAAAAAGGGAAACGATTTTTTCAGTTATTTTTGATTGCTAATTTTTTTACATAAAATTTCAGTAAAAGCGAATGTTTTTTCTTTTATTTTAAACTACAAAAAAGTAACTTACATCTACATCACTACATAGTATCAAACAAAGTCGCTTTTTCTGTCCTTATATGCCCATGTATGCTTAAATCTTTAAAACTACGCAACGGATTTTGATGCGGTTTGTTTAATAGATAGAGTGATTGAATATGAAGGTTTATATGTACAATAACATCCATTAAATAGGGGCGAAATACTGTTATTTTTGAGGCTTCTAATGTGATGTCGTAAATAACAAAATTTTTTTCCGCTTAAATTGCAAACACAAGCTGAACCCTACGAGATTTATCCAAATAATGTGCTAAGTATTGTACACATTGAAAAGGTCTACAGAAAACTCCGCTATGGTGTATGTCTATCTCTAATGGATATCGCACAATAACATTTTTAACCGACTTCAAGAAAGGAGGTTATCAATTCGTGTGTATTTTTTTTACTTTTTTTTTAATGTTCGTACACGCCTAACTCGGTAATTTTTAAACCGATTTTCGAAATTCTTTTTTTGTTTGAAATGGTTTGCCTGCAGTTAGGTCCGATAATTTTTTTTAAATCTGCAGGGAAAATTTCCTCCACTATTCCATAACTCTGCTATATGTGAACCAATTTCAAAATTCTTTTTTGGTTTGAAAGAATTTTGCTTAAAGTTAGAACAAATTTCGTTGGAATATTTTGAGCCCCCCTCCCCCACCAAAAAAAAAATTTATTGATGATTACATAACTTCTCTATTTCTGACTTTTAAAATTCTTTTCTTTTTGTTTCAATATCATTTCCATACTTGCGTCCGTTTTGTAATCTTTTGGATTGATTCTTAGTATTGGAGTCAGTTTTTTTTGCCAGAATTATTTTGTCATTTACTTTTTACGACAAATAATGGCTAATTTTCGAAGCGATTTTAACCAGTACATCATTAATCCTTATCTAATTAAATACCTTAAATACATTGTTGATTGCATATAGAATGTTACTGCATATTGTAAAAGACCCTACATCCTTTGCACAGCTAAGCTTTAAAAAAAGGTGAGATCTATCGGAAAAATTGCGGTAGCAGTTGCGTTATCCGGCATTGCCTCTATGCATTAGGAAGGAGGCCGAACTGCCCACTCTACATTCAACTCTCGCTGAAAATCGCCACCGATGACAATAACAGCGTCTGTAGTATTTCTATTTCTAAGCAGAGCAATACAGGAAAATTGATGCGTGACTGCTCATTAATAGTCTGGGACGAAGCTACCATGTCAAACAAGACGTCTGTGGGAGCACTGGATAGGACAATGCGCGATTTGCGCAACAAAAATTCACCTCTGGGTGGATGTACAATTCTGTTCTCAGGAGATTTCCGTCAAATTCTACCAGTTGTGACTCGAGGAACACGTGCTGAGGAAGTAAATGCTTCCTTAAAAAGATCCAACCTTTCGCGACATGTCAATAAATTAGAGCTTAAAACTAATATTACGGTTTCGTCATATTCGCGTGAGAACAGGCTATTTCCAGAGATGCTGCTAAAAGTTGGCAATGGAGAGTTAACACAAAGTGAGGGAAGGATTAACCTAGAAAACCTTTGTGTTTTGATAGACAACATCCAAGAGTTAGTCAACAATGTCTATCTTGACATTGATAACATAAGTTATAAGACAATATCTTGGTTTAAAGAATGAGCGATTCTGTCACCAACTAACGAACAAGTACCTAAGGTAAATAAATTGATTCGTTCAAAGATTGATGCGCCGTCGAAAATATACTACTCGGTTAATACTGTTCTCGATTTCGCAGAAGCTGTTCATTTTCCTACAGAATTTCTAAACTCTTTGAACCCGTCTGGTGTTGAAAGTAGGTTGTCCTGTTATTTTATTAAGAAGCCTGAATCCAAACAAACTTTGCAATGACACGCGTTTGCTGGTAAAATCACTGAAAACTTTCATAATAGGGTGCACAATACTCACAGGATGAAGATGTATTGATTCCCCGAATCGCTCTGATACCATCGGATTTACCCTTCCAATTTAAACGTTTACACTTTCCGGTAAATACATCTTTTGCAATGACCATTAATAAATCGCAGGGTCAAACCTTCAACGTTGCAGGCTTAGATTTTAGCGTTGACTGCTTTTCACATGGCCAACTGTATGTCGCTCTTTCAAGAGTAATGCATTAAACACATTCACCACAGCAGGCTACACGAACACACGACTTCAAATGCCGCTAGCAGCATTTGTCGCCTCGTAGCCAGCTACTTAATTATTTTGGAGACGGCAGCAGCACCATCTGCAGCTGATATTCAAGTACAAATACATAGTTCAGTATTGCCATTTTCATATATTTTGCATTTATAAAAATTAATTTTTCTTTTAAAATGTACTTATTTCACATAAAAGTACAATAATGAATGAATTTATTCTTTACATCAATTTTTGGATATTGTTTCTAGTAAATAGTATGAAATAATTGTACGATATCATTCATTCACCATTTTGTATTATACTGGTAACACTGCATTTGCTCATTGTAGCCAGAGAAATAGAAATTAGTTTAAAGTTGGCGACAGCTACAACGGTGGTCGTGCAGTCGTGTAGCCTGCTGTCGTTGAAATAATTGTTACCATAAGAATGTGTGTATTCTATTTTTGACAGATTGTAGCCCGTAGCCTGCTGTGTCGAATGTGTTTAATGCATAACCTCTAGAGAAAACATGTTTGTATTGTCTAATGACAAGAAAGCTGTTAACGTTGTAATATGTTAATTGTTGTAAAAATAAAATAAATAGGTAAAAACGTAAAAAGTAAATGAGTAAAAATGTAGTGTATGAATTTAGATATTCCAAAGATAGCAGGAAATCTTCATGGTTTAGGGAAATAAGAATTGTTTTACCCTAAATTTAATCCTGCGGGCCACGGGCAGTAATGAATAAATCAAAACTACTGGATCGATTTTAATAATTTTTTAATTGAATGACATAGGCTCTATACATATTTTATAACCGTGCGAAGCCGGTATATATCTATAAAACAGGATGTGTGTATGTATGTATGTATGTACATATGTAACGTATGGACTCCAAGACAGCTGGGCCGATTTTGATGAAATTTTCAGAATATTCAGGCGAGTGATACTGTCAAGTCTGAGTTTTGATTTTCGGTCTGCGGTCGGAGGGGCGTGGCAAAATCCAATTTTCATATTGCCCCACCAATGCCATATATACACTCAAAAAAGTTTTGCATTAACTGTTTGTAGTTATTTCAGAAGGTTTGTAGTTATTTCAGAAGGTCAAACTTAAATGAAAATGCAGTAGTCCTACGAAAAAAAAATATATTTTAACTTTTTATGTATGTTGCTAAAGGCCGTTTCACACTATAATACAAGTATTAGTACTTTTGTGGAAAATGCAACTCTGACATGTTGAGTTGTTATTGTCTTTTGAAATTTTTGAAACAGAAATTGGATTAGGGATGCATTTTCGTCAAAAGTATTAATACTTGTATTATAGTGTGAAACGGCCTTAAGAAAACAACTACAAAATTAAAATGATTTTTCGTGTAGTCAAAATATTCAGTTATTTTCAAATGTTAATAAATAATTATAAAATATATAACTTATAAATAAGTTTAATTTTTTTTTAAGAAAATAAATGATTTGTTGTTTATTTTTACTTATTGTGCTAGTTAAAAAATTAACTTTAAAAAATAATTAAAAAAACTCTCTTGATTCAAATGAAATGTAAGCGAAAGAGTTTTTAAATGACATTTTACTTGTTTCAAATGATTTTTCATTTATTTCCCCTAATAATTTACCTACATAATATTTTGAGTGTAATATTTATTATTTTTTGCTTTTTTATTTTATTTTATTTTTTTTTATTTTATTTTATTTTAGAATTTTATTTTTTTTGTGGGGAGGGGGAGGGGTAGCGAAGCACACCGGGTTAAGCTAGTATCATTTAAAACTACTGTTTTTTTTCATTTTTTTCAAAACAATAAAAACGACTGTATTTTTCAATTGTTTTAGCTTACATAAATTTACTACACAAAACTGTAAGAACAACTGCCTTTTCACTTATTTTGACTGACAAAAAATAACCTACCGAACCAATAGAAACTACTGTTTGTTTTTTTTTTTTGAGTGTATTAATATGTATTATAAATGTGAAAGTGAGTATGTTTGCTTTTTTATTTGATTTTGATCGCGATACACTATCATACATAGTCGTACGATTCATTCACTAGAAAATCGGACTGAATTCTGTCACAGTCCAAAAAAATCGCAACAAAATCTCTTATAGGTGCCACACTATTACAGAAGAAAGATGCAAAACATTTAAAATAATTTTTATAGAAATGCAAAATGTAATTTTCAAAATGTATCTCTCTATCTTTAAATAAATGAAGCATAATTTGATGTTTTCTTATCAACTGCCTTACTAAATGCACCTCTGATCTAATAGATCATTTATCATTTTATGAAAATTTTCATAAACTTTTGGAAATCGGACAGACTTGTCAAAAAATCTGTCCCTCATATCAAATTTTAATCCACACTATCATACTTTTTGAGCACACACTATGTTTTTTTGACAGATCGAACGACTGTGTACGATAGTGTATCACAGCCTTTACCAACGTGAAATATAAGATATTTTTTATCCGGTTCGGAACCGTTTTATTACATTTGGTAGGCATTTTTTCGAAAAACACATCTTTGGGATGGTTAGAGTAGTTTTCGTTTCCTTTAAAACCGATTGTTATGTATTTTTTAAACAGATCAACGTAACAACTCGTCAGCTAAAATGCAAAAAGGCGTAACTAACAAAAAATTCAAAATCGAGTTTTTGGTTGATTATTATGAATGCCATTAAACTACATGTCTTGACAAAATATTACACTTCTGCGATCAAAAATTACGCTTTTATTAACAAATAACAAGGGCACTTAACTACACGTTTGTTCAGTTTTTTGTTTAGTTTTTTGTTTCTCCTGTAAAATTATATTTTTGTTAGTTACGCCTTTTTGCATTTTAGCTAACGAACTGAAACATACATACATACATAAATACATACATACATACATACAGGCGTACACACATACATGCATACATACATATGTACATATGTATTTATTTTGTAAACCACGAATCTCCAATCTTTGTTGCAAGAAAGCTGTTGAAATATCCGGACTACGCTTTTAGTTCAGTCAATCAATTGGCTACGATACCATTTTATCAAATTCCATATTATAATTATAATAAACTTAACAAAACTAAAAGTTTATAATTTGACAGAGTGATGCTATTTAAATTCTTATATGTAAAACCTATTGTATTGGACACTAATTCCGAATTGTTTAATGAATAAAATTCCGCGAAGAATTTCTCCCTTTTCCAATTAGAATTTTTTTATTTTCCCTATTAGTTGCTGTTTGGAATTGTGTCCGATTTCATGATTGATATTGAATCAAGGTTGGCAAACGGTATCGTAAAAATACCGATACCGATTGAAATACCGCTAAAATTAGATACCTGTACCGTTACCGATACCGAAATCCATTTCGGTTAGAAAATACCGGTATCCAGATTACCGTTTACGTTTATACCGGTACGTACCGGTATACCGATTCCGGCCAAAAAATAAATGATAGTTGAGTTGTAGTTGCCAAATTTTTATTATGTATTACAACTTTTTTCACCATGAGACAACTGCTTTTCATCAGTTGTATTTTGGTTTTTATTTCGACCATTGTGTTCGTTTTGCTGTACTATTCCAGACGCCAACCAATCCCATTTGTCCACCAATATTATTGCCATGTTCATAAAACATAGAATCTCAAGAAAAAATAGCAAGGCCAAAACTAAAAATATTTAAAATGTTTTTTAATGGATACTATGGTTTCAAAACATATAGCATAGATAAGAACCTTTGTTTTTCGTGCATTGTTTCGAAGTCAACTAAAATTAGTTGTTATTCAGAATACCAAAAAAAAAGTTAAGTTGTTTCAGTTTCAATCCAAATTAGTTGAGCTGTAAAACGTAATATGTGCAAAAATTGCAAAAATATATTTCAATTAATTTTCTTTCTTTGGTGTTGGTCTTGTTTACACACTTCACCGTAATATATAAGGTTGATAGAGAAAAAACTTCTAAACTTTTATATTTGAAGTTAAAGATTCCTCTTGAGGTGAAGAAAAGTACTTTTAAAATGAAGGAAGACATTTTGGCGACCACTGTTGTACCAATTTTGTACTCTGTGTTTATATACTACATCTATTAAATTGTACTTTCATCATCCTGGAAGCTTAAATACACCGAAAGCTTGTAAATAGAACGCGAAATACATCATACAGGAAGTTTTTTAAAAAAAAGTCTTCTAACAAAATATTTAAAACAGTCCTGTGAATTACTCTTATTCAATTATTCAAACAAAAATATTGCCTAAGAACGTGTCCAAAGTAGAAAAATGTCGGAAAAACCGAAGAAATCATATTTGGTGAAAAAATAAAGACTTATTTGAAATTTACTGAAACAAGATATATCTATATGGTTCAAAAGGTCTTAGTCTCTTCTTTCTGTATCCGTTTATAAATTTAAAATCGGTTGATATTTAACTTAGTTGGAGGTTTATAAGTGTCTACGGTTACGAAAAACCCGTTTTTACCCGTAACTCAAGATTTTGGAGGTGTCTGGAAAATTTCAAATACAATTTCTATTGTTTTGCTCGACAATACCTAGCAGAAAATTAGTAACATGTCCCAGGTATTTCGATTTCATCAAAATTTGTCACACAGTGTAATATGTCAGTATAGACAAAACTTTTATTTTTACTATTTTGTTTAATTAGCCAAAATGTATACTTTATATGTATATGCAAAGTTTGGACTGCAGTCTCCTTGTTTCACTTTTTTAATAAATTATTTTTTAATAATATTATAAAAACATATATAGAATAAGTTTGTATGCTTTTATACAAGTACATATGTTAATGTAAAAATACTCCCTTTTTGAAGTAATTTAATAAAAAAAGATTTTTTGTTATGTCCACTGCCTGAAATAATAAATTTATCAGTAATATCGGTATACCGGTATTATAAACTCGATAACGGTATGTACCGGTAATACCGATACCGAAATAAAAAAATACCGATACCGCTACCGCTACCGATACCGAAATTTAAAAAATAATTGTACCGGTATCAATACCGATACCGTTATTTTTTTCGGTTTCCAACCTTGCTCAATATCTATCCCTTTGAGCTTTAACATACAAACAAAAAATGGAATTAGTGGAACGTCTTAATGCAATTGGATACAGGGTGTGAGTCTTTGCTAGATAATAAAAATTTGCACATGACCTTTAGAAAATGTTTCATAGAGTTATACATTTATTTCCTTTTTTGTTCACTAGACACTGCTAGAAAATACAATTATGTTCCATCAAAGATTTTAGTTACATATTTTACAGCCGCCGTGGAATTAACTTCGTACCTTGCGCGGAAATTCTTCATCGTGTTAATAAATTTTATTTACATAAGTATAAATCAAATTAAATAAATAATCGATTAAAGTGTTAACAGAGTGTACTTTATGTATTTCATCAAATTTAACGGGTTCAGCTTCCGTTAATTTAAGAACGGTCTGGAAATGCAAGTCGTCTTCTGGCCAAAGTGCATTAGAACAGGTACCCAGCTAGCATTTGGGTGATCATTTTTGACAGAAATCTCTTATATGATTCTCCACAGATCGCTTTTGATGATTAAAAAGTGATTTATCACTTGGGCGATTGAAAGAGGATTCACTTATGATTCATCTATATGATCAAATAATGATTTCTTGAAAATAGAGGAACAATATGCAAAGAAATCGCAAAAAGGTGAAATGATTTAATATGAAAACTGCTCAAAAATAATCAGCAAATCGTATCATAACTGATTCTTTGGTATGATTCATCTGTAGGGTACCATTTTCTCTCAACGGGAGTATCATTTATGATCGAAAAATGAGCTCATATACGGTTATTTTTCCCGTCAAGCTGATTCGGAAACGATTGGATTATGATACAAAATGCTACCTGGGTATGTGTGTGTGTATGCATGAAAAATGATTGTGCTTTGTGTGGAATGTTTTAGTCGGGGTCCCAACAATTTGCTATTATGAAGTATGTACATATGTATGTATGTATGTATGTATGTATGTATGTACAGTTACTCACAGAAATATTTTGCTTACGTAAATCTCAACAAATTTGCAAAAAGAATGCTATATAAAAATGTCTTCTTTGAAAAATTCATGTTTATTTTTTTACATACATATGTATTAAATAAGAGAAGTCTTAACTACAAATATTTTAATTAAAATTTAACAAAAAAAAATATTTTATGAAATTTTTAAAAAATAATGAAAAAATCGCTTATTTATCAGGTCACAAAAGTATTTTGCTTTTTGAATTTTTTACACAGATTTTTCATTATTAAAGCAGCGTATTATGTTTTAATGTTTTGTGTGATATTCATTGTTAGATATGACCACTTGCAGACGTCCTAGCATAGATTCCACTAAATTTCGGAAATTTTTAAGTACTTTTTTATACATTTCTTCTTCCAATACTCGTCCTAAGCCTACTTTTGACAAAATGCTATTTTCCCGGTTTTTATTTCCAAATAAGCCCAAAGATTTTCAATAGGACTCATGTCGAGACTTTGTGGTTATATTGGCAGATGTTTGGTATTATAAAATAGCCATAATTTAATGTCCAGGGATATATGTTTTGGGTCGTTGTCATGTTGGAAGTAATACCCATTGATATATTGATCCATTTGTTCAGCACTGGGATGTAGGTTTTCTCTAATAATGGACAACTATAGATGTTTATCCATTGTGCTTTATATAAACACCAAATTTCCTACTCCTAGTGCCGACGTACAGCCCCACACCATGAGAGAACCACCACCATGTTTTACTGTTGGCCTTATATTCTTAATAGTTAGTGATTTATTTGGCTTGCGCCACACCATAAGCCGTCTATCTGACCCAAAAATTATAAATTTACTTTCGTCGCTAAATATTATCGTGTTCCCGAAATTAGAAGTCTGAAATTTATGTAGTTCAGCATATAACTAACGCTTCTGTCTATTAACTTCCGAAATCAAAGTTTTTTTCTAGCTACCCTGCCGCTAGTATTGTTGGCTTTTAGAACTTTACGGATGGACTTGCCACTTAGGTGTGTCCGTATTATGCTCGTAGAGTCCCTTTTAGTATTTCTTTAAGACTTGGAACATATAAATGGTGGTTTTCCGTATTATTTTAATAGTTTTTCTTGTGTTTCTCACCGTTAACAACTTCCTTGACATTTTCAATATATCTGCGCTTTTTTGCACCTTTAAAAGTATTTTCTCTTGTTTGTCTACATCTGCATACATATCACAAATATATTGGATTGATTTGTCCTTTTATACAGATATAGAATGATCTTATTCGCAGATCAATTTAATTCCTTTACTTTAGGCATTTTTTAAGCAAAAACTTCACGTGTTGCATTAAATAAAAAAATATTGGAACCAATTATGACAAAAAACGCATAACAATTGCTATTACAAACGAATAGCAAAAAAAAAACACATGTAACAACACAAATATTTAACAAATAACGGGAACGCTAAAAAAGCAAAATACTTTTGTGATGTTGAAATTGCGTAATTGATCAAGAAAAGACAAAAAAAGTATAACAATTAAATTCAAAGTTGTTATTTTGTTTGTATTTTCCATTCTATAGGCTTTGCTTTCTCAGTTAGAGAAGAAATAAATTTAACATGTTGCCTAAATTTTGTATTTTTAATAAATTTATTTAACTTTTTTGCTTAAATAATGTAGGCAAAATATTTCTGAGAGTAACTGTATGTATGTATGTATGTATGTATGTATGCATGTATATGCAAGTAACAGTTTTTAATTATATGTATAAGGAGCAGTGCTGCCACAACCAAAAAATTTTTACAACCAAAATTCGCTTTAAAAGTTACCAAATGAAAAAAAAAACCAAATTTCAATATGTAGCATTTTTATTAAATAATATTTAAAATGCATACCCTCACTACAACAAGAAATGTTCAATGCTCATTTGTAAGGTATATGCCAGTCGGCAGCTGATTAATTTTTTCTCTTTTAGTTTTCCGTTTTATGTTTGAATTTTGTTTTTCTTCACACGTGTAGATTTTGTATTTGACAGCCGAACAGTATTTTTACACAAGCAACTGACGTACATATTCTTTATATAAATTTACTTTGTAAAATCGTTTAATTGAATGTTGCAGCTATTACAAAAGACATGTCATTTCTGTAATACAGAGTTGCGATCATTTAGTAAAATTAAAAGCTGTTGACAGTGTTGTAAAAGTATTGTAAACAAGTGAGTAGCAATCACGGCGAATTCATAACAGGTGGCTGCACTAGCGATTTTATTCACAGCTGTTTTATTTTCTGTTGCTTTAGTAGCAATACTAAAAATTGAAGAGCATAAAAGCTTAAAAAATATGTACATGTGTATAATTATTTTGGCAAAAAATAACCAAGATGAGAAAAATATTCACATCTCCACATTAAAGAAAAAAGTAACCACTTTTGGTTAGAAATAACCAAAAACGGCAGCCCTGATAAGGAGATATGTATGCATAAATAATAAATTTTGTGTGCAGTTTGTTTTAATAACATATCGGCATGCAGTATAGCAAGGTTTTCTCTGTTGAAAAATTCACACTAATTTTACATAGTTAAGCAGGGTACTGTTGTGTGGCAATGATACCATTTTGTCAAATTCCATATAACATATTCAATAAATTTTCTATATACATTTGTATGTAATTTCTCGACCTTATTTTTAATATCAATTAATGTAGTTTTAAGTTTGGTACATATTTGACAGAGAGCTGCTATTTCGAATTGCGTAAAACGTGATGTATCCGACACTGATCCCATCTTGTTTAGTAGCTATCACATTAAGCCTTAACATAAAAACCAAAAAATGCTCTTAGGAATTAGTGGATCGTATTAATGCAATTGTTTTCAAGGTGTTAGTTTTTGCTAGATGATACTAAATTTTCATATGAGCTTTAGAGAATGTTTTCAGAGAGTTGTTATTTCCTTCTTTTTTTGTCCACTTTCCACTGCTAGAAAATACAACCCTTGGCTCGTTTTAGGTTTTAGTTATTTATTTGACAGTCACCGTGGAATTAAGTTCGTTGTTTGCGCGGAAATGCATCTTCGTGTTAATAAATTTCATTGAAATGTAAATGCAGTGTATGTAATGTATACATATAAGGAAATTGTGTCCGCTCAGCTTCTGGTAGTTCTAAGAAAGTCTTCAATTAGAGAATCTTCTTCTGGCCAAACAGCATTAGAACAGGTATGTGTGTATAAGCATGTAAAATTATTGTGTTTTGTGTGGTATGATTTCAATGGGGTCCAACAAGTTGTTGTTATGTTAGAGAAGAAAGCTGTATTAAAATCTTTCTAGCTGTATTTTTTTTTTAAAGTGCATATAAATACATATGTATTAATGGCAGTAAAAATATGCAGATATTAACAATTATTATAGATATTCATATGTGACAGCGCATAGAGAAAGGGACATAAGGGTAAAAAAATAAATTTTCACTTTTTTTTTTGATGTGGACAACATCTGAGCATCGAATGAGACCGATCTCATGCCCCAAAAGTGTTTTATGAAAATGAAGGCGACGATTCTAAGGTTATGTGTAAAAATTTTCGTACTAACAGAGTGATATTCACGATTTAAAAGAATTATAAATGAGTATTTATTATAATTCACAATTAATAATTTCAGAAAATAAAACTGGATTGATATCAAACTAAGGGAAACAGCGCGCTAGGTAGAAAACAGTAAAAACCAACTACACAAAACAAGAGGTAGGGACGACCTACGCACGTTTTCAAGGTTGACCAACACGTTCCTGACGTCATGAGATGTTTCGCTTTCAAATGAGACCAATACCAACACGCTCAGTGATGGTACACCAAAGATACACGTATTTAAATCTTTAAAATGGCTCTCCTGAACAAAACCGGTTTTACCCTTAGGTCCCTTTCTATTTTGAGCGTCACAATTCTTAATTGCAATATCTTTTTTCCAATATTTCTTCAGTTGGTTCAAAATACATTGCAAAATGGGGCTCTATACCTTCCTTTGCGAAAAATATTGACGCGATGGTAACATGATATGATATAACGATTTTTTTGCATTATGAACTACATCGAAATAATTTTGCTTCATAAGTCCAATGAAACAATTTATTTAAAATTTTTTCACAAATCTAATGTTGATTTCACAAACCCAATGAAAATTTCATGAATATTGTGAAATAATTTCATTGCAATTGCTTCGTTGGTATTCTGGTTTCGTAAGAATATTTTAATTAATTATTAAGAAACCTCTTTATATTTAAGTTATTTCATTCTTTTCATGAAATTTTTTTATTGTTTCGATGAAGTTATATCACTGCATCAATTACACTGTTAAATAAATTTGATGAAGTTTTCAATAAAATAATTTTCATTAGATTAATGTCGAAATTCACAGAATTTATGCCGACAATTCTTTCAGTGTACAAACACGCATTTTTCGAGATATGTTTA
The DNA here is from genome assembly GCA_944452675.1 of Tachina lurida. Classification (NCBI taxonomy): domain Eukaryota; kingdom Metazoa; phylum Arthropoda; class Insecta; order Diptera; family Tachinidae; genus Tachina; species Tachina lurida. The sequence continues at coordinate 33,008,409 of OX101754.1, read as the reverse complement.
TAAAATAATAAGGACTAATCCATTATTATTAGAGGGACTTGTTTGGCCATTTACATAAAGAAACATACATAATTATAGAGGACTTGTACTAAAACTAATAACTCCACTGAATATTATGCACATCATGTTTGTAAATACAAGTGGCAGCACTAAAATCCGCCATACTCTAAGTTTTCTAAGGGATTTAATTTTTCCCTAGTATAAAATCCTATTCTAAGCAGATTGCGAAAAAATGCAGAATTAATAAAAGAGTAATCATATGATGTATTTTTAGCAGACCCACCGACTTTCTAAATATAAATTTCATTGACATTTACAGACGGGAATTGGCGCTATAGATCAATTTTACTTCATATTTTGGACAGCTGTGCCTTTTCCGTCTTTAAAATTGTCTAACAAATTACCGGCATCAATTGCTCATAATGAGTTCACGTCTACGATTATTATGTTGTAGTTTGTGCTTTTAAGTACTATCTAAAATTTTATTGACTTTGTTTTAAGACAATTCCAAAAAAAAAAAAAAAAATATGAAATCATTGTTAGTTCGAAACATTTTTAAAACATGAAAAAAGGTTTAAATGAAATTTTTTCGTTAAATGCAATACACGCCAGATAAATAAGCTTTTCTGACGCCGTCATTTTCATAAACAAAAGCACTGTTGTTTGAATTGACTGGTGAGTGGTTTGTTGAACTGCAAGTTAGTTCCAGTAGTTTGTTCAACACGTTCGGCCGTAAACGCGTAGTAGAATTTTAAAATGAAAAAAATTATAAAGTAAAAGTGCAAATATTTTAATAAAAGGTGGTTTAAATTAATAAGACTTTAAAAATGCACAAAATAGTGAAATATGAAAGTGATAAATAATGTAGGGAAAAAGTTATGGGTGTTTAAAGTTTGACCAATCCTATAAGAAAAAAGTGCAAGCAATTGCTGTGTATAACAAAATGCGACGTCATCAACAAGTTGTGGTGTATTGATAGTGTTGAGTTTACTTACTTTGTTGCGCTAATGAAAGGTGGTGAGTAAATGATCACTGTTTTGTTTTCATAAGGCCGGGTTTACATCGGTGTGCCAAATGCCACACAAGCGTAAAAAAAGCGTAACCACTAATTACTAATGAAAAACTGTTTGATTCGGACATGTATTTATTAAGTTAAATAGTTCCATACATAACTAATAGACAATTTTATAGAATCCAACATGATTGGAAACTGTTTAAATCAGGGACCGTAACGGTTATAATTTTTATTTTAAAAATCACTTTTTAATCATTATTTCTTGATTTTTATTTATCCCTCACAAAATAACTCTTATTTTGTGACTTTTATTTATTCCTCAGAAAATAACAGTTATTTCTTGATTTTTATTTATCCCTCACAAAATAAGAGTTATTTTGTGACTTTTATTTATTCCTCATAAAATAACAGTTACTGTTTGATTTTTATTTTTTTGCTTAACTTTTAAAATGTAGAAAGCGTAATTTTTGCGTTAAAATGAATATTAACCGATTTAAAATTGAATTTATCGCCAGAGTCTTTAAAAAAAACTCTTATATGTTAAATTAAATTTACTTTTTTATTATTTATTAATTTTAAAAGTTAAAATTTTTTTGAGCAAAAAAATAAAAATCAAAAATTAACTGTTATTTTGTGAGGAATAAATAAAAGTCACAAAATAACTCTTATTTTGTGAGGGATAAATAAAAATCAAGAAATAACTGTTATTTTCTGAGGAATAAATAAAAGTCACAAAATAAGAGTTATTTTGTGAGGAATAAATAAAAATCAAAAAAATAAAAATCATTGCATCTATCGGTAGTCCATGTAACATGGAGTATCTTGGTATATTCCTTGTGCACGTAGCACTTCTCTATTATTGTGATTTTTTTACTTTAAATTTGGAAAATAATCGTTATTTGCGATCCCTGGTTTAAATCAATAAATACATGTCTGAATTAAACAGTTTTTCATAAGTAATTAGTTGGTTACGATTTTTCGGCCAAAGGACACACAAGGAATGCCAGATGTAAACTCAGCCTAACATATGTGTTTGTGATGCATTTTTATGATTAAAAAGGTACATATTTGACTTTATCCATGAACAATTTAAAATGGTTAACATTTATTACATGTTTTAAGTTGTATATGGACATTTCCACAGTAATGTCAATTTTTTTTAGCGTGCGACACCAAGCAAATATGCTTGTTTCTTCAAAGAAAACGAAACTTTTTTTTTACTTTTTTATATATTTGTGTAGGCTGTCAGCAGATCTACGTTAGGTAAAATTCAGAAATACAAGGTTAATTGCTTGCTAGAGAGAATATATTTAAAATATGTCAAATGCTCAAAATTGGTCAAAATGAGTTTCCGATGGTCAATAGCTCTCCTAAGCAATATTCATTTGTAATATAAATTTCGAATCAAAATGATTTTTGCTCGTTTTATATAAATTTTTTTATTCTGCTAATAAATGCCAACTCCCATGTAAATTTCCAATATTTTAAAAAAATAAGTTATTTATTATACTCTACCTCAAATATTATTGCATATGGCATGCTGAACACGAATCAGATAAGGATTTTTCATATCCTTGGTATCTTTTAACATATTAGTATATAGGGGTTCCGATAAAAAAAAAATTGGTAATATACGTATAACTTTTAAACTGTTAATCGAATAGAAACATTATGTATGGACTAGTGATGCACGAATATTCGTATTCGCATTCGTATTCGTATTGTCGAATATTCGGCCATTTTCAGATATTCGTTCCGTATTCGTATTCGCCAAATTCAGACGAATACGAATATTTTTCCAAACAAATTAAATAAATAAATCCATAAATCCTAAACGAAATTTAAACAAATGGCTAAAAATATTAGTTTGTACAAACACATTAAATTTTTTATTTAAATTTGTGCTTTGTTTAATTTTTAAATATTATTTAATGACGATCATTGAAATTTTGGGTAGTTTTTATTAACTTTAAAGTACGCCAACAGGAGTATGAAACCTTTTTTCATAACAATTTTTTAATATTTCATATTGCAGGCGTAAATAGAACCCCAATTTAATATCTATAAATTTCATATATTATATTCGTATTCGCATTCGTATTCGCGAATATCATTTCAAATATTCGTATTCGTATTCGCATTCGCATTCGCGAATATCAAAAATTTACATTCGTTACATCACTAGTACGGACCGATTATAGTTAATGATATAATCTTTCGAAAATGAAAATTTGGAGTGACCCTGCTACAATAGAGATTGAGTTAGAGAGTGCCTCGATATGGGAGAGGCTTTCAGTCAGGCTTAAGTTATTTTTTATGCTATTTTAAGTTTTTTCTTGTAACTTTTCAATTCTTATACTTGAGCCTGATTAGACAAAAATTTATACATATATTTCCGTAATCAAGGCAGAATAATGTTTCCTTAGATCATTAGAACTTTTGTTTTTGTAAATTAAAAACACAATTTCGATTTCGTTTATAAAATATATTTTTTTTTATTAAACTTTAAAGGCAATAATTGTAAAAAAGTTAACATAATAGCATTTATGAGTCCTTAAATAAAATCATAGTGGGTAAGGACTTTAAAAATTAAATAAAAAATAATAATTATTTAAAAATCTATATAAAGGGTTATTAGTTGAAAACAGTTTTGAATATATATATATATATTACAATAAAAATAAACACTTATCTTATATGATTAAATTCCATTTAAAATTTAATCTATACAAAATTACTTCCTGTCTTTGAGAGTAATAGGCAGATTTTGTAAAAACTTTCGTTTCTAAACGTTTCAAATTTTGTATGAAAAATAACGAAAATTCGTTTCAAAAAATATTTTTTCCATACAAATTTCAAAACGAAAAAAACGTTTCTATTTACAAAATTTGCCTTTAAAATAAAAATTTTTAGTTTGGGAATTTACATACAACTTGTATTGAAACAAAAATAAAAAAACTCAAAATTGTTTTTGTTTTCATTATAAATTCCCAAACGAAAATCTTAGTTTTATTTGTAAAAAACAGTAAGTTATTCTTCTCTCTTAACATATTTTCTATACATAATTATTGAAATTTAATAGTTATTTTTTACATTAAAAAAACATTATACAATGGATCACGTTACAAACATTTACAAAAACTTTGTTTTTAACAATTGTATATGTAAAAAGCAGAAAATAAAATGAAATCAAATCAAATATATTTTGTATGTATATTTTTACTTCTGAGTTTTGTTTCTTGATTTCAATAAAAATTTTCAGTCTTAAAAGTTCCAAGTAAATTATATCAGTTTTATTTTTTTTAAATAATTTCTTTTATGAGGCCACTATTCGAAGAATCGTTCAATAAATTTTTTTTTTATCTAAAAAATATTGAAACAAAATTTATTATACATATTTGTATGTTAAATTATGCGTAATTTTTTTTTACCAATATTGAAAAAAAGAAACAAAGTATTTCTACTCATACAAAGCAGACTATAAAAGCCAAAGTTTTAAAAAAGTTCTAAAGTTTGAAAATAATGACAAGACACGAACAATAGCTTTATAAGCTTTAGCACATACATATACATGTACATGTGCAACATGTTACATTTAGTACAGGGGGCAAATCACGGCATTCGATACGACTCGTAATTTAAAAATATTTCAATAGAGTTTATATGGAAATATTTTTAAATTACGAGTCGTATCGAATGCCGTGATTTGCCGCCAGGATTATAATTTCTTTAACAAGTTATGATATCACTAAAATTTTTGACACTATCGGGTATGTTCTGTATTCCACGTGAAATTAAAACGTGCGCAATTGCCATAGCATTGTTGTTACATTTTTTTTTGAGTACATATAAATACATTTTTCCAACAATTCTATGACAATTCCGCACGTTTTAATTTCACGCGGAATACAGAACATACCCGTATAACTCATAAAAATTTTAGCAGATCTCTTTTTCAACAACAAGTAAATTTTTGCTGAATACATAATTAAATTACCGCTTAATTCCAATTTGTAAAGCTCCATTTCCAAAATGAATGGCCTTTATCGTAGTTGGCGTATTTTAGTTTCGACTACGACATTTTGGTCCTGGATTAAAGAACAAATATTGCAATATTCTTTAATCTATTCCAAAAACCTCGTAGTAAAAATATAATACAGCACCCTCGACAAGGGTAAATATTCTGCAATATATGTATGTATGTATGTATGTATAAAATAGTAAGGCATTTCATAAGATCCACGAACTGTCGTATCTTGGTATTCGCAGGTGCTAAAAAAAGTTTCGTAAGTTTTATATATCGTGCCATAACCGCCAAAAAAGCTTAAGCAACATGATTTTAGAAATTGATTATTTTTTACAAAATTCGATCATTTGCGATCGTTATGGCTCAATATATTCATACATATATAATTTTTTTTACATTTTATAAATTTAAGCACATGTAACCGCTACCCTCATTAGTTCAACTTTCTGAAATTCTTTATTGTTCTTCTTATAAAAATATATAATTTTAATGTACATATTTTGAAGAGGCATTCACAGTGTTGTTCTAGCTATTGTATCGACTAAAGCACTGCTTTGACACTTGCATTCAAAGCAACATGCATTTAGAAAGACATCCTATGTGCAAAATGTATAGTTTTTGAAGGTGTTAGTATATCCTTGTAAGGTAGCACGTTAGAAATTAATATTATTTAAAGGTCATGACTCTTTATCCTACTCAATCGCATGATCTACGAAGAAATACAACCCAGGGGGCAAATGACGGCATTCGATATGACTCGAAATTTAAAAATATTTCCATATAAACTATTGAAATATTTTGTAATTTCGTTCGATATCGAGTGCCGCAATTTCGCCCCTAATCTGATGAATTGTTATTGTTTTTTGAAAATTTTCATAGACTCCATCGTACTAGGGTTGTATTTTCTCAAAAATCGCACGATGGTGTAGGATAGTGTATCACGGTCTTAAGTATTTACTAGTTTTTTATTTTTCTTACAAAGCAGTCAATTTAACTTTTATTTAATTCCAAAAAAAATTTAAGCTCTTTTAAGGCCGTGATACACTATCGTACACAATCGCAGGATTTACTAAATAAATACAACCCTGGTATGATGAAGTCTATCAGGGCAATGACGAATAAAATTCTGCGAGAAATTTCTCCCTTTTCCAATTATATTATTTTGTTTTCCGGGAAAAATTTCTCGCTGAATTTTATTAATGATTAGGCCAATAACAATTCATCAGATCACGGTTCTATTTTTTTTTTTAAGTAAATTCTGCGATTGTGTAGGATAGTGAGTCAAAGCGTTTAACAACATTTAGGCAAAAGCACAAGATGATGGAGAAACTAAATGTCAAAATCCACATATAAGAAAATGTTTGTCTTTTTTGTAGAAAGATTCATAGTCAGACTATTCGTTGTAGGTCTTGACTGGCAAACAATGTTGTTTAAACATTACAGGTACTCACAAACTATGCTAGCTGTGGTATTGGTATTGTTTGCAAATTTTTATTTATATTCTGTGTAAAAAATATATATACATATACATACATACATATATATAAATAATATAACCGGTGCCTCAGTAACTACACTTTTGTGAATTTATGAAGACCTTGTGAACATCAAGTTTTCTTCTTCCAGTTTTGATTTTGTATGCGAGAGTTGTGAGAGTAGTATATACCGTCTGTATACCTCTCTTTTTCTTTCTCAGTTTAAAACCAAAGCTTGAGCAAGAAAAGCTAACATGTGTGAACCGAGTCTAACGTTTCATATACATTTTTGTTTGAGGACTTATGTATGTATGTATTTATGTACTTTAGACAAGTTGTATGTAATAACTAAATTTGCATTATGCATTTTTTCATGATATTAGTTGCCTGAAAATTACTTTATTTGTCAAAAGGAAGTAGGCTTAGAGAAGCAACAAATTTTTCGTGCAAAAAATTTCATAAAATTTTGCATTCAGGGCAATCATGAATAAAATTCCGCGTGAAATTTCTCCCTTTTTCAATTAGAATTTTTTGTTTTCCCTATTACTTGCCATTAGTTAGAACTGTTCCCCGGGAAAAATTTCACGCGGAATTTTATTCATGATTGTCCTGATTATGTAAATTGGGTATTACTCTACACAGAAAAAAACTTTCCTGCAATAAACACGTGTAATTGAAAAAAATTCAAAAATCAATTAAAAATTGAACTGATTCGATTAAACTTTTGTTTAAAGATTTAATTTAATTATGTTTATTTTTGATTTTTTTTTTCAAATAACCGTGTTCATTGCAGGAAGTTTTTTTTTCTGTGTATGGCTGTTTAAACAAATCTTTTACAAATTGTGCCCAATGAGTATGTATGTACACTAAATCCTTCTTACTGGAAAAAACGGCGAACAGTTTGTTCACGTGAAATTTTTTTTCTATAGAAAATATCAAAGTTTCTCGTGAAAAATATGTTCGCCTTTTTTTCCCCGATAAAGTCTGGTATGTACTCTGTTCGAAGTTGCGAAAAATTTTCAGTAGCATTGATTATTTCGCGTGAAAGATTTGACATGTACTAAATGTAGCCCAACTCGATTTTTTTTTTATAAATTTCTCCCTTTTTTATAATTTTTTTGCACGAAATAATGAACAGAGTACCAGGCTTATGTGCCAATATGTATACTGCGTAAGGCACATTATATAATAAAATTAATAAATTTCTGTACCACTTCAAATAGTTATGCACACATTTCTGGTAAATACTCGGAATTAATTTATAAAAATATTAATTTGATGCAATTGGTGTAAAGATCTTATTTGTAGTAGGTGAAAGCTAGTCGCAAAGTCCCTATTTGTACATTTAACTTTTTGTTGGGCAACTTTTGAGTTTATGGAAGCGATAGGAAAATATGATAGCCAGCTTCTTATTATTTTTTCCTCTCTCTCCCCCATAAGCTCGAAAGTTGCGCAACAGAAAATTAAATATATAAACCGGTACTTTCTGACCAGCGATCAGTTGTATTTAGCAGCAAAAGTTATTTTGGTTAAAACCTGAAAAGCTTGAACTTTAATCAGGGCAATTAGTTATGAATAAAATTCCGCTAGAAATTTTTCCCGGGTAACAATTCCAACTAAGCAATAGGGAAAACAAAAATTGCCCTGTATATTTATTTATTTATTAAACATACTATACAAAAGTAAATTTGCATAGTATGGTGTTGCACGAATATGGGCGGAGTAACTAGACCATATGCCCAAGATGTTATTAACAGTATTTTCAAAAAAGTTCCGTGACTGACTGTACGACCTATGCCTTCACATAGGAAGTAGCAACGTAGTTGTTAAAGAAATTCCACAAAAAACCGCAAGATAATACGGTTATCCGTGGCAGATCAGTCAACCAGTGCGAGCGAGATGAAAAACTCTCGAAGGCCTAACAACAGACAAAATCCTGACCGCACTTAAGAAATAATTACGATGACCCGAAATGATGTTCTTCGACCCAGAGCTGCTTAACGACTGATGCCCTGAATATGTTACTGTTTTACTTTACGTTCTTTCCTAATGTTAAAGGCAAACGTTGCCTTATTGTTTTAAAGAATCAGAAATTATGTAAATCTTTAAATTAATAACGTTAAACTACACTTCAATAAAAATCAATAGATTTTTTCTTTTTATTTTTGCAATTTTTAACAACAAACTCTGGCAGCAGTTTAGTGCACAGTGGCTCCGAATGAGAAATATGTACATAAATCTCAATTAATATGTACACATGTATGTATGTAACTTTTCAAGGTAGATTTGTTCGACAAGGAACTATGTTTACAGAATAGTGTTGAAATGAAAGAAAAATGGCGAATAAAAACTAATTTTTTTTATTTTTCTTGTATCTTTTAACAGTAAATTCTCGCATCAGTTTAGTGCACAGTGGGCCCGAATGAGAAATAAATGTCAATAAGTATGTACATATGCAACTTCTTAAGCTAGATTTGTTCAAAGAGGAATAATGTTTACAGAAAAATGGCGAATATATTAATATTTTTTATATAATCACCCTTATCGGAAATAAAAGGCAAACATTTTGTTCACGTGAAATATTTACCGTGACCAAAAACTGGTGAAAAAAATTAAAAAAAAAATAGTATACTGACACAACAACAACGCAAACACTGGCGATCACAATCTTAGGGAAAGGGAACACATTTCACGTGAGCTTTTATTCCCGATAAGCGTGAATATAAACAATGAGCTCAAATAAACGGAAATATTTATGTTCACATTAAATTTCAAAATAAAGTAAATATGGCAGCATTTTTGTTGGTGTGAACACTTTGCAAAGGCTTTTAAGGACATGACAATGTACACGTGACTTATTTTTCCAACAAAAGTGTTGAAAGAAATTTAAAAGAATTAAGGCACTATTTTTGTGAGATCAATTATGTGTTTCCAACTTTTGAATATTTTTTCTCCATCCACAAAAAAAAACCTCTTGAAAACTCTTGTATGTATTTGGGGGTCATAATGGTTTAAATTATTTTAATAGTATAATTGTTTTTGATTTTGTTTTTGATTTCAAACAAAAGTTTTAAAACATTATGACAATATGACCTTTATTACTACCGTTTGAATTCCCCAAATACATATTTGCATACATACTTATGTATAAACAGTTTTTATAATAGAAGTTTTTTCAAGAATATTTTATGGATGGAGACAAAAATATAGACAAAAAATAATTTTTTTTTGCTTCAGATAAAATTAAATTTTAAAAAGCCAAAAACTATAACTGCCAGTTTATAGAAGACAAGTAAAAATTATTGTCTGTCTATTTGAGTGCTTTGCTTTTGTTTACAATATAAAAAGACAGACGAATGTTTTTACTTGTATGCTATAAACTGGCAGTAAAAGGTAAACTTTCAAATACGTGTTCACAAGGCATTAAACGTGAATAAATCGTAGACAGAATGAAGGGGAATATTTTGTTCATGTTTTTCTATATGAAGGCGTTTTTTCATATTTAGTTTGATGTACCATATTGAATTTTTATATTGTGCAAGACAGACAGCATAAACCTTTTTATGTAGTATTTCTATTTGTTCCTTTGAAACATCAATGCCTGAACTAATGTTCTAAAAATGCCTTGTTTAAACGATTCAAGTCCATGTGCGTTCTATGGCTCGAGTTTACATTGAAAATCTCATAATCAAATTGCTTTCTTTCGTGATATTCGTTTGCCACTCAGACAAAAATATATTGCCAAATTTTCTTTATCTTATGAATTTTAAGAGTTCTAAAATCCCTTAATTTACATGTTTGACAACTACTCAAATGAGGTAGTGCATTTTTCGCCAAGTTTGGCTCTATAGCTAAAGTTCTTTTGTCTTTAGACACTATTCTGAAAGCATTACTCATCCTCAATAGCTTAGAAATGAAATATAAGAAATTACATATTATATACATCTTTCATAAACTTGGTTGTTTTTTTATTTGCCTGGATCCATTGCAAGACAAAGCCATTAAAAATTCAGCCATTTATTTTGCCATTAGCCCCACTGTTTAGTGCACTATAAATAGATTAGCGGGTTTATTATGTAAAGCAATCACACTTCAGTTCTGAGTTGCCAGAAGCCAAAAATATCAACTAAAAATTACGACTTTCTGGGATGCCAGAAAGCACTAATTATCTACATATTGAAAATGAAAGCCATAGTCGGTAGCACAGAGCTTGACAACTGAAAACCCAAATGAATGTTGCTATTCAAGATCGACCTCTAACATTGTGTGTAATTTTGTTAAAACCATCTCTTTTATAAATGTTTCTTGTAAATGATTTAAGATGATTTTATGCCTTAATTTTTATAACATTTGTAAGCGGTAATTTAAAAATCTATTTACATACCTATTGAATTTAAGCTTAGCAGTTTTTCTTTTTGGAAAAAATGTCTTAAATCTTATAATATTTTTATTAATTGTTTATATAGGCTCAGATTTTTGTTTGTTTTTTGCTTTGCTTATAGCCAGCTTAAGTGCTCAAGACTTTTTTAATTGTGGGCGAGACCTCAGACCACATTGCCTAAGCGGGCTATCGCTTAATATATATGTACATACATATAAGTATTGTACGTTCTTATTTGTATTGTTGATGTTTTTTTTACACTTAGCTTTTTATGTTAAAGGCATCAAATAAGCTCAATAGCTTCTTTCCTCCATAAGCTCAACTGTTGAAATAAAACCTGGTTAGGTTTTAGGAATTTATATTCTACCAATAGGGACTGGGCTCGTGATGCCAATTATTTTTGGACTCGTTGGTGGTGTTATTAAGGGCTTCTGTAAGCGTAGATCTCATATGAGTTTGATACGAACTGGTATTATGTAGAGAAGAGTTTTTGTCATAGGGTGATAAAGCACTGTAATAGAAGGGTGATCTTTTGGTGATGGTATAATTATGGCCTTTATTATTGTCCCAGTACTCTTCCCTATCAGCGCGAAAGCAGATACAGAACTCTAAGCGTTTGGAGGACGGCGGCAAGGTGATTTTGAAGGAGAAAGTATCAAATACGACATGTGCGCAAGTGGCAGGTCCATAAGCTTTATTGTAGGTACAAAATATATCCTGCTGGCTCTTCCAATCATCCCAAGTAACACGTACAATGACCTCTTTTTCAAAGGCAATATTTTTCACCTTGACGGTGCCCACAACTATGGATTCTTCGTCCTTGACAATAACGTTTTCCAGGGAAACAAAGTTATTTTCAATAGATTGTCTGAAATGAGAATAATATGTACACACGTATTTGTGAATATAAGAACTTCAGATTGCATGTATATAACAAGTATGCATGTATGTATACATATATCAATATAAAAAAATATATATGTATATGTATGGAAACATTTAATTATATAACACAAAATAGGGTCTTGCAAAGTGTGAGCAATTTTCTACACATTTCCTGCAGTACATTAGAATGTTTCTACCTTCTTAGCGTAGATATTTGACTTTGGCAATTTTGCAAAAATAACCTTTCATCAAATGTATCATTAACGAAAAATTGCATTTTTTGAGTTATGACGTTCTTTGAGTAAATGAGCGTTATGTATTTTTTAAATTTTTGAATCTCAATAATTTTGCTTTTGCGTGCACGCAGAAAAGGGAGAAAACAAAATGTCAACAAACAAGCAAAACAATGGGCTTCATAATGTGGTGATGCCACTTATTGATATTTTTCGTTCCCAAAGAATTAATGATTGTAGGGTTTTTTGCTCGAGAAAATTATTTTCCGTGAAAAATCAATTCGGAGGAATTTTGTATTACATCGAAACACATGTTTAACGTAGCAATAAGCCATATTAAAAATTAAAATAAAGAAACCTTACTTCATTCACTTGAGTTTTTTTCTTTAGTTTTTTCTTCATCCCATAAAATTTAAAAAATTCTAGTTACGTGATTTTGCATTTAAGCTAACGATATGTATGTATGCATTAATATTATATAAAGAAGTGAAATTATATAATTTTTTTTACTGACTCATAAATTATTATTTGTTTTGTTTTTTTTTTAAATAAATTAAACTAAATAATATTTTGTATTGTTATTTACTGGCCGGGAATTCTCGGCAAACTGCTAAGATAAATAAATCGTAAACGGATAGTTAAAGAAAGCATTGTACACCAATGAAATTATGTAGAACTCTCATGCATTTATAAACAGGTGCGTGCTACTCGATTTTTAACTCCATTGTGAAATGGCTTACGAGTACTATTACAACTATTCTTTTTAGTTAAACTATTAATCGAATTGCAAATAACTTACCTAAAAGCTAAATAATCTGATGCAGGTTGTTTGAAGTCTACCGTCCACTGGTCTGCGGGTTGTGGTGTTACCAAACCTTGTGTAATTTGTTCTAAGAATTTCATACTCCAATACGGTGGCACATATGAAGGCTCCGACATGACACGCACTTGGGTAAGTGATAGACCCTCATCATCGGCAAATATTACTTTTTTGTTGGGACGGCTAAAAATACAAAAGCAAACAAAAAAAAAATTATACAATAACAATAAGAAATTAAATTATTATTAAATAAAACAATCAACCTTGGAATACAAATTTTGGGTTCTTGACTTACGTTTCTACATATGCATGTACATATGTATGTATGTATATAATAACAATGCACATTTTAGATTAAAATAAATATTCTCTAAAACATTTTAATGTTTGTAAATGTGGTGGGCTGAATTTTAGATTTTTTTAATAAAAAATTTGTTATCAAAAAAATATTATTAAATTTAATAAGTATATATGTAATTTTAAATGCAAGATAATATTGCTAAATTTAAAATTTTAACGAAGCATGAGAGTTTAATCCCACTCTCTCACACTCTCTCTATCTTCCTCTTCCTCCTCTAGTAAGTGTACGTTACAGTTATATTCCCCTGATTTTACATAAAAATTATAAGAACACAAAAAAAAAAAACACTGGTCAATGACTTTTCATGCTTAAATTCAAGAGCAGAACCAGAAAATTTGCCCGCGCTCCGCACCACATCTTGATTGCGCTTGTTCTGAATACATAAGTTGAGAATCGTTCATTGTTTTGAGGTTCTTCTGGTCGCACGCCATCTCATTTGTTGTTTTTCAAAAGGTCTTAAGGTGTTTTTATTTCGATTTAATTGAGTTTAATTAAAATGCATAATTTAAGTACTTTCTTTTAATTTTTTTAGGGAATTTTAATGGCGTTGTTTGCACAAAAAAAAAACAACAAATTAAATAAGTGGCCATTTGTTGACAATTTGCACTTACTTTCATGTGCTTGTCGTTGCGCAATTTTTGAGAGATCTTTAATTAAAAATTAATTTAGAACAAATATTTATGTAATAAAAAAAGACTTGTTTGTAGGTATAAACATTTTGTTTACGCAACTGTTTACAATTGAAAAACAAACTATTTGATGGAGTTTTGTTTAAAACCTACTTTTGCATTCAAAACTTGAAGCGATATTAGTTGTTAGATTTTCATAATTGCGAAATTCTCGAGAAATAAATTAAGAGCAAATATTTATATGTAAGATGAAAAAAATAATATCGTTTGTTAAAACATTTTGTTTGCACAATCAGTGCTGTCAGATATGACTAGGGTTTGGGATTTCCCGGACTTTTGCACTTCCCGGAAAACGGGAATTAAAAAATCAAGTTTCCGGGAATTCCCGGGATTCCCGGGAAAAGCTAATTTTCTAAATTAAATACATTTATTAAATGAAAGTTGGTGAAATTTCGATTGTTTTATTAATGTAAGCATTATTTTGAAATAAAAGTTAATAAAAAAGCAGTTCTAAGACAAATTTTTAAGAATTTTTAATTGAATTTAAGCAAATGGAATAAAGTTATTACCATGATACAATAATATAAAGGTACAACCGTTCTCTCTTTTCGTCGCCATATTAACCTTATTAATTTATGAAATCCGAGTTTTTGATTAATTTTTTGACGTTCTTTTTTATTTATTGAAAAATATTGAAGAATATGTATTTAAATTATAATTATAAAAAAAATTTACATCAGCATAAACAATTCAAGGGAAATTACCAACGGAAAAGCCTCTGAATCAAGGGTGGGACTTTCTCTTCGTACTACTCTGGCTTATTGCTTTACATCAGGTGCGTCCAAGTGATATGCACAATGTGCAAACTTTTTTAAAAGAGCGAGAGCACAATTGCCAATCAGATCTCGGCGAGAACAATGCTTCCTCTTAATTTGCAAGGAAACAACAGCACACTTAACAGCTTTCAAAGCTGTTTGCCTCAAATACAATCATCAGAGTATGCCTGCTTAGAGCCTAAAATTATAAGCAAAAGGCCACCCGCGGGCACTTCGTTATGCTTTGTTTTAAACATACATATGTACATATGTATATATAAACGAATAAACGTATCATGGGTTCTAAGCACTCATTGGAATGATGAGCAGTTTTGCTAAATGTTCGCCCATGCTCGTCAATGACACGCCTGTGTTAAAATCATGCGTTCTGCACCTAAATTGAACCAATTCATTAGCAATAGAACCCATGCATTAACTATTTCTTTTGCATGTCTTTTTTTTGTTCAGATTATTCAGATGTAGCCCATCAAAAAAGCATTAATTCGTACTGTAAGCTGCAATAAATTTGCACACGAAGTGTATGTAAATGTGTATTATATGCATGAAACACGCTCATCCATTCTACATCATATTATACACATGCATATTTCGTTATTTCGTATCCAATTAATACAACATTTAAAAAAGTGTGTATTAAACCATAATTTCTAAACTTAAAATTACACATTTCCAAAAACATTCCTAAAAAAAGTTCCCCGTAATTTCGTGTGGCAAAGTTTTCCTCTCTCTTTACAAAAAAACAGTAATCAAACAATTTTGGTAAAAGTCAAAATTAATTTTATACGTCAAATGTGGTTGT
This sequence comes from Tachina lurida, assembly GCA_944452675.1. Taxonomy (NCBI): domain Eukaryota; kingdom Metazoa; phylum Arthropoda; class Insecta; order Diptera; family Tachinidae; genus Tachina; species Tachina lurida. Next base: position 32,992,948 of record OX101754.1, on the reverse strand, counting down.
ACCTTTATATTATTGTATCATGGTTATTACACAGCAAAAGATCATATAAAAACCAATTGACGACTACCACAATTATTAGACAATTTTCTAATAAGACCTACCTTCATTTTAATAAGAATTTGCCTTGCTTGTTTCTCATTTTTTTGGAAAAGTTCCAACCTGTTTCTTATCGTTAAGTACAAGCAGGTTACAGTACCATACTGCGCTGCGCCGAATTTTGAATACCCTGAGCCACAGTATGTCTAAGTGTCTTTAATTTTTCATTTTATTTCTCCCAAGGCACATTCACAAGGTAGTAGCGGAAATTCAGCTGAGCTATTTTTTTTTCAAATTAAAGTTCATCGGAAACTTCAAAAATTTTTTACGAAAGAGAAATTAAAAGAAAATGTTGAAAAAATTCAATATGAAAAATATTTTATTAAAAAAAATTCTGTGAAAACAAATTTATAAATATGAAAAAACTATTAAAAAATTGTGAGAAGTGCTAAACGTTGCAAATGTTGTTAGTGGTAGCTGCCGCGGAGAAATATTTTCAAAGTTATGTGAATAATTTTTATTATTGTTATGTTAAACAAATTCTATTTTTGAAGTTTTTGATGAACTACAACCCATGTTGTTTTTTTCATTGTTGTATTTTTTCATTGTTTTTGTAATCCTGATACTACCTGGAAATGAATCTGCCTTGATTTCTCCTAAAATATTTTCTGCAGGGTTTCCATAATAGCGTCTACTTGTAATCAATTTATGTTTCGTCAACTCAGGGTTCTTACAGCTTAACATTTTCACTACACTTTTCAAAATTTGTTCACTAATTCGGCGAAAAATCACTTCAAGTTCGCTTAGCATCGAATTATTTACTTTAGGAAACGATTATATCATTGCAATCATTGATACTTATACAATTTATTTCACTTTTTTTAGGAGATATGGTATGACCTCAATTTAATGGAATTTTTATGAAATTTCAGACTAGATTTGAATAGCTCACATTATTTATTATTTTATATTAAAAAAACATGGACATTTTACTTCTTGTTTATCGGAGTCGAAAGAATTCTATATTTCTTACAGTTACATTCAAAACAAAAACTCAATTTAAATTTTAAGATTAAAAAATTTCCTTCGAATAAGGTATATGTAAATGTTTAAACAGACGATGAAAAACGTGTCAACGTTCGTATAAATTTAGTCATACAATCATTCAAACGAACTTTTGTAACATATAAAAAACTAATAAGTTTTTATATTAAAGTAAAATTGGATTATAAATTCTATATATTTATGAAATAACATGCACTTTTAATTTCCCGTTTTCCCGGGAAAATCTCAAAAATTTCTCGGGAATATTAGACAGACATTTCCCGGGATTTCCCGCCCGGGAATTCCCGTTTCCCAAACCCTAGATATGACGATTTCTCGCCAAATGTGGCGATTTTTCAACTTGTTTGGCGACCAACTTTTTGGTTTGGCAACATGGCGAATTTTCTGGCGATAAATAAATTTGTTGGCGATTTTTCTGGCCATTTTTTTTATAAAATTGAACTTCAAAATTTTTGTAATTCAGGAAATCAGTTTGTTGAAGGAGTACTTTAAAAACATAAATCTGCAACTCTGCAAGAAATTAAAATAATTTAATCTCTTATTATTTAGCTGGTGAGGCCTATATCGTTTTATTTTTATTACATATTTATCCCGACGTTTCGTGAATTTTATGTTCACTTCTTCAGGGGATGTGTCTATTTAATTAAAATTTAAAGAAATTAACATCAAAAGTGATTAGAAAAAATATATGTATACATAACAAGCATGTTAGAACAACTTACTAGCAATCGAGTTACATTATTATTAAAAAAACATTAAAATAAAATGTATAAAAGTTTACTTTAATTAAAAATTACAATATTAAAAATTATGGCTTTTGCTGTTTTGAATTATCACACTGTAAACGGCGCTTAGGTTGCCAGTGTCTTCTTTTTTGTTCACACTGTCTACTGACACTGACAACCTAAGCGCCATTTACAGTATGATAATTAAAAACAGCATTTTCTTGAAGAAAATCGGTCCAGTCGTTTAGAAGATATCACATCTTTTCTGGATATATCGGGGGTTTTTAAAATTTTTAATTTTTGTTATTAAACATTAAATTTCAACTGTAATTTTGAACAGAACATGGCGAAAACTAGAAAATATTGATGAAAATATAGATAGACTATACAGTGTAGTTTTATACAGGGCAATTATGAATAAAACTCCGCGGGAAATTTATAATAATAATTGCCTTCATAATGAACTTCATATTGGTCGTTACAGGAACACGTCTAGATACCCATATTCATATTGTTTAAAATCTTTAAACAATATGACTAACGTTATGAAAATTATTTCTGTATTGTTAACTCAAAAATACGTATGGGAATAAGTGTTTAACTGAACTTACATTTCCATGGGTTTTTAGAACATTTTTTTTTTTAGCAAATGAATTGTAATTTATAAACTTGAATAAAAGATTTATTCAGATCATGTTTAAGTGCATTACGCTCGCCTATAGTATTTTCAATAACTTTTTAAAAGTCGTAGGTATGACTATGTAATTTTTTCACCAAAAATAAATGTGTGGACATGTAGGTATGTACATATGTATATACATACATACATATGTTTGTATGTACCCATACTTTACAATAAATGGCAATTTATTTAGTCGATTATTTTCATTATTTTTAAATAAATAAATAAATATATCGCCAGAAAGTTTTTTTTCTCATTTTCGTAGGTGTAGTTGCATATTTTGGCTACAAATACATTTGCGGACATAATGAACATATACACATTTATATACATAAGTATATACATATATAAATATATATATGCATATATATATGTGCATATATGTACTTATGTATGGGTGTATGTTTGCATATGTGAATGCATGTATGTGTACCTACAATCATATGTTTGTATGTAGTTGACAAATTGAGTGCAAAATAGAACAGCTGTCAAAATAAAAACACAGAAAGAAATATGTGCAACAATACGTATTATGTATGTATGTATGTATGTATGTATGTATATACAGAGGTACATAAGTGTACGAATAATTTTGCTAAAATATATACTACACATATATGGGCATTTCCACAGGAATGTCAACTTTTTGTAGCGTGCGACACTAAGCAAATATGCTTATTTTTTCAAAGAAAATGAAACTTTTTTTTAATTCTTTATATATTTGTGTAAGCCGTCAGCAGCTCTAGGTTAGGTAAAATTTAATGAAAAACAGAGTCACGTTGTTCAGAAATACAAGGCTGATTGCTTGCTGTCGCACGCGACAAAAAAGTGGAATTTCTCAGAGAAATACCCATATGTACATATACACTGCAAATATACAAAATAATACAATGATAGAAAATTAAGACATTTTATACATATTTTTGTTATTAAAATTTGATTGTTACTTACCTAAAAAAACAAAAGAAATTTAACTTGTAACAGGCATTAAGGGTATTCACAGAAGCATGTGACGCTGCTATTTTATATGAAATTTTTTGAGTGAAAAAAGTAAATGAAAAAGCTATTTAACCGACTTCAAAAATAAAAACTAGCTGCCTTATTCATAAAAAATATTTCGGTTTAATAAGAGGTTTATGAAACAAATTTTCTATGGAAATTTGATTAATAAATGTTTTATAAAGTCAAAAAATTTTTTACGAATTAGTCCCTAGAAATTTAAAAATTAGTATTATATAGAAGCAAAGGAAAATATGCAATGGGCGTGGTTTTGCTCAATGAGACCAAATAAAACCTATAACCTTACAGAAAAATTTTTTTTTTTTTAAATTTCAAAGTTATCAAGTTAAATACATAAACGAAATTCCGAGTAATTGATAGCTCATATGTAAAACAAATATTAATAAATATTCCCGCTTATTGTGAATGGCGTCGTCGACGTCACATCAAGACAACAGTAAATATTTACACTTGTCCACTATTTATCGGCAACAATTGGCTCTTATTGACAATCTCTTACTAATCTCTAAGGCTTTGTAAATCAATGGAGCATATTAATAGTAGCCAATTGTTGTCGACAAAGAGTAAACAAGTGCCAATTTTTACTGTCGTCTTGATGTGACGTCAATGACGCCATTCACAATAAGGGGGATTATTATGAATTTTTTTTATCGTTGATGAATCTTTTTCAAATTATATTAAATTTTTATTTAGTTTGGTAAAAATTTTTGCATGTTAATATTTTTTCTTTCTTGTATTGACTATTTTGGGGACATGGTCAAATGAGCGTACACATATTAATATATTCCTTTGATGTCTTGAAAACATTTTGTCAGATATACAAAACTATGGCTTCTTCTTAATGTTTTATTGGTTTGTTGAAAATTAAAAAAATGTCCTTAAAAAATTTTGTTATCCTTGAGGTAAAAAAATACTCTAAATATATTAGGGCAAGTGCACCAGTAGTCGGCCAGTTAACTTTTTTTTCGTTTTCAAACTTGTGCCATTTCTGATGTGAAAATGCTATTGTATTGTTTTATGCTCATTTAACTGTTTTCCAATAGAAAATATATAAATGCAAGAAATTTTAATATTTTCCAAAATGCATCTTTTTTGCCAGTAGTCGGCACCCATGTTCCTAAGTTCGGCAATTGATGACCCTATAGTCGGCATGCAATTTTCTGCTAAAGAAAGGGTGACATTTTATAGGAATTCAAGCTCCTTTTTATATAGAATAAAAATTATTTATATTTTTATAGTTCTGACTGCCTTCTCTTATTTCTTACGAGTTTTTTCAGGATTCGGCGTATTATTGGTGCATTCATTGGTTCAATTTTCTTGAGAAGTCATATTTGAATGAATTAATAATTATACTTGAGGCACAGGGCCCTGCGAACGAAAAGATCTATTGTATCGCTTACCAGGTACTAGAGCACCTCGTCTATACCTCCTAGCCTGTGGAACCACAGAGGGCATAAAGATTCATATTACTTCACAGTACTACTGCTCTTAAGTTTCATCATCTGCACAGGCTGTTACTCCCAATGATAAGCCTGTTTAGGTGTTTTCTCAGTCTGTAAGGAAGCCTGTGAGCATTCCTAGATTATTTTTATTTTAGGACATGGGATCATTCAAACGATTTTTGTTATACTTTATAATCATTATTTGTTTCCTGGTATTTCTGATCTCCATCCATATATATTTCCGGATTTTATCCGATCCAATGAGATGAAACGGTTCTGGTCCGACCTTGTGTGCGCTGACCAGTTTGTCTGCATTTTCCTTTCCATCAACTCCAACGTGTATGTGAACTCAGCAGAGTACGACCTTATTTATGCTGTGTAGCAGATTAAGCTTAATGTGGCAGTCCCAAGATAACTTCGAGGTATAACTATATGAACTAAGTGCTTTAAAGTCCCCCATACTGGTGCCACTTTGAGCGACTATGCTTTAATGGCAGCAGGTTGCTATTTCTCATCCTCGGTAGTACCTGTCAGGATAAAATTGTGTGCATATCTCAATGGCATAAACTTCTGATAAAAAAGTTAGAGATCTGAAACGATCAGAGTCTTCCAGGGATCATTGTTCCCATTGGTTAATTAGACAGTCACAATCTGTTCGTCCCGGGTCGTTGATGACTTTTTGCTTGGCAGCAGTTTCTATAAAAAATTTTCGAGGTGCGATCTCAATGAGAGCCTCAGTGAATCTCCAACCGATCTCTGGTCGTAGCTTTCCGACCAAGCAACAGCATCATAAGTGATGATAAGTTTCACTATCATGGTGTATATTCATCTTAAGGTTTTGCGTGTGCAACTCTTATGTTTTTCCTGCATAGATATACTCACCTTTAGTGAGTCTAATATCACTCCCAGGTACTTGACCTCAGATGAGCTTTCTAAAAGCACGCTATCTACTGGGATGGTTTGCAGAGTATGATTGTCCTCCTATTGGTGAAGGGAACAATGAACGCCCTTGCGGAGTTGATATTCAACCCTACGATTAAGAACATTTCCTTCGCTATCCTTAGTCCGTTCTGTACAATGTCACAGAAAGTCTGTTCAAAGTGGTCATATTTACAATCATACAATTTTCTGTTATTGCATGAAGTAATTATCTCTTCTGAATTACAAAATTTCAATCTTTTTAGGATCTTCAGTTCAATAAACTTATAATAAAAGTTCATACCGACCTTAGGGAACTGTATGCCTGGTATAGAGTATGTAGCATGTATACTCCATACATATTACTATGCCGACTACTGGGTAAACTCGTTTTAAACTAATTTTTTTTAATAGCAGTGGCAAGAGAGATGATTACTATACTATTTTGCAATTTTTGAGCTTAATATGAGAAAATACTAATTTTCCTATAGTCGGCACACAATTGGAAATCATGAAAAATTTCGTGCCTAAAGACGGCACCCATTAAAATAAGTAAAATAAATAAATTTTATTAAAATTTTCACATTAATATAAATATTTTAGTTGATTTGAATCCATAAAAATCGGCACTTTTAAGAAATTACTTCATTTAATGTGAATACTCACTTGTTTAAGTTGGGCTCACCACTAAAAAATTTCTTAAAAAACAGCACAATCGCCCTCTTTAAAACAGTCACGGAAAGAGGCAAAAAATATACCAATATACTCATCTCATTAAAATTTACTCAATGTTTAGAGAGAAGTAAGTATATTTCTAATGAAAATCAGATCTTACTTATATATTTAATGGCCGGTATTCTTATTTATATAAATTTTTATTTAAAAAGGCCGACTACTAGTGCATGCCGACTTTAGGAGCCTTTACCCTATTACCTTAATATAGAAAGGCCTTAAGAAATAATTTTTTTTGAAATCGATACAATAGATGTTCTTCTAGCGAAATATAGAAAAAAGAATATAATGAGTTGGGACCTTTCCATATTAAGGTAACGACGATATGTATGTAATTGATACTGAAATGCAAAACTTATTTTGTGTTGATAACCTTCTCCTTTTTTAAAGTTGGCTAAATCAAATACGCTAATTGACCAAAAATTACTGCTTATTTTGCTCGGCGTCATTAAATTTTATAAAGCTTTGCTGCAGCTAAAAGCAGTAACCTGCAAACTGAAGTGATTAGATAAATTTTTGAATTGTTAAATAAATTTTTGCCATACAATTATAAACAAAAAATTATTGCATATATAAAAGTTCAATATCTGCATTTTTAATCAGCATATTATTAGCAACAACTCCATATGCATACATATGTATGTATATTATAATGAGGCCTTGCGTAAGACTTTTTACTGCCCCAGTTTTATCAAAAATGTTCTATTCTACGGCTAATTTAAGCAAATTTGCTTTAGCGATATAAAAAGAAATCATAGCTTTACATAGCTATGCTTTCTTTTATATAAATATATGCTAATATACATACATATATATATATATGTATGTATGTACATATATACTTATTATGAATTTATTATTCTTTTTTTTTTGTATTGAAGTTGTTGCTGCAAAAGCTTTTTTCAATCAAACATTTCCGCTGCATAAAAGCATGACCATTTCAAACAAGTTTTGAAACCAACTTCATTGTAAACATTGTTTTAAAAATATACAGTGAATTCCAGTTTAAAAACTATAATTTTCAATACTAAACATAAGCTGGTAGTGCATCATTAGCAAACTGCATCATTGTTAACTTCGTTTAAAATTCAAATTAATAGCTTGTATTTCCGTTTGATAAGATTACACACTAAAACCTTGAGCGTTATGGTAACAGTTTTTAAGCAGTTTGCGTTACTGTTTCACGAAAATATTATAATATTAAAAAGAAAGTGTGAATAATTTTTATTGCTATTGATTGAATGGCATTGCGATTTCCTCTAGATAAGCAAAATATGCCGGCAGTTTTGAACAAAAAAGTTCTTGCCACCAACAGTAAAACAACTAGAGATGGTATCGTGTGCTGTTAATTTTATCGACAAAATATCAGCTGAGTACTATCGTTAAAAAGAAGTTACAGAATCACATAATCGTTTTTGCAAGCGACAAAATGTTTAGACAAAAATTACGATTGCCGGATCGATAAAAGTTACTTTATGGCACCACAGGTTTAATTATGGAGGGGGGTTTTTTTTAATGTGAGATATATTTGATATGAAATAATGCCAAACAAATAATTTGAAATGTCAACTCTTGCTAAATGGAAGATTTGCTAACTTTAGCTGCAAAAATGGTCACACTACATGCACATATCGCTCATTTACTCAAAGAACAAAATGGAATTTTGAGTTAGTAATACAGAAAATCTGATAAAAAATATCTTGTTTTTTCAACTCTTGAATAAAGAGAAAAATGAAATTTTCTTTTTCCATTAAGTTGTGTGCAAATTTTCTGTCAAACAGAATTTTTTCTGAGTTATGACGTTGTTTGAGTAAATGAGCGATATATTTTTTATTTGATTGACCATCCCTCTCGTTTGCCTATACATATAAGCGTATGATTATTGTACTATTTAAATTGCATAATGCTCATACGCCGACTTATGGAAACGAGGGAATGTACGAGTATACTAATGAGGGCCCATTTCAGCACATTATTTAAATATCAATTCATATTTAAAGGTAATTTTTTCATAAAAAAAATTAATGAAAATCGACATTAAATTTTGATATTTCAATAAAGTTGGTGAAATTGGTTCGAAGGGCTAATAAATCAGTGAATACTTAAATAAAGTTTAAGTTAATTTTCATAAAAATTTTAAATCTATTTAAATACACATTAATTTTTTTAGTGGTTAATTAAAGTTATTATTCAATTTCTTCAAAATTTCCAAATATTATGGACAACTTTCAAAACAACAGATGTTAACATAAATACGAAGCTTAATTTTTTCAATGTGTTTGAAAAAAACCATTACAATTCATTTTTTTTTATTTATATATTTCATGATATGAAACTATGTGTTGTATTTGTTATATATTTGTGAAATAAAAATAATTTTTTAATACGACCACATGAAGTGCATGTTCATGCCTTCACACAATCACAAAACACATGGTCGTTTGTTAAACTTAAACAGAAGTTAAATGTACAATGTTGGCTATTTAAGTTTCATTTAACTTTGCGGTGAAAAAAACGGTGTTTAAATAGAATTTAAAAATAAATGACATGTTATCATTGACTCATTTATTGGCCCTAATACTATAAAGACGTAAAGTTTGTATGTCGGCAAGAAATAATCTTCTAAGCAATTGGAATGTAATACTACATTGCAAACAACGCCACTAGTCCATAGATGCATGTAAAGTCTACACCACAAAGGACCAGGACTAGTCCAAATATGTATAATCCAAATTTATGGATAAAACATGCTCGATTTGATATTTCGATGCCCTAGGACTGGACCGCATGGTTCAAACCCCAAAATTACCCCATATGGAATTGTTATAGACCACTCGAATAATTAAACACGAATAATTGTCATGCAGCATTGAATGCTGCATGACAAAACAAAACAATGTTTTTCAGAAGAAAAAATTGCACAAAAAATTCTAGTAGTATTATGCTTCTTATTAAATTGTAAAAAAGCATGACAAGCGTTAGGCAGTTTATATACTGGCAGATAAATAGTTTGCGGCATTAAATTATTTATTTTACCCAATACTTTTAGCTCACAGTTAGTGTTTTTCATACGGAAAATTTTTCCCGGGAAATTTGTGCGGGAATTCCGGGGATTTTTATTTATTTTTTATTATTTTATTATGGCAACCTTAGTTTGTATATACACATTCCTTGATGAGTGTCGTTATTCAATTTCTGAATGCGATGGTCCAATAATAAGGTGATGGCATTGGCACAATAGCTAAAACTTTACAACAACCAAGGACGAGTTTACATCTGGCACACATGTGCTCTGAGACTTAGAGGCCTTTATTTGCCAAAAGCAGAACGCGACGTTCAAAAAAAAAAAAAGTTCATAAAACAATTCCGAAATGCGCAAGGTAAAAAGAAATATCTGTACTAAAGTCTTATTTCCAAAGAAATATTTTGTAATATTTTTTTTATAATATAATTTGTTTTTTTTACGTTATATCAATGCATTTTGCTTTGCATTTACATATAATAATGGTAATTATTCATTACTATTATATAAAGAACTGAAATGGCATTATTTTTTTGACTAATGTGTTTGTAAAACGTTATTACTTAATCGATCTCTTGAACTATAATTTGTTTTTTGTTTAAATAGATTAAATTGAAAAGTATTTTGTATTGTTTTGCATTGGACGGGACTTCCCGAAATTCCCGGGAAGCCTAAAAATCGTTCCCGCTTTCCCGGGAAATGAAAAAGTCCGGGAAAAGAAAAACTCTACTCACAGTTAGGGATGGGCAAAAAATATCGATATATCGAAATATCGATATTTGAGAAAATAAATATCGATATATATCGCCGATATTTCAAAAACCGATATATCGATACATCGATTCTTATTAACGAGTATCGGGTTTCGATACTTTTAAGAGCTATAGCCGTTTTTTAACTACGATATTGGCATCACTACTAGTAATGCGAAGAAAAAAAAAAGAGAAGTTTCATAATAACAGGCCAGGCGCATCTATAAGGTGACCCCACTAAGCCAGGTGACTTTTATTTGTTAACTAAGCTAAATGCCAAATTTGTATACGATATATGTATATAAGCCTAAAGGCAGAATTAGTTTTTATCTTCTGCTGTGTTACGAATCAGCTGACTCTTTTTGGTTTATATAGATCTTATACAAGCCGTTAGTTGTTCATTCTGTTGTTTCGGTTCAACTTCTGAAAATCAAAAAACTGTTAAGTAATTGTAAGTGGCAACATAAATAAAATAAAAACATTTCGAAATAAACTGTGATTGTACTTTAAGAATTAAAAAAAAAAAATTATTTTTACCAGAAAAACATAAACAGTATATTGAAACATAAGAATGGACGATACAAAACTCATCAATTTAGTGGAAAACTGTGACCGTTCTGGTCAGAAACAGCTAATTTATTACAGAAAAAGTAACTATTAAAATTTAAAAATAGAACGGCACAGCACAGAACAGCAACATGAGGGAAAAACGAATGAAGCCTTGCTTAAACTTTTTTTGGCGGTTATGGCACGATATGTTTGTATGTATGGGTATATATTTTAGATTTGGAATATTTTGGCAACATTTGTAATTGAAAAATATCGCTATATCGAAATATCGATGTTTTCAAAAAATATATATCGATACTGTTCAAAAATATCGATACATTTTTTTCATTTGCCCATCCCTACTCACAGTTAAAAAATCTGATAAACCTGCACATTTGGCAACGCTGTTTGTAGGGTAAGAAACATCAATACCGGCAAGTGATGGGACAAGGGTAAATACCCAAATGGTAAATTACATTTAAATACCCAGGTATTTACCCAAGCACCTGGGTATTTACCCAAAATGTTGGTATAAATTAGAATAAAGAAAAATTTAAATAAATTAAAAGAATTTAATTTTTTATTATGAATTAGATTTTTTAATAACAAATGAAATAATTTTAAAATTTAATCGTAATCGCTGTCGCTGTCCGTATCCGATAAAAACTCATATTGAGTAGAGTGCGTGCATTCTGCTGAGGGTGGTAAACTATTTTTAAAAAGCAAGTTCCAGTTTCAGTCAAAACTGCCTTATCTGAGCAAAACGCATCAAGAAATGTATAAACAAAATACACTTAAATAAAATATGTTCAAAATAAATTCGAAAATGTTCACATTTCTCTTACTCTACTTAACAACGAGTATTTTTTATTCAAATGAGTATTTACCCGAAATTAGATAAATACCCGGGTATGAAAGTGGGTACAAATGGGTAAATACCCAGCGTTGGGTAAATACCCAGGTCTAAACCCATCTCTAATACCGGCACAGTTTGAGTTGTGCCCACCACTGATTTAAGACGATTTTTGTACGATTTGTATAAATACAATAAAGCCTCTGTTCAACTGAAATAAATTCAGTAAAGTGCGACTTTGACTCGCGCACGAAGGGTTCCGTACGTTGGGCTTTGAGCATTTTTTTAATACAGTGTTTTTTTACGTTTTTTCAGCTGAAATAATTTTTTTTTGATTATTTTTCGCTTTTTTCTCGTTTTGGCGATTTTTTAAATTTTGGCAATTTTTTTCATTTTGGCGATTTTTTTCATTTTGGCGATTTTTTTTTTCATTTTGGCAATTTTTTTAATTTTGGCGATTTTTTTAATTTTGGCGATTTTTTCATTTTGGCGATTTTTTTTTCATTTTGGCGATTTTTCCGGTTTTCCGCTATTTATTTTCGATTTAGAAATTTTTTTTTAATTTGGTGCTTTTTTTCGTTTTGGCGATTTTTTTTTTTGATTTTGGCGATTTTTTTCGGTTTGGCGATTTTATAATTTTGAGATTTTTTTGTTTTACCGTTTTTGAAAATTTCAAGAAGTTTGCTCTTACGGTTTCCAAGATACAGCAAGTTATCAAAATTACATAGTCGAAATTACATTAACTGATGGTACACCCTTTAATTAAAATTTTTTAAATTTTAGTGTTAATTGTTGTAGTCTGTATAAAAATACACTAACCTTACAAAATTCAAGCGTATATACATACAATTGTATGTATGTATATTACATGGGATTTTAACATTTTTCGTTGCTCGTTTTGGCACACCCTTTAATTTCCAACTCTCATGTATTTGTTGTTGTAGCGGCCAAGGGTCTACACACTCTGTCCAAATTTCAGGTCCGTAGCTCTTACGGTTCTCGAGAAAATACCCTGTGACGGACAGACGGCCAGACGGACAGCGTAGCGAAAACAATAGGGTTCCATTTTCACCTTTGGTGTACGGAACCCTAAAAAATACCATAAATATGTCCAGCAATGAATCAGATGTTTGCGAAATCAACGCAGATATCACTCAGTATAAGTATAAACAATTTTGATTTCGTTCTTAAATTCAGTTTGAAATTATTTAATTTCGTGTCAGGGTGAATATGCTATTACTCGTATTGGATTTGAAAGGGAGTATGTATTTAAATTGGGCAATCAGAAGTAATGGTAGAATTAGCGAATGTGTCAGCTGTTATTGTATTTCTCTTTGCTTTATACGGGTGTGTGTATGTGTATATATGTATGTAAGCCGGAAGATAACGTTTGCCACGTAAAAATCTATTTTCTGTAGATTTCTATCTCACATACGTTATGATAAATATTAAATAAACAGCAAAATGTTACGAATCATCTAAATCTGCCATTTTATGGCAAGTAGCTGAGATAGCAGTGCTTAATTTTTTTTTTGCTGGGATGCTAACCGTTATTATTATTTGTTGTTTTTTTCATAATATTTTATTTACAGAATTTAAAATTTTTGCATATAATTTAATTACGTTTTTGGGCAGTAAATTTGCCAATATTTCCAGTTAACCTGGATGTTGGGGCGTGTTGTCTTTTTGTCGTAAATATACATAAATGTGCAATATAATTCCAATAAGTTGTTTCTTGCCATGTTTGTTATTTCTTGTTTGTTAATATGCACATATTTTGACTTAAATGTCGTAAATTAGTGCAATTGTTTTGTTTTTTTTGTTGTTGCCAATTAAATGTGTATTTTTGGCAACTGAAGTATTTTTGGTTTTAATTAAAATGCAGGTTCTTTTAGTTCTTTTGTTAATGTGATATTATTTAAACAAATTGTTTTGTATTTTTATTAATTTTATTCTTGTTTTTAAGCAATAAAGTCCATAAATTTTAAATTATCAAAAAGTAAACCTTTTTTTTTGTATAATCTGTCTTTGGGTGACAGTGTTGAGTTTATCATAAACAATATTGTGCTTATTGATGATCACGAGCCTGATGCATGTTGCACATTTCACACGCAACAGGTTTTTTCTTTTGATTTTGTTAAAATGTTTAGTTGAAATGTTTGGATATTTATTTTTTGTGTTTTATTTTGTTAAGGTGAGTTGTTAAATATGTACTTTACAGAAATACAGCCATACGAAAAAAAAATCGTGTTTTGTTAGACGTTTCTATTTTCTCCTTCATAGTATATAATTTTTGATTAAAGCTTTCGTGGATCTTTTAATTTAACGTAAAAGAGCTACTAAATGCACTCAAATATACTTAAGTATGTATACATACATATATGTACATATGAATGTTTGTATGGCCGTATGGATGTGCGTAGTTACTTACAAAAATTCAAGTTTTAAAACATGGCATTTTATAGCATTAGTTTATTTTTTTTTTTGGAAGGCACAGGGGCTGGTGTCTTTATCTTGAGAACGAACATTCGTAGTTCTTTCAGACTGCCGAATGAATGCAGCGTTTTCCAAGCTGAGATCTTGGCGATCCTCAGGGCCACAGAACTGGCGGCCAGGAATGTAGCTGAAAGTGAGAAGGTAACCTTTTACGTTGACAGCCAGGCAGCGCTAAAAGCTTTGTAGGGGCACAATGTCAAAGCGAAACTTGTTAGTGACTGTAGGATAGTCCTCAACTTGCTTATGGATAAATACAGTGTCGGACTATGTTGGGTTCCTGGCCACAGCAGTGTTGAGGGAAATGAAATTGCCGATGAGCTGGCAAGAATAGGGTCTGCATTAGATGAGGGAATGTGTGAGAGATTGGTGAAATTACCCATAGGTCACTACTATAGGGAACTCAGTAATTGGGTAGAAAGCAGGACCAACAGTTCATGGCGAAGTAGGAAGGATTGTAGATTGTGCAAAACTTGACTAAGGAAGATCGAAACTCCTACTGGACATGAATAGAAAGCCGATGAGAATCATGATAGGCGCTTTGACAGGTCACTGCTCGGTCAGAGCAAGAACCAGTATTTGGGAAACCTGCACTCCAGATTTTTGTAGGATATGCGGGGATGAAGAGGAACCAGAAACCATTGAACATATTATCTGTCACTGCCCGAAGCTGCAACTTCATAGGCTCAGATGGCTGAGCAGACGTTTCCATGAGAGCATTACTGATATCGGGAAGTGTAAACTAGAGGACATCAGGGGCTTCATCATGGGAGTTGAGTGGCTCAATGACGCACAATAGGGTTACTTCTGGCTACAAATGGGGTAAATATTACTTTTTTTAATGGGCAATAGAAGGGAATCACAAAAGACCCAATTGAATCTCCGACTGGAGGTGCGGTGTAGCACCACCCTTTCTAACCTAACCTAACGGTTTTTTTCTATGGTTATGGTTATGGCACGTCTGATTGAACCTTTAAGGGTGCAAATACTGATCGTTAATAGTAGATTTTGCAAATCTATTAGTTTTCTGGAAAACATACAAAATTTGGATGGTGCTTTGAAGATTAAAAGCTGAGTGCGGAGAGTGCTCGAATTAAACTCGCTCGCAAACGAATTCAATTCGAGCGAGTTTTATTGTTTGTATTGATATGTCGTAGTGGAATTTTTTTGCTAATGCTAAAAGCTATCAAAAATCGATGGCACAATATCGATTTTTTTCATACAAATTGACCCGCCCTAATGTACACAGATGTCCGCCTTTTTGGCGCCTTCGGCATTTTTTCGATCGCATTTTTGGTAATCTCCTCGAAAATCCCATTCATTTGATACTCATATCGTGAAAGTGATAAAAAGAGTAATACGACCATTTTTGGTGTCCACCATATTTTTATCGTTAGCGGAATGTCCACATGTTGATCTCATCGTAGTAGCTATATATGTACATACATATGTATGTATGTACAATGTACAACATGTGCATATACAAATTTATTTGTTACATTTAATGTAAAATAGGAAATTGATTTTCATTTCCGCTCAAAAAAATAAAAATCAGAAAATAACAACTATTTCTGTTCAAAAAAATAAAAATCAAAAATGTTTAAATCATTTGAGTTTTGAAAAATATAATTGAAAACAATCAAAATGGTATGATTGCCTAGGCTCTACGACATTTCCTTGTACTTGATTTCTTTCTTTCAAAATTCAAGAATAACAATTATTTTTGGTCTTTGGTAATAACTACTCGTTTTCAATTCGTTTATGCTCGTTTTGCACTCTTTTAAAATTTGTGCTTACGAGCTCTAAAATAAAACTCGGGAGTACAAATTTTAAAGCGAGTCATTTAATGCTTACGAGTCGAGCACAGAAGGAGTTCGAGTCTTATAAAATATGTGCTCGCGAGTTTTAATTTTGAGCTCGCGAGCACAAATTTTGAAACGAACGAGTTAATATAAATTGTGCTGGCGAGCAGAATTTTTCCCTACCCTGCTTAAAAGTTACTGTAATGGAATAATTTCTAATGAATCAATTAATTTCTCTATTTGCGCTTCATTTTCGATGACTTGAACAGAAATCGTGTATTGCATTACTGAGGTATTATCATCCGATATCAAATCTGAGGAAATAAGGAAAAAAGGCTTAAGTCAAATTTCACGGTTGTTCAGGAGAACAGCTTTTAAGCTTTCAAGTCGATTTATAAGTCCAAAAAAAGATAAGCAGCAAGGCATTGCGCTAAAACTTCCCGAAAAATCGTACAAAATAAGTGATATTTTGCCCAGGCGTACTTTTTACTGTGAAGATTACAGGGGTGCTATTAACTGAAAATCAGATTATCTCCACTTAAGCACTTTTTCCTTTTTGTCACAGAAACATACACAAATACTACTCCCTCTATGCTTCACTCTTACGCTATCATACTCTTGATTTGATCAGTATTGCATTAAACACATTCACCACAGCAGGCTACACGAACACACGACTTCAAATGCCGCCAGCAGCATTTGTCGCCTCGTAGCCAGCTACTTAATTATTTTGGAGACGGCAGCAGCACCATCTGCAGCTGATATTCAAGTACAAATACATAGTTCAGTATTGCCACTTTCATATATTTTGCATTTATAAAAATTAATTTTTCTTTTAAAATTTACTTATTTCACATAAAAGTACAATAATGAATCAATTTATTCTTTACATCAATTTTTGGATATTGTTTCTAGTAAATAGTATGAAATAATTGTACGATATCATTCATTCACCATTTTGTATTATACTGGCAACACTGCATTTGCTCATTGTAGCCAGAGAAATAGAAATTAGTTTAAAGTTGGCGACAGCTACAACGGTGGTCGTGCAGTCGTGTAGCCTGCTGTCGTTAAAATAATTGTTACCATAAGAATGTGTGTATTCTATTTTTGACAGATTGTAGCCCGTAGCCTGCTGTGTCGAATGTGTTTAATGCATATGTGTGGAAAAGCTGAATGTTAACATTTTGCTAAAGACCAATTGAAATGTTAACTTATTTTGCATTTACAACAAAAGTTTGACAGACAGAGAGAGAGAGAGAGAGAGAGAGAAAGAAAAATTTTGCCCTATTTTCTTTGTTTCTTTTTTTTTGGTGTGCAAAACAAACACATTCGACTTAACTTTGAATGCATCATGCTGAACTTGTTTGATGCAATTTTGTTCAATTAGCTTCTAAAAGGAGATCTTTAAGAGAAAACCGGACTATTGGCTTTTTTATTTAAGCACTTTGTCGAGAGTGTAAGTGTGTGTGAAAAAGGTAGTATGTACTCGTATATGTAAGTTGTAACGTTAAATACATACATACATACGTATGTAACATTTAGGAAGTGTAACGCTCAAGTTATACATATCGTTACCTTAATATGGAAAAGCCCTAAAGGCCGGGGCACAATGAATCCGTCATACGTTAAACTTCGCCTTTTTCAAATGACATTAACGCAACGACGGAGGACTTTATTGACGGAACATTTGAACAGTTTCTATAGGTCAATTCTTCATTTTATTTATTAAATTCAACTTTTTGTATTTATTTCGTTTATTTCTTTTGCTTAATTTTATTTTTGCTGCCACAAAATACAAAAATCTAAAGCAGTACATACCAAAAAAACCAACTAATATCTGTGAAACTACTCGAAGTACGTAAAAAGTTAAAAGTTGACCAAATTTTGTACCTTGCGTTGACGGACACGTACTGAATGTAACCGACCTCATAAGAAACCATGTATTTCAACTTAGCTGTCAGTTGAAAAAGGCGAAGTTTAACGCATGACGGATTCATTGTGCCCCGGCCTTAACTCATTATTTTTTGAAATCGATTTTTTTTGTATATTTCCATAGAAGAACATCTAATGTATCGAAAAAGGCAAAAATCTTGATTTCAAAACGAATAATGAGTTAGGGCCTTTCTGTAAGAAGGTAACGATATGTAGGTTGTTAACACCAAAGTTTGTAAGAAATACTTATGCATATATACATATGTATGAATATACTTAAACATATTTTATAACTTGAGTTGATGGCTTGTATTGTTACAGATAACAAAAAAAAACAACTTGAACTTTTTAGCATTTTTGAGTGAATGCAAATAAAAACTTAATATTTACTGGCTTTAAAAAGCAAAATTCTTTACGATCAGTCAATTTCCTAAAAGAAAAGAAATTTTTTATTTCCTTTAGATTAGGAAATGTGGTGCTATACCGCACCTCCACTCGGAAACCCAATTGGGTCCATTTTGATTTATATCTTTTAAGTTCGCAATTAATAATTTAAAAAACTTAGTTTCAAAAATGAAAATATTTATTTACTTTAGCACTAACTTGTCTAATAAATATCATGCAATTCCACTTAACGTTCAGGGTAGTTCATTGGCGAGAGAGGGAAATATGGTAGCTCCCTCCCCCCTTATTATCTTCTTCTGCGCTTTCTTCCATAAACTGAAAAGTTGCTCAACTAAAATGGCCGCGTGTGTACACAGAGTCAGAAAACATTAATCAACTGGCCTATAGTGGGGTCACTTTATAAATGCAAATTGACTGCCAGTAGAAAAAGGGATAAAACTCAACTAATCAGAATCAGAAAACGATACTTCGGGTGTTACTGGTTTGCCGTACAGCATATTAAAAATACATTATTACTGCGGCAAACCCATAACCACCCGACGATTAGTCAACTGGCCTAGTGGGGTCACTTTATAAGTGAAAATTCGCTGCCAGTAGAAAGGGGATGAAACTCAAGCAATCAGTTCTTTATTATTCTAATTTTCCAAACATGTTTTGCTTGTACCCGAAATATAATTTATTTATTACTCAGTAAATCCAAAGATTTGAATTAAAAACTCACCAATTTTACTTTTTCTTGATTAATTGAAAATATTTTGAACTCTTGTTTATTTGAAAAATTTTCCCCGTTCCCAAAGTTTTAAACTCTCTAGATTTTACTGTATTATATGGCACTTTGATTTATAAGCATTGTAAGCAAAAATCTTGTTTCAAAATGTGAATAACCAAATAATTTTCATTTTAAATATAAAATTATAAGAATCATAGTATATAAAAATGTACGTTTCAATATAAAATAATTCGGTAGGCGTTTAAATAAGTCCATCAAGGACAAATCCCAAAAATTTTTGGTGGAAAATGGAAATATTACGCACTTTCCATAAACAAATTGTCAAAAAAAAAAAAAAAAAAATAATAAAATCAAAAACCATTAATAACAAATCATTTACAAAAGAAGAAAAAAATAAAACAAAAACTCTTGAAGAAGCAGATTTTTGTTTTTGCAAATCAATTTAACGCCTGGTGAAAATATTTTATCAGGGTTGCAATAAACGCACAAACGCAAGGCAAAAATGTTGAAAGAAATTGTGATTATTTTTATAAAAATATTTACATACAAAGTGGTATTTGTAAATGCATACATACAGGCAAATACATATATTATATCCCTGTAGGAAGTTAGGGTTTAAGCGGCTGCAAGTCACCGCATTTGTCGAGTGACTGTTTGGAGAGATTGTCAACTGAACGTCTACATATTAATATTAGCTGTAATAAGAGAGCGACAAAAGTATCACTTTAAGTACTCTTTGAGTATTGGCGGTTAAGCAACTATGAATGCGTACAGCTAAAAATAAAAAACACAGTTATACGCAAACACACGCATTAATTTTAAACCGAGTACGTATAAACAACCAACAACTATTGCTTAATTCACTAAACCTCTTGTATCCTTGTATTATCATATTTAATACAATAGTGTAGAATTTGTTGTTGGAAACTTTCATATAACAATTAAGTACACTACATACTTTTATTTGATATGTTTTTTAAAATGTTATATTTAGAGAGAGGCTCTCTGAGAGAATTTATATGTAGTAGCGTTTTTTTCTTTTTTCATTAAAAATACAAAAAAACAGAAAGTGTATTTGATGCACAAATACACGATAAAATTAAGCATTAGTATGTTCATACAAATTTCTTAAAGTACGCTACAAAATCAGAAATGTATACCCTCCTGTATGAGCTACAATTATACGCATAAGTATACAAATATTCTGACTATTAATCGGCTACACATGCATGCGTATGCACAGGGCTACTATTTTTACAAACATGTTTTCAAACAGCCAAAAGAAATTTGCCATTTTATTTTATGCGCACAACAATATGAATACGATGGAGAATTATGAATAAATATACCGAATAGCAAACGCCTTTTTTTGTCCGACTAAATATCCATACTCTGAGTGTGGATATGGCAGAAAGTCAATACGCTTGCTACGCATGTGCCTTTTTATTTACAGTTGTAGCGTATTTTAGTTTTTCGCATAAACGAAGTAGTGATGCACTTGTATGTTGGAATCGGCTATAGCCATAGTTGCTTGAGAGAAAAAGTATATGAGCGTACGAAATGTTTTATTTTGATTAAAAATTTTATTATAAAATTTCCTAAATATGTTTAAGGCAAAATTTTTAATATTCTTGAAAATAATCTTTTTTGATATGTTTAAAATTAATTTTATATTCTATAAAACTAAATGAAATGGCAATAAAAACAATATCAGCTGTTTTTGATAGTGACGGCATGGCACTAATAGTGAGTGTCAGAGTCTGGGGTACTTTATGTTAAGCAGTGAGGAGTAAAAGTTTCCACTAATATTTAGCTGTATACATACCTACATATGTATGTAAATATATAAATAAAATTTAAAAAAATAAAACAAAATATAAACTAATTTTGCACAAAAAACCCCGACTTCAATGCAAAGATCTGATAGAAAATTTTATGGGACCAAACTGTAAGTAAACTTTTTCAAAAATTTTTTTTTTTAAATCTGATGGTTCAGAAGAGGAACGTGAAACATAAAATTAACTTTTAATGGGCGGCTGGTATGGCCGCTAGCCTTCACGGCATGTGTATGTACTAGAACCTCTCCTTGTCCCACTTCTTCACCTCTTCTCTACTCTACTCTCTCTTGTACAAAAACTCTCCATCTATATCCTCTCCATCTATATTCTCCCTATACTTCCGGTCTCCCCCCTTATTCTTATACTTTCAACTTACAGGCAGCACAAAGGGATCATCGTATTGGACCCAAGTGAGCTAGACTCCTATATTTTCATTCTTCACTAGCAGCCTGCTAACCTAACCTAACCTAACCTATCCAAAAAAACTGTAAAAAGCATTATCTGGGGTATACTTTATCTGTAGTACTGGGGTGACAAGGTTCATAGAGAATCAGTGCTGTTTCACTATTGACAGTTCCTACAGGGATAGTATTGATGTTTACGTAGAATGATAATGACGGGTTTTTTTTTTGTAACGAACGCATAGAAAGAAGATTGTAAAACTTTCTGTGTATGTAGCGAGTCCGTCCACTCACATAATGTGTGTTTTGAGATAAAAAAATGAAGAATATTTTTATTATTTATTTTTAGAGTATCTGCGATATTTACACGTTCAGTTCACGTGAACAGCATAAAATTGCTTAGTTACATTTCGTTTTAATTCCGAAGAATATAAATTTTTTCTATTTAGTTAAGTTTCTTTGATGATGAAAATAATTACAAAGATAATTTAAAATAATGTGTTTTTTGAAGACAGAAATTCTAAATTTCCATTAAATAAATTTTTCTGTAAGGTTTTATGTTAAATTTTCAAGTTTTAATTTATAATAAAATTTCCTAAATCAAAAAAAAAAGGAGCTGGAATTTGTTTTGAAATAGTTTCTCAAAGCATAAACGATTTTGAAAAGATACAAAAAATTAGTGATGATTAGTGATTCGTGTGGAAAAAATACTCGTAAATAGCATGTGATCACCCCGAAAAAAAAACCTCTAGTATATGTATGTATTATTAAAGTCCCCGGTTTCATTTTATTAAATCACAATTAATGAGCCAAAATTAAATAATTCGGCTTGATCGAATATATGTATATGTATATATGTATGTACACTCGTACACTTTTATGCTAACCTCCTAAATTTTGTTTCCATATGTGACAGCGCATAGAGAAAGGAACCTAAGGGTAAAACAATTAATTTTCACTTTTTTTTTGTTGATGTGGACAACATCTGATCATCGAATGAGACCACCGACCCTATGCCCAAAAAGTGTTCCCTCCCAGAGATATGCGCGTTTTATGAAATTGAAGTCGAAGATTCTAAGGTTATGTGAAAAAATGTTCGTACTAACAGAGTGATATTCACGATTTAAAAGAATTATAAATGAGTATTTATTATAATTCACAATTAATAATTTCAGAAAATAAACCTGGATTCGAAAAAACGCGAGCAAAATTGATATTAAACTCATAGAAACAGCGCGCTAGGTAGAAAACAGTAAAAACCAACTACACAAAACAAGAGGTAGGGACGACCTACGCGCGTTTTCAAGGTTGACCAACACGTCATGAGACGTGTCGCTTTCAAATGAGACCAATACTAACACGCTCAGTGATGGTACACCAAAGATACACGTATTTAAATCTTTAAAATGGCTCTCCTGAAGAAAACCGGTTTTTACCCTTAGGTCCCTTACTATTTTGCGCGTCACATATGTAGAGTGCGAGTTCGATTAGTATGCTGAATAGGTAGATTTTTTACGTTACAAGTCTTATAAGTTGAACTTTTTTTAAAAATCAGTCTCTATTACAGCAACTTTTTATATTTTATTTCATTTTTTGTTTGTTTTATTTTCTTTTTTAATTTTAACCCCGATTTCCATTCGATTACGCAAATCGACCTCATACTGTATTTAGAATTTAATCTTTCAAATGAATCTACACATGATTTTTATTAAAAAAAATATAAAAAATTGCCTACAATTTTATCACTGAACGAACATCTAAATGTCTAGACTTTGAACAAAAAACATTCGCGATTATTTGCTTTAGGGATTCTAAAACGGGAATCCCTAAGAAAATATTAAGTTTCCCCGGAAATGCTTTTGAAAAAAGATCCCCTGAAAGCAGGGAATTATGACAAAATGTTATATCTATATGAAGAATTTATGTTTGTTGTAATCTTGTTTATTTCTTAAAAATAAAAATATTTTATTCTATAAGAATTGAAAGCGCTGAACTTGAGCCCGATTAAGAAATTAATCCGGATTAAAATTCATTCTAGTTGAATTAAATTTAAATATGTATAACGATTTCTTAAAAACTATACAATATATGTACTTACAGCCCTACAGAAAATTTTCTAACAATTGATCCAAACGTACTCGTCCAACCATTTAAGAATATAGGGAATGTTATCAAAAGTAGATGAGGGAATGACGGACAGATCGGAGAAATTACCGATAGGTCATTACTATAGGGAACTCAGTAACTGGGTAGAAAGCAGGCGAAGTAGGGAGGATTGTATAGTCTCGAGGGGTTTTTGGCCAAATCTTGACTCAGGAATATCCAAACTGCTACTGGACATGGATAGGAAGGCGATGCGAATCATGATAGGCGCGTTGACAGGTCACTGCTCGGTCAGAACAAGAACCAGCATTTGGGAAACTGGCACTCCAGATTTTTGTAGGATGTGCGGGGATGAAGAGGAATCAGAAACCATTGAACATATTATCTGTCACTGCCCGAAGCTGCAACGTCATAGGCTTAGATGGCTGAGCAGACGTTTCCATGAAAGCATTACTGATATCGGGAAATGTAAACTAGAGGACATCAGGGGCTTCATCATGGGGATTCGGTGGCTTAATGACGGATAATAGGGTCACTTCCGGCTTTAAATGGGAGGGGTAAATATTACTAGTATTGGACAATAGAAGGAAATCACAATGGACTCAATTGGGTCTCCGACTGAAGGTGCGGTATAGCACCACCCTTCCCAACCTAACCTATCAAAAGTAGGGAGTAGTGTATGGTGAAAAAAGACATCCTGTAAATGGTTGCATATTCACCATTGTCGGATGTATCGTCTTGATCTTTTGGCAATTTAATTGGGAATCGGTCTAGTATTATAGTAAACGGAACTGAACTAGTTCGATGTGGTTGGATCCAGAAACTCTCAAATAGTATAAATACAATGTAAATTGTTCCCTCCAATAATACCGCCAAGCCACTCTGGAACCAGTCCCGTAACTATAGTTAGATATTAACCTAAGCTTAACTAGTGTTTTAAAATATCACTACTCCTGTGGTCGAGTGGATAGTGTGCAAGCGTTCATGACGAAGGTTGCCGGTTCGAATCGCAAAAAAAAAACTACAGAAAAATTATAAGTTTTCATTGTTACAGTTAAATTTCGGAATGACATTTTTAAATCATTTATGTATATTATTCTACACCGATTAGGTCCCTATGAGATATTTCAGTGACAAGTCACAAGGTGCATACAAATATCAATTCACCCCATCCTAGGCCATCCCCATTCAAAAGTAACTGGTACGCTTCATAGAAAGTGTTAGAACTAGGACTGGTCCGATCACTATCACTTGGGGACCGATAACGTGACTAGTTTTGGGTCAGTTCCATTTCCTGCAGGCATAGTACGTAACGTTATTTTCGGAGTTTTTATTTTTCCTTCTATTTACAGGGAAGTCGGAAACCCTAGTTTACATGAACGTATGTAAATATGTAGATATGTATGCATACATTGTATACGTAAATCATGTACTTTGTAAATTCAACTTTAAATGCTTAGGCTATTATTTAAAGTTAATCAATTTTCTACATTTGGTTTTTTTTTTTGTAATTGAAAAGAAAAAGATTTTTAACATAAAAATTTAATTAAATAATAAATAAATGCTTGTAAGTACTTTCTTTTATTTGTTTTTCCTGATTATTATTTCATTGCTTAATAAATATTATCTGTCTGCTTAGACAACGTAATAATGCTTGTTTTATCTTTCTTCTTCCCTTTTGAAAAGTGAAATTTAAATCGCTTTTATTATTATATATATAAGTATATATAAATATGCATATCTATGTACATATGTTTGCCTATTTTAAAATTCGCAAATTGCAATGAGATTATTAAGGCAAGGTATTGAAAAATTCATTTGTTATTTAATATCAGCTTGTAATTACATTTATTGTTATAAAATAATAATATTGTATTAATTACATACGTACAACAGTTAAAAATAAAATTTGATTTTATTTGGCGCCACACCATGCATGATTTAAAATATATCAGAGAAATGAATGACGTTATCATCAATAAAAATAAATTGAAATGATAATGAAAATTATATAAAAATAGATTTTAATAAAATTGCTGATATTAAAAGTTTACAATAGGTTGCCCAAATTTTGGACTGTTTATTATTGTAGGAGGAATATCAACTAGGACAACAATGTGTCTTTAAGAATTTGGCATAATTTATTTTTATTTCAGTAGAGTTACAATAAATTGAATTTTATTTTCTTATCTGTTTTCAATATTTTTCAACGATATTGTGATTAACTTTGACATATTCACAATAACATAAAATAATTCATATGGCCTTTCACACACGAGAACAATTGTGCTGGCATAACATGTCAGTTTTTTGGTGAGAGAGGCAAAGAGAGTGCTTTTGTGGTTAGCATAATTTTTCAACCAGGTACAACCTTGCATCAGGGTCACCGATGACATTTTTCAAAAAGTGGCACCATATAGGCGATTTATAAACAAAAGGGAAAAAATTTAAGAAAAACGAGAAAACTACACTAAACTTTTTATTTTTAATGTATTTTTATATAACTCACCCTAAAAAAGGGTGTTTTGTAAAACCCAAATATTAGCGTTTGTATGTGTTTTGTTTCTGTAATTAAAATTTTTTCCATATAAAATTTGTCAACGCTTGGCGTTGCGTTTTACAAAATAAGGCCCAAAATTTTGTGTTCACACCATCACACCTCAAATAAAATTGAAAACACAAGTAGAAATCGAACAGCTGTTCAAAAGTAGCATGCCTACACCAATCTTTGCGTAGGCAGAGCATGTAAACGTGCCGGCTTTCGAAAATATTCGGCGTTTAAAGTAAGCAATATATGTAATTAGGGGCCACACCTTAAATTTTTGCCATTAGATTCCTTTCAATTTTGTTTTTATTTATCACAATGAACCCAACTGGGTGCCCGAGTGGAGGTGCTTTATAGCACCACCTTTCCAAACCTAACCTTCCTTTCAAGTTGCAATACACTCCCACTTTTTTACTAACACACTCAAACTTTTTAAATTGACAACTAAGTATATTGCTTTCAACATCACCTATGCATTTATCTGGCAATTTAATGTTGAATTTGAACAGGTGGTCATAGCAGCTGTTGAGTTGAGTTGTTTCTTGTTGTAGAAGCATTTATAAAATAAAATTGACTATCAATTTGTGTCACAGCTATCAATTTCCAGGAAGTTTTACACGCATTACGTCTGTTGAAATTGAAAGAGATTTATTGAACGCGTGGCTGCAGCATAAGAGAAAGAAGAATAAAAAATTGTTTAACTCTTTGACATGGCTTACACAAAGAAAAATACCATAAATAACGGCTTGGCATCGGCGTCGAAACAGACGAATTGTCAATTTGGTTATTACGTGATTTTATAAAAATGCAACCCTGATCAAATGAAAAGTTTTAAGGTAGAATTAAGCTTAAATTAGACGTGCCACACCATATTGCCATAATCATCACCAAAACCAAAATTCAATTTGTTTCTATGGTTATGGCGTTATGGCCATATAATCAAATACAGTGTTGCCCATTAATTTCATTGGAACAGCTGTTTTGTATGGTTATGGTTAGGCACGTCTAATTTAAGCTTTAGTTTTTGCGTGTTATTCTGTTCTAGCTGTTTTATTTCTGTTCTGTTTCTGTGGCGGATAAATCTGTAAAAAATACAATTGAACGTTAAGTGACAGCCAAAAGTTTGTAAGTATTAGTTTCTTGTAATATTTGGTATATGTATGTACAAGTGTAATCAATTATATAGGTTACCAGCTGACTACTTTCTTAGAAACAGTAATTGTAAAATATTTTATACTGGAAAGAGTTAAACAGAACACGGAAACGAAAAGTCGAAACTAATGAGGCCTTTATTTTCAAAATATGATCAAGTCTTCGTCATGTCATTTTGTTAACCGACTTCAAAAAAAGAAGGAGGTTAACAATTCGTCTATATATTTTTTTTTTTTAGGTGTGTAGGTTCATAACTCGGTGCATTTTAAACCGATTGTAAAATTTTTTTTGTTGTCTGAGAGGGTATAGCTTCCCATTGGTCCAATTTGAAAAAAGTGGGCGGGATCACGCCCACAATTTTTTAAATTTGATTTTGTGATCTTCTACTCATTTGATTGCTGCGAAACCTAGCAAACATCTTTGGTTCTTCTAATTACAAAATTTTTAAGTTGAAAAAATGGGCGGGGCTACGCCCATTAAAATGTATTATAACAATCCACGTGGCTCTACTTAACCGATTTTTACAAAACTTAGCACACATCTTGAACTCTAAAATAGACACAATCTTCTTTTAAAAACGTGGGCGGGGTCAGCCCATTAAAATTTTATATTATATTTCACAGGGTTTTATTTCACATATTTTTACGAAACTTGGCACACATCTTAAGCTTTAATAACGCCACAAAATTGCGTTGAAAAAAGTGGGCGGGGAACGCCCATTAAATTTTAGTATAATATTTCATGTGTTTGTACTTAACCAATATTTACGAAACTTGGTACACACTTTAAACTCTTAAAAATACACAATCTTGTTTTAAAAAATGGGCGTAGCCACGCCCCATAAAATTTAATACTTAATTTCACGTGCTTTTACCTTATCGATCTGTACGAAACTTGGCACACACATTGAACTCTTAAAACTACACAATCTTGTTTAAAAAAAGTAGGCGTAGCCATGCCCCATAAAATTTAATGCTATATTTCACGTGTTTTTTTGCTTAATCGATTTTTACGAAACTGGAACATATTTCTAAATAAGCACTAAAAAGCTACAAGTAAAACTTTTTAAAAAAAATTATACCGACTTCAAAAATAAGCACTAAAAAGCTACAAATAATATAGATCTAGTTTAATAAAAGATTTTTATATATGTTACCTACAGTGCCGTTTGAAGTTGGTGCAGTTTTTTTACCGGGCATGTTCCTATGTGTTTAGTACCAGTATTACTGGCACCAACTTCAAACGGCACTGTAGGTAACATATATAAAAATATTTTATTTAACTAGATCTATATTATTTGTAGCTTTTTAGTGCTTATTTTTGAAGTCGGTTTAAATTTTTTTAAAAAGTTTTATATTCACACTATCTCACTTGTACGTATTATTTGAATTTTTGACATGTATTAAAACAAAGTACTCGTACAATAGTGTGAACAGCGTTTAAGCAACGTTTTTGCTGGGTAAGTTCAGCTTATACTCGTATAATAATAAAATGTTAAAAAACATAATACGTTTTCATCAATAGAAAAGTAACATAATATTATCAATAGAAACTAATTTAAAAAATGTTTTATTTATGACAAAATTAATGTGAAAAAGCTACTGCTGCACCACAACTCTAATGCAATAGAAATCTTATACAAAAAAACCGCAGAAACTAATTTTGAAATTACATTGTAACAAAATAGCAAATGAATTTTTCATTAAATGATCTTTTTCATATTTATTTTTTAGTTCAATATAAAACTTCAGAAAAATACCAAGGTTAACTAACATTAGCGTATATCGAGCAAAAAAAAAAAAGCAAAAGCTACATATAAGTCTCAGTTGAAATCATTGAAAACGAAAAAGCACAGCAACTTTTAGATCGTCAGATCTGAATATTTTTGACTACTTTGCAAGTTAATTTTTCACTGGATAGTTTCGCTTCATAGCAATAAATAATTAGCTCCTTTAAATAATATTTGAAATTAGGGAATTCACAATTAGGGAATTCACAACTAGGGTATTCACAATGAGTTTCTTGAAATTTTAATGTGGCAACATTGTGCCATCTTAGAATTTTCATTGTGAGCAGGCAACGACTTGTAGTAAATTTTTTTGCTTAGTCCTAGTTTACACTATGCCAGTCGTATTGCTAGGCTGATTAGTTTGTTTGGGGAGAGAGAGAGACGAGGGGAAAAGAAACGTTTATGTTCCCCTCGTCTCTCTCTCCCAAGAAATTAGTCAGCTTAGCAATAAGACTTGCATAGTGTAAACTAGGCCTTAGCCGCCGCTGCATATTATTTCATCAACTACACTTGCGCTGACAGTTTTAACTTCTTTAGTTTAACATATTGACCAAGGCACATCAATCAGGTACCCGCATTAGTACAACTAATATTACAACATCAATAACCATATGTAATTTGTTGGTATAAATTACCAACTTACCTTTCAAAACATGGTAGCATTGTCAGAATGTATGTTTCTCATAGGAAATGTTAAACACCATACAAAACTGAATATTCGTTTGGTGTTTGAGGAAACCCAAATAAAATCAACATTTGGCTTGGTCTAATGACATTAATTACATGGTGTAGTGCTGCCACCTAATAAATGCGCCTTGATATTGACTTTTTAGTTTGACACTTGGCATTATATTTGATTTATACACAAAAAAAAACAATCCTGCCACCCCATATTAAGGTATTAAAATGTAAACATTGCAATATTAAGACATATTTTAAAAAGCTATTGTCGTGTGGGCAAATTTCTGGTTAGGAAGTAAATTGGCTGTCAAATAATAAAGTGTCAGGAATTGAGCTGTCATCCTTTGACATTTATTTAGTACAAAAGTTTGGAAAAATTTTAACCATCGAACGGTACACTCTTGAACGAAGACTTTTAATTGTGAAATTTGTGAATTTTAATTTGAAAGACCGGGCTTACGTGAGCAAAATAGAGGCAACTGACGCTTTGAAAGATGAAATTCGGCGCTGCATTGACGAGATAAGCGAAGATTTGTTGCAAAATGTGGTTCAAAGTTTTGTGAAAAGAGCGGACGTCTGCCGACGTGCTAGAGATGGAGATATGCCCGACATTATATTCCATTATTAATTCCCATATTTCTACTTTATATTGGTATCAATAAAACTGAAGAAAAACGGGTTTTTTAAGACAATTTACTTCCTAACATTAAATTTGCCCACCCTACATTTATTTTAACATCATAAAAGTGTATTTCGATGTAGAAAATAGGTCTGTCATTTTGTTATGACAAAAATATGTTAAGTCAATTGCAATGTGATTTTGCCATGCTTTCAGATCACGAGATCTTCTTATTTTTTTAAGAAGTTTTTTTTACATTGCAAACTTATGTCATATTTAAATATCTTCTTACCTTTTCTGCTCCGAACAAACGTTTGTATCGGTATTTTCATCTGTCACCGCTACGGACACGGGGCTTGTTGATCTATGTTGGCATGATTTGCGGCGTAAACATGATTTAGGTGGTACTGATAGCACTGGTGCGGATACAACACGCTCTAGGCGGCGGCCCACATCCGGTGTGGTATTTGAACTAACATTGAGCTGTGTGAATGAGTTGTAGTTGTTGTAACTGTTGCTGGTTAAACGATTGTTAGTGTTGTTGCTTGAACCAAAATTGGGACTAGTGGAACGTTGATGGGCATTATTGACCATGGCCTTGGAGGCGAGTGTTATAACTTGAGGACGGCAATAACGTGAAGTACGATTATGTTCATCATTACAACTGAAATGAAAGTAAAATAATATTCAGTTAAATTAAATAATTGAATTTTATTAAATAAAACTGAATTACTTATTTTAAGGAAGCTAACACAAAAAAAAATTGGGACAGGTTTTTTTAAACAAACATGTTTTTTAAACTGATTTTAAGTTTTATTATTGTCTTTGTTTGGTTTTTCATTCTACTATTTATTTATTATTTCACTAAAAATATTATTTGAGTTTTTTTTACTAATGGAATATAAAATAAAATTTTTTCTGTGCAACCAAGTACATCGGAAATTTTTAAAGAACAAACGGAATAACATTCTATTTTCGAAAGCCGCTACAATTTCGCCACCAACGTTGTTGTGTTGGGTCCACTGTGTTAGGTTTCAGTTAAAGCGAATTTCAGCCATTCAGTGCAAATGGAATATGTGAATTGTTTTGATTCATAGTATTAAAATTTGTTGAAAGATTTTTGAGCGAAAGCTCGAATTTATCACCCCTAATTTTCTTATTATTATTGTTAATTAATTGTATTAAATGTGCAGCCTTTTTTATTAAAATTATTAAGGCTTTGTAAAGGGTTTATAAAACATATTTCCATACAACATTTTGCTTATTAAGCCTTTATAAGTTTTTATAAATAAGGCTGTTAATATTTAACAAAACGAATATACAAACTTTGTTAAATTTAACTTTCTTGATTTTAAAAAAACCATAAGCAGTAACAAGTTCAATTGATACAAATTCAATTGATCGATGTATACGATCAAATGATTAAATTCATTTCTCTGCTGCCAAAGCGTTCAGTGGCTTTTGCATTTTGTCGATCTTTATTTTTAAAATATCCAGTAAATGTGATATTTTTATAGGAATTTATGATTATAAGAAAAACAAAAATATTGTGGGATATATTATTGCATTTAGCAGCTGCTGAAATAACGAAAAAAATAATAATATTATCGCTGCTCATGGGTCATCATTGACAATGTGGCAATATGCAGTTTGCATGTTTAAGTACTTTTATAAAAAAATAAATGAATTGATTAACTTGAGGATTGCACTCATCAACAGGAAAATATTTTTAAAATAATTTAATTTGATGTAAATGCAGCAACTTGCACAACAAAATAAACGAAAAACAAACGAAATTGCCTAAAAAAATCAATACATGTACATATTTTAGAAACTATAATAATCGCAAACAAATCAAAATTTCGTGCTAAAAAGAAAATTTCCTAAAAAATTTTCAAATTCTCTAAAAGAATTTACAATTTTGTAAAATTTTGCAGGAATTGCAAAACAAATCTTACGTTTTTTTCACAAATTTATCGTAAATCGTATAAATTTTCATGTTTATCAGCTAAAAACCTCAGAAATATTTAAAGAATTCTTTGTTGTCCGATCTGGGGCCTAATTCTCGCATTCGAATGCGAGCGAGTTATCACTCGAACATGCGAGTTTTTTAACTTTTGGCATTTTCTCATTCGATTTCGAATAGCACATAACGAAATTTCTAATGACAGCATTCGATCACGTGCAGCCGTTCGAGTACAACCGTTCGTGTTTTTACTCGCAAGGAAAAAGGCATTCGAAATAACGTTGAACATAGAAAAAGCGAAGGAAAAGAAAATGTATGTCCAATATTTTACTTATTTATTTATATATGAATATTATATAAGAATTTCTAGTTGACTTTAAAGTTTAAATATAACAAATCGCACTGATTTGGCGAATAATGTTTTGTCCAACAGTTGTCATCAGGGAAAATGAAATAATCAACCAAATCTGGGAGCATCTAAATAACAAATTAGCTACTTCTGGTAAAGCAATAAAAGAATCGAAAATGTGGCTAGTGCTCTATTCTCTAACTTTACACTAATTAATTATTATTAAGTTAATAATTAAATAAAAATGAAAATACCATTTATGTATATTCGTTTCGTTTTTTGCATATACATATGTACGTGTGTATGTGCGTACGTACATACGTATGTTTTTGCACACATACTTACATACATATAAACATATGTGTTTGCTTACACTTTATTCAGTGTTGGGAAATGAATTTATTTGTCTTTTCCCAACACTAAAACTAAAACTCGATTCTCTTGGTAGCGAGTGACATCATCGGAAAATTTCTTGCTTGCGAAATTAATTTCTACTCGAATGCAATTTCGTTCACGAGTGCAGGAATTAGGCCCCTGGTCAAATAAGGCTTCGAAATCAGCAAATTTATTTATGGTGATTTTTGCTTTTTCATTCCATATGATAGATATACATACATACATACATATGTATGAATGATAATTTAAAATTCATTAAAATACAGAAACAAAATATTAATTGAAATGCACATTTAAACAAAAGAAATATTCTAAAATTATTTAATTTTGTCATATTTTACAAACTACATACATACATATATACAGATACGGAATATATAAAGAAATTGAAACAGAAAACTGCTTCAAGATCAAGGCAAAATATATGTATTATGAATTTATCGCCGCACACACAAACCAATTAATAACAATTTATTTTTAAAAATTCTAAATCATGCACTCGGCACAGACACACGCTATTTGCATTTGTGTTCAAAATTATAGTAGTGGTGGCAAGCACTATCTTTAGAGGTAAAAAGTAAAGTGTGGCAACTTGCAAGGCATTCAAAACAAAGTACACTTTAAAAAGTTAATAACAGTATTACCATACAAAATACTGGTTTTAATTTCTTAAAGTATACTTTGTTTTGACTATGACTACGCGCCAATGATTTTATGCGGTTCTTAGGAGCCAAAATAAAATTTCATGCTTTGAAATCCGAAATCCTAAACTCCTGCTCCCAAAAAAAAAAAGAGTTTGTACCAATACTGAACATTTGTTTATGCGAATTTGATTTACACGTACATTGTTCGGTATTACCAGATCCGCGTAAATCGAGGGTTACCTGTATGCTTACTCGTAACATAAATGAATATATGAATTTTTCAAAAAATCAACGAACCACTCATTCGTTGAAAATTATGTAAAAAAGCTGAACAAAACTAATTTCTTTTCCTAAAAACTGTAACTTTGTTTCTAATTGAACAAAACTACTATTATTTTTAACACAACTGTAAATGCATAAGTACTTATGTATGTATTGCAGCGAATAAAAAGCAAAAGTGTTGATGATAATGCGCATATACATACATAAATACTTTTGTATATACGCATACACATTTAGAATCTAAATTTTAGATGCGATTGAAGGAAATATATTTCTCTATGTTTGGTATGTGCATATTTTGGATGTTCAGAACAGCCAGCCAACGCAAGAAAGCACAGTGTTTTCTTTCTATCAAATAGTACACAAAAATAGCAGGAATTAAATAACAATCTTTTAATTGAACCGTTCATTTTGAAAGTGGGGCAGGTAAGTTTTTGCAAATAAAATATTCACCCTTATTTCAGTTGTCGACATCGATGTCACCTTAACACAATACCAAAAAATTGTAGTACATACGAATATTAGGTCTGGAACAGTCCGAACTTGTACAAATCATGCAGGAAATCGAACTGACAGAATACTAGTCATGTGACTGGTCCCCAAGTGATAGGGACCAGTACGAGTTCTAATACTTCCTATGAAGCGGACCAGTCACTTTTACATGGGAATGGCCTATGATGGGATTACCGGACACTTTAAATGCACCTTGTGACTTGTCACTGAACTATCCAATAGGGACCTATTCGGTGTAGAATAATATAAATTATATATAAATGTCATTCCGGCATTTAACTGTAACAATTAACGTTTTTTTATTTTTACAAATGCAATAACATTTTATTTTAAATCTGAAAATTTTTTGAGATTCGAACCGACATCCTCTGCCGTTTACTGCAATACTAGACCGAGTCCCAATTAAATTGGCTCAAGAACAAGACGATACTCGTACATCAGGAAAATGGTGAATATGTAACCATTTAAACGATGATTTTTTTTATCATACTCGTACAATACACCGTACCCACATTTTCTCAAGTCATAGGACAAAACAGTCATACATTTTAAGTATAGTTTAAAAAATATCAGATCAACGCGAACGGAGCCGCGGGTATTTCAGTAATTTAAAATCCAGAATTAAACAAAATTTGCTATTGTACTTTTGTCTGAGACAAACCACTGTGCAATAAGTTCCCACTGGCATTTTTTCTCACGTTCTACATATAGAAAATATTAATTAAAATATATAAGCCAATGTCTGACTGACTGTTCCATTAAGTTTTCGTTTATTTTTTATTTAATTTTTTTTTTAATTAAGATTTATTTTTTTCCGCGAACATTGTATGAAAACATTTGCAATTCTTTTTTTTTTGGCAATTGACGACAACATACTAAACGTAATTTTAGTTGGGTGGTTTTAGATAAACAAAACAAGAACTGTTTCTGTTTTTTATTTATATTAGTTTGGGTTTTATTGAATTTGTTCAATAAATATCTTTATGATTGCCAAAAAAATATTTGCAGAGAAATGGCGCCTGCGGAAATGACGCCAATCGTTTGTCCTATAAATGGCTTTGGTGGTGTTGTTAATTCGCAGTGAATGTTTAAATTATGTCTTAGTGAATGTACATATACATATCTGTAAACGAGGAGAAAAACTAATAATAAATATGTATATTGACCCATATTCATAGTCAAAACAGAGTGTACTTTAAAAGTTTAAAACCAGTATTTTGTATAATTATAGTATACTTTATTTTGACTGTGAATATGCGCCATTGTATGTACCGAAAAAATATTGAGTTTCAGTTATTTTCGTACAATTTGCGGGCATAGCTCTCAACGTTTACAAATCATTCTTCATACTTCCCTAAATGGTGTGCAAATTGAAAACTTCAATTTAATTTGGTATTATTAGTGGGTTAACAAACCATCGCCTCAGAGTAGGTTTAGCCCATATGCCACAAAGTTGGAGTGAAGAAAAACAACAAAGAAGGTTTACATGAAGTTTTCTTAAATTATACCTGATGGATTTCTTTTGTATTTGCAACACTGCTTTCGACACATGTCTTGAAGAAAAATTAAAATTTTTGTGAACTTCCATGAATTAAGTTAGAAGTTAATACATATTACTTTATTATAAAAGAAAAAATACGTTTTCTGCTCCATACACCAATTTTTTTAATTTGTTATCAAAAATTAGCTTTTTGTGCTCCATACGTATACTTAAGTGCTGTGTCACCGCTGTGAATTAGAATATTGTTGTTTTGTTTATTTTTCTTGCTGTCCAGAGAAATAAGTCGATCGCTTAACGCCGAGCAAGAAGCCGTCGATCCGCTTACACATGAAAAACAAGTAATTGAAGTGTATTTAATTAAGGAATGAAATTAAATCATTTTTGTTATACTCAAACATGCATAGTTAAGGTTTCTTTTATTTTATTTTAGTGTTTAATAAGTTTATATTAAAATATTTAATCGGCGGCTGCGTTTGGTTGATGATGTTTTTGCTTAAAAGTCGCCGTTGAATTTTTCGTACGGCAGCTTCTTGTTTTATTATTAATTTCTTAGTCCTCTTTCACACACGTCAGGTTTACCTGAGCAGTCTTTGTTCAATTTTCATTTGAACCTGCATTTGCGTTCATACACACCGTCAAGTCTGTTTCATCAAGTTTCATCAATTTGCGTTGTCGTAGAGTATTACGAATGGCAAAACAAAACGAAAAAGCAAACTTGACTGGTACGGTCAGGTCTGTACTCCTCTTCATTCTCTTTTCCTCTCTCTCTCCTAAAAACTCAAGACTTGACGAGTCAGACCTGACGTGTGTGAAAGGGGACTTATAGAAATGAAGCAAAACAAGAATTAACTTTACTTCAAACGTTTTTGTATGAAGAATTTGACGCAATCGCCAAATAGTGGCGTGTATAGCAAAACAATACTTATTAAACCTAAAAATAGTGGATATGGAGCAAAATGAATGGTTAATATCTCAGAAACCATAATAAATTTCGTGAAACGCGTTTTTGATTCAAAAAGAAGGTATTCAAAATATGTATATATATTCCATAGCTAACTAATTTTTTGTTTTAAGAATGGTCGGTGGGGCAAAACTGTTTTGGTTCGATGAAATGTTAAACTTAAATTGTATCATTTCCCATAAAAACAGTAATTATTTACTTGACTGCAAGCCGGTTAAAAATACTTGTGTGGCAACACTCTATTCTTGACTAGCTGTTCTTGTTATTTACATTTATTTTCTTTACATACTTCTTACAACCAGCGATGCCAATTTAGAGCCTTTCGCGCTAATTTTAGCGCGTTTTAACGATGCAAAACGCTCCTTTTTTCGTCTTAACGCGTTTAATAAAAAATATCAATATCTTTTTACTTTTTTTTTATAAATTTAACAATTTTCTAATATCAAAAACTGATACATTTTTGTTTCAATTGGTTAATGATTCAGATGTTGCAAATAAAATTCCCTTGACTGTGGTTTGAATTAAAAACTCATTTTAATACTTTAAATGGCAAATATTTTGAAACAGCTAAAAAATATGTACTCTTACTCGTGACCCCAAAAACTTATTAAGCATCTATTCCTTGTGTACTTCAAAAAGCATTTGAATCACAACACTATTCGACAATTAATATAAGTTGTTACAAAGTTTGACAAATAAAATTAAAATAAAAATTAAGAATTTCGAATATTTTGAAGGCGAGTCTGATATAGGAAATGATTTTAGTTGTTTAGTATATAATTTCGAAAAATCTGAAAAGTTACTA
This sequence comes from Tachina lurida, assembly GCA_944452675.1. Classification (NCBI taxonomy): domain Eukaryota; kingdom Metazoa; phylum Arthropoda; class Insecta; order Diptera; family Tachinidae; genus Tachina; species Tachina lurida. Next base: position 32,955,242 of record OX101754.1, on the reverse strand, counting down.
AAAAAATTAATTGTATTTACATACATCGACGTTTATTAAAATTTAATTTAGCGCGTAGGAAAATAGCGCGTTTTTACTATAAATTGTTGATAATGCTGTAACTTCGCGCCTTCTAGCGCGTTAAGAGAAGGGGAATAGCGCGTTTGGGTTATAAATAGATAGTTGACATCGTTGCTTACAACTACAATTCGAGATGAAAAAACTCAGTCAATGTAGTGATGGTAAAGTAAGAAAATAAAAAAAAAACATATTGATTATTGAGTTCTTGTTTGAACTTTAATATTTGTTGAACTTCTCATTTGTTTAAATGAAAGTTAATGTAACTCTAGTTGTACTAAGAAAATTTTTGGGTAAAGGTTCTCTGATGATCTGCGCATAAAATCCAGCTAAGCCCTCAATAATCAATTTCAATGTATTTTTATAAAAGAAATATTTTCGTGAATAAGTAAAATAATAACACACCTACCCCTCGATTTACACGATAGATACGTTCTTGAGAAAGGCATGTAAATCGAAATTTTAAATTTTTATATGAAAAATCGTGTAAATCGAAAATAAAGGCAGAATAGCGTAAAAAATTGATTTTATGAAAAAATTATATATGTATTTCACCTTAGTTTTTTTTACTCAAAACACCTAAAAATAAACCTTTATTCATTAAACAAAATAAATGCTCTTCATAAAAACAAAAACAAAATTAAAAAAATATTCAATAAAACACATAAAAATCCGTGTAAGTCGAGGTATTTCATAAATCTCTCAATTTACACGAAAACCAAAATAATCGTATAAAAGTGAAATCGTGTAAAAAAAGTATAGTGTAAATCGAGGGATAAGTGTAACTATTATTATCAAATGCGTTATCAAATGTTAAACTTTAATTTAATTTTTTTAGATACTAATCAAGGGACATTAATTTCCAGGTAATCTAAAGACTACAAAAACAATGAAAAAATACAACAATGAAAGAAGCAATATGGCTTTTAGTTTATACAAAATGTCAAATATAGAATTAGTTTAACAAAATAAAAATAAAAATTATTCCCAAAAAGTGGAAAAATGTGTCTCCATCGCAGCTACCTACCACTGAGAAAATTTGCAACGTTTAACACTTTTCACAATTTTTTAATAGTATTTTCATATTTTTAAATTTGTTTACAAAGAATTTTTTTAATAAAATATTTTTCATATTCACCCTTATTCTAATTGTCGACATCGACGTCACTTTAACACAATACCAAAAAATTGGGGCTTGTTTACTCGCTCTCGAGAACAATTTTGTGCAACTGAGAATATATTCCTGTTCCCTAAGGTCTAGAAAAAATGATAAACCTGCCAACAGGAGTCAGTTGTTTTCGACAACGGCTACACAAGCCTTAATTTTTTGGTGTTGTGTTAAAGTGACGTCGATGCCGACAATTAGAATAAGGGTGATTGACATTTTTTTAATTTCTTTTTTGGAAAAAAATGTCCAAGTTTCCGATCAACTTTAATTTGAAAAAAATAGCTCAGCTGCGTCTTCGCCACTATGAATCGGGTGAATATGCCTTGGTACTAATATTTTATTATGTTCCAAGTGTAAGCGTGTTTTGTTTTTTTTTTTTGTATCTCACTGATTTATGCCATTGATAAGTTGTTGATTTATTTATGCCAATCAAGTGTTTTTGAGAAGTTGCTAGCAGCGATTTACACACTTGGCTTTCAGTTGAAAATACACTGATACTACATTTTAAATAAAAACGAAACTTAAAGGCAATATAATTCAAGGTTCCTTAACAGTTTCGAAACAAATCACAATGTTAAATGTTGTGCAAAATGTTTAAATGTTTATTTATTTATTTCAGGTCCGGTTAATTTCTTTAGTAATTTTATATTGCCGTTGCAAAAAAAAAAGTGTAACACAGCCCGACATTGAGCGAATTAGAGTATAAAGATCAAATTTAACCTCAAAAGTTTCAAAGCATAATTAAAACATTAAAAAGGTTTTGTTTATGAAGTAATGACATTTTAGGTTTCAACCACAATGATGATTTTATGCTTCAACTACAGCGAATATAACTGTGGCAATATGGAATAGTAGCTTAAGTAGACTTAAGAAAATTAAGCCTATTTGTGCTGTATTATGTTCCAGTTGGAATTTTCAGGGGTTAAAATGTTACAGATGGAACGAAAGAATCGCAAGAAAGTAGAATCATGCATTAGAGCCTTCTAATCTCTTAGAGAAAGCGTAAAAACTTCCGAAATGCACTGCTTTGCTTAAGTCGACTTAAGCTATTATTCCATATTGCCACAGATAATATGTAGTGAGTTTAATAAATTTGTCACATTTGCAAACAAAAGTTTGGCAAAATAAGCCTACTATTTACACAAACTTTATGTTTTGCGGTGAAAATTTAATTTTCTTTCTAAATCAAACATTTTTAAAGTTAGATAATTTAGCATAACAGTATAAGTCGTTTTTAAGGAACAACATTTGCTTCCAAATATATTGAAAGAAGAAGGAAACCTATAAAAACTTGCAAATGCTTTACTTTTGGTCCAGCTGTCCAAAGTTTATTTATAGGAATGCATAATAAAAGTTCTAACTTCCTTAATATTAAAATTAAATAATTGCCCAATTCACAAGGTGCTATTCCTGTCCTCACCAAACTTGTTTCTTCGAGTATAAGGAGACTTCTAGTCTCCTTCCGAATTTTGAAGTAATGCCACCCTGATCTAATGGATCTTATGAAAAATTTTAAAAGCCAATTACAACTTTTCAGATCAGGTTTGCATTTTCATCAATGTCAAAACATTGCTTTCAAATTCGACAGCAAATAAGTATATTTATTTGGTATAAGCTTTGAATGTATTAGTTATTTAATAAAACGGACAATTCTTGTAAGAAAAAAATTATCTAACAGCACTACCCAGTAAACAAAGTCACTCCAAAGAAGTGATGAAAATGTAGAGTTTGCGATCCGAAATTAGCGCAAATTTCGATAATTTCTAATGATTTTTACATGGGGTTGTCATTGCAAGAAGTTCTCGTTTTCGAGAATTGGAAGCGATTTTGAGAAAAATTTCCTTTTTTATGTCCATAATAATATTTTCATCTAGCAAAAATTGTAAAAAGTTACTTATTTTTACAATTCATGTAAATGTTTTCATGTAAATTTAAGTACTCTTTAGACCAAAATTAATTCATAAATTTCTTTAAAAAAAATCGATTTTTTAAACACTTCTGGTGAGTATTTTCTAAAACTATGGAGGAATTAAAAGGTTTTGTATGCCTAAAATAAATTTTCTACTTGGTTTTGTGCTAACTATCGGCAAATTAAAAACATCGATTTTTTGGAAGCAATGAAAATGTAGTTCCTTCAGAATGACTTCCAATTTTTTTTTACAGTATTTCAATAAATTACATTGATACTAATATGGAGTTTGTATTTCAAAAATAAACAAGATTTTCAATTTTGCATTCTTCCAACTCTTTTTCCTGGCAACACTGCAAATGTGTGAAGTCACTTTGAAAATCTAACGAGATTGAGATAATGTGAGACATTATGAGTGAGTAGCAGTTTCCACAAAAAGTAAACAAACATATATTCGTTCATTTACTGCAATAGTGTCATAACTCAAAAAATACATTTGTTGTTGTGAATTTTGTATTTTATCTTGTGTAAAAATTTCATACTTGGCAAGAAGAGAATTTTTTCATGAATTAAAAACTTTAAACACGTTTTTTTTTTTAGTTGTGACACTATTGAAGTAAATGAGCGATATGTACATATAGTGTATCTGGACAGACTATGACATGATAGTAAAAGTCTTTGAACTATTTTCAAACACTTAATTTTACAACAAATATGAGTGGCGCCACTCCTAATACGAACTGCATACATATTTAATTATCATCGTAAGTATATTTGAAAATTTCTATTTTTAAGGTAGTTAGAATAATAACAGGCAAATGCAAAGTGAGCAAGTGATGTATTTTAAGTATTGTAAATAAATTAAAAAAAATTACATTGCTTTTCATTGTGAACTACTCGTATTACACACCGTATACACCAGACCACTTGATCCAATAATTTAATACAATTACAAACTTATTCATGTAAATAGTGCATAATTTGCAATAGATAATTGTTTTTTATTAAAATTTGTTGCAGGAAAATATTCGTACCCCATCTGAAGTATCAAAGAATATAAATCATAATTTATATTCTTTGCTAGTATTTTATTATATTCAAACTGAAATATTTATTTATTATTTAAATTTTTTTTTTCAATTGCTTTTTTTTACTTTTATTTTCAGAAAATAATTTTGTTTCTTCCTAAGAATTTCAAATGAAACGTGCTACCAGAGTGCATACACCCTGCTCTTCAATCTTATCTAAAATATTTATTGCCATTATCTAACAAACAAAGAAAATTTAAATTGAATAAATTATTGTTGCCGAATATTGTCCGCAGCCAATTGACCTTTCTTGAAGGTAATTGATAAATTTTTATTTATATTTTTTTGCCAAATATCTGCACTGCTATGCATTACAATCATGCCAAGTGGCATTTTATTTTACTCGTACATATAATTTAATAAAAAAACATTCAATGGATATTTTGAGGTATCATATCTTTAGGAGATAAACTGTACTTTCAAAAACCAATCATTTATTTTTTCTACAAACGCTCAATTCACTTCAGCCACAAGCTAAAAATTAAACAAAAAAAGTATTAGTTTGTATGTGGTTTTGCATCCTCTGTATAGCTAAATGTTGTCTGTAAGTCATATTTTATTTAACATTTGTAGAAAATAAAAAAATCAACATAAAAAGATCATAGACCTGCTGCAGTATTTTAATTAATAAATAAAGGTTCACGTAAAATTTAAACTCCCTAACTGCCTAAACGATTTATTGAGACGATATTCAGCCTCTTGTATGCGTTATATTTGCCGTCTATCTTCTTGTCTTCTTAAATAAATTCAATAAAGTGTGATTTTGATTCGCACACGAAGGGTTCCGTACGGACACAACATATGTAATAATATACGAATTTTGGCCTAAATAACTTTTGTTCGGCATTTTGGCGTTTTTTTAGTTTTGGCGATTTTTAGCTCTGACGTTTTTTTCGTTTCTGGCGATTTTTGCTTAGTTTCGCCGTTTTTTTTTCATTTTTGGCGATTTTTTCGTTTTGTAAATTTTTTTGTTTTGGCGCTTTTTTTGGGTTTTGAAAATTTTTTCGCTTTGGCGATTTTTTATTTTAGGGTTTTTATTTTTTTCAAAGAGTGGTAACACTTAGGCCATGAATGCCTACTGATACCTTATTTGAGAAAGGGATAGTGATAGAGAAGACAGGTGGTGAAGGAAGAGGAAAGCTTCATTATTTTACAACTCTGCTTTTTGCACGTTTCTTTAATAATGCAATGTTGCAGCGCCTCTGGTGTCAATGAGGCGTATTAAAATTTTCGAAGCCTTGGTTGGTGACCATTTTATTGATTATTTTACTTTGCCCATTATTCTGCTACACAATTCCGACGAAGGAGGGCGCTCTTATGTTACATTAGGATTAGTATCAGCTAAAGCAGGAGTAGTTCAGTTACCAGTGTCTATGCCTTCAACACTTGAACTTTCCTACAAGAACTGATACAAAGGGGCACTAATGGACATCATAAAAATGTGTGATGTTGTTATTTAATGACTTTCAGAGACCGGACTCGAACCCAGGACTTTCGGTTTTGAAGTCAACGTGCTAACTACTTCAGACAACGCCACCCTCACCCTGATGCAGAGCAGTGTGATGAATTTACGAACAAGCTCTCCTTTTAAAGCCAAATGCATCTATTTTTTGAATATCATAAAATTGGTTAGTAATTTTCGAAGTGGCAGAAATTGTCCCTCTGCTCCCTTCTTGGTACTTGGTACTTTCAAAAATATAAAGCATGTGTTTTGTTACCCCTTTTAGACACGCAAAGTTTACTTTGTAAATTAATTGATTCAGCTGTGTGAAAGAGAGAGAGAGAGAGAGAGAGAGAGAGAGAGAGAGGAATACTATCTCTTTCTTTCTTTCTCCCACCTGCATTAAGACGCTCCAAAGTAAACTTTCGGTGTGTAAAAGGGGTATGTTGCTTAGTTTCGGAGGCAGATATTGCCTCCATCCCCATCTTAGTCCTACTTAAAAATTTTTTTTACATAATTGTTATTTCATCAAATCACTTCAGCTGATAAAGCGTAAAAAACAAACAAAGTTATGATTGCATTCGGACAGGCGACGGAAGAGCGGACAGACGGGCTGGAGGGCAGACAGACACTTAAAAACTCTTGCTTTAATAGATCTCTGTTAAGCCCTATAATGGGATAATAAATAACATAAGTCCGTTGGGACGGTACATTCTAAAATTTGCTGAAAGAGTTTTAGAAATTGAGGAATTGCCAAGCACTATATATGTAATTATTTTCTATTAACTTTCAGCATGACTTTTGAATTTTCCCTATTATTTTTCTTTTTAAATGGAGGAAAAGAAAAAATAAGATTTTTTACTTTTCGGATTCTCTTATTCGACACCTATTTTTCTAACTTCCCACTATAGGAAGTTACTGATTTTAGCCCAATTTTCGAAAATCGAGTTTCATATTTCTACGTTTTGAGGTCCAGGTAGTCGATTCTGATAACTTTAGCGATGATGTCCGTATGAATGTAGTAAGTTAAAAATTTACAAAATTAAACTTCTGCCAAAATTAAGGGCCATATTGTGGAAAACATGTAAATTACAAAAACAAATCATATACAAAACGAGTCGCAGAAATTTTTTATTTCAAATTTTATTTAGCATTTGCTGAAACTAATTTTTAAATGTAATAAATTATTTAATTCCGTAAATGTTACGTTTTAAAGTCTAATTTGCATTTGAAACAAGGACAAAAACCAATTTTTTTGTTAAGTAAAATGAGTTAGACATTTTACAAAGTTTTAAAAAGTCCATAAGCAATAAACATTTTTGTTTTGAATTTACGAATTCAGTGGTGCGATTCAGTAACTTTTAACGATCCAACAATCGTAATTTTTGTCTATCAGGCGTGCGATTTCAAAATTCAAAAACGGTGTTCTACTGATCGGACGATTTGGTGCATTCAAAGTTAAGTTCTTATAAAATATCTTATGCATCTAAAACATTAAAACCAATTAAAAAGCTGCAACAAGTCATTTTATTAATTCAGCTCTTTCCTGGAAATTAGGCGATTTCAAAACGCGTGATCTACAGAACACCACTGTATACATTTTGTCGCTTGCAATAACGATTGCGTGATTCTGTAACTTCTTTTTAACGATAGTACGCAGCTGATATTTTCACTTGATTTTTGTCGATAAAATTAACAGCACATAAATTATTGTCGCTTAAATAACGACACAGCTGACATTAGCCAGCACCGAATATCGTTAAAAATGCTACTGAATAGCAAATTCGATAAATTTTCGTTATAATTATTTTAACTATGCGATTATCGCTACAAAAAGTTAGTGAATCGCTCTACAGGTACCTAAAAAATTCAGTTACTGAAAATACCATTGCTAGATAATCACATATTTGATCTGTTTCATTAAATGCCTTTGTTTGAATTTGTTTTTAATTTTTTATTATGGAAGTCAACAAGAATTTTTCAAAAAAATTTTTAATTAAAAAATATTTGTGAATTTAATAAAATGGCCTTGGCACAAAGTTTTTTTTTACTAAATAGTTTTCAGCAGAAAGAAAAACAATACTTAGAGCGTTATTTATTTTAATTAATTATTGTTTTTTGGTTCATTTACCAAGTTTTTCACCTTAAACTTGTTTTCTTTAGTGTAGACACATGTCTGCTTTTTGTTTACATTTTATTCAAATATATTCTGTATTGTTTGACGTATTTAAATACGTTTTTCATAACATAAAAACAATAACACGTTTAGTTTTTTTTTGTCGAGTAATGAATGTTATTAGAAAATTATAAGACAACGAAACTAATTTCGAATCGCAAGCTATGATCACGACATTGATCGTTGGTGGTCAAAAAAAGTCTTCAAACCCTGCTAAAAAAAGAGAGTAACACTAGAATAATACTCTTCTTGCTGTCAACCGTTCGAAATCGAATCGAAAAATTCGATAACCGTAATAAAACCCATTATTTTAATGAAACATATTTGCAAAAGATAATTCCTTGAGAAACAAGCTTCAAACTTTATTAAACATTGTTGTTCTGTAAAACGATCACAATTATGGAAAATTATTTGCAACTTTTGAAGTCTAGAGGGACTTGTGAACGTTAAAGGGTGCTGAGCGCTGATTACAAGGATTTCCCCTACGTGCGCAACCCTCTGACGTGACGAATAAAGTGTATGACTTCGACAAGAGGTTTGGAACTGTTCTGGCCAATAGAAGGGAATGGGGAGAGAAATAGAACCCCGATATTCCTTTGGAGCTAATGTCTCCAGAGCGCCGGCAGGTTCTGGTGTGGAATTTGTATGACCAAGGACTGACTAACTACCACGAGTCGTTGGGCAAATCTCCTTTATGCCATTGAGAGATGCGCACAATTTAAGATTGATAGGGACTACCGAGGGAAAGAAATAGCCATTTGTTCGGATAGTCAGGCTGCCATCAAAGCGCTCAGCTTATATCAGTTTACCTCTAAGTTAGCGTGGGAGTGCCACATTAAGCTAAATCAGCTAAGCAGCATGAATAAGGTCACACTCTGATGGGTTCCTGGACATGCAGACAAAATGACCAGAATGGGGCCTAGTACACCCATGGTCGGACCAGAACCGTTTTGTGGACTCGGATTGGACAAAATCCGGGAAGATATATCGACGTAGAACAAAAACACCTCTGGCTCAATCTCCCAGAATTGAGGCATGCAAAGCTAATAATTGGAACTTATAACCAAAATTGTTTCATAGCTTTCATTTCCCTGAGTAAAAACAATCTAAGCATGTTCACAGGCTTCCTCACAGGCCATTGTTGACTGAGAAAACACCTCAACAGACTTGGCATTGAGAGTAACAGCCTGTGCAGATTCTGTGATTACGAAGATGAAACTCTAGACCATATTCTGAAGGACTGTGAAGCGTTATGTTACAGAAGATATAGCCAATTGGGTAAGCAGCTATTGAAGGATGAAGGGACCTGAAAAGTCTAGACCCGCTGGCAATCCTGAGATTCATCAGGCGAGTGGGCAGGGGCTACAATAGATCCACTTTGGTCGCAGTGTCCTGTGTTTCCTGTTTGACTTCATTCACTCATTCAAGTCCGAATTCTGCAATTTGCCAGGAATGCTGGTAAAGTGTGATTGAACCTGAAACGTGTGGGAACCTGTGAATGAAAAATATTTCTAAATCTTAAAATTATTTATTACCTGAATCGTTTATGTCAGAAAACCGGCACCTGACATTTAAAAAGCGCCAATTGGAAGGGTGTCTAGCATAAACTATTCAATTATTGTAATAATTTTTTTTAGGTCTAATTGTGCCGGTGTGTGTCCATTTACATTCACAATTTTCACTTTCAATATACATACATACTTATGTATGTATTTTTGAAAAGAGTTGTTATCAAATACGATTATTAACGCTGTTATCACGCACCGCTCTTGAATCATTGATAATTTTTTTTTATTGCCTTTAATTTGTTGTTTTTTTCGTCTTTCATATTCTTTATTAGTATCGAATTTTTAACTTAATAACTAGTTATTATTAGTTCATTATTATAGTCTGTCTGCTGGTACTCACTTGATACTTTGACGATTATTCATGAAGTCTGCTAGGAAACTAACTGGCGGACTATGACTAAAGATGGGTGGACTGTGTGAAATCATATTGATTGACATTTTAATTTACTGTTAATGTTGATAATTGTCACTCAGACTGGCTGCTTTTGTTGCTGCTGTTGTTATTTCTTCTTAATGTTTGGTGTTGTTCTTATGATATTTTTTTGTTGTTGTGGTTAAGATTTTGTTGTTATTGTTTTAAAATACAATACAAACAATTGATAAGAAGCAATGAGAGAAAACAACAAAAACGAAAAATCACTTTAAATAAAACAAAAAAATAATCACAGTGTATGCAATCTATGTATGGCTTTTTTGTTGCAGTTTCGCTTTTGTTTCTTTTTATAGAAAACTATGCCTATAAATAAATAAAATAAAGAAATAAAAACATAATGAGAACAAATAATTTTTTTTTAGAAATAAACAAAATTAAAGAAGTTTGTTTCAAAGTGCACGCAAATTATTAACAAATTAACAGTAAATAAAAGTCATATTTATATATGATTTTTTATTTTTTTTTTAAATTTGTATTAAGCAAATGAAAATGAGTTTAAGTATTTGAATTTAGAAAAAATAAATATGTACACAAAGAAAAAAATACCAATGTAAAATCAACATGCAAAAAGTTTGATTCAACTTCATTCAAATCACATTAAATTTACAAGAAATAATCACCCTTATTCTAATTGTCGACATCGACGTCACTTTAACACAAATACACACTCAAACTTTAATTATAATCGCCTTGAAGCCACTATTGAAAATCTTGTGCAAACTATAAACAATTTTACAACAAATATGACTACCATGATGCAAGAAATGTTGCGAATGCAGAATACTCTGCTTCAAGCAATACTTAATAAGCCATGAACACGTTAACAATATGTTTCTGGAACGCAAACGGCATTCGCCAACATAAAAATGAACTTGAGCACTTCCTCACGGAAAAAAATATTGATATAATGTTAGTATCTGAGACTCATTTGACTTCGAGAAGTCTTTTTAAAATTTATGGCTACACTATATATGATACAAAGGACCCTAGAGGAAGGGCTTGCGGTGGATCAGCAATTCTAATAAAGTCAAGACTCAAGCACTATGTTCTTGATAACATTTGTGAAGAATACCTACAAGCAACAAATATTGGCATTGAAAGTTTTTGTTCAAATTTCGTTATATCATCAATTTACTCCCCTCCCAGATTTTCAATCACTGAGAATCAATATGAGGATTTCTACAAATCTCTTGGACCTTGTTTTGTAGCAGCTGGAGACTACAATGCGAAACATACGTTCTGGGGTTCGCGCCTTGTTACACCCAGAGGTCGAGCATTGTTCAACACTATTTCAAAAATGGGCTTGGATGTCATTTCGAGTGGGGAGCCCACTTATTGGCCTACTGACATACAAAAAATTCCGGACGTTATAGATTTTGGCGTCATAAAAAATATCTCTAGGGATTTAATTCAAGTTCAAGCTTCTCTTGATCTCTCGTCCGATCACTCCCCGACGATCATCACAATTTGTAGCCCATTAAGAAGTAACTTACCTGACCCATATGTGAAGATGATCAATCGTGTAAATTGGCTGGGGTTCAAAAAATATCTCAGCAGTCATTGTACGGAAAACATTACGCTTAGAACACCCGATGATATTGAATCGAACATTGCCAATCTCAGCGAGAATATTAAACAGGCTGCTGAACATGCCACTATCTCCCATCCGCAGATTGGGTTTAATAAAATTTATTCTACAGACATTGAACGTCTCGTACGTGAAAAAAGAAGGGCTAGAAGGGAATGGCAACAGCACAGATCACCACAAAATAAAATCAGATTTAAAGAGTGCACTAAACGACTCCAAGAGTTGCTTGCATCTGAAAAAATTGCATCTCTTAAAAATTATCTGGAGGGTCTTGATGTTACACCGGCGTCTAATTACTCCTTGTGGCGCGCTGCCAGAAAGCTTAAAACACCCGTTGAGTATAAGCCACCTCTACGCACATCTACCGGAGGTTGGGCAAGAAGCGATACTGAAAAAGGTAAAATATTTGCTGAGCACTTAAAATCCGTTTTTACGCCAAATAAATGTACTGTTGTTGCTGATTTGCCGAATATAGTCGCTCTACCCCCTCAACACATAAAGTTTAAGACGCGTGATTTACAAAAATTAATTGCCGAACTCAACCCGAAGAAAGCTCCGGGTATTGATGGAATTAGTAATCAGATGCTGATGAACTTGCCTCGTATTGCAATGAGAAACCTGTTATTCATATTTAATGCTATCTTACGACTGGAGTATTATCCACACAACTGGAAACTTGCCAAGGTTAAAATGATTCCAAAGCCGGGCAAAGATATAACAAAGGCTGAGTCATATAGGCCAATAAGTCTACTATCTACAATGTCAAAGCTTTTCGAAAAATTGCTCAAAACAAAATTGTCCCCAATTCTAATTAGTAGTGGGTGCATACCAGACCATCAATTTGGTTTTAGAAGTCAGCATAGCACCATTGAACAAACTCACAGATTAGTTCAATTTATAAGAAGAACTTTTGAGGGAAAAAAGTATTGTTCTGCGCTGTTTATTGACGTTTCCCAGGCATTTGATAAAGTGTGGCATGAAGGCCTTATTTTAAAATTGAAGACTTACTTACCAATAAACATTTTAAATCTTTTGGAAAGTTACATTATTTCCCGTAAGTTCACTGTTGCGGAAGGAGACTTTACAAGTAGGCCTGAAACAATTTCATCTGGTGTGCCACAGGGGAGTATACTGGGACCAGTTTTATATTTAATTTATACTTGTGATATGCCTGTGAGCAGTAGTATCCATACTTCCACATTTGCCGACGATACAGCCTGCCTTAGTATGCATGAAAATCCTTACGAGGCATCCCGATATCTTCAAGAACACATTACCCAGCTGGAACTATGGTTAAACTTATGGAGAATTAAGGTAAACGAAAAAAAGTGTGTTCAAGTAACATTTACTTTACGAAGAGATACTTGTTCCCCCATTCGGATTAACAATCAAGTTGTTTCTCAACATTCACATGTGAAATATCTTGGTATACACCTTGATCGACGACTTACATGGAAACACCACATTGATTCTAAGTTAACTCAAATGAAACTTAAACTAACTCAGGTACATTGGCTGATTGGTCGAAATTCAACACTTAGCCTAGACTGTAAACTTTTAATATACAAGTCGCTTTTAAAGCCAATATGGTGCTACGGAATTCAACTATGGGGCACTGCTTCAGCTTCAAATGTAGAGAAAATTCAACGCAGGCAAAATAAAATTTTACGCATGATAACATCGGCTCCATGGTACATCAAAAATTCAAATATACATCGTGATTTGAATATGCCACTAGTGACTGAAGAAATTGCAAAATACGCTGGCAAATATTTAACAAAGCTCGAGTCACATCCTAATCCGCTTGCCCGTAATATTTTGAACTTTACTGGACACATCCGCCTAAAAAAGAGGGACACAATGGCTCTTATTCACAGCACTCCAGATGGGACTTCTTGAAAATACTTTTATTTTTTTTCCTTTTGATTATCACTACTTACATATGTATTATATATAACTACTACTAAGCTTATGTCCGACATTGGTCGGGCCTAATTATATTTTTTAGATTTAAGATTTGAATACTTATTGTTAGTTCATATATGAAGATACAATAAATAAAAATTCATGCATTAAAAAAAAAAAAAAAAAAAAAAAAAACTTTAACACAATACCAAAAAATTTAGGCTTGTTTAGTCGCTCTGGAGAACAATTTTCTGCTACTGGCAATCTATTTCCGTTCCCTAAGGTCTAGAAAATAGCATAAACTTGCCAACAGGCGTCAGTTGTTTTCGGCAACGGATACACAAGCCTTAATTTTTTGGTGTTGTGTTAAAGTGATGTCGATGTCGACAATTAGAATAAGGATGATTATGTTGTTTGAGTGTGTTGCTGTTTATTTGCTTTGTTCATAGCTGCAATACACTTTTGTGTAGGTTGTTTTTGTATTTTTGTTGTTTTTTTGATGTTTGTAAACAGCCGAGAAACTGCTGCTGGCTGGTAGGCAGTGTACTAGTCTTGCAATCGGAGGATCGCAGGTTAAAATCCTGGAGTTAAGTCAAACTATTTTGTATGTTTTTTTAACAAAAACTTTTCAAGTGAAAGCATTTTGTTTTTTAACTAAATCTAAAACTTTTCAAATAAATTGTATGTTTAATGATCAATGAAATATTGTTAAATTAAAATTTAATTCAAGATGGTACATATTAGGCCGGGTTTACATCGGTGTGCCAAATGCCACACAAGCGTAAAAAAAGCGTAACCACTAATTACTAATGAACAACTGTTTGATTCGGACATGTATTTATTAAGTTAAATATGTAGGTCCATACATAACTAATAGACAATTTTATAGAATCCAACATGATTGGAAACTGTTTAAATCAATAAATACATGTCCGAATCAAACAGTTTTTCATAAGTAATTAGTTGGTTACGCTTTTTTGGGCACATGACACACAAGAAATGCCAGATGTAAACTCAGCCTTAGTGTGTATCTTAGAATATTTAAAGTTGTTGTGTCTGCAAGGCTAAGCATGTTGACTACCATGCGATGAGTTCCGAGTTCGAATCTTGTCCGAGGAAGCCAATTTATATACAAACATTTTTCTGATATCGATGTCAACCACACGTAAGTTATATAATTAATAAAATACAATTATGTACTAGATTAAATTAAATTCATGTTGTTCCAACTTGAAATAACTTTGAGTCAACATGATTCTTCATTTTGATTTTGACAGTACGTAAATCTTAAATCAACGTGAAACAAAGTTATTTCAACAGGAAAATTTTTTTTTGACAATTACTATAAATCATGTTAGATTAACATGAAACATATATGAAGTAAAATCATTGCCGAAAAAGATTAGATTAAACCTTTGCTTGAGTTGATTTTAAGTTGAAATTTTTCTATGTGTATGTAAGTGCGAGTACCACCAACCTTAATTATTTCAAAAGAAATTTTTTGATTTAATCAAATACAGCGTTATTAATTGTTGTAATTAAGGAACTTATTTAATTTTTTTTTCAAATATCACGATTTCTTTAATATTTTTTTATGAATTAGGTTCTTAATATTCTCAGTTTAATGTTGCTTTAAAAAAAATAAAATTTTGTGCGCAATCACGCAGTTAAAGTGTGTTTTTCCTTTTGTTTTTGTATGTATTATAACTTTGAAAATGTTGAAATTTTTATATGTAAGTAATTTTGTATTTATTAGCCTTTTTTTATTTACTAACTTATAACATTATTTTATGCTTCAAATAAATTTTCTGCTTTATTGCTGTGATATTTCTTTTAATTAGTGTTGCTTGTTAAAATTGTTGTTGTTTCTGCTGCTGCCGGTGTTTAATGACAATTTGAAAATGTCACCTTTTTTTTTATTTGATTTGACAATTTGCTTGTTGTTGTCTGTTTTAAATTTATTTTCGAACAAAATTGAAAAGTACCGTTAATTAGGACTTAAAAATGCTTTAATTAATTGCACATACGCACACACATGACTTTGAAAAATAAGATCAACGAAAACGAACATTTTCTTAAAACAAAAAATTACATTATTATTAACCACAATTATTAATTTAAAAATAAATTATGTATACATATAGGAAAATTATATATGTACATATATGATTTTTCTTTTAATTTTGGTCTTCACAAATTATTTACGCCGCGACACGTTTATTTGCCTGTTTGGCTGCTCGACGACGAGTGATCATTTCTGTAGCCAACACTCAACACGTTATAAATTTTAAAAATTCCACAAACACCAACAACAACACATAAAACTTGTTGTGAGCATTTGTGCTGTGTTGCAATCTTGCCGTTTTAGCACTTTTACTGCCAGATTTTCCCCGTTTATTTGGTACCTGCAGCAAAAATTATGTTAATTAATAACTTAGGTACTCGTAATTTTTTATGTATACAAAAGTACATGATGAAAAGAAGAAGCACGTTAAATATAAAATTAAATTTAAATGGGTGTGCCTGCGCCCATTTTTTTAAATGCAAGATTTTGTGTTTTTCAGAGCTCAGGGTGTGTGTTAAGTTTTGTAAAAATCGATAAAGTAGAACCACTTAAAATAAAACATTAAATTTTAATGGACGTGACTCCGCCCATATTTTTTAATAAAATATTGTGTCCGTTTTAGAGCTCAAGGTGTGTGCTAAGTTTCGTAAAAATCGGTTAAGTACAGCCTCGTGAAATATAATAATGCATTTTAATGGACACAGCCCCGCCCATTTTTTCAACCTTAAAATTGTGTAATAAGAAGAACTAAAGGTGGTTTGCTAAGTTTTACAGCAATCAAATATGTAGATCATAAAATCAAATAAAAAAATTTGTGGGCATGTTCCCGCCCACTTTTGATAATGGAATTAATTGGAGGCTATAGCCTCTAAGAAAACAAAAGAGTTTTTACAATCGGTCTAAAATGTGCAGAGTTATGAAGTAACAATGTCCAAAAAATTCAGACGAATTCATAAACTCCTCCTTTTTTTGAAGTCGGTTAAAAACAGCTACAACTGCAAATACAACTACAACTAAGTCCACAACTACAACCACAACTACGACCACAAATACAGCTACAACTTTAATTATGAGAAAAATGCTGGGTATACTCACTTGTGTCAACTTTTTTTCAACAAATATCGCTAAAGTAGACAAGAAAATAGCTAAATTTCAAAAATATTTGAAAGTTTAGCAATAAATAGCTAAAAAAAAAAACAAATTTGGTTTTAGGTTGTTTTAAAAAATTTTACGATAACTTGTTTACTTCTTTCATACTTTCCAAATTTAACTGCAAATTTCATAAAATACCAAATAAAAGCAATGCAATTGGTTAATAAAGGGTTTATTTTATTAAAAAACATGTACATAGATACGAGTATATGTAACATACATATTTATTATATACAATCATATTTATATATCTTTATAAAGAAAATTATAAGCGATATTATTTTTAACTTAAAATTAGAAGCCAATCTTCAACATTAGTATTATTGCAGGTAGAATTGGTAACTAATTTGCTAAGGACATAATTCGGGAATTCCCCAGTAAAAAAATTGCTTCGAATTAAGCAGGCTTTTGCTATTATAGAGTAAAAGTAGCGCCTACAAACCTGCTGATTTTTGTATGGTGACTTCACGGTTTGGAGTACCACATTTTTTCTCACAAAAGCCGTTTTTTGAACTTAATAAAACATGAAAACATAACAGTTATCTCAGTCGTTAAGCAGCTCTGGTTTGATGAACATCTCTCACGTCATCGTAATTATTTCTTAAGTGCAGTCAGGCTTAAGTGTGTTGTTTGGCCTTCGAGAGTTTTTCGTCTCGCTCGCAATGGTTGACTGATCTGCCACGGACAACCTCATAATCTCGCGGTTCTTTTATGGAATTTCTTTAACAACCACGTTGCTACTTCCTATGTGAAGGCATAGGACAACATCTTGGGCATATGGTCTAGTTACTCTGCCCATATTTGTGCAACATCATATTATGCAAATTTACTTTGTATATTATGTTTAAATAAATAACAGTTATCTAAAGCGCTCTTTAACCCTACGTCTCCACTAGCCATCGACTTGGGCATGATATGAACATGACGCCGGCAGAGCAACTGTGAAAAAATCGTCAACTTCCTTGTTGTGGTGAATACGTGCGATGTCCATGTTCAGGCATATGAAAGTATTTTGCACTAGTGCAATAAAGATGGAATATTTACTACTTTTGTTCTGTATATTTTCTTTCTATAGCAAATGGTTGCCGACTGAGAATCTCATGGTGAACATTGTTGCTCAGACATATGCTCGGGCATTGATGTCAGAGCATGAACAAAACATGGACATGAGCGGTCTACATTAGCCATTATCGATGTTCGACATGATGCCCATACCAGGTTCATGGCTAGTGGAGACCCCCAGTAAAGGATTAATCACATAAACGTATTTACTTATGTATAAAAGCGCTTTTCAAGATGGATTAGTACATTATCTAACTTTCTGGCTTTAAAACCTGCATTGTTGTGGTTCTATTCAATCACATTTTTTCCCATAGCTTGCTTCATTCACGTTCACTGCTTTTAAAGAAGTTCACATTTTTAAGCAAATTATGATGCACAAAAAATTGCTAGAACTCCCGCTAATAGCTAAATCATAATTTTTCCCACAAAATGTACTTAAAAATTGCTAGATTTGACGAGAAAATAGCTGAATTGGAAACAGTGGGTATACTTTCCCCTTGTTTTTTTTATTGAATTATGGTGTAGTTTAAATTTTTTGTTTCTGAACTATTTCTGAAAATATTACTCATTTTTAATACTTGAATTTCCAAAAATCACTTCTTAGTAGATGCATACATCCGGAAACTAAGCTGCATATTTCTTTAGAGCTGAGCGATAGTGAATCAGTTAATTAGTTAGTCAGTTACTCTTTTATATTCAAACTATTAAAATAACTCGAGTACTCCTAATATGTAATATTTTCATAGAAATCGGTAACACTGTTTGCCATTCGTTCGATCTCAATTATTTACACAGAGTAAATACTTCCACATAGGCTCTGAAAAATCGAACAAAATTTAGAAGCGAAAGAAAATTATTTTTTCTGTCCCCTACATGTTGTATCTTTCCATACGATTCTTTATTAAATATAAAAACAAAAACACAAAAAAAAAAGTTTAACGAAATTTCTTTATTTTTTATGATTTTACATTAAAACAGGTACTCACTCACTCACTCACATAAGAGCATCTTATCTCTATGGTACTATTTTGTTTTTTATGTTTTTAAAATAGGAAAAGGTACCTACATAAGCAAGAAAACATTAAAAGACAATTAGCAGCTGGAAAGGTTAAACGTTTAGCGAAAAAGTGTGCTATATATGTATGTACATATGTACGTATGTATGTATGTAGGGGGTGATTCATTATGATTTGTTTTTATTTTTGTTATCAGACTTTTAATTTTTTTATGTTGCATGCTATGTTATTATGGGAAGAGCTAATAGATAAACCCTCACAGTTTCTAGGAATAAAATGCACAATGGACTATGACAATGATCGCTTTTCGAGCAGATCTAAAATATGTACACTGAGTTTAAAAGATTTTTTTTGCATTTATTACATACACTGTTTGGTTGCTGGAAAAGCTTTTCTTGCAAAATATGTATTTTTCTTTTCCAAATCTTTTTTTTACTTTTTATTTTAGACTTATTTTGATCTTTTACTCATTACTTGGTCAACAGAAGGGAATCACAATGGACCCAATTGGGTCTCTTTTTATTTTTACTGACTTGACCTTGATATCGTAAAAATGAGAGAATCAATATGGGAATACAGGCAAATCCCGGTATAACGAACGATATAATGTCAGGCCCATTCGTTATACTGAAAAATTCGTTATATCGCAAAGTTTTTTTAAAGTGTTATTTTAATTATTATTATTGTAAGCATGACACAATACAACAAAAAGAATAAGGGCAATTTGTTTCTAAATAAGCTACGAAATACAAACTAAAGGTATCACCATTTTTTCATTTACATTGTTGCTGCAGATATTGTTTGATATTTTTTTTTGCCGTTCGTTATACAGAGCTCACATTTGGCAAAACATTCGCTATATAAAGTAGAACTAAATGTTCTTAAAAAGTTTTTGTTTTTTATTTTACGATTTTTTCTTTATCATTCGTTATATCCAGTATAAAATTAGGATAGTATTCGTTATACATATAAGGTTGTTAATGGAAAAAATTTTGACGTTCGTTATATGGGATTTTCGTTAGAGCGACATTCGTTATACCGAGATTTGCTGTAGTTTATAAATACATACAACCGAAAAAATTTAATGATATTTTGATTAGAAACTTTGTCATATCAATTAAAACTTTGTAATATTAGTTGAAGAGTTAATTGAATTGGAACTGTAAACAAATTAATACGATCAATTAAATTTAAAATTTAATTGTATCAAAGAAATTTTCAGTTGCAAGTATTCACCTTTAAAACAGCTGTCGTCGTCAACGTCACTGTCATTTTATTGTCAACATTAATTCAATAACAATTTAGCAATCTGTAACAAGCTGGCGTTGACTATATATTCTCAACATAGTATGTCAACATATCAAATGCCCATATGCAAACATTTGAATCAGTTGCGTGGTTTGTTTGTTATTTTTGAACAAGAAATTTATTAAAAACTAGCTGACCCCGGTGCGCGTTGCTGGCCCTAAGCAAACATTAGTGTTGTATATGGCATTGGTGGTACAATATGAAAATTGGATTTTGCCCACGAGTAAACTAAATATTGCGCCATCTGCCGGACGAACTTCAAACTACACAGAAACGCTGCTCACGCCCCAAAAGCATGTATATAAAGTTTGGTCACAATCGGTTCAATAGTTCTTGAGTTACGGTGCAAAAAAACCAAAAAAAAACTAAAAATTGTGCCATCTGTCGGACGAATCACTATTGCTGAAAGGGCGTAGCATTTACCGGGGTAGAATATATATAAAAACACGCGCCGGTCTTTTACAAATATTTTGTTTGGTGGAAGGCGAAAATCTGTTGGGGCATTGAAGAGTTCACCCCTAACAAATAAACGTGTTTTTGATTTTTATATATATTATAAGATTAAAAGATAATATCAACTAAAATTTATAGCTTTTTTTTTGCCTGTAGTAAAATTAATAAAAAATCATACATACTTAAAGTATTAAACCAAAAAAGTTGGCAATGGCAATGTTGTTGCAAATTAGAGTTGAGCTTTCGTTACAAATAGCTTTCAGCAAATTGTAATATAATTCACAAATCCCATTTACACTGAAAAATATATACATACATACATATGTATATAAGGCTGATTTTTGCATTGTTTGACATCACGTGCAGTGGACCAAACACAAGAACGGTGATGATGAAGCAGTAGCGGCCTTCGAAAACAGCATGTTGTTCCGTTCTGCTAATGCTTGTTAGAATATTTACAATTATCTTTAGTGTTATTTTATACGAGCTTTAGCATAAATAAAACCAAATAAATAAACAAAACCAAGTAACAAAAACGAAAAAAATTTCATTTGTAATATACGAGGGTAGGTCATTAACTCAGTGTTATTTTTGAATTTCCCTCCTCTTAAATGAAATGGCTCCAACACATTACCAACTTGGTTTTGTCTACCCGCTTTCGAGTACAGTTTTTGATAGTGTATTTTTGTTCCCTACGCTCTAAAAAGTAGCATGAGCCTGTCAAAAGCATATAAATGCTTTCGACAACGGACAGACAAGCCCCCAATTTTGGTGTTGTATTGACGTGAAGACGATGTTGACTAGTAAAATTAGGGTGCTTGTCTGCATGTAATATAGAGAATAATTTATTTTCAATTATGTACTTAAAGTACCATTTTGGGAATGTGAAATAAATGTACGACTGATTACAAAAGCATTTCAACAGTTCTAGTACGTATTAATTTTACTCTTTGGTCACCTCAAATGAGAGCAAATAGGAATTAATCTGCGCAGAAATTTTCTATATATGTATGTATGTACATATGTAAATAAATACATACATACATATATACATATGTATATGGAGGTATGTACAGACATATGTTTGTATATGCACGATAATGTACGAGTAGAAGATACACGAAAATGTAGAATTTTCTTTTAGACTTGCATATTTTTATCTATGCATTTTATACCCAAAAATTTAGAGTTGCATCTACATATATACATACATATATACATTTGTACAGGGCTGCCAGATAAAATGATCGCAAAATCGTCGAAATCCGGATAGACTATAAAATAATCGTCATTTTATACTCGAAAGATTGTCAGAAAAATCGCCCAAATCAAAATGAATTTTTTAACGTGTATACTACGGGTCAATTTGATGGATGGAAAAAATAAATAAAAAATCGTATAGTAAAAACAAAATTACATGTTGATTTCTAAGAAAATTTAGTGAAGAAACCATGGGTCTAAAATAAACCCTTTACCGCACCTCTCGACATGAAAATGTATTTCGTCTTCCTCAGCTGCTTCTTGTTCGGTTACTGCCTGCCTTACTTAAAGACATTAACTTTAAATATGAAAATGGGGAACCAAATATTATGGATATATCTATGGTAGCTCCCGAAAAATTAAAATCAGGGGTGCGTACGTGGGAGGAAGAACAATGATTCGAATTTAGTAGCACTTATTTCAGTACATACATTTCCCTATTTGAAAAAATTTTAATTTAAAAAAATTGTGTTTCTAAAGAAAAGAAAATACATTTTCATGTCGAGAGGCGCGGTATAGGGAACTTTTAGACACGTAGTTTCTTCGGAGAATTTTCTCAGAATTTCATGTACGATATTTTTTATACGAACTTGGCTTTTTTCACCTTTAATGTTTTTTTGAGAACATGAATTTGTGCAGATATCAATATAAATTTTAATATATTATAAAATAAAGAGTGGACAAAATTAAACCAAAATCATTTAGAAGGGAAGTAATGCAAGAATTGTAATAGTCGATTTTTCATATTTGTACTTTTAAAAAATAGTCAATTTTAAGGAAAAAATCGTCATTTTGCTATTTTCGGCACCAAAAATCGTCATAGATCGTCAAATCTGGCAGCCGTGCATATGTATGTAAGTATGCACTCGTATTGTTGTAAGTCACATAAATAAAATGTCAGTTATGGCAGCTAAAATTTAGGTACATACATAGTACATTTTTCAATTGAAAGTAAACAGCTTAAGACTCAGTAAACGGCCCTCATCACCAAAATATCATGATCATTAAAATATGTTCTGTAAAATATGAATTCTCAAGGAAATCTTTTCACATAATAGGTTTATTGTTTATTAACAAAAGACAATAACACAACAAACCAATAGATAAATGAGATGAAAAATGTTTCTTCAAAACAAAAATTATTCCAGTTACATCCCTGCAGTCAGACTGGGGCCAAGTGTCTCTATGTCAACACTAAAATTCTACTAACTGGTAGTTACATTGTCTACAATTTCTCTTTTATTCGTCAGTATAAAAGAAAGAGATAAAATAGATATGGTGTATTTCTGGTGGATTTTGCAACAACTTGTCAACATACTAGACTACTACTAGAATTTTAGTGTTAACATAGAGACACTTGGCCCCAGTCTGACGGCAGGGTTAGTATCTATGTACGTAAAGTATAGAAATGTACCAGTAAATGTCTGGTTGGTATGTCTCCATGTTCCCATAAGAACTACGTAGTTACTACCTGGCCAATTGTTTCAGTGTTACTAGTAGATTTTCAATGACAAGCACATGCTAAATGTTTATAGCACAAAGTATTGTATGGGGAATAATTAGAGAGTAGTACTGGTGACAAAGACAAAAGCGACTCAGTACATTTTCACCATCGACATTTCCTTCAAGGATCATACCGGCACTGATACAGGTAAAATCATAAACAACAAACAAACAATCAAAAAAAACACACACACAGACAAACCTGCCCAGCTAGCATTGGGGTGATAATTTTTTTGCAGAAATCTGTTATATGATTCTCCTCAGATCACTTGTGATGATTAAAGACTGATTTATCACTTGGGTGATTGAAAAAGGATTCACTTATGATTCATCTATAAGATCAAATTTTGATTTCTTGAAAATGGAGGAACAAAATGCAAAGAAACCGCAAAAAGGTGATTTAATGATTTAATACTACCAGAAAATTACTCAAAAATTAATCAGCAAATCGTATCATAAATGATTCCATGGTATGATTCATCTGTAGGGTACCATTTTCTCACAACGGAAGTATCATTTATGATCGAAAAATGAGCTCATATGCCGTTATTTTTCCCGTCAAGCTGGTTCGGAAAAGATTCGATTATGATACAAAATACCAGCTGGGTGCATACAAATATTGATATATATGATACAAACCCAGCTAGCATTTTTATCATAATCTAATATTTTCAGAATCAGACACTACATATGAGGAGTCGCAGAACAAAACTTGCATCAAAGTCCTTTAATTTCATACATCGTTAACATTTATTGCTGCGACTTATTGTGGTCTCATGTATTTTATAATAATGAAGGAACTTGTTATATATTGTATGCTTATAACATGTAAATTCGAAAGCATTTTCTTTCGTTTCGAAGTACAGAGTAGACCTCCTGGGCTTATGCTATAGAATAAACGGGTGAAAAAAATAATCTTTGATTTTCAAAAATTTTTTAAGAATCAAAAAGGCACCTTTTGTTCTGCAACTACTCATATGTAATACTATACGAACTGTTTAGCCTATATAACTAATCTTACCTGATGTAGACAATTCAAAAAAAAAAATCTGAATTAGTCGATTTTTGGGGGTTTTTTTAATTTGAAGTAGTAGATTTTTGGCGTTTTTTTCAGTTTTTTTTGTTAGTTTTGGCGTTTTTTTTTTGCGATTTTCAGTTGATTAATAGTGATTTATAAAACAAATAATTCTTAGAAAACTCCCAGAACTGTCAAATCGGTTGTCACAGGAAACAGTGTTGTCCCTACTAGCACAGTCGATATCCGCTTTTTTCTGCCTCGTTAATGATTGTGAAGTTGTTATAATGTGCGGGTGACAACGAGAAACGTAAGAAGATAATATAGTAATTATTTATTATAAAATTAAAAAACTTCATGTTATTGATGGAAAATTTTTTGTTGACAAAAAAAATTTTAAATGCTGCTATCTAAGCATATGTATGTACATATGTATTAATGTATGTATGTACATTGAATTGCCTACAAAATATGAAATAAGAAACACAAGCACTCCGATCTTGAGGCTAAAAATTGATAGTTAAAGTCCAAGCAGTTGGGCACATATTCCGTAAATAACTTTGTCTGCATATAAAAATTGTTTATGAATTTATTTTTAACAACTTATGCTGATAAGATTGTAAAAAAATTTAGAGCACTTCGGAAATGTAACAGTTTTGGTGTGCTCGTGTAGCTTGCTGTATTACCAGTTTATACTAAAATTATCCACAATATTGTTAATAATAGCAAACCGCGCGCACTGTAGGCAGCAATATGTCAAAATCGACTTTTCGCGCAATATTTTTTTTTTTAATTTTAATATTGAAATTGATACATTGGGGCCTCGAAAGCAGTAGTTTTTTATGACTGTTTCATATTCGTCCTGTCCATAAACGTACCGTTATTTTTCAGTTGCGAAAAAAAATTTCCCATCAGAATCCAAAATATGATTTTACACTAACAAAAACAAAGTAAGAGATTAGTAATGGTATTACTCAAGGCGAATTCAGTATCAGGTGACCTTTTCCGCCCGGTTGATTATCAGCTGTTGACGCAAAATTGAGCAATTTGTACCAAAACGTCGAAAATTTCCTTAGAAATCTTCTGACAGATTGGTTTTTTAGCATAGCAAACTACGTGTGTTGTTATTTGTGTTGTAAAATTGTTTTAGGGAAGAGTTCACCTGATACTGAATTCGCCTTGATATTACTCTGTCTATCCTGTGATTAGAGAAAATTTTAGTGTGTTATACCTACCAGCTGTGAGTGCCAAGGATGCAGCAGAAAAAAATTAAACGGACACCCCTACGTTCGGCCAACAAACTAAAAATACTTACAATAATTTAATTACATAAATTTAAAAAAATACTTCTTGCAAAAGTTTAATGGTTTCTTTTTTTGAGAACTTTAATTTTCTGACATCAAGGTGGTAAGAACTGGGATCTGAAGGGTCGACACTAGCATAGGATGAGGTCAGTGGCCCATAAAGCAAACGATTGGTATCCTCGACACAAGAACATCGATGTATGATACTATAAGGTCCGAAAAGGCCACCCCAACTTTCTGTAAGAATGTATTTTTCTAATTTCTTTGTATTACACAGGTCAACAGAAAAAAGGGCTTGAATAACTATATGTGACCTTCTCCGAGAAAAGGGACCTAGTGTGTGAAAATGAAGCTTTGAGAAAAACCCATTTAAAAAATACAATTTTAATGTTTTTCTCATTTTTATCGATTTTGACACACACCCGTATTTTGACACACTAGGTCCCTTTTCTCGGAGAAGGTCACATATAGATTTGATGCATCTTGGCTACCTAAGTACAAAAATTATAAAATTTTTAATTCTATGGATAATTTTTTTTAAAAATAACTTTTAAGTAAAATTGTCAATATTTTGAGACATTTCTCCAATTATGTTGTTATAACTCAAAAATATATTTTTTACGAGATATTTGCACGATAAGTCCTAATTTACACCAAGCAAGTCTGATTGCTAAGCTGATTAGTTTTTTAGGAGAGAGAGACGAAGGGAAAAGAAACGTTTCCGTTCCCCTCGTCTCTCTCTCCCACAAACTAATCAGCTTGGCAATAAGACTTGCATAGTGTAAATTACGACTAAAGCAATATATCGGAAAAATTTTTGCAGATTTTTTTGACACAAAAATATAGTTTCCTGTACTGTCTATATTTGTGTATAGTTTTGCTGAGATATGTATGTATGTATATTAAATGGATCACGAGCTGTATGATATTTTCCAAATACATAACAAATCTTATAATAAACTGGTATGCGATGTTTTGATCCTCATATTATTAAATGATATATATTTGGACCAAATTTAATGGGACTACATAATCTAAAAATCTTACTTTCTAAAATATGGAAAAGGGATTTAAATTATCGCTATCCAATTTTTAGCGAGAGCCGTTGAAAAAAAGTCTTCCTAAAAAAACTTAGTCTTATCTCATTAGAGGAGCATGATAGGCCATAGTTAGGGTAAAATTATGTACCGGAAAACTGTTGTGCTATTTATTCTGCACAAAAATGGTTATCGAAATATTTTCCGAAAAACGCCTCATTTGAAAGTTATTTGGGCAAAATGCGCATGGCCGGTTTGCACGCTGTCAGTGCAATTTTTACGCACATGTCATTTTTTATGCCCAGTCTATCAGAAACTGTCGGTGGAGCGAATCAAATAAATACTTTCGGCATGCCATACATTTTTGGGTGGTCTAATGTACATAGTACATACATGGCCTAATAACAAAACGACATATGTACATATATTAGATTTTGTTTGTGTATTTCGTATTTGTTTTTTTATTGAATCCATAGGAATTATATTAAAATACTAATTTATCTTAACAGACGATATTGCATATAATTGATATTTAATACCTTCAATTGGGTAAGTGTCACATACACCACGCCCATTTTAACGCTGTTGGAAACTTTCTTTTTATGGAAAAAACAAATAAAATAAAAATGTAATTGCTGCGCACAGACAAACAGACAAATACTTAGATAATTGATTGCACTTGAAGAAATTCTAAATTTTATGCTACATACTAGTGATGCACGAATATTCGTATTCGTATTCGAATTGTCGAATATTCGACCATTTTTAGATATTCGTACTCGTATTCGCCAAATTCAGGCGTATACCAATACGAATATTTTCCAAACAAATTAAATAAATAAATGCATAAATCCTAAACGAAATTTAAATAAATGGCTAAAAATATTAGTTTGTACCTACACAGATAAAACAGTGCCTACTAAATACCTTATAAAATAGAACAAAATTAATAAGAAATCTCTATGGTTTTTTTTTCAATATGGAAATCTTATTAATTTCATAGAGAAAACCTTTTTGAAAAAATCAAGAAGAAATCTTGTAGTTTTTATGAGGAAATCTTATTAATTTCATAGAGAAAACCTTTTTGAAAAAATCAAGAAGAAATCTTGTAGTTTTTATGAGGCTATCTTATTGATTTTTTCAATAAAAAAATAAAAAAAAATTGCGTCTTTATTCTCTGTATTTATGTATTTTCATTTAAATTCTATACCAAATACATATGTATGTATGTATGTAGTATGTTGTAATTGTTATTTATTTATACATACATACATACACATTAGGTTATATTCTTAACTAACTTACTCACCAGCAAACTTCTACCCGATAGACAAGCACTCTACCCAATATGCTAACAAGCAGCCTGAATAACCATTGAAATTATTGTGCAAACATTCTTATACAAAAATGAAAAAGATCATGAAAAAAGTCTCTACGTCTATTTATAGAAACGAAATAACAAGACACCACATAAAATCAAGAAGATTTCCTTATTAAAAAAATCAATAAGATGCTTTACACATAATCATATAGGAATCTACTAAAATCAAGAAGAAATCCTTATTGAAAAAATCAATAAGGCAACCTAATAAAATCAAGAAGAAAACATTTTTGAAAAAATTAAGAAGGCAACCTCATAAAATCAATAAGAAATACCTATAGTTTACAATTTATAAGAAAACCTAATAGAATCAAGAAGTTTTTCTCTATATATTGTTTTTTTGGTGCCAAAAATAACGGAAATTGAGTAAAAAAATTGTGAATAATATGATTTCTGCTTGATTTTCTTCTTGATAAAATTAATAAGATTTACCACATAAAAACAATAAGGAATCTCTATGAAAAAATCTTCGCTTCTTTCTTCTGGGATACCCCTAGCCTAAAAAAGGTTCATAGAGAAAATCTTCTTGATTCTATGAGGCAGTTTTTTCTCTGTGTACAAATCCATTAAATTTTTTATAGAAATTTGTGCTTAGTATGATTTTTAAATATTATTTAATGACTATCATTAAAATTTTTGGTAGTTTTTATCAACTTTAAAGTACGCCACCAGGAGTATGAAGTCCTTTTTCATACATTTTTTTTGTATTTCATATTGCAGGCGTGAATAGAACCCCAATTTAATGTCTAAAAATTTCACATACAATATTCGTATTCGCGAATATCAAAAATTGACATTCGTTACATCACTAGTATGTACATACATACATAGATGCATAAATATTTATATACGAAGAAAACATACATGCAGTTCATTAGATATTAGGTAAAGGGAGTTACAGTGTCTGCCAAAAAGTGTTGGAAATTTTTGTATCATAAATATTTAAGGAACTAAACACATAAATTGACACACGAAGTACATCGGATATATTTTTCTCTCTAGATTAAAATGACGTAATGAATAAGAAACATCAGATTTAGTAGATGACGCCAAAACAAAGCGCCTAATGGCCGGGCACAATGAATCCGTCATGCGTTAAACTTCGCCTTTTTCAACTGACAGCTAAGTTGAAATACATGGTCTCTTATGAGGTCGGTTACATTCAGTACGTGTCCGTCAACGCAAAGTACAAAATTTGGTAAACTCTGAACTTTTTGCGTACGTTGAGTAGTTTTACAGATGATGGTTGGTTTTTTGGTATGGCTGTGTTTTGTGGCAGCAAAAATAATATTAAACAAAAGAAATAAGCGAAATAGCTACAAAAGGTTGAATTTAATATATAAAATGGAGAATCAACCTATATAAGTTGTTCAAATGCTTCCGTTGTTGCGTTAATGTCAGTTGAAAAAGGCGAAGTTTAACGCATGACGGATCCATTGTGCTCCGGCCTTAATTCTGGCAAACGCGTGTGACCAACTGAAGCTGAAGGTATATATATATTGTATGCGTTTCTGTACGTTCTCTCCGATTCTAAATTCAAGTTACATGCAATTCGTCGTATGCGCAAGTATTTTTGTTGTTTTAATGCAAAAGGAGAGAAAATTTAAATTCACCACACGGAAATTTGGCTATAAAAGAGAGCATGCAAAAGTAGAAAGTTAAGCTGAAGGTCCATACCATCCGTTCTTTGCATATCCGTTGTATGCGTTTCTGTACATTCCCTCCGATTCTAAATTCAAGTTACATGCAATACATCTTATGCGCAAGTATTTTTGTTGTTTTAATGCAAAAAGAGAGAAAAATTAAATTCACCACACGAACATTTGGCTATAAAAGAGAGCATGATGCATGCGACGGATACAAAAGTAGAAAGTCAACCTACTTTATCCGTCCTATGCGTATACACGTTCTTTGCGTTTTGTTCTGTAACTTGCCACATACAATTACCTTGATTCTACTTTTTGACACATGCATAAAACGCAACTATGCATTGAACGGATGGTATGGATCTTCAGCTTGAAAGTTTACATGCATTAATTAGATGAATGAGCCAATTTGTACGTTATACACTGTTTTCTCGCAGGGTTCTCTTCACCGCACAGTGGGGGATTTGAAAAAAAAAAATGTAAATAAAACTGCAGTTTCCAAGCCGGTCGTCCGATTCTTACAAAATTTTATAAGGCATTTGAGAAAGTGTTATTGAACTTAAGTTCAGAGTTTGGATTTTTTTTTAACTGTAAAGTGGTGTAGCCTCAAGATCGGAATATGGGTCACTTGGAGTTTATAAAAAGTTCAAACTTATTATTTTAGCAAGCTCAGGGTTTTGATTTGATAAAAAAGAGCTTTTACAAATGGATTTTCCTACTGACTGTTAAAGTTACTGTAAAATCTTGTCCGATTTTCTTTTTTTCAGATTAAGAACAATATTTTTAATGCATAAAATTTTTTTTAAAAAGTACAGTCATTGTCACACCGAGTCAATACTTATGTACCGATTTACGTCTGCTCACTGCAATAAAATCATGAGTAATAAGCCCAAAATTACCTTATTTCTTAACTAGTTGAAAAATGAGGACATGATTACACTACACTACAGTGGAAACAAAACTATATAGACTTAATACGCAATTAATTGGGGAGAAAAGCCATTTCGGCACATTACTTATGACTTTATTGCAGTGAGTCAACGAAAATCGGTGCATTGCGATGATAGTATGATCTCGTCTTTTTTAAACAATTCAGCTTTATCATAAATAAAACTCCGCATGGAAATTTTCGAACACGTGAACATTACATTCAAAATTTTTGAATGTTTACATCTTTAAAATCCGAAAAAATTGCTTGTGAATTTGTTTGCTTTCAAAAAACTTGATACGAGTACGATTGCAAAATAATTGACAATTTGTGGAGAAAATTATTCGCAAAGATTTGTCTGTCGGAAAAAGTGGAAATATGGAAGTTTTTAATTTTAATGGAATTGATACGAAAATAAAGTCCATGTCAACGAAAAATTTTATTTTGGAAGTTTTCACGTCTGGAATTCATAATAAGGCTGATTTTTTTAAAGGTATGTAGTACAATGGGGCATATCACAGAAAATTTTTTTTTTAGATTTTCATTATTGAAGAAACCAACACATATGTGTATACATATGTATATTTAGTTCTATTCTTTAGTTCTAATATGCTTTTAAATATTGCCCAAAAAAGCATTGCTCCTGGACGAAAATAAGCACACTACTTTAAAAAAGACTTAATAACTCCAGTTTTTCTCTGCATTAGCTACATTTTTACAGCCTTAATCTGAATAACATCTCCCCAGGAGTTTATTCAATATTTATTGTTCCCCAATTTTTAAAAGTCAGCTAAAATAAAACAACTGGAAACAAAATAGCTGACTTCGAAAATTCGAAGTTCTCAACCAAATTTAAATTTTTAGCTCAATCAATTTGGAACAAAAAAATAATTCCGCGGGAACTATTTCCCAGGAAATATTTAGAATTGGGCTGATAGTCTGTTTTTTCAGTCTATATGTAACACAGTTAAAAAAAAATTTAGCTCAGGTTTGTTTTAATTGCCACTGTAAAAACGTGTTTAACTTGTAGGTTCATTTTAATATAAAAAAACTCTTTTATATTTTTATTGCACCTCAATAATAAAAATTTTAGAAATAAATAAATAAATTATTATTATTGTTAACCAACAAACAGTATTTTTTCTTTTCATAAAAAGTGTGAAAACTCTAGGAAAAAACCATTATGGGTTCTGTTGACAATCTCTTTTTATATTCTGTGCAAGTTTTTGTGGATAAAAAATTCACCGATATACTTACATATGTACATCGTACATATAAATATACCCAGTTGGCCACGTCTTTAAGACATCTTTGACGACGGGTACAAGACAATGGTAAGTCGTAGAAGACATATTGAAGACAGCCCCATACAAATCGTCGACGAAATTTTCATACAAATGGCGCCGAGGTCACACAAGACGATATGGGCGACAATGTCGCTCAGATTGTCCTCAACAAAGTCTTATTGAAGACAAAATGTATGACACTGTCGCTCAGATTGTCATCAACAGTGCTTTATTGAAAGCAAAACGATGGATATTGTCGCTCAGATTGTTCTCAACAAAGTTTTTTTGAAGACAAAACGATGGATATTATCGCTCAGATAGTCATGAACGACGATTTCCTTTAAATTTTCGATTAGAAAACCTAATGAACAGGCGACATGTCGTACATTAATCGTCGCAGACGACATTGTCTTCGACGATTAATGTACGACATGTCGCCTGTCGACTAGGTTTTCTAATCCACAATTTAAAGGAAATCGTCGTTCATGACTATCTAAGCGACAATGTCACACTGTTTGTCTTCAATAAAACTTTATTGAGGACAATCTGAGCGACAAAGTCCCTCGTTTTGTTTTCAATAAAGCCGTGTTGACGACAATCTGAGCGACAATGTCCCTCGTTTTGTCTTCAATAAGACTTTGTTGAGGAGAATCTAAGCGACAGTGTCATAAGTTTGTTAACGACAATCTGAGCGACATTGTCGCTCATCTCGTCTTGTGTGACCTCGCCGCAATTTGTATGAAAATTTCGTCGACGATTTGTATGGGGCTGTCTTCAATATGTCTTCTACGACTTACCATTGTCTTGTACCCGTCGTCAAAGATGTCTTAAAGACGTGGCCAACTGGGATATTTTTTTCATTTGACAAATATACCCAGGTAAACGAAAATTTGATGTCTATTGTTGATTATAATTATGTCTGTGGGTTTTTTTTTTATAAGTTTAACGATAAGATCTAAGAAGTATACATAGGTATTTGAAAGAATAGATGTTTAAAAACAAATTGAAAAGGTTTAGCGCAGACACACATGTCGTTCACGTGATCAACACAATCACGAGTATTTTTTTTAATGAGAACATAATTCTTATGCAAGAAAATTGTAACCTGAAAAATTTGTTTAAGCTTCAAATTTGACTGCCTCATTCGGGAGCTTAAGTTCTGTGACAGTTATGTGTATAATTGACATTTTTAAGGGAGTATATTTTCACTCACATTCAGGCACTGTCACACCAAAAGGTTTTACTCAGGAACTCTTATAATCCCCTAGACGTTGCAACTGATCGTACAATTGAGTTGCATACACCAGTTCATCGTTCACTGCATATGCTGCACTTTTCATCCGATGTTTTAGCTCTATTGGACATAAATAAACTTTTGATGGAGGAAGCAGAAGAGAAAGAAAAGGAAAATAAAAATATGTTCTTATATTCTTAAATAAAATTGCACATTGGCATTTCTTCTTCTTTCTCACACACATTGCTTACTTCGCACGATGTTGCTTACAAAACGTCAGAATGAAAATGAAAAAGAAAGAAAAAATCGCCATCACACGCACCAATTTGATAGCCAAGTTGTTCGTCACTTGAATGAAAATAAATTTTTTTTTACCGTTGGTCAACCAGATTTCAGGATTCAGTAGCTTTTGTTACTATGATATCGCTATAATAAATATAACGAAAATTTGTCGACTTTGCTATTCAGTAACATATTTTAACGATATTCGCTGTCGCTTGGAGGAAAATAGAATAAAGTCGCAAGCTCAAATTCATTCGTTTAATATTGAATTAAATGGTGAGTAAGATAAAGCAAAACGTTACAGAATCCAGGTACAGATCTCTAACGTACAACTTAATTAAATTGTACAACACGTCGCAACGTGTAGGGGCCGCTTTAGGCACTGGTTTCTTTCAGCAAATTTGCGCTCACTATTTACTGACGATTTTTGAATTTTCGCCTTAAAAAAGTGGAGGTTACTGATATCTGTCTGTCCGTCTTGGGAAAATGGAGTTTCCATCAGATCTCGACGTTTTGAAGTCATGGGAATGGTCTCGGTGATCATGTGGTCAGCTAAAAAAACCGCCCTTCTCTTCTTGCAATAAGTGTTTGTTTATTTTTAATTCCCTTCTGTAAAATAATGAAAATATTTTTAACTGACTTCAAAAAAGATGGAGGATATCAGTTTGTATTTTCTTCTTTTTTAACCGACCTCAAAAAAGGAGGAGTCTATCAATTCGCCTCTATTTTTTTGGCGGTGTTACATTTGGTACATTTTTGACCGATTGTAAAAATTATTTTTTTATTTGAGAGGGTATAGCTTCCCATTGGTCCCATAGTAAAAACAGTGAGCAGGGACACGTCCACAATTTTTTCATTTGATTTTATGATATTCTGCTTATTTTATTGCTACGAAGCTTACCTAACACATTGGGCTCCCGTAACGACACAATTTTGCAATTGAAAAAAAAATGGGTGGAGCCACGCCCAATAAAACTTAATATTATATTTCACATGCTTCTATTTCACCGATTTTTACGAAACTTGACACCCTAAGTTAAAAAAAGCACAATCTTGCATTCAAAAAGTGGGCGGGACACGCCTATTAAATTTTGATATAATATTTCACGAGCTTATACTTAACCAATTTATATGAAACTTAGCACACACTTTGAACTCTTAAAAACACAAAATCTTGCATTTAAAAAATGGCCGGAGGTTCGCCCATTAAAATTTAATTTTATATCCCATAAATTTTTTTTTTCGAAACTGTTCCATTAGATCTTAGCATTGAAGTTGGTTTTTTTTGGCAGAATTATTTATGTGTCTTATTTCATAATTACGTAATTTTTATACAGTTTTTAGAAATTATCTTTTCTTCTGAAATTGTATAAATTCCATTTGATTTGATTGCAAAAAAAGTGGGATGAGACACGCCCATTAAGTTTTCCCTTTGATTTGCTGTACGTTTTCTTGTTCTATTTCTGTAAAACCTACCACACACCTTGTGCTCTCAATCTTAAAATTAAAATAATTGGCGGAGCCACACACCCATTAAAATTTAATGTTATATTTCATGTGCTTTTTCTTGACTCATTCTCATGAAACTTGGCACATATCCCGATATCTGAAAGCCACATTATCCTGCATTAGAAAAGTGGGCGGGGTTACGATCATTAAAGTTTAGTATTAAATGATATGTAGGTACTTATACTTATCCGATCCCCACGACACTTGGCAAACAGTATGTGCTCTTAGGTTAGGTTAGGTTAGGTTCGCAGGCTGCTGGTGAAGAAATTAAAAATCTAGGGGTCCAGCTCACTTATATAGTGTACTTAGGTTGCTGAGTCCTATTTCCGATAACTCGGACTGGCTATATATCGCATACGGAGATCCTCCAATACGGGGCAGAAGCAGAGGAGATGCAAAATGCTTTCCTCCTCCTCTTCATCATTGTAAATGTACCATTAATCATTATACGGGAGACCCATACGTTTAGCGTGGGTTCAAAAAGTGCAGTGGCCGGTTAGTATGGCCAAGAGATTCCTTAAGTGCTTCCTGGTGAAGCTAATGAGGTTTTTGGTTCTGTTGCTGTTTAGGCGAGGCCAAATGGTTCTCGATATAGCCCACGTAGGCTCATTGCGTCATCTGTCTTGAGCTGAATTGCGAAAGACAGCATCGAAGCGTCTCCAGCAGGATGAGAGAGGGGGCCCACTGAGATTGTAAATATCGACTACTTTGAGTAGGCGTCCCCTCTTTGCCTGCCAAGCCATCCGCAACTATATTGCCTGAATTAGTCCCGTGTCCACGTACTCATTATAGTGTGATGGATGAGTGCTGCGAAAGTTTATCCAGGACTGTGCGACATTCTTGGACAAGGAATGATGTAGAGTACACACCTGCGAGGGACTTTATTGCAGATTGGCTGGCCGTTATTATATGGATATTTCTATTGTGTATCAGATAAAAACTTATCCAGTGTGTTACTTTTTAATGGCGGATATCTCTGCCTGTAATATGCTACATTCGTGCGGGAGTCTGAAGGACATTCAATTCCGAGTTCTGGAATATATACGCCCCCTCCAACTCTTACTCCCCCACCACACTCGACCCGTCCGGCACAGCTCTGTCCATAGGGGAGAACCTTTATGTCAATGATATACTAAATTTCCTATTGAAGTAGGGTTTGGGAGTGGAGTAGTCAATGAGCTCAGGTATGTTGTTCGCTGTATTCAGAATGCTAGCATGACCCCATGGTTTGTGGTTCCATACGCCTATTGCGTTCAGTCTTACAGCTGTAGGGCCAGCTTACTAGCCGTTAAGTCCACCAGAACCCAATATAGCATAGCGAAGAGTGCCTTTGTCGGCGTGGATATAAGGGCACCTGCTATCATAAATGCCATTTCTTGGAAAATTCCTTCTATACGGGACTGATTGCCCGCTGATTCTAGTGCCTTCCACCAGACCGAGATTCCGTAAAATATGATAGGTTTTATGACCATCTGTGGTATCCAACCGACTCCTTTGGGGTTAATTCCCCAAGTAGAGCCGATTGCCTTCCTACAGACGTAAATTGCCATAGAGGCTTTCGCTACTTTCTCTCCAGGAAAGTTTACTATCAAGGACAACGTCTAGATATTTTTCACTATCCGACAGGGTTAGTTTAATGCTATTCAATCTTAAGTGATTGAAGTGGGGACTTTGTATCTCCTGATAAAGAGTACTAGTTCCGTTTTGTTTGGGTTGACACTGAGGCCACTCCTAGAGCACCAAGCATTAAGCTCATTTAGTGCAGTTTCTAACCTTAGCGATAACATATCTAGGTGAAATCCTGTTATTGCTATCGCTACATCTTCTGTGTATGCAACGGTTCCAATATTCAAAGATTCTAATTTTCTGTGCTCTTGAAATTGCATAATTTTGTGCTTGAAAAAGTGGGTGGGGCTATAGCTACATATTTAAATTTTGCTATTATATTTCACGTGCTTCTATTTGACCGATTCTTAACAGTCTTAACATATACCTAGAGCTCTGTAGTACATATTGAAGATGAGCAATACTGTGATTTTTTTAAATAATGTAAACGTGATTTCTAAATCGCTGCTCTTGTAAACTGTGACTGTGATCAGCAGCTCTGTCATTTTGAGGAAATCTAATAAGAAAAGCAGCAGTAAAATTAAACAGTGACTGTGATCACGGTTTAGCACATTTCAGGTCTTCTGCTTTAAAAGTATTTAGTAGTATTGGTATTTTAATAATTACTAATAAGAAGAGCGACAAGAACAACCAATTATCAATCACCCCCATCCAAATATTGTGAATTGTCATATAAGAGGCAGAGAGGCTATAAAATTACTAATATAAAAATTTGAGAGCTGTACATAGTTGAAAGAAAAGATGATTTGACAAAAGCTCTCGACAAAAGCTGAAGGTATAAAAAAATTAATGTGGTAGCCTTATTTACTGTAAAGTAAAAAGAAAATAAAAGTAAAGCATACAAGACTTGATTAGTGATTTTACAATCTCTGTCAAAAAGTAACAGGTTTCGAAATATGGCTCATCTCTAGTAGATATCTACCCAGGTAAATCTCCCGACTGGCTTTTATAATTATCATATAAATTGTGTAGTGACGTTATAAGTTGAAGGAAACATTTATTTTATTATTTTCAGCACATTCAAATACAAGCTTGTTTTTAAAGAAGTTATTTTATTTTAGCTTTTTAGTGCTTATTTTTGAAGTCGATTAAATTTTTTTCAAGGCCTTATTGGCTATAGTTTTATTTTTTAACCCAAATTCCTCTATTTCTCTTACATTTTTTTTGATTTATAGAAATTATTTACTTGGGTCACAATGAACTTCGCCCATAACGAAAAAAATTGCCTGGCCCCTTGGAGTTCCTTATAACCGAACGTCACTGTATTAACAAAAAATTTTGCTAGAATATTTAGTGGGAATCGCACTCATTCGGTATGCCAAGTAAATTTTTTCCATTTTGTGCTTCTTATTTCACTTTAGAAATCACTGAAATCACTTTCTTTCCCACCCAATTGACGTACAACTTGATTTAAAAGCAGATTTCAGTTGATATAAAATAAAAGAACTTCTTTTCAGCGGATTTTTATGCTGCTGTTGTTGCTAAAATTAAAGACCAAGTCTGCCAATAATTATTGCAATACTTTCTGTACAACCCGTACATTGTAAGTAATAAAATTTGTGCAACAAGTGCAGCTTCTTCAAGAACAAAAAAAGGAGAAGAAAAATAAACAGAGACTGGACATGAACATTCACTAGTAAAAACTAAATAAATCAAGGAAGCTTGCGCGTAATATACCCCCTTCTGCATTTTTTTTTGCTTGTGATGATCAAGTGCTTTTCTGCTGCTTCTCCAGCAGCAGTGAGTGAACAACAATATTATGATGATGCAGCAACAATAGCAACAACTAAACTCATACTATTAAGTACTTGAAGCAACTCGTACATCATGCGAGTTTTTATCGAGTGTTTAGCAAGTATATATCGTACGAGTATGTTGAATAGCAAAAAATAAAATTAAATGAATTTAAAAAAAAAATGTGCTGCTGCATGCAGTCATTTTATCTGCATCTTGCAAATACTTTCAAGTTTTGTTTTTGTAGTTCCTTTTTGTAAATTTTGTTTTTGTTCATTATGACTTTTTAACTTTTTTTCAAGCATCTAGAGGTATGCATATCGATGTAAGTAGTACAAATATGCAGTAGACACATATTTGTTTGTGTTTATTTTATATAAAGGAAGGCATACATACAATAATTTACATCCAAAGATTTTTACTTCTTGTCAGTGTTGCCGCTTCTAAATTCATATGCAAGTTTCTTTTTATATCTACATATCGATCATTTAATCAGACAATGTTTTAAGGAAAAATAAGTTTGGTTTTAGCATTAATAATGTAAAATAAATAACTAGCTATATCGACTGCGAACAAATTTAGAGCTAAAGGTACTAAATAAATGGTAATTCGAAATGAAAGATCATAACAGAAACCTAACAGGTAACCTAAAGACAATTCGATTGATGTAAGAACCATCAAAACGGGCCTACAAGCACACTTGCATACATCATACATACAGGGGCTGATAACCAAAATATTTTTCCTTGCGTCGCACAGTGTTGTGAAGCAGCCAAAAATAGTATAATGGAATGCTTGAAACACGAAAACGTTTTGATGCTATTTAATAGTATACATTCTGACTAAGAAAATTTTAAAATAATTAAACAAAAATTTTATTTTTAGCCGAAGTTATAGAGCGTCAAAGTTGCACTTTGTAAACAAGTTCAATAATTTTTTTTTTAAGTAAGGAACATTTTTATGTGCTTTAAAGGTATAAAAAATTTAATTTTAATATGGAAACGCTATTTTTAATTTGAAATATCAATTACAATTGGAATACCGTCATAATAAAGACAATAACAAAACAAAAATAATTTTTCTGTAAAATTTAAAATTTTTTTTACAGAATCGTCCAACACTGCATACCTACTTTATTGGACTGAAAATCAAATTTATTTGTAAAGTAAATTTGTAAATAAGGCAAACTAGGCAACACTGTTTGCTGCATTTGAATTCATATCGGTTGGTGTTGTTTGGTCTTACTCTCTTGTGTGTACATATGTGCCCTTAATTATGAAAGTGGTCTAAGTCATATATATCCTTGGTCGAGATATTCAGTAGGTTACATTTGAACAGTTTAAAAAATATTTTTATATACATATTGCAACATTTTAATTTAGAGTTGTGCTAGTCTCGATTTATATAAATTTATTTAATATTTTTCAAATATTTATGGAAGTTTTTTTTAAGATTTATTTGATATTTCGAAGCAAAAATGCTCATGACTTAGACCACTTTCATAATTAAGGGCACATACATATCTTCCGTTTATGAGTAGATCCAGCATTCCTATTCATTTTTATTTCAAAGATCATTTTGTTGTATTTTTGTTGTTGTTATTGTTAATTTTGTTTGTTGAAGTTGCTGTCGTTTAAGAGCTGGTTAACCGGCTTTTCTAGGACTGCGATATTTTGTACTTTTGTGTGTGTTTTATTTAAACTCTTTCTATATACCGGGTCTCTGCAATCAACTGAAAAATATTTTGTGAAATAAACTTTAATAAAATGTAACCAACCTACGTGGGTTGAGACGATAACGGTAGCAAAGCAGACAGGAAACTAGTTAAAAGATAATAACAAAAAAAACATAAATTTGTTTAAGACATTTTGGAATTTTATTGTTTATATAAATATAATCGGATTTGATACCACGAAAATGGAACAATTTCAATTTTCAAATATAATGGTAGATGCCCAGCTAGCTTTTTCAAATGCAGAATAGTCGTATTGTGAATCGTATGCAGATCTTTTTCAATCGCAGACCCAGCTCATATTTTAATCGTGGAGGACAGGGTGGCCGAGACATTTTTCAAAAAGTGTATCTGTGTGCCTGTCCGTGTGCACGTACAGCCCAAATGGCTGGACCGATTTTGATTTAGTTTTTTCTGTTTAAAAGTTGACTTGATCGGTCCCGACGTTTAGAAAATCAAAATCTTGATCGAGATGGTTCTTAACCATGTTTGAAGAAAATCGGTCCAGCCGTTTAGAAGATGTCACATCTTTTCTAGATATATCGGGGGTTTTAAAAATTTTTAATTTTTGTTATAGCTTATTAATGTATTTTTATATAACTCGCCCTAAAAAAAGGGGGACAATAAGTGACAAGGCAGTCGAAAAAGTGGCAATTTGCCACTTTAGTCGATCGAACGGTAACGCTGGTGGAAGATGCTTCGCACGGAAGAAACTGTTACCGAAGACGATTCGTGTTCAAGAGCCGCTTTTATTAGTCGTAGATTCAATCATATGAGATTTATCTACAGATTATCTTACAACTCTTTTTTGAAGAACATTGAGAATCGTATGAGGCTCATCAACGTTAATCTTATATGAGATATTGGGAGAGTTGAAAAATAATCATTCGATAATGATTTGGGGAATCGTACAATACTCACTATACTTTTTATTTTGCAACTTAAATATGAAAAAAAAACAAATTAAATTTTTTAGTACATAATTATTTATAAAAAACTTTTCTTCATTTATTGATTAAAGACTATTTTTAACTCCCGACCAAAAAAAAGGGGTGTTATAAGTTTGTAGTGTGTGTCTGTCCGTGTCCACGTACAGCCCAAACGGCTGGACCGATTTTTATTTAGTTATATCGGGGGTTTTTAAAATTTTTAAATTTTGTTTTATATACATATGCATGTAGATGCAACCAGTCTTTACACTCGTACATAGAAAATTTGTGATTACTATGTTGAATTTAGCTTTTATAATCGTCTAGTGCTGCTATCTAGCACAAAATGGTGCTGCAAGATTTTTGAATTTCAAATATCTATGAAAAATTCATTTAATTTAAAAAAATTAGGTTATTTTAAAAGCTTTTTACGTACCCGCAATAATTTAATAAATTTTTGATGTAGAATACCAAGCACATTAAATTAATATGCACTTCATTTTAATATATCTTTAATTATTATAAACAAATTAGAACACACTTGAAACAACCAACGAGATTCTTATTCAAAACTCAAATGGAAGCATCAGCAAAGAAGTGAATAAAAAATAAATAAAATTATATAACCGTAAATATGAAAAAAATAAACATATTTTAGATAAATGTATCGTCGATTAAACATTGCAAGATTTATAAGAGAACGTTAAATAGAAATACTACAATATCACTCACCAAATAATCAGCAAAAGATTCGTTTAGGAGTTGTATATGAAACGCCATTAAACAGCTCTTGGCCAGCTGGGTGTGTTCCTTACAAAATTGTATAAAAAATGTTAAGCTTAAAAAAAATTAATGGCCAAGGAATTCCGCCTAGAAAACTCAAAATGCTACTCCCGGTTAATCTGTAAGTTCTTCGCTTAGACCATGATACGATGATATGAAGGTAGAACAACATTTGACGCAAAAAAATAAATTTTGACTTTGGTGCCTTGTATTTAATTAGTGATTTGTTGGAAATAGAGGGGAAAGCGTTGCCACACGCAATAACTGGGAACTATTTTTAGGAATTTGATTTTTTTTTTGGATTTATTTCGTTTACGAATTGAAAGTTATTTAATTTTTTCTGATTGGTACTTATTTCATTTTGGTTGGGAGTTATTTGATTTCGAGTTATTTTATTTGTTAGCTATTTCATTGTATTTCATATGTGATTGAGACGCAAAACTTTCGAAAGCCAAATAACGCATAACAACCTGAGCGCACTTAAGAAATAATTACGCTTGCGCTGACGCGACAGCTGTTTTTCAGCCCAAAGCTGTTTTGGGACTTGTAATGTACAACTGTAAGTTTACAAAAAACATATGAAATTTATTATTTTTATATAAATAAAACAAGATTGAATTATGCGTTTATTCATTGAAGTTTTAACACTGCAGTAGAAAGTGTCAAATTATTCTCATATAACAATTACTTCACTTCGAATAAAATTTTTAAAACTCCTATTAGAAGGCCTTCAATTGCGACCCACGTATTCGGTTCAAAAGTATTGAAAGGCAAAAACTCGCTTGATTTGAAGAGATTGTAAAACATTATCTATAAGTTTGCTTCGTATGCAGAAAATATGAATATAAATACGTCATTCAACGAGATCACTTGAAAAAGCAGTAAGTGCATTCAATTAAAGTGGTCAAACTTCTAAGGAATTTATGTTGAAAGGCTCTTGTAATGTTTGCACTTACAGTAGAACATTTTATTAATGTAAATAAACATTAAGAGAAAATGTAATAAAAGAAAGAAATGCATGCACATTGTGTAAGTATTTACGAGCTTAAAACAAATTTTTTATTCATAATTAATGATGATGAACTACTACTTGTCTTGTTGCAGGTAAAGCACTCGATTATTTATTCAAATTAATGTTGCAGTAGATAGAACCAGTTGGAGTTCGGAATTCATATTTTATTTATTTTTTAATAAATGGGTAGCACAAAACTCAAGCAGGATGTAAATTTGCTGTCATATTTGGGTATATAATTACTTTCCAAATACATAATAAAATAATATGATTTGACAGCTGACAGAGAGAAAGAACATGTCAAGGTTTTTGCATATTGATAAATATTAAAGTTAATTGAACTTGAGTGAATTTTAATCAGGAATAATTTCTTAATCGGGCTTAAGTTTAGTCTTTTAAATTCTTATTGAATGAAAATATTTTTACTAACTTATGTGAGTTTCTAAGGAAGAGAATAAAAGTATTTTTTTGTGCAGCCACGCACTTCATCAGCACCCATGTCTATCTATTAGGGTAGAGATTATTATTAACTCCTAAATAAGCAGAATTGTCGCATTTGTAGTGTGGAAAATCCACAAACTTTTGTCGAAACACTGTTACATCCACAGAAAACTACTGTTTGGTTCGCTTTATGAGCTGGCGGACTCATTGGGCCATATGTCTTAAAAAAAACGATGATGGTCAGAATGTTACTGCCAATGGTGAACCTCAATTACGTGGCATTAATTTTGCTGATATGTGGTTCCAACAGGACGGAGCCACATGCCAAACA
Source organism: Tachina lurida (assembly GCA_944452675.1). Classification (NCBI taxonomy): domain Eukaryota; kingdom Metazoa; phylum Arthropoda; class Insecta; order Diptera; family Tachinidae; genus Tachina; species Tachina lurida. Next base: position 32,911,880 of record OX101754.1, on the reverse strand, counting down.
GCGGGCGCTACAATTGATTTATTCAAAGAAACTTTTGATGAAAAAATAATTTCACGTAATGGCCCAAATAATTGGCCACCAAGATCGCATGATTTAATCCCATTGGATTATTTTCTTTGGTTGATCAAAATTTGATGTTCCAGATTGCGCCTTCTATGCGCCAGCCGTGGCGGCCACATGGCAGAAATCATATTTAAAGACTACTTTCATAAAATATTCTTCCAACGAAGCCCGTTTCATTGATATTAAAGATACATATATTTTCTTGTTTTATTATGATTTAAACTTGTGTCACTCGATAAATAAACATACTTACTTACATGGAGTATTATTGTAGTGACTATTATAAGATTTGCACATAATAAGATAAGGCCAAGTTTTTTATATACTTTATAAGAAAAGAAGAGAATTGCCTTAGGACACTCGGTTACAGCTATGCTGCTTAGCTATATAAACCAAACTTAATGTGTTAAATAACAATGCAATAAAATTATATTATATGATGATGTCAAACTCGTCGCAAAAATTTCAAAACGTTTCCATTTATTTCCCATTATTTTCTTTTCTAGCGGCGTACAATTAAATTAATGTATTGTTTGTGGCCGGTGGCGGCTGTTAGCCGGCTGTGTTCTCTGATTTGTGTTTATTTTCTGCTTTTAAATACAAAGAAATCAGAAATAAATTTATAACTGTAATAATGTCGATTACTTTTGTTACGAAAATCACGTCCTAACTCCTGTATCGCGCAATAAATAGCATAGCTATAAAAAATCAGGATTATAATTTATTTTTACTATATATGAACATATAATGTTCGACAACATGATCCAGGACGATCCACTATTTCATAGAAAATACAACTGCGAATAAGGCATTTTCAATGTTTCAAAATGAGGAAAGCATAGGTTCAACTACGAGGACTCGTATTTTTAAAATAAAACATAAAAAACTTCAAAAATAAACACTAAAAAGTTAAGAAGATTATATGTAGATTCAGTTAAATTTTTTGTATGTGTGACCTATAGTTCTCGTTAAAAACGGTGCCAATCAAGTTAGGTTAGGTTATTTTATATTTCATGGTGTAATTCTACCAGGTGATAAAGAATTGTTGTACAATAATATAACAACCATTGCGGTGTAAAGAACCAAAAAATGCCAAATTATTCAAATTAATTTTTGGAAATTTCTAAATTAATTATCAGGATCACCATTTCTATGTAGTGGGATACATGTAGAGCTCTCCTATTTGCCACAATGAACAACCACTTGTCCTTCCAAAAGAGTACCGTTTTTAAAATTAAGTTTCTATATTATTTATACATATACATATGTATCTGCCGCTAGCAGCATTTGTCGCCTCTTAGCCAGCTACTTAATTATTTTGGAGACGGCAGCAGCACCATCTGCACCTGATATTCAAATACAAATACATAGTTCAGTATTGCCACTTTAATATATTTTGCATTTATAAAAATTAATTTTTCTTTTAAAATATACTTATTTCACGTAAAAGTACAAAAATGAATCAATTTATTCTTTACATCAATTTTTGGATATTGTTTCTGCTAAATAATATGAAATAATTGTACGATATCATTCATTCAACATTTTGTATTACATTGGCAACACTGCATTTGCTCATTGTAGCCAAAGATATAGGGTCGTATTCAAAAAAACTTAATAAAGCTTTGCTATGCAATATTAAGTAAAGTTGTATTAAAAAAAAAATTATTATATCAAAGTTCTAAAGTAGGCACCTACGTTTGTTAAGACTACTTTAAATTGATATTTCCAAAATGTGTATTTTGTACCTCAAATATTTTTGTTAATATAGCACATATTGATTCATGATACATCTGAAAATGAAGCTAGAAGTGTTAGATCTTATCTTAAATTTATTATTATAGCAAAATCCATAACAAAATATAAGGTTAGGTTAGGTTAGTTAGAGGTGGCAGTCAGACCGTTTTGGTCCATTGTGATAACACGGAGACTCTGCTTATGCGGAGTCCCCACCGTCGAACCATCCAGACCGTCGAACCATAAAGCTACTAATACGTTGAAGTTCCACACTAGCAACGTCAGAAAGTTCCCTGAATTCAAGAGCTCCCATTGTTGCCATTCTCTTTCCTGCAAGTCCAGGACAGTGACAAAGAAAAAAATATTAAAATAAATTCAATTTTACAAAAATGTTTTAGTGATGTACATACAGTCAAAACGAATGGAAAAAACTGGATATTCAAATACTCATTTCATTCGAATAAAATAAATTGTGATAATTTTTCTTTATTCATCATATTATTTTTACTTTACTCGTAACTTCATAGAAATGTTTATCTGTTTTCCTTCCATGTCAGAAGCTCATATTTTTTAAAGTAGGTTACTTTACTTCAAGATAATAAAAATTTATTTAATAATATAAAAAATTTTTGAATACTCGAATGAAATTCTATTCGATGTTGTACATCATAAGCTGTGAATTGGTTGTTGAACACGGTGGAGTTACCAGTAATTATTATTAAATTACAAAACAATTAAAGTTGTCTTTTGAATACAATTTTTTAATAAAGCAATGTTAGCCTTAAAGTGCTTGGTAACTAATGTGTGTTTTTTATTGAGGTATAGAACTTTAAGTTGGCATCACTTTTTTAACTGGCGGCCATTTTGTCAGCTGTCAAGTGATTAATATTTAGTTTGATTTGCCATTTCATCATGAACAGGTTGACAAAAGAACAACGCTTGCAAATCGTGCAAATTTATTTCGAAAATAATGGTTCAGTTCGCGAAGTTTACCGCAAGCTCCGTACATTTTATGGTCGACATAATCGTCCATCAGAGCAATTAATTCGGTTAACCATGGATCGTTTTCGCACTACGTTTACTCTATGTGATAATACGCATCCGCAGAGACGTCGAACAGTGCGCACCGAAGAAACAATTGCCGCTGTAGAGCAAAGTGTTGAAGAGGACCCGAATGAGCCATGATAACCGACTATTTTGTTCCCGAATTGGATGGCATGAATGTGGATGAGTTGTGGTTCCAACAAGACGGCGCTACATGCCACACAGCGCACGTCACAATCGATTTATTGAAGGAAACATTCGATGAGCGCATAATTTCGCGGAATGGACCTGTCAATTGGCCACCAAGATCGTGTGATTTGACACCATTGGATTATTTTCTTTGGGGATATGTGAAGTCGCTCGTCTACGCCAACAAACCAGAAACGTTAGGGGACTTGGAAGCCAACATTCGTGGCGTTATTGCCAACATACGGCCCCATATGCTCGAAAAAGTGGTTGAAAATTGGACCTGTAGAATTGGCTTTATTCGAGCCAGCCGCGGCGGCCACATGCCCGAAATCATATTTAAACATTAATGGCATAAAATTATCCTTCCAATAAAGCCAAATTGATGGACATTAAGACGATTTTCTTGTGTTTTATTTCAATTCGAAGTTCTATACCTCTAAAAAAACACCCTGTACTATGAACTTTAAAGCTTAAATAAATTTTTTTTTAATTCGACCCATAGAAATTAGTTTAATTGGAGTACAACGACAAAATCAGCATAGACAACAACCTGTCGCCGTGTTGCCTTGCTGTCTTCAAAATAATCATTCTCATATGAACATGTGTATTCTATCCTTGACATTTGCTAATTAAATTTAAATTTGTCTTCACAAACATGGAGATTTTTGCATTTTTCGATGCCTTAGATGTTTTTATATCGAGATATATATATATATATATATATATAATAAACTCGTTTTCAAAAATAGAATGAATTAGAGCTTTTCTATATTAAGGTAATGACATAACCCCTGCTCTTTCGGTGTAGAAACTGCTTAGAGTTTTACATAAAATTTTGGAAAAAAAATACTCTTAACCGCGGATATCATGTGTTAAAATATTCCACAGATATGTTAATCATGTAATCCAAAACCTGAGCCCTATTTCTGTAACTTGTGAGAAGTTCGCGCATCGAGAAAAATTAAGTAATTATATTGGTTTGCCTATTTTACACAGGTTTACTCACATAAAAACTTATATAAACTTACAAAAAATATCAACAAATACAAATTTTTTCTTACTCACCCTGTGTTTCACAGGATGATGAAAAGTTTTTCACTAGAAAAGTTCCCACATTCCTTACAGAAACGAGGCACTGAGCTCCGTTCAAAGTCGACATTAAACGTTAACATTAGAAATTATTCAAAACCTGAAGCCCTTTAAGGGTTAATTTTATGGTATACCACTTGTCAACTTTCTAAGCCTTCTCAGTATGATTCCCATTTTGTCCCTTTCTTAAAATTCTTTTATAAGTCTTTGTATACATAAAAGCTCAAAATTTAACTCAATCATGAGATATAAGTCAAAACTTATAATACATACATACACATATAGTAGCATGGTGCTATATAATCTCACAAATCCGGATTTCATCGATTTAAGCTGAATTTCCAGCTTTATTAGACTCGAAGATTTTTAATATAATTTTGTGCAAAATATTTCTGTAGAACATTTTATTGCACAATATAATAAACCCGTTTGAGGCCCTTTATAGAAGGCCACAAATAACCAATATAGTGAATACCTATAATGTTAAAATGTTCCATAAAAATGTTTCTTTTAGAGTTTTACAAAAGATGCCAAGTAAAAAAACATTTCTCTATCAACACCTTCAATTGGAAAAACGCAAAAATCAATTAAAAATTTAAATGTGTCAATTAAATTTTTTTTTATTAATTACATATTTAAACAAAAGTTTAATTAAACTTGTAATCAATGAAATCTTAAAGCTAAATAAACTTTCAAATATTAAATTAGACTCTTAATCAATTAAATTTTTTAAACAAAAGTTTAATTGACTTAATACAATTTTTAATTGATTACTTATATGTTTTTTATGTTTTACAATTAAAGGTGTTAATTGCAGCAAAAACTTTTCTGTGAAGGATCACATGTTTCTGATTCCGATTCTGTTTTTTTCGTAATTGTTCAGAAAAAACAATTATTTTGATATTTGAATATTAAAATGAGTGATTCAATAAAACAAATTATTGATTTTTCTGTGGTGACGATTTTTACATATTTGATTAACAAAACACGTTTATTGAAAATATATATATAGTATATTTTTTTCAGTCAATAAAGAAATTTAAAGAATCAAAGAAAACAGTTGTTAAATATAATTTTTTTGTGATAGAAGTAATACTCAGGCAATAAATGATTCTCTAAGAAAGGGACAGTGATAGAAAAGTTATGTGGTGAAGGAAGAGATAGAGGAAAGCTTCATTCTTTTACAACTCTGATTTTTTGCACGTTTTTAATAATGCTGTGTTGCAGCGCCTCTGGTGTCAATGAGGAGTATTAAATTTTCAAAGACAACATTTTTTTTGAAATCCCGGGCTTCGGGACTTAGTGATGGAGTCTCAAAATCTCGAACCGGTACCTCAGGATTTTCGGGACTTAAAAAATCCCGAAAACATTGTGCACAAATGTGCGTCTTTATATTAAAAATAATATTTTGATTTTATATTTTTTTTGCATATTTTAAAGGAGGAACATATCGTCGCTGTTTTAACTAACTGGCCTAACTGACATTTTGTAAAATTTACAGCAGAGGAGCTTTTATGATTGTTTTCTACATGTATTCTTATGGAAACGTCTGAAATATTTTTACTGTTATAGGCTCGACAGTAATGTTTACAGTCATAAAAATTGTGCACAAAGTCTATTATGGCTCATAAATTCTAATAGTGGACTTAAGTCATTTTTCAAAATGATGTCAGTTAGGTCAGTTAGTTAAAACAGCGATGATATGTATGTACTTATGTATGTAATTCAGACATTTAATTGCAAATTTTCATTGCATTTGCATAGTCCCGAAAATCCCGGGATTTCGGGGCTCAGGATATTCCGTTTAGCATCCCTAGTGTTGGTGAATCAAATACAGAATTTTGTTGACTTTATTCAGCAATACAGGTTTTTGAAAAAAAATTTTTTTTAATATTTGTTTCCTTGGAGAGCTCCTTTGGGTTTCCTGCAGAAGCACACAGAGTCTCCCAAGAGCCAAGATAGCATTCGTAAAAATCCGTAAAAGGGGGGAGGGGACTTTTACGACTCAGTTGCACATATTTTTGTATCTCTGACAGAATCACATCCTGTTATTATTATAGAATCCGACTGAAATGTGTTCGAATTGCAATGTTAATAACATACAAATTCGAACAGTTTTCGTTTCGAATCGAATTACATAATAACCCCCTGTTTATCTTCGAAAATTTTTGATTTTGTTATACCGTGTTGTATATACATACTAGTGCTGGGATACTATCGATATTTTCGGCTATCGATATATATCGATAGATCAGATTTCACTATCGATACTATCGATATTACTATCGACTGAATGTCTGTACTTGAGAAAGAAAAATATAACTAATTTTTCATCAGGTTACATGTATTTTTTATCACTTTATTGAAAGTTTATAGCCTTATGTTTATTTTAATATGTATGAATGTATCTACGAACTTTAATTTGGGCGACAGTTTTCCAAAAGTTGTGCTGATGTCAGTTAAAAAATTTTTATAACATCTCACGTTTTCAAAACTGCATTTTAAATAATATCGATACCGATATTTTTTCCTATCGATATTTTCGATGTTTGAAAACTATCGATATTATCGATAGTACTATCGATAGTATCCCAGCACTAATACCTACATACATATTTACATATCGTCGGTTGGTTTCTGGTTTGCGGCACAGTATATTCCAAATGCATTATTTTTGCAGCAAACCAGAAACCAACCGACGATATATAATTGAATTTGTCATAATAATGATGATATACTGTCTGTTAATGCAAAATTAATGTAAAACTGCTAAAAGGATTTGTATACGAGTACATACGAGAACAAAGTTAATTTACAAATAAAACTTGTAATTTTTGCGATAAAATCAATGCCTAACTCATGACTAAAGTTTTTATTTTATTTCCTTCAAATTTTGTTTTTTTAAAATTACACGTATCATAATTTTATTTTCGCTGAGTTCATAAACCTCAAGCGCTACACTTTTATCCTCGCCAACTGTTGCAACGTTAATTCGAGCTGGAGAACAATTTTACCTGTTGTTTGCCTTAATTATCATTAATAAATATTGACGCTCATGATGGTTATCAATCGATCGTTCCAGTTTAAATAAATTTTATGCAAACAAATTAAGTATTTATTTGTTAAATAATTCGCTCCTTATCAATAAGAAACTATTTATTCAGAACTGATATAAAAAATAAAATAACAAATTATCTTTAAACTGTTGCCTTGCCTTACACTAAAGTAAATAATGCTTTACTTTTTATTTTAAAATTAAACAAAAAAAAAACCAAACGAAATGGAGCATTATTGATAAGAATCATATAAATTGATGTCTTACTCGTATACAATTGGACATGATTTGCGTGAAATGACTAAACCTTCTTTTTTTTTGGAAATTATTGTATAATTAAATTAAATTAGGGTTCGTATCGTTAATAAATCAATATTTATTGCGATAATCTTTAAGGAACAAATTATACGAAATGAAGTTGTAGTTAATTACCTACTACGTCGACAGCCAGGCAGCGCTAAAAGCTTTAAAGGGACTCAATGTAAAATCGAAAATTGTTAGTGACTGTGGCAGATCCCTCAACTTGATTATGGACAAATATAGTAGTGTCAGGCTATGCTGGGTTACTCGGCACAGCAATGTTGAGGGAAATGCAACTGCCAATGAGGCGATCTCGAAGTAAAATGAGTCTCAGTGACCAACATTATATAAATATTTTTTTTCCATGAGCAAGTGCTCAAGTTCATTTTTATGTTGGCGAATGCCGTTTGCGTTCCAGAAACATATTTTTAAAACACGAGTCGTAGGCAGGGCTGTCCAAATATTTGTTTTGGCGACATGGCGATTTTTCTAGCGATAAACAAATTTGTTGGCGATTTTTATGTATATTTTTTTAACAAAATTTAACTTCAAAATTTTTTTAATTCTGTAAAATTAGTTTGTTGAAGGAGTAATTTCAAAAACAAATCCTACCAAATCCTACACGTCTGCTAGAAATTAAAATAATTTGATTTTAAGGATTTTTCTTATATTGATTGTTGTAATTAATGCGTTTTGCATTTGGATGAGAAAAATTTACAAAAAATCATTTTTGGCGATTATTCTATAAAAATTTATTTTAAAAAAGGTGCGATATAAAAACAAATTTATTATCAAATAATTTAAAAAAAAAACTTCATAAAATTGATTTTGGCGATTTTTAAAATCAATTTGACGAAGTAGGTCGGAAAAAAATCTGACAACCCTGGTCGTAGGCGACGTTTCGCAGCTAAGTATTGCTAGGAACACAATTGGGACGAACGACGAATTTCGTCCACCTCGACGAACTCGTCGATATGAGTTCGCTGCGTAAATTCGTCGTGTGAAGCACAATAACGACGAATTTACGCAGCGAATTCCTCTCTTATATTTGATAAAGTTGGTTGTTGTGTGTACAAAGACAGAGAGTGAGAGAGAGAAAATTATTTTTTCGTCGTTCGTCGGCGTACAAATTAGAAATAAACCTACCTCATATGTCACCCTTCATCTAAACGGGCTCTAATTTTTGTTGGCGACAATGAGCAAATACAGTGCTGCCAATGTAATTAAAAACTTTAAATGTGCGGGATAGGTTAAAATTATGGAATATTATTTAAAAGAAAGAACATCTAAAAACTCGAATAAAGAAACAAATTGATCCCTTTTTTATTTTTATGTGATATAAGGTGAAAAGGAACCCTATTATTTTCGCTACACTGTCCGACTGTCCGTCTGTCTGTCTGTCCGCCACAGGCTATTTTCTCGAGAACCGTAAGAGCTATGGAAATTAAAGGTTTCGTACACCAAAGGTGAAAAGAAACCCTATGGTTTTCGCTACGCTGTCCGTCTGTCCGTCCGTCTGTCAAAGGGTATTTTCTCGAGAACCGTAAGAGCTACGGGCCTGAAATATGGACACAGTGTGTAGATTTTTGGCCGCTAGAACAACAAATACATGAGAGTTGGAAATTAAAGAGTGTTACAAAACCAGCAACGAAAAATATTTAAAAAAAAATATGTATATGTAATATACATACAATTGTGTGTATATACGCTTGAAATTTGTAAAGTTAGTGTATTTTTATACAGACTACAACAATTAACACTAAAATTTAAAAAATTTTAATTAAAGGGTGTACCATCAGTTAATGTAATTTCGACTATGTAATTTTGATAACTTGCTGTATCTTGGAAACCGTAAGAGCAAACTTCTTGAAATTTTCAAAAAACGGTAAAACAAAAAAATCTCAAATCGCCAAAGTAAAAAAAATCGCCAAAACAAAAAAAAGCACCAAATTAAAAAAAAATTCTAAATCGAAAATAAATCGCGAAAACCCGGAAAAAATCGCCAAAATGAAAAAATCGCCAAAATGAAAAAAAATCGCCAAAATGAAAGAAAATCGCCAAAATGAAAAAATCGCAAAAATGAAAAAAATCGCCAAAATGAAAAAATCGCCAAAATGAAAAAAAATCGCCAAAATTAAAAAAATCGCCAAAACGAGAAAAAAGCGAAAAATAATAAAAAAAAATTATTTCAGCTGAAAAAACGTAAAAAAACACTGTATTAAAAAAATGCTCAAAGCCCAACGTACGGAACCCTTCGTGCGCGAGTCAAAGTCGCACTTTACTGAATTTATTATACATATGAAGTATTTGCAGTAACTAAGTAGCTGGCAGTAGTATGCAAATCAATAACAAACTGACGATTAGTTGTCGTGTATTCTGTATATTGCTGTCGTGAATGTGCTTAAAGCTTAAATTAGACGTGACATAGCCATAATGCCATAGCCATAACCAAACCAAAATTCCATTGGTTTCTATGGTGAGAGTTATGGCGAGTCACGTATAATCAAATACAGTGTTGCCCATTAGTTTGGTTCGACCGGCTGTTTTCTATGGCTATTGTTATGCCACTTCTGATTGAGCCTTAAGACATTATTGCTAAAGGGCTAAAAAACCGTAAGGAGAATAGTGATTTTAAACACCGAGAGAATTGTATTCGTGTATGTGTATTCATTTGCACAAAAAGCCGATTGAAGTTCGGTACTCTGGTGCCACTTTGGCCGACTACGCACTAAACGTTCAGCATATCTTCTTATAGCTCAAATGCAAGCGTGAATAAGAGCTAAATTTACTCGTGAGCCCATTTCAAGTTTTGGCTAATTTCTGCCGTGCAAGTTGAATTTCAAGCCTTACTGTATTCAAAGACTTATCGTCGCCTCAGAATAGTTTTATCCCATATGCCACAAGGTTGGTGTGGAGAAAAACGACAAAGAAGGTTTACATGAAGTTTTCTCAAAATATCCCGATGGATTTCTTTTAAATTTACACCACTGCTTCCGATACATGTTTTAAAGAAAAATGTAAATTTTTGTAAACTTTCATGAATTAAGTTAGAAGTTAAAATGACTTTATTGCCCCTGTGGCTGAGTGGCAGCGATGCTAGCCTCTCAGTCCAGAGGTCGTGGGTTCGATTCCCACCATAGACCCTGGGTGTTTTCCACAGACAAGCTAATCGCTTTGCGGGTTGTGTTTTGTGTTAAAAAAAAAAAAAAAAAATTTATGTATATATCTTTTAAAAAAAAAGTAAAAATACGTTTTGTGCTCCATACACCACTTTTCTTAATATATTTTCAAAAAGTAGCTTTTTTGCTCCATACGTATAGTTAGTTAACTGCCGTGCCACAGCTATGAATTAGAATATTCTTGATTTCAGTCGTTAAGCAGGTCTGGGTCGAAGAACATCATTTCGCGTCATCGTAATTATTTCTTAAGTGCGGTCAGGCTTAGTTCTGTTGTTGGGCCTTCGAGAGTTTTTCGTCTCGCTCGCACTGGTTGACTGATCTGCCACGGATAACCGTATAATCTTGCGGTTTTTGTGGAATTTCTTTAACAACCACGTTGCTACTTCCTATGTGAAGGCATAGGTCGTACAGTCAGTCACGGAACTTTTTTGAAAATACTGTTAATAACATCTTGGGCATATGGTCTAGTTACTCCGCCCATATTCGTGTAACACCATACTATGCAAATTTACTTTCTATATTTATAAATAAATAAATAAATATTGTTGATTTGTTTATTTTTCTTGCTGTCCAGAGAAATAAGTCGATCGTTTAACGCCGACGAAGAAGCCGCCGCCGTAATATTTTTCACTATCAATCCACAATTAAAACAAGTAATTGAAGTGTATTTAATATAAAGAATGAAATTAAATGATTCCTGTTCTACTCCAACATGCATAATTAAGGATTCTTTTATTTTATTTAAGTGCTTAATAAATTTATATTAAAACATGTAATCGGCGCGCCGCGGCGGCTGCGACTGAATGATAATGATTTTGCTTAACGGTCGCCGTTTAATTTTTATTGCGGCATCTTATTTTTTTTTATTATTAATTTCTTGTAGAAATGAAGCAAATTAATAGTTAACTTTACTTCGTATGTTTTTGTATGAGGAATTTGGCGCAAACGCCAAACTGTGGCGTGTATACCAAAACAATACTTATTAGACCTAAAAATACGGAATATGGAGCAAAATGAATGCTTAATATCTCAGAAACCATAATAAATTTCGTGAAACGCGCTTTTGATTCAGAAAAAGCGTATTCAAAATATATATAGTCCGTACCTAACTCATATTTTTTAAGAATGGTCGGTGGAGCAAAACTATTCTGGGTCGACGTTATGGCAAATATTTTTGTATAGCATTTTAGAGAGAGAGAGAAAGAAAGAAAACATGTGGAGAAAAATTAGAGTTGCCAACAGTGATGCCAATGTAGCGCGTTTCGCGCTAGATTTAGCGCGTTTTAACTACGCCAAACGCACTTTTTTTCGTCTTAGCGCGTTTAATAAAAAAAAGCGCTAACTTAGCGCGTTTTGGATAAAGTCAATAACATCATTTCAGTTAAATTTTTTTCTTTTTTTTGTATAAATTTACTAATTTTCTAGTATCCAAAACTCTGATAAAAATTTTTTAAATTTCGTTAATGCTTCAGATGTTGCAAATAAAATTCTTTTGCCTGTGATTAGAATTAAAAAGGAATTTTAATACTGTAAATGGCAAATATCTTTAAATTTCACAACTACAAATATGTAGTCGTACTCGTGACGAAAAAAATTTATATAACTTATCAGGCATCTGTTATAGCTAAAGTACACAAATCATTTGAACCGCAAGACTATTCGACATTTTATACGAGTATGTTGTTACTCGTACAAAGTTTGTTAAAGAAAATTAAAATAAAAACTAAGGATTTCGATTATTTGGTGATTCTGATTCTGTATTAAATTATTTTAGTTATTTAGGATATAATTTCGAAGAAGCAATATTGCAAAATCTGAAAAAGAGTTGCTTAAAAAAGTATATTTACTAATCCATACATCGACTTTTATTAAAATTTAATTTGGCGCTCAGAAAAATAGCGCGTTTTGGCTATAAATAGTTGACAATGCTCTAACTCAGCGCGTTCTAGCGCGTTTTGAGAAGGTGAATAGCGCGTTTGTCAAGAAGATGTGACCACAATTATATGATAAGCGCTCACTTAAAGTATTGCTTTTATTGTTTAAGTATTAGCACAAGCAGAATTGTATTATGCAATTAAAAAACTCGAATTGAGTACCATTTTTGTCCTGTCTTGCCCCAAGGTGCACTGTTAGCAACAAAAAAACCTAATAATATGGTTAAATTTTTGCAATAAAAATTTCATAATATATCATTGTGTATATATTGCAATTTTAAACTTAATGGATTTGGGACACTTTCTGAGCAAACAGCTGATATGCAGAAATAAAAATAACTACATACATACATATTTCAATATTTATTGACTTATTTGTTTATATTTTTTTAGTTCGGGTTATCTTTTATAGCCTTTAATGAGCTCCATACTTTTGCCACCAACTAATTGCTAGCAATATTTTTTCCTAAATATGTCTTATATGAATTTTATTTGATTATTTTTCAACTGCGTACTATCAATAGATCTAATGGATGAATCGAGACTTTGGCAGTTACATACTACTTACTACTCGTATGTGAAAATAAAAAAAAAATTGCATTTAAAATTAAAAATAAACATTTGAACACATAAAAATAAATATTATTTTCTATACGAGAACGTTTTATTTACTTTTTATACAAAAAAAAAATTAACTAAAGTATTCCCTGAAAGTGTAACGATTTAAAAAGCAGCATAACACTAGATCAGAACGTGATCGAGTAAATGGCCAGGCGATCGATGGATTGATCGATCGTTTCTGTTGATAGACCTGTGTACATATGTATGTATATACGCTATTTAATAGTTGTATGGACTTATGGACATAAGTTTAATTGCTTTTTTAATGGAATCGCTTACCCATACGCTCACTTCGTCAAACATTGAGCGTTGGCGAGATTAGACTCAAGTGTTGGGGGAATTATTGTTGAGATTATGAAATAATCTGTCGTGCTGGCTTAAACACATGTACGTATAAGAAGTGCAATTAATTTTGTTATTTATTTTTTTACAAGCAATAATTTATTTATAATTTGCCATTATTGTTTATTATATGATTTTTGTTTTCATTTAATTTTCTTTATAAAATTTTTTTATTGTAAATGGAAAATTTTGCAATGTGATAGTTTTTGTTTGTTTTTATAAACATTCCTATTTAAGGTTAGGAAACTTTAATCAGGGACTTTGTTAATTATTTACACGCCTGCTTCCATTGACTCGAAGTCATTAATTAAGGTGTAGTTTCCATAGTGCAAGCAGGCTAAAGCTCTGAAAATTTTTAGTAATTTCTATAAAATTTTTTTAGACAAGTTGACTGCTTACAATGTGTAATCTACATCTTAAAAACTTGCCACAATATTTATAAAGCTTTTGGTAGTTCTTACAAAAGAAATTGCTTTATTATCATATTATGATAAACTAACGAGCGTTCCCATTTTGGGAACTTTTAAACAACATTAGTTGCGCGATATATTTTTAGGCTTTGCTTTGATTTGAAATTCCAAGTACATATTCTTGTAACACTTCGCATTTATTTTTTTTTTGTCACACTGTGTTATCGGTCATCCCAAATTTGGTTGATTAACACACCATGGGATGAAAATCATTCCAAATTCGGACTAATTAACTCTTCAATGCAAATTAGGGATAGAGGATTGACCAAACCTCCCCTGCTCTACTCCACGAACGTCTTTATAAAAGCTGAATACCATCCACAGAATTGTGGAGGAATAAAAAGTGTTGATTTTTATACGTATGACTCCAACACACAAGAAGAGGACACTGCAGTGTCTTCCAGGGAGAGATCTTTAATATAAATGAAGTTGCGGGTTGGTTAAAAGTGAATGTCACTTCAATGACTTTAATGAACATATACACTGATAGTCAATAATCTTTATGGCCCTTGAATCCACTCTTCTGAGAACACCAACAGCCCTCGACTCCCGATCATCTTTAAACGAGATTACAGAGTAGTTTAACATTAGAATCATCTGGATCCCGGGGCATAGAGGTTTTCAGGGGAACTCTACTGCTGATGAGCTTGCTAGAACTGGAAGAACCTATAGGTTTTGGAATGTGTGAGTTTACCCCTGCTCTCTTGCAAATTCAGACTTAGGCGCAAGTTATAATATGAAACAAATAGAAGGGGGTCCACAAAAAATTATTGCGTGACCAGCAGGCAGTTATAGACTTACCTAAATGAGAAAAATCCAGCTTCTTTGCTTAAAAGAAATATGAGACAAATCTCGATTCTAGTCCCCGTGCTAACCGGATACTGTCTCATAGGTAGGCATGCCCAAAGTTTGAAGGTTTAACACAAAGACTTTTGATGCTGCTGCCAAGATATCGATGAAGAGGAAAGTGTAGAACATTTTCTGTGTCTGGAATAGCAAGAAAAAGAATGAACTCAATGGGCGTTCTTGACTTCCGGGAACTTTCTGACGTCACCCGTGTTGAACTGCAAAGTGTTAGTAGTTTTATATTTAGCTCTAGTTGGTTCAACCCTGGGGACTCCGCATAAGCATAATCTCCTTGGTATCACAATGGACCAAAACGTTCTAAGCATTGGCGTAGCTAGAATTTTTTTCTAGGGGGGCATTATGACTGGGGATTTTCATGAGTAATATAAAAATATATGTATTTATGATTTGAACGGGCTAAAGTTCGTATCGCCTTGTAAACCAAATTACATGTGATAATTATTTATGAAAAAATAACACCAAAGTTTGTTATAAATATTCGGACTAACAACACATAGTTGAACGGAACAACTAGCCGTTTTCGAAGGCCACTAAATCTTCATCATCAACGTTCCTTTGTGTTTGGTCCACTGTGTGTGGTGTCACTTGATGTAGATTTCTGCTTTATATACGTAACTTTTATGCAAATGGAATATGTGAATTGTTTTGATTCATCGTATTTCAATTTGCTGAAAGCATTTTGTAATGAAAGCTCAATTTTACCATCTCTAAATTTACAACAGTCTTGCCATTGTCGTTTGTTCTTTACAAATTGTGCACATGTTAGTTAATTTGCTTATTTTTGTTCTACTTAAGACAAACTTTTTTGGTTTGTTACTATTAAAAAAAATAAAATAAAATAAAAATATATAGTTACATGCAATTTTTAATAATTCTAGGGGGGCAATGCAATCCCCCCCCCTTAAAATTCTTTCTACGCTTATTATGGTTCTAAGTGACTACGGGATTGTGGCTGCTAAAAGTTTTCTGTCGACCTCGTTGGACATACGGTAAGTTTCCTTGCAATCGTTAGTAAATTGTAGTGGGCGTGGTCCAGCCCACTTTTCTGAAGCAAGATCGTGTCACTTTTAGACTTTAGGGTATGTGCCAAGCTACGCAAGCATTGCTACGTGAAATGAAATGAACTTCACCCCGCTTGACTTTTTAAGCAAGAGATTATGTCATCCCAAGAACCCAAAGTGTTTGCGAAGTTAAAATGTGTAAATAGTTTTTGATGATTGCAAGTTAACATTAACCTCAAAATGACTGATAAGGAGATAGGGCAGGTTTGTTCTAACATTTAAAGTTGCCATATTTTCAGCTTAAGATATGGTAGCTTCAACAAAATATTTATGTCAGATATGCAAATTACAACACAACACCGATAAAAAGTAATAGAAATTAATAAAGGGAAATAAAACTAACGTATGCATGTATATACAAAAAAAGAAGTAATTTTGTTTTCAGCTGAACAAACAAAACTCAGTGGTTGCCACTTAATATTTTTGACAGCTAAAATCAGTCCATATCATTTGCAGTGATGCCACTATATTAAAACTAAAATATTTAAGTTTGCAATAGATCAAACATCAATATTTGCTCTTTAATCTATTACAAAAAAGTTGTAAATGACTTTTCTTTGAAGTTGAGATTTTTTTTTTTCAAAATATCTCTTACATTTACCTTTAAAGTTTAACATAAATCTCTTACAATGTTGGCGATTTTAGTCAGTTTAGTAATTGTAAAATACAAATACAAGGGGCCCATATAAAAAGTTTTGAAACTTAATATAAATCTTTAAAGAACAAACTATAATGTGCAAATATTTTTCCTACGTTTCGAAACATTGTGAGGGAACAGCAACAATAATGCCGCATATTTTATTCATGATTTTGGAATTGATCCAAGTAATTAATACTAAAAATAAACATCATCTTGGGAATGAAATAAAGAAAAATTTATGTGCATGCATGTATGTATCGTACATACATGTGTATCTATATATATAAACGTACACGGAGAGAAAGAAGGCTTCGCAAAATTGTCAACGGCTTATCCCTTTATCAGCCATTGTTACAGATATGTTCCACGCCATTAAGTCTCTATAAAAACTATTATTAATTAAATGTAATTATTAATTTTATTTCATCTCAATAACTTTGATACAATGGGCCTTATTACGAGTGTCGTATTACGACTTCGACTACGACTGTTTTGTGGAAGACTAAAGAACATTGCGACATTTGTTCTTTAATCTAGTACGAAATCGTTGTAGTCGAAGTCGGAATACGAAACTCGTAATTAGGCCCAATATCTTGTTTTAAAAACAGGGTGTTAATTACCGCATTCAATATCGAGCAAATTTTCATATAATTCTAATTGTATTTGTATCGAAATTTCGATCGATATCGGTTGCCGTAAAGTAACCCTACACTTTTATTAAAACAATGTTGCCGTAGTGCAATTTTTTTTTAATGTCAAATAGTGTTTTTATTGCGTGTAAACCTCAGTGAAACCTCTCATAACCGTACACTCATAGTCGTAGTATTTTTTTTCCCGGTAATTTGGAGTGTCCGCTTATAAAGAGGTACACATTATTTTACATCAATTTTGGGTCTATTAGAGGGTTCCAGTTATGGTAGGTGTCCGTTATGAGAGGTTTCACTGTATATGTTTTATATTTATGAAAATTAAACGAAATTCTTTTTAATACGACCACATGATGCTCATGTACATATTTTCAATAAACACATTACAAGCACAATAACATATGGTATGCTCGTAAAACTTAAGTAGGATTTAAATATACAATATTGGGCATTTAAGTTTCATTTAAATGTCTCTCAATTTTGTACTGAAAAAATGAATTGGATACTTAAATGTCACTTAAAGATAAATGACATATAATTGAAAATTTTCTTTATTCCAAATTGAAAAATGTAACAGCACACTATTTACTACCCAGTAAAAAAAGACACTCCAAAAAAGTCATGAAAATGTAGAGTTTGTGATCTGGAAGTAGTGCAAATTTCGATCCGATTTTTACATAGGGTTGTCATTGCAAGAAGTTCTCTTTTTCGATGCCTGGTCACCGAATTGGAAGCGATTTTGAGAAAAATTTCCTTTTTTGTGTTCTATGATAATATTTTCATCTAGGAAAAATCGTTAATAGTTACCTATTTTAACAATTCGTTTCTTTTTATACAAATTTAAGCCCGAAACAGTATTTTCATGTAAATTTAAGCAAATAACTTAAAAATTTTAGACCAAAATTAGTTCATAAGTTTCTTCAAAAAAATCGATGTTTTAAAAATTCTGGTGAGTAATTTCTAAAGCTATAGAGGAATTACAAGGTTTTATATGACTAAAATAAACTTCTATTTGGTTTTCTATTAACTATCGGCAAATTAAAAATATCGATTTTTTGGAAGCAATGAAAATGTAGTTCCTTTAGAATGACTTCCAATTTTTTTTACTGGGTAGTGTTGCAGAAAATCAAAACTAAAAACTTTGGAAAGTAAACAAAGTTTAAATTTAAATTTTCTGGAATGATGAATGCATGAAAATAAGAATGACATATTTCGAGCTCATGAAAAGAAAGTCGTAAAGCAGCTCTGGGATCAATAACAGCTCTCGCGTCATCGTAATTATTTCTTAAGTATGGCCAGGCTTGTGTGCGTGCTTTTGCGCCTCGCTCGCTGATTTACCTCGGATAACTGTGCAGTCTTGCTGTTGTTTTACTGAATTTAGTTGCTAACCAAGATGCTGCTTCCTATGTGAGGGCATGGGTAGTTCATAGTTTGTCACAAAAATAACTTTAGGAATACTGTTAATAATATCATGGGCATATGGCCTAATCACTCCGCCAATATTTATTAAACAATTAAATATTTCAAGCTCATGTAAGAAAACTTGTCGAAGTGTTGCTTTGTTTGCCTGCCAGAGTGCTGTTTCTCATTTACGAATATATTCAATATTTTTAGAAATGATATGTCAATTTTGGGGCCAACTCTGCACTGTGAGAAGAACTTCGCTATTGCTATATTTTGACCTTTGACCTTGATTTTTTTCAGCTGCATTAATAACTAATATTCATATTTTTTTAACTCAAATATTATTCAGAAAATTTATTTTATTACGCAATGTAGAAAATGTACCCCTAATACATTTTTGCTGTATCCTCAGAATCTTATTAAATATAATAACACTATTCATGTGCTTAATTTTTTTTTCAGATATTTTCCCTTTATAAACTCAATTGCATTCACTGTTGATGGTGGAGTATATATAAAAAGGATCAGGCGCAACAACTAAGGATTAGTGTTTCCAAATTATGTATCAGGTTTGTTCAATACAGATATTAAATTTTAAAATATAATTTAATAAAATGCAGATATGTGGCCATAACTATTAAAGTGGCCTAAGTCATTTATATATTGTTCGAAATCTTACCCTCCCTCTACACCTGATATATTTTTTATCATAACAAAAGTCAAACTTTATATTGAAAAATTTATTTTTTATGTTAGCTAATTTTCTATATGAAATTTGACATTTGCCATGACAAAAAAAATATATCCGGTGTAGACATTGGGTTAAGTAGATTATATTATTTTATTATGCCAAATTTTGGTTTAAAGTTTGATAAGTCCCAACTAATAAAAATGTATTTAATACTTATTAATAGTTTTGACTTATTTATTATCTCGTGGCAGATGCTGTTCTTAGTGAAAAATCCATAAAAATTACCTGTGTATATAAGAAAAACTACACAATCGTAGGTTAGGTTAGTTTGAATCGGCTGACACCTTAAGCATAACCCGATTGGGTTCATCAGGAGTTCCCATTATGATATGTACCATGCATTTAAATTACCAATTTGTCCTTAATATTTATTCTCCAAGCATCCAGTTTGTTTAACAAAATTAGACATCATGAGT
Source organism: Tachina lurida (assembly GCA_944452675.1). Lineage (NCBI taxonomy): Eukaryota > Metazoa > Arthropoda > Insecta > Diptera > Tachinidae > Tachina > Tachina lurida. The sequence continues at coordinate 32,892,071 of OX101754.1, read as the reverse complement.
ACATTAATATGACTGAGACAGGTTCTATCTCTAAGCATTCTTTGATCAAAAATTTTAAGCACCTGGAAAGTGACAGATGAGATGTTCAAGGGTTTTTTTTGTCTTCTTTATTTTGACAAGTTCTGCAAAATATTTTAACATTTCGACAACCTTTAGGCGTATGTTTCGAACGCTCAGTGACCCGTTCTTATCACTACGCTTTCTCTGGTCTCACTGCAGTTGGGTTCTTTCTCCCAGGCTTTGATCCTATTTTGGTGGAAGTTTATGTGAGATTATCTTCTTGCCCAGCCTTGAGGGGCATTCTAAAGCAAGCCACAGACCTTGCGACTGTTGGTACAACATGAGTAAGTTGTGTATAAGATTGTAAAGTGTGTGGGGTCGTCGTATGAAGTTGTGTTTCGGTTGTACGAAAGATTAAAAAGATTTGAGTTTTTTCAAGTTGTATAGACAGGTTGTAAAATTTAGGAGTTTGTTGTACAACTTCATTTCATTTTGTTGTTATTTCCGTTGTGGTCATATGAAAAACATCGCGCACGAATTCAAATTTGCGTATAGAATGGAGAATTCAACAGAAATAAGTGATTTAATATAATTGTATAAGAGTTTGCGCGGAATAATTGCTTTTGTATATGCATCGGAACTTTTGACAAAAGGTCATTGAATACTTCGTCTGATACCCACGTGTAATATTTCCAAAAGTTTGTTATTTTTTTCTGTCCTTTTTAACGTTCTTCTTCTTATTTTGTCACCAAAAAAACTATCCATTACAATACGCGACATAAGACCCGATGTCATGTTAACTCAAAAAAAAAAAAATTAAGAAATGAGGTTGTGCTCTAATGTTGTACACGTTGTTGTAAAGTTTGTGGGCAAAACACACAACTTGTTAATCCAACGTGTTGTACCAACGGTCGCAAGGTGTATGGCTTGCATAATATCTGACATAATCCCATTTGTTTCTTGAATTCTGGTGGCCTTAGCAACCAGGGTATCTGCTCTGTTATTGCCACAATTTTCCCTTGTAAAGTAACTCATGTAAGGTTAAGCATTAAATCTCCCGCTATATCCTCCAAAGATGGCCAGTGTTCTTGTATAGTATTTAATATAAGATACGTCTAATGGTCGCTTTGCTTTTTGTAATAGTGCTGATATTTGTGATGTATATCGAACGATACTAAAGTTTCTGCTCTGATAGCTTAATAGCCATTGGCTTGGATAATACTGCACTAAATTGGTATTTTGTAGGAGAGTTTTAAACTTAAGTGATCTAAGTATATACCGCACACAATCCTATTAAATTATTTAGATCCTTTCGGATCTACACTGATCAACCAGGCATTGTCATTCCAGAATCTGGATCGAAGATCTTTTTTTTAGATCACAATCATTCGCATAATGTGTTCACACTAGTGTAGGTGATTTTTCTGGAATTGGTTTGATAATAAGATATTTAAGATCCAATAGCATAATGCAGTTGCAAGTTTTGGGATTCTGTTAAGATATCAGATCATTGGCAAGAATGCTCCTCCTTGTGGTGTTGCTTCAACTGCTACCTTGGATCCGTTCTGTACCTACAGTTGAATCGATGGGCCTGTATTAAGGACTTTACTAAAAAATTAGATGACTGTATAATTAATATTCAGCTGTTTCATGTCTTAGTTATTAAAGTTCCCTTCTATACCCAGAAACTCAATTACGTCGTATTCCTTGCAAAGGTTGTTGGCCTAAAACTGCTTTGAATTAATTTCCTATAATAGCTATAATCTCCAAGACATTCAATCACCCTTATACCAGTTGTCGACATCGACGTCACTTTAACACAATACCAAAAAAGTGGGGATTGTTTACTCGCTCTCGAAAAAATTTTTTTGCAACTTACAATCTATTTCCGTTCCCTAAGGTCAAGAAAATAGTATAAACCTGCCTGCAGGAGTCAGTTGTTTTCTACAACGGGTACACAAGACCCAATTTTTTTTGGTGATGTGTTAAAGTGACGTCGATGCCGACAACTAATGCACATCAGAAAAATGCATAGTCTCGAGTCCAGGACCTTCGGTTTTGTAGTCAACGTGCTAACTACTTCAGCCAACGCCACCCTCAATTGGAGCTAACCACTCGATTCCACTTCTTAACCTTATTATCCTATTGGCGTTGTTTCGCCAGCGCAATGGCAACTGTATATTTTTCCAAAAATAATGAAAAACCCTGCTACAGTTTCCGGATCTTAACCGTATTAAATGTATTTGGCGTCGTTTGAAAAAAAAACGATTAGCATCCGAAATTTGAAGAATAAAGAGCAAATGGAAAGTCCAGCAGAACGAAGTGGAAGATTTGTTTCTGCATCATTTTGTAATCGTATTAAATATTTCAAAGACAGACATTTGCTTGCCACACAGTGGGTGTGCATGTAAATGCCACACAAAATGCTCATGAAGTATACAGCGGCAGTGGGAGTGTATCAAGTTCCACTAGTTGTTTATTTACTAAATTCAGCTTCGATGTCTATCTATAAATAATTGCACTTCAAAAGCCATGTGACCGCCAAAGAACTTTGAAACCTTGGAAAATTTCATTCCCGAAATGCTTTGAGCATTTTTTTTTAATACAGTGGTTTTTTTACGTTTTTTCAGCTGAAATAATTTTTTTTTATAATTTTTCGCTTTTTTCTCGTTTTGGCGTTTTTTTTTAATTTTTGGCGATTTTTTTTTAATTTTGGCGATTTTTTTCATTTTGGCAATTTTTTTTATTCTGACGATTTTTTTTTATTTTGGCGATTTTTTTTTCATTTTGGCAATTTTTTTTCATTTTGGCGTTTTCTTTTATTTTGGCGATTTTTTCATTTTGGCGATTTTTCCGGTTTTTCGCGGTTTATTTTCGATTTAGAAATTTCTTTTAATTTGGTGCTTTTTTTTGTTTTGGCGATTTTTTTTTGATTTTGGCGATTTTTTTTCGTTTTGGCGATTTTCTAATTTTGAGATTTTTTTGTTTTACCGTTTTTGAAAATTTCAAGAAGTTTGCTCTTACGGTTTCCAAGATACAGCAAGTTATCAAAATTACATAGTCGAAATTACATGAACTGATGGTACACCCTTTAATTAAAATTTTTTAAATTTTAGTGTTAATTGTTGTAGTCTGTATAAAAATACACTAACTTTACAAATTTCAAGTGTATATACATACAATTGTATGTATATTACATGGGACTTTAACATTTTTCGTAGTTAGTTTTGGCACACCCTTTAATTTCCAACTCACATGTATTTGCTGTTGTAGCGGCCAAGGGTCTACACACTGTGTCCAAATTTCAGGTCTGTAGCTCTTACGATTCTCGAGAAAATACCCTGTGACGGACAGACGGACAGCGTAGCGAAAACAATAGGGTTTATTTTCACCTTTGGTGTACGAAACCCTAAAAACTAGTCTGGATTGGCATCTCTAATTGTCACCCCTGATCTCTTTTTTTTTTTTCTTCTAATACATAATGAAATAAATGGCTTTAATGTGGCTGTTTAAAATCACTTTGAGAACCAATAGAAACAATTAAATATGCAGATCATGCTGCTACTGATAAGAGAAGTTTAGCATACTTACCACATACGAGTACATACTATATACAAACATACGAGTACAACATCTATTAATAATCAAATCACTTTAACAGACTCTAAAGGTTTCACGCATGGTGATACGAGCAGTGCTCTCGCATAAATTCACATGAATATACAAACATTTGAACGGATATTTATGAGCGTCTACAATTGATTTTTATTTTAATTGCCTAGAATAAGTACTACATGTGATTATTTCTGATCACGCAGTGATCACCTGTTCTAGATCAGTTATGTCGGTGTTGTATTTGAACTTTATTGAGTTATAAATTATAAGAAAAATGTAAGATAACTTTAAACTGAGAATAATAAAAACTACACTTGTGATCAGCGTGAATATAAGCTAGAAATTTTCAGAATGCGTGCAGGGTTCTATTAATTTCTTTTGAAAAAAATTTGGGCACTGTTTCTAAATAACTGGGTCTTCCACATAACTGTGATTTTGCCTGCTTTAGAGAATTCTTATCTTTACCTACATTATTTCAGTTGTCTCTAGCAATTATCAGCAGTAGATCCTAAGCATACATTTTTGTAACATTATCTTCCGTACAAAGTTTACCTTAAAATAATCTCTATTACAGTTCTTTTTCCTGCCTTCTGCCAACCAAACTTGCTAAAAAAAAAGGACGAGATTAATTTCTGACTGCAAGTTAAAGATGTTTTATTACTAAAGTGCAATTTTCTAGTTGACAAAGAAAAAATTTTAGATGATTTAACTGTGATGCAATTCCTAATATTTTTATATAAACTTCTACTTTAATAATTGTTCATGACTAATCCAACATATTGCCCTCTATTTTGTTAGCGATTATTTTACCTGTCAAAAAATTATATCATTCGTAATGCCTGCTCTATTCAGATTGTCTAATTTTTTTGAATCCCCTTGTACTATGTACATGTATATTCAATTAAGTTATTATTTAAAGAATATTTAATACTATCAATATTAAGCATTTAGTTGATCATACAATATCTAAACCTATCCTTAATCCGGGTTTTATGACGAGCATACCGTATCGATCAGTTAAACTTAAAATCGTTCTACAAAATATCAACTTACTGTCATACTAATCAAGCAAAAATGACTGCAATTAAGTTCAGTATCACTCGATATCCGGTAGAGATATCCACATAGCAAAGCAATCATTAGATTTCTAAAAGCTATGTACATGACATAAAACCACTATCCAATAATGACAGGTGTCTCCGGAAGAGATAGCAAGATGTTCGCCGGCTACTCTTACATGTGTTCCTGGACATGGGAACATTGATGAAAAGAAGTTTGCACACCTTTACGTACCTTTTTAACCTGAACTTAACTAATAGTGTTTTCACACTGCAAGTTAAAACCTGGTTTTAACGTTAATACCATAAACAGCTGATTTTGCATTCACACTGGATCGATATGTCATATCGTTTATTTTCACTTTGCAGAGGTCAATGAAAATATTTTTGTTGTTTTCCTTCCAAAAAACTCTTATTTTTCCATAATTTTTTACTTATTGTTGCTGCTGCATCCATTTTTAAGTTGAAAATCTTTCAAGCGACATCTCTCTTGTTATTCACTGGCATAAACATTATCAGCTGCTGCCGGCCATTTTAACTTGGCAGCACTGAATGTACCACAGCGAAAACAGAGTTGCATTTCATAAAACCAAAATAAAACCGATTCAGAAATGGTTTTAACTTGAATTTACCAAAAAACAATTTGTATGGTAAAACCAGGTTTTAACAGTTGGTTTTAACATTAAAACCAACTTTTATTAAAACCAAGTCAGTGTGAAAACACTATAAAAGTTATTCGTAAAAAACTTGCCGTTAAAGTCCCTGTTAGCTTTTAATTGTACATTGTGAAAACGGCCGTTAAAATTATTGAAAAACAGAAGCCACTATTCGATATAACAAGCGGAGAGAAAGCTTAAAAAAATTCAGTAAAGTGCGACTTTGACTTGCACACGAAAGGTGTCGTGCGCAAGTCAAAGTCGTGTAATTTTTTTCGGTTTTTGGCTATTTTTCTAGTTTTGGCAGTTTTTCTTATTTTTGGAGCTCTTTTTTGTTTCGGCGATTTTTTTCGGTTTTTGGCAATTATTTAGATTTGGCGTTTTTTTTTTTAATTTAGGCGATTTTTCCGGCTTTTGGTGATTTGTTTTACTTTTAGAGATTTTTTTAGTTTGGCGCCTTTTTCGTTTTGGCGATTTTTTTCCGGTTTTGGCGGTTTTTTAAAAAAATTTAGAATAACTAAAGCATTTACATGCAGAAACAACTTTTTAAGTTGCCAGAAGTCCTTGATTTTGAACTGTAAAGTACTAAGATCTTCAAACACGATGCAATTATACTTTAAAAACGAAATTTTGAAAAAAAAAATCGAGATATGCCCTTTTTATATTAAGCCATCGATATGAGAATTAAACGAAACGTATATACATACATACATATGTGGATGTAAAATTAATACAGAAATATTCCAGCATTTTAAAATTATATTTATGGTTTTTATAATCACTTCAATAAAGTCCAATAAGGTTTGAATATTAGGAAGCAGGCCTAAGTCCGCTACTCTATATTTATGTATGTATTTATGTATGTATACAAGCAAATTATTTTTTAATATTTAAAGCACACCCGCGAATAACGTTGTAAAAGACAGTATTTATCAAAATACAATTACAATCAGTCAGTCAGTGGGAAACCTTGTAAGTAACTAATAAAATCATGCAAACGAAATTGTCGAAAATAATTGATAAATGTCGCAGAGGTACAAAAGAAAAGTGAATGCTAGTTATCATTATTTTCGATAAGCTAAAAAAAATTAAACGAAAAAACCAATCTTGCTTTAAAATACGTTTTTGGCTCTCCTGAAAAATTATTATATTGTCACTTAAAACGTTATTCGCGGCTATTTGTTTATTTGTTTTATTTGCTGGAATTAGCAACAGAAATTGTCCCCTTTTTTCATTAGCAAGTAAACTCATAATTATTTACGCAAAATTTATTGTTGCAAAAAGCATTATTTCATTTACATAAATCAGCAAAAACAATTTACCACAATTTGATTAGCAGCAATCAACAATGAAATTATGTTTATTTATTTATGTACATATGTATGTAGGTATACACGAGGGTTGCCTTTATATTTTCCGATATTGTAATAGTAATCATGCGGCAAATCTGACATTTAAATGATACCTAAACATATTCAATGTTTTAAATTTTCAAAAGGTTTCCTTATATTATTCGTAGTTTAACTCATATAGTTTAGCTTTCAAAAAGTGGAATTGAAATATTTAAATTTCGTGAACAGCAATGTGCTTCGATTTTTATTTAATTTTGGATCTTGATGCGATTGAAATCGTTCAACCCGGGGAAAATTGCCGCATTCTATATCGAACAAAATTTTAAAATATTTCAATAGAGTGAATTTAACTTAAATATTTTGAAATGCAATAAAATAACATATACACCGCAATGTACATGCATACCAGTGATCGGCAATGAAACGTTTTTTCGCTATTCATACTGACTCATGAAATTTTAAATATAAGTGAGTAGACATCATTTTAGGGATGGGCAAAAAATATCGATATATCGAAATATCGATATTTGAGAAAATAAATATCGATATATATCGCCGATATTTCAAAATTCGATATATCGATACGTCGATTCTTATTTACGAGTATCGGGTTTCGATACTTTTAAGAGCTATAGCCGTTTTTTAACTGTACGATATTGACATTACTACTAGTGATGCGAAGAAAAATAAATTCAGTAAAGTGCGACTTTGACTCGCGCAGTGTTTTTTTACGTTTTTTAAGCTGAAATATTTTTTTTTGATTATTTTTCGCTTTTTTCTCGTTTTGGCGATTTTTTTAATTTTGGCGATTTTTTTTTTAATTTTGGCGATTTTTTTCATTTTGGCGATTTTTTTCATTTTGGCGATTTTTTTAATTTTGGCGATTTTTTTAATTTTGGCGATTTTTTCATTTTGGCGATTTTTTTTCATTTTGACGATTTTTTCATTTTGGCGATTTTTCCGGTTTTCCGCGATTTATTTTCGATTTAGAAATTTTTTTTAATTTGGTGCTTTTTTTCGTTTTGGCGATTTTTTTTTGATTTTGGCGTTTTTTTTTCGGTTTGGCGATTTTATAATTTTGAGATTTTTTTGTTTCACCGTTTTTGAAAATTTCAGGAAGTTTGCTCTTACGGTTTCCAAGATACAGCAAGTTTTCAAAATTACATAGTCGAAATTACATTAACTGATGGTACACCCTTTAATTAAATTTTTTTAAATTTTAGTGTTAGTTGTTGTAGTCTGTATAAAAATACACGAACTTTACAAATTTCAAGTGCATATACATACAATTGTATGTATATTACATAGGATTTTAACATTTTTCGTTGCTCGTTTTGGCACACCCTTTAATTTCCAACTCTCATGTATTTGTTGTTGAAGCGGCCAAGGGTCCCATGTAATATACATACATACATACAATTGTATGTATATTACATGGGATTTTAAAATTTTTCGTTGCTCGTTTTGGCACACCCTTTAATTTCCAACTCTCGTGTATTTGTTGTTGTAGCGGCCAAGGATCCCATGTAATATACATACGATTGTATGTATATTAGATGGTATTTTAAAATTTTTCATTGCTCGTTTTGGCACACCCTTTAATTTCCAACTCTCATGTATTTGTTGTTGTAGCGGCCAAGGGTCCCATGTAATATACATACATACAATTGTATGTATATTACATGGGATTTTAAAATTTTTCATTGCTCGTTTTGGCACACCCTTTAATTTCCAACTCTCATGTATTTGTTGTTATAGCGGCCAAGGGTCCCATGTAATATACATATATACAATTGTATGTATATTACATGGGATTTTAACATTTTTCATTGCTCGTTTTGGCACACCCTTTAATTTCCAACTCTCATGTATTTGTTGTTGTAGCGGCCAAGGGTCCCATGTAATATACATATATACAATTGTATGTATATTACATGGGATTTTAAAATTTTTCGTTGCTCGTTTTGGCACACCCTTTAATTTCCAACTCTCATGTATTTGTTGTTGTAGCGGCCAAGGGTCCCATGTAATATACATACATACATACAATTGTATGTATATTACATGGGATTTTAACATTTTTCATTGCTCGTTTTGGCACACCCTTTAATTTCCAACTCTCATGTATTTGTTGTTGTAGCGGCCAAGGGTCTACACACTGTGTCCAAATTTCAGGTCCGTAGCTCTTACGGTTCTCGAGAAAATACCCTGTGACGGACAGACGGACGGACGGACAGACGGACAGACGGACAGACGGACAGCGTAGCGAAAACAATAGGGTTCCATTTTCACCTTTGGTGTACGGAACCCTAAAAAAGGAGAAGTTTCATAATAACATACCAGGCGAATTTATAAGGCGACCCAACTAAGGCAGGTAACTTTTTGGATTGTGTGGGTATAAGCATAAAGGCAGAATTTGTTTTTACTTTCTGTTCTGTTACGAATCAGCTGACTCTTTTTGGTTTATAGAAATCATATACAAGCCGTTAGATTTTCCCTCCTTAATTCTGTTTCTGTTCAACTTGTGAAAATAAAAACTGTTAACTAATTGTAAGTGGCAGCATAAATAAAATAAAAACATTTCGAAATAAACTGTGATTGTGCTTGAAGAATTAAAAAAAAATTTATTTTTACCAGAAAAACATAAAACTATATTGAAACATAACAATTTGTGCGGGCAACTTTAGTTTGTACACATTCCTCGATGAGTAAGGTGATGACAGTAGAACTATAGCTAAAACTTTACAACAATTATGGCCGGGAACTGAAATTCCGTTATTTTTTTGACTAATGTGCTTATAAAACGTTATTATTATTATTATTATTATTATTATTATTATTATTATTATTATTATTATTATTTAATCATGAATTATAATTTGTTTTTTGTTGAAATAAATTAAAATTAAATAAAAAAATATTTTGTATTGTTTTGCACCGGGCGAGAATTCCCGGGGAACCGAAAAGTCGTTTTCGCTTTCCCGGGAAATGAAAAAGTCCGGGAAAAGAAAAACTCTAATTACAATGGACGATGCAAACCTCATCACTTTAGTGGAAAACTGTGACCGTTCTGGTCCGAAACAGCTGATAATTTATTACAGAAAAAGTAACTATTAAAATTTAGAAACAGAACGGCACAGCACAGAGCAGCAACAGAAAGTAAAAACTTATGAAGTCTTAAGGAGCTGCAGTACGTTACGTATAACTTAACATAATAGTTTCTTAAAGTGACTGATTGTGCACTCGAAATTAATGCAGCAAAAAATATCGATATATCGAAATATCGATGTTTTCAAAAAATATATATCGATACTGTTCAAAAATATCGATACGATATATATCGATACATTTTTTTCATTTGCCCATCCCTACATCATTTAAGCTCAACTACTCTGATTTACGCATACCCACGATGACATTGATTTATAGCAGTGATGTGCACTAACACATAAACACACTTGCGCTTGTGTGTGGAGCAGAGGAAAACCTCTGCTTACTTTTAACAGAGGTGGAAATGTTTTGTGAATCACATTCTGTTTATTACTTGTTGAGACAACAACACACGCGTAAAATGTTTAAAGAAAATTACGAAAGCGAATTCTTCTTTAAAGAAAATGTTGATGGTAATGCACAATTCGTTATATTTTATTGTGTTTTACATTTACCTAGCCATTTTTTTTAATAAAAAGATATCAAAATATAGATAAAATTTAAAAATACTTGTTATCCATCCCTGCTCTATGCTAAAGAGAAGCCAAAACCTAAAGAGAGCAAAATTTTTTTTTCGTGTACGTATTTGTTTGCTGCGTAAGCAGAATTTGTTTTTTTCTTGCTTTCCTATAACGCGTTATAGGGAAAGAGATACTTGAACATCTACGATTTATAGGTATAGGTTGAAATAAATATGAATGCGACGTCGACATCATAATCATACCACACTCACACTCATAAACCACCTCAGTTTGATTTCTAATTTCAGGAAAATACTTATACTACTCACATTGATTCAGCTCACTCAAGTCATGCATGTTTGTTTATTTAAAACTTTAGTCATTAAACAGTTTGCAAGTAAATAGTATACAATAGTAGTAAATATGGTTGTTTTTCAAATTCGTGCAAAAACAAAGCAACAGAGAAACACATAACCTCATAATGAGAACTTTAATGTTCGTATGCGAAGTTTGCATTGTGAATCATACTTATTTTGCATCGCCCATAGGCATTGAGTTAAGGACAGTCGAAATCAACAATTTCATAAATTTTGCTAAGTATGAGTTCGATGCGCTCTTCAAACTTTCGAGTGAATACTCGTATGCTTCATAGACAACATTGCAATAAGTATGAGTGGGCATAAGTACAAGAAATTATAAGTCATGATTCAACTCTACTCACTTTTTCACTACTCATTGCTGTTCTCTGATGCATACGTACATAATTTTGATATACAAGTAACTCCGTACGTTCCAGAAAACTGTTGTGTTATGCGAATACGGGTTGTACGAACCAAAGAACTGTTACAAAAAAAGGGGGTTGGTTCTCAAGCAAGACCACCGTGGATCTAACAAGGAACTGGTACAAAAATGGAACAAATGGACTTAGGGTAAAAAAAAACTTGTTGATGTATTTATACATAGCTAGTCTTCCTTTTGTAAAAAATATCTTTACATATTTATTTTTATGGTGTTAACCACTTCTGAAGTTTATTAATGTATACATTTGGGGTATTCACACCTGTGTCTTAAGTGTGTTAAGTGTCCTAAGTGTCATAATGTCTTAACATTTTAACATAGTTTAAGAAAAGAGAGAGAGTAAGCAATAAACAAAGGCGCTAAAACCAAAATGCAAATAAGAACATTATTTATAATTGTAAATTATGTAGGGTAGCTCACAGCAGTCATATTTTTTTGTGTTATTACTTTAAAACGTGTTATTTTATGAGTACCATTTGAATACCCCAATTATACATAAAAATAGTCTTATGCTGGGATGATTACAATTCTCAAACCGTGTTAGAGTGAATCCGTTCTGTAGGAGTACACTGTTATACAAAAATTAGCAACAATTATTTAACGTGTACAGTGTTATACGAAAATTATCTACAATTCTTTAACCGTGTTAGGGCGAATCTGGATGTACAAGTACCGGGGTAACGGGGGTTACCTACGTACATATGTATATGGTTGAATATATTTAGGCAGAGTGATACAACTTCATGTTAATCTGAACATATAAAACTGGAATTAATTTTAAAATTATTTATCAATGTTAAGCCAATAATTGCGTATCTAAAAATAAATAATTCTCGTATGCCATTTCATCTTGCAAACTTCATATTAAATAGCTGATGTTAATGGTGACATGTCATAATGTCGTCCTCCAATATCCATGAGGTCCATGGACATTATGACAATCTAAAAAATATCATAATTTAGATGCAAAAATATTAAAATTTTTCCTAACTTGGCACTAGGCCACCTTTGGACGGGATCCTCTCGCGTATTTGATACGGGGCTGGTTACTAATGATTTCCTGCATACAGAATTTCATATTAAACTCTACGAAAACAAGATTGATTTAAACATTTTTCGGCAAGGAATTTGCTTCATATGTATTTCATGTTAATTCGATATGATATACAATAATATTTAAAGAAAATGTTTCCTCTTGAAATAACTTTGTTTAAATCAACACTGATAAATTAAAATGAAGAATCATGTTTGTACACCCTATTTGACATTTATTTGTGCTTTACCTACTTCAGTGAACCAGTTTAGAGCATTTATATTTCCATTTGCAGCTCAGTGATGCATTTGCGACACCATGTTAAATCAAAGTCATTACGAATTGAAACAACGTGAATTTGACACTGAAATAACACGGTCAACCACATTGAATCAAAGTTATTTCACGTTGAAACAACATGAATTTAATTTAATGAAGTCATTTTAAGAGTGTTAATTAGTTAACTGACGCAATGGTATGTATTGGAGGGCCATCAAAAATTTTTTTTATATATAGTTGGGCCGGGGGAAGCCCCGGCCAAGATTTGAATTCAAATTGATCGCGTGGTAGTCAACGCGATTACCGCCGCGGATTTAAATATTTCTATAATATTTAGATACACACTAATAAATACTACCATGAGTTTAATTTTAATTCAACATGATTTAATTGATCATACTGATGAGTAGGGCATGGAATCTCATGCACTAAAAAATCGAAAATATGCGCATAAAACATGCACTTAAAATTTTAAAATATGGACTAAAAACAGAGAAAATATGCAATTAAAAATATTTTTTTAATATTTTATTTAAAAACAATTTAACAAAAAAAAAAAGGCAGAAAACAATTCATTTAATATACATATGTATCTACATATAAAATTAGTATAAAGAAAAACAAAACAATAAATTGAACAACAAAAAATTAAGTTAAATTAACGGCCTGGCCCACGATGTCACCAGATATCGTTCGATCGACAACTTGTATTGCAAACAACAATAACTTTAGAAAATTTATTTTTGTTTGCAATACAAGTTGTCGATCGAACGATTTCTCGTGACATCGTGGGCCAGGCCGTTAATTTCCATAATTTTGCAAAAAAAATCTCAAAACCAACTCACTTTCCATTTAAAACGTGTTATGTTGTGTAAAGTTACAAATTTTCAGCGAATTCCCGAACAAAACAATAAAAATGTTGTGTAAATATAAAAATTTAGAGTTCAACAGGGTGATTCAGGTAAATATTTTGTAACAAATTATTTATCAACTTTTACCAGAAGATGTCGCACTAAGTATCAGGAGCGTTTTACTTTTTCAAATGGATGCTAACCAAACTAGCAAAAATATGCACAAAAAAACATGCATTTATTGAAAAATATGCGCAAAAATATGCAAAAACGAGTATTTTTTTAGCAAAATATGCAAAATATGCAAAATATGCAAAAACGATTGAATGCCATTTCAAAGGAAATTTCACGATTCGCAAAGATAACTTAACCATTTCCGTTTTATGATGCCCAGTGAAAACATGCATTTGCATGAGATTCCTAGCCCTACTGATGAGTTTCTTGCTGCTTGCTCAAGAACAAACAAATAAACTTCATGGTAATAAATCAAAGACTCAATGTCAAATAAACATTACACTGGTATGGGATTTTTTTAATTCTAAATATATGCCCGGTCTAAAATATGAGGTTTGCTGTCGGAAATGTGGTCTTACTTTTTTTAGTCCGATCCGACTGTGACTTCTGGTGCATAGTGGGGCCTAAAGTACCCGATACAAAGTGGGGGATGAATAAAGACTATCAGGGCAATTATGAATAAAATTCCGAGGGAAATTTCTCCCTTTTCTAATTATAATTTTTTGTTTTCGCTATGACTTGCCATTAGTTGGAATTGTTCTCCGGGAAAAATTTCTCACGGAATTTTATTCATAATTGCCCTCTATATCAAATAATTGTATTTCGGTATTTCATGTGGGGGATTTTGTTAAACAAATGGAAATAATTTTGTAGTTTATAAACGTATTTCATACAGCATTTGAGGAGGTGCCACAGAGCTTAAGTCTGGAGCTTGGACTATATATCTTTAAAGGGGGTGGAGCCCCAAAGTGGGCAGCCTCGGGTTAATGAAAAATTAAAACCGATGCCAAGCTGATGTTTTTGATTATATTTTTTTCTATTCAAGAATTAAAAAAAAGTTTGCTACATTTATGGGTTTTCGCTTACAGTTTAGGAAATATTCGAGAAAAAAAGTTAAAATTTTGGTTTTTATCAACCTTGGTCCACTGTTCTGCTAATGGAGAAGTAAAATCTTGTTCGATTAAGAAAAAGAAATAAAAAAAATTTGCTTAAATACCAAACCCATATTTTCACTTATTCAAAAGGTAATAGTTACTATAAGAAATATTACAAAAAAAACTTTTTGTTCAAAATTTTCGTTATTGAAGGAACCAGATGGTTTTGAAGTAGACCTATTTTTGTTATAAATATAAAATTTTACACCTTTTTTTCTCAAATTTCAAACCTGGAACCAAAAAATTTGTTATGCCAGCTTAAGAGAAGATATGTTTTTGAATATTTCCACAAATATTATCTGCGCCCAGCGTCAAATAAGAAAAAAACTTACATCAAAAATACTGAAAAAATTCCATTTTTTGGATTTTGAAATTTTTTTTGGGAATTGCCGGGAACTCAAAAGCAAATTTTATTTCTTTTGCTTTTTGTATACTAATTGCATAATGTTCCACCTAAACGAAATGCTCAGTCGAACAGATACTTCGGTATTCTTATACAAAAAATATTTCTTGAATAACATATAAAATTTTTTTTTAAATATTTCTTTTGTAAAACTTACAACTAACTTTAAGTTGTAACCCTCGTATGAACAGCAATAGAAAAATCTTTTAATAGATAAAAACAAAAATATACACATGTATGTATGTAGGTATGAATATTTCATTTATGAGTTCATTGCTCTTGATAGTTAATTACTCCCTGCTGTTCAGTCAGTTATAGACAGACAATTTTTATTACATATTCCCCTAAAGTGGCGTAATTTACAATATTTTTGCCTATTGTTAAAAAAAAATACACAGTGGCTTTCATTGGAATGGGGTAGTTAGTATCTACTTATTCAATGTATTTATGGTACTTGTTGGTTGATAAACAAAATGGGATTTGTTGTAGAACTATTCCAACAAGTGAAGGAAGATATAATAATGACTATATTGACTGTAACATTTTGTTTATTATTTGCTTGGAGTATATTTAATTATTTTTAGCATGGAAGAGATTTATTTATAGAAATTGTTTTTATATTTTAAAATTTTTTTACTATGAACAACTTTGTATTTAAGTAATGGCGATAAAAGCTAAACAAATAAATATCTTTATTTTCTATTTGAGTAAATTTAAAATTTAAATCTTTTGACAATTTCTGTCCAAATTAATAACAAATTGTATTTATTCAATTTTTTGTATGATGATTTGACTTTCGATGAAGGTCTTTTGAAGTTGTTTATA
This sequence comes from Tachina lurida, assembly GCA_944452675.1. Lineage (NCBI taxonomy): Eukaryota > Metazoa > Arthropoda > Insecta > Diptera > Tachinidae > Tachina > Tachina lurida. Next base: position 32,876,361 of record OX101754.1, on the reverse strand, counting down.
TATGTATATGTATACATACATATGTGCATATGTACATACATATGTACATATATACTACATCATTCAGTAAGTCTGTAGCGTAGTTGAGTAGTAATTTATGATTGCTCGTTAAGTCCTAATTTACACTAAGCAAGTCTTATTGCTAAGCTGATTAGTTTTTTAGGAGAGAGAGAGAGAGAGAGACGAGGGGAAAAGAAATGTTTCTGTTCCCCTCGTCTCTCTCTCCCTCTCCTAAAAAACTAATCAGCTTAACAATAACACTTGCTTACTGTAACTAGGGCTAACGGGTGTGAGAATTCCGAGGGGTGCACTTCGAGCTTGATGTACAAAGTTGGAAGATGATTAAGCGTTTTGTGGTCTCTCTAGTGCATTGATCACCAAAAGGCCGCCCGTGGGCACTTTGTTATGCTCTTTTTTACACATACATTCGTACAAGCATGCAATTTGCTCTCTTTTACATTACATATGTATGTGTTTGCTTATCATTGCTCTAGTGGCTTCGACAGCCACAGCGAAGTCGACAGCCACAATGAAGGTCTTTGTTGTTAAGGTTCAAAAGCTAATGAGTACTGTGATGTCAGTTATTCAAGGGTCTGGATCGTTGCCAGACTTCATTATTACCATGTGCTTTTTAAAAGGACATGCTTCCCGTATTACGGGACATGTTTTCTGGGTATTGAGCTCAGTCAGGCAGTCATGAATGCGAGATTGCCTAAAACTCTTCAGTTGGAGGCAAGTAAATTACCTTGTCCAGTCATGTACCAAATTACATATCTGTGTGCATGACTTGCAAGCGCTCTGGGCCACTTTGAAGTGAATTTAATTGTTGAGACCACTGTGAAACTAAACTGTCTTCACAGGAAAAAAATGATCCCTCAATAAACACGTTTAATTGAAACAAAAAACAAAAAAAAAAACTAAAAATTTTATTTAGTCAATTAATATTTTAATTAAATAAAATTTTTAGACAAAAGCTTAAATGACTTAATTACATTTTGAATTGAATTTTATTTTTTTTTTTCCAATTAAAAGTGCTTATTGCAGGAATTTTTTACAATACCGGGTGTCAAATTGAACCCGGTATTGTAGCCCGTTGTTTCTAATAACTCTTACAAATTAAAACCACTGAGTTCTATACTGAAATTTAATAGATCTAACAGTATGTAGAGTGTGTACAGACATTTAAAAATATTTACTTAAAATTCTTAATATACAATTAAATTTCGCTGTCATTTTATAAATACTAAAAACCAAAAAAAAATCTAATAAAATTAATAAAATGACCCATATAATTTTATAACTTAATACATAAAACCATAAATTAAAAGATAATGTTGTGATACTGGCTACGAGTTGATTTGAGTAGGTGGGTGTCATAATCAGTTTAAATAAAATTACAACAAAATTTGTTTGCTGAAACTCGTGAAAACATTTGCAGAGATGAATAAATTTAATTTGTATAAAATGTAACATCTTATTATAAGAAAACAAAAAAAAACCGAAACTATTTATATTTATACAGTTGAGTCGCGACATAACTAATTGGGGTTATAGTTTTTGGTTATTGCAATAATGCTTCCACTTACTTTCTTATTTAAATAACCGAGTTTACGTCTTCTTCCGAATACTTAAAATATATTTCCAAGCAGTTCGATATTCTGTGCTCATTATGCAATTTCCTACACCAATCTCTGACTTGTTCTCCTCAACTTTATCTTTCTGAAGTAGTACTGATCTTCCACGCCTGTATCTTACATTGTCCAACGATGTAATTTCAACCTGCTACGATATAGTAATCTTACGGAGTTACCAAATTGAGACATTGCTTAAACACCTTTCATCGAATTGGGCGGCTTTGAAATGGAAGAAGAGATTGTAGGTATCCATTTGTTTTTCTTTTGTCTTCTGCAAGACTTGGAGTAGTGTAAATATCTGGTATAGAAAAGTTTCGTATATTAGCTAATGCATGCGCACGATCAGCATCTTAGCCCTGCCTGCAGACAACGAAGCCGACGGCGGCTGAACATAAATGTTTACGGCGGCGGCTAAAAGTCGACTTGCGATGAAAAAAAATTCGGTGGCAGCTGCCGACAAACATATCCATCGGCGGCAAGTGCATGTCGGTTAAAAGTCGGCAAATTCTATGAATTTTGACATTAATCTAATGAAAAATTCATTAAAATTCAACCAAAGTTGAAAGTTTCGTCAAAATTATTTTATTGAAAACTTCATCAAATTTATTTAACAGTGTAATTAATGCAGTGCTATAACTTCATCGAAACAATAAAATAATTTCATGAAAAGAATGAAATAACTTAAATATAAAGGGGTTTCTTAATAATTAGAAAGTATTGTTGTATTGGATTTGTGAAATTATCATTAGATTTGTGAAAAAATTGTAAATAAATTGTTTCATTGGATTTATGAAGCAAAATTGTTTCGGTGTACCTTTAATGTTGGAAGCGGTCACATATTTTCCGTAGATCTATAATAGGGGTTTTTAAAAAAATTGGCTAGGCCGAAGCCGAAATTGGCCGCATATGTCGGCGACAGATGCGGCTCGTTAAAAGTAATCCGATGTACTGATATTTCGGATTTGGATGGAATACATTCAAAGAATTCAACACTGATTGGCTCTGTGGTATGCTCATCGTCGCTATCATCAGATGCCAACAAATTTGAGAGATTTTCTCTCCATATACTCAGTAGTCTTTCCGAATCTATCAGCAAGTTGCCCTTACATCGTCCTTAAATTCTGAGAGACCAGCTGATGTTAGATATACGTTTGTATTTTTCCCTTTTTTAACTATTTTTTTGATAGGGTCAATTTAACGAGACTCGACTGTATGTCGCATAATAAATAAAAAAAACACATAACAATAAAATCCATGCAAAAACAAAAATGTTAAATAAAGTTTTCTGATATATGTATAAAAAACAAAAGCCTCAACACGTGGCACGCAAATTGCCCTTCCACTCTTTGCTTTTCAATGGCAGAAATGACTAGACCAAATCTCGGGGCTACTAATGGTTCACGTCCATGGTCAATAGTGTTGTATCATATTTATTATGATTCAACTAAAATTTATTGTTCCAACTACGCATACATTTTTGAATAATTCTTAAATTATGAATAAACTCTACTAATGTACGAAAACAGAATTTTCGGCCCCAGACCAAATGTGAAAAACGATTCAAAAGATTTATGTAGAAAATAACAAAATCGCAAAATATTAGGCCTATTTCTTCTTCAAGTTTTCATATATTTTAGTATGTTTTTCTCAAAATAGTTTTAATATTGGCGCCGTTTATATTAAGAAATGAAATTAACAAATAAAAATTAACAATTCAGTTAAAAGAAACACAGGTTTTCTAGTTAATACATGTCCAATAAAATTTTTCGAAAACACAAAACAAACAATTAAATAAAAATCTAAACAGTTTTTCAGAAGGTGCGCATTTAATTTATAATAATAATCTTTTTTCTATATACATACATATGCATATTATTTGATCAGGCTAAAGTTCGTATCGCTTTGTAAGCCAAATTACATGTAATAATTATCAATGAGCAAATAACACCAAAGTTAATATTAAATTTTCTGACAAACACGTAGTAGAACGGAACAACTAGCTGTTTTATAAGACCACTAGACCGTCATCTTCAGCAATAACAAAAAATGCATTTCTTTTTAAACAAAGCTAGAGTGTTTGTTTCTTCTAACCACATTAAAATTAAGCTTGCATTTGGAGACTTAAAATTTTAAATTAGGGAAATGAGACGAAATGTTACTGGCAAAAACTGTTCGTGGTGAGATTATAACTCATACAATATATTTATATCTCTATCTAAACTTAGCATCATTAAGACACCACATGCGGGGATTGCTCTTATACTGACTTTATCCTATATAATACACAGTTTTGGAATATTTTTCCGTTTTTTAGGATTTTTTCAGTTTATTGCGTTTTTTATGTTTATTTTATGTTTAACTTTTTTTACTTTTGGCATTTTTTTTTGTTTTGACGTTATATTTTGTTTTGAAGTTAGTTTTTTTTGTGTTTTTAGCGTTTTGTCGGTTTTGGCGTTTTAGAGATTTTTTAATTTTTTGCACTTTTTTTCATTTTGGCGTTTTTTTCATGTTGGAGTTTTTAAACTTTGGTGATTTTTTCAGTTTTTGGCGATTTATTTTGGTTTTAGAGATTTTTTAGCTTGGCGTTTTTTCGTTTTGGCGATTTTTTCGGTTTTTGGCGATTTTTTTCGGTTTAGTGATTTTATAATTTTGGGGTTTTATAGTTTGAGCGTTTTTCAAAATTTCAAGAGTTTGCCTCTAACGGTTTCCAAGAAACAGCAAGTTACATTAAGTGATAGAACATTAAGTGATTAACACCCATTAATTTAAATTTTTTTTTTAAACTTCAGTGTTAATTGTTGTAGCGTGCATAAAAATACACTTACTTTGCACATTTCAAGTGTCTGTATATAATGGTACATAGGTATTTAACAATTTTCTTTGCTCATTTTGGAACACCCTTTAGTTTTTAACTGACATATCTGTGTTGTCATACATATTCTGTAAAAATTTTAGGTCCGTAGCTATTATAGTTCTCGAGAGAACAGCCTGTGACAGTCAGCGTAGCGAAAACAAAACCCTAAAAACGTGCAAAAAAGCAGAGTGTAAAAGACTGAAGCTTTCCTTATCTCTTCCTTCAACACTTGTCTTCTCTATCATTACCCCTTTTCTAAAGGTAACACTTAGCAGTAGTAGTTGTAGGCATTCATGGTCTGAGTGTGACTTCTCTTTTAAAAAAAAGAAGAAAGGTGTCTTAGGACACCCGGTTAGAGCTATGCTGCTTAGCTATCTAAAACTAGTGTCATGTGTTAAATAACAATGCAATAAAATATAATTATATTATTATACGATTCATATTTAAAACTCTTGCATTTATTTCCCATTATTTTCTTTTCTAGCTGCGTACGATTAAATTAATGTATTGTTTGTGTTCATGTGGAAAAACAATACAAAAACAATTTGAGCAATCGTTCTCATTGTTTTTGTTTTGTGTTTGTTTCACTCACTTCAAAGAACGAAACAAAACAAAATCAAACATTATAGTGTTTTTACACTGACTTGCTTTTAATAAAAGTTCGTTTTAATGGTAAAACCAACTGTTAAAACCTGGTTTTACCATACAAATTGTTTGTGTTAAATCCAACTTTAAACCATTTCTGAATTGGTTTTATGAAATGCAACTCTGTTTTCGCTGTGGTACATTCAGTGCTGCCAAGTTAAAATGACCGGCAGCAGCTGATAATGTTTATGCCAGTGAATAACAAGAGATGTCGCTGGAAAGATTTTCAACTTAAAAATGGATGCAGCAGCAACAATAAGTAAAAAATTATGGAAAAGTAAGAGTTTTTTGGAAGGAAAACAACAAAAATATTTTCATTGACCTCTGGAAAGTGAAAATAAACGATATGACATATCGATCCACCGAAGATGTATTTTGTGATTTCTTTGTGCATTTTTTATATGCAATAACATGATTTCCAAGCACTTCGTCACTTTGTATTACTATGTAGTTCCATAATTTTAAAATATTAATTTAAAAAATATTAAATAATTTCCATTTTAAAGCGCATTGTAAAGTTTCTTAGTTTTTCATACAAACAAAAACAGTAGTACAGTTTGTCAAATAAGTGTTATAAGAAGCAGAAAAAAATACAACAACAAACACACGCATTTCTGCAGGAGATTTATTTTATTTTGAGCAAAGCTATTAGACAGTCTGTGAGTTAAAACCTGAATTTAATAAACTTGCAGTGTGAATGCAAAATCAGCTGTTTATGGTTTTAACGTTAAAACCAGGTTTTAACTTGCAGTGTGAAAACACTATTATATTTCGTTTATTTTCGTAATCTGCTTTTAAGTACAAAGAAATCAAAACAAAAATAAATTAAATTAAATTAAATTAAATTAATTTAAATTAAATTAAATTAAATTAAATTAAATTAAAAATTAAATTAAATTAAACTGAAATAAAACTGTAATAGTATGGAATATTTTTGTTAGCTCCTGTGTCGTAGCACAAAGAGCATAGCTCTAAGTGAACAAATATACCTAGTTTTGATTTTGAGAATCAGTAAGGGAGTGCAAAATTTTTTGGAGATGTCTGGCTAAAGCTAAGCTTTTAATAATAAACTGCAATAGCTAGTGCAGAGAAAGTGTTCAGCGATCCCCAAGAGAAATAGTCGTAAAACTAGTCGAATATTTATTTTAGGCAGATGCAACTCTCCTAAGATTTTTATAAAATCGCAAAATAAGAACAATTTAAAAATTTTCAAGGGCCAAGTAATATAAAACTACATACATATGTATGTATGTGTATGTACCCTTCAGGAGATTGAACTAGTGTCCAACTGGTATTTTACTAGTACAGAAGCCACCACCACTAGTTCCCAACCGTAAACTTTCCTATAACATGATAATGCTCAAATTAGCATTGAGTGTGTTTAGAAAATTACTAGTGCCATTGGTACTAGTTTAGGACTAGTTAATTACCAGTTCTTTTGCAAAGAAAAATTATATAAAATTGGTGTTTTTATTCCTTTGTTACCCAGTGACAACTGCTAGTTAAAATTCGCAATTATTGATCAAAATGCAAAAATACAAAAGGATAATTGTAATTATTTGATTATAATTATTTATAGGTGAACCTAAAACTTTAATAATTGTATAATACCAATTTTCGTACAGTGCAAATGCTCTATTAGACAGTCAAAATTTATTTTGCAATATGGTGCCTTGGAACTACTTCATATACTAGTACTCATCAGAACTAGTAATTTTATACAACAACTTTAACCCTTTTCGCACTAGTTCTTGCTGTTCTAGTAATTATACTAGTACCTTTTAGACAATTGATACCTATTCTCCTGCAGGTTATTATTAAAAATGTGTTTATGTCATACATACATATATACACATGTATGTAATTATGTGCATATTTTGAAAGCAATCAGGGGTGTTCTGTAAATCGCGCGTTTTGAAACTTTGAATGAACTAAATCGTCCAATCAGCAGAACACTGTTTTCGATTTCGCACGATTTCAAAATGCGCAGCTTACAAAACACCCCTTAATTTAGCTGCGTTTCTGCGATAAAGATTTTATATGGATAACTAAAATAAATGTTTAATATTTTAAAAATTGTGTTTTTCTTTCCAATTTGAGAGGTGTTTTATACCTACGATTATGCTCCACATTTGTATGTACATATGTATGTTTGTATGTGCATTATAAAAAACAAGTTAGAGTGCTATATTCGGCTGTGCCGAATCTTAAATACGATATTAGTAATAGTTGAATAGTTTATTCTACACTCTATATTTAAGAAATATTTTACATTCAACCTTATTGCAGCCAACATCGACGTCACATCAATACAATACCAAAAAAATTGGGGCTTGTTTACTCGCTATAGAGATGTTCAAAAACCGTGCTACTATTTAATTACCCTAAAATAGTCTTACAGCCTGACCCACGATATCGCCAACGTTCGAGTTGGCGCACACTTACATTTGAAACAACAACAAAATATTAAAATTTGTTTTTGTTTTGAATGTAAGTGTGCGACAAGTCGAACGTTGTCGACATGGTGGGTTTGGCCCTTAGTATTGCACCTCCATACCAAGTGAACTAACTTGTTTTATATTTTCCCGTATTTAATAATCATTGATGTTGCAAAACTCTATAGTGTCTTAATTTAAATATCCCATTGCAAATGGTATGTATCGCGGTATTATGTTTATTCCTACAGATTTTTTTTTTTTAATTTTGTTCAGCAGAAAGGAATGGAACATTTCCTTTAATTTAGTTTATAGTTATGACTGATTTCTAGTGATAAATTCTATTTTTAACTATCTTCATTTACTAAAAGTTAAGAACTCGTTACAAGGTGTCCAGAAAAGACCATCGGTTTTTGATTTTTTTAATTTTTATTTTATTTTTTATACCAATTTTATTAAAAATTCATAAAAAAATTAAAATATACTTATATAAAAAATTTTTGAGTAATGATCTTACCAAAAAATAAAATATGTTTAACTGAAACCAAAACTATTTTTGGTTATTTTTTACCCAAATTTTTTTTTTAATTTCCAACCCTGGAACCATAATTTTGATTTTTCTATTTCTTAATACTAACTTATTTCTTTCTAACATATAGAACATATTTAATTACCAAATAAATAATTATTTTTATATAGCAGAAAAAGTTTAAGTTTTCCAGGTCTGGAGCTACATATGTCTTTTATTTTTCTAATTTTTATGCCAAACTATTTAATTCTAACTATTTCATATAGCATATAAAATTTGTAAACAAAAAAAAAACTAATAACCTAGTTACTTTTATAAAAAATTAATTTTCCAACCCTGGAACCATACTTTTAGATTTTTCCATTAAAAAAAATACATAAAGTGAGTTAAGTGAATAAAGAAAAAAAAGGAAATAAGAAAACCATAAGTTTTATTCAGTTACTTTAATATCAAAAAAAAAAAATAAAAAACTCAAAATTTCCAGCTCAGGAGCTGTGGTTTTCAATTTTCTAATTTTCTACACCAAACTTTTTCAAAAGCATAAAATATATTTACCCAGCAAAAAATTTCAAAAAATGTAATCGGGTTTGGAATTAAGCATTTTTGGTGGAAGCTGTTCCTTACTGGATTACCAACTTAATGAGTTTAACAAGGCGTGAGACTAAAATAATCGATTCTTGAGAAGTACTTACTTATTTTTATTTCGCAACTTGTTCACGTAATCTAGTTAATCTAAAAAAATTATCCTGCTCATTTAGCAACTTGTACAGCATTTTTTTAAGTTTTTTGTAATGTGATTTGTAAGCGAGTAATGAAATTTGGCAAGTCATTATATGGCAAGTAGTTCTGATGGTAATGTGTGATTTTTTGCTGGGATATGATATGTTTAATTTATAGAGAAAAAAACAAAATTAGTTTTAGTAGGCTACTTTTACTTAGCAAACACTGGCAACGTCTTTTTTTGGTTTTTTTTTAATTTTTTTTTTTTGGATTTTTAATACCAATTTTATTTGTACTGAAATATAGAATAAGTTTATTTAACAAAAATAAAACAAAAATTAGTTTTAGCTAGTTACTTTTATATGGCAAAATGAAGCTTAAGTTTTCCAGCTCTGAAACGGTCTGCTCGATTTTTCTAATTTTCAATACCACTCTATTTCGGAGCATTTCTGACACACCAGTTCAAGATCGAAGTCTCTGGGAGCTTCGGAAAACCGATTTCACGTACAGACAGACGGATATCGCTTATTTGTCTTCCCTATGCCTAAGGATCCAGGAAATATATATACTTTATGTGTCGCTTATTAATGTTGTGGAAATTACGAACGGAATGACAAACCTTTTACCATTTTTTTTGGCAAACAACAATCTAATTTGAACTGCGATAACTTTGAAATGTTGAAAAAGGTATTCCCAATACATTACACGTGTAATATGTTTATGTTGATTTACAAAAACAAAAGTAGAAAATTTTTAAATAATATTTATGTACATATATAATACACACGAAATAAATACATATGTACATAAATACATTAAAAAAATAACCTTAAATGAGGTCACACGTGCTGATACATCTGTCTGTCTATGCGACTAGAGAATTTGCTTGCGAGAGAATTGTCTGTGATATGTGTTTTAAAATTTTATTAACAAATGTGATAAAAATATCAAATTCATATTTATTAAAAATATCGTTCAAATAACGCACACACGCCGGTGCTCGTACAATTAGGGCAACAAAAGAAAAAGTCAACATTTGACAGTTATGGATTTGTTTTATTTTTCTTTTTTTCTTCTCTCTTTTGCATTAGTTAAACAAGCATCAACGATGTTGTGTCAAATATAATAATCTTTAATTTAACAGACACAAAACGAGAAAATTACCAAAATTTATAATTGGTTCCAATTTATTTGATCATTAAATCAATTACTGCAGCGATCGTAAACAAAATTGCTAAACAATTTTTAAAAATTAGAAATATGTGTGCACAAAGTATGAACGTACATATTTAAAAGCGACTTACCGTGTAGGAAGGTTAAAAACTATTTTATGTTACCCTAGGCTAATGGGTAGAGTGCTGGGCTGTCAGTGCGGTAATCGTGGGTTCGATTCCCACCAAAGACTCTGGTATGTTTCTCTACAACGGGCGAAGGTCTTTGTCAAAATAAGTTAACACAGGGTTATCCATCAAGGGGATTCAAAACCGCCGGTCTGGCAAGGCTGTCTTCTTTTAAATATCTGTCATCAGAAGTGTCATTTATTTAGTGAAAGGCTTCTCATTTACGAATATGAATCGTTTAATAAACGAAAAATTCGTGAAAATACAACAAAATTGGTAGATACTTTTCGAGTAATACGTGTTGATTATGGTAAGGTACTTTTTGCAAAAAGTACTTCTTGAATTAGGTGCTTTCTTGAAAAACCCCTTTTTGAAAAAAGTACTCTTGTTTTTGAAAAAGTACGTTTTTGAAAAATTACGTTTTTGATAAATTACAAATACGTATCTAATTATTATTATTATTATATGTATATAAAAAAGTAACCTGACTGACTGAGTGATCGTGGCCTATCCCAAACAAATTTCTGAGATTTTTAAATAATATCTGATTTTTTTAAAAAAGTTTCATTCTAAAAATAGTTTTTCATTTTTATAAAGAAAAATACATATGTATAACAAAAAGTGCACTAAGCGTATTCAATGTAAAATAAAAAAAAAATATTTTTAGTTTCTGGTACAACGATCAATGAAATTTGAATTGAATGCATACGAGGGCGGTTCGGAAACTTCTTAGCCTATCAATGAAAGAGAATAGTTAGTTTTTCAAAAATATTTTTATTTTTCAATATAATCTCCTGAAACTTCAATACACTTAGTCCAACGCTTTTCTAGCAATTCTATCCCTTGATTAAAATAGTTTTCCTCAAGGTCTTCAAAATAGTCGTTTACAACTGTAATTGCATCTTCATTTGAGGTAAAACGCTTCCCAGCAAGGAATTTTTTTAGATTTGGGAACAGGTAACATTCATTGGGAGCCAAATCAGAAGAATAAGGTGGGTGGTCAAGCAACTCGTACTTTAATTCGTTTATTTTAGCCATTGTTAAAACACTCTTGTGCGCTGGTGCGTTGTCTTGATGAAAAATTATTTTTTTGTGTTGTAAGCCAGGACGTTTTTCTCGAATTTGTACATTTAATTGATCCAAAAGGTTGCAATAGTACTCTGAATTTATTGTTTTACCCTTTTGCAGATAGTCAATCAATAAAATACCTTTGAAGTCCCAAAAAACCGTTGCCATAACCTTACCAGCCGATTGAATTGTTTTTGCCTTCTTTGGGGCACTTCCTCCAGCTTCAGTCCATTGTTTGGATTGTTCTTTTGTCTCTGGAGTATAGTAGTGGATCCATGTCTCATCAACAGTTATGAAACGACGCTTAAAATCCATTTTATTTCGCTTAAAACGATCCAAACAAGCTTGAGAAATGTTCATTCTTATGCGTTTTTGGTCGACTGTTAACAAATGCGGCACCCATCTTGCAGAAAGCTTTTTCATCTGTAGTTCTTCATGCAAAACTAAATGGACTCGATCATTTGAGATGCCCATGATATTAGCTATTTCACTCACTTTTATTCGGCGATCATTTAATACCATATCATGCACTTTGGCTACAATTTCTATTGTTGTTGCTGTTTTTGGACGTCCACTACGTGGTTCATCTTCAATGCTTGTACGACCACGTTTATTGTTGCATATGAAGGAGCACTTTTACCTAACACATTCACCATATCATTATGAATTTCTTGTCCCGATAAACCTTTTTTTTTGTAAATATTTAATGACACCACGCATTTCTAATTTTTCCATTGTTAAAAAATCGCGGATGCGTCTTTTGTGAACACCTGTTTCTATATGAAGGAGTTGCCAGATCGAAACAAAATTTAACATGTGTTCATAGCAGAGATGGAAGTTTCCAAAACACTTAACTTTTTTCTGTTTATACCGCGCTTTTTGTGCTAGGCTAAAAAGTTTCCGAACCGCCCTCGTATGTCCAATGCACGCTGTCTGCCAGCGTTGCCATTATGCTTCTATTGTAGAATTTAAGATATAATTAGGATAAGACGAAACACTTTATCATCAGGGAATAAATTTAAATAAATCTTGTTATGGATCTAAAGTTTAGATTTTAATCACACGAAAACCGTAATTCATGATTGGTTAAGTTTCATATGCAATTTCATAAAGAACTGTCATTACATCAATTAATTAAAAAAAATATCTAAATAAATAAAAATATATATTTACGATGCAAAAAATACAGAAACAATGGCTATAAATTCTCCTTATTTTTTCGTAATCTTATTCACTCCCTTTTAGATTCTTGGGTCATTTTTAAATAACTTAAATTAAATAAAATAATTAAACATTTTAACAAGTCTTTTAGCTGCCAATTAAATTCTAAATTTAAGGATTCAGCTATTGTGAACGACGATGTTAAGATACATTTTTCAATACATAGAAATAACTTAAGAATTAATTAGGGTTACCGTTGAAAATTTCGAAAAAGTATCATAAAAAGGGTATTTAGGAGAAAAAAGGTCAAAAAAGGGTATTTCAAAGAAAAATAGGGTCAAGTTTTTTGTGAACAAAAAATAACATTTATTTCAATAAAATAAAACAAAGACGAATTTTAACAAATAATTAAATACATTAGACTAAAATAAAATTAATTAAAAATCAATGTTAACCATTTAACCGGTCAGATCGTAAAAATTATCGGATGAAGCTCATAATTTTTTTTTAAGTTCATATAGGCAAAAGAACCATAAGTTTTAATTTACTGGAAAAAAAAACATTAGGAACGAATGCCAGGTAAAGAATAGTGAACACCCTATGTATAATCTCTTGCCGGTTTGCAAGTAATGAAAAATCACATTTAAGTTTTATTTATAAAAAGTTTTATTAAGATTAAAGGCAGAACTAGTTTGTACGTGCTGTTCTGTTCTGTTCTGAATCAGCTGTTTTCTTTCTGTTCAGTTGAAAATCTGTATGTGTGTAATTTTTTCATTCCGTTCTGTTGCGAACACATCTGTAGAAAATAGAATTCAGTGTTAAGTGACAGACAAAAGTGTGTATGTGTTAGAGTGTTTGTGATATTTTGTATACAAGTGTAATCAATTCTATAGGCTGTCAGCTGATTTTTTTTACGTAAAAAGTAATTGCAAAATATTTTATACAGAAAAGAACGGCACAGAACGGCAACGAAAAGTAACAACTAATGATGCTTTAAAGATGAAACGAAGTTAAAATAGATATTTTTTTAATTGTGATACTCCCAGAAATAATTTGCATTTGGAATCAGGGACTTGTGTTAGATGTTTTGCAAATATTTTCACCATTTATTGGCTTTCTATCGACCAAAACAGTAAAATGGTCGGCACCATCGAACCGAACATCGCCAACTAGAAGAGCAGCTCTGCTGCTTACAATTTTTGAGCATATGATTGCCTTACGGCCAGCGTGACCGTGTGACCTACTAAAGTGGCAAATTGCCACTTTTTCGACTGCCTTGCCACTTTTTGTCCCCCTTTTTTTAAAGTATAATCATACATTAAACATAAGAATTTTAGTGTAGTTGTGCCGTTTTTTTAATGTTACCCATTTTTTTTTTTTAAAATCCCATATTTGGTGCCACTTTTTTAAAAATGTCATCGGTCACCCTGCTTACGGCATACATTTTGTTAAGATGATAAAACGATATAAATTAAAAAAAGGGTCATAAAAAGTGCCATAAAAAGTGTCATTGGCACGAAAAAGGATCAAAAGTGGTACTTAAGTGTCACAACGGCAACGCTGCCGTTTCCAATAATTTTTGTTGTAAAAGATGACAGTCAAAAACATTATTTATGCAAAAAACGGGATTCAAAAAATCCCGGGCTCCGGGATTTGAATAGTCCCGAAAATCCCGGGACTTCCCGCTTAGCATCTCTATATACAATGTTTAGCCTATGTAATTGAATATCTTGCCTGATGTAGGCATTTTTTTTAAATTTTAAGTACCCGGTAAACTTTTTTCGGTTTATGGCGATTTTCTTAGTTTTGGCGTCTTTTATTAGTTTTGGCGCTTTTTTCGGTTTTACAATTTTGCGGTTTTTGGTGTTTTTTACTTTTAGCGTTTTTTTTGTTTGGGAGATTTTTTCGGTTTTTGGCGATTTATTTTAGTTTTAGAGATTTTTTAGTTTTAGTGCTTTTTTTATTTGGTAATTTTTGCCGTTTTAACAAGTTTTTTAATTTTGGGATTTTTTAGTTTTAGCGGTTTTGAAAATTTCAAGAGTTTGCCTTGCCATAAAGGCTTCCAAGATACAGCGAGTTGTCAAAATTGCATTATCAAAATTAAATTAAGTGATAGAAAACCCTTTAATTTTAGTGTTAATTGTTGTAGTTTGTATAAAAATACACTAAATGATCAAACAGAATAAGTCGGCAACTTCAGGAAAAATCGCTGTCAAATTTATTAATTATTAAAATTAATGTATGAAACTTATTGGAAGTATGGTAGTATTGTTGAGAGAATATTAATTTATATGTGAGAGCATAAGCAAAAACGCTGTCAAAATAAAATAGATTCTATCTTTCGACTGCTTTCTGGATGTACTTTTTTGTGTCAATTTGTATGGAAAATGTGTTTATGCCGCAATTCTGTTTGATCATTAACTTTGAAAATGTCAAGTCTGTGTACTACATTACGATTTGATTTTGATTTGATTTGTTTCGGTGCTCAATCTAGAACACCCTATAGTTTTATATATATATCATATATTTGTTGTAGCGTTTTATATGTTCTGTGAAAATTTCAGTTCCGTAGCTCTTACGGTTCTGGAGAAAACAGCCAAACAGCGTAGCAAAAAAACTTTTCACCTTCGGTGTACGGAACTCTAAAAAGCACTCGTACTTTGAGATTCGCCAAGTTTTCATTCTCATATTTTAGTACAGGGTGTTTTTTTAGAGGTATAGAACTTCGAATTGAAATAAAACACAAGAAAATCGTTTTAATGTCCATCAATTTGGCTTTATTGGAAGGATAATTTTATGTCATTAATGTTTAAATATGATTTCGGGCATGTGGCCGCCGCGGCTGGCTCGAATAAAGCCAATTCTACAGGTCCAATTTTCAACCACTTTTTCGAGCATATGAGACCGTATGTTGGCAATAACGCCACGAATGTTGGCTTCCAAGTCCCCTAACCTTTCTGGTTTGTTGGCGTAGACGAGCGACTTCACATATCCCCAAAGAAAATAATCCAATGGTGTCAAATCACACGATCTTGGTGGCCAATTGACAGGTCCATTCCGCGAAATTATGCGCTCATCGAATGTTTCCTTCAATAAATCGATTGTGACGTGCGCTGTGTGGCATGTAGCGCCGTCTTGTTGGAACCACAACTCATCCACATTCATGCCATCCAATTCGGGAACAAAATAGTCGGTTATCATGGCTCTATACCGGTCTCCATTAACGGTAACTGACTCTCCAGCATTATTTCGGAAGAAGTATGGCCCAATGACTCCACCAGCCCATAGAGCACACCAAACAGTCAGTTTTTGTGGATGTAATGGCGTCTCAAGGGTCTCACGTGGATTCTCATCACTCCCAATGCGGCAATTTTGCTTGTTGACGTAGCCATTCAACCAAAAATTAGCCTCACCACTGAACAAAATTTTGCGATGAAAATCAGCATCGAGATCAATCTCATTTTCGGCCCATACACCAAAATCACGACGCATTGCATGGTCTCGCGGCTTTAATTCTTGCACAAGCTGGATCTTGTAAGGTCGCAAGCCAAGATCTTTGCGCAAAATCTTCCATAAAGTTGATGGACAAAGCTCCAATTGCTGTGCACGGTGGCGAATCGATTCATTCGGGTCCTCTTCAACACTTTGCTCTACAGCGGCAATTGTTTCTTCGGTGCGCACTGTTCGACGTCTCTGCGGATGCGTATTATCACATAGAGTAAACGTAGTGCGAAAACGATCCATGGTTAACCGAATTAATTGCTCTGATGGACGATTATGTCACATAAAATGTACGGAGCTTGCGGTAAACTTCGCGAACTGAACCATTATTTTCGAAATAAATTTGCACGATTTGCAAGCGTTGTTCTTTTGTCAACCTGTTCATTATGAAATGGCAAACCAAACTAAATATTAATCACTTGACAGCTGACAAAATGGCCGCCAGTTAAAAAAGTGATGCCAACTTAAAGTTCTATACCTCAATAAAAAACACCCATTAGTTCTTAGTTCACTTTGTTATATTTTGTGCATTTTGAAGTATGTATTCAATTAATTTTTTAACAAGCATTAATTTTTTTTATAAATTGTTGTCATAACGGCAACACTGCTGCTCTCTGGCTGGCCAACAGCAATGGGCTAGTGAACTAGCAACTGTGTTTAAATTTTACGAACGAGTAGACAAGTTTAATGAATCAGTCACTCCTGTCAATAACAAATAAAAGGAAGGTATAGTTTTTATTTCATATGCCTTAATTACATACATTTACAAACATCAAATGCTCGAAGAACATTGAACGCAGACAAGAATTAACAAAAAAATAAAAAAAATAAGTCCATGTATACAATTGACAAGCCCGGTTAAACCGGAAGCTAAACATTGTAATTGTGACAAAGAGCAATTTTTTATACATATTAATTAAATATATTTTGGCAACAAAGCACAATATCTCTATTATGTTAGCAAAAGAATATTCCAATAGCAAAATAAGGTGATGAAATACATCTGTGGCAAAAAAGAAAAAGTGCTTAACTCGAGATAAGCTGATTTTGAGTTAATGATACCTCCGTAATCTGCATACTTGAAAGTACCTCTGGACAAAACCTCAATTAATTTGTGCAATTTTTCAAGACGTTATATCACAATGACTTGATGCTTATCTTTTTTAGACTTCTAGTCTCATTTGGAATAATAGCTTAACTTAGGTTATACTTTGGTACATTTGAATTTGAGCGTATTATCTACAGTGTGTAAACGATGTTTGCTTAAATAAAAAAAAAAGGTTACCAAAGAATTTCGTGATTTAACTGTAAAAGAAATAAATTTCTGAAAATCGACTTGAACGCTTAAAAGTGCTCTCCTGCGAAACAGTCAAATATGACTTAAGCACTTTTTCCTTATTGCCACAGATATAATGGGACAGAAGAAATTTTTAACGCTTAAAATAAAATTTATTATTGCTGTCATAAACAACAAAATTATTTTAAAAAATTTACTATTTATATTTATAAATTTACTAAATATATATACATATATATATTTTTTGCTTATTTGTTTATTGTAATTTGGATTTTAGTAAGTAGGTTGAGTTAAATTCTACACCAAAAGGTTATCAATAAGATGTCAATTAATTTCATTTGACTTAATTAGATACCGCTGGGGAAGGCTGATATTTTAGCAAACTAATTACTGAGTAATTCAATAAAAAAAAGTTTCAAGTATTGTATGCGTGTATACATTTAGCGCCAACTACACATGACCTTACTTACAACTTTTTTTCTGAAAATTACAAGCGCAAACAGCTGATTGCTAAATACAGTCGAACTTCCATAACTCGAATCACCATTATCCCAAAAAAAAACTTCGATTTACGGAGACTTAGAGTTACAGAATTGTATGTGATTTGAGTTAGAGAAAAATCGAGTTAGAGAAGTTCGAGTTATGGAAGTTCGACGCTATAACAATAAATTAACTAGAAAACCCACTTTATATATCAATCATTTACTAAAACAACGTCATAACTCAAAATCAGATATCGAATGCAAAGTTCTAAATTTACACACAACTTAATGAAAAGGGAAAACTTACGGCCTGACCCACGATGTCACGAGAAATCGTTCGATCGAAAACTTTATTGCAAACAACAACAAATTTTCTAAAGTTATTGTTGTTTGCAATACAAGTTGTGGATCGATCGATTTCTGGTGACATCGTGGGCCAGGCCGTTAATTTTTCTCTCAAGAGTTGAGTATAAAAGATATTTGTATGCAATTTTTACAAAATATAAATAACATTTTATACATATGACACAAAAATTAAATTTTTAGTTTTAGTAAATGAGGGATATGTATACAAATTATGTTTATGAAACCGTAAACTACATACAGCAATACTCGTAGTCTGAATAACAATTTCCAATGATGTTTAGCTTAGTTCGTGAACTCAACGAATCTTAGGGGCGCTATGTTTGTAGTGTTTCTCTTGCCGGGCGCCAGTGTGCGTGTGAGGTTTTTACAAAAAAAAATTTGTTAAAGTACACTTTATTTATCACTATATATCACTATCTTACTTTACCATTACTTAACTCGACCAAACATCCCGCTTTTCATATATCGCACTCTATCGCTTTTGAAATTTTTAATCTCTTATTAAATTTTTATGGAAATGTAAGTGCTAAAAATTCATTCCAAATGTTTTTTTAAGTACAGTTATTGCTTAACTAGCCCAAACCCTGTGGGCTTCGCTACACCCCATATATGTTTTGATACATTTTTTATATTAGAAGTGCCACGCAAGGTTCAATCTATTTTGTAGACTATAATTGTTATAAGTGTTTTATTTTGGGGAATTGTTACAATTTAAGTTTAACATTTATTAACACCACTAATAATTTTTTATTAAAAATACATTGAAATTGATTATTGAGGGGTTTAGATGGATCCTATCCGCATTTTTCACTGTTTCTAATGCAGATCATCAGGGAACCTTTAGCCAAAAATTTCTTTATTTTCTTACTCTACTGAATCAGTGTAGATCTTATTCCCAATTTTTGATTTGTAATCCCCAAAAATTTCCAAATTGAATTTTTTGATTAAAATTTTTTCTTTTGTGAAAAAAATTTTTTTTTAATTTTATTTAAAAAATAATGACAAAAATAACATATTTATTCAATAAAATGCATGTATATCGATAGCTATACATATTTACATTCATATTAATTAAATATATTTGTTTATAAAATTTGTTGTTTACTTAAAGGGTTTCGTTTGAGTTGAAAACTGTATTTCCTAATTACGTACGAAACTGTGTATGTTCACATTACACATTTCGCTTTACAAAAGATATTAATTTTTAAATCCCGCTTTTTGGCGTATTTTCTTAAAAATCACGATTTTTGATTGATCACATCCCGCTTTTTGCAAAAACCATCTGGTCACGTTACACATTGCTTTGGCAAGAATAGAGTGTTGCCCAACAAGTGTTTTTGACCGGATGTTGTCTGAGGGGTTATAGCTGCCTATTCGTACCATTGACAAAAATGTGAGCAATATTACAGTCTTAGAAATTATGTATTGTATATCTTTGACTTAAAAGGATAGCGATGCTAAGCTCTCAGGCCAGAGGTCGTGGGTTCGATTTCCACCATAGACCCTAGCTGTTTTCCGCAGACAAGCTAATCGCTTTACGGTTTGTGTTTGTACAGGGTGTCTGGTGACAAATTCATATTTTTAAATGCGATTATTTCAAAAAGCAATAAACGGTGCGGAGGGAGGGTAGCGCCGGTGGAATTATCGCAGTGGTCGAGTGAGCATCGCGCGTTCGCTTTGGATAAATTTTTTAAGATTCTTAAGTAATTGCTCGTCGACAATTTTTTTTCAATTTTGTTCGGCGAATACGTGATGGACTGAGTGTAAATTTAATTTGTTCGTGGGTGCAGAGATTCCGCGCAACTGCTTTGGCTATGAATGTCCCACGGCAAGGGCCCAGTCGATCTTCAAGGACTCCCGAAAACATTAAACTGGTTGAAAGCAGCTTACATGAAAATCTGCGACATTCAATGTGGAAAAGAGCAGCTTCACTGGGACTTCCACGAGTGATCATTCATGAAATTTTAAAAAAGGAACTGAAGAGTCATCCCTTAAAAATTTAAATCGTTCAAGAAGTGAAAGAAAGTGGCTTTGATTTACTCAAAAATGTTTGTGAAACGATGTTGGAGCGTTTTCGCACTGTAAATCCCATGTTTTGGAGCGAAGGGGCTCATTTTTATTTAAACGGCCACGTCAACAAGCAAAACTGTCGTTACTAGTCTTCAAGAACCCGCGATCCTGGATTGAAACATTATCCACGCATGAGATAATTGTACCATTTTTTGTTTCTAAAATTCTCGAGGCCAGGCGACGAATGTCAACGGTTATAATTATCGACGCATGATAACGGAATTCTTTTTGCCAAACCTGCGAGCTCACCCATCGTACTCTTCACACACGTGTTTTCAACAGGATGGGGCGACTGCACACACAGCCAGAGCTTCGATGAATTTGCTTCAGGAAAATTTCCCCCAAAACCTGATCAATCGCTTTGGGGACATCCCTTGACCAATGAGGTCGCCCGATCTAACTCCCATGGATTTTTTTTTATGAGGCTACCTCAAAGAGAAGGTTTATAATGACAATTCCCAATCTCTTGTGGCTTTAAATGAAAATATACGTCGAGAAATCAGCTCAGTTGAATCAAAAGTTTACTGCAAAGTGTGGCGCAGAACACAAGGCTCCGTTTTGAACAGTGTTTTCAACTTGACGGAAGACATCTGGATGACATACTCTTTAAAAAATAAAATCCATATTTCCATTCTATCGTTCAATGTTCTTAATAAAACTTTTTGGCAATTATTACGCTTTTTATTTAAGTTTGAAAATAATAATATAAATCTACATTAAAAAAGGAAAATATGAGCCCATTGCAGCAAGTTTAATTGCAATTAAAAGAGACGCCAAAATCATCGGCGTAGAAAAGCTATTCTGGGGGGGCATTGCACCCTCTTCCAAACAAATTTTGCTTTTGCTCGCGTAGAATTTTTAAAAATTACCTGTAGTTATATATTTTTACTCGTATATTAATCATGAAAATCTCTAGTCGTAATGCCTCTAAAAAAATTTCTAGCTACTCCAATGTTCAAAATTAAAAAGGTCGTTAAAAAGAAAATCTCTTAAAGAATTGTATAATATGGATTAAAAACATGAAATGTATTAAATAATTTGAGCAATTAAAAATAGTAGGAATTATTATTGCCTGCATTTATCTTATAAACTTTTTGATTAAGTCTAAATAAATCAGGGACCGTAACTGTTATAACTTTTATCGTAAAAGTCAGAAAATAAAAGTTATTTTTTGACTTTTATTTTTTCGAGCAGAAATAAAAGTTATTTTTTGACTTTTATTTTTTTGAGCAAAAATAACAGTTATTTTTGACTTTTATTTTTTCGAGCAGAAATAAAAGTTATTTTTTGACTTTAATTTTTTTGAGCAAAAATAACAGTTATTTTTGACTTTTATTTTTTCGAGCAGAAATAAAAGTTATTTTTTGACTTTTATTTTTTCGAGTAGAAATAAAAGTTATTTTTTGACTTTTATTTTTTTGAGCAGAAATAAAAGTTATTTTGTGATAAATTCATTATATTTATTATAAATTTTGGCGCTTTTGCAATAGTGAATCGTTAAATTTACTTATTTAGAAAAGAATATTTGGAATATTAAATAATAATTTCTTTGTCAAAGGGGTTGAAAACACAAAAATAACTTTTATTTCTGCTCAAAAAAATAAAAGTCAAAAAATAACTTTTATTTCTACTCGAAAAAATAAAAGTCAAAAAATAACTTTTATTTCTGCTCGAAAAAATAAAAGTCAAAAATAACTGTTATTTTTGCTAGAAAAAATAAAAGTCAAAAAATAACTTTTATTTCTGCTCGAAAAAATAAAAGTCAAAAATAACTGTTATTTTTGCTCAAAAAAATAAAAGTCAAAAAATAACTTTTATTTTTGCTTGAAAAAATAAAAGTCAGATTTTTAAAAAGCATCGTATTTTCTGACAATTTGGTCCAATACTTGCAAAATGGTATACTTGGTTTCATTCTCCGACATTTCCTTGAGGTTGCTTTTTTTAATCAAAAATTCAAAAATAACAGTTATTTTCGGTCCCTGAAATAAATATTTTTACCACATTATGGTGATCATTTTGTGCGCGTGAGCTAAATTACTAATTATGTATATCCAGCGATGCCAAGAATTTCCAAGCCAAAAGCGCAAAACAGTTTAAAAGAAGCGCTAAAAAGCACTAAATATCAAGCAAAAGCTGGAAAGTGCGAATTTTTCATGAAACAGAATTGTGCTTTTTTGCCAGACTGCGCAAGGAATGCAGAGGGGTGAGTATTGTGTTTATCA
This sequence comes from Tachina lurida, assembly GCA_944452675.1. NCBI lineage: Eukaryota > Metazoa > Arthropoda > Insecta > Diptera > Tachinidae > Tachina > Tachina lurida. Next base: position 32,854,037 of record OX101754.1, on the reverse strand, counting down.
GTCTATGTATGGATGTATGTATGTATGGATGTATGTATGTATGTATGTGTGTTCCTTTGCGGCACTATATAAACCGAACGCATGGATCGATTTGGGTTAATCCTGGGAGTGTCACTAAAGATATGACAGTAGTCAAAACTCAATATGGCGGCCAAAAGACGCCATTTTGTAAATATGTACGAAAAAATAAAAAGTCTGCGAACTATATCAAAATGGGTATCATTCGACAGGTATTTTGAAACCATCTTTAGGTTTCTCTCATGATTCTTCATTTCGAATGACCGTTTAGAACAATGATGCGCACACAATGCCCCCGGGGGCCGAACACTTTTCGCGATTTACACATACACAACAGGAATGTTGACGAAGCGCACTACAAAGAGTACAAAAGTTATAATTTTATTCAGTTGTATGCCAAATTTTAAGCAAGAAGGTTGATGTCGCTTGATTTGTTATGATGCAACAACAAAATACACAGTTGAGATTACAAGTTAGAGAAAAAGAGAAGAACAACTGAGTATTTTTATGATTTTTTTTTCAGCATTTCAATACACTTGGAATAATTGTATGTTTACATATTAACCATTTTTTATTATTTTGAAATGTGGAAGTTATATTATGAGAAAAAATTTTTATTTTCACTAAACATATTTAATGAAGCTGAGTGCCTTGTATGCAATCAAAAATTAAAAAAATAAGTGCATACAGTTTTAAGCGTCATTATGAAAGTCGCCATTTAGAACTGTGTAGTTTGTCAGGGGAGGACAGAGATAGGCTTATAACAAAATTATAAAAGAATTTGGAATTGAAAAATAATAAAGCTTTGCGTGATTGTAAAATCAATACAAATACCGCAACATGCAGCCAACTAAAGGCTACATACCTAATTGCCTTAGGTTTAGCAAAAAAGGGGTGGCGTAAAACAATCATTCGTAATTGAACTTATTTTTTATTTCCACTTAATCTTTTTCATGGATATACTATTTAATTTTTTTAATGCTTCATTCATACTTCAGTTCATGTTATTAATTAAACATAAAAAATGTTGTATACAAAAACATTATTCAATACATTTACCAGCAAATTTCTCCCAGTGCACTCACCACTACACACACATTTTTAAGCTGTTTCTCTTTGTGGACAACGCTGGTTTAGAATATTTAACGGTTCAAAGCTGGTAGTAGTCGGGTTTTTTTATTTTTTTATAAATACTTGTTAGTTTTTAAAAAAAGGTATTGACTATACTTAGGCCCAATAATTGACCTCTAAATTATATGTCATTTATCTTTAAAATCCACTTAAGTACCGAATTCATTTTTTCAGTACAAATTTGAGAGACATTTAAATCCCCAAGCTTCCCAGCGGCGAAAATGTCGATTACAGAAGCGATGATTCGATGCACACATGTAAGACAGTAATGCACACCACCTCATATACGTACCTAGTGTACATTTCCAAATGCATTGCCGCATTTGTGGAGTGAATGCCTTTCACTTGCACACAAAGTAAGCGAGATACGGAAGTGTTCATCCAATCAGCATAAAAGCTCAGTATTGCCTAACATACATTGTAAGTTAGCAGTGGGCAGTTCGAGTACAATCTAGCTTACTTTCGTACACTTTGTAAGCTAGCATTCATTGAACACAAAGTATGACAAACATCATTAAAGAGATGTAATGTGGTATGCAGCGTTCGCCGCTGGTTTGTGGACTTAAATCACACTTAAGTTTTACGAGCATACCATATGTTATTGTGCTTGTGTGTGTTTATTGAAAACATGTACATGAACATCGTGTGGTCGTATTAAAAATAATTTCTTTTAATTTTCATAACATATACATACAATATATACTTTCAGATCATGGAAAAATAAACAGAAAAATGCATTCTGATGCTCTTTTTGTTTCATAAAATGTGTTTTTATGCAATTTTAGTTTTCTTTATTTTGATAACCTAACTTTTTTATTTATAATAAACAGCTGTTGTTAAAAAAGCCTTCCATAATACTGGGAAATTTTGTAGTGCTGCCGTACTTTCAACGTAATTTAATAAGAACTTTGAATTAACCACTGAAAAAATGAAGCTACATTTAAGTGCCACCTAAATTTAAGTGGCAATTAGCTAAATGACATATAATTGGGAGGTCAATTATTGGGCCCTAATCATTAACAAAATTGATTGTTTTTATTTAAAAGACAATATTGTCCACTGTCAAATATTTGTTTGCCAAATTTTCATCATGATTGAAAAGATTTTCACTACCTCATTCTCTACATAAAAAGACAGTAGTGGCCGCAGTCATATAATTGTTTGTGATGGGTTAACCCCATTGCCACAGTGCACAATTTTGTTGTTGTTGTTGTTGGTTTAGTTCTAGTGTGCAATTTCATCATCATCGCTAAAAATATCATCTGTCCACAAAATACACTTCACTGCTTCCATTTTCGCACTGAATTCTCCGGGATGTTTCGTTATTTAATTTAATGGTTTTTTTTGTGCAAAGAAACAGACAACTTGTGCTTTTTATTTTTAAAATTATCTGCAAATTTGCAAAGTTATTTTTATAAATATTTAATAAAATGTAAAGTGGAATGAATTGTGTGTGTGTGTTTTTTTTTTGTATTATTTGACCTAAAAAATTTTCATTGCTAAAAAAAATGGATTTCATTGATTTCAACACATGACATTGCATCATTATGTTTTCCGTCAGATATGATGAAAATAAATGTTTATTTGATTAAAAATTACAATATTTAAAAAAGAATTAAATGATGTGCAGAAAATCTGTCACTATTGCCTTCTTTATTTACAATTGTTTAAATAAACAAAAAGAAATAATGAATTATTTTAGTTGAGAGAGCATCAAATCTTCTTTTTAAATATGTACATTAGGGATATAAATTTTAAAAAATTTTTTAAAATATCAAAATCGGCATAGCACAGTCCGATAGAGCATAAAAAACTATTAGGGAACGTATATTTATTTTTTCGCTAAGTTCAAAAAAGTTCACACACCAACCGCGATGAAGTTTTGAAAATTTTTAATTTTCTTTTTGGTTAAGAAAAATTAATAATATGTTTATTTAAAACAAAAAATAAATAAAAAACATCGTATAAAATTATGATTTTTTTCCATATTGCATTAAGAAAGCCTCGAAATAATTTTAGATTATGTAAAATAATATTTTTGTTAGTTCAAGTCCGTGCTTTAAGTGTTTCAAAATGTCTTTGAAGCAAAGTTTCCAATCTAATTGGTGCGTGAACTTTTTTGAGAAAAATTACAAAAGATTATGATTTTCGTGGTTACTAGGACATGGTTGATCTCATGGTATTATACCAAAAAATTGGTTATACCCCTAATGTGCATATCGCTCATTTAGTTCAATAGAGTCATAACTCAAAAAATTATACTTAATACATACATACTCACATAAATATAAATCATAAATTTTATTTAAAAAATCTTTTATATTGTTTTTTCATATATTCATGAATTTAAGTCCTGGTTCACACACGTCAACTTTTCTTGATCAACTTCCAATTCAGCTGGTAGAAAAAAAGAGATGTTTGTATATCCGTCTCCGTCTTTCGTACAGCTGAATTACGATTTGACCAACAAAACTTGACGTGTGTGAACTGGGACTAAGTGAATTAGTTTCAGTGCTTGTAATATTAGTAAAAATTAGTTTATATTCGTTCCTTTTCAAAATACTGAAATGGATTATTAATCTTTATCTTAGGGCTAATAAATCAGTGTCAGCTAATCTCTCTTCTTGGTTTAAACCAGCAAATCAATAAATCAGTCCAGTATTTAAACCATCTTTAAACGCATAAAATTGGGCGTTTAAGCTATTACTACAGACAAAAGGCATATGCATATAAGATAAACTCACCTCAATTCGCCTTAACAAATTTATAATTGGGATGTCAAAATAAATATACTGAAAAAATATATGTTGACAATCTTTGTGATGTTTAATTTACAAGCGTTGAAAATAGTTACCTGAGTAGTTGAGACCATCTGATATATACGGCCATGTCACAGAGTTCAATTCCTTTCGGAAACGGAATGCAATCAACCCCATTTTTGTAGGAGATGGTGTCTAAGAAAGAAAACTAAAATATGGATATTTGTCAGGTGTGTCCAGACTGTTGGATGCGCTGGTATTGTGGGGTATACTCCGGCTAGGGGTCGAGATATTAAGGTGGATTCAATTCCGTTTCCGAACGGAATTGAACTCTGTGACATGGCCGATATTCACCTTGCTACAGATCATAAGATTTTGACAACTGTGCTCTATTTTAATAGTTTATTGTATTGAATTTTCAAAACGTGTTTGCTTAATATTAACAGCCGTATTTATAAAAAAATTATTTTGTTCGGCAATTTGTTTAATAAACGTTTTTATGAATATTGCAGTTAAAATTAAATAATTTTTTCATCTGATGAGCAGTACCATATGTATTTTGATTTCATCATTTCGACATTTTTAAGCATCGTACTTTTTAATATTCTCGTGCTGTGTGTTTTGTGGATCGAATGACTCTGGAAAATCCTCTAGTTTTTCTTTAGATCTTGTTTACTTTTCCAATCATAGAATTAATTTCTATATCAGTAAAATTTCGCGATCTTTTATTTATTTTTTCTTGGCTTTTTGGTTGTCTATGCTGCAAAACAGCTGTTTTTTTGACATTTACTCTAGTGCTGCCACAATAATTTTTTTTAAGCTACACTGATTTGCCACTGTTGAGCTTAAACCACATATAAATTTAAGTTTAGTTCAACTAAAGAAGCGTTTAAACTTGCATTGATTTATTAACCCTTAAAACGGCAATAAAACCTTACTAAAAATGGCCTGAGCGTTAATCCTCTAATTGAGGGTCTGGTTTTCTTTGCTAAAAATTATTTGGAGTTGAGCTTGAGCTTTTTTGCAACAAAACATATTTTTTAATTTATCTAGGCTCTAAACTCTCATGGTATTAGCCCATTACACGCTGTAATTTATATTGCTAAAACTTGTAAACTAGTAAACGGTTGAAATGGTCACCTTCAACGTGAAGTTGACAACCATTTACAACTAAGTGGTTAAAACTTTAAACATTTCCAAAAAGGATGACATATTATTTTAAAAATATACGATCCAGTTATTGAAATAAACACTTTTTAAAAGACGTCCTAAAAATGGGACAATGGCAGGTATTGGGTTAGAATGTCAAAGATAGAGTGCGTAAAGCGGTCATTGTTAAGAAAACATGTTGGGCAAACTCGAGGAATTATAAATGGCACCAAAAAACAAGGTTTTGGACTGGAGCAACCAAATATCTTTCCTAGGGTAATTTGTTGGGTTGAACTCGAATCTGTAATTGGTTTTTCTCTATCACGTCAGGTTTTGGAGATACAAAAAAAAATGTTTTATTCGTTTTTCACATAAAAAATCATTAGTTTATTTAAAAATAAATGAATTTTCAACAGGGAATGGCGTTATTTATTTTGTTGGTTCGGTTTCACGTATTAGAGTCCAGCAATAGTCTCCCAGCATGCTTTTGTCCCAAAATCCTTGATAATTTCTTTAAATTTTCATTAAATCTTGGTGAGCACGCTCCCCTTGTTCGTCGCTCTGGAAATGACTGGTAATGGATCATTTGGTGGATGTTGAACTGGTTTGCAAATCGATGGGACATTCTCGTAAATAATATTTTTCGATTTTTCATATTGAATTCAGCAATAAATAACAAAACGGTTTGATGGTTACTTGACTCTCTCCAATGTACTGGAATTGAAAAATCGAAATAGATCTTCTTGCCATTTGATCACTTGTATAAAACAGTTCTGCAACTATTGCAAAATATTGTCGGTGTCTATGGTTTGTTCAAGTTTCTGACAGCAAAATAATGTAAATATGCATATTTTATTGATTCTGATATTGCATATCCTTTTTTTCCCATCAAAAATTCACCACACACAAAGCCCAAAAAGCTGGAATCAGGAACACACATTCCTGATCCCTGACATTCTTAAACGCTACTATTATGAAGATTTTGAATGAATGTGGACTTCAGTAAAATTAACAATTGTGAAATTGGAGTGCCAGTATTGATAAAAAATTAACAAGACGTCATAGTCCAATTTGTATGCCCGACTCGAATTCAGCGCACCCAGATTAGTTAAAAAACATGCTTCTTTTCTGCAGTAAATTTTTTTCAACTTTGTAGACCAGTGTAATTGATGCAGCATGAATCACGCTTTTCATATAACCCTTTCGAATTTCATGTTCGAGCAAAAGGCAATGAACTCAGCGATGAGGTTACAGGCAATAAATGCGTGGAAATTGTAAAGGGTCCGCCATCTATTGTTTTTTTTTCAACTAGTGCTTATTTCGTGAATGGTAACACTTAGCTCATGTCTGATTTGACAGATAATTAGTTTTATCCTTCCGCTGAACGAATAGGGTTGTGTATACGCTTGAACAACGCTTCGCTAAGTGGGCCTCCGATCGACTTACAGAAGATGCCGATTTTGCCAAAAAAAATCATCTTTTCAGATGAAGCTCATTTTGATCTTGGCGGGTATGTAAACAAGCAGAATTGTCGCATTTGGGGTACAGAAACCCCGCACGCATACATTGAAAAGCCGACGCACCCAAAACGAGTCACTGTTTGGTGCGGATTTTGGTCCAGAGGCATAATTGGTCCATTTTTTTTCGAATGAGGAGTGGCCGTTACAGTCAATGGCGATCGTTATCGGGCCATGTTGAACGAATTTTTGTTCACAAAAATTGAAGAGGAGGATATTGGCAACATTTGGTTTCAACAGGACGGAGCTACGTGCCACGCAGCCGAATCTACACTCGATGTTTTTTATAGCATTTTCAAAAAAAAAAAGTTATCTGGCGGACCCTTTAGTTCAATAATGAAGACTTCCAGAAACTAGCGACTATAGCTTATTCACATTTCTGCTCGATGAAAGGTTTTGTGTTGATATTTCATACATGCCTAAGGTGCTCGCAGATGGATCGAAGGCAAACAGGGCAGTGATGGAATTTTTATTACTCCTTTTTAGAAGAGGATTAGTTTCAAGCTAAGGCACCATTGAATATAACACAAAGATTCTAGAGTTTGTACTGACACTAAAGCTGTGATTAAAGGCCCTATTATGAGTTGCATTCGATTTTCGATCTTTGCTGGGTATCGAACATCGAAAATCGAAAGTTAAATTCATATTATGAGCAGTTCTCGTTGTACCTTCATAGTGAACAGACGTATTAGCGGATTTTTTTTACATACATAATAAAAAAAATCATACAAAAAAATATTTGTAGTACATAATATTCGTTGTACATTAACTTTGATAAATAAGCTTTTTTTGCTTTGCTAATATTTTTTTACATAGACAGTAATAACTAAAACAAAAATAAAACAAAAACAACCGTAAACAAAATAACTCAAAGTGCCCTTGAGGAATACACTAACAAAGTGCCCTTGAGGAATACTCTATATGAGTACCTCAAAAACAAATAATTGTGAAGTGAGTGATAACGGCAGAAATGCCTATCTTACTGTGAGCTCTGATGATCTTAATGATAACAATAAAAAATCTGATGATATACTTACTGTGAGTTCTGATGCTCTTAATATAAACAAAATAAATAAAAAACCTGATGACAGACTTTTTTTAACGGCTAAGCCAATTTTTCGTCAGCGATCAACTTCGCTTTGTCCAATGTCAACTAGTGATTTGTTAACATTACAGTTGCCTACTACTTCGTCATTTAAATCAGCGATATCATCCGATTCAGGCTCGTGTTCATCACTTACCCAAATTGTCAATATAAATAAGAGTAGCTCAAAACCCAAGGTCCAAGTCGGAATGGACCGATATATAATGGTGGGAAAGCGCGGGCGAAGCCCAAATTCTAATAAAATTGCATCTGCTTCAAAGGTATCTAGGGATAACAGCGCATCCTCCACTAATCGTTTTCAAATATTGCAAGATGACAACGACACACCTGATATATCTGAGAAAAAAACCTCCAAGCCGCCACCAATATATTTGAGAGAAAAAAATTCAAACGCTCTTATTAAGAAATTAATTTCGGTCATTGGTGAGAAAAAATTTCACATTGTTCCAATAAAACGTGGCAATATCGATGAAACGAAAATTCAAATTTATGACGAAACAGATTTCCGTAAAATGGTTTCTGAATTTGAAAAAAATAAAACAAGTTTCTACACATACCAGCTCAAGAGTGCTAAAGGCCTGCAGATCGTATTGAAGGGCATAGATTCTTATGTTGTTCCCGAAGAAATAAAAGACGCACTCGTCCTCCAGGGATTCAAGGTAAAAAATGTTTCAAATATAATAAATAGGGAGAAGATCCCCCAGCCTCTATTTCGCGTTGAACTTGAGCCGAATGATATAAAATTGAGAAAAAATGAGACGCACCCAATTTATAATTTAAAATATCTTTTATACCGAAAAATAACAGTTGAAGAACCACACAAGCGTTCTGGACCCGTACAGTGCCATAATTGTCAAGAATATGGCCACACAAAAACTTACTGCAAATTACCTACAGTTTGTGTTATTTGCGGTGAATTGCACGGTACTGCTAGTTGCAATAAACCGAAAGATCAAAGTAACAAAAAATGCAGTAATTGTGGAGAAAATCACACTGCTAACTACAGAGGTTGTCGTGTATATTCTTTCGTTAAAAAGACAATGGGGCAAAAACCTAAAGTAGCTCCAGCACAAACAGCAAACACTTACTCCGCCACTCTTGCCCAAGTGAGCCAACCAGTTAATTCACGTGTATCGTATGCCGATGCTGCAAAAACAAGCTCTATTCCCACACAAAATGTTTCACGGCCAAATACTTCAATAAATACAAACTCAGGCTTTAATTTTAATCGCCTTGAAGCTACTATTGAAAATCTGGTGCAAACTATAAACAATTTTACAACAAGTATGACTAGCATGATGCAAGAAATGCTGCGAATGCAGAATACTCTGCTTCAAGCAATACTTAATAAGCCATGAACACGTTAACAATATGTTTCTGGAACGCAAACGGCATTCGCCAACATAAAAATGAACTTGAGCACTTCCTCACGGAAAAAAATATTGATATAATGTTGGTCTCTGAGACTCATTTGACTTCGAGAAGCCTTTTTAAAATTTATGGCTACACCTTATATGATTCAAAGGACCCGAGAGGAAGAGCATGCGGTGGATCAGCAATTTTAATAAAGTCAAGACTCAAGCATTATATTATTGACAACATTTGCGAAGAACATTTACAAGCAACGAATATTTGTATTGAAAATTTTTGCACTAATTTTGTCATATCATCAATTTACTCCCCTCCTAGGTTCGCAATTACTGAGGACCAATACGAGAATTTCTACAAATCCCTTGGCCCTTGCTTCGTAGCAGCTGGCGACTACAATGCAAAACATACGTTCTGGGGTTCGCGTCTTATTACACCTAGAGGTCGGGCATTGTTCAACACAATTTCAAAAATGGGCTTGGACGTCATTTCGAGTGGGGAGCCCACTTACTGGCCTACGGACATACAAAAAATTCCGGATGTTATAGATTTTGGAGTCATGAAAAATATTTCTAGGGAATTAGTTCATGTTGAAGCGTCTCAAGATCTTTCCTCCGATCACTCTCCCACGATCGTTACAATTTGTAGCCCACTAAGTAGTGACTTACCTCACCCGTATGTGAAGACGATCAACCGTGTTAATTGGCTGGGGTTCAGAAAATATCTCAGTACTCATTGTACGGAAAACATTATACTAAGAACATCCGAAGATATTGAATTTAACATTGGCAATCTTATCAAAAATATAAAACAGGCTGCTGAACATGCGACTACCTCCTATCCGCAGACTGGATTTAATAGAATTTATTCTACGGATATTGAACGTCTTGTAAGTGAAAAAAGAAGAGCTAGAAGGGAATGGCAACAGCACAGATCACCACAACATAAAATCAGATTTAAAGAGTGCACTAAACGACTCCAAGACTTGCTTGCATTTGAAAAAACTGCATCTTTTAAAAACTATCTGGAAGGTCTTGATGCCACACCAGCATCTAATTACTCCTTGTGGCGCGCTGCTAGAAAGCTTAAAACACCTGTTGCGTTTAAACCACCTCTGCGTACATCTACAGGGGGTTGGGCAAGAAGCGATACTGAAAAAGGTAAACTATTTGCTGAGCATTTAAAATCAGTATTTACCCCTAACTCGTGTACTGGTGTTATTGATTTGCCGAATGTAGTGGCGCTACCCCCTCGACCCATAAAATTTAGAACGTGTGATGTACAAAAAGTAATTGCTGAACTTAACCTGAAGAAAGCTCCGGGTATTGATGGAATTAGTAACCAGATGCTAATAAAGTTGCCTCGTATTGCAATTAGAATCCTATTATTTATTTTTAACGCCATTTTACGACTGGAGTATTTTCCAAATAGCTGGAAGCTTGCCAAAGTTAAAATGATTCCAAAGCCGGGCAAAGACCTTACCAAGGCTGAGTCGTACAGGCCAATAAGTCTGCTATCAACAATGTCAAAACTTTTCGAAAAACTGCTCATGACAAAATTGTCCCCAATTCTAGTTAGTAATGGGTGCATACCGGACCATCAATTTGGTTTTAGAAGTCAGCATAGCACCATCGAACAAACTCATAGATTGGTTCAATTTATAAGAAGAACATTTGAAGAAAAGAAGTATTGTTCTGCGCTGTTTATCGACGTTTCTCAGGCATTTGATAAAGTGTGGCATGAAGGTCTTATTTTAAAATTGAAATCATATTTACCAATAAATTTTCTGAAGCTATTAGAAAGTTATATTACTACCCGGAAGTTTACGGTTGTGGAAGGAGACTTCATGAGTGTGCCCGAATCTATATCATCCGGTGTGCCACAGGGGAGCATACTGGGGCCAGTTTTGTATTTGATTTACACTTGTGATATGCCTTTGAGCAGCAATATTCATACATCTACGTTTGCCGATGATACAGCCTGCCTTAGTATGCACGAAAACCCTCACGAGGCTTCCCGATATCTACAAGAACATATTACACAACTGGAACTATGGTTAAATTTATGGAGAATCAAAGTAAACGAGCAAAAGTGTGTCCAGGTAACATTTACCCTGCGAAGAGATACTTGTTCCCCTATTCGAATCAACAATCAAGTTGTTCTTCAACATTCACACGTAAAATACCTTGGTATACACCTTGATCGACGGCTTACATGGAAGCCCCATATTGACTCAAAGCTAACACAAATGAAACTGAAATTAACTCAGCTACATTGGCTGATTGGTAGAAATTCTTCACTCAGTCTAGATTGTAAACTTTTAATATACAAGACGATTTTGAAACCAATATGGTGCTACGGAATACAGTTATGGGGCACTGCTTCAGCTTCTAATGTCGAGAGAATCCAACGAAGGCAAAACAAAATTTTACGCTTAATAACATTGGCTCCATGGTATATAAAAAATTCAAATATACATCGTGATTTAAATATGCCACTAGTGACTGAAGAAATTGCAAAATACGCTGGCAAATATTTAACAAAACTCGAGTCACATCCTAATCCGCTTGCCCGTAATATTTTGAACTTTACTGGACACATCCGCCTAAAAAAGAGGGACACATGGGCTCTTATTCATAGCACTCCAGATGGGACTTCTTGAAAATACTTTATTTTTTTCCTTTTGACTATCACTACTTATGTATTATATATAACTATTACTAAGCTTATGTCCGACACTGGTCGGGCCTAATTATATTTTTAGATTTAAGATTTGAATACTTATTGTTAGTTCATATATGAAGATACAATAAATAAAAAATCATGCATTCAAAAAAAAAAAAAAATATTATGAGCATCGAAAATTTCGTTGAGCAACGAATTTTCTATCGAACAGAATTTAGCTTTCGATGAATTTTTTTAATAAGAAATTTTATTTAAAAATCTAAATGTTACACAAGTTTTATTTTTAAGTACACAATCAAGAATTATAATCTATTTTTTGTCGATTTTATTCACAATAACGACATTCTTTGTCGAACGCTCGTCATAATATCAAATGACAATTCGTTCGATCAGTACTTTCGACTACAGTCGAAGATCGAAAGTTGCTCATAATAGGGGCCTAAATCTGTAGCATGTGCTTACACAACATCAAATTTGGTTTCCAAATGTCAGAAGTCTCTTAAAGAGATCAAGAGACACTAAAACTTAGACCTTTTCTGCATGCCGGGCCACTGAAACATGCGGATGGATTGGCTAAAGCAGCAACTCGACTGCGTATTAGGCATACTGATCAATTGTTCAAAGTCCCACTGAAATACTTTAAAAATTATAAGCAGCGGAAACGTTTCAAGATCGCACTGACAAGACGTTCATGCTAGGTTACTTGCGCTACCTTGAGAATAACTTGTTCACGATATCATCTTAGATGATCTGCCACGCTGGAGAGAATCCTAAAGGATCAGATCCTTGCAGAGCATTGTTACCTGCATACTCGTGTTATAAACCCTAAGCCCTAAAAAATATATTCTCGTTCACCGCCTTATGCGCATTCCAACTCTTCGAAACCTCCGCTAGGATATTGTGACATCAGAAAGATAAGTTCGTTTCTTAGTAACCGTAAAACTTCTGGTAATTGTATGTATGTACCTAGAATCTCCTCCAAATTTTTAAAATTTTCACTTAAAACAAGAGAGACATATCAAAGCTAAAATTTGCATCTACTGGCCTAATCCCATCTCTAGTAAAATCCAAACAAATTTCCAGAGCAGTTACAAAGTTTTGCATTTAAAAAGCCAACTACACGTATTTAAGTACCTACAATGGATGCTATAATAAAAAGGGTTTTGCAGCAACAGCAATATTTATTAAATAATCTAATAAATTAATTTGAAATAGAATTTCCTTATTTAATATTTGCAATCATATTATGTAGTTGTATAATATAAATTTCTTTCTGTAAACAAATGAGTTAAATATTTTCGCATTGTAGATAATAAGGTTAATTTCTAATCAATAGACTATTAAAAGAAAACACAATTTTTAATACTTAATATAATTTGAAAATATATTTTTAAGTTATTTGACCTCCCCACCCCCAACTTATTGCAAAAAAAAAAAACAACAAAGCGATGAGGCCTGATAAAGGGATCGTAATTAACTCATAGTTGGCGCCCATAATCTGTTATTATTTAGTTTTAATATTTTGCATGTTTTTTTTACAAACTGAACATTTCTTGAAGACGTGTTAATTTAAAAAGAAGATCGTAATTTTCTTTTAACCAAACACAGTGTTAACAAACAAAGAAGCGAACTTTAAAATGAAATACCTATGTATACATATGTATACAAAAAATGTCGCTAAAGTATTTTTAAAAAGCAACCAGGAAGTAGTCAGGATTTAATGACGCTTATCGATTGCTGATTACACTGCAGGACGCCCATTTTACTTTTAGAACGAAGTGGCGGAAATCAATAATATAGTTCTTGAACTAAAAATTAATCGTGAAGTAGATGCAATAAGGAAACTATTCTTACAGAACTTGAGTCATATTGAAAAATGTAGGCCGAATGAGTTATAGTGAGGATGCTCAGTAGGTCCTTAGAGGATCTGGGAGGAACCATTTTTAATATATTTCAATGTGAAGTAGTTAAATGAAATTTAACCCAAAAAATTTATTACAGCACGATTTCTGCAATAACTCTACTGTAAACAAAAACAATATAGAGATGTTAGAGCAGCATACTTTTGAGAAAACTATCCCCTCGCTTCCAAGCCCATACAAAATCCTTGAATTAACATTTCTCAAATCACATTGTTCGTCTTTCAAAACCACCTTGGTTGCCATATTGCAGAATCAGCATTTAGATAACGTCCAATCTTTCTGCTACCTGGACATTACAAACCGTATCAACAAGGCCAGGCAAGCATACGAGCGACTAAGCAATGTGTGGGAAGCCAATGTTCTCTAAAAACGCATAAAGATTTTCAATTTTTAACAGCTGCATGAAATCGGTTGCGCTGTATGGCTGCGAGTCTTGGAGTGCAGCTCGTTGTAAGGTGCAATTATTTGCTAGCCCATGTCTCAGCTGAATACTTTGCATATTGTGGCCAAATTCTATTAGCAACGAATGTCTACGGCGTGAAACCGGACAGGCTGTGCTGGAGTTTGAAGTTAAAAGGCGGAAATGGGATGGATCGACCATATGTAGTATATGGTCGAGGTTTTTCATATTTCAAAAAATCACAAATGTTTGTATGGGGAACCCCCCATAGCTGGTTCCAGGTGGTGTTCCACTGGTATAGGTGGGTCGGCCCTCCAAAATTAGTGGGGGTTGGTCATACATTTTGACTCGATTGAGGAACTCTAAATGGGTCAAAGTGAGATTTTTCAAAATTTGACCCTTCAAGAAAATTTGACTTTTCGGATCAAAAGTCGGGCCATTAAAATACATTTTAGAGGAATGGTTTCTTCGGCAAAGTTTCTTATTTTGATCCCTAGAATACGATTTTCCTTGTAATTTGAGCGATTTTTTGCCTCCATACAAATCGACCCGCCCAATGTAAGGGCTACCAAACCAAATGCAATTACCAATGTTGCAAATTTTGGTACTTATGATCAGTGTTGGGCAACCATGTTATTATTGTATGGCAAAGTGAAATTTTTTTCAAATTGTACCACGGTAATATAAAGTGTACCACTGTACCAATGCATATGCACTTGTACCAAATTTGGTACAATTGTACCACAAATCCCAACAGTGGTGTATAGGACAGTTTTAGGGTTATTCCCTATTAATGTGGTTCTCTCTCTCTCTCTCTCTCTCTCCTTCCATGCTCAAGGCTTAAGGCTCAATCAGACGTGACATAACCATAGCCATAGAAAACAGCCGTTCGAACCAAACTAATGGGCAACACTGTATTTGATTATACGTGACTTGCCATAACGCCATAACTCTCACCATAGAAACCAATTGAATTTTGGTTTGGTTGTGGCTAAGGCGTTATGGCTATGTCAAGTCTAATTTAAGCTTTATGGTAATGCAGCTGCTTTATAAATATTTAATAGGGATTTTGTCATGCATGTCAGTGGTAACATTGCCCCTGGATGTGATATGTAAAATACTTTGATATTTTGTTGTATGTCCTGTTGTTAGCTATTCACTCATTACCATCAGTCAGTCAGTCAGTCTTGTGGTGGCCAAAACTGCTTCATATTTAACTTGCATATCGATTGGCACGATTATTGATAGAATTTTTCCACTGCCTTTAATTGATGTGGTTCTTATTACGCCACATACATGCTAATACATTACTGTCTATGTATTTTTTGAAGGGATTTTACATTAACTTTCTTTTCTAAAGATGTCCACTACACCAACGATACGTACGTTATGATTGGTCGTACCACAGTCGTGTGAAAGCCAATGTGTTATCTAGGGATTTATTCCCCTTTTGGAGCTAATTGTTATTTCTGCAAAAGCTTTAAACTCTTTGAGCCTTAACTACTCTACTTTCTGTATGGTATTTCCAGGATAAACTCCCAGATATTCCAACTTTTTGGTAATTTGTATTATTTTATCTCGAAATACGGAATAGACGGAGATCAAGAGTAATAGGGAACACCTCTGGCTCAATCTCCCAGTATTGAGGCATTCAAAGCTAATGGTTGGAAGGTATAACCAAAATCGTTTCATAACTTTCATGTCCCTGAGTAAAAACAATCTAAGGATGCTCACAGGCTTCCTCACAGGCCATTGTTGACTGAGAAAACACCTTAACAGACTTGGCATTGAGAGTAACAGCCTGTGCAGATTCTGTGATTACGAAGATGAAACTCTAGACCATATTCTGAAGGAGTGTGAAGCGTTATGTTACAGAAGATATAACCAAATTGGGCAAACACCTATTGGATTCTTTAAGAGAGTAGGTCTAGATGAGGGGCTCTAGCACCTGGCAGGGGATACAATAGATATACTTTGGTCGCAGTGTCCTGTGCTTCCCTTTTGACTTAATTCATTCATTCATCTGGAAATACGGGAGATTGGAAAATTGGAATTTTTCACTCTCTCGCGAATAAACAAGTTTCTCTTTTTTCCGGGTGAACACCAAAGCCTCCCTCTCCTGACCAGTTGTTAGATTGAATTTAATCATTGTTAAGTTAACCAGCAAAGATTTATTTTTTTAACTAGCATTAAAAAATTAACAAAAAAAATACTTGAAATTTATTTGTGGTTAAGTCTGTGCATAAGATAAGAGGTTTGTGACTGTTCAAAATATGTGATTGAAGTCTACTGATTATTTGGCAAAGCACCACTGAAATATATAGACAAAGCTTAACCACCAGCAAGGAAATTTCAATTAAAATAGACTTATGACAATATGTCAAATAATAAATTTCTTAAAAAAATACTAGTAAAAAATAATAGTTGATAGTAACATAATTGATATTTAAAAAGAGAAATAATAAATATAGTTTTTAGTGCAATATATTAAAATCCTTTAAAAATTTTGTTCGCTATTTTTAACTCAACAAATTGTTCTTTCGCAGCCACAATTTACACTATAAATTCAGTAACTGCTTAAAATTAGTTATTTCAACCAAAAGAAATAGTTGGTTCAACGTAATCGTATCAACAATTTGCACTAAAAATAAAATAGTTAATCCAAATAACAAATCCAAACAAGATAATATTTTTATGCCGAAAACGAAAAAGTCTTTCAGGACAATTATGTAAAAAATTCCGCAGGAAATTTCTCCCAGGGAACAATTCCAACTAATAGCAAATGATAGGGAAAACAAAAAATTCTAATTGGAAAAGGGAGATATTTACTGCGGAATTTTTTACATAATTGCCCTGTTTAAGTCGATACAAGTTAATTTTGAGATTAATGAAATTGTCAAAACCTTCATATTCAAAAGTATCTCTAAAAAAAATCGCAATTATTGTGTGCGATTTTTCAGGAAGTTTTAGCGCAATGACTTGCTGCTTATCTTTTTTCGACTAATAGCTTATTTATACTTTTGGTTTATACTTTGTAATATTTAAAATTATATGTATTGCTTATTTAGACAGTTAAAATTGGTTAGATTAACCATCGAGATTGCCACAGATTTTGTTAATTAAAATTCCAATAATAATTTACATTACTTGACAAATAAAATTGCTTAGATTAACCATCGAGATTTCCATAGATTTCGCTAATTAGAATTCCTATAAAAATTTACATTAATTGTAAACTTGACAATTAAAATTGGTTAGATTAACCATCGAAATTTTTTTCTATGTACTCGTAGGATATATTTGTATGTAAAGTCCTATAAGGTTCCTTTTTGTAGCTCTCTTCCTTGTGTGAACCCTTTTGAGAAAAAAATTGGTTAAATAATTTTATTTAAATGGATGCGAAACGAACAAACGTGAATACATCAAAGCTTGAAATTCAGCTTGAACAGCAGAAGTATATCAAAATTCAAGTCAACCTTAGTGCTTATCTTACTTCCAGTGTAGAAATTTTTAATTAATGTATATCGTACAGCCTCTATCTGCCATCCAATGACATCTTTTGTATCTTCTTATAAGAAATTCTTTTAGAAACTGAAGAAGAGGTTAATACTTTGAAAGTTCATTTTATGGTATCCAATAATTTACTGACTTGCAATGGAAAGAATATTATTTTAATAAGATATATGATTATTTTTTAATAAAAAAAGAAGAGAGGTGTCTTAGGACACACGGTTATAGCTATGCTGCTTAGTTATCTAAAACAAATTTCATTTGTGCAATAAAATTATATTATATGATAATGTCAAATTCGACGAAAATATTTCAAAATGTTTCCATTTATTTCCCATTATTTTCTTTCTAGTGGCGTACGATTAAATTAATGTATTGCTTGTGGCCGGTGGTGGCTGTTAGCCGGCTTATAGCCGATCGGCTGTTTTCTCTAGTTTCTGCTCATGTGCAAAAACAAAACAAAAACAAATTGAGCAATCGTTCTCATTGTTTTTGTTTCACTCACTTCAAAGAACGAAACAAAACAAAATCAAACAATTTGTTTCGTTTAATTTCGAACTCTGCTTTTAAGTACATACAAAGAAATCAAAATAAAAATAAATTTAACTTCAATAGTGTCGATTATTTTTGTTACGACAATCACGTCCTTACTCCTGTATCGCGCAATAAATAGCATAGCTATAAAAATCATTTTATGTGTTTTTGGAAAAATATGTGCATATGTATATATAATTTAACTTGCGCAATTGTATAAAATAAATCAACAAATCCATAAAAAATATTCCCCAAAATTATAACAAAAGGTGAATGAATATAAATCAAAAACGATTTTTCATCTGTTAATATTTTTAATTATTTCAAAATTCACATGCTAAAAAAATGTTGCATATTATTTTCTTTTCTTCTAAATCACAATAAAAAATTACGATCGATCTAAAGTGTAGGTCATGTACAGCAAACCTTGAATTGTTTAATTTAAAAATTGCATTTAATTTATGCACTAAAGCAATCGCTACTAAGAACGTTTTGCAGATTTGTTTTTTTGTTAATATGCATATTGTATAATTATTGTTTTTTGATTTCAAACAAAGAATTTTCATGCATTTTTTTTGTGCGATAAGACTATTGATACTTTTCGTTTGTTCTTTTTTAAAAGAAAGAAAGAAAAAAAACAAATAGATAAAGTGCTTCAAGTTTAATGCTGATATTCATTAAGAAACGTTTAACTCTCAAATTCAGCTTTCTGCTAATCTGAACAAAGACTTCAAAATTTAAGGGTCGTCATTTGATCCTGCAGGCCATAATTGGAAAACAATTTATAAATTCTCTATCATTCCAGGGGGTTACTTTCTATTGCGCTGCAAAAGCAATTTCGATGCGAAAAATAAATGAGATAAGTGCCAATTTGGCACTCCCTATCGCTTTTGAAAAACCTTTCCCATTTTTTTTTTGCAAAAGAAGCAA
Source organism: Tachina lurida (assembly GCA_944452675.1). Lineage (NCBI taxonomy): Eukaryota > Metazoa > Arthropoda > Insecta > Diptera > Tachinidae > Tachina > Tachina lurida. The sequence continues at coordinate 32,835,009 of OX101754.1, read as the reverse complement.
CCCTGGCATAACTTTTTCGGCTTTAAAATTAATGGCTTTTAAAACTCGGTTCGTATTCACCCTAATGCTAAATACTCTTATTTTTTAACGAAAGTCATGACTAGAATATGACATGGTAGTAAAAAATTATTAAAGACAGAAATGTAGCCCTTACAGAGCCATGAACACCGGTATACAAAATGTTATGATCGGACTAAAAATCGCGAACAAAGTACTAAAAGGGCGGTATTTGTAGACGTGACAAAAAAATAAAAAAAATATTTTTATAATTATTTTTACATTATCTTTAATCCTTTCGGGGTTGACTGGCATAACTTTTTCTTTTGTATGGAAAGCGGTCATATGGTCAGTGAGTCAGTGAGTATCATGAAATATGCACTTTTTGCATCTTTATATCTCAGAAAGTTTTCATTATTAAACTTTAATATAATATGATATGAGGTTATGTGAATTATTTCTAATTATGATTAAAATTTCATAATTTTTCGATTGTGGGGAACAAAGTTATGAGAGGGATAAAAACACGATGAATGGCCTGTGAAATATAAATGGTAAATATACTCACTGCGTGCATAAGCCGAGACTTGGCCTGGCCTATATATTCCCGATCTAGGCGTCTCAATTATGATAAAATCTCATTATCTTGGAATATCAAATCGTAACAAAGTAAAAAGAAATTTGGTACAATTAAGCACTAAGACAAAAAGAAGCGCTTCGGAGATACGGAAAAGCACATAGTGCACCCCCTCTGCCTTACGAGGATGCAATAAGGTAAGCGAGTGATGCAATTTACTGCAAACACTACGAGGTTGGTCGGATATTTATAGTGCACCGTCTCTCTCTCTCTCTCTTCATAAGACTAAGTAAATGATCAAACAGAATAAAGTCTGCAACTTCAGGAAAATGCTCATAAATTAATAAGGCCCATAATAACATCGTCGGCAGTAAAAAATGGTGCTTCGCTGGAAGGAAGCGCTTACCCGATGCATAAAATTTTGCATGATTTTTATATGGATTCCTCGCGTAGAAGCTCTGCCACGTCGATCCAAAATGTGATTCCTTCGTGCCTGCCGGAGTGACCTGAATTCAGCAAAAATATTCGACTACCTCAGGAGTCGATCCCAGGATTTCCGTATGTTAGGCTAGAACACTACCCACTGAACTACCGAAGCACATATTTATTTTTGTACACTATTCAATTAAAAATAAAAAATTAAACCTCGAAGTAAAAATTTCATTCGCATCCAAATTTGTATAAAGGTAAACGAGAGAGGATGATCTATAAAAAACTTTGAGAGTTTGAGTATAAACAGCCGACTGACGTCGTAGTGTTTGTGTTAACTTTCGTCATTCGCTTACGTTATTGCATCCTAGTAAGGCAAAGGGGATGCACTGCGTGCTTTTCTACGCTTCCGACGCTCATATTTTTGTGTTATATTAAACTACACTACAAAAACAGAAAAAGAAGCTATAAAAATGCAATAGAGACTTTATTAATAAGCAATGGCTTCTAAGTCTCGACTATTTTTTTGCTGGGTTCAAATGCTCTCTAATTTTTGTTTTATTTTCTTTTGTGCTTAGTTCTCTTTGTAGTGTTGTTTACAAAATGTATGCCCCCATATTCATAAAGCTTAAAATGAATTTGAAATGTGTTTTATTTCAAATTTTTCATAAAAAAATTTTCCTAAAATGGATTTGAAATTAATTTTATTTTTTTATGAATAGGGGATGATGAAATTTATTGAAAATATGGTAACATTTTTGAGTGAATGAGTATTTATATGTGGCAGCACAAGAAAATACGCTCTCAAAATATAATAAATTCTATCTCACGACTAGTTTCTGGGCCTGCATTTTTGTGTCAATTTGTATGGAAAATGTGTTTTGGTATTCTGTTGAATCATTAACTCCAGAAAATCAATTTAACAAGAACTTTTCAAGTTACTAAAATAAAACGCTCTTTTTTGAAATATTTCGGCAACGTATGTCTCGAATTAATTAACCCATTTAAATTAAATTAACTTAATAATAATAATAATATTTTAAATAATATTTCCTAATAACTTGAAATTCCCAATCAAGCCTAAAGATATAGATAGCCATTTTTAACCGACTTTGAAAAAAGGAGGAGGTTAACAATTAGACTCTTTTTTTTTGTAGTTACTTCATAACTCGGTATATTTTAGACCAATTGTAAAAATTCTTTTTATGTCTGAGACTGTATAGCTTCCCATTGGTCCCATTGTTAAAAAAAGTGGACGGGGACACGCAGGTCTACTTAAGCGATTTTTACGAAACTTACCACACACCTTGAGCTCTAAAATATATACAATCCTCCATTTAAAAAAATGGGCGGAGTCATTTATTAGTCATTTAAAATTTTATATTTTATTTTAAATAGTTCTACTTTACCGATTTTTACAACACTTAACACGCACCCTAAGCTCTGAAAAACACACAATCTTGAATTTAAAAAATGGACGGAGGCACACCCATTAAAATTTAATTTTATATATTACACTTACTTCTTCTGATCTTCTCCTATCAGATGTTTGCATTGAAGTTTTTTTTTTTGCAGAAAGAATTATTATTATTATTAAAAATAAAGCATCCGGTATTCATTATCCAATGTGCAACTTAAATAGTCTGAGAATAAACTTTACCTATATTTTTCATCATATTTAAAAAATTCAAAATTGTATTTGTTGTCTACCCAATAAGCAATTTTGCTTGAAATCAAGTGTAAAACAATTGTTATTTAAGTAACATATTCAATTGTCAAGGGTTGAATTATGCTTGATTTACACTTTATTTCAATAGCATTCTCCAGTGAAAAGGGAACTTGAATTCAATACAAACAATTCAATTGTATTACAGTTGAATTCAAGCCTTGAATTATACTGTAATTCAACCTTGTATTACAATTGAATTCAAGTGTATTTCAAGCTTCAAAAAAATGCTTTTAAAATATAAAGGAAAATGCAATCGACAAGTTTTCTTACAATCATTTTCTTCATATCTACCTTCACTATTGTTTTCACGTTTTTAGTCACCTTTTGTTTTTTAAAAACTCACTTTTTTATTTATCTTTGATATTTTTCACCACAATTTTAATTTTATTAATAAATAAATTATTTATTTGACAAGGTTTGAACATATACATATGTATGTTGTTTGATTTTTTATTTCAAAATATTTTCAAACTTGAATATAACTGGAAAAAATGCTTGAATTCAACTTTGTTTCCAGTTAAATTTCAAGAGCTTGAATTTTAATTTTTGAGTGCTTATTGGGTATAAACTAAAAATATAATAAAAACAACTGCAAACAAAATCTTAAAACACTTTAAAGTCTAGTTTGCAAACGAGTGGGTAAATATTTAAACTTATAAATTTAAACAAAATACACAAAAATTAATGCCATTAAAAAACTAAAATAGAAACCATAAAAACTTTCGCCATGGCGCTTGGCGACTTACATTGTACGTATGTATGTATGTATGTATGTATGTATGTATGTATGTATGTATGTATGTATGTATGCATGTATGTATGTGTCTTAACTTAATTAAAATGTTAATTGATTCGCATAAAGCGTATACATGTGAACATAAATACTCGAAAGTATGTGTATTATAAATAATCTGCTTAAATTAATGCAAATTTTCAATAAATTTCAAATTAACAAAAACTATACCTAAAAGCCGACTATTTTTTTAAATATGCAATGTAAAACGATCAAATAAAGGAACTGGAATAACGCTTCGTTTAAAAGCTTCAAGGAATATCTACTCAATCAAAATTCTCAATAAGTAGGCCGCCCATTTTCCTCACAGCTATGAATAATTATTTTGTAGGCGGAAATTTCGTTCTAATTACATTTGAGTATGCTATCTCGATATGATCGAACATGGGCCGATGTAGATGCCATTTTTATTTTGAATAGAAGTAAGGTGCGTTGGAGTTTGAACAAAGCGTGAAAAAGGCAAGATACCGCCTAGGTTATATTGAGTTTTTGCTTATATTTTTTTTTATATTTTATTAGTTTCTTTATTTTTAAGTTAATTTTTTATAATATGAATAATAAAAATTAAAATAATATAAAAATTATATTTATATATCAATCGTGTATGATTGCCCAACTGTGGGGACATATTAGTCAAGATTGATAAGTTGGAGTTGATAGTTGATCAATTATGATCAGTCTAACTTGGCTAATATTTATGTTGAATCGTTGATTCGTAAAAAGCAGTAGAGTGAGCAGCTCAAATATATGTTATATAGTCGACGGTATTCACTAGTTAGCAGGGTAGGGAAAAATTAGAACTCGCGAGCACAAATTTTATAAGACTCGTACTCCTTTTGTGCTCAACTCGTAAGCATTGAATGACTCGCCTTAAAATTTGTACTCGCGAGTTTTATTTTAAAACTCGTAAGCACAAATTTTAAAAGAGTGCAAGACGAGCATAAACGAATTCAAAACGAGTAGTTATTACGAAAAAGTATATGTATTTATATGCGAATTTGAAAAGTATAGTACTTACAAATGCATATACATATACAAAAATATATGTTCTTACTTTCATGTCATGAGGTATTTTTCAAATGCTTTAAGGCTTCTGCTTCATGAAAAGTTATGCAAATGCTTACCTGTCAGTAATAAAATATAATTTCAACATTGCGACCTATGGAAAGCAGAATTTGAGCAAACAAAATTAATAAAACTCGCGAATAATTCTTTTTAACTCGACTCGCGAGTCGAGTTTTATTTTTGACTCTTAAAATTTGAATTCTTCTCGCGAGTCCTATTTTCGATTCTCAAAAATTAAATGCGCTCGCGAGTTTTATTTTTTTAACTCGCGAGCAGAAAAGAGTAGCTCTTTTCAATACAAAAAATAAAACTCGCTAGAATTGAATTCGTTTGCGAGTGAGCTTAATTCGAGCACTCTCCGCACTCTGCTAGTTAGTTAGAGAAAGATGCAACATCACACGTTTACAAAATTTTCCATAACATTTTTCATTTTGCCTTTTTTTATAAAGAGAAGTAACACTCAGGCAATGAATGCCTACTACTTTACTAGGTGTTATCTTCCTTAGGAAATGGATAGTGATATAGAAGATAGGTGGTGAAGGAATAGATAGAGAATAGCTTCATTCTTTTAGAACTCTGCTTTCTGCCCGTTTTTAAATAATGCAGTGTTGGAGCGCCTCTGGTGTTAAATTAGGCGTATTGAACTTTTTGAAGCTGTGTTTAGTAGCCATTTTGTAGGTTATTTTACTTCGCCGATGATTTCGCTATACAACGAAAGAGGGCGCTCTGATGTTACATTAGGATTATTATCTGCTAAAGGCATGACCAGTGACTATGCCTTCATCACTTGAACTTTCCTACAACAACTGATACAAAGGAACACTAATGCAAATCAGAAAAATGTGTGGTGTTTTTATTTAATAACTGTTGGATACCGGGCTCGATTTTGTAGTCAACGTGCTAACTACTTCAGCCAACGCCACCCTCAAATAATAATGTGATAGAAGTTTTGTTCCACGCAATGGTGAATATATCTTTCATGACTACCGATCAAATGATCGGTCAATTGAATGTAACTGTTCTTGTAGGATAGTGGATATGCAAACCTTTTAGGATAGTTAGGGCGCACGGTGGTTCAGAATAAATTTTCATTGGCCAGACCCAAAATTTTTTTCTTGTAATAGATTCTTAAAATTTTTACGCCATCAGAAAGGAAACACATTAAAACTAAGGTACCCAAAAAATTATGACTGGTGATTTTCATGAGTAATAATAAAAATATAATTACATGCAATTTTTAATAATTCTAGGGTGGAAGGGCAACTGCAATACACCCCCTGAATAGCCTTTCTACGCCTATGCTTATTAAAATTGCCATTGTTATAAACAATTTTACCACCGGGCCATTTTTTCAAGCTTGAAAATATAAAATAATCTGATTAAGCTAAATCTGGCGAAAAATGTGCGTGATGAAGTAATTCGAACTTTAGCTCATTGATTTTGTCCATCACAATAGTGCATGTGTGTACTATGGCATTTTCTTTGTTGAAACAACATTTTCTTTTTCGCTAAATGAAGCCATTTTTGAAGATTGTTTTGCCTTTTTGAAGATAATCAATAAAAATTATTCAACGTTAAAATTATTTCAACTAATGGCAGCACATAATTTTAGTTTTATTTTTAGGAAAACTATAGCATATCTTACGGATGAACTTTTTTTGAGAAGCTGCAATAAATTATGTTAAACATTTTGACAATAATATAAACTTATTTCGCCACTTAATAATAGCAAGCTTTATGGCAGGCATTAAATGGAAATTCATTTTATAAACTGAATTATATTATTTCACATATTTTTCAAAGTCCACAAATTTACAAAATTTCGCATTTATGTAGATATAAATATGTATTTATGTATGTATGCAGAAATGACGTAACTCCCATTTTACTGGCCGTTCAAAACTTGAGCTTTTCTATGTTGCTCATAACTCGAAAAATTTAAATTCAGTTAATAATTCAGAATTAATTTCCATACTATTGATCACATTATGTAAATCTTGTATACACAACTATTGAAAAAAATTTAATTTTTCTTTTTCCCTTAAGTTGTGTGTAAATTGAAAACTTTAAACTCGTTTCCTGTTAAACTAGTTTATTTTGTGACAAAGAACTTGTGCAATTTCGCGTGATAAGTGAAATTTTATACTTAAAATTTCAACAAATTTTGTTAATAATATTTACAGATTAATCCTCCTATGATTTGCTTATGCAAATGTTTTGTCTCATCACGATAACATGAATGCTCTTCTGCTTTGTATTAACACAACTATCCGCATCCTCTGAGCTTTTTTGTTACACAATTGAAACAAACATACATAAGTACATACAATGATACACAGCTACATACATATTTTCCTTTTAACATTACACCCACATCTTTATATAAATAACGCTTCTAAGAAATGGGAAATCTGCAAACCGGCGTATATGCCTCATGTATTTTTCACAACTTTAAACATATTTTTCATTAATTATCACTTGATTTGATAACAACATTTTTAGACACACACATTTAGCAATACTTTATTAAAATATTTGTGCAAAATAAAATGCATTTTATAGGTACATACATATATTATTTTCATAAAAATATAATATTTTTCTTACATCATTTTGTTACCGAACATTGCAAAAAATTGCGCGTAAAATAAATTTTGTACTAAAAAATTGTAAAAGAACAATCAGGGTAGATTAGTAAATATCGTGTGTTAGGCTGATAATACCCTGAAGGAAATGTCGATGGTGAAAATGTACTGAGTCGCTTTTGACTTTGTCACCAGTACTACTCTCAAATTAATCCCCATACAATATTTTGTGCTATAGACATTTAGCATGGGCTTGTCATTGAAAATCTACTAGTAACACTAAAACAATTGACTAGGTAGTGAATACATAGTTCTTATCGGAACATGGAGACATACCAACCAGACATTTAGTGGTACATTTCTATACCTTACGTACATACAATTATATGAATATTGACAAGTTGTTGCAAAAGCCACCAGAAATAGACCACATTTGTTGTCTCTCTTTCTTTTATACTGACGAATAGGAAAGAAATTGTAGACAATGTACCTACTACTAGAAATTTAGTGTTGACATAGAGACATTTGGCCCCAGTCTGACTGCAGGGTATGTACAGACATACACACATACATTAATACATAATACATATATACATCGCAGCCGGCCATAGTGGCACCAGAGTTCCGAGCATCAATCGACTTCTTATACAAATTTATTCGTGTAAGCCGATTGAAGTTGGGCTCTGGTGCTACTTTATCCAACTACATACCCAAGGCGAATTCAAGTAAATTTCTTGCGACTCGCTTTGTCAAATACATTTACATATATGCACATATGTATGTATGTATGTACATAAATGTTTAATAACATCTTTTAAATAGTATATCGAAAAAGCAGTCAAAAAAAAAGAATTTAAATTAAAAATATGTATGTACTCGTATGTATGCATATTTAAACAAGGCTACTTACTAATCACTAATATAAAGTATAATATAAAGAGATACATACATATAAATAATATCCAATGTACATATGTACATAATAAACATTTTTAAATTTTGTAACCAGATGAGGTAAATGAAAAATAAAATAAATTATTAAAATGTGCGATTTCAACTATTATTAACTAGTGCTTACAATAGTTTAATTATTCATCTTAAAAATAAATAAAAAAATAATCATATTGCTATACACATCGCTCATTTACTAAAACAACGTCATAACTCAAAAAAAAAACTATTCTCACATTGCTTACAAAAACGAGGCACCGATAAAGTAAATGAAAAATAAAATTAATTATTAAATTGTGCGCTTTTTATATATTCTTATCATTAACTTTAATATTTTTATACACATATTTTATTATAAGAATTGTTTCATTAACATACATACATAATCAAAAAATAATTTTTGAACAATGAAATGCCCGTTAAGAAACCGTATTACCTCAGCACCGTCTTACCATATCAAAGTACTATTGTTTCAGTTATAACCTCTGACTACCTTAATTCTTCCTAACGGAAAAATGTGGTACAGCTGTTTTCTTCGTTTCCAAATCAACCGCCTTGCTTTCTCTTCCAAAGATTCACGAACAGCTGTCGTAAGTTTATAAATTGTGTTGTGCCAAACAAAGTCAAGCCACTTAAGTTGTCCAAAAATTTATTCATCTATTTAAAAGAAACGGTAAGTTTTTGTTAAAATATCTTTAAATAAAACAACAAAATTACTTTGAAGTAGTTGCTAAGCTATAATTTATTAAATCAACTGTTTTTTCATACAATTTATTTACACGCGTATGTTGGTTGCTTTCGTACGAAAAGTTAAAAGTTAATTTTGTTTTGTTCAAAAAGTTATGTACACAGGGCTGCCAGATAAAATTATCGAAAAATCGTTAAAATCCCGATCAAATATAAAATAATCGTCATTTCATACTTGAAAAATCGCCAGAAAAATCCGACAACTCAACATGTATACCAGCGATCCCAACTCTACCACTTTTGTGGTAGTTCAACCTACCTCTTTTGGGTATCTCACTCAACTCTACAACTTTCCGAGAAAAATCTACCGCTTTTTTAGTTTTTCAATAATAATACTGAAGTAAAGTTATCCGAGTTTTTGTATCTAATCCAATCTAGAAGCTCAACTGAAATATATTTTTAACAGTGCATGTAAACAACGCTCGGTTTATTACACCATTTAAGACCTGCTACATCCCAAAATATGTATTTCATTTACTGGGCCTGTTTGTGAGAAAAGTTCTCGTTCTTCTACATATACATATAGTTCAAATGTTGAAAGTTATTTGTTGGAAAGTGTTTACTGATACTCTGCAAGAAGTGCTATATATACACTGAACGATGTATCAGAGCTAGCACTTGTAAACCTACACCTGCAGATTAGCATTAAAAATTATTTCATGGAAATATTTATTCCTTTAAATATGAGAACATTTGTATCTAACAGCCTGTTTGTAGAACACGACTCGTCAATAAAAAACGCTAACATGTTAGCATTACTTACTTTTTAAGGCTTTAGAACACGAGTGTTGACGATTTTGATCAAAAAACGTAGCAGATGTCAGTTTACTTGGGTTTGTACAACACGATTTGACTCACAATAAACGTCAAATATGGCGATTAAAAAATTCTACTCGTGTTTAAGCAAAAAGTGCACCAAAATAAGCAAAAAACAAAAAGTTTAAATCAATAATAAAATCGTAAGAATAATAAAATAAATTAATTTTCAACCAGAAAATGGCAAACAAACTGTTAAAATAAAATTGTTCTTGTTTTGATTTCTTAATTTTTTAGCATCAAAATGACAAGAAGGCTGTAGTTCAGCAAGATTTTCATGTACGTTTGGTCTGTGTAGTTGTTATAGCTATTACTAATTGGTTATTAGGTTGGCGCTTGTTTGATTTCTCATGGTGGAAGTTTAACAAAATTGGCCAGATTCTACAATAGACATTTTGGGTGCTGAAAGGCTGAAAAACTCGTTCTAATACTCTAAAATATGGCCCTCGCTATCACTCTTCCTTTATTGGTGAGTCTGGTTTAAGAAACAAGTGTAGAATTTCTCGCTTTGTGGCTAACAAATGTTTTATAGCCTTGCGTATTGATTGCTTTTTGGAGCAACCCATAGCAGTATTTGAGGAATCTTAAACAGCAGTTTGAAGTTCGAAGACTGGCAAAATTCTTCGTAAAAACAGTGAAGTCTCATGAACGAGGCCATCGAAACAGTTTCAAAAGAGAAACATAAGAAACGAAATCAGCTAAAAAGAGGATAAGCAAAATAAGAAACGTAAACTAGAAGCTAATGGCAATGGCACTACAGGACAAGATGAGAATTCCGAGGAAATCGTACCACCTGCTGTAGCAAAAAAAAAAATAGTGGAGAGGGTGAACACAAGATTTAAGTTTGTATATCCCACATTTAACTTTCAACATAAAATGGATCACAATATTGTTAAAATAATAATAAAATTTGCATAAAACTTTTAATTGGCTTTATTTTATATACAATTAAGAAATAATTACGAAGATGAGAGAGCTGTTCTTCATCCCAGAGCTGCTTAACGACTGCTTTCCTAAATATTTTGCTGAATATTGATATATTGATAAAAATTTACCGTAACCAGTGGGCATTATCGCACAAACATATATTTTCTTTACCAACGAATGAAACATTGAATGACCAAACTCCCTTTCTAAGCAATAAAATTGACTATAGGATGAACAGTACTTTCGTGGTAATCACAGAGTACAGAAAAATGGCGTTCATAGTCAATCACAAAAGTTTGCGCTGACAAATACTCAGTTAATAAGCCAATAAACTCTTCTGCAGCAACTTGCTTTACAGAAATTTAAAAAAACTTGAAAATTCCTGAACATATAGATTCCTTCTTATCGTGGTTGGCATATTCTTACTGTGACTACGATGTTTTTGTGTTCTTTAATCGTAGTTTTCGTATGTTCATATATTAACTTACGGTTTCGTCAATACAGCCTCTACATAAGAATAGGAAACACTACGACACGTTAACAATTGATTAGATATATATGTAGGTACTTTTATTTAAAAATGGCAAAGTACTATGGAAAAACTTTGCCATGCTTTGGCGTAACTTTATTGCTTCACATAATATTCTAGCTACCGGGCAAACATCTTAAATAACACTTATATCTTAAATATCACTTATATAAGGTAAATGCACTATCTAAAGTGTTCAGCGCAATATCGTCAAAAGGTGTTTCGCAGTCATTACCAGACAAGACACCGCCACCTCCTTTAAAAAATTCATTTTCCGTTTGTGTCTGAATAGAACTAAATGCCATTATAAGAGTTAATAAATCCTTTTTATGGAGTAGCTTACTGAAAAAATGAAACTTCTCTCCTTAATGCTGATTTCTGAAAGACCAATCTAAAAGAATAGAGATTTTTTTTAATGTAAAGCCTCTACTATGTATAAACATACATATGCGCATAAATATGTATATATACGTATGTATTACCAAAGAATATAATCATTTTTTAGCTCAGATGCGCATTCTATATAATTTATATTCTTTGGTATTACTTACTTAATTATAATTTTTGAAAGTCTCAGCCACGTCTCAGCATCATATTCCCAGTCAAAAATTTCTTTTTGAAGAGGAAAAAATTTATTATTATTATATTAATATTATTGTTTATTTTTCTGTCGTGCACGAGAATAGGATTGCCGTTTTAAATCTGAAAACACAATTTCGTATGAAAAAATATAAACTAAAACTATTTTTGGACATGTTGGCAACAGTACGATTTAGTACATATTTGACAAAAGGGCGAATTAACGCAAGCTGCACGACAAAGTCGAGTCGCGTTATACAAACGCTTTTCATTACGTAGTCGTCCATGAATTGGCTCGTCGTGAGTCGCCTTTGTCGCTTTCTACAAACAGGCTATAACAGCCTGTTTGTAGAACACGACTCGTCAATAAAAAACGCTAACATGTTAGCATTACTTACTTTTTAAGGCTTTAGAACACGAGTGTTGACGATTTTGATCAAAAAACGTAGCAGATGTCAGTTTACTTGGGTTTGTACAACACGATTTGACTCACAATAAACGTCAAATATGGCGATTAAAAAATTCTACTCGTGTTTAAGCAAAAAGTGCACCAAAATAAGCAAAAAACAAAAAGTTTAAATCAATAATAAAATCGTAAGAATAATAAAATAAATTAATTTTCAACCAGAAAATGGCAAACAAACTGTTAAAATAAAATTGTTCTTGTTTTGATTTCTTAATTTTTTAGCATCAAAATGACAAGAAGGCTGTAGTTCAGCAAGATTTTCATGTACGTTTGGTCTGTGTAGTTGTTATAGCTATTACTAATTGGTTATTAGGTTGGCGCTTGTTTGATTTCTCATGGTGGAAGTTTAACAAAATTGGCCAGATTCTACAATAGACATTTTGGGTGCTGAAAGGCTGAAAAACTCGTTCTAATACTCTAAAATATGGCCCTCGCTATCACTCTTCCTTTATTGGTGAGTCTGGTTTAAGAAACAAGTGTAGAATTTCTCGCTTTGTGGCTAACAAATGTTTTATAGCCTTGCGTATTGATTGCTTTTTGGAGCAACCCATAGCAGTATTTGAGGAATCTTAAACAGCAGTTTGAAGTTCGAAGACTGGCAAAATTCTTCGTAAAAACAGTGAAGTCTCATGAACGAGGCCATCGAAACAGTTTCAAAAGAGAAACATAAGAAACGAAATCAGCTAAAAAGAGGATAAGCAAAATAAGAAACGTAAACTAGAAGCTAATGGCAATGGCACTACAGGACAAGATGAGAATTCCGAGGAAATCGTACCACCTGCTGTAGCAAAAAAAAAAATAGTGGAGAGGGTGAACACAAGATTTAAGTTTGTATATCCCACATTTAACTTTCAACATAAAATGGATCACAATATTGTTAAAATAATAATAAAATTTGCATAAAACTTTTAATTGGCTTTATTTTATATACAATTAAGAAATAATTACGAAGATGAGAGAGCTGTTCTTCATCCCAGAGCTGCTTAACGACTGCTTTCCTAAATATTTTGCTGAATATTGATATATTGATAAAAATTTACCGTAACCAGTGGGCATTATCGCACAAACATATATTTTCTTTACCAACGAATGAAACATTGAATGACCAAACTCCCTTTCTAAGCAATAAAATTGACTATAGGATGAACAGTACTTTCGTGGTAATCACAGAGTACAGAAAAATGGCGTTCATAGTCAATCACAAAAGTTTGCGCTGAGAAATACTCAGTTAATAAGCCAATAAACTCTTCTGCAGCAACTTGCTTTACAGAAATTTAAAAAAACTTGAAAATTCCTGAACATATAGATTCCTTCTTATCGTGGTTGGCATATTCTTACTGTGACTACGATGTTTTTGTGTTCTTTAATCGTAGTTTTCGTATGTTCATATATTAACTTACGGTTTCGTCAATACAGCCTCTACATAAGAATAGGAAACACTACGACACGTTAACAATTGATTAGATATATATGTAGGTACTTTTATTTAAAAATGGCAAAGTACTATGGAAAAACTTTGCCATGCTTTGGCGTAACTTTATTGCTTCACATAATATTCTAGCTACCGGGCAAACATCTTAAATAACACTTATATCTTAAATATCACTTATATAAGGTAAATGCACTATCTAAAGTGTTCAGCGCAATATCGTCAAAAGGTGTTTCGCAGTCATTACCAGACAAGACACCGCCACCTCCTTTAAAAAATTCATTTTCCGTTTGTGTCTGAATAGAACTAAATGCCATTATAAGAGTTAATAAATCCTTTTTATGGAGTAGCTTACTGAAAAAATGAAACTTCTCTCCTTAATGCTGATTTCTGAAAGACCAATCTAAAAGAATAGAGATTTTTTTTAATGTAAAGCCTCTACTATGTATAAACATACATATGCGCATAAATATGTATATATACGTATGTATTACCAAAGAATATAATCATTTTTTAGCTCAGATGCGCATTCTATATAATTTATATTCTTTGGTATTACTTACTTAATTATAATTTTTGAAAGTCTCAGCCACGTCTCAGCATCATATTACCAGTCAAAAATTTCTTTTTGAAGAGGAAAAAATTTATTATTATTATATTAATATTATTGTTTATTTTTCTGTCGTGCACGAGAATAGGATTGCCGTTTTAAATCTGAAAACACAATTTCGTATGAAAAAATATAAACTAAAACTATTTTTGGACATGTTGGCAACAGTACGATTTAGTACATATTTGACAAAAGGGCGAATTAACGCAAGCTGCACGACAAAGTCGAGTCGCGTTATACAAACGCTTTTCATTACGTAGTCGTCCATGAATTGGCTCGTCGTGAGTCGCCTTTGTCGCTTTCTACAAACAGGCTATAACAGCCTGTTTGTAGAACACGACTCGTCAATAAAAAACGCTAACATGTTAGCATTACTTACTTTTTAAGGCTTTAGAACACGAGTGTTGACGATTTTGATCAAAAAACGTAGCAGATGTCAGTTTACTTGGGTTTGTACAACACGATTTGACTCACAATAAACGTCAAATATGGCGATTAAAAAATTCTACTCGTGTTTAAGCAAAAAGTGCACCAAAATAAGCAAAAAACAAAAAGTTTAAATCAATAATAAAATCGTAAGAATAATAAAATAAATTAATTTTCAACCAGAAAATGGCAAACAAACTGTTAAAATAAAATTGTTCTTGTTTTGATTTCTTAATTTTTTAGCATCAAAATGACAAGAAGGCTGTAGTTCAGCAAGATTTTCATGTACGTTTGGTCTGTGTAGTTGTTATAGCTATTACTAATTGGTTATTAGGTTGGCGCTTGTTTGATTTCTCATGGTGGAAGTTTAACAAAATTGGCCAGATTCTACAATAGACATTTTGGGTGCTGAAAGGCTGAAAAACTCGTTCTAATACTCTAAAATATGGCCCTCGCTATCACTCTTCCTTTATTGGTGAGTCTGGTTTAAGAAACAAGTGTAGAATTTCTCGCTTTGTGGCTAACAAATGTTTTATAGCCTTGCGTATTGATTGCTTTTTGGAGCAACCCATAGCAGTATTTGAGGAATCTTAAACAGCAGTTTGAAGTTCGAAGACTGGCAAAATTCTTCGTAAAAACAGTGAAGTCTCATGAACGAGGCCATCGAAACAGTTTCAAAAGAGAAACATAAGAAACGAAATCAGCTAAAAAGAGGATAAGCAAAATAAGAAACGTAAACTAGAAGCTAATGGCAATGGCACTACAGGACAAGATGAGAATTCCGAGGAAATCGTACCACCTGCTGTAGCAAAAAAAAAAATAGTGGAGAGGGTGAACACAAGATTTAAGTTTGTATATCCCACATTTAACTTTCAACATAAAATGGATCACAATATTGTTAAAATAATAATAAAATTTGCATAAAACTTTTAATTGGCTTTATTTTATATACAATTAAGAAATAATTACGAAGATGAGAGAGCTGTTCTTCATCCCAGAGCTGCTTAACGACTGCTTTCCTAAATATTTTGCTGAATATTGATATATTGATAAAAATTTACCGTAACCAGTGGGCATTATCGCACAAACATATATTTTCTTTACCAACGAATGAAACATTGAATGACCAAACTCCCTTTCTAAGCAATAAAATTGACTATAGGATGAACAGTACTTTCGTGGTAATCACAGAGTACAGAAAAATGGCGTTCATAGTCAATCACAAAAGTTTGCGCTGACAAATACTCAGTTAATAAGCCAATAAACTCTTCTGCAGCAACTTGCTTTACAGAAATTTAAAAAAACTTGAAAATTCCTGAACATATAGATTCCTTCTTATCGTGGTTGGCATATTCTTACTGTGACTACGATGTTTTTGTGTTCTTTAATCGTAGTTTTCGTATGTTCATATATTAACTTACGGTTTCGTCAATACAGCCTCTACATAAGAATAGGAAACACTACGACACGTTAACAATTGATTAGATATATATGTAGGTACTTTTATTTAAAAATGGCAAAGTACTATGGAAAAACTTTGCCATGCTTTGGCGTAACTTTATTGCTTCACATAATATTCTAGCTACCGGGCAAACATCTTAAATAACACTTATATCTTAAATATCACTTATATAAGGTAAATGCACTATCTAAAGTGTTCAGCGCAATATCGTCAAAAGGTGTTTCGCAGTCATTACCAGACAAGACACCGCCACCTCCTTTAAAAAATTCATTTTCCGTTTGTGTCTGAATAGAACTAAATGCCATTATAAGAGTTAATAAATCCTTTTTATGGAGTAGCTTACTGAAAAAATGAAACTTCTCTCCTTAATGCTGATTTCTGAAAGACCAATCTAAAAGAATAGAGATTTTTTTTAATGTAAAGCCTCTACTATGTATAAACATACATATGCGCATAAATATGTATATATACGTATGTATTACCAAAGAATATAATCATTTTTTAGCTCAGATGCGCATTCTATATAATTTATATTCTTTGGTATTACTTACTTAATTATAATTTTTGAAAGTCTCAGCCACGTCTCAGCATCATATTCCCAGTCAAAAATTTCTTTTTGAAGAGGAAAAAATTTATTATTATTATATTAATATTATTGTTTATTTTTCTGTCGTGCACGAGAATAGGATTGCCGTTTTAAATCTGAAAACACAATTTCGTATGAAAAAATATAAACTAAAACTATTTTTGGACATGTTGGCAACAGTACGATTTAGTACATATTTGACAAAAGGGCGAATTAACGCAAGCTGCACGACAAAGTCGAGTCGCGTTATACAAACGCTTTTCATTACGTAGTCGTCCATGAATTGGCTCGTCGTGAGTCGCCTTTGTCGCTTTCTACAAACAGGCTATAACAGCCTGTTTGTAGAACACGACTCGTCAATAAAAAACGCTAACATGTTAGCATTACTTACTTTTTAAGGCTTTAGAACACGAGTGTTGACGATTTTGATCAAAAAACGTAGCAGATGTCAGTTTACTTGGGTTTGTACAACACGATTTGACTCACAATAAACGTCAAATATGGCGATTAAAAAATTCTACTCGTGTTTAAGCAAAAAGTGCACCAAAATAAGCAAAAAACAAAAAGTTTAAATCAATAATAAAATCGTAAGAATAATAAAATAAATTAATTTTCAACCAGAAAATGGCAAACAAACTGTTAAAATAAAATTGTTCTTGTTTTGATTTCTTAATTTTTTAGCATCAAAATGACAAGAAGGCTGTAGTTCAGCAAGATTTTCATGTACGTTTGGTCTGTGTAGTTGTTATAGCTATTACTAATTGGTTATTAGGTTGGCGCTTGTTTGATTTCTCATGGTGGAAGTTTAACAAAATTGGCCAGATTCTACAATAGACATTTTGGGTGCTGAAAGGCTGAAAAACTCGTTCTAATACTCTAAAATATGGCCCTCGCTATCACTCTTCCTTTATTGGTGAGTCTGGTTTAAGAAACAAGTGTAGAATTTCTCGCTTTGTGGCTAACAAATGTTTTATAGCCTTGCGTATTGATTGCTTTTTGGAGCAACCCATAGCAGTATTTGAGGAATCTTAAACAGCAGTTTGAAGTTCGAAGACTGGCAAAATTCTTCGTAAAAACAGTGAAGTCTCATGAACGAGGCCATCGAAACAGTTTCAAAAGAGAAACATAAGAAACGAAATCAGCTAAAAAGAGGATAAGCAAAATAAGAAACGTAAACTAGAAGCTAATGGCAATGGCACTACAGGACAAGATGAGAATTCCGAGGAAATCGTACCACCTGCTGTAGCAAAAAAAAAAATAGTGGAGAGGGTGAACACAAGATTTAAGTTTGTATATCCCACATTTAACTTTCAACATAAAATGGATCACAATATTGTTAAAATAATAATAAAATTTGCATAAAACTTTTAATTGGCTTTATTTTATATACAATTAAGAAATAATTACGAAGATGAGAGAGCTGTTCTTCATCCCAGAGCTGCTTAACGACTGCTTTCCTAAATATTTTGCTGAATATTGATATATTGATAAAAATTTACCGTAACCAGTGGGCATTATCGCACAAACATATATTTTCTTTACCAACGAATGAAACATTGAATGACCAAACTCCCTTTCTAAGCAATAAAATTGACTATAGGATGAACAGTACTTTCGTGGTAATCACAGAGTACAGAAAAATGGCGTTCATAGTCAATCACAAAAGTTTGCGCTGACAAATACTCAGTTAATAAGCCAATAAACTCTTCTGCAGCAACTTGCTTTACAGAAATTTAAAAAAACTTGAAAATTCCTGAACATATAGATTCCTTCTTATCGTGGTTGGCATATTCTTACTGTGACTACGATGTTTTTGTGTTCTTTAATCGTAGTTTTCGTATGTTCATATATTAACTTACGGTTTCGTCAATACAGCCTCTACATAAGAATAGGAAACACTACGACACGTTAACAATTGATTAGATATATATGTAGGTACTTTTATTTAAAAATGGCAAAGTACTATGGAAAAACTTTGCCATGCTTTGGCGTAACTTTATTGCTTCACATAATATTCTAGCTACCGGGCAAACATCTTAAATAACACTTATATCTTAAATATCACTTATATAAGGTAAATGCACTATCTAAAGTGTTCAGCGCAATATCGTCAAAAGGTGTTTCGCAGTCATTACCAGACAAGACACCGCCACCTCCTTTAAAAAATTCATTTTCCGTTTGTGTCTGAATAGAACTAAATGCCATTATAAGAGTTAATAAATCCTTTTTATGGAGTAGCTTACTGAAAAAATGAAACTTCTCTCCTTAATGCTGATTTCTGAAAGACCAATCTAAAAGAATAGAGATTTTTTTTAATGTAAAGCCTCTACTATGTATAAACATACATATGCGCATAAATATGTATATATACGTATGTATTACCAAAGAATATAATCATTTTTTAGCTCAGATGCGCATTCTATATAATTTATATTCTTTGGTATTACTTACTTAATTATAATTTTTGAAAGTCTCAGCCACGTCTCAGCATCATATTCCCAGTCAAAAATTTCTTTTTGAAGAGGAAAAAATTTATTATTATTATATTAATATTATTGTTTATTTTTCTGTCGTGCACGAGAATAGGATTGCCGTTTTAAATCTGAAAACACAATTTCGTATGAAAAAATATAAACTAAAACTATTTTTGGACATGTTGGCAACAGTACGATTTAGTACATATTTGACAAAAGGGCGAATTAACGCAAGCTGCACGACAAAGTCGAGTCGCGTTATACAAACGCTTTTCATTACGTAGTCGTCCATGAATTGGCTCGTCGTGAGTCGCCTTTGTCGCTTTCTACAAACAGGCTATAAGTGTTTCATCTATACACAAAAAATATTATAAATTAATTAAGTAACGATGGCATAATTGAATTCTTAAATTTTTTTAGTTGTTTTTTTATTAAAATTTTGAGTATTAGCGATCCGCAATTAAGATTTGTCATAAGCTTTCTTATAATACGAGTATATAGTCCCAAGTTAGAAGGGTCAGAGTTTTCGTCTCAGTATTTTTGATGGCCGAAATTTTAATAGGAACTTGGCCTTTTTCACATTTATGTTTTTTGAGGATATATATTTCATACCTATGAATATATCGTTAGTCTCAATTAGAAAAGCAATAACTCAAATAATTGTAATTTTATAATAGAAGGTAAAACATAATAGAAAGTGTAATATTATAAATGATTTCTTTTTTGTACAACTGCCTGTAAAAGCGTTATTTGTTACATATTGGAATCATAAAAAAGCTGACCCATTGAGGTAGTTTACACGAGACTAATTTTTATGCGGCACAATTTTTGTTTTTTTAAGAACACACGAGACTAATTCATCCGACATAAAAATGTATACTTATTCACAGCTTTGTGTGTGTTAGTGTTTTTCGTATTCATTTAACATTTGCAGCTTTTTAAGTTGTGTGTGTATTGGTTTTGTGCTGCTAATGCGGGGTTGTAGCTGGTTGAAAAATTATGCCAAACACAAAATACCTCTCTTTGCCTCTCTCACCCACAAACTGGCATGTTATGCCAGCACAATTAATCCCGTGTAAATCAGCGCATTTGCACTATTGAAAAATCGTCCATTTTAAGGAAAAAATCGTCAAATCGTCATTTTGCTATATTCGGCACCAAAAATCGTCCAAATGATTTGTCTGCTTTGTCATATCTGGCAACGGAGGCTCTGGCCATCTTAATTCATAACGGGAAAATATTCAACAGCTGCTTTCTTCGTTCCCAAATCAACCGCGACATTGTTTTTTTTTTTCACCATTGACAAACAGCTGTCGGCATTTATAAGTTGTGTTGTGCCAAATAAAGTTAAGTTAAACAAAAATTTCTTCATCTATTTAAAAGAAATGGTAAGTTTTTGTTAAAATATCTTTAAATAAAACAACAAAATTACTTTAAAGTAATTGCTAAGCTATAATATATTAAATCAACTGCTTTTTCACACAAATTATTTACACGCGTATGTTGCTTTTTTGTACAAAAAGTAAAATCATTGTAGTGTTGTATATAGTTTGCAATTTCATCCCAGCCCCTTGAAATTGTTTTTGTATAAGTGTATTTGTGTTTCTGAAAGTTTTGCTTTAAAATCCTAAAACGACATCATCATTGTGCTCCTGTTCGGAGTCACTGCCGCTGCGTTTGCCGCCCCACGAATGAAAACGCTGCTTCTTGCCCAATACCACCGAATTTCGTTTCTCGTCCCGCTGTTGCTGCTGTTGCACTTGGAACTTCATGCGACATCTTTCAATAACAGCATCACGTATTATATTTGAAAAGTCCATATCATTAAATTGTCCCATTAACATTTTGAAGAAAAGCCAAACTTCGCTCTTTTGATTTGTGGGCTGATAGCGACCAAAAAATGCAACTTGCGGAGGAAAACCATTGTCAGTAAGTGGTGTAGCTCTTGAGTTGTAAGCATCACAGACATCTTCAAAGCTTAAAATGGCTTGCAATAAGAATTTCCGATATTTATTAAGTACTGCCTCGCAGTTTTGTGAGTCTGCCGATTCCGCTTTGGCGTAACTATACCAAAAACAGACGAATGCCACAAAAAGTATAGAACGAATGATTATCATGGTGCCCGACGATCTGAAAAGAAAATTTGGGTTTTCATTAGTTATAATTTAAAATGTGTTGTAGGTACATATGTATGTATCTAAGATTGAACTTTGTATATCCGGAAAAAACTTTACTAAATGTTATGTACAAGATTTCAGGCTATTAGGCTTATATCAAAATTAACGGCCTGGCTCACCATGTCGACAAGAAATGTTCGTTCGCTTATTTATATTGAAAATTTTCTTATTTTGTTTTTGTTTTCAATATAAATAAGCGAAAGAAATTTTCTTGTCGACATCGTGAGCCAAGCAGTAAGTCTTTTGTGGATTAAATAGCAGAATTATTTACTTAAAAACTTTAACGTTTCTTATATTAAGAAATCGGTTTTATGTTCCCAGCATAATAAACAAGGAATAGTTTCTTAATCAGGAGCTAAGTTCAGTATTTTTTAATTATTATAGAATGGAACCTTTTATTAATTCAAATGGTTTTCTTAAGAAGACGAGAAAAGTTAAACTAGGCTTAGCTGAGCGAAATGTCGAATTTTTCTGTGCTATCGCACATATCTACTCGGGCAGATAGTAGTTGATAACTTCACACAGCATCAAGTAGAGAGACATGGGTGCTAATGATAATAAACTGTCTGTTTTACATACTTCTACTCAACCGAGCCTGCATGTTTTAAGATTAGAAAATTGTGTACAACCACGAATATACAAAAACAAAGCCTTATGTATGTATGTATGTATATAACTTCATGCTATGAAGTTGCCATGAAGTTGCCATGAAGTTGGCATGAAGTTTAGTGTAATAATATCATATTCATATTTAAATGTCGAATTTCAATATTTTTTGTATAGAAAAATGACTTAAATATGAATTGATATATCGTTAGCCCATTATTTGTTTGACCCACCGACCATTTAAAAAAATGAGTTAGGTATGGGGAATATATATTTCGAATATCTCATTTCTGAATCTAAAATATGTTTCGCGAAATTAATTATGGTTTCTGAGATATTTAGCATTCATTTTGCTCCATTTCAACTATTTTAAGGCTTAATTAGTATTGTTTTGCTGTAAATGCCACTAATGGGCTGACGATATATATAAGTTGATGAAATTGGCTCTTATTTTCGATTAAGAGAAGGTTTTTTTAAAATATTCAAATATGTTTTTGTACGTAAATTGTCGTATACCGAGGCCTATTTTCGATTTTAACGTAAGCGACATGTTATCGAAAATAGACTTTTTTATTGAAATTAAAATTGTATAGGCGCCTACCAATAGTTTATAATTATCAAAGGGCCAAAATTGTTAACAACTTAAGCGAAAATTTACGTATGTAAAACAAGTTTGAATATTTAAAAAAAAAACCTGAAATCTTGAATTTTTGTCGCTTACGATTTAACCGAAAATAAGGCTCGATATGTACGTATTGTATAAAATTTTTGCTAATTTGTTGTTATAAAGGGTGGTTAATCTTTTAAATACTTTTACTTTGTCATTTATACTCTGATAATACAGTTTTATTTGTAAAATTTTTTCTTATCGAATAATTATTTTAATTATTTCGCCTTAAATTAAGTTCAGACAAAGTTGTTGGCGGATGTCAGTTTGCGTACACTTTTTGGAACAAAGTCTATTTGAATCATCATTATTTTTGTTGAAATGCTGGCTGTTACTTTTTAGAGATTTTAGTATGTTAAGTTAGGTTAGCACGCTGCTTGCAAGAGCGAAAGAAAATTAGAGTCCAGCTCACTTGGGCCCATTACAATGATCCTTGTAAGAGATATTAGTAAATTTATATAAAATTTCCGAAGATTTTAAAAATTTTTGGGAAGGCTATAAAACCTTTTACTTTTTTTCGAATTTTGTTGAAACTCCTTGCCAAGTTTTGTATCAATTTTTAATCAATTTTTAAGTTTCTTCGTCCTTGAATTTTTTATGTTTTCCATTTCTGACAGAAAACTGATGTTTTCCTACATCTGTTGATTTTTTATAGTTTAATACATGATATAAATACATCATGGTTTAATACATCGAGCCCCTTTTTCGATTGTATCGTAAGCGACATGTTATTGAAAATAGACTTTTTTTATTGAAATTAAAACTGTATGGTCCTACCCATATTTTAGAATTATCAAAATGGCAAAATTGTTGATAACTTTTCGAAAATAAGGCTCGACATGTCTTCTATATCGAGCCTTGTTTTCGATTTTATCGTTAGCGACAAAAATTAAATTTTACAGAAGAAGGTTTTTTTTAAATGTTCAAATTTGTTTTTGTACGTAAATTGTCGCTTACGATGAAATTGTACAGTCTGTATCTTAAAAGTTATCAAAAAGTTTGCCATTTTGATAATTCTAAACCATGGGTAGGCCCATAAAATTTTAAATTCAATAAAAAAGTACATTTTCGATAACATGTCGCTTAGGATACAATCGAAAAAAAGGCTCGATATTTTTAAAATTTATTTTATATTATTTTGTTATTTATCGTTTTTCTTTGACAATACCTACCCATTGTTTAGAATTATCGAAATAGCAAAATTGTTAATAACTTTTAGGATACAGGCTGTGCAATTTGACCGTAAGCGACAATTTACGTACAAAAACAAATTTTAATATTTTAAAAAACCCTGCTCAGTTTTTATGTAACATTTATTAACCCCCGATCAAAAAAAGGGGAGTTATAAGTTTGTAATGTGTGTCTGTGTGTCTTTGCGAGCCCACGTACATACCAAACGGCTGGACTGATTTTGATTAAGTTTTTTCTATTTGAAAGGTGACTTGATCGAAAGTGTTCTTTCTTATCTATGTTTGAAAAAAAAAATCGGTCCAGCCGCTTAGAAGACATCACATCTTTTCTGGATATATCGGGAGTTTTAAAAATTTTAAATTTTTGTTATTTTATATTTTGTTATTTATTGTTTTTTTTTTACTTTAGTTATTATATGTATTTAATTTTTGCCAATGAAAATTAATTTAACAATTTTTATGCGCATGTAAATTTTATTGTTTTATTATTTTTTTTAATAATTTGATTGATTTTATGTTATGTGATATTTAAAAGTTCTTAACACTTTGTGATTTAAGTGGTTCCTACAGATTTTACTCTTTTTTTATACAGCAATTTTAAGCCTTTATGTTGGATTTCGGCATAATTTTTTTTAACAAATAAACATAAAATTTGTCTTCATTTTCAAAACCTGATTATTGTAGATTTTAGTGCCTTCTTCTACAAATTTCTGATATTTTATATTTCTTTTTCACTAAAATTTTAGACACTTTGTACCGTTTTTAATAGACTTTTGGCGAGCTTTGGGCAAAGTAATAATTTTTAAAAGTTTTGAGTTTTTTTGGTTGCAGGTTATGTATTAACCTGGAATTTTGCAATATATAATTATTTGTCGAGCTTAGAAAGTTTTCGATTTCAATATTTTTCACGAAATACATATATGTACATAGTAATTCAAGTAAAACAAATGATTTATCATTAGGAAAACCACATCTTTTTCTTGTGTGGCGTATATTAATGCGGAAATAAGATATTTATCCGTTTCAAAACTTTCTATGAATTTTGGCATCGATTTGTTAGTGCATATTTGTGCATATTTTTCCTTTTAAGACATGTTTTTGCATATTTTCGTCTGACACAAATATTTTTTAGCATTTTTTTTCACATTTTTAGAGCATATTTGAGGCTTTTGGGGGCTTATTTTGATACTTTATAGAATTTTTTATTTTAATATGCTTATTAGGTATATCTTGGTTAAAATTTTTATTATTATTTTTCTCCGTCTAAGTCTCATTTCCAATTTCCAATACATGTAGTATACATATAGACTATACATTGGGCTCATTTACTACGTGTAAACAATTTTTAGCTGCCGACATTCCTCTATTCAAAATGCTCAATGAACATATTAAAAATCTTTTCGAGGAATATACAAACTCAGGGACGCTTTTACGATCGAAATATGGTAAAAGTATTAACGAAAAATTCATAAATTAAATAACATCGCAAATGCAAAAAAAAATCAATACTTTTCGATTTAAATAGATGAAACCACCAAAAGATACCACTGGAAAAAATATCGCAAATCTTTTTCTGACAAAAAAACTAACCAGTCAAAGGTTTTTAAAAAACACAGTTGCTTTCAATAGAACCAATCAATCCACAATTACCCATGACGATTAAATAAAAATATTGGAGATTAATTTTATTATTATTTATTTAGATATGATAGACTGAATGAATGACTGAATGATTTTTATTTGAAAATCTAAAATCCTATTTCACCAACTTATTTAAATATCAATTCATATTTAAAAGTAATTTTTCGACATTTAAATATGAATTGATATTTAAATCGAGTTGGTGAAATTGGGCCCAAGTCAGTTTCAAAGTTTTAATTTTGATATTGTGATCTCTTTTGAAGTTTAATATTTTCTTTATTAAATTTAATAATGTTTCCTTGTTTTTCAATTATTTTATTTTTGTCTTATTTTATAAGCAAATATTATTGAAGTGTTGATTTAAAAATATGTTTTCATTTCCAAATGAGCAAATTTTTTTAATTTCGACTGCATATTTTCAAGTTTTTAGTGCATTTTTTTCGAGCATATTTCTAGTTTCCCTGTATATCATTGTTTAAGTTCGCTCGATTATGTTTAGAGAACTGCTTTGCAATAAACGCTTTAGAGTTCAGTTCTTTCATTTGTAATATCTATTGAAAAATTACTGTCTGGGATATCGAAAAAAATTTCAAAATATTTCCATTAAAATTTTATTTAAATATGTATGTATTATAAAATTTCGTGCGATATGGAATTCCTTAATTTCCTACTGGTATTTTATAGTCCGCTCTACACTGATCGTTTGCTGGTATGGGAAAAAAAATTTCGATAAAATGCTAGGACAAATTTTTTTGTAGCGTTCACGTACGAAAATAATTTTATACACGAAATGTTGGAAAAAAATTTTGTTAAAACAAATTATTAATAATATAATTCAAATTTCTAAAAAAATAAGTCCAATTATTTATTTTTGTTTTTTGAGAATAAGGCGATATATATTAGTTTTTTCTAAGAATAAACACGATTTTTTTTGTATCCTTTGGATTACTTATTTAAATTTGTATATTTTTATCCCTTTTTGTTTTCGATTTTTATTTACTACCTTTTAAAAGATCAGTTGAATAAATGTTGAACTAAAAAATTTTAAAATAAACTGTAAAACGCAACAATTATATATATTATGGTTCGCGACAATTAGTTCCGATTAAATAATAATTTTAATTTTAACACTTGTCACTGATAATTCAACAGCTGCCAAATGAATACTGTGCATTTTCAGATAAATTTCATTCACTTTTATACAAATTGAGGTCCTACCAACGCTAACGCTGCCAACGTCAATATTTTCTTGTTAAGTATTAAAAATTACACTTAACAATTCTGTTAGAATCTTAAAAATTATACTTTAAAACAGTTAATAAAATAATTACCAGCTACTGAAGAAAAAAAAAAGCTCAAAAGGATTCTATATTTATTTGTGCCCTACAGACAGCATTTTCGCGTTGCACAACTTTTCTTTTGTTCGCAACAAGTTTTTAATTTTGTATAAATTATATTTTAAATATATTGTAGCGGCATTCGACTCAAAGCGAATTATAACATTTGTTATCGTACAAAATTTTAATAAACTATTGAAATTTCAGTCTATATAGACCAACGGTTCTCAAATGGGGGTCCGTATGAAAATTCCAAGGGGTCCGCGAAGAGCTAACCAACGGTTCTCAAATGGGGTCCGTATGAAAATTCCAAGCGGTCCGCGAAGAGCTAAACAAATATTGTTATGATTCCTCAAAAGTTAATATTAATAAGATTTAGTAATATGGCTTTTGTATAATAAATGTAAAACGTATAAACGGCGGTAGGCCGTGATACTATACTGAAGGGGTCCCCGAAGAAAGAGCTTGTGAGAACCTCTGATATAGACTGATGGAATTCGCATTCTATATTTAAAATGGTGTTTTATGCTTTTAACTATTCGCGGATGGGCGAATTTGAAGCAATTTTCGGACTTTTTAAATTTGTTACATATTCGATTATCTTAGTAATCGATTAACACTTAGTATTTATTCGTATTTCATTATTATGTGCAGAAAAAGTTTTTATTATTATTATTTATTACTAAATTATTTTCATTATTCATTCGATAAATCGCGTAAAATTTAATCGCATAAAATTTAATTCGAATATATAACATATCTTTTTAATATTTTTTTTTGTCATGCATTGTCCTAATTTACACTATGCAAGTCTTATTGCTAAGCTGATTAGTTTTTTAGGAGAGAGAGACGAGGGGAAAAAACGTTTCTGTTCCCTCGTCCCTCTCTCCCACAAACTAATCAGCTTAGCAATAAGACTTGCATAGTGTAAATTAGGACATTCGAACAAACGAATAAAAGTTTATTTTTTCGATCAAACGAATAAAAGTTTATTTATTTTGGTTTTTCAAAAAAAAAAAATTTATACCAATCGAAAAAAAACTTAAAATTTGTTCCAATTTTATTCCATTATTCGAAAAAAAATTTTATTCTTTATTGATTTTAATAATATCATAAAAATTCAAGTTGAAAAAAGCTCTAATATAACCTAAAATTAATAGCATTTTACTCGAAAATAAAACGTATTCTTCATCATTTTGTTGGGACTGAATGAATAATAAAAACAAAGCTTTATTCGTATTTCACTCCATGATTTCAATACTGTTTAACCGATTTCGAAGAATAGTGTTCCTTTTTTTAATTTTTATTGAAAACAATAACTATTATATCGTTGAACAAGCTATACATTTATTCCCTTATTCGAACTTAATTATTTAATCGAATAAAACCTTAAATTTAATTTGATGCGATTCATTAGAGCAATCAAATTAAATTAAAAATTCGCAAAAAAAAATTATTCACATGTTTTTCCATTATTCGAAAAAAATTTGAATTGTAATCCATTCGAATAATATAGTAAACTTAAAACTTATACGTTTCTTATGATATAATGCCAATAAACTATTTTTATTCTATGCGATACTATTCTTTTGAAATTTGTTATGCGTTATTGAATCGAGAAATCGAATAAAGCAAAAATTCGCACTTTATTGCATTATTCGAATCCAATTTTCATCGGAATATTCGAATAAAATTGAGTATGCATTAGATTAATTAAACAATCCAGTCAAATAATCAAATACAACTTAGTGAACTTAATTTTAATATTCGAATAATTTTTGTATGCGTTTTTTAAATCGAGTAACAGAATAAAACAAAATATGTATTCGCATTTTATTGCATTATTCAAATAAAATTGTTTCTTCTTTATGCACTCGTGCATTCGAATAAAATAGAAATAGTCTAACACAATTAATGACCTGTTTCACAATAACGAAACGAAACTTTCGACTGAGAATTTATATTAAAAACAACAATAAAGTATAAAAATTTGTTTTGGTTTTCAAAATAAATTTCCCGTCGAAAGTTTCGTTTCGATATTGTGAAACAGGCCATTAATTGACTTCAATTTATTATCCGAATAAAATTTTGTATATGTTATTTAATTGACTAATCGAAAAAAATAAAATAAAATATTCTCATATTATTGCATTATTCGAATAAAATTGTTCGTTCGTTGTTCATTTGCGTAACCAAATAAAATTTGAAATGCATTCGATTGATTAAATAATCGAATGAAATAGTCGAATATAACTTAATATACCTAATTTAATTATTCGAATAAAATTTTGTATACGTAAAATATGTAATCACATTTTATTGAATTATTCAAATAAAATTGTTTGTTCGTTGTTCATTCGCGTATGTATTTGAATAAAATAAAAAAAGTCGAATACAATTTAATTGACTTTATTTTATTACTCGCATAAATTTTTGTATACATTATTTTATTGAGAAATCGAATAAAATATAAAATACTCGCATTTTATTGCATTATTCGAGTAAAATTGTTTGTTCGTTATTCATTCGCGTAATCAAAGAAAATGTAAAATTCATTCAACTACTTGAATAATGGAATGAAATAGTCTAATACAATTTAATTAACTTTATTTTATTACTCGAATAAAATTTGACTTGTAATCCATTCGAATAACATAATAAACTTAAAACTTATTCGTTTCTTATGATATAATGCCAATAAATTATTTTTATTCTTTTGAAACTTGTTATGTGTTATTGAATCGAGTAATCGAATAAAACAAAATTTGTTCACACTTTATTGCATTATTCGAATAAAATTTTTTGTTCGTTATTCATCGGACTATTCGAATAAAATTGAGTATGCATTAGATTAATAAAATAATCCAGTCAAATAATCAAATACAACTTAGTGGACTTAATTTTATTATTCGAATAATTTTTGTATGCGTTTTTTAATCGAGTAACATAATAAAACAAAATATTCGCATTTTATTGCATTATTCAAATAAAATTGTTTCTTCGTTATGCATTCGCGTATTCGAATTGTTATTTTATTCAGAAATCGATATATTCGCATTTTCTTGAATTATTCGAATACAAGTTTATGTTCATTATTCATTCGCGTAATCGAATAAAATTTAAGGATCATTCAATTACTTGAATAATCGAATGAAATAGTTGAATGCAACTTAAAGGACTTAATTTCATTATTCGAATAAAATTTTTTATTTGTTATCCATTCGACTAAATAGTCGAACGCAACTTAATGGACTTCATTTCATTATTGGAATATAATTTTTTATCCGTTATCTATTCGATTACTGATATATGTAATATATATTTCAAATTGGCAAAAAGCTCAATAGCATTGAAGTTAACATCTGTATCTACTCTTATCGGAAGCTCACTTCCCTTTAAACATACAACGTTGATATAAAATTTCTAACATTACATTCTGTATATACTCGTATTTTCCTTCAATCAAACATTAAAGTACGGTATCCAGATAATCTTATTGCTTGCATTATTCTTGCCAAGCCATTGCTCAAACAAACGGCTTGACAAATTACAAAAAGTGAAATAAATGTGAAAATACCGGAAAGTATGCATGTACGAGTATGAATGTGCGTAAACTTAGAGAGGGTGGGCGGGCATAGACACAGACAGCTGCGTTGTTTATCTGTTTGTTTCTTTCTAGTTAACATGTTTTTTTTTATTTATTTTTTGTAAATGATACACAATGCTTTCATATCGTTTCCTTTTGCAACAAGTGTCATAAATTTTTACTTGTTAGAAAAGTGTTGTATGTATTTGTTTTATTCCTTTTAATTATTTGATAAATACTGGCATTTAAATAAAATAAACAATTTGTTAAAAAAAATGTAAACCATATTTAGCTTTATTCGAGTAAAATATTTTATTAGTCCCTTGAGAAGTTTTTTTTTTTTATATATGTACGTACATTCATATATATTTATACTCGTATATTTATTTTATAAATGCGAGCAATTAGCTGCTGTTATTGTGCATTTTGAATTAGTATTTTTGTAAGAACTTTCATTTACGTGACTATCTTGAGTTTTATGTAAATATTTGTCATTTTTTTTTTAAAGAAAACTGAGACTTTAAATAAAGTTTTTTACATATTTTATGAGATTAAGGATCTTATGTTATTTTTGTTTTAAGTTAATTACTTAAATTCTTTAAAAGGCGAATAGAGTATAAGTCGACGAAATTTTGTTTACGAATCAAAGAAAACTTTATCTTTTAATTTACAAAAACTCCAAATTTTTAATAGGGCAATGTCTAACACAATTAGGATAATTCTTCAAGAATATTTTTTTATTTTGAGGAATAACAAAGCTTGATAGAGTGTGTTGTGCATAAGCGAAATTTGCAGTTTGAAAATTCAGAAAAATCAAGTTCTTGATCATATACATACATTCGTAGGTGATTGCCTGTATTTCTGCCTGAAATACCGTAGGCTATTCGCCCGTGGGCACAGAGAGCACGTTTATACCAACATAAACTTCTGGAACCAACAGTGGCGTCGGTTTGCTCCCAAAATACCCTAGGTGGAACTGTTACATTGAATCTACTATCGAACATCAGTTCACAGTTTATCCTGTCACCCAGTGAAAAAATTTTAAGTAATTATTGAGGAACTACTTTCTCTCTACTTTCAAAATATCAATATGTGTGTATTTTTTACTTTTCGGAAATCCAAAATTGGAGATCATTTGTAGTTATCGCAAATACTATGTAAAATTCATTAGAAATTATCCAAATTTGCACTACTTACGATCCCAAGTTCAGGATCTTATTGACTTCCTTGGAAGATCTTTTTTACTGGGTAGGCATTCCTAGTAGGAGATTCAACACAACGGGTTGAGCCACCGAGACCCATCCTATAATCAGCCATTGCCGCAGAGGATATTATAAATATTTGTATGGGTGGTAATTCAATCAAGACCTCAATGGCTAAGGTTGCACTTGATCTCATTGCGCCTATTGAAAGAAGACACGCCAATCTCTGAACCCTGCACAGTTTAGTTGTCGCCTCAGCCTGTTGAGTATTCTCCCCTCAGGGGGATCTCAAAGTTGATTACGGCTGTGGCAATCCCGGGGACCCTAGCCAGGGTAAAATAGCTTTTTCTGAAGGCGTACCTTTAACTTTTTACCCATAAAACTTATGTGTTACTACTCATTCTCTGAAATAACAGAACAACGGATGCAGCTGGTTGTGCTGCCTTAGATGTTGCATTGTCACCTGGAACTGCCCTGAGTTCAAAATACGATAGAGGTGGGGTAGAACTTCTGACCATTGGCTTTTCAAATGGTACCTCGGTTACCAGTTGCCTGACATCAGAGCTAATCTAGGGGTTGTATGCGTGCTATGTACGGGCATTACTGAAAGGTGGGGCTATCGTCTGGCTCCAATATGATGGTGAGGATTTCTCTTGCTGATCACGGAGAATCTTACGCGATGGCTGTAGTTGCTACCAAAAAATTGCTGGAAGAATAATACCAGCTTTCCAGTGTTAAATCAATGCTAGTTATTGGTGTGACGCGATCAACCAGACACTATTCTAGGTGCTGTTGCCATTCAACAGAAGCTGTTTAGACTGCGGTCTTGGCATCAAGAGTTTAGATAGCTCCAAATAACTCAGCAACATAGTCAGGGATACTATGTGCAAATATTGCAACCTATATGTTCTTTGCAGTTCACATAGTGCTTTCTAAGGATGCATGGGGCTGATGATTGGACGCAAAACTTCACCCGGTGTTTGGATCACCGTGAGATTAGGCCGTAAAGTCAGATAGGTGCTCACGTTAATCTGAAACACATCTTTCGAGTCTTCTGCCATCATACAAACGCGCCGTACGTTATTATTGGCATAACGATCATTTCATACCTTACTGCTGAAGCCAATTAAATAAAATTTTAGGACACTTTTACCCAGTTGGAAGGAATGGAATCTAATTTGATTATTACGTAGAGTGAAATATCATTTTCTTAAATATCACAGAGTTTAGTAAATTTTGCAGTCGTTCAGGCAAATATAGGGACTGGCGCAAAAAGGATTTTGAAAAGGAAAATTCTATACTCAAAATTAAAAGTCTGTATGTGAGCTATGTATGTGAAAACAGGATACAGGTCGATAAGAGCACGATGTGCTTGGGACCGCAAAGTCGTTTGCTCAATTAAAGTTGTTTATTGCAGGACTATTTTTTTTTTCTGTGTAGAACTATGGAAGGATAAATATCTCGTCATTAATGTTCACTAAAACCTTTAAAGTTAAATTAAACCTACAAGTGATCGAACTTCTGTCAGATAAAGAAACTTAAGTTATTTTGACTTCTGAACAAAATATAACACAAAGCAAACCACAAATAACACAAAATCATACAATAAAGAAAGAACAGAATGAGTCAAAGAAGATTATATGGAGAATTGAATAACTAAGCAAAAGTAAGTCGTTGCAGAGTGTAAGATTTTCCTAATCTGTCAGGACAAAAGTATTTTTGTGTTTGTTTTAGTGTACATATATGTATATATACATACATATATATGTTCCTTTAACTCACACTGGAGCATAGGGCGCCAATAGCGTAAATATTAAAGAGAAAGTTACTAAATAATTTTTTTTTAAATAAACGTGAAAATTTTTAATTTTCGTTAAAAAAACAAAATAGCAGTTGTCTTTTTCATCTCATGAATTCTTGTTTTATAAAGGGTGTTTTTTTTTTGAGTTGGCATCACTGCTTTATTTGAGCACCCATTTAACAGCTGATAGTTGCTTTTTGTGTAGTTTGCTTTGAAATTTCATTATAATTCGACTTACACCAGAACAGCGCGTGCAAATTGTTGAAATTTTGAAAAAATTAGAACATTTTATTTTCCGATGAAGTCCATTTCCGGTTGAATGGGTATGTAAATAAGCAGAATTGTCGCATTTGGAGTGAAGAGAATCCACAAGCTTTTGTCGAAACACCATTACATCTACATAAAATTACTGTTTGGTGCGCTTTATGGGCTGGCGGAGTCTTTGGCCCACATGACTTCAAAGACGATAATGGCCAGAATGTTACTGTCAGTGGTGGACGGTATAGTAACATGATTCGAAATTTTTTCGTACCGCAATTTCGTGGCATTAATCTTGCTGATATGCCACACAGCGGCCGCTACAATTGATTTATTCCAAGAAACTTTTGATGAAAAAAGAATTTCACCTAATGGCCCAATTAATTGGCCACCAAGATCGTGGAATTTAACCCCATTGGATTATTTTCTTTGTGATTATGTTAAGTCACTTGTCTACGTCGATAAACCACAAACAATTGAACATATGGAAATCAACACTCGAATCGGCGAAATACGGCCGCAAATGCTGAGAAAAGTTTTTGAAAATTGATGTTCCAGATTGCGCCTTCTATGCGCCAGCCGTGCCAGCCACATGTCAGAAATCATATTTAAACATTAATTTCATAAAATTTTATTTATAATAAAGCCCGTTTCATTGATATTAAAAATATATTTCCATGTTTTATTATGATTGAAGCGTGTGTCACTCTATAAAAAAACACCCTTTATATTTTTTCCTTCGGCAACAATTTTTATATCTATATGATGTGGGGGGCATGGGTGGCAGTTGTCTAATTTGGACCAAATTTTTACCAAGATTGTATGATAATTTAGCACCCATTGTACAAAAATGCATACAATAATGATATAATCAGCCTTATTCCAGTTGTCAACATCGACATTTTTTCAATATAATGCCAAAAAATTGGGGCTTATCCACTCGCTGTCGAGAACAATTTTGTCCCTATTTACAAGGTCTAAAAAATAGTAGTAGTGCGTTGTTTTCGATAACCGGCAGAAGGGCCCCAATTTGTTTGGTATTGTATTGACGTGACGTCGATGTTGACAAGTGGAATAAAGGTAATTATAATATAATAAGTGGAATTTTTGTTCCCATGAAATTTGTATACCTCTCGAAGGGAAAATATACTGTCTTGAATCTTCCGTGAAACTTTTTCCCGCTTTTAGTTCTCAGTGAATGTAAGAAATGTAAAATTTGTAAAGCTTAAAAATTAATTTAAAAAAAAATTTAAAATTGATAACTGTGACACAAATTGATAGTCAATTTTATTTTATAAAATTGGCAGATAAATGGATAAGTGAAATTGAAAGCAATCTAGTTGTTAATTTATAAAGTTTGACTGTGTTAGTAAAAAAAAGTGTGAGTGTATTGTAAGTTGAAAGGCAAATATTTAACGTGTGGCCCCCAAGTAAGTTTGAAAGCAAGAAATACACAAATTTTGGGTTTCAAATGAAAGTTGAATTTGGGTTTAAGTGTAAAGTTGTGTTCTTAAATAGTGTAGGTACAGTGGAAAAAAAATATAATGGCGCATAGTCATAGTCAAAACAAAGTATACTTTATGAGTTTAAAACCTGTATTTTGTATAGCAATAGTCATATGCGCCAATATTAATAATTGGAAGTATAGAATTGATATTATGCGATGTATTAATTCAGTTCCCCTGTAAAAATAAAGTGAACCACTCCAAGGAAAAAGTGAAAAAATCCACTTGAAAAGTTTCTAGCGAAACCAAGGGACAAGTGAAAAAAATCCCTGTGAAAAATATTATTCATGATAAGGGAAAATAAAAGATATGTCGAGAGAAAAAAACAGATCAGTTGTAATATTGGAAAAAATTTAGCAAAATTTAGATACCCTAACCATTGGCAAATCATCATTAATCCAAATAAGAAGTACAATAGAAGCTGCTTCAATAAAGTAGAGGAAGAACCTTGAACCTTGAACCTCTTATGGAGCAGATGCTTCGTCCAACGGGCAGAACTGATAATACAACAATTAATTATGTCTTTTAGTAACATAGACAAGCACATATTCGTAACTTAGAGCAGATATTCTCATAACACTGCACACAAAATTGCCCTCATAATAGTTGAGAAATAAGTGAAGAGTGAAGTATTCTTAGAACGCGCAACCTTTGCTATCTGAAAAGTAAGCGTTTATGAACCTGAGCCAAAGTAAAAAAAAATGCATCTATAATTACGACAATTTCTTGTTTTATACGGCTGTCAAATATTCCTGTTTGAAATTATTCGACTAAAACGAGAAGCCTTTTTCTAATCGATTATTCGAAACCTGAATGAAAAATGTCCTGGCATGTGAAATATGTAAATAGAAATAATAACGAATATTAATTTAATATTTAATTAAGCAAAATCGATCAGGCACTTGTAACAAAATGTTCAAACAAATTTGCACAAATCAAATAATTATTAGCACGTGTTTGTTATCTTCGCTGGTGGTAGTAAGAGAGGTAATCACCTTTTTGTGGAGTTTGTTCTATCATTCTTAAACTATAAGTGCAATTTTAAGTCTCCGACATTCCTTGGAAAACACATTTCATCATCTTCATTTAACAATAAGGCGATGTAATACTTCATGCTTTATTTAAAATTTTCATTTATATGGCAGTTAACTTTTAAATTTATGTTCCAATTATTATTACGCACTCAATTAAACCTTAAACTGTCATTATAACAATGCTTGTGCAGAAATTTCGTTTTTGTGGAGATGGAGATTGTCCTGATTGGGTGCTGGGTGAAATTATATCAACGCTTTCCGTTCTGGAAGCCAACAAACTTAAAGTGTTGGCTGAGTTGGTGGCAAAAAAGATTTTGGGACAAGATTTTGAAGTAAGTTGTATGTATAATGTTTGCTACTTGTGTTAGCTTCTCTTCAATATTTAATTTTTTATACTTCCAGGAAACAGAAGTAAAATCCCTGACCTCAAACGTTGCAGCAGATGGCAAAACAGCCGTGGCTTGTATACACTTCCTGCTCAAGAATGCTGCTAGACACAATGTCAGTGAAAGCGTTTTCAATGAGGAAATACAACAATTAGGTTTACCTAAAGAGCATTCTGAAGCCATGTGCAGTGTTTTGGAATTGCATGCTCCTGCCATACGTCAACTTTTGATAGATAGAGCTTTTAAAAGTTTGTATATTTTCCTTTAAAAAAATTTATTTAACGAATTTGTGACTTCTGGAATTTATTCTTTCTATTTTAGTAAACGAATTATCATCCATACGGCATTTACCTTCCACACCAGACAGCATTAACTGCAGCCGCTTTGAACTGAAAATTTCTCAAGAACTGGTCAATGGTTTGCCTCAAAATACTACCCATGTGCTAAATATTGATAATGCACATATGAAAGTACTATTGGATGAATTAAAGTATGCACGCAGTGTAATGGAGAAGTATAACAAAAGTGTAAATAAAGTTTAGTTGTAAGAAAATATTACTAAGCATTATTATTAGGGAATCGATTTTTAAAACAAAAATTTAAGGGCGAATTACTTGGGGTATTAGTTTGTTTGTGAAATAACTCCCAAAGAAATAATACACAAAACAAAAATTAAATAACTTGGAAAGTTTTCACACTGTTTCAGAGTTATTTCATTAACTTGTTTTTTAACTTTTCGCCATAAAAAATATGAAGATACGGCTTTCACCCCGATTTTCGAAAATGGAGGTTTAAGCGGTCAACTTATTATGTTATTATGTAACTCTCTAAAGCCAAATCTCTATTGCTAAAAATCAGGGACCGAAAATAATTGTTATTTTTTTATTTGAAATGAAAAGGTTACTGTAAAATGTGTTTTATTTCGATTTGGTTATTTTTAACCATTATCGTAAGAGATATTTTATTTTGGTTATTGTAACCAATTTAAGTGAGAAATATTTTTTTTGGTTACAAATACCTATTATAGCAACCAAAAAAAATTTTTGGTTGCCAATAACAATTATCTAAAGAATTTTAATTTTTTAGTTACTTAAGTAGAAATTATTGCTGTTTTAAATACGGTATTTTAAATGTATAAGATGCAGAACAAGAAATTTAAATATCTTTTATAAGAAATATTTATCAATTTTATAATAAAATAGTTCAGGTATTTAAACTAATTATTTTGCTTTTTACTTTTCTTTTTCGACAAAATATCCAATTATGTTTAAGTATGGGGTATTTTTCTTCTGCAAATTTCTACTAAAAACATTATATATTGCAAAAAATATACTAATTCGCAAGAGATTAAAATAATCGAAAAAATCTTCCAAAACTGATTATATAGACCGCCAAAATCGGCAAGAACTTGCGAAAATTTGCTAAAAATACGAATATGTTAAAAAAAACTTCCAAACCGCAAGAACTGTAAACAAAAAAAGTCAGTAGATTTTAAGAACCAAAGCAATCTCATTTGCAAAAAACTGCGAAAATTCGAGAATAGTTTCATAATTGAAAAAATGACGATAGAATTTATTAAAAACCCTTAAAATTGTAAGGAATGCCAAAAACTTGGAAAAATTTGAGACAATGACGAAAATTCGCAAAAACTTGGTAACATCAAAAAGATATCAAAGTCTGATACTTATTAAAAATAGTTAAAACTGCAAATAAAAATAAAGAATTGAGAAGAACCACTTTTATTGTGAAATTGCAAAATAGCAAACAAGACCTAAAATTACTTACAAATACCTAAAGACATAAGAAATTCCAAGAAATGGGAAAAATTGCCAAAATTATAAAAATGCATACGAAATTGCTAACATCAAATAAATAGATGGATTGAAAATCGGTAAAATGCTAAAAAGGCAAGATTTGGCTTAAAATCACCTTCATCGCGAAAATTGGCAACAAACTGCAAACAAGCCCTAAAATTCTTTAGTTAAAATTATAAGGAATTATAAGGAAAATTTGCAATAACTTGCTAACGTCAAAATGAAAGCAAAGTGTGATATTTAGGGCAATTATGTAAAAAATTCCGCTGGAAATTTCTCCCTTTTCCAATTAGAATTTTTTGTTTTCCCTATCTTTTGCTATTAGTTGGAATTGTTCCCTGGGAGAAATTTCCTGCGGAATTTTTTACATAATTGCCCTGATTAATTAAAATTTGGCAGAACTATAAAAAGGGAAAGACTGTTAAAAAAATTATTTTATCAGACAATAACGTAACTGGGTTGAGTCACCCCTAATTTGCAAAAATTGTGCACAAAAGCAATAAGATTTATTAAAAATTACCTGAATCGCAAAACTTACTAAAATTTGCAAATAAATACTAAAGGCCTAAGTTTTGAGAGGATAAATGCTCGAAAAAATTTCGTTTCACATATTGCAAAAACTACAAAAATTCGCAAATAGTTTTCGGATACAGATAGAAGCCGTTGAATAATTTTCTCATATTTTTGCATTTTCGTAAAAAATATTATTTTGCATATTTGCACCTAAAGTACTATAATTTTAGGTAGCAATATTCAAAAAATTTAAGTTCTTCAAATAATAGTTATTGGTAACCAAAAAAAAATTTTTCTCACTTTAATTGGTTACAATAACCAAAATGAAATATATCTTACGATAATCGTTGATTATAACCAATATTTGAATTCCTCAATTTTAATTGTTAAATATAATCTTTTTGTCATTTCTCTTATAACTGTTATGTCCCTGCTAAAAATTTATAAAGTCGAATTATTGATTTTCGGCTAAGTATGCAATCTTCAAACGTGTATTGCTAAATCAAGCAATCCGGCGATATTTAAGCGTTTTATGTCATCACCAAAAATGTTCAATTTTGTATTTGTTCAGCATTTTAGCGATTCTATTTAGCTTTAGCTTAAGCGAATTGCAGAATAAGGTGCAGATCTAGACGTTTGATGGGTCATGGGAATGTATTCGGACTATCCGGACTATCTACATATGTGTATGTATATACATATCGTTACCTTAATATAGCAAGGCCCTAACTCATTATTTTTTTGAAATCGAGTTTTTTGTGTATTTGGATAAAAGAACATCTAATGTATCGAAAAATGTAAAAATCTCAATTAAAAAAATGAGCTAGGGCCTTTCCATTTTAAGGTAACGATATGCGAAACTCTCATAACTCTCATAAGAATGACTTCACCAATCGAAGCCAAGAACACCGCATTCTAAATACAATGACCTAACTTAGATTTTTTTAGATAATAAACCAATTCGGTTTATTAAGAATTTTCGCAAAGTTTTCGAAAAAAAAATTTTTTAGTTACCAAACTGATCGAGTCCAAACTCAGCTCATAAATTCGATCTTAAACTATTAATCGATTGATTGGCTCTAGTGATATCGTGGAGGAAAATTTTGAATTGCGTTAATTTAATAACTTTAAAAGTGCTTGTCAAATCGATCAGGATCAGGATTAACTCATTAGTTATTTTCTTAAAATAAAACTACTTCTAGTGCTCTAAATTTGATCTAAATGGATTGAGTGTTTCGAGAGATATTATTGTCGACAAATTTCGAGTTACACAAGTCCTAGTTTATACTATGCAAGTCTTATTGCTAAGCTGATTATTTCGTTAGGTGAGAGAGACGAGGGGAAAAGAAACGTTTTTGTTACCCTCGTTTCTCTCCATCAAACTGATCAGCTTAGCAATAAGACTTGCATAGTGTAAACTAGTACTAAGTGTTTTTTATTGCATACATTTTATACACCTTATCATCTATATATGTATGTATATTGTTAAAATGCCTTAAGAGATATCTATTGTCGAAATTTTTCGAAAGAAAAATTGATGTGCATCTTTTTTGTATTAAATTTCAAATAATTGAGTTTGATGAGCTTTCAGAAACTTTGTTTTTGGCTCAAAAAGTGGGACTGGTAGAATTTTTTTGCGGTTGAGCTTAGCAGGAAGTTCTAAGATTGTATTGGTATTTTTTATATATAATAATTTTATATAATTTTTGGAATTATTTACATTTGTTAAACAGCTGAAAATATAATCCTCCTTATCCTGGTTGGCGTATTTCGACTTCGACTACGGCATTTTTGTAATAGACTTAAGAACAGTGCATTATACTTTCTTTAATCTACGACAATAATGTCGTAATGTCGTACTCGAAGTCGAAATATTTCAATCAATATTTTGGTGTTATTTTGCCTAGAAAAGAATTTGTGACTTATTATTATTATTATTATTATTATTATTATTATCTTTATTTATCTCCTTAAAGGGGTTTTTACATAATATCTATCGGTTACTAAGTAACAAGACTAGAATATTAATAATTTTCATTATGTAACATAATTAACGTCCGTAATGTCCCAATTTAGATCGAGGATCCCATGAACAATCGTACTATAGTCGCTGTTGCTAAGATTACTGCTTTCTGGATGCTTGCCATCTTGTTTTTTATTCCTAGTGTTGATAAGATCTTCTCTAGTTCCTTTGGTATAGTTCCAGTAGTGGAGAGTATTATTGGTACTATTTCTACCAAATTTATGTGCCACAGACGTTTTACTTCTTCTGCTAGCTGCGCATATTTTCTTTTCTTTTCAAAAAAGCATTCTAACAGGTTGTGGTCATTAGGTACTCCGATGTCTATTAGAAACGCTTTATGTTGAATTTTATCCAGGAATATAATATCAGGCCTGTTAGATATGATAGTTCTATCTGTAAAAACTGTTCGGTCCCAATACATTTTAAAGTTATTATTTTCCACAACAACCTCTGGGGTATATCTGTAATAAGGTATTTCCTCATTTACGAGTCTAGATTTTATTGCTAAAGCTTGATGTACTATTTTTGCCACTTGATTGTGTCGCTGTAGATATTCCAGACCAGCCATGTTTTGACAAGCTCCTGTTATATGCTGAATGGTCTCTGGTTTTTGCTTGCATCTTCGGCAGCTGTCATCTTGAATTCCGTTCTTAACTACGTGTTTTAAGTAGTTTTTGGTCGCAATTACTTGGTCTTGTATTGCAATTATAAAACCCTCTGTCTCTGCGAAAATATTGCCATTAGTTAGCCAATTATTCGTTGCTTTTATATCAATATGTGCCTGTTCTAGCATTTTTGGGTAGCGTCCATGAATAACTTTATTCTTCCACAGCTCCATCAATTGGTTTGCATCGCTATTTTCTTCACTACTCGCATTAATGTTTTTCAGATTTAGAGGCGTATAGTTTTCATCTGCGGTTGTAATTGCCTGGTGAAGTTCATTGCTCTGTTCGATGAAATATTGTTGTAAATTTGCCACCTGGTTTTGATGCAGTTTTATAATGTTTAAAACACCACGTCCTCCCAGATTCCGTGGGAGGTACATTCGTTCAACAGCAGATCCTGGGTGGTGTATTTGAAACTTGGTAAAGAGCTTGCGAGTTTCGCGATTTATGTTTTCTAACTCTGTTATTGACCATTTTATTATTCCAAACGTATATGTTAGTACAGGCGTTGCAAATGTGTTTATAGCTTTTGCCATATTCTTCCCATTAAGGCACGATTTAAGGGTATGTCTAACTCTTTGCTTATATGTTTCCAACACTTTCTCCACTACATCTTTATGCTGCATTCTTCGTCCTTGTAGCAAGCCTAGGTATTTGTAGCTGTCATTCTCACACATACTATCAATTCTACCTTCATCCACTTCAAACTCTTGGCTAGAGACATTTCCTTTGACAACGCTGAGTCTGTTACATTTATCCAATCCAAACGTCATCTTTATATCTTTCGAAAAGTTTTCAGTTAACCTCAAGAGGTAATTAATATGTCTTTCAGTAGATCCATATAGTTTAATGTCATCCATATAAAGGAGGTGACTAAGCTTGTGTTGTACCGCTTCACCTTTTATTAAAAAACCATATTCGGTGTTGTTCAATATCGACGATAATGGGTTCATTGCCATGCAAAACCATAGCGGGCTTAAGCTGTCACCTTGCAATATCCCATTTTTTATTGGAATCTGGTTAGATGTTGCAATCTCATTTCCCTGGTTAATGTGAAGAGTGACTCGCCAAGATCGCATAAGGGAGCTTAGCAAATTAACAATTTTATTGGACACTTTGTAGATGCGTAGTATTTCAACTAGCCATGTGTGTGGTACGCTGTCAAATGCTTTTTTGTAGTCTATGTAAGCTGTAAATATATTTCTTCTTTTCTGATAAGCCTGTTCCATTACTACTGAGTCTATGATTAACTGTTCTTTGCATCCCTGTGAGTTTTTAATGCAACATTTTTGCTCAATCGCTAATATTCGAGTGTCTTCAAGATGTTTATATATTTTCTGTGAAATACAA
This sequence comes from Tachina lurida, assembly GCA_944452675.1. Lineage (NCBI taxonomy): Eukaryota > Metazoa > Arthropoda > Insecta > Diptera > Tachinidae > Tachina > Tachina lurida. Next base: position 32,792,077 of record OX101754.1, on the reverse strand, counting down.
GCAGTTAAAAGTTTGTACACGGTACATAAACAAGTAATTGGGCGATATTTGGATGGATCTGTTGTGTTTTCAACGTCTTTGGGAAGGAGGAATGTTCTGCCCTCTGTCATAAACTCTGGAATTGTGACTACGTTGTTTAACATATCAGTGAAAAATTTAGCTAGGTATATGTGTGTGCTCGTGAATTTTTTTAGCCAGTAATTATGTATATTGTCCGGGCCGGTCGCCTTCCATTTATGTAATTTTCTTGTAATTGTTGCTATATCACTTGCTGAGATTATTGGGTCTTCCATTGTTGTTGCACGGCTCACTCTACTTATCTCGCTGTCTATCCATGTTGCGTTGTTGTTGTGTACTTTTTGCTCAGTCCATATTTGCTTCCAAAATTGTTCTACATTATCTATATTAGGAGTCTGCAATATTGCGGTTGCAGAACCTTCCCGTAACTTTCTATAAAATTGTTTTTCATTGCTTTGAAATAGTTTGTTGGCTGCTCTTCGTTTCTCTGATTTTAGATATCTTTTCAGCTTATTGGCCTTTACAGCTAGTTTTTGTCTTAAGGTATCTCTGTACTGCTCTGGTTCAACATTCTGTGGATCAGTTCTAGAGTGTATTCTATACTTTATTTGTAACTTTTCGTATGACTTAATTACTTTTCTACTCCTGTTTCCGTTAATATATTGGGTTAGTCGGCCTAATTCCGCTCTCAATTTAGAGATTTGTCTTACAAGCCGATGTTTCCATGCTGGCTCTACATTTCGGTTTAAGGGTCCCGCAGTTCTTGCAGGGATATTTTCATTAAATGATCGTACTATTGCCAGTGCAGCACCATATAAAGCGAAGTGAAGGTCTTGAAAACTGTTTATGTTTTCTGAAAGATATCTCGGTAGAATATAGTTGTTCATAATGTTGACAGCTGTTGTTAGGACATACGTTGTCTTCTGTTTTGGTATTGTAGCTCTACGTCCTGGATAAGTGTCAGCAAATTCTACTAATACATTCCTGAAATGTGCATTAATATTTTCACACATTTCGATTTCCATTGGGTTCATGTCTGCTTCTCTAGAGTTGTTATTATTTGCCAAGGGTGATGAAAGTTCGATTTGGTCATTGGCACTGATTTGTTCTCTTACTTGATGTGTATTTTGTAAGTTAGTGTTATGTACCGTTCTCCCCCCGAGATCTTCGTTTATGTTTTCTGATAGTCCGTTTATTTCTCTGTCTACTTCCGCTTTAATCTCTTGGAGTCTAGGTCTGGGAATATAATTCTTTTTTACTATAACAGATCTTTGATCAGCCACTCTTTGCACTGTTGGTGTCATTTCGTTGTTATTTGATTGTGGGTTGTCATCGGGTTGGCCAGGCTGCCATGTCCCGCGTCGTTCCTGGCCGTCACGACGCTCGTTAGAGGCTTCATTAATTGAATTCATATTAATTATTTCACAGCTGACGCTGGTTTCAGTTTTAGCGGGTGCTGTTTGCTTCCCACAAATCCTAAAAGGACTATTTTATTTGCGCAGACCGGAAACTCCACTAATAGCATTTATTTTAGTCTACCTGCCAGAGACTTACTTTCAGCCATCCATATAGGATGAAACCGACCAGGGTATCGCTCGCTCCGAGACCGTCATGCCTGGATTTATGACATCGGGTAAATTTTTGTCAAACCCATTACGTCATCTATTTTTGTTTGGTCCGCGGGTGTTATTTTATTTCCCACCTACCCGATATATCTATCGAGCATTCCCCTATCCGCCACCTTGGGGACGCGCCCCCTAGGGATACAAGCCCCCCGGGGGTTATTATTATTATTAAAGGTATTCATTTCAGTTTTTTTCTGTTGGAAAAATGGAAAAATGTAATTTTTTTTTACAACAAACACAGGTAAAAAATTCACCAAAAATTGAAATTTTAAATTCAACTTTTGGTGGAATTTTTTTCCTGTGTTTGTTGTAAAAAAAATTACATTTTTCCAACAGAAAAAAACTGAAATGAATACCTTTATTATTGTTATATAATTTTCTTAAATTGAATAATTTTTCGTAGAGAAGAGAATATGGCGGGAAAATGTTCTATTCTGTTGTTTTTTTAACACTTACTTATTAGATAAATTAGAGTTTGGTTGGCTTGGGTCCAACACAGAGATCCCTTACTACTCTTAAGATTTCCGGCAAATTTTTTATTTCTTACTTATTTCATATATTTTGGGTGTTACTCGTATATAATTCGGATCTAGTTCATTTCGAGTTTGGGGGCTTATTTCGTTAAATTGTTTGGGGACTAGGTTGTTAATTATTCATGTTTTATATTTATTCGAATGAACTTTCCTTGCTTTTTCTTTGTTTTAACAACTGAACTTTTGTTCGTATTTTCGAACAATCAAAGAATAAAAAAATTATTCGAATAACTTTACAAAAGTTTGAAATAAACGACACGCATGTGTATTAATTTAATTTTTTTTATTAACAAACAAAAACCAATTCCTTACACAAAAAAAACAAATAATTTTAGTAACAAGCTTAGAAATATTATTAAAGCCAGAAACGAAATTACTTAAAATATACGGCCTGTCCCACGATGTCGCCAGAAATCGTTCGATGAACAACTTGTATTGCAAACAACAATAACATTAAAAAAATTGTTGTTTTCAATATAAGTATTCGATGGAACGATTTCTGGAAAGCCTTATTTCCGATTTTATCGTAAGCGACAAAAATTAAATTTTTCAGGTGAAGGTTTTTTTAAAATATTCAAATTTGTTTTAAATACGTAAAATGCCGCTTACGATAAAATTTTAAGCTCTTATATTTAAAGTTATCAACAATTTTGACATTTTGATACTTCTAAACTATGGGTATGCCCATAAAATTTTAATTTCAATAAAAAAGTATACTTTCGATAAGGCTCGATATCATTGATTTCTTTTTACTTATTGAAAACAGCAAATCGAGCCTTATTTTCGATTTTATCGTAAGCGACAAAAATTAAATTTTTCAGGTGAAGGTTTTTTTAAAATATTCAAATTTGTTTTTGTACGTAAATTGTCGCTTACGATAAAATTGAACAGCCTGTATCTTAAAAGTTATCAACAATTTTGTCATTTTGATAACTCTAAACTATGAGTAGGCCCATAAAATTTTAATTTCAATAAGAAATGTCAATTTTCGATAACATGTCGCTTACGATAAAATCGAAAAAAAAGTGCTCGAAATAATCCAACATTTTAGCTTGTTCTTTCTTAATAAAAGAACAAGCAGGGGAATTTCTTTCACAAAATGTAGATGTTGGTGATAATATTAAAATAAAATTAAACATCATATTCCATTATGTGTGTACTTTTCTTTAATGTTTCCCAAACAATTTAAATCAACCTCAATTTTGTTAACGATTTTTATATTAGTAAAATATCTTATTTTAGTGATAGACATTTTTAGATCAGTTAATAAAATATTATCAGTTACTTCAAAAATGTCATCTAATTTTTCGTCGTAGTTGAAATCATTCGCGGTATTTTAATTACAAAATAATAGTGAAAACAAGGTATTTATTTGCTTACTCTTTTTCGCTTTTTGTGTTATATTTTAAGAAGTATTAAGGAATTCCCCGACTTCAAGAATAATATTAAATCAATATAATGATTTTATACCTCGTTCATTAATTCGATTCTTAAGGCTTTTGATTAAATCTAGAAAAGTGTTGAAAATTGGTGGCGACCACATACATGGCAAAAATCATATTTAAAAATTAATTTCATTCATATAATTTCCTTTCCAATAAACACCGTTTCATTGGATATTAAAAATAAATATATTTCCCTGTTAATAATAATAATTTAAACTTGTCTCACTCTATAAAAAACACAATTTTTTACTTTACTTAACAAACATCCTATTGTTAACAAATTAAAAAGTTATGAAATGTAAATAAAGTTCGAAAGTTGAAATTGTTCGAATATTCGACAAAAATTATTCGAATAATTATTATTCTAAATTGAAAACTTTTGTTCGTTCGAACAAAAATGAAAAATGTAGTTCGATAATTCGAACGACAATATATTTAAGAAGTAAATATTAAAGAAATAAAATATTCTGGCCATGTATATGTATTTTACTGCCTGGCTCACGATGTCGACAAGAAATTTACGTTCGCTTATTTATATTGAAAACAAAAACAAAATAAGAAAATTTGTTTTTGTTTTCAATATAAATAAGCGAACGAAAATTTCTTGTCGACATCGTGAGCCAGGCAGTTAGTTTCGTATTACAGAGTTTTTATGTTCTCATTTCTTATATTAGAATTTGCTTAAAAATATTTGGAATGTTCTTTGACAAATAAATTTTTTTTTGCATTATTAAAAATTCCTGTTTATTTTTTTGTAGTTATAATTATTGTTGCGACGGTCTTACCTTGTTTATTATATCATGGTCATCTTATTCAAACGCAACGTTTACAAGAGGAGTTCCTTGTTCAGTTATAAAATATAAAATAGTGCTGTTTAGTTATACAAAATGACTTGCCGTGGTTATTGTATGAACTTTTCGTTTTAATACCGTATAGTGGTGACTTGCACCATAACATATTCTTAAATAAAGGGATACACAAAATCTAAGCTAGATGGCATTACTTTTCCATTTGTATGAAATATTTTGGTTTTAGCCGAGACAAGCTGCAATTTAACTTGAACAAGAAACAAACTAAAAACACTGGCAAAACAAATGTTCGTAAATTTGTTTAAAAAAAATAATCGAATTTTTTCAATCAGTATTCGTTAATGGCTCGATTATGGATAACAACCGAACTTTAGTTGCGTTGCCAGTTGACAAAATGTTATTACGGATGGATGGCAGCTAACAACTCACAGATGTTAATTTCAGTTGGCATCAGTGTTGCCAAAACGGCGGTTCTCTCGCTATATAATCTGCCTTATCGTGGTTGGCGTATTTCAAATACGACTACGACTGTTTGGTAATAGATAAAGAAAAACTGTTGAAGTCTTCCTTAATCTATTACCAAACAGTCGTAGTCGTATTTGAAATACGCCAACCACGATAAGGCAGGATATATTGGGCCTTATCACGAGTGTCGTATCACGACTTCGACTACGACGATGTTGTAGACTAAAGAACATTGCAACATTTTTTCTTTAATCTAGTACAAAATCGTCGTAGTCGCAGTCTCTTTAAAAAAAAAATAAAAACCAGTGAGTTTTTAGCGGAAAAATTTTTTAATTGACGGTTTTTTTTAGCTTTTTCTTCAATACGGGTGATTGAATCAAAATAAGATATTTTTAACTCAGCTATGAAACACGGATCCTGGTATTTATGTTTAGGTTTATCGACATAAACACGTACCTCAAAGAAACCTCGTACCTCGCTTTTTTTTTTTGCTCATAAAAATTTACATTTTGTGTTGTACAACATGAAACTTTAACAAGTTAAAAATAAATACATATCGAGCCCTTTTTTCGATTTTTATCGTAAGCGACATGTTATCGAAAATATACTTTTTTATTGAAACTAAAATTTTATGGTCCTATCCATAGTTAAAAATTATCAAAATGCCAAAATTGTTAATAACTTTTAAGGTACATGCTGTACAATTTTATCGTAAGCGACAATTTACGTACAAAAACATATTTGAAGAGTTAAAAAAAAATCTTCTCCTGAAAACTTTATTTTATGTCGCTTACGATAAAATCGAAAATAAGGTTCGATATATGTGCCCTTAATTGTGAAAGTGGTCTAAGTCATATATTTCTTTTGTCGAATTATTTAGTAGATTACATTTGAACAAAGAAAGAAATATTTTTATATTATGCAACATTTTAATTTAGAGTTGTTTTGTTCTCCATTAATATAAATTTAATTAATATTTATAAAATATTTATTGAAGTTTTTTTAAGATTTATTTAAAATTTCGAAGCAAAAATGTATATGACTTAGAACCAAAATTAAAGGCACACTTAAAAATATACAAATCTCATTTTTAACCCCCACCAAAAAAAAAAAAGGATGTTATAAGTTTGTGGTGTGTGTCTGTGTATCTGTGGATCGGTGTATCTGTGTGTATGTGTGTCTGTATGAGTCTACGGTCAGACCAAACGGCTAGACCGATTTTGATTTAGTCTTTTCTATTTGAAAGGTGACTTGATCAAGAAGGTTCTTAGATATGTTTTAAGAAAAACGGTCCAGCCGTTTATAAGATATCACATCTTTTCTAGATATATTCGGGGGTTTTTAAAATTTTTAATTTTTGTTATTATAAAATTTAATAAATAAATAATAAAATTGAATTCAAGATTAAAATTATATTACAAACCAATTTAATCTTTCTTTTCGTATTAAAAAAAAATGAGTAAACAAATCTTTAGACAAGTGGAACGTAAACCAAAAACTGGGTGAATAGATCGGTGAATGTGGGAAAAGATAACTTTTTCTGAATAATTTGTTTTTGATTAGAGACTTTTTGATTGAAATTTTCTTTTGAAATAAACTGCAAGCAATTGTGAATTTAGCCATAGGGGTTTTTTTTATTATTCTTCTGAATAATTTGTTTTTGATTAGAGACTTTTTGATTGAAATTTTCTTTTGAAATAAACTGCAAGCAATTGTGAATTGAGCCATAGGGGGTTTTTTTATCAACACTATTTTTTAATTTCAGATGGTCAAAAAATCAGGAAATTTTAACAATATATAGCTTCATATTTCAAGCAAAACGGCTAAATACTCGTATTATTCCATACGTTTAGAATAAAAAGGGTCTATCGTGGAATATATTGCAATTATACTGAATCAGCTTAAACATTTTCAAATTATACGATGGAATAGCCTCTACAGGAAATACAATATTTAAAGAGTATGCTGAGTTTTGCTTACAAATATTGACGAACTATGAGATTCCGACATACATATGTATACGTGTGCATATGTATATTTTATAAAATTATTCTCACTATTTTTTACCAATGAACCATGAAAAAAGAAATAAGTTGCTTATAAAAAATTCAGCGGTGTTATTAGCGTTTATTTTTACTCAGGTGACGGTTTTTAGGGGGTTTTTAGGGTATATATGCCGGGAAGTGCCTGCAATATTTTGGCAACACTGGTTGGTATTGCAACAAAGAGCCAAATTGGTACAGCAAAACGGTGGTAAATAAAAAAAATAAATTAAACTAAATAAACTGTTCCTTCTTTGGGAAGGCGAAAATATGCTTTAAAGCTAGAAAAATAAATTTTTAGTTCAAAATTATTTTAACCAGGGACCGTAACTGTTATGAATTTCATAATAAAAGTTGAAAAGATAACATTTGTTTTGGTTTTTATTTTATCGAGCAGAAACAGAAATCAATTTCAGATTTTTAATTTTTCGAGCAGAAATAATGATTATTTTCTGATTATTATTATTTTTAACCGCCGACCAAAAAAGGGGTGTTATAAGTTTGTAGTGTGTGTCTGTGTATCTGTTTGTCTGTACGAGTCTACGCACAGACCAAACGGCTGGACCGATTTTTATTTAGTTTTTTTCTATTTTAAAGGTGACTTGATCATGAAGGTTCTTAGATATGTTTTAAGAAAAACGGTCCAGCCGTTTATAAGATATCACATCTTTTCTAGATATATTCGGGGGTTTTTTAAAATTTAATTTTTGTTATTTCGGTCAGAAATAAACGTTGTTTCTTGATTTGTATTTTTTGAGCAGAAATATTGTAAATTAATTTCTTAGATCCGCAGCCGAAAAAACATTTTTATCACTTTCATGATATGGATATTAAATAGAAGACATTTTCGGTACTTTGCAATAGAAACAACAAGTACTGGAATCCCCATACATTGATCTTGTCGTTGTAGTTACATATCGTCCCTACCACGTCAAACTATCCAATATACAAAATTCCTTTTTTAAATTCCTTATCTTGGTATCCTAATTTATACGATATGCCTCGTTCCAAAATGCTGAAATTCTCATGGACGATAGATAACTCAATAAGAAATGTTTTAAGCCTGGCACTTTTATGAATACGCTGTCTTTGAATTTACAGTTGACGGGGTTTTCCCGCTCTTCTGAAAATTACAAATTTGCATATTGGATAGTTTGACGTGGTAGGGACGATATGTAAATACATAAATATGAAAAAAAATAAAAATAAAAAAAAATTAAAAATCATTTGAGTTTCTAAAACCCTAGTTAAAAACAAATAAAATGGTGTGATTGGCCACGTTGTCCGATGCTTTCTTGAACTTTGATTTTTTTTCTTTAAAAATTATTACTTTTGGTCCTTGATTTTAAGCGGTAATTCTAAAGGACCTGAATTGTCCCTCAAGCACCATCAAATGAATGCCAAATTTTGTATATCCTTCTCATCGAAAAAAAAAAATTCCATTACAAATTTTTTGTGCACTTATCTATCTTACATTTTAAAGCTTTGTTTACAATATTTTCATTTGCCAATCTGTCATAATCATGTTTCCGATACCTTGGAGAAAGTTCCCATGTATGTATAATACTAATTTTAATTTCAGTGGCTTTGCCAATTATTACCGTAAGTGAAGTTAGGTTGCCATCCATAATCGAACAGTGAATTTCTTTGAGATATTACAAGTGGCTTAGTCCTATGCTAGCCCAGTACAAGGGATAATTCGAAAATATCCTTATCTAAAACCCATCCTTTAATCTCATTTGCCAATCATTTTCAATACGAGGGCGGTTCGGAAACTTCTTAGCCTATCAATGAAAGAGAATAGTTAGTTTTTCAAAAATATTTTTATTTTTCAATATAATCTCCTGAAACTTCAATACACTTAGTCCAACGCTTTTCTAGCAATTCTATCCCTTGATTAAAATAGTTTTCCTCAAGGTCTTCAAAATAGTCGTTTACAACTGTAATTGCATCTTCATTTGAGGTAAAACGCTTGCCAGCAAGGAATTTTTTTAGATTTGGGAACAGGTAACAGTCATTGGGAGCCAAATCAGAAGAATAAGGTGGGTGGTCAAGCAACTCGTACTTTAATTCGTTTATTTTAGCCATTGTTAAAACACTCTTGTGCGCTGGTGCGTTGTCTTGATGAAAAATTATTCTTTTGTGTTGTAAGCCAGGATGTTTTTCTCGAATTTGTACATTTAATTGATCCAAAAGGTTGCAATAGTACTCTGAATTTATTGTTTTACCCTTTTGCAGATAGTCAATCAATAAAATACCTTTGAAGTCCCAAAAAAACCGTTGACATAACCTTACCAGCCGATTGAATTGTTTTTGCCTTCTTTGGGGCACTTCCTCCAGCTTCAGTCCATTGTTTGGATTGTTCTTTTGTCTCTGGAGTATAGTAGTGGATCCATGTCTCATCAACAGTTATGAAACGACGCTTAAAATCCATTTTATTTAGCTTAAAACGATCCAAACAAGCTTGAGAAATGTTCATTATTATGCGTTTTTGGTCGACTGTTAACAAATGCGGCACCCATCTTGCAGAAAGCTTTTTCATCTGTAGTTCTTCATGCAAAATTAAATGGACTCGATCATTTGAGATGCCCATGATATTAGCTCTTTCACGCACTTTTATTCGTCGATCATTTAATACCATATCATGCACTTTGGCTACAATTTCTGTTGTTGTTGCTGTTTTTGGACGTCCACTACGTGGTTCATGCTTCAATTTTTTACTGTTGCATATGAAGGAGCACTTTCACCTAACACATTCACCATATCATTATGAATTTCTTGTCCCGATAAACCTTTTTTATGTAAATATTTAATGACACCAGGCATTTCTAATTTTTCCATTGTTAAAAAATCGCGGATGCGTCTTTTGTGAACACCTGTTTTTATATGAAGGAGTTGCCAGATCGAAACAAAATTTAACATGTGTTCATAACAGAGATGGAAGTTTCCAAAACACTTAACTTTTTTCTGTTTATACCGCGCTTTTTGTGCTAGGCTAAGAAGTTTCCGAACCGCCCTCGTATATGTATCTTAGATCAAGCGCGTCGTTCAAGCAGGGTTTAAGGTATGCTTATATGCATACATTTATTAATATTCATCATTACCAAACAATTAAAAATTATTTTTTTCCATCAAGCAAATACTTTAAAGCACATTTGCGCACCTAGATACTCTCACCTATTTTGGAATGATTAAGGAGGGTAACGCGGCAGTGGAAGTCTGCCCATTTTCGAGACTTTCAGAAAAAAGTCGAAAAAAATATATTTACATATAATCATTATAATTCTTGAATATTGAAATTTTAATTAAAACCTTATGAACTTTTTCATTATCTTAAGTGTTACAATTTATAGGGAAAATCAAATGTCACTTGCCCACAATTAATTTCTTTAAATACGGAAGTAATTAAGTTGGAAGCTTTTGACTGCAAAATATCTTTTACACATTTGTAGTGTGAAAAATGTTTATTTAAAAAATAAATTTGTTTTAAAACCACCCTCTAAAGTAATAGAAGTAAATAGAAAAAATTTCCATACAAAAAGTGGGAAAATCTCGTCGTGTCTACATGATACTGTACGTCCCCCATCTATTATTGCTCGTTTAACATTTGATGTCATAAATTAGAAACTATTTAGTGAAATGCTTTTTTCATTATTACCCTTCAAAGTTTAAAAAAGAAGAACAGCGAAAATATCCTTTTATTTTATTACAATTCTAAATGTGGCGTTTGTACAACAAAAAGTCAAACAACGACAACAACAAATTCTTGCGTCAATTGACACACTCACAGTGAAATAGACTCGAACAAAAATGTTGGTACGCACAATTTTTTTAAATTTGTGGGGTTGAGGACTGTGATGACAAAGCAAATTTAAAAATATAGGGTATTTGTATAGAGGTATAGAACTTTGAAATGGATTAAAACAAAAATGAATTTTTTAAATTGACATGAAATTTACTTTATTCGAAAGATAATCTTCTGACGTTATAATTTAAATACAGTGGACAAAAAAACTATTCGACACACGAGTATACCAACTTTTTTTGTTTTCATAAATGAAAAACTATTTGTCTAATTTTACAAAAAAGAACTTAGAAATCGTCTTATTGAGGAACTTCAAATTGTATTCAATTAAAAAAATTAGATTAATAATCTAATATAAAAATTTCATTAAATAAAAAATTAGAAATTCAAACAAAAATAGTATTCTACATTGCTAATAATCTTATCATATAAAGTATGTAACGTTATTTTAGAAGCAAATTGCTTATCCTTGGCAACGTATGACTCCCTTTAAACGATCTGGTATAGATTTGTCCAGGATTTGGCTATATTCAGGACCGATTTTTCGTAACTCCTCTGAGAGGAGTTTTTCATTTTATTTTTGCTTGTAAAGTCACTTTTTCTTATTATATTTTTTTTCGAAATGACCCCAGAGGTATTCAATAAAATTAAGATCTGGGCACTGTGGTGGCATTTTTATTATTTTAGCGCAGTATATATAAGTTTTTATAAAACTGAAATCTATCCAACAGCCCTAATTTTTCTATGGTTATCTGCAAATTTTGCTTCAGTAGGTCCATATAACGTCGATGCTCCATTATTCAATTAATAGTTTCACATTATAGTTTGTTCAAATGATGTACGAAAAAGTCAGTAATCATGGCTCTGTAGCGGTCACCATTGGCGGATAGACTGATTTGGGTCTTCCTCTACGCTACGCTCAAAGCAGCACAGTGCGCACTGTACGACATCTCCAGATATATATTATCATTTACGAGTAAACGTGGTGCGGAAACGTTCCATAGTTAATCGAATTAATTGCTCTTATGGACAATTATGTTGACCGTAAAATGGACGTGAAGCGTGATATGTATTTCGAAAAGAACCATGATTTTCACAATAAATTTGCACAATTTGAAAGCGTTGTTCAGGTGTCAATCTATTCATGTTGAAATGCCAAACCAAACTAAATATGAATCACTTGACAGCTGACAAAATGGTTTCCAGTTAAAAAAGTGTTGCCAACTTGCAGTTTTACAAATTATAAAAAACTGAAAACAATTTTGACAGCCTGTCCCACAATATCCAATAACCTCGTTCGTAAGGTTTCTAAATGATAAGCAGTTGGTTGTTTTGTGTTACAGTAACAACAATCAACTTTGAAACCGATGCTCTGATTGCTTGTTTCCTGCGTTTTAAAACTTGACGACGAAGCTTTGAAACGCGTTATGAAACACTAGACTTTTTTTGAAGAAAAAAAAGTAATTGACGTTTTGGAAGTCAGCTATTCGTTGTTAAGTGTTATCCATGACTTTACTAAATCTTCAGCTCTGAGTTGAATAATTTTGGCAAAGAATATTTCTTGAGTGTAAGGCCATACAGACATTCACGCATCAACCCTCATAGTATAGAAAAATGCTTCGTTCAGAACTCTTTTTAACATCAAGCGGAAACCCAAAAACCATAACGGAAAATATCACTTAAAAGCTTGTGTAAAACAAGCAGAAGGAGGACAGTAAACAGAAACATTTTACCTCCACCTCTGAAAGTGATACAAACTTGTTTAGGCCTTAGATGAAGGTTTTACGCTTGTTGTATATAAAGAAAGTGTCTTCCTGTAAAGGCGGGTCGGCAATACAAGCCATTACATATGGACCACGTTTTCTGTTAAATGCCACAGCAGTTGCATCAATTAGTACAGTGACCCTGTCGAAGCTTGGAGCTGATTCAAATTGAGGATACTTTCCCTTCGAAAGCAGCCGTTCGTCAGTGTTTTTTTTTTTTTGGTAAAGGTCTATAGGTCTGCGGAAGATGGCAAAGCCCAGTGGAAAACTAAATAAGATGGCTTATAATAATAATTTGTGCTTATGTCTTATTTCAATTGTGGAATTCGCATCATATTGTGATGGTAACACATCCCGTCCATGTCCTTACTGATCGATCAAGTGTAAAATAAATGTGTTATCATTTTAGCACTCTCATAATATTGATGTACACATCAAGTTTTCGTAAGAGTATGTAACAATGATGCACCAAATTTGCTGCTTAACAAATCATCAATCTTAAAATAGGACTCTAGAATACATAACCAGCCCAAATTATCTACATCTCCTCGCCTTTATTAAAGAACTCTTTACATGCATTTCTCAAGGAAAAAGGAAAAACTTTCTCCCTCATTGTATGAATAAAAAAGTCATATTTACCGAGTAGCAATAATCGTAATAGAGTCAAAATATACAACAATTGACAGACAGAAAAAGATAAAATAAAGCGCAAAAAACTTTAAATATACGAATGTAGAGTGTATGAGTATAAGTAAACCCCGTTTTCAAGGATATAAACATACTTGCACAAAAACTCCACACAGACTTTCAATATGTATCATTATTTGATAATCCTTGCACAGCCCACAAATGAAGTTTTTTTTTCTCTTTAAGATTATTTTGTATGTGGCAAGGATACATGTATGTATGTACATATGTACGTGCAATATTGTGTAGCGTGTTGGTTGGATGTAGACGTAAATTTCCATTGTCGTATAATGAAAAGTTTTCCCTGCATTTGTTGTCATATTATTTTGTGTCGTTGATATTAAATATTTGGTTTTGTATCAATTGTATACTTATTTAGTTTACAGGTTATTTATCCTTTATTTCTTGCTGTTTGTCTCGTGTCTTTGGTAAATAAAATTCATGTTTACACAACTATTTGATAAAGTTAATATTTGCTAGTTATCTAGGTTAAAACATATACCAATTGATTCAATTCAATAGTTGATACGTACTTACTCGTATGTATGTACATGTAGTATGTACATATAAAGCGAAACGATAAAGAATAAAAAAAAAACATTTCTTAAAAAAATCTGTTAGTGTGAAAAGACGAGAGACTTTTATGATTTAAATCTCAATATTAACATTTGTCGAGGTTTTTTTAAAGAAATAGAGAACTTTAAATTAATATGAGGCTATCAGCGCAGAAGTGGTGCAACCCACATTCGTTTTTTGGTAGCTCTTCTGGGGTCTACTCTGTAATTCGAAACGAAAGCATTTTCTTTCGTTTCGAAATACAGAGTAGACCCCCTGGTGATAAATACATTATTTACATTACGATCTGTCAAAAAAAAGTAGAGTAAGCCACCTTTTGGTATTCTAAAGAAAATGGAGCTGAAAAATTGTTGTTGTTGCACATTATATAATTAAAAAGAGCAATTGTTTAATAAATTGATCTGGGTTACACCACTTCTGCGCTGATAGCCTCATATGTAAACCACAAAAAAAAAATTTAGCAGCATTAACATCCAATTGAAGGAAGCGTAACCGAAGAACTCAATGACCTCCATTGAAGTGGAAGTAATGTACATTTGTAGCAGTTACAAGTTTCACTATGTAATTCATATCATTAATCTTGTGATTAACTCAAAAGCCGATATCGCAAAAAAAATTTCTCTTACCTTCTTTTCAATCCTTGAATCCTTGAATGGAATTCAAAATTTGACAAAGGTCTTTCAAATGAAATCGTAAATTTATCTGCATTAGCAACAGTCAAATGCGCATAGGATCCAGCTAAGCCCCTCCCTCAATAATCAATTTCAATGTAGTTTTCATAAGATTTATTTAACTGAATAAGTAAAATAATAGTATGGGATTATTAGTGCGATAATAAATATTGAACTGAAATCGTAAATAGTTCTTTTTTCCCGAGTGAATTTTACGTAGCTGTAGCTATGATATAACTTAACTCAGGGAGATCCAAACTGCTACGGGCTATGAATAGGAAGGTGATGTGAGTATTGCTAAGCGCGTTGACTAGTCGGTGTTCGGTCAGAGCAAGGTCAAGCCTTTGGAAAACTGGCACTTCTGTGAGATATGCGAAGATGGAGAGCGATCATAGGTCATTAAACATATCATATGCCATTGTCCGAACCAGCAACGTTATAGGCTTAGATGCCTGAGTAAGCGTTTCTTCGAGAGCATTAGTGATATCGTAAAGTGCGAACTGGAACATATCAGGGGTTCATCATGGGAATTCCGTGGCTTAATGAAATTCCGTGGCAATTTAGGTTCTTCTGGGTATAATTGGACGTTAAATTTTTATTAACGGCTATTAACAGAAATAAAGCGCAATGGACCGAACTGGTTCTCCCAGTTGTATGGCAACCACCCTTCTTAACTCAACCTAAACTAACTATGATCTATAAAATCATACTACTTTGGATATTCCATAAAAAGAGTGATTGCGATATCTCACGTTTTCTCAATGACTTCGTTTGCCCAGATTTTTAGTTTTCCGTAATTGTAGTGGCTTCTTCGAACCGCTTACGAGTGAAGAGTAAGATTCTTAGAGAATTTTTTAAGTAGCGAATGTTGGAAATAATTTAAAATCTCCAAGCGAGTTTTTTTTTTTTTTTTAAGAGAAGTTACATTCAGGCAATTAATGCCTACTACTACTACTAGGTGCTACCTTCTTTAGGAAAGGGATAGTGATAGGGAAGACATGTGGTGAAGGAAGAGATAGAGGAAAGCTTCATTCCTTTACAACTCTGCTTTTTGCACGTTTTTAATAATGCAGTGTTGGAGCGCCTCTGATGTTAAATGAGGCGTATTCAAACGTACGTTCAAAGTCAGTCATGCGCATGGGTTGTGCAATTTTTATTCCTCGCTTTCAGATGAGCACTAGTTTCAAAATGGATAATCAGTATATTGTACTCGTAGTACAGGCTGAAATATCAGCGAGAACAAAGGATGTTAACTGCTTTAGGCACTATAGAATATATAACGAAGATATTAGAATCTGTACAGACATTAAGGCTGCGATTAAATCTCTATCGAGTGTTTGTCCACTAGATCATTTTTGAACTAATGAACTAGTTCAATCCAAGTCTAGTTTATACATATAAAAATTTCGTTTGTTAAATGATTCTTTTGGTAGTCTGGTAAGCGGTACCATTAATGTGACAAATAATGAAGTACTTACTTGATGTTTGAATGTCCATACATCACACAATCAAGCCCTCTCCCGATATAAAATAAAAGAATACTGCTCACAATTTAAATTGGATTTCGAATAGGTTTCTTCTTAACAATTTATTTAATTATGAAGACTATCTTGTAATTAAATCTCACAAACAAAATATTTTTCATATTATTAGAAAAAATTAATTTAATAACCCAAATTTTAATAACTAGAACAAATTGCACATTTTTTTTTTGTCCCATCATAAGTTAACCCTTTTTTGATGACATTAAAATTAAAATGATCATAAAATTCTATATTTAAGACACAAAAATGTTGTGCCCTTTTAAATACAATCCCTTTTAATTTCATGCCTTTTTTTTTATCAGTCATTCATTCATTCATTGTCTGCATTTTGCTTTGCAATTAAAGTTTTTTATCTCTTACATTTTCATTTGAAACATTTTACCTTAAAAGTTATTAATTTATTTTTGTGCCTTTTTTATTGTACCTTTTCTTTTTTTTTAACTGCAGAGATAATTAAAATTGTAGATGAACAAGAAGGAAAAAAACAAATTGTTTCAATTAAAAAATTATGTAAAAATCATCCCAATTTTAGTGGCATTTTTATTTTTAATAATTTTAGCATGACGAAAATAGAAAAAGAAAAATTTATTAAAAAAAGTGCTGTCAGATGTCGCATGAAATTAATAAGATTTTGTTTTAATTATTAAAAAATTCTTAGTTTCACTTGTTACATATTTCGTTGGCAATTCCTTACATTAATGGAATAAGGGGAAGGTTAAAAGACCATTTTATTTAAATGCTGTAATTAAAAATATATATCTTTGCATTATTGAACGAAATTTTAAATATTAAATAAATGCATTTTTTTATATTTTTGAAAAAAGTACTGCTTCGCTAAAGCAGGTCTGTAAGCGAGATTTAAGAAGTCTCTTGCTTCGAAACGCGCTTCCAGAAGACCTTGATTTTAATTTCCGATGCTCCACTTGAAAGCATTTTTTTATGTAAAAATGCGCATCTTTCTAGCATTAAAAATGCTCATTTACAATCAAGAAAAGTTGAGTGTTCTGTTCATTTTGCGAGTACAATGTCGTGAAATTTAGTCACTAAAACCTAAAATTAAAAACGAATGGGTCAAATTGCGACTGTCGTATTACGATTTCGACTACGACTAGATTGTACTAGATTCAAGAAAAAAATGTCGCAATGTTCTTTGGTCTAGTACAAAATCGTTGAATTCAATACGAGAGTCATAATTAGGCCCAATATATCGGGTGTATTTTTAAGCCCCATATAACTTAAAGGAGGGTTACCCAGCAAAAATTTCAAAAAAGGTACACAGAGAAAAAACTGCCTCATAGAATCAAGAAGATTTTCTCTATGAACCGTTTTTAGGCTAAGGGGTATTCCACCACAAAGAAGCGAAGATTTTTTCATAGAGATTCCTTATTGTTTTAATGTGCTAAATCTTATTAATTTTATCAAGAAGAAAGCCACATAAAATCAAGAAGAAATCTTATTATTCACAACTTTTTTTTTTACTAAATTTCTGTTATTTTTGGCACCAAAAAAAAAAAACAATCCATAGAGAAAAACTTCTTGATTCTATTAGGTTTTCTTATAAATTGTAAATTATAGGGATTTCTTATTGATTTTATTAGGTTGCCTTCTTGATTTTTTAAAAAGGGTTTCTTCTTGATTTTATTAGGTTGCCTTATTGATTTTTTCAATAAGGTTTTCTTCTTGATTTTGGTAGGTTCCTATATGATTATGTGTAAAGCATCTTATTGATTTTTTAGTAAGGAAATCTTGATTTTATGAGGTGTCTTGTTATTTCATATCTATAAATAGACATAGAGACAATGTTTTTCATGATCTTTTTCATTTTTGTATAAGAATGTTTGCACAATAATTTCAATGGTTATTCAGGCTGCTTGTTAGCATATTGGGTAGAGTGCTTGTCTATCAGGTAAAAGTTTACTGGTTCAATACTTGGTGAGTAAGTTAGTTAAGAATATAACGTAATATGTATGTATGTATAAATAAGTAACATCTACAACATACTACTTACATACATACATATGTATATGGTATAGAATTTAAATGAAAATACATAAGTACAGAGAATAAAGACGCAATTTTTTTAAATTTTTTTATTGAAAAAATCAATAAGATAACCTCATAAAAACTACAAGATTTCTTCTTGATTTTTTCAGAAAGGTTTTCTCTATGAAATTAATAAGATTTCCTTATTGAAAAAAACCATAGAGATTTCTTATTAAGTTTGTTTTATTTTATGAGGTATTTAGTAGGCACTGTTTTCTCTGTGTAATCGAGTTTGGAATTAAGAATTTTTGGTGGAAGCTGTTCCTTACTGGATTACCAACTTAATGATTTTAACAAGGTCTGACGCTAAATTAAGCTATTCTTGAGAAGTAGTTATGTTGTTTATTGTAGGAGATAATTATTTTTTTCGTTTTGGGAAATAGTTATTTTTTTTTCTTTTTTAGTCGAAAAAAAATGTAATTTTTTAAATATGCCGTTGGTTGAGTAAATGGAACATCTTGATTAAAAACTCAGTTTGATTAAATAAATAATAACTTTTTAAGACAAATATAAATAAATTTTAAAAAAATATTGTTTTACTACGAAATACACTATTTTGTAAAGTTTCTTTTATAAACTCAATTGAAGTGGGTTATATTTTATTCGTATCCATTATTGTATTGTTACTTATAAATACTACATTTAGAAAAATTTCAATTGGTTTGATTCATGAACATTTAATAAAACTGAAAATGAAAAAAATTATTTTGAACTACTTATATTTAATAGGGCATTTACACCTGCACAAAATCTAGCAGATTTTAATTAAAATCTTTATGAAAATCCATACCGTTTATATAAACTTTTTTTTACATTTATCAAGATTTTTTTTATCCCAAAACAATACACATTAACTGAAAAATTTCCAATACTACAAACAAAGAACTGCCCCAATTCACACACCTTTTTAAGCAGACCGTAGCTAATTCACTCATCTTTTTTATAAATATGTTGTACAGGGTAGTAAAAAATAAATAGAAATATTAGATTTTGATTAGATTTCTTACAAAGCTACTGACAAAATAGATTTTGTTTTGTATGGGAAATCTAGTAAAAAGCAGCAAGATTTAGGTCGAAATCTCGTAAGTACTAGATTTCGAGACAATGTAAATGCCCTATAAATAATAATTTTCCAAAATGCAAGTACTTACTTATTTTCTAGTTTGAAATAAATAAGTAGACAATTTAGAAATTTATTTATTTAAAATAATATTAATAATATTTTGGAAATATTTTCACGTCATCTTTTAAAACCCAAAGAATATGTTCAACTTCTGCTTCCTATTTTTAAATATTACGTAATGGGATTTGTAGGCGAGTACTTCAATTTGGCAATCAAAGAAGTAAGTCATTATATAGCAAGTAGTTCAAATGGCTAGGTTAGGTTAGGTTAGCAGGCTGCTGGTAAGGAAGGGTGAAATTTAGAGTCCAGCTCACTTGGGTTCAATACAATGATCCCTTTGTGCTACCTGTTTAGTTGAAGAGAAGATAGTGAGACATGGTGATAGGGAAGGGATGGTAATAGAGAAGACAGGTGGTGCAGGAAGAGAAAGAGCAAAGCTTCATTCCTTTTACAACTCTGCTTTTTTTTGCACGCTTTTTGATAATGCAGGGTTGCAGCGCCCTCTGGTGGCAAATTAAGCGTATTAAATTTTGAAGCTGTATTTAGTTTAGTAGCCCTTTTATTTTATTGGTTATTTTACTTCGCGCCGATGATTCTGCTACACAACGAAGGTGGGCGCTCTTATGTTACATTAGGATTAGTATCTGATGAAGTCGATGTAGTTTAGTAACCAGTGCCTTATGCCTGCATCACTAGAATTTTTGCCACAAAAACTGATACAAAGGAAACTAAAAAACATAAGAAAAATGCCTGCTATTGTTATTTTAATGACTGTCGGAGACCGGGTGCGAACCCAGGACCTTCGGTTTTGTAGTCAACGTGCTAACTACTTCAGCCAACGCCACACTCAAGTAGTTGAGATGGTAATGTCTAATTTTTTGCTGGGTAACTATCATCCTTCGCTCATTTCTTGACATTTGTGATCAGTTTACTCTGGTAAATGAATACATAGACGGTTGGAACAAGTTGTCCACATTTACTTTCAAAATCAGTCATCCATTCGCGCAACTTATAGACGACTTCGTGTGTTTAGCAATGCGGTTAATTTTGCCTTAACGGGTTTGTTAACAAACAAAATGGCCCACATGGAATGAAACCAATCTACAACAGACCCTACGCAGAAAAAATGGTCCTGCAATAAACAACTTTAATTGAAAATAAAATAAAAAATCAATTAAATTACATTACATTAAAAAAAATGCTTTGTTTGGTGAGATTTATATCTTGGGGGCATCATTGGACATTATTTCTTCAAAGACGGAGCCCGTGTTACGTCAGAGGAGATCGTTACCGCACCATGATTAATGATCTTTTGTACGAACATATGGATAATATTGTTTAGAGCGAGATGTGGTTTCAACATAATGGCACAACGTGCCATATGGAGAACGCAACCATTGACCTCATGAAATCAAAATTGGCGAAAAGGTGATTTCTATAAATGAACCTGTCTCCAAGGTCATGCCATTTGACACCTTAATTCTTTCACTGTCACTGGCTTGTGCTCATAAACCAGCAACATTGATGTTCGCTTAAAATAAGTATAACAGAGACCGACGGAAAAAGCTTGAAGCATACTGGGATGAATATAAAATGAAACAGAATATACAACATGAAGATAAGGGAGGCTAAACTGAACATCATCTACCATCAACATTCGGCAGTAGTGCAAAATAATATACATACGAGCGCTAATCAATAAGTCCGTGACTTTTCGAACGTCCCTCGTATTTATATGAAATACAACACTGTTCCCATAAAGTACCTTTTGTTAATAGACTACTGTAAAATTTTGAGCAACTGTCATTTACTTTGCGTTTAACAGCTGTTCAAAACATACAACCTCATGTATTTTTCTAAAAATGGAAAAAAGCGAATTTCGAGTGCTCATTAAACATTATTTTTTGCGAAAAAAAAACCATCAATAAAACAAAGCAAAAGCTCGATAAATACTATGGGTACTCTGCACCATCGATTTCAATGGTAAAAAGTGGTTTATTGACTTTCGTTGTGGTCGCACAAGTACAAATGCCGCTGAATGCTATGGACGGCCAATTGAGTTCAGTACACCCGGAAATGTCAAAAAAATCCACGATATGGTGTTGGCCGATCGAAGAGTAAAAGTGCCGAGATTTTTGATGCCATAGACATCCCACATGGCTCAGTGGTTTCTAATTATTTTGAATGATTACTTGGGTATGGTAAAGCTTTCCGCGAGATGGGTGCCGCGTTTGCTCACAATCGACCACAAATGCATTTGCAGTTCCATGGCAAAAATCCATGAATCCACATTTAGCCCCTAGTGACTACTTCCTATTTCCAAACCTAAAGAAATGGCTCGATGGAAAGAGATTTAGCTCCAACGATGAAATTATTGACCAAACAAATGCCTATTTTAAGGATCTCCAAAAATCCTATTTTTTGGAATGGATACAAAAACTGGAACGAAGTGGGCTAAGTGTATTAAGCTAAAAGGAGATTATGTTGAAAAATAAATTTTTGTTTTGCAAAAAAAAACTGTGTTTCGTTCAAAAAGTCACGGACTTATTGATCCACCCTCGTAAAAGTTCAATATAAGGCTCCGATCGCATTCAGTATCCCAGGGCTTTCAAGCATCTCTTGCGTGTAGTACTTGTGAGAATTCCATAAAATTTTAATTTATCACTTAAACCCAAAAAAGTTCATATATTCAAATTAGTGTTAATTACCTTAAATAGAATTGCAAACATATGTGGCCATTTTTAAATGACGGTCCTTTTGCGGCAATAAAATATATTTTACTTGAAATACATATGCACATGTAAATTACACAGCTTCAAACATAATAAACACATTAAGCAAACATATGCACACCTATTACATGCGACTATAAATGAATTCTTTCTTGCCAACAATTTAAAATTATTAAATTAAAAGAACATTGAGACATTTTGCCAACAAATGAATTGAGGAGGGGCTGGAGGCGAGGTGGAATGATAAGGTTATGGATTTTGGTGGCAATTAAATTTATATTTAAGATACTTATTACTTTTGTGGCTTAGAAGAAATTGTTTTTAGAAAACTGTCTTACACATGTTTTTAGATGTACGGGTATGTGTAACAAACATATGAACGTCTAATAGTCTAATGAAGGTAAACTCAGCTGTAAGAAAAGCTAATAAACACGTTTAACATTTAAATATTACGCACTCATACAAACACACCGTGCTTTAGCATATTTGTACTGACGTGCATACATTTCCGTTTCCTTCTGGCAATTTGAGACAAATAATAAAAGAGAGGCGGGCACTGTAATCAAATTACAAATATTTACAAGCGTAAAATGTTTGTAAAACATACGCTAGCTTCAGCGATTGTACAATTACGCAAATCAAAATACAGACAGACAAAGAGACGATTCACCTGTTAATCTAAATGTACTCGTATGTATGTGTGACCTTAAGAGAGGAAAATTGTGTCATCCTACAAACAATTTCAATTTAATCCCAAGAATTTTATGCCACTCAACATATCATAGATATTAGGGCAAGCTAAAAAGTCGACTTAATGTACCCATAGACTATGCAATATTATTGGGTACTTAATTTTGGTCCACACTATTCAATAAATTGCACAATATAAAAAAATCTATATTGCGCAATTTTTCTTAAAATATATGTAAAAGTAAAAAAGAGCTTAAGAAATTTTAAAATTTATTTTTCCTGATACATACTAGATACGTACAAAGTCTTAAACAAATTAAATAATTTTTAATTATTAATATAATAAAAATAATGTTTAGTGATGTTCCTGGAAATAAACGTTGTACAATGTTGTCAACACATTACAAAATATTTGTTGTTGGGCAATATAAATCAAAATACTTTTGATTTTATTCAATATATTGATCCATATACCACTATAATATACACACAGGCAATTTTTGTGTACAATATCAATTATTGCACAATAATATTGCAAATATATGGGTACCTTTAAAATTTAAGTTTTACATTTCATGTATTATATCTAAAATCTTATTTTACGACCTCTTAACGTTCATTTATTCTATATGAAGAGTTAACCATATTTCGATTTCAAGAGTACAGTCGATCGTCGTTCCTTTTGAAGTTGTTTTGGACCAGTTTCTCGGATATTTTGCGGCGGCATCTCGACGATAACTTGACGAACTTTGGTTTTCAAATGCTTTAACGTTAAAAGATTACTCACGGTCTTGGCATAACCCCACAAAAAAAGTCTGACGGCGTCAAATCGTAAGATCTTGTTCAGCGTGACCGTTTGACCGACTAAAGTGGCAAATTGCCAATTTTTCGAGTGCCTTGCCATTTTTTTGACTGCCTTGCCACCTTTTTTCCCCCTTTTCTTAGAGCGAATTATATAAAAATACATTAAAAATAAAAAATTTGATGTAGTTTTCTTGTTTTTTTAATGTTGCCCCTGTTTTTTTGATAAATCCCCTTTTGGTGCGACTTTTTGAAAAATGTCATCGGTCACCCTGATCTTGTTGGTCAATAAACGCCGCCAAAACGTGAAATGAAGCGTTTTGGAAACTTTCCGTGCAATAAAGCCAAATTTGGTTGTGTTGTGTGGCTCATGGCAGTGTCTTGTTGAAATCACATGCCGTCCAGTTCATAATCTTCAATTACAGGCCGAAAAAAGCCCGGTTATGATACTGCTATAGCGCTCTGAATTGACGGTAACGGTTCTTCGGATTATTCGTCAACCTTTAACTAACAGTAGCGATATTTTCGCCAGTGGGCACATTGCATTAATGAACTGTAATGCTTGCAGTCTCTTCAAATTTCTTTATAATATTGCCCCTTAAGGGCAATTTATTTATTTTTACATTGAAAATTGAAGTTCAAACATTTGCAATTCCTTTTTTTACAATACTGTATGTTTTTCAAACTTTTTAATAACTCTCTTTACTCCATGATTCTAATTTTTTCTTATTTATTGTCAGCTGATTAGCTGTCAAAACAATACAACGCGTTAAAAAGTTGAAAGTTAACCAACTTTCTGAGGCAAACGGTTCAAAAAATTTCGTAATGTAACTTGTTGTATGCAAAAACACTAGTTCAACTTTTTTTTTTACAGATGCCTACAGCTCGCACGCGCACTAACGCGTGCTATGTACTTCCACCTTTATTTACACAGTAGGTCGATTATGACGACTAAAGTGGTCAAAACTTTTGAAGCACCGCTTTTGTAGTAAATTTCAACTACTTTTACGCGTTTTTCGGTGTTTAAACGATAAATATTCGTAAATGGCAAACCTTTCACTAAATAAGTGACACTTCAGCTGAGAGATATTTAACAGCTGACAGCCTTGCCAGACTGGAGGTTTTGAAACCACTAAATGGAAAACCCGTTATTAATAGCTAGACAATTTTGTATTAACTATTCCAGTCTGAAATCAATTTAGCGAAGACGCCATGAATCTCGGGAACCGCATAGCACTGAAATCTAATCGTCACATTCGTGAACGAACAACTCGTCACGTGAAAACACCATTTTCGGATTATGACGTGAACGTACTGAAATCCCATTCAACTTATACGATTGACGTATCAATTAATTTTTTTCGTACGATTAATATAATTTTCATTATGAACTCGTATGCTCGCTTACATTTCTCATTCCTTCAGCATTTACTTAACGTTTTATTAAATCTGTATGCCTTATTAAGCACAAAATGCATTAGCGCCGGGTTGGGAGGTGGGTGGGTGGGGGCAGAGGAAGGGAAATTTACTCAAGCATCAAAGCATAAGCAAAAACAACCATGTTGGCAATAATCTTGTGCACTTTCTGTTCGGGTAATTGAATCATTTTAGAACAATTTATTTATGTCGCTTACAACATGTGCGTAAACGTGTTAGTGATATTGTATTTGTTATTGTCGTTGTTGATGATTTCATTCTTACACCTACAACTTTACATATTGTTGTTGTTCTTGTTGTTGTTGCTATTCTGTTATTCGTTCAACATCCAGTCGCTATAATAATGATGATATAAATTCAGGGGTGGCTGATTGTTTTATGCCAGTGAAATAACGAAAAACAGCAGCTAATTTGACATTAGAAAATACACGTTCGTCTACATAAATTTCCAGCGAAATGTCACACACCTACACAAAACATTATATTGCGCGAATTTGTCATATATTTATTAAACTAAAAGAGATGGTAAATAATGTTTTACACCTTTGTAAATGGATAGCAGGCCATCATTAAAAATTTTCTCAGGAATTGTTAAACATAATATGTATGTAGTTTGCAAAAAAACTTTAATGTACAGAAAAATAATCCTAATTTTTGGTTTCCAATTAAAGTGTTTAACTAAATCAGTTATTTTTTTGTATTAAACTAAAAATCATTAATTATACCCTTTACCAAAAATGGAAAAGGGTATATATAGGTTTGTCATTCCGTGTGTAATTTCCATAATTTTAATTTGCGACCAAAAAAATATATATATTCTGGGTCCTTATGAATAGCGATGACGAATAAGCGATGTCCGTCTGTCCGTCCGTCCGTCCGTCCGTCTGTCCGTTCGTCCGTCCGGTGTACGTGAAATCGGTTTTCCGAAGCTCCCAGAAAAGCTAGAGACTTCGTTCTTGGACTGATGTATCAGAAATGGTCCAACTTAGATTGGTATTGAAATTCAGCAAAATCGGGCAGACGATTGCAGAGCTGGAAAACGTAAACTATATTTTGCCATATAAAAGTAACTACCGAAAACAAATTTTTATTTTTTTTTAATAAATAAATTTATTTTACACTTCAGTACGACTAAAATTGGTATTTTAAATAAAAAAAATATAAAAAAAATTAAAAAGACGTTTCCAGGGTTGGAAAACTTTAACTTTTTTTTGTGTTATGTAAAATTAACTATGTCTAAAACTATATTAGTATTTTCTCGAGAACCGTAAGAGCTACAGACCTGAAATTTGGACACAGTGTGTAGACTTTTGGCCGCTACAACAACAAATATATGAGAATTGGAAATTAAAGGGTGTTCCAAAACGAGCAACGAAAAATTATAAAATCCCATGTAATATACATACAATTGTATGTATGTATGTATATACACTTGAAATTTGTAAGGTTAGTGTATTTTTATACAGACTACAAAAATTACCACTAAAATTTCAAAAAATTTAAATTAAAGGGTGTTCCATCAGTTAATGCAATTTTGACTATGCAATTTTGACAACTTGCTGTATCTTGGAAACCGTAAAAGCAAAACTCTTGAAATTTTAAAAAACGGTAAAACTAAAAAATCAAGGAATTATAAAATCGCCAAACGGAAAAAAATCGCGAAAAACAAAAAAATCGCCAAAACGAAAAATACCCCAAAAAAACATGAAAAAATCGCCAAAATGAAAAAAAAACCCAAAACAGGAAAAAAACGACAAAATGAAAAAAAAATCGCCAAGATGAAAAACCCCAAAAAAGAGAAAAAATCGCCTAAATAAAAAAAACCCCAAAGCAGGAAAAAACGCCATAATGAAAAAAACCCAAAAACAGAAAAAAATCGCCATATTAAAAAAAATTTCTAGGACTAAAATAAATCGCGAAAAACCGGAAAAATTGCTTAAATAAAAAAAAATCGCCAAAATGAAAGAAAATCGCCAAAATGAAAAAAAATCGCCAAAATGAAAAAAATCGCCAAAACGAAAAAAAACCCAAAAAACAGAAAAAAGTCGCCAAAATGAAAAAAAAAAACTCCTAAATAGAAAAAAGCCAAAAACAGAAAAAATCGCAAAAATGAAAAAAAAATCGTCAAAATGAGAAAAATCTACAAAATGAAGAAAATCCCAATAACAGAAAAAAATCACCAAAATAAAAAAAAACCTCCAAAAACAGAAAAAAATCGCCAAAACGAGAAAAAAGCGACAAAACTGAAAAAATCGTTTAAACTGAAGAAAAAACTTCAAAAAAGCCGTGCGCGATTCAAAGTCGCACTTTACTGAAGTTTTTAATATTAAAGGAATTAAATGAAACTAATAACTTTAGAGGGTGGCGTTGGCTGAAGTAGTTAGCACGTTGACTACAAAACCGAAGGTCCTGGGTTCAATCCCTGTATCCGACAGTCATTAAATAACAACACCACGCATTTTTCTGATGTGCATTAGTGTCCCTTTGTGTCAGTTGTTGTAGGAAAGTTCAAGTGATGAAGGCATAGTCACTGGTCACTGAACTATACCGACTTCAGCAGATACTAATCCTAATGTAACATCAGAGCGCCCTCCTTCGTTGTGTAGCAAAATCATTGGCGAAGTAAAATAATCAATAAAATGGCTACAAGACACAGCTTCAAAAAATTAATACGCCTCATTTAACATCAGAGAGGCGCTGCAACACTGCATTATTCAAAAACGTGCGAAAAAGCAGAGTTGTAAAAGAATGAAGCTTTCCTCTATCTCTTCCTTCACCACCTGTCTTCTCTCTCACTATCCCTTTCCTAAAGAAGGTAACACCTAGTAATAGTAGTAGGCATTAATTGCCTGAGTGTTACTTCTCTTTATATAAAAAAAAAAAAAAAAAAAAATAAGCAGATTTTGTAAAAAATTTTGTTTCTAAACGTTTTAAATTTGTATGAAAAATAACGAAAATTCTTTTCAAAAAATATTTTTTCCATACAAATTTCAAAACGAAAAAATCGTTTGAATTTACAAAATCTGACCTTAAGTTTTTCCTTATTTCGTTTTTGCTTTTTTCACTTAACATATTTTATGTATTTTTTAAAGAACTAGATTGGTATCAATAATCAAAAAAATCCAAAATTATATATAACTCCAGGGTTGGAAAACTCACACTTTTTGTGTTATGTAAAATTAAATAGGTCTAACAATTTTTTTCTTTTTCTTTATAAATTGAATATATTTTATGCTTCTGAAAGAAAATTACAGCTCCAAAGATGGAAACTTAAAAAAAATGATAAATTTTTTCACAAAACAAATATGTATGTATGTGTCTGTATACTATATATATGTACGTACGTTGGTAAAGGGTATATAAGATTCGGCACAGCCGAATATAGCACTCTTACTTGTTTAATTATTCAATAATAATACTCTTGTTGCTTCTAGACACCAACAACAAACTTTTTTAAATTCGTATTTGTAAATGATGCAGTTTTTCATGAAATTTATTGCACGAAATTTTCTCTAACTGCTAATAGCAGCGCTATAAAATAAATCAGGGATCGCAAATAACGATTATTTTCCAAATTTAAAGTAAAAAAATCACAATAATAGAGAAGTGCTACATGCACAAGGAATATACCAAGATACTCCATGTTACATGGACTACCGATAGATGCAATGATTTTTATTTTTTTGATTTTTATTTATTCCTCACAAAATAACTCTTATTTTGTGACTTTTATTTATTCCTCAGAAAATAACAGTTATTTATTGATTTTTATTTATCCCTCACAAAATAAGAGTTATTTTGTGACTTTTATTTATTCCTCACAAAATAACAGTTAATTTTTGATTTTTATTTTTTTGCTCAAAAAAATTTTAACTTTTAAAATTAATATATAATAAAAAAGTAAATTTAATTTAACATATAAGAGTTTTTTTTAAAGACTCTGGCGATAAATTCAATTTTAAATCGGTTAATATTCATTTTAACGCAAAAATTACGCTTTCTACATTTTAAAAGTTAAGCAAAAAAATAAAAATCAAACAGTAACAGTTATTTTGTGAGGAATAAATAAAAGTCACAAAATAACTCTTATTTTGTGAGGGATAAATAAAAATCAAGAAATAACTGTTATTTTCTGAGGAATAAATAAAAGTCACAAAATAAGAGTTATTTTGTGAGGGATAAATAAAAATCAAGAAATAATGATTAAAAAGTGATTTTTAAAATAAAAATTATAACCGTTACGGTCCCTGAAATAAATTGCTATAAAAAATAACTTAACATGAATCTCGGAAGGATTTTTAGAAACTTTTTGATCTGATTTGGATCTCAAGGAATCCTATTGATAAATTAAAAAAAATTATATGAAAATCATTTCATGAAAAAGTGCATAAATTATATAATAATTACATATTATAAATTATTTAAAATTATTGAACTGCAACGGAATATTAATAGATTGATTGCTTTCACTAGGTTCAACATTAGGTTTAAAGTGAAGATTGATGAAATTTTTTTCACTAATGTTATATTGAAAAACATCTCGTATTCTTTTTCATTGTTAAGTATGTAAATCATGTTAGAATCAATACGAATTTAAAAAAGTTTGTTTGTTGTTGGTTAAGCACGCCTAGATACATTTCATTGCACCTTAAGCAACACATCAGTAGACTTTTTGAATTGTGATTTAAGTCTACTGATGAGTTGCTTAAGCAACAACGAAATACTTCCAGGCGTGATTTTTTAGATTCATAAATACTGTTCACAATTAATTGTAGTCATCCTTTTGAGAGATTTTTAGGTTCTCTGATTAATTGTTTTTTTTAGATATTTCTTCCAAAACTATACTTTTGTTGAGCTTTAACCTGAATCGAGAATTCGTTGGGCATTTTAAACATTTTCCAGCGAGTTTATTTTAGAAAATTTGTCGCTTTTCTCAGGTTTTAGATATTTTTCTTTTTTTTGCATTTTTTTCAAAACTTTGGATTTTGGTTATAGAAATAGAGTATTTCGCAGTTTCTTATCTAGTTCCGCAACCGATTAAATCCAAGAATTGATAAAAGTATACACTCAGGAAAAGCAGCAACTTAAAAATAAGAGCGAGTAACATTAATTCAATAATTTTCAATATAATAGAAAATGTATATTGAGATACTTAAAAATAAATAAAATTAATAAATTAATACTGAAAATTAATATTTTTCCATTTTGAAATAAGAAATGTCAACATGACTAGACTTTCGTTACTATTTCTTATTAATTCAATATGGTTTTTATTGATTTTAAGCTGTTTTTTCTCTGGGTGTAGTTTTAAGTACTATTTGAGTTTTGACCAATAATAAAAAAACGCAAAATACAAAGGCACGCATTAATTTTAAACCGAATACGTATAACTATAAACATCCAACAAACCTGGTTTTTACACATTTTTAAAAGTATGCAGCACAAACGACATGAAGTAAAATTTATGGATTGTGTGAGCTACAGTCCCACGCATGGGTATAAAAATACTCTGACTATTAATCGGCTACACATGCGTATATACGGAGCTGTTTTATGTACACACACATAAAGCACGCTTTAAAACAGCCACACACACAAACGCATTTTCGATTTAATTTTATATACACAATGTATACGTTGGCGAATGATGAATAACTATCCCGATGATATTTTTTTCCCGATTAAATATCTATATCCTGAGTATAAAAATACTCAGACTGTCAGTATGAGAGAGAGAGAGAGAGTTAATGCGTTTGATACTCGTGCTTTTTTATTTTTAGTTGTAGCGTAGTTTATTTTTTTTTTGCTTAAACGAAGTAGAGATGCTCTTGTATGTTGGAAGCGTTTACGGTCATAGTTCTTTGAGAGAAAATATATTTGCTCTATAATTATGTTTAAACGCTGCTACAAAAATTAAGACTTTACTTATGTGTATTTGTTTTGAGTACTTATTGTCATCAAAATATCTGTAATTTTGAAGATTAAATTTTGGCTCAAACAAATAGTAACAGGTTCCAGAGGTTGTCTAGTTTCTGTGATGAAATAAATACAGGACAAATTCCAACTTGAATAGCAGAGCTATAAACACTTTGCCGCCTGTGTCCAAGAATGTAAAGGGAGTTATAGGCATTTTCGTGTTTTATTATTTTTATCTCGCCGAATTCTTTACAAAATATGTTTTTACAAATCTCAAATGTTTCTTTATTTCTATTATTTTTATGTTTTAAAAGGCCTGTCAAGGATTAAACTCCCGCAAAACGCATCCCCCATTTTATAAAAAATACAAGTAGTAAACAAAAATTTACATAAACAAAAATCCCACGGCCTATAAAGTCTATTTTAAAAGAGCACTTTGTGTACAAAAAAAAAAAGTATTTAACCGAGTCAACAGCAGCATGCTTACATACAACCATAAGATCTTATCAATGTTTAAAATTTACAAAAAAAAAAAAAAAAACTAGTCATACATTTATCTCGCTGTAAAAAATTTTAAAATTACGACCATTAAACTATGTATCTTTAAAAAAAGGAAAACAAAAAGCCACCAAATTGTGGGAACTTTAAAACGATCCATAATGTTGCCCCTGATATCCTTATAGACAATGACAACAAAACAATGAGTGATGTGATGAAGAGAGCACGTGACAACCTCTCTGGGGGTGTGTGTGTATTTTAACTGAATCAGTTGACAAAATGAAAATAAAAACCACAACTCTTTTTTACCAATACCCAAGTGACAACAAATATTGACAATGATATTAATGTTTGCAACATTGTTGATTGCATTAAATATTCCATAATGTGGCCTTAAGACCAAAACAAACGCTTCAACGTATGTATACATACATACATATGTATACATATAAAAAAGTGCGTCGAAATTATGTTACAAGTCAACTTGTCAACAAACGTGTAAGAAAGACGTATGTATGACTTTGCCTCTGCCCTTTAGATTGACTGGCTGGTGGATGAGTGCAAAATGCTTAAGAGCAAGTTTCAAAGGCTTTAGCCTTAACATCAGCCACTAAAATTTAAATGTGTAATCGCTATTTTATTATTAATGTTGTTGTGATTACATGCATTTTACACGCAATTACGGACACAAACAATACAGGACAATGCATAGTCCATAAAAGCAAATAACTGCCATAGCATACGTATCATTCATATGTTTTAAGACAGTGTTTCTTAAAGTTTTTAAAAATAATATAAATTATTTTAAGTTTTCTATAGATCGTGAATAATCACATATGATATTTACTTGTTTGATATTAAATACTTCAACAAATTTTGAGTTGCACATAAAAAATCATAAGGTGTCGAAACACCAAAAGAAAAATAAAACAACCCGTTAAAAAGGATATAAAGTCTTCTACGAAAGTGATCGCCATTAAATTCTATTCGAAGTCTCTGAATACAGCTAATTTGAACATTTAAACTAAATACCAAAAACTAGTTGAAACATGAAATGCTTTCAAGCAAGTGCGGATCCAAGAATGGGTGGGTCATGGGGGTCATAAATTATAGGGAAATTGTTATTTAGAATAGCGCTAACTCAGTCTGAATGACAAATGATTTTTTTTCAAATTTGTCAGTAAAGTTTTATAACAATCTGTTGGGCATAGTTGCTTAGAAACAAAATTGGATTCATATAGGCGTGGCACTCCCCACTATAATTATCGCATGATTGTGTCATAGCTGTAGGCGTAGAAATGCCATTCTGAGGAAGGCATTGCCCCCCCCCCCAAATTTATCAAAACCTGAATGTAGTTATTAATTTCAAAATAACTAATGAAAGTCACAAGTCATAAGGCCCCCCACCCCTAGAAAAAAAATTCTAGCTTCGCCAATGATCATAACAGGAGTCTAATGTTTCATGGCATTCGATGGGGGAATAGCCACTGGGTTCTACAGTGGGTATTCCCAAGAAAATATGAAAATAAAGAATTTGCTATCTGGAAGCAATCCAGATTTGGATCATCTCTAATGATTTTTCTAGGCTTATAATTGCAAGAAGTTGTACGATTCCTGAACACAATGACATGTATTTTCATTTGAGAGCTGTGTTAAAATATTGGCCATTTTTGCAACTCGTTTCTTTTTGTGCCAAAAAATTGTTTTCTTGCAAATTTCAATAAATATTAAAATAATTTAGATGAATATTAGTTAACAATTTTCTTAAAAAAAATTCGTTTTTTAAAAGCATCGGAAGTATTTTGTAAAACTATGACGTAATAACAAAATTTTTTATGATCATCATAAATTTTTACGTGCTTTGGAAGCACTGAAAATGTAATTCATTAAAATGATTTACAATTTAGTTTTTACTGGGTACACAGAGAAAAAACTGCCTCATAGAATCAAGAAAACGTTTTTAGGCTAAGGGGTATCCCAGCAGAAAGAAGCGAGGATTTTTTCATAGAGATTCCTTATTGTTTTTATGTGGTAAACCTTATTCATTTTATCAAGAAGAAATCTTATTATTCACAACTTTTTTTTTACTAAATTTCAGTTATTTTTGGCACAAAAAAAAAAACAATCCATAGAGAAAAACTTCATGATTCTATTAGGTTTTCTTATAAATTGAAAAATATATCGATTTCTTATTGATTTTATTAGGTTGCCTTCTTGATTTTTTTAAAAAGGTTTTCTTCTTGATTTTATTAGGTTGCCTTATTGACTTTTTTCAATAGGGGTTTCTTCTTGATTTTATTATGTTCCTATATGATTATGTGTAAAGCATCTTATTGATTTTTTTAATAAGGAAATCTTCTTGATTTTATGAGGTGTCTTGTTATTTCACATCTATAAATAGACATACAGACAATTTTTTCATGATCTTTTTCATTTTTGTATAAGAATGTTTGCACAATAATTTCAATGGTTATTCAGACTGCTTGTTAGCATATTGGGTAGAGTGCGTGTCTATCAGTCAGAAGTTTGCTGGTGCAATACTTGTCTCCTCTCAAGTAATAATATGTATGTATGGTGAGTTAGTTAATTAAGAATACAATATAATATGTATGTGTAAATAAATAACATGTACATATACTACATACATACATACATAAGTATATGGTATAGAATTTAAATGAAAGCAAAGCACAAAGAATAAAGACATGATTTTTTTTATGAGGTCGCCTCATAAAAACAGGAAGAAAACCTTATTGAAAAATCAATGAGATAACCTCATAAAAACTACAAGATTTCTTCTTGATTTTTTCAAAAAGGTTTTCTCTATGAAATTAATAAGATTTCCTTATTAAAAAAAACCCCATAGAGATTTCTTATTAATTTTGTTCTATTTTATGAGGTATTTAGTAGGCACTGTTTTTTCTTCGTAATGTATAAAATATTATACTTAATATGTATACTGAAAGGAAAATCATTCATTCAGAAAATGAAACGTTTTCATTAAATGTTCTACATTATATTAACGAAACTTTGATTAATAAAATGAATATTTACATTGTATACATGAAATCTTTCAATATCAATATCAATATTAGTTTTTGATAGCATTGCTTTAATGAAAATCCTTATATTGTTTAAACTAATTTTCTTTTTAGCAAATTTGGGAAAATATAATTAAGTGCCACAAATGTTGTCATCTACTTACTGTATACAGTTTGTCAAACATACATAAACAAATAGTTATTTAGTTCAAAAATATTTTCTGTTTCTCATTTTTCCAATCTCTTTTAATTTCAAAGCAGTATGGTCATCATAAATATGCAATGTAATATTCTTCATTATATACTCGTAACACACATTGTTTTTTATACGACTGCACCTCCACTACTCTCTTTTTTTGTATCCATTACCGTCCGTCTCACCACTACAAACATCGACTAAGGATGCTTGTTTTGTTAAGATTTTTGTTTGATTCTTTTAAACTTATTATGTTTGGGTGTTGTGATTCTCAATAACATATTAAGAGTTTTACTATAACGCCCATATTCATAAAAAAATAAAATGAATTTGAAATCAATTTTAGGAAAATTTTGTATGAAAAATTTTAAATAAAAATCATTTTAAATTTAATGAATATGGGGGTAAACATATACGTTTTTCAGCATACTTCAACAATTTTTGGATTGAAGTGTACTGATGAGTTCCTTAAACTTTAACCCCCATATTCATAAAATTTAAAATGTTTTTTATTTAAAATTTTTCATACAAAATTTTCCTAAAATTGATTTCAAATTCATTTTATTTTTTTTTTATTTAAAGTTTTACTTTAATAAATTCATGTCGCTACCTTAATATAGAAAGACCCTAACTCATTATTTTTTTGATTTCGAGATTTTTACACATTTCGATAGAAGGACATCTAATGTATCGAAATGCAAAATTTTCGATTAAAAAAAAATGAGTTAGGGCCTTTCTATATTAAGGTAACGATATGTACATATATTAAGTACATATACATATTATGTTAATATATGAAAATCTCATCGTTACTTGCATGAATAAGCAATTACATAAATTGAATGCAGAAACAATCATTAGATGAACACTGTTCTTTATATTAAATCAATTAAACAATTACATCTAACTCATGAAACAGTTTCATTGAACTAATGAAATAGTTTCATTCTATTTATGCCATGGCCACCAAAACTAACTTCATAAATGCAGTGAATCATTCTTCATTGATTCAATGAAGGGCTTCTTTAACTAACTTTCAATGACAAATTTCATTGATACAATGAAGAATTTAATTGTCTGAATGAAGGGTTTCCTTTCACTGTATCGGCGTGTCAGTGTATAAAGTATAAAAAGATAATTGGCTCTGCTCTGTACCCCGAATCGATTTAAAATAGTATGATTTCCAAAATTAATAATGATCCGGCGGACGTGTATAAAATCATTAATTTTCTTTTAGAGTTGATATTTGAGACTCTATGTAATAGAAAAATTATATGAAAGTCTGAAAAATGTTTCTATTATCAGAGGTAGTTTTCTAAAATCGTGCGGTTCCAAATCGATTCATTTTACAGGACAAGGCTGAATATTCTGAGGCAAACAAAATAAATAAATATAGAAAATCAAGATACTGTAGCCGACTATAAATATATTAACATTATATTTTTAAATGCATGCTGCTAATACATATATCATATCGTTTGAAAATACTTAAGAACCTCTGCAAAAATATATTTGTTAAAACAATTTTTGCTGGTGATGATTGTAGTTTTGTGGGGTAGACTCTTAATTACTGTTCATCATTTCCATTTCCTTGTTTGTTGTTGTATAAAAATTATAAAAAGTGTGTATTAGAGAGAGAGAGAGAGAGAGAGTGAGTGAGTGTGTAACTTGCATTAATGAAGAGTTGTTGGATTATATAATAGGAAAGCAAGTGTTTTGATTACATGTACATGGTGATAAGGCACGTGTCTGGTCACGTGTCAACGCTACAGCCCACAAAACCGTCACAGTATTTATTGTTTTATACAAACTTTGTAATTGAGCTTAAATAACATAAATAAACATACAAATTGCGTAACAACTTGTAGCCCTTCCAAAAGGATAAGACGACAAAAAAAATTAACTTTTTTTATGGTATAATTTCTTGACTTACCCACTTGATATTATATTGTTTGAAATTTATGACAAAAAATTAATATTTATAAAGAATGAGTTAAAATCATGCTCCGTTTTTGTCGGTCCATTAGTGACATTCAGTTGCTCGCAGCGCCACTTTGAGTTGAACAAATTACTTATAAAAGATTTTCGCAACATTTGAAACAAATTAAATATTTTTCTATCTTGCTTTCTTTACCTTTTCTATTGTTGTTTTTATTATTATAATTATTATTATTATTACTTTATACTCCCAGCGGGTATTTTATCTCATCACTTGTTTTTACAAACATTCAATTCCCCTTGGTACTACGGCATTTCTTGTGTAATTTAATAAAAGCTTGATGACTTTTTTCTCAGTTAAATTCTCATTTCGTTACTTCGGGTTGAAAGTTTTGATGTGAGTGAGTACCAGCTAAATAAAAAAGGACCACATAGTATGTTCTTTCTGCATGTCTTTTCTGTTTGAAGGGAAAAAGTTGAGGCTGGCATACAATCTATGTGTAAATTAAAGATGTGGTCGTGAGCATCATTTCATCACTTATGATCATGCCTACTCACGCCCAAACAAGCATATTGTTTTTTTATGGTCTTAATTCATTTTATTTTTAATTTTTGACAGAGAAGACTTATAGAGTTCAAATGTTCGACAAAGATATTTATCGTAGGGTTCTACGCAGAAAAAATTAAACTTCATTATGATAAAAATGTAACAAAGCGAACTTATAAGAAATATCAAAGTATATTTATTTGATATTCAGTCTCTAATGTATAAAGGTATTTTTGCTTGTTTTTTTTTTTTGGTTAAGCTTATTTCCAAAATCCTTCGGGTGGAAGTTTACTGATGAGTTCCATAAGCAGGAACGAAGTGTACTTAACAAAAAAAAAACAAGCAAAAATAACTAGTTGTCTACTAAAGTTAACTCAAGAGCTGTAAACTATCATGATCTCTAAATTACGAGTTCTACCAGGATTTATATGGCTTCGTGAGTCCGAATCGTGTGCTTGTTTTACAATCTTATCAGGTCTTCTTAATATGTGCCCAATCCAGGTCAATTTTCAGCTGCGGATTTCATATTCGCTTGGTTAATAATTGGATATCAAGAGCAGTTGAGTAAGCCAGTGAGCCAATTCGGCCAGAAAATTCTAAGGATTTGCTTTGTTGTGAAACGTTTGTAGTCTTCTTCGGGACGTTTGGGTAGAGCTCCAGGTGGTACAACCATACAGAAGTATAGATTCGACACTACAGTTAAATGTTATCAATTTTGTGTTGCTCGAAATGTTGATTGCGTGCCATATTCTGTGCAGGGAGTAGAATGCAGTCAAAACTTTCTTGATTCTAACCGTAATATTAGCACAGAAACCACCGTCTTCCGAGATATGAGAAGAAGTCTGCATCCTCGATTATTTGTCTTTGAAATGTTAATGGTGATATGTTCCTAACAGCAATTCGCATTTATTTGCGTTAATTTTGAGCAGAATTACATATTTCTGATAGCACGTGAAGCTTCTACTTGATATCATCAAATCGGTGTGCGAAACACAAATATTGTCTATATAATCGCTGTTATAGGAATTTAGTCCTGTTCCACGGGACGCCATAAGGTGCTTCGACGTATGATCGTTGAATTAGACAATCTAACCGGATATAGAATAGTGTGGGCACAGAACACAGCCCTGCTTCTCTGCTATGCTGATCTCGAAGGGTTGTGGGCTTTTTTCACTTATGTGGCGTATTCTACATTCGGTATCTTTATATATATCGCGAATTGGACTAAATAGTTTCCCTTGAGTACCGAGGTGGATTCCGCAATTGAAAGCACGTTCGAAGTCTACAAACAGAAGGTAAAGGTTACTGTTGTCAATAGACTGCTCGGTGATAAGGCGCACAGGATTTATGAAAGTGGTCTGCACAAGATCTTTCCGTCCTGAATACGGCTTGTTTTTTTCCGAGGATGGTTTTTACAAGTGGTGAGATCTGGCTTAGGATCAGAGGTGATTAAAGTTTATTGACTGTAGCCAATAGTTAAACCCCTCTAGTTGCTTTATAGCCTAAGATCTACTATACTCTCTCTTTCCAACAATTCGGTATAGGTTTATGTTCCCCAAACTTTCTGATTATGGGTGTCATCGTTTCGGCAATTGATTCTTCACAATATTTTAGTAGCTCGGAGGGGATGCTGTTTGGTCCGGGAGCTTTCAGGTTTTCAAGGTTTGACAATATTCAAAAAAATTGGGAACTGTGGTTGAGATTTCCCTTCTTGGTATACGTCTACTTTCCGGATAGGTATAGCTCGGAGTGAAGTGTTGATGAAATCCTGGCAGTACACTTAACTTGGATATAATGTTACGATATAGTATTCTCGAATACTACTTGTGTCACTGTCCAGCATTCAGTCAAATCAGAAGACAAATCTTCTAGCTAGAGAAGATAAAATAAATTTCCAGCTCACTTGGGTCCAAATAACGAGACCTTTTGTGTTGCCTGAGGGTAAGAAAGGGCTAGTGCAATTATAGATGGTGAAGTTTCAAATAGATAGAGAGAAGAGAAGCTTATTTTTTCGTTTTTACAACTCTTCAATTGTGCATTTTGTTAATTTTTATGGCATCGTTGCAGCGCCTCTAGTGTGAAGTAGACGTATTACTTTAAGCTATGTAGCCATTCCATTAGTTATTTGACCTCGCCGACGATTAATTCCTACAAATATCGATGAAGAAGAGTGCTGCGAAATACCTTAGAAACTAATGCATATCAGAAAAGTCTATGATGTTGTCTGGCCAGGGCTGAAACTCAGGCTCTCGAACACCGTAACTTGCTTTGTAGTTGACGCACTAACTACTTCAGCTAACAGCACCGCTATCAGCTGGAAAATATACCAGATATGGATAATTCCAGATTCAATATACCAGATATGGAATATCTTAAGGATTCAGATTGGAAAACCTTAATAAAATACATTGAGAAAACTATGTTCAAGACCAAGTTTGATAGCCTAACCTAACCTTACTTACGAAATATTGTATTCTGGATTAATATCCAACTCTTGATGTTATAAATTTGTAGCGGACATATTGTAATCTGTGTAATTTATTGCTTTAAAATTAGCATATGTCATTTGGTTCTCTTAATGTTTACCTAATTAAATTGATTTAAAAAGAGAAACAAGAATTTTGAACAAAAAATTAAACAAAAATTTCTTTCATTTATTTTCTTTACAGCTATAATGCCCGGTTAATTTCTAATGTCGCTACTATTTAGACATGGGCAGCGTTCAAGATATTGGCATAAATTACAAATGATCATGCTGCAATTAACGTGAATAGTATGAGCACAAACAATTTCTGCGTGAGTGAGTCTGAATTTTATTGAATGTGATTAGATTTTCCTAACACGACTTATCCGAGAGTGCGTGAAAAATGACTGTGAGATCAGCGCGAGTGAGTCTAAACGAATTAAATTGTGTTGTTAAAAAAATTACATAATCATTTCGTTAACATATTTTATTTCTATTGTGAACATTTCGTGAGCATGTAAAAGAAATTTCGTTATAAGTGAACATGCCTGGATGTCGTAATTTTTTAAACCTCGGAAGTGTTTTAAAAATAATTTTAGTGAGTTTTTCAAAAAGATTGAATGAGCGTACGTAGTATTTATCACAGCAATGAATGGTGAGGCAAAATA
The DNA here is from genome assembly GCA_944452675.1 of Tachina lurida. NCBI lineage: Eukaryota > Metazoa > Arthropoda > Insecta > Diptera > Tachinidae > Tachina > Tachina lurida. The sequence goes on along the minus strand of OX101754.1, from coordinate 32,752,000 downwards.
TAGCATTTCTGGTTCCTGCAACTGCTTATTCAAGTGCATTGTGTCGGTAAGTGTTTTGACTCACTTTTGTTTTGTATTACACTTTATTAAATCATTATGACTATTTTATGCCATTATTTCTATGCTAAACAAACCTTCAATTAATTTTATTTAATTTGAGAAAATAATTTCCATAATTCAATCATTTATTGCAAAAGAAAATTTTAAAAGTTTTTGGTTAGGTGATAAATAAATTTTGGTGATAAATTAAAATTTAAAGAGATTTCATTTTTTTTGTGGGAATTCTCATATATTTATGGAAAAGAATATCGATAATATTAATATGTAAAATTATTATGCTCAGAATATTGTGCTAAGGATACAAAAGTTATTTTATAAAATTGCAATTTAAATTTGGATAACGAATTTAGTTTCTATTTCATTTTGGAAGATCTGAGAAATTTTTTTTTAAATTTTCAATAACAATCAGTCTTATTCTAGTTGTCAACATCGACGACGTCACGTCAATACAATGCAAAAAAAAAATTGGATTTTTCTACCCATTGTCGAAAACAACTGAGTGCTATTGACAATCTTATGCAATTTTCTAGACCTTAGGGAACAATAAATAATTGCTAATGAGTATTCTCGAGAGCGAGCAGAAAAGCTTCAAGTTTTGGGTATTGTATGGACGTGACATCGATGTTGACAACTGGAATAGGAGTGAATTTCTTTTCATGAAATCATATAACTATTGTATATCATATTTGAAAGACATAAGAAATTTCTTAACCATTGCGAATATTCTACTTTTTACCGCCAGGATAGATAATTAAAAAGTTCTTATTTTCTTATCTATGGATGTGTTATTACAATATCCGAAATATATATAATAATATATATTATGTTAAATTCTAACAAGCGGTGAGCCGGCCCATTTTTCAAAACAGGAGAGATCATGTCATTATAACAGCACTGAGTATCATCACAAAAGTCTAAGATGTGTGCAAAATTTCATAGGAGTCGCTTGGGTTCATGTATTCGGCGTGGCATCGCCCAATTTTTTATAAGCGAGATCGTCCCGTTTTACGTGACTTTATATACATATGCAAATTTTCGTAGGAATCAATTCGGTGGAAGTGCATTGGAACTTGAATCTAAATTTTATTGAACATCGCTCCGTCCTCTTTATCCTTCAATATTGTCAATCTAATGCTTAATATCAAGTTTCTTGATTGTCGGAAAGATAGTGTAAAATTGATTACAAAACTCCACCAAAAAGATAAAACCCAAATCGTTTCAATAAAAACGGGTCTTTCATTACTCACTTTTTATCTTAAATAAAACAATGTGTGTATGAAATATCATCGAAATTTCTTGCTTGTTTGAGAGGCCTATCGATGCGTTTAACAAAGTAGTTAGCACGTTGACAACAAAACCGAAGGTCCTGGATTCGAGCCAGGTCACCGATAGTCGTGCAATAGTGTCCATTTGTATCAGTTGTTGTAGGAAAGTTCAACTGATGGTATAGATACTGTTCACTGAACTAAACCGACTTCAGCAGATACTGATCCTAATATAACATCAGAGCGCCCTCCTTCATCGGTATTGTGTGGAAGAATCATCGGCGAAGTAAAATATTCAATAAAAACTAAAAAAGCAGCTTCAAAAATTTAATATGCCTCATTGACACCAGAGGCGCTGCTACACTGCAATAGTAAAAACGTGCAAAAAGCAGAGTTGCAAAAGAATGAAACTTTCCTGTATCTCTTCCTTCACCACTTCTATCACTATCCCTTTCCTAAAGAAGGTAACACCTAGTAATAGTAGTAGGCATTCATTGCCTGAGTGATACTTCCTTTTATAAAAAAAAACATGGAAATATTCGCCGCAGTTTCGAAAGGTACAATTTTCCATGATTTTGACGCAAAACTTTGGCCGATATCATAGGTTATGTTGGCTTTGAGGGCCGCTGGGGTTCGTGACTTATTTGCATTAAACTGCAACTTAAGAAAACCCTTCATGAATAACTCTAACGCGGTCAAATCGCACTACCTCGGTGGCCACTTCACATTACTTCAACGTGACATGAACACGTCCTCAAATCACAGAATCTCCATCATGCCCAAATGAAGTTAGTAGGCATTAACCTAAAGCATTCGTTGTTGAGGGTGAGGTTCTCAAAGAAATATGCACCAATCACGCCAAAATCCACACCAAACAGTGACTTTTTCGGGACGAATTAGCTGCTCATGGATCTCATGTGGATTAGTATTGGCTCAAAGTCGATAACTTTGTCTATTGACTTATCCATTCATCCAGAAATGGCCTTCAGCGGTGGTGATGGTTTTTCCTTGAAAATTAGGGTCAGCGAATACACGTCGTTGCCTAAGTCATAACGCAAAGATCGCCAAGTTGTGGTATGTGAAAAGCATCGACTGGATAGACGTCTGGTGTTATTGATTGTATACTAAGCCAGTGGATTTAAATTTTTCCATAACAGCGAATAGTTTTTTCGGCAGAACGACCATAAAATGTGCGAAGCGCGTAACGTTGCTCGTCTTGTTGACCATCTTATCCATTTATGGTGATTTGGCAAATATACTGAATAAATGACAGATATACCTACAACAATATGGCCACTATCAACTGTCAAAGTTTGGAAGTCCCTATAGAAAGACCCTTTAGAAAAATTTATGTAATATGGTACCCTTCATAACCTGAACTTGCAATTCTGAATGACATCTTGGTCGCAGACCTTCAAAAATTTTAACTATTTCTACCTTAATTTCTTTGTTTTCTCTTAGTTTTGCTCCTTATTAGGGATTTAGTGTAAAACTGTAAGTTTTTATATAAAAAAATATTGATGGCAACGCTGTGTAATTCGTTCACTCTGTCGCATATTTGTATCTCGACTCAAGGTCATCATGCACACCAAAACAATTAAAGGCACGTTTATAACTTCTGCGGTGCCCATCTCTAATTTACAGCTGTGAAAATGACATGTCCTAAAGTTTTTTCATTTGTTTATGTTAATGTTCACAGACAGATATTTGTTTATTTTATGATATGGTGGTTTTGTTAAAAAGAATAAAATGTTTCTTCTTGTTATAAATATGTAACAAAGGATAAAGGGTTTCTTCGAGTTCTTCGAAAAAAAAAATAGAATTTTAAACTTTTCCAGTGGCAAATGTTTTACCTTTATTTATTTATTAAAATTTCAAAGTGATGAAATAATATTTTTACAAACCTTATTGGATTGCTTGCAAATAAATTTTACTAGTCGAAAGTAAAACAGCAAGTGCTTGTTTTTGACATAGCGTTCGCTCATTCGATTTAGTGGTATCACAATTTGTATATAACTTACATCTTCTTGCGACTTGTCGTTCGACTCAAAGTTCGTATAGAAGTAAGATACGAGATATGAAAATCAGTTTTATTTCGCTTAGAATGCTAATGAAGACATTCTTTCTTTCTGCATAGTGGAAGAGGCAGTCAGTTTACGAATGATAGACGTCTCTTAAAGAGATCTCGAGATATTCTAATGTAAAACAACTAGAAATTCCGGTACGTGGCTGACTAAAGTTGCAGATCGACTACCAAATAGGCACACTGATCGACTCGTAAAAATCTTACCGAAATCTCAAATGCAGCTCGAACTTTCCAGAGTAGCATCCACAAGATGTTCAAATGAGTTTACTTCTTCAATCTCCAGATTGACTTGGTCGTGATACGAGTTCAATATGTCTCCATCCTGGAAAGTATGCTAAGGAATGTATTAACAAAGCTCTGTGATTTGGGTATACATGATGGGAGATTGAATCTATCTTAATGAAGATGAGGAGGAAACTGTTGAAGACATGTCACTGTTCCTTCTCTCCTCCAAAAAATTCTATTGAAATATTTTTAAATTACGAGTCGTATAAAATACCGTGATTTGCCCCCAGATTCTTAACTCAGCGGAATCTTGTACAACATATTGTAATATAACAGAATAAGATTAAATTCGTTTAGAACTGAGTGATTGGTCAGTCATATGCTGCTCATAGAAGTTTACTGGAATAAATATATTCAATATGTATACTTTGGTTGGTTCATTGGCTTACGTGGCTGCTTGTTACCTACGCGCAATCCAATAAAATCGAAAGAATCCGCTTTCATAAATGTCTATGAATCTTGAAAAATGTCCAGTAATCAGCCATACTAGGTCTAGGGTAGAGTGCAATGTCGGGCACTCGCAGAGCAGGTGAGAAACTTGCTTCCTTATCCTGTTCGTGTCAGCTGAGACAGAATGTGTTAAGAGAAGACCTAGGCCAATAGCATGTCTACCGATAGTGCAGTGGCCCGTCAATACCGCGAACATCCGCGAGATGCTCTTCCAATTATTGCTTACTATTTGTTTTGAGCGTTTGTAGTGGAATCATGGCTACATTTGCTCCACGTATACATTCTATTCCACCTATCTTCTGCTTTCTGAAGATGCTATTTGAGAATATTATTTTCAATAGTGCCAAACTGCACTGCGACTGACAATGCATTGGCGGCATCCATAGCGGATCCAGCTCTTGGTAGTTTGTCCGTCGGTCATTGCCGATGAAGTTACTATGCCAGTATTTCAATCTGAAGTATACTTGCACCATTGCGAAGACGGTACAATAGCTGTATGCTCAGATCAATTGAGAAAACTCCATACCCAATTCCTTAGATCATTGTTGATGCGGCAGTGTATACTCTGGTACCATTATTATTCCCAATTTCTGCATTTTTCCATTGCTTTCTGAACGGGAGAGGCACTTTGAAAGTTCTATAAAAGTCCGTTTTGGGTACCATGTAATCAGAGGTTTTCCTTAATTCTGATGGTAGCCGATATTTATTGGATAAACGTTGTCACTTCTGACTACCATGTATCTATTCGTACGAATGTTTCATTTATACTTCCAAACAAGGTATTAAAAATTGACTTGATTCGTTTCTGGTGTCGAAATAAATAAATATAAATAAATGTTTTATTTCACATTTTATTTAAGATCAGTGGTCCTATATTGCACTAAAATTTAAATTTTTACTAAAATTATTAAAAGGGCTTAAAAACAAAATCCGATAATACTGATTACTTTTTTAACCGACTTCAAAAAAAGAAGGAGGTTAACAATTCGTCTCTATTTTTTTTTTATACAAAATTTGTGTCATCGAAAAAGGCTAATATATGTTCCAAGTTGCGTAGGAATCTGGTAAACGGAATTGCATGATTTATTATGCTAAATTTTGATGGAAGTGGCCCCTCCTGCTTTTATGAACGTAAGCCCTAAAGTGTTTCCGTAGTTTCGTAAGGGATGTGGCTCTCCCCTCTTTTTCAAGCACAATATTATTACACTACAAAAACAGTTTGTTAAGGCTGAATGCAGATGACGCAATATAGTCACGTGTAAGGTTGCTAAGAAAATGTGGCGTTGCTCAATACAATTAACAAATAGGAAACGTAGGGACATCTCGAGGCTCGTTGCAGTCATGATGGGGCACTGGACGGCGATAGACATGCTAGGAGGATAGGTCTGAATGAGTTCTGTCGAAGTTGTCGAGAAGAAAGCAAAGAAGAAACAATCTTCCACTTTCTTTGCGAATGTCCAGCTTTGCATCTCTCGAGACACAAGTTCTTAGGCACAAATGTACTAGACGACCTTTCAGATTTATCTGAGATTGGGTTGAGTGACCTTATCATATATCTCAACGCGACGAGCTGGATCTAGTACATATCAATGTATCCGTATACTTAGATATGGTTCTACATAGGTTGTCACCGACGAGTGGAATTGTCTAGATTCTACTTGAATATATTTTGCTCAAAATTCCTTTTCCCAGAGTATCTCTTATTTCCATTGGTCGATAGAATACAAATGTATAGTCTTTTACTTAATCTCCCTCTTTGTAAAAGTTTTTTGTTGACAAAGGCTAATTTCTCGAAAATGAAAATTATTTATTAAGCAATATCACATCGCATAACTAATTCTTTCAACATATTGCCAAGCCGTTAATATTGTACATTTTCTGCAGTTCAATATACGTCTAGTACTATAGTAAACCAAACAATCGTAAACATTTCTTCAAATCAGAAACAAGAAGTAACGAGAAGTCACTTAAACTGGCTGGATGCTAGTATCAAGGAGAAATATTGGAAATATTAAACTAGTTCAAGTAGCAAAGCTATAAAATTAGGTAAACATACGCGGTGTAATAAAAAAGGATAACAATAACTATGTATATATGTATGTATGTAGATGTAATGGTAATAGAGGCGGAAAGGGAAATGCTAATGGCAATATTGAGCAAACATATGGACTGAGTAGCTAAATGACTTTAAATATTGTTGTACTACTTGCTACTGATACGTAAAAACAATAAAAATTTATAGATTTGCCCTTAAAAGAAATGAGCAAAGAAAAACGCTGTCGTTTTCTCACTCTGGCATACATACTCGTACTCGTACATTTGGTATTTAACGTCCTTAAGTAGCAGCAATAAAATCATAACCAACACCATCGAGGCGCATAATAACTTTGTTCAATTTTATAGTTTTCTTAAGCGTATGTTTTTTGTTGTTCTTTGATATTTGAGTTGCCAGCATTTGGATTGATTTAAGTCTTGCGATTTCTTTAGGATTGAACAGAGTTTCTACCACATTTTTGATTTTAGGGGAGGTAATATTTGTTAATAACTTTAAGCTGAAAATACTACTTGATATGTGTGTCATTTTGACATGTTTTGAATTTAATTCAATTTGTCATTTTATAATAAATAGATTGAGGACCAACGGCCACATCGTACTTATGGCTCAAGGGGCTCAAAGCGAAATTGCTGTTGATCCCGAATTTCACAAGAACATTTTTTGAAGCGAAACATCTTTGTACCCTTGCAAAAGTTACTTTGTGAGTTGGAGGGAAACATTGGATAGTATTTCTACGTAAGCGATGCCGGCCGCTACAGGAACTGATCACTGACTTTTTAACCGACTTCAAAAAAAGGAGAAAGTTATTAATTCGTCTCTATTTTTTTTGGCGGAGTTACTTCATAACTCGGTATATTTTAGACCTATTGTAAAAATTATTTATTGGTCTGAGAGAGTATAGCTTCCTATTGGTCCCATTGTAAAATAAATTGGGTGGGACACGCCCACATTTTTTTACTTGATTTTATGATATTCTACTTATTTGATTGCAAAGACCTTTGGTTCTTGTAATTACACAATTTTAGAATTGAAAAAATGGACGGGGCTACGGCCATAAAAATTTATTCCTATATCTCACGTGGTTCTACTTAACAAATTTTTCTGAATCTTTACCACACCTTAGCTCAAAAACAGGCACAACATTCCATTCGAAAAAATGGGCGGAGTCACACCCATTAAAATGTAATATTTTATTTTAAGTGGTTCTACTGTAACGATTTTTACAAAACTTACCACATACCCTGAGCTCTGAAAAACACAAAATCTTGCATTTAAAAATTGGGTGGAGGCTCGCCCATTAAAATTTAGTTTTATATATCACTTACTTCTTAACTTCTATCACATCTTTGCATTTAAGTCGGTTTTTTTAGCAGAATTATTTTATGTGTGTTACTTCATAGCTTCATAATTTTTTTTCTTTTATGAAAGGGTATGTATATATTGATTCCATTTGGTCTCATTTCCAAAAAAGTGGGCGAGAACACGCTAATTAATTTTATTCTCTTTATTTTATGATCCTTTACTTATCTGATTGCTACGAACTTAGCACACACATTGAGCTCTCGTAATGACACAATTTTAATTTTCAAAATGCGCGGAACCATGCCCATTATAATTTAATATTATATTTCACGTGCTTCTGCCTAACCGATTCTTACGAAACCTGGCACACAGCTCTAAAAGTGAGAGTTGCTGCATTTAAAAAAGTGGGTGGTCCACGCCCATTAAATTTTAGAATTTAATTATATTATTATCCGATCCGAATCAAACAGTTTTTCACTACTGTTTAGTTGTTACGCTTTTTTGGGCAAATGTTTGTCAAGTGTGAACGTATCTTTAGATTCCCAAAAAACGTTTTGAAAATTTCTAAAAATCCAAAAAGGAAGTTATCCTATTCTTACATATCTTATCATCATAATGGAAACTCTACATTTAAAAAAAAAAACAATAAATAAAACCTTAAAATAAAATATAAATCTCTAATGGTTGCAACCTGCTCGCCTATAAAAATCAAGACATATTAAGCATAAAAATTGTTTCCCAATAATAAGGCTACTGACAAATATGAATAAAATAAAATCCCTGATTTGCAAAAGGAAAAGTCGTAACAAAATTAAATATTCAAAAGTAAGGAGAACGCATTTTCTTTTGTTGCTTCATCTGTTCATCGTTAAGGTGTTTTCTGCATCATCGGCATTACCGAAACGACTCTATGTTTCCTTCCTTTACGATTATATATATATTTTTTTTGTCTGTATGTGTAAAATTATTACGGTTTGTTGTGTAATATTAAACAAAAATTCCTACTCTTTTGCTCTATTGACATTTTTATTTTACAATCGTCACACATGCTGCCTACTTTCGCATAAAAGAAGCAGGGAAATTATTTGCAATTTTTTAACGCAGCCTTGCTGCAAGTGTGAGTGTATTATTGTTCAGTTTCCGTTTCCAATATTTCAAATTTTAATGCTTGAAGTAAGTGTGTGTGTGTGTGTGTATTTTTTTCATTCAATAGTAAAATAATGTCATTAGGCTCAAAGGTCGTTCGCTTTCTATGTAGCCAACTGAAATCCAATCAATATTCTAGTACAAAATCTATTTGTACATAAAAATATATAAAAATTTAATGGTTTGCAGTGCATTTTGCAATACTTTTTTTTTGCTTCATTTGAGGTTATGTTAATCCGATTTAAACATGTGTAGAAGTTATAAAAATTTATTGATATTATTTAATTTCAGTTTAGAATTCAAGCAAATAATATTGTCATAAAATATGAATTTAGATTTTTTACATTTGCCTAAATGTTATATTATTATTTTTTCTTGTTGCTGCTGCTCAGTTAAATGGTTTTTATGTGTTCGTTTGTTCAGTCGAAGTAAATTTGTTGGAAAATTTACTTCTGTCAACGTTTTCATTTCTAATAGAGAGTTTTTAGATCAACTTAAAATTTATGAAATCTACACAGAAAAAAATAGTTATCCAATTAACGTCTTTAATTGAAAAAATAGTATTAATAATAAAAATTTTAAATTTGAAAAACCCCCGAATATATCCAGAGAAGATTTGATATCTTCTAAATGACTGGACTGACTTTCTTGAAACATAGCTAAGAACCATTTCGATCAAATCACCTTTCAAGCAGGAAAAACTAAATCGAAATCGGTCCAGCCGTTTGGTCTGTACGTGGACAAGGACAGACACACAGATACACATATACACAGATACACAGACACACACTACAAACTGATAACACCCCTTTTTTTAGTCGGGGGTTAAAAATTGAATTGTGTCAATTAACTTTTTAATTAATTAACCCTTTAAACAAAACTTTATTGCAATCACATATGATTAAACAGCTGATATAAAAATGTATAAGCCCCAAAGTGGACAACCTCGGGTTAATTAAACATTCAAACCGATGCCAAGCTGATGTTTTTGATATAATAAAAAAGATTTTTTTATAAAACAATCTCCTACATTTATGCAGTTTCGCTCACAGTTAAATTTTGGCTATTTTACCATCCTTGGTACACTGTTCTGCTAACAGAATTCGAATTAAAAAAAGAAACTTAGTATGGGTTAAACGCAAAAGCGCATAGTCATAGTCAAAACAAAGTACACTTTATGAGTTTAAAACCAGTATTTTGTGTGGTAATACTGGTTTTAACTTCTTAAAGTATACTTTGTTTTGACTATGACTACGCGCCAAAATGTTTAACATTTAAAAAAATTTGGTATCAAAAGCACAATTACTCGTAAGTCAAAAATTATAAACAATTTTTGCAGAAAAACGTGGGTTGATTATTTCGCTATTACGAGTAGTACGCACTAGTGTTTTTCATATGGGATTTCCCGGGAAAAATTTCCCGGGATCCCGCACATTTTCCGGGAAAGAAATCCCGGGAAATTTGTGCGGGAATTCCCGGGATTTTTTGATTTTGTTATGGCAACTTAATTTGTATGTACACATTCCTTGATTAGTTTCGTTATTCACTTTATTAATGCGATGGTGCAATAATAAGGTGATGGCAATATCACAATAGCTAAAGCTTTACAACAACTAAGGCCGAGTTTACATCTGGTACACATGCATTCTGAGACTTAGATGCCTTTATTTCGAAAAAGCAGACCTCGACGATCAAAATTTAATTCTACAACAATTCATAAAAGTAAAAAACAGAAATGAGCAAGGAAATAAAAGAAAATTACAAATAATTACAGATTCTCTTTGGTAAATAGTACGGTTAAAAGCATTAACAGCTTATTCTGTACTAAAGTCCTATTTCCAAAGAAATATTCCCTTATGCAAAAACGATTATTAAAGTTAAAACATGCGTTAAAACTGGTTTTGCCATATAAAATTCGTTTGTTAAACCAATTTTAAGTTTAACAATGATTTTTTCATAAGGGGGATATTTTGTAATATTTTTTTTAATAATGCCCGCATAATTTCATTTTTATAATATTGTTATCTATGTATTATTATATAAAGAACGGAAACGGTATTATTTTTTGAATAATGTGTGTAAAAAACGTTATTATGTAATCGATCTCATGAATTATAATTTGTTTTTGTTGAAATAAATTAAGTTTAAAAATATTTTGTATTGTTTTGTACTGGGCGGGAATTCCCGGGATTTCCCGGGAAACCGAAAAATCTTTCCCGCTTTCCCGGGAAATGAAAAAGTCCGGGAAAGAAAAACTCTAGTACGCACGCAAAAACAATCGATTTTTCAAAGTCGATTTGTTGTTGGTCATAATTTGGTGCTGTTACCATGAACGTTTATGTAAATATATGGTCCTGCGAGCTCATAAGATTCTGCTAGTGCAAGAACTTAAGCGAATGGCCGCCCTTTACGTCATACTTGTGGTCAATGGACTTAAAATCAACTGAAAATAAATTCGCTATTTTAGCACAATGTTCTCTTCACTCATGAAACACATTCTTACCTATCGCAGCAATAACCCAGCGGCGAACGCTGCATACCACATTACATCTCTTTAATGATGTTTGTCATACTTTGTGTTCAATGAATGCTAGATTACAAAGTGTACGAAAGTAAGCTAGATTGTATTCGAACTGCCCACTGCCAACTTAAAATGTATGTTAGGCAATACTGAGCTTTTATGTTGATTGGATGAACACTTCCGTATCTCGCTTACTTTGTGTGCAAGTGAAAGGCATTCACTCCACAAATGCGGCAATGCATTTGAAAATGTATACTAGGTACGTATATGAGGTGGTGTGCATTACTGTCTTACATGTGTGCATCGAATCATCGCTTCTGTAATCGAAATTTTCGCCGCTGGGAAACAATAACTAATAATATTTTAATTTAAAGAGAGAAATGCTCACAAGGGATTCTTCTCTATAAAAAAAATTGTAATAAATTCATTGACAAAAATACACACAAGTACTACATATCTTAATAAGCAAGTGATTCCATCATTTAATTCTAATTTACAACATTCCTCACTGTCAACTGCATATGTTGTTGCTTTGCAAATGCTTGCTACTTCTTCTTTTCTGTTTTGCAACAAATGCACAACATTTAATGACATTTAACGGCTGATAGTCAATCAGTTTTCATAAGCAGCGCATTCGAAATAAATTTGAACTTCTTTAGAGCCGATAAATTATGTACAACAACATGCTTAACTACAATTGTATGACAAATTGAATAAATTATTGTGTAATGGATACAAAAATATGCAAATGTCAAGTTTCATTTAATAAACAAGAGTAGTTAACGTGTGAGCGAGAGCCAGCAGCAATACAAACGAGAGCTTAGATGGCAAATTGTAAAAACTGTCGCAAAATATTGCAATTTCATGGTAAAGATGGTTGAAAAAAATACCCTTAACATCTACATCCTTGTAAAATATGCATTTGATTTTCATAAAAATTGTATAGTGAAGTAGAGTAGATTTTTTTTAAATCGATATACCATTACAAATTTCGTCTTTTTTATGCTTTTTGCAAAATTTTATAATCGCTATCAATTGCCGTAAAAATAATGAAAAAAAATTCAATAATGGTATGATTTGTATTCTACAAATTGCTCATGCAAATCGCGAAATATATATATGCACATACATACATATGCATGTATGTAAATTATATGCTAACATAGAACCAAAAAAATATCTTTAGATATTTTAGAACAGATAAAACTTTTGAAATGTAAAAAATAACTATTAGTATTGTATGTTGCCAGAGCTAAGTAAAAAGGCGGAGGAAATGTCTTTTGTGTTTGGTAACCCAGCAAACAATTTTCTTGCTACCTTTATCTAAGTCCTAACTAGTCGTACTTACTTCAAAAATAAAAACAACAAATCTGGTTATACTTTCACTGAAATTAACTAGTCAAATAGTTACTTTCTACACAGAAAAAATTATTAATGGATTTTGTTCAATTAAGTGATTGCTTAGAAAAAATTATATTTTTGATTAATATTTTAATTAAATCTATGTTTACCAACAGACTTTAATTCAGAGTGGCATTTCCACTACCATTTCATAGTAAAAAATTATTAAACAATGGGTAGTATGAATAAAAAAAGTATTTGCTTTTTACTTAAAAGTTTGTTTAAAAAAACAAAAAACACATACATATTTGGGGTTTTAAAACAAATTTTTAAGTAAAAAGCAAATACTTTTTTTTTTATTCATACTACCCATTATTTGTATATAAAAAAATTACTTTTGTTTTGTATGTTAAAATCGATCCGTTTCTTAGAGTATGACATCACATAGAGGAAAGAGTCAAGAAGGGTAACTCGCGCTGGTCTCTATGCAGAAGGCCCATTGAGTCCAGATAGGGACTTATCCCTATTGCGACACACTGGCTGTATAGAAGTGTGATCAGACCAATTCTAACATACGCATCGATAGAATGGTAGAGATCAACACTAAAATTTTGGAGAAGGTTCAACGAATGTACTGCCTAGGTATAAGTGTTGCTATGAGAACTGCAACCACCAGGGCATTTGAGACTATTCTTTATGTGCAACCTACAGACATTCGCATTAAATACGAAGCAGATCTTGCTACAAGACGTCTACAAGTGATGGGGGAATATATCGGTCAAGACAACATACCACACCATCATAACATATGGACGTCATTGAACGGATACGACCACACTTTGGAAATGTCCGACCGCGTACGTGAGACTAGGGTTATAACTGAATGCGAGACATTGATACCAGAAAGACACTCCTGGGTCGATCGGACCCTAGAACAAACACCCGTGGGAGTTTGCTGCTACACTGATGGCTCGAGGCAAGGGAAAGAACGGGACTGGGTTTCTTCATAGAATAACCGTAGACCGAGATTTACTTCCGCTTACCTGACCATAATACAGTCTTCCAAGCGAAGGTTCGGGCTATCATGGAAGTCTTAAAATGAATCAGTGAAAATGTTAGACCCACAGATGTCAACATGTTTACCGACAGCGAGTCTGCAATTAGGGCAATCAAAACCGAAAGAGTAAACTCTAATACCGTTTTAGATTGCAAAAATATGATAATGCATGGCAACATTCGTCTGGTATGGCCATTACGGCGTAACTGGAAATGAACTGGCGAAAAAGGCCAGAACGTTACGGACAGTAACTCTAACTAATGCGAAGCCTCTCAGAGCAACGAAGATTGAGTTACAAAATTGGGCGATGATGGCCCACAGGACACGATGGAATTGTGATACCGTGGGTAATCTAACCAAGTTTCTGTGGGGCGACCCGGACGAAGGCAAAAAAAAGGGGACTGTTGAAACTAAACAAGCCCAAGCTAGGAAAGTTGACCGGCATCTTAACGGGGCACTCTTAATATACGAGTACCGAATTGGAGCTACAAATAACAATGAATACAGGGCATGCATGGAGGACATGGAGACAACGGAGCAATTTCTTTGTGATTGTCCAGCTTTCGCCCAGCCAAGATGCCGTTATTTTGGAGATGACACCTTAGAGGTACTGAGTGGAAAGGTTTAAGGGACTACGTGAACGGTACTGAGTTCCCATAAAGGTGGGAACTTTACCGCTTTTCTTTAAAAAGTGTGTATAACTACTTATGTTGCTGGATTTTACAAAGAGCTACAACATTTTAAATTTACATATACGCAAGACTACTTGCATCAAACACCGAAAACATCCATTGCACTTTTGTGTACCATTTGAACTTCAAAACCGATACGATGCAATTACTTTTTTGTTACAACATACAAATGCTTCCATTTTTGGATTTTTTTTAATTTTTAATTAGTTTTTTAATTGAATCTTTAAGAAAATTTCAAATAATTTTTTAATTGAATCTTTAAAAATCTTTCAATTAAACTTTAATTTAATCTAAGAATTTAAATTTTAGTTAATGTAATTTTTTATTAATTGAAAAAATCGAAAAAAAACTTTCAATTCAATATAATTTCCGTGATTGGTTAAAAACTAATTAATTTCTTAACTTAATCTTCGTAATGATCGTGTTTACATTTTAAAAAGGTTTATTTGTAGATTCGAAAATTTTCAATTAAATGAAAAGTTCCAAGTATATAATTCTTATCAAATCAGACACTTTATTTACTCAACACTGATATTAAGAACTTTTACACACACACACAGACTGTTAAATCATTCACTACTGGAATACAACGATGACTGACTTTTTACACAACAATAATCATCGTTTAGGGCAAGCACCGACCTTTTCATACTTAACACATAGCTTTCAGATAGATGTTAGTAACATCCAGAAAATCTCAGCATCTTCAACAGTATCGCAATACGAGCTTTCGTTCTCGTCATTAGTTCATGTTTCTGTTGGTTTTTGTATATGTACATTGACAATAAAACATCATTGTAGAAGCAGTTATAAGTAGTTATTGTTTTTGTCCTGGCGTCTTCATTGTCGTACTCGTATGTGCTAGTTAGTGTGCTTGTAAATTTCTACTACAGTCATTCTTTGTATATATCGTCTGCATCGTCTTGTATGTTCTGTCCTTGTGATCTTTTAATCTCAAATAAATAATGAGTTAGGTATATAGAATAGGATAGGGGGAAGATCTGGTCGAAAGACCGTCACTGCGACACCTGATGGATCTTTTGTACCATAGATCTGTGAATTAAATTAAATCAATCTCTATATGAGTATCCTTATGAAAGTCAGTACAGATATTGGATAATCCCGCCTAATATCATCTGAACACAAAAACTCAGAATGAAAAACACGCCTTCTACTGTCACATAATACGTCATCTCGTCATCTTCCAAGCATAAACGACACAAAGGTGAACGAACTTGGTTTTTTTTCCACAGAGGATAGTTCAGTCCAATGTGAGCAGAAATAAAACCAGTAACAAGCCGTAAATTATTCCTGTTGAGGTTCAGGCTGCAGCAAAGCTTTGGCCTGCCTTAAACCAGAAGAAGACAGCCACATATCCTTAGCGATCGAAGTGTCATCTTCTTTGATCAGAGATGTTACAGTCGACCGACTTACACCACAAAACGTCTCTGGGCCCATAAAAGGAGCAGCAGAGGCCCTGTTGGCCAGTTCATCCGATTCCTCATTCCGTGGATAACCGCTGTGGCCAGGTATCCAACAAATGGAAACCTTGTTCCGTATGGATAGCTTTTGTACACCGAAAGAATTTTGCTTCATAAGTCCAATGACACAATTTCATTAAAAGTTTTTCACAAATCTAATGATAATTTCACAAATCCAATGAAAATTTCATGAATATTGTGAAAGAATTTTATTGGAATTGCTTCGTTGGTATTCTGGTTTCGTAAGAATATTTATTGGATTTATGACAACAATATTTTCTAATTATTAAGAAACCCCTTAATATTTAAGTTATTTCATTCTTTTCATGAAATTATTTTATTGTTTCGATGAAGTTATAGCAGTGCATTAATTACACTGTTAAATAAATTTGATGAAGTTTTCAACGAAATAATTTTGACGAAACTGGTTTCATTAATCCAACGAAGCGTGACGTTGGTTGAATTTAAATGAATTTTTCATTATATTAATGTCGAAATTCATAGAATTTATGCCGAAAAATTTTTCAGTGTAATGAGTCAAAGCACTCTAAAACTAGCCTAGAATTCCTAGGAATTCCCATGCGAACCTCTAATGCCCCTATTTAAATTAATGTCAACACATTTGGTGATTGCCTGTATTTCTGCCTGAAATACCGTAGGCCATTTGCTTATGAGTTATGCAGATACAACTCATAAGATTGTAATTTATGAAACGATTACTTACAAGCTGAAGTATTTGCTGGGTAGCGTGGTGATTTTTTCTCATAAATGGTAATCAGTCGGGTGGAAACCTTCAATAGGACTTTTTACATCAAATACAGAAATTCAATTTTACATATACATACATGTATCCTTATTATTCTATCCCTACATTTAGTAGCTCTCTGCCCAATTGAAAAGCGCGAAAAAACTGCCCATCAATGATTAAAGGCAATGGATACATGAAGATACATCCATACATAAATATGCATGTGTATGTCCTTGCATGAGCAAATAAAGTGTATTTGGTGTACAAGAATACAAATCTAAATACTGTCGTAAATCAGAACTAGACATTCTACTGATACTGATATAGATACGAGTACCTATGCTGCTGCTGTTGCTATTGCACGGCATAAAGTACAAAGTTAATACAGCCATACTATACTTGTAGCTTATATTCTCAGTGGATTCTCCTTCACTTTATGTGTTACTATAATATTTATGATGGCACATCATACATCATTATTTTCAAAATGGTGGAGCAGCACACCACTACATACAAAAACATATGAACATACATTTCACATTTATGCAAAGTGTACAATAACAGTTAAGGTTGTAAACATGTAACATGTATACATATATATATATACATATGGACATATATGTGTGTGGCAGACAGGTATTGCAACTTGTTCTCATTTATGAATATTGAGATTACAAATTTAGTCGATTGGCTTCGAGCCCACTTGGGTATAAAATTTCCAAAAATCTGTATATGTATTTCTTGTCAAGAGGAATGTATGGTAGCTCGTTGATGCAAAAGGTACACCTACATACATCGTATTTAAGAGCAGATAATTGCAATAGATAATATTTACAATTAAATTGAATTCTTTGTTTCATTCGTTTATTGAGAATAACATTTTGATGGTGATGAGAAAGTATCCATAATCTTTTCTAACATACATACATTTTATTATGGTGGATGGGGGCCATGTCATATCATTAATCTTTCAGGTTTAAATTAAAATAATCGGCCACGTCACAGAGTTCAATTCCGTTCGGAATCGGAATTCAATCCACCCCATATTTGTAGAAGATGGTGTCTAAAAAAGAAAGCTAAAATACGGACACTTGTCAGGTGTGTCCAGACTGTGGGAAGCGGTGGTATGCTGGGATATGCTCCGGCTAGGGCTTGACATTTTGAGGTTTATTCAATTCCGATTCCGAACGGAATTGAACTCTGTGACATGGCCGAATATACTGGAATTGATCAATTTCATAAAAAATTAACTTCATTGAGAAGACGACGTTGTGTATTTGTGTTTGAATATAAATATTAAAAGTTATCATCAGTTTCTCTTTTCATTACCTTCGTTATTTTCTTGTTTGCTTAAAAGAGTGGAGTTATCTCGCTTAGTATTTACCACTTAGTTATTAACTACCATGCAGGTTTTGTGAAAACTTACCCTTTTACTGACAGAATATTCGGGGTTGGCGTTCCTGAATTGACTCACGGTTTTCAAAATAAATTCTTACATTTTCATTGTAAATTGTCAAGCAAAACTGAACAGAAATCATAACAGGGTCGATACACATAAAAATTATTTGATTGTATAATCTCTGTAGGAACTTGGAATATTTAAGCATTACTTAGAGCATTACACTTCTATTGCTGGTATTCTATGTTATTATGTAAAGCTGATCCTGCCGCAGTAAATGGAAATTGCTTTTGGAATGGTGCTTGCCTAACTAGAGAAACGTTCTTACTTATATAATATAGATCAGGAACTGAAACACTATACCAAAATCAATTTTATGTATATTTATTAGTTCATATAAGGCACACAGGGGCCCTAATAAGGGGAACGGAACTTTACAGTAGATATACCATAGTTATTTTAAGTATCCAATTGTTTGCCTTGTCGTTGCAGGAATCTAGACTTGGGCTGAATTCATTCAGTAGGTCGTAGGACACAAACTTATCAAACCTATTTAAATTATATGAGTTTGATCACAGCTTTGTGTCAAAAACAGCCTACTGAATGAATTCAACCTAAGTCTACAAGTATCCTAGGCATTCAGAACATGTTGGGAGATCCGTTGACACTATCCAGTCGAAAGCCCTGACTGTCGGCGAGTGCGTTATCACTTGCTCCGCATATTTACGATGGTTTCCACTATCCTCAATTTGTGAACGCGCCCGATTACACTCATGTGTTCTTCCGTGAGTTGTGAACTGTCCAACACATTTAAATAAGATCATATAGTGCCAAAATCGCCAAAAAAAAAGCTCAAGCGACATAATTTTCGAACTAAATTTCTTGACCAAAATCGATTATTTGCGATCGTAAAAAGTCTATTTTTGTAAAAAAAAAACCGTAGTCCAAAAAATGTGTCGCTTAAGCTCCCTGCAGGAAATGGAACTAACACAAGACTAGTCACGTGATCGGCCCCCAGGTGATAGAGACCAGTCCGAGTTCAACCACTTCTATGAAGCGGACCAGTCACTTTTACATGGGCATGTCCTATAATGGGGTTAATTGATACATTGTATGCACCTTGTGACTTGTCACTGAAGTATCTCACCTAAACGGTGTGGAATTATTTTAGCGGTTATATATGTATATGTTGTGTATCCAGCAGCTCAATATTTGGGAAGGAGTAGTTGATCTACTTCAATAATTAAACTTTAGGGAAACAGAATAAATATTGGGCCTTATTGTGGCCTATTTTGATTTCGACATTTTGGTCCTAGATTAAAGAAATAATATTGCAGTGCTCCTAAATCTATTACAAAAATGTAGTCGAAGCCGAAATATGTCAACAACGATAAAAGGTGGTAAATGTCATGTTCCCTCTTTTTCTGGATCCTCGCATGCTGCTGTCTATACATGAAGTGCTAAATTCTTGTCAGCCTATCACACAATTTACGCTTCTTTCACACACTTCCCATAGAAATAAGCCCTTAATAAACCTAAAATATTTTTTGTGAATAAGGCAGTTAAAGTTTAATGGTCTGCTTCAATTATGGGACATGATAAAACAACTTTGGCCTGGTTAGGGACATCATAGGCAGTATTTTAACATGCCTACAATAAAATGAAGTGTTACGGGTTTCGTCTTAGTTTTATATAGAGTGAATTACAATAACCTCGAGCTTTTATAGCAAGATGAACAAAGATAATTGCGCATCTGCAGGAAGACCCCTGAAGGGGTTTTTATGTAACTACTCTTATTCTTCAAAGGCCGTGCTGTTGTTTTGCTTCGGACCATCAGACCTTTGATATAATTAAGATACTCGGTGATAGGTTTTGGACTTCAACTTAAGATACTTCTCCTGTAGTGGTTTCCTTAGTACCAGTCTCAGTTATGGTTTTTTCTTGAGAAAAACTTGCGAAAATATATGAATCTTTCGATGTAACGCCGAGTGAGGAAATAATGTAAGCTTTCTAATTATATTTTTGTGATATGTCCTCCTTTCAGGATCTTATTGTACCACTTCCATTTTCACCATTCATAGAACAGGTATGTTATAGGTAGCAACTCTATAAGGTAGCAACTCTACCAATTTGGAGCATAAAGTCTTTAACTACCTTACAACGACTCTTGCAGAATTTTTCAAGATGAAGAATATTACATCTATAATAGTATGTATATCTAATACTGTCCCAAACTCGAAGACTTAAGACTTAAAATGTTTTGTCAAACAATAGTCCCACACAAAAACTATCAGTTATAGTTAAAAAAAAAGTTATAATTTTGTAAAACAAACTGGATGGCTAGAGATTTTAAACAGCACAGAAATTTGAGACAAAGTGGTAATTGGTAACTACCTGGCTAGTATCAAACCGATTCAAACTAACCTTCGAACGCTGATCGTTAATGACATTCTAATGAAATTAGTTGGTAAAGCAGCTAGGATTACGGCATATACAAGCGACATAGCCATTATCATAACTGGTAATTTGCTCGATACAATTAGTTCCATCATGGAATCCTCGCTAAAGGATATTCATAGATGGGACCCGAGAGTAGGTCTCAGCTTAAATCCTGAAAAACCTGACCTTGTGCTTTTAACTAAAAGGAGAGTGTTGAAGAATTCCGCAAATATATAAATAAAGAAAAATCAATAACGAAGAAATAGAGAAAAAACTCTTTATTGAACCAATGTATTTGTAATAACTAATAAATGACATGAAAAATTTTCTTACAGAAGTTTCAAAAACAAATACAATTCAAATAAACTAAGCAAAGTGTTTTCATTACAAAGTATAAAAAACATTTCTTCAACACTACCCCATAATGAAAAACCAAATTATAAATTAACATAATCCTAGTTTATCTGACAACTGTTTGTTTTTAGTCTTCGTCAGCGATTTTGTAAAAATGTCAGCCGTATTATCATTTGATGGTACATATTTCAAATCAAGTTTGCCGTCTTTATAGACATCTCTTACATGATGGACCTTGATGTCTATATGCTTGCTTCGGGAATGGTAAACTGGGTTTTTTACAAGTTGTTGCGATCCCAAATTGTCACCAAACAAAGTCGTTGCATTTCTTACTAACTTTTGAAATCCCAGATCTGTTAAAAGATTTCGGATATATATTATTTCTTTCGAAGCTGAAGATAAAGCCATGTACTCAGCTTCAGCACTGCTCAAGGCTACCGTGTGTTGTTTTTTTGATTCGTACATAACTGCTGCACCAGCTAATATAAAAACGAAGCCAGTAAACGATTTTCTATCATCTGAACTTCCTGCCCAGTCAGCGTCTGCAAAGCCATGAATTGTCTTTCCTGTGGATTTGTAACACAAACATAAATCAACGGTATTGCTTAGATACCTTAATACATGGTGGGCTCCATTTAAATGTTCTATATGTGGATCTTTATTAAACTGCGATAGTTTCGTTACTGCATGTAGTATGTCTGGCCTTGTACATAGTCCAATGTACATTAAAGATCCGATTAATGATTGATACTCTATTTCATTAACTTTTTTGCAGTTTTTACAGCCATCTGTACATTTCTTGAATTTCTGACCAGGGTCTAATGGAGTTGATACTTTCCTAACATTTTCCATGTGATTTTCTTTAAGCAATTCTATTATCTTATTTTTTTGTGAAAGGGATAAGGATCCTGTAGGCGTATTTCTGCTTACTTCCATCCCTAGAAAGTAGTTTACTGGTCCTTTATTTATTATCTCCAAATACGATCCAATTTTTGATTTGATCTCTTCCATCTCTTCTTTATTTGAGCACGCCAATAGAATGTCATCAACATATACAATAAGAATTGTAGTACTTTTTTCACTATTTCTAGTATAAGCACATGAATCAGTATTACAAACGCTAAATCCAATCTTTTTTAGGATTTCGTCTAACTTTTCATTCCATTTTCTACCAGATTGTTTGAGTCCGTATAATGATTTTTTTAATTTGCACACCTTATAGGAATTGTCGCTATCTTGAAACATTTCCGGTTGTTGCATATATATGTCGACATCTAATTCGCCATTTAAATATGCCGTGGTAACATCAAGTTGATGCACATACAACTTAAACTCTGCAGCTAAAGCTAAAAGCATTCTTACTGAAGAATAACGTGTAACGGGCGAAAATGTTTCCATATAATTAACGCCATACTTTTGGCTACATCCTTTCGCAACCAGTCGTGACTTGTATCGTTCCATATTGCCATTTTTATCACGCTTAATAGCAAATATCCATTTAGATTTAATTATTGGAACACCTGGTGGTCTATCTACTAATATCCACGTACCTTTGTCAATCAGCGATTTGTATTCAGCATTCATAGATGCAATCCACATGTCTCTATCACCTCTAGCTAATACCTCGTCCACAGTTGCAGGATTATCATCTTTTTCGGATACAACCAGATTATTCATTATACGTCGCCCAGATCTTAGTACTTTAAAATTTATGTTACCGGGTTCCACGACTACTGAAGGATTTCTACCAGCTACCTCAGGCTCAATTGTTTGATCAGGATCATTCGTTGAATAATCATATTCACTCAACACTTGGACGGATTCTTCATCGCTACGCTTTTCATCTGTTTCATTTAGTGCTCCGACAAGAAATTCTTTTGAAATACTCAAAGGTAGTACTTGCATATCTTGTTTTTTACTACAATCAAAAATGTCATATGAATCATTCTTTGCTTCGTTGTTTGTCTTCTCCAAAAACTTAACATCACGACTTTTATACATTATTTTCTTTTTCATATCATAAACACGGTAAGCTTTGGACTCATTACAATATCCAGTTAATACACATTCAGTTCCTCTGGTTTGAAACTTCGATTTACCAGGACGTTTATCTAACTTAATTGCCTTACATCCAAAGGTTCTTAGATGTGCTACAGTAGGCTTTCTTCCACTTCATCTTTCTATAGGTGTAACATTATTCAACGCAGCAGTCGGACATCGGTTTCTTAAATATACTGCTGTTCCCACTGCTTCTGCCCAAAGAGATTCTTGCAGCTCGGAGCCAATCAACATACATCTGGCCATTTCTACAGCGGTTCTATTTTCTCTCTCAGCTACTCCGTTTTGCTGGGGAGTATACTCCACTGATAGTTGTCTCTGAATACCTAATTTATCCAAACATGTTGAATACTTCCTGCTTAAGTATTCACGGCCGTTGTCGCTCCGAAGTTTTTTAAGCTTTTTGCCTGTCTGTCTTTCAGCCATAGTAATGAAACTAATAAATGCACTAAAAATTTCACTCTTATTTTTTAAAAAATATACAAATGTCATTCTGGAATAATCATCTATAAACAAAGCAAAATACTTTGCAGCACCATACGATTGCATGCGCATAGGACCACAAATGTCTGAATGTACTAGTTCTAAGACACTTTTAGACTTTTTAGCTTCATTTTTCGGAAACGGTTCAACATGCATTTTAGCTTTATAACAAATTTCGCAATCTATTCGTGGCACTGGATTTTTGAAGTTTAAACCACGAACAATATTATGTTTTGACAACTCGTATAAACTTCTGGCATTCAAGTGTCCATACCGTTGATGCCAAAGCAAGAACTCTTCATTTGATGCAATATTACATCTTGGCTTTTCTAAGACTTGTTTGTTGTGTTGACTTATATACAAATGACCATACTTTTTTCCATTTAACATAACAACATCCCCACTTTGTATGATAACATCATCATTTTTAAACGTTGCAGTTAGTTGCTCATCAGTCAATTTTGAAACAGAAATAAAATTGAAATTTAATTTTGGCACATAAAGTACGTCACGCAAGCGTACATTTTTATTATCTGATTTCAAATATACTTGCCCAATTCCTTCAGAATATATTGCGTAATTTGCGGCCAATTCGATTCTCTCAAATTTTTTTTCAATTCACGAAATTCTTGTTTATTGCAGCACATATGAGTTGTTGAACCACTATCGATTACCCAATCATCTGAACTTAACACACCAGAAAGCATACTATTAAGCATAGTATTTATAGATGCTCGTCCATTTTTACAATCACGTGCAATATGGCCTTTAATACCGCACTTAAAACATTTTAAATCTATTTTCTTCCCTACAGTTTTCTTCTCTTTTGATTTTGAAATGAACGCTTGTTGATGGAAATTTGAGTTTTCTTCCAATTCCCTGCTAGATCTTCTTTCATATTCTTCCATTAACTTATTCTTCAAAGCTTCCATCGTAGGAAGCGAATCTCTAGACTCTATAGCAATGATAAAATTTTCATAATCTTCTTACAAACTGTTAAGTAAAATTATGCACAAAAGTTCCTCTGGGACGATTATTTCCACTTCGGAAAGTTTTTCAACAATGTCATTCACTATTGATTGATGTTCGGACATCGACTGATTTGACTTCATCTTTGCTGCTAGCAATTTCCGAAATAACAAGATCTTATATGCAGGTCCTTTTGGTTGAAATTTTTTTTCAAGAGTTAGCCATGCACTATTTGATGTAGGACAATTTTTTACAATATTTAGTTGCGATCTCTTCATACTCAAAAGGATTGACGATAATGCTTTCTGATCCTTGTTTTCCCATATTGTACGACCAGCATCATCTGTTGGTTTCGGCAAAGCTCCACTAACATATTCCCACAAATCTGCATGAATTAATATGGAACGCATGTGAACTTTCCAACCATCATAATTGGACTCTTCCAATTTTTCTATTTGGAAAATTGATGCCATCTTATCTTTTATCAGGATCTTCAATTTCTTATTTAACGTAGATCTGGGCCCATAACCTTTGTTGAAGAATTCCGCAAATATATAAATAAAGAAAAATCAATAACGAAGAAATAGAGAAAAAACTCTTTATTGAACCAATGTATTTGTAATAACTAATAAATGACATGAAAAATTTTCTTACAGAAGTTTCAAAAACAAATACAATTCAAATAAACTAAGCAAAGTGTTTTCATTACAAAGTATAAAAAACATTTCTTCAACAGAGAGTCAAAGAACGGAAAACACCAAAATTTTATTATATATCCCTCTCGCCCAAAACAAATACAAAGTACCTGGGGGTTATTTTGTATAGTAAACTGAAGTGAAAACCCAATATTGAAGATAGAGTTAAAAATGCCCCATTGCTCATTAAATTGCAAAAAGATGCTGGGAAAGACATGGGGCCTTTCGCCTAATCTTAAATATTTGACCTATACAGCAATAGCTTGACCAATTCTGCTCTACGGAATACTTGTATGATGGAAGGCGATTGAGTCAAAATCATACCTGAAAAAGTTCGAAAATATCCAGATACTAGCAGAACTCTGCATCACTGGAACTCTAAAAAGAACACCTACTGCAGCTTTAGACGTTATATTGGACCTTAAACCAATAAAACTAACTGCACTGAACAAGGCGTGCAAATATGTTATCCGTCGCAGGTCAACAGGACAGATACCGTGCAATTCATTTCGTCACGGTAAGTTGCTGGCAGACATGGAGTGTAGCTCGGACTACTTCAATCCACTAACGAACTCCACAGATCACTATAAGGGAAAATGTCTATCTCGAAGGTCTTAACTATACTGGTTCTAGTTTCAACTTTTTTACTGATGCGCGTGTGAATATGGATATAGACAGTCAAGCAGCAATTAAGGCATTTTCAGCAGACTGCAACTACTCCTCGGTTTCATGTGTAGGAATGCTCTAAATATGTTATGTTCTGGCAGATAAGTACATATATTTTGGGTCCTGGTACACATGGGAATTGAGGGAAACGAAATGGCCGATACACTAGCCAAAAGGGAAATTATATTACCGGCTGAGGAAACGGTATATGTCCGAAAACCAATTTAGCACCTGAAAGGGATAATAGACTTAAGATGAGGGAAGAAGCAGAAAAATGTTAGCGTGCGACGAAAACTTGCAAAACATTTAATATTGTGTGGAGCTCCTAAGATCCTAAATCGAATAAATTCCTTTTTTCATTAACTAGAAACAACTGTAAACTTCTAGTAGGGGTATTAACTGGACACTGCTGGACGGCTTCGAATGCTTTTAAAATAGGATGTATACTTGACGGTACCTGCAGGAAATGTAAGGAGTGTGCCACTCTCCGGCTCTAAGCCGCACTAGATATAACTGTCTTGGTACTCCAACTTTTCGGAGTCTTGTATCGAGAGTGGAATTGTGTAGACTGCTGAGGTTTGTTAAATCTGTGTGGGAGTCGTTCGATACAGGCACCACGAACTAGGCTGTCATACTTGAAAATTTTATTCTCATCTGCTGATATCGCTAAGGATCAATCCCGGTCTATGCGAGGTTTTTGGCCACCCAGAGTAACCTAACCTTAACTAGCTTACTTCTAAAGGTCGTCCACCGTACCAAATGCGTTTCTTTCTTGTATGTAGTTCATTAATAGCTTCCGTATTCGCATTTTGTGTGGCCTTTTCCTTGTTTGTAGTGCTATTCGGTTGAAGGCCTTGCAATTTCCATTTTCACACTTTTTTAGTCCATACATTTTCATACTTTTAGTTCATACGAGTACACTCCATTTCATGCTCAAAATATGGTTAAACAAATTGTTTAACAAGTCGGGAAAGTATTCGAAATATTGAAATATTTCCATTCGCGGAATTTCCCGCCAATGTAACTCAAAAAATGTGATAAATCGATTATTGATTGGCATGCACAACCCCGATGTAAAATTACACGAGTGTCGGCAACCAGAGTTCCTGGGTTACTAGAAAGCACCAGCTACATATTATGTACAGGTGCTGGCGTTGTTAACACAGTTTTCAAAAATTGACAATCCATAGTCCACCAATAAACGTTTTTTAATACTTGTTATCTGACGGTCCATACAATCTTTTAAACATAATTCAGATACGAGTAATAAGGACCTAAACATATTTACTTTTCCATAACTTTCATAAGGACCTCTTATTTTATTTGTACAGAATTTTTCAATTTGAAAAAAAACTTGAAATTTTATTTCCTCAAGCTCTGAACTATGACAACCAAGCAATTTAATTTATATAAATTATATACATATTCTTATTATTTGATGGTGTCAAAATTAAGATAACATTTAAACTTTCGCTTTTTTGTAATCATCTTCATCTCTTATAAACATAAAAAATGTTGCAGATATTTTGCGAAAACAATGCGTGATTTCATTATGATATCGTTGGAAGCTTTTTGCTTTTACTGGCCAATGATTTATTTGCTTCCTGTCATTGTTGGTTACAACTGTAACAAGCAGAAGGCATATTTAACATTGTATCTTCCTATTTGTTATTCGAAGGCTTATTTTTTCTTGTTTTCAAGCTACTGCAAAGATTTTTGTATCGAGTGAGTGGTTGTTTTCAAATAGTAGAGGGAGTTGTGTCGTACATCATCATCATACAGTATAAGAGAGATAAGAGAAAGACATAAGTGTTTATGCAAATTTTCTTTCTTTCAGTAGAAATTGTATGAACGGTTCGTATAAAATTTGGAATAACTTTTTCTTTAGTAACGGTACGAGAGTAGTCGGCTTTTTGATACTCAAGCTAGATATACACAAAAATAAATTTCTTTGAACAAACATTTTGTATGAATTCAGCTTTATTATCACTTCTGCACTCTTTAAAATTTAGCCAAAATTTAACTGAACCTCACCCACTATTCGTAGTTTTATTAATGTTTTAAGTAAATTTGAAATATGCTGAGGTATGAGATCCTTTCCAGGCTTCATGACTCTTGTAAATGAATTTCAAAATAATTTCATAAATCATCATATATTAAATGGGGTTTTATAATAAATAAAATATTTATGAGACCAGAATATAAAAGAAATCAGGCTCATCTACAAAAATATACATATGTATGTGTATGCATTGTTTTTTTTTTTTTTTATTAAAAATATATATAAGGTTATTTATATAAGATTACTTAAAATTTGAAAAATTTATGATGTTTACACGCGCAATATGTCGAAAACTGAAATAAAAAAACTTTAACGGAGCCAAAAAGCAAAAATTTATTTCTTAAGAATATATTCTTAATTTCCATATAAGAACGAAAACACATTATCATAATTTCTTTATGCAAAATATATTTTGTAATTAATAGAATTAAAGTTGGAATACCATCAACCTCATTTGTTCGTCAACCACTTAGTGGCATAAATTCTTTTCACTAATTGACATGCTCATCCCCTTGCTGAAGCAATTGGTAGTTGTAAAGGACTCGTCGTTATCGTATGTGTAATTAGCAAAACACCAAACGTATAAAGTTATTTCAACAACCCAACATCCTCACTCTCCCACTCTCTCTTTCTTTCGTTGTCACCATCTCTCACTAACAACTTTTATTCATTTAAATAATAGAAAAGAAAACTTTATTTAGTAAATGTTGGCTATAAAAATTCATTTACGTTGAACATTTTACATATTTACGAAAATATTTAGGACCTGCATACTTCCATACATTTCAAAAATTACATCTAAACGTATGTTTAAAGTTTTGTAATACGTAAATGTGTCTTAGTTTTGTAAATTTGTTTGTCTTATTTTTACTAATGGATTTCTCTTATTCTGTATTTGCAGAGAATTGAAAAACCAACAAAAAAAAATAGCAATCCCTTTTGCCATAAAACCATCTTGAGAAATAATTAAGATATACGATGCTAGTATCACTTTTATTTTGTGATATTTTGTTTGTTTTGATAACCCAGAAAACGGTTTTATTTCTTCTCAAATCAAATAAAAAGATATAGGAACTATTATAATATTGTAAAATAAAATCAAACCTATTCCAAAGCAAAATAGTTCTAACGATGCACAGTGTGGCCAAAAGCTCTTATGTGATCATTTGGAAGAAATAACACCAAAGTTAAATGTAAATATTATGACAAACACTAGCAGAACGGAACAACTAGGTGTTTTCGGAGGTCGCAACACCTTCATTAGCAGCGTTCTTTGTGTTTGGTCCACTGTGTGTGATGTCAGTTGATGCAAATTTCTTCCAGTTTAAATGGAATATGTGAATTGTGTGATACTTTTTATATAAGAAATACTGAAACAGGATCAACGCATATAGACAGGCCTTAACCAACAAAATGAGCAAATATTAAATATTTTTATTCACCCACTAATTATCTTGATGCATTCGCTGCCATTGAATGACTTCGAATACGAATTTTCCAAAAATAGATTTTTTAACACGCCTCAGAAAGTTAGCTCAACTCACACGCCTTAGTTTTTGAATCATTATTATATAACTACAAATATGATCAGCAGTGACTCATGCGTGAAATTACTGCGTTTGGTGCCTATGTGAGATGAGTTCCGGCAGACAAGATAAAAATGAATACAAAGAACTGTTGACTTAACAGGCCATCCCTGAAAATTATTGTTAAGATCAAATACAAATTAGTTGGAAGGCAATACATTTTCTAAAGCTTCTCATTTTGAGTAAAAAGAATAAAATATTCACCCTTATTCGATTTGCCGACATCGACGTCACTTGAACACAATAGCAAAAAATTATGGGCTTGTTTACTCGCTCTCGAGAAAAATTTTGTGCTACTGAAAAATCTATTTTCGTTCCCTAAGGTGTAGAAATTACCATAAACCTGCCAACACATGAGTCAATTGCTTAAATTTCAGACAGTCCACCTTGTTTATTCTAAATATCTGGGAGCACTCGATATTGGACGAAATTTCAATAAATTTTAATGCAATTTATATGGAAATATTTTAAAATTTCCATCTATATCGAATGCCGTAATTGGCTCTCTGATTATATTTTCGATTCGAACGGTTTTATTTGAAAATAATTTTTTTTAGAAAATCCTTTATATCTATAAAACCGAACTGGAAAAATATTTCACATGATCTAAGAACCTATTTCACCAACTTATTTAAATATCAATTCATATTTAAATGTCATTTTTCCATACAAAAATTAATGAAAATCGTCATTTAAATATGAATTGATATTTAAATAGAGTTGGTAAAATTGGCCCTAAGTGTCGAAAATTGTAATTCTTAAGTTCTGAAAGTTTTGCATACACAAAAATGTTTGCTGGTCTATCGAAATCATATGTAAATGTGCAAAATAGCGAATATCAATTCATATTTAAATGTCATTTTTCCATACAAAAATTAATGAAAATCGTCATTTAAATATGAATTGATATTTAAATAGAGTTGGTAAAATTGGCCCTAAGTGTCGAAAATTGTAATTCTTAAGTTCTGAAAGTTTTGCATACACAAAAATGTTTGCTGGTCTATCGAAATCATATGTAAATGTGCAAAATAGCGAAAACAAAAAAAATAAAATAAAAATTACTGACAAAGTTGAAGTGCTTTTGAGGACAATTCGACTAAAAGGCTTATAATTCTTAAGAGTCTTAACAACACTAACATGTGCGTGACATTTTGTGGTGTTACTTGAATTTACAAACGACCAAATAGAATAAAATAAAATAGGAGACAATGAGACGTGTTTGTGAAAAAATACTTGAAAGTTTTGAAATAGAACAATTATAAATGTATAAGAATAAACGAAATTATATTATGGATTTATTAAGGTATAATTATAATTGGAAAGACTTCCTATGATTTTAGTAAAATTGGCTGGAATCGACGTATCTCAAGAATGTTTCAGAAACTCAGTTTTGTGAAAATTTCATTTTCGAATATTTTCTAATCTACCGAACCGAATCGATTCACTTCCTCCTTACGACATCTAAGTGAGCTCAATGTGGCACCTTTCAAAATACATACTTTGTTTTTAATTTTTATTTATAAATAGTAAGCTTTGATTTTATAGTTTGTAATATTATTTTTTTTAATAAAATTTTGTAATTGTTGATTTTGAATTTCTTTGAGTCGGACGTGTTTTATTTATTTTTATTTTGTGGAAACACCACAAATTTTGGTGACCTCATGTCCTTAAGACATTCTCCGACTCCTATGGATCAAGTGCCTCCAACTGGACAAGCAACACGCAGTCTTCAGCAAAATGATTTATTGAACAATCCAGCGGAAGTGGCAGTAGCATCAGCAACTATTCAAAAACTTTCACCGTTTTGTAGTGAACAACCACAATTATGGTTCATCCAAATTGAATCATGATTTCACATATCAAAAATTTCGCGAGATGAAATAAAGTATTCTCATGTTATTTCGTCTTTGGAATCTTCCTATTTAAAGTTTATTGGTGACATTTTACTGTCTCCACCAGCTACGAATAAGTATGAAGCAATAAAAAGCCGTCTTATAAGTACGTTTGCCATATCGGAAGAAGCTAAATTAAAAAAACTGTTTAGCGGATTGGTTATCGGAGATCAGAAGCCATCTCATTTTCTTCAGGCAATGAAAGCTTTAGCAGCTGGTAATGATGTTGGTGACAATGTGCTAAAAACCCTTTTTTTGGAACAATTACCCGAGAATATTCGATCCATCTTAGCAACTAGCACATTAAATCTTAACGAAATAGCATTGCAAGCAGACAAAATAATGGAAATCACACACCCTCAAATTTCTAGTTTAGCGTTTTCCCAGAACATTGTTAACGAATTAACTGCAAAAATTTAAGTTCTAGAAAAGAAATTAAATTCAACTCACTGCGTAGAGTCGTGAAGTATACAACTTTAATAAAAATCGTAAAGCCGAAGTAATTCTAAGGTACGTACAGGTTGGTGTTGGTACCATAAACGTTTTGATAACAAGGCAACGAAATGTGTTGTGCCTTATAAACACCCACAAGCAAAAAACTAATTACAATTTCGGAAAAAGCGGTACCCGAAATTTTTGTGACTACAACATGCCGCTTACTTCTTAAGGATCTTACAAATAATTACAATTTCCTTGTCGATACTGGAGCTGACATGTGTCATTCCACTTACAAAAAAATTTCAACGCTCTTCAAAATTAAATGGTGAGTCCTTTCCAACAAAACTTTTTGCTGCCAATGGAACTGAAATAAGGACGTACGGAACTCCAGCTCCAGCTGAATTTTGGCTTACGTAGAAACTTTTCCTGGATTTTCCTCGTTGCCGATGTCACTCATCCAATTTTAGGATCTGATTTTTTAAAGCATCATCATTTATTACCTGACCTCAAGAATCGTGTATTAATTTATGGCAAAACTTTAATTTCAACTCCTGCAAAACTCTCATTTACAAATATTTCATCTATTTCTCATATTCGGAAGGATGATTCTGTTTTTCAAAAAATTCTTCAAGAGTTTCCTGAGATTGTAAGTATTAACTCATCTCTAAAGT
This sequence comes from Tachina lurida, assembly GCA_944452675.1. Classification (NCBI taxonomy): domain Eukaryota; kingdom Metazoa; phylum Arthropoda; class Insecta; order Diptera; family Tachinidae; genus Tachina; species Tachina lurida. The sequence continues at coordinate 32,719,798 of OX101754.1, read as the reverse complement.
GCAACAACGAAACAAAATCATTTCACTACATTGAAACACCTGGAAGACCAGTCACAGCAAAAGTTCGTAGACTTGATTCAAAGCGTTTGGCTATTGCCAAGAGAGAATTTCAATTCATGCTTGATCAAAATCGAATGGAGATTGGCGTCCATGCGGGGACTATCGTTTTCTTAACAACATAACAGTTCCTGATAAATACTCCATTCCTTTTATAACAGATTTTACTTATAATTTAAAAGACTGACAAATATTTACGAAACTAGACCTTGTACGGCCATATCACCAGATAAGAGTAAATCCTGCTGATGTACCCAAGACCGCAATAATTACACCTTTTGGACTATTTGAGTTTCTCAAAATGCCGTTTGGTCTCAGAAACGCAGCCCAGACCTTTCAAAGGTAAATGGACGAGGTTTGTAGGGGACTAGAGTTTGTTTTCGTCTACATTGACGATGTCTTAATAGCTTCTAAAAATAGAGAAGACCACGAACAGCATTTGAAAATTCTATTTCAGCGTTTTAAAGATTATGGCATATTAATTAATCCTGGAAAGTGTATGTTTGGCTTAAAAGAAATTGATTTTCTTGGTTTTAATATTACACCTGCTGGCTTAAAGCCATCGAAAGAAACCTAGTAAAAAAAATTGGAAGTCATTCTAAAGGAACTACATTTTCAAGATATCGATATTTTTAATTTGCCGATAGTTAGCAGAAAACCAAGTAGAAGTTTATTCTAGTCATACAAAACCTTGTAATTCCTCTATAGTTTTAGAAATTGCTCACTACAATTTGTAAAAAATCGATTTCGTTGAAGAAACTTATGAACTAATTTTGGTATAAATTTTTTGAATTTATTTGCTTAAATTTACATGAAAATACTGTTTCGCGTTTAAATTCCTATAAAAAGAAACTAATTGTTTAAATAGGTAACTATTAATAATTTTTCCTAGATGAAAATATTATCATAGAACACAAAAAAGGAAATTTTTCTTAAAATCGCTTCCAATTCGGTGACCAGGCATCGAAAAAGAGAACTTCTTGCAATGACAACCCTATGTAAAAATCATTACATCGGATCGAAATTTGCACTACTTCCAGATCGCAAACTCTACATTTTCATGACTTTTTTGGAGTGTCTTTTTTTACTGGGAAAAAGTTAAGAGCATTATTCGGTATCCCAAACCAAAAATTGTCGTTGAATTAAGAAGATTTTTGGCCATGCTTAATTTTTATAGGAAATTTATGCCAGATGTAGCAAAAATACAAATTAATGACATTCTGAAAGGTGCTGTTAAAAATGACAAAACTCCAATTAAATGGTCCGATGATTTAGAAACCGATTACGAACATTGCAAAGAAAATTTGGCAAAAGCTGTACTACTTCCTCACCCCAATCCTAATGCTGAAATTTGTTTAAAGGTTGATGCATCTGAGTTTGCAATTAGAGCAGCAATTTAACAATTCGATAATGGCGATTGGAAACCTTTAGCATTTTTTTTCGAAAAACCTTTCTCAAACAGAAAGAAAATACAGTACATATGACAGGGAGTTATTAGCTGCTTACAAGTCTATAAAGCATTTTCGCCACATATTAGAAGGTCGTAACTTTGTTCTCTATACTGACCACAAGCCTTTAGTTTTTGCTTTCAATCAAAATCCTGAGAAGGTATCTCCAAGACAGTATAGACACCTGGATTTCATATCACAATTTACCACAAATATTCGTCACATATCTGGTAAATACAATACTGTTGCAGATGCAATGTCACGTATAAATGAAATTGCTTTGATTAACTATGACGAAATTGCAAAACTGCAAGCAAGTGATGAAGATTTCGAAAATTTTCGCAATTCGTCTACTGGACTTCGATTTAAGCTTCTACAAATTCCAAATTCTACTTTTAAACTTTTTTGTGATGTATCTACAAAACATGTTAGACCCTATATTCCTTCGCAATTACGGAAAGCTATATTTAATAATATTCATGGGCTTTCTCATCCTGGAATGCGGTCAACAAGACGTTTACTTACCCAAAAATTTGTATGGGCATCTATTAATAAAGATTGCAACAATTGGGTTAAAATGTGCAGAATTTGTCAAGCCGCAAAAGTTAATCGTCACACAAAATCAAAATACGGCGTATTTTCTCAAGAAACTCAACGATTTGCAACAATCCACATGGACATTGTTGGACCTCTTCCACAATCAGAGGGTTATCAATATATGTTAACAATAACACTGTGATACACAAAAAATATTCAGGGATTCTAATGTACCAATTCTATTTTGTTGGAGTCCATGGATGACGAAAATACCGTTGGTTTTTTTTGGTCACTTCATAAACTGATTTTATAACGGTAAATGTAGTGAAAAACGGGGTTTCTTAGATTTTCAGTTGTAACTTCTTTGTTTCCCAACGGATTTCTTTTAACTTTTCGTTGGTGAAAAGGATTGAATATTATCTTTCAATAAAGATATATTTTTTGTAAATCGACTAAGAAATGGCTAAGTTACAGTCGTTGAAGTGTACAAAAAACCAATTAAAAAAGTATTATTTTGTTTTCCTCAGGCTATAAGTTGCTTATGAGTTACAAAAGAATACTTTTTAATGGATTTTTTGTACACTTCAACGACTGTAACTTAGCCATTTCTTAGTCGATTTACAAAAAATATATCTTTATTGAAAGATAATATTCGAGCCTTTTAACCAACGAAAAGTTAAAAGAAATCCGTTGGGAAACAAAGAAGTTACAACTGTTTAAAACTGAAAAGCTAAGAAACCCCGTTTTTCACTACATTTACCGTTATAAAATCACTTTATGAAGTGACCTAAAAAAACCAACGGTATTTTCGTCGTCCATGGACTCCAACAAAACAGAATTGGTACATTAGAATCCCTGAATATTTTTTTTCTCAACTTTTGTAGCACAGTGTAATAGATCGTTTTACTCGATGGATTGAAGTTATTCCTTTAAGAAATATTACGTCTGAAGATGTGAGCAGAAACTTTATTAAATGTTGGGTAAGCAGATTTGGTTGTCCTCACAAAATACACACTGATCGAGGAAGACAATTTACCTCAAACGTTTTTGGACATATTGCAAAAATGATAGGTGCTCAACATCAGCAATCCACAGCATATCATCCCCAATCAAATGGAATCATCGAAAGATTTCATCGTTCACTAAAATCAGCTATAGTATGTAATGAAAGTCAGCAGTGGACCAAAACGTTACCAATGATTTTATTAGGTTTGAGAACAGTTTACAAGGAAGATATTAAGTCATCTCCTGCAGAGTTGGTCTATGGTGAAGCCTTACGTTTACCAAGAGAATTTTTCAAAACTAATATAGACCATAACTCACCTCCTTCAGGAATACTAACATGTCTTCATCAGTCTTTTGAAAAAATCCAGTCAGTTCCGGCTACCAATCACTCAAATCAGAAACCATTTGTTCATAAAGATTTAAAGAGTTCATCACATGTATGGAAGAAACTACAATCAGCTAAAACTTTATCTCCCAAGTATCAGGTATTACAAAGAAGTGAAAAATATTTTAAAATACAAATAGGATCAAAAACAGAAACCGTTTCAATTGATCATCTTAAACCTGCTTTCGTATGCAATGAAGTACCAGAGATTTCATTTGATTCAAAAGGTTCGAGACATCTTAAAAATATATCGTTTAATATGGCTTAAACTAGGTGGGGGGTAATGTGGCACCTTTCAAAATACATACTTTGTTTTTAATTTTTATTTATTTTTTTTTTGTAATTGTTGATTTTGAATTTCTTTGAGTCGGACGTGTTTTATTTATTTTTATTTTGTGGAAACACCCAAACTCAAGATCTTTCGAATGCGGCAAAATTTGATTTCCATCCGTTGACCTGTTCCTAAGTTATGTGATACATACACTTACACACACACACACACACACACACACACGCACACACACATACATACATAAGCAATGACCTAAACACTTGGAAATATTATGAAAACTCAATTTTCAAACATTTGTGTAAAATCAGTAACTTCCTATAGCGGGAACTCGAAGAAATAATAGGATGCAACAAATATTTTCCATTTTGTCCTTTATAAACATTTAAAATCTTAAAGGAACTAAAAACGAATATAATATTTTAATCTTCTATTTTACTCGTAATTAACTCGGAAGTAAAAGCCAGCCATATTTTATTTATGAACTGTAAATGAAATTAACTCTTGCATCCTCTCCTAAAGAAAAATATTGCCAAAGAAATTATAACTATTAGAGGTTAATGTGAATTGTATCGCACAAAATAAAATTACTTCCACAAAAGGTATTTAAAAAGCAGTTAAATTTGATGCTAAATACCCCATGGATTAATTAATTTTAAACGGCGATCAATCACAGTTTATGTACGGCCAAAAGAAAATGTATTAAAACAACAAAATCAGCGACAGCAGCAAAGAAAATTGGTTACAGTCGCACCAAATTGTCAAAGCAACAATTTTTCTAAAGAAAAACTAAGAGAGAAAGAGATAGAGAGATAGAATGAGCAAAAAACGCTTGTCAAATTAGGGGAAGTTAATTGAAAGTAATCAACTCAGTGCTAGATATTTATGAACGCAATCAAATTACGATGCAACTTAACAAAATGATCAAACAAGAGTTTAAAACTCGAAGCAATATAAACAGCCTGATAGCAAAAACAACAAAATTCACATATAAGGATGCTAGATTAAAAAAAAAAGTAACCCGTATTATTTTCTCAATGTCATTCATAGAATAAATTAGAGAGAAAGGCAGATGATAGATTGGCTCAAGTATTTGCTAGTTTATATTTAGTGATACACTTTGATGTTGCTTTATAATGTGAGGCGGAGCTTAAAAGGATTGATTCGTTTTTTAATGCGAGCAAAATAATTGTGAATTTTTTTAATAGTTTCAGGTGTTTTTTTTTTTTTTGAAATTACATACATACATATACAATTTTGTTAAAAACTGAAAATAAAATATAAAACAAGAAAAAAATGTTGGACTTATAATATTTTATTTAAAAAGTCGTCTGCAATTTAACTGGCGCAAAGATTTTTGTCTCCTCAGTGTGACTAAAAGCGACTAAAAATTGTCTGTTTCTGTTGTATTTCGACAAGGGAAATTTTTTTCTATGACATAAACTTATTTTGTATTTCTTATGTTATTTCATTGGAAGCTTTTTTTAAGTTATTTAACTTCTAGTTTCGGGATTTATAATTATTTTCCCACTTTATTTTTTAATTTTTATTTTTGGTTGGTACTTCGTTTGTACCAGTTTCCTTGTGATTTCCTATATCGGAAGTTAATTCATTTATCCGTTACAGGACAGTTTTCTAAATTTTTCGTCATATTGATGTACATATTGTTATGTATTTACACACAAAAAAAATTTCAACGATTTTGCTTTATATGTGTTTCATACATTGCCACCAGTATACAGTAATCTTCAAAGAACATTTTTCATTTCGAAATAACTTTATTTCATATTATTTCATGTTGTTTGAACATTCCAGTACTGTGAAATCAAAATGAAGAAAAATGTTGAATCAAAGTTATTTCAAGTTGAAAAAATATGAATTTGATACTGAAATAACACGATATTAATAAAATTTATTTCAAAATAAAAATAAGTAAATAAAGTTATATAAGTACGCCATCTAACGTTTTTTTTTCAACTAGTGCTTATTTCGTGAATGGTAACACTTAGCTCATGTCTGATTTGACAGACATGAACGAATATGGTTGCGTATACGCTTGAACAACGCTGGGAAATATTGCTTACAGAAGATGCCGATTTTGTCAAAAAAAATCATCTTTTCAGATGAAGCTTATTTTGACCTTGGCGGGTATGTAAATAAGCAAAATTGTCGCATTTGGGGCACAGAAAACACGCACGCATACATTGAAAAGCCGACGCACCCAAAACGAGTCACTGTTTGGTGCGGATTTTGGTCCAGAGGCATAATTGGGCCATTTTTCGAAAATGAGCAAGGAGTGGCCGTTACAGTCAATGGCGATCGATATCGGGCCATGTTGAACGAATTTTTGCTTACAAAAATTTAAGAGAAGGATATTGGCAACATTTGGTTTCAACAGGACAGCGCTACGAGCTACACTCGATGTTTTGCATAGCATTTTCAAAAATAAAGTTATCTGGCGGACCCCTTAGTTACAAAAAAAAACTGCTAATTTACTTTCGCTTGTCTACAAGATTTGAACCTGCGACCCTTCGATTACAAGACTTGTACACTGCCAGCTAGCAGCAGGAAGTTTTCTCTGGTAATGCGAAGATTGTCGGCTATTTACGACCATCAAACCAAACAACAACAAACCAATAACAAGTCACACAACTCAGCTCATCAGTGCATCGTAGCACTGAATAAAGCAAATAAATAAAACAAATAAATAAAACTATTCAACAACATATTATTTCCAATAAATTTAATATGATAAATAATGGTGATTTTACATTGGCATTGTTTTCTGTGTGTACCTTTGAAAAAATTAATTTTTGTGGGGTTGAAATTCGCAATTCACAATAAAAAATCAACCGTATAAAATTTTTACCTAAGACCTGAGTAAAAGAAGTTTGTTAGTCATCAACATATAGCGCTCGCCATTGACGGTGATGGCCTGACCAACGTCGTTTTTGAAAACACATGGACCGGCATCATCGTGCAGTCAAAAATCCACAGCATAAAGTGACCTTTTCAGGATGCATGGGTTGTCATGTGGATTGATATTGTCCTAAATTCGAAAGTTTTCTTTGCTCACGTATTCATTCATTCACGTATTAACGCTATGTTTGTGCATGGTGATTTGGCAACACAGAAAGAATAAATGACAGGCAATTCGACAATATGACCGCTATCCATTTTCAGCATTAAGGGGGCAAATTATAGCATTCGATATCGGTTGAAATTTCCATACAAACATAATTAAATTTGTTTGATATCGAAGGACGTAATTTCCCCCGGAAATCGCTATTGGGGGACTGTGTGTTATCAGGATTTTAGTTAACGAGCAGTTTTCTTCTTTGCAATCTTTGACATCTCTGATGCTTGTACCACTTATTATTGAAGTCATAGCGTGGATGATGATCAGTTTCCTGTTCTTTTTTTTTACTATTTTCTCACCTCAATAAATTGCTTAAAACGCAAACATATTTTGTGAAGGGTTGCTCTTAGTCACATTTGCTAAAAGAAATGTGTGATGCGTGCCATTTAAACTGCAATGACTATTACAAAAAAAAGAAGAAAAGTTGAAATGTAAACAAAATAATACTGCCTGTGACTATTTTTTTGCCATAATTATGATGAATGACTTTTTAAACAGTCGCCAACAAATGACTACAAACATTTCTAATTATAGATTTTTAGAACTATTGAATTTAACTGAAACACCCTCCAGCAGTAATTGTGTGAGTTTATTTTGTGATATTTCATTTATTGACTTAAGTTTTTGAACGTTTGTATTGCAAAATCATTTAGGATCTCTAATTGTAAGTGATATTTTATTTGTAATTCTTTGTTTTCTATTGTATTGAAAATTTTTGTCCACCTTTTTCCATCAATAATGAATCATAAATAAATATGTATTTGTTGATTTTAAGGATTATTTTTATTAAACAAATTTGAATTTTATTTCCATTACCTTAAAAATTGCAGAATAGCAGACCTGTTTAAAAAAAAAGAAAATTTTATGTGCATAAATATGCACGTATAAATACATTTGTTTTACTTACTCCTGCTAATTTTACTAATTCCTTAATAATTTTACCATTTATCTTTGTTTGTATTCTGGCAGCATTTCTTATTTGAAAACCAAAAATTCTAAAATTTTCTCTCCAACTTAACCACAAAATGTCTCTTAGTTTATATAGACCATATAACATTTTTTGTGGTTTTACACTAATGTCTTTTGGTATAAATTTCCATTCAAAATAATTAATTTGTTTGCCAAATAAATTTTGTTATAAAGCACTTTTTGTAGGAAAATAGTGAGAAAACCTCAAAGCAAATACACAGCAAGAAATTGCAAAAAAAAAACGATTTTAATAAAGTTACTCGTAACTAGAAGATCCTTCTTTCTGTACTTGCAATTCGGAGTTGTGGGCTAGAATTTAAAATGAAATAATTGCAAATTTATTGTTCTAGTTACAATTAAAAAATCGAGACATATTTCGAACGTTATCGATTTTCCAAGTTTAAGGCTGCCGGAGTTTCACTTTACAAAACATGAGATAATAATAAAAAAAATTCGGATGTGCTAGACCCAGTTTAAAAACATGAGATAATAAAAAAGATTCTAGAAATTAGATGAAGGTTCAGTTTAACGCCTTAGTTAACGTCTTAGGCTCATATTCACAGTCTTTAGTTAACTAATGAACATCACCTCTGCATTTCAATTGGACATCGCCTGCTTTTAGCAAGCAGTTGCACTTATCCTACTTTACACTGAATAAGGCAACTCTGTGGACTTGCAACAGCACTCGGGAAGAATTTTTCGCTTAGTTAAACTCCCACACTAATCATGCAACAATTTTTATATGTGAGTGAAAAGTTTTCCGGATGGCATGTAAAAACGTCAAGGTATTAGCAATCATCCAAGTGAAATAGCAGAATCAGTTCCCGTATTTGCTTTGAAGCAGTCGTCAGAATCTTTCCTGAAAATAGCGGATGTGACAATCCAGTGGACCTCAGTTGGGTTAATTCGGCTTTTCTACTACCTTAACTCGAGAATAAAATAGCAACGGGCCATGACTTGAGGTTGGTAAAAGCCAACCCGACGGGGTATGACTAATAATACTTCAAAACTGGTAGCACAGTAGCCAGTAGCCTCAAGAATTGGTGTTTTAAATAAGCTTCTTTCACATTAGAGAAATTGAAAGGCTAAAGTGGAAATGGAAAAAGAAATTGAAAAACTGTATACTGCAGATAGTCAGGTATTACTCTACCTTTTCATTCTCTCGCCATCAATTTCTATAAAAAGCGACTAATGTTTTAGAAATGTAGAAATATCATACTCATACCGGTGATTGGTGGTGCTTCCTAGGGGAAAGCTTACCACCAGGCAGTAAATGTTGAACAGCATCTGCCTGTGGATTTCTTTCCTCACGGCTCATCCGGTGATTGTGAGTTATTTTTTGGGTGAATACAGAATCTACCATAATCACTGAGGGAATGATCTTGAATGTCTAGTGTGCGACAAATGCTATTGATTGGTTGAACGCGCTCAACCAGAAACCTTTCTACCTTCTGCTACCATTCAACATTCATACTGAGTCTCTTAACTAGTGCCAGATTAAATAGCTCAAAGCACTTTACCAAAATGATCGCTTATAAATATGCCTAACTATGTTTATAGAATGCAACAACTGATGTGCACCTCGTAAGTCCAATTTTGTTGTTATGCTTGGTGCGCAGTGAGTTCACTCAGTGATAAGACCACGGTGGGATAGAGTCATCATGTCAGTTAACCACGTAAATCTTAGACACATCTGTCAAAAGTGGTCTTAACCAACAGCTCAACAGCTTTCTCAACGACCGGCAGTACGGTTTTTGTAGAGGCTGCTCTACGGGAAACCTACTTGCCCTCCTCATTGTAGAAATGGTGTAATTCAATCCACCATTTTGGCAAAAGTAACGTGGTTGCTCTAGATATCTCCCAGGCGTTTGATAGAGCGTGGTATGGTGCATTTTTGTCAGAATATATTACCCTTGGTATTGGTGATACCTTGTCTCCATTCTTATCGAGTTTTCAAAAAGAAATCATCTAGATTCTAGTTGAATGCCTGCGTGTAGTAGGCATCCACGTAAACCATTACCCTTGGTGTTGGTGATACCTTCTCTCCATTCTTATCGAGTTTCCTCAGGGATCGCATTTCAAAAAGGGTTGTTGTAGATGGGATCTCATCAAACGAGTTCAAGGTAAATTCAGCAAGGTTCCGTTCTTTCAACAACTCTATTCCTTATTTTCTAAATGACCTTTTATGTTAAACTTTCAACTCTAGATATTCCTTCGCAGACGACAGCAGTATCTGCCATTCTTTCTCATTCTGCAATAGACCAAACCTTCCGGAGGTTGAGGATATGCGACAAATGAATGGTACTTTGAATTATGATTTAACAAAATTTTTCTGAATAGGGTCATGCAAATAGGGTCGACCTTAGCGTTCGTAAGACCCAATGTCGTATGATTACTTATATACACATGAGCGAAAATGCTGCTCCACCTGTAACTATGGGTGTTATAAGTATGAAGGATTCGGAAGCTCTTGATGTTCTTGGCATAAAAATTTATTGTGATGCTCGGCGGACTGAATAAATTTGTCAAGTCTCACAAGTTCAACCCATCTGATCTCCTTACTATTTATACCATTTATATCCCAGCGAAATTGGAATACAACTCTCATGTTTGGGCCAGCGCTTCAAAATATATTTTAAATCTGCTGCTCCGCGTAGAGGAAAGGAATTCATCGGTCACATTAGGGTATCCAACTCTATTGATTCATTGAGAAATCGATGCAATGGGGTGCATATTTCCTAGTTCTATCGTTACTACAATGAAATGTGTTCTAATAAAATTAGGGAACTTGTTCCTGATACCCGTACATTTTTACGCACAACACGTTTTTCATTCAGAGCACATCATTTTGTAGTCCATTGGACAATAAATCGCGCTACGCATTACAGAGAGAAATCCTGTTTAAGCCGTACTGTTCGTATGTGGAATAAACTACCTGCAGAAGTCTTTCCTATCACTTTCAACGTGGTAAAATTTAAATCGTAGAAAATAGTTTTACGTTTTATAACTTTTTAAAAATTTCAAGGATTCATTATATTATCTAATCCATTTATTTCTAGGAGGAACATATGGCCTTAAGGATTCATTAGTGCATATTTTATATATTACAGCATATTTTTGCACATATGTTGCATACATTTAATTTTTATAAAGCATAGCTATGGTTTTTCTGATCATGCGAACACTCGGAAAGTGAATTAGCCAATAAATAAAGTTAATTTTACAAAAAGAAATTATTTTATATCATCTCAAGGGAAAGAAATAATTCTAGTTCATTTTATATTTACACATACCTACATAATTCATAAAATGTATGAGTTTATATAAGAAAATGTTTATTAATCATTAATAATAATAATAATGAAACAAAATTATGTTAATAAGTTTATTTCAAATCCTGTTTACAAATCGTTTATTAAAAATTTGTGAATATGAAGTTTATTTAACAGATTACGAATATATACAAATGTGTATAAATTAAGTCACACATGTAGTCTTGTATAACAATGAGTATTAAAATTACAAATGAAATATAGAGATGTATAGTGTATGTTTAACCAAAATCTAACAATTCATTATAAATGCAGACAAACACATATGTACGATACATTTGTATAGTACATGCGTTGCCCCCAAAACGTATACAATATTATTTAGAACAAATAATTAGATGTAAGTACAACTTTACACACTTACATTCTATGAAATATGTACGTTAATCTAAAGCAATATTTGCCAACAAGGATTTGTTATAAAACAAAGTAAACGAGAAATATGAAATGTAATTAAATTTTGTACTACATACAACTGCAATCATATACCAACACCCGGCAGTTCTGACAGTATCTGTCATATACTTTACAAACTATATTCTCTACCATTTTAAATTGAAAAACATCTTATATTTGGGAAGTAACAAGAAGGAGAAATTTTTGTGCAATTTTTAATAAACCATTTGGGAACGAAGACGGGTTTTAAATGAAACATACATCAATATTCGCAAGTCAGGTCTAACAAGTTAGAGAAGTTACCAAATACTCAAAATGATTATGGTTAGTGTCTTTACTTCTTTGGCTAATTCCAGTTCATTTGAGTATCAACGCAATTTCCACGCATACATACAAGTTTTTGTCGACACTAGTTATTTACTAAAAGTCCTTGCCAAATTTTTTTTTTTTTTTTTTTTTTTTATGCATGAATTTTTATTTATTGTATCTTCATATATGAACTAACAATAAGTATTCAAATCTTAAATCTAAAAAATATAATTAGGCCCGACCAATGTCGGACATAAGCTTAGTAGTAGTTATATATAATACATATGTAAGTAGTGATAATCAAAAGGAAAAAAAAAAATAAAAGTATTTTCAAGAAGTCCCATCTGGAGTGCCAAAATAAAAAAGTGATCTTTCGGGAAGAAATTGAATATCTAGGCCGTGTGACCTTTATATGAGTCTTTGGCAAGATATCTTAAGGCACGCGGACATTATTACTGCTGTAAAATTTAATAATTGATCCTTAGTAAAAATATTGATTTCCTAGTATTAAGAGCTTTAACAGAAACATCCGCGAAAGTGATACACGTCAAAAATTTTTTCATCAATAGAACGCTGAATGTGGCATATAGCAGAAAGCGATATGTTGGTCATCCAAATTTGACGTTGCCCAGGCCATCACACAGCGCAAGCCGCATTGGGAATTCTGCACGGCCGATTTGAGTTCCTGTTCTGCTGACGTAGAGGTAATGTGAACTATGAGCTTTTCGTAAATGACAGCCCTAAGCGAATAGTACACAAACCACAGCGGGCCTAAAAAGCCAACATAATCAATTTCATCGGTCGGATTTAGTCTGATCTATTTATTTAAATTGAAAGATAGGAAATGCTTAATTAATGACCTTTTGTACTCGTATACGAATTTAGACTGCAAAGTAACTTACTCGTAGTGCACATTGAATGCATTATAGAATATATTATATCAATCAAAGTATCCCAAAGATTAAGTGATGAGGAACTTGATTCTATGTCTGGAAAAGGACATTGCATAAAAAATTATTCCCATTCAACAAGAGACTAGCGGGCACTTTGTATAGTATTAGTAAGATTATGCACACACACTCATACAGAAGTCCTTTCTAATGTATGTATGAACGAGTTCATCATTGAAATTTGTATAATACCATTTACTGTACGACAAAGTAGAAACGAACATTAATATATATTTTTGAAATGGTAACAAGTATTACGATTATAACAATTTATGTTTTAATAACATTTTCGGTCGATTTCATGGTGCAAAAACAATGGTGGGACCAATTGTACTTAAATGTTTGTACAACCATCTATACAAAACGAACATATGTACTCTACAAATGATTAGTTGAGGTATCTATGCATATGTGGAAGTAGGAATACAGTTAATACAAGTCTGCGCAAGTAAATGCCGAGTTTATGACTTCAAATTATTCTTCAGTTGATTATTAGAAGGGCCCAAAGCTGTAAATGGTAATTGGAAACTTTTTAAGTGAAAAATATGCTTTTAAGCTAAATTTTTTTTTTCTCAATAAAAATTCTAAAACTAGAGAGAGAGATTTTAAATGACAGCAAATATTTCAGAATTGATTAGGTAAATTGTTCGGAGTTTTGAAAACCCAGTTTGGTTTATATCACTTGGGTCGAAAAACTAATGGTGCATTCGTAAGTCCGAGGAAAGAGAGGGAAAAAAAGAAGAAGTCAGGACAATGGGAGAGGAGGTAAAGAGAAGGAAATTCTGTGACCTTGCAAGGGAGACCTGTAAAACTGCATGAGAGAGATCGCAATTGCACCACTCGAGAGTCAGAGTGAAATCCAACCTCGACTTTTAATGAACCTTTAAATAAATTTGTTTAAGAAATCTGAAGCCATTCCTGATTAGGAACTGAATACGGTATTTTACCGGTGCGAGATGTCACGCTTTCTTCGTCCTACTCAACATGTAAACCGAAGCATTAGTCATAAGATTGGGACACCATCACTTTAGAAACGGCACAACATTGTGAGTATAGTTATAAGATTCCAAGTATGCACTCTAAAGCAACTGAGAAGTTGCATTGCTCTATTTTTCCATCAAAAAGTGACCAGGGGCATAGTGTGGAATGGCAAAGAGCAATAATAATAAGGAATAACCACTAGACGAGGCGAAAATTGGTAACCGATCAGCTAGTGCATTCCATGGCATGAGTCGTAATGTGCGTAAATTCTTTCCTGCCGAATCATAATAGAATATTTCAAATTAGTATCAATTCTGTTATGGAAGGTGTTAAATAGCTAAAGGAAATTGAGAACAGACTACGAAATTCGTATATTTACGGATAGTAAAGAAGTTATCAATGCCTTAAGAAATTGTAAAGTTCAATATCAAGGCGTTATTCAATGGAATAATGATATAAACTCATACAGATATTGTGGGAATATTGAATTAATATGGAATCCAGAACATCAAGGTATCGCAGGAAACGAAGAGGCGTTTAATCTGGCGAAGATGCCATCATTACTGAACAACATCACTCTAGAAGACGCCAAACATTTTATAAAATTCAGAAACGAGCTAAAATAATGGACAATAGCGCAATATATCAGATATTGGCCGAACTCTACTGCTGGAAGAGTGACCATAATTCTATGGGGAAACTTGGAAAAAAAAAGGAAAATAGGGTGGCGTTGGTTGAAGTAGTTATCACGTCGACCACAAAACCAAAAGTCCTGGGTTCCAGCCCGGCCTCCGACAGTCATTAAATAAAAACAACATTTTCTTAAATACATTAGTGTCCCTTTGTATCAGTTGTTGTAGGAAAAGTTTATGAAGGCATAGACACTGGTCACTGAGCTACACCAGCTTCAGCGGATACTAATCCTAATGTAACATCAGAGCGGCCTCCTTCGATGGTATTGTCTAGCAGAATCAACGGCGAAGTAAAATAACCAATAAAATCGATACTAACCAGAGCTTAAAAATTTAATACGCCTTATTGACACCAGAGGCGCTGCAACACTGCATTAATAAAATTTGCAAAGAGCAGAGAGAAAGGGATCATTGTATTGGACCCAAGTGAGCTGGACTCTAAATGTCATCCTTCCTTCCAGAAACCTGCTAACCTAACCTAACGTAACTGAGAAAAAGACAAAAAAAATCGAGGATTAAAAATAGGACATGACTTCGGAAGTTGGCAGAGTTAAAGAATAACCTGGCTCACATGGGTGTTGTTGATGATATATGTAACATGTAGATAGACAGGAAGATAATGAAACACTCGAACGCTACTTGTGCCACCGTCCATCATTCAGTCAAATGAGAAGATAAATCTTCCGTATGGAAAATATACCAGACATTGGATATCTTAGAGAGGAAACTATTTTCTTAACCTAGCCAAGTTTTGATGGATTTTGGGTTGCGTTTCAGTACTGTGTCTGGTCTGTGTCAGACAGATGTCACGGTTACAAAACGTAGAAAGTGAAGTGCCTTATAAATATTTTTGGATTATTCTATGCAAAACGTCTAGAAAATGCGATGGGAATCAAACAAGCAGACCCTATTTCAGTAGTAGTGTTCTGATCAAGAAGCAATCAAATCCATGAGGAATGCCTTGAGTACACGGACTAAATTTGAAGTTCGCATAGATCCTCTCCAGGATCTAATTTACTGTCGCTTATAATTAAGGCATCTCTATGTGATATTCAATGAAACCTTATATTGGTATAATTATAATAATTTCATTCAATATATAACTTTGGCTAAGAAACTATTCCAGTATAACTAACATAAATTACATATGTAAATTAAATTAGTATATGACTGACTACAAGCACATGTGCACACGTCGTTGTTGTGAACATATGCAAGAGCACGCAAAAATTAATTATATTAATACGAACATAGAACAACAGTGGGATCGATGGCAAAAAAATATGTTTAATAAATATTTAACTCATAAAATACTGCATCCATATGATATTAGTTGATATCAATAGAATTTGAATTAAACATTTTTATTGCTTGCAAATTGAATTCAATAAAATTATATGCTAAAATCTTTTAGGCTGATGTTTTATAACGCCACCATCGAATGTGGCTCATATATGTGAAATCTAAAAACTTTAAAATGTTTTTTATGTCATGGATGATTGGTTTTAATACTGTATACAAACAGGAGATTCGATATTCACCCTTTTCATTATCTGCTTCAAATATATTAACAGCTTACACTAGATACGAATTTATCTATTATTACTCGTACTTTGTTTACGTTCTGTCCCACTGTGCATTTTAATTATTGCATGTCCTTGTACACAAAAATTGCTTATACTTAATTATGTATAGATATGTATGTACGTATAAGCTTGATATGTAAACATACATAATATTTACATTCCAAAACAATTTTACAGCAAAGTTATGAATTAACTCAAATTATTCCAAAATGCTTTTAACGTTTAATTAAAATTTCGCGCAAGGGAGCAAGCACATAAGCCAACAATATCCCAAAAATATGGCAGTTTGAATGTTTATGATTGGTTTTTGGAATGTG
Organism: Tachina lurida; assembly: GCA_944452675.1. Classification (NCBI taxonomy): domain Eukaryota; kingdom Metazoa; phylum Arthropoda; class Insecta; order Diptera; family Tachinidae; genus Tachina; species Tachina lurida. The sequence continues at coordinate 32,703,406 of OX101754.1, read as the reverse complement.
GTTATTATAATGCTGCCCATATTGCTGCTACTCGTTTTATGTTAGACTTGTTCGTAATTAGGTTGTGTGCTAACTTTCTTTATCATTCTATCAGTCATATTTTATGCATTTGCTTTACTGTCACAGAGTAGGAAGGACGACAAGAAGAAAAATGAAGATCAATGGGCAGATTACGGCATTCGATATCGAACTTAATTTAAAAAATAAATTCAAAGCAGGCAAAACCATATACTCTCTAACTCAAAAACTGCAAACAAAGCTTGAAGTTAATATGTCGAACTCAAAAAGTGGCACTTAGGGTCTGCCCCACGATGTCGATAACGTTCGACTTGTCGCACAGTTATATTGAAAATTAGTTTTTATTTTGAATGTAATTGTACGACAAATCGAACGCTGGCGACATAGTATGAGTCCCTATTTTTGAAGTGACTTTAATTTATTTTACAAAATTTTTATTTTTTAAAAAGATAATAAAGTCATGCCAGCCGTTTTCAAGTTGTAGACAGACACACAGCTGCAAACTTCAAACTTTTTTTGTGTCTTAAAAATTAATTGTGGGCCCTACTACGTGTTGCATGCGATTTTCGGTTTTCGCTGGCTTTCGAAAATTTAATGTCAAATTCACACTATGAGCATTAAAAATTTCGTTGAGTGACGAAATTTCTATCGAACAGAATTTTGATTTCGATGAAGTATTTTAATGTAAAAGTTATTAAAAATCTAAGCGTTAAAATATAATTTTCTTTTGTTTGTAGGTACGCAAATACAAATTGTAAACTGTAGATCTAAGGCCACAGTGTCCTGTGCTTCTCGTATAATTATTTAATTCATTAAAGGTCGTAAGGCCTAACCAATTCTGAAGCTTTCGCTTATGTATGAAAATATTCAAGTTGGTGTGTACGACCAAGTGAATTTTGATTTCCATTACTCTGTATGATTCTTGAGCTTACAATCTTTAAATTCTTGCAAATTTTAAAAGTGACAGTGAGTGAAATTCTCTGTCGAATGCGCGTTATAATACCAAATGAAAATTCGTTCGATCGTTTTTTCGATTCCGACTACAATCGAAAATCGAACATTGCTCATACTAAAGGCTTGTGTCAATGTTAAGTTTTATTATTGCCACACTTTTGCTGTATTATTTAAAGATCTGCTGGATATTGTAGCCTTTCCTAGAAAACATTCCTAGAGTGAATGTTTACAACATCTTGATCATGGGTAATTTTTTTTTCGAATATTTGGGCACACGTTAACGTTGGCATAAAAATTTCAGCGTAAGTCTATTAACATACAAATATTCATAGCGAGTGAAAGTTTATAAAAAGAATAAGGATTTTTTACGATTTAGAAAATTTATACTGAAAAATGCTGTTGAATGTAAGTATGGCCCTTCTCTGTCCTTTCAGCATAAAATAGTAAAATTTATGCATAAGAGATATATAAAGGGTTAAAATGTTTCTCACAAACATATGTACGTTAAGGCGAATTCATACACGTCGACCTCATTTCAGCAGATCAGTACCAAAAATAGACAATGAGTACTAAAAATAATATATACATAAGTAAATAGTCTTAATTTTAGCAACTGTGCATAATTCTAACTGTAGCGCAAACAATTTGTGCGCTCACATATTTGCTTTCAAGCAACTATGACTAAAGCCGATTTCAACACATAAGAGCATCTCTACTTCGTTTATCAGAAAAACTAAAATACGTCTCAAATGCATTGACTCTCTCTCATACTTTCAGTCTGACTATGTTGTACTCAGGCTATGAATGTTTAATAAGTCAAAAACAAAATTACAGGTATACTCGGGATATTTATTCATCATTCGCCACCGTATGTATCTGTGTACATAAAATGGAATGGGAAATGTGTGTGTGTGGGTGGCTGTTTAAAAAATGCTCTATGTATGTGATTAAATATAATAGCCCTGTATATACACATGTTTAACAGATTAATAGTCAGAGTATTTGTATACTCATGCATGCGATTGTAGCTCACACAGTCTATAACTTTTAGTTGGATTCGTTTGTCCTGCGTAATTTAAAAAATTTTTATAACCATAGTTATTTGATGTTTAGAATTATACGTATTCGGTTTAAAATTAATGCCTGTATTTTCTATTTTGTTTTTATATTTAGCTGCACTCTTCATACTTGTCTGCTATTATTACTGATGTCAAAATCGAGCAAATTTTTCACAAATTTGTTGACAGCGCGAAATTTTACACTAGCAATTATACATGTTTTTTCTACAGTATTGAATTTTATATCATAATGAGTATCCTTCTATAGCTTGGAGGACATTAAAGTTAAAAATTCAACTTAACGCCAGAAACAAGTCAAAAATTATAAAAATTTTTATGACTAATAGAGTGCTTATCAGTGTTGTCAGATATGGCGATATCTCGCCAAACGTGGCGACAAAAATTTGGTTTTGGCGATTAAAATTTTCAAATGGCGATTGGCGATTTACTTGGCGATATTTGAACTCCTTGGCGATATTTTTGGCTATATTTTTAAGATTTCAATAAAATAGAATAATGTTAAAAAATATGCTTATATGTATAAAGCCATTTTTTGTCCAACATAAAATATTTCGTGCAAAAAATTCTAAATGTTGTGAGTCTTTATCTGAAACTCAAGAAGTTAAAAAAAATTATGGAACAAAAAATCTCATTTGATGTTTATACAACACAGTTAAGAAATCTTCCTTTTATAAATTGGAACCAACATTTTGATAATGAAGCAGGAAAAGGCTGAAAGAGTTCTCGCCTAAATTGTATTATTATGACGATCCTGCTGGCACTTACTACTTCAAGGATATGATATGTGTACTTTAACACACATTTAAGTGAACGTTAATTCCGTTTTATCACAAGATTTAAATAATAATTTTGATCTTGGTGTTCAAGTTCAATTTATCCTATTAAGATTGATTTTTGCAATAAGTTATTTTTAAGTCTTTTATACGCCAGTACTGTTTATATGTTAATTTAAATACTTTGCAATATTATTGCAAATAAAATATTGCCCAATATTCCTAAAATTGAAACAACATTGAAAAATGTTGCCACCACATTACACAATTCCCTTGATTGTACAATAAAAATCAGAAGTCTTTTGATATTTGCCAATGTGTATATTGAGTTACCTTCGAATATGACATACACATTGGCGATATTATTGTACAATACGAAAAATTGCACAGTTACATATCTGTGGCAATAAGGAAAAAGTGCTTAAGTCATATTTTACTGTTTTGCAGGAGAGCACTTTTAAGCGTTCAAGTCGATTTTCAGAAATTTATTTCTTTTACAGATAAATTAGGAAATTCTCTGTTAACCTTTATTTTTTTAACCAATCATCGTTTTACACACTATAAGTAAGACATTTGAGTTGAAATATACCATATTATAACCTTAATTAAGATATTATTCCAAATGAGATTAGAAGTCGAAAAAAAATAAGTCGAAGTCATAGTGCTATAACTTAATGAAAAATCATACTAATAGATTGAGATTTCGACCAGGGATACTTTCAAATATGCAGATTACGGACGTACCATTAACTCAAAATTTGCTTATCTCGACTTAAGCTCTTTTTCCTTTTTGCCACAGATATATTGCAAGTGGGTGCGCCGCTTTAAACAACATATTTTTTATGTTTTACGATAGATGTTACCTACTGAATTTAAAATTTAACAATATTTGCAATTCAATTACATAACAAAAATATTTTTGTAACTAAAATTTAATGTTTTATTATATTGGCGATATTTGGCGATATTCGACAAGTCATTTGGCGAGGAATCTGAAAATAAATCTGACAACACTGGTGCTTATCTATATATAAATAGGCAAGTGAAAAAAGTTAAGAACCATTTTAACTGACTTAAACTCAACGTATTCGCTTGATTTTTTTTTTTTGTTAGATAGATTGTCAATAGGAGCAGTGCAGAATGTATTTTTTCTTCTACATTTTTGTGTCTAAGATAGTTAAAAACAGTTAAGAATATTAGCCAATCATAAAGCCATGATCTCTCTTTCTCTCTTAATTTGCTAAAAAAAAATTACAACAATTTGGCTTGGCAACTCCATAAACACTCAGAAGGAAAAACGTATTTTATTTGTTCATTCTATTCTTATTTCCATCTTTCTATGTACTTAAACGATTATTGCTGAAACTAATAAAATTTGGATATTTAAATAACGAGTGGTACTGTATTTTTTTTCTTGAGATGCTTAAAAATAATATATTTTTTTAATTATTAATAACTTTGATTAAAGTTAAATTCACCTACAGCACAAAGTAAGTTTTTTATTGTTGGTTTATTTTGTGTGCGTTTTGTTTTTGTTCATTGTTTTCATTATTTTTCTGTGCTTTAAATTACTGAACATACTGGAATGTTGGAATATGATGGAATGTTGGAATATAATGGAATGTTTATATTATCAGTCTAGCAAATTCGTACATACATATGGGGTCTTTCTCAAAGAATAGGGAATAGAAATATTATTTGTAACAAACGTTTTAATGGGGAGTCTAAAACTTTAGAGAAAAAGCGTTCAATGAAAAAATAAACGAATATTTTTGTTTTGGGCAATAATGGGCAATGAAGTGAAAGCACTAGGAGCAAATATCTAATTACATTTAGTTCAAAAAGTGAACAACTTTTTTTTAAATATTTTGCTTAAAATCTATTCTTATTTATGCCGATAAATGAAATTTTAAATTCGTATTTAGTAGTTAAGAAAGTGGTTTAAGAGAGTGGTTTACCCTGGAGTCTATACATATGTATATTTGAATATAGTTTTTAAATTGTGTTTTAAATTCATCAAACTTTAAATATTTTCATTCTATTCTCCACCTCTGTGCGTTAATGGTTGATTTTCAACCACTGGGCGAACACTAGTATTAAAAATTAGCACTAAGATGTCTAACCAAACTAAGTTTTAGGGTATTACTTTGTTTGAAAAAATATTTATTTTTTTGGAGTACTTTGGTTCCAACAAAAGAAATCCCAATACAGTCGCCACAGCTGCTTTAATGCTATAGTGAAAAATTTCGGAATTTGACAATGAAAAACAAGGCGAATTTTTTGTTTTTCATATACATAATTACAAAATTAGAATAAATTTAATATCCTGTACGTACGAGTATGTAAAATAGACAAACACATGTTTACATAAATTTTGTGTGCATTTGTATCAGATCATATATGTATATAAAGTATATAACGCTTAATAAGCATTGCTTATATAAGTTCGTATGTACATTAAAATATACATACATACGCCTGAGTGCTAATTTATTTTAAGCGTATGAGTAAATAGATGCGATTGATTAATTTTATTTAATGAAATGGACAAAGACAATGGAGTATTACAACATACATACGTTGCCCGATTGCCGATTGTAATTAAGTCTTGTTTAATACAATTGTTTTTTTGTTAGCAAAATGGACAATTGCGTAAAATATATATTTTTGCTGACAAAGCTGTTGTGTGTTTTGCATTTCTTGTAGTCTAAAATTTAACTACTACCAACTCAATGAAAGGTTTTGTTATCATGGCAAATACACAGAAAAAAATGTTCCTGCAATCAATAACTTTAACTGAGAGTAAAACCTAAAATTACAATTAAATATATACTTGAGTCAATTAAACTTTGTAATTAATTAATTTATTAAAGAGAAGTTTAATTAACTAAAATACATTTTTTTTTTATTGATTTTTGGTTTTATTTTCAATTAAAGTTGTTTATTGCAGGAATATTTTTTTCCTGTGTAGATATGTAGAAAGTTTGCAGCCAAAATAAAGTAAGATTTGTTTTCGCATGATTTTGCTTGCTATTTTTTGTGTTATAGTATAAAGGGTCTTCCAATAAGAGGTTTAGTTGTGAGGATGGCTTGACATTAATAATATGGCCGCCACGGTTACGCTTGCAGAACCAGATTTATTTCATGATTTTTACCCAAATGAAATCGCACATTTGCGTTTGTATGTCATCGATAACGTTAAAAATTACACCTTTGAAGTCTTGAACAGATTGTGTGCATTGTAATAACTATATCTTATATTTCGTGAAAATTGTGTTCGTTTCTTCGAGAAATCACACGCTTATGACACTTGTCATGCAAAAGAGCGATGGTAGCGTTACTTGTATGGGACGTAGCGCAGTCTGCTTCAAACTAAACATCTTAAGATCTTGTTATCTATGCCCAATTTCAAAGGTCGACGAGAAATGGAAAAACCTCCAAACGTCCACATCAATATCTTTTAATTTCGGTCATAAATCATCATTCGATAGAGCAATCTATACACCGTAACAGTTGCTGTAGTGTGATTTTCGAAAAAGTAACATCCTGTGACGCCTGACCTAAATCGCACCAAACAGTCACACGCACAAATATAGGAGTTTCGAGCCCCAAATGCGACAAGTTTGCTTGTCAATCTAGCATCCGAGGTGGAAATGTGCCTTATCACTCAAAATGATTTTTCCAATAAATTCCGCTTCAGTTTGATGCATTTGAAGGACCCAATCAGCAGAGACGCGACTTTGTTGATGTTTGGTAGGCGTAAGTTTGTTTGTTTTAACTGAACTTTAAAATTCTATGGACTACAACAGCAATATTCTCTGTTGTTTTCCGAGTGGTGTGCATAAGTTCGATTCTTCACATCATTAGCTTGCCTCAAGAGCTTAAATATAGGAAAGCACAAAATTAATCATCAAATTTTTTTTACCTTTATTTTGTAATTTAAAAATTGTTTCTGTTAAGTGCAAAATGTGATATCCGCCAAGTGTGCCCGTTGTACGGCATTTTCCATAACCTTCCGAAGAATTCGGGGGCATACAGTAAAAATTTCAACTTTAAATCTACTTAAGAAAGGTTCCTTTAAACTTTTTGGCAATGATCTTGTTTTTATGTGTTTCATGTTAATCAAACATGATTTACAGTAATCTTCAAAGAAAATTTTTCCGTTTGAAATAACTTTATTTCATGTTGATTTAACATTCGCGTACTGTTAAATCCAAATGAAGAATCATGTTGAATCAAACTTATTTCAAATTGAAACAACATGAATTTAATTTAATGTAATCATTGTATTTGATTAATTATTCAACTTAACAGACATCAGAAAAATTTTTGTATGTACTATATAATTCGCTTCCCCTGCCAAAATTTTAACTTGGAACTCATCACGTGGTAGTCAACCGCTAGAGCCAAATCAACCGTAAATATTCTTTAGATACATACTAAATATATACAATCATGATTTAAACTTTAATTTAATGTGACTTCAAATCAAAATTTTTCCATGGTGATTTTACATTGATATTTTTTTCGTGAATAATATATTAGACTTCTTTAAATTAATTTAGAGCCGAAAGATTGTTTCTTCAAATTGAATCATTTAAGTTGATTAAGCACGCATATATTTAATGCATAACTTTTACGCTTAATTCAATTTATAAATTGTGGCAAAAATATTGATTTTTAAAAATGAACAGAGTACAATCTCTAACAAACCATTTAAAATTGAAGCAAAAATAGCCATAAATTATGCATTAATACAGATTTCGAAAAAAAAATTAAAAATAAAGAATGCCACACCAAATCAAGTGGAAAACATAGTTTGATTTGTTTTTATTAGTTTTGCAAAAAAACTACCCAAGTTTTTGTAAAAAAAGAAGATAAAATGAAATAAAATCATAACATCTGCAATTAATCCTTAGGGTTATTGAATGGATTTCAAAATTCGTGTATTCCATGGTATTATCTATTAAATTTTTTGGTAGTAATTTAAATTGCAACATGGGTGTTTGTTGCTCTTTTTTTATGTACAGACAAATAAAAAATTATTAAACTGAAAATCAATTCAAAAAGTAAGACATATAGACAGACTTACATAAACGTGTGTATGTAATGGGAAAATGTTACAAAATTTGAGGACAAAAATTCAATAAGTTTTGTATAAAAACAAACAATAAGAAAATCCTATGACACTCTATTTCATATTTAGATTAATTTTAACCACCCCTAAAACCAGAACCGGAACAGTAACAGAACAACAGCAACGGTTGCGAAAAATTTTATTTTATTGAATTTAGAAACGCAAGATAAAAATGACAAAAAGGGAATTTCTGTCTTTTAAATAGTTTCTACTCGTATCGGCTGGTGTATGTGAGTAAATAAATACCCAGCTAGCATTTTGTATCATAATCGAATCTTTTCCGAATCAGCTTGAAGGGAAAAATAACCGCATATGAGCTAATTTTTCGATCATAAATGATACTCCCGTTGTGAGAAAATGGTACCCTACAGATGAATCATACTAAAGAATCATTTATGATACGATTTGCTGATTAATTTTTGAGCAATTTTCTGGCAGTATTAAATCACGAAATGACTTTTTGGCGGTTTCTTTCCATTTTGTTCCTCTATTTTCAAGAAATCATTGTGTGATCATATAGATGAATCATAAGTGAATCCTTTTTCAATTATTTAAGTGATAAATCTGTTTTTAATCATCAAAAGTGAACTCAGGAGATTCAAAAAGAGATTTATGCAAAAAATGATCAGCCAAATGCTAGCTGGGTGGGTATACATATATGTATGTATGTATATTATTGTATGGGTGCATGTATGTGTGCATGTATCGGTGTGTAGATATAAATTTGTCTAAATTTTTGTGCTCCTGCTATACGAGAGGAATTCAGTAAGTTTTTACAGTACCATGCAGGAATTAAAAAAGAGTACTCTCAAGCTTTTTCTTTTACTGACACAAAGGCATACCTGAAATATCCAGAGACCAGCAGAACTCTGCATCACTGGAACTCTAAAAAGTACACCTCCTGCAGCTTGAGACATTATATTGGACCTTAAACCAATAAAAGTAACTGCAGTGAATGCAACATGCAAATCCGTTATCCGACTCAGGACAATAGGACAGATGTCGTAAAGATCATTTCTCACGGTAAATTGCTGGAAGACATGGATTGTAGCTTGGACTACATCATTCCAGTAATGAACTTTTTTGCCAAACCACAGATCACTATAAGAGAAGAATGCGCTCTTGAAAGTATTAACTATAGTGGTTCAACTAGTTTAAACTTTTTCACTGATGGTTCAAGATGGATGGAGGGGTGGGAGCTGCGGTTCACTGTCCGGAGGTAGGTATAGAATCTTATAAACTTCCTGATCACTGCAGCACCTTCCAGGCGGAAAATATTTATATACACAGTTAAGCAACAATTAAGGCAATTTCAGCAGACTGGACCTACTCCTCGGTTGTGCTCATGTGGAGCTCCTATGATCCCAAATCGACTAAATTCCTTTTATCATTAACTAAAAGCAACTTCTTCTAGTGGGGGTATTAACTGGACACTGCTGTACGGTTTCGTATGCTATCAAAATAGGACGCATACTTGACGGTACAGGCAGGAAATATAAGGAACCGGGGATAATTGAAATAATAGAGCATCTACTGTACCATTATCCGGCTCTAGGCCGCAGTAAATATAACTGTCTTGGTGCTCACACTTTTCGGAGTCTTGAACTTGTTGAAAGTTTGTTAAATCTGTGTGCGAGTCGTTCGATACATGTACCACGAACTAGGCTGCCATACTTACGGTTCTTTTCTCATCTGCTGGTATCGCTAAGGATCAATCCCGATCTATGCAAGGTCCTTAACCAATCAGATTAACCTAACCTGATTTTTTCTTTTACAAAAGTCTGATTGCGATTTTCCTAACACAATTCTGCTAATTTCTTATGATTGTTACTTCTTAACTTAGTGTGAAAAAAATTACTGTGAGTATATAGTTGCCTTTTTGTTACATTGTAAAAAATTTGGAGTTATCACGTTTAGTGATAGTTTAACGGAGTTCTACACAACCGATTCCTACACTCAGAAAAATTGCATATACAAAAAAAATTGGTTAAGTTAACATTTTTCGCAATAATTTTATTTAACATGTGTTTCATGTTCATCTAACATGATTCAGAGCATTCTTCAAAGAATCTGAACATGTTCTTGCTTCATATCATTGCATTCTTATTAATGGCTTAATTTAACATTTTTCGGCAACGATTTTGCTTCATATAAGTTTCATGATAATATAACATGATTTGGAATAGTCATCAAAAAAATGTTTACTTTTGAAACAACTTCATTTCATTCCAGTACTGTTAAAACAAAATGAAAAATCATGTTGAATCAAAGTTACTTCAATTTGAAACAACATGAATTTAATTTAATGTAGTAATTCTATTTTATTAATTATTTAACTTGCGTGGTTGCATGTATTGGCTACAAGTTTTAAGAAAAGTGTCTGTGCTATATTGTAGTTGTCAACGCCTCTAACACTGCTACCACAACAATTATAATTATTCTAGTAAATTTAATATAATATCCAATCAATATTTTTGCATGGTGATTTTAAATTGGTATTTTTTTGGCGTCTAAGAAACTTAGCATACAACTTGTAATAGTATAATCTGGTATTTCTAATAGTGGGCAGAGCCACACCTCTTAATATATCTTATTACTTTTCACTCACTTCTGCGCAAGTATGTGATGTTCAGTAACTTTCTAGAAGGCAAATATATTTGTGGAACATACTAACCCTCTAACTCCCTCACATAAAGTAAACGCATTCATACTCGCAAAAGGATAAAATTTTTTTTTTTTTATTTTAATGCATGATTTTTATTTATTGTATCTTCATATATGAACTAACAATAAGTATTCAAATCTTAAATCTAAAAATATAATTAAGCCCGACCAGTGTCGGACATAAGCTTAGTAATAGTTATATATAATACATAAGTAGTGATAATCAAAAGGAAAAAATATAAAAAATAAAAGTATTTTCATGAAGTCCCATCTGGAGTGCTGTGAATAAGAGCCCTTGTGTCCCTCTTTTTTAGGCGGATGTGTCCAGTAAAGTTCAAAATATTACGAGCAAGCGGATTAGGATGTGACTCGAGTTTTGTTAAATATTTGCCTGCGTATTTTGCAATTTCTTCAGTCACTAGTGGCATATTTAAATCACGATGTATATTTTAATTTTTTATATACCATGGAGCCGATGTTATTAACCGTAAAATTTTGTTTTGCCTTCGTTGGATTCTCTCGACATTAGAAGCTGAAGCAGTACCCCAAAGCTGAATTCCGTAGCACCATATATGTTTTAAGAGCGACTTGTATATTAAAAGTTTACAATCTAGGGTGAGGGTTGAATTTCTACCAGGATAAAATGTGATACAAAAATATTTGCAATAAAATTATATTTTAATCAATTCCTTCTAGTAAGCAAAGTTTTTTCTAAGAATGGCTAGGCTTGAAAATGGTTTAACTATCTAAAAAAAATTACAAAAACTTTTTTGCCTGCCGTCGTATCAATGATACTTTAATTTTTTGATTACAAAAAATTTTCGTTTACCCGTCTATTTGTTACACATATAAGTACGAGTACGAGTACAAAGCAAATGATTTTAATGTTTCTCACTCTCTGTCCGTTTGCCAACCCATTAAATTAAAAGGCCATAAATTATATTTGAATGGTACTGGTAGACTCGATAGTTCCATTTATATTGTTTTGTGCCCCTTATACAATTTACAACTTTTTTGTTAGTAGACCATTTCTGCAAAACTTTTTTCAAAGCAAATAAAATATTGTCTGTCCATGCGTTTATCTTTGTATCACTTAATAATATTTACTTCTTGTTTTCTTCATTTTACTTATTATTTATCTTACATAAAATGTCTTTGTTTGAGACCATCTTTTTGGCCGCTATGATATTTCTTAACAGATTTAAAGTAGTTTTTATTACATATTTTGTTTTTGTTGTTCGCTGTTTTTGTCAAAAGTGTTTTTTTGTGTGTGCCCGAGTTCATGAAGAGGTCGTTACTTATCTTTTGGTTTTATGAGTTTATTGTTTGTTTCTTTTGTTGGCAATAGTTTTGAGTTAATAATTGATATTTTAAGTAGGAAGATTAACATATTTCTTGCTTTCTGCAAATTATTATGAAAATAAAATATGTATGTACTAAAGTTTGCAACACACTGTTTCTTATGTGACAACAGTACTTCCTCGAGTTGTGCAACAAAATGGGTCCGAGAATGTTGTTGTTGTTGATGTGGCAGAAAAGCCAACAACGTAAGTTGCTCTTATTAATAAAATAAAATGACTGTATTAAAATAAGTTCATGTTGTTTCAACTTGAAATAACTTTTATTCAACATAGTTCTTCGTGTTATTCTAGTATTAAAGTCACGTTGTTTGAACTTGAAATAACTTTGATTCAACATGACTCTTAATTTTGATTTAACAGTATATACTGGAGTGTTAAATCTACATGAAATAAAATTTTAAAAAATAATAGGAAAAACGTTCTTTGAAGATTACTGTAAATCATGTTGAATTAACATGAAACACATATAATGCAAAAACATTGCTGAAAATTTTTAAATTCACCTTTTTTCGTAGATTTTAATATTAAATTTTTCTGAGTATAACATGAAACCTGAAAGAGTAACAAAACATAAACTAATTAATGTATGTAAAATTGTTTTGAACTCTCTTTTAAAAAAATTTTAGTTTCTTCGGCCTATTTAATGCAATTAATAACTTTCTTAGATTTTATTTTAGGGAAGTCAGATTCAGTACCAACATTTTCTAATGCTATTCCAATAAGACGTTGTGTTCTTCTGTAAAGTTCGAATTATGTTGTTTTTCCTACATAAACAACTTACAAATTTACTTATACGCTTTCAGTAAAACCTTACGATAACATCATTTTTGTATGTATAAGAGAAAAAAAAAATTAAAACAATAATGAAAAATTGCTATAACCGAATCTCAAAATTGTAAAGAGTTGCGCTTATAAAGTCTACAAGGATAAAAATTTTTATGTTGCAATAGCACTGCTCTTTATGAAAATCGGTCCTGAGAACCCTCCTTAGCTGATTCTTATGTAAGATAACCTCCTGAAACAGAATATAACCTCCGCCTCATAACCCATTGTTTTCGGGAGATTACTCCTTTCCCCACCTTTTTTATTTATTTAATTAATTTAAAATTTATTTAACAATAAATACTTTTTATAAATTTTTCACAAATTCTTTTTTTATTTTTTAAAATATTTCGGATCCAAAGTTTTCATATTCTTGCTTTTCTCTTGTATCCTGAAGTTGAAGTTTCTCGTACTACATGTTACATGTTATATGTAGACATGTTACACCCTATAGCCTTATACGCTGACAGCAACTCCTCAGCAAGATCGACATAGTCACCACTTTTTTGTTGCCCAAAAAGCTCACACACAGGTGTTTGAATTAATGGAATTAATTGGAATTAATAAAAGTTGAGTCTTGGAAAAGATGTCTGATTGGGGGTCACACGAACACTCCTTTTTTGATTTAAGCGTCACTAAGAAGAGAAAATTTAGTTTTAGAACTTTAAATCCACTATCTGCCTCGTCAATTGCTTTCCCGAACTGCTTGATCAAACAAGTTTGATGTGCAGAGGTGGCAAATAAATATTTTCCTTCGGTACCAGTGGATCGTGGGCAAATTTTTTAAGTGAAACTTTCCCGCAGAGGCCAGTTTCGTATAAAGTAATGTTTGTCTCGGGCTCCCACTCACATAAAAAGCAGTAGTATTTTGTGAGTTCTATTTGTAGGCCAATAAGTAGAGCAACAACTTTTAAGTCAGCACAAATTTTACAATTATAATCATGATAACTTATTGTATAATAACTTATAATCATTTATATCTACAGAGAATTCAACTGGTACTGATGGTAACTGATTTCCATTGGCCAACAGTACAACTTTCAAGCTCGTCTTTGAAGAATCTATAAACAGTCTCCACTTGTCAGGGTCCCAAGGTAGCTTCACTTCTGTCATTAATTCATTTCATTTGTGCTGTCCCGAACACTAAAATTTCTTCCTCCAAAAAAAAAATAGTTTCAAGGTTGACCGTCTGGTCCTTTGAGAAGAGATTTTTACCGCCTTTTCTAGGAGTTTCCTCTGCTTAAGTCAATACACATTAACTCTTAGATAATTTCAAATCCTGAAATTCTTGTTTTATGAATAATTTTTTGGTTCAGTGTACAAACTATTAGTATTTCTTTATTGTATTAAAAAATAAACACTAAAGGTTCTGCAACAAAAAACTAATTAAGAAAAAGCAAAGCCCTTATTTTTTTAAAGAAAAAATTATGTGATGAGATCGTTTTCTATGTTAACCCATATGTAGCGAGTTTGCAGTAATTAACTAAATATATTTCAACATATTTTTTTTAACTATATGAAGAAGGAATACCGTCACACTTCTTTAAATAGATTTTTGACATATGGCAAAGCCCACATAAATAAATTTCATTTTACGAGTACATATAAGTACACACAGAAAAAAATACCAATGTAAAATCAACATGCAAAAAGGTTGATTCCAATTCATTCAAATCACGTTAAATTTACAAGAAATAATATGTTGTTTAAGTGTGTTGGTGTGCTTTAATACATTTTTGTGCTAAGTTGTGTGAGTTGTTGTTTTTTTTTTTTTTTTTTTGATGTTTTTAAACAGCCGACAAACTGCTGCTGGCTGGTAGGCAGTGTACTAGTCTTGTAGTCGGAGGATCGCAGGTTCGAATCCTGGAGTTAAGTCAAAGTAATTTGTATTTTTTTTTTACTAAAACTTTTTGTTTTTTTCTAACTAAAACTAAAACTTTTCAAATAAATTGTATGTTAAATGATCAATGAAATAATGTTAAATTAAAATTTAATTCAAGATGGTACTTATTAGTGTGTATCTTAAGAACATTTAAAGTTTCTGTGGCTGCAAGGGTGAGCGTGTTGACTACAATGCGATGAGTTTTGAGTTCAAATCTTATCCGGGCAAGCTAATTTATATACAAACATTTTTCTGATGTCGATGTCAACCACACGTAAGTTAAATAATTAATAAAATACAATTACTACATTAAATTAAATTCATGTTGTTCCAACTTGAAATAACTTTGATTCAACGTAAAATAAAGTTATTTGAAAAGGAAAATTTTTCAATTACAATT
The DNA here is from genome assembly GCA_944452675.1 of Tachina lurida. NCBI lineage: Eukaryota > Metazoa > Arthropoda > Insecta > Diptera > Tachinidae > Tachina > Tachina lurida. The sequence goes on along the minus strand of OX101754.1, from coordinate 32,688,316 downwards.
ACTATAAATCATGTTAGATTAACATGAAACACATATGAAGCAAAATCATTGCTTTTAAGTTGAAATTTTTCTGTGTGTACATATGTATATATTTTAGAGAGCCAATCCATTTCGCATATTATATATTTAATCTTGTATTCAATTAAAAATATGTCCTTTCTCAGGCACACATACCTAAATACTTTTTTTTATATACATATGCATATGTAGCTGCAAATGTATGTATGTATGTATATGTGTATGTATGTATGTAAAAGTGTGCACAAATTAGTTTTCAGTCACTGTCAGTCCCTCGTCAAATTTGTCACAAACAAGGTATACAATATTTTTTATACACACAAAAATAAAATCAAATCATTGATCTTGTGATACTTGCATTATTCGTATTATAACAAATCATTCAACCCCATTATAAAAAAATAAATTAATTTTCCAATTGACTTGAATGAGTCAAGTCACTTCTTTTGTTTAACGAGTTTGCTTCCCTCTACGCTTGCCATACAAAAACCAGTGAACAGATAATGAAATGAATGACAAAAATATCATGTTGGAAAATACAGTTGATCATTAACTACTGATCACAAGGGTATCGCAGTTAATTAGGGGTAGAATTGCTTTGAAATCGACTCTTCCTTTTTTTTTTTAAAGCTGAAGTGGCAAAAATTACTTTTGCTTTTATTTTCAAAACTGCCACCTTTTGTATTTTATTGTTATTCCTTCTATTTTCAAACTCCTTTGCATTAGAATGTTCAGTATATTTTTGTTGAGGGATAATTAGATACAATTATACGCCATTTGTGGTGTGGCTGCAAATTGGGATAACGGTGTTAAATATATTAATCGGCTTATTATGATAAATTAAAAAGATTAAAATGTAAAGGAATCTTTAAACAATTGTTGAATATTAAATATTTCTGTTACTCAAACAAGAAGTTTGGGGGAAAATGTGAAAAATATTTATCGCTATACAAAATCAAAGTTGTTTAGAAAACAAGGTTTTAGAAGAGATAAGGAAAACAAACACTATTTTTAATTGCTGTGAGATATAATCTAATTTAAGTTTTATTTACAATTATTAAAAATAAACGAAAAATAGCATTTTTAGGTAAATTTTCACTGAAAAAATAACCATCTTTCATTTGTTGATGTATTCCATAATAAAAAAACAAATTCATATAAAAGCATTTACAGGATCAGATAAAATAAATTTATAAATAACATTGTTTTTTTTTTTAAGATTGATAAGAGAATGTATAAATTTATAAGATTTTTTTTATTAAAAAGGATATTAAAATTATTTGTAAAATAATTCTGCCAAAAAAACCGACTTCAATGCAAAGATCTAATAGAACATTTTCGAAGAAAATTTATGGGACCAAACTGGAAGTAAACTCTTTCAAACAAAAAAAAAATGTAAAATCTGTTGGTTAAGAAGTAAGTAAGAATAGGTGTGTCCCCGCCCATTTGTTGCAAGTGCAAGATTGTGTGTTTTTTAAATGGAAGATTGTGTCTATTTTAGAGCTCAGGGTGTGTGGTAAGTTTCGTAAAAATCAGTTAAATAAAACCACGTGAAATATGATAATAAATTTGAATGGGCGTAGCATCGCCCATTTTTTCAACTTTAGAACTGTGTAATTACTAGTACCAAAGGTGTTTGCTAGGTTTCGCAGCAATCAAATAAGTAGAATATCATAAAATCAAATATAAAAATGTTTGAGCGTGTCCTCGCCCACTTTTTTACGATGGGACCAAAACAAATAACTTTTTATAATCGGTCTAAAATGTAACGAGTTATGAAGTAACAATGTCAAAAAAAATATAGTCGAATTGATAACGTCCTCCTTTTTTTCAAGTCGCCTAATTAAACATAACACACAGAGACAACAGTGCCTAATAAATACCTCATAAAATAGAACAAAATTAATAGGATATCTCTATGGTTTTTTTCAATAAGGAAATCTTATTAATTTAATAAGGTAAACCTTTTTGAAAAAATCAAGAAGAAATCTTGTAGCTTTTATTAGGTTATCTTATTGATTTTTTTAATAAGGTTTTCTTCTTGTTTTTACTAGGCGATTTAATAAAAAATAAAAAAATTGTGTCTTTATTCTCTGTACTTATGTATTTTCATTTAAATTATATACCATATACATATGTATGTATGTATGTAGTATATTGTAGACATTATTTATTTATACATACATACATACACATTATGTTATATTCTTAACTAACTTACTCACCATGTATTGAACCAGCAAACTTCTGACTGATAGACAAGCAATCTAACCAATATGTGACAGCGCATAGAGAAAGGGACCTAAGGGTAACAAAAAATCAATTTTCACTTGAGACCGATTCCATGCTCCAAAAGTGTTCCCTCCCAGAGATATGCGCGTTTTATGAAATTCAAGTCGACAATTCTAAGCGCAAATAGAAAGGGACCTAACGGTAAAATGTATTTATTTTCATTTATTTGTTTATTTTTTTCCTTATGAACAATTTAAAAAAATAGAAAAATCATTTTAATCGACGGTTCTTGCGAATTGGTTCCTTAGAACTTGACGGTACCGGTCCTTTATTTTTTTCGATTTCTTCTTAAAGTCAGCTGCCTCCACTTCTTGAGGATTGTCCAGTTCCACCGAATCTTCCTCTTCGTTTCCATTTCCAGAGACCAAAGGAAGAGGAGGAACCGAATCTTTTTTTGAATCGTCAAAACATAAACCCCGGATCTCTTTATACAAGTACCATTGACGCTTCATCGATAACCCTGGTGACGGAATTATAATTGGTTTGTCATCAAAACTGGTATTGTTACTCAGATGTATGTTTTCATTTATGCTGGCTGAATTCGCAAACAGTTTACATTGCACTGGTGACTGAGCAATAAATACAAAGTGATGATACTTCGATATTCCAATTAAAGTTTTCCAAAAATTTCTGTTTTGCGACTTGATTTAAAGTATGCAGTTCCTATTTGCTGTGGACCCGACGGAAAGCTAATATTTCGAGCATAATCCATAGATATTACTAGATAATCCTCCTCTGGAATACCTGGATACATGGCATTTGGATCAGGCTTGACTAATGTTCTCAAGTCGTTATAGCACTCTCGCTGAGTGCTGGCAGATTGCAAATGATCAGAATACACCTTCATCAGAATACACCTTCATTCCCATTGTATACAGGAAGAAGTACATATCACGGCATATCGGCAAACTTCGAAAATAATATATCTGACTGTACCGTTTCTTCATAGCTCGCGATCGATCACCAACTTTTGACCTGAGCATTGCATCGTCACGGTGAGCCGCCAGATGTAGGAGAATAATTAAATCTTGGGATTCCTTATCTAAATTCATGAAAGACGTACGAAAATCCAGGTACATATTATCGGTATCATCTTCGGAGTCACTATCCGATAATTCTGAGAAGTGATCGTCATCACCCTCGTCATCAGGAAAGCGATAAAGTAAATCTACTTCTTCTAATTCGTCCATCATTTCATCCTAAAACAGTCAGTAATAATGTTATTAGTTTTAAATTATTTTCGCGAATAACATAATAAGGTTATGTTAAAAAATGTTCGTACTAACAGAGTGATATTCACGATTTAAAAGAATTATAAATGAGTATTATAATTCACAAATAATAATTTCAGAAAATAGACCTGGATTCGAAAAAACGCGAGCAAAATTTATATCAAACTCATAGAAACAGCGCGCTAGGTTGAAAACAGTAAAAATCAACTACACAAAACAAGAAGTAGGGACGACCTACGCGCGTTTTCAAGGTTGACCAACACGTTCCTGACGTCATGAGATGTGTCGCTTTCTAATGAGACCAATACCAACACGCTCAGTGATGGTACACCAAAGATACACGTATTTAAATCTTTAAAAGGGCTCTCCTGAACAAAACCGGTTTTTACCCTTAGGTCCCTTTCTATTTTGCGCGTCACATATGCTAACAGCCTGAATAATCATTGAAATTATTGTGCAAACATTCTTATACAAAAATGAAAAAGATCATGAAAAAAATTTTCTCTATGTCTATAGAAACGAAATAACATGAAACCTAATAAGATCAAGAAGATATCCTTATTAAAAAAATCAATAAGATGCCTTACACATATTCATATAAGAACATAATAAAATCAAGAAGAAAACCTTATTGAAAAAATCAATAAGATAACCTAATAAAATCAAGAAGAAACCGTTTTTAAAAAAAATCAATAAGATAACCTAATAAAATCAAGAAGAAATCCCAATAGTTTACAATTTGTAAGAAAACCTAATATAATCAAGAAGTTTTTCTCTATGGATTGTTTTTTTTGTGAAAAAAATAACGGAAATTGGGTAAAAAAGTTGTGAATAAGATTTCTTCTTGATTTTATGTGGTTTTCTTCTTGATCAAAATAATAAGATTTACCACATAAAAACAATAAGGAATCTCTATGAAAAAATCGTCGCTTCTTTCTGCTGGGAGACCCCTCAGCCTAAAAACGTTTCATAGAGAACATCTTCTAGATTCTATTAGGCAGTTTTTTCTCTATGCATATGCAACAAAAACTCTGAACATAATTTATTAGTATTTATATGTATCGTAGAGGTACATATAAAGATATCTTATTAATTTTGTTCTATTTGGAGAGTTTGTTGCTTTGGTTTTGCACAGTACTGTATAAGCAAAAACTGGCATGAAGTTAGCATAAGTGACGACATTGATCTAGTTGCTAACGAGTTCCTCCTACAATTTGACATTAAAAATCGGCGCATAATGTAGTTTTAACATCCTATTAAATCCTAGCGTGATTTTTAATGTCAAATTGTATGGCGAAACTCGCTAAGATCATATTCAATTTTGCCACTTATGCTAACTTCTTGCTAGTTTTTACTTATAAATAAGGCCGTAAATATATACCATCATGAATACAATTTTAATTCAACATTATTTCATTGTTAATTTAACACACAATTTATTTAAAAAGTTTTAGCTAAAAAAATATATAAAATACGTTGACTTCCTCCCACTACAAAACTAGTACACTGCCACCAACCAGCAGCAGTTTGTCGGCTGTTTACAAACATCAAAATAAACAAACAAAAAAAAAGTGTATTGCAGCTATGAACAAAGCAAATAACCACCAACACATTCAAACAACATATTATTTCTTGTAAATTTAAATCAAAATTTTTGCATGTTGATTTTAAATTGGTATTTTTTTCTGTGTGTATATACATGTATGTATGTATGTACATGTATGATACACACATATTGTATTCATACATAAATACATACATATGTATGTAACTACATGAATACAATGTTATATAAATAAAAAAAATGTTACCCCAAGTTATCGAGTGCTTTCATCTCATGCACTTTAAAATTCTCAATGGCTCCAAAAACAATGGCAGCCATTATTAAGCATCATGCACACTCAAGTGCAGTATCACACACACACACACGAACACATCGCCACACAAACAATCACATTCACTTCCCATTTAATACAGGGCGAAAGTACGCAAAATACTGGTGGCAATAGTGTGATGTAAAACACTTTCAACTCTCTTCTATACACTTTTACCTACCAGCAGATTTATATATAAAAGCATAATAAAAAACAAGATGCTTAAAAGGTTATAAAGACCAATTACAACAACAACAAAAACAAAAAGTAATAAAATATATTCCAGCATACATGAACATACACAAATGCAATAAGGCAAAGAAATATGTACTCGTTTAAAAAAAATTGTAAGAACAACATCATTGTTTATCTGAATTGCATTTAGTTTTATTAGATGATGTTAATGTAGTTTAAGTGTTGCCAGAAACAATACTTTTTTAAGCTGACAAAACTAAAAACATGAAGTTACACAATAAATTTTAAATACTCGTACTAGGCCAAAGGTACGAGTAAATGTGTGTCTGAATTTCTTCAATGAATTGGCTTGAAATAACGCTAGAAGGTAATACATTATTGCTGCTCTAGGACTCGTGCCTGTTCTGAAAATCACTGTGATTTCAAATCGCGTGATTTCAAAAATAGAGCTCACGTATTAGTCGGTTTTTATTGTATTTTAAGTTTTTTTAATCTACATATATAAAAATTAACCCCTCTTCTGGGGTCTGGCTATACGATTCTTTTCATTCCTTTTTTGGTATGTTTGTTATTGACTGGAGAATAATGATATGAAAAAATTAAAAAAGTTGCGCCGAACATTGCACTGTATAACAAAAAACCAAAAGTTGAAATTTCTGCGATGTGATAAAATTTTTTCGGCTAGGTGCTAACGACTACAACCGAATTCATCTCAGAAACTATAAGAGCTGTAGAGCTAAAATTTTCAACACAGTTTCGGGTGAATACCCTGTAGGTTTTCGTTATGTTTTTGACCCAACAACGGACCACTTTGTGGATTAATTTTTAGATAAAAAATAATAATTGAGGATAAGACAAGGTTTGCCGAACTCAGCTAGTTTATAATAGAATAGATAAAGCTTTTATAAATTTTTTTAAATCACCGTAATTTGACATGTGATTTGCAGTACAGGGGGGCTACCGTGTATTTCGATTCGAAAAGTAAAATTTTTCGAAAGAAATTTCCAAATCGAATGCTAAACCGTACTGCGTAACTCGTTCGAAACGATTACAAAGTTGTATATTGAAACGAATGGGATATTATATGGAAAGTTGGTAGCATTGCTGCTAAAGTACCAAAATATAAAAAAAATATCCCATAACAAAAAAATCTTTGCCTTGTAAAAAAATTTAATGTTATACGTATTTTGTGAGAAAAATTAAGTGCTGGTTGTAATTTTTATAATGGATTGTGTTTGCTGTGGTTGGACGAGGATGATTATGATGATGCTATTGTTTTTAGCATCTGAAACATTTAGATGCCCTCTTGCGAGGTATGGATGCAGAGACATATAGTTTACCACTTCTTCATATTACTTTTATTTGTGTAATTTTTTTCAAAATCACAAATATTAAAACATTTATAACAACATAAATAAGCACTATGTTTTAGCAAATCAAACATTAAGTATAATTTGTTTATAACACCTTTTATTTATATTGAAATATTTAAATAATTACATTTTCTATTTTTCTCTCAAGTTGTCACTAACAAAATGTCTTTCGAACCATTTCCGAACGCTTTTTGCATAACTGACACTCGTTTTCGTATTACAGAGTAGCCCTTTCGAAAGGGATTTTTATTGTTCGTAATACAGAGTTGCTGTCTCGAAAGGGATTTTTAGTTTTCGATAGAGTACAAAAACCGTTCGTAAATTCGAAACAAGTAGTACGAAAATCGTAATACACAGTACAATTCGTTCGAATTCGTAAGTTATTTCTTTCGAAACGAAATACGCGGTAGCCCCCAGGCCTGAATGTCACGAAATATTGTATGGCGAAATAAGTGTCACAGGAACTAATTGATTTTTTTGCCTTGTTCAAAAGATATGGAGTATAGATTAGCGTGTCAAAATTCTTAAGATCGATGTTTCTGCAAGTACCCGCAAATGTTGTTTCAATATTAGATACATATTTTGATTTTTTTTTTTCACCTAATGTCTTAGTTGCTCAATTTAACAAAGTTAGAGACAATATTTTGATCAAAAACAATCTTTAAAGTGGCCTGGAGACGATCAAACAAATTCATCAATCATGTAGTTGTGTGCGTGCAGTCGTACGTACGTATAGCATTGTCGGCAATGATCGATGAGAATCAGAAAGTTTATTCTTTTATTTTTTAACTACACTTTCCGCTAATAAAAAATGCTGACTGACGATTTTATTTCTACGTTTTCGAAAAAGCGTCAATTAAACCCTACTAATACATATAACTCATGTTTTTATCCTTTACAGAGCCCATAATAGTTTTTTTCTTTCAAATATCTATTCAGCATCAATAAGTAATGTCCTTTGGAGAACATTTTAAACCCTCATATCGCCGTTTATGGGTACATATTTGCTCGTTTTTCCAAAAGGCTAAAAATAACCATAATGGGAAGGGTAAGAGGGTTAAGTGTTCGTGATATAATTTTATATAAAACTGCTAATCGCAACCTTAAAATGTAAAGTTTATATGGCTTCCGATAACGAATCATAGCGATGAGTACAAGGGGAAAGAAACATTAACCTTTAACTATAAATTTAATATATAAATATCGCCCAAATGGAATTTTTTATCTAACTTTTTAATTACACTTTAGTAATTTAGCTCTTTTGGCATCTTCCTATATATGTCGTCGTGGTTCATACTCAGTTGCTTTTTGGCGAATGTTGTTATAGTCTGATGCGAAATACAATATACCCCGTTTAATTACCCATCGGTTAAATACCTTTATTGCTTATCCACCTCAAATATTGAATCCGCAAAATTTTTGCACTCATTTTCACACAAATTCCATGCTTAATTAACTTTCGTTTAATTTTTTTTATAAAGAGAAGTAACACTCAGGTAATGAATGCCTACTACTATTACTGGGTGTTAGCTTCTTTAGGAAAGGGATAGTGAGAGAGAATACAGGTGGTGAAGGAAGAGATAGAGGAAAGCTTTATTTTTTTAAAACTCTGCTTTTGTTTGCACGTTTTTAATAATGCAGTGTTGCAGCGCCTCTGCTATTAAATGAGGTGTATTCAATTTTTTTGAAGCTGTGCTTAGTGCCTATTTTATTGCTTATTTTACTTCGCCGATGATTATGCTAACCAACGAAGGAGGGCGCTGTGATTAGGATTAGTATCTGCTGAAGTCAGTAAAGTTCAGTGAACAGTGACTATGCCTTTATCACTTGAACTTTCCTACAACAACTTGATAGAAGGGGACACTAATGTACATCATAAAAATGCATGATGTTGTTATTTAATGACTGTTGGATACCGGGGTCGAACCCAAGACCTGCGGTTTTGTAGTCAACGTGCTAACTACTTCAGCCAATGCCACCAATTTTGGGTAATTAACCAGAATTATTTTACTCCAAAATCAAATTTCCCCTAAAATCTACTCGTTTATTTGCCCAAAACTACATATTTATGCTACTTTGCAGTCGAATATAAGCACCTTATGTATATATTTTTTGCAATATGAATTGTTTTTGTTATATAATAAAGTATTTTATTTGAAGAAATACATATGTTTGTGCATTTGATTTCAATTAATTATGTACTACATACCACAATGAGTTCGGATAATACCTTTCCCGGATAATTGCCCCAAAAATCATGACAATTTTGGTGAGGTAATTGACAGGGGTTTACTGTACCCTGGAATAAAAACTACCACAATATCCTTTTATACGTAATTTTTTAAAGAAAATATTTTGGCACTTGTAAAGAAACTATTTGAGAAATTTAACCCTTAACTACATTCGCTTTTTTAACTTACGTTACTACATTGGCGGGGTAATTTTCTACCCCAATCAAAAATTCTTTCTATTTTGCAGAGCCTCACATAAAAAATAAAGTATTAATGTAAAATATTACATTTGTTTATTTTTTATTAAAATAACATTTTTGTCATAGGTATTAAAAATTTCATAAAGTAGAAAATTGCAGTTTTTTTCGAGCGTACAAAGTAAGTTATAAAATATGGAGTGCGTCGTGGGTTAAAAGATTACCCCACGAATGTAGTTAAGGGTTAAAAAAAATTAAGGCTGTAGATTTCGTAAAAACCCAGCAAAAAATTAGACACAACTATAAGAACTACTTGCAGTATAATGGCTTACTTTTCTGATTGCCAAATTTAATTACGGGCTTACAAATCACATTACATATCATTAAAAAAGGCAGCGGAAGTTGATTGATAAGAGGAATGATTCTTTTAGTTTTAATAGATTACGAGTCATAAGTAACTGATTTTCAAGAATCGATTTTTTTTGGACTCAAATTCACAGTATTTAGTTAACTAGTAAAGGTGGTTTAAACAATGAAGTTGATAAGAAAAATCGTTAGTTGACTATAGACTGCGAATTTGGACCTTGGTACGTTTGGATCAATTATCACCAAATTTTCTGCAAGGAAATATCGACAAAGTTGCATCTAAATATCGATAACAAAAAATATTCAAAGCTTTAATAAAATTTGTATATAATGAATAAAAAAGGTCGAATAAATTGTTATAACATTTAAATAAAATGATTCTTAGGAAAAATCTTTTAGAAAATTAAAAGTTCAATTTTACCACCACGTCAGAAAGTATGCTCCAATATTTCACTCCGTACTCAAAGGTTAAATAAGATAAAGATCTAAACTTTCAAAACCGTGATACAAGTACAATACTCCTCGCTTAAGTGCACATGGTAAAATTAATTGTAGCGCCTTTATAAATATGGAATAAATACAGAAATAACTCATTTAAAAAAATTTCTAAAATATCCCTGCAGGAAATGGAATTGACACAAGACTAGTCACATGACCGGTGCCCTAGTGATAGGGACCAGTCCGAGTTCTAACACTTCCTATGAAGCGGACCAGTCACTTTTACATGGCCAAGGATAGGGTTAATTGATACTTTGTATGCACATTGTGACTTGTCACTGAACTATCCCATAGGTTACTATTAGGGGTATAATAATATAAATATAAATTATTTATAAATGTAATTTCGACATTTAACTGTAACAATTAACGCTTATAAATTTCTTTATTGTTACAAATGCAACGACATTTTATTTTTAATCCAAAAATTTTTTGGAGATTCGAACCGACCTCGTGCATGACAGGCTGGCACACTACCCACACGACCACAGGGCCACTCATATTTCAAAAGTATAAATACCTTTTAAGCTTAGGTTAATATCTAAGTATAGTTACGGGACTGGTTCCAGAGTCACATTGAAGGGAGCAATTAACATTATATTTACACTTTTTGATAGGTCCTGTATTCGACCACATCGAACATGTTCAGTGCAGTTTGCTACAACACTAGACCGAGTCCGAATTAAATTGGCTCAAGATCGAGAATATTCATCACGAAACTGGTCAATATGTCACCATTTAAACGATATGACTTTTTTCACCATACACTACTACGTACTTTTGATAACACCCACATTTTCACCAGTTATAGGACGAGTACGTTTGGATCAATTGTCACCAAATTTTCTGCAGGGATTGTTAGAACTATTCTGCATATTCGTTATGATATAAAAACTTTTTAATACAGAAAATAAAGTATAGTTTAAAGTTTATAAAAAAACACAAAAATTCTATCAAAAACATTGGATTTTATTAAAAATAAATTTTTAATATTTCGTCTGTATTGCCATTTTTAGTGGTTCAATGGTTCATAAATGTCGCTTAACAACATTATAAAATTCTTCTGTTTTAGAGGGATTGACAGATGTAGTTAAAAAGTCAAAAGTGACATTTAACTTCGGTGAACATTTTTCCATTGCTTGTACATACAAATACAGACACAATCAGCTGATTCATTTTGTTAGAGTACTGTCACGAGATGCCTCGCTGAGTCTACCTTAATATTATAAATGTCTACAAAATTCAAAAAATATAAAAACATACTTACATACAAGTATAAAAAAAATAAGTGCAAAACAACATTTTTCCCCAAATAGCTAAAGATTGCTCACTGGCAACACTGTGTTGTTATAATTTTTATTGTTGTTGTCGTTATTGTTTTTGTTGTGCTCATATAATAAAAATGTTCAAATCATCAAACAATAAACTCAAAATGGACTCTAGCAAGCTTGTTGTCGCCGTATTCATGCTCATTTTCATACGAGACCTTTTGAAACCCCTTTTTTGACGTTAAGCGATTTGGGTTTTTTCTGCTTAAGGATACTAAAAAAATACTAAAGACAAACAATAGCGTTAGCATTACAAAAAATGTACAAGGAACTCTCTATGAAATGCGCATTTCCTAGGAAAAGAAGAAACGCTATGGAATGGAACAAATCTATGCGCGCTCTTTCCCCCTCTCTCTCTTTCTCTTTCACTCATTTATTCATTTGCTCTTTTTGTAGGCGGAGTTTGTTGTCAATTTTAGTTACACTCAAAATGGCAAACTGTTTGAACTTTTTTTATAAATGAGCAGTTTCCTTGGATTTTCAATTAAGTTGTAAATTTTCAATGAATACCTATTTGTATTTTTTTCTTGTTTCCTTTTACTTCTTGTATAATACATGCTGTATTTATGTATTTATGTATGTGTGTATGTATGTATGTTGTATTTTTTGCGGGTTGAAAAACAATTATTGTTTTTAACTTTATTAAATGCTTCATAATGAAGTGTTTTCTGCCCCCTGGCCGCAGAGATGTGGTAAATTTCATTAATTTATGATATTTGTTTCCAAGAAAAGGAAATATGCAACTAACACTTGTACACAAACATGCATGTATACAAATGTATGTATGTGCTTGTAGGTACATACATAAATATGTAAATGTGTATATTCACACACATGCTGCAGGACAATAAAAAATGAGGAGAAAAACGTTACTTTTTAATTAAAAAAATAATCTTTAACACGTCATCTAAAAATGTTGCTATGTTCTATTAATTTTTGTTTCTTGTAGTGGGTTTTTTCTTACAGTAAATTATGATTTTTATTAAAATTGTAGTTTTAAAAGGAGATTTCTTTCATTGCTCAGAAAATCTTGTATGTATCGCAACTAGAGATGCTAAACGGGAAATCCCGAGCCCGGAAATCCCGGGATTTTAGGGACTATGCAAATCCCGAAGCCCGGAATTTTTTCATTTTAGAGCCCGGGATTTTCGGGATTATCTGAATCCCGTTTTTGCATAAATAATGTTTTTGACTGTCATCTTCTATATTAAAAATGATTAGAAACTCCCTGTTGCAAAAAGTTAAAATACCTATAAAATTCGCTTTTAATAAATATTTTAGTAAATAATATTATATTGTATATACATAATATATCTTATGGCGTTTTCTTTTCTAGGAAAAAATGTTACATACATTGCACTTTTCTATGAAAATTTGCAATTAAACATCTGAATTATATAAGTACATACGAGTACATATGTTCGTCTGTATTAGGGATGGGCAAAAAATATCGATATATCGAAATATCGATATTTGAGAAAATAAATATCGATATATATCGCTGATATTTCAAAAACCTATATATCGATACATCGATTCTTATTTATGAGTATCGGGTTTCGATACTTTTAAGAGCTATAGCCGTTTTTTAACTGTGACCCAACTAAGGCAGGTGACTTTTTGGATTGTGTGGGTATATTCTGTTACGAATCAGCTGACTCTTTTTGGTTTATAAAATTCATATACATATAACCCATTAGTTTTTCTCTCCTTAATTCTGTTATGTTGCGTACACATTCCTCGATGCATGTCGTTATTCACTTTATGAATGCGATGGTAGAACTATAGCTAAAACTTTACAACAATTACGCCCGGGAACTGAAATTGTATTATTTTTTTTTTACATGTGTTTATAAACATTAAAAACCGAAAAGTTGTTCCCACTTTCCTGGGAAATGAAAAACTCTAATAACAATGGATGCTGCAAAACTCATCACTTTAGTGGAAAACTGTGACCATTCTGGTCCGAAACAGCTGATTATTTATTACAGAAAAAGTAACTATTAAAATTTAGAAACAGAACGGCACAGCACAGAGCAGCAACAGAAAGTAAAGACTAATGAAGTCTTAAGGAGCTACAGTAGGTTACGTCCCTGCAGAAAATTCGGTGACAATTGAACCAGGCGTACTCAGCCTATGACTTGAGAAAATGGGAGTGTTAACAAAAGTAGAGCGTAGTGTATGGCGAAAAGAAGATATATCGTGTAAGTGGTTACATATTCACCTTTTTCTTGAATTGGAAATTGTAGTAAACGGCACTGAACATGTTTGATGTGGCTGAATCCAGGACCTATCAAATAGTATAAATATATATTTTCTTCGTTGGATTTTCTCTACATTGGAAGCTGATGCAGTGCCCCATAGCTAACGTGGCCAGATGTGGCAAAAAGCGGGATTTTGAAAAATATATCCTCAAAAAGCGGAATTTAAAAATAAATATGAAAAAGCGGTATGTACTTAAGAGACACAGTTTTCACAGTTTCTAACATGAGAAAATGTTAATACATGTATGTAGGGCAAATTTAAAGTTTTTTGAAGAACTCCTAAAAACTCGAACTTCAAGAAATTCTGAATATGCACGTTTTTAGAGGACCACTTGGACATGAATCAATGACCAATATTATCCGCCACAATTGACTCAGAAAATGCCAAGTTAAAAACTTGGCAATCGGCCCTGTTCTGTAAATCGAATCCGAGTAAATTTCTCGTTTTCAAAAAATTAATAATGGTCCTGCAGACGTGTTTAAATTCATACAGAAAATAATTTTCTTTCCAATATGATATTTGGGAATCTATATAATAAAAAAATTTAAAAAAAATCTAATAAAATATTTCTATTGTCGGAGTTAATTTTCTAAAATCGTGCGGTTTCAAATCGATCGGTTTACAGAACAGGGTCGAATATCTAGTTTAAATTGAGAAATAGGTTCATGGGCAATAATAAAAGAGGAGGAGGAGCACCTTGTCAATAAATTTGCATTACTTTTTCCGTCTCGGTTGCCTCATTTATTGCAAAGGTCTTTTCGAAATTAATTATATCTTAACAGACACTAATACAGCTCTGTTTAAGCTCAAAGTTTGTGTCAAGGATTATAAATCTATACAAGCACAAATTTGAATTATAAGCCGTCGATCAAGGTGTATACCAAGGTATTTTTTCACTTGTGAATGTTGAGGAACAACTCTCTCTCTCGCTCTATCTCTCTTCATAGGGTAAATGTTACCTGAACACAATTTTGTTCGTTCACTTCCATAACTTCATCCATAGTTCAATATGTAAGATACTATTACGAATATTATATACTATATGTACTACGAATATTTTTTTTGTTGAATATGTCTATATAAAAAACACTCCGCTGGGGCATGAATTATGTATTACGAATATTTTTTTTTTTGGGTATATGTATATAAGAAAGACTTCGCTGGGACATCTGTTCACTCTGAAAGTTAAACAATGAATCAATATAAATAGACTGCCAAGTCACTCTGGAACAAGTCTCGTAACTATGCCTAGATATCAACCTAAGCTTAATTGCTGGTACGTATGATCGGGTAGGTAGTGTGCAAGCCTGCCATGCCGTAGGTTGATAGTTTGAATATAAATTTTTTTTTACTGAAAAATAAAAATAATAACAAAAAGTTCAAGATTGCGTTTTTACAGTTACATAAATGTCGGAATGACATTTATATATAATTTATATTTTACACGGAATAGGTCCCTATAAGATAGTTCAGTAATGAGTCACAAGGTTCATACAAAGTATCAATTAACCCCATCCTAGGCCATCCCCATGGAAAAGTGACTGGTCCACTTCATAGGAAGTGTTAGAACTCGAACTGGTCCCTATCACTTGGGGATAGGTCACGTGACTAGTCTTGTGTCAGTTCCATTTCCTGCAGGGGTATTACTTAACATAAATAGTTCTTTTGTATTAAATTTCTTAAAGTAATTGTGCATTCGAAATTAATGCAAAAAATATCGATATATCGAAATATCGATGTTTTCAAAAAATATATATCGATACTGTTCAAAAACATCGATACGATATATATCGATACATTTTCTTCATTTGCCCATCCCTAGTCTGTATGCACCTTTTAAATATGCAATAAAATTAAATTGTAAAAAAAACATTTTTTTTTTATTTTTCGGGATTTGGTAAGTCCCGGGGTCCCGGTTCGGGATTTCAAAACTCCATCACTAAATCCCGAAGTCCGGGATTTCAAAAAACCTGTTCCGATTAGCATCTTCCTATTCTTAGTTGCCTTTTGGATTCTGCTGATAAAATTTAAACATATAGTGAGGGTGCTAAAGTAGTTAGTAATCAAATTACTGTCTTCAAGAGTCCGAGTTCAATCTCTGACCAGACTACGTCATATCATGATATGCAGTAGTATCTAGAAGAATGCACATCACAGCACCCTCCTTCGTCTATATTTGTAGCAATGAGTCGTCGGCAAATGAAAATAACTACTAAAATGGTTACACAGTTTACAGTAATCCAGTAATCCAGAAGCGCTGCAACGATGCTATAATACTTAAGTCTAATAATTTAATGCTTCGCCATCTCTCATCTCTTCAGTATCCCTTTCCTAAAGAAGGCAACACACATAAATATGTACATACATGCTTGTATGTATTAACTTATGTTATAGAGTGTTGATTTGGAGTCTTTTGTAGGTTACGGCCTTTTGGATTTTGCATGACGATATTTATTTTTGTATATGCAATGCACATACGTACATATGTATATACATATGTATGTATTTGTAAGTGTAATTATAAATTAAATTAACTTTGAAACTTTTACACTGGAATTAATTGAAATTGAGAGTTAAAAGTCGTAAATAATTAAAAATAATGTCAGTATTTAATGTAATTGAAAATTTTATTTAAAATATTAAAATACCTATGGATATATACATAGTTCTGCACACACATACATATATATGTGGGTACATATATGTATACATATCTGGCAAAGTGATAAAATAGAAAAAATTCTGAACAAGTTTTCAGCTGCTTAAATGAATATAAGGCAAAGATTCTAGGAAATAATAGATAAGAATAGCACACTACTTACTTATATAATTAATTCTACAGGAGTTCTAAATTTTAGATTCTAAAACAACAGATGCACAAGTGTAAAGATAAAGTTTAAAAATAAATAAAGTGCTTATCAATAACAACGTATGTATGTACGAGGGCGGTCCCAGAACTAGAAAACACAAAAAATTTGGCAACAACTTGCTTATTTCTCAACATAATCCCCTTATACAGGGTGGGCCAAAAGTAACCATGGGGTTTAAAAGTTTAATAACTTTTTCGTTTATTTTTTTTGTCTCAGATTATATAATATACAAAATGGAAATTTTTGTACACTAAGTATGAAAAATAATGTCTTAAATTACCACCGTTTTCAGCTTCGAACTGATGGGCTCGTTTTAGAGCATTTCCCATAACATCTTTCAAAGTTTGTGGTTGTAGCGTTCGAATGTCTGTAACAATGTTTGCCTTGAGTTCAAGGATTGTCTCTGGCTTGTTCACATACACTCGCTCCTTCAAATAACCCCAAAGAAAATAGTCGGGTGCTGTCAAATCTGGCGATCGCGCTGGCCAAATAATTTCCGAATTTCTAGAAATTATTCGCTCTCCAAAAATTTGACTTAAAAGTGCAATTTTGTCTCGGGCAGTGTGGGCACCATCCTGCTGAAACTACATACCAGGTCTGCTTTCAAGAGCAGGGCGTAAAAAATGTGCTATCATTTACGGTTACAGCACTTCCATCTTCATTCTCGAAGAAGTAAGGCCCAATGATATTTTCAGATGTGATCCCACACCATACTGTACACCTAATGGGGTGCAATTGGCATTGATGAATGGCTCTTGGATTTTCAGAACCCTAGAACCTACAGTTCTGCTTATTAAGAATGCCATTCAAATGTCGACGATATGCTCTTTGCGTTAAAATAATTTATCTCTGATTTAAATAATAAAAATCTATTATTCTGGCTCTTTTTCAGTTGTGAATCTCTCCATTATTTATTCTCCAAGTGTTATTTATGTAATCTGAAAAATAAAAAATAAAAAAAAAACATAAACGAGAAAGCTATTATATTTTTAAACCCCATGGTAACTTTTGGCCCACCCTGTAGCTCGATATACTTTTCCCAGCGGTATTCAACATCTTTGATACTTTGTTTATAGCAACAATTGTCGAGCTCCTTACAACAGCCGCAGACTCCACCTCTTCATTAATGCCAAATATTTTACTATCGAGCAATAAGTTTAAATAAGTATTATTAAAAGCAGAAAAAATAGAGCACCAAATGCACGCATTTCTTCAGAAGATTTATTTTATTTGAGCAAAGTTATTACACAGACAAAACAGTTCCTACTAAATACCTCATAAAATAGAACAAAATTAATAAGAAATCTTTTTGAAAAAATCAAGAAGAAATCTTGTTGTTTTTATGAGGTTATCTTATTGATTTTTTCAATAAAAAAAATGCGTTTTTATTCTCTGTACTTACGTATTTTCATTTAAATTCTATACCATATACATATATATGTAGAATATTGTAGATGTTATTTATTTATACATATGTACATACATACACATTTTGTTATTTTCTTAACTAACTTACTCACCAAGTATTGAACCAGCAAAATTCTACCTGGTAGACAAGCACTCTACCCAATATGCTAACAAGCAGCCTGAATAAGGGTTGAAATTATTGTGCAAATATTTTTATACAAAAATGAAAAAGATCATGAAAAAAATTGTCTCTATGTCTATTTAGAGATATGAAATAACAAGACACCTCATAAAATCAAGATGCTTTACACATAATCATATAGGAACCTACTAACATCAAGAAGAAAACCTTATTGAAAAAATCAATAAGGCAACCTAATAAAGTCAGAAGAAACTCTTTTTAAAAAAATCAAGAAGGCAACCTAATAAAATCAATAAAAAATCCCTATAGTTTACAATTTATGAGAAAACATAATAGAATCAAGAAGTTTTTTACTATGGATTGTTTTTTTTTGTGCCAAAAATAACGGAAATCGAGTAAAAAAAAGTTGTGAATAATAAGATTTCTTCTTGATTTTATGTGGTTTTCTTCTAGATAAAATTAATAAGATTTACCACATAAAAACAATAAGGAATCTCTATGAAAAAATCTTCGCTTCTTTCGGCTGGGATACCCTTCAGGCTAAAAACGTTTCATAGAGAAAATCTTCTTGATTCTATGAGGCAGTTTTTTCTCAGTGTATACAGTCTGTGAGTTAAAACCTGAATAGGTCAAAGTTGCAGTGTGAACGCAAAATCAGCTGTTTATGGTTTAAACGTAAAACTTTTAACTTTAGGTGTGAAGACACTGTGAAATCATTATGAGTGAAAAACTAATTTCTTATTGGCAGTTACAAAAATTATCGTCTGTCTGTCTGTCTGTCTATATAAATAGGCAGACGAGCATTTTTATGAATGAAAAATTATTTAAAAAAATGTTTCAAAGATTCTTTTTTTGCACCAAACGTTGCGTAACGTTTTTTTTTCGTTCCTTCCCAAAATTGATTCTAGCAATCATTTGAAAGTCATAACACATTATCAAAACAAATCGTTTTAAAATCGTCCGATTTCCATCACATACCTGATTATTTTCTTTGGTCTGTGTCTACTGAATAAAAAAATCCGAGTGTTCGGATTACAGCATAACCATACTCCAAAAAATTACTGATGATAAAAATCCACCAAATGTTACGAAAAACAGATAAAAGTGACTACAAAAATCTGTGCTAAAATATGTGTGCAACAACAAAACGAATGCAGAAATATAAGAAGCACCGAGCTCACAGGACAATTGTCAATATCAAAGTTAGCAGAGCAAAATTTAGGGAATTTCAAACATATATTTTAGGATGTTGGAAACAATGGCAAATATTTATTAGTGTTAGCTGTAGTTTTGTCTGTGGCTGTATGTGTGTGTGTGTGTGTGTGTGTGTGTGTGTTTGTCTCAGTCAGTCATTTGGAGTCTGGGGTGAATAAATTACATAAAAGCATCATTGAAATTTGAAAAGTAATAGAACCTCATCAATATGGGCAACGAAAAAGAGCTTTAGCGGAGTATTCTAAAAATATAGAGAGACAATTTTATTTACAATATTCAAATATTTAACAAATGTCAGTTGAAATTTGTAGTATGTAGTGGATTTTGTCTATTTGTAGTTGAGCTGCTGCAGCAGGAATAGATGTTTTAAATAATGGCTGTGTAATTGGAAATAGTTGTTACACATACACTCACACACATACAAATGAAAGAAAGAAAGCTAAAAAATAAATTTATGTGTAACTATTGTATATGTATTTCAATTACATTTTTCTTTCGAATATTTATAACTTGTTTTGATTGCTTTTAAATATAATTTTGCTTTTTAATGTAATTTTGCAAATAGTGTTAAGTTTTCTCTTCATAGAGTTTTATCTATTTAACTTGGCAGCACTATTGACAGTGTCGGCCATTTTTTATGGAAATTGTAGTACCTGCACCTTTTCTTGGTTGAGATTATATTTTTCTATATCTTTAGCGTGAACCTGAGTCACACAACATAATCTTTCATGGGACTTCATAAATAATCACCATTATTCCTTATTTACTCGCTAGAGATGTGCAAATATCGTGATGTTATCGTGATCAAGCTTATAGTTAATCACGCGTGAGTGCGTGAGCGTGACTTGTAAAAAAATTACTCGTGCGTGAACTATTTTTGAGGATCACGCACAAACTCTCATGCTCTCACGAGATTTCATTACTGCATAGGTGTGAATGTAACTGTATTAAATCTTCTGAAATAAATTATTTTGCAGGGTGCGGAGAGTGCTCGAATTAAACTCGCTCGCAAACGAGTTCAATTCGAGCGAGTTTTATTTTTTGTATTGAAACGAGCTACTCTTGTCTGCTCGCGAGTTAAAAAAATAAAACTCGCGAGCGCATTTAATTTTTGAGAATCGAAAATAGGACTCGCGAGAAGAATTCAAATTTTAAGAGTCAAAAATAAAACTCGACTCGCGAGTCGAGTTAAAAAGAATTATTCGCGAGTTTTATTAATTTTGTTAGCTCAAATTCTGTTCGCTATAGGTCGAAATGTTGAAATTATATTTTATTACTGACAGGTCAGCATTTGCATAACTTTTCATGAAGCAGAAGCCTTAAAACATTTGAAAAATACCTCATGACATGAAAGTAAGAACAAATATTTTTATATATGTATATGCATTTGTAAGTACTATGCTTTTCAAATTCGCATATAAATACATATACTTTTTCGAATAAACAAAAAAAAATTTTTTTGTAATAACTACTCGTTTTGAATTCGTTTATGCTCGTTTTTCACTCTTTTAAAATTTGTGCTTACGAGTTTTAAAATAAAACTCGCGAGTACAAATTTTAAGGCGAGTCATTTAATGCTTACGCGTCGAACACAAATAGAGTACGAGTCTTATAAAATTTGTGCTCGCGAGTTCTAATTTTAAACTCGCGAGCACAAATTTTAAAACGAGCGAGTTAATAAAAATTATGCTCGCGAGCCGAACTTTTCCCTACCCTGTTATTTTGTAATAATAAATATGTATGTTTTAATTTGAAATTTATTTGCTGGTGTTTCAGCGTTGTCTATATGCATTTGATTGTTACTTTAACAAATCGTCAGTAGACTTCAACCACATATTTTTAACAGTCAAAATTTTTTTTGTCTTAAGTAAAATATCTTGTAAGTTATGAGAAACACGGAAACACATCTAAGGAAATTATTTCTTAAGAATTTGAAGCTTAGATCGAAAAGCTTTATCTGGTAAAAATCGGACAATTTTTAAGAAAGTTACAAGCCTCAGAAGTTTTTTGAGTCCCAGGTGGCCCACTGTAACTTCTCTTCAGCTCAAGCCAGAAGGCTGTCATGACATGTGTTATATAGCCTAGGTCCTCCTCTATGGATGTTAAAAGTGTCATATAAGTCTAATCAGTAGTTTAGAAGTTCAGATTTATTACCTTTTATTTTGTAAAAGTCCCCACTGTGCCATGTAAATTTTACATATGTACAAAACTACATATGTGCCCTTAATTATGAAAGTGGTCTAAGTCATATATTCCTTTGGTCGAAATATTTAGTAAATTACATTTGATCAAATCTAAAAATATATTTTTATATTGTGCAACATTTTCATTAAGAGTTCTTCTAGTCCCGATTAATGTAAATTTATTTAACATTTATTGAATTTCTTTCAAGATAAATTTAATATTTCGAAGCAAAAATTAATGTGACTTAGACCACTTTCATAACTAAGAGAATATGTATGTATGTGTAAGAAGCTATTTTTCAACCCAAAAAACATACCAATTAAATTATAAGCTTTTTCGTGAGCGTGCGTGATCGTAATAAGTTGTAAACCACTCGTGTGTGATTAAGAATATTTTATTCGTCAGCTTGCGTGATCGTGAAAATTTGCAATATCATTCGTGCGTGAAAGTGCGTTAGTAAAATATTTTTTTGTGTGTGCGTGCGTGTCGTGAGTCAAAAAATACTCACGTGCACATCTCTACTTTTAATCTATTTTCGTTCCCTAAGGTCTAGAAAATAGCATAAACCTGGCATTAGGTGTCAGTTGGTATTGTGGTATTCTGTTAAAGCGACGTCGATGTCGACATCTGCAAAAAGGGAGCAGTGCGGTAAACAAAAGGAGAAAATAAAAAACTGTATGCACTTTAATGAAATTCTAGAAAAATGCAAATCTGTTAAAAAATTATGTTCAATGAAATAACGTGTAGAGTGAATTTACCACAGCATTGCATTCCATTATATTATATTTTGCAATGCTTTTGCTATAAAGCTGTTTATTATTTTTCCATTTACTTATTTGTTTGAAGAAGTGATCTGATAACCAGTATCATTAACGTGGCCAGATAGATTTTGCAAAAACCGGGACATGATCGATCAAAAAGCGGGATTTAGAAGAAAATTTCGCCAAAACGCGAAAACGCGTCGACAATTTGAAAAGTTTGAATTTGATTTACTTCTGCTTTTGGTTAGTATCGAAAGTAAAAGCAGAAGCTGTTTATATGGTTTTGGAAGCAGCGTTACCGTTGTGCGACTAAAGTCGCATTTTGCCCCTTTTTCGAATGCCTTGCCACTTTTTATGCCCCTTAGTTTTAAATCCCCTTTTAGTATCATTTGCATTATTTTGTGCCCCTTTTTGCCCCTTTTTGTCCAAAGTCAACTTTAATTTTTATTTTTACAATAAATGTACTCAAATTTGTACAGATTCTACCACATTCGACAACAAGATTTTATTTCCAATGTGTATATATGAAAATATAAATTTTTTTTGGGAAATTGACAGTATGGCGCAATATTATTTTCTGTGGGAGTGTTAAAAAGCTTTGTATGAATCTTTTCATTTGTTTAAGATTTTTAAATATGAAATTACATACAGTATTTCATAGATAATTCTAACTGTATTTTCCGCAGCCAAATTTGATAAATTTTAAAAGGTGAAAATCTTTATGCTAAGGGAAATAATATTGCATGAAAACACAACACTGAATTGCTATCAACAAGTAATGCTTTTGATTTAAGTTCCCATGAAATTAGTTCATCATGTGAGCCTATTATCTTGGAGAAACCAGTAAAAAAAGCAACAAGAAAGTATTTCAATAATTAGGAGAGACGGCAGAAGTGGGTTCAGATGGATGCAGATACCAAATAAAACCATTTGTGTTTTCTGCAATCAGTTGCCCATCTGCCGAATGAATCATTGAATGTCATTTTAAAACCGCTATATACGTGGCCAATTCCAAAAAACAAATGATGTAAAAATATTCGAGCTTTTACCAGAAAAAATACCGACTTTCGGAGGAAAGTTGATATTGTTAAAATGAAGCTTGTTTTAAGGATGATCTTGTACATCTTGTACCCGTTTAAGCAAATGGACAAATTGGCCAAATTAAATGCAAAAATATATTCAGATTCGCCAGTTGCAAAGTCTGTGAGTTACACCTTATTTCTTTATCTATATAAAGTAAAATTAAAAAAAACACACATAAAGCATAAACAGAAATAAGTACTCGTATTAGTCAAATAGACTAAAAGTAGATACTTGTCAGTCCATGCTGTCTACTTTAAATTTATTTCAAAACGATTTGAAAGAATGGATTCCAAGTAAAGTACCCTTTCAAAAGGTATTTAATAACTATGCATAATGCCTAAAAAGAATAGTATTATCATCTTCACAATCGAATTTTAAAATTTTTATCAAAACTTTATGTGGTTAAATAAATTTTTTGAATTATGCTGGTTTTTAAGTAAATAAGTGATATGAACCATGTCCCAAAAAGGATAAAAAATGTATTATGTATTCTTTAATTTTTTGTATATCTTAAGAACTGGGGCCAATTACTGCATTCGAATCGTACGAAATTTCCATTTATTTACTGTTGGAATTTCGATTGATATCAAATGCAGCAATTTGACTACTGTTTTATTATTAACATAGATTTTATGATTTTTTTTATATAATAGCTATCTATACTACGTTTATACTGACTGGTCTTATTTGCAAATAGAACTACAGTCGAATTTCCATAACTCGAACTTCTCTAACTCGAATTTTCTCTAACTCGAACTAGTTTGGTTGGCAGTAGCGTTGAAAGAACAAATCACATACAATTCTGTAACTTGAAGTCTCCGTAAATCGAAGTTTTTTTTAGGATAATGGTGATTCGAGTTATGGAAGTTCGACTGTATATATGAAGACTGTGAGTCAAATAAGCAATAATAAAACTAAAAATTTATTTTTCTGTACACATACATCTCATCCCCAGCAATAAGTAATTGTTTTCGTGAAATAGTAAGTTACAATTTTTACTTGCAAATAACACTTGCGCATAAACGTAGTATATGAGTTCTCATAAAATAAATGTTTTTGTGTTTCTTATACATGAGAAATTGTTGTTGTTTGTTGTTTGTTTAAACAAAATAATTTAATAAATATGCTTTTTTCTTTAATTTTTCTTGATTTTGAAGTTGCCTCTATTTTTCTTTGAAATCCCCTTTTTGTGCTACTTTTTTTTTGAAAATCCCCTTTTTGTGCCCCTTTTTGAAAATTTTCAACGGTAACGCTGTTTGGAAGTTGCAAACAGTCACAGTCGAAGAAGCTAAAACTTTTACTTTTAGAAGTTTTAACCAATCGTAATAAAGTGGTTTTTGTTTTTGCTTCTTGTCTGAAAAACATAAGCAGTTACATTACAGTCGGCTAATTGATCCTTTACTCTCTCTCTCTCTCTCCCTATCTTACTTTCTCTCACTCTTTTATACATAGTTGACATCTGTCAACTATTCGCTTTTATTACTTTCAAGCAGCGTGACCATATTAGCTTATTTTGAGCTAAATTTAGCTTATTTATTTCAGATTTAGCTTTAAAATTTTCATTTAGCTCTTAGCTTATTTTTTAGCTTTTTTTAAAAACTCACTTAGCTTTTTTAGCATTTTTTTAGTCTAAATTGCGTGTTCTCTAAAAATATATTAAAAACATAAACAACTTATAAAAATTATAATTTTTTAACATTGTAAAATAGTTTACAAGAAATACTAAATGTAAATTATACGACAATTTTATAACAGAAATGGAAAGAAGAAAAATAGTAGATAATGGCAGAATGGTTAGAATTCCAATGGAAAAAGTTAAATTCATATTAGTGGCCAAAACACTTTTTGAGTTTTTTGGGTATAAAATGATTTGACTTGAGTTGAACGTTCATTTAGCGGCATCAATTAACTTATAACAAAAACCTGAAATAGCCTTAAGCCTGGATAACACTATGTACTGATTTTCGTCGGGCCACCTCAATAAAGTCATAAGTAATAAGCTAAAATGGCATTATTACTTAATTAATTCTGGAATAAGTCTATATGGGCTTATTACCAATGCAGTGTGGCGCAATTATGTCCTTGTATTTCAATAAGTCGATAAATTAGAGCAAAATCCTTACTTATGACTTTATTTCACTGATCTGACGAAACTCGGTACATTGTGCAGATAGTGTGACCCATGCTTTACCTCAAATAGCATTAATTCACTACAAAGCTTTCGTATTTTAGTATAAATGTTTTTAAATTTTTAAAAACTTTTTAAGATTGTTTTGTGGAAGTTTTTGTTTTGTTCTTCATTAAATCTAAAATATAATAATTAATAAATAATTTCATTAAGCAAATATTCTATCTGCCTTATTCATAAAAAATATTTCTGTTTAATAAGAGGTTTATGAAACAAATTTTCTATGGAAATTTGATTAATAAACCTTTTATAAAATCAAAATATTTTTTATGAATTAGGCCCTGTATGTATAATGAAAAAATATGTTTGTGTAATATTTAACGTTAGTTTAGCAATAAGAAACTATTGAAAAGTGATCAAAGAAGTGGAAAAAAGTTTAGCTTTATTTTCTAGCCTAAAATGTAACTTTTTAGCTTATTTTAGCTTTTTTTCAAACGTGATTTAGCTTAATATTATTTTAAAATCTGGTCACACTGCTTTCAAGTAACACAAATTGAACTTAAATATTTGGAACCAAGTGTTATTTAAATATTGTCAACTTAATGATTGTTGTTAAATATGGTCGTTGTCTATGTTCTTCCATTAAAATCAAGGAATATGTAAACTTTTTGGAATGAAGGCTCAATTTGGGTATTCCATGAAACATTTCAACCAACCATTTCTATCGATTTATTGTTTTTTGTTTTTTCTTGTTCTCTGAAAAATGTTTGCCATCCATGAATCGATTTCTGTGTGCGTAAGAGTTTGTTTGTCTGTATATGTATAAACGATGACTTTTCTTTGTATTTGTGTATAAATGATGACTATGAAAAACATATAATTTTCAAATAAAAGTGTCTATGACATAGAAAAAATCTACTAAAACCGTATTTAGTAGACTAGAACAACAAAATTACAAAAGCAACTTGAAATTTATGTACGTGCTTACAAATCAATTTCGATTGGTATTTAATGAGAATGTATTTGTTTAATATTAAGTATTATTTTTTATCTATACATATATGCATGTAATTTTTTTTAACTAAATATAGATGATGGAAGTGTGGACACACACATCCATATCGAATAAATACATATATATTGAAGCTAAAGAAAATTTATGTATTAAATAATTGTTTTTAGAATTGCCATAGCATTTTATAACTACTTATTTCAAACAACAATACAATGACAATTCAGAGTTATTGTGGAGAAATGTATAGTATACGAGTATATGAGTTTTATTAACAGCATTATATGTATAAAATAAGTATTACCTAATAATTTAATTACGAGGGAGCCAAATTCCCTTGAAATTTTGTCTGTACTAAATTTCTTACGTTTAACCCTCTCTTTTGTCACCAAGAAAAAATAAACGCAACGAAATCTTTTATTGAACAATGTTTGCCTTCGTAGCTCACCGCAGGACTATCCTCCAAGAGGATAACGGGTGTGACGATCCCGCGGAGTCCAGTCAATCTAGGTGCTGATTACCATTAAAATTACTAGGTCTACATTTCAGAATTTAACAGAACACGATCTCCGCTATCCAGTGTACATCAATGCTAACACATAGATAGAGCTTGAACCAGAAAGAAGCCTTTACAGACCTTTGAGTTATGTCCAATAACACTGTTACCACACAGAGAATGCGCTTACTTGCGTAAGTTTAGTTAACCTTATACTAGATTGCAAAAGAGACCCTCCTTGTGCTGATCAAATCTTTTTAAGAGAATACAGTTATGATCATTCTGCATGTTATCTACTTTACTTAAAAAGATTCCGTCTATTCAAAAGCATATCTAAAAATTACGCTAGGCTGTGGATCTAATTTGCCTTCCATATTTTCCTAGGATTCTTCAGTCTGAATCACTAAGATATTTCTTTTCTCGTATATTATACATTTACAACATTTATCATCTACACTGAGTGAATGCTGGAAAATTAGACACTGTCCCTGCTAGTTAGCTCAGCCCACAACACTGTATGTCCGCTTATTGTCCTAGCTGGTCCTCCTGAGTATTGAAATTTTTAATTTTAGAAAGGCAGAGGTTCCAAACATTTTCTTTAGGGATAAAATCATGATGCTTGCTGAATGGCTAACAGGACATTTGATTAAGACGGTGGAGTTGGCTTAAGTAGTTAGCATGTTGACTACAAAACCGAACGTTCTGGTTTCGAACCCGGTCTCGCACAGTCATTAAGTAACAACACCACACATTTTTCTGATGTGAATTAGTGTCCTTTTGTATCAGTTCTTGTAGAAAAGTTCAAGTGATGAAGGCATATATACTGGTCACTGAACAACACCGGCTTCAGCTGATGCCAATCCTAATGAAATTTCAACCTAACCTAACCTAATATTAGAGCGCCCTCCTTCGTCGGTATTGATTAGCAGAATCATCGGCGAAGTAAAAAATCAATAAAAATGCTACTAAACACAGCTTCGAAAAATTTAATACGCCTCATTGACACCAGAGGCGGTGCAACACTGCATTATTATTATTTATCATCTTTCTCTTCCTTCAACATCTGTCTTCTCTATCACTATCCCTTTCCTAAAGGAGGTTACACCTAGTAATAGTAGTATGCATTCATTGCTTGAGTGTTTTCTACTTCTCTTTCAAAAAAAAAATTTATTTCCGTGGATTTATTTCCTACCCCGATATGTTGACTTTCGGAGGTTTGCGTGGTGACCATGGCTGTGACCTTAAATTAAGCTGGAATTGAAAGGTAACAAGTACCAAAGAACTACCTTAGAGTGCCCAGTAAGCTACAGTACTCACGATAAACGCAATCTATGGCAATACTTCATTCATCGGACAGAATCCCACAAAGGTTTAAAAATAGTGTAATTATAACGGGTTAGTGATCAAACCTTGATAAGTACCTGAATCTTTAGACAGCGTCATATTTGACAAAGAGTATTTGGATCTCAATATAAAATTAATGTGCTCCTCACAGTTTGAGGAGACCATTGCTAGTATGAAATAGGAACTATAACGCTACCATCTCTAATAGGAACGAATGAGTAAAAAATTTTTATTAGCCATACTAAACAAATCCAGCTCACTGCAGCTAACTTGGAAAAGAAAGAAATTCCTTGGTGGAAATAAATGTGCGCATAGAAAACATCTCAGCAGGGAAGAGTACGACCGATGAATTTAATAACCTCTCTGTTTATACAAACAAGTAATTTTTTCGAGTGATTTTCATAAAAATAACGCGCATACATTGCTTATGCTCCGAGTCCGCTACATCTTCCTCATTAGCGTTTACATTTCAAATAACAATTTTGCGCAAACATTTTTAATTGAAATAGAATATGAGAGTTGTTTATGCAAAAACTATAATTGTTAATTGAAATAGAATATGAGAGTTGTTTATATCAAACAGTCGTCATACGCAGGAACAATACATTCATCTACCTTTCATAACTTATAGGATTATAAGTGGCAGTCAAATTGAATCTTTTGTCAGATGCAATTACTTATCGATAATTTTTTTTTATATAATAATATATTATTCCTTGAGCAATATAAGTGTTATTTATTGGTTTATAAGTTAGGTTGGCAGGTTGCTGAGAAAAGAAAGTAAGTTTTCAACTTATATGGATACGAATAATAGGTTCCTTTGTATTATATGAGAGTGGGAAAGGTAAAGGGAAAGTGCAAGTACAGATGGTGAAGTGATAGAAAGATAGAGAAAAGAGCACCTTAATAAATTTTTTCGTTCTTACAACTCCGCTATTGAGCGTTTTGTTAATTTTTATAGTATCGTTGCAGCGCCTCTGGTGTTAAATAATCGTACTACTTTGAGTTATGTACTTATGTATATTTTACTAGTTATTTTACTTCCCTATTAGACTATTAGTTGTTACAAATATCTATGAAGGGTGCTGCGATATGCATTAGCATAGACACTAATGTGTATCAGAAAAATCTATGATATGACTGCGTCCGGCCAGGGTTTGAACTCTGGCTCTCGAACACCGTCATTTGCTTTATAGTTGACGCAATAACTACTTCAGCTAACAGCAGTCTTATACTTGGAATAAAATTCCAGTTTTGTTTGTATGTTGGTGCCCATAGGCGTAATTCGTCAATGAAGCAATTAAGTATTTAACAAACCTGATAACACGACCTTGTTTCATAACGGGCTTCTGTGTTATTAAAGCGATTAATATATAGAAAAACGGATCAGGTTTCATATTGAGAACAACCAACGCATTTTTTTTTTCTAAACTTGACACAAAAAGTGTTTTGAAAAATCAGGCTGGCGAAAGGATTAGAAATCTGAAAATTCTGAAATCTCTGTAACAGTTTAAAAATGATTCATTTTTCAATTACGACCATATAAAACTCTTTTTATGGCTCTTCGTAATAAATTGAAATGACGAAATATTGTTAAATCTAATTAAAGAATTATATGAGTTAATTGAACTGCACATTCAATAAACCTCTCAGATTACTGAAAAAAAAAATTCAAACACCAGAAACATCAGTTGTTTATAAATCAAATTTAACTACTTTAACAAATGCACAAATCCAAAGCCATCTCTTAAGCCACATGGCACTTTTCGAACAACAATTGCTCTTTCTTGGCAGACGTATAAAAGTGAAACATTCTAATGGAAACAATATTATAACATAATCACTTAAGCCCTTAAAACCCGGAAGTCGGATTACGATTGAAAAGTCAGAAGGATTAAAACATTATATGCAAACACCCTCGCACACACACAAGCAGCCTTGCACAAAGAGTAACAAAATAAAGTTATAAAAGCAAAGAAAGAACGATATGTTAAGTACCAAAAAGCAATAGAAAATTCATTCATGTCAAAAACTAAAAGAACAGCAAGTGGAATGAATTGAAAAAACTGTGAATGAACAAGCGAACGAGAAAAGAAGAAAAAGAATTTTGTGAATGAAAGCAGCGACCAATTGAATGGAAATGATTGACGAAGTGTCAAACATTGAAAAGCAGAGAAAATCCAATGAATGCTATAAAATTTTCATTGAAAGGAATTATGGCAAAAAAGGTGTTATTTTCTCACTAACTTTAGCTGGTTATTGTTAATATAGAAATTAATTAATTAAAGAGAAGTTGTTTGTTTAATTGAGGGTGACCAGCTTAAAAGTGAAATGTGAATATGAATATCAGAACAAGTCTTTATCTGATTTCTGACACTTATATAATGTTCAGCTAGGGCATGAGGATGACTTTGGCTGAAGTAGTTAGCACGTTAACTACAAAACCGAAGGTCCTGGATTCGAGCCCAGCTCTGACAGTCCTTAAATAACAACACTACGCAATTTTCTGATGTGCATAAGTGTCCATTTGTATCAGTTGTTGTAGGAAAGTTCAAGTGATGGAGCCATAGACACTAGTCACTGAACTACACCGGCTTCAGCGGATGCTAATCCTAATGAAATTATTAGTGCCCCTCTTTCAAACTAACCTAACATCAGAGCGCTCTCCTTCGTCGATATTGTTTAGCAGAATCATCGGAGAAGTAAAATAACTAATAAAATGTGAATTAAACACACAGAGGCGCTGCAATGCTGCATTATTAAAAAAACGTGCAAAACGAAGAGTTGAAAAAAAATTAGGCTTTCTTCTATCTCTTCCTTCACTGTTAACATCCTAGTAATAGTAATACCTAGTAATAGTACATAGTAGGCATTCATTGTCTGAGTCTTACTTCTCTTTAAAAATAAAAAAATAAAATAAAAATAAAAATTAATGATCCTAAAAAAAGATTGTGAAACATTTCATAATATTCGAGTAATTACATTTTCAGAAAATGTTTATGGTTAACCGAAGCATATATTCGACATGTGATTTTTTTTAATTAAAAAATCGACTAAAGAATATTTAATAATTAGTGAAACGGGCTAGGGCGTTGTTTTCAAAGAGTACTGCACCTTCATTTTCAGCATCCACTGTGTGAGGTGCTTGTTGATGTTAATTTCAATATCACATACAGAAACTTCAGTGCAAAGAGAATTCGCGACTTGCTTTTAGTCCAGCGTTATTCTGTATTGAACTTACTGTGTAATAATTCTCATTTGCTTTCAAGGAAACCGAAACAAATAACGGTATCGGTATTAATACCGGTACAATTATTTTTTAAATTTCGGTATCGGTAGCGGTATTGGTATTTTTTTATTTCGGTATCGGTATTACCCGTACATACCGTTATCGAGTTTATAATACCGGTATACCGATATTACTGATAAATTTATTATTTCAGGCAGTGAACATAGCAAAAAATTTTGTTTTATTAAATTATTTCGAAAAAGGAAGTATTTTTACCAGGGACCGAAAATAACTGTTATTTTTGAATTTTTGATTAAAAAAAGCAACCTCAAGGAAATGTCGGAGAATGAAACCAAGTATACCATTTTGCAAGTATTGGACCAAATTGTCAGAAAATACGATGCTTTTTAAAAATCTGACTTTTATTTTTTCAAGCAAAAATAAAAGTTATTTTTTGACTTTTATTTTTTTGAGCAAAAATAACAGTTATTTTTGACTTTTATTTTTTCGAGCAGAAATAAAAGTTATTTTTTGACTTTTATTTTTTCTAGCAAAAATAACAGTTATTTTTTACTTTTATTTTTTCGAGCAGAAATAAAAGTTATTTTTTGACTTTTATTTTTTCGAGTAGAAATAAAAGTTATTTTTTGACTTTTATTTTTTTGAGCAGAAATAAAAGTTATTTTTGTGTTTTCAACCCCTTTGACAAAGAAATTATTATTTAATATTCCAAATATTCTTTTCTAAATAAGTAAATTTAACGATTCACTATTGCAAAAGCGCCAAAATTTATAATAAATATAATGAATTTATCACAAAATAACTTTTATTTCTGCTCAAAAAAATAAAAGTCAAAAAATAACTTTTATTTCTACTCGAAAAAATAAAAGTAAAAAAATAACTTTTATTTCTGCTCGAAAAAATAAAAGTCAAAAATAACTGTTATTTTTGCTCAAAAAAATAAAAGTCAAAAAATAACTTTTATTTCTGCTCGAAAAAATAAAAGTCAAAAATAACTGTTATTTTTGCTCAAAAAAATAAAAGTCAAAAAATAACTTTTATTTCTGCTCGAAAAAATAAAAGTCAAAAAATAACTTTTATTTTCTGACTTTTACGATAAAAGTTATAACAGTTACGGTCCCTGATTTTTACATTAACATATAAACTTATTTGTTTCTATATATGTTTTTATACTATTATTAAAAAAGTCAAACAAGGAGAGTGCAGTTCAAACTTTACATACATAGTAAAAATAAAAGTTTTGTCTATACTGATAAATTACACTGTGTGACAAATTTTTAAGAAATCGAAATACCTGGGACGTATTACTATTTTTCTGCTAGGTATTGTCGAGCATAACAAAAATCTGTATTTGAAAATTTCCAGACACCTCCAAAATCTTGAGATACGGGTAAAAAACCGGGGTTTCATACCCGTAGGCACTTATCAACCTCTAAGTTAAATATCAACCGATCTTAAATTTATAAATGGATACAGAAAGAAGAGACTAAGACCTTTCAAACCATATACATCTTGTTTCAGTAAATTTCAAATATATGTATGTCTGTATTTTTTTTACCAAATATTTTATCGGGTTTTTCGACACTTTTCTACTTTGGACACGTTCTTAGGCAATATTTTTGTACTGGACCCATATTGCTTATAGCTTTATTTATAAATCATAATTGAATAAGAGTATTTCACAAGTTTGTTTTAAATTTTTTTTTTTGTAAATTGAGTTATTAAATATTTTGTTAAAAGACTTTTTGTTAAAAAAACTACCTGTATGTGTACTTAAGCTTCGGTGTACTTAAGCTCCAGGATGATGAAAGTGCGAAATTGGTACAGCAGTGGTCGCCAAAATTTTTTCCTTCAGAACCACATTTTTGACATATAAATAAAGTTATAAACAGTATGGTTTCAGTACAAAAGTAATGCCTAAGAACGAGTCCAATGCAGAAAATTGTCGAAAAAAACCGAAAAAATTATATTTGGTGAAAAAATAGACAATCAATTTTAAATGTAACTTTTAAGCACATTGTAAATATGTAGATAATAATATTATTAATTTTACTGAAAATTGATATGTATGTCATAGTAATAATTTTGAGCAAATTTGCTTAATATCTTAAGATAGATTGCAAATAAAGAATAAATTATAAAAAAAAAAATGTATGTATGTATATCTGAAATTCGCTGAAACAGAGTATATATGGTTCGGAAGTTTTTAGTCTCTTCTTTCTATATCCGTTTATAAAATTCAAATCGGTTAAAATTTAACTTGGTTAGAGGTAGATAAGTGCCTACGGGTACGAAAAACCGGTTTTTTATCCGTAACTCATGATTTTGGAGGTGTTTGGAAAATTTCAAATAAAGATTATTGTTATACTCGACAATACCTAACACTTCGCAAGTATTTTTTTTGTCACACTGTGTTATACATGTATGTACTTTGTGATGTCCGAATATTCGCCCGTTTTTACATACTCGTATTCGTACTCGCCAAATTCAGACGAAACGAAAATTTGAATATTTCAATTCAAAGAATAAACAATATTCTAGTAGCCAACTTAAAAACAAAGAAAACAATATTCTTGTACAATTAACATTAAAAAAGTTAAAGCAGGTATGTACTTTTCTTCACCTCAAGAGAGGAATCTCTAACTTCAAATAAAAACGAGGCACTGGTCACCTCATCGTCCTATTAATGATCCATCAACTCATAATACGACATTACGATCGCTTTTGAAAGTAAAATTGTATGCCTTTTTAAACATTATTAATGTCTACACTGATGGACATTAATCATTCTTTACATACCAGCCAAACGAATATGCTACGAGTAAAAGGCAAGATGAGACACAACAAGGCAGAATCATAAGAATCAAAGCGCGGGTGCTCAAATAAAATTTCAATTAAAAGTAATTAAAGGTTCAAAAAGTTTTCTTATATGCATCTGAAAATAAATAATATATAATAAAATTATATAAAGGATGGTGATAACAAAAAGTAGTATGCGATTACACTGATGCCTCATATGACAAGTTCTATAGGCACAAGTACGAGTATACATTACACACGTTATCAATTAGAAAAAAAAGCTCCTATAACATTTTTGTTTTAACAAGTTACAAATGTGTCATATTTAAAATATTGTATGGGGGAACGGTACTAGCATATGAAAAATTTTTACTTGCCCTACAAGTGAAACTGCCTAGTGGTAGGAATCCTCAAGTTTGGTAAATATTGATTTAAAAATGATGGGCAAGGGCTAGTAGAAGATTTGCAGAGTAAGATAGGAGAAAATTGTATCTCCTCAAAAGAAAATTATGAATTAAATTATATGTGGAGAATTGGAAATTTGGTACAGGATACTTTAAAAATAAAGTGAATAAGCGTAAAATAAAAATGTATAAAATGCGAGAAAAGGGAGGACTATTGGCCTGTTTCACAATAACGAAACGAAACTTTCGACTGAAAATTTATATTGAAAACAAAAACAAATTTTTATATTTTATTGTTGTTTTCAATATAAATTTTCAGTCGAAAGTTTCGTTTCGTTATTGTGAAACAGGCCATATGTTAGCAAAAGTTCGGGTTATTTTAAAAACAAAAGACGCAACTAAACTAAAAATATGAAGAAATTTGAAGATTGGGAAGTAGACCGTAAGTATCCTTGTGAGGCGATTGTTGCACATTTTTAATTACTAATGACAAATCGCTCTTTTAAGAGGTTTAAACTTTTGGGAACTTCTTGGGTCATTTCGTGGGTTTAAGCGAAAAAACCTGAATTTATTCGTAATAAATTTTGATATGTTTTGACGTTAATTAACAGCCTTTTATTACATAATAATCTGTATTCAGACAAAAAAAGTAAACAAAAAAGATTTTTAAGACAGACGGATATTCATGGAAACTACAGGCTGTCGTGTTAATGGAGGCCTCAAAGTCAAATTATATTTGAAAGGCCATCAATTTATTGTTTACCTTAATGCTTTGTGCAGTCAAAATTAAACATTTCGGCTACTGACTGATGTATAAATGCAGCTCAAAGCAATCTATTTGACTTAATAAATAACACAAAAACACATTAGCGTATCTCTGGTAATTGTAACCTTTCACTGATGATCATGCAGATTCAACAAAAGGAAAAAAAGTACACCACTGTGTTACTCAACAACATCAAATAAAAAAAGTAATAAATATAAATAATGATTCATGCTAAGACATCTAAATATGTATATACTTATTTGATTTCAATTAATTTCTAATAGTTTGAACACTATTTTAGTATCATTATATTACTGCTAAAAGGAATGTTTTAGATTTTTGAAAACAAGTGTTTTAACCAAAGCAAATAAACTCTCATACACGACTGAATGACCAGACAATTTTTTTTTTTTTTTGATTTTTATGAAGTTTTCCATTTTAATAAAAATTGAGTTGAAAATTCCATTTAATACTGATTTAGTTCCTTTATGACTTGTTTTCTATAACATTTCTTTTTCCGGTCGTCTCCTGCCGGCAGCCAGTGTAAACATTACATCTTTTCTTTGAGGGATTTATTTTATTTTTCTCTTACTTGGCTCTGCATCACGTTCGGCATTTGTTTAATTTTAACCAGAAATCAATTCAAAATAATTTTCTTAAATACTAAAAAAAAATAATAAATCTCCGCAAACAATTCACAATCTTGTGTGAATTACTGGAAAATTGGCAACCAGCTGGTGAAATGTATCTGTGTGTGTGTACTGCTGTGTGTGGTGTGTATAACCAGCAAACAAATGTGTTTGATCTCAAATTTTGATAACGTTTTGAACGTTATGTTATATACTTATTTATCAATTAAAGTTTAACTTTTGTTCCAACAATAAGGAAATACATTAATTTTTAACATATTCTCAAATAAAGTTGCTCTCATTAAGCACTTCCCATCCTTAAATTTTGATAAAACAAAGTGTGTGAAATTTTTCATGCATTTGAATGGAGTATCGATGTTTTTGTGTATAGCACTTAACATATTGCAAATGCCCGGTGCGGCTTTGCCGAGTGGAGCGCATTCGAAATGTTTAATTTTCCATGCCTAAGACGTATCAATCTGGCTGAATTTTACCGATGACTTGGATTATGTTGGTTTTAAGGTCAATTGTGGCTTGCGACTTATTCGCATAGACCAGAAACTTGAGAAAACTCACATAAAAACTAATAATGGGGTAAAATCGTACGACCCCGTTTGCCAGTTCACATCACCTCTACATGAGATGACCAGGTCCTCAAAATGCTCGTGCAGAATATCCAATGTGCCGTGAGCTATGTGGCACATAGCGCCATCCAGTTGAAACCACATACCGTTGGTATCCATATCATCCAATTTTGCCACAAAAAAAATTATAACCACTGACCTGTAGCACTCGTAGTTGACGGAGATGACATGCCCAATGTCGTTCTCTAAGGAATCGCCAACTCAAAATTCAAGCAATGAGTTTTTTACATATTCAGTGAACGCTCTTGGACCTTATGTGGATTAGCATTTCCCCAAATATGACAATTTTGTTTGTTGAAGCGTCACTATGAAAAATTCGCCAAGTTTTGGTATACGAAAGGAAGAGTGCTTGTAAGGGACACGAAACCGACTGCCTCTTGAAGTTCGTCGGCAAAGTAATTAATTGTTAATTGAAATTAGTGGAGTCAAATCTATCCACCATACCATATCCTATCTGAAGGTCAATTATACCCACTCGAACATAACGTGTTGTTGATCTAGAAAACTAGACAGCGATGTGTAAAATATTTCTTTTACACAAACTAATCTCACACAATCCGGTTTTGAGGTTTTTGACCGTTATATCTCAATTTAAGAGCATTTAAATGAAACCCAAGTGGAGAAGAGTTGGAGGGCTAAAATGTTCTAAAAAGATGTAAATTTTACTTGCAACTGCTGAATTTATTTTATACCTTAAACGCAATGGATAATAAGTACTAAATTAACCTTGTATGTAAGTGTTTCGACTAATTTATAGTGTTTAAATTGAATTTCGAGAGGGTGGATGCAATCGTAGACTTGTAGCAGGCTATCAACCCACTTTAATCAAAACCTTATAACACTGAGCATTGACAATAAAGTTCTCGCTGGTAATATATTTTAAAAAGTATGAAATTTTTCACCTGTAAATGCGATAAAATATTCATGAAATGCACCACGAATTTCTAAATAAAAATTACTTTATTTTCAAAAGTTGTTCTTATTTTAATCTATTCAAACCAGGGTTCGCAAAGAACGATTATTTTCCAAATTTAAATTGAAAAAATTACACTAATAGAGAAGTGCTACGTGCACAAGGAATATACCAATATACGACATGTTACATGGACTACCTATAGATGCAAGAATTTTTATATTTTTTTTTTTTTTTATTTTTATTAAAAAATTCAACTTTACCGATTATTTTTTGATTTTTATTTATGCCTCAGAAAATAATTGTTATTTCTTGATTTTTAAAAAGGCACAATTTTAAACTAAATTAAAGAAGTTTCGTATATATTTTTTTAACTAAAGGTGTACAAAAAAGTTGGAAACTTCCAAATCAGTGAATTGGTGAATAATATTTTTGTCAACGAATTCCTCGCTGATTGTTTGATCTACTAATCGTTTCTATCATGAGTTTCACATCATTGTGAAAGTGAAT
The DNA here is from genome assembly GCA_944452675.1 of Tachina lurida. Classification (NCBI taxonomy): domain Eukaryota; kingdom Metazoa; phylum Arthropoda; class Insecta; order Diptera; family Tachinidae; genus Tachina; species Tachina lurida. The sequence goes on along the minus strand of OX101754.1, from coordinate 32,649,890 downwards.
CTTTGCCGCATATTTTGGTGTCCTGACATTCACTTCCGAATAATTTGTTCGTGTTACTTTCGACTGCACCAAGCAGTGTGAAATCAAATAGAATCTCCTTTTTGACACAATAAAATTAATTTAATTAAAAAAAAACTTTTGTTTAATAATTAGGTTTGATATCTTATCTTATATCTACCTAAGTCGGAAATTAAAATCAATATCTATTTCGTCGGTTGGTTTCTGGTTTACTGTAGACATAATGTATTTTGAATAACTATACTGTGCCGCAAACCAGAAACCAACCAACAATTTGGCTTTAATACAAAGATAAATTCAGTAAAGTGCGACTTTGACTCGCGAACGAAGGGTTCCGTACATTCGATTTTGAGCATTTTTTTATGTGGCTTTTTTGCTTTTTGAAGTTTTTTTTAGTTTAAATATATATAAAAAGGAAATAAATTGTTAAAAGCATAAGTATCCATACTACAAGTAAATTTCCAAGAAAATGTTCAAGAACACTTTATTATTATTGACTAAACGTTTTTTGTTTCTCCTGTAAAAAATATAAAAGCGTAGTTACGTCCGTTTGCATTTAAGGTGACGATGTACTTGTAAGAATTTTAAATGTCTTTTTAAGTTTGTAATAAATATGTAAAAAAGTGTTGAGATTGAGAATATATGTTAGCAAGTTACAACCTGTTGATCTTTTGTTTGCTGGGCTAAATATCTATTCTAAATACATATGTTTGAATGAATGACTGTTTTATACATGTGTGAGTGTGTTGTGTTTGTTGCGCGTTTCAGCAGTTGTGAGTTGCAGCTCATGAACGTGCGTACGTCTCTTGGGACTTTTTGTGTGAATGATAAATTGCATTCGGGCAATTAATTTTCTTGGTTTTAAGGTTTTATCACCTCTAAAGTCAATAAGTCGTACATATTTCGATTTTTGTTTTATCTCATTCAGTTTTTGCACATTTTTACCTGAATGAATCTCTTACAAAATTTCTATTGAGTTTGTTTGCAAAAAATTTTTTTCGTTTGAGAATTTAATGAAATCCTGTTGTTCTTTTCAATTTTAGGATTTGAATGGATTTGTGTGCCGGTGATTAATTAGTAAAATTGATTTATTGTGTTGATGTGTTGCATCAGGCAAATCATGAGCAAGTGTAATCCGATTAGTAATTGAATATGGGAACTGAAATTCCTGTTGCAAGTAAAAGTGATATATTTTATAAAAATGTACATATGTGTTTAAATATTTACTTATATACATATGTACATATGTGCATATTGATATCCTTCACTTATATGGAAAGCAACAAATATATGTAAACACAAACATATTTCAAATGTTCTAAATTTTTTAAATTAACTTTTTTTCTTTTTTTAACGAGTTCGGGAAAAAATTTAGAACTTGCTCTTACCTCTAATAAAATAAAACACACTTTAAGTTAATTCTTAAGTCAAAATTATTTTATTTCTTTTCAAATCTTTAGTTATCATTTTAATTATATATTAATGTAAATAACTTTTAAATTACATTATCATTGCACAGTAAGGGTTACAAGAAAAAAAAGTTTTGAAACAGGCCTGAAATTTCCAGTTTGAGTAGAACAATATTTATTATCTGTTTCAGATTTTGCTAAGGACCAGTTAGGATTGGTAGTGTTGCTACTTCGTGGCTAATACAATCGTTCTGTTTAATCTAATAAGTTCCCACTAAAATCTGAAACCCTATAAAAAATCAACAAGAAATTTCCTTATTTTGCTTATGACCAGACATCCCGCTTTAGGCGGGATTATCCCGCTTTTCTGAAGTTGATCCCGCCTTGAATTTTTATCCCGCTTTTTAGAGTTTTGAAATTTCTTATCTCTTAATATGTTTTTATTAATATGTAACTGATAAAAATTTATTCCAAATATTTTTTAGTGTAGTTATTGTTTATTTTTTTTTTGGATCTGGCAGCTCCTCAAATGAAAAAAAATAAAAATACAAACGTACACACTCAAAGATCCTTTTGTTACAGTGCTTTATATATGCAGACTTCTGCTGCTTTAGGAATTTATTACCAAGAGGGCTTATTAGGAGAATAACAACTGACATTCACCAAACTGTCAATAATAAAATAAAAAGTTCTTGATTATTTTTTTATAAAGAGTTTGACACATTGGTGTAGTCAGTTGATGATAATATGGACTAACAAGGCCACTTGCTATTATTCGCCTTAAGTTGTTGTACATTGTTTTGTATAAAAATCGTATTTTGTTTTGTAAATGAAGTCAAAAAATCTTTAATTTTATTTATTTTACGTTACTAAATAAAAATTTTTGTTAATAAAAACTTTTGTTTATTTAAAATTGATTCTTTTGATTTAAAAACTGTGTTTCCTAAGTACATACGAAACTTTTTATGTGCGTATTACACATCCCGCTTTCAAATAGTTGTTTATTTAAAAATCCCGCTTTTTGGCCGTATTTTCGTCAAAATCCCGCTTTTTGAACAATCGTGTCCCGCTTTTTGTAAAAAGCTTCTGGTCACGTTACTTATGCCCCACTGTGCATTACTGTATTAACCCGCTGCTTCTTAAACTACGGGAATTTTTAATCAAATTCTTGCTTTATTACTTTATTTATTAAATTAATTAATTTACTTTAAGTATGTTTCGTCTAAATAAAAAGTTTTCAAGAAAAAGTAAAAAAACAATTACTTAAAGTAAATGAAAATTAAAAGGTGAAAACAAAGATCGTAAATTTGTGTAATCTCTTTATTTCTTATTTTAAAGGGAAAGCAAATCAAAATTTTTTTTAACTCAAGGCAAATTAATTCGCGACACAGGCTGGAGATGGGGCCGTGAGTTACTTTTCACTCACGATTTGGCGGGAGCACGGTTATGAATGACTTTAGAATCTGCGGACTAGCTTAGTGTCAGAAAAATTAAGCATAGACACAAAAGAAAAAGTTCACATTCGATAAAAATTTACAAAAAATCACAATTAGTCCCATTCCAGACTTGCAGCAACTTTTTAGTTTTTAGTACAAAAGAACGAGATAGAAATACAAAAAAATTCGAATTATTTTATAGAATTTTTTATTTGAATTTTGTAACTCTTCAAAATACTGCCAACAAAGACTTGTAATTCGACAAAATATGTTGGCCATTTGAAAGAAATGTTTGCGATTCGACAACAAATGTCGACAATTCCGCAAAAATTGCTGAAAATTTAAAAAAAGTGCTGCAGATTTAACAACAACAACAATGCTGCCATTCAGATAACAAATGTTGCCAATTCGAAAAAAAATTTTGCCAGTTTGACAACAAATGTTGCCAGTTCGACAACAAATGTTGCCAGTTCGACAACCAGTGTTGCCAGTTCGACAACCAGTGTTGCCAGTTCGACAACAAATGTTGCCAATTCGACAAAAAATTTTGCCAGTTTGACAACAAATGTTGCCAGTTCGACAAAAAATGTTACCAGTGCGCCAATAAATGTTGCCAATTCGATATTCGATTTAACAAATGTTGTCGACTCAGTAACGAATATATTCTATTCGACAACAAATGTTGCCAGGGTACCCCTGTGGCTGTGTGGTAGCGATACTAGTTCATAGGTCGTGGATTCGACTCCCGCCATAGACCCTGGGTGTTTTCCTCAGACAAGCTATTCGCTTCGCATGTTGTGTTGTGTTGTGTTAAAAAAAAAATTAAATGTTGCAGATTCAATAGCCAATGCTGTCATTTGTTATGTTGCACATCGTTGCACAACAAATGTTGCCATTTCGACAACCAATCTCAAAAATTTGTTTGTCAAATATTTTCAAATAGACAATAAATTTACGCTCTTTCCTTGACAAATTGTAAAATAAACAATTGACGAGTTATAGCAGTAGTTAACATTGCATTATACTTTTTACTTCAGTATAATCTATTAATTTGCCTTGTATAAATAAAGATTTTTATTTAAGTTTTATTTAAATATTAAAGTCTGTTTTTGACTTGATCTCAAGTCTGATTAATTTTCTTTTTTAATTTAAGTTGTATTTAAATACGATTTAAGTTTTTCAATAGGTAATTGAAATTCTTATTTAATTTAATCGAAGGTATGACAGCACTACAATGTATTTAAATAAAGTCGCAAGTTTTCCAAACTACAGCCGTTCTATATAATTAATAAAGTTGATACCTACGGGTTAAAAGTTTAATTAGCTATAAACGCATTTCATTAAACAAAAAGCACATTCGAAGCCAAAAACTATAGACATAGTTGGGGGATTCAAACGGTAGTCTTAAGTGTCATAATGTTTTAAAATTTTTGTTTGAAAGAAAAGACAAATGCGAAAAAATAATAAATAAAAATAACTTAAAACACCAGCAAAAATTGGCGCTCTCTCTCGCTCTCGAGAACTGATTTGTGCTATTGACGATCTATTCTGTTCCCTAAGGTCTAGAATATAGTAGGAGCCAATATCTTGGTATTGTATTGAAAATTAAAGGAAATTATTTTTGGTACGATCACATGATGATTTGGAAAATAATTGCTTTTAATAAACACATAAAAATACTAAATCATATGTTATGTCTGTATAATACTTCAATAGAACTTAAATACTCCAGATTGGTGTTTTAAGTATTATTTAAATATGCATTAAAAAAATTAAATTTCGTATTTAAATAGAACTTAAAGATAAATAACATTGCAATACGAAGCCAAAAACTGGACATTAATATAATACAATGAAAATATTTGGGGGATTCAAACGGTAGTCATAAAGGTCATATAATCATATATTTTTTATTTTTTCTTTCAAACAAAATTTTTACAACATTGCGACACTATTGCCTTTATTTCTACCGTTTGAATCTCCTAATTATGATGTTTCAAATAAGCTAAGAAATATTGTATTTTATTTTATTTTTTTATGTATATAATAAAGTTTATTTAAAGTATATTTAATGTTAAATTTTATTATTTAAATTTAAAGTGAACTTTATACAGTTATCAAATGGAATGTTGCCTAATTGTCTGATGCTAAGTTTAAGATTAAATATTTACATTTTTCGTTTTTTTTTGTTAAATAAAATTAAAGTTAAGAACTTAAACTGAAATATTTGAAATGTTATGAGTAGAATACAATTAATTGTCTTCAAAAGACTTTTTAAAGTACGAAATGAAAGTACATACAATTAGAGATACTCTTCTTTTGTAAATTTTCTTAAATGAAACATTTAAAATGTTTGTTTTCTTTAAGTTAAAAATAATTTGTGAACAAATTTTAACAAATATGAAAAAATTCTAACTCAATTGTAGATTGTAATTATTCAGCCTTAGTTTAAGTAATTTGGAGTTTGAAACTTATACCGAGTACATAATATGGCATTTTCTGACATCGCAATAGTGTGTACTAGTGGCAATGTTTGTAATTTCCAATATTTTTCGTTGTGTGGCAGTGCTTTTCATATAAAAAACATAATGTTAACGGCGTTGAGCACATTTTGAAATGACAACACAAGAAATGTCAGATGTGTACTTAGCATTAGAGTTTTTGCAGATGAAATTGGTAGTTTTGTAAAACGAGTGAAAAATAAAAAAAAACAGTTTAAGTTTTTTGGAGTAATAACGTAAGTGATTTTAGTTTAAAAAAAGTATAAAAGCAAGCAAATCTTTCGTCATTATTCCTAAAATCGTTTTGAAAATACGTAATAGTTTTATGCTTTCCACAAAATGTTTAATGTTTATGAAGAGAGCGTACGAAATATGGCAATTTAGCATCGATAGACCGAAATTGGCGAAAACTGATTTGCACAGATTTAATATAACGAATTCCTTCCATTCCTTCTTTCGGTTACATATAGAACTAGTACATCATAGCATAAAATCTCCTTAATTTTTATTAAATTTTATTTCATAAACTTCATTTATAACATTGAAAATCTTAAGGAAAATTTACTTTTGTGCGATGTAGCCATCTTTAAGGCGTATGATAACATCTATTGTGTTCACCAAGGCTTCACAAACTGCAAGGCGAATGTGATTTGCCCCCTTCTAGGCGAATTAAAATTTTCAAGGCGCTCACTAAATTATAATTTTTTGTGAATATTTTGGTCTTCGGAATGGACCATGTGGAAAACTTCATTTGGCTTAACCCTTAATAGCCTGGTTATACCTCAAGGATCCAACCAACAATATTCAAAATTTGGTAAGACGATTATTGTAAAGTGCTGTTGCTATGATCTGTAAGCTGTTCGCTGATGCAAACGATGTAGTTTGCGTCTATCTCTACTTAAAAATAACATTATTTGAAGCTTGTGTGTCAATCAGACTTGTTCTACCTCAAAAAAAAAAAGAAGAGAAATTGTGTGCATTTGCTTTATACAAAAACGATTTTTGTGTTCAAAATAATTATTCCCGTTTTCATCACAATGTGTAAAAAAAGTATTAAAAGAAGAGTACTTGTAGCTGTTGTTGTCATATTTCTACATGGTCCTTGGAGGAGTCACCAGGTGCTTATGGTTAATAATGTTTACATGGGAAATTACATAGAAACGCTATTTTGGTTGTTCTTTGTAGGGCATTTTTTGAAATAGCATGCCAGAATCGTTATTACAAAACGGAAGAAGAACTTTACGATCTTTTGAATACCATGTCATGGTCCGAATTTTCAGAAGAAAACAATTTTCGTTGAAAAAATCTACAATGCAAATCTCGTACAAAGGTTGGGTTCCAAAATTTCGCAGTTAATTTAAAAAATGAAACAAAATTTAATTTGTAATAAAAATAATAGACTTTACTTAATCCAGCAGGGACCAACCAGGTTTTTTCTGTTTCAGTTAGGGAAGAAAAAAAAATTAAACAAAAATTTAGAACAAACTTTGTTCAGAATCGCAAACTTCATAACATACTCCTATATTTTTTTTCAACATATTATGTCCGGAGAATAGGGTGGCTTGGTGAAGGATTTGGTGAAAATGAGCATGATAGTTATTGAAGACAAACTAAAGTTATGGAAGTAATTGTTCGTATAGTTAAGGAATAAAGTTTATTTATGTATTTTAACATTTCGAGCCCTTTTTCCGATTTTATCGTAAGCGACATGTTATCGGAAATAGACTTTTTTATTGAAATTTAAATTTTATGGGCCTACACATAGTTTAGAATTATCAAAATGGCAAAATTGTTGATAACTTTTAATATAGAGGCTATACAATTTTATCGTAAGCGACAATTTACGTACAAAAACAAATTTGAATATTTTAAAAAAACCTTCTCCTGAAAAATTTAATTTTTGTCGCTTACGACAAAATCGAAAATAAGGCTCGATTTGTTAACGCACTAATTTCCCAAATCATTATTTTACTTATTCAGTAAAATATTTTTTTATTAAAAATACATTGAAATTGATTTTTGAGGGGCTTAGCAGGATCCTATGCGCATTTCACTGTTGCTAATACGTATCATCAATGAACCTTTACCCAAAAATTTCTTATAATAACTAGAGTTATTATGTTAAACTCTCATTTAATCAAAGTTGAAAGAAGAACTCAATAATCGTCGGTCGTGAGTACAATGCCCATGTTAGAGCTGCTAGGAATGCCTAGTGGCAGGATAAACTGTGATCTGAAGTTGGACAGGAGATTTAATGTCACAATTCCGCCAAGGCCATTGTGGGACAAAAACGGTACCGCTGTGGACTCCAGAAGTTTTTGTTAGTATACAGATGGATCCAAAACGGTGCTGGAGTTGTTGGGCCCAACGTAAAAATCGCATGAGCAAATGGACTGCGGTATTTCAGGGAGAAATACAGGCAATCACCAAATGTATTGACATTAATTTAAATAGGGGCATTAGAGGCGCGCATAAAGCTATCTTTTCCGATAGCTCTCAAGCCTCTCCTTTCGTGGAAATTCCGTTCCGGTTTGGTTTTAAAGTGCTTTGACTAATTACAAAAGCTATCATTTACTGTATTAACTGACCAGGAGGACATCTGCCGCTCGGTCGACTGTAACATCTCTGATCAAAGGAGATGACACTTCGACAACTAAGGAAATGTGGCTAACTTTTTCTGGTTTAGGGCAGGCCAAAGCATCGATGAAGCCATTTTCATATAGTGGCATCCTGAACCTCAACAGGAATAATTTAAAGATTGTTACCGGTTTTCTTTCTGGTGACTTTGGATTGGAAAAGTAACTAATCTCGTTTACCCTTGTGTCGTTTATGCTTAAAAGATAACGAGACAACGGCACACATTCTTTGCGAGTGTATCATCTTATGTAACAGTAGAAGGCGTTACATAAGACGGACGCTAAGCAATGTTAACGTTACATACGGAGTCATACAGAGATTGATTAAAACTAATTTACAGATCTACAGCACAAAGATACATCAGGTGTCGCAGTGGTGGTCTTTGGACGATATCTTCAACCTATTCTATTCTGGATCATGGCGCTATCAATCATCTTTTAATTTAATGAAGGAAAAAATTAACTAAAACGTCCATAAATTCACACATACAAATTAATAATTTGCCCTTTCACCCGATATATTTTAAATGCATGGTACAGCGCTATCAATTATCTTTTAATTTAATGAAGGAAAAAATTAACTAAAACGTCCATACATTCACACATACAAATTAATAATTTGCCCTTTCACCCGATATTTTGTAAATGCATGGCTAAGCAGGGAATACTGTACCAATTTATTTTTGAATAATTCTTCCATGAGCACTTAAGCAGGGAATACTGTATCAATGTATTTTTGAATAATTCTTGAGAGTACACATGGTCTTGTTCTTTAATAATATGGGATTTTTGTTCCGAGTTAAATTTTTTCCTTTTTTTTTTTTGCTTTTTGGATTTTTTATTGAATGTCTCAAAAATTCTGAAAGTACTTGGAACTCGACACGCACTTCTCAATAATTTGCCAGCACTATTGATCATGCATATGCTTGACCTGTTTGTTTTGTTCCTGTTCTTATAACGTTCTGCTAGTGTTTTAAGGAATAATAAAGTAGTTTTCTTGGACTTTTGGTTACAAAAAAAAAAATTATCAATTAAAAAATAAATTTGCCTGAGATAAATATGTAAACGAATGAGTGCGTCTAAAAACTGATAAAACTGCCAGTTTCACGATACCAAAAGAAAACTTTCGACTTGCAATTTATATTGAAAACAAAAACAAATTTTCATACATATATAATTGTTGTTTTCAATAAAAATTTTCAGTCGAAAATTTTCTTTCAATATCGTGGAATAGGTCATAAAACGTAAGTATTTCTAACCAACCTCCAATTCCTTAAACTAAAGCTGAAAAACTGATCATAAATTGTTTACAGAACTTTCTTAAATATAAAATTAATTAATTTCTTACAGTTGCAATAATATATATTTAATTTAAATTAAATTCGTGTGACTCTTGTGTAAAATTTGAAGTTATTTTCTTTTTGTTAATTTGCTTTCACTTAAATTAATGTCTATAATTATCCTCCATACGGTTGCGTTTTCTCTGCACAGGACTCTCACCAATATCTAAGCTTTCATTATCACTGTCCATGGGTTCGCTGCAGTCATCCCCATTGTCGCCACCCATGTCGTCCTGTTTACGTTTGGCGGTGGCCATTTCAGCAGCATGTCGTTTGCGCCATTTGGTGCGACGATTTTGAAACCAAACCTGCAATTAAAATTATTAAAATAAATTAAATTTAATTGTTTTGCCAACTAATTAAGAAAATTTTAGTGCTTTTAATTTAGTTAAATAATTGGGAAAATCACATACACTTTCTACACATACACGTATGGTCAGCCAAATGTGACAAACACCCTCTTTAATTTGCTTTAAATCTCATCAACGACGGACGGTTAACCCTCAATTAAGAGCATATAAAACATTTTCAGTTACTGAATATTTTTGTTCTTTGTTTATTGGTAAAAAAAAAAACAATCTCACAATTTCTTTTGGTCTGCCTTGGGCCACAACTAATACGGTTTGTTCAGCTTTTTTTATTTTCTTATCCTTGAGCTTTATGCTGAAATCAGGCCTTTTGCGGTAACACATGCTGCCACCACTGACAAGCTGTTTTTCTCTGCTGAATTGTTCAGCACGTTGCTTTTTTTATTAATTTTAATTCTAGTGTTTTTGTTGATGTTATACGATAGTCGCTACTTGTTATTTCTGTGCTTTTTAACTAAATCACAAAACAAGTGAAATCCTTACATTACAGATCTTCAAACAAAATTTTGTAAAGGGTGTTTTTTATAGAGTGATACAAGCTTAAATCATAATAAAGCATAGTAATATATTTTTGATATCAATGAAACGGTCTTTATTGGATAGAAAATTTTATGACAATAATGTTTAAATATGATGTGGCCGCCACGGCTGGCGCTTACAAAGCGCAATCTGGAACACCAATTTTCACAAACTATTCGCAGCACTTGCGGCCGTATCTCGCCGATAACTCTTCGAATGTTGATTTCCAGGTGTTCAATTGCTTGTGGTTTATCGACGTACACAAGTAACTTTACATAACACCAAAGAAAATAATCCAATGGGGTTAAACCACACGATCATGGGGGCCAATTAATTGGGCCAATTCGTGAAATTATTTTTTCGTCAAAAGTTTCCTTGAGTAAATCAATTGTAGCGCCCGCTGTGTGGCATGTGGCTCCGTCCTGTTGGAACCACATATCTGCCAGCTAATTGAGGTACGAACAAATTTCGAATCATGTTCCTATACCTTTCACCATTGACAGTAACATTCTGACCATCATTGTTTTTGAAGACATATGGGCCAATGACTCTGCCAGCCCATAAATTGCACGTAAACAATAGTTTTCTGTGGATGTAATGGTGTTTCTACAAAAGCTTGTGTATGTTCCTCACTCCAAATGCGCTAATTCTGCTTATTTACGTACCCATTCAATCAGAAATGGGCTTAATCGGAAAATGGAAGAAGTGCACGATGAGTTTGACAAATAGATCAATTAATTTGATTAAAAATTTCGAAAATTTGCACGCGTTGCTCTGGTGTAAGGCGATACATAATGAAATGTCAAAGCAAACTAAACATAAAGCAACTATCAGCTGTTAAATGGGTGCTCAAATAAAGCAGTGATGCCAACTCAAAGTTGTATCAGTCTATAAAAAACACCCTATATATATGTACATACATGTGTGTAAATAAATACAGGCAAATCAAGGTATAACGAATCTCGCTTTAACGAAAATACGATATAACTAACGTCCAATTTTTTTTACATTAACAACCTTATATAGCGAATACTATCCTAATTTTATACTGGATATGATAAAGAATGATAAAGAAAAAATGGCAAAATAAAAACTAAAAATTTGCTAGGAACATAATTCTAACATTTAGTTCTACTGTATTTAGCGAATGTTTTGATAAATGTGTGATCTGTATAACGAACGGCAAAAAAAAATTTTAAACAAAATCTACAGCAGCAATGTAAATGCAAAAAAAAATGTGATACCCTTAAGCTTGGATCACACGATCGGCACAATGTACCGATTTTCGTTGGCTCACTGAAATAAAGTCATAAGTAATAAGTTAAATTTGCCTTATTTCTCAACTAATTGAAACATAATTACACAACTGCACCACACTGCATTGGTAATAAAGCCATATAGACTTTTTCAAGAATTAACTAAGTAATAATGCCATTTTGTTATTACTTATGACTTTATTGCAGTGAGCCGACGAAAATCGATACATTGTGCCGATCGTGTTATTACGGCTTTAATTTCTAGTTGGTACCTTTTTTGAAAAAAAAATGCAATCATTATTTTTATTATATTGTATCTGGTCTACAATAATAATAGTTAAAATAACACATGAAAAAACTTTGCGATATAACAAAGTTTTCGGTATAACATTATATCGTTCGTTATACTGGGATTTGCCTGTATAAATATCTACTCGCATACAGAATTGTTCAAGTGTTGCATGGGTCATATGATTTGTACGGCGTTTCATTTATTTTTGAATTTTGTTGTTGTTGTTTTTGTTGTTGTTGTTTTTGTTGATTTTGGTCATTAACACACTTTTCTTTACAAATGTGCACAATGAATGGTATGGTTGATTACTTGACGTTTATTCCTTAAAATTTTAATGTGTTTTTTTTTTTAAGAAAGTACAGGTAACCCTCGATTTACGTGATACTTCAGTTACGCGATTTTTATATAACATGGATTTGTGGAACAATGGCAACAGTTTTTTTTATTTATTTTTTATTGAACATAACACGCTTAAACATTTATGGCAACGCCAATTTAACGCAAAATTCAACACTGTGATTTATGATAAACCAACAGCATAATTGAGGCTTTCAGTGCAGAAGTGGTGTAATCCACATTGATTTTTTTATTGCTGTTCTTTCCATAAATATTTTTTTTTACATTACTATCAAAAAAAGTATAGTAAGACACCTTTTGGTATTCTAATAGGGCTTGGGAAAAGGGAATTCCCAGGCGGGAAATCCCGGGAAATGTCTGTCTAATATTGAGAAGAGGGAAATGTTTGAGATTTACCCGGGAAAACGGGAAATTAAAAGTACACGTGATTTCATAAATATATACTACCTGGCTCACGATGTCGACAAGAAATTTTCGTTCGCTTATTTGTATTGAAAACAAAAACAAATTTCCTTATTTTGTTTTTGTTTTCAATATAAATAAGCGAACGAAAATTTCTTATCGACATCATGAGCCAGGCAGATAGACTTTTGTGGCACACATATTTATAATCCTGTTTTACTTTAATATAAAAACTTTCATTGTTTTTTATATATTAGAAAAATTCGTTTGTATGATTGTATGACTAAATTTACACGAAAGTTGATACTTTTTCATCGTCTGTACATATACCCTGTTCGAGGAAAATTTTTCAATCTTAAAATTTTAAAAAATTCTAAAATTGTGTTTTTGTTTCAAATGTAACTGTATTATTATTATTATGAGACAACTGCTTTTTATCAGTTGTATTTTGGTTTTTATTTGGAGTGTTGTATTAGTTTTGCTTTATTATTCCAGACGCCAACCAATCCCATTTGTCAAACTACATTGTGGGCACGTTCATAAAATATGAAATCTAAAAAAATAAGGCCAAAACAAAAAATATTTAAAATGTTTTGTGATGGCTACTATGGTTTCAAAAAAACCTAGCATTTCGAACATTGTTTCGAATACAACTAAAATTAGTTGCAATTCAGAATACCAAAAAATAGTTGAGTTGTTTTAAAGTTAAGTTGTTGCAATTTCAACTAAACTTAGTTGAGTTGTAAACCGTAATAGGGGCCATAATTAACTAAAAAAACACTTTCTTTTTTTTTTGATTTGGCACAAGCTAACTCAAAATGGGCCTAACTCATGGTTAGTTCAAAACTGATGCACTCGTACTGCGGCCACTCAATGCTAAAACTTATCACTTTTAACATGCAAAATGGGTGCGAATTTTAACCACCTCTGACAAATTTTTGGCTGATAATTCAATAGTTTCGAGTTAACTCAAATTCCCACTGGGTACCAACAACATTTTTACAACTATTGTACAGCTTGATGACCTACTACACTTACAATAGGTTGTAAATAGAACATATGTTTAACTATTACATTAAATTTGAAACATACCAAAGTAAAGGGTGGGCAAATTTAAGGTTAGGTTTGGTTTTAGTCCCTTCTTTATTCCACATCAATGTTGCTCGTATGATTTTAAATTATACAACCGAAAACTTTCTATGCCTAAAGTACAAAAGTTAACAAATACGAAATTAAACTCTAAACGCATCTCAAGCTATTAATGTTAATTTATGATATTAAAGTTAGATTTCTAGATTTGATGTATTGAAAGACTTATAGTAGAATTTTGTGGCTAAGAGTATTGTAGAGCGTTTCCTTTATACATACATATGTCCCAGTTTAAGTGCACTTAATTGATCCCTGTTTCAGAAATTTACAACAAAGGACTTATATGCTGTAGAGTTAGAGAGTTGATTCTTTGGCTGACCTGGTACACAGAGAAAACAGTGCCTAATAAATACCTCATAAAATAGAACAAAATTAATAAGATATCTCTATGGTTTTTTTTCAATAATGAAATCTTTTTAATTTAATAAGGAAAACCTTTTTGAAAAAATCATGAAGAAATCTTCTAGTTTTTATTAGGTTATCTTATTGATTTTTTTTCAATAAGGGTTTCTTCTTGTTTTTATTAGGCGACCTAATAAAAAATAAAAAAAAAATTGTGTCTGTTTTCTATACTTATATATTTTCATTTAAATTCTATACCATATACATATGTATGTATGTATGTAGTATATTTTAGATGTTATTTATTTATACATACATACATACATACATACACATTATGCTATATTCTTAACTAACTGGCTCACCAAGTATTGAACCAGCAAACTTCTGCCGGATAGAAAAGTACTCTAACCAATATGCTACTAGCAGCCTGAATAAAATTATTGTGCAAACATTCTTATACAAAAATGAAAAAGACAATGAAAAAATTGTCTCTGTCTATTTATAGATATGAAATAACAAGACACCTCATAAAATCAAGAAGATTTCCATATTAAAAAATCAATAAGATGCTTTCACACATAATTATATAGTAACCTTATAAAATCAAGAAGAAAACCTTTTTAAAAAAATCAATAAGGTAACCTAATAAAATCAATAAGAAATCCCTATAGTTTACAATTTTTAAGAAAACCTAATAGAATCAAGAACTTTTTCTCTATGGATTGTAACGGAAATTGAGTAAAAAAAGTTGTGAATAATAAGATTTCTTATTGATTTTATGTGGCTTTCTTCTTCTTTTCTACATAAAATTAATAAGGAATCTCTCGGCCATGTCACAGAGTTCAATTACGTTCGGAATCGGAATTCAATCCGCCCCATTTTTGTAGGAGATGGTGTCTAAAAAAGAAAACTAAAATACGGAAATTGTTCAGGTGTGTCCCGACTGTGGGCGGCAGTGGTATGCTGGGGTATGCTTCGGCTAGGGCTTGACATTTTGAGGTTTATTCAGATCCGATTCCGAACGAAATTGAATTCTGTGACATGACCGTCTATGAAAAAATCTTCGCTTCTTTCTGTTGGGATACCCCTCAGCCTAAAAACGTTTCATAGATAAAATCTTCTTGACTCTATTGGGCAAGGTATCTGTCTATCAGTGTGGGGGTTGTGGGTTCGATTTCCACCAAAGTCTTCAGTCAGCTTCATTACAACGTGGAAAGGTATCTGTTAATATTCTCGTCTTAGTAAGAAACTCTACAATTTGTAAATTTATTTGTAACATTTAGTATAATAAATAGATACATACAAATAGATACAGCAATATGATCATTATCATTTAAAAAATAACGTTGACTTTTCGGATTTTCCTTAAGACCCCTACACATGTATGCAGGCACATCCTTATTTAAAACAAATAAACTAAGTGGGTGTTAAATTTTCCTTATTTTGTATGAACAAATTAAACGACTATGAATACACTTTTTGTGTGCTGCCTGCAATCATATTATGTTCCATCATTGTTGGCCTTGTTTAGCAAATGCTGTGTCATGTTGTTATTGTCGGCATTCTTTTTTTTTCGTTTCTCTTGTTAGCTTTTTGATACACCCCAACCCCTAGACAAAAGTTAGACACAGCTGTTGCCTTAAAATAATGACCATGAAAAGCATCCTTAATGATGCCAAGTAATGGTCTTTATAATGAATCTCTTTTTGCCACTTTATTTTTGTACACAGATAGCAACAACGAATGTGTTGTATGAATGTTGTATAAAATGTTTGCAGCTATGTTTGCTTTTTGCATACTAAAGCAAAAGTCTACAGAAAATATTTAAATATGTAGTCTGAAAATGCTGTAAATGAGTTTATGTAGATGAAGGTGGCCGGAGAAGGATGTTACCATTTTAATGTTGTAACAGTTTATTGTGCAGAGTTGATTTAACGTGCATGTCTGTCGTTCGTTTGACTCGAGTTTTGGTCAAGAACTAATCGCAAATGGCAAAAATTTTAACTTGCAAAAATATGCTTTTTGTTCGTTTGTTTTGTTTGTGTGTTCTTTCTATTTTGCAAAACAAATATACAACAAGTAAAGGCAACATTAAAACACGTTGTAATTGTGCTTTTATTAGACATTATGTTGGGTAAATGTGTTGGGTAAATTATAAACAAATACTTAAGCAGTCAGTCTCTGGGAAAAATTTAGTTAGAGATAGTGTACGAGGGTTTTAGCAAAGTCTTATCTTTAAGGATGACCCTTGAAAGGTTTTTGCTCAAATTTATAGAAATAAGTTAAGTTGTTATAAAGTAAAATTTTTTGCGCAGTACTTTTATAACTGAAATAAGGTTCAATTAAGAAAATAAAATAATTTCATCTATGATTCAAATTTCATCAAAACTGGTTAGTTAATTTCGTAGAGGTGCTAATTCTCCTTATGTCTAGCGGTCACATAGACTAAGAGGCATACGGAAACTATTGCATTAATAGATCTCTTCTAAAATGATAATTAATAATTTCTGACTATCGCCCTTGGACCCTATCCTAAGTACTTTAGTGCAACCTTATATAGCCTACGTCCGCTAGTCATGAAAAAACTAAAATTTTGAGAAAATTCAGTTTTTTAAATTTACGAATACATAATGTATTTATTTACTTAATTAAAGGTAAACCCTAGGTTAGGTTAGGTTAGTCTGGGTGGTCAAGGACCTCTTATAGACCAGGATTGATCCTTATAGGGATACCAGCAGATGATAAGACACTTGTAAGTATGGCAGCCTAGTTCGTGGTGCCTGTACCGAATGACTCCCACACAGATTTAACAAACCTTAGTAGTCTACACATTTCCATTCCCGACACAAGTTCAAGACTCCGAAAAGTGTCATATCTAGTGCTGCTTAGAGACGGACAGTGGCACAGTAGATGTTCTACTGTCTCAATTACCCCGGGTTCCTCACATTTCCTGTGGGTACCGTAAAGTATTTGTCCTATTTTGACGTCATACGAAGCCGTCCAGCGGTGTCCATTTAATACCCCTACTAGAAGTCTACAATTGTTTCTGGTTAGTGATAAAAGGAATTTAGTCGATTTAGGGTCATAGGAGCTCCACATGATTTTAGAAGTTTTGTAAGTTTTCGTCGCACTCCAACTTTACTCCGCTTCTTCCTTCATCTTAGAGTCTATGATCCATTTCAGGTGTTGAATTGGTTTCCGGACATATACCGTTTCTGCCACCGGTAATTGTATTCCCCTTTTGGCCAGTGTATCGGCCATTTCGTTTCCCTACATCCCCATGTGTCCTCAGACACAAAAAACATATACTTGTCTGCCAGCACATAACATATTTAGGGCATTCCTACTGAGCACATCCGAGGAACAGTTGCAGTCTGCTGAAATTGCCTTAATTGCTGCTTGACTGTCTCTATATATACATATATTCACACACGCATTCATGGTTTGAGGGGTGAAAGCTAATTCTGCAGCCATTTTGGCTGTGTAGATTTCCGCCTGGAAGATGCTACAGTAATCAGGAAGTTTATGGGATTCCTCTATATTGAGTTCCGGGCAGTAAACCGCAGCTCCCACGCCTTCATCCATCTTTGAGCCATCAGTGAAGAAATTAAAACTATACCCACTATAGTTAAGACTGTCGAGATAGCCTTCTTCGCTTATAGTGATCTATGGTTTGGCAAGCAAGTTAATTTCTGGAATGATGTAGTCCGAGCTACACTCCATGTCTTCCAGCAATTTACCGTGACCAAATGGTTTGTACGACATATGTCCTGTTGTCTTGAGTCGGATTACGGAATTATGGACATGCCGCGTTCAGAGCGGTTAGTTTTATTGATTTAAGGTCCAAGATAACGTCTAAACCTGCAGTAGGTGGGCTTTTTTTAATCTCCAATGTTGCACAGTTCTGCTAGTCTCTGGATATTTTATAAGGGAATCCCTAATACACAAATGTACAAATGAAGTTGTACATAATATTACATTTCCATGTGGTAATTACTAAAATAAAAATTAAAGTAAATAACTAGAAACATGCAAACAATGTTGTTTCATTGAAAAACAAAATCAAAATAATTCCCAACACAATAACTCATTGTTAAATTTTTCTTTTTTTTTCGTAGTCTTAATTCTGAGAACAATTATTTAAAAAGAAAAAAAAAACAAATTTTTTTAATTCCTTTTGAAAAATTATTAAAATTTATAGTCAAAAGTTCAGATTTAATGTCCAGCGAAGAAACGAACAATTAGGTATTTAATTCCTTAAAAAATAAAATCATTTTTATATTCAAACATAAATACATACACACTACATATATGTATTTATGGAATAAGTACGTTAGACGCATTTCACCATAAAAATCTCATAAATCATGTTGAAATACTATATAGTTGAATATAAAAAAAGGAGGAAGCTTTTAACTGTTTGGCAGTTTAAATCCCAAAAAAAACCTCAATACAAACCGATAAGAAACCATCAAATAATGCAATAAATTTAATTTATGGTTGGAAATTTAACTCACAAATACATACATACAGCCATACTTTAAAATAACATACACACATCAATGAAAACTCTAAGGTTAATATTCTAGTGAAAATCTCAACAGTCATGACTCGCGCTAGTTTATTTGATAAGATGTACTAAAAAAAAAACAAATTGATGAGCTTGAAAATCAAATTAGTTATAATTCAGCTTTCAAAATATTGTTATTGTATCCTGACAACAACATAAATGTAAAAACAGACCAAGTTCCTATCCAAAATTTTAGCCATTACAAGTAGTGAGATAAAAATGTTGACCAAGTTCTTCTTTGGCACAATACCTACCATAGCAAATTTGCTATACATTATATACATTTGTAATCGTCAGGGTGTCATATCATTTCTAGACAATCTGCAATGTGTATGAAAAGATTTAATAAGATCTTTTGAGTTTGAACTCCTTTGAATTAAATTCCTAATTTTGAATTTAAAAAGCTTGTCCCCGCCCCTGGATTCAAACTTCCAGGTTCTTAGATTTTTCTTACTGATCTCTGATCTAAATTTATTTGTGTATCAAATTTCAGCTCTGTAGTGCGAATTTGAGTGTTAAGGACGTGGACCACCACACACCGGCTAAAAGTTCTTGTTTTTAAGATTTTTCCATTGGCTCACTCATCTACACTTACTTGTGTGCAAAATTTCAGGCCTCTAGAAAAAATTCTATCCTTATATTTTATGGGCTTTATCCCGCCCATTATTTTAAACTCGAGATTTTTCATAGTAATCTGCTGATACGAAAAACGTAAATAATAGATTTAAATCTGTTAAGCATAAGAAGCTGAAACACAAGTCTAACATTTTATGTGCAAAATCACGCCCACTTTTTAAGATTGCACCTTAAAGTCTTGTCTACGTGCGACCTGCATGCAAGGTTTCACTACAGTCGCTCGAGTTAAAAGGTGTATATAGTTTTTAATTCCGAGCATGTTATTATTGTGACCCTGCCCACCCTGGTAAAAATTTTTAGGTTTTCAGTTTTTTTTAGTTGGTTTCTCACCTACACCTAGTTGTGTATAAAATTGCAGCAAAACAGTAATAATTTTGATTTTTAATTTTTATAGGTGTAGCCCCGCTCCTTTGGCTAACATTTTAGGGTTTTCAGATATTTCTAGTTCGTTTAGCACCTAGACCTACTTGTGTATCAATTTTCAGCCCATTTGCGCAAGTTTTAATTTTAAATTTTTATGGGCGTAATCCAGCCCACTTTTTCAAACTCAAGATTTTTTGGCCAGTGATCATAATCTTTTTTTTTTTAACAAACACAACTCAGCCTGCGAAGCGATTAGCTGGTATGCTGAAAACACCCAGGGTCTATGGACTGTGAGGCTAGCATGGCTACCACTTAGCTTAATATTTTACATTTCGAGTCAAGTTTCGTTGGAAACGGATAATAATACCGACATAAATAGCATATTTAAATATGCTGAGCAGTAGTACATGAAATATGAGGATTGAATTGTAGGGGCGTGTCAACACCCTATATTTTAACAGAAAATTTATAGCCTTGCATTATCGCAGTATGCATACCAAATTTCAATAAAATCGCTTCAGTTAAGCGCTTTCGATTTGCCCTCCTGGATAAAATTCTTGTGCGTTAAGATTTTTTATTTTGTTAATAGCTCATCTAGACCTAGTTCTCTATAAAATTTCAGCTCACTAGCACAAATTTCAATTTTTATGTGCATAGCACCGCCCTCCTGGCTAAAATTCCTGGGTTTTAAGATTTTTCTAGTTAAATGCTTACCTAGATCTAGTTGTGTACCAAATCTCAGCTCTCCAGCTATAGTGTAAGTGCTTCATCAACTTGATGAGTGTGTCAGTGTGTCAGTGGTCAGTGAGTATATATATATATATATATATATATATATATATCCATATATCAGGACGCTTTCATTGTAAAACTTTCAAATTTCGTATGGTTACATGAATTAATTATAATTATGGTTTAAATTTTATAATTTTTAAGAGATGCAGTTTTTTCAAATGCAAGCAACTCTTGGAGTCGTTTAGTACACTCTTTAAATCTGATTTTAAGTTGGGGTGATCTGTGCTGTTGCCATTCTCTTCTAGATCTTCTTTTTTCACTTACGAGACGTTCAATATCCGTAGAATAAATTCTATTTACCCTAGTCTGCGGATGGGAGGTAGTGGCATGTTCAGCAGCCTGTTTAATATTTTCATTAAGGTTGGCAATGTTAGATTCAATATCATCAGGTGTTCTTAGCGCAATATTTTCCGTGCAATGACTACTAAGATATTTTTTAAATCCCAGCCAATTAACACGATTTATCAAATTCGCATATGGGTGAGGTAAGTCACTTCTTAATGGACTACAAATTGTAACGATCGTGGGAGAGTATTCACCCCAAACACATGTTCTGGTGCTGTTGATTTGCAAAATGTAGTTGCGCTACCCCCTCGACCAATAAAATTTAAGACGCGTGATTAGCGATGCTAAACGGGAAATCCCGAGCCCGGAAATCCCGGGATTTTCGGGACTATGCAAATCCCGGAGCCCAGGATTTTTTAATTTTAAAGCCCGGGATTTTCGGGATTATCTGAATCCCGGCTTTTTACATAAATAAAAAAAAATTATTAAAAATTATTAGAAACTCCCTTTTATAAAAAGTTAAAATAAAAAATTTGCTTCGAATAAATATTTTAGTAGATATTATATTGTATATATCGATGGCTTAATATAAAAAGGGTCTAACTAAATTTTTTTCAAAAGCTCGTTTTTAATGTTTTCTGGGCGGCAACGTATAATTGCATCCTCCTTGAAGATCATAGTACGTTACAGTTCAAAATCAAGGACTTATGGCAACTTAAAAAACTATTTCTGCATGTAAATGCTTTATTTTTTCTTCAGTTTTTTGCTTCCGTAAAATATCGAAAATTCGAGTTAGGCCTTTTTTATATTAAGCCATCGATATGTACATAATATATCTTATGGCATTTTATTTTCTGGGAAAAAAATTTACACACATTGCACTTTTCACTGAAAATTTACAATGAAATGTCCCTATGTACCTCTTATATATGAAAAAAAAATAATTGTAAAATTAAAAAATTATTTTTAATATAAAGACGCACTTTTGTGCACAATGTTTTCGAGATTTTGTAAGTCCCGAAAATCCCGGGGTCCCGGTTCGAGATTTTGATACTCCATCACTAAATCCCGAAGCCCGGGATTTCAAAAAACCTACCCCGATTAGCATCTCTACGCGTGATGTACAAAAAATAATTGCAGAACTCAACCCGAAAAAAGCTCCGGGTATTGATGGAATTAGTAACCAGATGTTGATGAAGTTGCCTCGTATAGCTATTAGAATCCTGTTATTAATTTTTAATGCTATTTTACGACTGGAGTATTATCCAAACAGCTGGAAGCTTACCAAGGTTAAAATTATTCCAAAGCCGGGCAAAGATTTTACCAAAGCTGAGTCATATAGGCCAAGTTTACTGTCAACAATGTCAAAGCTTTTCGAAAAACTGCTCATGACAAAATTGTCCCCAATTCTAACTGATAATGAGTGCATACCGGATCATCAATTTGGATTTAGAAGTCAGCATAGCACCATTGAACAAACTCATAGATTGGTTCAATTTATAAGAAAAACTTTTGAAGAAAAAAAGTATTGCTCTGCGCTGTTCATTGACGTTTCTCAGGCATTTGATAAAGTGTGGCATGAAGGCCTAATTTTAAAATTAAAGACTTACCTACCAATAAACATTCTAAATCTGCTGGAAAGTTACATTATTGCCCGGAAGTTCACTGTTGCGGAAGGAGACTTTATGAGTACGCCTGAAACAATCTCATCCGGTGTGCCACAGGGGAGTATACTGGGGCCAGTTTTATATTTGATTTATACTTGTGATATGCCTTTGAGCAGCAATATCCATACATCTCCGTTTGCCGATGATACAGCCTGCCTTAGTATGCACGAAAACCCTCACGAGGCTTCCCGATATCTTCAGCAACAAATTACTCAGCTAGAACTATGGTTAAACATGTGGAGAATAAAGGTAAACGAACAGAAGTGTGCTCAGCTACCATTTACTTTAAGAAAAGACACTTGTTCCTCTTAAAACCTATATGGTGCTACGGAATTCAGCTATGGGGTACTGCTTCAGCTTCTAATGTCGAGAGAATCCAACGAAGGCAAAACAAAAATTTACGGTTAATAACATCGGCTCCATGGTATATAAAAAATTCAAATATACATCGTGATTTAAATATGCCACTAGTGACTGAAGAAATTGCAAAATACGCAGGCAAATATTTAACAAAACTCGAGTCACATCCTAATCCGCTTGCTCGTAATATTCTGAACTTTACTGGACACATCCGCCTAAAAAAGAGGGACACAAGGGCTCTTATTCACAGCACTCCAGATGGGACTTCATGAAAATACTTTTATTTTTTATATTTTTTCCTTTTGATTATCACTACTTATGTATTATATATAGGGTTTGGGATTTCCCGGACTCTTGCACTTCCCGGGAAACGGGAATTAAAAAATCAAATTCCCGGGAATTCCCGGGAAAAGCTAATTTTCTAAATTAAATACATTTATTAAATGAAAGTTGGTGAAATTTCGATTGTTTTATTAATGTAAGCATTATTTTGAAATAAAAGTTAATAAAAAAGCAGTTCTAAGACAAATTTTTAAGAATTTTTAATTGAATTTAAGCAAATGGAATAAAGTTATTACACAGCAAAAGATCATATAAAAACCAATTGACGACTGTTACCACAATTAGTAGACAATTTTCTAATAAGACCTACCTTCATTTTAATAAAAATTTGCCTTGCTTGTTTCTCATTCTTTTTGAAAAAGTTCCAGGCGGTTTCTTATCGTTATGTACAAGCAGCTTACAGTACCATACTGCGCTGCGCGGAATTTTGAATACCCTGAGCCACAGTATTTCTAAGTGTCTTTCATTTTATTTCTCCTAAAATATTTTCTGCAGGGTTTCCATAATAGCGTCTACTTGTAATCAATTTATGTTTCGTCAACTCAGGGTTCTTACAGCTTAAAATTTTCACTACACTTTTCAAAATTTGTTCACTAATTCGGCGAAAAATTACTTCAAGTCCGCTTAGCATCGAATTATTTACTTTAGGAAACGATTATATCATTGCAATCATTGATACTTATACAATTTATTCCACTTTTTTTAGGAGATATGGTATGACCTCAATTTAATGGAATTTTTATGAAATTTCAGACTAGATTTGAATAGCTCACATTATTTATTATTTTATATTAAAAAAACATGGACATTTTACTTCTTGTTTATCGGAGTCGAAAGAATTCTATCTTTCTTACAGTTACATTCAAAACAAAAACTCAATTTAAATTTTAAGATTAAAAAATTTCCTTCGAACAAGGTATATGTAAATGTTTAAACAGACGATGAAAAACGTGTCAACGTTCGTGTAAATTTAGTCATACAATCATTCAAACGAACTTTTGTAATATATAAAAAAATAATAAGTTTTTATATTAAAGTAAAATTGGATTATAAATTCTATATATTTATGAAATAACATGCACTTTTAATTTCCCGTTTTCCCGGGAAAATCTCAAAAATTTCCCGGGAATATTAGACAGACATTTCCCGGGATTTCCCGCCCGGGAATTCCCGTTTCCCAAACTCTAATTATATATAACTATTACTAAGCTTATGTCCGACACTGGTCGGGCCTAATTATGTTTTTATATTTAAGATTTGAATACTTATTGTTAGTTCATATATGAAGATACAATAAATAAAAATCATGTATTAAAAAAAAAATTATAATTTTCCAATTGTAGGTAACAATAAATATTCAATAAATTTATATTAATCGAGACTAGTATAACTATAAGTTAAAATATTGCATAATATAAAAACATTTTTTGATTTGTTCAAATGTAATCTACTAAATATATCGACCAAAAATATATATAACTTCTTAGACCAATTTCGTAATTAAGGGCACAATTATAGGTAATTTTGTAATTTGAACCCCTTCACTTATCGCCTATTTCACCGAGGCTACTTAAATATCAATATGTTACGTCTCAATAATGAAATAATGTCATGATATATGTACATGATGGAAAATGTTGTTAATTAAATGAAATATTTCGTTAAAAAAATTTAAAACTAACGTCACATTTATGAACACTTTTCATTTTACGAATGCTAAGGTTTCATTTCATTAATGTAAATAATTCTGTGGCAAAAAGGAAAAAGTGCTTAAGTCGAGATAAGCAAATTTTGAGTTAATGATACGTCCGTAATCTGCATATTTGAAAGTATCCCTGGTCGAAATCTCAATCTATTAGTATAATTTTTCATGAAGTTATAGCACTATGAATTCCGACTAATTTTTTTTTAGACTTCTAATCTCATTTGGAATAATAGCTTAATTAAGGTTATAATTTGGTATATTTCAACTCAAATGTGTTAATTATAGTGTGTGAAACGATGATTGGTTAAAAAAATAAAGGTTAACAGAGAATTTCCTAATTTATCTGTAAAAGAAATAAATTTCTGAAAATCGACTTGAACGCTTAAAAGTGCTCTCCTGCAAAACAGTAAAATATGACTTAAGCACTTTTTCCTTATTGCCACAGAATTCATTGTATAAACTAAAAAGTTTCAGTGCAATAATTACATTTTGCATTTAAAATATGAAAATGTACTTTTTTTCTTATAAGATCAAGAGAAATACTACAAACACACACACAAACACATATACATGTTTTGTTTCTTTTTTAAGTGTAAGCTAATAAGTGCGTGTGTACTATGTGTACATGTAGTAGTAGCAATTTCAAACGCTTATAGCTCCCAAAATACTAAACTGATTTCAATAAAATATAAATTGTACACATATATACAGAAAAACCTTTCAAACCATATAAATCTTTTCAAAATCGGTGCAGTAGCACCGGCGTAAAAGGGATTACAAAAAACGCGTTTGCTTCTTTATTATATAAATAGATAATGTAAAAAATTATTTCATTTATGAAGGTTTTTCTCTTAGTGTATTTAAAAGTGGCTTTTCATTTAGTTTAAGTTTTTTCCAATTGAAAACAACTTTTAAATATGAATTGATACCTAAATAGAATTGATGAAATAGGCTGATAGTATTTTATTTATATAAATTTAATTTCAATCGTCGTTAAGCAGTTCCTGGGTTAAAGAACAGCTCCCGCGTCATCGTAATTATTTCTTAAGTGCGGTCAGGCTTGTGTGTGTTGTTCGGTCTTCGAGAGTTTTTCGTCTCGCTCGCATTGGTTGACTGATCTGCCACGGATAACCGTATAATCTTTGTTCTTTTGTGGAATTTCGTTTACAACCACGTTGCTACTTCCTATGTGAAGGCATAGGTGGGATTAGGGATGGGCAAATGAAGAAAATGTATCGATATATATCGTATCGATGTTTTTGAACAGTATCGATATGTATTTTTTGAAAACATCGATATTTCGATATATCGATATTTTTTGCTGCAGTAATTTCGAATGCACAATTACTCACTTTAAGAAATTTAATACAAAAGAACTATTTATGTTAAGTTATACGTAACCTACTGTAGCTCCTTAATATTTCATTAGTCTTTACTTTCTGTTGCTGCTCTGTGCTGTGTCGTTCTGTTTCTAAATTTTAATAGTTACTTTTTCTGTAATACATTATCAGCTGTTTCGGACCAGAATGGTCACAGTTTTCCACTAAAGTGATGAGTTTTGCATCGTCCATTGTTATTAGAGTTTTTCTTTTCCCGGACTTTTTCATTTCCCGGGAAAGTGGGAAATGAGCATTCATAAAGTGAATAACGACATTCATCGAGGAATGTGTACATTTGTACAAACTAAAGTTGCCCGCACAAATTTCCCGGGATTTCTTTCCCGAAAATTCCGTATGAAAAACACTAATTGTTATGTTTCAATATAGTTTTATGTTTTTCTGGTAAATATTAAATTTGTTTAAATTCTTAAAGCACAATCACAGTTTATTTCGAAATGTTTTTACTTTATTTATGCTGCCACTTACAATTAGTTAACAGTTTTTTTATTTTCACAGGTTGAACCGAAACAGAACAGAATTAAGGAGAGAAAAACTAATGGCTTATATATGATTTTTACAAACCAAAAAGAGTCAGCTGATTCGTAACAGAACAGAAAGTAAAAACAAAATCTGCCTTTAGGCTTATACCCACACAATCCAAAAAGTCACCTGCCTTAGGCTGAGTTTACATCTGGCATTTTTTGTGTGTCATTTGTCCAAAAAAGCGTAACCAACTAATTACTAATGAAAAACTGTTTGATTCCAATCATGTTGCATTCTATAAAATTGTCTATTAGTTATGTATGGAACTATTTAACTTAATAAATACATGTCTGAATCAAACAGTTTTTCATTAGTAATTAGTGGTTACGCTTTTTTACGCTTGTGTGGCATTTGACACACCGATGTAAACTCGGCCTTAGTGGGGTCACCTTATAAATTCGCCTGGGATGTTATTATGAAATTGCTCTTTTTTTTTCTTAGCATCAATAGTAGTCATGTCAATATCGTACAGTTAAAAAACGGCTATAGCTCTTAAAAGTATCGAAACCCGATACTCGCAAATAAGAATCGATGTATCGATACATAGGTGTTTGAAATATCGGCGATATATATCGCTATTTATTTTCTCAAATATCGATATTTCGATATATCGATATTTTTTGCCCATCCCTAGGTCTGGTATAGTCAGTTACAAAAACATTTTTAAGAATACTGTTAATAACATCATAAGACATATATGGTCTTAATCACTCCGTCCATTTTGTGCAACCACATTCTGCAAATTTACTTTGTAGTTATTTTTTCTACTAGCCTGTTAAACCGAATATGGTTCGAAGGACCATAATCATGTGCCTGAAGGAACCAAATTAATTTTCTGATCTATTGTGGGTTTGTTGGAAATTTCAACAATTTCATTAATTTATTAACGAAATCAATTAAATGTGAATAAAAAATTTAAAAAAATTTCAATATCTTGCGAGCTAATTAAAAGCAAAAATAAAACTATAACTCCCGCCATTCTCTACCAACACCCCCAACTGGTAATCGACCATGTTCCGCAAATTCTTAACTTTTCCATAGAAATACAATGAACCTTTTACGGCAAAATAAAACACAACTAAATGAAATGATTTAAAAGTAATAAAAATTCGGTTTTATAATACTTTTTTTTATTACCAAAGGTGTTCTGTCGCTCGTTCGTTAGTTTATTCCTCTTGTTAAGAAAACAAATAAATAAATGTTCAATAGTGTGCGAGCAGTATTTCTCCTATCGAGAGGTAAATGAATCTTATGCCTTTTGCACAATAGTGTGTTTGAGCGAGAATGAATAAAAATCTGCATAAAATTCTCAATAAAATAAAATTTACATGCGCATTTGTACAACACACTACTGCCTGCTTCTTCTTTTCGCTGGAACATTTATTGTTTCTGTTTTTAGCCTTTAAGGAAATTTTCCTTTAAAATATTTGGTAGAATGGAGTGTGTGTTTGCTGGCATGTATTTTTGGACCACATTTAAGCCATCGATTGTTTGTTTTTGTTGCCATTATCTGTCTTGTAAAACCTTATAAATAAATATAAAAATGTTCTGTTGGGTCTCTCACTGTGCCACCTGACGTTTCTGTTGGCGTCCCAAAAAGCAACAACCAAATGGAATAAAGAAGACAGCAAAGGATATAAAACATGGAATTCGTTACGGCCATGTTGTAACGACATGACTGTAGTCGATTTATTTATTTTGGGTGCCTGTGTGTGTGTGTGTGTGTGCGTATTCGTATGAGTGCATGTGTGTGGTTGGCAATAAATGTATCACTGTGTGCGTATAAATATCACACTTGCAGATTTTAATTTAAATATCTTTTTCATTCGTTTTTTATTATTTGACTTCGCTTCTCTATTTTTATTTGATTTTATTTCCAACAAGAAGAAGACCTCATGCAGTGAATTATATAGTTTTCCATTATTTTCCTTTAAAACGGTCATATATTTCACCAATATTTCTTTTATTTTTTTTTTTTTTGTCTTTTCAGGTGGCTGTCATTGGGTGTTATAATATGTATGGGGATGCTGGTAACAAAAGAGTGTCATTCGGTGTGTCATGTGTATGTATAAGTGTGGTTTTCCAATACTTTTTCTATTTTTTACTTTTTGGTATCATAAATTTTCAAACGCATTTTTGTTGGTTGAAATTGATGGGAGGTATTCTGTCTTATGGGTTTGATTGACTTTGACATATTGATGTCATAAATTTAGTTAACTATTCTTGTATTTAATTTACCACTTCAGGTGGAATAGAAATTAATTTTTTTCAGCTGAAACTATACATTTTTAGGCATTCTTTCGCATTACTTTGTTCGATATTGTTGCAACCTAGAGCTAAAAATTTTCTCAACATTCCGTTTGCATGGTTCGCAATTTTTAAAAATTATTTGAATTATTGGTCCTTATTCTGAAAGAAGCGAAGAAAAAGTCAAGATATCACTTTTTCTTCGCTTTTTTCAGAATAACGACAAAGTACACAGAAAAAAATATACCTGCAATGAACAACTTTAATTCAAAATAAAACCAAAAATCAATTACAAATGTTTTTAAATCAATTAAATTGTTGTTCAAATTAAATGAAATTTTGTTTCATAATTTAATTAAGTCTATTAAATTTTTTAATTAATTAAATTTTTAAACAAAAGTTTAATTGAATTAATTAAAAATTTAATTAATTACAAAGTTTAATTGACTTAACAAAAGTTTAATTGAATTAAATATAAATTTAATTAATTGCAAAGTTTAATTGACTTATAAATTTTTTTATAAATTTCTGGTTTTATTTTCAATTAAAGTTGTTTATTCCAGAAATATTTTTATCTGTGTATCAAAATTTATTTTCGTCTTTCATGAAAAATGTGCCGTTTAGTACAGAAAAATCAATGCGTGTAAATTTTCGTTCGCAGGTAAAAAAGCTAATTTAAAAAAATTTTATGCATAATTTTGGTCTTGCATATACATACATACACTTACATACATATTTCATGCTTAAAAATACAAAAAAAAAAATGTTTCGTAGTTAAAGTTTTCTGCAATAAACGACAATTTTGTAAGATTTACGAAAATATTTGTAGTTGGTAGATTTCTTAATTTTACGAATTTCATTAAGTTACAAAAGTTATTATTGCGTACAATTACTTTCTGATATAGTAAAATATTTTTTCTTATTTTATTGAATTTAGAAGAAAGTACAACATTTTTATAAAATTGGAAATTTCGTCAAATAAACAAATTTTGTTTTGCTTACAGTACAAAATTATTCTTTAATCTATGAAAAATATATTATTCACAGGAATAAGCAATTTTTTTATTACACAATTTTCGCGAATTTTAGGAAAAAAGTTTTGTTATGCTTTTACCCATTTTAGACACGGAAATTTTACTTTGCAAAGTTTTAATTCAGCTGGTAGAATGACAGAAAGAGATAGTATTCGTCCCTCTGTCTTTCACACAGCTGAATTAAGAGTTTGCAAAGTAAACTTTCCGTGTCTATAGGGGGTATAAATTTTATTTCCTCCCCCCATTTCTTTTCCTGTCATTGTGCAGTTTCTTATATTGATATTTGATATTCTATTAAAAATTATTGTAATAAAAAATTAGTTATTGTTTCAGTGCAAAATATGTATGTATGTTATGCATGAGGAATACAGAGACAGCCTCCTTCCCCTAAAATATATATTTTTTTTATTGTTACGACCTTCAATTTCTAGAATTACAGGTTATTCTACAGAATTATTTTTCAAATGTATGGAAAAATTTAATTTTTTTTGCAGCTTTTAATATTTTAACCACAATTTTATTTTCGTGGTTGTCGTATTTCGACTCTTACTATCACATTTTTGTAATATATTAAAGAACATGGTAACATTTTTTCTTTAATTTAATACGAAACTGTCATGGTCAGTGTTCCCAGTTTGGGGGGTTTTTTTGCGATTGGGGATCTGCGGATTTGTTGGGGATGTACCCAAATTTGAGGGGATTTTTTTTATAACTGAAGGTCAAAAAAAATTATTTTTGAACTAAGAAATATGCGTCTGGCAAGTCTAAAGATGTGTGTTACTACTCATAGTGTATGGTTTCTAATAAAAAAAAAGTATCAAGGCAGATTAACCAATAATGAACACTACCAAAACAAAAATACGTGACAAAAGTAAATATGTTATTTTTGCCATTATTTTTCAAATAAAATTAAGAAAATTTAATAAAAAAACTCAATTTGGGGATTTTTGGGGATGAGAAATCAAAAATTGGGGATAAGCTCTAGAAAAAAAAACTGGCAACACTGGTCATAGTGGAAGTCGAAATACGCCAACCACGATAAGGCCCAAAATTTTTTTTATTTGGAGACAAAAAAATAAACAAATACCATTCCTAGTATCTACTAAACATTTCGTAGAAAAAAAATAACGAATATTTAAAATGAACGACATTTTCGGTTTATTTTACCTAGGAAATATTTTGAGTGTATGTATGTATGTAAGCTATAAGTTGACGCTGCGTTTTTCAGATTAAGATCCAATGGTGTGTATTCTAGTACATAATCGGAAAATATTACAGTTTTTTTAGGTTATTCGAATATTGAAGCTATGATCTTTATGACGCGATACAGGAGCTAGGATGTGATTTTCGTAACGAACATAATCGACACTATTACAGTTATAAATTTATTTTTGTTTTGATTTCTTTGTACTTATGTAAAAGCAGAGTACGGAAAAAAGCCAAACAAAATGTTTGTTTTATTTTTTTTCGTTCTTTGAAGTGAGTGAAACAAAAACAAAACAAGTACAATGATAACGATTGTTCAATTTGCTTTTGTATTGTTTTTGCATATGAGCACAAATCAGAGAATAAAGCCGATTGGCTATAAGCCGGCTAAACAGCCGCAGCCGGCCACAAACAATACATTATTCGTATTCGTAGTTAGAAAAGAAAATAATGGGAAATAAATAAAAACGTTTTGAAATATTTGCGGCGAATTTGAAATCATCACATAATATAACTTTATTGCATTGTTATT
This sequence comes from Tachina lurida, assembly GCA_944452675.1. Lineage (NCBI taxonomy): Eukaryota > Metazoa > Arthropoda > Insecta > Diptera > Tachinidae > Tachina > Tachina lurida. The sequence continues at coordinate 32,618,198 of OX101754.1, read as the reverse complement.
TCACACGTGAAATTTGTTTTATATAGCTAAGCAGCATAGCTCTAACACCTCTCTTCTTATTTTCGAATTCGTTCTTATTCGACTAATTTTTTCCAATAATTTTTTCAGTAAAATTTTTATAGGACTATCATATAAAATAAATCAATAAATAACAGAATAACGTGGAATTAATTTTTATTCTGGTAAAAGAGTAAGGCTTTCTAAATCTTGATAACAATTTTTAGCCTTAAAAAGCAAAAAAAAAAATTAAATGCTATTATTTTATTCGAACAAATTTTTATTCGACTATTTTATTTGAATACATTTTTGTTAAACTAATTTCTTCGTTAACTTCAAAGAGAAAAATACACTATTCGATTACTCATATTTAAAATATTTTTGCCAAATGGAAAACTGTTCATATGTAAAACAAACTGAGAAAAACAATTGCAACGGTCTATACTTTTATGTTAGACTATTAAGCGAGATTTTATGGCCACAATTGTTACACACAAGTCTTAGTCTCACACCACACCGAATGTACTGTTACTATAATTCGCAAGTGATAAAAAATAAAAAAAATCAATCAAATAAGTATACGATATTTCTCAATCGCGTTAATGAAGCTTGGACTATTTCAACATATGTGGCTCCGGTTAAGTGAAACAAGCCTACTGCATCAAATATGATGTTGTCTTCAGCATATTACAACAGGTATGTAGTATTTTACACTATATTTTCTATACAATTTTAGTAACACTTGTATTACCACAAAAAAATTTTTGGGGGATTCAAACAGTAGTCTTAAGTGTTAAAGTGTCATTATGTTTTTGTTTTGTGCTATTAAAATTTGAACAGCTTGGAGAAGAAATAGTTTCCCTCCATCACGGAAAAAATTTTATTTTGTATTCAATTACTAAATTCATAAAATCAAATAATTTTCAAACAAAAATTTTAAAACATTATGACACTATCACACTTAGACTACCGTTTGAATCCCGCAACTATGTACATTTGATGAAATAGGACCTACCACGAGAATTCGTAAAACCAAATTTCAAAATTTAAATAAATGAATTTTTTCTTTATTAAAATATCACAATTTATATACTTAAACCAACTTTTTTCCAGTTTTCTTACCGCTTCCATAAAAATAAGATTTTTCGAAGTAATTAAAATAGGTATTTCTTTGTGAGATGATTTCATCGTTAGGGTCAAATCTCTTTCCGCCAAGCCATTTCTTCAGGTTTGGGAACAAGAAATAGTCACTCGGAGCTGAATCCGGAGAATAGGGCGAAGGAGGGATCAATCGGTAGCCCAATTCGTGGATTTTTGTAATGGAAACTGCACTTTTGTGCAAACTTGCATTGTACTGGTGGAAATTAAATTTTTTCTGGGGCAAATGCGATCGTTTTTTGCAAATTCTCATTAGATCGATCCAAGAAGTTGGACTTTTTTATTATTACTCCTTATCCTCATCTCTACTAATATTATAAATGTGAAAGTGGGTTTGTTTTCTACGATTTCATTCCCAATCCGCTAAACCGATTTTAAAAATTCTTTCACCGATTGAAAGCTACATTGCCAGCGTCAAATACAGGATATTTTTTAACCGATTCGAAACCGCCTTTTTATATTTCGTTCGGATTTTTTTTCCGAAAAACACATTTTTGGACTGGTTAGGGTACTTTTCGTTTCGGGTTTGATTGTTTAGCCAGTTGTAAACCCGGTTGTTTGTATTTTTTTTAAACAGATCAATGCGAGCGGAACCTCGGGTAAAAGCTAGTATTAAATAAATTTACAAACTAATATTCAGATTATAAAAACTGTCCTACGTCCTTGAAATTATATAGTCTTACATTAAAAGGAATATTTTAAATTTTAAACTACTGCAATTGGTAGCATTTTCTAAATCTAAAATTTTTAATGATTCCAAGAAGCTCTTAGACAATGTTGTAGCGTCGAAACAACATGACATATGTGGTTTTACATTTTGGTTATAATAGCTGATTATATTTGTTAATTTACTATGGCCGAGTCATAATCGAGCTAGAGTTTTTGTTATATTTTCGCATAATATTTGCAATCAATGTGAATGCTAAAAGCCGGTCGCCAAGACTTTATTGGCTGACAAATCCACCTTGGGCCCTTTTGGCGCCATTTTACACTGAAAACTCCACTTTGCTACCCAGCAAAAAATTTCAAAAAAGGTAATCGGGTTTGAAATTAAGCATTTTTGGTGGAAGCTGTTCCTTACTGGATTACCAACTTAATGATTTAAACAAGGAGTGATACTAAAATAATCGATTCTTGAGAAGTATTTACTTTTTATATTTGGCAACTTGTTCACGTAATCTATTTAATTTAAAAAAAAAATACTCTTCTCATTTAGCAACTTGTACATAATTTTTTTAAATTTTAGGTAATGCGATTTGTAAGCGAGTAATGAAATTTGGTAATCAGAAAAGTAAGTCATTATATGGCAAGTAGTTCTGATGGAAATGTGTAATTTTTTGCTCGGTAGTTTCGATTGTTAGCAAACGCGTCAACCATGTTGCGAAAATCTTTCTCATCATATAAAATTGAAACCACTGACCCATGTGTGATGCCTATAGTTTCTGTAATCTCCCTTTGCTTTCGATGTCCGATCGGTCAACACGATATTGTGAATTTTTCAATTGTTTCGCGGTTAGATACTTCAACTAGGCGTTCTGAACGTTCAGCATCTTCTGTGCTTGTGCGGCCACAACGAAATTCAGTAAACCACTTTCTAGCATTAAAATTTATGGTGCAGAGTTCCTATAGTATTTATCAAGCTTAGCTTTATTTTGAGTGATTTTTTTCCCGCAAAAATAATGCCTTAAGAACACAGGAAATTCACTTTTTTCTATTTTCTTCTCAAATCACGCAGTGGTCTGCTTTCAATGGCGGTCAAAAGCAAACAAAATTAAGCAGATTTTAAAAGGAGTCAAGTGACAGGATCAATGTTGCCTTTACAGTTAAGAGGCGGGAGTTCAAAAGTTGCCGGCTTATCGACCCGACCTCAAGATAGAAGCACTAAAAACACTTACAACGAAAAATTTAAAAAGTTTGTAATTTTTCTGCAAGTCAAAAATTTTAGCACCATCGCATTTAACTCGCTGGTCCAAGTTTGCGTCTTGCGATATTTCCATTATATTTTTTGACTTTACTATAATTTTTTTTATATTGCACAAATATTAAAATAAGCACTAATTTTCAGCAACAAAAACTGCTAATGACACTCTACAAAAAAAAAACCAAAAAAATTCCCCCTTTTTTCCTAATCGACAGCTATAAGTAAAATCATTTAATCATTTCATTCTGATGAATTTAATAAACACATTTAAATGGTGGAAAACAATACAAATTGACGCCTTGATGGTATGCTACACTCTATTACAAATTACTGCAAACAAAAACGCATGAGACACACACACACACACACAATGACAAAGAAATCAAAATAAATTCACACTCCCGCTTACACACTCATCATTTCCCTAAGTTCACATTTACTAGATGAATGACGACTGACTAAATGACTGAATAGATGGATAAGCAAAAACAACAGCAATTTTGTGATTGCTGTTGCTGTTGGTGTTGTGTTGAGCGACAAGTGTCGGGTCGGGTCTATTTAAAAATCTGTGCATTTCTAAACTCGTATGCCCGTAGGTCTTTCGAATTGTCTGTCCACATACAAGGTTTGTCTTTATAATTCATTTTCAAACTACAGCTTGTAAAATATTGTTTAATGTTGTATGTATGTACGAATATCGTAAGTTGATACATTGTTGGTTATAAAGTTAATGTTGTTTTTACGCAATATAATTTACGTCTATGATGAGCTAGACACAATCTCTCACTCACACAAACACACACACACACACACACTTACACACATATTTAATACGTGAAACAATAATACACACGCACTCGTTCTTTTTTCGGAAAATGATTAATTACCAAAGAATGAGCAACAGAAATTTATTGTTGTTTATAAAATCTCCATTGTGCCATATTGTGTATTTGTGTGTGCGTTTTTTTTATAAAGTATGTAAATTATTTCTACATGTGTTTTTCCTATTTGTTTTTTTTTTTGTTTCTTTTGCTTTCGAGAAAACCAAATTAAAACGTAGTAAGAAAAGTTTGTCGACAAATCCTAATGGAAGCAGCAGGGAATTGTAGACGTGGCAAGTGTAAGTATCAGATTGCTTTTGGAGTTTTTAATGGGGAATAATAATGTAACATGCTGTTACCAAAGATAGCTCTTATAAATATGAGAAAATATGCATGTATTTTTCTTGCTACTTCCTGGTCTTCATACATATTCAATTAGGCGTAGACACATTTTCATTTTACACCACAATATGTGCTTGTGTATGTGTGTGTCTAGTTATATTTGTAAATATAGTGTTTTACAACAACAAAAAGAATTTAAAATTGTTGGGTTAGTGTCCTGGAGTTGTGTGTGTAAATAACACACACACAAAGCTCATATGTACATATGTACATATATTCATGCATATATAAAAGATAAATGCAAAGAAGTGTGTAAATTTAAGTTTGGCTTTGTGTTTGCCTAACTCATTTCATGGAAAAACTAAAGCTATGCAGTATTTCTGGCAAAATAAAATGCAAATTTCAATTTTATATGCCACTATATAAAAGCAATCCAACAAAGTTTTGATATGTAATTAATACTTTCTTCTTGAAATCTATACAGAGATTTCAGACCATAAACAATGACACAACTCAGTTGGATTATCTACCAACACACTAATTAGTTACTTAAATGGTTGCTAAAGAAAGGGCTCAATGCGTACTACGCATGCAGGAACTCCATAGGAAGGAAGTGGGCTCTGCAACTGAAGATAGTAAACTGCATTTACACAATGGTTGTCAGACCGGTTAGTTCCTATGGTTGTGTGGTATGGTGGGAAGCATTGAGGAAAGAAAGTCACAGTAGCTAAGGTTCAGATATGTGCCTCGCTGGGCATCACAGATGTTCACAGGAGCACACCTCAGGCTGCCTTTGATGTCATTCTTCATCTACTTCCTATAGAGGACTTTGTGGTCGGAACGGCGACTAGAAGTCTGCTTAGACTAGTAGAAACAGGTTTGGTGACCACAAGAATAACAGGTCACACATCAATCTTAAATGAGTTCAGTTTTAGTGATCAGGGAACCATAACCCCTGGTTCCCTGAACTATAAGGTCACTGAAATTGATTTTAGTAGAACACTCGCACTGGTAATTCCGGATAGGTACTATTAAGTCAAATCCGATAAGCCATATGAGGGTAGTGCCGCCTTTATCCTTGTGGGTCAAAAACGGTAAAAGGCACAGGGGATGGTGTCCATATCTTGGGAACGAACATTCGTAGTTCTTTCAGACTGCCGAATGAATGCAGCGTTTTCCAAGCTGAGATCTTGGCGATCCTCAGGGCCACAGAACTGGTGGCCAGGAATGTAGCTGAAGGTGAGAATGTAACCTTGTACATCTACAACCAGGCAACGCTAAATGCTTTGAAGGGACGCAATGAAAAATCGAAACTTGCTAGTGGCTGTAGGAGCGCCCACAACTTGCTTATGGATAAATATAGTAGCAGACTATGTTGGATTCCTGGCCACAACAGTGTTGAGGGAAATGAAACTACGGATGAGTTGGCAAGAATAGGGCCGGCGTTAAATGAGGGAATGTGTAACAGATCGGTGAAATTACCGATAGGTCACTACTATAGGAAACTCAGTAATTGGACCAACAGTTGATGGCGAAGTAGGGAGTATTGTAGAGTATCGAGGTCTGTGTTGCCAAAACTTGAATCCGGAAGAACCAAACTGATACTGGATATGAATAGGAAGGAAAAGCGAATCGTGATAGGCGCGTCGACTGGTCACTGCTCGGTCAGAGCAAAAACCAGCATTTGCAAAACTGGCACTCCAGATTTCTGTAGGATGTGCGGCGATGAATATGAACCAGAAACCATTGAACATGTTATCTGTCACTGCCCGAAGCTGCAACGTCATAGGCTTAGATGGCTGAGCAGATGTTTCTATGAGAGCATTACTCAGATCGGGAGGTGTAAACTGCAGGACATCAGGGGCCTCATCATGGGAATTCAGTGGCTTAATGGCGGATAATATGGTAACTTCTGTAAATATTACTTTTAATTTTAAATAGCAATGGAAGGGAATCACAATGCACCCAAGTGGGTCTCCGAGTGGAGGTGCGTTTTAGCACCCCCTTTCCTAACCTAACCTAACCTACTTAAATGATTGGTCTGCAACCTAATTAGATGTTCTGGCCGAAAGTAGAATAGAATTCGAAACGCTCGAATTGTTACTTTTGTCCTGCTCCAATTTCCAAATACCAAATCTTTGACATGTTCTTATCGATTTAATCTTGTCAACGGAGTATTGGCCTTACCGCTGTATCATTTCGAACGATTGTGTTGCTCCATCCATCCATCCATCCATGTGTTTTGATGTATGTGCGTATGTAGCTTATACATTTCATAGTTCCCCACCAATGCAGATTGGCTCATACACTTCCAACACTTGTATGACATGGTAAATACCAGCTATTAAACATCGTTAGGTTAATATTGCTGAGAACAGAAAGTAAGTTTCCAGCTCACTTTCATCCAAATAACATGTCCCTTTATGTTACCTGAGAATAGTAAAAGGATAGTACAAGTTTTAAGTAGGCGTATTACTTGTGTAAGTAGTGCCGGTTCTATTTACTGCTGCATCACTTGCGACCTTCTCTAACAATATGCTAAATAGATCACACGACAAACAATTACCTTGTCTGAGGACTCATTTGGTGTTTAATATCTAAGAGAGGTATTTTCCAATTTTTATTGTTGGTCTGGTGTAAGTTAATGTATATTCCTGCATCTGCATCAAAGCCTTCCGTTTATTGCTTGTAAATGCAAGATCGTGTCTCTTATGACCCTAAAGGATTTCTTTAAATAGAATTGCATAAAATATAATGTTTACTTCAAATTCGTGAGTACCCATCCACTTTTTAAAATTCAAGATTGTTTCTTCCAGGAGCATAAAAAGTGTTTAAGGTTGGTCATAAATCAAGTAGTGTGACTCCAGCTACTTTTTCAAACAACATGTTGTATCATTGTAAACCCGTAGCGGTAAGGTTAGGTTAGTTTAAGGTCGCTTTGTGTTAGGGAAAGAACGATAGAATAAAGAAAAGGGTGCCTCAGATAACAGTTGTCATAACATTGATATCAACATTCGAATGAAATGTGGTTATCAATCCGAAGATGAATTTTCCTATGAGTATAGGATCTTATTTCGACTGGTTTCCCTCCTTTACTAATGTCTAAAGGATGTTGTAAGGATTTAAGTGCTCAAGGTACTCTACAAATATAATGTATTTAAATAATCTGCTTAATGTTAGCTTAACCAAATTATGCGCGAGCTAATAAAAGGATTACAAACATTTAAATTGGGGTTTTTTTAGCCACAAACTCCACTCCTTTTGAATACAACAACAACAGGACACACATCCACATTCAAGAGAATCAACAGCGACTAAATCCTCCATATGACATGCTGTATTCTTTTGGGTTTAAGGCAGCGTGGATTTTATTTAACACCACAACAGCAGCACGTGCATGCGTGATGATTACAATGACGCTGCTGCTGTCGATTTTGTTTTTCTTTTTCTTTTTTCATTTCTGTGGAGGGTGTTTGTAACAGAAAAAAAGGATCAATTACTCAGTAACAATAATGCAAACAATGAGGACAAAGAAAAAATTTTACAAGTTTGATGACAAAAGGATTTGTGTTTTCAGGCTTATTTGCTGCTATTGTAACGATGATAACAATTTAAAATATTTTAAGATATTTTTAAATTCTTTTTTAACATTTGGTTTAAAATAGAGAAATCTTGTAATCCAATGCACACTTGCAATGGATTCATTTTTTTTTTGGAAACCTCATAAAAATGTTAATTTCTTAGATTTTTTAAATGATTAATGCAGTGGCGTTACCTTAACTTGTGATTCAGTCATTCCTAAGGCATACGCTAGTTTAGCTCTTTCTGGTCCAGCCAGATATTTGGTTTGTTCGAAGGTTTTTTCCAAGGCAAATATTTGTTGACCACTAAATGTTGGGCGGGTGTGTTTCTTTTTGCCATCCTTGTCATTGGATGAATGATGCTGGTGTGATTGTGATAGATTGGCGGTCACTGGAAAAAGAAAAATTTTTTTTAAATAATTAATTTTTTAATTAACAAAAAATTATTCGAAAGTTATATAAAAATTTAACCGAATAAAACAAATACAATTTTCAAATATTCGATGCTAGCGACGAATGAATGTGGAAAAAATAGTAGGTTTTTAATCATTAACTCTAAATTTTACATCTCACATATAATTACTTTTAGATTGCAACGAAAATTAGTTATTATTTTTAAAACTGTAGAATTTAGCTCTCTGTTAAGTCTCAATACAAATTGTGCAAGGACACCACCACCTCCTGTAAAACCTTGAATATAAAAATTATATTTCACCTTCTGATTGCGGTCAGACTGCACGAAAATTGGTAACAATTTCCAGAATTATAGATCTAAGCTCTACACTAAATTTAGTGCCAATCGATACACTGACGATTTACACCCATATATCCTTAATATAAAAAATTTAGTTTCACCTACAATTGTGATTAGAATTAATACAGAAACGGTGAATATTTTCAAAGAGAATTACTCTGAAAAAGTTCATTATCATAGCTGCAAGGCTACGACCACCCTTTATATATCACTAGTTCCCAATAATGAATTTCAACTAAAATTGCATTTAGACTGCCGGAAAATTTGTAACTATGTATTTCTAAAACTGGTCGTTTAATCTCTGTAGTAAATTTTGTTTTAAGTGGTGCGGGGAAGGAAGTGCTAATCTTTCATATTAAAAATTTTATTTTACCCACAATTACGATTGCACTGCAATGAAACCTTCCAAACCACTTCTAGAACTGCACGGTTAAGTTATGTGGTAAGTTTTATCCACATAGGTACAAGGATATGCTTTTACCTCCTCTATATCCTTTATTTTAAAAATTAAATTTTATCTGCAATTGCGACCAATCAACAACAACAAACAACAATGGCAAGAGACTGTTTTAAATTAGGGAAGGTAAAATTGAGCTTTCATTACAAAAAAGCTTTCAACAAATCAAAACAATTCACGTATTCCATTTGCACTGAAAACTGAGTATATAAAGCTGAAATTTACATCAACTGACACCACACACAGTGTAGCTGATTATGAAGTTGTAGGTTTCTTTGAATACATCATGTTGTTCCGTTCTGCTAGTGTTTGTAGAAATATTTACTGATAAGTTTGATGTTATTTCTTAAAAATTATCTGGTGTAATTTGGGTTTCTAAAAAGACGAACTTTGGCCTAATCAAATATTGCTGAAAATTATTCAACTTCAATTTTACCTTCAATAATGATCAGAAATTTTATAGAATCATACAATTAAGTGATGTGTACATTTTGTATCAATCCCTATAAGGACATGATTCTCTCCAACGTAAACTTAATTTAAAGAATTTTAATTTTACTCCACATATTTCATACCAAGCCCCCATACTTTCCAACAAAATGCCTTTTCACGACACTTGCTTTTGTATACGAAAAGCAAGGATTTAAGGGTTATAAAATAAATCGACTCCAATGTAGCCTTCAGGCTTATTTTCCAATTAAAATTTAAAAATAATAATCAAAATATTAATTTGCATAAACAATTATAAAAATAATGCTCGTACCGAGCATTGTATTGTACATATTGACACATTGTTGGGTGCGGTGTGCAAAAGCAATTGACAATAAATTTCAAACAATGGACACAAATGCCATATTTTGCTTATAAAAATAACAAATAATTAAAATGGCATAATTAAACAACACATAAAATGGAGCCTTAATTGCCACAACTCAAACAGCAAATAATAAAATATGTACGAATATAAATGCCGTAGCCCCAAACAAAAGCTGCACAAATTTATTATTGTTCATACGTATTATTATTTGGGGACAGATTAAAATAATAAAATGAAATTAAACCAAAACTAATTGACCACAAATTAATTTATGTAAAAATGTCTTCAAACAACAACTAATTAAATTCCCGAGCTCATTTAGCAAAGCAAAGATAATAATGTTTTTCATTCATCAGCTTATGTCGGTCGCATTGGGCAGACAAAGAACGCACGAAGCTGAACCAAACAAATCAATTAAAATACACCAAGTGTTAGTGAAATTATGAGAAAAAAAAATAAAGAAACCTTTGCTATATTTAGCAGACCATTTAAATTGAAAAACCCAACAAAGCAGGCACTTCAACGCTTATTCATTTGAATTCAAACCAACACTTGCAGGCAAGTTAGCATTAAGCCAATAAAAGGCCATTAGAACAAACAAAACGCCCCCATAGGAAATGCACACACACACACACACACACCACCCAAAACACTTCCTCTTCCTCTCTCATGCTCTTAAACACTAACCGTTCTCATGCACTGTTAGTAACGGTTATTTAAGCCAACAACAAAAACGTTTACTAAGGGCACACTGCAAGCAGTATTTGTATGTATGTATGTGTGTGAATGTATGAGTGTGTCAGGTTGTTATATCAAGGTTTTATGTAACGTGAGTGGTTTTACCACAATTTTAACGATGAGTGAGCAATTAATGTCACCCCATTACTAAATAAAGGACCCTTAATTATATTAAATACAATTTTATAGAATCGCAAGCTTTATGTTCGTATCTGCTGCTGTTCTGGCAAAAAAGGTAATTTGAAAATTTGTCCTCGACTATGTCGTCAACAGTTTTCAAGGCATTATAAAGTCACAAAAAATAAAATGTGTTTACGGCCATTTAAACGTCCTGGGTTTTATGTTTGTAAATTTATTTCCATTTTTTTTTTTTTTTGCTTTCAAACCTCCAGTTGGCTGTTATTTTGGTTGTTGGTGGTGATACAAGGTATGAATTATTAAGGGTTGTTTTAATTTTCCTGCTACCGTTTCGTTTCTTTTTTTTTTTTGTGGTGGATTGAAAATTTTGGTTAACAATTTTGTATTTTGTTTGGAGTCCCTTAATGACTATTTGGTTTATAGGATTTGAAGGTTGTTCTTCTTTTATTTCGTTAAATGAAAAATATTAATTTAAAATTGTTGTTCTATGTTAAAATAACAGGTTTATTTTTTTTTATTATTCTTCTTAATCATATTTTGTTTATTCTTAAGTGGGTTAATGGAACATGCATACATATCTATGAATGTATATACCAGGCTTGTACATGGATATTAAAATAAGCTTTTCAGACTAAATATTAAAACGAAGCAGAATGAAGCAGTTCCCTTAAGCAAAAAAAGTTATTAAGAGCTTAAACTAGTATCTACAAAATTTAAACAATATTTGAAATATTATAAGCGACTGTGAATTTTAGCGATTGGAAGAGTAATCCAATAAGAAATTACATATATATGACATTAAAAAATAAAATTTTGATTAACGTAAAAAAACTTAAATATAAATATATTAAAAATATATGACAAGACTTACAAGTTTTAAGGAAAATTGTTACATGTCACATTAAAAGCTGAAGAAAAATTGCCAAAAAGTATTTTTTACATTTTTTTTTTAATTTTGATTAGAAAATAAAAGTGGTGTACGAGTGCTATTCTTTATATTTCGGGAATAGCAAATAATAACAAAAATTTTTAAATGAAAATGGCTTTATTGTTTTTTGATGATCAATATACTTTTGCATTCGTTCAAACCAAAACATGGTTTTTGAACGTTTCAAGTGCTTCTTCGGCGCTCGTAAGTTGTTGACCACGTAGTTTACCTTTGATATTCGGTAACAAGAAGAGGTCATTGAGTGCCAAGTCAGGACTGTACGGAGGATGAGTCATCAATTCGTTGTTTTGACTGCTCAAAAATTCACTTGTTTGACGAGATGTGTGAGAGTTCGCTTTGTCATGATGAAGAATGATTCGTCTTCTTGATATAGTTTTACGAATTTCTCCGAAGACTTCCGCAAACAAGTATTCCACTCAGAATTGAAAGTTTTACGTTGCTCAAGCGGAACAGTGGCCACATGACCTATTCGACCGAAGAAGCAGGCGACCATTTGCTGGGCTGTGCTTCTTCCACGAAAAACTTTTGTTGGATTTAGCTCGTCAAGGAATACTCACACGGTCGATTGCTCTTTTGTTTGCGGGTCATAAGCATATATCCATGATTCTCTGTGTACACATATTTTGAAGCACCACGGCTGCACTTTTTAATTATTTTCTTACACCACTTTGAGACCTTTTTTTTTAAGCGAGAACAAATTTTTTTATCACCACAAGAACCGATTTTGGACGACCTTCACGGAATTCGTCGGTGACGAAACTACGACGACGATTCAATTCACTATACCAGCAATATACTGTGGATTTTTAAGGTATTTTATCGCCATACATAGAACTGAGTTCATCGACACATTCTTATTGAGACAGATAGTCCACCTCGAAAGTTGTGAAAAATAATCCAACGAAGACCTTCTCTTAAAATTTAAATTTTTTTGTCAAATTGAATATCTAAACTCACTGTAAACAAAACCAATAGCACTTGTACATCAAAACGTTGTGAGTACGTTTATGCAAAAAAAATTTCAAACTTTACTATAGTGTTGCCAGATTTTACCTGTTTGACATTAGTGCTGCCAGCTCCCGAAATATAAATAGTACCCCTCGTAGAAAAAAGTCATATTTGGTGAGAAAAGTGCTCAAAGATGCCTAAAGCCTGCCTCACGGTGTCTACAGCAAACGTTCTACCCTCTGCAAAAAACACGTACTTCAAAGTATAGGTTCGACTATACTACCAAAGGGTAATGAACCCCTATAATCAGTTTGACGATTTTGGTGACCAATTTTTTTATGGGCCTTCAAAGATTTCGAAAATCATTCTGACCTCAAAAAATGGTGCGTCAGTTTTTGTCCACCATCTCTTTTAGACTTGGTGATAGCGTTTAATTATAAATGGCAATAATGTAGCTAAGGGCTAATAAATCAGTCAAAGTTTAAACGCTGGTTTAGTTAAACTAAACTCAAATTCATACGTAGCTTAAACTCAACAGGAGTAAATCAGTGAACAATATCTTTCTAGAATAAATGCCAAAAAGCAGGTGTTTTGCAGCAGGCTATCTATTTTTTGCACAATCAAAATGGCAAAAAAGTTAAAAAGTTTTAATTAAAGGTCGCCAAATTTTACTGAGAAAGGAAATATGTTTATGGTTGGCGAAGTAGAATAGTATAAAAGAAGAACAGAGTGTAAGAAAACAGGTCGAACAAGATCTGAAGAAAAATTAGAAGCTTGGAAAAAAGTTGACTATTCTTTTAATGCAAAACGTATGGTCTACTGTATTCGTAGTTTAAATGCCCAACTTTATGCGTTTACAGATGGTTTAAATACTGTATTGATTTACAGATTTGCTAGTTTAAAAATATTTTAAACCAAAAAGAGGGATTAATTTGCACTGATTTATTAGCCCTAAGAGTGCACCTGAACGTGTCTAGGCACCCTAAATACGTGTACCTCATTAAGACCAGTTTGTAGCTTGAAAATTTTCGATTTTTACTAGTTGGACTATATTTGTATTGCTTTTTGTTACTTTCTTTATTATTGTTGCATTTCTTGTGTTGCTGATTTTAATAAAGGGTGCTTTTTATAGAGGTATATAAATAACTTTGAAATGGAATAAAACAAAGTTGAATTTTTTTAAATTGACATGCAATTTACTTTATTCGAAAGATAATCTTCTGGAATTATAATTTAAATATGACTTCTGGCATATGACCACCAAGGCTGGCTCGGACTTAGTCTAATCTGGAGGTCCAATTTTCGATGACTTTTTCCAACATTTGTGGCCAATAACGCAGCAAATGTTGTCCTCCAAGCGGTTAATCGTTTTAGGCTTATCGGCATAGACAAGCGAATTCACGAAACGTGAAACTATGCGGTTACTTCTTTCAATAAATCAATTGCGGCACTAGCTGTGTAACATATGTTGCGCCGCACAGTGAGTCAACACCGGCATTAAATACAAGGAGTCATTGTAGAGCTTTGAAATTTTGCACAGGTTATTTTTGAGACAATTCCAGTTAAAAAAAAATTCAACCTTCAAATTTGATATTTACTGTAATGTTGCATGCAAAAATTACAATAACACTCCCACTATTACGCCATTGAAATGAAATAAAAAAGAAAAATTTTTTTTCATTCTGTCAATATTTTTTTGATAATAATAAACAAAAAAATAATTAATAATTAAAAAAAACAAAAGTAAAGTAAACATGCTAACATACGTATAGCGACAGAATGTGCGCGTTGCGTATTTTTTGTAGTATTTTGTATGTTTAAATTACTTTTGCAAACTTTTGATATATGTCCTTTACTTCAAATGAAAGCTGAGACTTCAATCTTTCATTTGATATAAGTATGCACCTAGGGCGAGGGGCTGCTCTATATTTCCTAGTCCATTGAAAATGCAAAATGTTAAATTTTTACACCACAATTCTGTTGTTAAGAAATTTTTTGTTTGTGTTTTTTTTTAAATTTCTTCTTTCATCTACTCATTCTACAACAACTAAATTAATTAACAAAATACTTTAAAGTTATATTTATTATGTATTTTTTTATTAATAAGCTTTTGAATGTTACATATTGAACTAACATATTTCAAGCGCGTTGGCATACCTCAACTTTGACTTGCTCTAGACCAAAAAGTAATGAAGTTATGAGGCTGAAATTTCAGGGAATTGTTACTCATATATCTGTTAATGTACTGTGAAAATTTCATCCAAATTGGACGACACGCCAAAAACCATTTTTTGCCGCGGTTACTATAGGGCTGTCTCACTGTGCGCCGTCTTGTTTAAATCACAACTCATGGTTATTCAATTGATGAAAGTAGAAGTCAGTAATCATGGCTCATACTTGTGCACAATGGGGGATAGACTGATTAGGGACTTTCTCTACGCTGCGCTCTACAGCAGCAACAACTTCTTCTGCACGCATTGCACGACTTCTCTGTGGATGCGTTAATCGAATTAATTGCTCTGATGGACGATTATGTTGTCCGTAAAATGGACGTAGTGCGCGATACGTATGTATATCGATACGTATGTATATCGGTCCACTGTGTGTGGTGTCAGTTGATGTAGATGTCAGTTGATGTAGATGTCTGGACCAAAACACAGAAGAACGCTGATGAGGAAGGTTTAGTGGCCTTCGAAAATGGCTGGCTGTTCCGTTCAACTATGTGTTGTTGTCAGAATATTTACAACTAACTTTGATGTTATTTGTTCATTAATAATTATCACATGTAATATGGCTTAAAAAGCGTTACGAACAGTAGCCTAATTCAATTCATAAGAATAAAGTTTTATATATCTATAAAAAAATCCTTTATTTACTATTTTTAGGTTTGTTGTTGTTTTGCAAAATATGGTTAGTGAAAAATTATTAGTCCTTGTAAGTTATGCTGAAAAAAGTGAAACCAATTTTCAATTAAAATTATTGAGTTAATACTACAATTTCTGTGATTGGTTGAAAACTAATTAATTTTTTTATTGAATCTCGATTTTTTTTAACTGAATCTTGTTTTAACTTTTTTCTGTGCAGCATCTTTTTACAAGTTACAAGCATCATCCAGAATCTAAGGTGCTGCTTGAAAATCTTTTTGAAACAAACAACGGACAAGGCCTTTTAAGCCTGGTATTCTGTTCGAAGTTGTGAAAAATTTTCAGCAACATTGATTATATCGAGTGAAAAATGCCCATTTAACTTTTTCGGAAAAAATTTTCGTATTTATTGGTTTGAAGTAGGCAACACTGATCGACTTTTGTTAAGAAAAGCATCAGCTGTCAATATTTCGCACGAAATAAATGCCAGTCTCATTATTTCACAGATGGCAAGAAAATGTTGCGAGATACATTTCATACATTTTTCAAGGGTTGAACAGAGTACAACTTTTGCAACATTATTTCATTAATATTTCATGCAAATTTTTTTTTATGGATTATGTCAACATTTCGCGTGAAATTTTGAACAGAGTACCAGACTTTACATTGAATATATATAAAAAAAGTAAATATTATATTTTTTTGGTCTATAATATATTTTAAAATAGGGATACTTAATCAAAAACTTATAGTTAATACACGGTCTAGGAAAACAAAATTTAACAAAATAATAAATTTAATTAATAGTCTATCACACGATTTCGACAGATAATTAATATTGGGCCCATTACTGATATTGAAAACAAAAACAACTGTTTCTTGGTTTCAATGCAAGTTGTCGATCGAACTGTCGACCGTTATTAAAAATAAATCTTAACCATTAATCAATTTGCCTTAACAAATCTCCTAGCAAAAAAAAAAATACATTACCAAATTGGGGTTGGATCATGGGTTCAAGTCATAAAAACTGATTCGATTTAGGGAAAACATGCATAATTTTTACATTGGCATGTTATTGGACCATATGTTTGTGCGGGAATTTAAATAATTTGATCTTCATTAAAATGAATGACTCAAACCCATGCATATTACGAGTATATGATTCGTCTTCGTAAATTAAAAAATAAATATTTTTTACAAGTCGGCGATAAATCCATGCATGCTTTTTGGATTTTAATTTTCATTACCTGAATAATAACGAATTTATTCGGATTTAGGCATGCGTTGTGCATGAATTCACTTCAGGCAATAATTTATAACGCGTGAAAATGACAACCTCTTTGAACTACTTCATTTTTTTTTTTTTTTGCTGGGCTACAAGCAGTTGTGGTCTTTGATGACATCATGCGCAGTAGAAAATATTTGCAAAAGCGGAATGTACCATCTTGTTCCTATTCATGCCTAACATAAAAAATCACAATCTTTATTTACTTATTTCTATGCATACCGCTCCTCTACTACATTTTCTTTTACAAAATAAAATTAGTTTAATGTTTTCCATTTAGGAGTACCTACAAATTAATGAAGATGCGTTCAAAACTGTATTCGCTCAAGAGGTGGCTGTGCTTATCAAATTATAGGAAATTGTTATTAAAGATAAAATAAAATATGACAAATTGATGTGCATTGATGTTTCGAGGTATGACTATGTTGCCATAAAGAAGCGATATGTGAGAATGAAAATCCTTAAGATCTTTGTGAGCCAGTCTATGAAGAAAATATAAAGTATTAAGCTACAAAATTACTTCTAATTTTAGCTTCTAGGTTTCGTTAAAACTAATTCAATGCGGTTAGAATACATGTGTTGTTGTTGTTATAACTGTGATTAAGTGCTTAAAAGTTCATGAAAAATTTATGTAAAAAAAACCCGCACACCATAAAAATAAAATGTACTTATTCTTGTGTCTGTTAAGGCAACAATAAAAAAAAATATAAAGCAACAGTAGACTGACTGACTATAAACATAAACATCCGACACAATATTAAGACCAGCCCAACCAGCAATGAGTATTTTGAATAGGGAGACAGCAAAACACTAAATGCTGCTTGAATTTTAATTAATGGCTAACTTTTGAAGCTTTAAGTACACACACACACACATGTATGTACATACGCACGTACAAAAAGGACGTGCTTTCTCATTAACCAAACCCATCGCTACAAGAAAAAGACAATAAGTTAGACACAGAGTTTTCGGTTTGTCCTCAGCAATGGTTGTGTTTGTGGTTGGTTTTTATGTGGTTTTAAAAGCTTTGAGCCTCATCCACTGATTAGTAAATAGTAGTTAGTTCGCTTTTAGTGCAGCATACTTGTAGTTACATACTTATGTATGTATAAAATCCCAAAATGTGTACGTATGTCCTTTGCAGCAATAATTCGGTTGTTACTTTTTCTTGCTGCTATTGTTGATAATTCTTGTCTTCATTAAGTTTAATGATGGTGTCAAATGATTTTTTTGTTGTTGTTGCTTTTTTTCCTTTAGTCTACATGTCGGTTAGGGGTTTGTTTGTCCTTGCCTAGAGCTTCGACTAAATGTGAATTTGTGTTGGATGTTTTCTGGCCAACAAATGAGAGGAGGAAAAGAGTGTAATTAAACCATTTTCCTGTTAGAAGATATTGTCAATTGAAATGAACATGAGAAATTAAAAGGAAATTGTTTAATTTTCTTGAAATTGAGAGACATTAAAAATATTACAGTTATTTGTCATAAAATTAATTTAATCAAGAAAGGGGACGATCTTGTGCGAATATAAGTTATAAAACATTAATGAGTTTTTTTATCCATATAAATGTTTTATGCCATAATTCACTAAGAAGTTTTAGGACGATTTTGTTTGAAAATATTTTTGAGTGTTTTCTTCAAAAATGGTTGTTGTCTTTGATAATGAAGAATAAAAGTATTATAACCATCTTTTTAAAACATACAAATTAAATTAAATTATTATACAATACTTTGAAAAATATATGAAAAAATATGTGTTGTATATAATGGTTTGGAACAAAAGCGTAAAGCATATACACAAACCTTCTAGCACAGACAATAACTAAGAATTGTCTTAAAGAATCACAACTTCGACTTTTTTTCGTCCATAGACAAGACGACACAATCGTCGAACATAATAGGACATTAATTTAATTTTTTATTTCTGTTTCCGGATTAGAAATTTTAAAAGCCAATATTATTTAAAGAACCCTTTGTTTTTAATAATCTTAATATCAAGTAAAAATGAGCAGAGCAAGTTGTGTTTACTTGGAACACCTGTCGTCGTCAAGGTCTGCTTGTAGCTACAGAAATGTATGTCGAGAATTCTATCTCCCTACAAAACGTTTACAAAGCCATTGCAATCCTCAAGTAGAATACGTTTCGAAGGATCACAAACAAGTTAAATTGATCTGTGCAATTCTCAAATTTCTCTTTGAAAATTACACCAGTGAAATAAAAATGAACTGAAATATAATGACTTTCAAAAACATATTCGGCTATTCCAGAATGATTTCTCAGGAATAGCAAATTGGTAGCTATTGGATTCCCACAAAAGGCCGCCGAGTTACAGGTCACAAAGCAAATTGTCGTAAAACACACATTAACGGCCTGGCCCACGATGTCATGAGAAATCGTTCGATCGACAACTTGTATTGCAAACAACAACAAATTTTCTAAAGTTATTGTTGTTTCCAATACAAGTTGTCGATCGAACGATGTCTAGTGACATCGTGGGCCAGGCCGTAAGTTTTAAAGATTTTTTTGTAACTAACACAGCCCGCGAAGCGATTAGCTTGCCTGCGGAAAACACCCAGGGTATATGGCGGGAATCGAACCCACGACCTCTGGGGGTCTACTCTGTAATTCGAAACGAAAGCAAAAGCTTTCGAATTGTAATGCTAGTAGCATACATATTCGAAAACATTTTCTTTCGTTCCGAAATAAAGAGTAGACCCCCTGGACTGAGAGGCCAGCATTGCTACCACTCAACCACAGGGGCACCAAAAGTAAAATTGATAGGACGCTTACTCATTCTTACGCTTATTCATTCTTTTCACAAATTTGTTAACACTATTTTGTTAAAACTGCTATTGTCATCTTTGTTGAAACAAAAGTCCTATGAGGTAAACATTAGTCATTTGTTGTTACAAAAAATTGGTTGTTATGATTTGCTAGCACAGAAAATTCACGCCGATAAGTCGTCTTCTTGGTTCATTTTCGAAAAAAAAATACATTTAGACTCACCATAAGTGGTGCCTTTCTTTAGATTCTAAAAAAAATCTAAAATTAACAAATTATTTTTTAAACGTCGAGCGCTCCGAAGTTTGTACGAAATCAATGTCAAAGTTCTTGAAATTTTGTCATTTTACACTCAATTCACTTCAAAGTGTCAAATTTTCCCTTGAAATTTGCTGAATGTTTTAGAAATTTCAGGCTGCCAACCGACTTAACTTATGATAATTATTATGTAGTCCTTTTGAACTTCAGATGAGAGCATTGTTGCTTGCGAATGCTAGTTTCGGGTTGGAACTACAAGTTCGGATCAGGGGGAAAATTACAACATTCGATATCGTCGAAATTTCCATACCAACAAAATTATTCGATATCGAATGCCGGAATTTCCCCTTAGTAATTTGTTATTGATAGAAACTACGGCCCAAAAATACTCACTCTGTTTATATCGTATTTCGACTTGTACACGGATTTCCTGAGAGAAGAAAATATTTTTATATCATCGTTGATTTTTATCTAAATTGAAAACTTACCAGTATAACTTATTCTCTGCAAAACAAGCTTTTTTGAGTTATGTCTTTGTTGCAATAAGATATTTATTTTATAACGACGAAAACTAAGCCTTTAATATAGATGTGCTAAGAAGATACGAAAAAGAAAAATTCGTGTCGATTCAAAAGCTCTTGAACTACCTAATGGAAGGTAAGAAGTAATCAAAATATGAATCGACTTCATTCAAAAATTCTGGCATGATTAGTAGCTATTTCTGGCAGATTAAAGAATCATTTTGTTTTCTAAAGAAATCTTTGTGTGACCGGTGCACCACAGATATTGAAACTGCTACTAAAATTCTGTATTAACCCTCTAACTGTCAAGATCGTAAAAATGGTTGGATGAAGCCAATATTTTTTTTAGTGTATATAGTCAAAAGAACCGTAAGTTTTCAAGTTACTTTACTTGAAAAAAAAACGTTATTTTCGATTGTGATACTCCCAGAAAAAATTTGCATTTGGAACTAAGGATTTTGGTGTCAGATTTTTTTTGCAAACAGGAAAATGATCGATACCATCGAACCGAACATCAGCAACTGGAAGATTAGATCTTTTTCCATACCTGATATGAGCAGATGATCATCCTATAGACAGTTTATTTCTTAAGGCAACAAGTCCATCAGTTTTTGCATCACGGAAATCGGGAATCTGTATAAGTGGCTTTTCATCGAATATATTGTTAGAAGCATTGACCATTTCGGCATGTCATTGTCTCATTAATAATCAATTGAATAATCACCCTTATCGGGAATAAAAGTTCACGTGAATAGTATAACCTAAATTAAGGTATGAGTTATTACAAATGAGATTATAAGTCTAAAAAAGATAAGTCGCAAGTCATAGTGCTATAACTTCTTGAAAACTCACACAAATTAATTGAGATTCTAAGCATTAGTACTTTCGAATATGCAGATTACAGAGATACCATTAACTCAAAGTCAGCTTATCTCGACTTAAGCACTTTTTCCTTTTTACCATAGAATTGTGACCGCCAATGTTTACTTTGTTTTTGTGTCAATATACTATTTTTTAATTTTGTTCTCCATTTTTTTTATTCGCGAGAAATATTTCACGTGAACAAAATGTTCGCCTTTTATTCCCGATAAGGGTGAATATCTTCCTTACAGAAGTAATTAAAGAGTTCCGTCTGGAGACGGTCATACCGGTTAAAATGTTAAATATAACAAATATTTTTAGTCACGATATTTACACATTTTCTGCTTTTTATATCACACCAAAACTGCAAATGGAAACACCAACTGCGAGGGCTACTATTTATATTTCGGGAATAAACATTTTTAAATGAAAATGGCTGTATTGTTTTTCGAAATATTCCCCTTGATGATCAATACACTTTTGCATTCGGTCAAACCATTTGTCATAGAAGTTCTTCCATTCCTCTTGAGGCACTTGCAAAACATGGTTTTGAATGCTTGAACTGCTCCTTCGGCGTTCGTAAGTTGGTGACCACGCAGTTTACCTTTGATATTCGGGAACAAGAAGAGGTCATTGAGTGCCAAGTCAGGACTGTACGGAGGATGAGTCATTAATTCGATATTTTGACTGCTCAAAAATTCACTTGTTGTTTGACGAGATGTGTGAGAGTTGGCATTGTCATGATGAAGAATAATTCGTCTTCGGGGATTAGTTTTACGAATTTCTCCAAAGACTTCCGGCAAACAAATAGTCGTGTACCACTCAGAAACAGGCGACCATTTGCTGCGCTGTGCTTCTTCCACGAAGAACTTTTGTTGGATTTAGCTCGTCTAGGAATACCGACGCGATCGATTGCTGTTTTGTTTCTGGGTCATAAGCATATATCCATGATTCGTCACCTGTCACGTTTTTTACACGGCTTTTGAAGCACCAAGGGTAAACTTTTTAAACATTTCCTTACACCACTTGACGCGAGCCTTTTTTTTTTTTTTTTGAGCGATTGATACATTATGGGGTATCCAACTAGAACTAATTTTTTACAACTAAGTGTTCATGCAAAATCGAATGTATTGAAGTGGAACTAATGTCCAAGGATATCTCTATCTCACAATATGTCACATGACGATCTTGCATTATCAGTTCACGCACTGCATTGAAGTTTTGTGGCACAACAACAGATTTTGGACGACCTTCACGGAATTCGTAGGCTATGGAAGTACGACCACCATTGAATTCACTATACCAGTGATATACAGTGGTTTTTGATGGTGATTTATAGCCATACAAGGAACTGAGTTCATCGACACATTCTTGTTGAAATAATTCACGTCGAAAGTTGTGAAAAATAATCCAAAGAAAACCTTTTCTTGAAATTTAAATTTATTTTGTCAAATTGATTTTCTATAAACAAAACAAATAGCACTTGTACATCAAAACGGGAGTTGCCAGACTTTAGCTATTGACATTAATTAGTATTGCCAGTTCCAGAAATATAAATAATTCCCCTCTTATTAATAAGCAGTTGTGTGTGCTCATCTCAACCAATTTTAGGGAGGATCTCTATTAGCATCATGTCGGACACCGCATGTGGCTAAAGTAGACCACTCATATCTATATTTCGTCAATGCTCTGACATCGATGTCCGAACATATGGCTGAGCATCAATATTCGCCATGAGATTCGCCATCCGCAGCAAAATACTTAAATAAGGCAGAACATGGACATCGCATGTATTCAACACGGCAAAGAATGAATTTTAGTTAATTTTAATTATTATTGTTCGAACTTAATTTGTTTCTATATTTATGATTTGATCAGGCTAAAGTTCATATCGCTTTGTAAGCCAAATTACATGTGATAATTACATCCAGAGAAAAATACAGCTTAAAAACAAAAAAAAACCTATTGAATTAATACGAAACATTAACGAAAGTCTAGCCATGTTGAAATTTTTTATTTCAATATAGAAAAATATTAATTTTCAGTATAAATTTATTAATTTTATTTATTTTTAAGTATCTCAATGTACATTTCCTATTATATTGAAAATTGTTGAATTAATGCGACGCGTTCTTACTTCTAATCTCCGTAATTTCTACAAGTAGATATCTATTGTGTAAGATGAGTTTTATAAAGCAAATCGTGGGTAAAAACCTTAGGTAAATTACCTGTGTGTAGAAATTACGGGCATAAGTTGCAGCTTTTACCTGAGTGTATTAATTAATGAACAAATAACCTCCAAGTTAGTTGTAAATATTTTGACAAATACATAGTTGAACGGAACAACTAGCTGTTTTCGGAGGCCACTAAACTTTCATCATCAGCGTTCTTTTGTGTTTGGTCAACTGTGTGTGGTGTCAGTTGATGTAGATTTCTGCTTTATTCATACTCACCCATTATTGGAAATGGAATATGTGAATTGTTTTGATTCATCTTATTTCAATTTGCTGAAAGCTTTTTGTGATGAAAGCTCAATTTTACCATCTCTAAATTTATAACAGTCTTGCCATTGTCTGTTTCACAGTTGCTCCGCCGGCGTCATGTTCATGCCATATTCAAATCGATGCCTCGTGAAGACGTGGGATTATGCAGAGTTGTAAATGACTATACCAAAAGCACAACTAAAAATTCAACTGTTCATTTTCTTGAGAATGGCAATCCGAATTTACTAACACCAACCAAAATACTTTAAAAGTTAAGAATAAATCAGAAATAATTTCTTAATCAGACTTGAGTTCAGTAATTTCAATTCTTATTGAAATTACTGAACTCAAGCCTGATTAAGAAATTATTTCTGATTAAAATTCACTACAGTTCAATTAAATCTAAAAAAATGTCTCATTTAATTCATCATGGGCACGTGACAAAAATATGTTCACTTAGCGATCACGGTTCACTTGGCTATCACTGCTTCAGAATGCTGAAAAGCGAAGTCAACTGTAGAAAGCAAAAACAAAGTAACATAAAGCCACTACAATAATACTTATATGTATGTACCGATGGTGCATCGAATAAGTAAAAATAATTAATGTGATGATCGTAAAAGATAAGTAAGAATAGTTAAACATACATAGGTAGAGTGATATAACTTCGTGCTAACCTAAATAGAAAATGGAAAAACAGAAAATGAATAGTGATACTTACAAATGTGTTTGCCAAAGGTAAATCAATAATTGTATACACAATCAATTCTCATATTCCATTTCATAGAAATTTAAGTTTAATAGCTGATGTTAATAATAATCTCTACACCAGTAGATAGACATGGGTGCTGATGAAGTGCGTGGCTGCACAGAAAAATATCGGTATTTCCCCCAGCTAATAAAGTCTAGTTTAATTTTTCTTCTCTTCTTTAGATACATTAATTAATAAAAATATTTCATTCAATAAGAATTGAAATTACTGAACTCAAGCCTGAATAAGAAATTATTTCTGATTAAAATTCACTACAGTTCAATTAAATCTAAAAAAATGTCTCATTTAATTCATCATGGGCACGTGACAAAAATATGTTCACTTAGCGATCACTGTTCACTTGGCTATCACTGCTTCAGAATGCTGAAAAGCGAAGTCAACTGTAGAAAGCAAAAACAAAGTAACATAAAGCCACTACAATAATACTTATATGTATGTACCGATGGTGCATCGAATAAGTAAAAATAATTAATGTGATGATCGTAAAAGATAAGTAAGAATAGTTAAACATACATAGGTAGAGTGATATAACTTCGTGCTAACCTAAATAGAAAATGGAAAAACAGAAAATGAATAGTGATACTTACAAATGTGTTTGCCAAAGGTAAATCAATAATTTTATACACAATCAATTCTCATATTCCATTTCATAGAAATTTAAGTTAAATAGCTGATGTTAATAATAATCTCTACCCCAGTAGATAGACATGGGTGCTGATGAAGTGCGTGGCTGCACAGAAAAATATCGGTATTTCCCCCAGCTAATAAAGTCTAGTTTAATTTTTCTTCTCTTCTTTAGATACTCACATTAATTAATAAAAATATTTCATTCAATAAGAATTGAAATTGCTGAACTCAAGCCTGATTAAGAAATTATTTCTGATTAAAATTCACTACAGTTCAACTAAATCTAAAAATGTCTCGTTAAAAATAAATTTCACAAAAGCTTTACTCAACTGAAAAATTGTACTCGAATATATGCCACCGCAAATCAAATATTTGCGAAATCCACTCAAATGTTATGCGGTATCAGTTTGAGCAACTTCGATTTCTTTCGTAATTTCTGATTGGAAAAAGTTGATTTTTCCGCCAGACTCAACAGGCTATAAGTCATTTAAATTATTTCACCTATAAAATCCCTGAGATTAACAACAAATATTTCTCAAATCAATAAAATAACAAAGATTGTTTCTCTTCCCAATATCACAACAAATCCTCGCCTCTAAAACGCCTTATTGCACAGCCCACCCCTCATTTTTTTATTTATTGTTTTTTATAAAAAAAAATCTCAAAAAGTTTAAAAAATGTCTATGACAATGAGCTGTGTTAAGTCATTTATTAACACAAAATTTCATCAATACTCTTAAACTGCAATAGCAGGCAGCATAATAAGCTAAATATACGAGTAATAATAAAAAAGACGTACGAAATGGACCCTTAGGACTAAATATTTTTTTCTTTGCAGCTTATATGCGCTTAGTAAAATAAGAAAAATGGCTTTTTGTTATGCAGCTGAGGTCTACACCAAATATTTTTTTATTGTTTATATTTATTTTTTGTTAGCCACCCAGACCCTTAAATAAAAGGTAATAATGTCACTGACAACTCATAATACCCAGCAAACAACTTGGTGTACTCGTATGATTGTTTTTCGTTTTCATGTGTACGAATATTTGTTGTAATAATAACAAAAGCCCATATCATAAGGCGCATAAATAATGTCTACTTACGACTATTTGCTTGATTCTATTGTTTTTAAGGTGTCTTTTTTTTTTTGTTAATTTTTTTTTTCATTCATTTGGAAGCTATAGAAATTTGCTTGCTACAGCAATTGTCGTATTTGATGTTGACTCACAGCATTGGAATATTGTAGCAGCAGTTGTCTGTAATCGCTTAAGTCACCCTGTTTATTAGAGTGTATAAATATTGCCTTCATATAATTGCCATAAAATAAAATTCAAGTCATAATTTTTCTTCTATTTTGCTGCTTTAGCCATGTTCCCATTTTATTTGTTGTTGTTTTTGTTAATTTTATGCTGTCATTATTGCATAAAATATCCTGACAATTGAATACGTGTTATTTTTATTCAAGGGATTGATTATTTATATTTTCTTCTTTTTTTTTCTACACTATACACAGCCATGATATTTATTTCGTTAAAGGAGATGATGATAATGCCAATTTGTCATGCCATTAATTTAATACCTCTGTCAAAATAAATGCACATTTAATGGCATTGATCAGGAATATGCGAATAGGAATAAATCACTTTAAATGAGCTAAACACTTTTAACAATTTAACACTTTTTGTAAATGGTAAATGGTAAATGAAATGCTTTAAAATTTAATTTGTTCAAAAAATTATCAATATAGCAACATACAGAAATTTTTAAAAATTTCTCGTACATTACGCTTTTTCTTCTGAATTTATTTTTTTGCATATCAAAAAAATATTCAAAGCTTGGCAATAAAATGATTTTATGGCTGAATTATGGATGGCAACCATACTTTAGTTGTGTTGCCAGTTACCAAAATGTTACTATGTATGGTAACTGACAACTAACAGCTGTTAATTTCAGTTGTGCAAATCTTTAGTTGCTGCTTAGTTTTAAACACAAAAATTTTAAAAAATTTAAAAATTTAAATTCAATTAAATTAACTACACCTTTTTTTGGAAAGCAAAAATATGCTTTACCCTGGAGTTAATGTCGACGTCGTCGACGGCGTCAAATGTCAAAAAAAAAGTTGAATTGTATGAAATTGTATGAGAGCAGTTAATCTCAACGCGTTGCAACGCCGTAAAAGTTCAATCTGTTTCAACTTTTTCGGCGTTGAAACGCCGTCAACGACGTCGACATTAACTCCACTATTAAAGCTAAAAAATTTTAAAATTTCGTACACCTCATTGACACCAGATAAGGATAAAAGTATCGTTTTAAGTACTTTTTGAGTGTTGGCCGTCAAGCAACTACGAATGCGTGCAGCTAAAAATAAAAAACACGCAAAATACAAACACACGCATTAATTTTAATATATTTAATATATGTGTAAATTAACCAGCACAAACGACAAGAACTAAAATTTATAGACTGTGTAAATATAAAAATATCCTGAATATTAAACCGAATACACATGCGTAATATAGAGCTATTTTATTTACACACATATAAAACATGTTTTCAAACAGCCACACACACACGGCCACACATTTTCCATTCCTTTTTATGCACACGATTGATTGTATACAATGGTGAATGATGAATACGAGGGCGGTTCGGAAACTTCTTAGCCTATCAATGAAAGAGAATAGTTAGTTTTTCAAAAATATTTTTATTTTTAAATATAATCTCCTGAAACTTCAATACACTTATTCCAACGCTTTTCTAGCAATTCTATCCCTTGATTAAAGTAGTTTTCCTCAAGGTCTTCAAAATAGTGGTTTACAACTGTAATTGCATCTTCATTTGAGGTAAACGGCTTGCCAGCAAGGAATTTTTTTAGATTTGGGAACAGGTAAAAGTCACTGGGAGTCAAATCAGGAGAATAAGGTGGGTGGTCAAGCAACTCGTACTTTAATTCGTTGATTTTAGCCATTGTTAAAACACTCTTGTGTGATGGTGCGTTGTCTTGATGAAAAATTATTTTTTTTGTGTTGTAAGCCAGGACGTTTTTCTCGAATTTGTACATTTAATTGATCCAAAAGGTTGCAATAGTACTCTGAATTTATTGTTTTACCCTTTTGCAGATAGTCAATCAATAAAATACCTTTGAAGTCCCAAAAAACCGTTGCCATAACCTTATCAGCCGATTGAATTGTTTTTGTCTTCTTTGGGGCACTTCCTCCAGCTTCAGTCCATTGTTTGGATTGTTCTTTTGTCTCTGGAGTATAGTGGTGGATCCATGTCTCATCAACAGTTACGAAACGACGCTTAAATCCATTTTATTTCGCTTAAACCGATCCAAACAAGCTTGAGAAATGTTCATTCTTATGCGTCTTTGGTCGACTGTTAACAAATGCGGCACCCATCTTGCAGAAAGCTTTTTCATCTGTAGTTCTTCATGCAAAATTAAATGGACTCGATCATTTGAGATGCCCATGATATTAGCTATTTCACGCACTTTTATTCTTCGATCATTTAATAACATATCATGCACTTTGGATACAATTTCTGTTGTTGTTGCTGTTTTTGGACGTCCACTACGTGGTTTATCTTCAATGCTTGTACGACCACGTTTAAATTCAGCAACCCAATTTTTTACTGTTGCATATGAAGGAGCACTTTCACCTAACACATTCACCATATCATTATGAATTTCTTGTCCCCATAAACCTTTTTTATGTAAATATTTAATGACACCACGCATTTCTAATTTTTCCATTGTTAAAAAATCGCGGATGCGTCTTTTGTGAACACCTGTTTCTATATGAAGGAGTTGCCAGATCGAAACAAAATTTAACATGTGTTCATAGCAGAGGTGGAAGTTTCCAAAACACTTAACTTTTTTCTGTTTTTACCGCGCTTTTTGTGCTAGGCTAAGAAGTTTCCGAACCGCCCTCGTAAATCTTCCGCGTATAACTCTATTGTTTTACTGGATAAATATTATTATTCTGTGTATAAAAATATTCAGCCTGAAAGTATGAGAGAGAGTCAATTAGTTTAATACACATGTGCCTTTTTATTTGGAGTTGTAGCGTAGTTTCGTTTTTTGCATAAACGAAGTAGAGATGGTCTTGTATGTTGGAACCGGCTTTAGTCATACTTGCTCGAGAGAAAATATTTGTGGGTACAATTGTTTGTGCTACAATTAGGATTATACGCAGTTTCTAAAATTAAGACTATTTACTTATATATATATTTTTTTTTTGTACTTATTATCATTCTCTGATTGACATCAGAGGCGCTGGAAAACTGCATTATGAAAAAAGAGTACAGTTGTAAAAGTCTTCTCTATCACTTCCCTTATATATCACCTTCTCTCACTATCTTCTCTTAAACTCACAAGTAGCACAAAGGGATCATTGTATTGGACCCAAGTGAACTGGACTCTAAATTTCATCCTTTCTTACTAGCTGCCTGCTAACCTACACAGAAAAAAATGATTTGTAAATACAATTAATTTTTTTGTTACATCAATTAAATAATTAATTGATTTTGAACCTACAACGACTTTTGTAAATACAATTAACAAAATTGTAAGATAAAGGAAAATCTGAAAAATATTTTCAATTAAATATATCAACAAATAGTTTGTTGAAATCTATTTATTTTTTTAACATTTACTTTTGTTAGATTTCAAAGTTATTTCGACTAAAGTTATTGTTATATTAACAATGCGAATTCAACAATTTCAATGCAAGTTTTGATTATCATAATTGTTATATTAACAATGTTTTTTATACACAATGACAGTCCTCGAAACGATTTTGTGATTGTCTGCGAAAAATACTAAATGCCTTTGGTTGGAGTTGAACCGGCAACCTCAGGACTATTAAGCTGACTTACTTACCTCTCCGGTAAAGAGCAACACTTTATTAGATGCTCAAATAATGAATACACACAAACATGATTTATTGTTTCTTCTGCATGTGCGTATTCCGTTATGGTGTAATTTAACAAATAATTTTGTTCAGTAATTTAATTGACTAAAAAAATTTAAATTTGTTATATCAACAATGATGATTGTTAATTTTTAAATTAAATATTAACAATTTGTTTTGTTGGTTGCATTTCGATGATATTTTTTTCTGTGTAATCTAACCTACAAGGACTAATAATTTTTTACTAACAATATTTGGCAAAGCAACAACAAAATATTAAAATAGTAAATACTAAAATTGTCCACGCAAGAAATGCACCAACAAAAAAGAAAGTAAAAAAATGCTATAAAGGGATAGGCTAATTAGTAAAAAATTAAAATTTTAAGGTACAAAGTGGTCTTAATGAGGTATTTAGTAGAGATCGACCGAAGGCGTTTTTTTTGGCCGAAGTCGAAGCCGAAGCCGAACTTCGGCTAAAATCCTAAACTTCGGCCAAAACCGAAGCCGAAGCCGAATGTTTTAAATTTTTAAAATGATACTTGTTTTATATGAATTAAGAAAAAAGTTTGCTTTTTTGAGATCACTGAAATAGCTGTAATATCTATTGGATACATAACAAGAAAAATAAAACTATTTTGCAATTTCTAGATTGCTTTTTCATATGATCACTCACAAGAACGTCCAAGTAAAAGAAAATAGAAAGCAACAGGGTTGTATTTCAAAGCAACCCTTTCAAAACGTTAAACACAATAGAAACTGTCGGCGAGCAACGACCAAAAATAATGTTATTTTTCAA
This sequence comes from Tachina lurida, assembly GCA_944452675.1. Classification (NCBI taxonomy): domain Eukaryota; kingdom Metazoa; phylum Arthropoda; class Insecta; order Diptera; family Tachinidae; genus Tachina; species Tachina lurida. Next base: position 32,587,419 of record OX101754.1, on the reverse strand, counting down.
GCTTGGAATGAAAAATATTCGGCTTCGGCTAATCGGCCGATTTTTGCCATAGGCCGAATGTTGGCCGAATACCAATTTTTGGCCGAAGGCCGAAGCCGAAGCCGATTAATCGGTCGAACTCTAGTATTTAGGGTGCCAAGACACGTTCAAATTTTATTGATATATTCAGAAAATTTATCCAGCCGTCAACTTTGCCAAAATTAAAATAAAACTGACGACACACACCATTTTTTGAGGGCACACTGATTTTCGAAATTTTTTGAGGCCATACAAAAATTGGCCTCCAAAATCGCCAAACTGTGCACAGGGTTTTACTATCCTTTGGTAGTACGAGTACTATCGAACCTATACTGTTCAGTCCGCCTGTTTTTCCAAAAATCTTCATTTGTTTCATAGTATAATCTAAATTCTTTGAATTTTGTGATTAAATTGTAAATAAGGTTAAATTGTTTATTTAAACTGCAATAGAAAATTGGGTATTCCTAAGATTGGTTCGAAAATTATAGCGATTTTTTTTCGGTTTTCATGCTAATTTACACTTTCAACAAGAACAATTTGTCTACAATTTAAAATAAATTAATTAATATTATTTGTCTTTAATTGTTTTATTTAATTGAAATCTTTTAACATAATTCTATAAATATTATTTTCACAACTTATGTCCACCCTTTAAATTTCAATCTAAACATTATAAACACAGAATCTTCGCTTAGAGTTCCCTTATTCCTTGCTTTCCTTTACTATCAAAGCTGTTTAAATTAATTTTCCCATATGATCCCTTATGAACGAGTGTATAATAATACAGTTCTGCAGATTATTATCAAAATTAATTTCAATTAACATTTTAAAGTTTTGCTTCGCACAAGAAATAAAACCCTTTTATTTAACATCATTATTGTAGAAAATTAGAAGTTTCATAATGCAAGAAGATTTTATGATTTCTACATAAAATAAGTTTATAAATGTACAATGCCTTGGGGATTTTTTTTTTATAAAGTTAATTTAGCAAATGAGAAGTATAAAAAGTATAAAACAAAACTTCTATTTGCTAGAAAAAGCAACTAAAATTCAACAAACACATTAACAAGTTGGTTAGGGGAAACTGCAATAATTCTGCAGAAATACGATTAGCCCAAGCTTAAATATTTGTTTAAAAAATTAAACTTTTCAACTTGTTCTGTTGACTGATAAGGTAGTATATGTACGAGTATAAAACTTTCTAACTTTTCCAACCTTTATGGTCTAGTTAAGAACGCAGCTTTTTTTTTATCATCCTGTTTACAATTATAAGCGACACAGAAAGTTTTCCTTTTTGGAAAATGTTTAACATAAATAACTTAAATAATGTTAAAACATTATTAAAAAAAGCAAGTTTCGTTGTTACAACATTTTGCTAGAAAGGAAACAAATTAAATCTCTACTGTATTTTAACCACCGCTTAATGAGGCTGATGGCAATGCAGCACATGACCCCAATGAAATACAGATTTCATTGACATTTATTAATTGTTTATGAATTAATTTGTTTCATAAAAGAAAAGTATTGTAAAACTGAGAAAAAAACCTGTCCCAGATGGTTAACAGGGGTTGTGGAAAATGTTGTTCTCCCATACCCCAGTACGAGGGTAGATTCTGGTAGGGTGGGCCATAAAAATTATATAGACACATCTATTTATATGAAAGAGTAACGTTATTGGTGACTGACTGATTTATTGAAATTGACTAGAGAGTTGAAATGTAGTGTGTATGTTCCTCTTCGAATGTATAGATCAGAGAATGGCAATGAGTACTCAAAAAATACACATAAGTAAATAGTCTTAAATGAAGTAACTGCGTATAATCACATATTTTCTCTCAAGCAACTATGACTACAGCCGATTCCAACATAAAATCATCAGGTGTGGTCAGTATGTTATGCGAAAAACTGAAATACGCTACAACTACAAATAAAAAGGTACATGTGTATCAAGCGCATTGACTCTCTCTCATGCTTATAGCCTGATTATGATTATACTCAGGGTATGGATATTTAATCGCACAAAATATATACGCATTATACTTGGGATATTTATTCATTATTTGCCACCGTATACATACATTTTTGTGTGTATAAAATTAAATGGAAAATATGTGGGTGTATGTGTGACTGTTTGAAACATGATTTATGGTTTCGTGCAAAAATAATAGCCCTGTATATGCGTATACTAGCCGATGTATAATGGGAGTATTTTTATACTCATGCGTATAATTGTAGCGCACACAGTCTATAAATTTTAGTCATAGTTATTTGTGTTGCGTCATTTAAAAATTGTTATAAACATAGTTGGATGTTAATAGTTATGTGTACGTATTCGGTTTCAAATTAATGCGTGTGTTTGCATATGAGCGTGTTTTTATTTTTAGCTGTACGCATTCATAATTGTTTGACTTTCAATAATCAAAGAGTACTTAAACCTATTCTTTTGTCAGTCTATGGTATAGATCCTCTGAAGAGAAATTTTTGAAATGGAAGGCGGTAAAAATCTACATAAAGGGTAAAATCGGTATCTTTATGTATCGCTCCGGTGATTATTCGTCCTTTTTTTGAGAGGGCAGCCCTTTTTTAACACGATGTCCTTTAAAATTTTTTTTTCAAAAACTGTGTGGTTTTTTTATCAAATGTCCTGAATTGTTCTTTTATTTTCATTTGATTGGTGTGTTTTTGAGATACAAAAAATGTTTTTATAAGTTGTATACTTAAAAAATCATTAATTTATTTAAAAATCAATGAACTTTCAAAAGAGAATATCGTTATTCAAACGTCGTTTGTAGTTTGTTGGTTCATTCATACAATCTAAATTTGACATTTGGCTTGGCTAACATACATCAGTCCCCTTCCTGTCTTAGTCCAGTTACCTTATTAATGCGCCTTGATTTAATTTTGATTACATTTCTAAATGTCCTTTATTTTATGCTGAAAAATATACGCTTTACTGTGTGACAGAGGTTTCATTTCGAAAGTTATAACTCGTGTTTGATTCAAAGTGCATTTGTTCAGCGATATCTGGCTTAGAAACCGGGAAATGCCAGACAAATTATAAATAGTCAATATTACTTGTTAATTTTTATTTATTGTTTATTTAACTATTTTTGTTAATGAACAAAACTTGTTAATCATACGGAATTTATTGCTATTTTGTCTATGAACTAACTAGACTAAACAAATAAAAACTGGGGAAAAAACTAGTTGCTTTTTTTGTAGCATAAAAAAGCATTTGTGAATAAATAAAAATAATTTATGCAAATAGCATTATCATTTACATATACATATATTTATATGAAACTTTATTATCTTATCATTAATGAAAATCATTAATGGCTGTTTTTTTATGATACCAAAAACCCTCCATTCCAACTTTTTTTCAAGAAATTTAGTCGCTAACTTCTTTTTTTTTAGGTAATCAAATATTAAACATCATTAAATTTGCAACATCAAAAAATATTAAAAAAAAACTGGCAAAATCAAATGAAGAGTTTTATTAGCAAACAATACACATGTGTATACTAGTATCAAGTGTCAATAAAAATTTATTTAAACAATACAAACGCCCACACACAAACACACACGCCTTCCTCTCACTCACCTCACGTGTACAATGCAAATATAGTTTAATGATAATTTGAAATCAATTTTTAATAAAAAAAAGGAAACAGTCATTTATTTGCACGTGTGTTTGAAAAGAGTTGCTGCTGTTCAATAATGCGCCGAGCATATTTTTTTTGCTATGAAGACAAAAAAAAATTAAAAATACGCATAAACGTTAAATAAATGGCTGAATAAATGCAAGTAATGGCCATTTATTGCAAATAATGAACCAATATTTAATCAGACACAAACATAATTAAATTTAATTAAATTTTATTATCACACGAACGCATCGATCAGCCGCAGCCATGCAGACAGAGTATAAATTTTTGTTTGCAGTCGATATTAATTTTTATTTTTTTTATTGCAGTCAGATTTTAATTTTAATAAATACATAAAATTAATTTTATTATACTTATGATTTATTGCGAGGGACTTTATAAGGGATTTCTATTTTTAATAATGACAAGTAATTTCAAATCAGCAGCAAATGACTGATTTCTGGAAATCAATTGCTTTGTCTTCGAACGAAGTGTAATGCTTCATAACTTCGCAATACAAAACATTGAATAAAGCAAATGCTTTCAAAACATTGTCGACAAGTATTAAGACCGCCGCAAAGAAGTAATCAGTTCATCGGTTTCAAAATTTATGCCCATATTTACAAAGTTTATCAATTTTTTATTCGTACTCGGTATAAATACTGCATTAGAAAAAAATATACAAACTTTGTATGGATAAGTTTTGGAAGTCTGCCTATGTTAAAGTTGTTGAGATAGAAACTGGAAGATATTAACAGCCTGGCCCACGATGTCGACAAGAAACTTTCGATCGACAACTTGTATTGAAAACATCAATAAAATAAGAAAAATTGGTTTTTGTTTTCAATACAAGTAAGCGATAGATAGTTTCTTGTCGACATCGTGGGACAGGCGGTAAATCTCGTAGTTTAACCTAAATGTCGATCGATAAGTGCAAAATTAAAAAATTTCAACGATGCCGAATACATACTCTGTAAAGAAAGAGCTTCCAAAGAAATTAATAATGTACTGAACTTGTGATCCGGAAGTAATGCAAATTTGGATCATTCCTAATGATCTTTACATAGGGTTGTCATTGCAAGAATTTCTCTTTTGTGATATATGTATATTATATGTATTTTTATGTAACTTAGGAGCCCAGATCAAGCAAAACACGAGGTCGACCAATGACAGGATATGAAGATGGTTCATATAGAGCCATAGTAGAAATACGGAAAGAAATCCGTGCACGATATACAAAATTATATTATTGGACAATAATATGAATCTCCCAATCTGGAAGTTGATGATGATATTGATGACTACGACAGCGAAGATTTGTATGTGGAAGAAGATATTTTTAATTAATTATCTGGATGTTGCTAATAACCGATTTCTGAAAAGTTAAAAATACATACTTATTGATACTTTGGAAGTAGAGAAAAACTAGTTCCTGAATAATTACTTCGAATTTTAGTTTTTGAGACATGGTCAAATTAAGAAATACATGTTATACAATTGCATTCGTGTTCAAAAATCCCTAAAACTTAGCCTAATAATATGGCTGCTGGTGTTGTAGTTCCACAAAATATACTTAGCCACACTACTTCAACCATTTTAATATCGATTCGAAAAATTTTTTAAATCTTCAATAAAGAAGTTTAAATAAATCTGCCTGAAACGACATATAAAAGCCTAAAGCCAAGTACTCTGCTCGAAGTTGTGAAAAATGTTCAGCAACACTGATTATTTCGCATAACACGTAACAAGTGATGCCCATGTTACCTTCTGGGAAAAAATTTTCGTTTTTATTGTATGTAAGTATGCAACATTGATCGAACTTTGTAAACAAAAACATCAGCTGTCAGTATTTCGCATGAAATAAATGCCAGTCACGTTACATATTTCATAGATAGTCCTAATTTGCACTAAGCAAGTCTTATTGCTAAGCTGATTAGTTTGTCGGAGAGAGAGAGACGAAGGGAACATAAATTTTTCTTTTCCCCTCGTCTCTCTCTCCTAAAAAGTAATCAGCTTAGCAATAAGACTTGCTGAGTGTAAATTAGGACATAGGAAGAAAATGTTGCCAGATACATATCATACATTTTTCACAAGTTGAACAGAGTGCAACTATTGCAACATTTTTTCATGAATATTTCATGTAAACTTTTTTATACGGATTATGTCAATATTCCGCATGAAATTTTGTACAGAGTGCCAGGCTTAAGGCACAAATAATGGTAATATATCTGTGTCTTCTGAACTACCGATCCGATTACGAAATGATGCCGACAAAAAAGTCAGAAAACCATCTAAACTTTCAGAAGCATTATTTTATCTTACAATGCAAGCCTACCATTCGTATCATAAAAACATTTGCAAGCTAGCGAACCTTAAAAATATAGACCGATATTATATTACCACGAACAAGTTTACACTGCTGTATTTTAATAGACGATACAATTTTACAACTAGCTTGCATGTCAAAAATAAAATTTACAACACTAATGAAAATAGCTGACTGTGGTAAATTTGAGAACGCTAAACATGAATATGAACATATTGGCGGTATTCAGTGTTTGATGCAAATTGTCTTGCGTAAGTGTAAATGCAAAATAACGAAGTTTTTCTTTACATTGTGTGTATATTTTTTTGTCGGAATTTTGAAAAAAATTACGATATTTTGCATTTACACTTGCGCAAGACCATATGCATCAAAAACCGAATACCGCTTTTATTTTTGGTATCACGTATAGAACGATTTCGCTATGAGGCACATTAAGGTATTTACTGTTCCGAGTATTTCATATGTTGTATGTATGATTGCTTATAAAGTGGAAGCAGCTCCTAGAAGTTTTAAAAATTTATAAACCATGGAATTTATGATTGTATTGATTTTTTTTGCGCACTACGTCCAGCGTTTGTCAAAAGCAGTGATTTATTTCTAAAGGTCAAAAATAAGAATTTCAAAATTCAAATTCAAATATTTCTTCCATTATAAGAAATAAATTAAACGTGCATGTGATGTGAACTCAGTTGTTTTTTTTTATTATAATGTCTCCAAGACTACATAAATATTAATTCGTCTGAAAACTTTTTAAAGTGCTTCAATAATATTTTTGTAACATTTCACATTATTTTAAGTAAACTTAAGGCATATTTTTATTTTCCAGAATTTCCTTTAATGGGTCCTTGATTCATCATCAACATCTGCTGAGCGATGCTGATCACCGATTACCATCAATAACATCATGAAGCTTGGTGAGTGTGCATTATAATTTCTTGTCAAATATCATGTCATAGTCTTTAATAATTATCTTAATAATCACATGAAAGTGTGAGCGTTTTCTGAGCGAAAACTTTTGTAAGTGTTACTGAATTATTTACGGTCATGGAACTAAGCAAATGACACTAAAGCAAGCATTCCCAATTAAATTTTCACTAGAAAAAAAGGTAGTTGCTTTTAGTCACTTTAACTAGGGGCTTGTTTCTCTTGTAAGCCATCTTTGTTATTAAAGTACTTAAAACAGTTGTTGAGATATATTTGGGGGATTCAAATGGTAGTGTTAAGTGTCATAATGCTATTAGCCATTTTTGTGTCCACATTTGGCCACTATTGACGAAGGAAATCTGGCATCACTGTATAAAACACAAATCTAATGCGAGAGTTTTAATCCATCGTTTCGGGCAGAAGATTAGTTTCAAGCTAGATAATCAGTGTGGTGTAATTCAAGCTGAAATTTCAGCAATATAAAGTGCGGTTAGTCAATTGTTCCGACAGTAAAGCTGCGATCAAATTTCTAACAGGGGTATACCCAGCATGTATTCTGTCAATAAGATTGTGAGATAATCTAATATATGGTTAATCTGGGCGACGGAGCCCAAAAGTGTACTCGAAAGCGATATAGCGGACGGGCTGGGCAAATATGGTGTTCAACTGTCAAACTGGCATACCGATGAACTGGTCGGAATTCCATAGATCACAAATTGCGCAGACTATATGGTTAAACGAGTTTACTTGGTCGACCTCTAAATTAACTTGTCCCCGATACAATACTAGTGGCGTTACTAATAACCCATTGTCATATAGATGTCCATGCTAAAATATTAAATCTTCCTTTTATAGGAGTTGTCTCGACGATGAGGAGGAGGGAAACGGCTGAGCATCTGCTCTTTCACTGATCCACTTTTTTTCTATAGAGAGAAGTAACACTAAAAAAATTAATGCCTACTAATATTACCAGGTGTTTCTTTCTTTAATAAAGGGATAATGATAGAGAAAACAGGCGGTGAAGGAAGAGATTGAGAAAAGCTTCATTATTTTACAACTCTGATTTTTCAACATTTTTAATAATGCAGTGTTGCAGTGCCTCTGGTGTTAATGAGGCGTATTAAATTTTCGAAGCTGTGCTTGGCAGCCATTTTATTGGTTATTTTACTTCGCCGATGATTCTGCTACATACCACCGACGAAGGAGGGCTTACATTAGGATTAGTATCCGCTGAAGTCAGTGGAGTTCAGTGAGCAGTGTATACGCCTTCATCACTTGAACTTTCCTACAACAACTGATGCAAAGGGACTCTAATGCACATCAGAAAAATGCTTGATGTTGTGATATAACGACTTTTTCGGTGACCGGGCTCGAACCCAGGACCTTCGGTTTCGTAGTCAAAGTGCTAACTACTTCAGCCAAAGCAATGTTCTTTCACTAATCCACTCTTGCTGACGAAAGGCCCATTTTCGCAGGACCCCGTAAAAATATCGAAAGGGAGAAGGGAAGAAAATAAATTCATTGCACATGTGCGAGCGAATAGACCAAATGCAGGGTTCCCAAAATAATTTTTTTTTAATTAATTCAGGATTAACTTGGGTTGACAAGCTGTCTATAACACCGCAAATAAAAACCTACAATTTTCAAACCCAATACTGTTCAATCGAAATAAAAATTTTCAATTCAGAAAGCTTGTCGCTGTCACAAAATTCTTGTTAACTTTTAATAATCTCACTGCTAAATATTTCCCTTAACCCTGCTGTATGAAAAAAAAATCTAATAAATCTTGAATTATATAATAAATTAAAATGACAAGAATATAAACACACAAAAATCCAAATGTAAATAAACAGATTGCAAAGAAATGTATACAAATAATAAAATCCAAGCATGAAACAAAAAAAACCTTGAATATAATAAATTCATACATATATACATATACGCCATTTTTACAAAATACAAACAGAAAAGCTTTGTAACATGAACCTAAAATAAAATAAATAAAAGCTTTCCTTGTTATTTAATAATAAAAATGGTTTAAATGTGAGTGTGTGTGTGTGTGTGTGTGTGTCAGCAACCCCCAAAATATATAGAAACTCCATTTTACACATACCAACATTAAACGAACATTCAGACAAATAGTTAAACCTGCTTACAAGTCTTGACAAGAAGCACCAGTTTGTTTGTATGTACAATGTACATACTTCTTACTCATTTTAAGCAAATATACCAGATTTCCTGTTTATGTTTATGTTGGTGTTAGTATTGTTGTTAACATGACAAGACTACAACAATACAACAACAGCAGCAATAACAAAAACAAGATTTTAATAATCATGAAAATTTATAAACAAAATGAACCATGTGAAGAATAACAAGAGAGAGCAAAAAAGAACCTCATCATGCTCCATTTAAGAATTTATTTGTATCTTTTTCCCCCACAAAGTACACACACGCACATGCAAACACACACGCACACTCACAACATTCGGCCTGATACAAAACCAAAACATACGGAAAATCAACCTCCTTTTTGGGGGGTTAATAGTTTCCTTCCGCTTTTCGTTTAAGGTGGCTTTTGAGAAGGTGTACGTGTGTGTGTGTGTGTGTGTGTGTACATTTGCTTTTTTGAGAATAAGAGAAAATGTGCGAACAAAATACTGTTGTACACATAATAATGTGGCAACATATTTCTTCATTTTTCTTGTTTTTGCAAATATGTATGTAAGAAAAAAAATTTTTTTTTAATATTTTTTTGCATTTCTTTTACAAACTTTGTTGTTGTCTATCATTTGTACAAAGTTTATTTAGTTTTGACTTTTCAGCTAGACATATTTACTTGAATTAAAATATTTTGGAAAGAATATGGTGTGTGTTTATGCGAGGATAGGTACAATAATTACCTGCTCCAGCAAGGAATTCGCTTTAAAATTGCTAGAAATACATTTTTCCCTCAAACCACTTCCATCCCTGGGCGGAGCAAAACAATTTCATAGTTATTTTCTTTCACAGAAAAAAACTACATTTCATTTTCAGCAACCAAATTCATTGAATCAGTAAATATTTTATATGAATGCCGACCTATAAATAATTTTGAAAATTCTGGTAAAATTTAAATTTAACAGAGTTCGGCTGAAAGAATTTGTTATTTAAGTGTGTTGTTGTTTATCTTCTTTGTTGATAGGCTAATTTTGATTGATCGTGTTGTGTACATCTAAATGCCGACAAGTAGTCGACAAAAGACAAATAAAATTGCAAAAAAACAATTTACTAAAACATTTGCTTGAAAATTGTTTTGGCATACTTTTTCCTGTGTTGTAAACTGTTTCTTACACTACATACATATGAGAGTGTAAAATAAAAATTAAAACATTTTCGCGTACGAGTACGTTGGCTTTGACTAATACTATCTATAGGGTGGTTAAATTTACATACAGTTGACTCTTGATAATTTGAATCTCTCGATAATTTTAACTTTTCCCCACATCTCTTGGGAAAACATTCAATAAACGAAAAAAAAAAAATCCATGTAATTGGTCATATTGCTGGCCTACGTTCTATAATTTGAAGTTTGACTCTGCAACTTGAATACAATGTAATAATGTGCTTGTGTTCGTATTTTTGAAATATGTTAACAGAAAATAAAATTGTTGTCTTTAGCTTGCAAAACGGACACAATTGATGATTTTTTCTCAATCCCCATCACAATCGATTGATTTAACAAAACATTGAACTTGTTAGTCAAAAGAATATTACGTACTATCTATCTATATATATCTATGTACCTGTCGCTCATTTACTAAAACAACGTCACAACTCAAAAAAATTAAATTTTTTATCTAATTTTGCAGAATTAATCTTCATGTCGTTCTTTATATTGTGTAAAAATTTCATACAAATATCTCGTTTACCCAACTCTTAATAGCAAAATAAATTTTTCTTTTTCTATTACACAAGATTCAAAATAAACAAAAATTTTAATCCAATCCTTGTTCATTTCAACTGTCAATTATTTGAACTTTTTTCACTGGTCCCCTGAATTTCAAATTATCGAGAGTATACTGTATTATCATTAGTTTTTCGAGCTTCCTTAAGCCGTGTGTTTTCATATTGTTATTAACGCCTCCTATTGCCGTTCTTAACTCAAATAACTCAGTGTGGTTGTCTGAGAGTCAACTTAAATGGCACATTGGTATTGCCATTCGCAACGAAAAATAGAATTTCGAGCATTACAAAATTTAAAATTTTCTCTTCACATTGAATTTCGAAAAAGTTTAAACATTCGAAAATACTCGAAATAATTTTAAGACTTTATGTATCATCGTAAAAATTTTAAATATTTGGTGTTAGCTTGAACTGAAAATTCTAAAAATACTCCCTGCATGATACTTTTTATATTGAAACGTTGGTTGGAGGGCCTTAAAACCCTAATGACCTTTTATTCGAAAAATATGAAATTCTAAAATGAGTTACTTGATATGAAAAGGTTCTTTGCTGGAAAGGTAATCAGCTTGCTAAGGATGGTTTAAAGTCGGAAATGGGAATGGAGAAAAATTAAATCTGAAATCTGGTGAAATGCAAAAAATTTTTATGTTCTGTCTCTCTATGACGGCAGACAAGGTAACCGAACTGGTAAATTCCAGAATTAATCCTTGTCCTGTAACCAACTAAGAAGACCCACGTTCTCCCACACATCGGGATAGATGGACACCGGTAAATATTATTATAACACCCGTTATGTTACATCTGATTGAGCCAACTTGACTTACTCGGGGAATAGGATCAATCAAATTATTGCGGTATTATGGCAGGATAGTGCAAAAGGAATGATAGCGGAGGAACCTTCAAAGATCAACAATAGCTCCCTTAAGCTTCCAGGAAGCCTACGCCTGTGCTTAGTCAAACATGGAGTCTCGATACAGAAGATAAGTCTCCCAGGAGTTCTCAGACCTTTGTCACATCTTTCCTCCCAATTATATATATTGGGAGGGACCGATTCATGTGCAGACATGTTCAAACCTCTAAAGTGCACAAGAAGTTTCTTGATTTGTATACAGGTTTCTTAAGGTTAATTGAAGGTTGCCGCAATGCTCCGTTTTTTCTCCTACCATATACATTATTTTTTGTAAAGGATCTTTGATGTCAAACTGTCAGTCCTATTTACTGATGACAGCAGCATTTGCCTAGTTGGTTCTACAATGAACCAACCCTATTGGATTATGAATATGAATGATATGAAGAATATTTATAATACTTTCAAAAACGATATCACGCTAATCTCTGAATGAGGTCGTTCGAATAAGATGCATTTAAATTCTTGTAGGACCGAATGTTCTATAATTACACATACATGTTCGGCCGTTAATGCTGTCTCATCCGTGATTATGGGCAAAAGTTATTAATGTTCTTTGCATGAAATCCAGTGTAATATTCATTGGCCTGAACACATTTTTTAAATTTTAAAAGAAGCAGTGACTCACTCCATCTGACATAGGACAAAGCGAAGAAGCTCATTGTTGACTATAGGGTATCCAACTTTATTGACTCAGGAGCATCGACGCAATATTGCATGTATTTCTCTATTCTACTGCTACTTCAGGGGAATCTGTTCTAAGGAAATCAGGGAATTTAAAACCGAAAACCCAATTAGGTTAGTTTAGGTTGAAAAGAGGGGCTATCAATGTTTACCCCTAATTCAAAGTATTTGCTTAAATTTTTCCAATCTGAATACCTAAGATATTCCATATCTGGCATACATATATTCTAATTTGACTGAATGCTGGACAGTGACACAAGTCGAGCCAGCATATTAAAAGTACATCTCTTTGCAGTCGATTGGCCATTGAATTGCACTACGCATTACGGAGAGAATTTGTTTTTTAGCCATACGGTTCATATGTGGAATAAGCTATCTGCAGAGCGATTTTCTTTCACTTTCAAATATCCACAAACAATACTCCCTTAATCCTTCCCAATACCTATTTGCGTAGGTCTAACATAATGCATTGTATGAGTAAATAAAAAAAACCAAATTCCAATACACGTTCGAACATTTATAACAAATTTCGTGTTAAAAACAATGTCATTCATCCTTTATTTCAATATAGTTTCAACTCAAGAGAGCTATTTTTATATAAAATATATTTGAAAATATTTTATCCCCCTTTTTTAAAGAGTTTTAAAACTCTCCTCGTTTATATGAGATACATGTAAAATTATTCAAACCACTAAAGGAGTTATTCTGCACAAAATTTAGCCAACTAACTTGAGGTGTCTGAGCATGTATGTATGTATGTATGTATGTATGTATGCATGTATGTTTTACGCAATGTTTATTATATAATTTGTGTAGAAAATGAATAAACTACAATTGTGTGATAGCGAAAAGTCTGTTTTATTTAAATACAAACACATACGTTTCGTTTAAAAAGGCAAGGCAAACAGTTGATTGTGATGTTGTGCGTTTCAAAATTATGTGAAAAAGATGATAATCGTCACATAAAAAGAAATATGCTAAAACGTTTTATCATATACATATTAAATTGAAAATTGTATCGCTTTATGATTGGATATAAAACTCTCAAAACTACAGGAAAATAATTTAAATAGAGGCAATAAATATCAATATATATATACATATATATTGTATAATAGTTGTGGCTGTTTTAGACAGCAAGATAAATTAAAAAGTATGGTTGTTTTTTATATCTCGTTTAACGTGTTTGAAAAAGATTTAAGATATTGAAATTGATTTTCATGAAATTAGTTGCATGAAACATTTTTCGTTTGCCAACATGCACATAAACATGATATCCAAAAAAATTGCTAAAATGATAAGCCATGTTTCCCTTGACACTTTTTTTCTCCATCTCTTTTTATTAACAAATAGAAAATGCTTCACGCAAAAACTTCCATAAAATATCATGAAACAATTTGTATTGCAAATTCGGTATTAAGTAAGGTGTTTTTACTCTTGACTGTTAAAATTTATATCGGTTCGCACACAAAAATTTTTGTTGAGCAACTTTTACGGAAAAGAGAGAGAGAAGGCAATGAAAAGGTAGCCATCGTATTTTCCTATCTCACTCTTAAAATAAAATATTGCTCTACAAAAATATTGTATCTGAGTCCAGTCTTAAGAAAGGGGCAAAAAAAGACCCCTACAGTGAAGAGTTTTGGGGTTAAAATGTTAAACATAAATGTTCTTTGTAGCATTTTACATAAAACTGCCAAACGTATCCTATAGCTAAAATGTAAGTATGAATGGGGTGACGTTGGCTGAAGTAGTTAGCACGTTGACTACAAAACCGAATGGTCTGGGTTCGAGCCTGGTCACCGAAAAATCGTTAAATAACAACATTACGCATTTTTCTGATGTGCATTAACGACCCTTTGTGCCACTATACCATACCAACTTGTGTAGCAGAACCAGTGGCGAAGTAATAAAATAACCAATAAAATCGGTACTAGACACTGCTTCGAAAATTTAATGCGCCTCATTAACAACAGAGGCACTGCAACACACTCATAAAAATAAATAAAACGTGCAAAAAGCAGAGTTGTAAAATAATGAAGTCATCGTATATTTTGTCCTTCGCCATCTTTCATCTCTATTACTAAAGAAAGTACGAGTATCACCTAGTAATAGTATTAGTCATTCATTGCCTGAGTGTTAATAGTTTTATAGTAATTTTTACCCCCTTTTTCCAAAGGGACAAAAAAAAACTCATACGCAGACTAGGAGGTTAAAATGTTCCACAAAAAAAAAGAGTGCTAAAGGCCTACAAATAGTATTAAAGGGCATAGATTCATATGTTGAGCCCGAAGAAGTAAAATGTGCACTTATCGAACAAGGATTTAAGGTAAAAAATGTTACCAATATAATCAATAGAGAGAAGATTCCCCAGCCTCTATTTCGTGTTGAACTGGAGCCGAATGATATACAGTTAAAAAAAAACGAGACGCACCCAATTTATAGTCTAAAATACCTTTTACACCGAAAAATCACAGTTGAAGAGCCACGTAAGCGTTCAGGTCCCGTACAGTGCCATAATTGCCAAGAATATGGCCACACAAAAACTTACTGCAAATTACCTACAGTTTGTGTTATCTGCGGTGAATTGCATGGTACTGCTAACTGTACCAAGCCAAATGTACAAGCAGAAAAAAAATGCAGTAATTGTGGAGGTAATCACACCGCTAACTACAGAGGATGCCCTGTATATTCTTTAGTTAAACAGGCTATGGGTCAAAAACCTAAATTAGCTCCAGTTCAATCAGCAAATGCTTACTCCGCCACTCTTCCTCAAACTAGCCAACTAGTTACTTCACGTGTATCGTATGCCGATGCTGCTAAGACTAGTTCTATTCCCACACAAAATGTTCCACCGCCAAGTAATTCAACGAATGCAAACTCTAGCTTTAACTTTAGTCGCCTTGAAGCTACTATTGAGAATCTGGTGCTAACTATAAACAACTTTACAACAAATATGACTAGCATGATGCAAGAAATGCTGAGAATGCAGAATACTCTGCTTCAAGCATTAGTCAACAAACCATGAACACGTTAAAACTATGTTTCTGGAACGCAAACGGCATTCGCCAACACAAAAACGAACTTGAGCACTTTCTCACGGAAAAAAATATTGATATAATGTTGGTCTCTGAGACTCATTTGACTTCGAGAAGCCTTTTTAAAATTTCTGGCTACACCTTATATGATTCAAAGGACCCGAGAGGAAGAGCATGCGGTGGATCAGCAATTCTAATAAAGTCAAGACTCAAACATTATATTATTGACAACATTTGTGAAGAACATCTACAAGCAACGAATATTTGTGTCGAAAATTTTTGCACTAATTTTGTCATATCATCAATTTACTCTCCTCCTAGATTCGGAATTACTGAGAATCAATACGAGGATTTCTATAGATCTCTTGACCCTTGTTTCGTGGCAGCTGGCGACTATAATGCTAAACATACGTTCTGGGGTTCGCGTCATATTACACCCAGAGGTCGAGCGTTGTTCAACACAATTTCAAAAATGGGCTTGGACGTCATTTCGAGTGGGGAGCCTACTTACTGGCCAACTGACATAAATAAAATTCCGGATGTTATAGATTTTGGCGTCATAAAAAACATTTCTAGGGAATTAATTAACGTTGAAGCTTCTTTAGATCTCTCGTCCGATCACTCTCCCACGATCGTTACAATCTGTAGCCCACAGAGAAGTGATTTACCTCACTCGTATGTGAAGATGATCAACCGTGTAAATTGGCTGCAATTCAAAAAATATCTTAGTAGTCATTGCACAGAAAACATTACGCTAAGAACACCCGAGGATATTGAAGCTAACATCGCCAACCTTAACGAAATGATTGCACAGGCTGCTGAACATGCTACTACCTCCCATCCGCAGACTGGATTTAATAAAATTTATTCTACCGATATTGAGCGTGTCGTGCGTGAAAAAAGAAGAGCTAGAAGGGAATGGCAACAGCACAGATCACCACAACTTAAAATCAGATTTAAAGAGTGCACTAAACGACTCCAAGAGTTACTTGCAATTGAAAAAACTGCATCTCTTAAAAATTATCTGGAAGGTCTTGATGTCACTCCAGCATCTAATTACTCTTTGTGGCGCGCTGCTAGAAAGCTGAAAACACCCGTTGAGTTTAAACCACTTCTGCGCACATCTACCGGAGGTTGGGCAAGAAGCGATACTGAAAAAGCTAACATATTTGCAAATCATTTAAAATACGTATTTACCCCAAACACATGTACTGGTGTTGCTGATTTGACGAGTGTAGTTGCTCTACCCCTGCGACCCATAAAGTTTAAGATGCGCGATGTACAAAAACTAATTGCTGAACTTAATCCGAAGGAAGCTCCAGGTATTGATGGAATTAGTAACAAGATGCTGATGAAATTGCCTCATATTGCAATAAGAATCCTGCTATTTATTTTTAATGCCATTTTACGAATGCAGTATTTTCCACATAACTGGAAACTTGCCAAGATTAAAATGATTCCGAAGCCGGGCAAAGATCTTACCAAGGCTGAGTCATATAGGCCTATAAGCTTACTATCAACAGTTTCAAAACTTTTTTCGAAAAGCTGCTCATGACTAAATTGTCCACAATTTTAGCTGATAATGGGTGCATCCCGGACCATCAATTTGGCTTTAGAAGTCAGCATAGCACTATTGAGCAAACGCATAGATTGGTTCAAATTATAAGGAGGACTTTTGAAGAAAAGAAGTATTGTTCTGCCCTTTTTATTGATGTTTCTCAGGCATTTGACAAAGTATGGCACAAAGGCCTATTTTTAAAATTGAAGACATATTTTCCAATAAATATAGAACAACTTTTGGAAAGTTACATTGTTGATAGGAAGTTTACTGTTGTGGAAGGAGACTTCATGAGTGTGCCCGAATCTATATCATCCGGTGTGCCACAGGGGAGCATACTGGGGCCAGTTTTGTATTTAATATATACTTGTGATATGCCTGTGAGCAATAACATCCACACTTCTACATTTGCCGATGATACAGCCTGTTTGAGTATTCACAAAAACCCTGATGAGGCATCCCGCAATCTCCAAGCACACATTACCCAGCTTGAAAGATGGTTGAACTTATGGAGAATTAAAGTAAATGAACAAAAGTGTGTTCATATAACGTTTACCCTAAGAAAAGATACCTGTTCCCCCATTCGAATCAATAATCAAAATATTCCTCAACATTCTCAAGTGAAATACCTTGGCATACACCTTGATCGAAGGCTTACA
The DNA here is from genome assembly GCA_944452675.1 of Tachina lurida. Lineage (NCBI taxonomy): Eukaryota > Metazoa > Arthropoda > Insecta > Diptera > Tachinidae > Tachina > Tachina lurida. Next base: position 32,569,716 of record OX101754.1, on the reverse strand, counting down.
TGGCAACATCATATTGACGCTAAACTAATTTAAATGAAACTTAAGTTAACTCAAATACATTGGTTGATTGGCAGAAATTCAACACTCAGTCTAGACTGCAAACTCTTGATATACAAGTCGCTTTTGAAGCCAATATGGTGCTACGGAATTCAGCTATGGGGCACTGCTTCAGCTTCAAATGTGGATAGAATCCAACGACAGCAAAATAAAATTTTACGGTTAATAACATCGGCTCCATGGTACATCAAAAATTCAAATATACATCGTGATTTAAATATGCCACTAGTGACTGAAGAAATCGCAAAATACGCAGGTAAATATTTAACAAAACTCGAGTCACATCCTAATCCGCTTGCTCGTAATATCTTGAACTTTACTGGACACATCCGCCTAAAAAAGAGGGACACAAGGGCCCTAATAGTCAGCACCCCAAATGATACTTCTTGAAAATAATTATTGTGCTTAATACGAAATTTATGTATTATTAATTACTATCACTAAGTTTATGTCCGATACTGGTCGGGCCTAATAATTATATTATATAATAATTATATATTATATTATATAATAATTATATATATAGATTTAAGATTTGAATACTTATTGTTAGTTCATATTTTGAAGATACAATAAATAAATATAATGGGTGTTTTTTATTGAGGTATAGAACTTTAAGTTGGCATCACTTTTTTAACTGGCGGCCATTTTGTCAGCTGTCAAGTGATTAATATTTAGTTTGGTTTGCCATTTCATCATGAACAGGTTGACAAAAGAACAACGCTTGCAAATCGTGCAAATTTATTTCGAAAATAATGGTTCAGTTCGCGAAGTTTACCGCAAGCTCCGTCCATTTTATGGTCGACATAATCGTCCATCAGAGCAATTAATTCGGTTAACCATGGATCGTTTTCGCACTACGTTTACTCTATGTGATAATACGCATCCGCAGAGACGTCGAACAGTGCGCACCGAAGAAACAATTGCCGCTGTAGAGCAAAGTGTTGAAGAGGACCCGAATGAATCGATTCGCCACCGTGCACAGCAATTGGAGCTTTGTCCATCAACTTTATGGAAGATTTTGAAGATTTTGAATGTGGATGAGTTGTGGTTCCAACAAGACGGCGCTACATGCCACACAGCGCACGTCACAATCGATTTATTGAAGGAAACATTCGATGAGCGCATAATTTCGCGGAATGGACCTGTCAATTGGCCACCAAGATCGTGTGATTTGACACCATTGGATTATTTTCTTTGGGGATATGTGAAGTCGCTCGTCTACGCCAACAAACCAGAAACGTTAGGGGACTTGGAAGCCAACATTCGTGGCGTTATTGCCAACATACGGCCCCATATGCTCGAAAAAGTGGTTGAAAATTGGACCTGTAGAATTGGCTTTATTCGAGCCAGCCGCGGCGGCCACATGCCCGAAATCATATTTAAACATTAATGGCATAAAATTATCCTTCCAATAATGCCAAATTGATGGACATTAAAACGATTTTCTTGTGTTTTATTTCAATTCGAAGTTCTATACCTCTAAAAATAACACCCTGTATGTGTGTAAAAAAAAAAAAAAAAAAAATTTCATTGGATTTGTGAAATTATCATTACATTTGTGAAAAAATTTTAATGAAATTTTTTCATTCTTTCGGTGTAGGATTCAATAGTGGGTCGAAACTACATTATGTGCCGATTTTCCATGTCAAATTGTATGAAGGTTAGAAGCTATTGAGCATTTCATGTGTCACGATTAGCTTTTATAATGTCACTAGTTGTAGCCAGCATTGCCTAATGTGCAGACTTATCTATTTTTAGCAGGTTTTTGAAGAGCTGGGCAGTCGAGCAGTCGTTTTCTCTTTCAAAAATTCAGATTTTATTTAAAGTTGTCACTTTTACGTCCCTTTTCACAATGTATGCTTAAGAGTTGACGTGAACTTTAACTGACAGTTCTTCATACAAAACTTGCCGTTAAAGTTCCTGTTAGCTTTTAATTGTATATTTTGAAAAGGGCCAATATACAGATTTTTGAATTCGAATTTTTTACTTCATATCAGTGACAAGCTCATTCAGATGCTCATTCTTATAATGTGTGTTTTATACACCTTATAAAAAAGAATATGAAAAACAAACAAAAAGAGTCAAAAAGATTAAATATTTCTTTGTTTCTTATATAAATTTCAACGATTATGAAAAACAAAGAAACATATTAACTCCAATGTGTTTCTTTTTGTTTTTTTTTGCATGAAAAACACACCAAAAATTTAAGTTTTGCCATTTTCTTTCTGTTCTCTGTACACACAATTTTAATTTGGTGAGGAGTTTTCTACGATTAAGCGCATAATGATCACAGTAATATTTCTGCAGAATTGACCACGTTATGATAAAATGTATTTAAATTGAAAACTTATTTAATTTATAGCATTTTTGTGAAGAAAAAAATAATGTTATATGTACATATGTATATCAGACTCCCAATTCCCAAATAAAATCCAAAATCAAATCAAATTCAAATCATCAACATAAAATTCGGAAACGTTTGCCAACATTTTACAATATTTTTTTAAAGTAAACATTTTTTGCTTAAGTAGAATAGAAGGAAGTACAAAAAGTTAAATCCATTAGACGGCTCTTTAGAGTTATCGCCTCTTCTGTGAGTAAATGTTATTGCATAATATCAGTTTTACAAGTCTCTTTTTTTTAAGAGAAGTAACACTCAGGCAATTAATGCCTACTACTATTACTTGGTGTTACCTCCTTTAGGAAAGGGATAGTGATAATGCAAATCAGAAAAATGAGTGGTGTTGTTATTTAATGACTGTTGGATTTAATGACAGGGATTGAACCCAGGACCTTCGGTTTTGTAGTCAACGTGCTAACTACTTCAGCCAACGCCACCCTCTTTTAACTTTCAAGCATATTTTCTTTAAATATGAAAAGAAGGAATTCAAAAATACTCTTTTGCTTTAAAAACTATGCGGCATCTAAAAAATTTTTGCTTGCCAACATGCCAACTGAAATTATCAGCTGTTAATTGTCAGTTGCAGTCCGCAATACCATTTTGGCAACTAGCAACGCAACTAAAGTTCAGTTGCCATCCATAATCGAACCACCTTAGCAAGAGCAAGCGATGTTATTATGCCCAGTAAAAAAAATTGGAAGTCATTCTAAAGGAACTACATTTTCATTGCTTCCAAAAAATCGATATTTTTAATTTGCCGATAGTTAGCAGAAAACCAAGTAGAAGTTTATTTTAGTTATACATAACCTTGCAATTCCTCAATAGTTTTAGAAATTACTCACCAGAATTTTTAAAAAATCGATTTTTTTGAAGAAACTTATGAACTAATTTTGGTCTAAGATTTTGAACTTATTTGCTTAAATTTACATGAAAATACTGTTTCGCGTTTAAGTTCATATAAAAAGAAACTAATTGTTAAAATAGGTAACTATTAGCCATTTTTCCTAGACGAAAATATTATCATAGAACACAAAAAAGGACATTTTTCTTAAAATCGCTTCCAATTCGGTGACCAGGCATCGAAAAAGAGAACTTCTTGCAATGACAACCCTATGTAAAAATCATTAGATCGGATCGAAATTTGCACTACTTTCAGATCGCAAACTCTACATTTTCATGACTTTTTTGGAGTGTCTTTTTTTACTGGGATGGTTTCCCGTTCTTATAAGAAATACATATGTATGTATAATACTGGTAAAAAATGTTGGGGCAGTTTGTTTCTTCTGAAAAACAATTTTTTTTTGTCAATAGTTTTTTCCTCAAATGTATATGGCAACACTGTTTGTAGGTCTACACTAGTAGGAGTGACTTAGTTATAAAAAGTTATTGCTTTTTAAAGCAATGAATTGTTATTAGCGATCACTAGTGGTCCATATGCCCGCTCTAGAGAACTTGAGTTTCAATATATACATTTTTAATTAACAAGTTATAAATTTTTAATGATTGGAAATAAAATTATAAACATGACAACAAAAATTTATGAAATAAAAACATGAAATTCCGTGATTTTTAATGTAAGCAAAATAGAGCTGAGATCGTGAGCCACAAACAGTTCATTTAAGTTTGTATGATTATGCATTAAATTGTCGTCATGATAACAAGAACTCGTAGTCATAAAACAATCGCGAAAAAATAAAGTAATGCTGTTTTTATTTCTTTCAAAGTATTAGTAATTGTATATTAACAACAGCCAAATATTCGAATGAAAAGAATTACAATTATAATATTGGTGTCTAGTCTGGAATATGCGTGAAAGTTACATGGAAAACAAAAACAAAACTGTCAAAATGTAAACAATTTGCTTTGTTTCTCTTACAAAATTAACCGTTTTTAAAAGAGAGAGAGAGAGAGAAACGCGTTGAAACTCCCACGTTTATTTCATTTTAGAAATCTATGGCAAACAAAAACAATTTTTGAAAATTTTTAGAACTCTCATTTGGTTAATGTAAAAATGAATAGAAGTACATAATTATTTGAAGTTTATTGACATCCGGTTAGGGGTTATTACAAGACTGTGAAGTAATGCTCTGAATTTATAAAGCCAAAAACTTAATTCCAAATATTACATATTTAATTTAAGAACCATTTTTTCCTGAAGTCGCGTTCAGTGATTTGGTGTCATTTCGTATCACAATATTTCAAACATACTGACTTCTTTGGAAATTTTTATTTTTTCTTGGGACAATACAGTATAAATATTCGTTAAATTTTGCTTTTTGCTTTTCTGGAATGCAATAGGTTTCCTCAATAATGCTAGGAACACAACTGGAACGAAGGACGAATATTTCGGTGCGAACTTTCGTCATAAAAAATAAAACACATTTGTGGATATGAAAATGAATACAATACGAACTTCGTCGTCCGTGACGAGTTCTGAGATAGATTGATTTCTAATTTGTTCGCCGACGAACGACGAAAAAACAATTTTCTCTCTCTTTCTTTGTCCTTGTACACACAACAACCAACTTTATCAAATATAAGACAGGAATTCGCTGAGTAAATTCGTCGGCGTTGTGCTTCAAACGACGAATTTACGCAGCGAATTCTTATCGACGAATTCGTCGACGTGGACGAAATTCGTCGTTCGTCCCAGTTGTGTTCCTAGATAAGCTTCGAGCAATCAATCACCTCCACTCGCAGACCCAGTTGCGTCCATTGCAATTCCCTTCTGTTAATAGCCGTTAATAAAAATTTAACCTAAAACTGTACCTATGATGAAGCCCCTGATATCCCCCAGTTAACACTTTGCAAACGTTTGCTCAGCCATCTACGCTACAGGCAGTTGCAGATAATATGTTCAATAGTTGCTGGTTCCTCTTCATCCTACATAAATCTAAATCGTCAGTTTCCCAAATGCTAGTCCTTGCTCTCACCGAGCAGTGACCAATCAAACTTCTATAAAGGGTCAAGTTTGGCCACATAGCCCTCGAGACTCTACAATTCTCCTTACTCCTCCATGAATGGTCGGTCCTGCTCCCCACCACATTACTGAGTTTCCTGTAGTAAAATCAACCAATAAACCCTTTAAAAACTTTCTGAATTTAAGACAGAATTTGGGATATGAAAAAATTTTAAATATAATCCCAAACCCGAACACCGAAAGCGACATTATGAATGAGCCTCTCGCTCGCTGAAGTGGGCCATTAACGAAATGAGCGACTTAACTCCATTTAGCTCTCCTCTAAATGCGGACGACCGCTTTCTATCGAATATTAATATTAGAAACAAAAAAATTTTAGTTTTTTATTTTTGTTTTCAAAATAAAGGTGCAATCGAATCTATCGTTCGCATGTGTCGAATTTTAGACCCAGAAGGATTAACTGGATGCCTGAGATCTATTTTAGCGTGCGAAGCTGCAACATAAATTTTAAAGATGTTATATTAATAATACAACTTTCTGTCTCACATCATTTTTTATACTCAATTCTTTCACGATCACGCGTGTTAGTGCTGATGTTGCCCATGCCTGTTTCAAAATAAGTACACAAGCCAGCATCTCTTGAATGCCAAGCAAGCAAGCAACAAGTTTCAAAGATGACTCGACATAAAGACTGAAAGACCAGGGCACAGTCTGGTCGTTAATACATCTTAACAAAGATTTAATGAACTAAACATGTCACTGCCACTGACAATAAACTGAATACTTCAAATTTGGATCAATAACAAGACGATCACTGCTACAAAAGCAACAATATGAAGTAAATTAATATTTCATATTTTTTTCAAATCATTATAGATCCACTAATTTAATGCACTTTGAAAGTATAAGAGTGCGTGTGTTTTCTTTTCCTCTTCTTTTGCTTCTCAAAAGATTAAACACTTGTTGAAGAAGATGACGGAAAATAAATTATTGAGTTTAATGAGTTTAACATTGATTGGAACTCAATGAAAAGGAAGTGGCAATAATGTAAAGAAAGAAAATTTACACTAATCATATCAGTAACAACTCATCAGCTTGTAAGGCAGCAAAATTTGATCACAAACACAACGACAGAGTTTCTTAAACCAAAACTGATTTTCTTAACCAAACTCAAATAGATAGTAGAAACATAATGAAACAAAAAAAATCCTGAATACCTTAACATTTCTGTCATGCGCTCCTTCGAGGTTTTTAAAATTTTTGCGGCACTTAATTTTCCAGCATTTTAAGAAACTCTGCCTTAGTTTAACACTTCATATGCTTACATAAATAAGTCTGATAAATAATCGCTTTATCATGATCATTAGCAAATCAAAAGAAAGAGCGAAATCATCACTATTGTGTGTAGTTTCAATGAAAAACAAAATCTCAGAAGCATACAAGACTTATTGATTGCAGTCTCTACCTTTCCCTCCTTAAATTGTGTCTGACCATAAAATACACGATTATTATTTTGTAATATGTATTTTTGTATTTCATTTCCTTTTCTGACAAATCATCTTTATGTCATCAACTTGAAATAAATACTTCACTAAATTGATTAATTCGGTTCAATCTTTTTACACTCATTAAACACTTTCTGAAATAAATTTCGTTTGAAGTTAATTAATTGGAACGATTTTTTTAGTTTATAAATTGAATGTGTTTAAATAATCTTGAATCTTGATCTTATTTTTTTTTTGTTCACTTACTTGTATTTGATAGTCGTTCTCGCCACGCCATTGGATTCGCTACGAGACCTTGCAAGCCCGGCCAATACAAGTGTGTTCTATCGACCATATGACCGGCATGTGTTTTTAATGGCGTTCCTTGATTTTGCGACAAATATTGGGCCATGCCCGCTGCTGCTGCCGCTATAGAAAATCGTGGTATGCCACCTGAAAAATTGGAAATGAAGAAAAGAAAATCATTACAATCATTTGAATTGTATCAATAATCTCTGAATGTATTTATTTATCTGTGCTCTTCAAGTTAAACGACAAAACATCTATTTCTATGATTAGGCTAAACTTTATATCGTTCTGTAGGAAAAATTGCATGTGTAAATTTTCAAGGAATAAATTTCACTAAAAACAATTGTTAATTATTATGATGTTTTTGAAGTCCGTCACACCTTCATCATCAGCGTTCTGTCCGCTGTGTGTGGTGTCAATCAATATATGTAAACTTCTATATATCGTTGGTCACAAGGAGAAAGGCCCTAACTCAAATAACTGTAACTTTACAGGAGAAGGCAAAAACGTAATAATAAACAGTACAACTACTTGTGCAACTGCTTTGTGCAAATGCTTGTAAAAGCATTCTTTTTACAATATTGCAATAAATTTTTGTGACGAGGTGTATTTGCGTGCACATCTGCAAATGTGCGATTTTAATTTTTTGTTTTTTTTTTTTGTTAAGAGAAGTAACACTCAGACAATGGATGCCTACCACTATCACTAGGTATTACCTTCTTTATGAAAGGAGGAGGAGACAGGTAGTGAAGGAAGATATAGAGGAAAGGTTCATTCTTTTACAACTCTGCGTTTTGCACATTATTTTTAATAAAGCAACGCCTCTGTAATCAATGAGGCGTGTTACTCGTAACTCTTCGAAGTTTTTTTTTTAATTGCCATTTTTTTTTTGGGTATTTACTTCGCCGACGATTTTGCTATACAATACCAAAGACGGAGGGCGCTCTGATATTATATTAGAATTAGTGCACGCGGACTCTTCCCGAATGCCAGACCTGTACAGTTTGGGGACCAATCATAGGACCAAAACCTTTTTATGGTATCGATTGGTTAACAGTTACCTCATAATCATCTCTTTTCCCTTCTCTCCTACACTGAAAGAATTTTCGTTGGATTAATGAAAGCAGTTTCGTCAAAATTATTTTATTGAAAACTCCATCAAATTTATTTAACAGTGTAATTAATGCAGTGCTATAACTTCATCGAAACAATAAAATAATTTCATGAAAAGAATGAAATACCTTAAATATAAAGGGGTTTCTTAATAATTAGAAAATATTGTTGTCATAAATCCAATAAAATATTCTTACGAAACCAGAATACCAACGAAGCAATTCCAATATTCATGAAATTTTCGTTAGATTTGTGAAATTATCATTAGATTTGAGAAAAAATTTATATGAAATTGTTTCATTGGACTTCTGAAGCAAAATTCTTTCGGTGTACAAACTCGTGATTTGTTAAAGTAAACTTTGGGTGTGAGCTGTCACACCAAGAGACGAAGAAGATAAAGCAAAACAAGAAAAATACAGATAATCACAAAAAGAAAGTTGATAAAAAAACGACACTGAGAACAGAACATTTAATATTTTTTTTTCTCTAAATCGTGTTTCAAGAAAGAAAGAAATCATCGTGTAATTTATGTGTAAGTAGTTTCATAAATTGGAGACTTGTTTCATCATGAAAATATAATCGTAAGACTTGTTGCTGGTTTCTTGAATATACAAATGTGGGGTCTAGCGTCTAAATTCGGTCCTAATTTGTTAGAAGGCTTACTTGAACGGGCTGTCCTGCCTGCTTTCATTTTAGTTGTAAGCTAGACGCCTCTTTGTAATTCAGTTGACCTTTTCACTAATATTATATTATTTAAAATTTATATTGCCCCTTATTGTGAATGGCGTCGTCGACGTCATAAATATTGTCACTTGTCTGTCTACTCTTTATCGGCAGCAATTGGTCTTATTGACAATCTCTCACTAATCTCTAAGGCTTTGTAAATTAATGTTGCATTTTAATACTAGTAAATTCTTGTCGACAAAGAGTATACAAGTGACAATTTTTACTGTCGTCTTGATGTAACGTCGACGACGCCATTTGCAATAAGGGGGATTATGTATGTATTAATTTGACTAAACTATTACGAGTGAGACTTATATATTTGGTTTCCACAATAAAAACAATAAATTTGTGTGAAGTGCTTTTGATGCATATATATTCAACTTTATTCTAGTTGTCGACATCGACGTCACTTTAACGCAATACCAAAAAATTTGGGGCTTGTTTACTCGCTCTCGAGAACAGTCTTGTGCTGCTGACAATCCATTTCTCTTCCCTGAGCTCTTGAAAATAGCATAAACCTGCCAACGGGAGTCAGTTGTTTTTGACAACGAATACACGAGCCCTAATTTTTTGGTATTGTGTTAAAGTGACGTCGATGTCGACAGCTGGAATAAGGGTGATTATTTCATACAATTAAAAACAGCACTTTAATAACAATTTGTTGGCAAAATTTGCACCACTAAAAAAACTGAGGATTTCCAAGCAAGTTTTCAAAATTTATTCAACTCCAGTGTGTGAGTCTGAAGTTAAAATTTTAATTTACAGGATTCTTAATTTTACGAAATTGTAGTTAAAATATCCTGAACGTGTTTGTACAGTATATTAAAAAATATTTTGATAGATTTTTATAAAATATTATTTTGTATTTGAGAGTGCTCAAATAACAATAAAACTCTGGACAAAGCCTTAACAAATTATTGAAAAATATCTTATCCAAAAAAATAGATTCAATAAAAATTTATGTATACGATTTTCCATTCATGAACTCAATTACAAATTATTAACAATTAAAATAATTTGATTATAATTTCTGACATTTCAATACCCAGCTAAATAGCCGACATTAAGAAATGGATATGTAACATATCTAAGTTTAATCCGTTGACGTTTCATTTATTCTGCTTTATGTTCTCTACCTTTTGCTTCATTTGACATACTACGCTCGTTTTAGTTGTTTCTATTTTTAATGGATTTGGCAGCTAAATACAAATAATAATTACATTTTATGACAAATGATTGACATTTAAGCACTTTGTGTTTGATAGTCAAGTTTTCTGAATAAATAATACAGAATGCGGAAAAAAATAATGACCCCTACAGTTTGAAAGATTTTATTAATTCAACATATCGTTACCTTAATATAGAACGGCTCTATCTAACTCATTATTTTTTTTAATACTAGATTTTTGCATTTTTCGATACATTAAATGTTCTTCTATCGAAATACAGAAAAAACTCTACTATATTAAGGTACCGATATGTAGATACATAAATTATTATGACAATAATAAGGCGATACGAACATTAGCCTGTTCAATTCATAAGAACATAGAAACAAATGTAGTTCGAAAAATAATAATTAAATTAACTAATATTATGATAATTGTTTCTATTTTATATAAATAAATCAGTTAACGTAAAACTAATGTTTTCTGTCCTAACATTTAAAATAATTTAATTTAATTTTTAGATATTATAATAATTTATTCGACCTTTCTATTTATTATATACAACATACAAATTTTATGTAAACATTTAAGGCCTAATTTATAAAAAATATTTTGATTTTATAAAAGGTTTATTAATCAAATTTCCATAGAAAGTTTGCTTCATAAACCCCTTAAACAGAAATATTGTTTATGTATAAGGCAGTTGGTCTTTTATAAATTAGTAACAAATTGTTTCATTTAGCGATAAATCGCTGCAACTTTGTATAGCTTCTTCTTTTTATTGTAATATAATAAAAAGTTGTGGTTTCAAAAATATCCCATTAGATTTACCCAACTCTTTATGAGTTGTGTAAATAAAAACGCAAAACAAAATTTTATGATAAAAATGTTTTGTAAAAACTACTGATTCGACTTGAAAAAATTATTGACGACCCAGTAAAAAAAAGACCCTCCAAAAAAGTCTTGAAAATGTAGAGTTTGCGATCTGGAGGTAGTGCAAATTCGATCCGATCTAATGATTTTTACATAGGGTTGTCATTGCAAGAAGTTCTCTTTTTCGATGCCTGGTCACCGAATTGGAAGCGATTTTAAGAAAAATTTCCTTTTTTATGTTCTATGATAATATTTTCATCTAGGAAAAATGGTAAACAGTTACCTATTTCAACAATTCGTTTCTTTTTATACGAATTTAAACCCGAAACAGTGTTTTTATGTAAATTTAAGTAAATTACTTTTAAATTTTAGACTAAAATTAGTTCATAAATTTCTTTAAAAAATTTATTTTTTAGAAATTCTGGTGAGTATTTTCTAAAACTATGGAGGAATTACAAGGTTTTCTATGACTAAAATAATCTTCTACTTGGTTTTCTGCTAACTATCGGCAAATTAAAAATATCAATTATTTGGAAGCAGTGAAAATGAAGTTCCTTCAGAATGACTTCCATTTTTTTTTTACTGGGGAGTATTGTAGAGCTCCAGACGTTGAGCGAATGGATCAATAAGTCCGTGAATTTTTTAATAAAACAAATTTTTTTTGCAAAACAAAAATTTCTTTTTCAACATAATCTTTTAAGTCAATACACCAAGTTCAACGTTTCTACAGTTTTTGTATCCCTTCTAAAAAAAAATAGGATTTTTCGAGGTCCTTAAAATAGACCTTTGTTTGTGGAATGATTCGTTGTTGGAGTCAAATCTCTTTCCTACGAGCCATTTATTCAAGTTTGGGAATAATAAAACAGTAAGTCGGGGCTAAATCTGAAGAATATAGCGGATGAGGGAGCAATTCGTACCCCAATTCATGGAATTTTGCTATAGAAACTGAACATGCGTTTAGGGTCGATTGTGAGCAAATGCGACACCCATCTTGCAGACAATTTTCTTAAACCCAGCTGATCATTTAAAATCGAAACCACACTGCCATATCAAATGCCTATGGCTCCAACAATCTCACGCACTTTTACTCTTCGATCGGCCAACACCATATTGTGGATTTTTTAGACATTTTCGGGTGTACTGATTTCAATTGGCCGTACAGAACGTTCAGCGTCATTTGTACTTGTGCGATCGCAACGAAAGTCAGTAAATCACTTTTTTACCATTGAAATCGGTGGTGCAGAGTCTCCATAGTATTTATCGAGCTTTTCCTTGATTTGATTGCTGGTTTTTTTTTCGTAAAAAATAATGTTTAATGAGCACTTGAAATTCACTTTTTTCCATTTTTAGAAAAATTCACGAGGTTGTATGTTTTGAACAGCTGTTAAATGCAAAGTAAATGACGACACTTGCTCAAAATTTGGTAGTACTTGTGGTACTTGATGGGAACAGTGTTGAATTTCATATAACTACGAGAGAAGTTCGAAAAGTCCCAGAATTATTGATCCGCCCTCGTATATTGATACTCACCACTTAACAATTCTTAATTTACCATACCATTTTGCACATGCTACGATGGAAGACCATTTGCACAAGACTATGAATTGGGCTAGTATTTTCTTGACTTCATTTTCCATATTCAAGAATACAGTTTTTTTTTAATATTTTTGGAATATTTTTTTCTGTGTAAAAGCTCTCGTGTCTTAGATGTGAATTTGATTCCCCTCTTATCACAAACTGCATGTAAGCGCCATGACTGAAGTAATAAAAGTTAATTCTCTTAAACACAAATTAGTCTAAAATGCCTGAGATCACACCACAAAAAATTTAATTTTCTAAGTTAATTTGTTAAAGAGTTTGTATTCCTCAGGTGTAAGTTACAGGAAATGGCAGATCAACCTGTACAGATCGTAGTTAATTTTAATTATTATTCGAACTTCATTTGTTTCTATATTTATAATTTCAACAGGCTAATAAAGTTCGTATCTCTTTGTAAGCCAAATTACATGTGATAATTATTAATGAACAAATAACACCAAAGTTTATTGTAAATATTCTGACAAACAACACATACATAGTTGAACAGATTGTTTCATTTTGTTTACTGTGTAAAAGTTTTTAAATTGTTTGAGGAGTTTTTGGTTCAGTTTAAAGAATGTAGCCGGAGCATACTTTTAAACGAGGACAGTAGCGATTATTTATTGAAATAATCAATTTGTGATCCGTGATCGCTTTTTTCTTTAACTGGATTTAGGTCGGGCAAAGCCACTAACTGAACTGTAATGCTTTGTAAAAAGTTTCAATTGATTTACTAAAGCCGTAGTTTCCAGAATCTCGTACGAATGTAATGTGTTATTGATCTCTTGCGCATTTTAATTTGCCAATTATCGTGCAAGTGAACTGCTTTCATTTTTACTGCTCGAAGAAATTGCTTTTCTTATATAAATTTTTCTCAAATTCATTAGATATCGATTAACTTAGGCCTTATATAGATTTCAGGGACTGGATACATTTTTAGAAAAATGTGAATTTTAAACTTCAGTTGTTTATTAGATGACCTCTGGTGTTTTTATAACTTAGAATAACCATTAATATACAAAATATCATAACACTAAAAACTGTAGGTTACAACGGTAGTCTAGTAAGTCGAGTGCTGGTTCATCATTATTTAGGCCATGGCGTCGACTCCCACTCAATGTAATTTGCAACATTCAATAAATAAAAAATATATATAAATCCTCCATTTCGGAAGCTTGGGTTTGAGTGTCTCTCAGTCACCACTCTTGTTTTCACTATTTTGTCGACTGCGAGTCTGCATATATATATGTGACCGTCCCCAAAAAAAATATATTTTCTTATTTTAATTGATTCCGATTCTCTGGTTCTCCTTCAGTCTATACAGAATAATCGATATATTAGAATCGATATATTTTATACTGCGACATTGAAAAAATAAGACAAGGGTCTGTCCAGAGACAGATTAACTGCAAACTTTAACTCGTTTTTCTCAAAATTAGGGTTTTCATAACCATAACTTTAATAATAAAAATTAACAATTTTAAAAACTCCCCAATACATTTAGAAAAGATGCAATATCTTCTAAATGGCTGGAACACTATCAATCAAATTACCTTTCAAACAAAACAAAAAACTAAATCTAAATCGGTGCAGAAGTTTGGTCTCTATGTGGACTCGTACAGACACACACTACAAACTTATAACACTCTTTTTTTTTTTTTGGTCGGGGCTTAAAAATTCATAACTTAAAAACGAAAACTGATGGAAAAATTCTTAAACTGTTCAGCAGGAAGCGTTCTGCACAGAAAGCATAAAAACTCAGTTTTGACCTCGTTGAAGCTTTGGTACCTTTTCATGTGGAAGTCCACAACTTAACCCTCTAGAAAGCTTAAGGGTAAGTATTGAAAAGTCGCCACTTTTGTCAACTATTTTGGTGACTTTTTGGCGACATTGTTAACAAATCAACTTTATATTACAATAGTACCAATATTACATATAGTCCCAAAAGAACTACCTAGTCAACAGTACCAACATCAGTAGTATATTTTGGGTGACACACGCATGTTAAATGTCTAAAGCAAAAGGCGTAATTCGTTGTATATATACCCTGCAGGAAATGGAACTGACACAAGACTAGTCACGTGACCGGTCCCCAAGTGATAGGGACCAGTCCGAGTTCTAACACTTCCTATGAAGCGGACCAGTCACTTTTACATGGGGATGGCCTAGGATGGGGTTAATTGATACTTTGTATGCACGTTGTGACTTGTCACTGAACTATCCCATAGGGACCTATTCGATGTACATATAATAATATAAATTATTTATAAATAAAATTTCGACATTTAACTGTAACAATTAACGCTTATTTTTTTTAAATTTTATTTTTAATCTGAAAATTTTTTGAGATTCGAACCGACAACCTCGTGCATGACAGGCTGGCACACTACCCACTCGAACACAGGGCCACTCATATTTCAAAAGTATAAATACCATTTAAGCTTAGGTTAATATCTAAGTATAGTTACGGGACTGATCCCAGAGTCGCATTGAAGGGAGCAATTAACATTATATTTACACTATTTGATAGGTCCTGTGTTCGACCACATCGAACATGTTCAGTGCAGTTTACTACAATACTAGACCGAGTCCGAATTAAATTGGCTCAAGATCAAGACGATACACCACGAAAATTGTCAATATGCCACCATTTAAACGATATGACTTTTTTCACCATACACTACTACGTACTTTTGATAACACCCACATTATCTCCAGTTATAGGACGAGTACATTTGGATCAATTGTCACCAAATTTTCTGCAGGGTACTATCAGTACTATTTTACTAGTGACACCTCCTACAGGGTTTTTAAACGTAATAAACAAATGACCATAAAAGTTGATATAAAAGTTGTTGGAACGAAATATACAGATTTCCTCGGAGGCCTATAGAGCTCTGAAAAAATACTTAAACGTTTGAAAATCCATTGAGAAAATTTGCATAATTATTTCTGAGCATATTTCTATGACACAATTTATCTCCGGAAGTATATTACGAGGCGATCCCAAAACTATCCGCCACCTGACTGACCTACCGTAAAGATGGAGCCAGTAGTTTGAAAAAAAATTATTTTGGTGAACAGTGGCAAAATTAAAAAATCTATGTTTCAAATTTCAAAGTGTCACTTTGTTAAGTTTTTTTTTTGAGCCACCAAAAATAAACGATCAGTACTTTCATTTGAAATGCCTGAGTCCAATCCATATTGAAGTAGCATGAAGGAGTATGCTCCTTCATTTACGACTAAAAAAAAAAAAATAGTGCTCCTTATCGCGGTTAGCGATTAAAGAATCGCAATACGCCAAACACGATAAGGTAGACTGAATAGCAGATTTTAAACGAAGAAATGCGAGATTTCAATAGGAACACCTTATAAGTAGACGTGTGGGTAGGTCGTTAGGAAAATCGACAATGATCGACATGATCTAGCTGAAATCAAAGCCATTTCACAAAGTGCTTTACGTCTCATGTTTACTGAAAATTGAAAATTAGAAAGCTAGGTTCCGCGTTTGCTCACAATAAAGCCGAGTTTTTGCGTCGCATGATAACAAATTTAAAAAAAAATTACGTCTACCCACTTTTGTACAAAACATTGAAGCCGAATAAAAACAATCATGCAGTTCACTATAATTTCTATTTATGCAGCAGCAATTGTTATATACGAGTATGTTGCTTTATAGATTTTTTAAATTCACTGATAGATTGACTAAAATTTCGCACTTCATTAGGCACATAGTTATTCCACAACCTAGACACTCTAACCAAAAATGTTCTAGTCATGATAAGGGACGACTGTCGAGAACATATTACAGTACTCATTCTTGAGGACCTTTCAAAGCTAAATTTCTCCAACAAGTATGGAGGCTTCTCGGACTTGTTAATCTTAATAAACTGTAACATTACTCTTTGGTTATAACATTACTCTTTTATATAACTTAGAAAATCCGAACCTAACAAACTGATTATATGCCTATTCACGTGATCCCTTATTCCCAGGGTAAAAATATATCTCGTTGATAGGTGCCCGAAAATATTTCCATTCCATAAAGAAACAAAGGTAGGCAGAGAGATATTAGTTATTGATTATTTCCAAAAATCAATAGCTATGTTTATGCTAATCTATTGCGGTGTTTAAGTGATGAAATTAAGAAAAAAGGCCGAATTTGAAAAAAAGCAACCACTAGTTCACACATCGCATTTGGCGATGGTCAATATCAATGAATTAAAGTTTAAATTGCTTCATCGCGCAATGGATTATTTTCCATTTACAAACTTGAAAAACTAGTTTGACGGTGAAAGATTTGTCAACAATGAAGAGGTGGTTAATGGTTAATGGCTAATACCAGGAACTAGACGGTTTTTACTACAAACAAGGTATCGAAGGTACGGAATATCCTTGGCGGATCAATAAGTACGTGACTTTTCGAACTTCCCTCGTAGTTATATGAAATGCACATATTCCCATCAAGTACCACCTGTTAATAGACTACTATCAAATTTTGAGCAAGTGTCGTCATTGACTTTGCGTTTAACAACATAATCCACGATATGGTGTTGGCCGATCGAAGAGTAAAAAGAGATTATGTTGAAAAAAAATTTGTGTTTTGAAAAAAAAAACTACAATCTCTCATTTAGGACACTGATAGAGTTTTTTATCGCAACATAAGTGATGTCCGCTAATGTGGGTGTCTTAAGCCTAGATCCCACTATCGGCACAATGTACCGATTTTCGTCGGTTCAGTGAAATAAAGCCATAAATAAGTAAGAAGCTAAATTGGCATTATTTCTCAACTAAGTGATATATAAGGACATAATTGCATCATACTGCAATTGGTACGCAGAGAAAACAGATTCGTTGAGACAACTGAATTTGTTGCCAATCGAATTTTGGCGGTCGCACCAACTATCATAGAATTCTGGTATAACGAATGCAATTTTCTTGTGGTACCACTATATTTTAATTATAACCCTTAATCAAATAGTTGCAGCAACAGAAAAAATTGGTTAACAGTATGGAATTTGAAATAAAAGTTATTCTTGGTACCGAAAATATGGTTAATATAACTAAAACAATATCATAATTGGTAGCTGTGAAAGAAAAATTGGCCTTCCTTGCTGAAATAAAAATAAACAATAAACGCAAATAAAAATACACAATTTAATAAATTTATTATTTGACATATTGTCATAAGTTTATTTTAATTGAAATTTATTTCCTGGTGGTAAAGCATGTCTATATGCATTTCTTCAACCACACATTTTGAACAGCCACAAACCTGTTATCTTATGCACAGACTTTCCAAAACCATTTGAGAATTCATAAATCATAATATCTTTGAAAGTCACAAAAGTTAATTTTTAATTTGCTGCTATGAGTATAAACTATGATAGTAAACTCAACCTCTAGTAGTTGCAGCAACTGATAGAAAGTGTTTATTTTAACCTTAATATAGAACGACGATTTTTTAGTTGCCAATACCAAAAGTTGGTAGTAAAATCCAATTCATAATATTGTATTCGGTTGAGTTAATCAATCCGTTAATTAGTTATGACAAAAGCACACGCTCGGTTGATGCAATCAATTTAAGAATTGTCAGAATCTCAGCTTTACACAGGAGTTGCTTGAAAAATAAGGAGGAGAAAAACTGTGCAGCACTTGCTGTTCTAATTTCCTTTGAGGGAGACCACATCATATTAATCGAGAGGCGACGGCTTCGAAAAGACTTATGTGTAGACTTTGGCTTTTCAGAGTAATTGATCAACACTTTATTGAAAATGACCGCCAACGAAAAGTGCTCAAGATCATGGTTCTCAGCAAGAGAACTCTGAAAAAAATTTTTATTGACAGAGCCAAAATAATCTATACTTGAAATATATGAAAATTTTTTCATAAACAAATTTTATATAATTTATCAAACATCTTCCTCTTAACGGCAATTACTCAAAATCAAGAACTCTGCTCTATTTCAAAAAAAGTAAAAGACCACTTGAAAAGTTTGAGAAAATCACTAAAACCTTATAAATTATGTCATGTTCAATTGGGTCCAAAGAAAACAAAACTATCCATATCTTATATGGTGTAATTTTTCGGCACTTAGGAAAAAATATGAAACTTTAAATGTAATTAAAATCAAAAAACTACGCTAAATACAAGCATGTGTATTAGTTTTTAAATAGAAATAGAAATTCCTCTATTATTGTTTTCTGTTGTAAAAGTTTTTTTTCATTTCACAATTAAATTTTGGAAATAAGAAACTAAACTTACCTCCCGTTAAAGCGCTTAGTCCCGTTGATGTAACTGGTGGTGGTTTTGATAAAATCGTATCGATACCATGTGGATTTGCGGTGCCCTGTGTCAGTGTATTGGTTGTATTCGCAATCATGCCCGAACAATGCGAACGATTTTCACTAATCATATGGGAATTTTGTGCAACCCCATATGAGCCATTTAAGGTAGCACTACCCGCCACATTACCAGTTTTCATTTCGGTCATGGAATGCAAAGCGGCCAAGGGAGGACCCAAAAAACTTAAAGGCAACTTATGATCCATACCAATATTATTATTGTTATGTATACCTAAAGGATGACCCGTATTGGAAGACGTAAATTTACGACTTGAAAGATTTTCGGGACTATAATCTGAAGGCGGAGGACTTGATTCACTATTATTGCCAGCCTCTTCGCTAGAACGTTGGCTAACGGAAAATGATTTTGAACTATCTACACCGGGACTAGAATTGTTGTCATAACGTACTCTTTGATTCAAAGAATTGTGACAATTGTCCGGTGATTCAGACTGTAGGCGGGAAGATGTTTGCGAGTTATTGGTATTATTATTATCGGTATTGCATAGCAGAGGCGGCGGTGTAGAGGAGTCATCAACAGATCTGGGGGACTTACAAATTGAGGGCATTTTGTCGGAATTATTGTTGTTGTTATTATTTTTCAGAAGCATTAGAGGCCCCGCTAAATTATTGTTATTATTTGCCGCATAAGCAGCGGCCGCCGCAGCGCTATGATAATCCAATAATTGATTTTGATAATCCATTTGTGATGTATCTGGAAACCCATTACCTATATGATTTTGATGATGATGCAAAGGTGGACTGCGATTTAATAGATTCACTGAAGGTGTGCTATTAGGTGGTTGGGCAGCTGCCGCAAATGAATGGTGTCTCATGTAGGGATTAATCAAATCCATGTTATCGTTATTGGTCCCAGTATTATAAGTGTTAGTATGGGAACTATAATCCGAACTTTCCTCACAACGATCGTTAAAACGTGAGTATAAAGTTAGAGGTGATTGTACCGTCGTAGTTTGCAAAGGCGAAGAGAAACCGTTTATACCGGCGGCTACGGCAGCTTGAAAAGCGTTAAATGTTGTCGAAGAACGTAAGGCTAAATTAAAAGCAGAGTTTTGTGATAACTGAAAAGATTTAGTGACAGTTGATGCTGGATTTGTTGCTGAAGAGGCGGAAGATAAAGGTGATGCTATTTGAGGCGTAGAAGCGATATCGTTATGCAAAGCAAGCGGGCTTTCCGAGCCCGTGGGCGTTTGATTTATATATGGACTACCCAGGTTGAACTTTGCTTGCAATAAAATTAAATATTATTTGTCGTTAATATTTTTTCCACTAATTAAATCACTATTTTGTATTCAAGTTATGCATTTCTACATTGAAATCTTACACGACTTCTTTCATATCTTCAACTTAATTATTTACTAATTCATTTTGCTTAATTTTCATTTTAAATTTTTATTTAATTCACTTTGAATTCTTTCTTTTTTTCATTATAATTTTTTTCTTCTTTGTTAGTTATTTAGAAATTTGTTTTGTTAATACGTTTGTAACATAAAACCCGTTAAACCGTCCGTGTATTTAGGCCTATAACTACAGAATGATTTCGAAATTTAATTCAATTTTGTAAGCGAACGAGTTTTCACAGTTGTTTACTGAGTGAGTTTAGTTGCCGGACGGACCATCTACAATGAAGTGGCAAATAAAACCAAAATAAAATTATTTCAGTTTCAAGTCTTTCAAAAATCCACCACCATCAACCATCGCACATGAACATACATATGTGCACACATACTAACAATATAAAAACAGAGTGTGAGAGACATGAGTAGAAAACATGACAGGCGTTTCAATTTGCCATTAAAAATAAACCTTTACTCACACATGCAAACGGAGGAAATCCGGTTTTAAAATCATGCTCATTCGATTTTAATTCATCAAAAAAAAAAAATGGTTTTAACTCTCTAGTAGCAGTAATCTTGCTCTCTCATTCTTTTGACTCCTCTTTTTGCAAGAGTTGAAAAGGGACAACCAACATTACACTTTAACTCTATTATTGCACTTAGTAAATCAGTAAATCAAGGTAGAGAAAGAACAACAACTACAACGGAATGAAAATAAATTCAATCTGATTGTATTTACAAAATCTCTGTTATTCTTTTTTTTTAACAACTGCTACAACTTCATTGACAAAAGAAGAGATGCTAACATCAAAAACAGCAAATCAAGAAGAAAAAAAACGCTAATATGTGGAAATTTATCGCACAATAAACCTCTTAAGTCATAGGCTGGCTACATACTCGTATTTCGAAAAATTGTACTCAATATAAAACTTCAAAACTGCTAATCATGGCAGACGACCGGAACCATTAAACGCCCAAGATGTTGTCCTGGGCGTGGCAGTACAGAGAAAGAAAAAGACTTGTTTTAAGTTATTTCTTCTCAGATTGAGTACGAGTAGTGATTCAAAATTTAAGTACGATAACATAAAATTTTAGGTAAAACAAGCCGAAAATGGGATTACTCAGTACTCGCAATGTTATTTCACGTAGCTACGTACGTATATATAAACTTTTTAATGCTTATCTTCAACATGTTGATGTAGCGGAGTTATTTATTTATTTAAAGTACGAGAACGGATCAATGAGTCAATCAATGAAGCACAGTTTTTTTTGCAAAATAAAAATTTATTTTTCAACATAATCTCGAAAAGTCACGGACTTATTGATCCGCCCTCGTATTAAAATTAAATTATAATAACTACCCTGCAGGAAAGGAGACTAGTGACGTGATCGGTCCTCAAGTGATAGGAACCAGTCCGAGTTCTACCACTACCTATGAAGCTGACCAGTCACTTTTATATGGGCATGGCCTAGGATGGGGTTAATTGATACTTTGTATGCACCTTGTGACTGAACTATCTCATGGGGACCTAATCGGTGTGCAATAATATAAATTATTTAAAAATGTCATTCCTACACTTAACTGTAACAATGAAAACTTGTAATTTTGTTCTATTGTTACAAATGCAATTATTATTTATTTTTAAATGGATTTTTTTTGGGACTCGAACTGAGAACCTCCGGCATAACAGGCTTGCACAGATGCACTCAAAGTCAAAGTTTACACACTGGTTCAGTTACTAAACTAAACTCAAATTTGTATGTAGTTTAAACTCAACAGGAGTAAATCAGTGAACCATGTTTTAAAAAATAATATTGTGGCAGCACTAGAATAAATGTCAAAAAACAGCTGTTTTGCAGCAGGCTATCAATTCGTTGCACAATCAAAAAGGCAAAAAAGTTGAAAATTTTTAATTAAAGGACGCCAAATTTTACTGAGAAAGGAATTATATTTATGCTTGGCGAAGTAGAATAGTATAAAAGAATAATAGAGTGTAAGCAAATAGGTAGAAAAGGATCTGAAAAGAAGTAGAGGCTTGGAAGAATGTTGAGTGCTCTTTTAATGCAAAACATATGGTCTTTAAGTAACAAAACCTTATGGCCTGTATTGGTAGTTTAAACGCCCAATTTTATGCGTTTACAGATGGTTTAAATACTGTTTTGATTTATAGGTTTGCTAGTTTAAATACATTTTAAATCAAAAATAGAGATTAACTTGCACTGATTTATTAGCCCTAAGTAAAGCACACTAAAGTGGCTTTCACAAAATTACAGTATTGACAACATTGTTTTGCATCATCTAACAAAAGTAGCAAGAACTCTGTATAATAGACCCATCTGTGTGAGATGGGAATTTCATGGAATTGGTACGAATACTCGTACAATTGAAATATAAAAAAGAACAAAAAGAAAAGTATCAACAAATAGACTGGAAGAAAAACAACGAATGTGATTTTTATTATGTACGTCATTAAAATGCACTAATGTAGGGTTTAAATACCCACTCATGTTTTAATACAGCAACCAGAATTGCCAGTGTAGCCACTTTATACAATTTGAAAGGCATCATTTAATTTTTGAATAATAAAGTGATATTTTGTAAAACAAACTATGCATGTGAAAATCAAACCTAATATTTCATATCTTTCTTGTTTTATAATACTAACCAAAGTATTTTATGTACATACATACATACATACGTATATGCATAAGTCAATTATTTTTTAGGTAATTTCTTAAAAAGTGACACGAATGAGTAATACTACATTTGAAAAAATTTATATTTTTAATTTTAAATCACAAAAAACAGATATCTATCACTTAAGATAATAGGTATGTTTTCAGATTAGAAAACTCTAGACAGCTTCATTATAAAGGTATATCAATTTAAAAAAATTATCTTGAAAATGCACCGCTGCAGTGCCTGTCTTGCATAGTGTGCTCATACTATTAGCTAATTCGCAAAGAAATGTCAAAAGAGCTGTATAAATACTACTCTCAAATTGATAAAGCATCGGCAAGGCAAATATCAAGTGTTGTATATGACTTTTCGAACAAGATTTTTGTTTCGGAGGAAATTTCGTTCTGGAAAGGTTATGCTTTTATTATACGAGTATACACTAAAAGGAAATGAATTTTTATTTATAAAATATTTTTTAAACAATTGAAGATTATTTTTTATGGTTTGAATTAGGGATGGGCAAAAATATCGATATATCGAAATATCGATATTTGAGAAAATAAATATCGATATATATCGCCGATATTTCAAAAAACGATATATCGATACATCGATTCTTATTTACGAGTATCGGGTTTCGATATTTTGAGGAGCGTTATAAATTTTAGCCGTTTTTAACTGTACGATATTGGCGTCACTACTAGTGATGAGAAGAAAAAAAAAGAGACATTTCTTAATAACAGCCAATGCGCAACTATACGGTGATCCCACTAAGTCAGGTGGCTTTTATTTGTTAACTAAGCTAAATGTAAAATTTGGTTTGTGTGGGTTTAAGCCTAAAGGCAGAATTAGTTTTTACTTTCTGTTCAACTGACTCCTTTTGTTCATAGAAATTCTGTTTCGTTTAAAGTGTGAAAATCAGAAAACTGTTAAGTAATTGTAACTGACAGCATAAATAAAATAAAAACATTTTGAAATAAATTGGAATTGTGGTGTAAGAATTTAAAAAATTTAATTTTTACCAGAAAAACATAAAATTGTATTGAAATATACGCGCCTGTTCTGCAAATCACGACATGCCAAATCACGGTGATTTCAAAAATTTCATAAAAGCTAAATCATTACTTTTGTAAATTTCACGATTTATAGCTTTGGAAGTTAGAAGAAAATATTGTATTATAAATGAAAACAAGTAAGAATGATATATTCGGCTGTGCCGAATCTTATATACCCTTTACCAACGTACGTACATATGTATATATATATATATATAGTATACAGATACATACATACATATTTGTTTTCTGATATTTTTTTTTTCTCTAAAGCAATTAATAGTAAGTGACCTTTCAGTATTTTTCGATTAAAGAATTTGATTCAATTATTTTATTTTCGATATTAGCAATAGTTGAATATTTTACTCTACACTCTGTGGTTAAGATATATTTTACATTCACTCCTGTCAACATCGATTTCTATAGTAATTACAAACGGAATGACAAACCTATATATACCCTTTTACCATTTTTTTAAAGGTTATAATAAGAAAAACCTTAGTTTAATTTAATTCCTTTAATATTAAAAAATTCAGTAAAGTGCGACTTTGACTCGCGCACGAAGGGTTCCGTACATTCGGTTCTCAGCATTTTTTAATGTGGCTTTTTTGAAGTTTTTTTTTCAGTTTAAACGTTTTTTTCAGTTTTGTCGCTTTTTTCTCATTTTGCGATTCTTTTTCCATTTTGGCGATTTTTTTCATTTTGGCGATTTTTTTTCTATTTTGGGGCTTTTTTTATTTTGGAGATTTTTATCATTTTGGCGATTTTTTTTCATTTTGGCGATTTTTTCCTGTTTTTGGGGTTTTTTTTCATTTTGGCGATTTTTTTCATTTTGGCGATTTTTTTCTGTTTTTGGGGGTTTATTTTCATTTTGGAGATTTTTTTCATTTTGGCGATTTTTTATTCATTTTTGCGATTTTTTTCCTATTTTGGGGTTTTTTTCGTTTAGGCGATTTTTTTTCATTTTGGCGTTTTTTTCATTTTGGCGATTTTTTTTCTGTTTTTCGGGCTTTTTTTCATTTTAGAGATTTTTTTCATATTGGCGATTTTTTTTCATTTTGGCGATTTTTTCATGTTTTGGGTTTTTTTTTTAATTTTGGCGATTTTTCCCTGTTTTTGGGTTTTTTTTTCATTTTTGGCGATTTTTTTTTCATTTCGGCGATTTTTTTTTAATTTTGGCGATTTTTTTCATTATGGCGTTTTTTTCATTTTGGCGATTTTTTTTCTGTTTTTCGGGCTTTTTTTCATTTTGGAGATTTTTTTTCATTTTGGCGATTTTTTTTCATTTTGGCGATTTTTTTCATTTTGGCGATTTTTTCCGGTTTTGGGTTTTTTTCATTTTGCCGATTTTTCCCTGTTTTTGGGGTTTTATTTCATTTTGGTGATTTTTTTTTTTTTTTGGGGTTGTTTTCTTTTTGGCGATTTTTTTTTCATTTTTGCGATTTTTTTTCATTTTGGCGATTTTTTTTTTGGTGATTTTCTTTCATTTTAGCGATTTTTTTCATTTAAGCAATTTTTCCGGTTATTCGCGACTTATTTTAGTCTTAGACATTTTTTTGTAATTTGGTGCTTTTTTTCGTTTTGGCGATTTTTTTTTGTTTTTGGCGATTTTTTTCGGTTTGGCGATTTTATAATTTTTTGATTTTTTAGTTTTACCGTTTTTGAAAATTTCAAGAGTTTTGCTCTTACGGTTTCCAAGATACAGCAAGTTGTCAAAATTGCATAGTCAAAATTGCATTAACTGATGCAACACCATTTATTTTAAATTTTTTGAAATTTTAGTGTTAATTTTTGTAGTCTGTATAAAAATACACTAGCCTTACAAATTTCAAGTGTATATACATACATACATAGAATTGTATGTATATTACATGGGATTTTAACATTTTTCGTTGCTCGTTTTGGAACACCCTTTAATTTCCAATTCTCATGTATTTGTTGTTGTAGCGGCCAAAGGTCTACACACTGTGTCCAAATTTCAGGTCTGTAGCTCTTACGGTTCTCGAGAAAATACTAATATAGTTTTAGACATAGTTAATTTTACATAACACAAAAAGTTAAAGTTTTCCAACCCTGGAAACGACTTTTTAATTTTTTTATATTTTTTTAATTTAAAATTCCAATTTTAGTCGTACTGAAGTGTAAAATATGTTCATTTATTAAAAAAAAATAAAAATTTGTTTTCGGTAGTTACTTTTATATGGCCAAATGAAGTTTACGTTTTCCAGCTCTGCAATCGTCTGGTCGATTTTGCTGAATTTCAATACCAATCTATTTTGGAAAATTTCTGACACACCAGTCCAAGAACGAAGTCTCTAGCTTTTCTGGGAGCTTCGGAAAACCGATTTCACGTACAGACAGACGGACAGACGGACATCGCTTATTCTTCTTCCCTATGCATAAGGATCCAGAATATATATATTTTATGTGTCGCTTATTGATATTATAGAAATTACAAACGGAATGACAAACCTATATATACCCTTTTACCATTTTTGTTGGTAAAGGGTATAAAAACTTAAAACGCAATAAAAACCCACTATCAAGTCAGCTATTAATTGTTTACTTTTGAAATCACGTGATTTGAAATCACCGTGATTTTCAGAACAGGCCCGATAACAATGGACGATGCAAAACCTATCACTAACCGTTCTGATCAGAAACATCTGATAATTTATTACAGTAAAAATAACTATTAAAATTTACAAACAGAGCGGCAACAGAAAGTAAAGACTAATGAAGCGTTCAGGAGCTACAGTAGGTTACGTATAACTTAAAGTCTTTGATATGTGCTATGAAAAACATGTCAAAATGCTTGTGCAACATACTGAACTATTCTATTTTTATTTTCAATCAAAAAAGATTAACAAAACACATTTGAAATCTGTAAAATGTTTTATTTGCCAATATTATACAATAGTTATTTCTAAATAATTTAAGCAGTTTTAATATCTTTTTCTCGTTGGATTGGATTGTAAATAAAAAGAGAAGAAAATCGCCTGAATTGTCAAAATATATATGCCGACTACTGAAATTGTTTCAGTTTCTGTTTCTTTAAATTAAAATGATTAATTGCATAGGGATTTTTGTAGGGAAAAGTTTTTACGTAGTTATTTTTTTTTAATCTACTGACAGCACTGACTGATTTAATTTTTAAGCAAAAAAAAATAAATAAAACGTCACAGTTATTGTCCGTACAAATCAGTTTCTTTGATGCTTTTTTGTTAAATTTTTTATTTCTATTTGTATGCAAAAAATATCGATATATCGAAATATCGATGTTTTCAAAAAATATGTATCGATACTGCTCGAAAATATCGGTACGATATATATCGATACATTTTTTTCATTTGCCCATCCCTAGTTTGAATTACTCTCGAACAACTCCGCAATTTTGTACTTACGAGTATGTGGCAACGCTGTGTGAGTTCATTCTCATACTCCAAAGAAAAATTAAAAAAAAGCCATAAAAAGTTCTTTGTTTCCTTTTGTGTATGTGTTAGTTTTGATCACAATGGATACGACTTAAAAAAAGGAGGTGTTTTAAGATTTTTTGCTGTGTTTCCACTTATCTTCTTTTTTCAAACTGTATTTCAACTCTACTCATCTCATCAACTACGTTTTGTGTTTATTTGTTTAAAATGTAATAAATATTGAGTGGCAGTCAATGTTTTTCTGTTGTTTCTTCTTCTTCTTCTTTGTCTGGTAGTTACATACGAGTACATGCATATGTATGTATGTACATGTGTATATACCCGTAGCAAATATGATTTGTTTGTATAGTGTGTCTATATACTCTTATATATTTATTTATTAGTGTATGCTTATAAACTAATGGCACACACAAACATACATCCATACATACATATGTATTTTTGTATGTATATATGTACATCTGCATGTGTGTATCAATGTACATAAAAGTTGCTTTTTAATGAAGTACTTTATTATTTTTAACTATATACATACATATGTACATTCATACACTTTTTTACCAAAATAATCATACCATAATCGTTAAAAAAAATACCCGACTAAACATGTTTACAATTGATTTATTTTATTATAATTGTCTTTGGTATATTAATATGCATGGAAAACATAAATGAATTGCTTTGTTAATCTATTTGATTTTTTGTATATGAAATATTTATGTTCATAGCACATTCATGCATACATACATATGTACATGCATATGTACATACCCTATATGAACTCAAACCCATTTATAAGTAACTTCAAATTGGTTTTTTAATAACCACAACAGGTTGATTAAGTGAATTTTTTCCTTGTCGCCGACTCACTATTTTAACATAGACATGTCATAGGCGGTAGTCAATTGGCCATCTCTGCATGACTTTTAAATTGACTACTAACTACTTATTTTTCAACCAATTTGTAGTTAATTAATATTATAGCAAAAAAAAAGATATATGTATATTTATATTATATATATTATATACCTATATTATATATATACATACTATATGTATTTATTCATATATATCTATGTAAATATATAAATACATATGTATATGTCTATATAAATATTTATTACTATTATATTCACTAAAAATAAAAAATTCATACATACATACATATATACGTACATAAAAATATTAAATATTAAAATATTATTGAAATTGTTTAGTTTTTTTTTCAACACAAACATTTGGCATTTGTTTTCATGGCATGCTTCCTTTTATTTTTTTTTATTTTCTTTTCATTTACTTATTTTGATTTTATTTATTTCTTACGTGTGCTTCTATTCAATATGTTT
Organism: Tachina lurida; assembly: GCA_944452675.1. Lineage (NCBI taxonomy): Eukaryota > Metazoa > Arthropoda > Insecta > Diptera > Tachinidae > Tachina > Tachina lurida. Next base: position 32,540,866 of record OX101754.1, on the reverse strand, counting down.
GGTTGATATCTGCATGATATTTAAACCAATTTGTAGTCACTTGCAAAATAATTAATTTATAAGTTAGTGTTTTTTCTCAACTGATTATTTTATTTACTACAGGGTACATACTAACTGCCCTATTCATAAAAAATATTTCTGTTTAAAATAGGAGGTTTATGAAACAAATTTTCTATGGAAATTTGATTAATAAACCTTTTATAAAATCAAAATATTTTTTATGAATTCGGCCCTTAGTATTTGTTTTAAAATATATTCAAATAAATTCTCTAGACCTGTTTAACTAATGTATTTAAAAAAAAAGTTAATATATATTAGAACCGACGGCATTCGAAGTGATGCATTTTCGAAAGCTTCAATCTTCTTTTTCGGTAAGAATCGAAACATGTAATTTAAATACCAAACTATTTGAACTTGTTTGTCCCCCCTTCACTACAGCCTTATATATGTACCTTATTGCATCAGAAAATAGTCAAGTGCTGCACTTGGCACTTTTTAACGTTAAATGTATGGTGCATTTATTGCGTTTACGGACGTTCACATACTAACATCATTTTTGGATCAATGACCATTAAAAAATTTAAAATAAGCTACATACCAGGAAATTACACTCAAGTACACAAAAAATGTACATAAGTAGATAGTCTTATTTTTAGTAACTGCGTATAATCATAATTGTAACGCAAACAATTCGTACGCTCACATATTTTCTCTGAAGAAACTATGACTATAGCCGATTCCAACATACAAGAGCATTTCTACTTCGCTTATGGGAAAAACTAAAATACGCTACATCTAGAAATAAAAAGGCACATGCCTATCAAGTCTAAATAGTCTGAGTATGCTTATTAGGGTGGCAATAAAAATCCGTTTTGGAATTCTGTAAAAAGCTGTGCCGTTTATTATAGTTCTAGGTCTAAAACTCACGTAGTGAAAATTTTAGCCAAATCGGGTGAGCTCGCTGGCGTGCCACACTTACGTCAAAATTGCAATTTTATAAAATTTACCAAAACAAGACTCAATTTACATAAATCGATATTTCAGAAAGCGGATCCCAAAATTTGGCCAAATCGGACAATTGTAGGGCTTGACCTGACCGCTGAAATAATTTGTTAAAGATTTTTTTTCAGGTTTTGGCCTTAAATCTTAGTTTTGGTTTATTTATATATTTAATTGCATACACATACATAAATATTTACTATTTAAAGAATCAAATAAGCAGCCAATAGTCATCGAATATTTGACGTTATAGGATTTTTAAGCTAAAATATTTTTTATACCTATTTTTGGTTCAAAATAAAAGTTGAGTCTTTGAATTAGGCAAACTTATTTTATTTCAAATATACATAAATACTTACGAGTATAGATGTATGTACATAAATTTTTTATATCAGAAAGGATATTGTATTGTTATTGTTTATGAGTTCATTATAAACCATAATAATTATTACATTATTTTATAATGATTATAATGCTGCTGTCGCCCGTGTGTGAACCTTCTGCTTTTGCCAACTAAAAATTACATTTCAGCATGTTGAAAAACATGGCACTGCTGCATTTTTAATGTCTCAAATTCTTATACAAAACATCAAACATACATTCGTACAAATAAGTACATAATAAAAACATTCAAACTATGTATCATCATCAACTGTCTTTAAAGTTGCTAATGTTGTTGCAGCTAAAATTGTTGTTTTTATTGTTGATTCTGCTACTGTTGTTCGAGGACATGAACATGTACCTCTATTTAATAATAAACTTCTTGCATAAAATTTAATTTACTCCGCTTATTCATGCGTACATACAAAAAAAAAACATACGACACACATTTAAGCACTCATGCATAAAAACACTAGAACATTTCTATGTCTCTCTGCAAGGAAACTTAAAAAAAAATCAAAATAAACAACTTACTAAATACTTGAATATAAAGGAATTAATGTTAAAAATCTTATTGGATGCGCCATTGCTAATAAAACGGAAATGAAACGTTTTGAGCACATTCGTTAAAAGAACACACCTCTTTAAGAAAAAAAAAGTACCTTTCTCCTTATCTCTCCCAGTCACTTTGGCAATTTGTTTTACGCTCACTCAGTCACAATAATGAGCATGCAAATTTCGCGCCATTGTTGTTTATAAAAGCACTCATTTTGTGTATTTAATTATCAACTGCTGCAGTAGTGGGGAAAATAAAAATAAATTCACCACATTTTTGTATATTTTATGTTATAAGCAGCGTGACCATATTAGCTTATTTTGAGCTAAATTTAGCTTATTTATTTCAGATTTAGCTTTAAAATTTTCATTTAGCTCTTAGCTTATTTTTTAGCTTTTTTAAAAAACTCATTTAGCTTTTTTAGCCTTTTTTTTGTCTAAATTGCGTGTTCTCTAAAAATATATTAAAGACATAAACACCTTATAAAAATTATAGTCTTTTGACATTGTAAAATAGTTTACAAAAAATACAAAATGTAAATTATACAATAACAATTTTATAACAGAAATGGAAAGTAGCAGATTATGGCAGAATGGTTAGAATTACAATGGAAAAAGTTAAATTCATATTAGTGGTCAAAACACTTTTTGAGTTTTTTGGGTATAAAATTATTTGACTTGAGTTGAACGTTCATTCAGCGGCATCAATTAACTTAAAACAAAAACTTGAAATAGCCTTAAGCCTGGATAACACTATGTACCGATTTTCTTCGGGCCACCTCAATAAAGTCATAAGTAATAAGCCAAAATGGCATTATTACTCAATTAATTCTGGAATAAGTCTGTATGGGCTTATTACCAATGCAGTGTGGCGCAATTATGTCCTTGTCTTTCAATTAGTCGATAAATTAGAGCAAATTTAGCTCTTTACTTATGACTTTATTTCAATGATCTGACGAAACTCGGTACATTGTGCCGATAGTGTGATCAATGCTTTACCTTAAATAGCATTAATGCACTTAAAAAAACTTTCGTATTTTAGTATAAATGTTTTTAAATTTTTGAAAAGTTTTTAAGATTATTTTGGGGAAGTTTTTGTTTTGTTCTTCATTAAATCTAAAATATAATAATTAATAAATAATTTCATTAAACAAATATTCAATGTGTATAATAAAAAAATATGTTTGTGTAATATTTAATGTTAGTTTAGCAATAAGAAACTATCAAGGTTGGCAAACGGTATCGTAAAAATACCGATACCGATTCAAATACCGCTATAATTAGATACCGGTATCGTTACCGATACCGAAATCCAGCTAAACTAAAATGATACCAGATTAATTTTGCATGGAAAGACATGATTTTCCGTGTTTTTCACACCAAGAATAGAGTACTACTCTTGCGAATTTATTTCGCAAATATTTCATACCAAATACATACTTTTATATGTAGTTTGACAGCATTTCGCACGAAATTGTGAACAGAGTACCAGGCTTAACTCAAGATTTTGGAGATGTTTGGAAAATTTTTATACTCGACAATACCTAGCAGAAAAATACCCTCATACCCAAATAAGAGCGGCAAGCGTCGCGTTAGTACGTATTTTCAGTACAATCAAATAATATTTTTGCATTTAAATGTACTGAAAATGCGTACCCTGCTGCTAACACAACGCTTGCCGCTCTTATTTAGGTATGAGGGATAGTAACACTTCGCAGGTATTTCGATTTCATTAAAAATTTGTCACAGTATAATTTATCAGTATAGACTTTATATATATAAAGTTTGAACTGCAGTCTCCTTGTTTCACTTTTTTAATAAATTATTGTTTAGTAATAGTATAAAATCATATATAGAAACAAATAAGTTTATATGCTTTTATACATACATATGTTAATGTAAAAATAGTCCCTTTTTGAAGTAATTTAATAAAAAAAATTGTTCTTGCTATGTCCACTGCCTGAAATAATAAATTTGTCAGTAATATCGGTATACCGGTATTATAAACTCGATAACGGTATGTACCGGTAATACCGATACCGAAATAAAAAAAAATACCGATACCGCTACCGATACCGAAATTTAAAAAATAATTGTACCGGTATCAATACCGATACCGTTATTTGTTTCGGTTTCCAACCTTGGAAACTATTGAAAAGTGATCAAAGAAGTAGAAAAAAGTTTAGCTTTATTTTCTGGCCTAAAAGTTAACTTTTTAGCTTATTTTAGCTTTTTTTCAAACGTGATTTAGCTTAATGTTATTTTAAAATCAGGTCACACTGGTTATAAGCTAAATATGTATGTATGTATGTGTGCGGATGTGTAACTGCGGATATACATATGTATGTATGAGTACTTCTTTCTCAGATTCGAATTTGTAGTGGTTTGATCTAAAGAAGTTCGTAGTATAAATTGATTTAAACTGGACTGAGCAGAAATTGGAATGTGGATTTTATTTGTATTCAATTCAAATTCATGGCTATCATGAATAAAATTCCACGTGAAATTTTTCCCAGGGAAAAATTCCAACTAATAGCAAATAATAGGGAAAACAAAAAATTCTAATTGGAAAAGGCAGAAATTTCACGCGGAATTTTATTAATGATAGCCCTGATTATTTGGCAAGGCGAATTCATAACGGGTGACCTTAACAGTCCAGGTGTTCGAAGACTGCTTTAGACCCCATCTGCCAAAATCTCTTCTTTTATCTAATGTTTGTTTACATTTAAAGTGAAAAAAATTATATCGGTCCTTATATTTAAAAAATATATTTTAAAGTAAAAAGAATTATAATGTATGAATACTTATCACAATGGAACCAATTGGGTCTCCGAGTGGAGGTGCGGTATATCACCACCCTTCCTAACCTATGCATTCTAAATTAACTCTTGCAAAATGATTAACTGTATTAGTTTATTGATGATGATTTTTAAAAATTTTTATCGAATACAAAATATTTCTACCAATGTGTCTCGATTATAATGAATGCATGATAGCCTTTGGTATAGAATCTTGTATGTTTTCGCACAACATAGAAATAAGATTTTATCAAACGTCCTGCATTACTTTAGGCAAATAATTAATACTCTTCGCCGTATTTGCAAGTTCCATCATGTCAGCTTTTAGTTGACTAGGCATGTTTATGAAAATCTGAATGTTTAGTATTTATATAGGCCAATTCAATCGCTTCCAAATTCTCAACCATGAAATTGGTGGCTGGTAAACGACGATGCAAAAGCGTTGTCACCACATCAACAAGTTTTCCGTGCAATTTGGGAAACCTTAGTAAATTTTCGTGTGCGTTTTCAAATAGTAACCATTTGCATACATACTATGTAGGTGCATGTGCTGGTGATTTTACAGTAATAACTTATTGTGCAAAAAAAGTCTGTTTGTTGTAATTTAGATTAGTATTGTGCCAACTCATGAATAGAGCACACCTACTCCACATTAAAGGCAATAATTTCTGATATATGTATAAAGGTTAATAATCATGGCCCTGTAACTGTCAACTTTGATTGTATCGTCGTGGCCGGCTTCGTTTTTAAAGAAATGATGGCCAATGGTGCCACGGGTCCATAAATAATACAAAACCGTGACTTTGTCATGAGAAATAGGCATGAGACGCTTATTTACTCCAAATACCGCAATGTGTCTGGTTGATGTATCCGTAAAAATAACACAATTTTCTTCAGAATTTTTGGCATCAATAACAATTTTGCTTTGGGTTCCATTCACCGTTAGGTGACATATGTACATAACTATATTAATTTTTGGACTCGCGTTTAAATAAAATAATAAGTAAAACATTGTTTTTAATTTTGTTTTTAAAATACACACGCAATATCTTAATTGTAATAATAATACTGATCTTTAATCTATAGAAAAATATTAATAGTATACATATAGCATAGTATAGATATAGTGGGCCAAAAGTCGCCATTCGCTCTCCAAAAATGGCACCATCCTTCTGAAACTACATCTCAGGTCTGTTTTTAGGAAAATAATGTAAAAATCGGTTACCGCTCTCCATTTACGGTTACAGCACTTCCATCTTCATTTTCGGAGAAATAAGGTCCAATGATATTTTCAGATCTAACGCCACACCATTCCATACTCCTAATGAAGTGCAATTGCCGTTGATGGATGGCTCTTAGATTTTCAGAACACTGCAGAACCTACAGTTCTGGTTATTAACAAAGTCATTCAAGTTAAAATGAGCTTCCTTCATCACACACTCATAATCATAATTGATCGTTGATTTAAATAATAAAATTATATTATTCTGAAGTTATGAATCTATCGATTATTTATTCGCCAGGTGTTATTTATATAATCTGCAAAAATAGAAAAATATATAAACAAAAGTTATTTAATTAAAGATACCTGGACACTACTTGAGTTTCTCTCTTTAGAAATGGAAAGATACATATGTACATACATATGTATGTGTGTATGTATGTATTTCTTAATTACGGCTATATGTATAATGAAAAACTGGCATGAAGTTAGCATAAGTGGTAAAATTGAAAATGGTATTAACGAGTTTTGCCATACAATTTTACATTAAAAATAACTCCAGGATTTAATAGTGGGTTAAAACTACATTATGCGTTGATTTTTAATGTCAAATTGTATCGCAAAACTCGTTAAGATCATGTTCAATTTTTTCACTTATGCTAACTTCATGCTAATTTTTCATTATACATATGGCCGTTAGAGTTTGGATGACTTTCAGACGACCAAACTGACTTCAGTTGTGAACTAAAATAAGGCCACTATTTTTTCCAGTATTCAGAGAAGTTAGTAATTTGGAAGCCGATGGGAATCAGCTACTAAAATGATTTTTTACAATTAATATTGTGATATTTTAGCAGAAATTTAAAACTTTTATAACTTCAGGAAGTTTCCTTTCTTAAAGAAAAACATCCTCACATCAACGAAACATAAGCTTGGTATTTCATTTCTTATTTTGTTTATCTTTGTCTTTTCTTTTTGTATCTCTGCTACATTTATCAATTATTTTCGACAATTTTGTTTGCATGATTTATTAGTTACTTACAAAATTTTCAACTGACTGATTGATTGTAATTATATTTTGACGGCGATCAGATGCATAATTTTGGATGGTTTGATGTTTGAACAACGCAAGAGAGTTATGTTAATGGTAATCTGTGAAAAAACTGTTTTTTTTTAAATTGTCTTTTACAACGTTATTCGCGGCTGTGCTTCAATTATATTGCATTTATAAACAACTGGAAAAAAAGTGCCGTGCAGACACAAACATGCATATTTCTTGTAAAACATAAAACTGCAGTTAATGAAAATCTTGTTTCTTGTTTCTTATTTAATTTTTCGATTAACCGCAGAGAAACAAATTACTTCTTTCACTCCTCTTTAATGGGTTCAGCTTTTATCAAAACAAAAATCCTGTTGCTTAGTTCTACATTCGGACTATAGCTATACAGCTATAGCAGCCTATAGCAGCTAGCTAGCGAGCTATAGCAGCCTATAGCAGATAGCTAGCGAGCTATAGCAGCCTATAGCAGCTAGCTAGCGAGCTATAGCAGCCTATAGCAGCTAGCTAGCGAGCTATAGCAGCCTATAGCAGCTAGCTAGCGAGCTATAGCAGCCTATAGCAGCTAGCTAGCGAGCTATAGCAGCCTATAGCAGCTAGCTAGCGAGCTATAGCAGCCTATAGCAGCTAGCTAGCGAGCTATAGCAGCCTATAGCAGCTAGGTAGCGAGCTATAGCAGCCTATAGCAGCTAGCTAGCGAGCTATAGCAGCCTATAGCAGCTAGCTAGCGAGCTATAGCAGCCTATAGCAGCTAGCTAGCGAGCTATAGCAGCCTATAGCAGCTAGCTAGCGAGCTATAGCAGCCTATAGCAGCTAGCTAGCGAGCTATAGCAGCCTATAGCAGATAGCTAGCGAGCTATAGCAGCTATCTAGCGAGCTATAGCAGCCTATAGCAGCTAGCTGGCGAGCTATAGCAGCCTATAGCAGCTATCTAGCGAGCTATAGCAGCCTATAGCAGCTAGCTGGCGAGCTATAGCAGCCTATAGCAGCTATCTAGCGAGCTATAGCAGCCTATAGCAGCTAGCTAGCGAGCTATAGCACCCTATATCAGCTATCTAGCGGGCTATAGCAGCCTATAGCAGCTAGCTAGCGAGCTATAGCAGCCTATAGCAGCTAGCTACTAGCGATCTATAGCAGCCTATAGCAGCTAGCTACTAGCGATCTATAGCAGCCTATAGGAGCTATCTAGCGAGCTATAGCAGCCTATAGGAGCTATCTAGCGAGCTATAGCAGCCTATAAGAGCTAGCTAGCGAGCTATAGCAGCCTATAGCAGCTAGCTAGCGAGCTATAGCAGCCTATAGCAGCTAGCTAGCGAGCTATAGCAGCCTATAGCAGCTATCTAGCGAGCTATAGCAGCCTATAGCAGCTAGCTAGCGAGCTATACCAGCCTATAACAGCTAGCTAGCGAGCTATAGCAGCCTATAGCAGCTAGCTAGCGAGCTATAGCAGCCTATAGCAGCTAGCTAGCGAGCTATAGCAGCCTATAGCAGCCTATAGCAGCTAGCTAGCGAGCTATAGCAGCCTATAGCAGCCTATAGCAGCTAGCTAGCGAGCTATAGCAGCCTATAGCAGCTAGCTAGCGAGCTATAGCAGCCTATAGCAGCTAGCTAGCGAGCTATAGCAGCCTATAGCAGCTAGCTAGCGAGCTATAGCAGCCTATAGCAGCTAGCTAGCGAGCTATAGCAGCCTATAGCAGCTAGCTAGCGAGCTATAGCAGCCTATAGCAGCTAGCTAGCGAGCTATAGCAGCCTATAGCAGCTAGCTAGCGAGCTATAGCAGCCTATAGCAGCTAGCTAGCGAGCTATAGCAGCCTATAGCAGCTAGCTAGCGAGCTATAGCAGCCTATAGCAGCTAGCTAGCGAGCTATAGCAGCCTATAGCAGCTAGCTAGCGAGCTATAGCAGCCTATAGCAGCTAGGTATCGAGCTATAGCAGCCTATAGCAGCTAGCTATCGAGCTATAGCAGCCTATAGCAGCTAGCTATCGAGCTATAGCAGCCGATAGCAGCTAGCTAGCGAGCTATAGCAGCATATAGCAGCTAGCTAGCGAGCTAAAGCAGCATATAGCAGCTAGCTAGCGAGCTAAAGCAGCCTATAGCAGCTAGCTAGCGAGCTATAGCAGCCTATAGCAGCTAGCTAGCGAGCTAAAGCAGCCTATAGCAGCTAGCTAGCGAGCTATAGCAGCCTATAGCAGCTAGCTAGCGAGCTATAGCAGCCTATAGCAGCTAGCTAGCGAGCTATAGCAGCCTATAGCAGCTAGCTGGCGAGCTAATTTTTTTTTTTACATTAAAAATAACTCCATTATTTACATTAAAAATAACTCCAGGATTTAATAGTGGGTTAAAACTACATTATGCGTTGATTTTTAATGTCAAATTGTATCGCAAAACTCGTTAAGATCATGTTCAATTTTTTCACTTATGCTAACTTCATGCTAATTTTTCATTATACATATGGCCGTTAGAGTTTGGATGACTTTCAGACGACCAAACTGACTTCAGTTGTGAACTAAAATAAGGCCACTATTTTTTCCAGTATTCAGAGAAGTTAGTAATTTGGAAGCCGATGGGAATCAGCTACTAAAATGATTTTTTACAATTAATATTGTGATATTTTAGCAGAAATTTAAAACTTTTATAACTTCAGGAAGTTTCCTTTCTTAAAGAAAAACATCCTCACATCAACGAAACATAAGCTTGGTATTTCATTTCTTATTTTGTTTATCTTTGTCTTTTCTTTTTGTATCTCTGCTACATTTATCAATTATTTTCGACAATTTTGTTTGCATGATTTATTAGTTACTTACAAAATTTTCAACTGACTGATTGATTGTAATTATATTTTGACGGCGATCAGATGCATAATTTTGGATGGTTTGATGTTTGAACAACGCAAGAGAGTTATGTTAATGGTAATCTGTGAAAAAACTGTTTTTTTTTAAATTGTCTTTTACAACGTTATTCGCGGCTGTGCTTCAATTATATTGCATTTATAAACAACTGGAAAAAAAGTGCCGTGCAGACACAAACATGCATATTTCTTGTAAAACATAAAACTGCAGTTAATGAAAATCTTGTTTCTTGTTTCTTATTTAATTTTTCGATTAACCGCAGAGAAACAAATTACTTCTTTCACTCCTCTTTAATGGGTTCAGCTTTTATCAAAACAAAAATCCTGTTGCTTAGTTCTACATTCGGACTATAGCTATACAGCTATAGCAGCCTATAGCAGCTAGCTAGCGAGCTATAGCAGCCTATAGCAGATAGCTAGCGAGCTATAGCAGCCTATAGCAGCTAGCTAGCGAGCTATAGCAGCCTATAGCAGCTAGCTAGCGAGCTATAGCAGCCTATAGCAGCTAGCTAGCGAGCTATAGCAGCCTATAGCAGCTAGCTAGCGAGCTATAGCAGCCTATAGCAGCTAGCTAGCGAGCTATAGCAGCCTATAGCAGCTAGCTAGCGAGCTATAGCAGCCTATAGCAGCTAGCTAGCGAGCTATAGCAGCCTATAGCAGCTAGCTAGCGAGCTATAGCAGCCTATAGCAGCTAGCTAGCGAGCTATAGCAGCCTATAGCAGCTAGCTAGCGAGCTATAGCAGCCTATAGCAGCTAGCTAGCGAGCTATAGCAGCCTATAGCAGCTAGCTAGCGAGCTATAGCAGCCTATAGCAGCTAGCTAGCGAGCTATAGCAGCCTATAGCAGCTAGCTAGCGAGCTATAGCAGCCTATAGCAGCTAGCTAGCGAGCTATAGCAGCCTATAGCAGCTAGGTAGCGAGCTATAGCAGCCTATAGCAGCTAGCTAGCGAGCTATAGCAGCCTATAGCAGCTAGCTAGCGAGCTATAGCAGCCTATAGCAGCTAGCTAGCGAGCTATAGCAGCCTATAGCAGCTAGCTAGCGAGCTATAGCAGCCTATAGCAGCTAGCTAGCGAGCTATAGCAGCCTATAGCAGCTAGCTAGCGAGCTATAGCAGCCTATAGCAGCTAGCTAGCGAGCTATAGCAGCCTATAGCAGATAGCTAGCGAGCTATAGCAGCTATCTAGCGAGCTATAGCAGCCTATAGCAGCTAGCTGGCGAGCTATAGCAGCCTATAGCAGCTATCTAGCGAGCTATAGCAGCCTATAGCAGCTAGCTGGCGAGCTATAGCAGCCTATAGCAGCTAGCTAGCGAGCTATAGCAGCCTATAGCAGCTATCTAGCGAGCTATAGCAGCCTATAGCAGCTAGCTAGCGAGCTATACCAGCCTATAACAGCTAGCTAGCGAGCTATACCAGCCTATAACAGCTAGCTAGCGAGCTATAGCAGCCTATAGCAGCTAGCTAGCGAGCTATAGCAGCCTATAGCAGCCTATAGCAGCTAGCTAGCGAGCTATAGCAGCCTATAGCAGCTAGCTAGCGAGCTATAGCAGCCTATAGCAGCTAGCTAGCGAGCTATAGCAGCCTATAGCAGCTAGCTAGCGAGCTATAGCAGCCTATAGCAGCTAGCTAGCGAGCTATAGCAGCCTATAGCAGCTAGCTAGCGAGCTATAGCAGCCTATAGCAGCTAGCTAGCGAGCTATAGCAGCCTATAGCAGCTAGCTAGCGAGCTATAGCAGCCTATATCAGCTAGCTAGCGAGCTATAGCAGCCTATAGCAGCTAGCTAGCGAGCTATAGCAGCCTATAGCAGCTAGCTAGCGAGCTATAGCAGCCTATAGCAGCTAGCTATCGAGCTATAGCAGCCTATAGCAGCTAGCTATCGAGCTATAGCAGCCTATAGCAGCTAGCTATCGAGCTATAGCAGCCTATAGCAGCTAGCTATCGAGCTATAGCAGCCGATAGCAGCTAGCTAGCGAGCTATAGCAGCATATAGCAGCTAGCTAGCGAGCTAAAGCAGCATATAGCAGCTAGCTAGCGAGCTAAAGCAGCCTATAGCAGCTAGCTAGCGAGCTATAGCAGCCTATAGCAGCTAGCTAGCGAGCTAAAGCAGCCTATAGCAGCTAGCTAGCGAGCTATAGCAGCCTATAGCAGCTGGCTAGCGAGCTATAGCAGCCTATAGCAGCTAGCTAGCGAGCTATAGCAGCCTATAGCAGCTAGCTAGCGAGCTATAGCAGCTAGCTAGCGAGCTATAGCAGCCTATAGCAGCTAGCTAGCGAGCTATAGCAGCCTATAGCAGGTAGCTAGCGAGCTATAGCAGCTAGCTAGCTAGCTAGCGAGCTATAGCAGCTAGCTAGCGAGCTATAGCAGCTAGCTAGCGAGCTATAGCAGCTAGCTAGCGAGCTATAGCAGCTAGCTAGCGAGCTATAGCAGCTAGCTAGCGAGCTAAAGCAGCTAGCTAGCGAGCTATAGCAGCTAGCTAGCGAGCTATAGCAGCTAGCTAGCGAGCTATAGCAGCTAGCTAGCGAGCTATAGCAGCTAGCTAGCGAGCTATAGCAGCTAGCTAGCGAGCTATAGCAGCTAGCTAGCGAGCTATAGCAGCCTATAGCAGCTAGCTAGCGAGCTATAGCAGCTAGCTAGCGAGCTATAGCAGCTAGCTAGCGAGCTATAGCAGCCTATAGCAGCTAGCTAGCGAGCTATAGCAGCCTATAGCAGCTAGCTAGCGAGCTATAGCAGCCTATAGCAGCTAGCTAGCGAGCTATAGCAGCCTATAGCAGCTAGCTAGCGAGCTATAGCAGCCTATAGCAGCTAGCTAGCGAGCTATAGCAGCCTATAGCAGCTAGCTAGCGAGCTATAGCAGCCTATAGCAGCTAGCTAGCGAGCTATAGCAGCCTATAGCAGCTAGCTAGCGAGCTATAGCAGCCTATAGCAGCTAGCTAGCGAGCTATAGCAGCCTATAGCAGCTAGCTAGCGAGCTATAGCAGCCTATAGCAGCTAGCTAGCGAGCTATAGCAGCCTATAGCAGCTAGCTAGCGAGCTATAGCAGCCTATAGCAGCTAGCTAGCGAGCTATAGCAGCCTATAGCAGCTAGCTAGCGAGCTATAGCAGCCTATAGCAGCTAGCTAGCGAGCTATAGCAGCCTATAGCAGCTAGCTAGCGAGCTATAGCAGCCTATAGCAGCTAGCTAGCGAGCTATAGCAGCCTATAGCAGCTAGCTAGCGAGCTATAGCAGCCTATAGCAGCTAGCTAGCGAGCTATAGCAGCCTATAGCAGCTAGCTATCGAGCTATAGCAGCCTATAGCAGCTAGCTATCGAGCTATAGCAGCCTATAGCAGCTAGCTAGCGAGCTATAGCAGCATATAGCAGCTAGCTAGCGAGCTAAAGCAGCCTATAGCAGCTAGCTAGCGAGCTATAGCAGCCTATAGCAGCTAGCTAGCGAGCTAAAGCAGCCTATAGCAGCTAGCTAGCGAGCTATAGCAGCCTATAGCAGCTAGCTAGCGAGCTATAGCAGCCTATAGCAGCTAGCTAGCGAGCTATAGCAGCCTATAGCAGCTAGCTAGCGAGCTATAGCAGCCTATAGCAGCTAGCTAGCGAGCTATAGCAGCCTATAGCAGCTAGCTGGCGAGCTATAGCAGCCTATAGCAGCTAGCTGGCGAGCTATAGCAGCCTATAGCAGCTAGCTAGCGAGCTATAGCAGCCTATAGCAGCTAGCTAGCGAGCTATAGCAGCCTATAGCAGCTAGCTAGCGAGCTATAGCAGCCTATAGCAGCTAGCTAGCGAGCTATAGCAGCCTATAGCAGCTAGCTAGCGAGCTATAGCAGCCTATAGCAGCTAGCTAGCGAGCTATAGCAGCCTATAGCAGCTAGCTAGCGAGCTATAGCAGCCTATAGCAGCTAGCTAGCGAGCTATAGCAGCCTATAGCAGCTAGCTAGCGAGCTATAGCAGCCTATAGCAGCTAGCTAGCGAGCTATAGCAGCCTATAGCAGCTAGCTAGCGAGCTATAGCAGCCTATAGCAGCTAGCTAGCGAGCTATAGCAGCCTATAGCAGCTAGCTAGCGAGCTATAGCAGCCTATAGCAGCTAGCTAGCGAGCTATAGCAGCCTATAGCAGCTAGCTAGCGAGCTATAGCAGCCTATAGCAGCTATCTAGCGAGCTATAGCAGCCTATAGCAGCTATCTAGCGAGCTATAGCAGCCTATAGCAGCTATCTAGCGAGCTATAGCAGCCTATAGCAGCTATCTAGCGAGCTATAGCAGCCTATAGCAGCTATCTAGCGAGCTATAGCAGCCTATAGCAGCTATCTAGCGAGCTATAGCAGCCTATAGCAGCTATCTAGCGAGCTATAGCAGCCTATAGCAGCTATCTAGCGAGCTGTAGCAGCCTATAGCAGCTAGCTAGCGAGCTATAGCAGCCTATAGCAGCTATCTAGCGAGCTATAGCAGCCTATAGCAGCTATCTAGCGAGCTATAGCAGCCTATAGCAGCTAGCTAGCGAGCTATAGCAGCCTATAGCAGCTAGCTAGCGAGCTATAGCAGCCTATAGCAGCTAGCTAGCGAGCTATAGCAGCCTATAGCAGCTGGCTAGCGAGCTATAGCAGCCTATAGCAGCTAGCTAGCGAGCTATATTAGCCTATAGCAGCTAGCTAGCGAGCTATAACAGCCTATAGCAGGTAGCTAGCGAGCTATAGCAGCCTATAGCAGCTAGCTAGCGAGCTATAGCAGCCTATAGCAGCTAGCTAGCGAGCTATAGCAGCCTATAGCAGCTAGCTAGCGAGCTATAGCAGCCTATAGCAGCTAGCTAGCGAGCTATAGCAGCCTATAGCAGGTAGCTAGCGAGCTATAGCAGCTAGCTAGCGAGCTATAGCAGCTAGCTAGCGAGCTATAGCAGCTAGCTAGCGAGCTATAGCAGCTAGCTAGCGAGCTATAGCAGCTAGCTAGCGAGCTATAGCAGCTAGCTAGCGAGCTATAGCAGCTAGCTAGCGAGCTATAGCAGCTAGCTAGCGAGCTATAGCAGCTAGCTAGCGAGCTATAGCAGCTAGCTAGCGAGCTATAGCAGCTAGCTAGCGAGCTATAGCAGCTAGCTAGCGAGCTATAGCAGCTAGCTAGCGAGCTATAGCAGCTAGCTAGCGAGCTATAGCAGCTAGCTAGCGAGCTATAGCAGCTAGCTAGCGAGCTATAGCAGCTAGCTAGCGAGCTATAGCAGCTAGCTAGCGAGCTATAGCAGCTAGCTAGCGAGCTATAGCAGCTAGCTAGCGAGCTATAGCAGCTAGCTAGCGAGCTATAGCAGCTAGCTAGCGAGCTATAGCAGCTAGCTAGCGAGCTATAGCAGCTAGCTAGCGAGCTATAGCAGCCTATAGCAGCTAGCTAGCGAGCTATAGCAGCTAGCTAGCGAGCTATAGCAGCCTATAGCAGCTAGCTAGCGAGCTATAGCAGCCTATAGCAGCTATCTAGCGAGCTATAGCAGCCTATAGCAGCTAGGTAGCGAGCTATAGCAGCCTATAGCAGCTAGCTAGCGAGCTATAGCAGCCTATAGCAGCTAGCTAGCGAGCTATAGCAGCCTATAGCAGGTAGCTAGCGAGCTATAGCAGCCTATAGCAGGTAGCTAGCGAGCTATAGCAGCCTATAGCAGCTAGCTAGCGAGCTATAGCAGCTAGCTAGCGAGCTATAGCAGCTAGCTAGCGAGCTATAGCAGCTAGCTAGCGAGCTATAGCAGCTAGCTAGCGAGCTATAGCAGCCTATAGCAGGTAGCTAGCGAGCTATAGCAGCTAGCTAGCGAGCTATAGCAGCTAGCTAGCGAGCTATAGCAGCTAGCTAGCGAGCTATAGCAGCTAGCTAGCGAGCTATAGCAGCTAGCTAGCGAGCTATAGCAGCCTATAGCAGCTAGCTAGCGAGCTATAGCAGCCTATAGCAGCTAGCTAGCGAGCTATAGCAGCCTATAGCAGCTAGCTAGCGAGCTATAGCAGCCTATAGCAGCTAGCTAGCGAGCTATAGCAGCCTATAGCAGCTAGCTAGCGAGCTATAGCAGCCTATATCAGCTAGCTACTAGCGATCTATAGCAGCCTATAAGAGCTAGCTAGCGAGCTATAGCAGCCTATAGCAGCTAGCTAGCGAGCTATAGCAGCCTATAGCAGCTAGCTAGCGAGCTATAGCAGCCTATAGCAGCTAGCTAGCGAGCTATAGCAGCCTATAGCAGCTAGCTAGCGAGCTATACCAGCCTATAACAGCTAGCTAGCGAGCTATAGCAGCCTATAGCAGCTAGCTAGCGAGCTATAGCAGCCTATAGCAGCTAGCTAGCGAGCTATAGCAGCCTATAGCAGCTAGCTAGCGAGCTATAGCAGCCTATAGCAGCTAGCTAGCGAGCTATAGCAGCCTATAGCAGCTAGCTAGCGAGCTATAGCAGCCTATAGCAGCTAGCTAGCGAGCTATAGCAGCCTATAGCAGCTAGCTAGCGAGCTATAGCAGCCTATAGCAGCTAGCTAGCGAGCTATAGCAGCCTATAGCAGCTAGCTAGCGAGCTATAGCAGCCTATAGCAGCTAGCTAGCGAGCTATAGCAGCCTATAGCAGATAGCTAGCGAGCTATAGCAGCCTATAGCAGCTAGCTAGCGAGCTATAGCAGCCTATAGCAGCCTATAGCAGCTAGCTAGCGAGCTATAGCAGCCTATAGCAGCTAGCTAGCGAGCTATAGCAGCCTATAGCAGATAGCTAGCGAGCTATAGCAGCCTATAGCAGCTAGCTAGCGAGCTATAGCAGCCTATAGCAGCTAGCTAGCGAGCTATAGCAGCCTATAGCAGCTAGCTAGCGAGCTATAGCAGCCTATAGCAGCTAGCTAGCGAGCTATAGCAGCCTATAGCAGCTAGCTAGCGAGCTATAGCAGCCTATAGCAGCTAGCTAGCGAGCTATAGCAGCCTATAGCAGCTAGCTAGCGAGCTATAGCAGCCTATAGCAGCTAGCTAGCGAGCTATAGCAGCCTATAGCAGCTAGCTAGCGAGCTATAGCAGCCTATAGCAGCTAGCTAGCGAGCTATAGCAGCCTATAGCAGCTAGCTAGCGAGCTATAGCAGCCTATAGCAGCTAGCTAGCGAGCTATAGCAGCCTATAGCAGCTAGCTAGCGAGCTATAGCAGCCTATAGCAGCTAGCTAGCGAGCTATAGCAGCCTATAGCAGCTAGCTAGCGAGCTATAGCAGCCTATAGCAGCTAGCTAGCGAGCTATAGCAGCCTATAGCAGCTAGCTAGCGAGCTATAGCAGCCTATAGCAGCTAGCTAGCGAGCTATAGCAGCCTATAGCAGCTAGCTAGCGAGCTATAGCAGCCTATAGCAGCTAGCTAGCGAGCTATAGCAGCCTATAGCAGCTAGCTAGCGAGCTATAGCAGCCTATAGCAGCTAGCTAGCGAGCTATAGCAGCCTATAGCAGCTAGCTAGCGAGCTATAGCAGCCTATAGCAGCTAGCTAGCGAGCTATAGCAGCCTATAGCAGCTAGCTAGCGAGCTATAGCAGCCTATAGCAGCTAGCTAGCGAGCTATAGCAGCCTATAGCAGCTAGCTAGCGAGCTATAGCAGCCTATAGCAGCTAGCTAGCGAGCTATAGCAGCCTATAGCAGCTAGCTAGCGAGCTATAGCAGCCTATAGCAGCTAGCTAGCGAGCTATAGCCTATAGCTCCTTCCTATAGGCTGCTATAGCTCGCTAGCTAGCTCCTTCCTATAGGCTGCTATAGCTCGCTAGCTAGCTCCTTCCTATAGGCTGCTATAGCTCGCTAGCTAGCTCCTTCCTATAGGCTGCTATAGCTCGCTAGCTAGCTCCTTCCTATAGGCTGCTATAGCTCGCTAGCTAGCTCCTTCCTATAGGCTGCTATAGCTCGCTAGCTAGCTCCTTCCTATAGGCTGCTATAGCTCGCTAGCTAGCTCCTTCCTATAGGCTGCTATAGCTCGCTAGCTAGCTCCTTCCTATAGGCTGCTATAGCTCGCTAGCTAGCTCCTTCCTATAGGCTGCTATAGCTCGCTAGCTAGCTCCTTCCTATAGGCTGCTATAGCTCGCTAGCTAGCTCCTTCCTATAGGCTGCTATAGCTCGCTAGCTAGCTCCTATAAGCTGCTATAGCTCGCTAGATAGCTCCTATAGGCTGCTATAGGTGCTATAGCTCGCTAGCTAGCTCCTATAGGCTGCTATAGCGCGCTAGCTAGCTCCTATAGGCTGCTATAGCTCGCTAGCTAGCTCCTATAGGCTGCTATAGCTCGCTAGCTAGCTCCTATAGGCTGCTATAGCGCGCTAGCTAGCTCCTATAGGCTGCTATAGCTCGCTAGCTAGCTCCTATAGGCTGCTATAGCTCGCTAGCTAGCTCCTATAGGCTGCTATAGCTCGCTAGCTAGCTCCTATAGGCTGCTATAGATCGCTAGCTAGCTCCTATAGGCTGCTATAGATCGCTAGCTAGCTCCTATAGGCTGCTATAGATCGCTAGCTAGCTCCTATAGGCTGCTATAGATCGCTAGCTAGCTCCTATAGGCTGCTATAGATCGCTAGCTAGCTCCTATAGGCTGCTATAGCTCGCTAGCTAGCTCCTATAAGCTGCTATAGCTCGCTAGCTAGCTCCTATAAGCTGCTATAGCTCGCTAGCTAGCTCCTATAGGCTGCTATAGCGCGCTAGCTAGCTCCTATAGGCTGCTATAGCTCGCTAGCTAGCTCCTATAGGCTGCTATAGCGCGCTAGCTAGCTCCTATAGGCTGCTATAGCTCGCTAGCTAGCTCCTATAGGCTGCTATAGCTCGCTAGCTAGCTCCTATAGGCTGCTATAGATCGCTAGCTAGCTCCTATAGGCTGCTATAGATCGCTAGCTAGCTCCTATAGGCTGCTATAGATCGCTAGCTAGCTCCTATAGGCTGCTATAGATCGCTAGCTAGCTCCTATAGGCTGCTATAGATCGCTAGCTAGCTCCTATAGGCTGCTATAGATCGCTAGCTAGCTGCTATAGTTCGCTAGGTAGCTGCGATAGGCTGCTATAGCTCGCTAGCTAGCTGCTATAGCTCGCTAGGTAGCTGCGATAGGCTGCTATAGCTCGCTAGGTAGCTGCGATAGGCTGCTATAGCTCGCTAGCTAGCTGCTATAGGCTGCTATAGCTCGCTAGGTAGCTGCGATAGGCTGCTATAGCTCGCTAGCTAGCTACTATAGCTCGCTAGCTAGCTTCTTCCTATAGGCTGCTATAGCTCGCTAGCTAGCTCCTTCCTATAGGCTGCTATAGCTCGCTAGCTAGCTGCTATAGGCTACTATAGCTCGCTAGCTAGCTGCTATAGGCTGCTATAGCTCGCTAGCTAGCTGCTATAGGCTGCTATAGCTCGCTAGCTAGCTGCTATAGGCTGCTATAGCTCGCTAGCTAGCTGCTATAGGCTGCTATAGCTCGCTAGCTAGCTGCTATAGGCTGCTATAGCTCGCTAGCTAGCTGCTATAGGCTGCTATAGCTCGCTAGCTAGCTGCTATAGGCTGCTATAGCTCGCTAGCTAGCTGCTATAGGCTGCTATAGCTCGCTAGCTAGCTGCTATAGGCTGCTATAGCTCGCTAGCTAGCTGCTATAGGCTGCTATAGCTCGCTAGCTAGCTGCTATAGCTCGCTAGCTAGCTCCTTCCTATAGGCTGCTATAGCTCGCTAGCTAGCTCCTTCCTATAGGCTGCTATAGCTCGCTAGCTAGCTCCTTCCTATAGGCTGCTATAGCTCGCTAGCTAGCTCCTTCCTATAGGCTGCTATAGCTCGCTAGCTAGCTCCTTCCTATAGGCTGCTATAGCTCGCTAGCTAGCTCCTTCCTATAGGCTGCTATAGCTCGCTAGCTAGCTCCTTCCTATAGGCTGCTATAGCTCGCTAGCTAGCTCCTTCCTATAGGCTGCTATAGCTCGCTAGCTAGCTCCTTCCTATAGGCTGCTATAGCTCGCTAGCTAGCTCCTTCCTATAGGCTGCTATAGCTCGCTAGCTAGCTCCTTCCTATAGGCTGCTATAGCTCGCTAGCTAGCTGCTATAGGGTGCTATAGCTCGCTAGCTACCTGCTATAGCTCGCTAGCTAGCTGCTATAGCTCGCTAGCTAGCTGCTATAGCTCGCTAGCTAGCTGCTATAGGCTGCTATAGCTCGCTAGCTAGCTGCTATAGGCTGCTATAGCTCGCTAGCTAGCTGCTATAGGCTGCTATAGCTCGCTAGCTAGCTGCTATAGGCTGCTATAGCTTGCTAGCTAGCTCCTATAGGCCGCTATAGCTCGCTAGCTAGCTGCTATAGGCTTATATAGCTCGCTAGCTAGCTGCTATAGCTCGCTAGCTAGCTGCTTTAGCTCGCTAGCTAGCTGCTATAGCTCGCTAGCTAGCTGCTATGGGCTGCTATAGCTCGCTAGATAGCTGCTATAGCTTGCTAGATAGCTCCTATAGGCCGCTATAGCTTGCTAGCTAGCTCCTATAGGCTGCTATAGCTCGCTAGCTAGCTCCTATAGGCTGCTATAGCTCGCTAGCTAGCTCCTATAGGCTGCTATAGCTCGCTAGCTAGCTGCTATAGGCTGCTATAGCTCGCTAGCTAGCTGCTATAGGCTGCTATAGCTCGCTAGCTAGCTGCTATAGGCTGCTATAGCTCGCTAGCTAGCTAGCTGCTATAGGCTGCTATAGCTCGCTAGCTAGCTGCTATAGGCTGCTATAGCTCGCTAGCTAGCTAGCTGCTATAGGCTGCTATAGCTCGCTAGCTAGCTGCTATAGGCTGCTATAGCTCGCTAGCTAGCTGCTATAGGCTGCTATAGCTCGCTAGCTAGCTAGCTGCTATAGGCTGCTATAGCTCGCTAGCTAGCTAGCTGCTATAGGCTGCTATAGCTCGCTAGCTAGCTAGCTGCTATAGGCTGCTATAGCTCGCTAGCTAGCTAGCTGCTATAGGCTGCTATAGCTCGCTAGCTAGCTAGCTGCTATAGGCTGCTATAGCTCGCTAGCTAGCTAGCTGCTATAGGCTGCTATAGCTCGCTAGCTAGCTAGCTGCTATAGGCTGCTATAGCTCGCTAGCTAGCTAGCTGCTATAGGCTGCTATAGCTCGCTAGCTAGCTAGCTGCTATAGGCTGCTATAGCTCGCTAGCTAGCTAGCTGCTATAGGCTGCTATAGCTCGCTAGCTAGCTGCTATAGGCTGCTATAGCTCGCTAGCTAGCTGCTATAGGCTGCTATAGCTCGCTAGATAGCTCCTATAGGCTGCTATAGGTGCTATAGCTCGCTAGCCAGCTCCTATAGGCTGCTATAGCTCGCTAGCTAGCTCCTATAAGCTGCTATAGCTCGCTAGATAGCTCCTATAGGCTGCTATAGGTGCTATAGCTCGCTAGCTAGCTCCTATAGGCTGCTATAGCTCGCTAGCTAGCTCCTATAGGCTGCTATAGCTCGCTAGCAATTTCCTATAGGCTGCTATAGCTCGCTAGCTAGCTCCTATAGGCTGCTATAGCTCGCTAGCTAGCTCCTATAGGCTGCTATAGATCGCTAGCTAGCTCCTATAGGCTGCTATAGATCGCTAGCTAGCTCCTATAGGCTGCTATAGATCGCTAGCTAGCTGCTATAGTTCGCTAGGTAGCTGCGATAGGCTGCTATAGCTCGCTATCTAGCACTTATAGGCTGCTATAGCTCGCTAGCTAGCTCCTATAGGCTGCTATAGATCGCTAGCTAGCTCCTATAGGCTGCTATAGATCGCTAGCTAGCTCCTATAGGCTGCTATAGATCGCTAGCTAGCTCCTATAGGCTGCTATAGATCGCTAGCTAGCTCCTATAGGCTGCTATAGATCGCTAGCTAGCTCCTATAGGCTGCTATAGATCGCTAGCTAGCTGCTATAGTTCGCTAGGTAGCTGCGATAGGCTGCTATAGCTCGCTATCTAGCACTTATAGGCTGCTATAGCTCGCTAGCTAGCTCCTATAGGCTGCTATAGATCGCTAGCTAGCTCCTATAGGCTGCTATAGATCGCTAGCTAGCTGCTATAGGCTGCTATAGCTCGCTAGCTAGCTGCTATAGGCTGCTATAGCTCGCTAGCTAGCTGCTATAGGCTGCTATAGCTCGCTAGATAGCTCCTATAGGCTGCTATAGGTGCTATAGCTCGCTAGCCAGCTCCTATAGGCTGCTATAGCTCGCTAGCTAGCTCCTATAAGCTGCTATAGCTCGCTAGATAGCTCCTATAGGCTGCTATAGGTGCTATAGCTCGCTAGCTAGCTCCTATAGGCTGCTATAGCTCGCTAGCTAGCTCCTATAGGCTGCTATAGCTCGCTAGCTATTTCCTATAGGCTGCTATAGCTCGCTAGCTAGCTCCTATAGGCTGCTATAGCTCGCTAGCTAGCTCCTATAGGCTGCTATAGATCGCTAGCTAGCTCCTATAGGCTGCTATAGATCGCTAGCTAGCTCCTATAGGCTGCTATAGATCGCTAGCTAGCTCCTATAGGCTGCTATAGATCGCTAGCTAGCTGCTATAGTTCGCTAGGTAGCTGCGATAGGCTGCTATAGCTCGCTATCTAGCACTTATAGGCTGCTATAGCTCGCTAGCTAGCTCCTATAGGCTGCTATAGATCGCTAGCTAGCTCCTATAGGCTGCTATAGATCGCTAGCTAGCTCCTATAGGCTGCTATAGATCGCTAGCTAGCTCCTATAGGCTGCTATAGATCGCTAGCTAGCTCCTATAGGCTGCTATAGATCGCTAGCTAGCTCCTATAGGCTGCTATAGATCGCTAGCTAGCTGCTATAGTTCGCTAGGTAGCTGCGATAGGCTGCTATAGCTCGCTAGCTAGCTCCTATAGGCTGCTATAGATCGCTAGCTAGCTCCTATAGGCTGCTATAGATCGCTAGCTAGATCTTATAGGCTGCTATAGCTCCCTAGCTAGCTGCTATAGGCTGCTATAGCTCGCTAGATAGCTGCTATAGGCTGCTATAGCTCGCTAGCTAGCTAGCTGCTATAGGCTGCTATAGCTCGCTAGCTAGCTAGCTGCTATAGGCTGCTATAGCTCGCTAGCTAGCTAGCTGCTATAGGCTGCTATAGCTCGCTAGCTAGCTAGCTGCTATAGGCTGCTATAGCTCGCTAGCTAGCTAGCTGCTATAGGCTGCTATAGCTCGCTAGCTAGCTAGCTGCTATAGGCTGCTATAGCTCGCTAGCTAGCTGCTATAGGCTGCTATAGCTCGCTAGCTAGCTGCTATAGGCTGCTATAGCTCGCTAGCTAGCTGCTATAGGCTGCTATAGCTCGCTAGCTAGCTGCTATAGGCTGCTATAGCTCGCTAGCTAGCTGCTATAGGCTACTATAGCTCGCTAGCTAGCTGCTATAGGCTGCTATAGCTCGCTAGCTAGCTGCTATAGGCTGCTATAGCTCGCTAGCTAGCTGCTATAGGCTGCTATAGCTCGCTAGATAGCTCTTATAGGCTGCTATAGCTCCCTAGCTAGCTGCTATAGGCTGCTATAGCTCGCTAGCTAGCTGATATAGGCTGCTATATCTCGCTATCTAGCACTTATAGGCTGCTATAGCTCGCTAGATAGCTCCTATAGGCTGCTATAGCTCGCTATCTAGCGCTTATAGGCTGCTATAGCTCGCTATCTAGCACTTATAGGCTGCTATAGCTCGCTAGCTAGCTCCTATAGGCTGCTATAGATCGCTAGCTAGCTCCTATAGGCTGCTATAGATCGCTAGCTAGCTCCTATAGGCTGCTATAGATCGCTAGCTAGCTCCTATAGGCTGCTATAGATCGCTAGCTAGCTCCTATAGGCTGCTATAGATCGCTAGCTAGCTCCTATAGGCTGCTATAGATCGCTAGCTAGCTGCTATAGTTCGCTAGGTAGCTGCGATAGGCTGCTATAGCTCGCTAGCTAGCTCCTATAGGCTGCTATAGATCGCTAGCTAGCTCCTATAGGCTGCTATAGATCGCTAGCTAGCTCCTATAGGCTGCTATAGATCGCTAGCTAGCTCCTATAGGCTGCTATAGATCGCTAGCTAGCTCCTATAGGCTGCTATAGATCGCTAGCTAGCTGCTATAGTTCGCTAGGTAGCTGCGATAGGCTGCTATAGCTCGCTAGCTAGCTCCTATAGGCTGCTATAGATCGCTAGCTTGCTGCTATAGGCTGCTATAGCTCGCTAGCTAGCTGCTATAGGCTGCTATAGCTCGCTATCTAGCGCTTATAGGCTGCTATAGCTCGCTATCTAGCGCTTATAGGCTGCTATAGCTCGCTATCTAGCGCTTATAGGCTGCTATAGCTCGCTAGATAGCTCTTATAGGCTGCTATAGCTCCCTAGCTAGCTGCTATAGGCTGCTATAGCTCGCTAGCTAGCTGATATAGGCTGCTATATCTCGCTATCTAGCGCTTATAGGCTGCTATAGCTCGCTATCTAGCGCTTATAGGCTGCTATAGCTCGCTAGATAGCTCTTATAGGCTGCTATAGCTCCCTAGCTAGCTGCTATAGGCTGCTATAGCTCGCTAGATAGCTCCTATAGGCTGCTATAGGTGCTATAGCTCGCTAGCCAGCTCCTATAGGCTGCTATAGCTCGCTAGCTAGCTCCTATAAGCTGCTATAGCTCGCTAGCTAGCTCCTATAGGCTGCTATAGCTCGCTAGCTAGCTCCTATAGGCTGCTATAGTGCGCTAGCTAGCTCCTATAGGCTGCTATAGCTCGCTAGCTAGCTCCTATAGGCTGCTATAGCGCGCTAGCTAGCTCCTATAGGCTGCTATAGCTCGCTAGCTAGCTCCTATAGGCTGCTATAGCGCGCTAGCTAGCTCCTATAGGCTGCTATAGCGCGCTAGCTAGCTCCTATAGGCTGCTATAGCTCGCTAGCTAGCTCCTATAGGCTGCTATAGCTCGCTAGCTAGCTGCTATAGGCTGCTATAGCTCGCTATCTAGCGCTTATAGGCTGTTATAGCTCGCTATCTAGCGCTTATAGGCTGCTATAGCTCGCTAGATAGCTCTTATAGGCTGCTATAGCTCCCTAGCTAGCTGCTATAGGCTGCTATAGCTCGCTAGATAGCTCCTATAGGCTGCTATAGGTGCTATAGCTCGCTAGCCAGCTCCTATAGGCTGCTATAGCTCGCTAGCTAGCTCCTATAAGCTGCTATAGCTCGCTAGATAGCTCCTATAGGCTGCTATAGGTGCTATAGCTCGCTAGCTAGCTCCTATAGGCTGCTATAGCTCGCTAGCTAGCTCCTATAGGCTGCTATAGCTCGCTAGCTATTTCCTATAGGCTGCTATAGCTCGCTAGCTAGCTCCTATAAGCTGCTATAGCTCGCTAGCTAGCTCCTATAGGCTGCTATAGCGCGCTAGCTAGCTCCTATAGGCTGCTATAGCTCGCTAGCTAGCTCCTATAGGCTGCTATAGCGCGCTAGCTAGCTCCTATAGGCTGCTATAGCTCGCTAGCTAGCTCCTATAGGCTGCTATAGCTCGCTAGCTAGCTCCTATAGGCTGCTATAGCTCGCTAGCTAGCTCCTATAGGCTGCTATAGATCGCTAGCTAGCTCCTATAGGCTGCTATAGATCGCTAGCTAGCTCCTATAGGCTGCTATAGATCGCTAGCTAGCTCCTATAGGCTGCTATAGATCGCTAGCTAGCTGCTATAGTTCGCTAGGTAGCTGCGATAGGCTGCTATAGCTCGCTAGCTAGCTGCTATAGGCTGCTATAGCTCGCTAGGTAGCTGCGATAGGCTGCTATAGCTCGCTAGGTAGCTGCGATAGGCTGCTATAGCTCGCTAGCTAGCTTCTTCCTATAGGCTGCTATAGCTCGCTAGCTAGCTCCTTCCTATAGGCTGCTATAGCTCGCTAGCTAGCTGCTATAGGCTACTATAGCTCGCTAGCTAGCTGCTATAGCTCGCTAGCTAGCTGCTATAGGCTGCTATAGCTCGCTAGCTAGCTGCTATAGCTCGCTAGCTAGCTGCTATAGGCTGCTATAGCTCGCTAGCTAGCTGCTATAGGCTGCTATAGCTCGCTAGCTAGCTGCTATAGGCTGCTATAGCTCGCTAGCTAGCTGCTATAGCTCGCTAGCTAGCTCCTTCCTATAGGCTGCTATAGCTCGCTACCTAGCTGCTATATGCTGCTATAGCTCGCTAGCTAGCTGCTATAGGCTGCTATAGCTCGCTAGCTAGCTGCTATAGCTCGCTAGCTAGCTCCTTCCTATAGGCTGCTATAGCTCGCTAGCTAGCTCCTTCCTATAGGCTGCTATAGCTCGCCAGCTAGCTCCTTCCTATAGGCTGCTATAGCTCGCTAGCTAGCTCCTTCCTATAGGCTGCTATAGCTCGCTAGCTAGCTCCTTCCTATAGGCTGCTATAGCTCGCTAGCTAGCTCCTTCCTATAGGCTGCTATAGCTCGCTAGCTAGCTCCTTCCTATAGGCTGCTATAGCTCGCTAGCTAGCTCCTTCCTATAGGCTGCTATAGCTCGCTAGCTAGCTCCTTCCTATAGGCTGCTATAGCTCGCTAGCTAGCTCCTTCCTATAGGCTGCTATAGCTCGCTAGCTAGCTCCTTCCTATAGGCTGCTATAGCTCGCTAGCTAGCTCCTTCCTATAGGCTGCTATAGCTCGCTAGCTAGCTCCTTCCTATAGGCTGCTATAGCTCGCTAGCTAGCTGCTATAGGGTGCTATAGCTCGCTAGCTACCTGCTATAGCTCGCTAGCTAGCTGGTATAGCTCGCTAGCTAGCTGCTATAGCTCGCTAGCTAGCTGCTATAGGCTGCTATAGCTCGCTAGCTAGCTGCTATAGCTCGCTAGCTAGCTGCTATAGGCTGCTATAGCTCGCTAGCTAGCTGCTATAGGCTGATATAGCTCGCTAGCTAGCTCCTATAGGCTGCTATAGCTCGCTAGATAGCTCCTATAGGCTGCTATAGCTCCCTAGCTAGCTGCTATAGGCTGCTATAGCTCGCTAGATAGCTCCTATAGGCTGCTATAGCTCGCTAGCTAGCTGCTATAGCTCGCTAGCTAGCTGCTATAGCTCGCTAGCTAGCTGCTATAGCTCGCTAGCTAGCTGCTATAGGCTGCTATAGCTCGCTAGCTAGCTGCTATAGGCTGATATAGCTCGCTAGCTAGCTCCTATAGGCTGCTATAGCTCGCTAGCTAGCTGCTATAGGCTGCTATAGCTCGCTAGCTAGCTGCTATAGGCTGCTATAGCTCGCTAGCTAGCTCCTATAGGCTGCTATAGATCGCTAGCTAGCTCCTATAGGCTGCTATAGAGCGCTAGCTAGCTGCTATAGTTCGCTAGGTAGCTGCGATAGGCTGCTATAGCTCGCTAGCTAGCTGCTATAGGCTGCTATAGCTCGCTAGGTAGCTGCGATAGGCTGCTATAGCTCGCTAGGTAGCTGCGATAGGCTGCTATAGCTCGCTAGCTAGCTACTATAGCTCGCTAGCTAGCTTCTTCCTATAGGCTGCTATAGCTCGCTAGCTAGCTCCTTCCTATAGGCTGCTATAGCTCGCTAGCTAGCTGCTATAGGCTACTATAGCTCGCTAGCTAGCTGCTATAGGCTGCTATAGCTCGCTAGCTAGCTGCTATAGGCTGCTATAGCTCGCTAGCTAGCTGCTATAGGCTGCTATAGCTCGCTAGCTAGCTGCTATAGGCTGCTATAGCTCGCTAGCTAGCTGCTATAGGCTGCTATAGCTCGCTAGCTAGCTGCTATAGGCTGCTATAGCTCGCTAGCTAGCTGCTATAGCTCGCTAGCTAGCTCCTTCCTATAGGCTGCTATAGCTCGCTAGCTAGCTCCTTCCTATAGGCTGCTATAGCTCGCTAGCTAGCTCCTTCCTATAGGCTGCTATAGCTCGCTAGCTAGCTCCTTCCTATAGGCTGCTATAGCTCGCTAGCTAGCTCCTTCCTATAGGCTGCTATAGCTCGCTAGCTAGCTCCTTCCTATAGGCTGCTATAGCTCGCTAGCTAGCTCCTTCCTATAGGCTGCTATAGCTCGCTAGCTAGCTCCTTCCTATAGGCTGCTATAGCTCGCTAGCTAGCTCCTTCCTATAGGC
Organism: Tachina lurida; assembly: GCA_944452675.1. Lineage (NCBI taxonomy): Eukaryota > Metazoa > Arthropoda > Insecta > Diptera > Tachinidae > Tachina > Tachina lurida. The sequence continues at coordinate 32,513,086 of OX101754.1, read as the reverse complement.
TGCTATAGCTCGCTAGCTAGCTCCTTCCTATAGGCTGCTATAGCTCGCTAGCTAGCTGCTATAGGGTGCTATAGCTCGCTAGCTAGCTGCTATAGGGTGCTATAGCTCGCTAGCTACCTGCTATAGCTCGCTAGCTAGCTGCTATAGCTCGTTAGCTAGCTGCTATAGCTCGCTAGCTAGCTGCTATAGCTCGCTAGCTAGCTGCTATAGCTCGCTAGCTAGCTGCTATAGGCTGCTATAGCTCGCTAGCTAGCTGCTATAGGCTGATATAGCTCGCTAGCTAGCTCCTATAGGCTGCTATAGCTCGCTAGATAGCTCCTATAGGCTGCTATAGCTCCCTAGCTAGCTGCTATAGGCTGCTATAGCTCGCTAGATAGCTCCTATAGGCTGCTATAGCTCGCTAGCTAGCTGCTATGGGCTGCTATAGCTCGCTAGCTAGCTGCTATGGGCTGCTATAGCTCGCTAGATAGCTGCTATAGCTTGCTAGCTAGCTCCTATAGGCCGCTATAGCTCGCTAGCTAGCTGCTATAGGCTTATATAGCTCGCTAGCTAGCTGCTATAGCTCGCTAGCTAGCTGCTATGGGCTGCTATAGCTCGCTAGATAGCTGCTATAGCTTGCTAGCTAGCTCCTATAGGCCGCTATAGCTTGCTAGCTAGCTGCTATAGGCTGCTATAGCTCGCTAGCTAGCTGCTATAGGCTGCTATAGCTCGCTAGCTAGCTGCTATAGGCTGCTATAGCTCGCTAGCTAGCTGCTATAGGCTGCTATAGCTCGCTAGCTAGCTGCTATAGGCTGCTATAGCTCGCTAGCTAGCTGCTATAGGCTGCTATAGCTCGCTAGCTAGCTGCTATAGGCTGCTATAGCTCGCTAGCTAGCTGCTATAGGCTGCTATAGCTCGCTAGCTAGCTGCTATAGGCTGCTATAGCTCGCTAGCTAGCTGCTATAGGCTGCTATAGCTCGCTAGCTAGCTGCTATAGGCTGCTATAGCTCGCTAGCTAGCTGCTATAGGCTGCTATAGCTCGCTAGCTAGCTGCTATAGGCTGCTATAGCTCGCTAGCTAGCTGCTATAGGCTGCTATAGCTCGCTAGCTAGCTGCTATAGGCTGCTATAGCTCGCTAGCTAGCTGCTATAGGCTGCTATAGCTCGCTAGCTAGCTGCTATAGGCTGCTATAGCTCGCTAGCTAGCTGCTATAGGCTGCTATAGCTCGCTAGCTAGCTGCTATAGGCTGCTATAGCTCGCTAGCTAGCTGCTATAGGCTACTATAGCTCGCTAGCTAGCTGCTATAGGCTGCTATAGCTCGCTAGCTAGCTGCTATAGGCTGCTATAGCTCGCTAGCTAGCTGCTATAGGCTGCTATAGCTCGCTAGCTAGCTGCTATAGGCTGCTATAGCTCGCTAGCTAGCTGCTATAGGCTGCTATAGCTCGCTAGCTAGCTGCTATAGGCTGCTATAGCTCGCTAGCTAGCTGCTATAGGCTGCTATAGCTCGCTAGCTAGCTGCTATAGGCTGCTATAGCTCGCTAGCTAGCTGCTATAGGCTGCTATAGCTCGCTAGCTAGCTGCTATAGGCTGCTATAGCTCGCTAGCTAGCTGCTATAGGCTGCTATAGCTCGCTAGCTAGCTGCTATAGGCTGCTATAGCTCGCTAGCTAGCTGCTATAGGCTGCTATAGCTCGCTAGCTAGCTGCTATAGGCTGCTATAGCTCGCTATCTAGCGCTTATAGGCGCTGCTATAGCTCGCTATCTAGCGCTTATAGGCTGCTATAGCTCGCTAGATAGCTCCTATAGGCTGCTATAGATCGCTAGCTAGCTCTTATAGGCTGCTATAGCTCGCTAGATAGCTCCTATAGGCTGCTATAGCTCGCTATCTAGCGCTTATAGGCTGCTATAGCTCGCTATCTAGCACTTATAGGCTGCTATAGCTCGCTAGATAGCTCCTATAGGCTGCTATAGCTCGCTATCTAGCGCTTATAGGCTGCTATAGCTCGCTATCTAGCACTTATAGGCTGCTATAGCTCGCTAGCTAGCTCCTATAGGCTGCTATAGATCGCTAGCTAGCTGCTATAGATCGCTAGCTATCTGCTATAGCTCGCTAGCTAGCTGCTATAGGCTACTATAGCTCGCTAGCTAGCTGCTATAGCTCGCTAGCTAGCTGCTATAGCTCGCTAGCTAGCTGCTTTAGGCTGCTATAGCTCGCTAGCTAGCTGCTATAGGCTGCTAGCTCGCTAGCTAGCTGCTATAGGCTGCTATAGCTCGCTAGCTAGCTGCTATAGGCTGCTATAGCTCGCTAGCTAGCTGCTATAGCTCGCTAGCTAGCTGCTATAGCTCGCTAGCTAGCTGCTATAGCTCGCTAGCTAGCTGCTATAGCTCGCTAGCTAGCTGCTTTAGGCTGCTATAGCTCGCTAGCTAGCTGCTATAGGCTGCTAGCTCGCTAGCTAGCTGCTATAGGCTGCTATAGCTCGCTAGCTAGCTGCTATAGGCTGCTATAGCTCGCTAGCTAGCTGCTATAGCTCGCTAGCTAGCTGCTATAGCTCGCTAGCTAGCTGCTATGGGCTGCTATAGCTCGCTAGATAGCTGCTATAGCTTGCTAGCTAGCTGCTATAGGCTGCTATAGCTCGCTAGCTAGCTGCTATAGGCTGCTATAGCTCGCTAGCTAGCTGCTATAGGCTGCTATAGCTCGCTAGCTAGCTGCTAGAGGCTGCTATAGCTCGCTAGCTAGCTGCTATAGGCTGCTATAGCTCGCTAGCTAGCTGCTATAGGCTGCTATAGCTCGCTAGCTAGCTGCTATAGGCTGCTATAGCTCGCTAGCTAGCTGCTATAGGCTACTATAGCTCGCTAGCTAGCTGCTATAGGCTGCTATAGCTCGCTAGCTAGCTGCTATAGGCTGCTATAGCTCGCTAGCTAGCTGCTATAGGCTGCTATAGCTCGCTAGCTAGCTGCTATAGCTCGCTAGCTAGCTGCTATAGGCTGCTATAGCTCGCTAGCTAGCTGCTATAGGCTGCTATATCTCGCTAGCTAGCTGCTATAGGCTGCTATAGCTCGCTAGCTAGCTGCTATAGGCTGCTATAGCTCGCTATCTAGCGCTTATAGGCGCTGCTATAGCTCGCTATCTAGCGCTTATAGGCTGCTATAGCTCGCTAGATAGCTCCTATAGGCTGCTATAGCTCGCTATCTAGCACTTATAGGCTGCTATAGCTCGCTAGATAGCTCCTATAGGCTGCTATAGCTCGCTATCTAGCGCTTATAGGCTGCTATAGCTCGCTATCTAGCACTTATAGGCTGCTATAGCTCGCTAGCTAGCTCCTATAGGCTGCTATAGATCGCTAGCTAGCTCCTGTAGGCTGCTATAGATCGCTAGCTAGCTCATATAGGCTGCTATAGATCGCTAGCTAGCTCCTATAGGCTGCTATAGATCGCTAGCTAGCTGCTATAGATCGCTAGCTAGCTGCTTAAGATCGCTAGCTAGCTGCTATAGTTCGCTAGGTAGCTGCGATAGGCTGCTATAGCTCGCTAGGTAGCTGCGATAGGCTACTATAGCTCGCTAGCTAGCTCCTTCCTATAGGCTGCTATAGCTCGCTAGCTAGCTGCTATAGCTCGCTAGCTAGCTGCTTTAGGCTGCTATAGCTCGCTAGCTAGCTGCTATAGGCTGCTAGCTCGCTAGCTAGCTGCTATAGGCTGCTATAGCTCGCTAGCTAGCTGCTATAGGCTGCTATAGCTCGCTAGCTAGCTGCTATAGCTCGCTAGCTAGCTGCTATAGCTCGCTAGCTAGCTGCTATGGGCTGCTATAGCTCGCTAGATAGCTGCTATAGCTTGCTAGCTAGCTGCTATAGGCTGCTATAGCTCGCTCGCTAGCTGCTATAGGCTGCTATAGCTCGCTAGCTAGCTGCTATAGGCTGCTATAGCTCGCTAGCTAGCTGCTATAGGCTGCTATAGCTCGCTAGCTAGCTGCTATAGGCTGCTATAGCTCGCTAGCTAGCTGCTATAGGCTGCTATAGCTCGCTAGCTAGCTGCTATAGGCTGCTATAGCTCGCTAGCTAGCTGCTATAGGCTACTATAGCTCGCTAGCTAGCTGCTATAGGCTGCTATAGCTCGCTAGCTAGCTGCTATAGGCTGCTATAGCTCGCTAGCTAGCTGCTATAGGCTGCTATAGCTCGCTAGCTAGCTGCTATAGCTCGCTAGCTAGCTGCTATAGGCTGCTATAGCTCGCTAGCTAGCTGCTATAGGCTGCTATAGCTCGCTAGCTAGCTGCTATAGGCTGCTATAGCTCGCTAGCTAGCTGCTATAGGCTGCTATAGCTCGCTAGCTAGCTGCTATAGGCTGCTATAGCTCGCTATCTAGCGCTTATAGGCGCTGCTATAGCTCGCTATCTAGCGCTTATAGGCTGCTATAGCTCGCTAGATAGCTCCTATAGGCTGCTATAGATCGCTAGCTAGCTCTTATAGGCTGCTATAGCTCGCTAGATAGCTCCTATAGGCTGCTAAAGCTCGCTATCTAGCGCTTATAGGCTGCTATAGCTCGCTATCTAGCACTTATAGGCTGCTATAGCTCGCTAGATAGCTCCTATAGGCTGCTATAGCTCGCTATCTAGCGCTTATAGGCTGCTATAGCTCGCTATCTAGCACTTATAGGCTGCTATAGCTCGCTAGCTAGCTCCTATAGGCTGCTATAGATCGCTAGCTAGCTCCTGTAGGCTGCTATAGATCGCTAGCTAGCTCATATAGGCTGCTATAGATCGCTAGCTAGCTCCTATAGGCTGCTATAGATCGCTAGCTAGCTGCTATAGATCGCTAGCTAGCTGCTTAAGATCGCTAGCTAGCTGCTATAGTTCGCTAGGTAGCTGCGATAGGCTGCTATAGCTCGCTAGGTAGCTGCGATAGGCTACTATAGCTCGCTAGCTAGCTCCTTCCTATAGGCTGCTATAGCTCGCTAGCTAGCTCCTTCCTATAGGCTGCTATAGCTCGCTAGCTAGCTGCTATAGATCGCTAGCTATCTGCTATAGCTCGCTAGCTAGCTGCTATAGGCTACTATAGCTCGCTAGCTAGCTGCTATAGGCTACTATAGCTCGCTAGCTAGCTGCTATAGCTCGCTAGCTAGCTGCTATAGCTCGCTAGCTAGCTGCTATAGGCTGCTATAGCTCGCTAGCTAGCTGCTATAGGCTGCTAGCTCGCTAGCTAGCTGCTATAGGCTGCTATAGCTCGCTAGCTAGCTGCTATAGGCTGCTATAGCTCGCTAGCTAGCTCCTTCCTATAGGCTGCTATAGCTCGCTAGCTAGCTCCTTCCTATAGGCTGCTATAGCTCGCTAGCTAGGTGCTATAGGGTGCTATAGCTCGCTAGCTACCTGCTATAGCTCGCTAGCTAGCTGCTATAGGCTGCTATAGCTCGCTAGCTAGCTGCTATAGGCTGCTATAGCTCGCTAGCTAGCTGCTATAGGCTGCTATAGCTCGCTAGCTAGCTGCTATAGGCTGCTATAGCTCGCTAGCTAGCTGCTATAGGCTGCTATAGCTCGCTAGCTAGCTGCTATAGGCTGCTATAGCTCGCTAGCTAGCTGCTATAGGCTGCTATAGCTCGCTAGCTAGCTGCTATCGGCTGCTATAGCTCGCTAGCTAGCTGCTATAGGCTGCTATAGCTCGCTAGCTAGCTGCTATAGGCTGCTATAGCTCGCTAGCTAGCTGCTATAGGCTGCTATAGCTCGCTAGCTAGCTGCTATAGGCTGCTATAGCTCGCTAGCTAGCTGCTATAGGCTGCTATAGCTCGCTAGCTAGCTGCTATAGGCTGCTATAGCTCGCTAGCTAGCTCCTATAGGCTGCTATAGTTCGCTATCTAGCGCTTATAGGCTGCTATAGCTCGCTAGATAGCTCTTATAGGCTGCTATAGATAGCTAGCTAGCTCCTATAGGCTGCTACAGATCGCTAGCTAGCTCCTGTAGGCTGCTATAGATCGCTAGCTAGCTCCTATAGGCTGCTATAGATCGCTAGCTAGCTCCTATAGGCTGCTATAGATCGCTAGCTAGCTGCTATAGTTCGCTAGGTAGCTGCGATAGGCTGCTATAGCTCGCTAGGTAGCTGCGATAGGCTACTATAGCTCGCTAGCTAGCTGCTATAGGCTGATATAGCTCGCTAGCTAGCTGCTATAGGCTGCTATAGCTCGCTAGCTAGCTGATATAGGCTGCTATAGCTCGCTAGCTAGCTCCTTCCTATAGGCTGCTATAGCTCGCTAGCTAGCTCCTTCCTATAGGCTGCTATAGCTCGCTAGCTAGCTCCTTCCTATAGGCTGCTATAGCTCGCTAGCTAGCTCCTTCCTATAGGCTGCTATAGCTCGCTAGCTAGCTGCTATAGCTCGCTAGCTATCTGCTATAGCTCGCTAGCTAGCTGCTATAGGCTACTATAGCTCGCTAGCTAGCTGCTATAGGCTACTATAGCTCGCTAGCTAGCTGCTATAGGCTACTATAGCTCGCTAGCTAGCTGCTATAGGCTACTATAGCTCGCTAGCTAGCTGCTATAGGCTACTATAGCTCGCTAGCTAGCTGCTATAGGCTACTATAGCTCGCTAGCTAGCTGCTATAGGCTACTATAGCTCGCTAGCTAGCTGCTATAGGCTACTATAGCTCGCTAGCTAGCTGCTATAGGCTACTATAGCTCGCTAGCTAGCTGCTATAGGCTACTATAGCTCGCTAGCTAGCTGCTATAGGCTACTATAGCTCGCTAGCTAGCTGCTATAGGCTACTATAGCTCGCTAGCTAGCTGCTATAGGCTACTATAGCTCGCTAGCTAGCTGCTATAGGCTACTATAGCTCGCTAGCTAGCTGCTATAGGCTACTATAGCTCGCTAGCTAGCTGCTATAGGCTGCTATAGCTCGCTAGATAGCTGCTATAGGCTGCTATAGGCTGCTATAGCTCGCTAGCTAGCTGCTATAGGCTGCTATAGCTCGCTAGCTAGCTGCTATAGGCTGCTATAGCTCGCTAGCTAGCTGCTATAGGCTGCTATAGCTCGCTAGCTAGCTGCTATAGGCTGCTATAGCTCGCTAGCTAGCTGATGTAGGCTGCTATAGCTCGCTAGCTAGCTGATGTAGGCTGCTATAGCTCGCTAGCTAGCTCCTTCCTATAGGCTGCTATAGCTCGCTAGCTAGGTGCTATAGGGTGCTATAGCTCGCTAGCTACCTGCTATAGCTCGCTAGCTAGCTGCTATAGGCTGCTATAGCTCGCTAGCTAGCTGCTATAGGCTGCTATAGCTCCCTAGCTAGCTGCTATAGGCTGCTATAGCTCGCTAGATAGCTCCTATAGGCTGCTATAGCTCGCTAGATAGCTCCTATAGGCTGCTATAGCTCGCTAGCTAGCTGCTATGGTCTGCTATAGCTCGCTAGATAGCTGCTATAGCTTGCTAGCTAGCTCCTATAGGCCGCTATAGCTCGCTAGCTAGCTGCTATAGGCTTATATAGCTCGCTAGCTAGCTGCTATAGGCTTATATAGCTCCCTAGCTAGCTGCTATAGGCTGCTATAGCTCGCTAGATAGCTCCTATAGGCTGCTATAGCTCGCTAGCTAGCTGCTATAGGCTGCTATAGCTCCCTAGCTAGCTGCTATAGGCTGCTATAGCTCGCTAGATAGCTCCTATAGGCTGCTATAGCTCGCTAGATAGCTCCTATAGGCTGCTATAGCTCGCTAGCTAGCTGCTATGGTCTGCTATAGCTCGCTAGATAGCTGCTATAGCTTGCTAGCTAGCTCCTATAGGCCGCTATAGCTCGCTAGCTAGCTGCTATAGGCTTATATAGCTCGCTAGCTAGCTGCTATAGGCTTATATAGCTCGCTAGCTAGCTGCTATAGGCTTATATAGCTCGCTAGCTAGCTGCTATAGCTCGCTAGCTAGCTGCTATAGCTCGCTAGCTAGCTGCTATAGCTCGCTAGCTAGCTGCTATAGCTCGCTAGCTAGCTGCTATAGCTCGCTAGCTAGCTGCTATGGGCTGCTATAGCTCGCTAGATAGCTGCTATAGCTTGCTAGCTAGCTCCTATAGGCCGCTATAGCTTGCTAGCTAGCTCCTATAGGCCGCTATAGCTTGCTAGCTAGCTCCTATAGGCCGCTATAGCTTGCTAGCTAGCTCCTATAGGCCGCTATAGCTCGCTAGCTAGCTCCTATAGGCTGCTATAGCTCGCTAGCTAGCTGCTATAGGCTGCTATAGCTCGCTAGCTAGCTGCTATAGGCTGCTATAGCTCGCTAGCTAGCTGCTATAGCTCGCTAGCTAGCTGCTATAGCTCGCTAGCTAGCTGCTATAGCTCGCTAGCTAGCTGCTATAGGCTGCTATAGCTCGCTAGCTAGCTGCTATAGGCTGCTATAGCTCGCTAGCTAGCTGCTATAGGCTGCTATAGCTCGCTAGCTCCTATAGGCTGCTATAGCTCGCTATCTAGCGCTTATAGGCTGCTATAGCTCGCTATCTAGCGCTTATAGGCTGCTATAGCTCGCTAGATAGCTCCTATAGGCTGCTATAGATCGCTAGCTAGCTGCTATAGGCTGCTATAGCTCGCTGCTATAGCTCGCTAGCTCCTCTAGGCTGCTATAGCTCGCTATCTAGCGCTTATAGGCTGCTATAACTCGCTATCTAGCGCTTATAGGCTGCTATAGCTCGCTATCTAGCGCTTATAGGCTGCTATAGCAAGCTATCTAGCGCTTATAGGCTGCTATAGCTCGCTATCTAGCGCTTATAGGCTGCTAGAGCTCGCTAGATAGCTCCTATAGGCTGCTATAGCTCGCTATCTAGCGCTTATAGGCTGCTATAGCTCGCTAGATAGCTCCTGTAGGCTGCTATAGCTCGCTATATAGCGCTTATATGCTGCTATAGCTCGCTAGATAGCTCCTATAGGCTGCTATAGCTCGCTAGATAGCGCTTATAGGCTGCTATAGCTCGCTAGATAGCTCCTATAGGCTGCTATAGCTCGCTAGATAGCTCCTATAGGCTGCTATAGCTCGCTAGCTAGCTCCTATAGGCTGCTATAGCTCGCTAGCTAGCTCCTATAGGCTGCTATAGCTCGCTAGCTATCTCCTATAGGCTGCTATAGCTCGCTAGCTAGCTCCTATAGGCTGCTATAGCTCGCTAGCTAGCTCCTATAGGCTGCTATAGCTCGCTAGCTAGCTCCTATAGGCTGCTATAGCTCGCTAGCTAGCTCCTATAGGCTGCTATAGCTCGCTAGCTAGCTCCTATAAGCTGCTATAGCTCGCTAGCTAGCTCCTATAAGCTGCTATAGCTCGCTAGCTAGCTCCTATAGGCTGCTATAGCTCGCTAGCTAGCTCCTATAGGATGCTATAGCTCGCTAGCTAGCTCCTATAGGCTGCTATAGCTCGCTAGCTAGCTCCTATAGGCTGCTATAGCTCGCTAGCTAGCTCCTATAGGCTGCTATAGACCGCTAGCTAGCTCCTATAGGCTGCTATAGCTCGCTAGCTAGCTCCTATAGGCTGCTATAGCTCGCTAGCTAGCTCCTATAAGCTGCTATAGCTCGCTAGCTAGCTCCTATAGGCTGCTATAGCTCGCTAGCTAGCTCCTATAGGCTGCTATAGCTCGCTAGCTAGCTGCTATAGGCTGCTATAGCTCGCTAGCTAGGTGCTATAGGCTGCTATAGCTCGCTAGGTAGCTGCGATAGGCTGCTATAGCTCGCTAGGTAGCTGCGATAGGCTGCTATAGCTCGCTAGCTAGCTCCTTCCTATAGGCTGCTATAGCTCGCTATCTAGCGCTTATAGGCTGCTATAGCTCGCTATCTAGCGCTTATAGGCTGCTATAGCTCGCTAGATAGCTCTTATAGGCTGCTATAGATAGCTAGCTAGCTCCTATATGCTGCTATAGCTCGCTAGCTAGCTGCTATAGGCTGCTATAGCTCGTCAGCTAGCTGCTATAGCTGCTATAGGCTGCTATAGCTCGCTAGATAGCTGCTATAGCTCGCTAGCTAGCTCCTATAGGCTGCTATTTCTCGCTAGCTAGCTCCTATAGGCTGCTATTTCTCGCTAGCTAGCTCCTATAGGCTGCTATAGCTCGCTAGCTAGCTCCTATAGGCCGCTATAGCTCGCTAGCTAGCTTCTATAGGCTGCTATAGCTCGCTAGCTAGCTGCTATAGGCTGCTATAGCTCGCTAGCTAGCTGCTATAGGCTGCTATAGCTCGCTAGCTAGCTGCTATAGGCTGCTATAGCTCGCTAGCTAGCTGCTATAGGCTGCTATAGCTCGCTAGCTAGCTGCTATAGGCTGCTATAGCTCGCTAGCTAGCTGCTATAGGCTGCTATAGCTCGCTAGCTAGCTGCTATAGGCTGCTATAGCTCGCTAGCTAGCTGCTATAGGCTGCTATAGCTCGCTAGCTAGCTGCTATAGCTCGCTAGCTAGCTGCTATGGGCTGCTATAGCTCGCTAGATAGCTGCTATAGCTCACTAGCTAGCTCCTATAGGCTGCTATTTCTCGCTAGCTAGCTCCTATAGGCTGCTATAGCTCGCTAGCTAGCTGCTATAGGCTGCTATAGCTCGCTAGCTAGCTGCTATAGGCTGCTATAGCTCGCTAGCTAGCTGCTATAGGCTGCTATAGCTCGCTAGCTAGCTGCTATAGGCTGCTATAGCTCGCTAGCTAGCTGCTATAGGCTGCTATAGCTCGCTAGCTAGCTGCTATAGGCTGCTATAGCTCGCTAGCTAGCTGCTATAGGCTGCTATAGCTCGCTAGCTAGCTGCTATAGGCTGCTATAGCTCGCTAGCTAGCTGCTATAGGCTGCTATAGCTCGCTAGCTAGCTGCTATAGGCTGCTATAGCTCGCTAGCTAGCTGCTATAGGCTGCTATAGCTCGCTAGCTAGCTGCTATAGGCTGCTATAGCTCGCTAGCTAGCTGCTATAGGCTGCTATAGCTCGCTAGCTAGCTGCTATAGGCTGCTATAGCTCGCTAGCTAGCTGCTATAGGCTGCTATAGCTCGCTAGCTAGCTGCTATAGGCTGCTATAGCTCGCTAGCTAGCTGCTATAGGCTGCTATAGCTCGCTAGCTAGCTGCTATAGGCTGCTATAGCTCGCTAGCTAGCTGCTATAGGCTGCTATAGCTCGCTAGCTAGCTGCTATAGGCTGCTATAGCTCGCTAGCTAGCTGCTATAGGCTGCTATAGCTCGCTAGCTAGCTGCTATAGGCTGCTATAGCTCGCTAGCTAGCTGCTATAGGCTGCTATAGCTCGCTAGCTAGCTGCTATAGGCTGCTATAGCTCGCTAGCTAGCTGCTATAGGCTGCTATAGCTCGCTAGCTAGCTGCTATAGGCTGCTATAGCTCGCTAGCTAGCTGCTATAGGCTGCTATAGCTCGCTAGCTAGCTGCTATAGGCTGCTATAGCTCGCTAGCTAGCTGCTATAGGCTGCTATAGCTCGCTAGCTAGCTGCTATAGGCTGCTATAGCTCGCTAGCTAGCTGCTATAGGCTGCTATAGCTCGCTAGCTAGCTGCTATAGGCTGCTATAGCTCGCTAGCTAGCTGCTATAGGCTGCTATAGCTCGCTAGCTAGCTGCTATAGGCTGCTATAGCTCGCTAGCTAGCTGCTATAGGCTGCTATAGCTCGCTAGCTAGCTGCTATAGGCTGCTATAGCTCGCTAGCTAGCTGCTATAGGCTGCTATAGCTCGCTAGCTAGCTGCTATAGGCTGCTATAGCTCGCTAGCTAGCTGCTATAGGCTGCTATAGCTCGCTAGCTAGCTGCTATAGGCTGCTATAGCTCGCTAGCTAGCTGCTATAGGCTGCTATAGCTCGCTAGCTAGCTGCTATAGGCTGCTATAGCTCGCTAGCTAGCTGCTATAGGCTGCTATAGCTCGCTAGCTAGCTGCTATAGGCTGCTATAGCTCGCTAGCTAGCTGCTATAGGCTGGTATAGCTCGCTAGCTAACTGCTATAGGCTGCTATAGCTCGCTAGCTAGCTGCTATAGCTCGCTAGCTAGCTCCTTTAGGCCGCTATAGCTCGCTAGCTAGCTGCTATAGGCTGCTATAGCTAGCTGCTATAGCTCGCTAGATAGCTGCTATAGGCTGCTATAGCTCGCTAGATAGCTGCTATAGCTCGCTAGCTAGCTGCTATAGGCTGCTATAGCTCGCTAGCTAGCTGCTATAGGCTGCTATAGCTCGCTAGCTAGCTGCTATAGGCTGCTATAGCTCGCTAGCTAGCTGCTATAGGCTGGTATAGCTCGCTAGCTAGCTGCTATAGGCTGGTATAGCTCGCTAGCTAGCTGCTATAGGCTGGTATAGCTCGCTAGCTAGCTGCTATAGCTCGCTAGCTAGCTCCTTTAGGCCGCTATAGCTCGCTAGCTAGCTGCTATAGCTAGCTGCTATAGCTCGCTAGCTAGCTGCTATAGGCTGCTATAGCTCGCTAGCTAGCTGCTATAGGCTACTATAGCTCGCTAGCTAGCTGCTATAGGCTACTATAGCTCGCTAGCTAGCTGCTATAGGCTACTATAGCTCGCTAGCTAGCTGCTATAGGCTACTATAGCTCGCTAGCTAGCTGCTATAGGCTACTATAGCTCGCTAGCTAGCTGCTATAGGCTACTATAGCTCGCTAGCTAGCTGCTATAGGCTACTATAGCTCGCTAGCTAGCTGCTATAGGCTACTATAGCTCGCTAGCTAGCTGCTATAGGCTGCTATAGCTCGCTAGATAGCTGCTATAGGCTGCTATAGGCTGCTATAGCTCGCTAGCTAGCTGCTATAGGCTGCTATAGCTCGCTAGCTAGCTGCTATAGGCTGCTATAGCTCGCTAGCTAGCTGATGTAGGCTGCTATAGCTCGCTAGCTAGCTGATGTAGGCTGCTATAGCTCGCTAGCTAGCTGATGTAGGCTGCTATAGCTCGCTAGCTAGCTGATGTAGGCTGCTATAGCTCGCTAGCTAGCTGATGTAGGCTGCTATAGCTCGCTAGCTAGCTCCTTCCTATAGGCTGCTATAGCTCGCTAGCTAGCTCCTTCCTATAGGCTGCTATAGCTCGCTAGCTAGCTCCTTCCTATAGGCTGCTATAGCTCGCTAGCTAGCTCCTTCCTATAGGCTGCTATAGCTCGCTAGCTAGCTCCTTCCTATAGGCTGCTATAGCTCGCTAGCTAGGTGCTATAGGGTGCTATAGCTCGCTAGCTACCTGCTATAGCTCGCTAGCTAGCTGCTATAGGCTGCTATAGCTCGCTAGCTAGCTGCTATAGGCTGCTATAGCTCCCTAGCTAGCTGCTATAGGCTGCTATAGCTCGCTAGATAGCTCCTATAGGCTGCTATAGCTCGCTAGATAGCTCCTATAGGCTGCTATAGCTCGCTAGCTAGCTGCTATGGTCTGCTATAGCTCGCTAGATAGCTGCTATAGCTTGCTAGCTAGCTCCTATAGGCCGCTATAGCTCGCTAGCTAGCTGCTATAGGCTTATATAGCTCGCTAGCTAGCTGCTATAGGCTTATATAGCTCGCTAGCTAGCTGCTATAGGCTTATATAGCTCGCTAGCTAGCTGCTATAGCTCGCTAGCTAGCTGCTATAGCTCGCTAGCTAGCTGCTATAGCTCGCTAGCTAGCTGCTATAGCTCGCTAGCTAGCTGCTATAGCTCGCTAGCTAGCTGCTATGGGCTGCTATAGCTCGCTAGATAGCTGCTATAGCTTGCTAGCTAGCTCCTATAGGCCGCTATAGCTTGCTAGCTAGCTCCTATAGGCCGCTATAGCTTGCTAGCTAGCTCCTATAGGCCGCTATAGCTTGCTAGCTAGCTCCTATAGGCCGCTATAGCTCGCTAGCTAGCTCCTATAGGCTGCTATAGCTCGCTAGCTAGCTGCTATAGGCTGCTATAGCTCGCTAGCTAGCTGCTATAGGCTGCTATAGCTCGCTAGCTAGCTGCTATAGCTCGCTAGCTAGCTGCTATAGCTCGCTAGCTAGCTGCTATAGGCTGCTATAGCTCGCTAGCTAGCTGCTATAGGCTGCTATAGCTCGCTAGCTAGCTGCTATAGGCTGCTATAGCTCGCTAGCTAGCTGCTATAGGCTGCTATAGCTCGCTAGCTCCTATAGGCTGCTATAGCTCGCTATCTAGCGCTTATAGGCTGCTATAGCTCGCTATCTAGCGCTTATAGGCTCCTATAGCTCGCTAGATAGCTCCTATAGGCTGCTATAGATCGCTAGCTAGCTGCTATAGGCTGCTATAGCTCGCTGCTATAGCTCGCTAGCTCCTCTAGGCTGCTATAGCTCGCTATCTAGCGCTTATAGGCTGCTATAACTCGCTATCTAGCGCTTATAGGCTGCTATAGCTCGCTATCTAGCGCTTATAGGCTGCTATAGCAAGCTATCTAGCGCTTATAGGCTGCTATAGCTCGCTATCTAGCGCTTATAGGCTGCTAGAGCTCGCTAGATAGCTCCTATAGGCTGCTATAGCTCGCTATCTAGCGCTTATAGGCTGCTATAGCTCGCTAGATAGCTCCTGTAGGCTGCTATAGCTCGCTATATAGCGCTTATATGCTGCTATAGCTCGCTAGATAGCTCCTATAGGCTGCTATAGCTCGCTAGATAGCGCTTATAGGCTGCTATAGCTCGCTAGATAGCTCCTATAGGCTGCTATAGCTCGCTAGATAGCTCCTATAGGCTGCTATAGCTCGCTAGCTAGCTCCTATAGGCTGCTATAGCTCGCTAGCTAGCTCCTATAGGCTGCTATAGCTCGCTAGCTATCTCCTATAGGCTGCTATAGCTCGCTAGCTAGCTCCTATAGGCTGCTATAGCTCGCTAGCTAGCTCCTATAGGCTGCTATAGCTCGCTAGCTAGCTCCTATAGGCTGCTATAGCTCGCTAGCTAGCTCCTATAGGCTGCTATAGCTCGCTAGCTAGCTCCTATAAGCTGCTATAGCTCGCTAGCTAGCTCCTATAAGCTTCTATAGCTCGCTAGCTAGCTCCTATAGGCTGCTATAGCTCGCTAGCTAGCTCCTATAGGATGCTATAGCTCGCTAGCTAGCTCCTTTAGGCTGCTATAGCTCGCTAGCTAGCTCCTATAGGCTGCTATAGCTCGCTAGCTAGCTCCTATAGGCTGCTATAGACCGCTAGCTAGCTCCTATAGGCTGCTATAGCTCGCTAGCTAGCTCCTATAGGCTGCTATAGCTCGCTAGCTAGCTCCTATAAGCTGCTATAGCTCGCTAGCTAGCTCCTATAGGCTGCTATAGCTCGCTAGCTAGCTCCTATAGGCTGCTATAGCTCGCTAGCTAGCTCCTATAGGCTGCTATAGCTCGCTAGCTAGCTGCTATAGGCTGCTATAGCTCGCTAGCTAGGTGCTATAGGCTGCTATAGCTCGCTAGGTAGCTGCGATAGGCTGCTATAGCTCGCTAGGTAGCTGCGATAGGCTGCTATAGCTCGCTAGCTAGCTCCTTCCTATAGGCTGCTATAGCTCGCTATCTAGCGCTTATAGGCTGCTATAGCTCGCTATCTAGCGCTTATAGGCTGCTATAGCTCGCTAGATAGCTCTTATAGGCTGCTATAGATAGCTAGCTAGCTCCTATATGCTGCTATAGCTCGCTAGCTAGCTGCTATAGGCTGCTATAGCTCGTCAGCTAGCTGCTATAGGCTGCTATAGCTCGCTAGCTAGCTGCTATAGGCTGCTATAGCTCGCTAGCTAGCTGCTATAGGCTGCTATAGCTCGCTAGCTAGCTGCTATAGGCTGCTATAGCTCGCTAGCTAGCTGCTATAGGCTGCTATAGCTCGCTAGATAGCTGCTATAGCTCGCTAGCTAGCTCCTATAGGCTGCTATTTCTCGCTAGCTAGCTCCTATAGGCTGCTATTTCTCGCTAGCTAGCTCCTATAGGCTGCTATAGCTCGCTAGCTAGCTCCTATAGGCCGCTATAGCTCGCTAGCTAGCTGCTATAGGCTGCTATAGCTCGCTAGCTAGCTGCTATAGGCTGCTATAGCTCGCTAGCTAGCTGCTATAGGCTGCTATAGCTCGCTAGCTAGCTGCTATAGGCTGCTATAGCTCGCTAGCTAGCTGCTATAGGCTGCTATAGCTCGCTAGCTAGCTGCTATAGGCTGCTATAGCTCGCTAGCTAGCTGCTATAGGCTGCTATAGCTCGCTAGCTAGCTGCTATAGGCTGCTATAGCTCGCTAGCTAGCTGCTATAGGCTGCTATAGCTCGCTAGCTAGCTGCTATAGGCTGCTATAGCTCGCTAGCTAGCTGCTATGGGCTGCTATAGCTCGCTAGATAGCTGCTATAGCTCACTAGCTAGCTCCTATAGGCTGCTATTTCTCGCTAGCTAGCTCCTATAGGCTGCTATAGCTCGCTAGCTAGCTGCTATAGGCTGCTATAGCTCGCTAGCTAGCTGCTATAGGCTGCTATAGCTCGCTAGCTAGCTGCTATAGGCTGCTATAGCTCGCTAGCTAGCTGCTATAGGCTGCTATAGCTCGCTAGCTAGCTGCTATAGGCTGCTATAGCTCGCTAGCTAGCTGCTATAGGCTGCTATAGCTCGCTAGCTAGCTGCTATAGGCTGCTATAGCTCGCTAGCTAGCTGCTATAGGCTGCTATAGCTCGCTAGCTAGCTGCTATAGGCTGCTATAGCTCGCTAGCTAGCTGCTATAGGCTGCTATAGCTCGCTAGCTAGCTGCTATAGGCTGGTATAGCTCGCTAGCTAACTGCTATAGGCTGCTATAGCTCGCTAGCTAACTGCTATAGGCTGCTATAGCTCGCTAGCTAGCTGCTATAGCTCGCTAGCTAGCTCCTTTAGGCCGCTATAGCTCGCTAGCTAGCTGCTATAGGCTGCTATAGCTAGCTGCTATAGCTCGCTAGATAGCTGCTATAGGCTGCTATAGCTCGCTAGATAGCTGCTATAGCTCGCTAGCTAGCTGCTATAGGCTGCTATAGCTCGCTAGCTAGCTGCTATAGCTCGCTAGCTAGCTGCTATAGGCTGGTATAGCTCGCTAGCTAGCTGCTATAGGCTGGTATAGCTCGCTAGCTAGCTGCTATAGGCTGGTATAGCTCGCTAGCTAGCTGCTATAGGCTGGTATAGCTCGCTAGCTAGCTGCTATAGCTCGCTAGCTAGCTCCTTTAGGCCGCTATAGCTCGCTAGCTAGCTGCTATAGCTAGCTGCTATAGCTCGCTAGATAGCTGCTATAGGCTGCTATAGCTCGCTAGCTAGCTGCTATAGGCTGCTATAGCTCGCTAGCTAGCTGCTATAGCTCGCTAGCTAGCTGCTATAGCTCGCTAGCTAGCTGCTATAGCTCGCTAGCTAGCTCCTTTAGGCCGCTATAGCTCGCTAGCTAGCTGCTATAGGCTGCTATAGCTCGCTAGCTAGCTCCTTTAGGCCGCTATAGCTCGCTAGCTAGCTGCTATAGGCTGCTATAGCTCGCTAGATAGCTGCTATAGGCTGCTATAGCTCGCTAGATAGCTGCTATAGGCTGCTATAGCTCGCTAGCTAGCTGCTATAGGCTGCTATAGCTCGCTAGCTAGCTTTTTATTTTAGTTTTTATTTTATTTATGCTGTCACTTACAATTACTTAAAATTTATAGAGTTCTTAAAAGTATCGAAACCCGATACTCGCAAATAAGAATCGATGTAACGATATATCGGTTTATGAAATATCGGCAATATATATTGATATCTATTTTCTCAAATATCGATATTTCGATATGTATATCGATATTTTCAGCCCATCTCTACTATACATATCGCTCCTTTATTGCAACAAAGGCATAACTCAAAAGCTTGTTTAGCAGAAAATAATTTTTAAGTTTTCTGTTTACATACGTGTCTCTCAAGAACTTTCGACTACCTCCATTTAACCATGATAGGGAAATTTTTGAAGGTTTGGTTTTTTTTCATTTCTCTGACACCCTAGTTTTGACTTACATTTTCATACTTATTTGAGGGATTCAAAAGGTAGTTTTAAGCGTCATAATGTCTTAATTTATTTTAACATTATATTTTTTGTTTGTTTAGGAAATCCAGCAATGATGTCGAACAACGGAATTCGCTGTGGAGGGCTATACTTGTGTACATATATCCACGAAAGATGGCATACATACAAATAGAAATCATGAAAATTTAAACAGTAAGTTTGAAAATATTTTACGTTTTCATTGTTTCCGTTTATAATGTTACATACATATTTCCCTTGCTAATGTTAGAATTCTTTTTTTTTTTTGCAGAAAATCTCGATCACCTGATGCAAAACAACGTATTTTGTTATAGTTTGCTATAACTGTGTACATACTCCATGTAGTGCCATAAATATGTTTAAATGTCAATAAATTATAACATGAACATGTAAAAATACGTATGTACATACATATGTATAATTAAATCAAATTGTGTTTTAGGCATAATTTAAAATAATTAAAATAAAATAAACAAACACTTCATTAACCTCATTCATTTTGTAACTTAGAACGAAATCGCCCTAGTTGTTTAGGAAAGCTCTTTTAAGTTTTATGTGTGCTTTCTTAAATAATTATATCCCTATTGCACAGGGCATAGAAAATAATGGAATACTAGCGTTTTACGTGCAGAAACAATATAACACTTTTGAAAGCCGAAATTTTGGACAAGAACTTGATATTTTTCACATTTATGCTTTTGTGAGGATTGTCTATGTTGTTGAAAAATACTGTTTTACCTTCCTCGTTACTTTGTTCCCAACTAATTACAAAAATATGAAAATGGGAGGACAATATATGGAGCCACATGAAATTTGAAAATTTTGCTGTGAAAACTTCCAGATATATGAAGTTTTAAAAAGTGTATAGCTAGCTAGAAAGCTGAAGTTTGGTAGATATACAAGCAAGTCGGTGTTCGTAAGTAATGATAAAAATCTCAAAACAAGAGTTTTGCAAACTAGTAAGGAGCAATGGTCAGAAAGTAATTTTATAAAAGTGATTTTTACAACCCGGAATCTTCTGTAAACACATGTGCATATTAATAATAGTATATCAGTGAGCGTCTACAAACTGGGTGTGAATTACTTTGTAGTTAATACCCGAAATCCAGCAGAAAGGTGGTGGTGTAAGAGCAGGGGAAGGCTCCATCCCATACAAGGTTAGGACGGGTGGTGTCAAAAATGCACCTCCTTTGGAGACCCAATTTGGTTGATTGTGATCCCTCCCTAAAGCCTGGTACTCTATTCGAAGTTGTGAAAAATTTTCAGCAACATTGATTATTTCGAGTGAAAAAATTTTACACGTAACAAGTGATGCCCATTTTACTTTTTCGGAAAAAAATTTTCGTATTTATTGGTTTGAAGTAGGCAACACTGATCGACTTTTGTTAACAAAAACATCAGCTGTCAATATTTCGCACGAAATAAAAGCCAGTCTCATTATTTCACAGATAGCAAGAAAATGTTGCCAGATACATTTCATACATTTTTCACGAGTTGAACAGAGTACTACAACTTTTGCAACATTATTTCATGGAAATTTCACGTAAACTGTAAGTTGATTTCCTTTTAAGCTAATTGGGCCTAATATTTCAATGCAAATAAAAATCCATTTATTTACAGTTTTTCCCGACGTTTCGTAGATTTTTTGTCTACTTTTTCAAGGGATCGTCTATTTAAATAATAAAAACAATTATAAAAACAATTTTGCTTTGTGTCATTTTAACTTACAATTCATGGAATAATTAATTACATAGGTACATATACATATTTTACATATTGAATAACAATACTCAACATTAAAACATATATAAACAAATATAACATTTTTTAAACACAACTTAACTTAATATCACAGATCTGTTTCGTTTAAAGCTACTTTGTAGTTTGTGTTTATGTTTGCTGTATCTTCTTTTAGATTCATTGTTTTGTTTATTTTTTGCTGTATTCTTAATGTTTCAATAGTGTATCTTTTTCTTTCCATTTTTTCTATATCCAAAATTTTAACTCCTTCGAAGTCAGCTGAGTGTCCAGTTTGTAATACATGTTGTGCTAGTGCTGTTGTTTCCTTCTTTTTTACTATGTCCATTTTGTGTTCTCCCATTCTTGTATCTAAACTTCTCTTTGTTGTGCCAATGTATATTAGATCACAGTTTTCGTCGTTTTTCCCTTTACATTGTATTTCGTATATGACATTGTTTTGTTTGTTTTTCTCAACACGCGTTTTTGTTTTTGTAAATATTGTGTTTAAAGTTCTGTTTGGTTTATAAGCAAAACAAGCATTTGTTATTTTTATTGTTTTTCTTATGTTATTGTTGTCAGTAAGGTTGGGGACATATGATACACTGAAAAATTTTTTGTCTTCTATTGGTGAGGTATTTGTTTGTTGTGAGTTATTTTTAAGTTGTTGTTTTATGCTTTCAATAAGTAAGTTTATCAAGTTTGTAGGAAAACTGTTTTTCTTTAAAATTTGGAATATAGTTTTAATGTTTTTGCTGTGAAATTGTCTATCGCTGATACTAAGCACTCTTTTTATAAAACTTTTTGCGGTGTTAATTATTTGACTTTTTGGCTGTGTTGTGTAAAAATTCATTAATCTACCAGACGACATTTCTTTTGTATACCAGTCAAAACTTATTTTGTTTTTCGATCTATGTAGCATGACATCTAGATATGAAATTTTGTTTTCAGTTTCCGTTTCTATTGTAAATTTAATTTTTGGATGGTATTTATTTAAAACTGATAAAATAGTATTTTTGTCTTTTTCTTTAATGATTGCTAATATGTCATCTACATATTTAGCAATATAAGTAATGTGTATTCCATGTTCCCTTAATTCATGAAGTGCATCGTCTAGTAAGTTGTCAAGTACAATATCTGCTATGGTGGGGGAGAGAGGATTTCCCATAGGCATTCCATAAATTTGATTATATATTTTGTCTTTATAGACAAAATAATTATTGTCTTTGAGGCAAAATTGTAAAATTTTAAGAAATTTCGAGCGAGGTAGCCTTGTCAGTGTTTGAATGGTGGTCCATTTTTTCATAATATTTTGAATAGCTAGGTGAACAGGAATATTGGTAAAAAGTGATATGACATCAAAAGAAACTAATATTTCACCTTCATCGAGTGTTTTGTTCATAAGCTGGCTTTTTAGCTGTGTGGAATTTTTTAAATTATAATCTATTGAAATTGTTTGTTTTAGAATATTGCCTATGTATTTCGATAGTTCATAACATGGAACTTTCACTGAAGATACTATTGGTCTAAGGGGAGTGTCTGTTTTATGAATTTTGGGTAGTCCATAGATTCTTGGGGCTGTTGCTGCTGGAGAAGTTAATTTGCGTTTTTGCCATTTTTCTATAAAACCACTTTTATACATCTCTGATACTATGTTATTATTGTCTTTTCTTAACTTTTCTGTAGGATCTGATCTTATTACTTTGTACGTTTCCTTATCGTTTAATAATTTTTCCATTTTTTCACTATATTCTTTTTTGTACATCATAACTGTTTTATTTCCTTTATCCGCCTGTGTAACTAAAATTTCATCATGGATTTTCAAGAATCTCTTCGTTTCTTTAAAAACTTTAAGTATAAATTTTTCCCTTTCTGAGCTTCCCATATTTCTCTTAAAATGGCTTATTTTATTGGCTAATCTTGTTCTGGCAACATCTTTTTCTATGTTATCTTCTATAGTCTGTATATATTGTTCCATGTCGGCTATTACATGTAATGTTGAAAAATTACTTTTGTTGATGGGTAACGCAAACTTTTTCCCCATTGACAATATCCATTTACATTCCGTAGGTACAGTACAATTAGTGTTGTTAACCAGCCAATCTTCATTGTAAACTAATCCATGTTTCTCAAATTTTATTTTTTTCAGTGTATCTAATTTGTTGTTCTGTGTATTTCTTATATTTTCTCTTATGTATGTTATTCTTTCTGTTTGTTTTTTAATAAATGTCGTATAGTCAATCGCTGAAGTCATATATTTTATGCCTGTGCTCAGGTTATGAATCTTCCTTTTGCATAGTTTAATGTTAGTGTTTGTTTGTGATATTTCTAGGTTCAAAATCTTTTTGTGAAAATTATATTCAATCTTTTTAAGTTTCCCAATTGTTTTTTCGCAGGAGAATAGCATTTTTACCTGTTTTGTTGTGTTTGTCGTATGATTCGGTATTATGCCATAACTTCTACATGATAATATGAATTTTAGTCTTTCCTGTAATTGTGTTAGTCTCTTTATTTCGTTGCAGTATTCTTTCATTGCTCTGCTTGTCTCTACGTCATATTTAAGTGCGATGTGTTTAAAAAAGTTCTTCATTTTTAGTACCAATTTTTTTAACTTCTAATATTTAAATAGGTAATTTGTTTCGGCAAGCTATCCGATGTAGTTTTATCTCTTTGTTATTTTGGCCAGTATCCAGGTTTAAGTTGATTTCCTTTTAAGCTAATTGGGCCTAATATTTCAATGCAAATAAAAATCCATTTATTTACAGTTTTTCCCGACGTTTCGTAGATTTTTTGTCTACTTTTTCAAGGGATCGTCTATTTAAATAATAAAAACAATTATAAAAACAATTTTGCTTTGTGTCATTTTAACTTACAATTCATGGAATAATTAATTACATAGGTACATATACATATTTTACATATTGAATAACAATACTCAACATTAAAACATATATAAACAAATATAACATTTTTTAAACACAACTTAACTTAATATCACAGATCTGTTTCGTTTAAAGCTACTTTGTAGTTTGTGTTTATGTTTGCTGTATCTTCTTTTAGATTCATTGTTTTGTTTATTTTTTGCTGTATTCTTAATGTTTCAATAGTGTATCTTTTTCTTTCCATTTTTTCTATATCCAAAATTTTAACTCCTTCGAAGTCAGCTGAGTGTCCAGTTTGTAATACATGTTGTGCTAGTGCTGTTGTTTCCTTCTTTTTTACTATGTCCATTTTGTGTTCTCCCATTCTTGTATCTAAACTTCTCTTTGTTGTGCCAATGTATATTAGATCACAGTTTTCGTCGTTTTTCCCTTTACATTGTATTTCGTATATGACATTGTTTTGTTTGTTTTTCTCAACACGCGTTTTTGTTTTTGTAAATATTGTGTTTAAAGTTCTGTTTGGTTTATAAGCAAAACAAGCATTTGTTATTTTTATTGTTTTTCTTATGTTATTGTTGTCAGTAAGGTTGGGGACATATGATACACTGAAACTGTTTTTGTATGGATTATGTCAACATTTCGCGTGAAATTTTGAACAGAGTACCAGGCTATACAAAGTAAATATTAAATATCGCTTATCTCGAATACTATATTAGTGAGAGTCTTAAAACTTGGTGAGAATTCCTTTATAATCAATGCGTGTAATCCAGTAGAAAGGGCTTTGCTGTAGCAGCGCGGGATGGATACCTCCAACACAAAGTAGTTACTAATTATCGCATATCTAGTATGCTTTATTAAGGATAGACTTCCAACTTGTTCTGAATTCCTTTATAGTCAATGCACATAATCGAGTAGAAAATTAGCGCTGTAGGAGTAATGGAAAGGGTGTCTGCCATAAAAATTTATCATTAATTATCGCATATTTGCTAGCTATTGTTTGAAATTTACTTAAGATTGAAAATTGTTGTTGAAAGTGTATAAAAAACACAATTCTTTTTAGTTTCCTTCCTTTTATTTTTTGATCCTACGAGACAGGTCTTATAATTTTGTGGAGCTTAATAACACCACGCATTGAGATGAATTTTTTTGACAAATTTTTTAACGACGCATGCTTACAAATAATATCGATGGTCACAAATAGAAAGGCCCCAACTCGTATTTTTATGAAATTGAGTTTTTCAGTTATTTCAATACATTTCACACAAATACACATCGTCACAAGAAGTTATGCTGTTTATTATTGTGTTTTTACATTCTCCTGTAAAGTTACGATTATTTTAGTTAGGACCTTTATACTTTTATATATAAATTAGTAAAGCACCCCACCGTACACGTTTCAATTCATTTGCAACTGAGTCGGTTGTTGTCCTAATCAAGGCGTGTATGGTTCTGTCAATTGATTTGTTTTGCAGTTGCCCAGTTGGTTAAAGAAAAATCAAAAGATTTTGACTTTTTCAAGTTGACTAGTAAGTCTTTCAATTCGATTGTGCTACGTGTGTTTGATTCTGTTGATCAGCTGTCAAAATTTATGTTTGTAGTTTTAATTTGCAAAGAAAAAGTTAATTATTTTTAAAATCGTATTTAATTTCATTGAGTTTTAATTTAAAAATATAAAAATTGATGAATGAATGCAATAGAAGTTTTTAATTTTAAAATTTTTTATTTTTGAAAAAAGCATATATTTTTGACAGTTTTTTTTTTTTTTTTTTTTTTTTTTACACACATATATTTATTTATTGTATCTTCAAAATATGAACTAACAATAAGTATTCAAATCTTAAATCTATATATAATTATTAGGCCCGACCAGTATCGGACATAAACTTAGTGATAGTAATTAATAATACATAAATTTCGTATTAAGCACAATAGATAATTATTTTCAAGAAGTACCATTTGGAGTGCTGACTATTAGGGCCCTTGTGTCCCTCTTTTTTAGGCGGATGTGTCCAGTAAAGTTCAAGATATTACGAGCAAGCGGATTAGGATGTGACTCGAGTTTTGTTAAATATTTACCTGCGTATTTTGCGATTTCTTCAGTCACTAGTGGCATATTTAAATCACGATGTATATTTGAATTTTTGATGTACCATGGAGCCGATGTTATTAACCGTAAAATTTTATTTTGCTGTCGTTGGATTCTATCCACATTTGAAGCTGAAGCAGTGCCCCATAGCTGAATTCCGTAGCACCATATTGGCTTTAAAAGCGACTTGTATATCAAAAGTTTGCAGTCTAGACTGAGTGTTGAATTTCTGCCAATCAACCAATGTATTTGAGTTAACTTAAGTTTCATTTGAATTAGTTTAGCGTCAATATGATGTTGCCATGTAAGCCTTCGATCAAGGTGTATGCCAAGGTATTTCACTTGAGAATGTTGAGGAATATTTTGATTATTGATTCGAATGGGGGAACAGGTATCTTTTCTAAGGGTAAACGTTATATGAACACACTTTTGTTCATTTACTTTAATTCTCCATAAGTTCAACCATCTTTCAAGCTGGGTAATGTGTGCTTGGAGATTGCGGGATGCCTCATCAGGGTTTTTGTGCATACTCATACAGGCTGTATCGTCGGCAAATGTAGAAGTGTGGATGTTATTGCTCACAGGCATATCACAAGTATATATTAAATACAAGACTGGTCCCAGAATACTACCCTGAGGCACACCAGAAAATATAGATTCGGGCACACTCATGAAGTCTCCTTCCACAACAGTAAACTTCCTATCAACAATGTAACTTTCCAAAAGTTGTTCTATATTTATTGGAAAATATGTCTTCAATTTTAAAAATAGGCCTTTGTGCCATACTTTGTCAAATGCCTGAGAAACATCAATAAAAAGGGCAGAACAATACTTCTTTTCTTCAAAAGTCCTCCTTATAACTTGAACCAATCTATGCGTTTGCTCAATAGTGCTATGCTGACTTCTAAAGCCAAATTGATGGTCCGGGATGCACCCATTATCAGCTAAAATTGTGGACAATTTAGTCATGAGCAGCCTTTCGAAAAGTTTTGAAACTGTTGATAGTAAGCTTATAGGCCTATATGACTCAGCCTTGGTAAGATCTTTGCCCGGCTTCGGAATCATTTTAATCTTGGCAAGTTTCCAGTTATATGGAAAATACTGCATTCGTAAAATGGCATTAAAAATAAATAGCAGGATTCTTATTGCAATATGAGGCAAGTTCATCAGCATCTTGTTGCTAATTCCATCAATACCTGGAGCTTTCTTCGGATTAAGTTCAGCAATTAGTTTTTGTACATCGCGCATCTTAAACTTTATGGGTCGCGGGGGTAGAGCAACTACAGTCGGCAAATCAGAAACACCAGTACATGTGTTTGGGGTAAATACGTATTTTAAATGATTTGCAAATATGTTAGCTTTTTCAGTATCGCTTCTCGCCCAACCTCCGGTAGATGTGCGCAGAGGTGGTTTAAACTCAACGGGGGTTTTCAGCTTTCTAGCAGCGCGCCACAAGGAGTAATTAGATGCTGGAGTGACATCAAGACCTTCCAGATAATTTTTAAGAGATGCAGTTTTTTCAATTGCAAGTAACTCTTGGAGTCGTTTAGTGCACTCTTTAAATCTGATTTTAAGTTGTGGTGATCTGTGCTGTTGCCATTCCCTTCTAGCCCTTCTTTTTTCACGTACGAGACGTTCAATGTCTGTAGAATAAATTTTATTAAATCCAGTCTGCGGATGGGAGGTAGTAGCATGCTCAGCAGCCTGTGTAACCATTTCGTTAAGGTTGACGATGTTGGCTTCAATATCCTCGGGTGTTCTTAGAGTAATGTTTTCCGTGCAATGACTACTAAGATATTTTTTGAATCGCAGCCAATTTACACTACTGATCATCTTCACATACGAGTGAGGTAAATCACTTCTCTGTGGGCTACAGATTGTAACAATCGTGGGAGAGTGATCGGACGAGAGATCTAAAGAAGCTTCAACGTTAACTAATTCCCTAGAAATGTTTTTCATGACGCCAAAATCTATAACATCCGGAATTTTATTTATGTCAGTAGGCCAGTAAGTAGGCTCCCCACTCGAAATGACGTCCAAGCCCATTTTTGAAATTGTGTTGAACAACGCTCGACCTCTGGGTGTAATATGACGCGAACCCCAGAACGTATGCTTAGCATTATAGTCGCCAGCTGCCACGAAACAAGGGCCAAGAGATCTATAGAAATCCTCGTATTGATTCTCAGTAATTCCGAATCTGGGAGGGGAGTAAATTGATGATATCACAAAATTTGTGCAAAAATTTTCAACACAAATATTCGTTGCTTGTAGATGTTCCTCACAAATGTTGTCAATAATATAATGTTTGAGTCTTGACTTTATTAGAATTGCTGATCCACCGCATGCTCTTCCTCTCGGGTCCTTTGAATCATATAAGGTGTAGCCAGAAATGTTAAAAAGGCTTCTCGAAGTCAAATGAGTCTCTGAGACCAACATTATATCGATATTTTTTTCCGTGAGGAAGTGCTCAAGTTCATTTTTATGTTGGCGAATGCCGTTTGCGTTCCAGAAACATAGTTTTAACGTGTTCATGGTTTGTTGACTAATGCTTGAAGCAGAGTATTCTGCATTCTTAGCATTTCTTGCATCATGCTAGTCATATTTGTTGTAAAGTTGTTTATAGTTAGCACCAGATTCTCAATAGTAGCTTCAAGACGACTAAAGTTAAGGCTAGAGTTTGCATTCGTTGAATTACTTGGCGGTGGAACATTTTGTGTGGGAATAGAACTAGTCTTAGCAGCATCGGCATACGATACACGTGAAGTAACTAGTTGGCTAGTTTGGGGAAGAGTAGCGGAGTAAGCGTTTGCTGATTGAGCTGGAACTAGTTTAGGTTTTTGACCCATAGCCTGTTTAACAAAAGAATATACAGGGCATCCTCTGTAGTTAGCGGTGTGGTTACCTCCACAATTACTGCATTTTTTTTCTGCTTGATCTTTTGGCTTCGTGCAGCTAGCAGTACCGTGCAATTCACCGCAGATAACACAAACTGTAGGTAAATTGCAGTAAGCCTTTGTGTGACCATATTCTTGGCAATTGTGGCACTGTACGGGACCTGAACGCTTATGTGGCTCTTCAACTGTAATTTTTCGGTATAAAAGGTATTTTAGGCTATAAATTGGATGTGTCTCGTTTTTTTTCAATTGTATATCATTTGGCTCCAGTTCAACACGAAATAGAGGCTGGGGGATCTTCTCTCTATTGATTATATTAGTAACACTTTTTACTTTAAATCCTTGTATGATGAGTGCATCTTTTATTTCGTCGGGATTAACATAAGCATCAATGCCCTTCAATACGACCTGCATACCTTTAGCACTTTTAAGCTGATAAGTATAAAAATTAGTTTTATTTTTTTCGAAATCAGTAATAATTTTGCGGAAATCTTTTTCTTCGTATATTTGAATTTTTGTTTCATCAATTTTACCACGTTTTATTGGAATAACGTGAAATGCGTTCTCACCAACTGCCGAGACTAATTTTTTAATAAGGGCGTTCGAATTTTTTTCTCTCAGGTATATTGGTGGTGGCTTGGAAGTTTTTTTGGATGAAACAGCGGGTTGGTCGTTATTTGCTTGCAATATTGAAAAACGATTTTGACGGTTAACTGCTGCGACATCGTTATCCCTGGATATCTTGGGAACCGATGAAATTTTTGATGAATTTGGGCTTCGCCCGCGCTTTAAAATTGTGATATATCTGTCCATTCCGACTTGGACCTTGGGTTTTGTGCTACTCTTATCTTCAGTGACAACTTGGTTAAGTGATGACCCCGAGCCCGAAGCGGGTGATATCGCTGAGTTAAATGCAGATGTACTAGGCAATAATGTCAACGATTCACTAGTTGGCATTGGACAAAGCGAAGTTGATCGCTGACGAAACTGTGGTTTTGCCGTTAGAAAAAGTCTATTATCAGATTTTTGATACTTATTAAGAGCTTCAGAACTCACAGCAAGTCTATTATCAGATTTTTTATTTTTATTGTTATCATTATGAGTATCAAAACTCACAGTAAAATAGGCATTTCTGCCGTTAGAACTCACTTCACTATTTTTTTCCTTTGGGGTACTCATAAAGAGTATTCCTCAAGGGTACTTTGTATGTTTTTTTGTTTACGGTTTTTTTTTTGTTTTTGTTGTTTCTATATGTAAAAAATATTTGCAAAGCAAATAAAGCTTATTTATTAAAGTCAATATGTACTACGAATATTTTTTGTATTTTTTTTTTGTTTAGTTTGTATGTAAGAAAAAATTCCGCTATTACGTCTGTTCACTATGAAGGTACAACGAGAACTCATGACAGTTGAATGAAAATCTTTCAATTCAGTATCAATTCAGAAATGTATGCCCAAGAATCAATTGGCAATGTATGTGTATGTTGTGCTTAAATGGTAGAACACTGATAAAAATTGTGCTTTTAAATATTTTTAACCATAATTTTCAATCTTAATTATTTTTTTAAACAAGTGCTAACCTAACAAAAAGGTTAGCACTCAGCGTAGTCGAATTAGATTTAATAGCTGGGTGCAGCTTGTTACATTTTCGAACTAGCACAGTGTTATTGAATTAGTATGAGGCAATATATTTTGCAGGTTTTCCCTGAGTGTACTATCCTGTGCATCTGAGTACACAAAAACTCATCTCGAACAAAAAAAATCCTTATTCATGCGCAATAGCAAGTTATTCTCTAACTTTGTTTACCTTACAAAAACGCTTCTGGGAAGCAGTAATTTTTGTTGGGATGTGCTGCTTAAAATATATTCTTTGGCAAAAGTACTTTTTGGAACAGATAATTTTGGAATGAGTACTATTTTGGAGCTCGTACTCCCTAGAGAGGTTACTTTTTGGATAAAATGTCTCTTGAAAAGATGACTTTGAATTAATTACTTTTAGGAAAACAAAGTTTTTGAAAAAAATTGATTTTTGAAAATCAAACTTTTGCTGTAGAATGTAAACGAACGGTGTAAACATACATCCATACATACATACACACATACATACATACATACATACATACATACATACATATATACATACATACATAAAAAGAATATAAATGTTTAATTGAATTCAAACTTACATTTGTATTCTGCAACACTGAATAATTTAGGTACCAAGTATAGATTTTCCGGTGCTCCATCCGCCAAAAACAATTAAGCACTATTAATATTTGTTAGGAATGGCAAATATTGTCTGACATTTTATGACACCATCAATCCGTTGATATCGAATTCGTATGCCGCAACTATTCAGATTCATCCAACTCCATTACATTCAATTGATTGTTCAAAGCATTCTGATTGTAATTTGATGCTGAAGTTAAGAAATTATTTTTATACACAAAAAAATAATAAATAAACTTGACAACTTTATATTCAAGTGAATAATAATATATAGTTACCTTAATATAGAAATCGATATTCTTGCATTTTGCAATACATTTAGATTTGCCAGATGGGCCTGATTTGGCCTGATTGTCAAGTTTTTTAATGCACGTCAAGTGCAAAAAAGTAAAGTTTATATTTCTAAAAAACAAATCTAAAGCCCATATTTTTACTATCAATAGAACTAAGGACTAATATGATACATATTTTTTTCTGTGCAATTATAGTTTAAAGAATATAGTTCTCTTTCTGTACAATTATAATAAAAGTGCCAGCATTGATATTTACCCCATTACTCAACACTAGTAAATTGACAACATTGAACAGCTGAGTAACAATACGTACATTGAAGTTTTTGGAAAAAATTTAGTTTATATTTAAGTTTGTTAATTTGTTTTAACGAGTAATGAGTTTTCTTTAAAATATATAAAGACTGAATTTTTATTGTTATATTGTTTTTTGTTTCTTTTATATTGTTTCTGTTATTTTTACTTTTTATGATACTTTTGTTCTTATTCTAATAATTTTTATGAAAAAATAATAAAAAATTAAATAAAAGACAATAGTATGAGTGTTTTTATTTGTCAAGTTTTTTTTCAAAATCAAGTTTTTTTTGGTCAATGTCAAGCTTTTTGGCAAATTAGATCTGGCAAGCCTAAATACATTAGACGTTCTTCAATCGAAATATACAAAAAACTCGATTTCAAACAAATAATTAAATGGGCATTTCTATATTAAGGTAACGATATGTTCGTATATAACGAATAAGAAAATATCTTCCAATATATTTGATAGAGTTTTTACTTACTTAATGTGTAAACTGAATTTATTTATCCACCAAGTATACATTGATTGGTGGTCGATCTGCATGTATTAGCAGAGGACATCCGTCGTTGTTTGAAGTTTTAAAACTCAATTTTGCGATGTTCAACAACTAATTGTCCTCATCATGCATCAGTTGCATAACCAATCCACCTTCTTCCAATTCTCCTAAATGGTGCCGATTACACATTAACTGCTATTTGACGCTGAAGTAAAGAAAGGACTCGTTCTAAAAACATAAAAAAATTAACAAAAAATTAATTTTACGACCTGCTCATGGTGTAATTATACAGGTGCGTAAGGATTTTTATACAAAAATACGGCAACGATAGCTATGTAAAGAACCGAAGAATGCCAAAAGCATAAAAATAATTGTACTAAAACGAAAACAAAATCGAAGTTTTTGACATTCTTCAGCTACAAAGCACATAGAGCAACAAATTATCAGCTGAAGTAACGCTGCCACCTAGGACCTGCTTTAATGACGTCAAAAGAATACGTTCATTCGACAACTTATACTTAAGAATAAATAAAATATGTTTTTTGTTCAATGTAAGTTGTCATGTTTGTTTGACAATTGTCAAGTAAACGATCAAAAGTGTGTTTAGGTAACCTTTATCCTACAAAGAGATACTTGTTCGCCCAGTCGAATCAACAATCAAGTTGTTCCTCAACTTTCACAGGTGAAATACCCTGGTACGAGTATTACCCTTGATCGAGGGCATATATAGAAACACTGCTTCAGCATCCAATGCAGAGAAAATCCAATGAAAATTTCATGAATATTGTGAAAGAATTTCATTAGAATTGCTTCGTTGGTATTCTGGTTTCGTAAGAATATTTTATTGGATTTATGACAACAATATTTTCTAATTATTAAGAAACCCCTTTATATTTAAGTTATTTCATTCTTTTCATGAAATTATTTTATTGTTTCGATGAAGTTATAGCGCTGCATTAATTACACTGTTAAATAAATTTGATAAAGTTTTCAATAAAATAATTTTTACGAAACTGGTTTCATTAATACAACGAAGCGTGACGTTGGTTGAATTTTAATGAAGTTTTCATTAGATTAATGTCGAAATTCATAGAAGTTAGGCCGAAAATTCATTCAGTGTAGATTGGTTCAAGTTATATGAAGAACGTTTAAAGAAAAGAAGTATATTCTTATGAATTGAACAGGCTAATGTTCGTATCGCTTTTTAAGCCAAATTACATGTGATAATTATGAAGGTTTAGTGGCCTTCGAAAACGGATAGCCGTTCCATTCAACTATGTGTTGTTGTCAGAATATTTACAACTAACTTTGATGTTATTTGTTCATTAATAATTATCACATGTAATTTGGCTTAAAAATCTATACGAACATTAGCCTGTTCAATTCATAAGAATATAGAAACAAATACAGTTCGAAAAATAATAATTAAAATAACCGAAAAGAAGTATTGTACTGCCCTCTATATAGATGTTGCTGAGGCATTTGCTAAGTGTGACATAAAAGCCTAATTTTAAAATTGAAAACATACGAGTAATTACCAATAAACATTCTAAAGCTTTTCGAAAGTTATACACTTGCCCTGAAGTTCACTGTTGTAGAAGGAGACTGCATAAGTGTGCCCGAATCTATATCTTCCGGTGTGCTACAGAGTAGAATAATGGGGCCAGTTTTTTGTTATATGCTTGTGATATGCCTTTAAGAAGTAATATCCATACATCTAAATTTGCCATTGATGCAGCTTGCCTTAGTATTACCCAGCTGAAACTATGGTTGAACTTATGGAAAAATAAAAGTAAACGAACAAAACTGTGTTTAGGTAACCTTTATCGCCCAGTCGAATCAACAATCAATTTGTTCCTCAACTTTCACATGTGAAATACCCTCGTACCAGTAATACACCTTGATCGAGGGCATATATGGAAACACCATATTGATTCAAAGCTAATGAGCCACTGCTTCAGCATCCAATGTAGAGAAAATCCAACAAAGGCAAAACAAAATTTCAAAATTACATCGTGATCTAAATATGCTACTAGTGACTGCTGAAATTGCAAAATACGCAGGCAAATACTTAACAAAACTCGCGTGCTATCCTAATCCCCTTGCTCGTAATGTCTTGAACTTTAATGGACACATCCGCTTAAAAAAGAGGGACACAAGGACTCTAATAGTCAACACTCCAGATTCGCAAGAATTATGCATTATGATAGTTGAAGAACTTTGATTTGAAAACAAATTAAAATTCTTAAGATTAGACTATGCAGCAAATGAAGACTTTTGGAAAAACCCACAGACTGGACAGTACAGGTTCGAGAGTACTACCAAATGGTAGTAAAACCCTATACTCGGTTTCGCGAATTTGGTGACCAATTTCTTTTTATGGGCCTCCAAAGATTTTGAAAGTCATTGCGCCCTCAAAAAAATAGTATCAGTTTTAAGCTAACAGCTAATTCAGACTTGGAGATAGCTGTAAAATATATATGTCAATAATGTACCTCAGAGTCTACCGAACAAATCTTGTTACCATCTTATGCAAAAAAAAAAGATTCTGCGCACACTTTTTTGTTGCAAAAATTAAGGAAACAATTTTTTTCACGTTTTTTTAGAATATCTTCCAGGGACTCCTGATTTTTTGCTAAAAATATTTGGCAAAGTTGTAGCATGAAGAAATAACTTTTTTGGCATTGGATATTAACAGGATTTGTTCGGTAGACTCTGAGCTATATTATTGCCATATATAGTTTAGAGCTATCACTAAATCGGAATAAACTGTTGGTCAAAAACTGAAGACACCATTTTTTGAGGGCGTACAGATTTTTGAAATCTTTGGAGGCCCATAAAAAATTGGTCACCAAAATCGCCAAGTTTGGCAGTACTTTGAACGTGAGGATTTTCCGCTGTTGCACAGTGTGAAATAAAAATTCTTAACAACATTTAATATAAAATATTTTCATCACAATTTGTGTAAGGTATGTACAAGCGGTTCTAAGTGATAAACGAAGTGATTAAATTTGAATCATGTCAATTTGAAGTGATTAACAAATCACGTGAATATGGTTACATGGAAAAACCTCTAAAATTTATAGTGATTAGCACTTTTATCTCTATTGAACGTTGTTGAAGTTATGCCTCATTTTCGTAGAAACTAGCCATTTATAGAAGTTTTATATTTTATTTGTTCGTAACCAATTGATGATAAATATTACCTTTTCGCTTATTTGTCTTAAATATTGCAGATTGTTAAGATTAATTCTAATCGATTAATACATGAAATCAGTGTAATTGTCAGGTTTGACATGACAATCAACTAAAAATTTATGACCGACACTATTTAAACAAACTTCTTTCGAAAAATTTTAAATCAAAATGACAAACACCTCCTCAAAAGGAAGGAGGAACCAAAGTAAGCCAAAGGTGTTTTATGGCATCATATGCATATAAATAAAAGCTTGATTGTTTTTCGGAGAAGCAATCGCATCAAAACAAATCAAAAATTTGCAAAATGCCAATTTTTTTTTATTCGAAACATGAATAAACAACAAACAACCTTAACTGCTGAAATAACAAAAACAAATAATAATTTATAAATGACAACAAAATCGACATAACAAAAATTGAAAAGTTACGTGACTGGTGGTGGTCGGTGTTTTTTTGAAGAGCAAAATTTGCAAATAAATAAAATCCTTTTTACGAGTATTTTACAATACGGCAATAATAAAAAAATATGAAATGGTAATTTTAGAATAAAAGAAAAAAAATAAGAAATGAAATCAAATTCTAAATCTCAACACATGAGACAAAGAACCCACCGAAGGAATACAAATGCTAAATAGTTTTTAGTAAAATGGAAACAAAGGGAAACAGCAGTTAAGAGAGAAAAGAAACATTTAAGATAACAATATTCACACCTCTGTTAAAAAATGATTTGGATTTTAAAGGATCATCATACATTCAATATTTGTAGTTATAGAAACAAATATCCGTATCAAAATAACATGTCAACTTTAGGTTGTGTTGCACACACACAGCTTGTTTCATTTACACTCAGAGAAAACTTTTTTATGAGAAGTAAAAAAGGAATAGAGAAGAAAAAAGTATTCACCTGGTCGAGTTTTTTGATTCCACAGTTTGTACTAGACTGTGTGGTTTTTTCATCTTGTACATCAAAAAAATAATAATAATCATGAAATCGTCTACATAATCTGCCTTATTGCGGTTGTGGCATTTCTCGATTCCACTTCCAACAGCTTGTTCTATGTATATATTAAAAAAAAGTGTTGGATATTTCTTTAATCTAGTACAGCAAGTCAAAGCTGAATTGAAAAAATTCAACAACCGTCATACGGTCATCATGTATTTAATCTATACATACATACATATGTACTGATGACTATGATGAGCAGTATGTTCAAAAGAGCCGTTCGACCGAAATTTCTGGGTATTTAGAAACCCATTTTACGAATAATTGGGTCATTGTGAATTTTGCCCATTTAAACTGTTTATTATATTCACAATAGCACATTTTTACCAGCTGATTCTAGAGAACTTAAGATTTTTTTTTTGCAATTTTAGATCCATGGTTAACAGGTTTGGTTGACCCAATCCCATAGGTTTATAGTATGTATTATTTTGTAATTTTCTTTAGGAATTTTAAAACGATATTATGAAGTCCGAGATTTTAATTTTAGAAATGCTGAAAATCTCATCTTCATACAATTTAGGGTCTAATCGTCGCTTTCGATAACGAGCTGCTTCGATCACGTTTTTTTTTCAGTTTAAGACTATGGCATTCGCTATCGAACAATGTAATAATATAGTTCGATATCGGATGCAATAATCTCAAACTGAAAAAATGTGATTGAATCAGCTCGTTATCGAAAGCGACGATTAGACCCCTGATTTTTTTTCAGAGTGTAGAAGTTGACTTGCAACCCTTTGAATCAAAACAACAAATTTTATACTAATCTAAAACTTTTTTTAACTATGAAATAAGCAATTTTTATTTTTTGTATTGATATTATATAAAAACTTTTTTTTTTTCAATTTTCTTGCCATAATCTTGACATTATTTTTGGTTTCGGTTTTTTTCTTTCACTAGTAAATCCTAATTTAATATGTACAAATGTTCCTTATCAAGCACAGATTGTTGTTTACTCCTCGTAACTCATTTTAATGGTCAGAGATATTGGTGGATTCATGTATTCAATCATTTAAAAAAATAAAATTCAAATTTTGCCTGGCCTTAAGTGAATATAAGCTGATGTTAATTTTGTTTTAGATATTTTAAGGGTTGTGCATGAATACTTATCAATGACACTGTGCAACAAAAGTTCTTACTCGTATAAGACATAATAAATTGAAACAAATCAAGACCGGGCTGTATGTTTTTCCTTTCGTGCATTAAAAAAATTATACATGAAGATTTAAAACAATTCGAAATATAGCTATAATTCCGAAAAATTCTGCTCACGAAGTGATCAGGGTCCAACCAGTTTAAATTAATGAAAGCATTTGTTCATTGTTACTATTGAGTAAAAATTTTTTATTTTATAAAACTGTCTTGGAAAATTGTTAGAGAAGTGCATTCAATAATAATTCGAAATATGTATAACTATAACCCTGAAAAAACAGTTTAAATTAATTAAATCATTTGCTTCATTGTTACCATTGACTCCAATCCATTTTATTCTACGAAACTGTCTTGGAAAATTGTTAAAGAAAAGTGAAGTGAAAAATCATGCACAAAGTAATTCAAGTCTAATGTTTTTATACTCGCCCTCAGGAAGAAAACAAAACACTCTAGAATTTTATTTACCTCTTACTCATCCATGATTCACTCATTCAAACTGGCCTTTATGGTCTGCTTGGCCCTTATGGTCTTAAATATTTTCAGTGATAAATAATTTAATAAATATAATTTAAGGTATTCAATGCATTACTCACTGTTTTGTAGCCCAGTGTAATCTAATAAAAAGCCCCAAGCGTGGCCACAATGTAACAAGTGTTGTTGCTGCATTTTT
Organism: Tachina lurida; assembly: GCA_944452675.1. Classification (NCBI taxonomy): domain Eukaryota; kingdom Metazoa; phylum Arthropoda; class Insecta; order Diptera; family Tachinidae; genus Tachina; species Tachina lurida. Next base: position 32,476,346 of record OX101754.1, on the reverse strand, counting down.
TTTATTTTTTATTACCTCAACCTTAAAAAAGGGTTACAAACTTAAATCAATTCTCTTGCCTTTTTTCAATCATTATGTGGTCAATTGAATCAGAACGATATGGCGGTGGTGGTGGGTCGAAAAGTTGGTATTTGTTTATTTTTAAGCGGCCTCTTCCGCTTTTTTGTTGTTGTTGTTTATTCTGAGAGCCAACATTGAAATTGCTACGCTCTAATCCTTAAAATTGATAAAACGTGCGTGTCAAATTTTATTTCCTGTATGCATTGCAGGATTATTCCTACTTGCCTTCGCAAGGTGTTCAATAACCCCTTTTTTTAAACACTAAATGGTCATGCTCGTACAAATAACTGCTTGTTGTTTCGGCCATTTGAAAACCATAACAAAATACTTTAGAATTTTATTTAATGTTCATTTTTGTTACAGGAATCAATAAAAGTGTTTTAAACGATTTTGACACCCATCGCAAATAGTTTTTAGTGAAATATCAATTTCATAAATAAGATTTTGGAATAAAAAAAGATTAAATCGTAATGAAAAATAAAAAAAAGGCAATGAGCAATATAAAATTTTTAGATGGCAGTACTAGTTGGAAAGTGGCAGCATATTGCACTAACAATGATGAATGATGGCGAAAACAAAATAAGTTTAAAAAAAATCTTCAATTTTTATATGTTTTAAATTTTACAATTTTCAGATGTATTCTTCTTAATTGCTACAGACTTCAGTATTTAATAAATTTATATCTTTAAAGAAATTTATTATTTGACATATTGTCAGAAGTATACATACAATAATTGAAACTTATTTGCTGGTAGTTTAGCATGTCTGTATACGTATTTCATTGCCGCTTGAACCAAATCATCAGTAGACTTCAACCACAATTGTTAACAGACACAAACCTCTTACTTTATGATTTTCAAAAATATTATTATTTTATGAATTCTCATATAGTTTTCGAAAGTCTGTGCATAAAGTAAGAGGTTTGTGACTGTTAACAATTGTGGTTGAAGTATACTGATGATTTGGTTCAAGCGCCAATGAAATACGTATATAGAGGTGCTAAACTACCAGCAAATAAATTTCATTTATAAATTTATATCTTTAAAATTATTGTGTGATATTTTACAAATCTTTACGATAACATTAAGCCTAAAAATTCTAGTTATTAGGAGGGGTGGAAAACTATCGATAACACACGCAAAGAAAAGATATGGTTGTAGTATGGTTGAGAAAACAATATTATGTTCTCTGAAACAAATGTGTGGTCGTTGCAAACTAGTTATTGTTATTTTAAACATTAATTACGTTACGATAAACAAAGTAATGTTTGAATTTAATAATTAAATTATTATATTCATAGAAAGTACGATATGGTTAGAGTTTAACAATATAGTTTGGTTAAAAATGTTTGACTACAATATAATTTGTATTATTGTGTAAAAATAATATGATGTAAATAGCAATATAATGTTATCCAAAACCATACTATGTTAAGTTTTAAAAAAAATCTTTCAGAAACATCTGTCAGTTCAGCGTTTCGTTTGTAAGCTATTGGTAGTGGTGTTAAATACATAAAAAAATTATAAACAAAAGGGTACTCGTAGATAAACAAAAATATATAACATATGCACATACCCTGTCGGAGAATGTGTGGTTGACTACAAAAATAGTTAACTTATAGTTAGCTTTTCTTAGACTGACTAAAAGCTAGCTGCAAAGTCATCCAGAACAAACCCAAAATTAATTCTTAAGTTGAGTACGTAATCGAATTTGATGAGAGTCAACAAATTTATTCTCAGCTACTTTAAAACTCATTTCATTTTTATATTAAGATTTTGCTGTTGTTATTTTAGATGGCAGCCGAGTGGTAGCGCGTTGAGTACACAACGTGTGATGTTACATGTTCGAACCCCAGAAAAAATTTTTTAATTTACTAACTACCAAGTGATTTAAAAAAGTCGACTTTAAGTTAGCTTAAAGTGCACTACTTTAGTGAGACAATTGACATCGCAATGTTAAAATAGTCAGTTGATTACATTGCAAAGTAATCCAAGTGTCAGTCAGTTCTAGTTGCGAAATAGTTAGCTTACTTAAAGTTAGTTTAAAGTTAGCCAAATTTCCGTTAGGGTATGTATATCTCTTTATACATACGTGTCTGTATTTCGTGTATACACACAAGTAAGTATACATTTCTAAATATATATTTAATTTCAACAATATAAATTTATTTTTTATTTAACGCACAGCTGTTTTAAACCAAAAATTTACCAATAAATATATGATTAAAAAACAAAATATTATTATTATATAAAATAATACTATGGTCGTATTTAACAATAATTTTATAATATTAGAACATGGTATGGTAAGTCTCAATGATATTTTAGTCACATCTAACAATAGTGTTGTCATATTTACAATACTAAGATTAGGTATAACAAAGTTAATTATTTTTGTAGATAATATTATTATTAACTCAGATAATAATATTATTCAAACTTTGTTTTTCTATTGATAATAATATGATTGGAATGCAACAGGGAAGGTATTCCCAATTTTAAAATTGTACCAACAACTTTCAAAAATTGTAGTTTTTTTGGCCTTAATTGTACTAAAAGATTTTTTAGTTTAAGTTAGATATTTTTATTTGTTTTATTGTTCTGGCTACCGAATTGTTTTCACAAATTTGCTTGTAAGTTGGGATGTTAAAGCATATGGTTACACCTGTCTAAGTTGAAATTTAAGGTATACAAATTAAAAGCAGGTGCTCTAGTATCCGAATTTAGAAAATTACTTCGAAATGGACGAGTTCACATTTTTTGATTTTCTCGCTGCGTTTTGCTTTCATAAGACTGATTACAAATGGTAAGAATATGAGTCTTATTGTTCAAAAGTGAAAATTGACATATCCAATCGTTTGAAAAGAAATACGGAATGAAACTGGGGAGATTCCTTATATGTACTAAATTAGTCATTGGTGTACTATTGTACTTTCCGAGTTTAAATAGTACCAAAAACAGTACAATTGTACCAACTTTGCATCCCTGTACTGCAACCATATAATTCAATCATAGTATGTTGCTATTTTATTATGGTTACCTCAACCATATTTTTTCTTTGCGTGCACTATCGATAATATCGATAGTTAATTTGTTTTGCAACTATCGATGTTTTTATTCTGCAATCGATAAACACTTGAAAACAATCAACATTTTTTAGTTACTATCGATAGTAAATGATACACCAATATAAGCAAAAAATGTAAATGTTGCTTTCATAAACAAAAATAACTGGATGACTTAAAATCTCCGCCACTCATCTCACTTATTTTTCATACAATTACACTAGTTTACAAAATAAAATTTTTTTCATGTACATTTGATAAGATTTATATTTCCTTATGTATTTTTTTCCTCTGAACTCGAAAATCAAGGTTAAATTTTTTTTATGGACCAGTTTTTGAGATATTGTGATTTTTTCAGTTTTTCGACCTTTTTTCACCTGACCCATAATATCTCGAGCTAGACTTGTCCGATTGGGTCGTTGTTGGTACTCAAATGAAAGGTATTGAGATGACAAATAAATATGTATAATTGGATCTTTAATTGGTATAGCGGTTCAAAATATATCGATGAAAATATGGCACATTTTCACAAAAATCATATTTTACAGTAATTATATGTTGACAGAAAAGTACAAATCGTTAAAAAATCGTCTGGTTTTGGTCCATGTACGTAAAGATAATACTTTTACGTAAGAACCAAGACCAACCAAAAGAAAATCGACCGAAAAATTACAAAGATATAAGCAATGGATTGAATAAATCCAAAGTAAAAATACATAAAAATAACAAATAACACAGGTCAACAAAATGAAATTTATTATGTAAGGTCAAAGGTTTCATAGTAAATTTGTATATACTAAGTACTGAGTATCAATCCCTTTAAATTAGTATTTTTGAATTGGCTCTGTATCTCGAGATTTTGCGTTATAAAAAAATAGAATGCTGTATCACATAATTTGCATTAAATCGAGAACCAGTTCTTCAATTCAATAACAAATTACACCCACGGATAGGAAACAAATTTGCCTTTAAATTACATCGTCATGAATTTTTCCACAGTCTTATACTTGCAGAGATATTCAGAAAGTTTTATACAAAAAAATACATTTTTTCAAAAAAAATTTTGAAAATCGTTTGTTTCTTAAAAGACTCATTAAAATTTTAAACTGAAGAAAATTTTATATTTTATTACTAATTGTGATACATTCATATGTTATAAATAAAACGAGCCAAATTTATTAAAAATCATTCCTCTAATTCTGAATTTATTCACAATTAAGTGCTACCATACGTGTATATTTTACGGAATTTTTTAATTTTTATTTATTTTATTATTTATATTTTATTCTTTAAAATATACTCGTATGGTAGCACTTAATTGTGAATAATTTCAGAATTAATGGAATGATTTTTAACAAATTTGGCTCGTTTTATTTATAACATATGAATGTATCACAATTAGTAATAAATTAGTAATTAGTAATAAAATATAAAATTTTCTTCAGTTTAAAATTTTAATGAGTCTTTTAAGAAACAAACGATTTTCTAAACTTTTTTAAAAAAATTAATTTTTTTTTTGTATAAAACTTTCTGAATATCTCTGAAAATATAAGACTGTTAAAAAATTCATATAGACGTAATTGAAAGGTCAATTTGTTTCCTAGCCTTCTGTGTAATTTTTGATTGAATCGAAGAACTGGTTCTCGATTTAATACCAATTATGTGATACAGAATCCTCTTTTTTTTTAACGGAAAATCTCGAGATACAGAGCCAATTCAAAAAAACTTATTCAAAGGGATTGATACACAGTACTTAGTATATACAAATTTACTATGAAACCTTTGACCTTACATAATAAATTTCATTTTGTTGACCTGTGTTATTTGTTATTTTTATGTATTTTTACTTTGGATTTATTCAATCCATTGCTTATAACTTTTTAATTTTTCGGTCGATTTTCTTCTAGTTGGTCTTAGTTCTTACGTAAAAGTATTATCTTTACGTACATGAACAGAAACCAGACGATTTTTTAACGATTTGTACTTTTCTGTCAACATATAATCACTGTAAAATATGATTTTTTTGAAAATGTGCCCTATTTTCATCGATATATTTTGAACCGCTATACCAATTAAAGATCCGATTATACATATTTATTTGTCATCTCAATACCTTTCATTTGAATACCAAGAACGACCCAATCGGACAGTTCTAGCTCGAGATATGATAGGTCAAGTGAAAAAAGGTCGAAAAACTCAAAAAATCACAATATCTCAAAAACTGGTCCATAAAAAAAAAATTAACATTGATTTTCGAATTCAGCGAAAGAAAATACATAAGGAAAATCACCTCTCGTCAAGTGTACATTTTCAGTGTAAACTAGTGTTATTTTAGTTTTGTTTTTTATTGAACTGAAAAATAAAGTTCTATTTTTAACCCCCGACCAAAAAAGGGGTGTTATAAGTTTGTAGTGTGTGTTTGTGTATATGCGTGTCTGTCCGTGTCCACGTACAGCCCAAATGGTTGGACCGATTTCGATTTAGTTTTCTGTTTGAAAGGTGACTTGATCGGGATGATTCTTAACCATGTTTGAAGAAAATCGGTGCAGCCGTTTAGAAGATGTGACATCTTTTCTAGATATATCGGGGGGGTTTTAAAAATTTTTAATTTTTGTTATGTTTTGTTTTCTTAAAAAAAATGTTTTGGTTTGAATTTTTAGTGTAAATAAATACATTACACGAGAACCACACAATTTCACAATATCACGATAGTATGTCGATATATCGACAGTTTTTCTAACTTTTAATGGTATTAAATCAATATATAGATAAAGTTTTTTAAGCTATCGAAAACTTTCGATAGTGAAGCTATCGATAGTTTTCCACCTCTAGTTGTCAGCACTAAGGTCCTCGTCTTATGCACACTGGGTCTGTGTGGTAGGCTATCAGTGTGGGGATCGTGGGTTCGATTCCCACCAAAGACTCTGGCTTGTGTCACTACAACGGATGAAGGTCTTTGTTGCTATGCTCGTCAAAATAAGTTACTATATAATTTGTAATTGTGTTTGTAACATTTAATAAATAAATAAATAAAAATGTTTATTTGCATAACCTATTATTGAAGTAGTTGTATTTGAATAAAATAAATATATGAGTATTTTTTTCGGAATAAAAAGTACTCAAATATACACAATTTTTATAAAAAATTTCAAATAAATGCATTTCCATCAGTTTTCTGAATACTTTTTATTGGAGTAATAGCTACACTCAGTATGCTTCGCTACTCTTATCGTCTTTTATATTTCATTTACATCGATTTGAGGAAGGAGGAACAGAAATTAGGTACATAGACTTTGTCTTCTTCTAAATGAAGGATATCTATAGATATATGCTGTATATTTGATTAAAATCAATTTCAACGTTTCGGAAGAGCAGGACTCATCCCCTGCCCCTTGCTCGTCTTACTTTTAGGAAGGTACATAGAGTATGTCTCCTTCAAAACCATGGGGTATCTATATTTTAAATTTCAGCAATATCGAGTTGAGACTTAGACTTCCTATATACATATATTTATATATATATATGTGATCTTCTCCGAGAAAAGGTACGTAGTGTGTCAAAAAACGTGTTTGGACCTAAGAGTGGATTCTGGTACTTAAAAGGGTGTAGAATAAAATGAAATGAGCCCAATCATAAGTAACCATACCAAATCGCATCTCCCAACTGAAGGTGTGTTCAAAGCATGGTGGGGCGTTTCTTTGCACAATTGTGCTGAGAGAATTCACACGTATTCTTACCTCTTGAATTTAGTCGTCGATGAGACAGCGGCGAATGCTTACATATTTTTTATATATTTTTTTCAAGAATATTTGTCCAGCAAACATACGTGTTTCATTTAAATTTTTTTTTTTTATAAGAGAAGTAACACTCAGGCAATTAATGCCTACTACTATTACTAGGTGTTACCTTCTTTAGGAAAGGGATAGTGATAGAGAAGACAGGTGCTGAAGGGAGAGATAGAGGAAAGCTTCATTCTTTTACAACTCTACTTTTTTTGCACGTTTTTTTTTTTTTTTTAATAATGCAGTGTTGCAGCGCCTCTCTGATGTTAAATGAGGCGTATTAATTTTTTGAAGCTGTGTTTTGTAGCCATTTTATTTTTATTTATTTTTTTTTTAAAGAGAAGTAACACTCAGGCAATTAATGCCTACTGCTAATACTAGGTGTTACCTTCTTTAGGAAAGGGATAGTGAGAGAAAAGACAGGTGGTGAAAGAAGAGATAGAGGGAAAGCTTCATTCTTTTACAACTCTGCTTTTCGCACGTTTTTAATAATGCAGTGTTGCAGCGCCTCTCTGATGTTAAATGGGGCGTATTAATTTTTTGAAGCTGTGTCTTGTAGCCATTTTATTGATTATTTTACTTCGCCGATGATTTTGCTACACAACGAAGGAGGGCGCTCTGATGTTACATTAGGATTAGTATCTGCTGAAGTCGGTATAGTTCAATGACCAGTGACTATGCCTTCATCACTTGAACTTTCCTACAACAACTGATACAAAGGGACACTAATGCACATCAGAAAAATGCGTGGTGTTGTTATTTTTTAATGACTGTCGGATACAGGTATTGAACCCAGGATCTTCGGTTTTGTAGTCAACGTGCTAACTACTTCAGCCAACGCCATTATTTGATTATTTTACTTCGTCAATCATTCTGCTACACAACGAAGGAGGGCGCTCTGATGTTACATTAGGATTTAGTATCTGCTGACGTCGGTATAGTTAAGTGACCAGTGACTATGCCTTCATCACTTGAACTTTCCTACAACAACTGATAAAAATGCACATAATAAAAATGCGTGGTGTGGTTATTTAATGACTGTTGGATACAGGGATTGAACCCAGGATCTTCGGTTTTGTAGTTAACGTGCTAACTACTTCAGCCAACGCCACCCTTTGATTGATGATGTGCGAAATATTTTATTATAAATAATGGATTTGGTAACGCATAGTGCCTTTTATGTTATCAAAGATTTAAGGGAAAATGGGAATATGTTATTAAAAGACATTATGATGATTTTCAGAACGATATTCATTAGTTTAATGATAGGGAAAGAGGAAAATTTTAAATAAAAATACAAACATTTATTTGTAAAAAATACAAAATGGTTGCTATCAGTAGACCATACCAAAATAAAGTTTCCAAAAGTTTTTTACAATTGACTGTTTGCTTAGAAATGAATTATTTTTAATTAATATTTTAACTGTGAAGTTTTGTGTTTGGTGGGTAGCTCGTAAACTCAATATATTGACAGTTTACCAATACATTCACAGTGCCCATCAATGGTTCAAAGTGATAATGCGTTATGAAACTTTAAATGCGTTTTTCTCAAAACTTCATTTTCACACACTAGGTCCCTTTTCTCGGAGAAGGTCACGTATATATTTATATATATGTATATATGTGTGTGCTGTCAGAAGAACTTTGCCTAGCGAATTTAATTATTATGCTTTTATTTTATTCAAATCAAAGTTAGTTGGGTAAAAGTAAATCACCCGTATTGCGTATGTCGAGTCGAATATTCGTCTACGAGAATTTTGTCATAGAATAAAGAAAACTTGTACAAGCTTTATTTAATCAAATACAAAATTCTCGTAGACGAATATTCGACTTGACATACACAATACGGGTGAATATGTACATTGAACAGAAATTATTTAAATTAACACATGCATGTCATTTCTATAAAAAAAACTCGAAAAAAATTATTTCAAAAAAGATGATTTGTAAAAAAATTAATCGAATGATATTCTAGGGACAGATCAAGGCTTCAATTCAGGTGAGGCACATAGTGGAAATTCAGTCGGTGCAGTAGCTACACTAACTGGTAGTGCAGCACGAATATGACTGCTCGAATAACCCAGGAAGGGTCATGATACGCCTTAGAGCTACGCTTGAATCGAATAAGAATTATTGGATGATTATTATTAAAAAAATAATTAAAAAGTTTTTTATCCCAAGTCAATGGTTTGAATCCTCAAATATTTTCAGTCTCTTTTTTCAAAAGTTATTTTACAAATATTCCTGCCTGTTCTGCAAATCGTGTCGATTTAAAAACGCTCGATTTAGAAACATTAAATCCACTAATGGCAAATTTTTTTCAGACTTTTTTGTAGTTTTATATTTTTTAGAGCTTGAAATATCATATCTGAAAATAATTTAGGATGTATGATTTAAAACATATCAATGCGACCATTACTTAATTTTGGAAAACGAGAAATTTACTCGGATTCGGTTTACAGAACATGGCCGATTGTTTATTTCTCACTAACCTCCCTCGTGTATTTAGAAATTAACATTGATCAAATTCACTTAGAAAGATCCAAAACATTTTTTTTAACTAGCATTCAACCAATAAAACCATAAATAATAGATAAAACTATTATTCATTTAACATCGTTATATTTAAAATCAAATCATACTGGCAGCAAATTGTAACTGCAATAAAAATTTATGTTAAACATGCCGATCGACCTAAATGTTATTGTGACGCCAATGTGAACGATTTTGATCTTGCCAAGTTATAAACTCATAAATTAAAATAGTAACCATGAATAAAAGAATTTAAGAAAAGTGAAAAACGATGAGATTGAGGGATGTTAGTCTTATTGAGCTCTAAGGGCCAAACTGTGTTAAATGAGATTTTAGAAAATTTATTTTTTTTTTCAGAAATTTTATGTTGGGAAATATTTAATATATATTTTAAAACCATAGATAGAACAAAAAAAGCTAAGAAAGAAATGTAGGAAAAATAAAAACATTGACTTTAAGGGACAAAGATCAATTCGACCCCTCAGCGCCAAATTTTCACTACCAAGCTTTTTTCTTCAAATTTGTTTTCCTTCTTGAAATTTAAATTAGATGTAAAATCATAAATTGAAATATTAAACGTATAAAAGAAAAGTAAAAATTATGGTATTATTTAATCACCATTTAGCACCAAATTGTTTTGAATTTAACAATTCCAGCCCTTAGCAGACAATTATCGTAAGTGTAATACTTCAACATTTGTTTTATACGGAAACGTAAATGTAGTAAAGCTTTTGTTAGCTTTAAATTAAAAAAGTTAATTATTTTTTAAATTTCCAAATAATCTAGAACGTTTTTTTTTATAAAACTTTGATTTTAACATTTACGATAATTTGCCACTGAGCGGTCGTTATACCCACAGTTGCTTTTAACCATCAAAACGAATTAAATCAACACATTAAAACAAATACTTGGATTGATTTATGAATTTATTGCTGCAAATTAAAGTGTATTTTCGTTTAATCTGAAACAATAAGAAAACTTTAAACAAAAACCTCACATTTGTTAATTCAAAAGAAAATAAAAATTTTTATACACATTTCTTTTGGTTTATTCTTTTACTAGTGATTAATATAATATTAATTTTTTTTTGTGAATTAATTAAAAGGAACGGTGACGTGTTAGAAAATTCGTTATGTTCATACTGTACTGCAGTCGTCATAAATTACGACACAAAAATTGAAGAAAAAACATATTTAATTATGCAAACGAAATTTAATTACACAAAGTCCTCCGCCATATCAGTTAGGACTTTTAAGAAAAATAATAATTAAAATTTTACTTCTTTTTGGTTTTTTGTTCATGCCACTCCAATTATTCAGGGAGAAGTAAAAGTGTTTCCATTGTAATAAAATATGTAGCAAAATAATTCTGAAAAAAACCGAATTCAATGCAAAGATCTGATAGAACATTTTCAAAAAAATTTATGGGACCAAACTGGATGTAATCTCTCTTAACCAAAAAAAAAAAATAAAATAAATTAAGAAGAGGAATGTGCCAATATAAAATTAAATTTTAATGGGCGTGCCCATTTTTTTAAAATAAAAGATTGTGTATTTTTCAGAGCTCAGGGTTGGTGTTAAGTTTTGTAAAAATCAGTAAAGTAGCACCACTTTAAACAAAATATTAAATTTTAATGGGCGTGACTGCCAATTTTTTTAATGGAAGATTGTGTCTATTTTGGAGCTCAAGGTGTGTGGTAAGTTTCGTAAAAATCGGCTAAGCAGAACCACGTGAAATATAATAACAAATTCTAATGGGCGTTGCCCTGTCTATTTGTTCAACTTTAAAAGTGTGTAATTACAAGAACTAAAGGTGTTTGCTAGGTTTCGCAACAATCCAACAAGTAGAATATTACAAAATCAAATATAAAAATTTGTGGGCGTATCTCCGCCCACTGTTTTACAATGGGACCAATGGGAAGCTATACCCTTTTATACAGACAAAAAAAGAATTTTTTCGATCGGTCTAAAACAACGGTTCTCAAATGGGAGTCCGTATGAAAATTCCAAGGGGTCCGCGAAGAGCTAAACAAATATTGTTATGATTCCTCAAAAGTTAATATTAATAAGATTTAGTAATATGGCTTTTGTATAATAAATGTGAAACGTATATTTCGCATTGCGGTAGGCCGTGCTACTAATAAAATTTCTGAAGGGGTCCCCGAAGAGAGCTTGTGAGAACCTCTGGTCTAAAATGTACCAAGTTATGAAGTAACAATGTAAAAAAAAACTATAGACGAATTGATAGCCTCCTCCTTTTTTTGAAATCGGTTAAAAAATATACATATCACTTATTTCAAAGAACGTCATAACTCAAATAACAAATTTGACAGAAAATGCGTTTGAAGTTTGAAATTTTGTATATTTGTATGGATTTTTTACACAATCTGAAGAGCGATATGAGGATTAATTCTGCATCATTAAAATGGATTTTTTGAGTTATGACGTTCTTTGAGTAAACGAGCGATATGTATATCAAAATTTGTGTGTTGCCAGAAAAAGACGAAAAATGTATCAAGCATTACCTGAACTGTTTGGCTCTAATTCTTGGATGCGTTGAACTTTATAATCGTCAAGATGAATATATTTATGGAAAATGCTGCGCAAAGTGCCTTTGGTGATACGCGAGCGTTGCGAACTTCGACGAGTTAATGGTCCAGGTTCATTCTTAACACTCATGTACAACGTGATTTGCTTTCATCAATGCGCCCACTATTAGCGCATTGTTTGGGTCTGTTGTCAGGAACAGTACCGCATCCTCGAATTTAGCAATTAAATTATGCATAGCGGTCTCAGAAGGAGCCTGATTACGGAGAAGTAAAATGTTTAACATTTTGATAATAAATTTTCAAAATTAAAATTCGTTGCTCAAGAGTGTAGCGTTCCATGGTTAAAATTTTCCAAAGTTTTACTTAAGGCCGTTTCACACTATAATACAAGTATTAATACTTTTGACGAAAATGCATACCTAATCTAATTTCTGTTTCAAAAATTTCAAAAGACAATAACAACTCAACATGTCAGAGTTGCATTTTCAACACAAAAGTATTAATACATGTATTATAGTGTGAAACGGCCTTTAATAGATGTCAAAGGATGACAGCTCAATTCTTGAAATTTCATCATTTGACATCCTATTTGCTTTCTAACCTAAAATTGGTGTACCCCTGTATAAAGGACTCAATAGGAAAATATGAACCGTACGTTAAATTGTGAATCCGGTAAAATTAATGCCCCTATTACGGTTTACAACTTAACTAAGTTTAGTTGAAATTGTAACAACTTAACCATGTTTTTTGGCATTCTGAATTACAACTAATTTTATTTGTATTCGAAACAATGCTCGAAAAGCAAAGGTTTGTATCTATGCCTGGTATTTTTTTTTTTAGATTTCATGTTTCTAAGTTAACTCAAATGAAACTTAAACTAACTCAGGTACATTGGCTGATTGGTCGAAATTCAACACTTAGCCTAGACTGTAAACTTTTAATATACAAGTCGCTTTTAAAGCCAATATGGTGCTACGGAATTCAACTATGGGGTACTGCTTCAGCTTCAAATGTAGAGAAAATTCAACGCAGGCAAAATAAAATTTTACGCATGATAACATCGGCTCCATGGTACATCAAAAATTCAAATATCCATCGTGATTTGAATATTCCACTAGTGACTGAAGAAATTGCAAAATACGCTGGCAAATATTTAACAAAACTCGAGTCACATCCTAATCCGCTTGCCCGTAATATTTTGAACTTTACTGGACACATCCGCCTAAAAAAGAGGGACACAATGGCTCTTATTCACAGCACTCCAGATGGGACTTCTTGAAAATACTTTTATTTTTTTCCTTTTGATTATCACTACTTACATATGTATTATATATAACTACTACTAAGCTTATGTCCGACATTGGTCGGGCCTAATTATATTTTTTAGATTTAAGATTTGAATACTTATTGTCAGTTCTCGTTGTACCTTCATAGTGAACAGACGTAATAGCGGAATTTTTTCTTACATACAAACTAAACAAAAAAAAAATACAAAAAATATTCGTAGTACATATTGACTTTAATAAATAAGCTTTATTTGCTTTGCAAATATTTTTTACATATAGAAACAACAAAAACAAAAAAAAAACCGTAAACAAAAAAACATACAAAGTACCCTTGAGGAATACTCTTTATGAGTACCCCAAAGGAAAAAAATAGTGAAGTGAGTTCTAACGGCAGAAATGCCTATTTTACTGTGAGTTTTGATACTCATAATGATAACAATAAAAATAAAAAATCTGATAATAGACTTGCTGTGAGTTCTGAAGCTCTTAATAAGTATCAAAAATCTGATAATAGACTTTTTCTAACGGCAAAACCACAGTTTCGTCAGCGATCAACTTCGCTTTGTCCAATGCCAACTAGTGAATCGTTGACATTATTGCCTAGTACATCTGCATTTAACTCAGCGATATCACCCGCTTCGGGCTCGGGGTCATCACTTAACCAAATTGTCACTGAAGATAAGAGTAGCCCAAAACCCAAGGTCCAAGTCGGAATGGACAGATATATCACAATTTTAAAGCGCGGGCGAAGCCCAAATTCATCAAAAATTTCATCGGTTCCCAAGATATCCAGGGATAACGATGTCGCAGCAGTTAACCGTCAAAATCGTTTTTCAATATTGCAAGCAAATAACGACCAACCCGCTGTTTCATCCAAAAAAACTTCCAAGCCACCACCAATATACCTGAGAGAAAAAAATTCGAACGCCCTTATTGAAAAATTAGTCTCGGCAGTTGGTGAGAACGCATTTCACGTTATTCCAATAAAACGTGGTAAAATTGATGAAACAAAAATTCAAATATACGAAGAAAAAGATTTCCGCAAAATTATTACTGATTTCGAAAAAAATAAAACTAATTTTTATACTTATCAGCTTAAAAGTGCTAAAGGTATGCAGGTCGTATTGAAGGGCATTGATGCTTATGTTAATCCCGACGAAATAAAAGATGCACTCATCATACAAGGATTTAAAGTAAAAAGTGTTACTAATATAATCAATAGAGAGAAGATCCCCCAGCCTCTATTTCGTGTTGAACTGGAGCCAAATGATATACAATTGAAAAAAAACGAGACACATCCAATTTATAGCCTAAAATACCTTTTATACCGAAAAATTACAGTTGAAGAGCCACATAAGCGTTCAGGTCCCGTACAGTGCCACAATTGCCAAGAATATGGTCACACAAAGGCTTACTGCAATTAACCTACAGTTTGTGTTATCTGCGGTGAATTGCACGGTACTGCTAGCTGCACGAAGCCAAAAGATCAAGCAGAAAAAAAATGCAGTAATTGTGGAGGTAACCACACCGCTAACTACAGAGGATGCCCTGTATATTCTTTTGTTAAACAGGCTATGGGTCAAAAACCTAAACTAGTTCCAGCTCAATCAGCAAACGCTTACTCCGCCACTCTTCCCCAAACTAGCCAACTAGTTACTTCACGTGTATCGTATGCCGATGCTGCTAAGACTAGTTCTATTCCCACACAAAATGTTCCACCGCCAAGTAATTCAACGAATGCAAACTCTAGCCTTAACTTTAGTCGTCTTGAAGCTACTATTGAGAATCTGGTGCTAACTATAAACAACTTTACAACAAATATGACTAGCATGATGCAAGAAATGCTAAGAATGCAGAATACTCTGCTTCAAGCATTAGTCAACAAACCATGAACACGTTAAAACTATGTTTCTGGAACGCAAACGGCATTCGCCAACATAAAAATGAACTTGAGCACTTCCTCACGGAAAAAAATATCGATATAATGTTGGTCTCAGAGACTCATTTGACTTCGAGAAGCCTTTTTAAAATTTCTGGCTACACCTTATATGATTCAAAGGACCCGAGAGGAAGAGCATGCGGTGGATCAGCAATTCTAATAAAGTCAAGACTCAAACATTATATTATTGACAACATTTGTGAAGAACATCTACAAGCAACGAATATTTGTGTCGAAAATTTTTGCACTAATTTTGTCATATCATCAATTTACTCTCCTCCTAGATTCGGAATTACTGAGAATCAATACGAGGATTTCTATAGATCTCTTGGCCCTTGTTTCGTGGCAGCTGGCGACTATAATGCTAAGCATACGTTCTGGGGTTCGCGTCATATTACACCCAGAGGTCGAGCGTTGTTCAACACAATTTCAAAAATGGGCTTGGACGTCATTTCGAGTGGGGAGCCTACTTACTGGCCTACTGACATAAATAAAATTCCGGATGTTATAGATTTTGGCGTCATGAAAAACATTTCTAGGGAATTAGTTAACGTTGAAGCTTCTTTAGATCTCTCGTCCGATCACTCTCCCACGATTGTTACAATCTGTAGCCCACAGAGAAGTGATTTACCTCACTCGTATGTGAAGATGATCAGTAGTGTAAATTGGCTGCGATTCAAAAAATATCTTAGTAGTCATTGCACGGAAAACATTACGCTAAGAACACCCGAGGATATTGAAGCCAACATCGTCAACCTTAACGAAATGGTTACACAGGCTGCTGAGCATGCTACTACCTCCCATCCGCAGACTGGATTTAATAAAATTTATTCTACAGACATTGAACGTCTCGTACGTGAAAAAAGAAGGGCTAGAAGGGAATGGCAACAGCACAGATCACCACAACTTAAAATCAGATTTAAAGAGTGCACTAAACGACTCCAAGAGTTACTTGCAATTGAAAAAACTGCATCTCTTAAAAATTATCTGGAAGGTCTTGATGTCACTCCAGCATCTAATTACTCCTTGTGGCGCGCTGCTAGAAAGCTGAAAACCCCCGTTGAGTTTAAACCACCTCTGCGCACATCTACCGGAGGTTGGGCGAGAAGCGATACTGAAAAAGCTAACATATTTGCAAATCATTTAAAATACGTATTTACCCCAAACACATGTACTGGTGTTTCTGATTTGCCGACTGTAGTTGCTCTACCCCCGCGACCCATAAAGTTTAAGATGCGCGATGTACAAAAACTAATTGCTGAACTTAATCCGAAGAAAGCTCCAGGTATTGATGGAATTAGCAACAAGATGCTGATGAACTTGCCTCATATTGCAATAAGAATCCTGCTATTTATTTTTAATGCCATTTTACGAATGCAGTATTTTCCATATAACTGGAAACTTGCCAAGATTAAAATGATTCCGAAGCCGGGCAAAGATCTTACCAAGGCTGAGTCATATAGGCCTATAAGCTTACTATCAACAGTTTCAAAACTTTTCGAAAGGCTGCTCATGACTAAATTGTCCACAATTTTAGCTGATAATGGGTGCATCCCGGACCATCAATTTGGCTTTAGAAGTCAGCATAGCACTATTGAGCAAACGCATAGATTGGTTCAAGTTATAAGGAGGACTTTTGAAGAAAAGAAGTATTGTTCTGCCCTTTTTATTGATGTTTCTCAGGCATTTGACAAAGTATGGCACAAAGGCCTATTTTTAAAATTGAAGACATATTTTCCAATAAATATAGAACAACTTTTGGAAAGTTACATTGTTGATAGGAAGTTTACTGTTGTGGAAGGAGACTTCATGAGTGTGCCCGAATCTATATTTTCTGGTGTGCCTCAGGGTAGTATTCTGGGACCAGTCTTGTATTTAATATATACTTGTGATATGCCTGTGAGCAATAACATCCACACTTCTACATTTGCCGACGATACAGCCTGTATGAGTATGCACAAAAACCCTGATGAGGCATCCCGCAATCTCCAAGCACACATTACCCAGCTTGAAAGATGGTTGAACTTATGGAGAATTAAAGTAAATGAACAAAAGTGTGTTCATATAACGTTTACCCTTAGAAAAGATACCTGTTCCCCCATTCGAATCAATAATCAAAATATTCCTCAACATTCTCAAGTGAAATACCTTGGCATACACCTTGATCGAAGGCTTACATGGCAACATCATATTGACGCTAAACTAATTCAAATGAAACTTAAGTTAACTCAAATACATTGGTTGATTGGCAGAAATTCAACACTCAGTCTAGACTGCAAACTTTTGATATACAAGTCGCTTTTAAAGCCAATATGGTGCTACGGAATTCAGCTATGGGGCACTGCTTCAGCTTCAAATGTGGATAGAATCCAACGACAGCAAAATAAAATTTTACGGTTAATAACATCGGCTCCATGGTACATCAAAAATTCAAATATACATCGTGATTTAAATATGCCACTAGTGACTGAAGAAATCGCAAAATACGCAGGTAAATATTTAACAAAACTCGAGTCACATCCTAATCCGCTTGCTCGTAATATCTTGAACTTTACTGGACACATCCGCCTAAAAAAGAGGGACACAAGGGCCCTAATAGTCAGCACTCCAAATGGTACTTCTTGAAAATAATTATCTATTGTGCTTAATACGAAATTTATGTATTATTAATTACTATCACTAAGTTTATGTCCGATACTGGTCGGGCCTAATAATTATATATAGATTTAAGATTTGAATACTTATTGTTAGTTCATATTTTGAAGATACAATAAATAAATATATGTGTGTAAAAAAAAAAAAAAAAAAAAAAAAAAAGTTCATATATGAAGATACAATAAATAAAAATCATGCATAAAAAAAAAAAAAAAAGATTTCATGTTTTATGAACGTGGCAACAATATTGGCTGACAAATGGGATTGGTTGGCGTCTGAAATAACCCTGCAGAAAATGCGAATATTGAAATTGTAGTGATTTGCTAGTGTCATTGTCAGTAGTACTACTGATCAGGTGTACCCTAGCCAATGTAATTGTCTATTGACATTTAACATTAGCTTGTCATTGAAAATCCACCACTAGACTGTAGCAATACTGCCTAAGTAGTTCTTTTGGGACTACATGGAGACATTGGCACCAAAGATTCACTAGTAAATTTTAGGGGCTCTAGTCTACAATATCGATATTTCCTCGCTCGATGTCAATAGTAAAATTGTAGTGATTTACTAGTGACATTGTCAATAGTAAAACTGAATAGGTGTACCGCAGCCAATGTAATAGACCATATGGAGACATTTGAACTAAAGATTCACTAGTACATTTAATGACCTTCGTCTACAATTTTATAAGGGTTGGTCTACAAACTTAAATACATACATACATACATACATATGTACGTAAGTTTTTAACATTATTGTATAGCATAATAAAACAGAAAAATAAACTATTGTCGCGTTCATTGACAATGTCAGCAGAAATACACTACAACTGTTATCTCTAACGTATCTCTACTCGCGCATAAAAGGAAAGTTGTCGACATTTCAACTAGTGCAATTGTCGCTAGAGAAAAGAGTGTTGACATAGAGACATATGGTTCTAGGTTGACTAGAGGGAATGAAGCAAAACTAATACAACACTCGAAATAAAAACAAAAATACAACTGATAAAATGCAGTTGTCTCATGGTGAAAAAAGTTGTAATCTGTAATAAAAATTCGACAACTACAACTAAACTATCCATTTAGTTGTAAATCATAATAGGGCCTTTAATATTCGCTCAACCGCAAAAGTACTGCAGCTCAATTCTCCAAAAAATCAAAAGTAAAACTCTATTTTTTGGGATATTTATATAACTTTGGCAACATTCTTTCTTTCTAATTGACACTATTTACCCACGATAGTGAAAATTGTACAACGGATACTGCATTCATGTAATTTCAATTATTACCAAATCCCTTTTGTTCTACTTTTATAAAATAAAAAAAAATAAGTGGCAATAAGACGCAAAAACTTTTTTCATTTACACTTGTGATTTTGTTTCTTTTGGCTTGATATTAAGCGACACTACAATAACAACAAATGTTGCAATTGGTTTCGACAGCAAATGACTTGAGTTCAAAGTTCCTTATACGCAATGTTGTTTCATTTGATTTTGTTGCTACTGTTTTCTGCTGTAGCCTGTATGTTGTTATTATAATTTTTCGAATTAATGAAAACTCTAAATTATTGGGTAAATGTCAAAAGCAATATTGTTGTTGTTGCTTTTTTATTCCTATTGTATTTTTTTTTACATGAGTTTATTTACACATAAATAATTTTGTATAAAAACAAATGTTGAAGAAATGTTATTTTATTATTTATGACTTTTTCAATAACTTTCAAGGCGAAAAATTTATTAATTGAAATCCTGTTGAAAAAGTATATCAAAATAACAAAAATTTTAGGTAAGTAAAATAAGCATAGATATTATTTCGGTTGTTGATTTTTTTCTAGTCTGAACAATAAAATGTTTTTTTTAGCATTAAGAACAATAAAGTTTAGACTTAAACGACCGGTTAGGCACGCTAAATGTAAATTAAATAAAACCAGCGGTGTTGTGTTTTTACACAATTTAAAGAACGATATGAAGATTAATTCTACAGAATTTACTCAAAAATTAAATTTTTTTGAGCTATGACGTTCTTTGAGTACATGAGCGATATATTTAACCAAATGTATCATTTGCATACAAAACTATGTTGATCTGGCAACTATTGCAGTGGGTTACAAATTTAAAGCCTAAGCATATGCTATAGTTTTATTTCTTAAAACACTGTTCAATTGGATTGTGTCAATATGAGGTAACTGAATATGCCCTTAATAAAAACTTTGATTTCCGGTTCCTGTGAGAAACGTATTTATATTATGCAAGTGTATTTTTGTTAAAGAAAAAATCCATTCTTTCTTACTAGAAAATTTTACAGTAAAAGCAAAAACTTAATTTCACATATAATCACACTTCTCTATAGTAAGTTTTATTATCTTATATATAAATACCGCACAAATATTTTGTCGTACACTTTTAAGTATCTTATCGTCCACCAATATTGGTGAAATATATATGGTTTAAAATGTATTTTTGTGTAGATATGCACGATTTAATAGTTTTTAAAAATTCTTAGCAAAAAAAGTAATAAAAAAGCGATTTAAATTTGCTTGAAAAAATAAAAATTTATGTTTTGTTTTTGTTTTCTACACACAGAGAACACAGTGCCTACATCATAAAATAGAACAAAATTAATAAGAAATTTCTATGTTTTTTTTTCAATAAGGAAATCTTATTAATTTCATAGAGAAAACCTTTTTGAAAAAATCAAGAAGAAATCTTGTAGTTTTTTCTTATTGATTTTTTCAATAAAAAAAAAATGCGTCTTTATTCTCTGTACTTATGTATTTTGTTTTAAATTCTATTCTATGTATTATATTGTAGATGTTATTTATTTATACATACATACATACAATTTATGTTATATTCTTAACTAACTTGCTCACCAAGTATTGAACCAGCAAACTTCTACCTGATAGACAAGAACTCTACCCAATATGCTACCAAGCAGGCTTAATAACCATTTAAATTATTGTGCAAACATTCTTATACAAAAATGAAAAAGATCATAAAAAAATTGTCTCTATGTCTATTTATAGAAGCGAAATAACAAACACCTCATAAAATCAAGATTTCCTTATTAAAAAAATCAATAAGATGCTTTACACATACTCATATAGGAACATACTAAAATCAAGAAGAAAACCTTATTGAAAAAATCAATAAGGCAACTTAATAAAATCAAGAAGAAAACCTTTTTAAAAAACCAAGAAGGCAACCTAATAAAATCAATAAACAATCCCTATAGTTTACAATTTATAAGAAAACCTAATAAAATTAAGAAGTTTTTCTCTATGGATTGATTTTTTGGTGCCAAAAATAACGGAAATTGAGTAAAAAAAGTTGTGAATAATAAGATTTCTTCTTGATTTTATGTGGTTTTCTTCTTGATAAAATTAATAAGATTTACCACATAAAAACAATAAGGAATCTCTATGAAAAAATCTTGGCTTCTTTCTGCTGGGATACCCCTTAGCCTAAAAACGTTTCATAGAGAAAATCTTATTGATTCTATGAGGCAGTTTTTCTCTGTGCATACATGCAAACACACAAGTGTAGACATGTACACACATTTTTATAATAAAGAAAGAAAAATGGTGTTATTTAGACCACCTTGTTCTAATAAAATCGTTACTTATTGCCGGAATAGTTCGAAATTTTGCAAAGAGTTATATTTTTATTTGCCAGACCAGCCGCCTTATTCTGTAACTCACTTAAGCTAAATCCATGTGGCTAAAACTCCATAAAGTCAATTTATCTATTTTAGGCTTTAATGCAATTTTCAAACGTGTATTGATAAAATAGGCAGTTGCTTAAACATTAAATAAAATGGGATTTTACTGTTTTATGTCATCGTCAAAAATTTCATTTTTTTTTTCACATGTATAAAGTTTAAGCGATAGAATTTAGCTTCAGCTTTAGCGAATTGCATAATATATAGGGGCAAGAGCGACAAAATCGCAATTTTTAACTTTTGCTACATAGGGGCGGCCAGTTTGTATTATCTGTAACAATATATGTAACACATTTGAGTGATTATTTTACGGAGTAGATGGAAATTAGTTTTTTTTTTACTCTATATTTAATATATGTTACCTTCTTCGAGAAAAGGGACCTAGTGTGTCAAAAAACGAGTTTGGACTTAAGAGTGTATTCTGGTACCTAAAAGGGTGTAGAATAAGATGAAATGAGTTAGATTTCTGATAAAAATTTATTTACTCCATAAAAACGTGCAAAACGAACTTGGGAAAATCGGTAAAAATGAGAAGGTGTGTTCAAAGTGATAATGCGTTATGAAACTTTAAATGCGTTTTTCTCAAAACTTCATTTTCACACACTAGGTCCATTTTCTCAGAGAAGGTCACATATGTATATTTACATCAATAGTACTTTTTCGTCCATAGCAAAAAAAAAACTGGTAAGAAATTATTAACTGATGGAAAACATATGTGTGCCTAAACGCGACAATAGCATAAGTCGACTTAAGAAAAAATCGAGTTACTATATATTTATATATGTATATATATGTATATATATATATAACTCACAAAATCTAGTGCGTCAGAAGATTTTGTCGAAATCTACTTAAAATCTAGTAGAACTTAGTTATGCAACAATGGTTTTTTTTAAAGGTTCTAAAAAAAACAACAGCCATTAAACAATAACAAGACTACGTATTTTTCTGACGTTCATCAGTGTCCGTTTATATCAGTTGTTGCAGGAAAGTTCAAGTGATTAAGGCTTCAACAGATGCTAATCCTAATGCAACATGCGCCCTCCTTCATCAGTACTTTGTAGCAGAATCATCGGCAAAGTAAAATAACAAATAAAAGGGTTACTAAACACAGCTTTGAAAATTTAATAGGTCTCATTGACACCAGAGGCGCTGCAACTCCGCATTATTAAAAACGTGCAAAAGTTGTAAAATAATGATGCTTTCCTCTATCTATTCCTTAACCACCTGCTTTCTCTATCACTATCCCTTTCCTAACGTAGGTAAAACCTAGTAATAGTAGTAGGCATTCATTGGATGAGTGTTACTTCTCATAAAAAAGTGAATATAAATAAAATTTCGTGCAGGCAACATAAATTTTTGGGGGCAGTGCACGCCCTAGAATGTCCTTTCTACACCTATGTACGTGTGGTTTTTCGAGCATAAAATCCTCAATTGAAACTAAGTAAACCACTTTTTTGCCAATGAAATTTTTATAAAGAGCCCCATAGCACTTGTCAAGCTTATACTGGATTCGAGTGATAGTTTTTTTCTCGCAAAAAATATTGCTTAGTGAACACACGAAATTCACATTTTTCCATTTTCTTCTCAAACCGCAAGGTATGTAGTCTACGAGTACTTTGAACGGATGTCAAACACAAATCAAATGACGCAGCTTGTTGAAATTCGAGGCCTGTAGGCAGGAGCACTGTTACCCTTTCAATTAAGAAACGGAAAATTAAAAAAACTTACGGATTTACTGACCCGAACTCGTAAAATCATAAACATATTCATATTCATAAAAAAAATAAATTTATTTCAAATGAATGTATGAAAAAATTTAAATAAAATGCATTTCAAACTCATTTTAATTTGTATGAATAAGAGAGATAGAATTTAACATAAAGAAAATTCAAGAAATTTTTTAATTTTTACAGTCAACTCAGTCTAAAAAAATAAATTTTTTTGCTTTAGAATAATACTATGAGGTTTATTTACAATGGATGTCTTTAATACAAGACTTAACACTGATGTATCCAACAAAATAAACAATTTATGTTACCCTACATTTTGCCGGTAGTGATAGTTATAAAAAGAAATGATTTCATGAATGCCATTTCACTTGCCATGGAATTATGAAAAAAAAACAATTGTTTTTTGGCATTTGTAATAAAATCGAAATGTCGCATATTTTTATGACATTTTCATCCCTCATGCTTCCGCTTTATTCCGAATTCGCGCACTTTGTTGACATTCAGCTAAATTTTCTTTTTCAATTTGAAATAAAAATGCACCACTAACGAATAAATACTTTTTTTTAGTGCACACGGGCATAAAAAATCATTGAACTTTTTTAATGGTGATTTTCAATTTTATTTTCTTTTAAAAGCAGCACATTATTTTCATATTTTATTTTCTAGACGTATCATTTGTTTTTGTAGTTTTAATAAAACGATGACATATTGCCACTGCAATCAGGAATATTAAGAAATAATATTAGTGTATTTATAAGATAATTTTTTCCAATGAATTATTTATTTTAAAATCAAAATGATACACGCTGCCAAGCGGTTGGTAGTTGATTGAGAAAGGATAAATAAAACTTTAATTTAAATTTAAATAAGTGAATAAGAGGACCCTTTTTTCATTTTTTTAAACTTGCGGATAAAAAACCTTCAATAATATGCAATTTTTAAGAGGCAAAATTAAACTTAAGAAACAAGTAGCCGAATAGTTTAATATAAAGTGCACAACAATTAAATAAATCACCTTAAGTTCTTCTTTAAGTGGAAAATGAAAATCATTAAAATAAATTTGAAACAATCGGCCCTATTTTCGTTTCGTTTATATTCTGAAACGAAACTAAAACGACAATTTGGCATCACCATTAACGTTATCCACGTTTACCGAAAGTATATCGGTACTCTCCTTGTTGAAACGAAGATACTAACGATAAAGAAATATGCCTTCGCTGTCGTCGTTATTTTTAGCAACGAATTTAAAACGACTAGAACAAAATAATGCCCTAATTCTGTTCGACGATTATATCGTCTTGTCTATGGACGAAACAAAGCCGCAGTTGTGATTCTTTAAAACAATTATTAGTTAATGTCTATGCTAGAAGGTTCGTGTATTTGCTTTATGATTGGTTGGTTGGTTTACGTGACTGCCATCTTTACGTAGGCATTAAATTAGAATCAAGATGATTCCGTATCTAAGTATACGGACACGGTGATAGGTACTAGATCAAATTCGTCGCCTTGAGATATCTGATAAGGTCATTCAACCCATCTCAGATAAATCTGATGGGTCGTCTAGTACATTACTGCCTAAAAACTTGTGTCTCAAGAGATGGAAAGCAAGGACATTAGCAAAGAAAGTGGAAGATTATCTCTCCTTTGCTTTCTTCTCGGCAACTTCGGCAAAACTCATTATAGGAAAGACCTATCCTACTAGCATGTCTGCCGACCGTTCGTGCACCATCATGACTGCAACGAGCCTCGGTGCAAAGACTATAAATATATAAAGATGTTCCACGTAGAACATTAAATGAAAACTAAAATTTTTTGTGTTTATAGATGCTGTGGGGGAAGTAACAAGGGAAAAATAAATTGTTTGTTATTTGAACGAAACCACAAAGAGAGCACAAAATTTTTGAGCATTCACACTTATATAAATATGTATGTAGTAATGTTGTATGGCATACAATGTATGCACACACATAATTGAAGCTTATAGAGAAATTTAGTTGTGTGTGTGTTATATTTCTTGTTTAAAGCGCAGTCAAGTAGGAGCAAAAATATGAAATAACTAAAAGAAGTTTCTTGTTTTGATACATTCATGTGCAAATAAATCATGAAAATCAAATGCGACCGATTGTGTTATTGTAGGGTAAAAATACGTGTTTTATTGTTGTAAAATTAAAAATAAGTTGATTCGCACCGAACTATAATTATTTTATTTAGAAATTTCAATTATATGTATATCAATTATATATTTCAATTACAGTGGAATCTCTATTGAGCGGACACTGAAGGGACCATTGAAATGAGTCCGTACAAGGGAACTGTCCGGTCAAGAGAAAACTAAACATTTAAATGGAGCGCTGCTGGGACCTGTCAAAAGTGTCCGTCTACAGGGGGTGTCCGCCTATAGGAAGTGTCCGTTAAGGGAGATTCCACTGTATTATCTGTTTCTTTATCATAATTTTTAGCGTGAACAAACATTTCTGAAGGATATGACAAAACTTGTGCTGGTTTAATTATATCCACACGACATTTAGCGCAAGTAATTCGTTGAGCTACATATATAACCAACAAAATATCGGCTTGATGTTAACTCTATTGGAACATTATTAGAGTTAAAACAATCTGCATCTTCATTAAACTAATCTTCATTTTCATCGAATATGTTTGTTACATTAACGTCAGGTGTGCGACTACTTTCTGCTGTACTTCGACTTCTTTGAGTATCTTCTAAAATTGTTTGGAACTCAATAGGTAAAAATATCGCATCGTCGTTTGCACAATTTGAAGAGGTACTAAATTGCATTATTTTAAGAGATAGCAGTTTAGCTACTGCGACATTTAATTCATAGACCGAAGGATTTTTGCAGTGTCCGCCCTTGGGACGTAGGTATATATGAAAACAAGTTTTCCAATGGATCTTGATTAAAATGGCTCGTTAAAATGCATATCAAATTTGAGTTTTCCGCAAACAATTCACGATAACGATAAAATAGCTCTCGTAGTTTGAATTAGGCCATCAATTGAAAATATTTTATTTCCTGCGTATTCAACCTGTTTCATATAGGTAATTAGCTCTTCGAGTAATTACCAAGTTGTGCTTTTCGGCTTCAGGCCACGCTTCAGGGGCTTTGCATCGTTAAAATACATGCTGTTTAAGCAATCAAAATAGCTATCGAGTTTTTTTATAAAAGAGGACGTTGAAGTGGCTATTGTTGCGGAACTTCGTGTAAACTGGCGATTTTCATTTACAGATTGGATTGCAGCAGCAACTGAATTGCTTAAAGTTTGGACAGCTAGGCCAACACGCATCTTTTGAAAATTATTTGGGTTTATGTGCACCGTTGTTAATTTTGTCATTTTGGTTACTTTTCCATACTCCAACTCGAATATTTCTCTAACAACGTCGAATCGCGCTACGCCATGCAGTGTTTTAAAATCGGCTTTGATGAAAGCATTTGTTATGGATTTGAAAATATGGGGTACGTCGTACATCAGGTAAATTTTTGCATTTTTATAAATAATATAAGGTTTTTCACAAGATCCGCCTAGCATATCATAGCATTTTCTATTATTGGGTCCTTGATCACACGTAAGCCCACGCACATTTAGTCCCATTTCTCTTAAAATGTCAAAGTTTGACTCCACAAGTTTTTTTAGTACATCACCTTTTATTGAACTGGAAGTAACAAAATAGTTAAAAACGAACTTCACACTTTTTACAACTCCTCTTATCATAAAAACACAAACTTGGGACCCCATTTGATTCACTCGTTCATATCCTAAATCGACAACTCCATCTATAACATCTGCACATTTATTATAAGTAAATTTTTTTCTTATAGATACTTCATCAAAAATTAAAATGCATTCTTTTTCAAAAGGTTGCATCTTTTTCACAGTTTCTGTGAGCGCATTGTATATACATGAATTGTTACCTGCCTGCAAATTTTTAATGCTACTCCATCCACTAAAGGATGAAGGACTCTGAAGGTTCAATTTCAATATATTTCTTAAGAACAAGTATGTGGAGGTTGATCTTTAAAATATACTTTGAGAAAAGCTTATCTCATGCTCTTCCCAACGCGCATTTGTCCCTCTATTTATCTTTAGGAGCATTTTGCAAAATGTTTTTCGTTTGGACTTATATTTAAATTAAATAAGTAAATTTATATTCGGTGCGAATCCATGTATTTGCAAAAGTACAACAATAAAATACATATTTTTGCCCTATAAATAGACAATCGGTAACATTAAATTTTATGTAGCTTATGTCCATACACTTATGCATATGTGCGAAAACACAAGTTCTTTTTGTTTGTATAAATTTTTTCTTTGCTTTAAATCAAGGTTGGAAACCGAAACAAATAACGGTATCGGTATTGATACCGGTACAATTATTTTTTAAATTTCGGTATCGGTACCGGTATCGGTATTTTTTTTATTTCGGTATCGGTATTACCCTTACATACCGTTATCGAGTTTATAATACCGGTATACCGATATTACTGACAAATTTATTATTTCAGGCAGTGGACATAGCAAAAAATCTTTTTTTTATTAAATTACTTCAAAAAGGGAGTATTTTTACATTAACATATGTATGTATAAAAGCATATAAACTTATTTGTTTCTATATATGATTTTATACTATTACTAAACAATAATTTATTAAAAAAGTGAAACAAGGAGACTGCAGTTCAAACTTTACATATATAAAGTCTATACTGATAAATAATTCTGTGTGACAAATTTTAAAGAAATCGAAATACCTGCGAAGTGTTACTATTTTTCTGCTAGGTATAAACATTTTCCAGACATCTCCAAAATCTTGAGTTAAGCGTGGTACTCTGTTCACAATTTCGTGCGAAATGCTGTCAAACTACATATAAAAGTATGTATTTGGTATGAAATATTTGCGAAATAAATTCGCAAGAGTAGTACTCTGTTCTTGGTGTGAAAAACACGGAAATTAGCTGGGAAACAACATGAGCAGTGCTTTTTTCGCACGGAATTTTAGCAATGTTGCATACTTTCAAGCAAAAAAAGCGAGAAATTTATTAAAACAACCGCGAGTTGGGCTACATTTAGTACATGTAAAATTTTTCACGCGAAATAACCAATTGCACTGAAAATTTTTCTCAACTTCGAACAGAGTACCAGCTTTTACGGGTAAAAAACCGCTTTTTCGTACCCGTAGGCACTTATCAACCTCTAACTAAGTTAAAAATCAACCGATTTTAAATTTATAAACGGATAAAGAAAGAAGAGACTAAGGGACTAAGAGACTAACCTTTTGAACCATACATGTACATATGTATATCTTGTTTCAGTAAATTTCAAATACATATATGTCTGTATTTTTCACCAAATATAATTTTTTGGGTTTTTTTCGACACTTTTATACTTTGGACATGTTCTTAGGCAATATTTTTGTACTGGACCCATATTGTTTATAACTTTCTCGCCAAATTCAGACGAAACGAACATTGGAATATTTCAATTCAAAGAATAAACAATATTTTTTCAGCCAACTTAAAAACAAAGAAAACAATCTTCTTGTACAATTAACATTTAAAAATTTAAAGCAGGCACTTTTCTTTACCTCAAGAGAGGAATCTTTAACTTCAAATATAAAAGTTTAGAAGTTTTTTCTCTCAGCCAAAGAAAGAAAGTTAATTGATATATATTTTTGCAATTTTTGCCCATACTACGGTTTACAGCTCAACTAAGTTGGATTGAAACTGAAACAACTTAACTTTTGGTATTCTGAATAAAAACTAATTTTAGTTGTCTTCGAATAAATGATCGAAAAACAAAGGTTCTTATCTATGCTATGTTTTTTGAAACCATAGTATCTATTACAAAACATTTTAAATATTTTTAGTTCTGGCTTTGCTCTTTTTTCTTGAGATTCTATGTTTTATAAACGTGGCAATAATATTGGCTGACAAATGGGATTGGTTGGCTTCTGGAATAATAAAGCAAAACGAATGCAATGGTCGAAATAAAAACCAAAATGTCTCATGGTGAAAAAAGTTGTAATACATAATAAAAATTTGGCAACTACAACTCACTTATCATTTATTTTTTGGCCGGAATCGGTATACCGGTACGTACCGGTATAGACGTAAACGGTAGTCTGGATACCGGTATTTTGTAACCGAAATGGATTTCGGTATCGGTAACCATACCGGTATCTAATTATAGCGGTATTTGAATCGGTATCGGTATTTTTACGATACCGTTTGCCAACCTTGCTTTAAATTCAATACACACATCCATTCATACTTACGCATGCAAAGGCACACACACATGCATGCGTATGCAGATGAATAGCGAAGACTTGAGAATAATAAGTGCTCTGAGAAAATAAATTACTCTCTTTGAAACAAATGGATTTAGTAGTAAATCCACCAGCAAATTAAGCACTGGCAGTACAATGTATGGACGTAGAACATCTTTATATATTTATAGTCTTTGCTCGGGGTGTCCCTACGGTTTCTATTTGTTAATTGTATTGAGCTGCTTTCATTGTAGCAAGGCCACATTTTTTTTAGCAAAAATAGCACGTGCCTATATTGTGCCATCTGCATTTAGTCTTAAAGAGAAAGTGCTTGAATATACCGTTTCTAATAGTACCAAACGGCGTGGATACCGATTGGGCATTGGAGGCATTCATAGCAGAGCCAGCACGTCCGCCCGTTCGTTACCTAAAAAGTTACTATGTGCTGAAACCCAAATAAGGGTGAGGTCAACCTGACCACCCAGTTTAGATGGCACACTCTTGCACTGCCCAACTAGAATAGAGGAAGTGGTATATGATTTTAGAAATAGAAGAGCTGCTTGGCTGTCGACAAAGATACCAACTTTACAATACAAAAAGAGGTGCAAATTATGCAAATCCTAAATGTCACTATATCTTCAAAACTAGAGCTGATAGAGAAAAACTAATGACGCCATCGTAATCAGAAGACAAAAATACATAACGATCGGCCATTTTTATTTAAACATCATAAAAATCCTCTCTTTTCTTGTGCAGTGTTATCTTACTATTGTGCCTAACTTCCATTCCCGTCTGGATGGTATCAGAACTTTAAACACCCTGTCAAAGTACAGATGAGGCATCATGTAATCAATAGATTTCCTCAGCGTAGGGGGCAGTTGATCCAGGACTTTGGCATGGCCATATGACCTTGCTTGATCTCCACCTTCCAGATGCTAGAGCTGGCAAACTATCGATAGTCACGCCATACGATATTTTCGATAGTTTGTTGGAAAACTATCGATACTATCGATAGTACCGAATTATTTTACTTGAAGTCCACACGTAACTTAAAATGACTAACCCCCTGTTTGTGTAAGACGTTTGAGTTAAAAATCTTGGCATTTCTGTAATAGATTAAAGAAAAGTTGTACAAGTTTCCTATAATCTATTACAAAAACGCCAAGATTTCTAACTCAAACGTCTTACACAAACAGCGGGTAACTTTAACATTAATTTCTAGTTAATGTTGAATGAAGACTTAAAATGTTAATGTTTGGTTAAGGTTTATATTGGGGTATCTTCCCAGTAATCTTCCGTCTTTTCAACTTAACCTAACCTAACACGGCTGTTAAGGAATCTGTTTAACGTCCCTTTTCACAATGTATGGTTAAGAGTTAACGTGAACTTTAACTGACAGTTCTTCAAAGAAAACTTGCAGTTAAAGTCTCTGTTATCTTTTAACCATACATTGTGAGCAACTCAGTTAAAATAAGAGATGATAAAAAAGGAGATAGCACACAAAAGGATATATTCCGTCTCTATTCCACAACCATCAATTCTGCTAGGCAAAACTCTAACAGAGTAATTTTTTTCTTACTTGCAGTTAGTGTTAAAGTAAGTCATTTCATGTCAGCAAGAGACGAAGAGTTGTGAATGTTAAATTTAATTTTCAAATGAGTTTAGTTTTTAATTTACTTACAACTCAGTGGAGATATTAAAAAGTGTTCTTCTATCAAATGTTGATCCGTTACACACGAAGTCTGTATTACTAAGTCCATAAATTTATTACTTTGAGCCAGTGATGCCAACTTTTTTGGCTTTAAGAGCACATCAAAATTTAAAAAAAGTACTAAAAAGCGTAATTTTGAGATCTAAAAAGCGTAAAAAGCACTAATGTGAAAAACGAGTGAAGATTCAAACGAGTGATGTTTAATAATGTTTAGTATTTTCTAAGCTAGTCTCTATTTCAGCAATAGTATAATTTTTAATGAAATATATCAGACGAAAAAGATATGCTATACACTGGAAAAATTAATACACCAAGTTTTTATTAAAGTAATTTTAAGAACTACACAAATTTCTTTCCTTTGCTTTTCCTTAATTTAGCACTAACGCTCAAAATTTGGCGTTTTGAGTCTTCAAAAAGCACTAAAAATAGTGCCAAAAGCACCAAGTTGGCATCGCTGCTTTGAGATATGGAGTTATTTAAGTAAATGAGCGATATGTACTTAGATGTATTTTCAATAAAAGAAAGCCAATATGTTAAATTTTATCGAGTTTATTGCCAACTTGGTAATAAATTTTTTCAACGATAGTATCGCTATCGAGAAAGAAACTATCGATAGTCTAATGAAAATAAAACTATCGATAGTTTGCCAGCTCTACCAGAGGCCTCTAATCTTGCCGCACTATGTGGGGATACCACCAATACATGAAGGTCGATCGGAATAAGGTTTAGTTTAGAGCCTCCGAAGGCCTAGTACGTAAACATCATGTTATCCCTTCACCACCGGATCTCTGTATTCTACAAACTTGATCTACCACGTATTTCTTGCTTGTGGCAGGTCAACATACTACAGATCCATAAGCCAGTATTGGACACACAATTGCTGTATACATCCATTTAAGCATTTTAGGGTTTAGGCCCCATTTAGATCCAAACATCCTATGACAGGAGTAGTAGGCATTCGTTGCCTACTACTGTTGTGTTGAATATTGAGTTTCCATGAAAGATGTTGGTCCAATTTAACTCCCAAATATTTTTCGTTGTCTGACAGCAACAATTCATGATTATTCAACCGAGGAAGTCTTAAATTCTGTACCTTGGTCTTTGTGGTGGTTAACCTATCGTTGTTACCTAATTTCGTAGTGACATTTTAAGCCCCAGCATTTCTTGCCCTCAACATTAGTATCTCGGAGAGCATTTTGGATTTCTGCCTAGGAAGGCAGCCAGGTTCTATTGTTTGTGCTCCAGGGATCTCTCTATAAACCTTACCACTTCATGTAATGCTGTTTCTATAGAGCGTTCTTTAAGGTATTCATGCTGGCTATTTGAGAGTCTCTTGACGATCCTAACAGCCATTGCCGAATATCACTGCCTATTAGTCTGTCCAATGTCTTGATCAGGAAAGATGAAATGCTGATTGGTCGGAAGTCCTTTTTCTTCTTCATGACTTCTTTTCCCAGTCAGTTTCTAAGCCTACTATGCTTATTTTTCTTTTGTGATATTATTATTTGTGAATTCTCAAATAGTCAAATAGGAAGTATGTGCATAAGATAAGAGGTTTGTGACTGTTCAAAATATGTGGTTGAAGTCTAATGATGATTTGGCTAAGCACATATGAAATATATAGACCATGCTTAACCACCAGCAAACAAATTTCAATTTAAATATTCGATAAATATATTAATAATATAATTGAAGCAAAGTACAACAAATAAATTAATTTACTGCCAGTTTATAGAAGACTAGTAAAAAATTCTCAACTGCCTATTTACATACATATATTGGAAACAAAAACAAATTTGAGTGCTTTGTTTTTGTTTTCAATATAAGTAGGCAGACGAGAATTTTTACTTGTTTTCTTTAAACTGGCAGTTAATCAACTGTGTTGAGCACGTCGAGTCGAATATTCGTCCACGAGAATTTTGTTCTAGATTAAAGGAATCTAGGACAAAACTGTCGTAGACGAATATTCGACTCGACATACGCAATACGTGTGAATGTATTCATATCAACAATTTAAAAACAAACTTAAAAAATCAAACATTAACATAACATTAAAAAAAAATTATCCGCTATCTTCAATATTTTTAAATTTAAGAAATATGTATTTATCACTCAATATAATGAAGTGTGATTTTCTTACATTCTTCAACAATTGTCTGAATTCTTTTATGATATCATAGAAGAAAATATTTCCTTCAATGATTACATTTTGACGATTAATCACACTGAAAGCTTTAAAAATATTTTAAAATCCGAATATGGCAAGTATTGCCAATTGTTGTATTTCTGCTCTTAAAAAAGGAAACATATCACAAAATCATAAATCAAATTACACACGCTGCATTTTTGGCTCGTAATATGTTTAAGAAAAAGCACTTATTAACACCCGACAAACAGCCAATGAAACAATGCAAAGATACGAGTACTCAAAGCAATAACTCTACTATATACTTAAATTTAGAATCTCAAAGGCAGCAACACCAGCAGCAGTATGAAGTAATGGATTTTTTAAAGTAATTGCCAAAAAATATAAACTCATACTCAAAAACCATACCAAGTCGCATTAAAATATGAAACTTATGAAAACCAGCTTTTAAAGGCCATAATAGCAGGCATAAATATGTATGCACAAGCTGTTAAACGGCCTAAATGAAAACATCATAATAAAAGTATGAATTAAAGCAATAAACTTATTGCCACTACCAAAAGGGGAAATTAACCGAGATAAATTTATTATACATTTGCTCTCACATTTTAGGAAATGCTTATAAACAACCCTTCCGGGATAGCAGCAAATAAATAATAAAAAAAGTCATATATTTAAAAGTATACACAAAGAACAATTGTTTAGAAAGAAGGCCATAAAGACCACGAAGGGAAACAAGTGGAATATAAAGTAACACTCGTAATTAAATAAACACAAACACATTCGCTGAAATATCTTAACCACCATTCATTCTATTTAACCCGCTAGTATACATAAGCATAAGCATTCCTTTTTCAGCTTTGTCCTTGTTGTTTTCTTTCTATTTGATGATTGCTCTTTTTAATTGTTCCCTTGATAGACATTTAAAAAGCGCCAATAATGATGAAAATAATAGATGTGATGATCAATGTTGTCAACTTTTGTAAACAAAAGAATTTTTTCTTCTTCAAACTCTGTTAATTTTTTTCTCTTTAAGTAATGAAATAAAACCGACGCAAACATTCTTGTTGTCTCAAAAGCGCTTAGTTGGCATTACTTAAGTTGGTAAAAATCTTATTTTAAGAATAAAATGATTTTAAAAACTAGTTACTCCGCCCATATTTGTGCAACACCATGCTATGCAAAATTTACTTTGTATAGTATGTTAAATAAATAAATAAATAAATAAATAAAAAAAAAATAGACTCAATTACTGCAAACATTATTATAATGTACTCAGTCTCCATTGCTCTCTTTTTTTAATTGACACTGATTCTCATAATAAATCGCATTTTGCAGTGGTTTCACTATGTTTTGCTACGATGTGGAAAATAGATAAAGGGCCTGTTCGTAAATGCATCACTGCGCTGCAAATGGAAATTGAAATGTCCTAAATTACTTCACTAGTGTAGATAATGCACAAACAAATGTTTAATATGGAGTACAGACATGGCTACTACAGAAACAAATTATCAGCGAACTTGTATTGCATTTTACATAAAAGTTTGCTCTCATGATGCAGAGTGGTGATGCATTTACGAACACACCCAAAATAAAACTCTAATATAAGTCTTTGAATACCCTAAAGCTTGAAGTTGATTTAAAACACCAGGAATTGAGCAAAATCTAATTTGAGTTTTGAAGCACTTTTGGTCTTTAAGTTCCACTTCGAGCATTGGCGTATTTAAAGATTGTTACTAGAATCTTATTGCGAACAATTTTGCGGAATATTTTAAGATGTTATATTCTAGTTTAAAGGTAACTATGTAAGCGATAAAAAAGAGCCATACGAAGAAGAGTTAAAGGGTTAACACAATTGAAAAAAATGTTCACCGTGTGATTTTACATACGATTGCTGAGAACTCATCCTTTGCCTAAATGCAAGATCTTGATGATTACTCCGGCCAATTCGCCACTAAACAGCGCCCAAGGAAGGAAGAGGGTTTTTAATATCTTAGCAAGTAAACTTTTAAAGTGCTCATAAAATAATATTTTCGGTATCCTCTACCAGAATCAGTTGTTAGTGTTGTTTTGTTGAACGATTAACTAAATCGTGAAGTCATTCTTAAATAAATTTTATTTAGTATCGTATCAAAGACGAGTTCTAGTTCCAGTTCTAGTTCCGTAACTATTAAAACATATTTTGGCATATGACGTTGCGTTCATATGCATAGAGATTTGACTCTAATTGTTGAACTAAGACTCACTACGGCTAGAAATCAATATGAATTCAATGAAATTGAACCCCTATAATTTGGCTATTTTTGAACCGATCAAAACCACTTTTACCAGTTATTCGACGTGCAACTTTGTAGCCTTGCAAACAAGATATATGCCCTAATTCAGTAAGAAGATTTAGGACGTTTTTGTTTGAAAATACTTTTGAGTTCTTGTATTTGAATTCTCTAAACTATTTTCTCCAAAAATTGTTGTTGTCTTTGATAATGAAAAATAAAAATATTATTACCATGATATAAATATAGAAGGTACTTCCATTCTCTCTTTGTTTTTAAAAAATAAGTATTTTTTTAAGTTTGTTTTTTGAGAGAAGTAAAAAATAGAATGCCCTAATTCTGTTCGACGAATGTATCGTCTTGTCTATGGACGAAATAAAAAAGCAATTTTGATTCTTTAAAACGATTATTATTTGTTGTCTATGCTAGAAGGTTCATGTATTTGCTTTATGATTTTGTTCTAAACATTATATCCAATACATATTTTTTCATATATTTTTTAAACTATTGTATAATAATTTAATTTAATTTTTATGTTTTAAAAACATGGCAATAATATTTTTATTTTAGAGTGTCACAATTTTGAGTTGGCATCACTGCTTAATTTGAGCACCCATTAAACAGCTGATAGTTAAGAAGAAAATAATTTAGAGACTTCAAAGACAAGAACTCTGAAGCATTTTCAAACAAAAACGTCCTAAATCTTCTTACTGAATTAGGGCATAAGTCTTCCCCCATAAAATTTAAAAAAAATGTGTAATTATCTTAACAAAAGTTGCGAATAAATAAAGTATATACATGACTACACATCTGTGATGTTTAAAAAGTGGTTATTTAATAACTCGGCGCATCTTTTTAGATTGTCTGCCTAAAATAAGTATTTTAACTATATTTTCATCCAAATTGTTTGATGATTATGATTAGTTGACAATGAATTTTCATTTAATTTAACAAATATTGATTGATATTACATCTTATTTAATCTATATATTTCACTTCTTGTTGATTATAACATGTTTTTCTAAAAAATGACTTAAATACCCGATCAGATAATTTTGGCAAGTCTCTTTCACAAATTTTGCAGGCTCTTAGGCACTGTTGGCGAACACCAGATAATGTAGAGAACTCAAAGAATGCTACATTCATATTTTTACAATGATATTTTGTACGTCCACAGTTTGTAATATTCAGCTCATTTTCGCTTTCTTTAACACAACAATACATTTACAATGCATTTCATTGCTTTTCAAGATAAAAAAACATTTGTCATCACAATTTTTTTTAAACTGTTTGAATTTATAAAAAAAAACTTCTGAAATAATTTTTCAATAAAATTTTCAAACAAACAGGAAACAGAGGGGAAATATTAAATTAATACGGTAGCACGATTTTACTGTTAACTTCAGAATACCTATCCTTGTCAGAAGATGAATGTCAAGAAAAAATGAGAGAATGGAAGTACCTTCTATATTTATATCATGATTATTACCATGTTTTTAAAACATAAAAATTCAATTAGAGTACGAGGGTGAATCAATAAATCTGTGACTTTTCGAATGAAACACAGTTTTTTTTTTTGCAAAACAAAAATTTATTTTTCAACATAATCTCCTTTTAACTCAATACACTTAGTCCAACGTTTCTTCAGTTTTTGTACCTCTACCAAAAAATATGATTTTTCGAGGTCCTTAAATAGCACAGAGGAAACAGTGACTACTAAATAACTCATAAAATAAAACAAAATTAATAAGAAATCTCTATGGTTTTTTTTTCAATAAGGAAATCTTATTAATTTCATAGAGCAAACCTTTTTGAAAAAATCAACAAGAAATCTTGTACTTTTTATGAGGTTATCTTATTGATTTTTTCAATAAAAAATAAAAAAAATTGCGTCTTTTTTCTCTGTACTTATGTATTTTCATTTAAATTCTATACCATACATATATGTATGTATGTAGTATATTGTAGATGTTATTTATTTATATATACATACATACATACATACATAGACATTAGGTTATATTCTTAACTACTACAATAAGGCAACCTAATAAAATCAAGAAGAAAACTTTTTTAAAAAATCAAGAAGGCAACCTAATAAAATCAATAAGAAATCCCTATAGTTTACAATTTACAAGAAACCCTAATAGAATCAAGAAGTTTTCTTTATGGATTGTTTTTTTGCTGCCAAAAATAACAGAAATTGAGTAAAAAAAGTTGTGAATAATAACATTTCTTCTTGATTTTATGTGGTTTTATTTTTGATAAAATTACTAAGATTTACCTCATAAAAACAATAAGGAATATCTATGAAAAAATCTTCGCTTCTTTCTGCTGGGATACCCCTTAGCCTAAAAACGTTTCATAGAGAAAATCTTATTGATTCTATGAGACAGTTTTTTCTCTGTGAAGCCTTTGTTTGTGGAATGATTCGTTGTTAGAGTCAAATCTCTTTCCGACGAGCAATTTCTTCAAGTTTGGGAATAAGAAATAGTAACTCGGGGCTAAATCTGAAGAATAGAGTGGATGAAGGAGCAATTTGTACCCCAATTCATGGATTTTTGCCATGGAAACTGCACAAGCATTTGTGGTCGATTGTGAGCCAACGCGGCTACCATCTGGCAGACAACTTTCTTAAACCCAGCTGATCATTTAAAAACGAAACCACACTGTTATATGAAATGCCTATGGCATCAACAATCTGACGCACTTTTAATCTTCGATCGGCCAAAACCATATCGTAGATTTTTTCGACACTTTCGGGTGTACTGACCTCAATTGGCCGTCCAGAACGTTTAGCGTCATTTGTACTTGTGTACAACGAAAGTCAGAAAACTACTTTTTTACTTGAAATCGATGATGCAGACAGAGTCCCCATAGAATTTATCGAGCTTTTGCTTGGTTTGATTTACGTTTTTTTTTTCGCAAAAAATAAGGTTTAATGAGCACTCGAAATACACTTTTTTCCATTTTTAGAATTTTAGCACATCTTACAAATTACATATATGGAAGTCATCAGGTGTTTGAATTTTTTTTATAGAAATATGTTAAAAAAAAACTTATCAAAATCAAAA
Organism: Tachina lurida; assembly: GCA_944452675.1. Classification (NCBI taxonomy): domain Eukaryota; kingdom Metazoa; phylum Arthropoda; class Insecta; order Diptera; family Tachinidae; genus Tachina; species Tachina lurida. The sequence goes on along the minus strand of OX101754.1, from coordinate 32,437,547 downwards.
ACAGCGGCTGTACATGTCAGCCGGCTGAAGCCGGCTTGTTTCTTTAGTCATAACTATTAATTTATTTTCTGATGAAAAATATATGAATATGAACATTTGGTCCAAAATTTTTCTTAAAAAAAAAACTATTGAAAATACTAAAAAAAAATTTACTACAGTCAGAAAAAAAATCCGGTATGTTAGCTGGTAAATCAAGATTTATTGCCGTTTCCAATGACAATTGTTAAATAAAATATGTACTCATATTTTTTATGGACTCATTAATATTATTGTCATCTTGATAAATAGTAAAATAAATAAAAGTTACGACACTTACAAAAAATTGTAGTCTGAAATCCTTTTATAAAATTAAAGCCACAAAATTCATATTTATTAATTAAAAACATTTGTTGTCATTAGAATGAATAATGCAAACACAGAAGGAGTGCGAATAAGTTTTATTTGGCGCCAAAATACCATTAACTCGTTCCATTAATTACCACCATATTTAAAGAAAAAATTACCCAGCAAACATAAGATAAAACGTTGAATATATGCAAATATGTATGTATGGAAAAAAGACACTCGTAAGAAGTCATGAAAAATTTAGAATTAGCGGTCCGGAAATAGTGCAAATTTGGATCATATCTTTGGATTTTTACATAGGCTTGTCATTGCAAGAAGTTCTCTTTAACGATTTCTATCTTCTTCTGGAAGAAAGGGTAAAAAAATTTCCTTTTTTCGCAATTATAGTTCCTTTTTATAAATTTATAATTTATTACTTTTTTAATCAAAACGAAAAATATTATTTTAATGTAAATGTTAGTAAATAAATAGTTAAAAATTTTTATATAAAAATTACTTCAGAAAATTTCTTCAAAAAATCGAGTTTTTAAGAGTATCGTGAGTATCTATTTTCTAAAATTACACAGAAATTAAATTTTTTATACTTAACATACTCGATTTTCTAGTAACTATCTCCATATTTTTTTAAACATTCTTTGGAAGCAATGAAAATGTAGTTCCTTAAAATGACTTCTAATTCTTTTACTGGGTATGAAATGTTCTTTTAAATACCATTTTAGAACTAATCAGATGAAGTGCAATAGGCTTTACTATCAAGCCGTACTAAGAAAAAGGCAATATTTCTAAATAAATACATGGTTTAAAAGCAATAAAAAGTCTTAAGTTGGAAGAACAAACAACTTTTTTTGAGCTAGAATGTCCTAAATTTTGAACAGTTTTTATTATAAGAGACATGATTTGATTTTCAATCATTCTCGATTTAAAATCAAAGCTGTGTGTCTGCTGGGTAGAAATACAAAAAGTGCTAAGGAATGGGGGATACACAATAGAAAAATCTCTTATTAACCCCTTTTTAGTGTAAATTAAAATGTTACAAATTTTATATTCATAATAAAAGTAACAATAATTAATTCGGTGTATTTAATGGATTTTATTATTTCGCTGTTGCAGGATACACGCACCCGTACAAACTACTCGTATTTGTTTTTGACTTCTTGTTAAACAAGTCCTATAAATGTTGCGTTCTTCCTCAGCCGGGGATTGCCTGACTGCAGGTTCGTTGGCAGAAATTGCTTGTTACTGTGTAACAACGAATGGGATATACTGCTGGAATGGGTGATGGCAATAAAGTGGGTACAACATGGGGGTTGAATTAAATATGTATATTTATAAGCGCAGCAGGTGAGTGCCATGATTTTAAATGATTAATTATGATATTATGCTACATTTTTAAATAATTAAAAACAATTTCTTGGTTAATGTTACGAAATGTTCACTTTTCCATTCTCATTTATATTTTTACGTATTTTATTTCATTTTGAAATTAATGTTTGTGGTTGAGGTTTTTAAGTACTACAAATGTATTTATTTAATTGATGGTTAAAAACAAAATAATATTAATGAAAATATAAAAAATAAAATAAAATGAAAAAAATTATACTAATAAATAATACTTTGAATAAAAATTTAAGAGAATAAAAAACAATGCATTTACGTGTTGCGTATGTTGGGTTGTCAAAGGTGACTTTTGTTTATTGAAAAGTGTTGCATACCTTGCGGCTGTTAAATAAATATTTTATATGGGCAGCTTGTTAAATACAGTAGTGTTACTAAAGTTATGAATATATTTATCTTGTTCTTGGGCATATGGTCCAGTTACTCCGCCCATATTTGTACAACAATACTTTAGAGATTTACTTTGTAAAGTATTTATGAAATACATAAATAAATAAATAAATATTTATCTTTGTATAGATACATATGGTCGGGTGGTTACTGGTTTGCCGCAATAATAATGTATTCTTAATTTCTGTGCGGCAAACCAGTAACCAGCCGACGATATATTTGTACCTGGATTCAGTAACTTTTGTTACGATAATCGTATCGCTATAATAAATATAACGAACATTTATCGACTTTGTGAAACTATTAGAAACATTTTAGCTGTTTGAACAAATTAGTGATGTGAAGAATCAAACTAATACACGTCGCTCAAGGACAACTGACAATATTGTTGTTATAGCCCATAGTGTTGTTCAGTAACTTTTATTACGATAATCGTATCTCTATAATAAATATAACGAAAATTTTTCGACTTTGCTATTCAGTAACATATTTTAATGATGTTCGCTGTCGGTTGAAGTAAAAACAATAAATAAAATCAAAAGCTCAAATTCATTTAGTTTTGTATATTATTCTTTGTGATTTTCGCTTATTTTGACATTTTCTATACAGAGATGGCGGCATGAAATAACTACCCACGAAATAAGTCCCAAAAAAAATGTAATAAGTCCCCAAAAAAATGTACAGAAAGCAATAACAACGTTTTTGGGGACTTATTTCGTTATTTTGGGACTTATTTCATTTTTATTTTGAGGGTTATTTCATATGAAATAACTCCCCAAAATTCTGTAATGAAATAAATCCATCAAAAATTTTTGGGGCATTATTTCATTTTCAAATTTATTCAAAAATCGTAATGAATGCACCTCTTAGTTAAAGACATTGAATATTTTGAAGACGTGAGAAGTTAAATACAATTCTAAAAATTTTACTTTACTTAAATATTATTTATTTTTCACGTATTTTTTGTTATTATTGATAAAATAAACTTTTTCAATGCATAAAAGACAACGTCTTTGATTTCGATCCAACTATATTCGTAACAGGCTATGATAAAAAGTATTTTCAATATTTTCCCACGGGCAAAGGATGCTTGTAAATAAAAAAATACATATACATTTACACATATGTATGTATATATATAAATATGTAGATATGTAGGTATATGTTGTGTACTGTATCTAAATATTTGTAAATATGGTGCCTAGTGAGAACATTTTTAACGAATAATCTAGTGAAGACAAATCGCCAGTTACGATTTTTGAGCCCACGGTTTTAGCCAAAACTTGTGTGTGTTTTGTAAGGACAACGCTTTAAATATTGTCCTTTTTCATACAAGCGTCTAAAAATATAATATGACACTTAAGTTTGTTTCAATATGTTGAATGTCTATTGGGGGCATATTTAATTTTTAAAATTGGGGTTTTATTTCATATGTAATAAGTCCCTAAAAATTAGGGCATTCGGGTATGTTCTGTATTCCACGTGAAATTAAAAGGTGTGGAATTGCCATAGAATTGTTGTTATAAATACATATTTCCAGCAACAATTCTATAGCAATTCCACACCTTTTAATTTCACGTGGAATACAGAACATACCCATTATTTCATTTCGTTGGGCCCTTATTTCATTTTTAAAATCGGGGACTTATTTCATATGAAATAATACACCAAAAATTGGGGACTTATTTCATTTTGTTTTTGGGGGTTTATTTCATGCCGCCTACAGAGATACATACCTCATGATATAGAATTAAACGTTGAGTAAACCACAGATGTACACTATCGTTAAAAAATAAATTACAGAATCACATTAGCGTTACCGCAAGCAAATAAATATGTTGATAAATATTACGATTTTCGGTTCGCAAAAAGTTACTGAATCCAGGTACTGGCCTATAGCTATAAAAGATTTGGTGAGAAAGCAACTTATTGGGTATATTCTTTAGGCCATATTTAATCACGTATTTATAACAACAATGGTATGACAATTTGAATATGATTTCACTTCTAATACAGAACGTGCCCGAATTCCTTGGAACCTATTAATATTTAGATGTTAGAACTAACGTGTTTATATACATATAGAACGTTAAGTTGGCAACACTGCTTGATATGTGTGCCGTTTTTACAGCTGTACTGCGATTCGCTAACTTTTTTTAACGAAAATTTCTCAAATTTGCTATTCAGTAAAATTTTTAATAATATTCGCTGTAGGTTAATGTCAGCTGTGTCGTTATTTAAGCGACAATAATTTATGTATGTGCTGTTAATTTTATCGACAAATTCAACAGAAAATATCAGCTGCGTACTATCGTTAAAAAGAAGCTACAGAATAACACAATTTTTATTTTTTGCAACAAAATATATAGACAAAAATTACGACGATTGTCGGATCGTTAAAAGTTACTGAATCGCACAACTGGCTCTTTGCCATTTCATGAATAAATAGAATGAAACCAGAACAAAGCCTGCAAATTATAAAAAAAAATTTTGCGCAAAACATGGCTCAGTTCGAAAAAGGTAAGCGTTCTTGTAGACACCGTACAGAATGTAGCGACTTTATAGCTCGGTATAATAACGCTTCTGTATTTCTTCAAAAATATTTCGGCTAGAAAGTTAAGGTTAATTTTGAACGCGACAAGTCCCTTATAGCAAATTTTTTTTGTACACACAAATGCTTTAATTGGGAGGATCTGTGGAAATAAAAAATAAATTTTTCTCACAAATCATTACTTTAAAATATCCCACATATATATTAAAATATAAGCAATTGGTATTTCGCTGTTAACGTGTTATCCATCATACCGAAACTGTTGGCCTCAAGACAACAGATAAGAGTTTATTAATAAGAGTTAAAAAATGATTGAAAAATTAAGCTCATACAAATGGAAATTAAAATATTATCACCATCGAATAATCTCTATGCATTATTTGCATGCATTTTTTGACAGGAATATTTCAAAAATTAAATATGTATTTTAATCAGTCTGAAATAATAATAAAAAAAGTCAAAGGTTTCTGGTAATGAAAAATCTTCGAAATGTTGCTACTTTTAAAATGAAAGCATATTAACGGAATCATAAAAATTGAATTTTATTGCTATTTTAATTTTAAATTGATACAATAGACTTTTTGAATGTTTGAATAACACATATTCGAGATAAGCAATAGAAGTGTACATATAATTAAAAAAATTTGCATTGAGGGTCTGCCTAATATGACGTCATTTAAGGAGGTTAATAGGGATGGTCCTTAAGTAAGCTATTATTGAATATATCGAAATTATATCAAACTGAAGCCAGTTGATATCATGGTGCAATTCTTTACATTATGTAAATCCATAGAGTTTCGGCGCTAATGCGAATGAAAATCTCAATAACGCTGTCCTGAGTGAGTGGAATGAGCATAAGACCCATTGATCGAGTCTTTCGACGGCAGTCCAAAATAAAGCGTTGATCGGAATAACGGAGGTGTTTGTGCGGGAGGTGAACATAAACAAATCTCCCGGGCCAGATGGTATTTCAGCACTGGTCTTGAAGCAGCGATCTTCAACACTAGTACGTCCATTAGGTAACGTCTTCAATACGTTGTACCATGCTGTTGAGTTTCCAATGTACATTAAAGTTGCAGATGTTACGCCCTAATAAAGGAGAGGCTAATTGCCCTAAAAATTATAGCCCAATCGCAATATGCTCTGGAAGGTATGGTAACCTGCCATATTGTAAGGTACCCGTATCTAGAGACTCACAGCTTAGTCAACGACTGGCAGTATGACTTTCCAAGAAGCCGCACTACGGGTGACCTATTTGCCCTCCTTTCGGAGAAATTATGTAATTCAATTCACCATTTTGTTGAGAGCAATGTCTCTTATAGGGCTCTTACGGCCTTATGCTCCTTGTAGAATTTAACAAATATATATAATGTGGTGGCTCTAAAGGCGTGTGATACAGTGCTGCATGATGCACTTTTGTCAAAATGCATTGCTTTTGGTGTCGGATATAACTTCTATCTTTCCTTATCGAGCTTTCTCAGAGTTCAAGATTATTTCCAGGTTACCCACAAGACTCCGTTCTTTATCATATTCTTATCATAATTTTTCTAAATTACCTTCTATGCCTATCTTATAATTCTATCTTACTCTTTCGCGAATGAAAGCGCATTTCCCATTCATTTTCATTCACCAACAGACCAAACCTACTGGAGGTTGATGCTATGCGGCAAAGTATGGATAACACTTTAAACTATAGTTTAATAAGAATCTCCGAATGGGGTCATGTGAATATGGCTGATTTCAATGCACGTAATACCTAATACTGTATTCTTACCCACAGACATCTGTAACTATGGGTGTTATAGGTATTAAGATATCAGAAGCATAAAAATTTAGTGTGATGTTGGGTGGACTGAACACATTCTTCAAGTCTCAAAAGAAGCATTCAAGTGTCTAGGTTTTTTGAAACGGGGTAACAGATACTTCAATACATCTAATCTTCTTTTTCTTATGAAGAAGAAGTAACATTCAGGCAGTGAATGCCTGCTACTATTACTAGGTGTTACCTTATTTTAGGTAAGGTGAAGGAAGAGATAAAGGAGAGCTTCATTATTTTACAACTCTCCTTTCGGCACGTGTTTTTTTAATAATGTAGAGTTGCAGCGCCTCTGGTGTCAATGAGGCGTATTAAATTTTCAAAGCTGTGTATAGTAGCCATTTTATTGGTTATTTTACTTCGCCAATAATTCTGCTGCACAATACCGACGAAGGAAGGCGGGAGCTTTGATGTTACATTAGGATTAGCATCTCCTGAAGTCGGTATAGTTCAGTGACCAGTGACTATGCCTTCATCACTTGAACTTTCCGACAACTGATACAAAGGCACACTAATAAACGTCAGAAAAATCCATGGCATTGTTGGTTGGTTAGCTGTTGGATACCGGGGTTCAACCCAGGACCTGCGGTTTTGTAGTCAACGTGCTAACTACCCCAGCCTACGCCAACTTCTTACCACCTGAAATGGAATACAACTCTCATATATGGGGCGGCACTTCAAAGTCTACTTGAGCGAAGAAGCTCATCGTTCGCAGTAGGATATACAACTCTATTGATTCATTAATGAAATTAGGGAACTTGTTCCTGAAACCCTCTCATTTTTACGCACAACACCAATAAATTGCGCTACGCATTACAGAGAGAACCCTTTTCAGCCGCACTGTCCGTATGTGGAACAAACCACTTGCAGAATTTTTATTTAAGCATTCAATTACTTTTTATATTTATTTTATACGAGTATATTAAAAAGCAAACAACTTTTACTTTTTTTATTGCATTATTCTTTTATAACTATGAGAAGATCCACTTAGTTCTTGATTAAAATTTGCTTTATTTACTAAATAGCCAATTGCCCTTTTATACAACAATATTTATTTCATTCTTAAATTAATATTTGAACTTTCTTTTCAGGGTTATTGCACCATGAGTGCTTATTCCATTTTATGGGTACGTATAACATACATCTTCTCTTATTTCAACTAAACTTCTTCTTTCTAAGATTATTTATTAGATTATGTAAATGTCTTTTTTTTTGTTGTTGTTGTTACGCTGCAAAATCTCGTTCTATCTCCTCTCAGAATTACACACGTATTTACTTTTACTGTCATTTTAGTTGTACACACTTGCTGTATGCCATTCCTGTCGTTTTATGCAATCGAAAACAAGTAGTTGTTTGAATTTGTAAATTATTAGAGACAAAGTCAAAACCTAGGCCTACTGGACGCTTTTTTCATTTTTATGTAAAGAAAAATAAAACCATAAGTGTATACGTTTTATAGCGCAAACGACACTTGTTGCTAATTACAGTTTGCATTAGCATGGCATTTAATTCCCTCATCTTTATCTCAGGAAAAAACAGATAAGGTTTGTTACTTTTAAAATGGTCAACAGGAAACTTCAATTCTCATACACTTTCCATAGCTTTTCATCTAAATACTTTTTTTAAATACAATTACGAATAAATGCCGGCACCCTAATACATATGCAGCAATTGTTGTTGCCATTGCAGCCCATTGCAATCTTATATACTCTAGATTTTATTAGAAAAACGTGTTTATAAAATGATTATCATCCTATTTAAAAGAGCGGTCAAGCGATTGCATTTTTTCTATTTCATAAAATTTTTCGCAAAAATAAACAAGCAAAATTGGAAAAAAACAAGTCGTACAGTTGGGTTCGGCTATGCCGACTTTTAAACACCCCTCATCAAAATATAAAAATATGATTATACTGAATAAAACGTTTCCAAACAAAAATTTTAGCTAATTTCACAGTTAGTTTGAGTCGAGGCTTTGCGTTTTAACAATTTTTACATTTGCATATTTATACGCTCACACTCTTACATATACATAAGTAACGAAAAAGTGACATGTAGTTATTTGCGTGGTGTATAAAATGCTAATAATTTTTTATTTCAATATTTTATTTTGTTTAATTGTTTTTGGTTTAGCAGACAAGATGAATAATAGTGTTTTCACACTGACTTGGTTTTAATAAAAGTTGGTTTTAATGTCAAAACCAACTGTTAAAACCTGGTTTTACCATACAAATTGTTTTTGTTAAATCCAACTTAAAACCATTTCTGAATTGGTTTTATTTTGGTTTTATGAAATGAAACCCTGTTTTCGCTGTGGTAAATTCAGTGCTGCCAAGTTAAAATGACCGGTAGCAGCTGATAATGTTTATGCCAGTGAATAACAAGAGATGTCGCTTGAAAGATTTTCAACTTAAAAATGGATGCAGCAGCAACAATAAGTAAAAAATTATGGAAAAATAAGTTTTTTGGAAGGAAAACAACAAAAAAAAAATTTCATTGACTTCTGGAAAGTGAAAATAAACGATATGACATATAGATCCACCACTAAAAAAATTGTATTTTGCGATTTATTTGTGCATTTTTTATATACAATAACTTTATTTCCAAGCACTTCTTCACTTTGTATTACTAGTTCCATAATTTTAAAATATTAATTTACAAGATATAAAATAATTTCCATTTTAGAGCGCATTGCTGCAAAGTTTCTTAGTTTTTCATACAAACAAAAACAGTTGTACAGTTTGTCAAATAAGTGTTATAAAAAGCAGAAAAAAATACAACAACAAACACACGAATTTCTGCAGGAGATTTATTTTATTTTGAGCAAAGTTATTAGACAGTCTGTGAGTTAAAACCTGAATTTAACAAAATCTCAGTGTGAATGCAAAATCAGCTGTTTATGGTTTTAACGTTAAAACCAGGTTTTAACTTGCAGTGTGAAAACACTATAATATTATCTGTTGGTTTTTGAGAAAGTTTCTTAGCCTACTGTGATTATAGTTTTGTAATTCTCAATAATCTATTGAGACTTTGTCTTTAAGTTCTAGTTTACACAATGCAAGTCTTATTGCTAATCTAATTAGTTTGAGGGAGAGAGAGACGAAGGGAACAGAAACGTTTCTTTTGCCCGCGTCTCTCTCCTAAAAAACTAATCAGCTTTGCAATAAGACTTGCATAGTGTAAACTAGGACTAAGCATTGGGGTTTGTAAGCTTTTTTGAATTGTAGTTGATATCTACTGAGGTGTTGCTGAGCACCAAAGAAATCTTCGAGATGTGCTAAACCAACAACAAATAAATTTTTCAAATTAATAATATTTTGTAATACATAAGGCTGTTAGAAAGCTATTAGTTGCCAATATTCTTGCGAACGACTCCGAACAACACTTTAGGCGACACATATATACATTTAAGAATTTAACTCATGAAATTTTTATTTCTAAAAATAAGGGCATTACTTTTCTCCCCTCTCAACGATAAGGAAATAAAGTTCATGTTTTTTTTATGAAATAAAAATTAATCAGGAGAGCATTTTCAAGAAGGCTGATTTATTTTTTTCAACAATTTTATTTTCACTGAACAGTCTGAAAACAAGCTCTGGGGTCTAATTGTCGCTTTCGATAACGAGCTGATTCGATCAGCCATCGAGAGAAATGTATTCGTGTATGTGTATTCATTTGCATAAGAAGTCAATTTAAGTTGGGTACTCCGGTGCCACTTTGGCAGACTATGGTTTAAGATAATATATGAACTTATTTTCTTATCGCAAACTTGTAGCATAGCATAAGCATCCCTGCAGAAAATTTGGTGACAATTGATCCAAACGTACTCGTCCTACAACTGGAGAAAATGTGGGTGTTATCAAAAGTAAGTAGTAGTGTATGGTGAAAAAAGTCATATCGTTTAAATGGTGACATATTGACCATTTTCGTGATGTATGGTCTTGATCTTGAGCCAATTTAATTCGGACTCGGTCTAGTATTGTAGTTAACATGTTCGATGTGGTCGAATACAGGACCTATCAAATAGTGTAAATATAATGTTAATTGTTCCCTTCAATGTGACTCTGGAGCCAGTCCCGTAACTACAATTAGATATTAACCTAAGCTTAAATGGTATTTATACTTTTGAAATATGAGTGGCCGTGTGGTCGACTGGGTAGTGTGCTAGCCTGTCACGCACGAGGTTGTCGGTTCGAATCTCAAAAAATTTTCAGATTAAAAATAAAATGTCATTGCATTTGTAACGATAAAAAAATTTATAAGCGTTAATTGTTACAGTTAAATGTCGAAATTACATTTATAAATAATTTATATTTATATTATTATACATCAAATAGGTCCCTATGGGATAGTTCAGTGACAAGTCACAAGGTGCATACAAAGTATCAATTAACCCCATCCTAGGCCATCCCCATGTAAAAGTGACTGGTCCGCTTCATAGGAAGTGTTAGAACTCGGACTAGTCCCTATCATCTGGGGACCGGTCACATGACTAGTCTTGTGTCAGTTCCATTTCCTGCAGGGATAGCACATGTGCAAGTTTCGTAGGAATCGGTTGGTGAGAACTACATGAAATAAAGGTTCTTACAATAAAAGGTTTCATTTTGGCATGTACGAAAAAGGTAATTTCTGAGCGAAATCATCGAATATTACTTTAAATGTAAAGAATCGGGTATCTCATTCTAAATGGAAGACAATGTTATCTAAATTGCCGCCATGGCAACCATATTCCTTAAATGAAATTTTCCATCATCAATTGACGTATTTGGAACTCTATAATTTCACGAAAGCTATCTTAGAGGTCCATTGGCATATAACTTATCCTTCAGGTAGCCCCGAAGAAAATATATTAAAGATGTTAAATCTTCTAGAAATCACACGGTTGCGACCTTTCTTGCAAAAGAGCGACGTCTTGTTAGAAATAAACGTCGTGGACATCGGTACTAGGGTGGGTCATTCCGCCTTATTATGAATGGCGTTGTCGACGTCACATCAAGACGACAATTGGCTGTTATTGACAATCTCTTACTAAGCCCTAAGGGTTTGTAAGTTAATGGAGCATATTAATAGTAGTCAATTGTTGTCGACAAAGAGTAGACAAGTGCCAATTTTTTCTGTCGTCTTGATGTGACGTCGACGACGCCATTCGCAATAAGACGGATTATCTCAGTGTCTTTTTGAATTTCCCGCCTCTTAATTGAACTGACAACACTGCTAATGCCATCAAGGAACTGTCAGTTGACTTTTGTCCAAATTTGAACAAGCTGCGTCATTTAGTTTGTGTTTCGCAGCCGTTGATAGAAGACTACCCCGCGTTTTGAGAAGAAAACGTTAAAAAGTGAATTTCGTGTTCTCATTTAGCTTTATTTTTAAGCTTGATATGTACAACGGGACTCTTCACGATCAGTTTTGATTGTAAAAAAGTGGTTTACTGAATTTCGTTGTGGCCGTACGAGCCTAACGTTTTTGACGCCCAGTTGAGGTCTCTACAGCCGAAGTAATTGAAAATATTGACGATATGGTTTTAGCCGATCGGAGTGAGAGAGAGAGAGAGAGAGAGAGAAGTTGTGCAAACCATAGCCATCTCACATAGCTCAGTGGTTTAAATTTTGAATGACCACTTGGTTATGACCACAAACGCATGTGCAGTTTCCATTGCAAAAATCCATGAATTGGGCTACGAATTGCTCCCTCATCCCCCCTTGTTCATCAGATTTAGCCCAAGTGAATATTTATTGTTCCCAAATTTGAAGAAATGGCTCGGCGGAAAGAGATTTGACTCTAACGACGAAGCATCTCGCAAACAATTGCCTATTTTAATGACCTCGAAAAATCATATTTCTCGGAAGAGAAACGTTGTACTAAGTGTATAGAACTCAGAGGAGACTACGAGTATGTTGAAAAATAAAATTATATAAAAACCTATGTTTCTTGTTAATGACATACAAAATCGTTTTTGGAAAGCTCAATTCCAAAGATCGACTAGAAATTGACAAAGTTCGATTTTCCTCAACACTATGGGCTACAACAGTAATATTCTCAGTTGTTATTGAAACGTGCCCGAGATCAATTATTCACACCACTAAACTGTCCTAACCGCTCAAATTTGTTCACCTGTTTCATAATTAAGGGCCGAGAAGGTCTTCCACGACGAAATTTTTTTTTTTTTAGCGATTTGTGAAAGCGAAAAATTCACGAATTTTGTAGTTGAAGAGCATATTGTTTCATTTTTATTGATGGTGAATAGTAGTTTTTACTTGTCAGGTGAAGTCATGGCAACTGTTAAAATGGCGGGCTATTGAAAATGAAACGACTTATTGAAACACCCCTTATAATGGTAATTTTGCAAGGCTCTTGTCATTATAAGCACTCAATTCAAAAATGATATTAAATTTTGAGGGGCACAAATACGCCCACTTTTTAAAATTTCGTAGGAATGAACATTGTAGAAAAACGTGGAATGCGACATTAAATTTAAATCAGACTTGGGAAGACATGTATAGGGTGTTTTTTATTGGGGTATAGAACTTTAAGTTGGCATCACTTTTTTAACTGGCGGCCATTTTGTCAGCTGTCAAGTGATTAATATTTAGTTTGGTTTGCCATTTCATCATGATTAGGTTGACAAAAGAACAACGCTTGCAAATCGTGCAAATTTGCTTTATTCGAGCCAGCCGAATTGGCTTTAATAAAGCCGAATTGGCTTTATTCGAGCCAGCAGCGGCGGCCACATGCCCGAAATCATATTTAAACATTAATGGCATAAAATTATCCTTCCAATAAAGCCAAATTGATGGACATTAAAACGATTTTCTTGTGTTTTATTTCAATTCGAAGTTATATACCTCTAAAAAAAACACCCTTTATAATTAACTGGAGCAATATTGCTGATATTATGACTACACAAACGTCCTCAATACTTGTATGGAAAGCTATAGGTTTATGGCCGCGTTCTCGTAATTCCCCACTGTGCAGAAATTACAAAACTATTATTCTAAATAAAAATAAAAAAAATATTTATATTACAACAAAGTAAGTAAACACATTGATCATGTAAACTATAATGTTGTTGTGTAGGGTATTCAAGAAAACGAAAAGAAAGATCTAGATTTTGCGTGCAATTTATCTCTCCAGTGGTTGTCATAGTTAGTCGTTGTCTACCAGGAAGTAGAACAAGCCTAAATGGCAAACAACTACAACATACTTAAATAGTTACAACACAAACAAGTACAACTGAATACATGTAGACATAAATTAAATTAAACTCTAGCATAGAGATGACAATGAGTTAGTTTTTCTATTTTTTTTGTTGCCCCTGCTGCTGCATGTACTCTGCTACTGTTGCACTTATGATAATGCTGTTGTTGTCGTGTTTTGCTGCAGCTATTTGTTGATGATAAAACCCCATTAGATTTAATGTTCCATTTTATTAATTTTTTTTTTAGTTTCTTATTTCTGTTTACATATATAAAAATTATTATTGCAGTCGGGTTGCTAAATAAAAAGGGAATTTATTTATAAGTTTATTTGTTTTGTGATAGTTATTGTCTAGTTGTTATTGTAAATAATTTTATCTTTAAAAGTGTATTAATTTAAAAATGCTGCAGTATATTGCTGGGCACTTTGCAACTAATTCTTTCGTAAGTAAATTTATTGGCTTCTTCTATAAAGTAAGTTTGCAAAAATGACATGTATTTTTGCTGTTACTTCACTTATTTATTTACCATTTCCTGTCTAATAATATTCACTTACACTTCAAAAACATTTTCTTATTTATTAGTTATCTAATGCTGAGCCTGACTCTTATTGAATTTTTTTTTCTGACCGGGTAACTTTAAATATCAAGACAATTTTTTTGCCATTCGATTTGACAGTTTGTGAATAGTCTGCGGGTAATTTAGTTTGAAAATTCATTAAAAAACACATTCGCCATAGCAGCATTTTGAAATAAGTTTAGAGTAATATAATTCATAAGTTGAATACGTTCCAGGCAAGACATATTCATATAAGTTGTACTCGCCACAATTTGCTATGAAAAATTCATGCTTTGGATGTCTGAAATGTACTTAAAAATGTGTTCACATCTAACGGATATTAAAATTACAAGGGGCGAAAATAGTAACCTGAGAAGTTGAGACCACTTTCAATTCGAGTTGGTGCAAGGAATATTTGAATCCTCAATTTGCTTTGAAAAATACGTTCTTGGGATGTCTAAAAATTAACGGAAAATTGATGTTGCCATCTGATGAAGATTGAAATTACAAGGGCAAAACAATCACCAGAACTATTGAGGCCACCTGGTATGAATTCGCCTTGGATTCGTGAAACTCATTATACGTTATATTTTTGGTAATGAAACACTATTAAGCAGTTTCCTTTTGGGATAAACTAAATCGAATATAAAGAGTATATCAATAAACGCTTCCTTAAACTAAAACTTAAATACATATAATACAGTGTGGGATATTATCGAAATTTTTGTTCATGTAAAAGGCCTATAGACCCCATTATGTATGAAATATAATATCGTGCAAGCCACCTTAACACGCACGACTCAACACGAAGTGTTTGTGGCAAAAAATCTGATTTCGTGCGTGTTCGGGTCGTTTCCTGTTAAGCAAAATTGACACGAAAAGATTTTAGATTTAAAATATGTATAAATGAATTTCCAGCTGAAGCTTAAAGTTCTGTACGTAAACCGATAGATAGTATCAGCGGTGGTGGCAGATAGTATCAGCTGGCAGTGCCAACTTGGTGCCATATTTTGAAAAGCGACTCTTGAAAAAAATCAATTAAATTTTCTGATCTTCAATACCATATCAATAATATTTCGTGCGTGTGGTGCAGTATCGTGTTGACGAAAATTTTCGCGTGCGTGTTTCGTACGTGTTGAGCGGCTGGGTATTCGTGCTCGTGTCTAATCCTTCGTGCAGAATGTAGCATGTGTCATGAGCTGTGTGGTATGTAGCGCCGTCCAGTTAAAACCACATGTCGTTGGTGTCCATATCACATACGGCTGGCAAAACAAAAATGATTATTATCGACCTATAACGCGCGGACGCATAATGAGCGAAGCCTTTACAGAACACCCATTTTGACAAAACAATTTTACCACTTGCACGAGTTGTTAAACGCTGTACCGTCCTCTTTGATTTGGAGCAACAGCCAATTAAAGCTTTAACAGTATGGCCGCTATCAACTTTATAAGTTCGAATGTTCTTATTGAAATACACTTTATATGACGACAACCAGAAAGAAATTTTAGCACTTGGAATTCAACATTAAGAATATGTATTCAATTACTTAAGCCACAAAGTAAGCTTTTTAAATTTGTCTGTCTACAAAAAAGAAGCTATACGAAAATCTTTTGAGAAAAAAAAAATGTTAATGCTAAAGTAATGCTAAATATCTACAATCTTATTAGCATTTCTTTGGCATTGGCCACTTTTTTCAAAAAGAGAAGTAACACTCAGGCAATGAATGCCGACTAACTACTAGTTGTTGCCTTCTTTAGCAAAGGGAAGAGACGACAAGTGCTGAAGGAAGAGATAGAGAAAAGCTTTTTACCGCTCTACTTTTTGCAGGTTTTTTTTTAAGAATGCAGTGGCTGCGCCTTAAGTATCAATTGGGTATTAATTCTGTGTGCTTACATAGAGAAAAAACTGCCTCATAGAATCAAGAAGATTTTCTCTATGAAACGTTTTTAGACTAAGGGGTGTCCCAGCAGAAAGAAGCGAAGATTTTTTCATAGAGATTCCTTATTGTTTTTATGTGGTAAATCTTATTAATTTTATCAAGAAGAAAACCACATAAAATCAAGAAGAAATCTTATTATTCACAACTATTTTACTCAATTTCCGTTATTTTTGGCACCAAAAAAACAATCCATAGAGAAAAACTTCTTTATTCCATTAGGTTTTCTTATAAATTGTAAACTATAGGGATTTTTTATTGATTTTATTAGGTTGCCTTCCTGATTTTTTCAATAAGGTTTTCTTCTTGATTTTAGTAGGTTCCTATATGATTATGTGTAAAGGATCTTATTGATTTTTTTAATAAGGAAATCTTCTTAATTTTATGAGGTGTCTTGTTATTTCCTATCTATCTATATCATAGAGACAATTTTTTTATTATCTTTTTAATTTTTGTATAAGAATGTTTGCACAATAATTTCAATGGTTATTCAGGCTGCTTGTTGGCATATTGGTTAGAGTGCTTCTCTATCAGTCAGAAGTTTGCTGGTTCAATACTTGGTGAGTAAGTTAGTTAAGAATATAACATAATGTGTATATATGTATGTATAAATAAATAACATCTACAATATCCCTGCAGGAAATGGAACTGACACAAGACTAGTCACGTGACCGGTCCCCAGGTGATAGGGACCAGTCCGAGTTCTAACACTTCCTATGAAGCGGACCAGTCACTTTTACATGGGGATGGCCTAGGATGGGGTTAATTGATACTTTGTATGCACCTTGTGACTTGTCACTGAACTATCCCATAGGGACCTATTCGATGTATAATAATATAAATTATTTATAAATAAAATTTCGACATTTAACTGTAACAATTAACGCTTATATATTTTTTTATTTTTACAAATGCAATGACATTTTTTTTTTAATTTTATTTTTAATCTGAAAATTTTTTGAGATTTGAACCGACAACCTCGTGCATGACAGGCTGGCACACTACCCACTCGACCACAGGACAACTCATATTTCAAAAGTTTAAATACAATTTAAGCTTAGGTTAATATCTAAGTATAGTTACGGGACTGATCCCAGAGTCACATTGAAGGGAGCAATTAACATTATATTTACACTATTTGATAGGTCCTGTGTTCGACCACATCGAACATGTCCAGTGCAGTTTACTACAATACTAGACCGAGTCCGAATTAAATTGGCTCAAGATCAAGACTATACACCACGAAAATGGTCAATATGCCACCATTTAAACGATATGACTTTTTTCACCATACACTACTACGTACTTTTGATAACACCCACACTGTCTCCAGTTATAGGACGAGTACATTTGGATCAATTGTCACCAAATTTTCTGCAGGGATACTACACACATACGTATATACATATGTATATGGTATAGAATTTAAATGAAAATACATACATAAGTAGGCACTGTTTTCTCTGTGTGGTAGCCATTTTATTGGTTATTTTACTTCGCCGATAATTCTGCTACACAAAGCCGATGAAGGAGGGCGCTATGATGTTAAATTAGGGTTAGCATATGCTGAAGACGGTGTTGTTCAGTGATTAGTGACTATGGCTTCATGAATTGAACTCTCATACAACAACTGGTACAAAGGGACACTAATGCACATTAGAAAAATGCGTTAATGTGTTGTTATTTAATGACTGTCGGAGACCGGGCTCGAACCCAACACCTTCGGTTTTATAGTCAACGTGCTAACTACTTCAGCCAGGGTTACCGCTAGGAATTTTAGAAAAGTCGCACAAAAGGTCGTTTTGTGAAAATAAAGTCGCACAAAAAAGTCGTTTGAGAAAATAAAAGTTGCATCTCTTTTTTAACGTTTTTTATTAATAAAAAGCATAACAAAACAAAAAAACAATTGAAACAAAACAAAAATCTTATTGCAGAATCCATTTCTATCATATTTCACAACACATGCAGTTGCATTATACATGCTTATATATGTACCCAGCAAAAAATTACGCATTACCATATAATGAATTACTTTTCTGATTACCAAATTTCATTACTCGCTTACAAATCACATTACCTAAAATTAAAAAAAAATTATATACAAGTTGCTAAATGATGAGAATAATTTTTTTAGATTAAATAGATTACGTGAACAAGTTGCCAAATAAAATAAGTAAGTACTTCTCAAGAATCGATTATTTTAGTCTCACGCCTTGTTCTAATCATTAAGTTGGTGATCCAGTAAGGAATAGCTTCCACCAAAAATGCTTCATTCCAAATCCGATTACCTTTTTTGAAATTTTTTGCTGGGTATGTACATGTTTTCATGTACCCTGGAGATTTTAGCTAAAACTATTCTTTGCAGTTCTACTGAAAATTTATGAAACATTTCTTGAATACATTTTATACATGATATGCATGTTGCAAAAAAGTGGTAAAAGTGTTTCCAAATGAACAATAATCTGTGAATTGATTTTAAATTTTGCCGACGTTATTTTGACGATTTTTTTGATAAAAATAATCAAAAAACTTTTAGTTAATTATTATTTTTCGAACTGTATTTTGTTTCTATATTCTTATGAATTGAACAGGCTAATGTTCGTAACGCTTTTTAAGCCAAATTACATGTGATAATTATTAATGAACAAATAACATCAATGTGTTGTTGTCAGAATATTTACAACTAACTTTGATGTTATTTGTTCATTAATAATTATCACATGTAATTTGGCTTAAAAAGCGTTACGAACATAAGCCTGTTCAATTCATAAGAATATAGAAAAAAAACTTTTAATTTACTGCAAATTAACTGTTTTTTGAGAAGTTTCACAAAAAAGGGTAAAAAGTCGCAATAAAATTAAAAAAGTCGGAAAAGTCGGTGACAAAAAAAAGTCTCACAAAAAGTCGCAGACCGCTAAAAAAGGGTCAAATTGCGACTTTAGTCGGGTGAACGGTAACCCTGACTTCAGCCAACGCCACCCTCCCTTATTATTATTATTATTTAAGTATTATAATATTCCTTGAATTAGGTTCTGCGATACAGAAACATTTCAACGCTTATAAGTGCCAATTTTGTAGGTATGCTAAGTATTATGTGTATGTAAATGAAAATTTCAACGGAAAGTTCAATGACTTACATAAATTTACCTATTTCCCAGATCTGGCTGATTTAAATTACGTTGTTTTTATTAACTATCTTTGGTTCTGATCTGTTTCACACTACCTTCCCAATAAGCCGGGCACTTGACATTTTTAGATTAGGATGACAGCGCCTGCTGAATTAAACATTATATCTCATATACTTCTACACTGACGGAAAAAAGGCATTGAAAAATCAATAACTCCAGTGGTCAATATAGCACCCAACGTTGTCACTTTTTAAAAAAAGTTAGTTGTCAACTTGTACATGGACGTGTACGAACTGAAAACGGTACGTGATCGACTTTTGGTTATTGACAAGGCAGGTTGTCAACTTGTACACATTCGTTGTCAAATTGACAATCTTGTGTACAATTTTAACACAAGGTTGTTAATACAGTTTTGACAACGAATGTGATCAGTTTGATCACGTATGGTGTCATTTTTCTCTGGGTATACACAACCTATTCCTAGCAAAGCTTTAATAATCCGCATTGCACTTGTAATGACCAAATCTCGAGGTAAAAAGTGGATTATCGTCTATCGAACCGCTTCTTAGGAAATTTTTCACAAACAATGGATTCTTGCAACGAGACAGTACCGCGGTGTAAAAAGTGCTTGGAGCCATGGCCGGTTACATGTAATAATGTACATGGACATTATATCCTTTACGAAAAGGAAATAGCCTTCGGTGGACATTATTTCCTTTTTGAAAAAAATTAGTATTTTTTCTTAATTTTTTCTTTATTGATAAAGCAAATTGTCGACGATATGGGCATAGTGAATTCGATTTTATAACTTTTGAGATTTAAAGATTTTCTCCTCTCGGTATGTCGAATAGAGACATAATAATAATGAGATAACATTTTATGCCTTGCCAGTCTTCAGCCGCACTTAAAGGATTTCTCCTTTCGCTATGTTGAATAGTAACTTCGTTACATTTTTATTCCTGATGTAAAAAATATTCAATTTAAAAAGATTTTTTTTTCTAAAACTTAATACATTTCTGTATGCTCAACACCACTTTGTGTCTGAATCAACTGTACTGACGAGGATTTTAAGTACACCAACGCATCCCTCCCGGACTTGCACATTGTTAGTGTTAATGGACATCTGAAATTATCAAACCCTTGAATTTTAGATATAGGACATATTTAACACTTTTTTTCTATATTTCAAATAACAGATTTGGCACCTTTGTATATTCCAAAGTACAGTTTTGCTCCTTTTTTTAAATGGAGGAAAAAGACCCACACGAAGTAGAGTTAGTGGGTTAGGATGCTTTTAAGAAAAATGCATATGAAGATTGTATACACAAAGAAAACAGTGCCTAATAAATACCTCATAAAAATAATACGATCTCTATGGTTTTCTTTCAATAAGGAAATCATATTAATTTAATAAGGAAAACCTTTTTGAAAAAATCAAGAAGAAATCTTCTACTTTTTATTAGGTTATCTTATTAATTTTTTTCAATAAGGTTTTCTTCTTGGTTTTATTACGCGACCTAATAAAAATAAATTGTGTCATTATTATCTGTACTTATGTATTTTCATTTAAATTCCATATAGATATGTATGTATGTATGTATGTATGTAGTATATTGTAGATGTTATTTATTTATAAATACATACATACATACACATTAGGTTATATTCTTAACTAACTTACTCACCAAGTACTGAACCAGCAAACTTCAACCTGATAGACAAGCACTCTAACCAATATGCTAACAAGCAGCCTGAATAACCATTGAAATTATTGTGCAAACATTCTTATACAAAAATGAAAAACATCATGAAAAAAATTGTCTCTATGTCTATTATAGCTATGAAATAACAAGACACCTCATAAAATCAAAAAGATTTCCTTATTAAAAAATCAATAAGATGCTTTACACATTATCATATAGGAAGCTAATAAAATCAAGAAGAAACCCTTATTGAAAAAATCAATAAGATAGCCTAATAAAATCAAGAAGAAAACCTTTTTAAAAAAATCAAGAAGGCAGCCTAATAAAATCAATAAAAAATCCCTATAGTTTACAATTTATAAGAAAACCTAATAGAGTCAAGAAATTTTTCTCTATGGATTGTTTTTTTGGTGCCAAAAATAAAGGAAGTTGAGTAAAAAAAGTTGTGAATAATAAGATTTCTTCTTGATTTTATGTGGTTTTCTTCTTGATAAAATTAATAAGATTTACCACATAAAAACAATAAGGAATCTCTATGAAAAAATCTTCGCTTCTTTCTGCTGGTATACCCCTTAGCCTTAAAACGTTTCATAGAGAAAATCTTATTGATTCTATTAGGCAGTTTTTTCTCTGTGTATAAAAGTGGTGAAAAATCCTGTCCCTAAGAGTGGGTTCGATTCACACCAAAGGCTTGTTTCACTGCAATAGAGAAGGTATTTGGGCCTCTCCTCTGCCGTTATCACTTATTAAATTTTTTTTCTGATTTACTATGTGATTATTCAAAAAAGTAAAAATAATTTTTTTAAATTTAAGATGAAAATGGCATTATCCCGGCCGAAGTCAATCTTTGATAGCCAGCGCCTGCTCTAAATTTCGTACGTGACAAAAGCATACACCCTTATTCCATTTGTCGACATCGACGTCACTTTAACACAATACTAAAAAATTGGGGCTTGTATACCCGTTCTCGAAAACAACTGACTCCTGTTGGCAGGCGAATGCCATTTTCTAGAATTAAGGGAACGGAAATATATTGTCATTACCACAAAATTGTTCTCGAGAGCGAGTAAACAAGCCCCAATTTTTTGGTATTGTGTTAACATGACGTCGATGTCGACAAATGGAATAAGGGTGATAATTTTTTTTACAATATTTTTCAAAATGTATGTACATTAAGATAATTTCAATTTTAACTTGTTATGAAGTTTAGTTTTTTTGATCCTTTTCAGAATCATCGGCGAAGTAAAATCTATATATATAAAACAGAATGTGTGTATGTATGTAACGTATGGACTACAAAACGGCTGGGCCGATTTTGATGAAATTTTCAGGAAATCTTCAGAATATTCAGGCGTGTGACACTGTGAAGTCTGATTGTTGATTTTCGGTCTGCGGGCGGAGGGGCGTGGCAAAATCAAATTTTCATATTGCACCACCAATGCCATATATATATATATATATATATTTTGCGGGGAGGGGAGGGGTAGCGATGCACACCGGGTTAAGCTAGTAACCAATAAAATGCCTACGAAACACAGCTTCAAAAATGTAATACGCCACACTGACACCAGAGGCGCTGAAATACTGCCTTATTTAAAAAAAAACGTGCAAATAGCAGAGTTTTAAAATAATGAAGCTTTCCTATTTCTATCTCTACGTACACCTAGTAATAGTAGTAGGCATTCATTGCCTAATTGATACCTCCTTCTTCAAAAAAAATTAGGTCCCAAACCGAAAAAACGTGGTATGCTTCCTGCAGATCATAATCATCGAAGAATTGTTTAACGCTGGAAATAATGTGAACTGATTTGGAAATTAATGTCCTTATAGTATCGCTACTCATATATAATTACATATTTTTAACCACAAGCATGTGAGATTATGAGCTATTCGTAACTTCTGCAGCAAATAATTTAGTTCTGACCAATAGATAATATTTCTTAGGAAAACCTGATCTGTATGCTTTACCATTAGTTTTTAATACTTATATTTGGCCTTTACTATCCGGAATTCCAGCTGAAAGACTAAGCTTTGGTCAGAAATAGCATATCATTTGCCAGTTGTAAAGTATGTATTGATGATTTGGCACTAGTACAGAACTTATGTTTTTATAAAATGGGTTCTGAAAACTATGATTTATGTGATATTTATCTAAGGTTTACAGAGATCTGAAGAAAGATTTGAAACCGAGGATGATGTTGTCATACGCGGAAATGTTCGTATCTGTGAGCAATTAATTTAATGTATTTTAATTTAAATAAAGTTGTGGCGGAAGTTTATGTTGCCATAATTTCCTATACACAATGAAATTTTTCATTTGATATAAATAAAGTTTTGATGGAAGTCTATGTTGTCATATTTTTCCATAGATATTGCAACTTTTCTTTTCTCGTGATTTCGGATCCATACATGCTTTAAAGTGTTTCGATTATTTTTGAAAGATGGCATTTGGAAACAAGATTTCAATGTACTGCATATGTCTACTAAGTCTAATTATACAGGCGACACTTAGGTGAGGAATGAGCTGGCGAATAGTACAGACTATCTTCCGAATGCTTATTGGTTTTCTGTCCGGTAATTCCTTATTATTAGGGTTTTTATACAGAGCCTGAATTAACTTAATATCTATTACACAGAGAATCCATTTGATATTGCACTTCCTCCCATTGAATGATCTGAATCATTCCTTACTATTGTGTATTATTTATTCAATGGTATAAATAAAACTTAAAAAAAAAATTAAACCGACTTCAAAAATAAGCACTAAAAAGCTACAAATAATATAGATCTAGTTAAATAAAAGATTTTTATATATGTTACCTACAGTGCCGTTTGAAGTTGGTGCCAGCAACATTGGTAACTAAGCACATATGTACATATGTACATAAAAATTACTTGCAGTTTTTTTACCGGGCATGTTCCTATGTGTTTAGTACAAAAATCTTTTATTTAACTAGATCTATATTATTTGTAGCTTTTTAGTGCTTATTTTTGAAGTCGGTTTAATTTTTTTTTTTTAATTTTATATGTACCTTTTTAGTGCATACTTTTGAGCTCTGGTCAATTAAAAAAAGTTTTATTTGTAAGTATCTTTTTTTATTTAGAAATATGGTCCAGTTTCGTAAAAATCGATTTAGTAAAAGCACGTGAAATTAAGTATTAAGTTTTATGGGGCGTGGATACGCCCCTTTTTTTAAAACGAGATTGTGAATTTTTAAGAGTTCAAGGTGTGTGCCAAGTTTCGTAAATATTGGTTAAATACAAGCACATGAAATATTATACTAAAATTTAATAGGCGTGCCCCGCCCACTTTTTTGAACGCAATTTTGTGCCTTTATTAAAGCTTAGGGTGTATGCCAAGTTTCGTAAAAATCGGTGAAATAGAACCCTGTGAAATATAATATACAATTTTAATGGGCGTGACCCCGCCCATTTTTTTAAAAGAAGATTGTGGCTATTTTAGAGCTCAAGGTGTGTGCTAAGTTTCGTAAAAATCGGTTAAGTAGAACCACGTGTAATGTTATAATACATTTTAATGGGCGTAGCCCCGCCCATTTTTTCAACTTAAAAATTTTGTAATTACAAGAACGAAAGATGTTTGCTAGGTTTCGCAGCAATCAAATGAGTAGAAGATCATTAAATCAAATTTAAAAAATTGTGGGCGTGACCCCGCCCACTTTTTTCAATGGGACCCTCTCAGACAACAAAAAATTTTTACAATCGGTCTAAAATGCACCTAGTTATGAACCAACACACCTAAAAAAAAAAATAGAGACGAATTGTTAACCTCCTTCTTTTTTTGAAGTCGGTTAAAAATCCTTTCCGGTCCGCAAATATTTTCTGTAAGTTGCTATTGACGCACATTTGCTTGGCAACTATCAGTACTTTAAATTTGTACAGTCTTTATCTCATATTCCTATCTGAATATTTTTATAATCTTGACCTTGAATTCTCACAAGCAAATATCAAATAAAAAAGTTTTTAAGTGCGTAATTAATTCATACATTTAATAATATATTTGCAGTAGCAAAAATAAAAAAACAATATGTATCAAAACAAAGCTATTATTAGTTCTTATCTAAGCTTTTTGGATTTTAATCTGAAAAGTATCAACAAATTAATATAAAGTTTGTATGTATGTATGTATATTAAATATGCTAAAAATAAACTTACTGCCGATTTTCGTAAATAAGTTAAAAATTTTCGGACATAAGTTTATACTGAAATAACCGAAAATATTTGTGCTATTTATAAATACGAAAAGTATTTAAAATATGTATAAGCAAAAAAAAAAATGCTCAGTCTGTGTTCACACAATGCGAGTCTTATTGATAAGATTCTTTCGTATTCTTCTTTGAACTATCATCGGCATTCACATAATACAAGTCTTATTGTTTTTTATGCATACTAGTGTGTATGAATATGTGCGTTTTTACCATGACGGTACATGCAGCTGAGAACTCCATTATTTTCCCTATGTCTCTCTCACCATTAAGGTAGCAATCTTATCAATAAGAATTGCATGGTGTGAACACAGACTATGACTTTTGCTTATACATTTTTTAAATATTTTACGCTGTTACACATACACATACATTTGTATGTGAACAATCTGTCAACAATGATTTTGCATATTTAAAATATTTCAATATTTTGAAATTTGATTTGAAAAAAGTTAAATTTTTTCTTTAATTTTTTTAATTTACGGTGAGGTTACACTTGGCAAACATTTAACCATTTGCGGGTGGCTTTGGCTGAAGTAGTTAGAACGTTGAATAAAAAATCGAAACTTCTTTTATCGAGCCCGGGAAATCGTAGCCATAATATGAAAAAGTCAACAAGGAAGGTGCAGAATAAAAATATAATTCATTTGTAAATAGCTGGTTAATACAACAAATTTTTAAATATATTAACTTATAACAATACAATAAATTTCACTACACACATTTTTAAGAGACCATTTCCCTTTTTTAATATACATACATATGTATATTTTCTCAATTTCACTAATATTATCTAAATGTCAAATGCAATACAGAAAAGACGAACATAAATTAACACCGAGTTTGACGTTTTATGTTCGCAATAATTGTCAACGAAAAACTGTTGACAATTATTGCAAATACAGGCAATAAGCTGCAGTAAATGTCAATAATTTGACATTTGCTGCAATATATGTTCGTCAATTTATTCCCAGTTTAGCCGGGGGTAAAGAAGGTAACAACTAGTAATAGTAGTATGCATTCATTGTCTGAGTCGTTCAAAAAAAAAAAACGAAGCCACGGCGGATACCTGCACAATGTTATATTTCATGACATAGTGGCGTCAAAAATGCTTCCAAACGAATAAAAAATTTCGCTGATATCTCACACACATAATTTATTTTATTTAAATTTACAGCGCTTACTGAAATCCCCTTTACAATTTTCCGATAATTCAACTTTTCAAAGCATCTTACATATTTTGTTCTGATATTTTTTATTTTTATGAGAATATTCTAAGAACTAAATTCTTTTGGCATTCTAATAAAAATATTACAACAATCATGGTGTAATTATACAGGTGACTGCGTAAGGATTTTAAATACAAAAATACGGCAACAACCATAGCTATGTAAAGAACCGAAGAATGTCAAAAGCATAAAAATAATTGTACCAAAACCAAAACAAAATCAAAGTTCTTGACATTATTCAGCTACATAGCACATAGAGCAAAAAATTATCAGCTAAAGTAACGCTGCCACCTAGTTAGATACACCTTGACAACAATGTAATTAATTTCATTGAATAATAAATAAAATAAAATTTCCTTAATCAAGCATATGAAATACTACATAGAACTAGAAACCAGTTCAAAAGAAAAAAATAAATAAATATACATTTAAACAATAATAAAATAAAAATAGAATTATTGGCGCATATTCATAAATCATAACTAAAGTCGAAATTTATTAAGCAGATACTAAAAAATAGTTAACAGATAGTTACAGGTTCTATTCACAAATCTAAACTAACGAAGTAACGACTCCCAGCTGATAAAAGAAATAAGAAAATAAAATGTCGATAATACTATGATCGATATAAATTGCAATTAAATAAAAAACTATTCAAACTATCAAAAAACAATTTTTGACATCTAAAGTATAAGTATAACATGTATAAGTTAGTTAACATTTACATAGTTACAGCTTCACTCATAATTAAGTCTAAACTTTCGTAGACGTCTGTGAATAACTTAAATAGGTATTTAAAAAAGTTAGCACCTAGTAATGATTTCTGAATATGCGCCATTGAATTTTTACCATGATTATTTGCATACAACAACAATTGAATGTCAGCAATAGCAGGCAGTCTATTAAAATTAAATAACTAACGTCAATATAAATATTCGCACATACATACATATGTATGTACATACTAGGGATGCCAAACGGGAAATCCCGAGCCCGAAAATCCCGGGATTTTCGGGATTTAGCAAATCCCGAATCCCGGGATTTATAAAATTCAATCCCGGGATTTCATTTTCGGGATTTCTTAGCAATTTTTATATAAAAAATTTTATAAATTCAAATTTTTGTTGATTTTATGGCATTTTTTATAATATTTAAAAGTCTCATACAATTTTATACGTACAGTTTTAACAATTTAATGACTATTCGTGACATATTTCTTATAAATTAACAATAAGAGCAAAATAAATAAACAAATTTCTTACGGTTATTTTCATCAAAGGTGCTAGAATACATGTACATTTTAGAATTATTTTGAAAAAAAATAAACATTTTAGCTTTGGAATCATAAATCATCATTTATATTCTTCACAATTTATATTCTTTGATACAAGGCAAGTGAAAACTTTTTGTTGTCGGGTTGACGTAAAAGCGAAAAATATTTACAGAATAATGCGGAGTGTTTTGTCTAAAAAACTGCTCGAGTGTGTGTGTATGTTTTTACATTGCAGTTCAAAATTATTTCCTTTTTTACTTAGACAATTTAGGTAGTTTTTGACACAAACCTAAGATCAAACCCATTTTAATGACATGGGTTTGATAAATAGTTTTAGTCAAAAACGACCAACTGAATGATTTCGAATCATATATAGTTTTATTCGAGTGGCAGAGTAAAAGGCCAGGACACTAATAAACCATACTTTTCTTGGCGAACATATGTATCTGTTGAACTTGTAGAAAACAACCTATGTATGAATTTAAAATTTTTCAGTAGAGCAAAAATACTGTTTAAGTGCTCAGGCAAACTTTTAATGTATCTGCCTATAAAAATGTGATCGTTAGACGTAATTAATCGAATTTGATTAGAATAGTGTATACATTTCTTTTAATTTTTCGACATCTTCAGCTTTATTATCGTTGTCATAGTCGTAACGAAATCGATAAAAAACTATATAATGCTTGGTATACATACATGCATATGTATGTAACAAAAATGAAAGTGAATCTAAAAATTTTCGTAAGTCAACTTAAGCGGTAGTGCTAAAAGTCCACAGATACATTCGTTTTGGTTTAGATTATAGTAAAACATTTATATTGAAAACAATATAATTAACAATATATTAAGTTATTGTTTTCACTATAAATTCTCTAACATCAAATGTGAATAATCAACTTAAAAATAGATGAAAAAAATTCTTTTGATTTTTATTTCGTACTCGTATTAGAAAATTGTTCACTTTAAAGACAATTGTGGAATGATAAATTATGAACATAAAACCTTTTAAAATGCATTAAATTGTTATTAAAGTAATATTTATTTAAAAATATAATTTATTTTACGAAAAAAATTCGATCCCGAAATCTCGAAAATCCCGTGATCCCGAAAAATCCCGGGATCCCGAAAATTTTCGGGATCGGAATACAAAATCCCGAATCCCGGGATTTCCAAAAATCGATCCCGATTGGCATCCCTAGTACATACATACTTATGGAGTAAAGTCTCATATGCATGCCTTCAACAATTTTCTTTCCAAAAAAACGAGATGATCTTTTGAATAGAAAAAGTACAACAGCAAAAGTTGCGTAGCTAGAAAACAACAAATTTGCAGTTCAAAATCAAGTTTTAATTTACTAGACTGACTAGACGCTGAGTTTGCGAAGTTCGATTATTGCTTAAGGCTGGGCTACACTACGATTTTATCGAAAAGGTTTTTTTTATTATATCGATATTTCGCCCATCAAAGCACTGTCTATTTTTTTGTTTTTGTGAAAAAAGAAAATAAAAAATTTTCATATACAAAAAATGTTTTACCATACATATACTCCACTCTTCACTCTCACTCTCGCTTTGTTCAAACACTTGCCAAGTCCACCAGCCAACCATTCACAAACCTAAACGCATTCATTTCAATTGCATATTTATTCCCTTGAATTGATACTTTATCTGCTTGAGTACTTCGACGCATAAGCGTATGTGTGTGTATGAGTATGAGTGTGTATAAATACTGCATGTGTAGAAACAGTGGATCATTGGGTCATAAGAGAATCTTGTTCTTGTTTTTATTGTTCGTTCGTTTTTTTTTATTCCCGCCGTCTGCTTGTTCTTCTTAAAGTTAAACTTAGTTGCTTATTTTAGTTTGATTATAAATCTTAATATAATTTAATTGTCTCTGGAGTCTTATTTTTACGTTGCACACACAGCACAGGGTGTTTTTTTTTTTTTTTTTTTTTTGAGAAAAAGCACAACTTTGAAATAAAATTAATAATAATCAATCAACAAACGTCTGTGGTCAACAACAACGCTAGTTGTCAACTTTTATTCCGACGCGTACGAAGAGAACGGTACGTTGTCAGCTTTTGCTTATTTACCAAATACATGTTTGACAGCAGCAATAACTTTTTCTGTACAACGTCTTAAAAGATGCCGATTCTCAGAGTATACGAGACGAGAAAAGGTAGCATGCTCAATCGATTGTGTTGATCATAAAATAGACATAGTGCACGATAAAGAAATAAAATGTCAACCTATCGTTTGAAAGTTTAATGCCTGCCGATAAATATAAACTGTTAAAAAAGCACCCATTGCTTGCAAAGACACCAATACGTGGGCGGGTTGTTCATTGTATTGCAGTATGCTTTTGATATTTAAAATCTTGAAATTACTCCTACCATATCTACATATGTATGTATATGATTTCACAGAACATGGGTTTTGCAAAATTTATGCCCCTACCATAACATTCACAGCTGTTTATATTTAAACAGAGTTGCCAGCTAACATAACATATATGTCGTCGAATTAAATCATGATTTTTTTTTCAAAAGGCGAAAGTTGAACATTTTTATTTTTGCTGCTAAAATTGAAAATGGACACATAGTGCACTGCCGGAAATAACTAATAGGTTAGGTTAGGTTGAAAAGCGGAGCCATTACCCTCATGTCCGGGGATATACACATAAGCCAGTGCAGCCTTGTTGTGCGCTCTCGTGTAAATTAACGAACGAACCTCACGTAGTCCCTCAAACTTTTCCAGTCAATACCTCTAAAATGGGTTATGTCCAGTAAGGTGTCATCCTTAAAATAACGGAATCTCGGTTAGGCGAAAGCTGGACAAAAAGAAAGGAAGTGCTCCATTGTACTCCATGCATGCCAATTGTCATTTGTGGCTCCAATCCGGTACAAATGCCCTCGTACAATAGAGTGCCTCGTTAAGATGCCGGTTAACTTTCCTAGCTCGGGCTTGTTTAGTTTTAGTCCCATTTCATCGTGTCCTGTGGGCCATATTTTGTAACTCAATCTTAGCTGTCTTGAAAGGATTTGCATTAATTAGAATTACTGTTCGTAACGTTCTCGCCTTTTTCGCCAGTTCATTTCCGGTTGTCTGGTCGGCATCTGGACAAGACAAATGTTGCCAACTACTGCGTAATCGTTTATCATATTCTTGCAATCTAAAACGGTCCTAGAGTTTCCGTTGTGATTGCCGTAATTGCCGACTTGCTGTCGGTAAATATGTTGACTTAAGAAAACTGCCAAAATTATTTTGAATGAATTCGTTCACTATTTTGATTACTCCTTACAGTGTATTAAGTAAGAGGTAGGGATCCATTAATACCACAGCGTCCACACTGTAAAAAATCATCGATGTTTTTTTCGATGCGATGCGATCGCGAACATACATTTTCAAAAAATCTCAAGTTTATTTTACATCTCCCAATACTTTTTTTCAATACTGTTCAGAAATAAGAGTTTACCATCTCTTTCACCACTCAATCTGTTTCTTTGTTGATTCATCACCCGCTTGCGAAAATAATATTTCAGACGGAACTGATGTTCCCACGGTATTTAAAATCGATATTGTAAAGTTTGCGAAACTGAGATTTATAATCTTTCTACCTTTCCAACGGAATTTTGTTTAGTCTTCCAACAGCAGTATTAAATATTAAAACAAAATTACCTCAATCGGCGGCGGGTGGTCGGCCAGGCCTTGTGCGTGGTTAGCAAACTTTGTGTTTGGAGTAAAGATGCCTGACACGAGCTTATTCGCCGCTTATATAAGTGTTGCAAGTTGTTTACATAACATTAACGAGGTTTACATGTAGAAACTTGAATCATGCCAACACATATGTATGTATACACACGTATATAAAGGGTACTTTTTATAGAGTGACACAAGTTTAAATCATAATAAAACAAGGAAATATATTTTTAATATCGATGAAAAGATCTGCCGCGTAGAATGTCCAATCTGGAACACCAATTTTCTTTCAACAACTTTTCGCAGCATTTGCGGCCGTATTTTGCCGATAGCTCTTCGAATGTTGATTTCCAGGTGTTCAATTGTTTGTGGTTTATCGACGTAGACAAGTGACTTAACATAACCCCGATGAAAATAATCCAATGGGGTTAAGTCACGCGCGAAATAATTTTTTCATCAAAAGTTTCTTTAAGTAAAACAATTGTAGCGCTCGCTGTGTGGCATATGGCTCCGTCCACATATCAGCAAGATTAATGCTACGTAATTGAGGTACGAAACAATTTCAAATCATGTTCCTATACCGTTCAACATTGACAGTAACATGCTGACCATCATCGTTTTGAAGACACATTTGCCAACTACTCCGCCAGTCCATAAAGCGCACCAAAAAGCAATTTTCTGTGAATGTAATGGTTTTTCGTCAAAGGCTTGTGCATTCTCCTCACTCCAGATACAACAATTCTGCTTATTTATGTACCCATTCAACCAAAAATATGCTTCATCGGAAAATGGAAGAAGTGCCTGATGAGTTTGACGAATAGAACAATTATTTATATTAAAAATTTCAACAATTTGCACGCGTTGCTCTGGTGTAAGTCGATTCATAATGAAATTTCAAAGTAAATTAAATAAAAAGCAACTGTCAGCTGTTAAATGGGTGCTCAAATAAAGCAGTGATGCCGACTGAAAGATGTGACACTCTAAAAACACCCTTTACGAGTATATCAATCTACACTTTCTGTACAAAATTTGTCATTTCGATGCATTGAAAGAAGACATGGATGTTTTTCGATGGTTTAGGAACAAAGAAAACATCGGATTATATCGATATTTCGACACAATACATCGTTGTTTTTTGCCCACGCCTAGTAAGAGAGTTGGAATCATCACATTTATATTATCGACTTAGTTTTCGTCATCAAAAGATAAAGCTTACATATTGCTCTTTTGTTGGAACAGACATATAATAAAAAAAAAAATTGATTTTGCAGATAATAAGTTTGAAGTCAATGATATAAAATTATTTTCTTTTTTCAAGAAGTGCGTGAACAAGCCTTTTATACGAAAGTCTTTATACAAGATTCAATATGATAAAACAATTTTTTTTTTAATTATTAACTCCTAAAACTAATTTTTCGAGATACATACTTCATGGTGCCTAAAGGAGCATTATGTATGTAGATTAGAGTGGCCGTTATTTATTTTTTGTTGATTTGTTTTACTCTCACCCATCAACCTCAAATCGGTTCAGTTTTATGTAAAAAAAAATACAAAAAAATTTCATAGCGATAAGTTGTGTTTTAGGGGGTGCGCCCGCCCCTCAAAGTTGGCCTTCAAGCCTATTTTCCATGTAATTTGTTTGTATATGTCTATCTTTTTAAACAAACATTTTACAAGAATATGATGCATGGTAATATTTTAGCTCTTCTAGTCTACAACATTAGTCTCGAAGAAAATTTTTTGCTAAAATTAATGTTTTAGGAAATAATGAAGAAAATAACCAACAAAATACCAAAAATTATATATACCAAAATTGTATTTATATGGAAATTATTTTACTAAGCGTTTACAATAACAGTTTATATCTATTAAATTATTTCATACATATATTAGGTATAGTAATCAGAAAACTAAGCAAAAAAAAAAAATTACATTGAATATATGGGCTTGAGGACTAACTTTGAGGGCCGGACGCACCCCCTAAAACACAACTTATTGCTATGAAATTTTTTTGTATTTTTTTTTACATAAAACTAAACCGATTTGGGGGTGAGAGTAAAAGAAATCAAAAAAAAAATTCTCTATACAATTAACGGCCACTCTAATGTAGATATATCCACACTTATTTCTTTCAACTTTTCTTTAAATTTTCGTACAAAGTTTATTGTTTTCTACCAAACTTGCTAGGGGTATTATTTTTCAGAATGTGGTCAATCGCAAAACATTTAACGTATCAAAAAAAAAAAAGAAGAGAGAGAGTTATAGCTATGCTGCTTAGCTATATAAAACGAACTTAATGTATTATATAACAATGAAATAAAACTATATTATATGATGATGTTGAATTTGCCGCAAATGTTTCAAAAAGTTTCCATTTATTTGCCATTATTTTATTTTCTAGCGGCGTGTTAAATTAATGTATTGTGTGTGGCCGGTGGCGGCTGCTAACCAGCTTACAGCCGATCGGTCATGTTCTCTGGTTTGTGCTCATGCGCAAAGCAATACAAAAAAAGAAATTGAGCAATCGTTCTCATTGTTTTTGTTTTGCTTTTGTTTTACTTACTCCAAAGAACGAAACAAAACAAAATCAAACAATTTAATTCCTTTATTTTCGTACTCTGCTTTTAAGTACAAAGAAATCAAAGCAAAAATAAATCTATAACTGTAATAGTGTCGATTATATTTGTTACGAAGATCACGTCCTAACTCCAGT
This sequence comes from Tachina lurida, assembly GCA_944452675.1. NCBI lineage: Eukaryota > Metazoa > Arthropoda > Insecta > Diptera > Tachinidae > Tachina > Tachina lurida. The sequence goes on along the minus strand of OX101754.1, from coordinate 32,403,392 downwards.
AGCGCGCAATAAATATGATAGCTATAATAACCAAAATCACACCAATTGATGTTAGAGGAACGTTTTTCGTTTGAAATCAAATACTAAAAAAAAAACAACTTCTGCACACAAAACTGGTAATTCAATTTCATTTATGTATATGAAAATTAAAGAAAACAACAATTAAAAACAAACTACAATAAAAATCTCCTTTGCTGCAAAACTAAGTAAATTATTAACCGTCTACTTTATGTTTTGTAAACACGAGTATGTTCTCATCTGGAAAGTACTTAAATAAATCACATTTAAATAAGTAATAATACATACATACATACATAATACATGTATTTACACTCTTACAACAACAATGTCAACAACGATAATAATAACAATAATAATTTGTTACTATGTACAACATCATCGAATCTCCCTCCACATTCACTTACACGAGTAACTTCACTTCACGCTTCAATTGAATTCATATTCAAGTAAATAATTTACTTTTTATTATTTGTTCACACCTATTGCCCGACCGACCCTTTGGCTGGAAAGGGAAAAATGAAAATGAAAATGAATATTATTTGCATCATATATAAAAATTAATTTGCGCATCTTCATCCGATTATAATGCTTGCAGTACGAGTACTTAAATAATAATCTTTTTGTTGCAGTTTTTTTTTTGCTGCTTGCTTTTCTCATTTAATACTATATATTTGTTGTGCAACTGCACCAATGTAATGGATCTCTTCTACACACTTAACACTCGTTCACAACAACAATAAGTGTGAATATTTGCTTTATTTTTTTGGTTTAATTTTAATTTTTTTGTAAATTACCATAAGCATTCATTCACATTTACATCAATAACAATAACAATTGAAGTTGTTGCAGTTGCTGCAGCAGCAAATATATTTACATATGTGTTCCTACGTAATAATTTTATTAATAATGAAAGAGTGTGGATTAAATCACAATCAGTCAAGTACATGCAAAGGCACAGTCAGGGTAATAATCTTAAGGACGCTCTTGAGCTGATGCAATAAAAAATTTGTGTGTCGAGTAAAAATGTTATCGTTTATTTATTTAATTTTGTATTTCTGGTTTTTCCCGCTCTCTTAATCATAAGAGGAGAAAATCTCACTGCGAATGTTATCAATGTAATTGATAATAATTAAAACAGGTTTTTAGAACTTTTTTTTTGCACGCACAGTTGGATTTAAATGCAAAAATTGGCAATAAATCTGCAGTCAGATTTTAATGAAGTTAACCTGAAGCTTTGACGGTAGCACCAAGTTTCAAAACAGGGCAACTTACTGGCATAAAAAAATTAAGCCGACACTAGTTTTTCAATTTCAAATCAAAATGTTCAAGGTCATTTTCTCTTTTGAGAAAATTTTAATTAAAATTCTATATTATTTTACTAAGACAGGATCAAGGCGAATTCATAACAGGTGGCCTTATCGCTACAAAAATACAACAATAATAAAAACAACATGCAATTCGTCTGGCTTCAAAAAACCCCATCTGTCAAAAACAGTTGACTCAAATACCAATACATTCACATTTATAAAAACATATTTTACTATCCAAGTGCATCTATCATCAACAACACAGAATATTTGTAAAATAATATTTGTAAAATAAATCTAATTAAAATGTTGAAACCCGGTTCAGGTTAGATGATCTTGATATTTTTGGACAACGTAAAGAAACCTTACTTGCTGCCTTATTGCAGTCTCTCCGATGGTTTTTTGGACGCGAAATCAGTGGTATAAAATGTGTTTTACTGGCTCATCATGGCCGTAAACACAATATTATGATTAAATGCATGAAATTGTTCACAAAAATGGACAAAGTTACTTAAAAGTGTACAACAAATAAACGTGCGTCTTATTTATACATACATACATATATAAGAAGTCAGCTAGTATTAGCTGGACCCAGCAAAAGTTGTCTTAACCCCACAATTAAGAATTCGCATTGTGTTGAGTGGATACATGAAGGAATGCAGCGCATTGTGGCAATTAAATGCAATAGAAAATGTTAAGGTATGCTTGAATATTTATTTCTATAAACTTAATTTGTAATAGGTATATGTATCTGTTTAAGATTTCCCAAATTGCACGGAAAAATTGTTGATGTGGTGACAACGCTATTGCATCGTCGTTTACCAGCCACCAATTTCATGGTTGAGAATTTGGGAGCCATTGAATTGGGCTTTGTATATAAATACTACACATCCAGATTTTCATAAACATGTCTAGTCAACTAAAAGCTGACATGATGGAACGAGCAAATACTCTTTGCCTCAAGTAATGCAGAACGTTTGATAAAATCTTATTTCTATATTGTGCGAAAATCCGTGCAAGATTCTGTACCAAAGACTATCAGGCATTATAGGCGAGACACATTGGTAGAAATATTTTGTATTGATACAATTTTTTAAAAATCATCATCAATAAACGAATGCAGTTAATAATTTTGCAAGAGTTAATTTAGAATGCATATGTTAGGAAGGGTGCTCCTATACCGCACCTCCACTCGGAGACCCAATTGGTTACATTGTGATAAGTATTCATACATTATAATTCTTTTCACTTTAAAATATATTTTTTAAACATAAAGAACGATATAATTTTTTTTCACTTTAAATGTAAACAAGCATTAGATAGAAAAAGAGATTTTGACAGTTGGGGTTTTAGCAATCTTCGAACAGCTGATAATCATCAGGACTGTTAGGGTCACCTGTTATGAATTCGCCTTGGACAGGATCCACACACAGCAAATTTTATTTTAATGATTCTGATGATATGCTTAAGTTCTTATCGATTTTTAACTCAAATTACATATGATACCTTTGAAGGAATAAATTGCATTAAAGACAATTATAAATTATTATGACAAACACTAGCTGAACGTAACAACATGCTGTTTTTGAAGGCCACCACACCTTCATCATCAGCGTTCTTCTGTTTGGTCTAATGTGTGTGGTGCAATTTTTTATTAAGCACCCTTTTACTCGTAGTTTATGGGCGAGGGAGGAAAGTATGTTGGCACACCTCGTTATTATTTTCTCTTCTATCACCTATAAACTTAAAAGTTGCTGTGTTTTACAATTGAAATTTTGAAACCAATGTACCTATATATATTTAATTGGCTGTTTACTATATTACAACTTCAGTTAAGTTTTAATGCATGCATAAAATAAGTTTTATGAATATGTATGTATGTATGTAATACAAACCATCTCATGTTCAATCCATTATATAGAGGTTTATAAATTTAAATTTTTAAATTACTCTTATATCAAGGGATGATCAAATGACGTTTAACATTTTAATCATTTTATGTGAATATTCTCAATGAATAAGTTGCCAAAAGCAATACAACAGCTACATGATTTATAAATATACTCGCATACAAAAATAATTATGTGTGCTATTTTTTAGAGCAGGTAACATAGGATATTAGAGTATATATATTTGACATACATACATAAGTTATTCTTTCTTTAGTACCCAGCAGTATTGTCACTGAGTGTACTACACCATTTGCTCCGGCCTAACAATTTCACATAATTATTGAATATAAACATGTATCTGCACCAAATCGAATCCAGCTCAAGATAGAACAAAATCATTTCAACAAACTTATTACCCTCCCTCCTTCTCTCGAATTGGGTTAAAACCTCAGCCAATATGCTATTATGAAGTCGATATCGACATTAAATACTTTGATATCAAGGGACACAATTGTTTCTTTGAATCAATGCTGGCCACCGAGAGAAATGTATTTTCGTATGTGTATTCATATATATTCATATGTATCTGGTGCCACTTTGGCCAGCGGCGCACTGTGGCGCCTTTTCCCAAAAACCGTGGCAAAAATACAAAATTTGATGACAAAATTTTGTAAAATGAATGAACACATCGTATAAAGACCATTTTACTGATCAGAATTCAAAAACATTTTTCTTAATTGGATAAGAATTATAGCTGGTGGAGCTGGTTAAAGTCGACAGTTTTTTGGAAAGTCCAAAAAAATGTGATTTTGAGAAAAAAAAAACATTTTAGAATTGAAGTGTCAGAAATATTGCCATGTGATCACTACTTTTTTGGTATTGTTTTAAAGGTATATTTATTGTTTATTAAAAAAAGTAAGAAAATATGCACCAGATACCCTACTTTTTCGGCAGTTGCCGTTTTTCAGACACCCTATATTTAGGTACTTTTTACAAATAAAATAGAGAATATCTAAAAATGGGCAAAAATGGTCACGCCCATATTTTTGTAGCATATTTACTACACAGTACTTTAAATAATTAAGCTAAATTGGTCCACAAAAAATTACAGGTTTTCTTGAAATTTGAAGAAAGATGTTACAATCTTATAGCCAGCGCTGCCACAGCCAAGATATTTTTGCAACCAAAATATAAAAAAAATTGCCAAATAAGGAAAAAAGCTACCAAAATTTTAATATATTTTATATTTTATGTTATCTTACAGCACAAAAATGTAAATATAAGTGGAACTGATTGACATACTTTTGTTAATGTATGCAAATGTGCCTACTTAGAAATATGTATGTAGCCTTATTTCATTGAAATATATATAATCGTATAGAAAGATCAAATCTTAGTTTTCTTTTTTTAACAAAAATAAGAGAAAAATAACTTGTACTTTGTGTTATATAATGTATTTTATTACTAAAAGATAAAAAAATTATTTTATATACATATGTAACAAAGATGCGTTCCAAATATGAAAAGAAATTATTCTCTCTATAAAATTGTTTTTACTGCATCACTTGTTACTAATAGTTATTGCTTCTCGTTAATACGAAATTTTCGCAGTAACTTTTTACCTACATTTTTCTTTAATTCTTAATTTTCTTTAATACACAAAAAAACGTAAACTTCAAAATGCTACAAAAGATATATCTACATCGAATCTGTCAGAAGCATTATGTCTTAAGTACGTAAAAGATAAAGATAAATCAAGGTCTGATATTACAAAAGCTGTGGAGCTTGCCAGCCCAGATCGACTACGAAGGATTAAAGAAAGTATTCCAAATCCTCTGAATGCATTACCCACAAAGTATAGCATAGAAGAAGCCTTAGCGTTATTTATGGACTTGGGATTGTCAAAGGAGAAATATAATATTTTACGAACAAATTTTTTACCCACAAAGTGTAGCATAGAAGAAACCTTAGCGTTATTTCTGGACTTGAGATTGTCAAAGGAGAAATATAATATTTTACGAAGCTCTTTAAAGAATCATAATGTGAATGTTCTTCCTGGATATAAAAAAGTTTCCTCTGCCAAAAAAGAAGCAGTACCATCTAATTTAAAAGTTGCTGAAGTATCAGCAGAAGTTGAACTGCAAGACTTAATGGATCATACATCTAAACGGTTAGTTCAAAGTTTTGCTGAAAAAGAAAGAGCATTACTTCCAGATAGGCTTACATTGATAAACAAGTGGGGATGTGATGGATCATCTAGTCAAAGTGCTTACAAACAAACAATATCGACAACTGACATAACTATTACAGATGCAAATATGTTTATGGCTTCTATAGTTCCTTTACGACTTAGAAGTGAAATCTCTGAGCATTGGAAAAATCCTCGCCCATCGTCAGTCCATTTTTGCCGTCCGATATTTTTTAAATATGCAAAGGAGTCTTCAGAAATAATCAAGTCTACAGTAAACGATATAAAAAAGCAAATTTCCGAACTAAAGCCTTCTGTTATTGAAGTGAAGAATGGAAAAAAGGTTGTCATTAATTATGAATTTTCTCTTACAATGATTGATGGCACAGTCTTAAATGTAATAACAGATACTTCTTCAACTTTGAATTGTGCAATTTGCAAAAAGTCACAGAAGGACTTTCAAAATTTTAATGATTCAAGTGATGAACAAAACTATGAATATGGAATTTCTCCGTTACATGCCAGAATTAGGTGCATGGAGTTTATTTTAAAATTAGAGTATACAATTCCGAGAGAAGGAGAAAGTTTTCATGAGAATGCAACACCAAAAGAAAAACTAACTGCTCGAAAAAATATTATACAAAATGAATTTTTTAAGAACCTTGGACTAAAAATAGACTGCCCAAAGCAGGGATATGAAAATACTAACGATGGTAAAATGTCCACATCGTTTTTTGAAAATGATGAGGTAACAGCCCAAATTACTGGTGTCGACAACCATATTATAAAAAGGTTGGCCGTTATTCTAAATGTTATAAGCTCTAGAGAAATGGTAAATGGCCCAAAGTTTCAGGATTATGCATCAAAAACTGCCCAGCTTTTGGCTCAAAAGTACCCTGAGAAGAAACTTACTCCTACGGTCCATAAGATTTTGGCTCATGGCCAAAATTTAATTGAATACCATTGCTTACCAATTGGAGAGTTATCAGAAGAAGCCCAGGAATGCAAAAACAAAGATTGCAAGCACTTTAGATATGCGAATACTTGCAAAATATCACGAATTAGACAGAATGAGGATCTTTTTAATATGTTGGCGGCCTCTTCAGACCCACTGATTTCATCGCGGAGACATGTAAGATCTCGAAAAGATTTGGAAGAATATAATTATAGCTCCGATATGTTAAGTCTATTACAAATCGATCAAAATGTTAATGACTATTTTGAAGAAAACTAACTATTAAAAAAATTAATAAAAATAACTCATTATAATATAATATATCATACTACAAAATAATATTATAAATTAACATTAGTATTAAAAATATTTCAATAATTTTTATCTGTAATATAAATAAAATGAGTTATATTAATATAACATGTTATATTAGAGTATAATTTTTTTCTAGACTTCCCTATAAGAATGTCATTTAAAGCACAAAAAGTTGTATATTAAATGTTTGAGAAATTTTAAAAATATCATTACTTCAAAATATATGATTTTTGCGACAAGAAAGGTCAAAGGTGTCATCGTGTCCAATGCCTATCACAATAAGGGAGCACTTATTTTGATCCTAAAAGAGTTAAAAATTAAGTGTTTTTCCCCATTACAAATTTCTTGGTAACTTCAAAAATTATGATGTTTTCAACAAAAAAAAAAACCACTGTGCGTAGTGCCTCCACAAAGCTATGGTCAATAATGATACTCATTTTTATTAAAATTTATTTTATTTTATTTATTTATTCTTACCTTAAAAGTTATGATGTTTGTAATAAAAACAGTCGAAAGCAGACACTGTGCACAGTGCAGCGCCTAACCTATGACCGTGCAAATCATGTATATTAAAGCTAAAGGAGTTTCCTTTCAAATGCTTTTTAAAATTTTTAAATATCTTTATCAGTTCAAAAGTTATGATTTTTGCAACGAAAAAAGTCAAAAGGCCCCACTGTGCGGCGCTTTGAATCACAACAATATACTGAGATAACTTTACGTCATTAGTGCTTGAATGAGATTTCGACAACTCGAAGTTGGATCAGAAAATTTTAATTGGAATATTTGTCGGCATAATAGTGTCCTGTTTGTCAGAATTTCTGGTTTCTTTGCATATATAAAAGACTTTATGGGAACCCCACGCACCTAGAAAACACTTGCAAGTTACTCACAGGTTAGGTTGGTTGAAAAGAGGGGCATTCAATATTGATCCAATCCGCTTCGGATTACACTGATGCTTTTATAGCATGTTGTGCTATAAGATCAGTTACAAATACGTAGGATGCAATAATTGTGCATATCCTACGGGAAAAGTTGTGCCAATTCTCTTGCATGTAACTGTCCTTATGTCTGGTCAAAGTGGGAATGGTACAAAAAGTTGCTGAGTCGTGCGTGACTGAAAAAAGTATTTATCACAAAATTATAACAAAATTTCCCCACTCACGGTCAAATCGGAAACTTATGTATATATATTTTTTGTAACTTCTTCGGACCGGTTTTTATGAAACCATACCCACCACAGGACAAGTACCTCCGGTTTAGGTTTTGATTAATCCCCGCCAATGGCAAAGCCTTGCAAAAGTTACCTATCACTCTCATATAGTTTCGGAATTCGAACCGATTGCGATTCCCTGGAAACCAGTCACGTAATGTGTCCTATGACAGGTTCTTTTCCCTCTAAGGTAGTTATCCCTAACTGCTAGCGCGGTTTGAGTCTTCGAATCTCACACTTCTTCAGAGGCTTACGGAAGATGGTCTGATGCTACAAATTAGATAGACAAGAGGAATTTTGTCCATCGGTAGAAAATTCTAGAGCAACAATAAAGTTTGCTAATTTTTGTAACCACCAAGTGACGGTCCTCAAATTGTGAAGCTGGAAGAAAGTTCAGCTCAAACTTACATGGAAATGCAAAAACATTACTTATTAAATCGCTTGGGTTCAGACCAAAGTCCGGTATCTCTCATCACGAATGCAGCTGAGAATATCATCCATTAAATTTCCAGCCAATTGATGTCTGTACTACTTTTGAACTTGACCTTGAACTTCCAGACCAGGAAGCCTTTTGGTTTCGGTTAAATGCTTAAAACGCTTAACACGGCACAGTGCAAAATAAATGGTAATAAATCTGGAACTTCTAAAATACTGATTGGATTTATATGAAACTTCGAACATCCGTAGCGGAGGACTTAGGCTTCATAACACATGTCTTGGCAGTTGGACAGTAGTTGCAGTGGGCCTAAGTTGCCCATATTTGACTCAAAAAAAAACTTCTGATGCTTGTAATTTTTAGAAAAATTATTTTTATGGGATAAAGCGCTGTGAGCTAAGCTCCTTAGATGTGTCGTCTTTCTCTATTTCTTTAGTTATATTTGGAAACTAAGTTGGATGACTAAGTTGGATGGACAACGAATCGAGTTAGTCCTTAGTTTGTAAATCTTATTGAGCGTAAAATGGACGTACTTCAAATGATAATGAAATGTTCATATGTGACAACCAAATGACAGTTTAATCGCTGTCTAAAATTAAACCTTGAATAAACCTTCCCCATGTAGACTTCTATTTGTATCAAAATATCGGAAATCATGAAGTTAACTTTCTTCTATGGGATGATCCTATACAGACATCGTTACTAACTAGATATGGGCCCTATATAACTATGCCAAATTCCTCTTATCACGCGATGTAATCAATACAACGCACCTGAATATTCACTTACATTTTTTAAATTCAAATCAAAGAGTCCTTGAAAATTAAACAAAGAACAAGACACGTGGTAAATTCATGTTTGTTTTCCTATGAGACTAATGCTATTACGAGTATTAGATATAAGAAAATCTCCAATGTGAAATATTTCAAGATGTTTTGTTAATGAATACACAATTTTATTATTTTTATCATTAAGCGCGTAAGTCGTTTTTGATGATTTTGAGTTACTGATAGCAGTTTAAATATATCTTTCATATCGTGGATCGATGATTCCGCTTTTCTTTTTAACCAAATGCAATGTAGATTGCACAATTTAAATTTTTTTTTGATAGTTCTCACTTTATAAAAGCCATGAACATTGAAATGAAAGGTTTTATTTGCAACCAGTCTTTATAGAATTTCTTCTGAAACTTTTTAAAAAAGTTTTTATAATAATTAGGTATTATTTTAAAAATATTAAAAATTTTTTAACCCATGATCTGTTGAATCTTCTTAAAGGTTAATTATTACGTACGAGTTATTACGGTTATACACTAAGACCACGAAATCGTTTTCTTCTCTGCGGTTGTTAGATTCTTTATCTTCAATCTATTAAACATAATTAAATGTGTTCAGCACAAGAAAAAAAGTTCTTAATTAGTGTTTATATACACATTTCTTTATTCAATGTTAGCCCCTTGAAAAACTATTGCTGCCTTAAATTAATTTTTCAACAACAAACAAAATGCTGCCCGTCTCTTAAATAGAATAAGAAAATAAATAAAACTACCAACACAAACCCAAGTGAGAATGTTAAGGATTTAATGACAGATTATTAAGTCAAATTTAAGAAAACCTGTAACAAAATAATATGTATACATACTTATATTTAATGTCAGGATTAGGTAGGAAAAATCCATCTATTAACATAATCATTAGAAAGGCAAATAGATGAAGATGAAAAGAAAAACGCATCCATGCACACACATTTACGCAGATTCAAATACACAATCATTTAATATGATCAATATTCTATGATGTACGTCCCAGCTAGCATTTGGGTGATCATTTTTTACAGATATCTCTTATGTGATTCTCCTCTGATAATTTTTAATGAATAAAAAAAACTGATTTATCGCTTCGGTGATTGAAAATAGAGGAACAAAATAAAAAAAAACAGCAAAAAGATGATTTAATGATATAATACTATCAGAAAATTGTTCAAATATGAATCAGAAAATCGTATCATAAATGATTCTTTGCTATGATTCATCTGTAGGGTACCATTTACTCACAACGGGAGTATCATTTATGATCGAAAAATGAGCTCATATGCGGTTGTTTTTCCCGTCAAGCTGATTCTGAAAAGATTCGATTATCATACAAAATGCTAGCTGGGGTATCCCAGCTGATCATTTTTTGCATAAATATCTTTTTGATTCTCCTGAGATCACTTTTGATGATTAAAAACTGATTTATCACTTAGGTGATTGAAAAAGGATTCACTTATGATTCATCTATATGATCAAACAATGATTTCTTGAAAATAGAGAAACAAAGTGAAAAGAAACCGTAAAAATGGCGATTTAATGATTTAATACTACCAAAAAATTGCACAAAAATTAATCAGCAAATCGTATCATGAATGATTCTTTGGTATGATTCATCTGTAGGGTACCATTTTCTCACAACGGGAGTATCATTTATGAACGAAAAATGAGCTCATATGCGGTTGTTTTTCCCGTCAAGCTGATTCGGAAAAGATTCGATTATGATACTAAATGCCAGCTGGGACGTACAATGAAAATCCCAGCTAGCATTTGGCTGATCATTTTTTGCATAAATCTCTTTTTGATTCTCCTGAGATCACTTTTGATGATTACAAACTGATTTATCACTTAGGTGATTGAAAAAGGATTCACTTATGATTCATCTATGTATATGATCAAACAATGATTTCTTGAAAATAGAGAAACAAAGTGAAAAGAAACCGTAAAAATGGCGATTTAATGATTTAATACTACCAAAAAATTGCACAAAAATTAATCAGCAAATCGTATCATAAATGATTCTTTGGTATGATTCATCTGTAGGGTACCATTTTCTCACAACGGGAGTATCATTTATGAACGAAAAATGAGCTCATATGCGGTTGTTTTTCCCGTCAAGCTGATTCGGAAAAGATTCGATTATGATACAAAATGCCAGCTGGGACGTACAATGAAAATCAACCATATATAATTGTTTGTATGAATGTGAACATATGTGTATAGAGTTGTATGGATGTTTCTGTGTTCATCTCAGGCATGGAAATCGAAGATTAATTTCAATTAAAAATACTTTTTTTACATTAGAAAATAAATTTTTTGTAATATAACGTCTTAACTAACAGGTGACTTTGATTGAACATACGAGGGTAGGAGTCTGCAGTAACAGTTGTACGTAGTAGGATAACTTTATACCTCACCATTAGGGCCTATTCATATATTACGTAACGCTATTTTCGGAGTTTTTATAACCCTCCCTCCCCCTCCTTAACAACGCTTTTTACAACAATTTCAGTATACATTTTATGTACCGTAATAAATCCTTAATAGCCCCTTATTTCTTAGTGATCTGCAATCTTTTCAAGATAACCCCCTTTTGAAAAAATTAATTCTTGTATAATTTTCATGGAATTAACATACAAATGCGAAAGTATTTTCTTTCGTTTCGAATTACAAGTTAGACCCCTGGTTAGACCATTCATTCATTTTAATATGACTGTTAAGTGGTTAACAGCTGTTAATTGTGAAATGGGCCCTGCTAAAAATATTGGTTTTTGTTTAATTGATATTACAAAGGAAATTGTAAATTTTATAAAGTTTTTCTTATCGGTATTAATATTAGAGGAAAACAAGTCTTCCCTTTACCTACTATGTGAACTTAAAGGAGGCGTACACTTTTTAGTGTTTTAGTACTTTTTCTATAAGCAGAAGTAGTTCATGTTTTTGAAGTTCATGTGAGCAGGGCCTGGATAAAAATGCTTAAAACAAGAGAGAAATATAACATAGAGGTGCTTATTTAAACTTTTTGTTCGAAATAAATGCTTATACCGTTGTTGTAAAACATTTATTAATTTGATTTTTAAATTTTTGCATTAGTACCCTTCAAAATGTTTAAGGAGAAAACTCCAAAAAAATTCTCCCTCTCACTTATATTTATACTACCTACTTTTTTTTCCGGGAAATTTTAATTCACAATAGGAGAAATGGGAAAAAAACTCTCGGTGAATTGTTTTTCATAATCGGGCTGTATATAAAAATAAAATATAATCAAACCCTAATCAACTAGGTTAGGTTAAGAAACTAGTTTACCCATTTTCTTTAGTTTTTCCGATCTGAATCCTTAAGATATTCCCCCTTATTGGGAATGACGTCGTCCAAGTCACATCAAGACGACAATAAAAACTGTCACTTGTGTACTCTTTGTCGACAACAATTGACTACTATTAAAAAGTTCCATTAATTTACAAAGCCTTAGAGATTAGTAAAAGATTGTCAATAAGACCCAATTATTGCCAATAAAGAGTAGGCTAGTGTCAATATTTACTGTCATCTTTATGTGACGTCGACGACGCCATTTACAATAAAGGGGATTATATATTTGGTATCACAGATGGAAATCATGGTACAATTGTACTTTTTATGGTACATTTTTGACCTCGTTGGTACCGTGGTACTACCGCGAGTTACTTGATACAATTTAAAAATGCCAATGTTTCACTATATGGTGAAATTAATTTTGCCTATGTTGTCTTTAATTTGATTGTGTGCGTTTTATTTCAGACGGTCAGCTTCTCGGTTTTTGTTGCAATGATGTTGTCAAGGCATATTCATGTACCAGGCAGGGCTGTCAGATATGGCGATTTCTCGCCAAACGTGGCGATTTTTCAACTTGTTTGGCGTCTAAATTTTTGGTTTGGCGACATGGCGATTTTTCTGGCGATAAATAAATTTGTTGGCGATTTTTGTGGCAATTTTTTAACAAAATTTAAACTCAAAATTTTTGTAATTCATCAAAATTAGTTTGTTGAAGGAGTCGTTTAAAAAAATAAATCCCACCAGAACTCATTTGCAAGAAATAAAATCGGCTCGATTTTTATGATTTTGCTTATATTAATTATATGAATTAATTCAATTTGAATGAGAAAAACTTGTAAAAAATAATTTTTGGCGACTTTATTTCTACTTTTGGCGATTTTATGGTAAATTTCTATACGATTATTTTGTAAAAATTTATATTAAAAAATTTTTTCTACAAAATCAAATTTATTATCAAATATTTAATAAGAAAACTAAATATAATTGATTTTGCGACTTTTGGCGATTTTTAAAATCAATTTGGCGAAATAAGCCAGAAAAAATCTGACAACCCTGGTACCAGGTGGTGTCAAGTGTGCAACAAAAAAAAACTATCTAATAGCGTTTTCACACTGAATTGGTTTTAATAAAAGTTGGTTTTAATGTTAAAACCAACTGTTAAAACCTGGTTTTACCATACAAATTGTTTTTGTTTAATCCAACTTAAAACCATTTCTGAATTGGTTTTATTTTGGTTTTATGAAATGCAACCCTGCTTTCGCTGTGGTAAATTCAGTGCTGCCAAGTTAAAATGACCGCAAGCAGCTGATAATGTTTATGCCAGTGAATAACAAGAGATGTCGCTGGCAAGATTTTCAACTTAAAAATGGATGCAGCAGCAACAATAAGTAAAAAATTAAGGAAAAATAAGAGTTTTTTGAAAGGACAACAACAAAAATATTTTCATTGACCTCTGGAAAGTGAAAATAAACGATATGGCATATCGATCCACCGATAAAAAAGTTTTATTTTGTAATTTGTTTGTGAATTTTTGATATACAATAACTTGATTTCCAAGCACTTCTTTACTTTGTATTACTAGTGCCATAATTTTAAAATATTAACTTACAAAATATACAATAATTTCCATTTTAGAGCGTATTGTAAAGTTTCTTAGTTTTTCATACAAATAAAAACAATTGTACAGTTTGTCAAATAAGTGTTATAAAAAGCAGACAAAAATACAGAAACAAACACACGCATTTCTGCAGGAGATTTATTTTATTTTGAGCAAAGTTATTAGACAGTCTGTGAGTTAAAACCTGAATTTAACAAACTTGCAGTGTGAATGCAAAATCAGCTGTTTATGGTTTTAACGTTAAAACCAGGTTTTAACTTGCAGTGTGAAAACACTATAAAACGTTAACTGTACTTAACTTGGCAGCACCTCCTACATGAACTCGCCTTGGATGTGGTTATATTTATTTTTGTTAACTATATATCGCTACTTGACTTCAATAGTGTGTTTTAGGTTTTATCGCGCATTTTTATGCTCATATCTTAGATTTTATATTGCATGAAAATACAGGCCTGTTAATAAGCAAAATTTGTAAAATAACCGATCTCTAACAAGTCTAATCTACGAATGTACCCTTATTAATGTAATATTTATAATTTTTTATGTTATTTTTTATACTAAATTTTTATACACATTTTTGTTAAGTTTCTGTTTTTTATTGTTTAGTTCTGAATTTTTAAACATTTTTTTACGTTTCCGTTCTTATTAATAAATATTAAAAAAATTGTACCGTCATGGTCCAAAAAGTACAATTTGTTTTCATAGTTGGTACAAAATCCAAGAAGTCATTTTCCTTCCCTGTTTGGTATGTTGTCCATAAAGAAGATTTGTGGACTGATCTCACGATACGCTGGACAGTGGCAAAAATAATACTCCAGTGTTTCATTATCTTTCTCGCAAACTAGACTCCTGGGAGTTTTGGAGTTTTCAAATGTGATGTTACTCAGTGATAACCCTTTCCTCTCTAGCTTATCCCCCTCTTCAGTTCCAGCGATAACTTGATGGGATTTTGCCACACGTAACAGTGGTAACGTTTTAGATCAAATATGTATTATTCTTTGGTATTTGCTTATATGTTTTTTTTAGCCATTCTCCCATTACTATTAGCATTACGGAGGTCAAAGATGCTTCATATATCAATTGGCAAGATTTTTTTTTTGGTAAATAGAAGTAACACTAAGGCAATGAATGCCTACTACTATTACTAGGCGTTACCTTCTTTAGGAAGGGGATAGTGATAGAGAAGACAGTTGTTGAGGGAAGAGAAAGCTTCATTATTTTACAACTCTGTTTTCTTGCACGTTTCTTTTGAATAATGCTGTGCAACTCCTCCGGTGTCAATGAGGCGTATTAAATTTCGAAGCTGTGTTTAGTAGCCATTTGATTTGTTATTTTACTTCGCCTATGATTCTGCTACACAATGCCGACGAAGGAGTGCGCTCTGATGTTACATTCGGATTAGTATTCGCTAAAGCCAGTATAGTTCAAGCGACCAGCCAAGTATATGCCTTCATCACGTGAACTTTCCTATAACAACTTACACAAAAGGGAGGCTAATGCACATCAGAAAAATGTGTGATGTTGTCGGAGACCGTGCTTGAACCCAGGACGTTCGGTTTTTGTAGCCAATGTGCTAACTCCTGTAGCCAACACCACGCTCTTTAATATAATCACCCTTATTCAAATTGTCGACATCGATGTCCCTTTCAACACAATACCAAAAAATTGGGGCTTGTGTACCCGTTGTCGAAAACAAGTGACTCCTGTTGGCAGGTTTATGCTATTTTCTAGACCTTAGGGAATGGAATAAACTGTTAGTAGCACAAAATTGTTCTCGAGAAAGAGTAAACAAGCCCTAATTTTTTGGTATTGTGTTAAAGTGACGTCGACAACTGAAATAAGGCTGAATATTTACCATCGCCTTATTTGATGTGGTTTTTATTGCACCACAGAAGCTGATAGAGCAATGTCTCTATATTTTTAAGAGTTTTACATTTATCTTCTTTTCTGAAGGTGTTCACCGCACTAACGATGAGTACGTGATGATTTGATCGTACTTAGTGTTTTCTCGGGATCCCGCACATTTTCCGGGAAAGAAATCCCGGGAAATTTGTGCGGGAATTCCCGGGATTTTTTGATTTTGTTATGGCAACTTAATTTGTATTTACAAATTCCTTGATGAGTGTCGTTATTCACTTTATGTATGCGATGGTGCAATAATAAGGTGATGGTAATATCACAATAGCTAAAGCTTTACAACAACTAAGGCCGAGTTTACATCTGGTACACATGCATTCTGATACTTAGATGCCTTTATTTGGAAAAACCAGAACGCGACGTTCAAAATTTAATTCTACAACAATTCATAAAAGTAAAAAACAAATGAGCAAGGAAATAAAAAAAAATACAAATAATTACAGATTATATTTGGTAAATAGTACGGTTAACAGCATTAACAATAATTTCCAAGGAAATATGCCCTTATGCAAAAACGATTGTTAAAGTTAAAGCATGCGTTAAAACTGATTTTGCCGTACAAAATTCGTTTATTAAACCAACTTTAAGTTTAACAATGATTTTTTCATAAAAGGGATATTTTGTAATATTTTTTTAATAATACTCGTATAATTTCTTTTTACCCCCGACCAAAAAATAGGGGTGTTATAAGTTTGTAGTGTGTGTCTGTGTATCTGTGTGTCTGTCCGTGTCCACGTACAGCCCAAACGGCTGGACCGATTTAGATTTAGTTTTTTCTGTTTGAAAGTTGACTTGATCGAGAAGGTTCTTATGTTCTATGTTTGAAGAAAATCGGTCCAGACGTTTAGAAAATGTCACATCTTTTCTAGAAATATCGGGGAGTTTTTAAAATGTTTAATTTTTGTTGTTTATAATATTGGTATCTATGTATTACTATTATATAAAGAACGGAAACTGTATTATTTTTTGACTAATGTGTGCATAACACATTACGAGGGCGGTTCGGAAACTTCTTAGCCTAGCACAAAAAGCGCGGTATAAACAGAAAAAAGTTAAGTGTTTTGGAAACTTCCATCTCTGCTTTGAACACATGTTAAATTTTGTTTCGATCTGGCAACTCCTTCATATAGAAACAGGCGTTCACAAAACACGCATCCGCGATTTTTTAACAATGGAAAAATTAGAAATGCGTTCACAGAAAAAAATGATTTTCATATTTGAATACGAAAATCTTTGATTCAATAAAAACATCTTTTAAATTTTCTGTGATGACGATTTTTACAATATTGATAAATAAAATTGTAAGCATGTTTATTGGATATAAAGTCAATTAAGCGATTTAATGAATCAAAGAAAAAACCAGTGAAAAAATTGGAAGTCATTCTAAAGGAACTACATTTTCATTGCTTCCAAAAAATCGATATTTTTAATTTGCCGATAGTTAGCAGAAAACTAAGTAGAAGTTTATTTTAGTCATACAAAACCTTGTAATTCCTCTCTAGTTTTAGAAATTACTCACCAGAATTTTTAAAAAATCAATTTTTTTGAAGAAACTTATGAACTAATTTTGGTCTAAAATTTTGAAGTTATTTGCTTAAATTTACATGAAAATACTGTTTCGCGTTTAAATTCCTATAAAAAGAAACTAATTGTTAAAATAGGTAACTATTAAGCATTTTTCCTAGTTGAAAATATTATCATAGAACACAAAAAAGGACATTTTTCTTAAAATCGCTTCCAATTCGGTGACCAGGCATCGAAAAAGAGAACTTCTTGCAATGACAACCCTATGTAAAAATCATTAGATCGGATCAAAATTTGCACTACTTCCAGATCGCAAACTCTACATTTTCATGACTTTTTTGGAGTGTCTTTTTTACTGGGATACTTACCACTCAGCTAAAGAGCAAATCGCTTTATATACGCAAATAATGAATACACGCAAAACATGATTTCTTATGTTTCTTCTACATTAGCGCATTGCGTTATGATATAATCTAAAAATAACTTTGTTAAGAAAAAAACAAGTCACGACGTTTTTCGGCTACTTGTTGTAATTCACACGTATACAAGCCGAGCAATCAAAATAAACAACAACAATAGCACATGACCACGTTGGGTCAACCAACAAGCAAGATAAACACCAACACAAACAAATTAAATTAAATGATATTTTAAAATGCGCGGTATTGATAAACATAATATTCAAGTTAATGACAAATATTATTGAATTTAAAAATTTTATTCAATAACATTGTTTGTTGAAAATAATTCTTGCATATTTTTTTCTGTGTTGTGTCATTAAATATTTACATAAAAAAGGTTTATCGGGCCAAGAAATTCATAATGATCTGGTGAATGTGTTAGGTGAAAGTGCTCCTTCATATGCAACAGTAAAAAATTGGGTTGCTGAATTTAAACGTGGTCGTACAAGCATTGAAGATGAACCACGTAGTGTACGTCCAAAAACAGCAACAACAACAGAAATTGTAGCCAAAGTGCATGATATGGTATTAAATCATCGACGAATAAAAGTGCGTGAAATAGCTAATATCATGGGCATCTCAAATTATCGAGTCCATTTAATTTTGCATGAAGAACTACAGATGAAAAAGCTTTCTGCAAGATGGGTGCCGCATTTGTTAACAGTCGACCAAAAACGCATAAGAATGAACATTTCTCAAGCTTGTTTGGATTGTTTTAAGCGAAATAAAATGGATTTTAAGCGTCGTTTCATAACTGTTGATGAGACATGAATCCACCACTATACTCCAGAGACAAAAGAACAATCCAAACAATGGACTGAAGCTGGAGGAAGTGCCCCAAAGAAGGCAAAAACAATTCAATCGGCTGGTAAGGTTATGGCAACGGTTTTTTGGGACTTCAAAGGTATTTTATTGATTGACTATCTGCAAAAGGGCAAAACAATAAATTCAGAGTACTATTGCAACCTTTTGGATCAATTAAATGTACAAATTCGAGAAAAACATCCTGGCTTACAACACAAAAAAATAATTTTTCATCAAGACAATGCACCAGCGCATAAGAGTCTTTTAACAAATTCTAAAATCAACGAATTCTCCTGATTTGGCTCCCAGTGACTTTTACCTGTTCCCAAATCTAAAAAAATTCCTTGCTGGCAAGCGTTTTACCTCAAATGAAGATGCAATTACAGTTGTAAACCACTATTTTGAAGACCTTGAGGAAAACTATTTTAATCAAGGTATAGAATTGCTAGAAAAGCGTTGGACTAAGTGTATTGAAGTTTCAGGAGATTATATTGAAAAATAAAAATATTTTTGAAAAACTAACTATTCTCTTTCATTGATAGGCTAAGAAGTTTCCGAACCGCCCTCGTATTTAATCGATCTCATGAATTATAATTTGTTTTTGTTGAAATAAATTAAATTTAAAAATATTTAAACGTTTTGTACTGGGTGGGAATTCCCGGGATTTGCCGGGAAACCGAAAAATCTTTCCCGCTTTCCCGGGAAATGAAAAAGTCCAGGAAAAGAAAAACTCTAATCGTACTACACGCGTATAAAGCAAGTGTGTCATCTTTGGTTTTCTACCCCATTTGGAATATAAAGCTCTTTTGGATAATCTGTTACCCAGTAATAAGTTATGTTCAGAACTATGGTGCTTCAGTTATGCGTCGTCTGCATAACAGACGGGCTTAAGTCCTTCGTCGAACACATGTGTGTAGAAATACCATTCTGGAGGGGTATTGTTCTCTCCTGCCTTCAGAATTATTAAAAGTTACCTATTATTAAAATTACTCATAAAGATCAGTGGTATAGTGCATTTAAGTTTCGAAATGGCACGAGTATTCAATTCACTTCAAATGAGGCAGCTTTGTTCTTTGATATATCCATGCAACCAAAAATTTATTTAAGAAAAATCTGCACAACTTGCAGGCTTACTTTTTGCAACAAAGTATTTTCTCTGCTCTTATAAAACGTAATTTAGAAAATACTTTGCTAACCAAATCGTGTTTTGTCTACGAGTAGATAGAGACATATCTCTATTTTTTTTTCTCTGTTAGTCGAAATGAAAGAAAATTCCTTTTCTTTTCTTGATTACATCTAGAAAAGCAAAATTACAATAGCATTGAATTTTCCGTCCCTGAATAATACATGTGTACAGGTGTTTATACATATGCATCTATGGGAGTATAATAAAACATTGCCTTGATGTGAACATTGTGTTATTATAATTCACCATGAACAACGAAAACACGAATTTTGTAGTAACAGGAATAATGCGTTTAGAGTAGCCATATTCTTGTATTCGCCTTCTTCTTTTTTGAGGGGAGCCTGACTGAGTAGTGAAATTCTACGCATACATTTTTGATTATAAGATCATTTCCGCGTTTTGTAATACAGGGTGTTTTTTTAGAGGTATAGAACTTCGAATTGAAATAAAACACAAGAAAATCGTTTTAATGTCCATCAATTTGGCTTTATTGGAAGGATAATTTTATGCCATTAATGTTTAAATATGATTTCGGGCATGTGGCCGCCGCGGCTGGCTCGAATAAAGCCAATTCTACAGGTCCAATTTTCAACCACTTTTTCGAGCATATGGGGCCGTATGTTGGCAATAACGCCACGAATGTTGGCTTCCAAGTCCCCTAACGTTTCTGGTTTGTTGGCGTAGACGAGCGACTTCACATATCCCCAAAGAAAATAATCCAATGGTGTCAAATCACACGATCTTGGTGGCCAATTGACAGGTCCATTCCGCGAAATTATGCGCTCATCGAATGTTTCCTTCAATAAATCGATTGTGACGTGCGCTGTGTGGCATGTAGCGCCGTCTTGTTGGAACCACAACTCATCCACATTCAAAATCTTCAAAATCTTCCATAAAGTTGATGGACATCCAGTTGCTGTGCACGGTGGCGAATCGATTCATTCGGGTCCTCTTCAACACTTTGCTCTACAGCGGCAATTGTTTCTTCGGTGCGCACTGTTCGACGTCTCTGCGGATGCGTATTATCACATAGAGTAAACGTAGTGCGAAAACGATCCATGGTTAACCGAATTAATTGCTCTGATGGACGATTATGTCGACCATAAAATGGACGGAGCTTGCGGTAAACTTCGCGAACTGAACCATTATTTTCGAAATAAATTTGCACGATTTGCAAGCGTTGTTCTTTTGTCAACCTGTTCATGATGAAATGGCAAACCAAACTAAATATTAATCACTTGACAGCTGACAAAATGGCCGCCAGTTAAAAAAGTGATGCCAACTTAAAGTTCTATACCTCAATAAAAAACACCCATTACTATCCAACAACGGAAAACATTTTGATCGCAGAAGATTCCAAGTTTTATTACATACTGTTCATACATCTACATATTAATACGTGAAGGAAAAACTTTATTTTCCTTTACGCTAAAACTAAGTTGCTGATAACGGCCAAAAATTGGAAAATTATTTCTTTAAGGACCTGCGACTTATGTTTGGATACTGGTTTAAGAATTCTCGAATTATTCGCGTTTCTAATTTCTTCAACCCAAAAATGAAATACATACAAAATAAACATGCCAGTTAGAATAACTTCATATACAATGTTGAAAAGATTGAGTCAGAAGAAAATCATGAACATGCAAAGTGTTTTGCTAGTGAGCATAGATAGACTATTGCGTATATAAGTTTACTCTAATTCAAACCTCAGATTCCATATATTCTTAGTGTAATGCTCCATTTTTAACTTGAAAGACATTTATATTAAACTTAAGTGTCCAATCTTGTATATTTGAATTCTGTGTAAGTTTTGCGATCATAACATCCATATGTTTCTGCGTGTTATTGCAAACATCTATATGAACATTATGCAGTCGCATTTAAAAGAATTTTCTTTAATTTTATTAAGGACCATTTAGTGGTTTAAAAACCTCCGGTCTGGCAAGGCTGTCAGCTGTTATCTGTCATATGAAGCGTCATTTATTTAGTGAAGAGTTTAACATTTACGAAGGTGGATCCTTTGACAGCCGAAGAACGCATAAAATATAAACAGGTAAACAAATGAGGGGCCACTTTTCGAGCATTTGGGGGTGGTTATGGTCATCATATGCAAGGAATATCAAGATTCTAAAGAAATTTAAGGAAAATGGAAGCGTTAAAGATATGATCAGGCATGTGCATCATAGCAATGTGCGCACTGAAGAAAATAGCGCTTCTGTTAGTGAAAGTGTGGCGGATAATCCGAAGAACCGAAGATTATGAGCTGGACGATATGTGGTTTCAATAAGACGGTCCACGGGCCACACAGACCGAACAATTTTTTCTTTATTGCGTGGAAAGTTTCCGGAAAGCGTAATTTCACATTTCACGTAATGTCAATTGGCTACTAAGATCATGCAATTTAACGGTGTAAGGTTTTTTGTTGGGAACACGCCATAGATGGTGTCAACCCGGATACATTTCCCCTAAAGTGGGAGCATTTGAAAACCACCGTTTGTCAAGTTATCGCACCCAATATGTGCGAAACCAATTTAGAGGCGCTCATTTAAATGACATTGTAGTTCATACGTATTGGCAAATTCCAACCATTATAATGAAATAAAAGTTTCATCGAAATCATAGCTTTACTTGTTAAGTTTAATAACTTTACTTTTGAAACCGAAAAATTGTTAAGTCGTTATGTACACATAGTTTTATATTATGAAAGAAACAAATAAAACTGGGACCTGATGCTCTTTGAGTTTCATAGAATGTATTTTTTGCTCCTTCAATTTTCCAGACGTTGATAAATCAAATTTCAGGTTTATGTTAAAGAGCTGTTGTTTGCAAAGCTTTCCATAATATATGGAAATTTTGTAAAGCTGCGATATGTACTTTCAATATTGTTTAATAAGAACTTAATTAATCACTGAAAAAATTAAACCTTATTTAACTACACATGTAAATATTAAGCAAAAAACTGGAGGTAATTCTTATATGATTTCTTGAGCATCGATTAATCAAGCATTTGATTATGCATTTACCTTACCGATTTTCAGCTCAAAAATTCCCAATCGATGCTAATCCAAAATTCGTTGGCAACACTGTTTGATCAAAGCTCTTGCCAAAAAAAAAAAAATTACCAGCTGATTATAATGGCATACCGATGTTTCTTCCAGCATAAGCCTGACTACTGATATTGATAATGACGTCGTTGTGAAAGATAATAATGACGATGATGATGGGAAAGAATTTTAAGATATTCTAGAACCTGTTATAAATACAAAAACTCTCATACCAAAACAGTCGTAGCCAACAAATAACAAGTACTCGCACCAGTGATGGGCTATTTTACACAGTTCTGTAATTTTTTGGGAAGATTGCATGTTGTCTGACAATGAGGCACTCTCGTCCATTATTTGGTCCATTTAATTCACAGGAAAGAAATAAAACAATTATTTTTTACTACCATATCGCCTTACAATATTTTAAATTCAAACAAGTAGTTGCATGATAATTGAACGTTTTAAATATATGTACTTAATTGGATTTTATTAATTTGGATGTATAACAGATTTCTATCCTGTTAAACCCTAGATTTACTGACTGACCAGCACTGTATAAAAAATTTCAGGCTACATCTATTAATCGGCATGCTGTCATTTTGCCTCTTGACCTCCATTATTCGTGCTATTACACATTTATTATTGTCTTATTTTGTATGTTTGTATTAACCGTGCTATACTTCTACGGCCCTATGTATAAGCAAAAATTGGCATGAAGTTAGCATAAGTGACAAAATTGAATTAGGTGTTAGCGAGTTCCTCCATACAATTTGACATTAAAAATGGTCGCATTATCTAATTTTAACCCACCTCTAAGTCCTAGCATGATTTTTAATGTGAAGTTTCACAGCAAAACTCTTTAACATCATGTTCAATTTTGCCACTTAACTAAACGAAACTAAATTTCGTTGTTTATCAATATACTCTGGACCGATCTTCCTGAAATTTTCACATTTAACTGAGACTCTAGAATGAATTATAGGATACTTTTTTCAACGACGCTCACTTCTATGCCAACTTTTTTAAATTATGTTACTCCTTACACATAAATTGTAATATATTTTATAATATAACTTTGCCATTTGTGGACCGATTTCTTTTTGCATATAAAAAGGTCCACTACATTTTTTTTGGAAACTAGGAAGGGGGAGGGTGTCGCTAATTCCCTGCCCCAATATGGAAGAGGCCACTAAATTTCTTTTAATTAGAGGGGGGGGGCGAAATGTGTCCTTCAAAAAATTTATTATCAAATAATTTTGTCGCTTGTAGGCCAGTTTTCAAAATTCTTTTTGCAAAGTGACCGCCCCAAAAATGTATTATCAAATTGGGAAGGGGGAACGTTGTCGCAAATTGACCGCCCTCAATAATTGATTTTCTAATAACTTCCGTCATTTGTCGACCAATTTTCAAAATGCTTTTTGCATATGGAAGAGGTCCAATAATTTTTTTTATGGAAGGGGGCCGGCGAAAAAATTAATTTTCACATTACTTTGTCATTTGTAGACCAATTCTCAAAATTGTTTTTGCATATGGAAATGATACACTAATGGTAATTATGGCTGGCCAAGCAAAGTGCACTCCTCATAAACTGATTATCAATTTTTTTTTTTTTGCTATAGAAAAGGTTCACTACATTTTTTTTGGAAATTGTGGGGTGGAGGAGTGGTAGCAAACCACATATATGTATATGTGTATACATATGTATACTACTATGCTAGGCACGGATAACCGATGTTCAACTTTATATATATTTTTTATTTATAAACTTATATGAATTTATCGTTATATATAATGCTATTATTTCAAATATAAAACATTAAACTGGGTGCGGATGACCTGGCAAAGAGAGGAACCCTACTAAGAGAGGTTGATATCGACAACCTCTGTGCAGCGGTGCCAATTTAGCGCCTTTCGCGCTAGTTTTAGCGCGTTTTAACTATGCCAAACGCGCTTTTTTTCATCTTAGCGCGTTTAATAAAAAAAGCGCTAAATTAGCGCGTTTTGATTAAAGTCGAAAATATCATTTCAGTTCAATATCTTTTTACTTTTTTGTATAAATTTAACATTTGTCTAATATCCAAAATTTTACTTTTTGCTTAAATTCGTTAATAATTCAGATGTTGCAAATAAAATTCCCTTGACTGTGGTTAGAATTAAAACGCATTTTAATATTGTAAATGGCGAATATTTTGAAATTTCAAAGAATATTAATTAAGCATCTATTCTTGTTGTACTTCAAAAAGCATTTGAATCCCAACACTATACAACAATTTATATACATAATTGGTTACAAAGTTTGACAAATAAAATTAAAATAAAAACTAAGAATTTCGAATATTTGAAAGGCGAAACTGATTCTGTATTAAATGATTTTAGTTATTTAGGATATAATTTCGAAGAAGCAATATTGCATAATCTGAAAAAGAGTTACTAAAAAATTAATTGTACTCGTATTACTAATACATACATCGACCTTTATTAAAATTTAATTTAGCGCGTAGGAAAATAGCGCGTTTTGACTATAAATTGTTGATAATGCTGTAACTTAGCGCGTTCTAGCGCGTTTTGAGAAGGGGTATAGCGCGTTTGGGTTATAAATAGTTGGCATCGCTGCCTCTGTGGTCTCGCAATCTCATCCTTCTGGAGACGTTTCGATGTTACCTTCCTTGAATTAGGCCAAGGCATATTGCGCAATCAGTCCACCTGTGCAATAGCGAAAAACCTCGGGCCTCACCTAAACTCCCATAGAACGAAAAATGTCATGAACTTCAATAGGAAGCACTTGAGAAACCTCGTGGCCACATTGACCGGTCACTGTGCCTTCGGAACCCATGCTAAACGTATGGGTCTCCCGTATAATGACTACTGCTACAGTTGCTATGGCGAGGAAGGAGAGGAAACTATCCTGCATCTCCTCCTTCGGCAGGTTATCGGAGTTATCGGAAATCGAACTCTTAAAAACTTGAGCCTTTATATTAGGAACAGTGGCTGTTATAGCCGATGACTCCCCTCGTAGCCAATTTCTGACCACTCACACTTCTGACACCCCTAAATAACTATTATCTTTTTCTACTTCTACCATTCTCGCCGTCCTCCCTCTCTCTCTCACCCTCCTCCCTCTCTCTCACCCTCTCTCTCTCACCCTCTCTCTCTCACCCTCTCTCTCTCTCTCACCCTCCCTCTCTCTCACCCTCCTCCCTCTCCCTCCCTCCCTCCCTCTCTCTCTCTCTATCACTTTCTCTATCGTAACTTACATATAGCACAAAGGAATCAAGTGACCTGGACTCTAATTTTCGAATTTTTCTTACCAGCGGCCTGTTAACCTAACTTAGGTTATGAATTGAAACATGTTGCTGACTTATACTACGTTTATATCCAGGGCTTATTTGCAAATAAAACAGTAAATTGTTGCCATATTATTGTTTTTATTGCGGCTTACTAATTCAGAAAACTATTCACGATTAACGCACTATTTGCAAATAAAATGCTTGAGGTTGCCACGCTTACAAATGTTTGATAACAAAAAACAATAAATGGATAAATATTGCAACAAAAAACATTGATAGAAGCAAATAATGACGATTTAAACAAACAATTATTTGATATTTTGTACATTTACACTATTTTTTTGTCAACATAAGTAAGTTTTCTATAGAAGTGCTACCAAGTTTGTGTACTTTTGCTATGCAGTATAAACAGTGAGTTAATTTATTTGCAAATAATTTTATTTGCAAATAGTGCGCGTATAAACGTAGTATTACTCAATGAACAATACTTTCCTATTATTATTGACAAAAGTGCTACAGTCTGAACTTAACAAACTTTTAGTAGTAATAGAGGTATTTGTAGAGAACCTGTTGATTAATATTTCTGATATAACGTCGTATCTTATTTCTAATGGGATTATGAACGTTTTCTAAGAAAATAACATTTCTAGCGAAAATTTTATTGGTTTTGGTGTTGATAACTGTTGGGTAATAATGGGAAATATATTATGGTTCAGGGTTACCGAAAACAGTTAAGTCCACATTATATGTGAGTGATTATACTATGCGACAAATGAAGACTTAGAAAAACGCACGCACTGGACAGTACGGGTTCGATAGTACTACCAAATGGTAATAAAAATCTACAATCAGTTTACATAGTGGACCAATTTTTGACTAATTTTTTATGGGCCTCCAAAGATTTCGCAAATCAGTGCGATCTCAAAAAATGGTGTCAACATTTTTGCCCAACAGCTAATTCAGGGACTCCTAACTTTTTGCTAGTAATAGTTGTAGCTGTGTTAAAACTGAACAACTTTTGTGACCATAGCAATATAATTTGAATGTGTCTAGGCGTCCTAAATACCTCATTAAGACCACTTTGTACTTTAAAAATTTTCGTTTATTGTAAGTAAGATGGCTAATAGCAGGGTGATTCACAAGGCAGTCTTAAGTGTCATTGTGTGATAATGTTTTAAATTATTTTAATATAATTGTTTTGGCTTTTGTTTTCTTTTTTCAAATAAAAATTTGAGAACATTGTGACACTATGATACTTAAGACTACTGTTTGAAACCCCTAATTGTATATTATATGTATATCATTAGATAAAAATTGTTTCACTTCCGTTCAGAAAACTCATCAGAAGACAAAATTTTAATGTTTATAGACAAACTCACAATAATATTATTCAGCATGTGTTGCCGATTTTATTTTTCTAGCACCTCTTTTTATAACTTGTGGGGCAGTGTAATATAATAATTATTTAAATTCTTAAAGTTACATTTTATTAATTGAAAATGTACTATTGGCTGACAAAATATTTTTAACGAAGTGACTTGTCACTTTTAAAATTAAACTCAAAAAATTAGATTTTCGGCTTCGATTATCTCCGCAAAGTACTTATGGTAAACTTATGGAATTATATTGAGTTCAATGAAAAGAAATCTTAAAGAAATATGACAAGACTTTTTGTAACATCATCCTTCTACAAGCCAAGGAGTCGACTCGTCTAGAAAATTTTTATGAGTATCACACAAAAAAAATTTGTGTTTTTCATATACGTCTACTGAAGTCGACCGTCTGGGTTGTGGAAACTGGGGTAAGTTTTATTATTATTATTGATAAGTACAATTTCAAAGTTATATTAGTTGAATATTAACCCTTTTTAGGATTTTTGTATAAACTGAAATTTCGGCACCATTAAGACCATTTTGGCACGTTTCCAATCCCATCACCGACCCGACCCGCACATCAACAAGTGCCCACTTGTTGTCTCATACACTTGTTTCAAGTGTTTGTTGTATGTAGATGATGCTGGTAGTTGCTGTTGTTATTGTGTTCGTGTGTCAACAACGTAATGCTACACACAACTTGATTTACAACTTGTACAAATAGAAAAGAAAAATTCTTATGTAAGCAAGTGATCGTGAATTTTCATTTTCAATCAAATACAGAACGTTATTTCTTTCGGTTTGCAGTAAATTGTTGTTCTTGTAATTGTTGCAGTGGCTGTATTGCAGGTTTTCGTCGTTTTCGTTTATTCCTCCAGATGTGTACGAGTACAAGACATGTACCATTAAAAAAATAAAAATAAATAAGAAGAAAACTGCATATAAAACGTGCAAGTCGTGTCAGTAGTTGATTGTATATTTTGTTTGTTTTTGTTTTTATTTCGCAAAAACCGCTATGCGAACGATACTTAAAATTCTATTCAGTAATTCTTATCACTCTTACTCTCTTTTGCTCAACGAATGCCAAGCACCGTTGTATGCTCTTTGTTAACCAAATTGCAAACTTAATCAACTCTCTCATTTTTCTCTATCTGTTGCTCCCTTTCTTCATCTTTATCTCTCTATATTGAGAATGGATCAAGTTCTGATACAGAAACTGAAGCTGCCAGTTGGATTGATTTTTTTTTTTTGTGTACATTCCGGGATTCCAATATAAATGGAGTTAAGACTGAAATGTAGATATACAATACTAAGTTTGTTCCTTAAAGAACTTTAAACAGAAATAAAACACAGATAAATGGAATCATTTGCCATGATTTTAGCTTTATAATTTCTTAGTGTTTATTTTAACATAAGCCATATGAACTATTTGAATATGAGCTGCAATAAAGACCGTATCATACCCGGTCAAAGTGGCACCAGAGTATTTCATCCTCAATCCACTTCTTATAAAAATTAATACACATACACGAATACATTTCTCTCGTTGCCCAGCACGGGTTTAGATGCATGATCATCGGGACCGTTTTATGGATACCTTATGCAAAATTATTCGTTAACCCAATGTTTTATTCTTTCTGACACGTTCCACAGTATTTCTAAAGTCTCAGGAAAGTCAGTGATTAGCCTTCACCAGAGAAACAAGTCGACAAGCTCGGAGCCGACGGGGCGCCGCC
The DNA here is from genome assembly GCA_944452675.1 of Tachina lurida. Taxonomy (NCBI): domain Eukaryota; kingdom Metazoa; phylum Arthropoda; class Insecta; order Diptera; family Tachinidae; genus Tachina; species Tachina lurida. The sequence continues at coordinate 32,373,998 of OX101754.1, read as the reverse complement.
GCCGGTTATTTTTCTGTTTATGAAGCCGCCGCCGATTATATCGGCTCGCATCGGCTCAAAACAAGCCGCAATTTAATCTGCTCAAAAATTTGAAAAAGTAAAAAGTAAAGTAAATGAACAAAAGTGTGTTCATATAACGTTTACCCTAAGAAAAGATACCTGTTCCCCCATTCGAATCAACAATCAAAATATTCCTCAACATTCTCAAGTGAAATACCTTGGCATACACCTTGATCGAAGGCTTACATGGAAATATCATATTGACTCTAAGTTAACCCAAATGAAGCTTAAATTAACTCAAATATATTGGTTAATTGGCAGAAATTCAACACTCAGCCTAGACTGCAAACTTTTGATATAACAAGTCACTTTCGAAACCAATATGGTGCTATGGAATTCAACTATAGGGCACTGCTTCAGCTTCAAATATTGAGAAAATCCAAAGAAGGCAAAACAAAATTTTACGTTTGATAACATCGGCTCCATGGTACATTAAAAATTCAAATATACATCGTGATTTAAATATGCCACTAGTGAGTGAAGAAATTGCAAAATAAGCAGGCAAATATTTAACTAAACTCGATTCACATCCTAATCCGCTTGCTCGTAATATTTTGAGCTTTTCGCCTAAAAAAGAGGGACACAAGGGCTCTTATACTCAACACTCCAGATGGGACTGCTTAAAAATACTTCTTTTTATTTTCCTTTTTGATTATCACTACTTACATATGTATTATTTATAACTATCACTAAATTTATGTCCGATACTGGTCGGGCCTAATAATTAGATTTAAGATTTGATTACTTATTGTTAGTGCATTTTTGAAGATACAATAAATAAATATATAATGGGTGTTTTTTATTGAGGTATAGAACTTTAAGTTGGCATCACTTTTTTAACTGGCGGCCATTTTGTCAGCTGTCAAGTGATTAATATTTAGTTTGGTTTGCCATTTCATCATGAACAGGTTGACAAAAGAACAACGCTTGCAAATCGTGCAAATTTATTTCGAAAATAATGGTTCAGTTCGCGAAGTTTACCGCAAGCTCCGTCCATTTTATGGTCGACATAATCGTCCATCAGAGCAATTAATTCGGTTAACCATGGATCGTTTTCGCACTACGTTTACTCTATGTGATAATACGCATCCGCAGAGACGTCGAACAGTGCGCACCGAAGAAACAATTGCCGCTGTAGAGCAAAGTGTTGAAGAGGACCCGAATGAATCGATTCGCCACCGTGCACAGCAATTGGAGCTTTGTCCATCAACTTTATGGAAGATTTTGAAGATTTTGAATGTGGATGAGTTGTGGTTCCAACAAGACGGCGCTACATGCCACACAGCGCACGTCACAATCGATTTATTGAAGGAAACATTCGATGAGCGCATAATTTCGCGGAATGGACCTGTCAATTGGCCACCAAGATCGTGTGATTTGACACCATTGGATTATTTTCTTTGGGGATATGTGAAGTCGCTCGTCTACGCCAACAAACCAGAAACGTTAGGGGACTTGGAAGCCAACATTCGTGGCGTTATTGCCAACATACGGCCCCATATGCTCGAAAAAGTGGTTGAAAATTGGACCTGTAGAATTGGCTTTATTCGAACCAGCCGCGGCGGCCACATGCCCGAAATCATATTTAAACATTAATGGCATAAAATTATCCTTCCAATAAAGCCAAATTGATGGACATTAAAACGATTTTCTTGTGTTTTATTTCAATTCGAAGTTCTATACCTCTAAAAAACACCCGTTATATGAAAAAAAAAAATTTAAAATAAAAAAATTTGAAAATCGATTTTCAGTTTAAATTTTTATTTTTTCTTTAAATTTTCATATGCTCTTTTGCGCCGCCGAAAATTCTCTCGGCGCGCCGCCACCGGTCACAAAACTACTGCTCCACCGCCGCCGATAATTTTGCCTAGACTTGTTTTTCTGGCCTCCACTACTTAAGGTTGCCGAATGGACTCATTTGGGTCTTCCTTGATAATATACACTAAGACTGCAAAAAAATATATCGTTAAGCATTGTAAAACCTCTCTGAGTTTGCTTGTTGTCGTATAGAGTGAAAATGGTGAGAAACCGTTCCACGGCTGCTCAAATTAATTGCTCCAATGAACGGTTTTGCCAGCGAGATAAGATTATCGAGCTGATCCATATTTTTTGTAAGAACACAATATAACTTGCAAGGCGTCAACATATTCCTTATTAAATTGAATGTGAAGATAAACACCAAACAACTCGATCGTGTCCGCATAACATTTTCTGCATCTAAGGATATATCCAGTGGTAGGTACTCGTACTAGACGCCTTCCTCCATATTTGGATATCTGATACAGTTTACTAATCTCGCATGTATCCGAATAATCGACTAGAATATGTATGTGTGCCTAGAACATTTTGTCGAGCAAATAGCAAACGTTAGCATATACGATTCATATCGGCAGATGATGATGCAGAATATATTATAACGAAGATCAATTCTACTAGCGCATATATTGTTTGTCCTGTAATTGGCTACCATTTGGTCATCTCTGCGATGAATTTCAAGACTTTTGAGTTCATTTTTATTCGTTAATTGTGGTGGGCACTTGTCATAAATATTTTCCTATCAAACTCAAGGCTTGCATCAATATTTAAGCTTGAAATTCAGTTTTTCTATTGCAAACACAATTGAAATGTTGCAAGCGGAGATCACGAGAAGATAGTTCAGAGCCAACTCCACAGGTCATTCTTGATCCGTAAGTGTAGCATAATTTTCATCAAATGGGCGAGTAAGTGAAACCATCTCATTTAGATGCATGATAATTTTTAAAGTATTTTTTACGGTTGCTGGGTTATATTAGCAAACTTCTTCAATATTTGAAGTCATTTAACATGTAACAGCCATCCAAGGCCATTTAAGCAAACCCCCGTTTTCAGTCCTGACTTTATAAAAAGAAACCCATCTTTTTCTTTGACTTCATTCCGTTGTCAGTTCCGAAGTTCATTTATTTTTCTTAGCCAACTCAAGACCTCCAAAAATAAACTTTTGTAAGGCAATGTTGAAGCTTACAAATAAGAATATCCCTTAAAGGAACTCACTACATTATCCTATATTGTTTGAATTCAGATGTGCATAATGTACTTCATACTCCCCGCGGCACAGATGTTGTAATTTCATCAGACCTGACTACACAGAGGCCTAGTAATCAGTCGTATACTATTCATATTAAATTCCTGATGCCTTTTTAAGGAAGTAGTTTCATCAGCGGTTTCGTTTGTCTCATAACTAGGGCAGCATATAAATTCCTTTAACAGTAGAGTTTTCATCGATAACAACATGCACAACAACAGTCTGGCGTCATAACGTAAGCTACAGAGGTTCAACTGTCCAATTCATTCGCTGATTTTTTCTGCCTACGATGCTAGTCAAAGAACTTTACATAAGAGTACCTACATAGAAGGATTGGGATCAGAATGTGTTTCCGTCTCCTAAATTAATGTATAATACTCGTAAACAGAAATGTCTCCTACTACTATTAGGTGCTACCTTCTTTAGGAAAGGCATAGTGGTAGAGAACACTGGTCGTGGAGGAAGATATAGATTAAAGCTTCATTCTTTTATTGCGGAGTTGCAGAGCCTCTGGTGTCAATGAGGCGTATTAAATTTTTTTTAAGCAGTGTTTAGTAGCCATTTTATTGGTTATTTTACTTCGCCGATGATTCTGCTACACAATACCAACGTAGGAGATGCCTTCACTTTTTTTCTTTCCAATTTTTATGTTACTTATTCCGTCTACATCCAATTTTCTCTTTTTACTAGTCTTTCCTCCTTTTCTGTCCTCTCGGTCCAAGGGACCATTAATATTGATTCCAAGTGGGCTAAGCGATTATTCTTCTTGTTCAGCAGCCCGTTAACCTAATCTAAGCCTGTGGCTTGCTTGATTCGAGTTATATAATAAACCTGATCGGCCGTGCTGTCAGAAAATATCACAATATTCTCGTCCGTCGAACACACTTTGTGATCGCCTGTAACTCCAATACCAGTGGTGAATCGCCTTCGAATGCAACGACTCCATACTTAATTTTAAATTCACCCACACAACTTTCAGGAATCCTAATTTGAACCAGTTTCTTCCCACGTTCTTTTGTTTGCTCCTCTATGCGAGGTGGAAATCCTAAATCTCCTACAGCAAAAATACTTTTTATATGTCCAAATGATTATAATTTTCTGGTAGCGCTGTTAAGGCAAGCATACTCAATAACAATTTAAAAATTATGTTTTTATTTACTATACATTTTTTTTACTAATCCATTAACAACTAACACTTAATTTGTATGTTTTACAAACAGCTGCTGTTTTTCTGGGAAATTAAAAAAAAATGAGAGAATATTCAGTCAGCTTCATTAACTATTTGCAAATGCGATGATAATAATGATGATGCAGATGATTATTGTATGATCAATTGATTAAGGTATATCGATCAATGGGCAAAGCAAAGGGAGAATCAACAGCTAAACAAACCGCCTGAGCGATCAACTTAAACAAACAAACAACTAAACCAACTCAACTACTAACCAGTCAGTCACTCATGCAACCAGCCAGCCAATCGATCGACAACGCTTTTGAGCAAGATCGCTCTTGTTTTATCTTGGTTTTCAGCTGTTTTATTTTTTATTCCTTTGCAGTTTTAAACGGCGCCAAACCTGCAATCGCCAAACACAACAATTTCGGTCTTCTTATTGTGGCCTCTGCTGAACGAACGAACGTTCATACTAACCGATCGGTTGTTAGGTTAGTTGGTTTGTTGGGTGTGTTTGTTGGTTTGTCCAGCTGGTTCGTTGCTGGTATGGTTGATGGGTCGGTCGGTCGTTTGATCATTATACATATATCCACTGTCACTAGTTAGTAGTACTACTATGTATGTTTCCATGATTACGATTCATACGAAGTGGAGTATTACTTGATGGTGCTTCGTTTGTTATTGTTTTTAATATTCATATCTTATTAAAGTACTTGTTGATTTTATTTTCAGTCATACTCACAGATACTTAAACACACACACATACCTAAACATTGTACATGTTATAAAGTATATGCCTTTCAACCACAACAAAATTTTTGTTGATTGACAGACGAGCGAAAAACGGGCAAGCTTGCGCTCGCTCTCATTAAATTCGTTTTGTTGACTTGAGCTAAAGCGCAGTATTTGTTTGAACGTCGTTCGCTCAGCTTGTTTCATTCAAATGTTCGCACAGTGAGGTGGGTCTTTTAAAGAAAGCGGATACGGATACGTCCATAGACGGTTCACATAACAAAACCGTCTAACTAAAATCTATAATACAAACTTTTTTTCTTACTAACAAACAGTTTCTGCTCATGTGTTAATGTGATCGTATGGTACTTTTTATGCGGAATAATTGTGATTAATTAGAAAAATTCTTAAAGAATTTGCAGCAAGAAGATCTTGTTTTAATATGCAATATTTATTATTTGTTATTTATTTGTTAAACAAATAAATTTCTGTTAAGAACGGTGCCATATTTTATATGTGATTCTATAAAGCTTCCTAAAAGGAATAAAAATAAATTTTAAGTGAATTATTTAAATTGAAAAAAAAATATTGATTATTGAATTCAAAAACAAAAACAAATGCTATTTTCTGGATTTAATTTTGAAAGTTTTCCTGCGGATTTATAAATAAATAAGGTAGGATATTTTAAAACTTTATAAAAAAATAAGATAATGTATTAAAATAAAGTAAATAAAATAAATGTGTAAAATAACACACAGTTGACGATAAATTTAAAAGTAAAATAATCTTAACAACCATTATCCTTTTTAAGTCCATTTTTATCAATTAAAAAAAACAAACAAAGGATACGCTTTTATTCTTTGAGTTGTCTGTTAAAAGTTATAACCAGTTCTTTTGTGAAAACTTTTGAGTATATATAGCACGTGAGAATTTCAAGGACATTTTTTTCAAAATTTGTATTCAAGTTTTGTAACAAATTTAAAAGCAAAGAAGTTGAATCCTACTGAAATATTTCAAAAATATTTTAAAACTTAACTTAAGCTGTTTGCGAAAAATAAAACAAGTTTCTAATCAAGTTATTGATTGTAAGAAAAAAAATATACATATATACATATTTTAATTTTAATGCCTCCCAATTTTTAAGTGCCTTTAAACTTGATATGATACTACATTTAAAAAAATTTTTAGTCAAAGGTTTTGAGAAAAAGTGTTCATTTTCCCAAGCATTGCCTTTATTTTTTCTCAAAAGTGATAGACTTGTGACAATTTCGTTTTACCAACTATGCCTGCGGGCATTGCCTGACATCTTAATGTTATTGCATCCTCGAGGACCAAAGATATATTCTTATAACTGGAGCTGCACAGCACAAAGCTTTAAATTGGAAGAATTTATGCTCAGAGAACTAACAACAGAAATGAGTTAACAATGACTCAAATCAAATAATACTTAAAACATAATAGAATTTATTTTAATATATGAATGTATTTAGCACCTGCTATAAAAATACAAAAAAAAAATCATAGTTTTTATTGAATAACGCATTACTAATAGTACGAAAGTTTAATGCGTGTTGAACAATTTTTGTTAAATCGTGTCCTTTTTAGGGTTTCGTACACCAAACGTGAAAAGAAACCCTATTGTTTTCGCTACGCTGTCCGTCTGGCCGTCTGGCGGTCACACGGTATTTTCTCGAGAACCGTAAGAGCTACGGACCTGAAATTTGGACACAGTGTTTAGACCCTTAGCCGCTACAACAACAAATACATGAGAGTTGGAAATTAAAGGATGTGCCAAAACGAGCAACGAAAAATGTTAAAATCCCATGTAATATACATACAATTGTATGTATGGATATGCACTTGAAATTTGTAAAGTTAGTGTATTTTTATACAGACTACAACAATTAACACTAAAATTTAAAAAAAATTTAATTAAAGGGTGTACCATCAGTTAATGTAATTTCGACTATGTAATTTTGATAACTTGCTGTATCTTGGAAACCGTAAGAGCAAACTTCTTGAAATTTTCAAAGCCGGTAAAACAAAAAAATCTCAAAATTATAAAATCGCCAAACCGAAAAAAAATCGCCAAAATCAAAAAAAAAACGCCAAAACGAAAAAAAGCAACAAATTAAAAAAAATTTCTAAATCGAGAATAAATCGCAAAAAACCGGAAAAATCGCAAAAATGAAAAAAATCGCCAAATTAAAAGAAAATTGCCAAAATAAAAAAATCGCCAAAATGAAAAAAATCGCCAAAATGAAAAAAATCGCCAAAAATGAAAAAAAATCGCCAAAAATGAAAAAAAAGTCTAAAACGAAAATAAATCGCGAAAAACCGGAAAAATCGCCAAAATGAAAAAATCGCCAAAATAAAAAAAATCGCCAAAATGAAAAAAATCGCCAAAATGAAAAAAAATCGCCAAAATGAAAAAATCGCCAAAACGAGAAAAAAGCGAAAAATAATAAAAAAAAAGATTTCAGCTGAAAAAACGTAAAAAAACACTGTATTGAAAAAATGCTCAAATCCCAACGTACGGAACCCTTCGTGCGCGAGTCAAAGTCGCACTTTACTGAATTTATTTAATATGTTGTCTTGGGAGAAAATACGAATACATATATAGGCAAAACACTACAAAAATATAACTTTTTTAGACACGCTCCAACACAAGAACAGTCATCGCTGGACCCCTCAAATATTTTGAGAATCCTCATTAAAAATACCGAACTTTAATCTGAGAGTGATAACAAATAACTTTTTTCTGTGAGTTGCTCTAATGAACATAGCTATGTGCATGCATAACTATTATTTTATTTTATAAAAAAAAATTTGTGTATTTTTCCTCCAAATGTGTAATATGGGAAACACACATGTGTAGTTTAGGAATTCTTCATTGGCAACACTGGTTTTTAGAGGTTAGGATTAGAGAGAGGTTTGTCGTAAAAGATCGGGTCAAGTGAAATCTTAGAAAGTGTTTGGTGTTAACAACTTATTAACCCTTTGTTAACAATTGAAATGGTGTGACTGTAACTACGAATATAAGTCAATATAATTGTAATTTTCTTTATTCTTCAGAAGCTCTTTCATTTTGAAGCTTTTTCTTTGAACACAATTTAAATTTTTAAAGGTATAAAAAACTTGTGCGCATCGAGTGTTATTTTGAGATGCATAGCTTTATAAAGGGTGTTTTTTTAGAGTGTCACAACTTTGAGTTGACATCACTGCTTTATTTGAGTATCCATTTAACAGCTGATAGTTGCTTTTAGTTTAGTTTGCTTTGAAAGTTCATTATAAATCGACTTACACCAGAGCAACGCGTGCAAATTTTTTAAATTTTTAATCAAAATAATTGTTCTATTCGGCAAACTCATCGTGCACTTCTTTCATTTTCAAATGAAGCCCATTTCTGGTTGAATGGGTACGTAAATAAGCAGAATTGTTGCATTTCGAATGAGGAGAATCCACAAGCTTTTGTCGAAACACCATTAGTCCTAGTTTACACTATGCAAGTCATATTGCTAAGCTGCTTAATTTGTTAGGAGAGAGAGAGAGACGAGGGGAAATTAAACGTTTCTGTTCCCCTCGTCTCTCTCTCTCCCCTAACAAACTTATCAGCTTAGCAATAGGACTTGCATAGTATAAACTAGGACCTGCATCCATAGAAAATTACTTATTGGTGCGCTTTATGGGCTGGCGGAGTCATTGGCCCATATGTCTTCAAAAACGATGATGGTCAGAATGTTACTGTCAATGGTGAACGGTGTAGGAACATGATTCGAAATTTTTTCGTACCTCAATTACCTGACATTAATCTTGCTGATATGTGGTTCCAACAGAACGGAGCCACATGCCATACAGCGTGCTCTACAATTCATTTACTTAAAGAAACTTTTGATGAAAAAATAATTTCAAGTAATGGCCCAATTAGTTGACCACCAAGATCGTGTGATTTAACTCCATTGGATTATTTTCTTTGGGGTTATGTTAAGTCACTTGCTTACGTCGATAAACCACAAACAATTGAACACCTGGAAATCAACATTCGTAGAGTTATCGGCGAAATACGGCCGGAATTTCATAAAATGTTCTTTCCAATAAAGCCCATTTCATTGATATTAAAAATATATAACCTTGTTTTATTATGATTTAAACTTGTGTCACGCGATAAAAAACACTCTTTAGTAGCAATACGACTTGTTTTGTCTACTACTACTACTAGGTGTTACCTTTTTAAGAAAATGGATATTGATACAGAAGGCAGGTAAGGTGGTGAAGGAAGAGAATAGAGTAAAGTTTCATCACTTTACAATTCAGCTTTTTGCACGTTTTTTTATTTTTAAGGCAGTGTTACTTAATTTCAGTATAGTTTAGTTTAGTTTGCCATGTTACATGAATAGACTGACAACACTCGCTGAATGGGTTCAAAATTAAATTTCTGTTGATTCCAAATTAACCAAGAAAATTTTTTCCAGAGAGGAAGCTCATGTTTGTTGGAATGGATACCTCAATGCGCCGCATTTGGAGTGAAGCGAATCCTCATGAAATTTGCCGAAGCATCATTGTTTCCTGAAATTGATTGTTTGGTGTACTTCATAGGCCATGGAATCAATCATTCGTCCGTTTTTTTTTCAAACACAATATCACAACGTTACAGTTAATAGCGACCGCTATAGGATTATGATAACTGAGCATTAATTGTTTTACTGTTTAGTTGAATGTTCCTAATGTCGAGCAGATATAGTATCAACAATGTGATGCGCCATGCCTCACAATTGATTTATTGCAAGAAACGCTTGATAAACGGATGGACTATTATTGTACAGTTCTGTGATGAAGTCTCTAGTCTGCGGCCATAGACGATTAACGCCTTCAAAAAAGCACTCCAAACTCATGGGAATTACGAGTAATACCATTTATTTATGTTTTACCATTATCCTTCTGCGGCTTCATTCTCAATCACAGAGATACTGAAATATTGCTTTAAACAGAAAAAGTACAAAAAGTTTAAATTTTTACCCATTTTATCCCTTAAAAAGTACCCTATTATCCGAACCATATGCTATCCGTCTACCGAACTTCATACAAATCCAGTAAGCCGTTTTTGCGTTAAAGTAAGATAAGGATACAAAAACACAAACTTTGATATTTAAAATCAGGGCGTATGCCATTTTTGTCATTTTAGCCATGTCTTCAATTATTGACTTAAAAAGATATTTTTAGTCCATCTTGCCATAAAATACCTTTTTGCAACCTAAAAGAAATATTTATATTTCAGGTGCCGGTTATGTCGCCCTTTTTGTTCTATGAAGAAAAGCTTTTTAAAATTAAATATGAAATTTATAAATATTTAAATTACACTGTGCAACAGTGAAAAATGGGAAGTAAGCCCCTATACTCACTTTAGGGATTTTGGTGACCAATAAAGTTTTATAAACCAAAGAGTCCACTAAATAAATCTCATTAACATTTTACGCCGAAAAAATTATTTCTTCATGCACTTTTTTTGCAAAAGTAAACTAAGAAATGTTTTCTTACATTTCTTTCAGAATAACTAACAAGGGACTCCTAATTTTTTGCACAGAGAAAAAACTGCCTCATAGGCTTAGGGGTATCCCAGCAGAAAGAACGAAGATTTTTTCAGAGAGATTCCTAATTGTTTTTCTGTGGTAAATCTTATTAATTTTATCAAGAAGAAAACCACATAAAATCAAGAAGAAATCTTATTATTCACAACTTTTTTACTCAATTTCCGTTATTTTTGGCACCAAAAAAACAATCCATAGAGAAAACTTCTTGATTCTGTTAGGTTTCCTTATAAATTGTAAACTATAGGGATTTTTATTGATTTTATTAGGTTGCCTTCTTGATTTTTTTAAAAAGGTTTTCTTCTTGATTTTATTAGGTTGCCTTATTGATTTTTTCAATAAAGGTTTTTTCTTGATTTTAGTAGGTTCCTATGTGAGGAGTATTTGTAAAGCATCTTACTGATTTTTTTTAATAAGGAAATCTTCTTGATTTTATGAGGTGTCTTGTTATTTCATATCTATAAATAGACATAGACAAATTTTTCCTGATCTTTTTCATTTTTGTATAAGAATGTTTGCACAATAATTTCAATGGTTATTCAGGCTGCTTGTTAGCATATTGGTTAGAGTGCTTGTCTATCAGGTAGAAGTTTGCTGGTGCAATACTTGGTGAGTAAGTTAGTTAAGAATATAACCTAATGTGTATGTATGTATGTATGTATAAATAAATAACATCTACAAAATCCTATATACATACATACATATGTATATGGTATAGAATTTAAATGAAAATACATAAGTACAGAGAATAAAGACGCAATTTTTTTTTATTTTTTATTAAAAAAATCAGTAAGAAAACCTCATAAAAACTACAAGATTTCTTCTTGATTTTTTTCAAAAAGGTTTTCTCTATGAAATTAATAAGATTTCCTTATTGAAAAAAACCCATAGAGATTTCTTATTAATTTTGTTCTATTTTATGAGGTATTTAGTAGGCACTGTTTTCTCTGTGTGCAAACAATATTGGCAATATAATCTGAACATGTCTAGCTAAGCACCCTAAAAGGTCATACAGACAACTTTTAATTAAAAAATTTTCGTTTTTTTTAATCATATGGTTAATGCACACTTCTCTGTTGAGTTCCAGTAACACTTTTTACGAGAATAAGGTATATTAGACTTTTTTGTCGTTTTCTATTTTTATAGCTTGAAATATCATATCTGAAATTAGTTTAGTATGTATGATTTAAAACACATCAATGACGTCATATTTATTTTTGGAAAAGGAGAAATTAACTCGGATTAGTTTTGCAGAACAAGCTCGATAGTCTATTAAAAAACGAAAATTTAACATCCGAAGCCGATAACTGTTCGACCATGTCGACTGCTGAAATTCTCCGTTGTGTATAACTTTTCGTTTCATGCGTTCGCTTTGACTGCGACTGTTTACATTTTCAGAAGCAGAAGCGTAAGTAGAAGCAAACGTAATTACACACATCAGAAGTTTTTAAACGCTGCTTGTCAATACTTCATAACTAGAGTGCGCTCTAGTTTCGTAAATTAACATGTAAAATGCACCTAACCGAACTGTCGTTAAATCTCAGCAATGAAAACTTTATCATTGATATAAAGCAAAAGTAATTAAAAAAAAAAATATAAATTTCAAACTATTTAAAATGTTAATTCTTAGGGCCAATTTCACCAACTTATTTAAATATCAATTGATATTTAAAAGTAATTTTGTTGGTGATATTGGCCCTTAGAGCCAATTTCACAAACTTATTTAAATATCAATTCATATTTAAAACTAATTTTTCCATACAAAATTAATGAAAATCAACATTTAAATATGAATTGATTGATTGGTTCTTAAAATTTTGAAGCCCCTAAAACCATGCCGGACCTCACGGGCCTATACGTAAGTCCATCACTGTATATTTCAGAGTTTTTTTTGCAGCCATTCTGAACAATTCTTCTTGCTACAAAAAACTTTCCCTATTTATAATATTAGTAGATTATTGGCCAGTAATGGGTTAATTCATTACAAAAATAAAATGTCTCCTACATCTCAATCCAGCATAAATCCCTGTCGCGGTCCTTTCTTTATAAAGTTACAAACATCCAAGCATTCATTTCACATTTATAATACGGGTATTACTACGATTTTATTTAAAAAAGAAAAACCCTGTATTATAGAATTGTTAAATACAGTTTTTAACCGGATTAATGTATTTATACACTGGCGATCAACCAAATAGACTCACAGCTTTTTTTTTGGGAAATTGAGTTTCACAAATTATTATATGAATGTAAGTGGGAAAAAGTAATTTTTTATTATTCATTAATCAATTTCAAATTAAACAAAACAAAAAATTAGCGTTCTAAGCTTAAAATTAAATTTTTAACATTTTTTTTTAAGTTACCCTCAAAAAATAGTCTATTTCATCGCTCGACCGAATAGACTCAAGCACTTTAATTTTATTAAAACCACAAATTAATGAAAAGACAAAGTAAAAAAGTATTTTCTTATAATATTTACACGTTATTAATAATGAGTAAAGCCACCTTTATTTGAAATAACTTCAGAAATTCGGTCAGGGAGTGAGTCGTAAAGTGATTTTAAATAGTCCAAGGACACTTCGCTCCAGGCGCTCAAAATGGCTGCTTTTAGTGATTCGACGCTTTCAAACTGTCTGCCATATATAACTAACAGAAGTTGATACGTACATACATATCGAGCGTTTGCTGCAATAATGCCATAACTCAAAAGATGCGTTGTTTAGTTAATATTGCAGAATTAATCCTCATTAATTGGGGGAATTTCAAAAGTAACTGGTTACATTTTTCTTTTGATACAGACAAAAAATAAAACAATAAAACTCGGAGATATTAACTTTTAACACACCACTAGCCACTTGTTATTTCTGTGGAAATGGGAAATACCTTTGAGCGATAAGTGTATTTATAAGATTTAGTTTGAAATTTTAACAATAAATAGAAAGAACTTTGCACTGTTATAAATAATCACCAGATATTATTCTGCATATCTACGAGTATACTAAAGCTGGGCAACACACTCACGCTATTAGTGAAAATCCGCATGAACGGAAGGAGGAAACGGAAGGTTTCACACCCAAGTCATTATTAAAACCTTTGGCAATTCTGGAGTAAAGTTTTAAATTTGTGAAAACAATGAGCATCAAATTATATTATAAATTATAAAATAATTACCCTTAATTTTAAAACCAAAGAAATAATTTATTTAATTTTATTTATTTGAAGAGACACACAAAGGCTCCATTAATTTTTAATTTCCAATGCGATTCTGTGTCGTTCTTTTCTGTACAAAATATTTTGTAATTTTCTTTTCTGTGATAGAGAATTTTAGAGAATTTTCCAATATTACGAACGCATTTTTGAACTAATTGTTGTCATGCGGAATCACATGGCATAATTCCATCATGCAAATTTTGTTCAACAAATATATTAATTTAAATTTGTATAATTATTTTGTTTATGTTCCACTTATCAATGGCATTTTTTTTTAAATAGCACATTGTCTTATTTTTAAAATTATTTATTTAAGATTAGGTTCAATGAACTATTAATTATTTTTAAACAGACATTGTTTACGTTTTTTTTTTGTTAACCAACATTCTCGAATATTATATAAGATGCTTTACCCGCAAAGGGCAAAGATGTTCTTCGAAAATACTCGTATTATAGTTTATTTCTGAAGTATTCTTTTACGTGAAACTAGTCAAAATATGCATATATCTGGAAGTGAAAGTAAGGACTCCTTGATATTAAACCACACATTTCCAAAGCACATCACACGTATATTGTTGTCTTATTAGTGGAAAATTTTACGTAAAATTAAGCATTGGGAGAGTGATTCCTGTGCGCAGTGTTATGAGGATGCCTGCATTAAGCTTAAATTAGACGTGCCTTAACCATAACCACACAAAACAGCCATAACTATAGAAACCAATTGAATTTTGGTTTTGGTTACGGCTATGGCAATAATTTAAGCTTTAGACACAAAAAAGCTTGTTGATTGATACATACTCGTACAGTCGAAAAATCCTCAATAAACTGAAAAAAATCCATTTAATTTTGTCCCCTCGGAAATTTGAAATTATTTGAATGGCATCTTGATTGCCGACACAATATAATTTGAATTTGTTCGGCTCTACCATGGTGTAATTATACAGGTGCCTGCGTAAGAGTTTGTTATACAAAAATACGGCAACCATAGCTGTGTAAAGAACCGAAGAATGTCAAAAGCACTAAAATAATTGTACCAACACCAAAACAAAATGGAACTTTTTGACATTCTTCAGCTACAAAGCACATAGAGCAAAAAATTATCAGCTGAAGTAACGCTGCCAAATGTTTAAATACACCTTGGGCTCTACGTTCTATAATTTGAATTATTTTAATTTGTTGTGTTTTATGAAAATAAAAAATTAAATCAAAACAAAATAATTATCATTTGTTTCAGTTTATATGGTTTGCTTCATACATAGATATGTCATTTCGTTCGCCAAAGCACGGTGGTTCAGAATCAATTTTCATTGGCCAAAACCTAAATTTTTTTAACTAGATTCTTAAAGTTTTTTTATCATCAGAAAGGAAACATATCAAACCTAAGGTAGCCAAAAACAAAATTAGGTCAAAATATTTGCAGTAGTGGACGTGGCATGCTGCTAAAAACAAAGAATTTATGTTAATTAATAAAATAAAAATTTTACCTGATATAAATTAAGATTCCTCGAAAACTATTATCGATAACGGTGTGCGCGTTTTTTGTTATGTTGGGTTTTTAATAAATATCCCAGTAAAAAAAATTGGAAGTCATTCTAAAGGAAGTACATTTTCATTGCTTCCAAAATATCGATATTTTTAATTTGCCAATAGTTAGCAGAAAACCAAGTAGAAGTTTATTTTAGTCATACAAAACCTTGTAATTCCTCTCTAGTTTTAGAAATTACTCACCAGAATTTTTAAAAAATCGATTTTTTTGAAGAAACTTATGAACTAATTTTGGTCTAAAATTTTAAAGTTATTTGCTTAAATTTACATGAAAATACTGTTTCGCGTTTAAATTGCTATAAAAAGAAACTAATTGTTAAAATAGCCATTTTTCCTAGATGAAAATATTATCATAGAACACAAAAAAGGAAATTTTTCTTAAAATAGCTTCCAATTCGGTGACCAGGCATCGAAAAAGAGAACTTCTTGCAATGACAACCCCATGTAAAAATCATTAGATCGGATCGAAATTTGCACTACTTCCAGATCGCAAACTCTACATTTTCATGACTTTTTTGGAGTGTCTTTTTTTACTGGGATTATGTGCAGACCATGCATGTACAGTTTGTAGTTAGGGTGCTATGTAATAAATTTTCAACCGCCATATTTTCGTAAAATTTGAAGTTTAGTGGTCTATAAATTTTGAAGAACAAAGGGTATCAAACAAAAATTAAACCATCCAGACAAAGATGAAAGTGTCTTCTTTAATACCACATCGATGGTCACAACTAAAAAGGGCCTAACTCGTATTTTCACGAAATTTTGTTTTTCAGTGATTCCAATACATTTCACACAAATACACTTCGTCACAAAAAATTATTGAAATATTGTAAAAAAATAACGATTTTACAAGCAGTTGTATTGATTATTATTATGGTTTTACCTTCCCCTGAGTTAAGGCCTTTCTAATTGTGACCAACGATATGTACTTTTGCACCCACCACGACCCGCCTGTAGAATACTTTTTTATTTTAATGAAAAATCTTGCATAGGTAAATATGAGTAAAAACCATTTTGTCAGTCATAAAATGTTTTGCTTTGAGGGGAGGGATACTTCCCCTTGCCCATACAAGCTCAAAAGTTTCATTTTTATGCTATAAATGCATAATAGCATTTTTTTAAATATTTACATTAGTTTTGTAAATAATATTTTTGTGATATCAATTAAAGCTTATTTTGAACAAAATTCATGGTTTATATTAAAATAATTTAATATTATTATTGATGAAATAGTGAAAAGACTTACCGAAACAATACATTTGAAGAAGCGTTGGTGGAAATGTTTGTAAAACGTCATCTTTATATCTGATAGAAGTATGTAGTTGTAATAACTAGAGTTGGCAGCTTGGGTGATCTTTAACTCACGATAAAAATTCACTCTTACACAATACGCACGAGATAAGGGATTTATTTGCTTATTTCAAGGGCATCACGATACTATCATGCAAAAATTATATTAGTATACACTTACGACATACTATTTTACTTTCATAGTCACTCAGACGACTCATATTAAGACAACTTTACTATCGCGAAACATAGAAGTTTGAAGTTAAGAAAACTAACAATATCATTGTCTGTGTAATCGTAATCGTTTTGACGTGTTTTCTTGTGACTTCGGATGTTAAAACACATGCTACACTTATTAAGAAAAACATGTTTTGTAAAAGCCACACTCACGAAATCTCACTTTCACTCACGACTAAATTTTTCGAAGCTCACGCTAGTAATCGAAGATGAAAATTTGCTCAGGATCATAACACAATAATCATAGGTAATTTATCGCCAGCCATGTAATCGGTGATCATCTGTAGTAGTCAAGTTGTTTCACTGGAAAGAATACAAATTAAAAGAGAGAACATGTTAGAACATTTACAATGAAAGGTTATCTTGAACAAATATTAAAGTAATATAGAAAAATTATAATATCAAAATATTGCGATATGAAATTAAGGGCAATATTTTCTCTCCTTTCAAAGAGAAAACAATTAAATCTTGCCACGCATGCAAGATGGAGAAGCGACTGCTCTACCTCCAGACTGACTTAACAAAGATACGATCTTTAGTGGTCTACAACACGGGAGAAAATCCCAAGGGATCAACTCCGTGTATTGGGAGATAATTGGAATACAACTCTGCAAAACCTTGCAATAATATTGGGGTTAACCTCGTTTATTTATAAGTCTGGTTGGTTTAACACTGAGCCTTGAAATGATGTAAGAGGTCCTTGCTATCCTTATTTTCCACCCATGTAGTAGACCGGCACCTAATGCCACACAAGTAAGTGGCTTTTTTGCGGAACTATCGACTTGCTAAACCTAACCCAGGAAGTGAAATTTAATAGGAGGGAGTGAGACATACAAGTTCCTAAATGTTTCAGAATACAAGGCGCCCTGATTGTTTGGTTTACATTTAAATAGAACCTAAATGATTTCTTTTTGACAGACTATTCCACTCGTCGGTGTCAAAGTATCCACCATCCTATCTAGGTACTCAGATGCGGTGGTTAATTGTACACCAGACCCGTCACATCGAGATATCAAATTAGGTCACTAAGACCCATATCTGATAGCTCTGAAAGGTCGCCTAGTATATGACTGCCCAAAAACGTGTAACTCAACAGATGTAAAGCTGGAAATTGGAAAATTTTCTCTTCCTTTCTTTCTTAACGACAACTGATTCAGAACACATCATAAGATATGTCTATCCTACTAGCGTGTCTGCCGATCGTTGTTGATCTGTATTCAGCCTTATGGAGATAATGATTGAAGATGCAGTTTCTAATAGTACCAAACAGTATGGCTACCGATTCGGCATATGTGTTCATAGCACAGCCAGCTTTAGCCAGCTCGCCCCCCCCCTCTCCTTTGTCACCACGGAAGTGGTATATGATCTTAAGAACAAAAGTTCTGCCTGTCTGTCCACAAAGACACCGACTTTGCCCTATACCCTCCAGTCTATCAGTACTCTGACTTCCCTTACAACCAAAATGTCTGCTTGTAATACAGTGGCATCGTTAGGGAGACGTAATTAGCATTACATCCCAAAATCGACTGAATAACTTCAGAAACGACACCGCAGGTCATTTTTGATCCATACTCTGGCGTGATATTCTCTTACTATTTCGGCTCCCTTCCATTTCCACCTGGAAAATGTTTAAATTTTATAGGAGACCCTCTAATACAGTAAATTTATAGCTTCAAACGGGAACCAAGTTCCCGTTTAACATGTGAAATTGTGTGTCTGTTCTAAGTTTCAATACAGATGACATGATGTCAGTCGGGGATCACATTTTAAATTTCTCCCCAGAGTATCCTCACTTGAGGGCAACAGGATTAAAACAACGCAGATTTTAGTCAGTACTACAGTGGTCTACGTTAGAGGAAGGTTGAACCCTCAGACTATCCTGTTGATCTGAACGCACTGATACCAACAGGGCCGGCAGTCAACAGAGGAAATCCTTAAAAATACAGGTTCAAAAGACGATGCTTGCTATTATGGCAGCTCTTCAGGCCATGAGGTGGCGGACGATTTCAATCTTACCCTACTGGGTTAAAAACTAAATGCTAGATGAAAATGAATTCTTTTCAAATTGTAGGAGAAAAGAACGCGGACTTGCAGTGTGGCTATGCCCAGGGTTACCGCTAGGAATTTTAGAAAAGTCGCACAAAAGGTCGTTTTGTGAAAATAAAGTCGCACAAAAAAGTCGTTTGAGAAAATAAAAGTTGCATCTCTTTTTTTAACGTTTTTTATTAATAAAAAGCATAACAAAACAAAAAAACAATTGAAACAAAACAAAAAGCTTATTGCAGAATCCATTTTTATCATATTTCACAACACATGCAGTTGCATTATACATGCTTATATATGTACCCAGCAAAAAATTACGCATTACCATATAATGACTTACTTTTCTGATTACCAAATTTCATTACTCGCTTACAAATCATATTACCTAAAATTTAAAAACATTATATACAAGTTGCTAAATGATGAGAATAATTTTTTTATATTAAATAGATTACGTGAACAAGTTGCCAAATAAAAAAAGTAAGTACTTCTCAAGAATCGATTATTTTAGTCTCACGCCTTATTAAAATCATTAAGTTGGTGATCCAGTAAGGAATAGCTTCCACCAAAAATGCTTCATTCCAAATCCGATTACCTCTTTGGAAATTTTCTGCCGGGTATGTACATGTTTTCATGTACCCTGGAGATTTTAGCTAAAACTATTCTTTGCAACTTCTACTGAAAATTTATGAAACATTTCTTGAATACATTTTATACATGATATGCATGTTGCAAAAAAGTGATAAAAGTGTTTCCAAATGAACAATAATCTGTGAATTGATTTTAAATTTTGCCGACGTTATTTTGACGATTTTTTTTATAAAAATAATCAAAAAACTTTTAGTTAATTATTATTTTTCGAACTGTATTTTGTTTCTATATTCTTATGAATTGAACAGGCTAATCTTCGTACCGCTTTTTAAGCCAAATTACATGTGATAATTATTAATGAACAAATAACATCAACGTTAGTTAGGCTGGCTGTTCCGTTCAACTATGTGGTGTTGTCAGAATATTTACAACTAACTTTGATGTTATTTGTTCATTAATAATTATTACATGTAATCTGGCTTAAAAAGCGTTACGAACATTAGCCTGATCAATTCATAAGAATATAGAAAAAACTTTTAATTTACTGCAAATTAACTGTTTTTTGAGAAGTTTCACAAAAAAGGGTAAAAAGTCGCAATAAAATTAAAAAAAGTCGGAAAAGTCGGTGACAAAAAAAGTCTCACAAAAAGTCGCAGACCGCTAAAAAAGGGTCAAATTGCGACTTTAGTCGGGTGAACGGTAACCCTGGCTATGCCCACTAGTTGTAAACAAAAGTTTAAGATCGGCTCAGGTCTTTAGCAAGAGGTCTGATTGCGACCACATGTTCAGGATACTGCACGATCAAGTGTATTTGGTGTTAAGACCACAATGTGACTAAGACTTCATGGCAGATGCTCAGTAGAGTGGCCATAGTGGAATATTTTTTGAAAAGTTAAATTTTTCGCATTGAAAAATATGAGGTTGGGGATAAAAATAATTATGCATATTTTAAATTTATTTTTTTTTAGTTCCGAGTACTTCCGGGTTGAGCCCAAAGTTTTATTATATTACCCGTTCATTACTATTTTTGTTCCTGTTTATATTTGAATAACAAAAAAATCTGACTGTATGTTCCCAACTGTATTTCTTTGATACCTATCATAATTACCTTTCCAACGAGCCACAATATTATGCAGCTAAACTACGGATAAACTTGCCCGGAATACCCTAAAACCAAAGTTCCAAAAAATAGGTGAATTTTTTAATTTTTTTTTATTGTTGATAATATTGTACTAATGATGATTTTTTTGCGATGAAAAGTTTTTTCTGTAGTGCTCCACAACTTGAAGCAAATACTGCTTATCCTCTTCGTCGTATGTCAATGCCCGATTGAAATATGTAATTAGTTTTATTGCTCTTTCTGCCGGGTCATTTACAACGGTTAAGTGATGGCATATTCGTTTTGCGGTGCAGTATTTTTCTTGATCCTTCCAAATTGATGGATCCAATTCAAAAAATGTCACATCGATTTGTAAACGATGGAAAAAACGCTTGGTTCTAGGAGTGACGAAAGAACTTACATCCTTATTTTCAAACGACTTCACTTGTTCCAGCGTTAAGATTAATTTTTTCGGATTGCCAAGAGCTTCAACCATTTTCCGCTTTACTTCTTGCATTTCATTGAAAAATGCAAGAGCAACCGCCTCTTCCGATAAATACCATAAATGGTTTTTGATTTTTGACAATAAGGTATTTGAAGCATTTAGATCAAAATATGAAATAGCGTCTTTAATGAATTGTAAATCATGGCGCGGTGCAGATACAGCGTTATCGCATCCGAACCAGACCTGGGCAAAATGCATTACTTTTGCATTAGCATTAAATTAAAAAAAAAACAATGCAAATGAAAATTTAATTCATTAGTACTAAATCATATGCTTTTAGTATAGTGCACTAAACTAAAATCTCTTCAATTAAACTAAAATCTCTTCAAAGTAATGCATTAATATTGCATTGACATTAAATTTGATATTTTTAATGCACTATTTTTTGCATTGAATTAAAATATCCACAAAATTAATGCACTAATATTGCATTAGCATTAAATTTAAAATTTTTAATGGACTAGTTTTTGCATTGAATTAAAATCACTTCAAGGTAATGCATTAATATTGCATTGGCACAGAATCACACGTAAAAATTGCACTGATTTTGCATTACCACTAATGAAGTAATGCAATATGATTGCATTGTCGCTAAAACCTATTGTACATAATAAAATTAAACAAAGGATGAACAAAACA
This sequence comes from Tachina lurida, assembly GCA_944452675.1. Lineage (NCBI taxonomy): Eukaryota > Metazoa > Arthropoda > Insecta > Diptera > Tachinidae > Tachina > Tachina lurida. The sequence goes on along the minus strand of OX101754.1, from coordinate 32,352,230 downwards.
AATAAATATTAAAAAATACAGTAAAGCTCACAGAAGGGTAGATTCGTAGATTAGACTTGTTAGAGATCGGTTGTTTTACAAATTTTGCTTATTAACAGGCCTGTTATTTTCATGCACTATAAAATCTAAGTTATGCACATAAAAAATGCGCGATAAAACCTAAAACACACTATTGAAGTAAATGAGCGATATGTAGTTAACAAATAATAAATATAACCACAGCCATGGCGTGTTCATGTACGAGGTGCTGTCAAGTTAACAGGTACAGTTAAAGTACTAGACTTTTTTGTTGCAGAAATGACAACAGCATTGCAACAAAAACATAGAAGCTGACCGTCTAAAATAAAACACAGACAAACAAATCAAAGACAACATAGGCAAAATTAATGTTACCATATAGTGAAACATTGGCATTTTTAAATTGTACCAAGTAACTCGCGCTTATACCACGGTACCAACGAGGTCAAAAATGTACCATAAAAGGTACAATTGTACCATGATTTCAATCCGTGATGCGAACCACAAAACCACTCTCTTGCCTCTCTCACCTACAAACTGGCACGTTATGCCATCACAATTGTTCTCGTGTGTGAAATGCTAATGGGTAATACAATAAAACTTTGGGCTCAACCCGGAGGTACTCGGAACTAAAAAATAACAATTTAAAATATGCATAATTATTTTTATCCCCAACCTCATATTTTTCAGTGCGAAAACTTTTGGATTTAACATATTTTAATTTTTCTATATAACGCTATGGCCAGTCTAATGCTCAGGTTAATCTTAGGCACATTACTTCGCTTTTTTATTTGGGAGTTCATGAGCAATTTGGACTAAAATTCAATCACCCTTATTCCAGTTGTCGACATCGACGTCACTTTCACACAATACTAAAAAAATTGGGGCTTGTGTACCCGTTGTTGAAAGCAACTGACTCCTGTAGGCAAGTTTATGCTATTTTCTAGACCTTAGGGAATGGAATTAGATTGTCAGTAGCACAAAATTGTTCTCGACAGCGAGTAAAAAATTCCCAATTTTCTGGTATTGTGTTAAAGTGACGTCAATGTCGACAACTGGAATAAGGGTGAATAAGTATATTAAAATAATTTATACAAAATTTGTTTGTTAGAAATTTTACAAAACTGTCACTTTACAGACCTGATCTATTTTGATATATACGATTATCATATTCTTAACATACACTTATTAGAAAACTCTTTGATCATGAACCATTTTTATGTCTTAAAAGTGAGGTTTGTTGTCTAAGTTTGAAAGAAAAGAAAGTTTGCAGATTTTGAACCGACCACTTCGATGGTTTTTCGTTTATTTGTTTTTTTTTTGTAAAAGCCAAAACAAATTGCGTCAGCTCTCAAGTATCTTAAAAAACATTTTATTTTTAGACTATAACATTTTACTAATCGTCCATTGCTAAATTAAATTTATTCCAAAATGATAATATTCTGATATTTATAAACAAATATTGAATTAATGTTAAAAGAGGTCAAGCAACGCACGTGTTGTTAAAAAAAATTATTGAAGTTGTCCGAAACTGGACTTTTAAACATAAATTGGCAAGTTTTATTTACTTTGATAAATCGCAAAATATTTAAATAATACAGAAATTGAGTTGCGTATTCACTTTATATTTTTTATTTTTCTTTTTTTTATCTCAGAGGGTCGAACTGCCGTTTGATCGCGTTATCAAAAAAAGTGGTCGAGCATACGCCCAAAAAAATTTAGTTTTTAATGTTGATTCTTGCAACGGCACAAAGGCTAGTGAACAGCCGCTTTCAAAAATTAAGCTTCACCGATTCTTACGAAACTTGGCATACGCCCCTTGAACGCATGTATTGTTTGAAAATTGGGCGGAATAAACCTCTTAAAATTTTAAATTATAGTTTATGTACTTCCAAGCGATTTATATAAAACTTAATTTGCACACATTTCCAGCTTTTATAATTGCACAGCCATATTTATAAAAATTATTAAGAGTTAAAAAGAAAATTTTTTTATGAAAATTTGTTTTATAAACACTTTATAAAGTCTTAATAATTTTTATAAATAAGGCTGCCAGAAATTTAGCCTCAAGAAAAGTGAGCAGTCATTAAATCAACAGCTATTAAATCAACATTTTATTCTACGAAATTTGTAATAAACTTTGCTGTTTGGTAACAACATAATCTGGCCTTTCAAAAAGTGGGCGGAGCACGCCTATTTCAATTTAACATTATATTTTATTTACTGCTACTCAAGCGATTCTCGCGAAAATGTCCATGCAGTTGGAATAAAAAATACGGACACTTTGTGATTTGGGAAATATCATCAGAGTTGCCAGATTATGTTTTTAGCTATTTCAGCAAGTTTACTGTCTCTGAAAAAAATAGTAACTACTTGATAGACCGGCACTGAAAAATCAAAACAATTCAATTATACGGCCATGTCACAGAGTTCAATTTCGTTCGGAATTGGAATTCAATCTACCCCATTTTTGTAGGAGATGGTGTCTTAAAAAGAAAACTAAAATACAGAAATTTGTCAGGTGTGTCCAGACTGTGGGAGGCGGTGGTATGATGGGGTATGCTCCAGATAGGGCTTACAATTTCGAGGTTTATTCAATTCGGATTCCGAACGGAATTGAACTCTGTGACATGGTCGATAATTTAATAATTCAGAAATATTTAAATCAATATATTGCCCCAAGTGCATGGCAACAATTGCGTGTGAAAATTTAATTTAATTTTATTTTTAATAGCTGATGTTCCTGAGCAGGGAGACGGACTTCAAACATTTAAAAAAGGTACTTCGGGCAATAAAATATGCACATATTTTTAAAATGATTTATTCAAACGAAACCCCAACATTATACTTTAGTCTAGGCTTAAGGGAAAAATCATGTATTTGATTGAAGCAATGTACACTGAAAGGAAAACCTTCATTGGATCAATGAAATTTGTCATTAATAACGAGCTAAAGTAAGAATTCATTGTATTAATGAAAAATGATTTGTAGAGTTTATTTGACGAGATGTGTGAGAGCGCGCATTGTCATGATGAATAATGATTCGCCTTCAGCGGTTAGTTTTACGAATTTCTCCGAAGACTTCCGGCAAACAGATGATCGTGTGCTACTCAGTATTGACAGTTCTACGCAGGGCTGTCAGATGTGGCGATTTCTCGCCAAACGTGGCGATTTTTCAACTTGGTTGGCGTCCAAATTTTTGGTTTGGCGACATGGCGATTTTTCTGGCGATAAATAAATTTCTTGGCGATTTTTGTGGCTATTTTTAACAAAATTGAAATTCAAAATTTTTGTAATTCATCAAAATTAGTTTTTGGAAGGAGTAGTTAAAAAAATAAATCCTACCAAAAGTCGTCTGCAAAACCGGCTTGATTTTGATGGTTTTTCTTATATTAATTGATTCATTTTGAATTTGGATGAGAAAATTATGAAAAAAATTATTTTTGGCGACTTGATTTCTACTTTTGGCGATTTTCTGCTAAATTTCTATACAATTATTTTATACAAATGTACGTTAAAAAATGTGTTATATAAAATCAAATTTGTTATCAAATATTTATTAAGAAAAACTACATAAAATTGATTCTGGCGACTTTTGGCGATTTTTAAAATCAATTTGGCGAAAGAGGTCAGAAAAAATCTGACAACCCTGGTTCTACGTTGCTGAAGCGGAACAGTGACCGCATGACCCATTCGACCTAAGAAACAGGCGCCCACTTGCTTCGCTGTGCTTCTTCCACGAACTATTTTTGTTGGATTTAGCTCGTCTTGGAATACCCATACGGTCGATTGTCGTGTTTCCGGCTCATAAACATATATCCATGATTCGTCACCTGTCACGGTTTTATACACATCTTTTGAAGCACCACAGTTGAACTTTTTAATCATCTTATCATCCTTACACCACCTGACGCCATCCTTTTTTTGAGCGATTGATAAATTATGGGGATTCAAATGATAAATTTTTTTTACAACAAGTGTTCATGCAAAATCGAATATATTAGCCCAATTCACAAACATGCAGGTCTTGCATCATACCATTTGCAAAATGGTTAATATATTGATATACTATACCATTTTGCACACGCTACGGTGCAAGACCATTTGCACAAGATTGTGAATTGGGCTATTGAGTTTGAACTAATGTGCAAGGATGTCTCTAACTCACAATACAGCCGATTTTGGTCGACTTTCACGGAATTCGTTGACGATGGAACTACGACCACGAATGATGGTGCTTTATCACCATACAAAGAACTGAGTTCATCGACACATTCTTGTTCGAATAATTTACGTCGAAAGCTGTGAAAAATATTCCGACTAAGAGCTTCTCTTGACATTTAAATTTTTTGGACAAATTGATTTTCTGAACTCACTGTAAACAAAACAAATAGCACTTGTACATAAAAACGTTGTGAGTACGTTTATGCCAAAAAAAACATTTCAAACTTTATTATTGTGTTGCCAAATTTTAGCTGTTGATATTAGTGTTGCCAGTTCCCGAAATATAAATACATAGTAGCCCTCGTACTTTAGCATTATTATTGAAAAACTAAAAAAGCTGTGGATTTTTCTCGGAAAGTGTTAGAGTTGAGTGAGATACCCAAAAGAGTTCGATCTACTACAAAAAAAAAAAAGATACGAGTTGGTACCGCTGATTCTAATTTTCTTTCATAAAATCACATTAATGTTGAACTTGAACTTAAATAGGGAAGTAATGCTGAATTAAAATTTTAGTATTTTCAGAAAGTTCTTATTTTAAAATGTTATAAACAAAACATTCTTCAACACTAAACAAAATATGAAATAACGCAATATATATAACTTCCAAACAGCCAATAGAAATTCTGCAATAACATACGATTAAAAAATTAGACCGGTACAAACTTATCTGCGCTCCGATTGGTTCTAATTTATGAAAACATCTGTAATGTATAAGTCGAAAATATTTACTTAATTTTGCCATGAACCTCTTATAAACTCTAAGTTTTAAGAATTTTTAGTGAACACGCAGCAAGTTATTCACTAAAAAAAAAAATATATTAAAAAGGAAAATAAAAAACAAATATGAAAAATATAAAATAAATTTATCAAATTAATCGTTGTTTCTGCTCGATTTCTCTCTGAAAGCACATACATATAAACATTTCTAATTCTAGTAGTTCTAATTTTAAAACATACATACAAATATTTTTCTGAAATAACATAAAACTCGATATTTGAATGCTTTATTTGTTTCATTCTAATACGCGTAGAATCATTTAGCCTTAAATTATTCTCACATTTCGATGAGACGTTCCAGTTTCTGAAAGAAGAGCTTGTTGCCAAGTTGTCTAAGGCTGTGTTTCTTGGGAAAGGGTGTTGAAACTGCTTGATACTCGTAGCATGGAAACGTCATCAAAAGCATCTGTGAGCATTGAAATTTCATTCGATGCTGTAACAACTGCAGTGTGAAATATTTTTTATGTGTAAGTGTTGTTTGTGTTTATTATGTAAGTGGTATGTCATATATTTTTTGTTTCGAGATATTTAATACATTACGTTCAAATATATTAAAAAAGTAAATTTATAGTAGGCATCATTTTAATTAAGAATTTAGTATAATTAATAATAATTTATTTAACTTTAGGTTTCAGTTAATATCTTGACAGATGAATTATGTGACCCAGACTAATTTTATAATAATGATCATACATATCGCACACTAAATCATAAAGAGTCACAACTCAAAAAGAACTGTTGATACTGTACAAATTAGGGATGTAACGAATGTTCGCATTCGCAAATAATTCGCTTACTTTTGCTATTTGCATTCGCTTTTGCATTCGCTAAAATGTATGCGAATATTTCAAGCGAATACTAAAGACAAAAAAAAAGTTGTATTTCTTTTACGAAAATAGTTTACGATTTTAAATTTAAAGACGAAAATTATTTTAAGCCAGCACGAAAAAGATACATGTAAAGCATTAATATTTTAGCGAAAAACTTCTATCACTAAGTTCTCATAAGTATCAAAATGAAACCCAAATCCAGCGGTGTTTGGAAATATTTTTCAGTTTTGAAAAAGAAAAGACAGTGTTTGATTTGCGCGAAAATATTTTCTGCTTAAGACTAGTCTGTTCAAACTTTTGAACGCCATTCATTACTTCGTACAACAAATTTCAAATCCAAACAATATTAACTAGTCCTTGTTTGTTGTAAATTCCGCGCGAAACAAGTGCCACTCATATTATTTCTCATGAAAACTTAAAATGTTGAAGATACATTTCACTACTACTTCTGCAAGATTTTTTTTTTATATACATACATTTGACAGCATTTCACATGAAATGTTGAACAGAGTACAAGGATTTAGGGCTAAAATACGAATGGGTGGATTGCCTAACATTGCGTAAACTTATTTTTAAGTATTATATATACTTACTCTTATATAGATTTATTTGCATGTGATATTTTAACGAATTGTAATATTTGCATTCGCTTTCGCAAAAATTAAAATGTATTATTCGCTTTCGCATTCGCATTCGCATTCGCTAAACTGGTATTCGTTACATCCCTAGTACAAATGACGGAAGTATGTAACATAAAAACAAGCATAATGGTATTTTATATTCTTCAAGAAGACTCTATTGCAAAAGAAATTGTTGAGGTCCTTATAGATTTCTTCAATTAACTGATTTATAAAAAAGCAAAAGCACTTTTATAATTTTGAGTTGTGGTGACTCTTTATGATTTAGTGTGCGATATGTACATATACATACGAGTATGTCTGTATGTATGTATGTAACATAATTCCAAAGTTACAACCCGAAGTGTTTACCCAATTCGATCCAGCCCAATTATAAAAGACTCGTAACTTTTTTTTTTAATTTCAATCCATGAGTTACTGCTAAGGGGTCAATGTATTTTAAATCATTATTTATTTAGTTATTTTTTTATGTCTTTTCATTATCACTATCCAAAATAAATTTACATTCGCAAAAAGCAAGAAACAAAAAATTAATTATATTTGCAAACATTCAAATCACAAAGATTTTTGGCAAATTCTCGGGATGTGCGAGCATTTAAAAAAAAATAAATAGTTTTATGGTTTTATTTTTATAAGTAAGTTACAAATGAAATATTAAAAAATAAATAATCCAAAACTTGTGTGAAGCGATAATTAAGTTCGCTGACCTGCATATCGTAAGGTTGCATGCATTTATCAAAAATTTATATTGTGTTGTTAAAATTATATATAGTTTTTTTGTTTTCATTCACATATTTCAAAAAAAAAAAATAAATATTTGTCGAACAATAATGCTTCCTGTTTGATGTAAATTAAAATGAAGGATTTTGCATTGAGTCGCTTTCGATAATTATGTATAACATTTTTGTAAGATACTGTAAACCCCTCTCCCATGTAATTAGACACACTCATTTCTTTCGAGAAGATAAGGACAAAGCAAAATTGACGTAGCATGAATGTCTGAAGGTTTTTTTTTTGGCAACTTTTTTATTTGACTGTTTTTCCACGACTCCTATTGATAACTAAAAAAAATTTAACGAATGTTATTAACTTTTCCCGCTTACTGCTTACTTAGATGTTGTAAGATAGTCAATCGATTCGGTAGTGGGTGGCGTTGGCTGAAGTAGTTAGCTTGTTGACTACAAAACCGAAGGTCCTGGGTTCGAGCTCGGTCTCTAATGTAACATCAGAGCGCCCTCCTTCGTCGGTATTGTGTAGCAGAATAATCGGCGAAAATAACCAATAAAATGGCTACTAAGCACGGGCTTGAGAATTTAATACACCTCATTGACACCAGAGGCGCTGCAACACTGCATTATAAAAAAAAAACTGCAAAACGCAGAGCTGTAATAAAATGAAGCTTTCCTCTATCTTTTCCTTCATCACCTGTCTTCTCGATTCCCCCAGGGGAGACATTTTTGAGTACGGGTGTGGCAAGCCCGGGGCCCCAGCTGGAGTGATCTGGCTTTTTCCGTTGACGTACCTTTGGAACATTACCCATAGAGCTTATGTGTTACTACCCGATATCTGGCAATAGAGGAAACGATGTGCACATTATTTATAAGAGGAAGACAGGTCCTGTTGATGTCAATCAGGTGCAGCGTTACCTGGAACTGCCCCTGAGTTCAAAAGACGATAGAGGTGAAGCCCTTGTGGTGGAACTTCGGGGTCTAACCAGAGGCTACTTCTGGTGACACGGGTGCCGGTTGCCCGACAGTCGAGCTGCTCTGAAGTTTTGAGTGTATATAGCGGTCGTCAGGATCCTTGGCTAAAACACCGAGTTCGTCCTACCCCACGGGGTTTAAGCGATGATTTTGGTGTGTGTGGAGTAGGCACCGGATTTTTGGCGACACAGGCATGCGTTCATCTCGGATGAGTGGTTGAGCTGTGTCGTCAATGGTTGAGGATTTCTCTTGGGGACTTCGCTGTGGGTGTATACACAACACCTGTGGCGTGAGAACCGGGAGAATAAACGTGGTGGCTGTGAGAATAATATTGGCTTCCCAGTGTTAAATCAATGCAATCAGTGTCTGACGCTGTCATCCAGACTCTATTCTAGGTGCTGTTGCCATACAACAGATAGTACTGTTTGACAAAGTCATTACGGCGATGAGTTTAGATAGCTCAAAGTACCTCAGCAAGGTACTTGAATACATTGCAGGGATAACTATATACAAAGATTGCAACCTATGTGCCTTGTTGGGTGGACACATTCGTTCTTTCTAAAAGGGTGCATGGGGGCATTGGTCTGGCGTCTAACCCACACCCGGTGCTTGGCGCCCGTGAGATAAGGCCGTAAAGGCAGGTGCTCACGGAAATCTAAGCACATATGTCTTCTCGTATCACTATCACCTTTCTAAAGAAGGTAACACCTAGTAATAGCAGTAAGCATTCATTGCCTGAGTGTTATTTCTCTTTAAAAAGAAATAAGACTGCAAAAATAATAAACATTGATACATACGAAGGAGCATTGCGTTCGCAAACATAAAATATCAAAAAACTTTGATACTTGAGTAACCAAAAAATAAAAACGAATTGCAACAAGAGACATTTAGTGGAACATACCCATGTTGCTACTTATGTTCCTTCGTCTGTAGGTTGTTTTAGAGGGCAACAGAAAATTGTGTAGTGTTGATTATCCATTGCTTTGCACTAGATTGCATTAATGTCGATTTTTGCGGGAGGTTCATTTTTATACAACTACATACATAGTTATGCCAAGTGATTGACTTCAGTCATCATCAATATGTAAACTATTTGATAACAGTTTGATGACAAATTCGAATTAATAAAGTTGTAAAAAATATCTCTCGACATGTTTTCTCTTTAACTATTCCTTTCCTAAAGTAGATAACACCTATTAATAGTATTCATCGCAAAGCTCTTTTGGAAAAAATATGAACGTTTACAATCAATTTACATAAATAGAATGGTGCCAAGTGTATTTTAATTTCCATTACTCTGTATGATACTTAAGCTCGAAATCTAGAAATTGTTGCAGATTTTAAAAATTACAGTGAACTAACAATATTTCCATTAGCGACATTCTTTGCCGAATGCACGTCATAATACCAAATTAAAATTCGTTCGATCAAAACTTGCGACTACAGTCGAAGATCGAAAGTTGCTAAAATAAGGGCCAGAGTTTACATCAGCTGCGTCCAAGCTATATGCACAATGTGCAAACTTTTACAAAAGAGCTTTTGTGCTTTCACACCAACGAAAGTACAACAGCCACAAGAACAATGCCACAGACAAAAATGCTTGCTCTTAAATTGCAAAGAAACAAGAACAAATTTAAGAGATTTCAAAGCTGTTTACCTCAAATGCTAACATCAGTATGTGTGTTTGGACGTAGGTGGTTTACTTTATTCGACGCAGTTTCTGCATTCTAAAAATCTATTTGACGAGAACGTTTGATTTATTAGATTTTTTTTAGTTTGAAAACTGATTATTTATTGGACTCTAATTGGACTCTATGGGTTTAAAGTAGTTACATCCAAGCCATATGCACATTGTACAAACTTTAACAAAAGAGTATATGCACAATGTGCAAACTTTTACAAAAGAGCTTTTGTGCTTTCACACCGATGAAAGTACAACAGCCACAACAACAATACAACAGACAACAATTCCTCGTCTTACTTTGCAAAGAAACAAGAACAAATATAAGAGCTTTCAAAGCTGTTTACCTGAATTGCAAACCTCAGTATATGTGTGTTTGGACGTAGGTGGTTTACTTTATTCGACGCAGTTTCTGCATTCAAAAAATCTATTTGACAAGAACTTTTGATTTATTAGATTTTTATTTTAGTTTGAAAACTGATTATTTATTGGACTCTATGGGTTTAAAGCAGCTACGTCCAAGCCATGTGCACAATGTGCAAACTTTTACAAAAGAGCTTTTGTGCTTTCACACCGACGAGAGTACAACAGCGACAACAACAATACAATAGACAACAATGCTTCCTCTTACGTTGCAAAGAAAAAAGAAAAAATTTAAGAGCTTTCAAAGCTGTTTACCTCAAATGCAAATATCAGTGTATATGTATGTGTTTAGAAGTAGCTGGTTTAAATTTTTGACGATGTGTTTACTAGCCATTTTACTGGTTATTTTACTTCGCCGATGATTCTGCTACCCAATACCGACGAAGGAAGGCGCTCTGATGTTAAAATATGATTTGTATCCGGTGAACAAGCGTAGGAATAGTGAGCGACTTTCTTTCACATATTATGGTGAAGCAAACCTGAATTTTTGGTGAGAATCGAACCTACGATTTTCATTATGATAGCCAACAGTTTGTACACTAGTCTAGTGACAGTGTAACAGAATTAAAGAATATATTAAAACTAGAAAAGCTTTTCTTCCCTTGGTGACATACATACTAGAGATCGACCGAAGGCGTTTTTTTTTTTTTGGCCGAGGCCGAAGCCGAACTTCGGCTAAAACCGAAGCCGTATATATTAAATTTTAAAAATGATACTTACGTTTTATATGAATTAAGAAAAAAGTTTGCTTTTTTGAGATCACTGAAATAGCTGTAATATCTATTGGATACATAACAAGAAAAATAAAACTATTTTGCAATTTCTAGATTGCTTTTTCATATGATCACTCACAAGAACGTGCAAGTAAAAGAAAATAGAAAGCAACAGGGTTGTATTTCAAAGCAACCCTTTCAAAACGTTAAACACAATAGAAACTGTCGGCGAGCAACGACCAAACATAATTTTATTTTTCAAGCTTCGAATGAAAAATATTCGGCTTCGGCTAATCGGCCGATTTTTGCTATAGGCCGAATGTTGGCCGATTACCAATTTTTGGCCGAAGGCCGAAGCCGATTAATCGGTCCAACTCTAATACATACTCTTGTTGAAAATAAAAATACATACCTACGCTTAAAATTGAACAGAAATTCTTATCACTTTCTTTTTTCTTTCCTCAATTACATACATACATATATACATATGTACATATGTATGTGATAACAATATTGTAGTTGCTACTTTTTATAATGTTGTTGACAGTTATTATGTTGCTGTTTTTGATGATCATTAAATGAAGTCAGCACTATTTCAACTAAGTAATCTATGTGAGCGCGGTATAAACAAACGAACACGTACAATCGCTTTTCACATAAAAATCATCATGATGATGATGATGGTAATGAACTTGAAAATAAAAATAATACATACAATATTATTATTGTATTATTAAAATGTGTACTAACTTAACATTCACTCATACACACAATTCTCTCTCGCCCATACAGATGTTTGTGCATGCATATGTTCGACCGACGTTCATGCTTAACATGAGTGTATCTACAAGTTTGTTACGTGTGGAACAACACCAACAGCAACATTAACAATAAGAAATCGAATAATGTCGTGTGTTTGCACTAAATTTTTTTTTTATTGCAAATTCATACATACAGGTGCATATACATATATGTATGTACATATCGTCACCTAAAATCCAAAAGGCCGTATCAACCAGAAACTTCAAAATACACTTTTTGTTTGATTATGATGCGATTCACGAAAATACATCTTTCCTTAAAATATTGCTTACATATGTTCAAAAATACCGATTTTATTCGTTATTCAATTTGGCGCTTAACAAATAAATAGTCTTAAATTTATAAGGTTTTTTGCTTCTCCTGTAAAAAGTGTACTGTAAAAAGTGTACTTACGGCCTTTTGGATTTTAGGCGACGATATGTACATATTCATATAAACGTGCGAGTATGGTAGATACATTTCTGAAAAAATGAGATACTAAATATGTTTGGTTTGCCATGGTTTTAAATAAAACTTTTTTTTTCAGAAACAACTGATAATTATTTTATTTTGGAGCGGCTACCGTTTATTTGATTTGATTGTATGCTTCAGTTATTACCAGGTTGTGAAATGTATTCATTCTTTATGAATTATTCAATATAATTTAAAAAAAAAACCATCTGCCAACAAGGCCATCTCTTTTAAATATTCAGGATTGTTATGGAATCCAATTCATATACTTACATATGGACATTTCTCCGAGAAATTCCACTTTTTTGTCGCGTGCGACAGCAAGCAATTTACCATGTATTTCTGAACAACGTGAGTCGATTTTTCTTAAAATTGTACCTAACGTAGAGCTGCTGACGGCCTACGCAAATATATAAAGAAGTGAAAAAAAGTTTCGTTTCCTTTGAAAAAAAAACAAGCATATTTGCTTGGTGTCGCACGCTACAAAAAGTTGGTATTCCTGTCCTGTCCTGGAAATGCCCATATATAGATGTGTATGTCATTTATCAAAATCATTGATTTTTTTTTCTATTTTAAATACTTGCAGGGGGGGGGGCAAAAGCAATTCTTGGCGGAGCAAGGAAGCCCCCCTAAGCTTATTTACGCCCATGATCGAATTGAAAACATTTGATTTGGTGCTATGAAACCTCCTCGGGATTGCCTTGATTATATTAGGTTAGGTTAGGTTAGCAGGCTGCTGGTAAGGAAAGGTGAAATTTAGAGTCCAGCTCACTTGGGTCCAATACAATGATCCATTTGTGCTACCTGTTAATTGAAGAGAAGATAGCGAGAGAGGGTGACAGGGAAGGGATAGTGATAGAGAAGACAGGTGGTGTAGGAAGAGATAGAGGAAAGCTTCAATCTTTTACAACTCTGCTCTTTTGCACGCTTTTTTTTTATATTGACAGTTTAGAATCAACGCATATCTTTTACAATATTTTCAGTTCTACTGAGGAGCATTCACTGAGCTTCTTGAGCTTACGGGAAACACAGAACACTGCGATCGAAAAAATCTATTGTATATTCTCTAGACCTCATCTCAAGATTGCAATTGGTTCTAGCATTTGCTTTACAGTTTCATTGTCATAATCACAGACTCTGCACCGGCTGTTACACTCGATGCCAAGTTTTCTCCACCGATGTTTTCTCAACCTGCAATGGCCTGTGAGGAAGCCGGTGAGCATCCTTAAATAATTTTTACTTATCATTAGCATTGTATGCCTTAATCCAGGGAGATTGAACCATCGTGTTTTATTCGATCCAAGACCACAAAACGATTCTGGTCCGACCACGGGTGTGTTAGCTATAGACTTGGGTCGAACTCGTTCACTAGTTCATTTTTGCCACTAACCAATGATCAAACCCATTCAAATTACATGGGTTTGATCATTGGTTTCGACCCAAGTCTAGTTAGCTGTCCCTAGGACAGTTTGCCGCATTTTCTTTTTTTTCAATTCTACGTGTACTGGAATATAGCAGAGTGTGACCTTCTTCGTGGTGCTTAGCTGATTTGTTTTTATTCGGCATTCTTAAGTTAACTAAGAGGTAAACCCATATGAACTAAGTAATTTAATGTTAGCCTAACTATCCGAATAGATGGACATTTCTCTTCCTCCGTAGCCCCCATCGAGACTAAATTGTGCGCATCTATCAACGGCATAAGCATGAAATTGAAAAATGGTAGTAGTTCTCCTTCATATTATTTTATCATCGGTCCTATAAATTACGCACCAGAAATTTCCAGCGTTCTGGAACCATCCGGTGCGATGTCTAAAGTTGTATCCTGTTGCCATCTCCCCCGTTCTCTTTGTGGGACAGACAAGTATTAAGCCTCTTATAAAAGGTATACGAGTTATTCAACATATCAGAGGGCTGCGCAAATAGAGGTAAATATCTTGCCAGGCACGATAGGTTCCATTAGGTATTTGCACGGTCCCTAGCTACGCTTCTTACCACGATGTTGGTGACTTTCTGCCTCGCCAACAGTTTCAATTACAATTAAGGTGTTCGTTCAAGCAGGACTTCCTATGCCGCAGTAGTACAAGTTCTCATAGCTTCTGGACTTCTGGCCATTTTTTTTCCGACTTGCCGTCTGATTTACAATTCTCTCAAAATAACTGAATGAAATTAAAGTTAAGGCGTTTAAAGATTGCATGGAAAAGCCATGTTTGTTTGTATGTTTGTTGTAACATAACCTTCTACAGTATATTTTTTTGCATATTAAGATGCATTTTTGAGTGGGTGTCCTAAGCTTTTAAAGTCCAATCAAACCAAATTATATTCCTCTTCCCATGCTTAATAATACATAAATATATTTTTGGATTAGTAGAAGTCAGGTAATTAATATGCCAATCAAACATACTAATGCGTGTGTTTTACCTTATTTAGAAAAGTGGTCTCTCTTATGTTAAGCAAGCCCGGGTTACTTATGCTTTGTAAACAATTTATTAGTTAGGTCACTTCGTGGACGATCCATTGCTACAAACATGACGAACGAGAGTGCTGTGATATGCATTAGCATAGATGCTAGAGTTTTTCTTTTCCCTGGAAAGGGAGAACGATTTTTAGGTTTCCCGGGAATTCCCGCCCAAAGCAAAACAATATGAAATATTTTTTAATATAATCTATTTGAACGGAAAAAAAATATAATTCATGATATCGATTAAATAATAACGTTTTATAAACACATTCGTCAAAAAAATAATACCATTTCAGTTTAGTGCCTGAGTGGTAGCTATGCTAGCTTCTCAGTCCAGAGGTCGTGGGTTCGATTCCCACCATAGACCCTGGGTGTTTTCCGCAGACAAGCTAATCGCTTCGCGGGTTGTGTTGTGTGTTTAAAAAAAAAAAAAAAAAAAAGTATTATTGTAGTAGTACCTTTGTAGTAGTATTAGTGAAAACTGATTATGGCCATGAGGCTAGGTTTTCGTGTTATGAATGAATAAATTAAAATTAAATTAAATTAAAAGTATTATATAAATAGTAATGTATAAATACCAATATTATATGTAAATGCAAATCCAAATGCTATCAATATAACGCAAAAAAAAAAACAAATTATATTAATAAAAAAATGTTACAAAATATTTATTTATTTATTAATAGAATCGTTCTTTTTACCAAAGAGAATCTGTAATATTTTGTAATTTTTATTTTATTTCCTTGCGCATTTCTGATTTTACTTTTATGAATTGTTGTATAATTCAATTTTGAACGTCGCGTTCCGGTTTTGGAAAATAAAGGCCTCTAAGTCTAAGAGCACATGTGTGCCAGATGTAAACTAGGCCTTAGTTGTTGTATAGTTTTAGATATTGCGTCAGTGTCAGCGCTAACTACTTCAGCCAGCAGCGCCAAGTTTATGGATCTGCAGTCGTAAGCATATACTATAAATAACTATTTATATTACTATCGTTTGCGAAAGCGCTTATCATCAGTAATGGCTTGGCCCGCGGTACAAGTTTCCTATCAAGAATCTTTCAAATAGTTTACGAGTTTTCCGGCTTTAATTTTCACGCTAGTTTAAAATGTTGTATTTGCGCGATATAATTCCTTTAATGTTCTGTTGGTAATTCGACATGTTTGACAACGTTCAATGTATTTTTTGTATGCAATGCGACTGTATTCGTCTCTCATACCAATCCGGTTGCAAGAGGTAGCGGTAAATGCACTTTCATTTATTTACTTTATTACAACATCTTTCAGATTAATATTCGTCATTATTTTCTGGGGCGTTAAGATGTTTTTGTGGTTCAGTAACATCTATTATTATGTCTGTTTTTCGTTTTTATAATTTTTAAGTTTTTTTTTTCAATATTTTTCATGTTGAATTTATGTACATACATACATACTCGTTACATACAAACATGTATTTTATATTATACGTGTGCAATATTATTATTAATTAATTTTTGCCAATGTTGAAAACAATTATGGGAAATATTTAATTGAAAAAATTTAAAGTATGTATTTTGTACATATATTCAAAATAATGATTCTGCTACGTGATTTGAAGCAATAAAGGTTTAAATCATTATTAAATATTTTAGCATCTTGAAAGTATTAATATAATTTTGCCCTTAATTATGAAAGTGATCTAAGTCATATATTTCTTTGGTCGAGATATTTAGTACTTAGATTAGATTTGAACAAATCATTACATTACATTTGAACATATCAAAAAATATTTTTATATTATGCAGCATTTTAATTTAGAGTTTTACTATTCTCGATTAATATAAACTTATTTAATATTTATTGCGGTTTTTTTAATAGTTATTTAATATTTCGAAGCAAAATGCATATGACTTAAACCACTTTTATAATTAAGGGCACCATTATTCTTATTATTATTCCTGGGGGCTAATTCCGGGACTCGTGATCGAAATAAATTCGTATCGAAATTAATTTCGATCGTGCGAGTTTTTCTGATGATGGCACTCGTTGCCTTGCGTATCGATTTTTTAATAAAGTGTTGTAAAAGATAAAAAAAAAGCCTTAACCAACACTACAAATATGTAAAAAAAACATATGCTTACAAAGAAAATTAAATAATTTATCAAAAGAATTGCGAATTTGTTTTATAATTTTTAAAGTTTTTCCTTTTTTAATCGCGGTCATGGACGGAAAATTATTTTTTTATTCTTCGTCATCAGAGTCTGAGAGTGAGTGTGATATAAATGCAATTAGAAGGAAAATCCGATTAACAAGTGATCCATTGGGCTTGCCAAACAATGAGTAAAAATTACGTGTAAAAATTTATTTTTATAGGTTTAAGAAACGTTTTAAAGTTTCCAAGGAAGCTTTTAACTATATTCTTGAGGAGTTAGAATTTGCTGGACATTTGACAACTGCCGTACCAGCAAAAGTACAATTGGCCACCACTTTATTGCTTTTGGTTTCCGGAGGCTTTCAAAATACTGTCGGCAACGATTTTATTATTGGTTAAGTCAAAGCGCACTTTCGAAAATAGTTTCAAGAGTTCTGGATGAAATGGAAATGAAAATTTCGACACCAAATTTGGTATCGAATAAAACTCGCACGGTTACATTTGATCGTATACTCGCTACCGAGTGCCATCATAAGAAATTTCGATACAACTTAATCGAAAGCGAGTGCGAGAATCCCAAAATTAAAAAAAAATCCAACTTCGAGTAAATTTCGCACGGTATCGACTGCGAGAATTAGCCCCCTGTTTCTGATTCTTTAAGAGGAAAAACTTTGGGATAACATATTTGAAAATCAGTTAATAATTTATTATTTTATTACAATTGTCGAATTGTCAAAGTCGAAATACACCAATTTGTTTATATAAAAAAGTATTCGAATACATTTGAGGCCTTATTCATAAAAATTAATGTAGACTCACACACATGTGCCCAACTCTGGGACACATGTGCTCAAAAAAGCGTAACCACTTATTACTAATGAAAAACTGTTTGATTCAGACATATGTATTCAAAATCATCGACGACGTTAAATAACCAATAAAATGCAAATGCTTTTCTCTATCTCTTCTCTGTCACTATCGTTTCCCTATTTTTAGATTATATGCTTTTGCGCTCAAAGTTTTAGCGTACGCGGACGATGTGGTAATAATGGTCTCAGGGATATTCACGGACGTGATAAGCGATAGCATGTCCAACGCATTTGTACAACCTTAGTAACTACAGGATTGTAGACTAGAAGTGAGCCCAAACAAAACGGAACTGGTACTATTTAGCACAAAGACCAAGGTACAGAACTGTAGACTTCCTCGGTTGAATAATCATGAATTCTCACTATCAGACAACGCAAAATATCTAAGTGTTATACTGGAAACTGAATATTCAATACAGAGTTAGAAAGGCAACGGTTGCCAACTACTCCTTTCGTAGGATGTTTGGATCTAAATGGGGCCTTAATCCCAAAATACTTAAATGGATGTATACAGCAAGTGTGCCTCCAATACTGGCTTATGCGTCTGTAGTATAGTCTCCTACCACATGTAAGAAATACGTGGTAGAAAAATTTTATAGAATATAGGAATAACAGTCTGTGAATGCTATACTAAACCTTATTCCGATCGACCTTCATATATTGGCGATATCAAGTAGTGCGGCAATATTAGCGGCATCTGGGCGGTGGAGATCAATGTCTTATGGGCACACCAGAATCCTGGATCAACTACCTGAGAAAATCTACTGATTTGGTGCCTCATCTGGACTTTGACAAGGTGTTTAAAGTTCTGATTCCATCCAGACGGGAGTGGAAGGGACGTACGATACTAAGAGAATAAAAAGTCAGAGTACACACTGATGGATCAAGAATGGTATGCGGTATCGGTTCTGGATACTTATCAGACTATCTTGGTATAGAAGGCTTCTTTCGTCTAGCTAGCGAAGTGAAATTTTGGCGGTAAAGGAAGCGTCTAGAGTGCTGATTGGTAGGAAGGAACAGGGTAAAGTTGGTATCTTTGTCGACAGCCAAACAGCTATTTTATCTCTAAGATAAAATACACCACTTCCTCTATTCTAGATGGGCAGTGGAAGAGTGTGCTACTTAGACTGAGTGATTAGGTTCACCTCACCCTCATCTGTTTTCCAGTACATAGCAACATTTTAGGTAACGAAGGGGCGGACGAGCTGGCGCTGCTATGAATGCCTCCAATGCCGAATCGGTAGCCCTTCCCTTTGGTACTATTGGAAACGGTATATTCACGCACTACCTCTATAAGTCACGTGCAAGGTTGCTAAGATATGTGGCCTTGCTCCAATTATAGGCGGTCAATACAATTAACAAAAATGAACCGTAGGGACATCTGAGGATTGTTGCAGTCATGACAGGGCACTGCATGGTCAGCAAACATCCTAGAGGGATAGGTCTGCCCTACAATGGGTTTTGCCGCAGTTGTCGAGAAGAAAGCAAAGAGACAATCTTCCTCTTTCTTTGTGAATGTGCAGCTTTCCATCTCTCGAGACACAAGTTGTTAGGCAGTAATGTAATAGACGACATTTCGGACTTATCTGAGATTGGGTTAAGTGACCTTAACAGATATCTCAACGTGACTGGTTGGATCTAGTACCTTATCACCGTGTCCGGATACTTACATACGGTTCTACATAGATTGACACAGATGAGTGGAGTGGTCTTTCAAAAAGGAATCATCTAGATTATACTTGAAAGCCTACGTGAAGAGGGCAACTGCGTAAACCAACCAACCAACTAACCATCCCTTCCCTATCACCCTCTCTCACTATCTCCTCTTCAACTCACACGTAGCACAAAGGGATTATTGTATTGGACCCAAGTGCGCTGGACTCTAAATTTCACTCTTCCTTGCCAGTAGCCTGCTAACTTAACCTAACACCTGACAGCCTTGCCAGGCCAGTAAATTTGAAACCACTAAATGGATAATTATTTATAATTTTTTTTTTTATATTAAAAATACATTAAAATTAAGCATTGAGGGGTTAACTGGATCTAATGCGCTTTTACTTATATTCAACTTATATCAATGTTGAAACAAGAACTCAATAATCAACATGTTTATTATTTTCTTACTTTAAAAATAATTTTTTTTTACTGTCAAAGCTTTTAAATACTATTTTTTTCTGATCTTAATTATTTCATCTCTTTTTTTTTTTTTTGGTCTTTTTAGGTATGTGAAAATCGTTATATAAAATATTTCCATCGTTATGTAAGTGACTATTTAAAATGAATTTGTAAAATAATTTGTGGCAAAAATTAAAAAAACGATACTATACCCTACCAGAGTCTTGTAATGCGATCAGCAGGTGGTTTCGAAATTTTCGGGTTATCAGCTGGAGGCTCATATTACCGATAGGAGTAACCAAGATGTAGAGGCGCAATTGCACTTCAGGTATAAAAAGAAAAGGTTCTTTTGGTTCCAATACCTAAACCAATAATCAGGTATATAAAGCTCTTGCAGTGACTTTATATATTTGCGACCTAGTTCAACCAGTGCAAAAACGTACTTCGGTACTTCTGCATTGAAAAAAAGTATACACACTGTATATGGGAAAGTATTAAAGAAGTCTTGTAAATTTCAAATACAACGATACAAGTTCTTATCGAATTGAGTTTAGCATTCCCATTAAATTAATTAAATTGGGTTTTTTATTATTGCGTAACTGGTCTCGTATTAAAATATCTCCAAATAGCCTGTTATCATACTTATTCATCTTCCTGGTCTGGTAGCGAAGCTTTTGTAAGTATGTATGTGAATAAATACAATACATATGTAGGTTTATAATTTCTTAATGATTTTTTTTTATATTGAAATGTTAACGCCTTTCAGTAATAATGTGTAATATTTAATTCACTTAAGAAAAAAAAACTAAATCAAATTACAAAAGCATTAATAAATTTAAAATACTACAAATAATTCTCACTGTCTGCGGCGCAAAATTAAATTGAAAAATCGTTTAGCAAAAAAAAAAAAATACTTGCATTAAATTACAACTAGTTAAAATTTAATAAACAAATTTATAAATGTGAAGTTAAGTATTTTATGTAATTCGAGATTGAAGTAAACTTGACACTGAAGCTAAAAAAAATCAAAATATTTTTCAGATACATATATGTATGTATATACTAGTATGTATATCGAAATAAATAAAAATAATAATATTAATTAATAACTGCTTAATAAATGTGAGAATTTGTCAATATGAGGTCACGTTGGCAATCAAGTGATTTAAGAATTTTGTTATTTTACAATAAATTTTGTACTTATTTGTAATTGTGATTGTGACACAATTTGTAATATGAGTAAAGAAATAAAATGCAAATTAAATTTTTCATTAAGTGCAAATTAATTGCAAAAAATTATTTTTCACATTAATTAATATATATTTCGAATTTCAGACCTTAGTCAAAAACGAAAGGGGCGCTGGCGCCATTCTATGTAAAAAAATAAATAAATAAATAAGCGATTTAATGCCATTCTTAACTTCTTCCATAATACATACAATAACTTTTCGAATATTCGAACAATAACTATTCGAATATTCGAACAATTTTTTTTTTTGTTCGAAGGCACATACATTTTTTAATTTAGAGTAAAGAATCACTCGAATAATTTTTGACGAATATTCGAATAATTTATTTAACTACCTTACATAACAAATAGTTTACATTCAATATCTTTTCAAGTATTTAAATGACTATATAACGAAATCGAGGTCACAAAGGAGTACACAAATACTTTGTTTTCACAATTACATTTTGTGATGAAAATATTGCGAATGACCTCAATTACGATGAAGAATTAGATGACGTTTCTGAGATAAGTCACAGTGTTATACACTCAGTTAAATAACTATAGCACTTTTTGCAGGTCAATATTGTTGAATTATTTCTTTCTATTTTAAAAATCATTATACTAAATTATCGGCTCTGATCTGTAAATCGAATCGATTTGAAATCGTACAGTACAAGGAAAATCATTTTAGAATGTCACAACTTTGAGCTGGCATCACTGCTTTATTTGAGCACCCGTTTAACAGCTGATAGTTGCTTTTTGTTTAGTTTGCTTTGAAATTTCTAGAGCAACGCGTGCAAATTGTTGAAATTTTTAATCAAAATAATTATTCTAACTATTCGTCAAATTCATTGTGCACTTCTTCCATTTTCCACAGAAAAAAACTTTTTGGTGAGATTTATGGGCTGGCGGAGTCATTGGCCCATATGTCTTCAAAAACAATGATGGTCAGAGTGTTACTATCAATGCTGAACGTTATAGGAAGATGATTCGAAATTTTTTCGTACCTCAATTACCTGACATTAATCTCGATGATATGTAGTTCCAATTGATTTGCTCAAAGAAACTTTTGATGAAAAAAGAAGATAGGTGCTTTAGGACACCCGGTTATAGCTGTGCTGTTTAGCTATATAAAACAAACTTAATGTGTTAAATAACAATGCAATAAAATTATATTATACCTATGATGATGTCAAATTCGCCGCAAATATTTCAAAATGTTTCCATTTATTTCCCATTATTTTCTTTTCTAGCGGCGTACGCTAGAAACAATTTGTTTCGTTTATTTAAATACCAAGAAATCAACACAAAAATAAATTTATAACTGTAATAGTGTCGATTATTTTTGTTACAGAAATCACGTCCTAGCTCTTGTGTGGGGAAATAAATAGCATAGCTATAAAAATAATTTCACGTAGTGGCCCAATTAATTGCCTAACAAGATCGTGTGATTTAACTCCATTGGATTATTTTCTTTGATGCTGCGAAAAATGTTTGAAAATTGGTGTTTCAGATTACGCCTTCTACGCACCAGCCATGGCGGTCACATTAATTTCATAAAATTTTCTTTCGAATAAAGCCCGTTTCATTGATATTAAAAATATATATCCCTGTTTTGTGTGATTTAAACTTGTGTCACTCTATAAAAAACACACTTTACATTCCAAAGCATGTAATGCTCATTTTTGTATACAGAAATTTGTAAATTCAGTACGCCGCGCAGTGGCGTGAGTTCATATAACGAGCGGCCAAAAATAGAAGGAGTTATCGTAAAGAAATGAAATTTGGCAGAAATGTTTTAATTGGTAAAATATAATAACACATAAAATTTGGTCATTTAATTTCCAAGGATTCGTGTCCATTTCATATATCCTGAAATAAAAAATTAACATAACAGAGATAAAAATAATTGTAACGCAATTAAATCTTATAAAGACTCTAATTTTAACATATTTAATGCTTCGTAAAAATTTCGGTCAATTCAGAGAAAGGATACGCATACCTCAAAAATGTCCTTTTTCAAAAAAGTAAAAAGGAGCAAAACAAATTGTCTTCACTTACATTGAGTTAAATGTTTAACTAGTCACAATATATAATATAAATCACAGCTGCAATTTGGTCATTTAAATTTCAAGGTCAGGATACCAATCCCGCATGTATTGGAACTAAATAATATACTGAAAATCCAGCTGGAAAAATATTGAAAAATTTATTTGTTTGTTGGTGAGGAGGGTGGGGGAAGGCGAAGGTGGACAAGAATACAAAAATTTTTAAATCTACTTGTAAAAATATAATGTGAAAGTATGAAAAATATATTTTTTTCTATAGACCACTTAACTAGTACTTTTTTCACTTACAGATATTTTTCTTTCTCCATTTACATTATAAGCAACGGCTCATCGCATATGAGTTACAAAATATAGAAAAAATATATTTTAGGCATATTATAACAATATTCCCCTTATGTTTTATTAAGAGTTGTAGTGCAATATCTAAATAAAAAATTTTAATTAACATGTTAAAGTTTGCATGTGTCCGTACTAGGGATGGGCAAAAAATATCGATATATCGAAATATCGATATTTGAGAAAATAAATATCGATATATATCGCCGATATTTCAAAATCCGATATATCGATACATCGATTCTTATTTACGAGTATCGGGTTTCGATATTTTGAGGAGCTCTATAAATTTTAGCCGCTTTTAACTGTATGCATCATTACTAGTTATGCGAAGATAAAAAAGAGAAATTTCCTAATAACAACCAATGCGCAACTATAAGGTGATCCCACTAAATCAGGTGACTTTTATTTGTTGACTAAGCTAAATGTGAAATTTGGTTTGTGTGGGTTTAAAGCATAAGGGCAGAATTAGTTTTTACTTTCTGTTCATCTGACTCCTTTTATTCATAAAAATTCTGTTTCGTTCAAACTGTAAAAGTCAAAAAACTGTTAAGTAATTGTAAGCGACAGCATAAATAAAATAAATACATTTTGAAATAAATTGGGATTGTGGTTTAAGAATTTAAAATATTTAATTTTTACCACAAAAACCTAAAACACTATATTGAAATATAACAATGGACGATGCAAAACTTATCACTTTAGTGACCGTTCTGGTCAGAAACAGCTGATAATTTATTACAGAAAAAGTAACTATTAAAATTTAGAAACAGAACGGCAACAGAAAGTAAAGACTAATGAAGCCTTAAGGAACTACAGTAGGTTACGTATAACTTAACGTCTTTGATATGTGCTATGAAAAATATGTCAAAATACTTATGCCACATACTGAACTCTTCCATTTTCAGTTTCAATCAAAAAAGATTAACAAAACACATTTGAAATCTGTAAAATGTTTTATTTGCCAATATTATACAATAGTTATTTCTAACTAATTTAAGCAGTTTTAATATCAAAATATATATGCCGACTAGTATAAATGTTTCTAGTTTCTGTTTCTTTAAATTAAAATGATTAATTACATAGAGATTTTCGTAGGGGAAAGTTTTTACGTGGTATTTTTCTAAAAATCTACTGACAGCACTGGCTGATTTAATTTTTAAAGCAAAAAAATAAAACGTCACAATTATTGTCTGTACAAATTACTTTTTTAAGCGGTTTTGACCAAAAATATAGATATTTTGCAATTTGTACGCAATAAATGCGATTTGAGTATAAAAACATTTACATATGTATGTATGTATGTGATGCTTTTTTTGCTAAATTTTTTATTTCTATTTGTATGCAAAATATATCGATATATCGAAATATCGATGTTTTCAAAATATATATATCGATACTGCTCATAAATATCGATACGATATATATCGATACAATTTACTCATTTGCCCATCCCTAGTCCGTACCATATTTTCAAATAGTTGCATACATGACTAAAACTAATTGTTGAGTTTGAATCATCAAAACTCTTTAAATAACAAAAATTAAAAATTTTAAAAACCCCCGATATATCTCGAAAATATGTGATATCTTCTAAACGGCTGGACCGATTTTCTTCAAACACAGTTAAGAACCTTCTCGATTAAGTCACCTTTCAAACAGAGAAAACTAAATCAAAATCGATCCAGCCGTTTGACCTATACGTGGACACGGACAGACACACAGATACAAAGATACACACACACACACTACAAACTTATAACACCCCTTCTTTTGGTCGGGGGTTAAAAAATAAACTTTTTAAAAAAATTCTTTTTTATTTTACTTAATTAGAATATTACACATGCAAAAAAGTAATTTCTTCGTTTTAATTCAAAACAAATATTTTCCATTTTTGACCGCCTTAGCGACAGTGTGCGCCGCACAGTGAGACAGCCCTATAGTAACCGCGGCAAAAAATGGTTTTTGGCGTGTCGTCCAATTTGGATGAAATTGTATATTAACAGATATATGAGTAACAATTCCCTGAAATTTCAGCCTCATAACTTCATTACTTTTTGGTCTAGAGCAAGTCAAAGTTGAGGTAGGCCAACGCGCTTGAAATATGTTCGTTCAATATGTAATATTCAAAATCTTATTAATAAAAAAATACATAATAAATATAACTTTAAAGTATTTTTTTTAATTAATTTAGTTGTTGTAGAATCAGTAGATGTAAAAAGAAATTAAAAAAAAACACAAACAAAAAATTTCTTAACAACAGAATTGTGGTGTAAAAATTGAACATTTTGCATTTTCAATGGACTAGGAAATGCAGAGCAGCCCCTCGCCCTAGGTGCAGACTTATATCAAATGAAAGATTGAAGTGTCAGCTTTCATTTGAAGTAAAGGACATATAGCAAAAGTTTGCAAAAGTACTTTAAACATACAAAAAACTACAAAAAATACGCAACGCGCACATTCTGTCGCTATACGTATGTTAGCATGCAATAGCATGTTTACAACTTTTTACTTTTATTTTTTTAAATGTTTACAACTATTCACTTATTGTTTATTATTATTTTATTTAGATTATACATTTGATTGAAAATTTTTTTGAAGGTCATTGACTTTGGGTTAGATAGTTGCATAATTTTAAATTTAAATTGATAGTGCAAGCTGTTGTTGTTATCCATACGTATTGCATGGACACTGCAAAATTGTATGTAGAGCTTTATGGCTGGTATTACATGCCTATCACTGTCCATAAAGTTCTCATTCACGGCAGCAAAATGGTATCTGAGGCTATATTGCCAATAGGTTTGTTTGCAATTTTTATTTTTGAAAGTATTTTTTTAAATTTTAATTAATTAAAAAATTTTATTAACTTTTTTTTGCTACAGGAATGTTATCCGAAGAAGCGCAAGAAGCAATGAATAAGGAGTATAGAAACTGTAGGCTATTCCATTCTCGTAAAAATTCACGTATTTTTACGAATGAAGATGTAATGCACTATTTGCAAATATCATCAGATCCTTACATTAATTCATTTAGAATGAGAATTAAATTGAAAAAATTAGAATACCATGATGATGTTAAAAAATTATTGATAGAATGAAAAAAAAATTGTTCGTTTTGGTGGGCGTAATAGTGGGAGTGTTATTGTAATTTTTGCATGCAACATCTTAAATGATGCAAATTACATTAATATCAAATTTGAAGGTTGAATTGAATTTTCTTTATTTTTTTTAACTGGAATTGTCTCAAAAACAACCTGTGCAAAATTTCAAAGCTCTACAATGACTCTTTGTATTTAATGCCGGCGTTGTCTCACTGTGCGCCGTCTCCTCCAAAGGCACCCCAAGTCAGGCAGCTAACTCTTAGAAAATTTCGTCCAGAGAAAAAATGTGAATCCTTTCCCAAATCTCTCCAGTAAACAAGAGAATCAGTTCAGGCATCTAAATTTAAATCGAATTGGTACTCATGTTGTTCTTTGGGAAATTATGTAAGCCGATAATTTTTTGGTTTTAAGTTAGTTTGTTGCCATATCTTCAACAATTCCACCATATAATGGTTTCATTCGGCTAAACTTTAGAATGCCAAAAACAAATCACGCGCAAAAGAAATAAGCAAATAATTAATTTAAATGCAAATCAATCCCCCCTGTTCTGAAAATCACGGTGATTTCAAATCACTTGATTTCAAAAGTAAACTATTAATAGCTGACTTGGTAATGGAAATTTATTGCGTTTTAAGTATTTTTCATTTATAATAGCATATTTTCTTCCAACTTCCAAAGCTATAAAGCGTAAAATATACAAAAGCAATGATTTAACTTTTATTAATTTTTACAAATCACCGTGATTTGGCATGTCGTGATTTGCAGAACAGGCCCGAATATTGATTTTAAATTTTGCCAACATATTTATATATGTGTGTAAGTTTGCAAAATAATTTTTAGCGCCACACTCACGATCGGCATGCATGACCATGTATTAGTATGTTGGTATTAGGGTTTGGGAAACGAGAATTCCCGGGAAATGTCTGCCTAACATTCCTGGGAAATTTTTGAGATTTTCCCGGGAAAACGGGAAATTAAAAGTACACGTTATTTCATAAATATATACCCCCATATGTCAAAAAAAAATAACGTTTGCTTCAAGTGTACGTTAAAACCGAGTTTTGCATGGATGTTCTGTTTTAACGTACACTTCAAGCACACGTCATTTTTGTTTTGCATATGGGGATATACTTTTGTGACACACATATTTATAAAATAAAGTAAGTGAGAGTCAAAATTTATTGAATTATTGAAACCCTGAAGGAAATATTTTAGGAGAAATAAAATTAAAAATGAAAGAGATTTAGACAGACAGAGATTTTACAGTACTGTAACTTGATTGTACTTAGCGATAAGGGTCCTCCTGGATATTTTTCAAGAAGACTGAGAAACAAGCAAGACAAATTCTTAATAAAATTATTTTGAGGCCTTATTATAAATTTGTTTACTAGTTAATTTCGGTAAGAGTAATTAATTAGTCTTTATATGATCTAAATAATAGCTATTTATATTCTATTTGCTTGAATGTACTTAAAAATTCTTTGTCTTAGAACTGCTTTTGTATTAACTTTTATTTAAAAGGAATGCTTACATTAAGAAAACAATCGAAATTTCGCCAACTTTCATTTAATAAATGTACTTAATTTAGATTTTTTTATTCCCGTTTCCCGGGAAGTGCAAAAGTCCGGGAAATCCCAAACCCTAGTTGGTATCATAAATCAAAGAAAAAATAAGATTTTCCTGCAAGCAGCGTTGGTACACAGAAAAAATATTCCAAAACTATTTTCAAAAACTTGTTCAAACACATTACTTATCAAAATTGCAAGCAAGCATATTAAACTGTATTAACAAACAAAAAGAGGTTGAAAAACGTGGCAATCGTACACACACACACAATAAAAATTCACTCACACAATAACATTTCACTCAACAACTTTTTTCTTTGATTGATTGAATTTCTTTATTGACTGAAAAAATATATTTTCAATGAACTTGCATACAATTTTAGTTCTAAATATTGCAAAAATCGTCAACACGGAAATTTCAAAAATATTTTTTTATTAAATCAACGATTTTCGTATTAAAATATCAATATCATTTTTTTTTTTGTGTATGGTTCTCACCGACAAATTTCCGCTAAAACCGTCGTAATGTAAAATCATGCATTTTTATCGTGCACACATTACTTTAGTCGGCATATTTACATGATACAATGTACGAGGGCGGTTCGGAAACTTCTTAGCCTAGCACAAAAAGCGCGGTATAAACAGAAAAAAGTTAAGTGTTTTGGAAACTTCCATCTCTGCTATGAAGTTTGTTTCGATCTGGCAACTCCTTCATATAGAAACAGGTGTTCACAAAAGACGCATCCGCGATTTTTTAACAATGGAAAAATTAGAAATGCGTGGTGTCATTAAATATTTACATAAAAAAGGTTTATCGGGACAAGAAATTCATAATGATATGGTGAATGTGTTAGGTGAAAGTGCTCCTTCATATGCAACAGTAAAAAATTGGGTTGCTGAATTTAAACGTGGTCGTACAAGCATTAAAGATGAACCACGTAGTGGACGTCCAAAAACAGCAACAACAACAGAAAATGTAGCCAAAGTGCATGATATGGTATTAAATGATCGACGAATAAAAGTGCGTGAAATAGCTAATATCATGGGCATCTCAAATGATCGAGTCCATTTAATTTTGCATGAAGAACTACAGATGAAAAAGCTTTCTGCAAGATGGGTGCCGCATTTGTTAACAGTCGACCAAAAACGCATAAGAATGAACATTTCTCAAGCTTGTTTGGATCGTTTTAAGCGAAATAAAATGGATTTTAAGCGTCGTTTCATAACTGTTGATGAGACATGGATCCACCACTATACTCCAGAGACAAAAGAACAATCCAAACAATGGACTGAAGCTGGAGGAAGTGCCCCAAAGAAGGCAAAAACAATTCAATCGGCTGGTAAGGTTATGGCAACAGTTCTTTTTGGGACTTCAAAGGTATTTTATTGATTGACTATCTGCAAAAGGGTAAAACAATAAATTCAGAGTACTATTGCAATCTTTTGGATCAATTAAATGTACAAATTCGAGAAAAACGTCCTGGCTTACAACACAAAAAAATAATTTTTCATCAAGACAACGCACCAGCGCACAAGAGTGTTTTAACAATGGCTAAAATCAACGAATTAAAGTACGAGTTGCTTGACCACCCACCTTATTCTCCTGATTTGGCTCCCAGTGACTTTTACCTGTTCCCAAATCTAAAAAAATTCCTTGCTGGCAAGCCTTTTACCTCAAATGAAGATGCAATTACAGTTGTAAACCACTATTTTGAAGACCTTGAGGAAAACTATTTTAATCAAGGGTTAGAATTGCTAGAAAAGCGTTGGACTAAGTGTATTGAAGTTTCAGGAGATTATATTGAAAAATAAAAATATTTTTTAAAAACTAACTATTCTCTTTCATTGATAGGCTAAGAAGTTTCCGTACCGCCCTCGTACATACCTACATACGTATATTGTATACAAATACATACATATAAATATCTACATATGTGTATGCATATTTATATTCACACGCACACACACACACATTATTGTAGAAGTTACTCAATAAAATTTGTGGAACGTGTTAAATAATTATTATTTATGTATTTACATACAATTTGAAATTGATAGGAACAAATTAATAGAATTAATGGCGCCTAAATAAAAATGAATTTCATAACTTTGCAAATTGCTTTCAATTTCTAGAATGACCACAGCCAATATTGGGGTCTTGTCGCCAAATTTATTAATTTTTTTAAACAAAATTTTTTTATTACAAACAAGATGTTTGCAAATATTTAAGATTTTTAAGGAGAGCTTTTGTGCCGTATGATCTGGCTTTTTATATGATGACTTGAATTTTATCCTAATCGTACTTAAACAAGTTTTTTAGACGCGTTTTCATGATTTAAATTACCAGTTTCTTAGGATGAACCGAATTTGGATGAACAATGAGCGTTGTCTCAACCTTTAAAAACTGGTGTTTTTTTTTGCATGAGAACTTGAAATAATAATACAAGACAGAGATATTGTAGGAATGAATTTTTTTTATTATAACCTGATAAATAATTTCAAGGAACTTTTTTAAATATGATTTCGGACATATGTCCACCGCAGCTGCGAGTGATATGGCCGATTCAATCAGTCCAGTTTTTGACTACTTTTTCCAATAAATCTGGACGTTTTGCTTCAACGATGGTTTCAACATTGGCTTCTTGGTTGCTGGTTTGTCGTCATAAATAAAATAGCCCCATAAAAAGTAATCCAGAGGAGTTAAATCACACGAATGAGGGACCCATGAACTGTACCACTTCTGTAAATAAAGTTTTCACCAAACTTATTTTGCAATAAATCCTTGGACATTCCTTGATTACACAGCTTAAGCGACTATAAGTAAAATTATATACACAAAACTATAAAAATACTCAGTATTTATTCGGCTACACATGATTATACCGGAGTATTTTATTTCGACACACTTAAAGCATCATTGCTCCAAGGAAAGTAAATTGGTTAAGCGCTAAATGGCAACGGTGTTCAACTGATTTTATAACGGGGATAGAAAGTGCGACTTATTAATTTGCGAATGAATTAAAAACGTTTTTAGCTAAATATACTATACTATATACTATACTATATACTATACTATATACTATACTATATACTACACTATATACTATACTATATACTATACTATATACTATACTATATACTATACTATATACTATACTATATACTATATACTATACTATATACTATACTATATATAATACACTATATACTATACTATATACTACACTATATACTATACTATATACTATACTATATACTATACTATATACTATACTATATACTATACTAAATACTATACTAAATACTATACTATATACTATACTATATACTATACTATATACTATACTATATACTATACTATATACTATTCTATATACTATACTATATACTATACTATATACTTTACTATATACTATACTATATACTTTACTATATACTATACTATATACTATACTATACTAAGTTTTATGGAAAAAAAAATTCAGACATAATCAGGGCAATTATGTAAAAAATTCCGCAGGAAATTTCTCCCAGGGAACAACTCCAACTAATAGCAAATGATAGGGAAAACAAAAAATTGTAATTGGAAAAAGGAGAAATTTTCTGCGTAATTTTTTACAGAATTGCCCTGAATATCAATTGTTTAAATAATTAGGGAATTCACAATGAGCATATTAAAATCTTAATGTGGCAAAATTGCGCCATCTTAATTTTTCATTGTGAGCAGGCAACGTAATAAATACACATATTGTGTATATTATTCATATATTAGTCAGCGATGCCAATTTAGCGCCTTTCGCGCTAATTTTAGCGCGTTTTAACTATGCCGAACGCGTTTTTTTCCTCTTAGCGCGTTTAATAAAAACAGCGCTAAGTTAGCGCGTTTTGATTAAAGTCAAAAATATCATTTCAGTTCAATATCATTTTACTTTTTTTTGTATAAATTTAACAATTTTCTAATATCCAAAATTTAACTTTTTGTTTAAATTCTTTAATGATTCAGATGTTGCAAATAAAATTCCCTTGACTGTGGTTAGAATTAAAAACGCATTTTAATATTGTAACTGGCAAATATTTTGAAATTTCACAACTAAAAATATTGTAAATGGCAAATATTTTGAAATTTCACAGCTAAAAATATTTACTCGTACTCGTGACCCAAAAAATTTATATAACTTATTAAGCATCTATTATTTTTGTACTTCAAAAGGCATTTGAATCGCAACACTATTTGACAGTTTATATAAGTTGTTAGTTGTAGAATTTCGAATATTTGGAAGGTGAGTCTGATTCTGTATTAAATGATTTTAGTTATTTAGGATATAATTTCGAAGAAGCAATATTGCATAATCTGAAAAGAGTTAATAAAAAAATTTCATTGTACTCGTATTTGCTAATACATACGTCGACCTTTATTCAAATTTAATTTAGCGCGTAGGAAAATAGCGCGTTTTGACTATAAACTGTTGATAATGCTGTAACTTAGCGCGTTCTAGCGCGTTTTGAGAAGGGGTATAGCGCGTTTGGGTTATAAATAGTTGGCATCGCTGATATTAGTGTATATTATGTGAGAGAGAGAGAGTGAAATGCATGTTTGTAGTACATTGTTGGGATTTGTGGCAGTGATGGTATTTGAGAATTTTAGTTTCGTGCCAAAATGTTAGCCAAAAAGTGCCAAAATAACCTAAAAAGTGCCAAAAAATAAATGTACATACATACACAGCTGGGCTCATGAAAACGGTGAAATATATTGTATTAATTGTAAATTTTATTGAGTTTGTATTTTAAATGTCAATACATTTGATTAATAGGAATTCAATTCATTTTTGTTTGTTTTATTTATTTATTTAATTCAACAATTCAAGTAGAAAAAAAACGTTCAATCTTCAACAATAAATTTTCGTCCACTTTAGATTTTTTTAAGCTAGCAAGGACGCGACCTTATAGAATTTGTTTGTTTTTTGAGTCAGTTGTGTTGAATCTTGAACAATTCACATATACGAACGAATATAACGAATGCTATAAAACTGGCCAAAATATAAAAAAACCGATAGTTTCGACGGCGGCTAATCTATGTATGACAAAAAGGCAGGCGACTCGGTGCGCCATTTAGGCAAGGAGAACAAAATAGAAGCGAACAAAAAACAACATGTAAGATGTCATTTTCTTGAAACTAATACTTTCATTGTTGCAGCTTTTAGAAGTACACATTTTTACAACAGATTTTACAAATTTTGCTGAAGTATTTTATACAATATTAAAAACTTTTTTCAAAAATTTTGGATGTTGCAGTAGTGCCAAAATTTGGGTGAGCGTGCCATCGTGCCATTAATCATTGAATTGTGCCAAAAATGGCACGATCGTGCCACATTTACCAACCGTGATTTGTGGTACAATTGTATCAAATTTGGTACAAGTGCATATGCATTGGTACAGTGGTACACTTTATATTACCGTGGTACAATTTGAAAAAAATTTTACTTTGCCATACAATAATAACATGGTTGCCCAACACTGATCATAAGTACCAAAATTTGCAACATTGGTAATTGAATTTGGTTTGGTAGCCCTTACATTGGGCGGGTCGATTTGTATGGAGGCAAAAAAATCAATCAAATTACAAGAAAAATCGTATTCTAGGGATCAAAATAAGAAACTTTGCCGAAGAAACCATACCTCTAAAATGTATTTTGATGTCCCGACTTTTGATCCGAAAAGTCAAATTCTCTTGAAGGGTAAAATTTTGAAAAATCTCACTTTGACCCATTTAGAGTTGCTCAATCGAGTCAAAATGTATGACCAACCCCCACTAATTTTGGAGGGCCGACCCACCTATGCCACCTATGCCAGAGGGTGTGCCACTGGCATAGGTGGATCGGCCCTCCAAAATTAGTGGGGGTTGGTCATACATTTTGACTCGATTGAGCAACTCTAAATGGGTCAAAGTGAGATTTTTCAAAATTTGACCCTTCAAGGAAATTTGACCCTTCGGATCAAAAGTCGGGACATCAAAATACATTTTAGAGGTATGGTTCCTTCGGCAAAGTTTCGTATGTTGATCCCTAGAATACGATTTTCCTTGTAATTTGTGCGATTTTTAAATCGACCCGCCCTAACTTACATAGATGTATAAGTTGATTTCTTTATGATTTTGTTTTTAATAAATGAAAAATTGTTATGAATTCTTTTACTGTGTATGCTTATTTATCAGTACAATTGATGTTAATTTGGTACCATTTTACCATTTTCATGGTACAATTTAAAAATAGCCAAATCCAAACACTGGTTTGTACAAATGCTTATGAGAGACTTACAGTTTAATATGTTTAGTTTAACATTACCATATTGCCATATTGAAAACGACATGCTTTTTATACTTTTAAATTTGCAACCTGGTAAATAATTTGATTTACATACAAAATAAAAACAATAAACTTGCCAGACCATATTAAAGTATTAAAATTGAAACGTTGCAATATTAAGACGTATTTTGAAACGCTATTGTGAACTCCCTAATTAATTCTAAATTTTACCTCCTAATTATACGATTAATGTTTTCGAACAGCTAAGCACATTTTCCATTCCATTGCATACGCCCAAATGCAAACGGGTACGTACCCTGCAAATAACGCGACTAGTCCATAAAAGACCAGGACTAATCCAAATATAATCCAAATGTATGGATAAAACGTGGTGGATGTAACATTTCGATGTCCTGGGCGTGCACTACATGGCGTAACTTTGCATAAACTACCCCATATGGAAAAGCTATAAACAGCTCGCATAAATTTGTAACTGCCTTATAAGAACGATCATAATCGTTTAAACACGAATACTTGAAATGCATCATTGAATTCTGCATCACATGGCACCATGATTTCTGTGATAAAAAGGAAAAAGTGATTAAGTCTAGATAAGCTGATTTTAAGTTAATGGTACCCTCCGTAATCTGCATATTCGAAAGTACCCCTGGTCAAAATCTCAATTAATTTGTGTGATTTTTCAGGCAGTTATAGCATTATGACTTACGACTTATCTCTTTTAGATCCCTAATCTCATTTGGAATAATAGCTTAACTTAGGTTATACTTTGGTATATTTCAACTTAAATCTATTACTTATAATGTGTGAAACGATGCTTGCCTAAAAAAAATAAACGTTAACAGAGAATTTCCCAATTTAACTGTAAAAGAAATAAATTTCTGAAAATCTACTTGAAAGCTTAAAAGTGCTCTCCTGCAAAATAGTAAAATATGACTTGAGCACTTTTTCCTTATTGCCACAGATTTAACTATGTAGTTCATTTCATTTACATTGACCCACGAGATCCAATATTATTTGCAGGGGTATGATGAATATCATACGCATATTTATTTCATCCGAATAAATATCCATACTCTGAGTATAAGAATACTCCGAGTATAAGTATGACAGACACTCAATACTCACAATACGTATTGCCCTTTTTATTTATAGTTGTAGAGTATTCAAGCTTTTTGTGTGTTGGTATTCCCTGATACTAATGTAGTGTATTTAGCTGTTGCTAATTTTTTGTTGTGCACATATGTATAAGGCTGTTATTATTTTCAAAATACATGCTATACTTGTACACTCATCATTTATGTAGATTTAATAACGTGAGAATAGCTTAACATTTTGTGTGAACATCTTTTCCATACAATGGCCAACTCTTTAACTTTCTAGCTACTTTTATAAGCACTTTAGTTAGATTTTCTACACTAATTATCGTTAATTTGATTTTATAAATCACATTCTTAGAATAAATATTAAAAGAGTATATATAGACATACATGTATTTTCACTTCCTAGTGTCCCACTAGATATGTAATATATACGAGTACATATATTTATTTATTTGTTAACAAATCTTGTATATTTTATTCTCAATCTTCATACATTTCTTGCACACATTAGCTGGTAAACCAGTGTTATTTCTTTTTTATAATTTATATTTTGTTTTGTTTTATATTTGGTATTAGTTACGATTAACTTAGTGTTGGTATGAAATGAAAGATTCTTTCACTTTTCTAACTATCATTTTCTAACAACAATATTTTATACTTGGGTAAAAGTTACACAACAAGTCCAAGTCAACGAAGTCTTTGAGAATAAAGTATGAATTATTAATGACTTGCTTTGCTGCTAATTTAAAGATACACTATAAAAAAATAAAAAAAAATACATACAAACAGTCCATTATATATATTTTTTTCTCTTATATAGTCAGCCCAAGTCACACATACGAGTATGTATGTATGTACTTGCAGAATAGTTGAGAGTTTTAGCACAATTTATCCTTCGAAATGTTTCCATCAAACAACCTACTTTTGGATAATAATAGCCAAAGGTGCTATAATTCTCGCCATCACTCGATCAATTTAACAATTCTAGACATATTATGTTTATATGTTCGTATATTCAAGAATGTTTTAAACATGGCATGTTGTTGTTGTTCCTGCCATAATTTAATATGTGTAGCTTGCAGAAAGTATAAAAAATAAATAAATAGCGAAATGAATAAAAACAATTTCTAATATTTTTCTAAGATACAGGTTGATACCAACACATCAATGGCAGCTTTAAGCTGTGTGTTCTTCTTGAGAAATTCCCAACAACCAGCAACAGACAAGAGAAAAATAAATTATCTTGTGAAAAAAAGTTAATAAATAGAAAAACTTATAGTATTGT
Organism: Tachina lurida; assembly: GCA_944452675.1. Classification (NCBI taxonomy): domain Eukaryota; kingdom Metazoa; phylum Arthropoda; class Insecta; order Diptera; family Tachinidae; genus Tachina; species Tachina lurida. The sequence goes on along the minus strand of OX101754.1, from coordinate 32,315,373 downwards.
TTTTAACGCGATTCATGTACACTGAAAAAATTTGTTTGGAACAAATAAAAAAAGTTGAATTAGTTTTTCCACAGATCCTGACTATGAGCTCAAGGAGTTGATTGAACGAATTTTCATTTTTGTTGTCATAACCACCCCGCTCAGATTTCTTTTATGGAAAATTTGATTGATAGAAAAATTTAAAAAAAAAAATATATAAAAACTTGGTTGCAGCCCATATATGTATAAGCCGACTTATGGTCCTTTAAAGTTTTCATATAACTGTTATTATGCTTTATATATCGCTGTTAAGAAGTAGAAAGGCTCTAACTCAAATAACTGTAAGTTTACAGCAGAAGGTAAAAACATAGTAATAAACAGTACAAGTGCTTGTACAACTGCTTTTTAAAACTGCTGGCAAAAGCGTTATTTTTTAAACTATTGCAATTAATTTTTGTGACAAAATGTATTGGAATCACTGAAAAATACGAGTTAGGGCCTTTCTACTTGTTATCAGCGATATATGAATGTAACAGGACAATATTTCTATCAATTAAGAGCTGAGCAGAGAATTGTTATAAAGCAGCGACATTTCGGGAAATACAGTTAGGCCTCGATTATTCGTAATGGTCGGGACCATTATGGATAATTGATTTTCCCGGTTAATAGTTTTTATTCATATTTTTGTGTTTACTTTTACATATCTTTTTATAAAAATTTTTGTATTTACTTACATATCTTTTTATAAAAATGTACGTATATATTTTATGCTTGCGTTTATTCAAAACATACATGAATATGTAATATAAGGAAAACAATTGTGATTGTACAAAAGCAATCCAAAATAAATATGCTTGCAGTCCCGGATAATGGAAGTAATCAGGGTTGGTCGATGAAAAAAAAATTTAAATCGATGGACAAAAAGAAAAAAAATTTACAATTCTTCTCTCCCTGATAATCGATGCTGAAGGTTAATCGAATCACAGATAATCGAGGCCTTACTGTACTATGGCGGCCAGATATGCAAAGAATCTTCAGTAAGCAGCGCCGTTTCGTGAAATTTTAATTTCTTTCTGAAATTTTACCCTCCGAGTGGATGCAGGCAATCATTATCAAACTTCTGAAAAAAGCACCAAAAAAATGTATACAGTAACTGGCGCGGCATATCTTTATTGGCCTGGCTTTCGCTCTGGAAGTTCGTGCATCTATCAAATGAATGAATCTAAGAATTTTGATTGAACATGCTTTAGAATTCAATGCCACTTTATACTTAGCTTCCGAAAAATACGAAAAAGCCCCTGATGCACTGAAAAGATACTTCATTTGGAGCTGGATGCAAGAGGTATTTCGTCAAAAGTTAATCAGTACTCGCATTCTTAGCAATAGCTAGCTACCAAGGCCCTTCGTGCAGGGTTATGTATGATGGTGCGTTGAGTCATAGCTTTGAAACGAAGAGTGATGTAAGACAAGGGTGTGCCCTGTCACCGCTTCTTGTTACTACTGTGATCGAAGTTATCGAGAATGACAATGAGTACTCAAAAACAATATACATAAGCAGTCGTAGTTTTAGTAACTACATATGATCCTAATTGTAGCGCAAACAATTTGTACGCTCACATATTTTCTCTCACGCAACTATGACTATAGCCGATTACAACATACAAAAGCGAAAAACTAAAATTCGCTACAACTAAAAATAAAAAGGCACATGCATATCAAGCGCATTGACTCCCTGTCACACTTATAGTCTGAGTATGGACTATGGATATTTGATCGGATAAAAAATATGCGCATGATACTCGGGATATTTATTCATCATTCGCCACAGTATACATACATTTGTGTATATTAAATGTAATGGAAAATGTTTTTTAGCTGTTTGAAAACAGCTTTATGTGTGTATGCAAATAAGATAGCCCAGTATATACGCATGTGTAGCCGATTAATACTCATGCGTATGATTGTACCGCATTCAATGCATAAATTTTAGTTATAGTTGTTAGTGCTGCGTAATTTAAAAAATGTGTATCAACATAGTTTTTGGATGTTTATAGTTATACATATTTGGTTGAAAGTTAATGCGAGTGTTTGCAAATGCGCGTGTTTTTTTTTTTTTTAATTTTTAGTTGTGCGCATTCATAGTTGTTTGAGGGGCAATACTCAAAGAGTACTTAAAACGATACTTTTGTTATTCTCTGGTTGATATTTAAAAATTTTAGTCAGAATGGAGGACTGTGCAAATTAGAGAACGTAGAGTATGGTGGCGATGTAGTTCTTATATCCATTAGAAATACAGACATTAAATTTGTTTATTGCATCGCTTACGGAAGAATAAAATAAAGTAGGACCAAAATACTGAGAATTAACACGACTAGCCCATTCCAGTTTAAAGTAAATGAGCAGTTAGTTGATCAGGGAAGTAATCACTTTTGAATAATTAGGCAGCATTATACTTAAGTACCAGTGAGGGAATAATACTTGACAATTATGAAATGCTCCTTAAAGTGTGGAGGTCTAGTAGAATAAATCCCGCAACTAATATGAGAAAATATGCGATTATATGTGAACAGCATCCCATGAAGGCAAATCGTTTACGAGAGCGCATGCATATATAATTTTCGGCGAAAAATTTTCCACCATTACCCATCAAAATAACATTCTACATACTGTGTACATTATTAGAAAGTGGTGAAATAATGACTTACTTATTATCTGCTATATAATTCCTATATAAAAATAAAGATAATCGCAGCTGTAGGATATACATATGTATATTTTACAATATTTTTTAACTTTGATCTCACCCTTATTGAATCCTAAAATAGTTTTTTAAATAGACAAGAAGTTATACGTTTGAAATGCAACACATGTAAGTTTTATGTTAGGACAAATCTCCTGAGTAAATTTGTTTGTAAGTAGTTTTCTAATGACTTCAAAAGAATGACATTTTAAAGACGTTAGACGATAGGAGTAAATACTCATAGTAATTCAAAAAATATATATAAAAATATGATTTTACAAGTCTTACAAAATTTTTTTCCGTGTATGACGTACAATGAACCAACCAGTCCGTCTAAATTGTTAGAAATGTTATCAGTTAGTGGCTGGCTGTTTTAAGTTCTTTTTATTTTCTAATTTTTGCTGTAAGACCATGTTTTAGCCAACAGCCTAAAACCAATTTAAGCAGAGGTGATGATGTTCAGTTTTTTTTTCTCGTGCCTCTTCCTCTTCTTATTTAGAAGCATTAGAAAGATTGTAGAAAATAAAAAGATAAAGTTTGCCTTATTTAGAAGTTAAGGTTTTATTATATTTTTGTGGTTCGTTGACTGCTTCGAATAATATTTAGCGTAGAAAAAGTGACATAATCGTCGAGATATTTTTTATGAAAAAAAAAACTACTAATCAATTAAACACTAAAGAAGTTGTTTACATTTTCTGAACAGAATGAATGGGCTAATCTTGAATATTGAATGCAATTTTCAACTGATAAGAAATTATTTTTGTTTTATTCATACGTTTAATCTTGTTTTTTATTTTTTTTATTTTTAATTTTCGTGTACTTTTTCTAATAATAATCAAAATATCTGTATTATTTTCGTTATCGGTTAAAATAGTGTATTAAAAATGCCAACTGGTCATTGTCATTTCGTAGAATTTGTGCTAAATTTAGAAGGTTTCAAGATCAATGTCATGCTCGAAATAAACTTTTAGTCAGTTACAAACTTGATGCGACAAAACTATTAATTATTTTTGTTATTATTATAAGTTTCGTGCGAGTTTTTTCACTTTTCTTTGTTCTCCCATTATGCATTTGTTTTCCTCTTTTTTACCAAAAGTGGGGAGCAAGACATTCTCTGGGAAAAAGTGGGTATTATGAATGCAGTTGCACTTGTTTTTTTTCACTAAAAATCTTTCCCTTGCAGAGTTTACATAATAATTCTGCCCAAAAAGAAAACCGACTTCAATGCAAAGATCTGATAGAACATTTTCGGAAAAAATTTATGGGGCCAAAGTATTTCAAACAAAAAATTTCTTTCAAAATCTGTTGGTTAAGAAGAAGTATAAGTGAAATATAAAATTAAATATTAATGGGTGTGCCTCCGCCCATTTTTTTTTAATAAAAGATTGTGTGTTTTTCAGCGCTCAGGCTGTGTGTTAAGTTTTGTAAAAATCGGTAAAGTAGAAAATTTAAATGGGCGTAAGTAACTCCGCCCATTTGTGTCAATTTTAGAGTTGAAGGCGTGTGGTAAGTTTCGCGAAAATCGGTTAGGTAGATATATAATAAAAAATTTTAATGGGCGTAAGTAACTCCGCCCATTTGTGTCAATTTTAGAGTTGAAGGCGTGTGGTAAGTTTCGTGAAAATCGGTTAGGTAGATATATAATAAAAAATTTTAATGGGCGTAAGTAACTCCGCCCATTTGTGTCAATTTTAGAGTTGAAGGCGTGTGGTAAGTTTCGTGAAAATCGGTTAGGTAGATATATAATAATAAATTTTAATGGGCGTAGCCCAGCAAATTTTATCAACTTTAAAATGGTGTAATTACAAGAACTAAGTGTGTTTGCCAGGTTTTGCAGCAATCAAATAGGTAGAATATCATGAAATTATATATAAAATTTTGTGGGCGTACCCTGCCCACTTTTTTACAATCGGAAGCTATACTCTCTCATACAAAAAAAAGTTTTTCCAATCGAATTGATAACATAATAAAATACAATAATACTACATTGAAACAAAATTGATATACATGTCGATGGCTTAATAGAAAAAGGGCGTATCTCAATTTTTTTTTCGAAATCTCGTCTTTAATTTTTTTTTTTGGGAGACAAGGGCTTATGGCACCTTAAAAAATTATTTTTACATGTAAATGCTTTATTTTTCTAAAGTTTTTGGTTTCTCCTATGAAATATAGAAAATTCGAGTTCCGCCTTTCTTATATTAAGCCATGTGAATAAAATAGTATCCCTACAAATATTTGGAAGATATCTTGTCTAAAAGATATCCTATATTTTTCTTCCTGCAGATAATTTATCAAAACAGTTCTTATCTTCCTAAAGATAATCTGGCACTATCATACACAATTTAATTAGATGTTAGTGTTACTTTTTTTCTGGTAGGTATTGTCGAGTATAACAACAATCCTGTATTTGAAATTTTCCAAACACTTCCAAAATCTTGAGTTACGGGTAAAAAAAACCGATATTTCGTACCCGTAGGAACTTATCAACCTCTAACTAAGTTAAATATCAACCGATTTTAAATTTACAAACGGATATAGAAAGAAGAGACTAAGACCTTTAAGACCAAATATAATTTTTTCGGTTTTTTTCGACACGTTTCTACTTTGGACTCGTTCTTAGGCTGTACTTTTGTACAATATAATTGATTGAGATTAATTCGCATGTTTGTTTTAAAAAATTCCCTAGAAATTGACTGAGTTATTAAAAATTTTATTAGAAGACTTTTTGTTAAAAAACTTCCTGTATGAAGTATTTCGCGTTCTATTTGTAAGCTTTCGGTGTATTTAAGCTTTCAGGATGATGAAAGCACAATTTAAGACATATATCAACTTAGAGTAGAAAATTTATACAACAGTGGTCGCCAAACTTTTTTTGTTGAGAACCACATTTTACACATATTTCACATAAAATTTCAAGTGTCTATATATAATTGTCTGTATGTATATAATTGTCTGTAATGTAATATCATTAGGATTTCAACATTTCTCGCTTCATAACACCCTTTCATTTTTAAATTGTTGTAGTGGCCAAAGTTTTAAATATTCACCCCTTATTGTGAATAACAAGTGGAATTTTTGTTACGTGAAATTTGCAATCGCCTGGTAGTGCTGGGATACTATCGATATTTTCTAATATCGACATCTATCGATAGTTCAGATTTCACTATCGATACTATCGATACTATCGATAATACTATCGACTGAATGTTTGTACTTGAGAAAGAAAAATATAAATAATTTTTGATCGGGTCAAAGTTAGTTTTTTTTTATCACTTTATTGAAAGTATATAGTCTTATGGTTATTTTAATATGTATGTATGTATGTATTTACGAACGTTATTTCAGGTGACAGTTTTTGAAAAATTGTACTGATGTCAGTTGAAAGTTTTTTATAACACCTCACGTTTTCAAAACTGCATTTTAAATAATATCGATATCGATATTTTTTTCTATCGATATTTTCAATATTTTAAAAGTATCTATAGTATCCCAGCACTATCCCCTGGAATCGAGCTACAATGCTATAGCGAATCTCGCGTTTTTTCCACGCTATCAGTCCCAGTGAATGTAAAAAGGGAAGACGATTTGTAAAGCATAAAATTTAATTGAAAATCAAACATATTTAAATTAAATATAAGAAATACAAAAATTTTAGGTTCCAAATTAATTTTTTTAACTTTAGAGTTTTGAACTTTATTTACTAGTTTTGTCCTAAAACTAAATATATATTTAATTCGAAGGAAAATATCGAAATTATGCGATGTAATAATTCAGTTCGCCTGCAAAAATAAAGTGAACAAAACCAGGGAAAAAATTATAAAATCCCCGATAAAAAAATATTATTCATAATAAGGGGAATCAAAAAAAAAAGGGAAACATTTCTAAAGGAAAATTATTCAGGACTATCGTGAATAAAATTCCAGGTAAAATGTCTCCCTTTTCCAATTAGAATTTTTTGATTTTCCTATTATTTGCTATTAGTTGGAATTGTTCCTTAGGAAAAATTTCACGCGGAATTTTATTCATGATAGCCCTGATTCACGATTGCAATTTGGCGAAAAGGTGAAATATTCCGAGGAAAAACTTGTTCACCTGTTCACTTGTGATTCAGTGAAAATTTCACGTCCATATATCTTACGGTTCTCGAGAAAACAGCCTGTGACAGACAGACGGACGGAGGAACATCGTACAGAAAACAATAGGGTAGCTTTTCAGCTTTGCACAGTGGCGTGAATAAAAAAAAAAGTGGTAAAAAGTCCGCAACTTTTGAAGTAGTCAACCGATTTCGATGAAACCAACTGTTTTGGAAAGTAGAAGTTTTTTTTTTTTTTTTTTTTTCATATACATCTTTATTTATTGTATCTTCAAAAATGAACTAACAATAAGTAATCAAATCTTAAATCTAAATATAATTATTAGGCCCGACCAATATCGGACATAAGCTTAGTGATAGTTAAAAATAATACATAAGTAGTGATAATCAAAAAGAAGTATTTTTAAGCAGTCCCATCTGGAGTGTTGGGTATAAGAGCCCTTGTGTCCCTCTTTTTTAAGTGGATGTATCCAGTAAAGCTCAAAATATTACGGGCAAGCGGATTAGGATGTGACTCGAGTTTAGTTAAATATTTGCCTGCGTATTTTGCAATTTCTTCACTCACTAGTGGCATATTTAAATCACGATGAATATTTGAGTTTTTAACGTACCATGGAGCAGATGTTATGAAACGTTGCCTTCGTTGGATTCTCTCGACATTTGAAGCTGAAGCAGTGCCCCACAGCTGAATTCCATAGCACCATATTGGCTTCAAAAGCGACTTGTATATCAAGAGTTTGCAGTCTAGGCTGAGTGTTGAATTTCTGCCAATTAACCAATATATTTGAGTCAATTTAAGTTTCATTTGGGTTAACTTAGAGTCAATATGATATTTCCATGTAAGCCTTCGATCAAGGTGTATGCCAAGGTATTTGACTTGAGAATGTTGAGGAATATTTTGATTGTTGATTCGAATGGGGGAACAGGTATCTTTTCTTAGGGTAAACGTTATATGAACACACTTTTGTTCATTGACTCTAATTCTCCATAAGTTCAACCATATTTCAAGCTGGGTAATGTGTGCTTGGAGATTGCGGGATGCCTCATCAGGATTTTTGTGAATACTCAAACAGGCTGTATCATCGGCAAATGTAGAAGTGTGGATGTTATTGCTCACAGGCATATCACAAGTATATATTAGATACAAGACTGGCCCCAGAATACTACCCTGTGGCACACCAGAAGATATAGATTCGGGTACACTCATGAAGTCTCCTTCCACAACAGTAAACTTTCTATCGAGAATATAACTTTCCAAAAGCTTTTGTATATTTATTGGTAGGTATGTCTTCAATTTTAAAACTAGGCCTTTGTGCCATACTTTGTCAAATGCCTGAGAAACATCAATAAAAAGGGCAGAACAATACTTCTTTTCTTCAAAAGTCCTCCTTATAATTTGAACCAATCTATGCGTTTGCTCAATAGTGCTATGCTGACTTCTAAAGCCAAATTGATGGTCCGGGATGCACCCAGTATCAGCTAAAATTGTGGACAATTTAGTCATGAGCAGCTTTTCGAAAAGCTTTGAAATTGTTGAAAGTAAGCTTATAGGCCTATATGACTCAGCCTTGGTAAGATCTTTGCCTGGCTTTGGAATCATTTTAATCTTGGCAAGTTTCCAGTTATGTGGAAAATACTGCATTCGTAAAATGGCATTAAAAATAAATAGAAAAATTCTTATTGCAATATGAGGCAAGTTCATCAGCATCTTGTTACTAATGCCATCAATACCTGGAGCTTTCTTAGGGTCGAGTTCAGCAACTATTTTTTGTAGTTCATGCATCTTAAACCTTAAGGGACGAGGGGGTAGAGAGACTACACTCGGTAAATCGGCAGCACCCGTACATGAATTGGGAGTGAATACAGATTTTAAATGCTCAGAAAATAAGTTACCTTTCTCAGTATCGCTTCTTGCCCAGCCTCCAGTCGAAGTACGCAATGGTGATTTGAGATCAACGGGTCTTTTAAGATTTCTAGTAGCGCGCAATAAAGAGTAATTAGATGTTGACGTTACATCAAGACCTTCTAAGTACTTTTCCAGTAATGCAGTCTTTTCCGACGATAGCAGCTCTTTGAGTCGTTTAGTACATTCTTTAAGTCTGATTTTATTTAGGGGTGATCGGTGTTGTTGCCATTCTCTTCTAGCTCTCCTTTTTTCACATACGAGACGTTCAATATCCGTAGAATAAATTCTATTAAAGCCAGTCTGCGGATAGGAAGTAGTGGCATGTTCAGCAGCCTGTTTAATATATTCGGTAAGATTGGCAATATTAAATTCAATATCATCAGGTGATCTTAGCTGAATGTTTTCTACGCAGTGACTACTAATATATTTTTTGAATCCTAGCCAGTTGACCCTATTAATCGTTTTCGCATATGAGTTAGTTAAATCACTCCTTAGTGGGTTGAAAATTGTAACTATTGTGGGAGAGTGATCGGAGGACAGATCTACAGAGCCCTCTACGTGAATTAAGTACCTATGGATATTTTTCGTGACGCCAAAATCTATAACATCTGGAATTTTTCTTACGTCAGTAGGCCAGTAAGTAGGCTCCCCACTCGAAATGACATCTAAGCCCATTTTTGAAATTGTATTAAACAACGCTCTACCTCTAGGTGTAACAAGACGCGAGCCCCAGTACGTATGTTTTGCATTGTAGTCACCAGCTGCCACGAAACAAGATCCAAGCGATTTGTAGAACTTCTCATACTGATCTTCGGTAACTGAAAATCTGGGAGGTGAGTAAATTGATGATATCACGAAATTCGAACAAAAATTTTCTACGAAAATATTCGTAGCTTGCATATATTCTTCACTAACGTTCTCAAGGATATAGTGCTTGAGTCTTGACTTAATTAGAATTGCTGATCCACCGCATGCTCTCCCTCTCGGGTCCTTTGAATCATATAGAGTGTAACCATTTATCTTAAAGCAGCTTCTCGAAGTCAAGTGAGTCTCAGAGACCATCATTATATCAATATTTTTTTCCGCGAGGAAGTGCTCAAGTAGAAGTGTTGAAATTTTTAGAAAGCATATTTTGAGGCACCCTGTTACAGCTTGTAACTTTTGTAAATAGGGACCGATTTTAATAATTTTTTCAGCGGGACAATATACGTTAAGAAATAAAAATAAAACATGCTTAGAGTACCATTTTATCTCTTTCAGTTTCCAAGCTATTTGACTTGAAAAATTTATTTTTTAATTTTTGGCCCTGACTTTTTTTATTCGTTAGTACATAACTTCTTTATTACTTGGCAAAAATCAGTTTTTTTTATTGTTTTTGAAAGAAAACTTCATTACAATTCAAATAAAAAAATTTTTTTTGATATCTCAAAAATTGTAGCAAGGAATAATTTTGCAATTTGGATTTTTAAAAATTTATGAGAAAATTTTGTATATTTTGTGAAAAAAGTATTCTTAATTTTTTTGGAATATTTTAAAAAATTATTAAGTATTTGATAAAAACTTTGATTGTTTCTGAGAAAGGAGACATTGAGAAAGGCTGTGAAATAAATTTTGGAGATTGTTGTTGGTGCACCCTACATTCAGCATTGGTCGAAAACTAGCAATTTTTTTTCAAAACATGCGATTAACGGATGTGAAAAAAAAATTGCACGGCCGTTTTTGTAAATTTTTTGGTTTTTTATTATAAATAAATTTGTTATAAGTAACCTGTAAGAAACTCTTGACATCCTACACATAAATGTAGGCAGGAGAGGAGATTTTCTAAAAATGCTAAAATTTTTCTAACACAATTTTTCCCAATAAGAAAAAGGTATTATAAAATTATAAATTGGGAATCATTTTAATTTTTATCAATAGTATACATTTAGCTTTGCAAACTGAAAAAAAATTATTTTCCCACCCTCAATACTTTTTGAAATATTCAAAATCCAATTTTGATTAAAAATTTTAATTTTCTACATTTTTTATTTTTGTCTAAATTATTGATCTTATTGATCACCAAAGCTTTGGTGCCCCGAACACAAAATATTATCATTATCACCATTTTGTATTTATTTCTAACCAACATATGTTGTTCAGAGAAGTAAATTAGTGCAGTTTAAACACTAAATTCGTACCTCAAAGATTTAAATGTATCATTTTTAAACATTTTATGGTCGTCGTTGCTTAACTATTAATTATAGAAGTTTCAAAAATACTATAAGAGAGTAAATTTTCATTACACGAATATACGAGTACATACATATTTAAACGTTCAAATGAAAAATTCCTACATAAAATGTTCAGTTCTTGCTTATGCTCGTATTTGAAAATATTATAAAGAACAGTAAGTAAGATTCTAAAACAAAAAATTATTAATATTGAATATAAGGTAGTGCATACATATCGTCTCTACCATGTCAAACTATCCAATATACATATTTGTACTTTTCAGAAGAGTTCAAACAGTCGTTAATTGAAGGTTAGCCGCGAATAACGTTTTAAGTGACAAAATAATAATTTTTCAGGAGAGCCAGAAAACGTATTTTAAAGCAAGATTGTTTATTTCGTTTAAATTTTTTTAGCTTATCGAAAATAATGATAACTAGCATTAACTTTTCTTTTTATATCTCTGCTACATTTATCAATTATTTTCGACAATTTCGTTTACATGATTTTATTAGTTACTTACAAAGTTTTCCACTGACTGACTGATTGTAATTGTATTTTGACTGCGATAAGATGCATAATTTTGGATGGTTTGATGTTTGAACAACGCAAGAGAGATATCTTAATGTTAATCTGTGAAAAAACTGGTTTTTTAAAAATTGTCTTTTACAACGTTATTCGCGGCTGTGCTTCAATTGTGAATTTAAAGTCGGCGTATTCCCCAAACTGCCAGGTTTAAAATATATCTTATTGAGTTATCTATCGTCTATAAGAATTCCAACGTTGTGAAACGAGCCGTATCCTAGAAATTAGGGTACCAAGGTAACGAATCTAAAAAACGAATTTTGCATACTGCAAAATATGACATATGCACCATATGTCACCCCTAGAATGGAAGAAATGTCAATGAAGTTTCTAAAATTAGAAAAAAATATATGTGCCATGCCCCAAAACGGACCAATTTTTTATTTTTATATATAGCAATAAAAGCAGTATGTGTCTCCTATAAAATTTATCAGCATTATTTTATAGACATAATGAAAGATTTCTTTTCGATAGTTTTTGTTACCTGTTTCCCTGCTGTTGCATCAGACTTTTTTAAACACTTCCTTCTTGTATTTTAGGTAATTATAGGTATTATTAAACATTCTTGCTTTACTGTTGGGCGCAAAATTAAGTCAATTTTATTGACACACGAGCAGCCTCAAACATTTATTATTATTAAATTGAGAACAAAAAATAATAATATTCAAACATACATATACATAATATTTATTTGAATAGGTTGGGTTAATGACTTTTAGACAAAAAAAAAAAAAAAAAAACTAAAATAATAATAAGAAAACGAATAATAACAAACAACAACAACATAAGGAAACAAAAAAGTTTGTCACATGGCGCTAGCATGTCTTTCAACAAAATGAAATAAATTGATATAGTTTAAATAAATAAATGATATTTGCACAAGTGTTGTGTTGAGTCAATTTTTTTTTTACTATTTATGGATGTTAGCAACAAACAGAAAAATATGCCTAAAGCTGTAAATAGAGTATTCACAATGTGCAAAAAAAATTTGTTTGGTGAAAATAAAAGTCTGGCAATATTAATGATGCAAGATGACCAGCGTGGTGAAACTCACATTTTGCCAAAAAAATTAATTACGATTTAAAGTCACAAATTTGGGGTGCTGGAAAACTTAAAAGATGGCCAGCCATGTGTGTTGAAATTAAAATTTCGCAAAAGCTTCAATTACGATTTAAAATCACAAAATTGGTGCGCTGGAAAAAGCAATAAAAAAAATTTTTGCTATTTCAACTCGCAAGGAAAGAATGAGGTGAGTTTTAGTGCCAACCAGTAGAAATAAAAGCGTTTCAATAAAATTGACTATGCTTTTATTTATTTAAAATTGGTAATTTTACAGCGCACTGTAATTTGTATTTTCATGAAAAAAGTATTACCAGACTCAATGTTTAGAGCACAGCTGTCTTTATTCCCATACGAAAAACAAGCATTACCAGACTTTACACATACATATTTCTATTAAACAAAACGCGCGATCTTCAGCGGATGAAAAAATTAGATTTGCGATTTCAATTCACCAGTGGTTAAAAATGTCCAGTTTTTTATCTCAAAATTTGTATGCAAAGTTTCGTAGGGAGACAAGTTGGGTAGACAAGCGTGATATATTTTAATGGGCATAAACTCAACCCCCTTTTCATTTCCGCAAAATTATTACGTCATGGCGTCAAGAGGCCAATTTGCATGAATGTAAATTAAATATGCACGCTATGACTTCTTTTAAATTGTTTCACCGAGTTCAGCTCTCAGACTGCTACCGGAATATTAAGTAGAGTCTCTAGTTTAAAAATAAACAGCTGCGTGCTATAAAGTGTTACTTTTTTTTTTAATAAATTGTGCAGACATGAGCACAGAGTTTAATACTTTTATTTTAAGTAGGCTCATACATCCACAAAATTTGGAGTGAACTGCAAAAAATGGTTAAAAATTGATTAAAAAAAAAACTGAAGTTTTTCGCAATATAATCTAAAGTTTTAGTGTGTATGTGGCAACCGGGCATCAGTTGCGGATTTAGCGCGTCAAAATACATTTAAGTACGAATTTACGAAAACAAGGTTAATTTAACGTTTTTCAGCAATGATTTTGTTTCATTTGTGTTTCATGTTAATTCAACATGATTTACACTAATATTCAAAGAAAAATTTTCCTTTGCAAATAACTTTATTTCATGTTGATTTAACATTCCAGGGGGCAAATTACGAGTCGCATCGAATTCCGTGATTTGGCCCCAGTAGTGCTAAATTAAAATGAAGAATCATGTTGACTCACAAGTCATTTCAAGTTGAAACAGCGTGAACTAAAATAAGACAATGAACCATGTTGAATTTTATTTAATTTATCGCAGTCATTTTTACTTATTTAACTTACGTAATTGTGTATATTGGTACAGGCATCTATGAAAATCACTAAAAAAAATATGAGTGCTTTCCATATAAATTGTATACTCAAGTCGTCCGTCTGGGTTGTAGAAACAGGGGGTAAATGTTTGTATCTATAATTGGCTTCCTCTTCATTGTAGCCATTTGTGCAAGGAACACAACTGGGACGAACGACGAATTTTTCGGTGTGAACTTTCGTCATAAAAAATAAAACACATGAGTGCATATGAAAACACAACACCGCCGTACTACGAAATTCGTCTTGCGTGACGAATTCTGAGATAAATTTATTTCTAATTTGTACGCCGACGAACGACGAAAAAACAATTTTCTCTCTCTCACTCTCTGTCTTTGCACACACAACAACCAATTTTATCAAATATAAGAGAGGAATTCGCTGCGTAAATTCGTCGTTGTTGTGCTTCACACGACGAATTTACGCAGCGAACTCTTATCGACGAATTCGTCGATGTGGACGAAATTCGTCGTTCGTCCTAATTGTGTTCCTAGCATTAAGCATTTTCGCTGTTAGATTTATCATATTCTTTCGTCAAATAGCACTCAAGTTGAAAATAAAATGATAAAAGCCGATGCAAATTTAAAATCTAGCATTTGATTTTTTCTTCTATAGAAGATTTTAGATTTTTTGGACCAATTTAACATTCTCCCATCATCATTTTCTCCCACAACTGTTCCCTCTTCAAGATTTAAACTCGAAGGTATCGTGTGGTAAGTCACAATAAATAAATACCCTCATGATTTAAATCCTAACTCATTTAATATAAAATTTGTTTGAAACTAAAGTTATACAAATAAGCGGGATTCGAACCTGCGACCCTCTGACAACAAGACTAGTACACTGCTTACAAGTTGTTCATGTCATGTAAGACATATTAAACGATGGATAGAAAATCGTGGAAGACATATTGGCGAAGTTTTCGAACACAAATGGCCACGATATCATGCAACACCACACAAGCGACAAATGATAGTGTGAGTTCCTGAGCGACAATGTCACTCAACAGAACAGACTTTAATGAATATTTTTAACAGATAAATTTAATTTTTTTTTGCTCACTTGTGTTTTCTGTTGCATTTAATTGTATTGACTTAATTTGATGTTTGATTGAAGACAAAACACACCAATTGTCGCTCAGATTATCATCGACAAAGTTAAAAGTGTTTGATTAAGGACAACATGCAAGACATTGGGTCTAATGCATAAAACCTGAGCATTTGCTTCGACTCAAAAATTTTGAGCAAAAGTTACATTTTGTATGCATTAAAATATTTACTATAGCTCTGGGTGGTATACTTGTACTCATTGCTTTAGATCATACTCAGCAGACTGAACTTAAGCTAAAGCTCAGTTTTTATCCATTAGACCCATTGTCACTCAGATTGTCGTGAACGTCGATTTCCTTTAAATTGTCGACTAGAAAACTAAGTATCTGAGGATAAGTCGTGCAAGAATCATGGATGACAATGTCGTGCATGGTAATCTGGACAACAAAACACCTAAACAACATATTATTTCTGACAAATTTAATATGATTTGGAATCAACATTTTTGCATGGTGATTTTACATTGGTGTTTTTTCTGTGTGTAGCTGGGCCTCGTCAAATTTAAGGACGACTTTTTCTCCGCATGCATGCTTCACTTATGCACAGACATTGTCTGTACCAAATTTCTTTTTGATATCTGCTTATTAATTTTGGCCACCTAAAATAGCGAAAAGACATACTGCGCGTTTCTTATCGCAAATTCCAGTCATTGTATAGCCCGAAATATTTCGGTAAATTCGTAGAAATAGGCTGGGCAGAAGTTTAGGTCATGTAAAATTAAATTTGTGTGGTATTGGACATGGGTTGAACTGGCCTCTCATACAAAAAAAAAAACAAATTCCAAATCGGTTTAAAAATTATAAGAAAATAATATACAACCCAATTGAGTACCCAAACACTGCTTAAGCCGCGTTCAGCCTATTATACTCTGTATTTATACTTGTCAAAAATTCAAATAATACGTGCAAGTGTGATAGTCTGAAAGCAAAATGTCATCAAAGTGGCAAATAATACCATAAAAATTTTGACATCCCATAAGACTTTATCGTTTTTAGAAAATTTTCTAAACGATAATACTTTTCATTAGATCAGCGTTGCATTTTCACACAAACCAAATTTCCAAGTCGGCTGTTTCGCCGCCGATAGCGTGTCGTCATTGATGCAATGTTTTGTCATATGTATATCGGCTCAAAATTTTGAATAAGTGAATCGTATGGAAGTATATTTCGTTGACATAATTTTTCAATGTTTTTGTAATCGAACAGCTGTTTTGTTTTCTGCCTGTATTACACATTTTATTTGAAGTGTGATGGTCTGAACACAATATGTGATTTTACGTTAGATTTTTTGACAGTCGCAGCGAATGTATTTAGATTTCTGTATCGTAAAATGTGATGGAAGTATTAATACTTGTATAATAGTCTGAACGGGGCTTTAAAAAGCATTTAAAGGATAGAAGTTATTGCAATATTACAACTGCATGAACTTGAAAAACTTATTCAGCATTATACTAAAATGATGCAAAAATGAAAGTGGAATAAATAAATACTTCTTGCTTCCTAATTATATTTGGCGGTCAGTGAGCAAAAATGTTACCTACACAGGTCTCAAAAAATTTTTTTATTATAAGAAAACTATTTATAGACTTTAAACCAGTTTATCGCTTTTTTCTATTTCAAAATAATTATGAGATGTGCTAATCTATCGAAAAAAAAACACATTTTCTATTTCTGTTGTCGTGCAAAAATTTAAAATTTCTATCTAAAATAAACTTAAACTTGAAATTAAAATTAAAATTAAAATTAAAAACACATTGTCATTTGATCAAATAAAATAAAATAATTAAATTATATTAAACATGTTTGCTAATGTTTGCGGTTGAGTTTATTTTTTATGATCATTTTTTTATTTACTTAAGTGTTTTGTGTTGTATTATTAGATGTTAATTTGCAAAATAGTTTTGCCTTCCATGAAGTTTAATATACAATTCATTCAAGTTATGCGACGACAGTCAGTATTAGATCAATAAAGTTAATCTTCCTTTTCCACAGCAATAAACTGACACACCCATAATCTAACACAAATAAACACCTGCTGACATACATACATACAAATATACGCAAGCGTTTGTATGTATTAGAGATCGACCGAAGGCGTTTTTTTTGGCCGAAGCCGAAGCCGAACTTCGACTAAAATCCTAAACTTCGGCCAAAACCGAAGCCGAATGTTTTAAATTTTAAAAATGATACTTGTTTTATATGAATTAAGAAAAAAGTTTGCTTTTTTGAGATCACTGAAATAGCTGTAATATCTATTGGATACATAACAAGAAAAATAAAACTATTTTGCAATTTCTAGATTGCTTTTTCATATGATCACTCACAAGAACGTCCAAGTAAAAGAAAATAGAAAGCAACAGGGTTGTATTTCAAAGCAACCCTTTCAAAACGTTAAACACAATAGAAACTGTCGGCGAGCAACGACCAAAAATAATGTTATTTTTCAAGCTTGGAATGAAAAATGTTCGGCTTCGGCTAATCGGCCGATTTTTGCCATAGGCCGAATGTTGGCCGATTACCAATTTTTTGCCGAAGGCCGAAGCCGATTAATCGGTCGAACTCTAGTATGTATGTCGCTTATCCGCACACGGATCTGATAAGCGTTAGCAACTTATAGCAACTTATTTTAATGTAATTTGTGACATTTTGCATTTTTAGTTAAAAAATGAAGTGGAAATTCGAGAAAGCATTTTAAGGTGAGTACGGTTTTGATCTCAGGGCGGAGGCATTCGTGATGATCAGGGTGCTGCACCCTGAAGGGTGGGAAAATGTTTAATTTCTTTTATGAATATGTTGAACGAAAAACTACACTGAGAAAAAAGAGACTGCAAAATCAATCATGTGTTAAATATAACATCCCACGTTGTTTTTATAACAATGCTGGTTGTCAACTTATACATATACGGCCGTGTATGAACTGACAATGGCACGTTGTCAACTTTTGTTTATTGATAAAGCTGGTTATGTAAACATTGTCGTTGTTAATACTTCGTAGTCAAATTGACAACGTTGTATACAATTTTAACACAAACGTTGTTGATCCCACTTTTGATACCGAAGTTGATCAGTTTGTGCACATATGGTGTCACTGGGCATAAGTGCTTTCAATAATTGAAGGTTAGCCGCGAATAACGTTTTAAGTGACAAAATAATAATTTTTCAGGAGTTACTTACAAAGTTTTCCACTGACTGACTGATTGTAATTGTATTTTGACGGCGATAAGATGCATAATTTTGGATGGTTTGATGTTTGAACAATGCAAGAGAGATATCTTAATGTTAATCTGTGAAAAAAAAACTGGTTTTTTAAAAATTGTCTTTTACAACGTTATTCGCGGCTGTGTTCGAAATCTACAACAATGAACACCCAAAAGTCACTCTCATGATTTCAAAACCGTTTGTGATTTGAAATCACATACGAGTATTTAGAAAAAATTTATGAAAGAGACGACCACAAAAATACAAAATTTTTTTTTTATGAGATTGTTAAACACATCCTACACCTAAAATGTCAGCTTAAAGAAGTAAGCAGCTAACCCTTAAACGAATTTAAATTTTTGACTACTTTCTGTAGGTTAAATTTTTGAACTCCGATGTATTCAGGGACTTTATACAGGGTGGGCCAAAAGTTAGCATGGGATTTAAAAATTTAATAACTTTTTCGTTTATATATTTTTTTAATTTTTTTTTTTCAGATTATATAAATAACACTTGGAGAATAAATAATGGAGAGATTCACAACTGAACAAAGCACCAGAATAATAGAATTTTATTATTTAAATCAGAGATCAATTATTTTAACGCAAAGAGCATATCGTCGACGAGGGTGGCGTTGGCTGAAGTAGTTAGCACGTTGACTACAAAACCGAAGGTCCTAGGTTCAATCCCTGTATCCAACAGTCATTAAAATAACAACACCACGCATTTTTCTGATGTGCATTAGTGTCCCTTTGTATCAGTTGTTGTAGGAAAGTTTAAGTGATGAAGGCATAGTCGGAGCGCCCTCCTTCGTTGTGTAGCAGAATCATCGGCGAAGTAAAATAATCAATAAAATGGCTATAAAACACAGCCTCATTTAACATCAGAGAGGCGCTGCAACACTGCATTATTAAAAACGTGGAAAAAGCAGAGTTGTACAAAAATGAAGCTTTCCTCTATCTCTTCCTTCACCACCTGTCTTCTCTATCACTATCCCCCTTTCCTAAAGAAGGTAACACCTAGTAATAGTAGTAGGCATTAATTGTCTGAGTGTTACTACTCTTAAAAAAAATAATAAAAAAATAAAATTAAAACCCGGAGATCGATCATCGGCAGCGTCTAAATTTTGCAGTTAAATTTCAACAGTTGAATTATGAGTGAAGAAGCTCATTTTCATTTAAATGGCTTTGTTAATAAGCAGAACTGTAGGTTCGGGGGTTCTGAAAATCCAAGAGGTATTCATCAACGCCAATTGCACCCCATAAGCTGTACAATATGGTGTGGGATCACATCTGAAAATATCATTGGGCCTTACTTCTTCGAGAATGAAGATGGAAGTGCTGTAAACGTAAATGGAGAGCGGTATCGGTTTATGATAGAAAACAGACCTGGTATGTGTTTTCAGCAGGAGCGAATAATTTCCAGAAATTCGGAAATTTTTTGGCCAGCGCGATCGCCAGATTTGACAGCACCCGACCATTTTCTTTGGCGCTATTTGAAGGAGCGAGTGTATGTGAACAAGCCAGAGACAATCCTTGAACGCAAGGCAAATATTGTTGCAGAAATTCGAGCGCTACTGCCACAAATTTTGAAAGATGTTATGGAAAATGCTCTAAAACTAGCCCATCAGTGCGAAGCTGAAAACGGTGTTCATTAAAGAGACCTTATTCTTCATATTTAGTGTAAAAAAATTCCCGATTTGTATATAATATAATAATCTGAAAAAAATATATATAAAAAATTAATAAACGAAAAAGTTATTAAACTTTTAAGCCCGATGGTAACTTTTGGCCCGCCATGTAGTAGATAGAATTGGGCATTTTAGGGCATTGTTTCCCATTATATACATAAGTACCTGTTTAAGGCTACTTTTGGCCGCCTTGTTAAAATATTACACAAAAATGTTGCTTATGAGTTTATATAAAAGTTCTGAATACCTCCAATGGAACTGTTTTCAATTTCACAAGCATCGATTGAATTGTTTCGGAGGGCATCTATTGCCCCCGTGCTACTTCTTGGTAATAGTTTAAAAAATATATGAAACCTATGTATGTGTTTTTTATATTTTGATGTGCCTATATTTTGGATTTCGTTTAAATCGGTTGGCTGGTTTTGCCAGGCAGATGTTTACGCCTGTCCCATCCATGGTATTACTCTAAAAATATATACATATACTCGTATATAGCCTTTTTGTACTTCGTTGCGATTTTAAAATTATTATCAGATATTTATAAAAGACATTTTAATATTGTAAGATATGCCAAGGTTATCCATCTTGCAATAACATTATTGTAATGGATCGTTCTTTATTGGCAACACTGCACACACTTGTTTTTAGAGAAAAATGGAGGCGCAAAAATAAAATAAAATATATGTATGCAGCCATAATAATTTATTTTATTACTTTTTACATTTAAAACAAGCACAAGGAGATTGATAATTCAAAATGTCTATCAAATTCTTTGAGCCTGGCAATGAATAACAACAGACTAGAAAATTGTTTCATATGGCAACCACGTGAATGGAATATTTTTGACTGACGATATTCTCTGATAAATTTATTGCCATACTCGCCTGGCAATAAATTGTAAGATTTTCTAAATAGTTTGAGGGAACCGTGTGAACTGGCAACCCTCCTTGTGCGTTAAATTTTTGAACATCAATGTACTGATGTTCAGCACATTGCCAGATCTGGGAATTTTGTAAGATCTGTTAATCGTCAGACAATCGTAGATATAATATAGAGAAAATTACCTGAAAAAAATCAGCCAATGTTGCAATGGTAAAGTAAGAAAATAAAAATCATGTAGATTATTGAGTTCTTGTTTCAACTTTGATATTTCTTGATCTTCTAAACATTTTTGTAACATTTAAACATTTGTTTAAATGAAAGTTGAACATAGTAACTCTAGTGGTTCTAAGAAATGTTTGGGTAAAGGTTCTCTGATGATCTGATCTGCATTAGCAACAGTGAAATGCGCATAGTATCCAGCTAACCCTTCAATTATCAGTTTCAAAGTATTTTTAATAAAAAAAAATATTTTACTAAATAAGCAAAATAATAATTTGGGGCAAATGTTAAAGAAAAAAAAAATTGTGGTATGCAGACATCAACGCTTAAAACTAATATTCATTACTCTATAAATCTGTGGCAATAAGGAAAAAGCGCTTAAGTCATATTTAACTATTTTGCAGTTGAGCACTTTAAAGCGTTCAAGTCGATTTTCAGAAATTTATTTCTTTTACAGTTAAATTTGGGAAATTCTCTGTTAACATTTAATTTTTTAAGCAAACATCGTTCTACACACTATATACATATAATATATTTAAGTTGAAATATACCAAAGTATAACCTAAATTAAGCTATTATTCTAAATGAGATTAGAAGTCTAAAAAATATAAGTCACAAGTCATAGTGGTATAACTTCCTGACAAACCACACAAATTAATTGCGATTTCGACCAGGGGTACTTTCGAATATGCAGATTATGGAGGTGCCATTAACTCAAAATCAGCTTATCTCGACTTAAGCACTTTTTCCTTTTTGCCACAGATATATTATGCTTCCAAACTGTTCCAAGAACAAAAAACTTTTACACCAAATTATTTATTCCTTTGGTTTTCATGCCTTGCAATGATATTTAATAAAAAATTTTCGTACGTTAGACTTTGTGTTTGCTGGGCATGACCACGCATACATTGATTTTTGCGCGTATGCATACCGGAAGTAGATTTGCAATTTATGCCTATTGGTCGAACTTTCAATCATACGAAGTACGTAGATATTTTTTTTTTTCAAATTTTATAATAATCGAATTTGCATAAAACACTTCAAATTATTTATGTGTGACGCAAAAAGAATCCAAACTAGTTTCTTTTTGTATTTCGCTCATTCAATATCATTTTGTACATGCATGTATGGATGTACATATGTATGTATGTATGTATTTTTAAATGTTCTTAACTGCCTTGCATGTACATACTCGTATGTATGTATATATGTATGTATGTATGTATATGCACCCAGTAAAAAAATTGGAAGTCATTCTAAAGGAACTACATTTTCATTGCTTCCAAAAAATCAATATTTTTATTTTGCCGATAGTTAGCAGAAAACCAAGTAGAAGTTTATTTTAGTCATAGAAAACCTTGTAATTCCTCTATAGTTTTAGAAATTACTCACCAGAATTTTTAAAAAATCGATTTTTTTGAAAAAATGTATGAACTGATTTTGGTCTAAAAATTTAAAGTTATTTGCTTAAATTTACATGAAAATACTGTTTCGCGTTTAAATTTCTATAAAAAGAAACTAATTGTTAAAATAGGTAACTATTAACCGTTTTTCATAGATGAAAATATTATCATAGAACACAAAAAAGGAAATTTTTCTTAAAATCGCTTCCAATTCGGTGACCAGGCATCGAAAAAGAGAACTTCTTGCAATGACAACCCTATATAAAAATCATTAGATCGGATCGAAATTTGCACTACTTCCAGATCGCAAACTCTACATTTTCATGACTTTTTTGGAGTGTCTTTTTTTACTGGGCATAATTCTAAAATAGTAAAAATGTCATGGTTAGCACGTTAAATAAATGATAAGGAATATGAATAATTATTTCAAGCAGCGACTAAGGATGGAAATATAGTCATATATTGTAAATCTATGGGAAAATGGCTGCTGTTAACTAACCACTTGTAACACATTTATTCATTTATTCATTTAACAAATATATGTATACCTTAGAACTTTGATCATCTCAAGCTCTCATACTAATTAAAATGGAAATATTCAATCACTTCCTTGGAGTCTATATATTGATAAGTACGCCGGAAGACGTTATGCTAAGGAGTAACATCCCAGCAAAAAATTAGACATTACCATCAGAATTACTTGCCATATAATGACTTACCTTTCTGATTGCCAAATTTCATTATTCGCTTAAAAATCATCTTACATGAAATTTAAAAAAACACATACATATGTGACAGCGCATAGAGAATGGGACCTAAGGGTAAAAAAATCAATTCTCACTTTTTTTTTGTTTTTGATGTGGACAACATCTGAGCATCGAATGAGACCGATCCCATGCCCCAAAAGTGTTCCCTCCCAGAGATATGCGCGTTTTATGAAATTGAAGTCGACGATTCTAAGGTTATGTGAAAAAATTTTCGTACTAACCGAGTGATATTCACGATTTAAAGAATTATAAATGAGTATTTATTATAATTCACAATTAATAATTTCAGAAAATAAACCTGGATTCGAAAAAACGCGAGCAAAATTGATATCAAGCTCATGGAAACAGCGCGCTAGGTAGAAAACAGTAAAAACCAACTACACAAAACAAGAAGTAGGGACGACCTACGCGCGTTTTCAAGGTTGACCAACACGTTCCTGACGTCATGAGATGTGTCGCTTTCAAATGAGACCAATACCAACACGCTCAGTGATGGTACACCAAAGATACACATATTTAAATCTTTAAAATGGCTCTCCTGAACAAAACCGGTTTTTACCCTTAGGTCCCTTTCTATTTTGCGCGCCACATATAGAAATTGATTGATGAGAAGAATAATTCGTTTAGTCTTAATAGATTACGTGAATATGTTGCCAAATAAAAAATGTAAGTAGTTCTCAAGATCCGATTATTTTAGCCTAACGCTTTGTTATTAGAATCATTAAGTTGCTCGTAATAGTTGCATATTTAATTGCTGGAATCTTTATTTGAAAAGAAAAATCCGTGCCTCGTTTCCGTAAATTGTGAGAAGTTTTCACATCAAAAATAATTAAATAGCTGCATTGGTTGTGTTATTCATACAAGAACTTAAAGTTGCAAAAATATTATTTTTTATTCATTCCGTGCTGTGTTTTACAACTTTATAAACATTTTTTTCCACTGAAAAAAGTCGTTTTGACATTAAAAGGGACATACTCGATCCCATAATCCACTCAATCACAATGTTTCGAGCCATAAGTACAGCAGTTATCGCAGTAGTTCTACTCGGTGCACTATTGCTCAATGAATATCGATCTAACTTACCTCCTTCCTATTAAAGAATCTGGAGAGGCTGCTAGATGTTTACATCAGAATAAATGTAGGCAGGATACTCCTCTCAACATATGTATATATAGCAAAAATAAATCATGGGATTTAAAGGTCATTTGAGCATAAAACATAAACTTTGATAGTATTCATAAAGATGCCTTTAATAATGTCAATATTTCGGATATAATCAGCGCTCTTACAGATTTCTAGATAGATCATCCGATTTCTACTTAAGAAAAATAACATCTGCTATTAAATCAGCGACTATCATCAAAAGAAAGTCCACAGAGATACACGTACATAGGGTGATCTCATCTCCCTATGGAGTTACTCTGGAACTGGACTCCGTTCGTATAAAAACTGTTGTGTACGCAAATGATACAGAAGTAGACGTGCGTAGCTAGAACCATTCTGGACACAGTGGTACAGAGACTGCAAACGACACTGAAAGTGATCAACAGGTTGTGCTGGAAAAGCGGCCAGACAAATCACAAGGTCTCATCACTCTCGCTACCATAACACTGTCGAACAATGCCGAATACTTAGGCACTATTTAGACAGCAAGGTACTCGTATCTTGGAAAGATAACATAAAAGCAAGGGCAATTAAAGACATAATTAGGGACAATCATCAAACCAGTACTTTTCTAAGGTATTGTTTGCTGGAAATCTGTAGCCTTAAAAACATTTTTACTGAACTCAGAAGCATACTCCATGCAATACCAATCCTGATAGCCGCTACCACGAAATCAACACAAGCACGGCCCAATCTTCACAATGTTAAAATGGCTGCCAGTAGATTTCTTGGAGAGAAAACTAGCGTAGGGAACTATAGAAAACGGAGACACACCAGCCCACTGGAGAACACAATCCCTCTTCAAGAGAATCTTGCCGTACTTTTTGGGATTCTCATAAACGCAGATAGTTCTATAAAAAGGATTAAAAATGCCCTTTCGATTCCTTAATAAATGTAGCATACTCCCAAGAGAAATATCTGCAATCAAGAGAGCAACAAATTGGCTAACGTTTCATCGGTTACACCCAGAAAAAAGATTGATTGCAAAATGGTGACGACGATAAAATATTGAGTCGAAATATAGTTTATTCAACATTTCGACTCAAGCTGTAAATTTTCTATGAATCCAAAAAACAATTATGACATGATTGATATGATTATGACAATTCTTAAATTGATTAGATCAACCGATCATATGCTCTTGTCATGACTCAATAGCGGAACACGGCCGAATAAAATACATATTATGAAATGGATGTTAGCACAAATTATTGGTATTTGCAACTAAAAAAATTGCCCTTCTAAATTTATTTCATAATAGACTTTTAATCGGTTGTTGCAATTGAATAATGATTGATAACAGCAACATTTGCAACCGAGCTCTGTGCTGTTGCAGCAACGGCCAAAATTGAATTGGTCAAAAATTCGGTTGTCTCAACAAATATTTTTTCTCGGTGTATCAATTTGCGATATTCGCTTCTTATCCGATATAAAGGCTTTCATAAGATCCTTGCTTGTGTGTACACTTCTTCCATAAATAGTTTACACCACTCGATAAGATGGCACATCATTTCAGGCATTCGATATGCGACGAATTTTCATATAATTTTAATTGTGTTTCTATGGAAATTTCGATCGGTATCGAATGCTGTAATCTTCCCTACATTATAGCCCTCAACTGCGTGGGAAGATGTGGGATGGTATACCATTACTGTTAATTTAAAAGCAGACAAATTTTAAAGGAGAGAACTATTCTGCAGGAAGTGATTGTAAATATACTTTACTCATATTGCGGTGGAAACGCAACGATGACATACTTTCAGCAACAGTGCCATCTAGTTGGCAAAATGAGCCTATATTAAAAATACATTATTACTGCGCAAACCAATAACCACCCGAGGAAATGTTACTAAACCAAACTAAAGTTTCATTGTCAACGTCCACTTTTGCCCTTAGAACTTGAGAGAATTTAATATAAACTTTTTAAAATTTTCTATATATACTCGTACATACATAGATCAACTTCAGTGTCACAGAAAGTATCATTGAGTGAAATATGGTTTTCGTTTATATTTATTTTTTTTTTTATTTTTTTTATAACTAACACAACCCACGAAGCGATTAGCTTGTCTGCTGAAAACACCCAGGGTCAATGGCGGGAATCGAACCCACGACCTCTGGACTGAGAGGCTAGCATCGCTACGACTCAGTCACAATGGCAGTTTTCTAAAATATCTTTACTAATAAATGTTTGTTCCATTTGTCGAAAAAGAAATTAAATTCTATTCCAAATAGTATTAAAAAAAATAATTTTGTAGCAGGTTTCCCATCACTGATTACTAGGCAAGGCCGCGAGTAACGTATTTAGTTGTTTGTTATTTAAACGTGTTAACAACTCTCTGACCTGCCTTAATATTTTTTTGCTTGCACGCATGGAAAAATCTAAATATGTACGTATGTATGTATTGTAGTGTTAAAAAGAAATACAATTACAATATCAACATGTCTTAAGCAAACAAAAAAAGTCTCTATAGGTGCAGATAGCAGAGCTGGAAAATCGTACTGAATCTTCTTTTGCTAGAACAATATTTGAAAAAGAAAAAGTTTAGAGAAGTAATAAAACAAGATAAAGAAAGCCTTTGATGGTTATTATGAGTGATTTTGCAAGCAAAAGAAATTGTTTATGAAAGCGTTTGTAACAATAATTTACAATTGCGCCCATTATTCACCCTTATCGGGAATAAAAGATGAACATTTTGTTCAAGTGAAATATTTCCCGTGAACAAAAAAATTACGAACAAAGTTAGAAAATAGTATACTCACAGAACAACAACGCAAACATTGGCGATCACAATTTTAGGGAAGGGGAACACTTTTCACGATAAGGGTGATTATAAAAGAGGTTCAAACTATACGAATTTTTGATTCGAAATAGGAAATAAATCTTTAAAAAAAAAACTATAGTAAAGCTATGTACAGACGATTGTCAGATCTTACAATATTGTCGCATGTGGCAATGTGCTGACAATGTACTGGCAATCCAGTACAAAGTAAATTGCTAGTTCACCCGGTTGTATCAAATTTGTCAGAGAATGTAACAATTGTGGTAGTGTTAAATGTAAAAAGTGAAAATATAAATTATTATAGACCATAAAGAAGCAATTGCAATGATTTTGACTGCATATATTTTATTATATATTTTTTCTTTAAAGAAATAATTCTCTTACAATGACGCCATTGTCAGATGCATACACTTTGCGCATCTGACAATATTAAAATGTCTGACAAATATCTGGCAATAATTTTACAACGTGTTAACACGATTGTAAGACATCTGACAATTTGTTGTCAGCTGCTAGTCTTGCAATGGACTGACAATGAGTTTTCTGGCAACGACGTCTGACAAAAATTGCCAGTTCATACGGTTGTAAGAAATTTTAAGCACATTTTACTGGCAATATTGTAAGATCTGACAACCGTCTGCTGAAGTATTAAATAAATTTATATTAATCGAGACTAGTACAATTCTAAATTAAAATATTGCATAATATATAATTTATTTTTTTACGATACGAATTTTAGCCTAATCGAATCAGAAACAGCGAAATTTATTACAATTCAAATGAAATTAATATACATATTTATTTATGTATTTCATTTCATTATTTTATGTACAGTTTGAAATATTCTACGGCATACTTGTATGGTGGAGGGCGACTGAGACAAAATCATACCTGAAAAAGTTAAAAAGTATCCAGAGGCTAGCAGAGCTCTGCATCACTGGAGCTTTAAAGAGTACACCTACTGCAGCTTTAGACGCACGCAAAGAAAAAATATGGTTGAGGTAACCATAATCAAACAGCAACATACTCTGATTGAATTATATGGTTGCAATCAAATCATATTATTGTCAATGGAAAAGCAACGTTCAAATAATATTATTTTCTGAGTTAATAATAATACTATCTACCAAAACAATTAACTTTGTTATACCTAATCTTATTATTGTAAATAAGATAACTCTATTGTTAGATGTGACTAAAATAAAATTGAGACTTACCATACCATGATCTAATATTATAATAATATTGTTAAATATAACCATAGTATTATTTTATGTAATAATAATATTTTGTTTTTTAATCATATACATATTTATTGGAAAATCTTTTCTTTAAAACAGCTGTGCGGTAGATCCGAAATAAAAATAAATTAATATTGTTGAAATAAAATGTATGTATGTATGTATAGAAATGTATACTTACAGACATATCTGTATAAAGAGATATACATACATACATACATATGTACATACATACATACATACATACATACATACATACATACATATGTACATATTATTTTTATTTATCTACCCTTTTGTTTATACTTTTTTTATTTATTTAACACCACGCGTGTACTACCGAAACAAACGAAACACTGAACTGACAGAAGATGTTTCTGAAAAAGATTTTTTTTAAACTTAGCATAGTATGGTTTTGGATAACATTATATCGTTATTTATATCATATTATTTTTACACAATAATACAAATTATATTGTAGTCATCAATTTTTAACAAAACTATATTGTTAAACTCTAACCATATCGCACTTTCTATGAATATAATAATATAATTATTAAATTCAAACATTACTGTGTTTATCGTAACGAAATTAATGTTTAAAATAACAATAACTAGTTTTCAACGACCACACATTTGTTTCAGAGAACATAATATTGTTTTCTCAACCATTTTACAACCATATCTTTTCTTTGCGTGCGTTATATTGGACCTTACACCAATAAAACTAATTGCAGTGAACGTGGCATGTAAATCAGCTAACCGACTCAGGACAACAGGTCCGATGTCGTACAGATCATTTGGTCACAGCAAATTACTAGAAAACATGGAGTGTAGCTCGGCCTACATCATTCCAGTGACGAACTTTTTTACCAAACCACAGATCACTATAAGTGAAGAAGGCTATCTGGAAAGTCTTAATCATAGTGGTTCTGGTTTCAACTTTTTCACTGATGGTTCAAAGATGGTTAGAGGGGTGGGAGCTGCGGTTTACTGTCAGGAGCTCAGTATAGAGGAATCTCATAAGCTTCCTGATCATTGTAGCATCTTCCAGGCGAAAATCTATGCTGTCAAAATGGCAGCAGAGTTCGCCTTCACCCCTCTAACTATGAATGCGCGTGTAAATTTGTATATAGACAGTCAAGCAGCTATAAAAGCAATTTCAGCTGACTGCAATTACTCCTCGGTTGTGCTCCTGTGTAGAAAGGCCCTGGATATGTTATGTACTGGTAGACAAGTACATATATTCTGGATCCGGGGACACATGGGAATTGATGGAAATGAAATGGCCGATACACTGGCCAAAAAGGGAATTCAATTACCGGCTGAGGTAACGGTATATATCCGAAAACCAATTCAATACCTTCGTATGCTGTCAAAATAGGACGAGTACCCGACGGTACTTGCAGGAAATGTAAGGAACCCGGGGAAATTGAAACAATGGAGCATCTACTGTGTCACTGCCCGGCTTTAAGCCGCACTAGATATAACTATCTTGGTGCTCACACTTTTCGTAGTCTTGAGCTTGTATCGAGAGTAGAAATGTGTAGTTTGCTAAAAATTTGTTAAATCTGTGTGGGAGTCATTCGATACAGGCACCACGAACTAGGCTGCCGTACTAACAGGTTATCTTCTCATCTGCTGGTATCGCTAAGGATCAATCCCGGTCTATGCGAGGTCTTTGGACCAACCAGATAAACCTAGCCTGGCAACTCCGCGTTTCTAACAACTCTATGTTGGAAAATTAAAACAAAAACTACTGTTTACTCCTAAATTACGCTCTATTAGTCTCAAAAACTGTGGCAACACCATTTGTGTATAGTGGGGCATCTCTATGTAAATCTTTGTGTTATACATACATACATATCTATCTGCAATAGCCGATTAAATTCAATAAAAATCATAACGCAACATAAAAGTTTTACAATCAGGCAACTCTGTTTATTTTCGTATGTCGATTACGACTTTTTTTCAATATTTTTTGCCTTTATTGTTGTTGTATTATAGTATAAATTGTTATCTGTTTCATACTTAATTCAGTGAATTTTCTGTATTTGCAAATAGTACAGTATAATCTCGATAATACGGACAATTACAAACCATGTTGAAATTAAGAATAATCTTAATTATATTTATTTACAATTTAAATGAATAAACGATTAAATATAATTTATTATTATAAAATGATTTCATTTATTGTTGCACAAATAGTTGGAAATCTTCATGCATATCATATGGCAGATTTTCCCACGTTGTAATTGGTGCAAATACTTGACTAATTTCGCTAATTTTATCAAGATTTCTTTTTTCCCATCAATGGTTATATGTATATCTTTTTAATAATTGGTGGCTAGCCTAAATTTAATGAACGTACAAAAAACTGGCGGCATATATTATAATTTTTAAATGTCAAATAATAAAAGAAACCCTACAAATTATTTAGAAACAAAACTAAAATTAGACAGTTGAAGTTTTGGAGCAAGAACAATAGAAGTACATTTTGTCCGAATGTTGAGGTGGATTGCCGAGTCAATTCTGGTAAAAAAAAATCAAGTTTCCGTAACATCGAAATTGTACTGTAAAATTTTGTAGATTTTTAGTTTTGTTGCTCATTGTTATTACATTTGTTGTTGCCGATCGGAGTTACAAGAGGAAAACAAATATAAAAAATAAAAACAAAATGACAACAGCGGGCTGATTGCCTACTGCATGCCGGGCTACTTGCACTTGAACTATGTAATAATTTTTATACAACAACAACAACAGCAGCAGCAACAACAGCAACAACAACGAATAAACAAAATCGAATTCTTGTTGAATTAAACTTTTATTTATTTCAAAGTTACCATTACACGAGGAACTCAAATAAGTAAACAAACATTAAAAAAATACGTTAATTAAACAAAAAATTAATGAAAATAAAATACATGCATACATATGTAATAATTTTCCGTAATACGTAATTTGTTGATAAATTTATTTATTGTTGTAGATGTGAAAGATTATAAAATAAAACAAAGTGCAAAAAAAAAATTAAAACTGCGTATTATCTTAAACCAAATGTGCGATTTGAAATATTAAAACCAAATTCAATTTAAAACATTTATTTCAATTAATATGAAACATCATTTTTTCAATTTATACAATTTTTATACCGTTTTCGATTTTAAATGCATGAAAATTCAATGGCAAGTAACTATTTGAAATTAAAATACACATGTATTTGATAAGTGAATAAATAATTAAATCATTAAAGGGTGTTCAAAAATGCATGCAAGCGATGGTAAAAAAAACACACACAAACAATGTAACAGGTGACATTTAGGCTTAAACGAAAAAGAAAGTAAACGTACTCGAATTACAATTCACAACAGTTCAAATGAAAATACGAGTATTACTACGTTTATTGCAAAAAGATAATTTTGCAGCTGATTAACGCACTATTTTCAAATAAAGTTCTTGAGGTTGCCACACTTAAAAAAATTTTCTAATAAAAACAATAAATAGATAAATTTCAACAAAAAGCATTGATAGGAGAAAATTATGATTATTAAAACAAATAATTATTTGTAATTATATACGTTTACACAATTTTCTTTGTAAATATAACTTAGTTTTCTATAGAAGTGCTACCAAGTTTTTGTATAAACAGTGAGTTAACTTATTTGCAAATAGCAAGCGTATAAACGTAGTATATATCTTATTTAGGGGTTTGGGATATCCCACCATTTTTTAGTTCTTAAATAAATGAAGCTCCTCAGTTAATATAATAAGAGAAAATACACTGCTTTAGTCCTAATTTACACTATGCAAGTCTTATTGCTAAGCTGGTTAGATTTTTAGGAGAGAGAGAGAGACGAGGGGAAAGGAAACGTTTCTGTTCCCCTCGTCACTGTCTCCCACAAAATAATCAGCTTAGCAATAAGACATTGCATAGTGTAAATTAGCACTTATTAACCCATTTGGACCCAAATATAAACTAGAAGGAAAACTTTTCAAACCAATTCATTTATTTAGTTATTATAAGGTTCCCAGTAAAAAAAATTGGAAGTCATTCTAAAGGATATTTTTAATTTGCCGATAGTTAGCAGAAAACCAAGTGGAAGATTATTTTAGCCATATACAACCTTGTAATTCCTCCATAGCTTTAGAAAATACTCACCAGAATTTAAAAAAAAATCTATTTTTTAACGAAATTTATGAACTAATTTTAGTCTAAAATTCAAAAGTTATTTCCTTAAATTTACATGAGACGATTGTTTCGGGCTTAAATTATTATAAAAAGAAACGAATTGTTAAAATAGGTAACTATTTACTATTTTTTTCTAGATGAAAATATTATCATAGAACACAGAAAAGGAATTTTTTTCTTAAAATCGCTTTCAATTCGGTGACCAAGCATGGAAAAAAGAACTTCTTGCAATGACAACCCTATGTAAAAATCATTAGATCGGATCGAAATTTGCACTACTTCCAGATCGCAAACTCTACATTTTCATGAATTTTTTGGAGTCTCTTTTTTTACTGCAATCCCATGGGATTTTAATTCATTTTTTACATTGCCACGGCATTCCATATGACATAAAAAAAAATCAGAGTTGATCAGACACAAACCGCTGGTCATACCCATTTAAATTTTTGACACGAACCTATATCAAGGTTCGTATCAAAAATTAACTAGTGAATGCATTCCAGCCAAGCCTAGAGTTGGTATCTTCCGAGAGAAATCACCAAAATTATTCTCACTCGAACCTAGCCACTGATGAAGGTTTACGACGTCTTCCATTTGCTCTTTCTAATCTAATACATCTCAAATAAAATCAAGCGATATTTCGGCGAAATTCAAATTGAGCTATAGTGTCTTCCACAGTTAGTACATGAAAACAATTGTTACGTTACAATCTTCATCTTGACTCGAATACATTCATCTACGTGGTAGTGAATGCCATTGTAGTGACGTATTTTAGCTAAACACTTGTTTTATTAAATTTAAAAATATAAAAAATATAAATAAGTAAACATATAATAATAATAATAATTTTGTTGTATTATAAAAAACTATTATTATATAAAATTCCCACAAGAAGTTATAATGTCAGTTATTGATATTGTACAGAATCCACCAACAGAAAATCGCTATACGCTCCTAAAAAATAAACTTCTGGAACGTCACTCTCTTAGTGAACACAGAAAACTAGATAAACTTCTTTCTGATTCAATTATAGGAGACCGAAAACCTTCTGAATTTTATAGGTATCTCTTACAATTGGCTGGCAAGAACATTGATTCTGATTTTCTCAAAAATGTTTGGCTAAGAAAACTTCCAAAGGCACTTAACATTGCTTTAGTTGGTTGCAATGAAGTAAATATTGATGATTTATTAAAATTAGCAGATAATATATGGCAAGTATCGAATAATTCTGACATATATAACGTAGAGTCAAGTCATGTAACTACAAGTCAATCACATTTTAGTACAATTGTTAATAATTTAACAAAAGTAACTTCCGCAATGTGTGAACAATTCAATAAATTATCATTAGAAATTTCAGAAGTTAAACAATTTATTGGAACTAGTCGCCCAATGTATCCTGAACGTAAAAGAAGTAGATCCAGAACTCGGTACCCAACTCAAGGTTGGCTTTGCCATTTTCACTATCGATTTGGAAGTAAAGCAAGGAAGTGTGTTCAACCATGTTCCTATACAGCACCATGTCAGGAAAACTAAGTAATCCTATTATTTCGACGACTTTATCAGTCGAATCAATAACTCAACACGTCGTCTTTTTGTGTTCGATATTGAAAAAAAAATACAGTTTTTAATTGATAGTGGTGCCGAGATTTCAGTAATACCAACATCAAAATTCAAAGAATTTTGTCGTACCTCAAATATTGTTTTGACTGCGGCAAATGGTAGTTGCATCAAAACATTTGGAACAAAAATTTTGAAATTAAATTTAGGTCTAAGAAGAGATTTTACATTTGTATTTACTATTGCCAATATTACTAGACCTATAATAGGAGCAGATTTTTTGACAAAATTTGGTCTTTTGATTGATCTTAAAAACAAGAAATTAATTGATCCGCTTTCAAATATATCAGTAGATGCAATTGAGTGTTATACCAAAATATCTCTTCCAAAGCTTTTTCTAGTAGACAACAAGTATACTTTAATTTAAAAAAAATACACATCTATTACAACTACTCCAGATTATAATAAAATAGTTAAACATTCTACTGTACACAAAATTGATACTAGTGGTCCACTCCCGTTTTCGAAACCTAGACGTCTTGATAATGTTAAATACAAGATTGCAAAAGATGAGTTTGAAGTTTTAGTTAAATCTGGAATTTGCCGACCATCTAGTTCAAGCGTAGCTTCTCCATTACATCTTGTAGCCAAAAAGGAACCAAATGATTGGCGTCCTTGTGGAGATTATCGTAGACTAAATAACATAACTATTCCCGATAGGTATCCTTTACCACACATTCAGGACATACATATAGATTTAAGTGATAAACATATTTTTTCCAAACTAGATTTAGTCCGAGCGTATCATCAGATTCCAGTTGCAGAATCTGATATACCAAAGACTGCTATAACAACACCGTTTGGACTATTTGAATTTGTAAGAATGCCATTTGGTCCTCGAAATGCAGCACAAACATTTCAACGTTTTATAAATGAAGTTTTGTCCGGTCTGGACTTTGTTTTCGTGTATTTAGATGACGTGCTTATAGCAAGCAGAGATGATGATCAATACTGCGAACATTTAAATTCAGTTTTTGAGAGGTTATCTAAATATGGTTTAAATATAAAGATTTCCAAATGTGTATTTGGGGCAACAGACATAGATTTTTTGCGATACAATATCTCTTTTGATGGAATTAAACCGTCCAGTATAAAGATCAAGGCAATTCAGGAATACGATAAACCAAAATCTGTGAAACAGTTACAGAAATTTGTAGGAATGATTAACTTCTACCACAGGTACATACCTAAAGTTGACGAAATGTTAAGTCCAATTCACAAAATGCTGAATGACGCTACAAGAAATAAAATTAAAACGCTGAGTTGGTTTCAAGAGACAGAAGTATCTTTTCAAAATATTAAAAAATATTTTTCAAAGAAAGTAATGCTCAATCATTTTAATAAAAATGCAACTCTATCATTGGTAGTGGATGCTTCAAATACGGCAATAGGAAGAGTTTTACAACAAGAAATCGGTAATATAGTCGAACCACTAGCATTCTACTCAAAAAAAACTTTCAGCACCTGATATAAAATACAGTTCGTTTGATAGAGAATTATTAGCAATTTATTTAAATATAAAACACTTCAAGCACATATTGGAATGAAGATGTTTTTCTGTATACACGGATCATAAGCCATTAACACGAATTATCAATTCACAGGTTGAACGTAGCCCACGACAAACACGTCATTTAGAGTACGAGGGCGGTTCGGAAACTTCTTAGCCTAGCACAAAAAGCGCGGTATAAACAGAAAAAAGTTAAGTGTTTTGGAAACTTCCATCTCTGCTATGAATACATGTTAAATTTTGTTTCGATCTGGCAACTCCTTCATATAGAAACAGGTGTTCACAAAAGACGCCTCCGCGATTTTTTAACAATGGAAAAATTTGAAATGCGTGGTGTCATTAAATATTTACATAAAAAAGGTTTATCGGGACAAGAAATTCATAATGATATGGTGAATGTGTTAGGTGAAAGTGCTCCTTCATATGCAACAGTAAAAAATTGGGTTGCTGAATTTAAACGTGGTCGTACAAGCATTGAAGATAAACCACGTAGTGGACGTCCAAAAACAGCAACAACAACAGAAATTGTAGCCAAAGTGCATGATATGGTATTAAATGATCGACGAATAAAAGTGCGTGAAATAGCTAATATCATGGGCATCTCAAATGATCGAGTCCATTTAATTTTGCATGAAGAACTACAGATGAAAAAGCTTTCTGCAAGATGGGTGCCGAATTTGTTAACAGTCGACCAAAAACGCATAAGAATGAACATTTCTCAAGCTTGTTTGGATCGTTTTAAGCGAAATAAAATGGATTTGAAGCGTCGTTTCATAACTGTTGATGAGACATGGATACACCACTATACTCCAGAGACAAAAGAACAATCGAAACAATGGACTGAAGCTGGAGGAAGTGCCTCAAAGAAGGCAAAAACAATTCAATCGGCTGGTAAGGTTATGG
Organism: Tachina lurida; assembly: GCA_944452675.1. NCBI lineage: Eukaryota > Metazoa > Arthropoda > Insecta > Diptera > Tachinidae > Tachina > Tachina lurida. Next base: position 32,278,794 of record OX101754.1, on the reverse strand, counting down.
CAACGGTTTTTTTGGGACTTCAAAGGTATTTTATTGATTGACTATCTGCAAAAGGGTAAAACAATAAATTCAGAGTACTATTGCAACCTTTAGGATCAATTAAATGTACAAATTCGAGAAAAACGTCCTGGCTTACAACACAAAAAAATAATTTTTCATCAAGACAACGCACCAGCGCACAAGAGTGTTTTAACAATGTCTAAAATCAACGAATTAAAGTACGAGTTGCTTGACCACCCACCATATTCTCCTGATTTGGCTCCCAGTGACTTTTACCTGTTCCCAAATCTAAAAAAAATTCCTTGCTGGCAAGCGTTTTACCTCAAATGAAGATGCAATTACAGTTGTAAACCACTATTTTGAAGACCTTGAGGAAAACTATTTTAATCAAGGAATAGAATTGCTAGAAAAGCGTTGGACTAAGTGTATTGAAGTTTCAGGAGATTATATTGAAAAATAAAAATATTTTTGAAAAACTAACTATTCTCTTTCATTGATAGGCTAAGAAGTTTCCGAACCGCCCTCGTACATTGCTAAATTTACAAGTGATATACGTTATATAAAAGGAGGTGACAATATAGTAGCGGACGCTCTTTCCAGAATTCCTGAAGTAGATTCAATTGAAAATGATCAATTTAATATTGTTCAGTTATCAAAAGAACAGGAACATGATTTGGTTTTGCAAAAACTGACTAGTAGTGAGGATAGCATATATAAGTTTAAGAGAGTATATATGCGAACACAAAAGGTTTTCATTTGGTGCGAACACTCTAGAGATAAAATAAGACCATATATTCCAGAGAGTTTAAGGAAGACTGTATTTAATAAGTTGCATAACATTTCACATCCCGGTTCAAGAGCTTCTAGAAAACTTATTACATCATGTTATTTTTGGCCGTCAATGAATACGAACATAAATCAATTAGTTTCCAATTGTTTACAGTGTCAGAAAGCTAAGGTTCATAGGCATATTAAGACAAAAACTGAATTGATCAATGTCCCTGAAGGAAGATTTACACAAATTCATATTGATATTGTTGGACCACTTCCATTATCGAAAGGTTTTCGATATATATTAACTATAATTGATAGAACTACTCATTGGCCAGAAGCATATCCCTTGAGAAATATTACAGCACATACTTTTTTAAAAGGATACGTATCAAGGTTTGGAGTTCCTAAACGAATTACAACTGATCAAGGTACACAATTTACCTCTTTTATATTTAATGAGGTTACGAAAGCTTTGGGTATTCAGAAAATTGTTCCTACAGCTTATCATCCTCAGTCAAATGGTATGGTGGAACGTTTCCATCGACAACTGAAAGCATCAATTTTAGTCGAGCTAAATTGGTTTGGAAACCCAGTTAATTGGTCAGAAGAACTACCTTTAATTTTGTTAGGTTTACGGTCGGTAATTAAAGAAGATATTGAAGCATCTGCAGTTGAGATGGTATATGGGCAGTGCTTGCGATTGCCTGGCGAATTAGTGATGGATTCTGGACAGGAATTTAATAATTCTGATTTTCTAAACAAAATTAGAAAATATTTTTCTAATGTTCGTTGTGCTATATCTCATCACGGGAACACAATGAAAACGTATGTTCCTAAAGTTGTTGAAAGTTGTTGAAAGTTGTAAGTACGTTTTTGTTAGGAATGATTCCGACAAGTTCGGTTTTACTTATCCATACGAGGGACCCTTTGAAGTATTAAAGAAAAGTTCAAAATTGTTTAAACTTAGAATGAATTCTCTGGTTAAGAATGTTGCAATAGACAGGCTCAAACCAGCATTTATTGAAGAAAAATCGTTAACTACAGACAAGAAAAAGAAGTCCGTATCTTTCATTTTAGATGAAATTCTTTTGAAAGAGGGGGTAATGTAGTGACGTATTTTAGCTAAACACTTGTTTTATTAAATTTAAAAATATAAAAAATATAAATAAGTAAACATATAATTTTAATCATTTTCTTGTATTATAAAAAACTATTATTATATAAAATTTGTTATAAATAAACATATTTGATTTTTGTGTTTTCTAAATAAATAAAAAATAGAAGCTACACCATCCGTTCAAAAGTATAATGCCAAAAAATATATTGAAGTCATTCACATTTCATTGAAAGTCATGGTTATTGTGTTGGGAAGCATACAACCTTGTGTAGAATGATAACTTTAAAATCTGATCTTTCTTCCCTTAACTCGTTAATAATAATTTCCTTTCGCTTCTTGATATTACTCTCATTTTATGGTTAATGCCAGAGTATTACTTCAACGTGTGTCCTATAAAAAAAATTTTTCTATATGTTTGTAATGACTCATCATCATTGCTATCCCACTCATCGTGGTTTCTGTAGGTGATTTATTCAACTCTTCCTGGAAGATCGCATGGAAAAGTATTTTGTTGGATACAATCTTCATCACCCTTTTCTTCGAATGTTGCCGATAAAGAATAGACAAGTGACAATATTTACTGTCGTCTTGATGTGAAGTCGACGACACCATTCACAATAAAGGGGAATATAATCTTTCTAATGCTAGATTGTCAGTGATGTAAGATTCCAGTGGATTCAGTTTAATAAAATCGTCTTAAATAAATTCAGTAAAGTGCTAAATAGATTCAGTAAAGTACTAACTTTAGCCTATATAATCGAATATCTTACACGGAAAAAAAATTGTACTTCCATAAACACCTTCAATTTAAAAAAATCTAAAAATCAATTAAAAATGTAATTGAGTCAATTAAACTTTTGTTTAAAAATTTAATTTAATTAAAAGTTTAATTGGCTCCATAAAATTTTTTATTGATTTTTGGTTTTTTTCCATTAAACGTGTTTATTGCAGGAACATTTTTTTCTGTGTACTTGAAGTAGAAATTCAAAAAAAATTAAGTACTCGGTAAAATTTCTTTCGGTTTTTGGCGATTTATTTTAGTTTTAACGATTTTTTTTATTTTTGGAGATTTTTATGGTTTTTGCACATTTTTTGGGTTTTGGCGATTTTTTCGTTTTGTAGATTTTTTTTTTGATTTTTTCGTTTTGTAAATTTTTTTTTATTTTGGGATTTTTATTTTTTATGGGAATTGAATAATCAATTTCAATGTATTTTTAATAAAATATATTTGACTGAATAAGTAAAATAATAATTTGGTATTTTTTGGTTTGAGCATTTTGGAAAATTTCGAGTGTTTGCCTCTTACGGTTTCCAAAGTTATCAAAAATTACATTAACTGATAGAATACCCTTTAATTCTAATTTTTTTTTTAATTTTAACTGAAAACTTCAATTATAATTGTCTAGGATTTCAAAATTTTTCGTTACTCAATTTGGAACACGCTGTAGTTTTTAACTGTCGTATATTTATTATTGTAGCGGCCAAAGTTAATCTGTGCAAATTTTAGGTCTGTAGTTCTTACAGTTCTCGAGAAAACAGACTGTGACAGACAGACACAGACGGACTACGATATCCCTCTAATGAGCATATATTTATTTGCTCTCCTTGGAGAAGGTAATAATCTAACCCAAATATAGAATCATACACGCAAAGAAAATATAAGGTTGTAAAATGGTTGAGAAAACAATATTATGTTCTTTGCAACAACTGTGTGGTCGTTGAAAACTAGTTATTGTTATTTTAAACATTAATTTTTTTACGATAAACAGAGAAATGTTTGAATTTAATAATTACATTATTATATTCATAGAAAGTGCGATATGGTTAGAGTTTAACAATATAGTTTTGTTAAACATTTTTGACTACAATATAATTTGTATTATTGTGTAAAAATAATATGATGTAAATAACAATATAATGTTATCCAAAACCATACTATTTTAAGTTTTTAAAAAAATATTTTTCAGAAACACTTTCTGTCAGTTCAGTGTTTCGTTTGTAAGCTATCGGTAGTGCACGCGTGGTGTTAAATAAATAAAAAAAAAGTATAAACAAAAGGGTAGATAAATAAAACTAATATGTACATATGAATGTATGTATGTATATCTCTTTATACAGATATGTCTGTATTTCGTATACAAATATATGTAAGTATACATTTCTATACATACATACATACATACATACATTTTCTTTCAACAATATTAATTTATTTTTATTTCGAATTTACCGCACAGCTGTTTTAAACAAAAGATTTGCAAATAAATATATGATTAAAAAACAAAATATTATTATTACATATAATAATACTATGGTCGTATTTAACAATATTATTATAATATTAGAATATGGTATGGTAAGTCTCAATTATATTTTAGTCACATCTAACAATAGTGTTGTCTTATTTACAATAATAAGATTAGGTATAACAAAGTTAATTGTTTTTGTAGATAATATTATTATTAACTCAGAAAATAATATTATTTAAACTTTGATTTTCTATTGACAATAATATGATTTGACTGCAACCATATAATTCAATCAAAGTATGTTGCTGTTTAATTATGGTTACCTCAACCATATTTTTTCCTTGCGTGTAATAACAGAGTTTTATCTTTTATACTCGTTTAAATAGTCATAGACATATTTGATATTACACAAACGTCACTACTCTATCATTGTCGGCCCTGAGTTAGCGGAAACCCATTTTGCATACACCCGCATATACACTCAAAGATAATTATTATCAAAGGTATTCATATCTAGATGAATGAATGAACACTTTAATGCTTGCAGTTTTTCCAGATGGAGAAATAGATTTCTGCCACATCAAGCAATCAGGTCAAACTCCATACACATGTACTAAGTATATACTCGTACGTACGTATGTATGTATATGGATGTGTGTTACGAAAATTTTTATTTGAGAGTAAACTGCACCCAACGAATTAAGAGATAGAGTGAATTAAAACCATCAGTTACTGTTTAACTTAACAAATAAAAATATTTAAATACCGGTTAGACAATTGCCAGACAGTTAAAGATTTTGTTAGTTTAATGCAATTTTTTTTTCATTGTGTTTTATTTGAAGAGAAAAATACTTAAATTTCTATCGGTTGTTTGACTTACACTTCACAAACGTGTATAGGAAAAATTTGCCAGCGACTTTGCATCAGGTGTGGAACAGTGATTCGAAAACATAAATATATACATATATAATTTATTTAATAATTTATGAAAAGAAATATGTAATACTCGTATGATAGGTAAAATGTTTTAGCCTCAATGAGGTTAATACCTAAAAATGTTTTTGAACTAAAGTTAACTGTTAGACAGAAGTCTTGGCAAAAGAGTCATATTACCGATGTAATGTGTTCAAAAGAGAAATAACGTCTATACTTCTTTTATATTGACATTATCAGCCATTTGTGAATAAAAGGTGTTCCTATTCCCCTCGAATGAAAATCTGGTTTCGTGAAGTTTGCCTGCTTTCAGTTTAATTTTTATTCCCCTCGACGGGAAAAATTATATCGTTAATCTCCCGTCAAAAAATTTTCCCCCTGTCAGTTCTCACTGAAAATAAAAAATATAACATGAGTCTGTGATATACCTTGTGCATACATACACGTTGTGTTATTTTTATTTTTGTTATTTTTATATGTAAAAAGTAATTGTTTTAAAATTAATATTAAAAACAAAGGAACAACGCAAGTTATTTATATATACATATATTTCCCAAACCCTTGATAAAGTCAACATATATTGACGAAACGTCGGGAAAAATGAAATAAAATTTGTTTTTATTTACGTAAAGATACTCAGGCCGTATTAGCTCATATTCACGACGAAACTATAAAAAGTACATTGGCCATACAACAAAATATGTAAGTATAACATTTTTTATTTTGGAATATATTTGCACCAACGAGGGCGGTTCGGTTCTTAGCCTAGCACAAAAAGCGCGGTATAAACAGATGATAATCACAATACCCTTCTTTCCATCGCCCAGTCGGGTAAAAACAGACAACATTGGACAAATATTGTAACAAGAAGGAAGATTTAAGTGACTTAGTTTCTAAATAGTCACAAAGGATGGCTTTTACCAAAAGCAGGTTTATTTTTGAATCTCTGACCAGTCCTACTAAAAGAATTTTGCCTCTTGTACCCAATTTAAAACGTTATGACCCCAAAACCTTCCCATTTCCAAAAATAATACATAATACAAAATTATTAGAAATTTGCTTATACAAAAATACTCGTACTAGGATTGTTTTTGCTTTTAATTAATTATGAAGGACAGAGGGAGGAATACTTTCTCTTTCTGGCTTTCTCCCCGCTGAATTAAGACTTCGCAAAGTAAACTTTCCGTGTGTAACAACGGTTTATATGTACTCATATTTTTATTTATACATTAGAGCGAATCACTGAAAAAAAGTTTTTGTTACCCGGTCTTAAATTAAAGTTCGGTCCTTTTAACGAGGATTGCCAAAACATTTGAGGGCTCCAACGATGACCGCTCGCTCGTAAGCTGTATCGTGACAGTTATATTTTTTGTAGTTTTTTGCATATTTTCGCATTTCCTTCAAAAACAACATTAAAAGTAAAGTACATCATCTGAAAGAATCGAATACCAGCTAAAATCGTTTTGGGCAAAATGTTCAAGAGAGGATTATTAAGTTTGAAATCGTTGCCTGAAATCAGGGAATTTAGATTAAGCTAACCTTTGTATGGTCGATGCTAGCAATTTTATAATATTTTATTGTGTAATTTAATTTATAGTAAACAAAAAACATTTTACTTAAGATACAAGTACACTGAGGGAAAAGCTGCAACTTAAAAATAAGAACGCATCACATTAACTCAATAATTTTCAATATAATAGGAAATGAGTATACGAGGCGGTTCGGAAACTTCTTAGTCTAGCACAAAAAGCGCGGTATAAACAGAAACTTCCATCTCTGCTATGAACACATGTTAAATTTTGTTTCGATCTGGCAACTCCTTCATATAGAAACAGGTGTTCACAAAAGACGCATCCGCGATTTTTTAACAATGGAAAAATTAGAAATGCGTGGTGTCATTAAATATTTACATAAAAAAGGTTTATCGGGACAAGAAATTCATAATGATATGGTGAATGTGTTAGGTGAAAGTGCTCCTTCATATGCAACAGTAAAAAATTGGGTTGCTGAATTTAAACGTGGTCGTACAAGCATTGAAGATGAACCACGTAGTGGACGTCCAAAAACAGCAACAACAACAGAAATTGTAGCCAAAGTGCATGATATGGTATTAAATGATCGACGAATAAAAGTTCGTGAAATAGCTAATATCATGGGCATCTCAAATGATCGAGTCCATTTAATTTTGCATGAAGAACTACAGATGAAAAAGCTTTCTGCAAGATGGGTGCCGCATTTGTTAACAGTCGACCAAAAACGCATAAGAATGAACATTTCTCAAGATTGTTTGGATCGTTTTAAGTGAAATAAAATGGATTTTAAGCGTCGTTTCATAACTGTTGATGAGACATGGATCCACTACTATACTCCAGAGACAAAAGAACCATCGAGACAATGGACTGAAGCTGGAGGAAGTACCTCAAAGAAGGCAAAAACAATTCAATCGGCTGGTAAGGTTATGGCAACGGTTTTTTTGGACTTCAAAGGTATTTTATTGATTGACTATCTGCAAAAGGGTAAAACAATAAATTCAGAGTACTATTGCAACCTTTTGGATCAATTAAATGTACAAATTCGAGAAAAACGTCCTGGCTTACAACAAAAAAAAATAATTTTTCATCAAGACAACGCACCAGCGCACAAGAGTGTTTTAACAATGGCTAAAATCAACGAATTAAAGTACGAGTTGCTTGACCACCCACCTTATTCTCCTGATTTGGCTCCCAGTGACTTTTACCTGTTCCCAAATCTAAAAAAATTCCTTGCTGGCAAGCGTTTTACCTCAAATGAAGATGCAATTACAGTTGTAAACCACTATTTTGAAGACCTTGAGGAAAACTATTTTAATCAAGGGATAGAATTGCTAGAAAAGCGTTGGACTAAGTGTATTGAAGTTTCAGAAGATTATATTGAAAAATAAAAATATCTTTGAAAAACTAACTATTCTCTTTCATTGATAGGCTAAGAAGTTTCCGAACCGCCCTCGTAATGCAGCAAGACACGTGCAATTTTGTGTAAGTAACGATTTTTATTATATGCATTGTGTTCCAAAAAAAAAAGTTTGCATTGGACATGTGGCACCTCCCCAAAAAAAGAAAATATTTACTTTCAGATATCTGGAAAACTAATACTAGGAGAACGTTGAATTTTAGTAGGGATAACTCTGCCTCTGGAAACAATTTCAGAATAGAAGAACTAGGCGTGGTGCCTCTCATATAGTGCAAAATTTTTATTTGTCTTTAAAAATAATACCAGTGCACTGGGCGTGCCTCTGCCCATTTTTTTTAATGGAAGATTGTGTCTATTTTATTGCTCAAGGCGTAAAAATCGGTTAAGTTGAACCGCGTGAAATATAATAAATTTAAATAGGCGTAACCCCGCCCATTTTTTCAACTTTCAAATTGTGTAATTAAAAGAACCAAAGGTGTTTATAGGTTTCACGGCAATCAAATAAGTAGAATATTATAAAAATAAATTTAAAAAATTGTTGGCGTATCCCCGCCCACTTTTTTACAATGGGACCAAGGGAAGGTATACCCTCTTAGACAAAAAAATCATTTTTAGAATCGGTCTAGAATGTACCGATATATGAAATAATAACCAAAAAATAAATAAAATAGAGACGAATTGTTAAACTCCTCCTTTTTTGAAGTCGGTAAAAAAGGGATCCAAATTGGAGCAACAAATGTGTCACGTGTCAAGTAAATTAAAATCGGGATTGGATAAATGAGCGTGACTCCTCTCGAATAGAGAAAATATTTAATTGAAAAAAAAAATCTTGGAAACTAATGCAGTGAAAACTTTGAATCTCTTCATGACTATTTATGTTAATAATGAGAATTGTATTCTTTAAAATAGTGAAGGTTGAACCGTAAGTGTAGCACTTCTAATACAAAAAATGTTTCTTTCCTTCACAAAACATATATGGGGTGTAGCGAAGCACACATGGTTTTGGCTATTTAAGCAATAACTACACTTAAAAAAGATATTTGGAATGAATTTTTATCAGTTACATTTTAATAAAAATCGAATAAGAGATTGAACATTTCAAAAGTCTCTGGTCAGGTTACTCATAGTCCATGCAAAAATGTTTTGCAAGGAGTTATTGCTAACAATCGTAAACATTATTTACTGATCTTGCTCTAAAAATATGTACATATTTATAACCTTTAATATTTAATTGGAAGGGAAGTATTGAAACTACGCGAAGTTCCAGGCAAAAGTGAAAAAATCCCTGTGAAAAATATTATTCGCTATAAGAGGAATCAAAAAGGGGAAACATTGCTGGGGAAAAGTTATTCACGATTGGAAATTTTAAAAACGGGACAATATTTCGAGGGAAAAAATATTGCCGATAGTGAATAATTTTTGCGGAAAATATTCACAATTGGAGCATCAGGTAAAACGGAAATATTGTGAGAGAAAAATTAAAGAGGTGAAAGTGGATTTACATTATCACAGTATATGACGTTATTACATGACACAACAAATGTCGATTTCAATAAATTTTTCGTAAAGTACAATCAATATTTTTAAACAAAATTTACATCGCAACTAAACAAAAATTTCCTAACGAAGAACATCAAATAATTAATTTTTCTTAAAATAGTTTCCTATACAACTAATGAAGAACTTTCTGCAAGAACGAATCGATATGTTCAAATCATGGAAAATTATTTGAATTTATTTAAATAAATTGAACTTCATGGTGGGGAAAAAGCTGGTACAAAGATAACACTGAATTTTATTGATTTCTTTGTTTGCTGGAACCATTTCATATTTTTTTTCATAATTTTTTTTTTTTAATTTCACTGATTTCCTATACACAGAGAAAAAACTGCCTCATAGAATCAAGAATATTTTCTCTATGAACCGTTTTTAGGCTAAGGGGTATCCCAGCAGAAAGAAGCGAAGATTTTTTCATAGATTCCTTATTGTTTTTATGTGGTAAAGCTTATTAATTTCATCAAGAAGAAAAGCACATAAAATCAAGAAGAAATCTTATTATTCACAACTTTTTTTACTCAATTTCCCTTATTTTTGGTACCAAAAAAACAATCCATAGAGAAAAAATTTTTGATTCTATTAGGTTTTTTTTATAAATTGTAAACTATAGCTATTTCTTATTGATTTTATTAGGTTGCCTTCTTAATTTTTTTAAAAAGGTTTTCTTCTTGATTTTATTAGGTTGCCTTATTGGTTTTTTTAATAAGGTTTTCTTCTTGATTTTAATAGGTTCCTATATAATTTTTTTAATAAGGAAATCTTCTTGATTTTATGGGGTGTCTTGTTATTTTATATCTATAAATAGACATAGACAATTTTTTTCATGATCTTTTTCATTTTTGTATAAGAATGTTTGCACAATAATTTCAATGGTTATTCAGGCTGCTTGTTAGCATATTGGTTAGAGTGCTAGTCTATCAGTCAGAAGTTTGCTGGTTCAATACTTGGTGAGTAAGTTAGTTAAGAATATAACCTAATGTGTATGTATGTATGTATGTATAAATAAAGAACATTTACAACATACTACATACATACATACATACATATATATATGGTATAGAATTTAAATGAAAATACATAAGTACAGAGAAAAAAAACGCAATTTTTTTTATTTTTTTACTGAAAAAATGAATAGGATAACTGCAAGATTTCTTCTTGATTTTTTCAAAAAGGTTTTCTCTATGAAATTAATAAGATTTCCTTATTGAAAAAAACCATACAGATTTCTTATTAATTTTGTTCTATTTTATGAGGTATTAGTAGGAACTGTTTTCTCTGTGTACATAAATAAATATAGGGAGTCTACTTAGTAATCCGAAACGAAAGAAATTTCTTTCGAATTTGTATATTTATAGCATGTAAATTCGAAAGCATTTTCTTTCGTTACGAATTACAGAGTAAACCCCCCCAGATAAGGTTGCAAGGCTTTTATTGATAATTGCTAGTTTCGGTACACTTACGATTGTAGGACGAGTAATAAGGAGTTATTTTCATTAAGACACATTTTTCACTTACCTGAAATGAGAAAAAAAATTAAATTTTATTATTTTATAGTCAATTAAATTCAGTTGTATGCAACAAAAAAAAAAAATAAAATAAAAGATGAAGTGTTCACATTTCAGCAACTAAATTATAAACTAAAATATTTACACTGGGCGACAAAATTTGGGAAATTTATGCACAAAATATTTTTCAATTTAATATTTTTTTAACAAAATATTTAAGCTATTTAATTAAGAGAGATTTATGAACAAACCAGAGCATAAAAAATACATTATACGTATATAGAGAAAGGCTGTAGGGTACAAATTGATGGCTCGATTATGGATCGCAACCAAACTTGAGTTGCCATGTCAACTGGCAACGCAACTGAAATTAAAAATATGCATGGCAACGTTCTCCAGTTGCCAAAACAGTTATCAAAAATACGATTATGACAGATTGGCAACTGAAAAAAAAATGAAAACAAAGCTTCTAAATATATGAAATAAGAGGGCTAAAAAAATCTTTATTGTAATGATGATTATTTAAGCGGAATTATTTTTCGTCCCACTTGTAACGGGAGTTTTTTACCATTCCTTTTTACCCATTTCTTTCCTGTCTAATTACAGAGTAGACCCCCTGTATGGACAAGCAGTTTCCTTTCCATATAACTTTTCTCGAGACAAGTTGGCTGTTTGTAATGTGTAAAAAAAAAACACTAGAGTTTCAAATGTACTCGTATCTATGTGTGTAAATATTTGAAAAATAACTCGCTGCAAAACACAGTGCATTTGAAAATGTGCATTATTTCTTGATTTCCTTCAGTTATGAAATTCAAAATAAGTGCAACTTGAGTTTTAGCAACAAAAACGAGTTATTTCTTAATTTATTAACTGATATAACTAAAATTTTACATTAAATTAAACCTTGAACCAAAATTACATAAGCTACTCGTAGTTAGTTGCTGTGCTAAATACTGCAACTAACAAGTAACAATAAATAAATAAAAATGCATGCAATTTAATTCATATTATTATAACACTCTTCTCTTATTAGATTTTCTATGGTTATGGCTATTGTATTACTCATGGCAATTGCCATTCTACTGGCCTTCTATTGCAATTTTGATATGCGAAAATTTTCGGAGTCTTACATCAGGCCTTTACTTAAGAAAACCGCTCAACTGAATAAGTTTACCAAAGATTCAGAGGCTTCTTCAATTTCAACAGACAACGATTACTATCATGCCCGTGAGATACGCCCTAAAGGTGTGTGGGATATACCGGGGCCCAAGGTGTTACCTGTACTGGGCACAAAATGGATTTTTATGGTGTTTTTTCGTAAATATAAAATGTCAACTTTGCACGAAGTGTATAAGGGTAAGTAAACTATAAATAAACAAACTGTATATGCAATTAATTAAAATAACATGTATTTTTTTCTAATTTCAAACAGATCTTAACAACAAATACGGGGATATAGTTCTGGAAGTTATGCCCTCTGGCGTACCCATAGTGCATTTATTTAACAGATTTGATTTGGAAAAGGTATTAAAATATCCCAGCAAATATCCCTTTAGGCCTCCTACGGAAATCATTGTCACCTATAGGCGTTCGAAACCCGAACGTTATGCCAGCGTGGGGATAGTGAATGAGTAAGTGATTGTTTACCACATTCTCGTGTTATATAATCTCAATTGTATGGTTGTATTAAAAATGCCTTCTGTTTAGACAGGGTCCGACATGGCACAAGTTACGTTCATCGCTTACCGCCAGCATTACTTCGCCCAGAACTTTGCATAATTTTCTGCCAGCTCTGAACTTAATATGTGATGATTTCATTGATCTTTTAAAGGCCCATCGAGATCCGTATACCTTTGAGGTACGTAATTTTGAGGAGATTGCCAATTTAATGGGCCTAGAGGCTGTCTGTACTTTAATGCTGGGCAGACGTATGGGTTTTCTAGCCACCAATGCTGAACAACCGGAAAAAATCAAAAAGCTGGCGGCTGCTGTTAAACAATTATTTATATCGCAGCGTGACTCTTATTATGGGCTGGGTCTGTGGAAATATTTTCCCACCAAAACCTATCGTGATTTTGCCAAAGCTGAGGACACTATTTACGAGTAAGTTACCAAAGACACATGCTAACATTCCTGTACAGCTTGTTAAGAAATCTAGAAAGTAACTTCTCAGTTCATGCCTAGTGTGATATCGGAAATGGTGGATAAAGCTTTGGAAGAAAATAATGCCAATTTTATTCATCACGATGATGACTTACGTAGTGTCTTCCTGAATATATTGGAAATCAAAGATCTTGATATTAGAGATAAAAAGTCAGCGATTATAGATTTTACAGCGGCCGGCATAGAGACGGTAATACATACATATTATGTACATATCGCTCATTTACTTCAATAGTGTCACAACTCAAAGTTTTAAGTTTTCAATTTGCGTATGCAATGTCAATGAAGACATGAAAAAATATTCTTCTCTCAGAAGGTGATGGATGGGATGGTAAAAGCTATATATATGAAATTTTTACACACTATAAAATACGAAATGCCGCATTATTCTGCATTATTAACTCAAAAATCTTATTTTTTGAGTTATGACACTATCGCAGTAAATGAGCGTATATATTTTTAGCTCCCTTTAAAGAGTTTCACACATTAAATAATTATTCTATAACTTGCAGTTGGCCAATACTTTACTATTTGTTTTAAGTTCTGTTACCAGTAATCCGACGGTAATTACCAGAATTCTCGAAGAGTTCCGCGAATATCGTACAACTTTAATTTTACAAGACGCTTTTACAAATGCAACATATACAAAGGCGTGCATACAAGAATCATATCGGATAAGGCCGACGGCGTTTTGTTTGGCAAGAATATTAGAGGAGGATATGCAATTATCTGGTTATAATCTAAAAGCAGGGGTGAGTTCCTATAAGTGTTAGTTAAAATTTATTTTTATGGATCTTTGATTAGTTATCAAAAATATTTATGTATGTTTGTTTGTTTGTACGATAATCTTAAAAAGTTTGTTAAGCACACTGCAGCCTAGATTTACGCCGTTAACAGGGAAAATCGTGTAAAGTTTTTTTTATAAATGCATAGATTTTTTTACTGATTAAATCGAAAATTGAATTATTTAGTAAACAAAATATATTTTGCTTAATTTATTTTATTGAATCAAAGATCTTCTTATTGAGAAATAAATTCTCATTCCCTAGCATGAAACTATGTATTGAATAACAAAATGTTATGTGAGAATTTAAAAACTCTTCAAATTCTTCGGATATAACTTGAAAATCCAATTATGTTGCAGCGACGCTAATCGAAATCAAGGCTTCACGAAACAAATTTTAAAATGCGACGCAGGTAAAAAAAATGGATGTTTTCTAAAATAACTGTAAATTACTTTAATAAGAAGAAGAAGTCCAAAATATACACTTATTGACAGTTTCCTAACTTTCAAAATAACCATAAAGGTGCCCATAGACTATGCAATATTATTGAGCAGTTTATTGCTATTATTATTGCCGTTTTGGTCCACACTCTTCAATATATTGCAAAATATAAAAAAAAAATATATGGTGCAATTTTTCTTATAATATACTAAAAGTAAACAAAAACTACCCACATATCGTCGCTGTTTTAACTAACTGACATAACTGATATCATTTTGAAAAATGAGTTAAGTCCATTATTAGACTTTATGAGTCATAATAGACCTTGTCCACAATTTTTATGACTGTAAACATTATTGTCGAGCCTATAACAGTAAAAATATTTCAGACGTTTCCATAAGAATACATTAGAAAACAATCATATAAGCTCCTCTCCTGTAAAATTTACAAAATGTCAGTTAGGTCAGTTAGTTAAAAGAGCGATGATATGTGCGTTTAAGATATTTTAATATTTATTTTTCGTGATACATGCGAGAGCAATTAAATCATTTTTAATTAAGTAATTTAAAAAATTGAAAAATAGTTAGTTCGAAATAAATATTGTACAATGTGGTCAACACATTAAACAATATTTCTTATTGAGCAATATAAATCAAAAAAGACTTTAGATTATATGCAATATATTGTTTCATATACCAACATAATATACACACACACGAAATTGTATTGTGCAATATCAATTATTGCACAATAATATTGCAGTCGTTCCGAGAAAATGTATCCCGATCGTAAATGAGTGCCCAAGTTAAGAAAAATGCCTTTCGCTTGGGCTTGTACTCCGATAATTCGAAAGCTTTATTTATGAGAGTACATATAATCCTCTTTTTTTCTTTCGTATATACAAATGTAGGGGTTTACTAAATTGAGGACCCTTTTGACATTATTAACTTCAATCAAGTTTTTTGTCGCTTTGCTCCACAGTATTCAATAAGCTATACAACATTAAAATAAAATATATATGCACAACTTTTCTGTAAATATATCGTTCATTTAATTAAACAACGTCATAACTGGAAAAACCAGAAAACAGGTTTAAAGTTTTCAAGTTATCAATTATTGCACAATAATATTGCATATATGTGGGTACCTTAAGGTTTATTAGTTGACTTCCCAGTCAGTACGCAGGATACTAGTCTAGTAGTCGGAGAATCGCAGCTTCGCGCATAGTTATAGTCAAAATAAAGTATAATTTATATACTGAATATGCGCCATTCTTTTATTTCGATATTTCACTAAAACAAACAAAACTCCACACAAAGGAGTGGCAAAATATCGAAATAAAAATAATGGCGCATATTCGTAGTCAAAATAAAGTATACTTTAAAAATTTAAAACCCGCATTTTGTATGGTAAGGTTTGACCATGAATATGCATCAATATTTTTATACATAAAAAATAGACCTCCAGCTTAAAAAATTAAATTGATTATTTTTGTTCTATTTAAAAATGCATTTACCGTCGGTAAATCAATAAAAAAAAAATTTCGTATGCCATTACACGAAAAGTGCATGTCAAATAGCTGATGTTAATAAATGATTTCCTCATAAGAAGCTTGACATTGTGTCTTCTTAAAGCAAATCATATTAATTAATAACAACTTTGAAAAGAATGAACTAAAAAGCTTGAATTAAAAAAATTACTTTCATATTTAAGGTGTTGCAAATTTGAAAAGCCCTTAAAATTATCGAGTGGTATCGAGTACCCAAATGAAAAGCATTGAGTATTATTGAGTAATGAAAAGTAGTAGAATTTTGCAGCACTACTGCAAGCTTGATTTTCTTTTGATTTTGTAACACTATGGGTATATTGTATTACATTATATTTTTTCTACCAAAGTCACAAGACAAAAAACTAAACAATTAAACGTACCCTAAGAAGAGGACACAAGGCTTTTCTATGCAGAAGTTTCCCAACTTCCAAATCTATGCAACACTTACTTACGTTATAAATATTTTTGTCTAAAAACTCTTAATTTTTAGGATTTCATCGAATTACTAAAGATGACATGTAAACCATAAATTTATGACAGGCCTTATTAAAAGTCTTTCCCCATGATGTAGACAGAAAACGCTCGATCGACAACTTGTATTTAAAACAACAATAAAATAAGAAAATTATTAAATTAAAAGAATAAAAAAATAAATTTTTATATTAATACCAGCTACACCCGGTGTGCTTAGCTATCCCCATCGTCTTTTAAATTTCATTTATATCGATTTGAAAGTATCGGAGGTGCAGAAATTAGGTACATAGCCTATGTCTTCTTCTTTAAATTTCATTCAAATCGTTTTAAAAGTTTCGGAGGAGCAAGTCGTCCCCTGCCACCTTGCTTGTCTTACTTTTGAGAATGTATATATGTAGATTATGTATCCTTCTAAAGGAAGGGGTATTTCAGAAATGTTACCCCTTAATTCCTCCTAGTCCTAGTTTAGAAAATGTCTATGGTCAGTTTGTAAGTTTCTACACGCAGATCTATCTATGTTCTGAACTTCATTAAAATCGGTTTGAACGTTTCGGAGGGGCAGAAATTTCACCTCTTTCGCCATCCTGGTCCTAGTTTTGAAAATGTACAGATTTTTTAGACGCAGATCCATCTATGTATTAAATTTCATTAAAATCGGTTTGAACGTTTCGAAGGGGCTGAAATTCCCCTTATCGCCGGAGTTGCACAAACTAAGTGCACCAAATTTCATCGCGATCGGATAAGCGGTTTGGACGCGCATAAATGACATACAAACAAACATTCATTTTTATATATGTACATACATACATATATAGATATATGTATGTATGTAGAAGAAGATAGATAACTAATCGATCGATCGCTTTTTGTCGACATCATGGGACAGGCAATACATTTATTACTTATTATTATTATTTTGTATTGTCCATTTTTTAATGTGTATTGTTTGTGTTCATCTTTTTTATATTTTAGACAGTTGTCCTGTGCCAAAATATGATTGCCTGTCACAAGGACAATAATTTCAAAGAGGCCAAAACATTCCGTCCAGAAAGATGGATCGACAAAGAAAGTAATTTTTGTCTAAACATTGAAAGTTCAACAATAGTGGTGCCATTTGGCATTGGCAAGCGAACCTGTCCGGGTAAACGTTTTGTGGAAATGGAAATTGTTTTACTACTGGCAAAGGTAAGGAAACAGAACACACACACACACACACACACACACATAAAGAAATTTAAAATAAATATTAATTAATTAAATTTTGTCTTTTTACTTTAGATTCTGCTTGCCTTCGATGTCAGCTTCACAAAGCCATTGGAAACGGAATTTGAATTTTTGTTAGCGCCTAAAACTCCACTAAGTTTAATAATGCGTGATCGTGTGTTTTGAAGACACCGTTAAACCAACAACAACAACAACAACAACAACAACAACAACAACAACAACAACAACAACCTAATGAACTTAATAAATACAAATAATAAAGTCAGAAAGAAGTAGATAGAAATAACGGGCAAACTTTGAATACTATTTATTATTAACAATAAAACATTTATGTATGTATTCGTTTAATTTAATTATAAGAGTTGCCAGCTTCATTCAAATCAAATAAGAAATCTTCTTAACTACTAAAAAAAAAGTAAACCTCCTATTGTTTTAATGTGTCTTTATGTAAAATTTAAGCTTAGCATAAATTTTATTATAAAAAAATTAATGATATTTCGCTTGTAATTAATTAAAAATTATTTTTTATATCAATTTTTGTTAGTTTTTAAGTAGAAGCATTTTGTGAGTGAGTGTGAGTAACGAAAGACTGTAAAAGATTTGCAATTTAATGTTATTTATTATAAATATAAAAAAAGAAAAAAAAAAGGAAAAAAAAAGAAAATAGAAATATTAATTTAAAAAATATTAAAAAATAAAAAATAAATATGTAAATAAATTGATTGAAATATTATGGAAACTGTTATTTTCTATTGCGGATAGTTAAATTCTTGGTTTTGACAAATCACTTTTAGAAATATGCTTAAAAGACCACATTAATCGATAGTGGCATATGCAAGGTTTATAGGTATACATACGAGTAGTACGTATGTATTTTGCAATTCACAAGCCACTCTCTAGTAAGCCTAGAACCATATGTCTCTATGTCAATACTCTTTTCTCTAGCGACAATAGTTGAAATGTCGACAACTTTCCTTTTATGCGCAAGTAGAGATAAGTTAGAGACAACAGTTCTAGTGTATTTCTGGTGACATTGTCAATGAACGCTTCAATAGTTTGTTTTTCTTTTTTATTATGCTATGCAAAAATTTTAAAAACTTACGTACATGTGTATGTATTTAAGTTTGTTGTCCCAACCCTTACAAAATTGTAGATGAGGGTCACTAAAATGTACTAGTGAATTTTTAGTTCAAATGTCTCCATATGGTCGTAAAAGAATAGTGCTAAAGTATACTGGGTAGATTTTCAATGACATCCATATGTTATAAGTCAATAGGCGATTACATTGGCTGCGGTACACCTATTCAGTTATACTATTGACAATGTCACTAGTAAATCACTACAATTTTGCTATTGACATCAAGCGAGGAAATATCGATATTGTAGACTAGAGCCCCTAAAATTTACTACTGAATCGTTGGTGCCAATGTCTCAATGTGGTCCCAAAAGAACTACTTAGTCAGTATTGCTACAGTCTAGTGGTGGATTTTCAATTACAAGCTAATGTGAAATGTCAATAGATGATTACATTGGCTGGGGTACACCTGGTCAGTAGTACTACTGACAATGTCACTAGTAAATCACTACAATTTCACTATTCGCATTGCCTGCAGGGCATGTTGTATCGTTTAAAGTAGTATTTGAAAATACAATTTTTTTTAATACTTCTCAAAACGTATTTTTGAAATCAGTTGCAATTGCAGTAATACGTTCAAATTGGTGGTACAATTTATAAAAATTTTAAAATATTAAGATACTCGTATGAAATGTATGACTATCATTTGAGTACCGCAATTATGTATATAAAAAAACTTTACAAAATATTGCTTTGAAAATATGAGTTTAGTACAGAACAATTAATAGAATCGCTTGACATTTTATTTAAAAAAAATCCTATCAATGAAAAACACGTTAAATTTCTATGGGTGTTAGTTTTATAGCCCAGAGATCGTTATATAATCTCTATAGAGACTCTAAACAGCGTTTGCTTTATTAATTTTTGTATTAAAAATTTCCTCAAATGTTGCATTTTTAGAATCTAATCAAAAAGCCTGTATACAATTCTTCAGCATATGAATCATCTTATTAGAAGAAAGTGGGAGCAATTGTTTTTTGTTTTTACTAAACAAACTTGGGTCTTTCATTTCCCTACACTTTACTGTCTTTACTTTGGAACTAAATTTTGAACATCGTGATCAGGGCTGCCAGATGATAAGGGGATTTGTCCCCAAAATGGGAAATTGAATTCTTATTTGGGGACAGAATTTCGTATGGAGGGTTTTGAAGACTTTTCTTTTTGATCTGTAACATCACTTTTTCTTATATTTTATCTTACTAAAATATTACACTCCTCTTTGTTTCTAAAACCTAAATTGATTATACATATATTTTCTTCCTTTTTTTCTTAATTTGTAGAGAATATCTTGTACTAACAAAATGACTGTTGAAAGTTTTTAATTGTGTAATTGTTCTACCCACGGTTTTACCTTTGTCATTCACCCTTATCGGGCATAAAAGCCGAAATTTTTTAGATATAGGATTTAAAAATTTAAAAACAACGAAAAGGTAAAAGAACTAAACTGTTTGTTTTGCTTATAAACCCAGAGAAAAAACAGCTTAAAATCAATAAAAAATAAATTGAATTAATAAGAAACATTAACTTTTTTAATAATTTTATTTATTTTTAATTACCTCAATACGAGGGCGGTTCGGAAACTTCTTAGCCTATCAATGAAAGAGAATAGTTAGTTTTTCAAAGATATTTTTATTTTTCAATATAATCTCCTGAAACTTCAATACACTTAGTCCAACGCTTTTCTAGCAATTCTATCCCTTGATTAAAATAGTTTTCCTCAAGGTCTTCAAAATAGTGGTTTACAACTGTAATTGCATCTTCATTTGAGGTAAAACGCTTGCCAGCAAGGAATTTTTTTAGATTTGGGAACAGGTAAAAGTCACTGGGAGCCAAATCAGGAGAATAAGGTGGGTGGTCAAGCAACTCGTACTTTAATTCGTTGATTTTAGCCATTGTTAAAACACTCTTGTGCGCTGGTGCGTTGTCTTGATGAAAAATTATTTTTTTTTGTTGTAAGCCAGGACGTTTTTCTCGAATTTGTACATTTAATTGATCCAAAAGGTTGCAATAGTACTCTGAATTTATTGTTTTACCCTTTTGCAGATAGTCAATCAATAAAATACCTTTGAGGTCCAAAAAAACTGTTGCCATAACCTTACCAGCCGATTGAATTGTTTTTGCCTTCTTTGGGGCACTTCCTCCAGCTTCAGTCCATTGTTTGGATTGTTCTTTTGTCTCTGGAGTATAGTAGTGGATCCATGTCTCATCAACAGTTATGAAACGACGCTTAAAATCCATTTTATTTCGCTTAAAACGATCCAAACAATCTTGAGAAATGTTCATTCTTATGCGTTTTTGGTCGACTGTTAACAAATGCGGCACCCATCTTGCAGAAAGCTTTTTCATCTGCAGTTCTTCATGCAAAATTAAATGGACTCGATCATTTGAGATGCCCATGATATTAGTTATTTCACGCACTTTTATTCGTCGATCATTTAATACCATATCATGCACTTTGGCTACAATTTCCGTTGTTGTTGCTGTTTTTGGACGCCCACTACGTGGTTTATCTTCAATGCTTGTACGACCACGTTTAAATTCAGCAACCCAATTTTTTACTGTTGCATATGAAGGAGCACTTTCACCTAACACATTCACCATATCATTATGAATTTCTTGTCCCGATAAACCTTTTGTATGTAAATATTTAATGACACCACGCATTTCTAATTTTTCCATTGTTAAAAAATCACGGATGCGTCTTTTGTGAACACCTGTTTCTATATGAAGGAGTTGCCAGATCGAAACAAAATTTAACATGTGTTCATAGCAGAGATGGAAGTTTCTGTTTATACCGCGCTTTTTGTGCTAGGCTAAGAAGTTTCCGAACCGCCTCGTATACTTATTTTTTATTATATTGAAAATTATTGAGTTAATGTGATGCGTTCTTATTTTTAAGTTGCAGCTTTTCCCTCAGTGTACTTGTATCTTAAGTAAAATGTTTTTTGTTTACTATAAATTAAATTACACAATAAAATATTATAAAATTGCTAGCATCGACCATACAAAGGTTAGCTTAATCTAAATTCCCTGATTTCAGGCAACGATTTCAAACTTAATAATGCTCTCTTGAACATTTTGCCCAAAACGATTTTAGCTGGTATTCGATTCTTTCAGATGATGTACTTTACTTTTAATGTTGTTTTTGAAGGAAATGCGAAAATATGCAAAACTACAAAAATATAACTGTCACGATACAGCTTACGAGCGAGCGGTCATCGTTGGAGCCCTCAAATGTTTTGGCAATCCTCGTTAAAAGGACCGAACTTTAATTTAAGACCGGGTAACAAAAACTTTTTTTCAGTGATTCGCTCTAATGTATAAATAAAAATATGAGTACACATAAACCGTTGTTACACACGGAAAGTTTACTTTGCGAAGTCTTAATTCAGCGGGGAGAAAGCCAGAAAGAGAAAGTATTCCTCCCTCTGTCCTTCATAATTAATTAAAAGCAAAAACAATCCTAGTACGAGTATTTTTGTATAAGCAAATTTCTAATAATTTTGTATTATGTATTATTTTTGGAAATGGGAAGGTTTTGGGGTCATAACGTTTTAAATTGGGTACAAGAGCAAAATTCTTTTAGTAGGACTGGTCAGAGATTCAAAAATAAACCTGCTTTTGGTAATGGACGGTACAGAAAAGCCATCCTTTGTGACTATTTAGAAACTAAGTCACTTTAAATCTTCCTTCTTATTACAATATTTGTCCAATGTTGTCTGTTTTTACCCGACTGGGTGATGGAA
Source organism: Tachina lurida (assembly GCA_944452675.1). Taxonomy (NCBI): domain Eukaryota; kingdom Metazoa; phylum Arthropoda; class Insecta; order Diptera; family Tachinidae; genus Tachina; species Tachina lurida. The sequence goes on along the minus strand of OX101754.1, from coordinate 32,256,193 downwards.
AGAAGGGTATTGTGATTATCAGCCTATGTATGTATGTATGTATGTATGTATGTACATATGTACAATTTTTTGTGGCACTACATAAGCCGAACGCGTGATTCGATTTTGATAATTCTTACATCAATCAATTTGTCTTAATCCTGGGAGTGTCACTAAAGATGTGATAGCAGTCAAAACTTAATATGGCGGCCAACAGACGCCATTTTGTAAATAGGAAAAAAATAAAAAGTCGGTGATCTATATCAAACTTGGGCTCATTCGACAGGTATTTGAAAATCGCCCTTGAGTTTCTCTTATGATTTTTCATTTGGAATGACGATTTAGTATCTCCAACGGTTCAAAGTTGGTCGAAGTCGGGTTTTTGATTTTTTTTTTTAATTACTACTTGCTTACACATTTTTTTATTATTTATTTTATAATGTTGTGTCACAGAATATGTACAACTTTGGTAGCCAAAAAAAATCACTTAAATGAAAAATATCATCAAAATAAATTGCTAAAAAGCAAAAAAAAAATCACTAAGTAAAAAGGTCGCCAAAAAACTAAAAAAAAACGAGAAAAACTTTTAAACAAAAAAAAATCGCCACACAGAGAAAACAGTGCCTACTAAATACCTCATAAAATAGAACAAAATTAATAAGAAATTTCTATGGTTTTTTTTCAATAAGGAAATCTGATTAATTTCATAGAGAAAACCTTTTTGAAAAAATCAAGAAGAAATCTTGTAGTTTTTATGAGGTTATCTTATTGATTTTTTCAATAAAGTTGTCTTCTTTTTTTTATGACGCGACCTCATAAAAATAAAATTTATGTCTTTATTCTTTGTGTTTTGCTTATATGTATTTTCATTTAAATTCTATACCATATACTTATGTATTTATGTAGTATATGTAGATGTTATTTATTTATACATACATATTATATTGTGTTCTTAATTAACAAACTCACCATACATACATATTAATACTTGAGAGGAGACAAGTATTGAACCAGCAAACTTCTGACTGATAGACTAGCACTCTAACCAATATGCTAACAAGCAGTCTGAATAACCATTGAAATTATAGTGGAAACATTCTTATACAAAAATGAAAAAGATCATGAAAAAAATTGTCTCTATATCTATTTATAGATATGAAATAACAAGACACTTCATAAAATCAAGACTATTTCCTTATTAAAAAAATTAAAAGATACACATGACATATAGGAACCTTATAAAATCAATAAGAAAACCTTATTGAAAAAATCAATAAGATAGCCTAATAAAATCAAGAAGAAAGCCTTTTTAAAAAAATCAATGAGGCAACCTAAGAAAATCAATAAGAAATCCCTATAGTTTACAATTTATAAGAAAACCTAACAGAATCAAGAAGTTTTTCGCTATGGATTGTTTTTTTTTTTGGTGCCAAAAATAGCGGAAATTGAGTAAAAAAAATGTGAATAATAAGATTTCTTCTTGATTTTATGTGGTTTTCTTCTTGATAAAATTAATAAGATTTACCACATAAAAACAATAAGGAATCTCTATCGTATGAAAAAATCTTCGCTTCTTCCTGCTGGAATACCCCTTAGCCTCTGAGGCAGTTTTTTTTTCTCTATGCAAACTAGAACTAAAAATAATCGCTTAAACTAAAAATATGTTTAAAAAAAATTTTAAAAACTTACAAAATCTGAAAAAATCGCCAAAACGAAAAAACCCCAAAAATTAAAAATAGCGTCAATCGGGCCTGTTCTACAAATCACGACATGCCAAATCACGGTGATTTCAAAAAATTAATGAAAGCTAAATCATTGCTTTTGTAAATTTCACGATTTATAGCTTTGGAAGTTGGAAGACAATATTCTATTACAAATTAAAAAAACTTAAACACAATGAAAACCCACTATCAAGTCAACTATTAATAGTTTACTTTTGAAATCATGTGATTTGAAACCACCGTGATTTTCAGAACAGGTCCGATTATATAAAAAAAAATCGCCAAAAAGAAATAATCACCGTACGGAACCCTTCGTGTGCGAGTCAATGCCGCATTTTACTGAATTTATTTGACATAACGGTATATTTCGATAACTAGAGCTGATAAAAAAAATGTTATGGAGATTCGCGTTCAGCGATACAAATAACTATAGAAACAATTCAAGTTCTAGAAAACGGAAAAGTTGACCAAAACTTGAAAATTGTTGTGTTTTCTTATTATGGCCTTTTTCGATATTTTCTTGTCTATTTTATTATATACGCGATTTAGAAGGCATAGTGCCGGGACCGCCATATTTTTGTAGTTATGAGGATGAGACAAAAAACATTTCCACGTTAATAAATAAGGAACACCCTAAGTTGTAGCCTACATTGTATAACGTCAGTTTACAGTAGAGGTGGAAAGTTTTCGATAGTTTAAAAAAATTTATCGATATATCGATTCAGGACTATCAAAAGCTAGAAAGACTATCGATATATCGACGATACTGTCGTGATAGTATCGAACTACTTGTATAATGTATTTATTTACACTAAAAACTCAAAACAAAATATTTTCGAAACTAAAAAAAGAACTTTATTTCTCAGTTGAATAAATAACAAATAAATGAAAAATAAATGAGATCACTGAAATATTATCGAGTTATTTTTTTTATGAAAACCAAGATACTCATGTTTAAATTTTTTGCTTTAAGGAGTATGATTTACTATCGATAATGACTAAAAGATATCGATTGTATCAATCGATTGCAGAATAAAAACATCGATAGTCACAAAAAAAATTAACCATCGATAGTATCGATAGTTTTCCGCCTCTAGTTTAGAGTATAAATCTGCTAACTCCACTTTTTATAATATGTGACTTTTCAATGCCGTTCAAAAGACCGCATTGACTGGCTAAAAAATGTACCTCGTCGAAATAAACTAATACGTTAAGCGAATTTCTTTAGCCATATGTAGAAAATGTTAACAGTTTTTTGTCTCTCCTTTAAAATTTTGTTGAAGCGAGTTAGCAGGTTGACGCTCTAAGCCGATGACAAGCATTACTTTCGTCAACACCATCTAACTCTTTGAAAAAATTTTCTATTTTTATTTCTATATTTGCAGGTCATTCTTAGGAAAAAAAATTTTTAAATCTTGGAGGAAGTTTGGTACAAACTTTATAGGACAGCAAGTCCCAGCCATGTATTTACAGATATTTTCAACACTTTGTTGTTGTAAAGCTATTTTACACTGTTAGCAACATTGCACCACTGTGTTAAAAACGCTGCTTACATTTAACTAATTTAACTAAGCATGACTTTAATGAAAGCTTTTTAGGAGACTGTACTTTTAACATCGAAAGAGAACAAATAATTGAAAAAACTAAAGAGAGCACAAACAAGAAAACAAGAAATTTGTGCAGTTAATAGTTTTAACAACAAACGAATGGAATTCAGTCGATAATAAAGAGTGCTGGAGAACGCGTGCGTGGAAATAGTGTAACGGTCGTGTGGGAAATTAAAACGGAAATTAAAATAAAATAAGAAAATATAACATAAAAAAAATATTTTGAAACAAGCATATCTATCTATCAATATAACACATAATTTGAAAGTGATTGTTTGAAAAATTTATGAAAGAAGATATTTAACTGCACCTGTAACACAAATAGTTTTTGTTTCGTTAACATTGAACAACTTTAACAACAAAGTAAAATGTGTGTAACTAATTTAATACTTACTTAAATATTTATAAATAATTGGAGTAGCTGTAATTAATTTCACAATATGTTTTATTAATAACAAAAGGAATTAAAAATAGTTTTTTTTTGCCTAGTGTTTCAAAATTTTTAATAAATTAAAGGAAGAATATAAAAATTAAAACCTGTTTGATGAAATTTACAAATACATATGGTTTGTTGTTTAAGCTAAAGCAATAAAAAAACAAATACCTACATATTTAATATTTATTTATACCTGCATACCTTTAAAACAACAACAACTCAAACATCTAATGCAACTCAATTTAACTACAACAACAAGCCAGCGTTTAGTGTAAACAATTTTTCCACAAGCAACAGTTGTGTAAATGTAACATCAATTTCTAATTTTATTTTTCTTTCTTTTCTGTCATATTGAAGGCAAACAAACAAAAATGTTTTTTAACACATCCAATTCAAAAAAAAAAAGAAACATGAAAATAATTAGGAAACATAGTTTAGATGCCACACCCTAATTTGACTTCAATAACTCTAACATAACACGACTTACACGATTCTAAATATATTTTCACATACTTGAATAATTTCACTCGTTAATTGTTTAGCTCAAAAATAAATTAGATGCACACATTTAAAATTTATGTTAAATGAATCATTTGATGTTTTTTCTATACGTTAAATAGTTAGTCAATATGATATTGTAAGTAGTATGTATTTTCCCTACCAACTCGTTGACCACCGCCCTGCCCTCTTTGTCATCAGTTATTATGTTCTTATTGTTTTTTAACAGAGTTTTAAATGTATTGAATAATTTCAACATATATTTTGAGTCTCAATCTTTTTTCTTATAGGATACGAGCAGATTAAAAAATAGGTAAGCCCTTTTTAACAAATATGTATATAAATCGAACGCGTGGACCGATTTTGATGATTCTTCTGGGAGTGTCAAAAACTCCCATGGCTGCCAGCAGACGCCATTTTGTAGAAGATCGCATGAGGTTTAAAAATCTTGCTTTGCAACTTAGTTTAAAACAACCTGAAAGCTCTATCTGCCATTCAGTAGAAGAAGCGCTAACCAATGCAGAAAAGGTGGGGTTTCCACTAGTAGTCAGGCCATCATATGTCCTCGGCGGTCAGTCTATGTCGATTAGACACGATACTCAGAGCTTTAAAGAGTATGTCTTGAATAAAACAAAAAATTTTTCAACACGCATCGCTGCTTCTTGATAAATTTTTAGTCAATGCAGTTGAGGTTGACATTGATGCTGTATGTGATGGGGAAAACGTTTTCATTGGGAACTTCTGAGTTTCTTTATCCAACTTACTTTTTACTTTTTGTTCAACATTTATTAGGCTCGCTTTTCACAGTTCAGGATTTACTTGAGATTGTTCATGATTTGCATAAGTTGGAAATGAATAGCCCGAATCATTTGTTTTTACATCTGTTGAACTGTCTTTTAGCAATCCATCTTCTCTCAAGCGTTTTTTTTTTATTTTCTTCGCTAATCTGACTCTGATCAGCTGGTTTTAACACGAGATTTTCTTGACCAAATGTAATTTTAAGTTCTTCAATCACTATAAAGCAACGTAATTTTAAATGGTAGAATAATAAATCAATATAAAAGTCTTCATCTCCAACATCTAAATGAAATTGTCTGCCAACGAAATCAAATCCCTCACCGAGTTCTAACAGAAATTTTTCCATATGTCCTACGAGTCCTTTTTCTACTTCTCTTTCATGAGCATCTGTACCTACACTTAAAAAATCAAACATATACGGATATTTTAATGTATAATGTGCTAAATCTGATTGAGAGGATGGTAATTCTTCTTTAAAGTTAGTAATAGCTTTTCCTAATATCATTTATATTTTACTCCTCTCCATTTTCTTCCTTGTTTTTAGCTTTAGGACCAATTTTCTTAGAACCTTCCCTTAATTGTTCTGGTGCTTTAGGGCTCCCAGAATTATTCCCCGTTTCTTTATCAGAACTTTCTTGTTTACCTGATTGCTTTAGTGTTTCAGATTTAAGGTTTATGGAGTTATCCTTCACTTCAACTTTTGGTCGATCTTTACCCACTTGTTGCCTGATGCCCTGTATCATATGCTAAGTCTTATCATCAAGGCCAACGGTGTACAGCATAGCTTGCGATGCGCTCTTAGCAACTTGACCAACACTGTGTATGATTCGACAGGTATTTTAAAATCAGCTTTAGGTTTTTTTTATGATTTTTCATTTCGAATGGCCATTCAGGATATTTAACGGTACAGAATTGGTCGCAGTCGGGTTTTTTGGTTTTTTTAATTACTACTTCTTTACTTATTTCAAATAATATCTTCCAAATGTTAACACTCATTTGTAAAGTATTGATTTAATTGAATAGTAAAGTTTCTTATTGCGAACAGTGCGACCAATGGCCCTTTTTTCGCGCATCAATTCAAAGATCTACAACTACAATAGTGGCGGTCACTAAATTTTATATGGGTAGCTCTTAGAACAAACTAAATGTTCAAACAAAATCTTGGCGGTATAATTATTATTTTTTCTATATCTTCAGAACTGCAATAGTGGTGAGAATAGCTCTGAGAACAAAATGCTTGTGCCAGCAAAGTCTTGCAGGTATAGGATTGGAGAGGCGGGTACTACCCATGAAAAGTAATTATTAATGAACTACTAAACATGATTGTTTGATATAAGAAATACCGAAGCAAAAACAAAATGCACCCAACAAAACAAGCGAAAATTCATATTTTTGAATGAATTCGGATACGAATTATCCAAAAATAGTTTTTTTTAACAAGCCTAAAAAAGTTAGGTAAAATCACAGGCGTTATTTTTTTAAATCATTATTATATATAAAAACAGCCACGAGTCACGCGTGACTCATGCGTGACTCACACGTGGCGGATGCGTGGCTCACGTGAAACCAATCTTGACATTTGTGCATTTATAAAAAGTGACAGAAGCAATACTTATAAGTCGGAAGTCGTTAAGCTGTTATTATTGGCAAAAAAAATAAACGCGTGAGGCTATTACTAATTCGTATATAACTTCTGAGGCGCAACGATGAGCAGCATACATTTTTCTAAAATAACGCTTATTTGTTCAACCTTTAAAATAAAATTATTATCTCCGCTTAATTGATCCCAATTAATAACTTTATGTCTACTTAAACTCTGAAAGTTCACTTTTTTGCACTTCCAATATCAACATTAAAAACAAAAGCACTTGCACAAACAATTTTGGTAACACTGTTAAAAAAAATTTATGCAAATAACTTAAAAAATTTAGTGCATTTCACATCAATTCAGGTTATATGAGCACGTCATATAATAATTTAATAAAATGTTTAAACATTTATCTAACACTAATTATTTTTATTGCAAAAAAAATACCTGGAAACTTTGCATTCTTTTAAATCGCAGGTTACAAAAAAAATGTCATCTATTGTTTTAATACATTTACTTAAACACAAAGAGAATCTATTACAACATTTACCATACATGTACAGTGTACATTGTACACATATATTCACACATACAGACATATACATATATCGCACACTGAAACATAAACACTCATAACTCAAAAACATCAAAATGGTTTTTTTGTTAATTAGCCAGTGCCTCGTTTCTGTAACTTGTGAGAAGTTCTCGCATCGAGAAAAATTAGATAATTATATTGGTTGTCCTATTTTAAACAGGTTTATCTATATAATTAATAGGCGAACACGTTTTTTGTAATCCCTTTTACGCCGGAACTACTGCACCGATTTTGGAAAGATTTAAATCATTTTAAAGGAATTTCTGCACAGATGTGCAGAATCTATATTTTATTGAAATCGGTTTAGTTCATATAAAAACTTAAATAAACGTACAAAAATATCAGCATATCGAGCCATAACCGCTAAAATAGCTTAAGCGACACATTTTTTGGACTTACGTTTTTTTTTGACGAAAATCGACTATTTACGATCGATTTTTGGTCAAAAAATGAGGTTCGAAAATTATGTTGCTTAATCTATTTTGGCGGTTATGGCACGATATATAGTTTTTTTTTGTACTCACCCTGTGTTTCACAGTATGATAACAATTCTTTCGACTAGAAAAATTCTCACATTCTTATGTAAAATACCCTTATGCTTGTTATTATGTTACATGCTTGAGTCATTTGTAAATTTTTTTTGCCGCTCCTGAACATCTGGGATTATTTGAGTTGTGACAGTTTATAATTTAGTGTGCGACATGTTTCTACAGCTGAGTATGTGCGTATCCTTTAGCAGACTTTCTCATACCCATTTAACACAGTAATTACGATTTAAATGTTTTAACATTGAATTTCTTTCGTTTACATTCGTTTTAGTCGGTTAACCTTGTTTAAGAATTCAATATACATATGTATGGGCAAAACGAAATTCCCTCCCTTTTAGGAAAACCTTTGAAAAAACCTACACCAACAAATTACGAATAAAGTTACCCACCCTCATTGTTTTTAGAATTTCAAAAGAAGCGGGTGGTTTGGGCAGTATTTTTGTCTTACTAAAGTTTTGCTTCAAATAAAATACGATGATTTTAAAAATCGTATACACAAGTGGAATTAAAGTAAATGTGTATGAAAGGATAGTTAGTTCATGGAAGGCGAAGAAAGTATGTCTAGCAATTATTTTATGCAGCAATCTGGAAATTTGTTGTGACAAGAAATTGTGGATTTAAACAAATTTAAAAGGTTGTTATAAATGTTACATATTAAATTTAATTGAACTAGAGTGAATTTTATTCAGGAATAATTTCTTAATTTAAATTTTTATTGAATGAAATATTTTTTTAGACTGTTTAGCTGGGGGGAAATGCGCATTTTCTGTACAGCCACGCACTTTATCAGCACCTATGTACATCTACTTGGGCAGATATCTAGGCCAAGTTCCGGCCAATGCACGCAGTGTGTATATTTACAGGAATCCATTCGTCGTGTTTTTACACCCCTGATAACTTTGTACCGCGCTCTCTTAAGATTAAAATTTTATTCATAATTAGAATTAATTCATCTCACCTCATATGCGAAGGTTGAAAGTTTTACAACAAAAGCTTCGTGAGATATGGAGGTGCAAAAAGTGCATCTTTTAAGCCATACTCACTGACTCACTCATTAATATTTATTATGAAGAAATTCCGCTATATCTATTTTTCAAGGAATGTGAATGCCAATAAAGTCAAAGAATAATTAGAACAGAATTTTCAATATCTATCTATATAATTAATAGGCGAACAAGTTTTTTGTAATCCCTTTTGCGCCGGAACTACTGCACCGATTTTGGAGAGACTTACATGATTTTAAAGGATTTTCTGCACAGATGTGCACAATATATATTTTATTGACATCGGTACAGTATTTTGGGAGCTATAAGCGTTTAAAGTTGCTACTACTACATGCAAACATAGTACACACGCTTTTATTAGCTTACACTTAAAAATGAAACAAAACATGTTTGTGTGTGTTTCGCTTATTTGTTATTGTATGAAAGCCATAAAACTTATAGGAAAGAGTTCAATAAATTGAAGTAGCTTTAATAAAGAGATTTTGTTTCTGGTTTTTTTTTAATTTTATGTACGAATTATTGTTTATGTAAATATGTATGTATGTATATTGTGTGACTGTGTTTTAATGAATTTTTTATGACGTTTAGATAATTTTTCTTTGAATCTTAATATAATTATTTACATCTAGAATACGGACGATTATGTCGTCCATTTGGTATATCTAGTAATAATAATAAGGAAGAAGGAAATGCGGGCATTTTCAATTCTAGTGAACCTACAAGATGAATAGTAAGATTGCTGAAGATTAATTTTGAAAGATGAACAATATGACAATTTTAGTTTCGCCAAAATATTGTACAGGTCAAGTGCAGGTATACAATCTTATTGTTTATATATTATATATATATTTTTATTAATGACTAATAATAAACTTAAATCAAGTGTTATTATACTTTTTTCAATGAAAATAAAAACTACGCAAATATCTAGCGCCTAGTTTTGAGATCTTCGTCAGAAAATTTGTCATATTAGGTAAAGAAAATCTCTCCATATCTGTAAATCAGCCTTAGTAGTACCTGCTGCTATTTATTATAATAACAATAAAATATAATTTGTTGAAACCTTTTATTCATACATTCCTACATTTGCATTTTCATTGCATTGTTTTCAATTTTAAACGTTTATTCCTCTTGTTTACAACAAGTGTCCGCTTCATTTCAAACGAGTTACAAATACTACAAAGATTTTACACAAAAACACATACACACTCATGTATAATATAAACATAGATAAACATGCATACATACATACATAAGTATACATTAGGGATGTAACGAATGTTCGCATTCGCTTTCGCATTCGCAAATAATTCGCTTACTTTTGCTATTTGCATTCGCTTTTGCATTCGCTAAAATGTATGCGAATATTTAAAGCGAATACTAAAGACAAAAATATTGGAAATATTTTCCAGTTTTTGAAAAAGAAAAGGCAGTGTTTGAATTGCGCGGAATTATTTTCTGCTTAAGACTAGTCTGTTGGAACTTTTGAAAAGTGGTAAGCACATCATTACTTCGTTCAAAAATTTTTAAATGCAAAAATATTAACTATTCCTTCTTTGTTGTAAATTTTTTGCGAAACAAGTGCCACTCATATTATTTCGCATGTAAACTTAAAATGTTGAAGATATATTTCATATGTTTTTCCCAAGATGAACAGAGTACTACTTCTGGAAAAAATTTTCAAGAACAATTCGACAACGGGTATACAAGCCCCACTTTTTTGGTATTGTGTTAATGATCAAACAGAATAAGTCCGCAACTTCAGGAAAAATCGCTGTCAAATTAACAAAGCCCATAATAAAATCTACGGCAGTAACTTCAAATGCTCTCTAAGTTTTGTTTTATTTTCTTTTGTGCTTATTTTTCTTTTCTTTGTTCACAAAATTTATGAAATTTATTGAAAGTATGGTAACATGTTTGAGAGAATATTTATTTATATGTGTGAGCATAAGAAAAAACGCTCTCAAAATAAAATAGATTCTATCTATCGACTGCTTTCTGAGGCTAGTTTTTTGTGTCATTTTGTATGGAAAATGTGTTTATGCCGCAATTCTGTTTGATCATTTAAAGTGACATCGATGTCGACAACTGGAATAATGGTGAATATGTATTTTGATAGCATTTTACAGGAAATGTTGAACTTAGTACAAGGTCTTAGGGCCAAACTACGAATGGGGTGATTGCCTAATATTTTGTAAATTTATTTTTAATTATTATCTATACTTATTTTAATATGATTTCATATATTTTTCAGTTTAACAATTTTTATTTCTAATAATATAATACATATTTGCTGAATTCAAGACTCAAGTAGATCTATGTATACAACACAACTTTATGTTCTTAGATAAATTTATTTTCATTCATTTTTTAACGTATTGTAATATTTGCATTCGCTATCGCATTCGCATTCGCTTTCGCAAAAATTAAAATGTATTATTCGTTTTCGCATTCGCATTCGCTAAACTGATATTCGTTACATCCCTAGTATACATACATGTGCAATGGTTTGTTTATTAAAATACATATTTATATCAGTTTTGTTTTGTTTATGAATTCGCTTTATTTATACATTCGTTTTTTTCTTTTGCATTTTATCGCACGTGCACTTTGCATTGAAAGTAGGAGGAATAGCAACGAGGGAATAGATAAAAGCTCTTCGTAAACGTTTGCGTGACAATATGAGATTAATTTATTCAGATACAAATTAATTAATCATGTTATGAAGAGAAGTGGTGACCAAAGTTGCCAGATACAATAAATACGCATTTTTACAATTGCCTACCAGAAAGTCGTCAAAATAAAGTTTTCCTCTTTTATAAATATAAAATAAATATATGTATATGCATGTATATAATTATTATCATGATACAATAATATAAAGGTACAACCGTTCTCTCTTTTCGTCGCCATATTAACCTTCTGACGTTTGTGCCGACAATTTTTTACTCTCAAAATTAATGCTACCTTATTAATTTATGAAATCCGAGTTTTTGATTAATTTTTTGACGTTCTTTTTTATTTATTGAAAAATATTGAAGAATATGTATTTAAATTATAATTATAAAAAAAATTTACATCAGCATAAACAATTCAAGGGAAATTACCAACGGAAAAGCCTCTGAATCAAGGGTGGGACTTTCTCTTCGTACTACTCTGGCTTATTGCTTTACATCAGGTGCGTCCAAGTGATATGCACAATGTGCAAACTTTTTTAAAAGAGCGAGAGCACAATTGCCAATCAGATCTCGGCGAGAACAATGCTTCCTCTTAATTTGCAAGGAAACAACAGCACACTTAACAGCTTTCAAAGCAAAAGGCCACCCGCGGGCACTTCGTTATGCTCTGTTTTAAACATACATATGTATGTATATATAAACGAATAAACGTATCATGGGTTCTAAGCACTCATTGGAATGATGAGCAGTTTTGCTAAATGTTCGCCCATGCTCGTCAATGACACGCCTGTGTTAAAATCATGCGTTCTGCACCTAAATTGAACCAATTCATTAGCAATAGAACCCATGCATTAACTATTTCTTTTGCATGTCTTTTTTTGTTCAGATGTAGCCCATCAAAAAAGCATTAATTCGTACTGTAAGCTGCAATAAATTTGCACACGAAGTGTATGTAAATGTGTATTATATGCATGAAACACGCTCATCCATTCTACATCATATTATACACATGCATATTTCGTTATCCACGTATCCAATTAATACAACATTTAAAAAAATGTGTATTAAACCATAATTTCTAAACTTAAAATTACACATTTCCAAAAACATTCCTAAAAAAAAGTTCCCCGTAATTTCGTGTGGCAACGTTTTCCTCTCTCTTTACAAAAAAACAGCAATCAAACAATTTTGGTAAAAGTCAAAATTAATTTTATACGTCAAATGTGGTTGTACCTTTATATTATTGTATCATGATTATTATTATATATTTATATACATATATAATTTTTATATAAGTATGTATAAGCAAAATTAGGGAGTTCAGAGTGAAGAATATTCACGACAACCACAGTAAATCACTGATTGGTGCCCAGACACCGAAATATTTATATTTTATGAACCTATTCATAAAAGGGGATTAAAGTTGCCCCATTTTGGATATTGTTATGATCATGCCGTAGCACAGGACTTAAGTCCAAAATGTTTTAAAAAATTTCACAAATACAATTCAGATAGATATAATGTAAATGCAGTTTACTAGTATGATTCGTTGTCTTCATTTTTCCACTAGGTTTGATTCGCTGAGGAAGAAGGGTTTGGCCACAGTGAATATTTTATTTATATTTATAAAAAAATTAATTAATTAATTAAATTAATTAAAATTAATTTCAGTACAAAATGCGTACCAAATAAAAGATGAAGAGAAATATCGCATGTGATATTTTTTAAAAACGTATTTAACTCCATGAATTTATCTCCACACACATGATATTAGGTCATCTTTTTCATAAGGACAATTTTTATTTTTATTTTTTATATCTCACTACATTTTTTCAATTAAAAATCGCACACTTTTAGAAGAACACGCCATTATTCAATCCCAGGTTTAGTTGCATTTTATGTGTTATTTTTTCGTACGAATTATGATATACATATAGATACATCTGGGAGCCTCCATTGGCTATTAAACTTTGTATGAGCACCACGCCGGACATCGCATATGGCTAATGTAGACCGCTCATATCCATGTTTCGTACATGACTCTGAAAACGATGCCCCAACATATGGCTGACCATCAATGTTCGCCACGAAGTTGGCCATCAAATATCATTTTCATAAAAGTAGACAGTTTCATTCTCATAATAAAATATTGTTTTGCACCAAATACTGCAGAAAAAACAGCGAAAACCACAGAAAACACTTTTAAGTACAACACTTTCTCACAAACTAAAAATTATAGTTAGTCAGAACATGAACATCTACACGTATTCGCCACATATAAGAACATAAACATATGTATTACATATTACCGTGGCTCCGCCGGCGTACAGTGGGGGATTTTGTTTAACAAAATTTAAATAATTCTGCACTTTCCATATGTTTAAAGGAGCGAAGCCACAAAGTCCCAAAGTGGGAAACATCGGGTTAATGAAAAATTCAAACCGATGCCAAGCTGATGTTTTTGATCTGATAAAAAGGATTTCTTGCGAGTGGATTTATCTCTCAAAGAGCTAAAAAAAAGTTTGCTACATTTATGGCTTTCCCCTTACAAAAAAAATCCGATTTGGAAGCACTAACAACTGAGGGAAGCACAATGTATTGCTTACTGGATAACAAAAGCTTAGAAAAATGCTTCTGAAAAGCACTAACGTAATTCTGTGAAGCACTTTAGTAAGGCAAACAAATTCATGGATTTTTGCAAGCTAAATGTATTGCTTCTAGCTGGCTCATCTCGAACAAAAAATATGCCTTATTCATGCGCAACAGTAAGTGATTCTTTTACATTGTCTCCCTTACAAAAACGCTTCTGGAAAGAAGGAATTTTTTCTGGGATTATTGAAGGAGCCATATCGTTTCGAAACATAGCTATTTTCAACATAAATATCAAATTTAAGGCCTTGTTGCCCAAATTCCACAGTTGGAAGCAAAACTTTTATCATGCAACCTTACAACATGATATTTATGTTTTTAAACATTTTCAAAAATATTATCTGCGCCCCTCGAAAAATCAGAGAAATACTGAAAAAATCCCATTTTGGGGATTTAGCGAAAAAAAATTAGGAATTGCCGGGAACTCAAAATCAAATTCTATTTGTTTTTATTTTCTGTGTATTAATTGCATAATTTTCCACCTAAGAGAGAATTTTCATCTGGAAATATTAATAAATGCGAATTTTAAAGAATTGGATATATAGTCCAAATTCCAGACTTAAGCTCCAGACTTAATCTGTGACACCTCCTCAAATGCTGTATGCAATTTTTTAGAAAGTGCAGAATTATTTAAATTTTTTTAACAAAATCCCCCACTATGCGTTATCATGTTGAAGTTTTTCGCTTGTGAAGACGTAGGGTATAAACTTTGATCCAAAATTTCAAGTTGGTTATTGCTAAACCTCCTACAGCATTCACATCAAACATTTTTAAATATGTATAATCTTTATTTATGAAGGCTTTGTTTTTGTAATTAAACATTTATCAAAGATATAAAAGATAAAAATTTTACTGAAAAATCTTTACAAATCCTCCTTTGCTTGCAAAATTCCCCCTTTTTTTTTGATGGATAAGAGTGAAATCCCCAAATCTGGCATCTTATCAAAAATGCAACATTTTATTTTCTCTATTTTATAGATATAACATACTAGCAGAACTGGTTTCAAGACAAAAAGTAGTTTTTCTAGGCAATTTTCTTTTCTGTGCGCAAATTAACAACAAACGAAGCTCATAAAGCAAACAACAGTGTGCATCCACATGTGTTGAAGTAAATAAGTAATTGAACTTTGTTATTGTTGGGTAAAGATAGAGAGATACAGATAAAATGTGTGCAGCAAAATACATGCATACATGCATACAAACATACATATGTATGTATGCATGTGCATATCCAATCTCAGCTTATTTGAGAAAATTTTCACATTAAGAACAAGACAAAATCGCGATTTCAACAACTGCAGGAAACGGCTGTCAGTAAAAAAAAAAGATATATATTTTGAATCAAGTAAAAAAGTTCTACAATATTCATGCGATGCACGTTAAACTTAAAACTTGCACAGATTTTTTTCTTTCTAAAATTAACGATAAGATCATTATTGTTGTATCATACATATCGCACACTAAATCATTAACAGTCACAACTCAAAATTATCAAAGCGCTTTTGCTTTTTTGTAAACCAGTTAATTGAAGAAATCTATAACGACCTCAACAATTTCTTTTGTAATACAGTCTTCTTGAAGAATATAAAATACAGTACAATAGTTGTTTGCAACTACTCAGCATCTGAAATTTTTTGAGTTGTGACTCTTTATGATTTAGTGTGCGATATGTACATATGTATGTACATGAGAGATGACATGGGCTTTATATACTATAAAAATAAATTATGCATTTTATAATAGTTCTTAATTGAGTTATTTTTTGTATTGTTATTTCCAGTAAATTCCCTATTAACCCTTTTACTCGTTAAGCGCTCTAAGACTTCTTGAACTTTGAGACGATGATGCATCATTTTAAATTATCACATACCAAAGAGTTTCGGATAAATTGACAAGTTGGCAGATAAAAGACTTTTAGTTGACACATCTGGTATGTGTTGTTACAAAAAAAATAATTAATTTAATCAATTAATTTATTGCGATAATAATTCATACAAATACATACATACATACGAAATGCTGATTAAACATTTGGCATTTCTTTTGTTTTAATTTTGTGCTGTCACCAGGGAAGGAAAATTACTTCTTGGATTTTGCACCAACTGTGAAAACAAAATGTACTTTTTGGACCATGGCGGTACTATTTTTTTTTTTTTTTAATATTTATTAATAAGAACGGAAACGTAAAAAATGTGTAAAAATTCAGAAGTAAATAATAAAAAGCAGACACTTACATAACAAAAATGTGTATAAAAATTCAGTATAAAAAATAAAAAATAACATAAAACAAGTAAGAGTGCTATATTCGGCTGTGCCGAATCTTATATACCCTTTACCAATGTACGTACATATACATAAATATATAGTATACACATTAGTAGTAGTATACACATACATACATATTTGTTTTATAAAAAATTTATAATTTTTTTCTCTAAAGGAATTAATAGCACGTGACCTTTCAGTATTTTTCAATTAAAGAATTTGATTCAATTATTTTATTTTCCATATCAGCAATAGCTGATTTTTCTGTTTTAAAAAATTAATAAAGTGTGTTAAGTGAACAAAGAAATAAAAAAAAATTAATTTTATACTTTAATATCAAAAAAAAAGTTTCCTACTTTGGAGCTGAAATTTTCATTTTTCAAATTATATACGCCAAACTTTTCTTTCAGAAGCATAAAATATATTCAATTTATAAAGGAAAAGAAAAAAATTTTTAGACCTATTTAATTTTACATAACACAAAAAGTTTAAGTTTTCCAACCCTGGAATCATAACTTAGGATTTTTCTAATTCCTTATACTAATCTATTTCTTTAAAAAATACATAAAATATGTTAAGCGAACAAAGAAAAAATTTAGTTTCATTTAATTCCTTTAATATTAAAAAATTCAGTAAAGTGCGAATTTGACTCGCACACGAAGGGTTCCGTACATTCGGTTTTGAAAATTTTTTTAATGTGGCTTTTTTGCTTTTTTGAAGTTTTTTCAGTTTAAACAATTTTTTCAGTTTGGCGCTTTTTTCTCGTTTCGGCGATTTTTTTCTGTTTTTGGAGGTTTTTTTCATTTTGGCGATTTTTTCTGTTTTTGAGGCTTTTTTCGTTTTGGAGATTTTTTTCATTTTGGCAATTTTTTTTCATTTTGGCGATTTTTTTCTGTTTTTGGGTTTTTTTTTATTTTGGCGAGTTTTTCCTGTTTTTAGGGTTTTTTTAATTTTGTCGATTTTTTTCTGCTTTTTGGGGTTTTTTTCGTTTTGGCGATTTTTTTTTTGTTTTTGGGTTTTTTCATTTTGGCGATTTTTTTTATGGTTTTTGGGGTTTTTTTCATTTAGGCGATTTTTTTCATTTTGGCAATTTTTTTCTGTTTTTATGTTCTTTTTCATTTTGGCAATTTTTCCGTTTTGGGGGGTGTTTTTCCATTTTGGCAATTTTTTTCTGTTTTTTTGGGGTTTTTTTCGTTTTGGCTTTGTTTTAATTTTGACGATTTTTTTTTTCATTTTGGCAATTTTTTTCTGTTTTTATGTTCTTTTTCATTTTGGCAATTTTTCCGTTTTTGGGGGTGTTTTTCCATTTTGGCAATTTTTTTCTGTTTTTTTGGGGTTTTTTTCGTTTTGGCTTTGTTTTAATTTTGACGATTTTTTTTTCATTTTGGCGATTTTCTTTCATTTTGGCGATTTTTTTTCATTTAAAAGCAATTTTTCCGGTTTTTCGCGATTTCTTTTAGTCGCGATTTTATTTTAGACATTTTTTTTTAATTCGGTGCTTTTTTTCGTTTTGGCGACTTTTTTTCATTTTTGGCAATTTTTTTCGGTTTGGCGATTTTATAATTTTTTGATTTTTAGTTTTACCGTTTTTGAAAATTTCAAGAGTTTTGCTCTTACGGTTTTGCTGTTGTCAAAATTCCATAGTCAAAATTGCATTAACTGATGGAACACCCTTTAATTTAAATTTTTTGAAATTTTAGTGCTAATTTTTGTAGTCTGTATATACATACACCTTAAAAATTTCAAGTGTATATACATACATACATACAATTGTATGTATATTACATGGGATTTTAAAATTTTTCGTTGCTCGCTTTGGAACACCCTTTAATTTCCAATTCTCATGTATTTGTTGTTGTAGCGGCCAAAGGTCTACACACTGTGTCCAAATTTCAGGTCTGTAGCTCTTACGGTTCTCGAGAAAATACCCTGCATAGTTTTAGACATAGTTAAACGTCTTTTTAATTTTTTTTTATATTTTTTTAATTTAAAATACCAATTTTAGTCGTACTGAAGTGTAAAATAAGTTTATTTATTAAAAAAAAATAAAAATTTGTTTTCGGTAGTTACTTTTATATGGCAAAATAAAGTTTAGGTTTTCCAGCTCTGCAATCGTCTGCTCGATTTTGATGAATTTCAATACCAATCTATTTTGGAAAATTTCTGACACACCAGTTCAAGAACGAAGTCTCTAGCTTTTCTGGGAGCTTCGGAAAACCGATTTCACGTACAGACAGACGGACAGACGGAAAGACGGACATTGCTTATTCGTCTTCCCTATGCATAAGGATCCAGAATATATATATTTTATGCGTCGCTTATTGATATTATAGAAATTACAAACGGAATGACAAACCTATATATACCCTTTTACTATTTTTTTTGGTAAAGGGTATAAAAATATTAAATAATGCATTCATTCATAAGGGTACATTCGTAGATTAGACTTGTTATTTAAGAAGTTTATTATTCGACATATTGCCATAAGCCCATTCTAATTTGAAATTTATTTGCTGGTGGTTCAGCGATGTCTATATGCACTTCATACACCTTAAAATCTTTCCTATTTTCGTACTATATAATACAAGGATGTAAAAACATTTTCTTGACAGAGAAATTTTTGAGTTTTTTAGCTTTCATGTAATTTTTATGCTCTCACTTTTTAATTTTGCTTAAAACTTACTACTATATGCTCACTTAAGTGTAAATAAAATGAAATCCATAACCAAAAATTTCATAATGCAAAGAAAAATAAAGATATTTATGATAAAAATCAAAATTTCTAACGATTTTAACTATGTCAAAACATTTTCTTGACAGACTGTATGTATGTACACGTGGTTATTTCACAAAGTACACATTTTCTCTTGTTTGTTTTGATTTTTTTTTTTTTTTTGGTAACATTTTAATAATAAATATACTGCAGTTGTCCCTTTTCCCGCAGAATCTGCGCCACAAATGATTTTAGCTTTTTGCATAAGTCACTTTCTTCAACTCTGGTCTACACTTTGTGCCAGTTCCCTCCTTTTTGTTTTCATGTGATTTTGGTAAAAGAAAATCCTTTCGATATTTACAGAGGGGTGAGGTATGGACAAAATTCCGTAAGCTACTCTCGATTTATCTGGAAATATGTATTCATCTTATGCGTTTTTTATGTTTTTTATTGTGTCTAACATTGGCTATTTATGGTCAGTTTTCCTGATTTTTGGGAGGCAAATAAAACCCATTTATTTCATCTTTTTTCTCAACGTTTCGTCAGCTTTTTTCCGACGTCTTCAGGAGAATTTTTATTTTTAAATTCTGGCAACAAATTACAAGTTTTTTATTATTTTTTTGTTACATTTTTGTAATATTAATTTTTATGTTTGACTTAGATCTTCAGTTACATTATTAAATAAATTATAAAAACTGGACACAGCACGAACAATTAATTGTATAATTTGAATAATAATAAATAATGGAAAATATCACAGGCAAACTTAAAACTAATATCACAGAACTTCATATTGCAGTTTGGTTTTGTCTTTGTCTTCTTTTGTGTTGATGCGTTTTTAGTTTTAGCCACTGTAGACCAGAAACTGCATATATTTTCTGTTGTTAATGTTTAAGTTCTTCCATATCAGCCAATGCTCTATATATTGGTTGTAAATATTTTCAAAATTTTGCTTTTCGCTGGGAAACATTTTAATTAAAAGTGGTATAATGCTGTTGGTTGGTTGCATCAAATAAAGCATTTTCAGGGGAAACTTACGAAACCAAGCTAACATTTCATTGTCAAAGTCCACTTATGCCCTGTGTAGGGTTTGGGATTTCCCGGACTTTTGCACTTCCCGGGAAACGGGAATTAAAAAATCAAGGGAAAAGCTAATTTTCTAAATTAAATACATTTATTAAATGAAAGTTGGTGAAATTTCGATTGTTTTATTAATATAAGCATTCTCTTGAAATAAAAGTTAATAAAAATCAGTTCTAAAACAAATTTTTAAGAATTTTTAATTGAATTTAAGCAAATGGAATAAAGTTATTACACAGCAAATGATCATATAAAAACCAATTGACGACTTTTACCAGAATTAGTAGACAATTTTCTAATAAGAAGAGTTCTTACAGCTTAAAATTTTCACTACACTTTTCAAAATTTGTTCACTAATTCGGCGAAAAATCACTTCAAGTTCGCTTAGCATCGAATTATTTACTTTAGGAAACGATTATATCATTGCAATCATTGATACTTATACAATTTATTCCACTTTTTTTAGGAGATATGGTATGACGACCTCAATTTAATGGAATTTTTATGAAATTTCAGACTAGATTTGAATAGCTCACATTATTTATTATTTTATATTAAAAAAACATGGACATTTTACTTCTTGTTTATCGGAGTCGAAAGAATTCTATCTTTCTTACAGTTACATTCAAAACAAAAACTCAATTTAAATTTTAAGATTAAAAAATTTCCTTCGAACAAGGTATATGTAAATGTTTAAACAGACGATCGTGTAAATTTAGTCATACAATCATTCAAACGAACTTTTGTAATATATAAAAAAATACTAAGTTTTTATATTAAAGTAAAATTGGATTATAAATTCTATATATTTATGAAATAACATGCACTTTTAATTTCCCGTTTTCCCGGGAAAATCTCAAAAATTTCCCGGGAATATTAGACAGACATTTCCCGGGATTTCCCGCCCGGGAATTCCCGTTTCCCAAACCCTAGCCCTGTGTCATAGAAAATATTTTATTGAGTAAAATATATGTATTTATTAATAAAGTTACGTGACATTTCTCGAAAAAGAAATTTAATTCCCGTGTCTTCTGACTACATTTCTAAGTTGGCTGTGAGAGTATCAAATGTGTTTGGGGGAGTACTGCGGTACTTTTTCATTTCAAATAGTATCAAAAAAAGTACGATCGTACCAACTTTTCCATCAGTGGTACTCAGCATAAAGTATGTATATACCCTGTTGGCCAAACTGTAGTAGAGGATACTTAATCAACGACTGCTTAAGGAAATTTCCACATTTGTAGTGCACGACACGTAAACTATGTAGTCTTGAAACGTTCAGTTTAAATCGTATGTAATTTCGTTAGGGCAAGAAACACTACTTATTGACGAAATGGTAAGGAAAATGTCACTAAAGAGCCACTCGGACTATAATGAAGGGTGGGAAAATTTGAGGTTAGGAAGTAAATTGGCAGCGAAAAAAACGTATTTTTTTCAACAAAATCATCTTTAGTGATGAAGCCCATTTTCAATTAGGCGGTTATGTAAACAAACAAAATTATCGCATATGGGGCTCACAAAATGCACAAACAGTCCTCGAAAAACCATTATATTCAAAGAAAGTGACCGTAAAGTGCGGTTTGTGGTCAGGCAGAGAAACAAGTCGAGGCAAAATTATCGGCGGCGGCGACGCACCGAGAGAGTTTTCGCCGGCTCTAATAAGCATATGAAAATTTAAAGAGAAAATTACAAATTCAGATTGAAAATAGATTTTCATAATTTTTTTCTCCGAAGTTTGACTTTTTAAGCAGATAAAATTCAGCTGGTTTTGAGCCGATGTGAGCCGATATATTCGAGCTTCGAGCTGATCGACTTGTTTCTCAAGCGGCATCATCGGCCGGTATTTTTTCGAAAATGAGCAAGGAAACGCCGTCACCGTGAATTCTATGGGCTACCTACCAAACCATGATAAAAGATTTTTTGTGACCATAATTGGCCAATGTTGACATCAGCGTCATTTGCTTTCAGCAAGATGGCGCCACAAGCCACACAGCCTGCCAAACAATTCAGTTATTGCATGAGAAATTTCCCGGTCGCTTAATTTATCGATTTGGCAATGTCAATTGACCGAATCGTTCTTGTGATTTAACGCCGCTTGGTTATTTTCTCTTGGGCCATTTGAAAGATTGGGTTTACGTGAACAAACAACAAGCAACTGACGCTCTGAAAGATAAAATTCGGCGCTGCATTGACGAGATAAGCGAAGCTTTGCTGCAAAATGTGGCGCAAAAATTTGTGAAAAGAGCGGAAGTCTGGCGACGTGCTAGAGGTGGTAATTTGCACGACATCATTCCATTATTAATTCCTACTTTACATTGGCATCAAAAAAACTGAAAAGTGTGTTTTTAAGCCAATTTACTTCCTAACCTTAAATTTGCCCACCCTTTACATATATAAAGACTTTCATCACATTTTACTAGAAAGAAATCTGACATTTGTTTCGACTGTCAAGCAATTTAACGTAAGTGACATTTTGTATTCACACTATCGCACCTCAAATTACATTAAAAACACAAGAAGAAAGGAAACACCTGTTGAGGATTAACATGCCTACATGAATTGTTGACTTCCGCGGCAGAGCAGTTTTATGCAGTAGTTGATTTAAATAAGACAAAGAAAAGAAAACTACGATGGCTTACACGAAATATATTTCAATACGATAAACATATTCAATATTTAGAAAAGGTTTAAAAGATAAAGAAATATACCATAAACGACGGCACGGAATCGGCGTCGAAACAGACGAGTTGATTTTGTAATAATGCAACTCTGATCAGACGAAAAGTGTTATTGTTTAGAAAAGTATAAAAAAATGGTCAAGTCTTATGGGATGTGAAATTTGTATCGTATTATTTACCATTCGTCATGACATTTTGCATTTACAGTATCGCACTTGCACGTATTATATGAATTTTTTACATGTATTAATACAAAGTATAATAGCCTGAAGAGCCCTTTTAATGAGGATCAAGGACATTTCTGAGGACGTTGTCATTTACTTGGTCATTAATAAAAATAGTATAAAAATTGTCAGTTCTACAGTGACAAGGAAAGGATAAGCGAAAATATCGTCATTGGCACCCGACTGTGCAACGCAAAGAAGGATATTGTGTTTATCAGCCAATGTATGTATGTGTGTTCCTTTGCGGCACTATATAAAGTGAACGCGTAGTCAAAACTCAATATGGCGACCAATAGATGCAATTTTGTAAATATGACAAAAATAAAAAGTCGGCGAACTATATTTAAATGGGTATCATTCGACAGGTATTTTAAAATCCTCTTCAGGTTTCTCTTATAATTTTTCATTTCGAATGACCATTTAGGATCAATGAACTGTTAACTAAATTGGTCACAGTCGGGTTTTTCGATTTTTTTAATTACTACTTGTTTCATAAAATAGTTCACAGAAAAAATCTGTAGAGTAAGCAAAATAAATTTTGAAACGAGAAAAATGCCAAGTTTTCATCAAAAAATTGTTTACCTCATCTAAAATTTTGTATTTTTCTTTTATGTTGTTGTAATTATTTTGGATTTACAATATGTATTTTCAGCAAAGTATGTACATACGAGTATATACAAACGAGTACAACTGCGATAACATTAATTAATTAAATATTGTGCGTACATATATTGTATCAACCCTTATATTCTCATTCCACCACAAAATATATTATAATTTAACTAAAACACGCAACAACTAAAACCATTTCGACTTATTTACTCGTATTGCGTTCTTTCTTAAGTTTTTCAATAAATATAATAAAATTTAGTTACAGGCTAACTAAAACTATAAATGAATTTTCATATCTAAGTTAAAAAAAACGCAAAAACTTTGCCACAATGTCGCCAGAAAAAATAACTAGGCTCTATAGCAACGGTTCTCAAATGGGGGTCCGCGGACCTCTGGGAGTCCGTATGAAAATTCCAAGGGGTCCGCGAAGAGCTAAACAAATATTGTTATGATTCCTCAAAAGTTAATATTAATAAGATTTAGTAATATGGCTTTTGTATAATAAATGTAAAACGTATATTTCGCATTGCGGTAGGCCGTGCTACTATTAAAATTTCGGAAGGGGTCCCCGGAGAAAGAGCTTGTGAGAACCTCTGCTCTATAGGCTTTTAATGGTAGAAGAGACCCAAAGTCGAAATACGCCATCGTGGTTAGCGTATTTTTAATTGTAATGGTCTCTGTAGACGATCAAATAAAAGCGTCAATCAGTGAATATGTCGTTTAATGCTGACTGTCGTTTAATTGACGCTTTTTCGGAAACGTTCAAATAAAATCGCTAATCAGAATTTTAATTTTGTGTTCGTTGTGTGTTAGCGGCAAGTACAGCAAAAAAAAAGCTTTTTATGAAATCTAGGTATTAAAAAAAACATTTTAACAAGAACATTAAAAAACATTGAAAATAAATATGTAATAATAAAACTGCACGTAGACTTTTCATCGAGTCCTTTTGCTACTTAGAAGGAGCCAAAGGAACCAATATATATATGGACTTTTCATAGGTTAGGTTTTTTGCAAGGAACAAAGGTAAATTTCCATAAAATCCAAAACAAATTTGATTCATTCGCGCATATTCAGAGTTGGAGACGATCAAATAATCAGCCGTCAAACAAAAATATCAAAAATTTTTGATTCTCAGCAATCGCTGAGGACATCGCGTACGAGTGATTGATTGTTTTATTTGAGCGTCTCTTGGGCAGTTAATAGATTAAAGTATACCGCAATATTTGTTTTTTAATCTAGAACCAAAATGTCGTAGTCCAACTCGAAATATGTCAACCACGATAAGGCCTAATATGCATATGTACATACATTTGCATATAGGCGTTTTGAATGTTTGTCTGAACCTACTATAAATGTATGTTTGACGTTTTTCCACTCCCTACCCATTCTTCAGATCATTGATATGGTGAAATTTTTATATTTTAGGTGCTACACTTAACGAAATTGCTGACTATAATGTGGATCACACAGAAAAAAATATTCCTGCAATCAACAAATTTAATTGAAAATAAAACCAAAAATCAATTAAAAATTTTATTGAGTAAATTAAATTTTGTGATTACTCGTAATTACATTTTTAAACAAAAGCTTAATGAACTTAAATACATATTTAATTGATTTTTGATTTCATTTTCAATTAAAGTTGTTGAATGCAGGAATATTTTTTTTGAGCAGTTGAAAAAAATATGTGAAACCATTGACCTCGCCGCCCATCTCTGAAACTTCCCTGTAAGACTTAGATTTTGGTAAAATTAGTGGCATTCAATACACTTTTTAAGTCTATGAAAATCAGTGAATATCTATCGATTTGACGAATACTTTTACAGTTATTAATTTTTTTTAAATTTTTCGTCAACGATATTTCTTGAACAAATCACCCGATTTTAGCCAAAGAGATCATGGGTGAGATCGTAAATGCATCACTGCTCTGCATCACACTTGCAAACTTTTATTTAAAATAGAATACAAGTTCGCTGATAGTCTGTTTTAGTAGTAAACATGTTTGTAAACCATATTTGACATTTATTTGTGCGTTATTTACTTCAGTGAACCAGTTGGGAGCATTTAAACTTCCATTTGCAGCGCAGTGATGCATTTACGAACAGACCCCATCCATTTTTTCTTGAACTTGATCGAGTTGGTCCAACGTCACACGATTCTTAGAAAAATACATGCTCAGGCTTAGCAATCACCAAAGACATATTGGATTTATCCCTAATGGAAGACAGTTTAGAAACAATAAGAAGATACGTCATGAGCTTGATCTACCACTTGGATCTTAGGAAATAAAACATTGCATATTTATATGCACATACAAACAAACAAATTTTATTAATTATTTGCATGTACATATAAATCCTTTTTATTTATTTTAAATAGTGGCATTACGAGTACATAATGATGTTATATACTTAATGCCAAATTAATATATTAAAACTGTTAAAATGTTTGCTTTTTATCATTGGATAGATTGCATTTCATAGAGAGCGAAAAAAAAAACTTTCTATACATTCACACACATTGCATGTTCGGCATATGGATCGGTTTATCAAAACGTTTTTCCATTAACAATCTAAAATGCAATATGTACATAAAACTCGTGTTGGCATTTGCCCGATGCAACAAAAACTTGAAAAAAGAATACTTAAAACACACACAATGATACAATGCAAAACAAGCACGTGAGACTTTTATTAAACTTAACAGAAAGAAAAACTTAACCACAATATAAAATAATAAAAGCCTTTTTACAAAATCAATGAAAAACAATTGCAGTAAAACAAAATGTGTGTATAAAAGGGAATTGGTAACCAAAAACTTAGTGAATGCGTGTGAAGAAATACTGACCAATGAATAAAAATGTAAACATAACTTGGTAACAAAAGCTTATACAGTGTGCAACAAAATAAGGATCTGCTTACTAAACAATCAACAAAGTGTTTATTTCACTCAGACATTAGAAACCCATAATAAACAAATTAAAAATTGCATCTAACTTTTCGATAAGAAAAGTGTGCATCATCATATCTATAAGAAAAGTGTGCTGTAACACAGTCATAATATCTATAAGACAAGTGTGCTGTGACATAGTCAACTTTTCTATAAGAAAAGTGTGCTGTGACACAGTCATCATTTGTTTAAGAAAAGTGTGCTGTGCATCATTTCTATAAGAAAAGTGTGCTGTGACACAGTCATCATTTCTTTAAGAAAAGTGTGCTGTGGCACAGTCATCATTTCTATAAGAAAAGTGTGCTGTGACACAGTCATAATTTCTTTAAGAAAAGTGTGCTGTGGCACAGTCATCATTTCTATAAGAAAAGTGTGCTGTGACACAGTCATCATTTCTATAAGAAAAGTGTGCTATGACACAGTCAACTTTTCTATAAGAAAAAAGTGTACTGTGACAGTCACCATATCTATAAGAAAAGTGTGATGTGACACAGTCATAATTTTTATAAGAAAAGTGTGCTGAGACACAGTCATCATTTCTATAAGAAAAGTGTGCTGTGACACATTCATCATTTCTATAAGAAAAGTGTGCTGTGACACAGTCATCATATCTATAAGTAAAGTGTTCTGTGACACAGTCATCACTTCTATAAGAAAAGTGTGCTGTGTGACAGTCATCATTTCTATAAGAAAAGTGTGCTGTGACATAGTCAACTTTTCTAAGAAAAGTGTGCTGTGACACAGTCATAATTTCTATAAGAAAAGTGTGCTGTGACACAGTCATCATTTCTATAAGAAAAGTCTGCTGTGTGACAGTCATTGTTTCTATAAGAAAAGTGTGCTGTGACACAGTCATCATTTCTATAAGAAAAGTGTGATGTGACACAGTCATTGTTTCTATAAGAAAAGTGTGCTGTGACACAGTCATCATTTCTATAAGAAAAGTGTGCTGTGACAAAGTCATCATTTCTTTAAGAAAAGTGTGCTGTGGCACAGTCATCATTTCTTTAAGAAAAGTGTGCTGTAGCACAGTCATCATTTCTATAAGAAAAGTGTGATGTGACACAGTCATCATTTCTATAAGAAAAGTGTGCTGTGACACAGTCATCATTTCTTTAAGAAAAGTGTGCTGTGGCACAGTCATCATTTCTATAAGAAAAGTGTGCTGTGACACAGTCATCATTTCTATAAGAAAAGTGTTCTGTGACACAGTCATCATTTCTATAAGAAAAGTGTGCTGTGACACAGTCATCATTTCTTTAGGAAAAGTGTGCTGTGGCACAGTCATCATTTCTATAAGAAAAGTGTGCTTTGACACAGTCAACTTTTCTCTAAGAAAAGTGTGCTGTGACACAGTTATCATTTCTATAAGAAAAGTGTGCTGTGACACAGTCATCATTTCTATAAGAAAAGTGTGATGTGACACAGTCATAATTTCTATAAGAAAAGTGTGCTGTGACACAGTCATCATTTCTATAAGAAAAGTGTTCTGTGACACAGTCATCATATCTATAAGAAAAGTGTTCTGTGACACAGTCATCATATCTATAAGAAAAGTGTGCTGTGACACAGTCATCATTTCTATAAGAAAAGTGTGCTGTGACACAGTCAACTTTTCTATAAGAAAAGTGTGCTATGACACAGTCAACTTTTCTGTAAGTGTACTGTGACAGACACCATATCTATAAGAATAGTGTGATGTGACACAGTCATAATTTTTATAAGAAAAGTGTGCTGAGACACATTCATCATTTCTATAAGAAAAGTGTGCTGTGGCACAGTCAGCATTTCTATAAGAAAAGTGTGCTGTGACACAGTCAACTTATTTCAGTGACTATATAAAAATTATTAATACTTGACAAAGCAGGAATTTTAAATTCTGCGCGCCACTCGGAATTTCATGATTAAAAAGCAGGAGTCCTGCAGCAATCTGCGAAAAGCAAAAGTATTGGCAACTCTAACATGAACCCTATACCTACCTTTTGGCCATGGCCTCTTTCTTTGGGTTTCCAAATGAACCACTAAATGGAAATCATGTGAATATATACATAATTAATTTTTGTAAGCATACATACATACATAAACATGTACTTTATATATGTACATATAAAAACAACATGAACAACTTGTTTTCAGTTCGTCTAGTTATGAAAAGGGGAGTTGTTGTACATAAGTTTTCCTTTGGAATCTTGCTACTACTATTCAAACGAACAATAAGCGGAGTAGTAAAGGCACGCACAACTTTTCCCAAAGCATTTGCTAGTTGTTGTACAGTTGAGTTTTGAACTTCTTTTTACGTCATTATTTTAGTGGGTGGGTTTGTTTAATGACGAAATTAAAAATGAAAATAAAAACAAAACTAAAATAAAACTAAAACTAAAACAAGTTCACCAACAAAACATGTAGAAGACTTAAAAATGTAAACAAACTTCATTCCAACTGGTTTTTTTAACATGGTCAATGGCAAGTGGTAATATGGTATATTAAATACACTGATAAAAACAAAAGAGAGAGAGAGAGAGAGAGAGAGGAATGTTGATTGAAATTTTAAAAATTAAGAGTAATGTTCAGTGTTGCCAAAATCAATTGTGATTAATCCCAAAACGCCAAAAAAAAATATTTATTTTGCACAGATTTATTTTTGTTAGTCGGGGGCAGAGAAACAAGCCGATCGGCTCAAGAGCCGCCGCAGACCTTCAACGTAACTTCAAGCCGCCGCCGATGCATGCGGCTAGCCTCGACTCAAAATTCCAGCCGGCTAATTGTTTTTTGTAGTGGAAAATTTTTACAAAATCTTATATTATATGGAAATCATAAGGTTTTTGAATTTTTTTTATAGAGATACATATGTTTAAAAAACTAATCAAAATCAAAACCAGCGGCTGTCAACGTCAGCCGGCTCAAGTCGGCTTATGAGCCGCGGACTTTTTTCCCTCAGCCGCCGCCGCCGACTTTTTAAGGCGGCTTGTTTCTCTGGCCAAGGGTTAAAATTATTTCTTATCGTTTTTTAGAACACTTATTAATATTCATTAAAATTACCTTCAAAACTTAAAAATTTACCAAAAAAAAACTTAAAAAATTCTGATGTATTATGTTCGAGGTTTGTTCAGAAGATAACGGGAATTTTTAAGTTTAAGGAGAGTGGGACAGTCAATTTATTTTATTATATTGGTATAAATTCCCCTAAAGTATAATAAAGTGTTTTTATGAGCTCGGCTATTTTCGTTTGTTAAAAGAAATGGATGAAAGAGTCTGCATAAAATTTTTGGTAAATACTGAAGTTTAACGTATGACGGATTCATTGTGCCCCGGCCTTAACTCAAAAAAACCTGTTTCCCAGAAAACGAGTTTAAGTGTTCAATTTACACACATCTTAATGGAAAAAGAAAATTTATTTTTCTCTAAAGAGTTGAGTAAACAAGATATGTATTCGACGTGATCGTTTGACCGACAAATTGCCACTTTTTCGACTGCCTTTCCACTTTTGGTCTCCCTTTTTTTAGAGTAAATTATATAATAATACATTAAAAATTAAAAGTTTAGTGTAGTTGTCTCATTTTTTTTAATGTTGCCCCTTTTTTTGGATAAATTCCCTATTTGGTGACACTCTTTGAAATTTTTACACAATATGAAGAATGATATGAGAATTTATTTTGTATCACTAACTTAAAAATTTCATTTCTTGAGTTATGACGTTCTTTGAGTAAATGAACGATATGTATATTTTGAATTTTAGCACTACGATGTAGGGAGAGTTCGCGATATATTGTAAAAAAAAATAAAAACAATACTTCTATACGTCTGACATTTTTGTTTAAATTTTGTTTATAAAACTATTTTTAAGATTTGCTAATTTGTTCTATCAATATTATGGCGTTTTCTCTGTTAAATATAAAGGCAACATTTTTTCCCGTGTCAAAGAGAAGTAAATATATTTTATCTTGATTAACTAGAGGCTGGGGCACAATGAATCAGTCATGCGTTAAACTTCGCCTTTTTCAACTGGCAGCTAAGTTTAGATACATGGCTTCTTATGAGGTCGATTACATTCAGTACGTGTCCGTCAACGCAAAGTACGAAATTTGGTAAACTTTTAACTTTTTGTGTACGTTGAGTAGTTTGGCAGATATTGGTTGGTTTTTTGGTATGGTCTGATTTAGATTTTTGTGTTTTGTGGCAGCATAAGTAAAATTAAACGAAAGAAATAAATAAAATAAAATAAAATAAAATAAAATAAAATAAAATAAAATAAAATAAACAAATTTAATAAATAAAATGGAGAATCGACCTATAGAAGAATTCAAGAATATAGATCTCTATAATTATTTAACTTGCGATTTTGAATTTTTTTTTAAGAAAAGGGCATTAAAATTAAATTTTTTTTTTGTTGCACACATTAAAGATCTAATAGTATAAAACGCTCCCACCCAGTGATAAAAACAAAATTCAAACAATTTTAAAAATTTTGTGTTGGTTGCCATACAAATCTTCAATAATTGTTATGAAAGGAAGCCCACGCCTTCTTCGATGAAAAATTTGCAAAAAAAAAAAGAAAGTGTGTAAGTGTGTTATAAATTAGCTTCTAAATTTCTTAAGAATTACAATAGCATAAATATTTTTGAAAATTAATCGTTTTCCCTATATCCAAACTTTTAAGGAATGTGGCAACACTGGTAACAGTTTTCAATATTTACTTTTGCATATTTGTAATTTAATACAGTAACATTCATATCTGCATGTTTATGTACACACATACATATGTTCATATCGTGGGTCACAAGTAGAGAGGCCCTAACTCAAACAACTGTAATTTTACAGAAGAAGGTAAAGACATAATAATAAACAGTATAACTGCTTGTGCAAATGCTTCGTAATTTTTACAATATTGCAATAAACTTTTGTGGCGAAGTGTATTTGTATGAAATGTATTGTAATAAATGAAAAACTCAATTTCGTGAAAATACGAGTTAGGGCCTTTCTACTTCTGGCCATCGATACATAAATCATGCAGCTAACAAGTGGTAGAAAACGGTATTAATTATTTAAGTAAACAGTAAACAATATAAATGTTACCACTGAGCACACCTGTGTAAATTTGCTACAGTGGTAGAGAAGTCATGGTTTAATTCTTACCTGTAACTATTAAAAAAAAAATAAAAAAAATCATTTATTAGTAGTAGCGAAGAGAAAAGCAATAACAAAGCGATATTATAACCCAGCGAAAAAAAGAAATTATAATCACTCTCAAGAAGTGACATTTTCATAGCTTCTGAAGTGTATATGTATATTTAAAAATTAAAAATAAATACAGTGGAGGCTCGAAAAAGTTAAGTCATAGAAAAGTTAAGTATATGGAAAAGTTAAGCAGCTTTTATTCACCATTGGTGACTCCAAAAAGTTAAGTAATTCTCAACTTTTCTGAGACAATTTTTTTATATATAGTTTTTTTCTCTTTCTAAGATGATCTCAACTTTTGTATGTAAATCCTCAATACATATTTATATATATAGTGAGTCATATACGCCTGTATACATGCAAAAATAAAACCGTTACCGTTATATATATATATTTTTTTTTTTGTGAATTTTATATGCATAATGTAGTTGCTCAGTTGGTTGTAAAAGAAATTAGTCGTAGAATTTGTTTTGTTCTGATTGCAACAATGTTAGCAGCAGGGAAGCAAAAAAGGCTGTCAAATACACATACAACCTCTTGAATTTTTCATACTACGGAAAAGTTAAGATTTCGGAAAAGTTCATCACCCCCAAAACAAACTACTTAACTTTTTTGAGCCTCCACTGTACATATACTCGTATTCGATTTTTAATAAATATTTGATATCGTTTTACTTAAGGTGTTTAAATAATGTATGATAGAATTAATACATGTGTAATAGAATTGTATAAATGAATTCTACAATTCTCATTTAGTTAACCTTAAAATTGTTATATGACCTTCGTAAGTATTTGTTGACAATTATGGAAGCTTATACACCGGCTTATTAATTACTTTCGAAGTTTTTTTTTTTTTTTGCTGGGATGTATATATGCAAATTAGAGAGAAAAGAAGACGTTCACTGCAACCGCAATTAAAAACTAATAAATTAACCACAGAATTGTGTAAGAAGATTAAACGTACTGGTCGAACTACATCCAGTTTTAAATAAACTATAACAATAAGTGGATCTTCTAACAAATCGCAACTTCTTAGTTACTTATTATACAGAGGAAGAATTCGTCACTTTCTGCTAAAGATGTGCAATTTAAATTCAGGGGGTGTCGTTTATACCTCGAAACTTTTTTAAACTGCAGCGATTTGAACTATTTATTTGAAATATAAAAGGCTTTTGAGTTGATTTGATTTTTTTATTTAATTTCTTTCTTTTTCAATTATTTCACCGTCATGATTTCGAAAAACCGGGGTGATGTTAATTTAGACATGGTTTACCATACATTTTGCATATGGCCAAATCACCCAAAAGTAGTAGATTTATTCAGGGCTATCATGAATAAAATTCCGCGTGAAATTTCTCCCTTTTCCAATTAGAATTTTTTGTTTTCCCTATTATTTGCTATTAGTTGGAATTGTTCCTTGGGAAAAATTTCACGTGGAATTTTATTCATGAAAGCCCTGATTTTAAATTATGTCGAAAATACTACTTTTCCAACTGGATTTATTTATGCAACCCTGCTTTGCTTTTAAAATTACAAACTCCATCCCTGGGTCATCCATCAATAGCGAGTAACAATTTCCAAAAAAATTACATTAAAGAATATTTAATTAGTTTTAAATGTCAATTACATACTCGTATCGATAAAATTCAATTACAGCTGCTTATAAAGTAAATAAATTTACTAAAATTGAAAATTCGAACACCAAATCACTCATAAGCTCGGTGGAAACACTTCGAAGTAATTTACTTAAATCTACTTGATTTAAAGTCGGTGGAAAGATGTTATTAATATCATGATACAGAAAAAAAAATAAATCAAAATTGATTTCAGTAGTCAAATTGCCTGAATTAATAAAATATATATTAAAAGGCAAATTTTGTAAATAGAAACGTTTTTTTCGTTTTGAAATTTGTATTGAAAAAATATTTCTTGAAACGAATTTTCGTTATTTTTCATACAAATTTCAAACGTTTAGAAACGAAATTTTTTACAAAATCTGCCTATAAATTTTACACCTACTACCAAAATATTGATATATGGGTAATTCCATTCTGGCGTTACATGCCATTTGCACGACAAAAGGTTGAAAAAAAAAGTTTTAAAATTGTGTTTGAAAAAATTTTTTCTTACATTTGAGAAGTGATTAAATAGGTCTATATTCAGTGAAAAAATTATAACAATCACACCTAAGGATTTCAAGATATTCGCAAAATATGACCTGGCGTTACGTTACAAAAAACAGAAGTGGGGTTTGACTTGACTAACAAAATTGCTTAACTCTGCGAATTGGCCAAGTATTTTTATACAAAACTTTTTTGTTAGGACTTGGACTGATATACACTTATTTTCCAAGCTTCTAGATTAAAAAATCTTTTTCCCCAAGAAAACAAATCTGTTGGTGAACTTTAAATTTGTCCGTCATGGTGGACTTTTTTTTGGAAGTGCCCATATGTATGTACATATTTCAAAAATTTAAAAAGATTGAAAATCAATTAATTTTAATTATTGAACTAAACAACTGAATAATTGATATGTTGGCCAATATAAACTAAATTTTATATTGAATAAACTAAGCAGTTTGAATGAATGCGTGAATTTAATTAATTGATTAATTAATTTTATGGGAAATACTGGAGGACACTGTTGCCGAAAAGATCTATTGTAGACATTGCCAGGTGCTAGAGCACCTTATATAGACCTCATCTCCTGAGGAATCTCAATACTGCTAACAGGTGCTTAAAATGTACTCTGTTGTGTCATGGTCATAATTACTGAATCTTTACCGGCTGTTGCCCTCAATGCCAAGTCCGTTGAGGTGAGCATTCTTAAATTATTTATACTTAAGGCTCTGAAGCTATGTAGAAACGATTGTGAGATCTTACAATATTGTCAGATCTGGCAATGCGCTGACAATGTACTGGCAATCAAAAATTGCCAGCACAAGGTTGATTGTCAGATCACACGGTTGTATAAAGTTTGTCATGCGAGTTAAAAATTAAAGGGTGTTCCAAAACGAGCAACGAAAAATGTAATTGTCCCATGTAATATACATACAATTGCATGTAAAGGGTGTTTTTTATTGAGGTATAGAACTTTAAGTTGGCATCACTTTTTTAACTGGCGGCCATTTGGTCAGCTGTCAAGTGATTAATATTTAGTTTGGTTTGCCATTTCATCATGAACAGGTTGACAAAAGAACAACGCTTGCAAATCGTGCAAATTTATTTCGAAAATAATGGTTCAGTTCGCGAAGTTTACCGCAAGCTCCGTCCATTTTATGATCGACATAATCGTCCATCAGAGCAATTAATTCGGTTAACCATGGATCGTTTTCGCACTACGTTTACTCTATGTGATAATACGTCGAACAGTGCGCACCGAAGAAACAATTGCCGCTGTAGAGCAAAGTGTTGAAGAGGACCCGAATGAATCGATTCGCCACCGTGCACAGCAATTGGAGCTTTGTCCATCAACTTTATGGAAGATTTTGAAGATTTTGAATGTGGATGAGTTGTGGTTCCAACAAGACGGCGCTACATGCCACACAGCGCACGTCACAATCGATTTATTGAAGGAAACATTCGATGAGCGCATAATTTCGCGGAATGGACCTGTCAATTGGCCACCAATATCGTGTGATTTGACACCATTGGATTATTTTCTTTGGGGATATGTGAAGTCACTCGTCTACGCCAACAAACCAGAAACGTTAGGGGACTTGGAAGCCAACATTCGTGGCGTTATTGCCAACATACGGCCCCATATGCTCGAAAAAGTGGTTGAAAATTGGACCTGTAGAATTGGCTTTATTCGAGCCAGCCGCGGCGGCCACATGCCCGAAATCATATTTAAACATTAATGGCATAAAATTATCCTTCCAATAAAGCCAAATTGATGGACATTAAAACGATTTTCTTGTGTTTTATTTCAATTCTAAGTTCTATACCTCTAAAAAAATTAACACTAAAATTTAAAAAAATCTAAATTAAAGGGTGTTCTATCAGATAATGTAATTTTGACAACTTACTGTATCTTGGAAACCGTAAGAGCCAAACTCTTGAAATTTTCAAAAACGGTAAAACTAAAAATCCCAAAATTATAAAATCGCCTAACCGAAAAAATCGCCAAAAACAAAAAAAAAATCGTAAAAACGAAAAAATCGCCAAATTAAAAAAATTTCTAAAACTAAATAAAATAAATCGCAAAAAACCGAAAAAATCGCCAAAATAAAAAAACCAAAAACTGAAAAAATCGCCAAAAACGAGAAAAACGCGACAAATATAAACAAAACGTTTAAAATGAAAAAATGCCAAAAACGAAAAAAAAACCATAAAAATGATCAAAAATGCTCAAAACCCTTCGTGCGCGAGTCAAAGTCGCACTTTATTGAATTTGTTTATGTGTAAAATAAATAAAGCAAATATTTATATGTGTATTTTTGTTTTGTGTGCTCTTTTATTTCTTATTTTTTATGTACATTAAATTTTTTTTATAATTTTTTTTATTTTTTTGGCACATAAAAATATTTTTGCATTTTTTCTATTATTATAGTTGTTGCAGAGACAGTTGTACTCTGCTTATTATACAATAATTATTATTTTGAACTTCAAACGGGGCATATACTCGTATAGTACTTAAAAGTTACCTTCTAAGTTACTATTTATTTTCTTTTTTGCTGTTTTTTTTTTTTGTGTTTAAGCTTATGTCCAATAAACTATAACTTTTTTAGCCGATGAAACCTTAGAACTTTATGTGTGGTTATTGACTCTTTTTTTCTTTCACAAGCGCTTACTGTGTCGCTATTTTTAATAGGAGGTTGGAGGCAAAAGAAACCTGTCTGCAGTAAAATTATACTTGGCTACCTTGATTGCGTGCTGTTATTTTCATACGCAAGAAAACCATAAACTTGGTAGTTTTTTCACAGAGAATGAATTCTGGAAATAGAAATTTCGAATCACGATTTATGAATACTAAGCAAAAGAAAAAAAAATATGCAATAAAAAAAAATTGGCGCTCAATAATATGTATCAATGCTTAAAATGTTTATTATTAATTTTTATTGCTTAGCTTTTCGTTTGAATTGAATAAGTTTGTTTGTTTTTTATTGCATGCAAGAAATATGTAAATGCAAATGTTAAATTGTAGCAACCCAGCGAAAAAAAATATTTGTTATGAAGGAACGACATTTTAATTGCTTCCAAGTAGAGTTTTTCATTTCCCGAGAAAGCAGGAACGACTTTTCGGTTTCCCGGGAAAGGAGAAAAAATATCGTTTGGAAACACATTTTCATTGGAAATATTAACAGTATGAAACAGCCAAATATAAAAGATCAATATTGTGTTGCCACGGTTACTATTTTCATATGGGGGAAAGTCATGATGAATTTATTTTTTTAAAACAATTTCGGGATTGACTGAATCCAGAAAATCCCGGCATTAAAAAATTAAAATCCCGGCATTCGGGATTTCCTGAATCTCGAAAATCCCGCGATTTTCGGGATCGGGTTTGGCACCCCTAATTTGCACAAGATTGTGAATTGGGCTATTGTATTTATAACAACAATGCTATGGCAATTCCGAACGATCTGATGTCACGTGGAAAAGAATATATCGTTGCCTTCATATAGAAAGGTCCTAACTCATTATTTTTTTTATTGCGAGATTTCCGCATTTTTCGATAGATTAGATGTTCTTCTATCGAAATATACAAAAAACTCTATTTCAAAAAAATAATGAGTTAGGGCTTTTCTATATTATCTCTATCTTTTCTATATTGTCTCCGCAAGTATTATAACAAGAGATTTTATCCCCCCTTCACCCCTTTTCACCATTGTTAAGGAGAATCTCAATAGAAAGTCTTAAAGCTCTTGCGGTTTATGTATGCCATATGTATAACAATTTAACTCTTTGTGAATTTCGAGAAAGAGGGCAAAATGTACCCTTAAATAGGGATATAGTAAGTCAAAATGTTCTATAAAAACATAAAATTCTATTATAAAATATTAGTCAAAACTTAAAAATCGTGTTAAGGGTTAGTTTCGCACTTATTCACATTTGAAACTAAGATGTGGAATGTGTTCAGCAGTTTAATGTAAAATCATACGAGAGCAAAATTTAGTAGAATATTTTAACTTTCTAACTCTTCTTCGTATGAGATTTATTTTGTATTTTTCGTAGAAAAGTGACAATATAAAATGGTGAAAATGTTTTTTTAAATACATATATTCGCCATAAAATTCTATTATACTCGTAAGTTGTTGAATTCGTCAAGTCCGAATCGAAATAGATTTACACTATTTTGCAATTTTTTTTTTGCGGTGGTCTAAATTATCAAACTCCAATTATCCGGACGAGTTTAACTTGTTTATTATACGATTGCGAACGCGGAACCGTAGAAAAAAATTCCTGAATACATATAATAATTTTCTAAGCAATAATTTTTGGAATATTCTATGAACTCTTTGGAAAATTGTTCGCATTCCATAGCAGCTATTTAGTACTTAAAATTACATACAAACTAACCTTGACACCAAAATATATATTTTCCAAACTTCGCCATTCTGTGCCTTATAATTTATTTTAATTGATAGCCACACATTTAACGCATGATTGCACTTTTTTTATTTCTGTACAACGGAACAATTTTGAACAATTCCTAATATACTGCCAAGTAGTACACGTTAATGAAAGATTAATAAGTATTTGGAAAATAATTGAAAACAATTTAATAAAGACAAAATAAAAAAAATTTCAAATATGATGACATAACAATTAAACGTTTATTATTTTTATATATCCAATAGCAAATTTGCAGCAACATGAGTTTTTTAAGTTCTATAGGTATATAAATTTGCGACATACATATATATATATATACATATATAAATCAACTAAATATAAGCTCTCACTAAATTTAAAACTGATCCACTTAAGTATTTTTTTATTGATTTTCTTTTTTTCAGAAATATCACGTGTGGAAATGTCACCAGCGGAAGAACACTCGTATACACCAGGCTCTGCGAAGACGGCCACTTATACTTTGGTGGCTTTAAAAGTACTGGAATTGGTGAGTCAACAAATTATACAATTCAATTGTTTATAATTATTTTAATGGCCATTTTCTCATTTATGTTGCTAAAGTGTCTCATCATTTGTTGTATTGGCTTGATCGATGAACCAGCCACTCACTCCACCATACGTACATTTGTCACGCCGCGCGTTGTTGCCTTATGTTATGTGACCTTTGGCTGTCTACTAATTTATACCACTATTTATTTAATTATGGCTTTGTTTGGCGACTTGTAAGTATATGTTCTGCTTTTTCATTCATTTTATAATTCATACGTTTGATCTATTGTAGGGCTCCCTGGCGCACTTCAGCTTTGTGGGCGATTGTTGGTTTTATTTTATATCTAGCCACAACTGCAATGCTGTTCCGCGATTGGTCTTCTACCAAGGAATTGAACTACTGGCATCCCAATATGCAACGTTTGGATTTGGTACTGGGTGCTGCCTCCGTTTCATTAGTCACTGCTCTCATTTATATCTTGGATATTTTGGCCACTTTGCGTTTTGGTTTAAGTGGTGTTTTGGAATAAATATCCCAGCAAACCGTTACAACTTCAATTATAATTTCAAAAAAAAAAAAAAAACAAATACCGTTCATTTCCAAACCGTCCATATTTGTTTAGTTCTGTAAGACAACACTGTTAAAGTGGTTGTGTGCCTTAGCTAACTGTTTAGTGTTTAATTCATGCGCAGCCGGTTGCTGTCTTTGAAAATAATAATACGCGTATTTATTTTGTCTTTACTAACATTTTACTGTAATATTTACAGTGAGAAAACAAAAAGTAGCATGCTGCAATATTCATATACATACATAAGGCCTTATTCATAAAAAAATTTTGATTTAGAGATTTATAAAAGCGTTTTTCCTAAAAAAAATTGTTTTATAAACCGTTTAATAAAACAAAATATTTTTTTTTTTGAATAAGGCAGATACTATATATAAACTTTCATTTTAACAAACACTTTATTAATATACATACATAAGTTGTGTTCCCTTACCTTAACGTTTTAATATTAAGCCATAAAAATAATTACTTTGAATTTTTTTTTTTTTGGACTAAATTCTGTTATGAGGGAATCACGGTAATAATTTGAATTAATAATGTGTTATTTTTTATGTCAATGACCAATTAGGGTCAATTTAAATAATTATGAAAATAATACATACACAAAAAATGTACAAAACTTATTTTATTTACTTACATATATTCCATCACTTAAAAATATAACTACTATTAAGGTTAAAAGAGTATTTTTTTTATAATTTTTTTTAATAAATAAAATATAATCGCAAATGATTGCATTTTTATATATTATAAAAAGTTTTTTTCTGTATTTTAAATAAAAAAATTATTTAGACAATTAGCAAGAAACATATTGACCATGTTTCAATGTTTATAACAAATTTTAAGTGTTCTAGTCGTCTAATATTAATATGCAGCATATAAACGCAGGAAATAATCTAATTTTAATTACCAAGTTTACAATTATGCAATAGAAATTGTTGCTTGAATTTTAATTTTAGATTTAGCTATATTATCTGATATAGTTAATTTGAAATAGTTAATGAATTGTTAGCGCAAATTATTGTTGCAAGCAAGAACAAATTTTTAGTAAAATAATCAAAAAAAAAAAAAAGAAACTGTTGCATTTTGTCATGCAATATGATGTTTCATTTCAAGACTTTTTTTATACCAATTTAGAATTGCATGCAAAAAAGTCACTCTTATACATACGTACATACTATGCATGCATGTATGTATACACGTATTTAGTTTCAATTTATAGGCAGATTAAAAAAATCGTTTCTAAACGTTTCAAAATTTCTATGAAAAATAACGGAAATTTGTTTTGAAAAATATTTTTTCCATACAAATTTCAAAACGACAAAATCGTGTGTATTTATACTATGTTTAGACGGTACGTGCTTCGTTCTCTATTCATGCTTCACGCCCCAATCATGACCGAATCCACTTGCTTCGCCATACAAAATTATGAGAGCGAATCAAGTAGATTCAATATGAATCTACTTGCGAAGCACGTAAAATTGGTATCTTCTCTAACTTTTATCGCAGTTAATCGCCACTTTATCTGAACTAGCTATCAAAACAAAATAGGTATATGTGTATGTGTGCGTTTGTAAACAAATAAAAACAAACCAAAAAACATAGATGTGAGTTTAATATAAATAAATTTAATTAAGTTATGAATAATATAAAAAGGAAAAATAAGAAGAAAATATAGAGATGCCTTCAAAAACAAGATTTCGCATGAGTGGAATTTATGTAAAGTATGTATGCTTATGTGTATGCATGTATATACGTGCGTATGATACGTATGTTTGTGTGAATATACATAAAAAAATGCCACGCGAACAGTGATGCCAACTTTTTCAGAGCAAAAACCACTGTGTGTTCATAAAAAAGCACTAAATGAAATAAGTACTAGTATATATGTACATATGTATGTATGTACATAAATATATTTATATTTATTTTTTTATATTTATCTATTTATTTGCAATACAGAGAAAGCCCATATGGCTAATTATAAATGTATTGAATTAGTAAAAATTTAAGTTAACTACAATTTTAAATTTACTACATTTCATAGGTTTTTGTAATAATTTCAATTATATCGAGCCATATTTCGATTTTGCTTATAAGTAGAATATGAGTAGGAAAATAATTGAAGTTCATTTGGGAATACACTCCAATTATGGTGTACTATTTTAACAAAAGATGATCAACGAGAATTATACTCCTCGTTTCAGGAAATGCAGTTTCATCTTTTTCCTCTGGCCATAAAACTGTTTTAATAAAACAATTAGATTTTTAGGTGTTTCGTCTGAATTAATTTTTACATGAACATGGTTCAGTATGTTACATTCTGAACAACATAAGCCTTTTCTTTTTAGACCGTATTTTATATGAATGAAACAATTTGATTTATAAAATCATTATTGTATTTCTAACTTACTTTTAAAATATTTATAAGCGCTAAAAGTCATTTCTACTACAACATTTGAACATGGTAATGTTAATAGTCTTAGAGAAAATATTGACAGTATTAGAAATGGATTATGATTAGTTGAATTTCTATAATTATAAATTTCAATCCAAAATTGATCAGTTTTGAGCAAATTTTTCCATTTATGTATCCTTAAATTTCTAATACTTCGTTCTATTTCTTCAATTTCACCATCCCAGCAAAAATTACCGCTTCCCAGAAGAGTTTTTGTAAGCCAGCTAGAAGCAAAGTTTCCAAAAAGCCCTTAATTTTTTGCTTTACTAATTCGTTTTACAGAAGCAATAATGTGTAGTTTTTGTGTATTCAGATGCAAAAGTTACTGGTGTACATTTTTTTACTTTTGTCCACTTTGTTAGAGAGCCTTACGTTAGTACTTTTCAGAAGCATTTTTGAAAGCTTTCGTTATCAAGAAAGCAATACATTGCTTCCCTCAGTGGTTAGTAATTAGATTATTGTAATTAAGTTATTTTATAACGTGTATGGTATCCTCTGTAATTGCTAGAAATATATTATTTTTTCTCACTATGAAAGATAAAGTTTTTCTTCCTTCATATTTCACCAAGCTGAATTAACATTCTGCAAAGGAAACTTTGCATGTCTAAAAGGGGTGAAAGCAGATAGTTTTTGAAAAGTGAAAATAAAGCCACCACACTTTAACAAATTACTATTTAGTAGATTTGCAAAACGCACTATCAAAGGTGAAAAGCACCAATTTAGTGCCTTTTTTTAAGCAACAATTTGAAAAATTCCGCACTGTTATCAATTAAAAACTCTAAATCTAGTACGAAAAGCACTAAATTGGCACGATGCACACGAAGCACGAATGCGTAGTCTAAACAGCATGATTCATAAACATGATTCAGAGAACGAAGCAGGTGATTCAACTCGTCGTCTAAACATAGCATTACAAAATCTAACCCTTAATTAGCAAGCAAATTTATTTAATCAAAACTGTTATATAGAGCTTTTACATAACAATGTTAAATTATTTGTTGTTGAGATACCACTTTGCTGTAGTTAACACAACCCTGTGTTATTTAAGACACCTTTTTATACTCAACATTGGAATTATTGGTGTCGTTATTCTCCACTTGGTACTTATTTAATATTATTCACCACACAGAAGGTTCTAAGATGAACTATATGGTGAAATCATGTACATCAACAGTGTTAACTTTTATCCAACAACCACGTTGCCATAATATTTTTTAACTCTAAATTTAGTAGAAAAATATCTGATTTTCAGATGAAAAAACTAGGTATTTTTTATATTTTTTGGGGGTAGGGGTGGGAAAATTTAACTATGAAAATGGACTCCGGTCACACTATTCTGTTGGATCGTTATAACGAGAGAGTATAAAGTCACAAAAACTAAAGACCGGATGTCAAGTTCGTACGTTTTACCATCTTGGAACCCTCATCGGCATCAGTTAAGAAAATATGGCTGGCTCTCCAAATTTATAATTTTTTTAATTAATTGAAATGGAACTGATTGAGTTGCACTATGGGATATTTCGCATAAAATTACTAATATTAAACAGGTAAATTAAACAGGTGATATTAAACATCGTAAGAATCTTACATCATTCTCTTTTTTCTTTTGTATAAAAGAAGGAGAATTATAAATTCATCTTTTTAGGGTTCCGTACACTAAAGGTGAAAAGGAACCCTATTGTTTTCGCTACGATGTTCGTCACAAGCTATTTTCTCGAGAAACGTAAGAGTGTGTTCTAAAGCGAGCAACGAAGAATATTGAAAAACTAATGTTATATACAGACAATTGACATTTTAAAAAGTTAGTGTATTTTTATGCAGACTACACCAATTAACACTGAAGTTAAAAAAAAATCAAAACTAAAGGGTATTCTATCAGTTAATGTAATTTTGACAAATTGCTGTATCTTGAAAACCGTAAGAGGCATACTCTTGAAATTTAAAAAAGTAAAAATATTAAACTAAAAATATTAAACAAATTACCAAAAACCAAAAAGAAACGCCTAAAGGTAAAAAAAGCGTCAAGACTAAAAATTCGCTAAAACTAAAATAAATCACCAAAAATTAAAAATCCCAAAAACAAAAAAGCCCCAAAACTAAAAAAGGGAGAAAACTAAAACAACATGCAAAAACCGAAAAAAAGACTAAAGTTCGTATAGTATTAGATAACAAGTATTCGTATAGGGCGTCTTTCGTCTGCGAGTCAAATTCGCACTTTACTGAATTTATTAACCCCCGACCAAAAAAAGGGGTGTTTTAAGTTTGTAGTGTGTGTCTGTACGAGTCCACGTACAGGTGACTTGATCAAGAGTGTTCTTAGCTATGTTTGAAGAAAATCGGTACAGTCATTTAGAAGATATCACATACATATATTCAGTTGAATCTGTGTGTCTTTGACGCTGTAGCTCCCAAGCATACTAGACCGATTTGAATTTGTTTTTTTTTTTTTTCGTTTGAAAGTTGGCTTAATCTTATATCTTCTAGACTATAGCTGAAGAAAATCGGTTTAGACGTTTGGTCTGTACATCGGAGGGG
The DNA here is from genome assembly GCA_944452675.1 of Tachina lurida. Classification (NCBI taxonomy): domain Eukaryota; kingdom Metazoa; phylum Arthropoda; class Insecta; order Diptera; family Tachinidae; genus Tachina; species Tachina lurida. The sequence continues at coordinate 32,211,771 of OX101754.1, read as the reverse complement.
TTTTAAAATTTTTTTAAATTTTTGTTATTTTATGTGTTACATACTTCATAGCTCCGTCATTTTTAATACTCGTACGATTTTAAAAATTATTTTTCTTTTTTGTCTAAAAGGGTGAAGTTTTCATTTGGCACCAATGCAAAATAAAAATTGGGCGGTGACATACAAATTAAATGTTTTTTTTTCTGTGATTTTATGTATTTTTACTTATCGGGTCGCTACGAAATTTAGCACAACCCTTGAACTTTAGTCATAACTAGAGATGCTAATCGGGACAGGTTTTTTGAAATCCCGGGCTTCGGGATTTAGTGATGGAGTCTCGAAATCCCGAACCGGGATCCCGGGATTTTCGGGACTTACAAAATCCCGAAAAAATTGTGCACAAATGTGCGTCTTTATAGTAATTATAATATTTTAATTTAACAATTAATTTTTTTTTTGCATATTTTAAGGTTACTTATATAACTCAGACATTTAATTGCAAATTTTAATTGAAAAGTGCGATGTATGTAAACATTTTTCCTAGAAAAGAATATGGCGTTATCTGTGGCAATAAATAATAATGGCTTAAGTCGAAATGTCTTGTTTCGAGATATTAAGGGTATTGTCTAAATTGTGTTTAGTTTTTATATAAAATTTTTAGCCACCGAAAAAGATGCATATTTACTTGGAACAAAACTGTTAATTTTATAAAAAAAAGAAAACGTTTTATTAGTTTATTTATATTCGTTGCTTTTTAGTTAAGATGTTATGAAAAAATCCATTGGCAGAAAAATAAAAACTAAAGTGCACTTAAGCTATTATATTGAAATGCAAAATAATTTGTTTTGATAGTAAGTCGCTTTAGATTAAATTGAAAATTGCGGAAAACCTGAGATAATGTATAGATATTTTTTAAATAAGTTTTCAAATTAAATTAAATTTAAATACAAGTTTTTTTCTTATGAGGAATATTTTGAATGGGCTGTAAGTTATTGAACTTAAATGCATACAAGTTTTAATGCTCAAACATTTTAATATTAATAATATTAAAGCTACCTTAAAAAAGATTAAGTTGAGTTAAGATGCTATGGCTTATGTATTATTTTCCATGAAGACTTAAGCTAAAATATAAATGCGTATAGTTTTAATATTAATGACATTTTAAAATTGAATTTAGCTGAGTGATAGATCTTGAAGAAGAGAATAAGAATATGTAATAAAATGAAAAAGCACTTATGTCAACTTAATCCATTATTATTTATTGCCACAGATATACACCATTTAATATTATCTACGAAAATATTTATTAAAAGCAAATTTTTTATTTTAACAAGGAGTTTCTAATAATTTTTAATATAGAAGATGACCGCCAAAAACATTATTTATGCTAAAAATCGGGATTCAGATAATCCCGAAAATCCCGGGCTTTAAAATTAAAAAATCTCGGGCTCCGGGATTTGCATAGTCCCGAAAAGCCCGGGATTTCCGGGCTCGGGATTTCCCGTTTAGCATCTCTAGTCATAACACAATCTCAAATTTTAGAAAATGTTCGGAGCCACGCCTATTAAAATATAATATTATATTTCATGTGCTTCTATATAACCGACTCTTACGATATAACATGCATGGCATACCCAACTAAAAATTACACGATTTTGCATTTAAAAAAGTGGGCGTGGCACGCCAATTAAATTTTAGTATTAAATTATATATATATATATACTATCTACTTATCCGATTGCCAAAAAAGTTGGAAAACAACTTGAGCTCTTGAAATTATGCTCTTTAGAGGAACTAGTCCGAAGTGAAATTGCATACTTTTTTAGTACAATTATGAGGTGAAGACCATAAAAAAATCGGCGGATTTTGGAGGATATGCATATATACTCTGAGAGAAGAGTTCAGCTTTTGGAAGATGTAGCATGATTCATGTTCGTTACTACCAACAAGAAAATTTTTGGTTATTATAAATAAAAGATGATCAAATCACACACTCAATAATAAAACAACCAACACTTTTAACATTGCACATACATTGACTGTTTTGTTACGGTGACATAGACTAGAAATACTCCGTCAAACTGATATAACTTCCACTGTATCCACTGTTTAACAGACAAACCTTTTGGTATTGTACACTGATCGTTGTTTTGTTTTTTACAAGCTGAAAAGGTTTCTGTCAATTGCTACATTTCCCACTGTGTATAGAATTGCTAGGCAACTTTAAACGAAACCACGCTAATTTATTATTTAATAACTACAAGGTCATATTTGCTACTCATTAATAGGGAAACCGACTGCCATAATAAGGCTGAACATGTTGCCAAAAAAGAAAGATTGTGAAGAAGGAAGTTTTCCCGGCCATGCAAATTTTCAATAGCAAAATCATCAGAACTTTCAAGCGTATTGTACCACAGATCAACCTTGAACAAGAGTACAATTTTAAATAGACTACAGCAATTTTCGCTTAATTGATTTTCTAAAAAATATGCGGTTTTTGGTGCAATTACCGATTTCAGCAGATACTAATCCTAATGTAACATCAGAACGCCCGCGCTCCTTCGTTATAATGAAACAATAATAAAACATTGCTTAGTAATTAATAGTTTTTCTCCTATTAAAATAATTTATAAAATAAAATGCGCCTAGCGATTTTATTTTATAATATTATATAAAACTATATTTTTCAGAAAGGGTTTTAAGAAGTTTTCAAAACAAGCATACCAATTCATTGCTTTAGTGAATCATATGAATGAATAGAAATTACAAGCAGTGGCATGCAATTATTAACAATATTCTCATTCATATGAATCATGCAATATCAACTTTAATATTTTTAATGTTAAATGCTATCTCAATGTTAATTTTAGAAAATGCAAAATTATGCCGTTTCATTCGTAATCATGCAGATCTCTGAAAAAAGTAAATATAAACATATGATTGTAAGAGTTGCCACATCTTTTAGTTTGGGATTTATGAAAAGGGAATTTATTTTGCAGTAAATTAAAAGGGTAACGCAATTAAATGGAACTCATTGGAATGGGGATTTTTTCCATGTGTATTATATGGAACATTTTTATTTAATGTTTTTTAGAGTAATTAACCGGCTAAATCAATTATGCGGGGAGCAATTAAGCGGAAACTACTGTATTGAGAAAATTATGTACTACATAGGATAAAAATTCTTATAAACAATTTTTTTTATTATTCAACTGGATGTAAACTGTTACCTATAATCTTTTATAATATTTATTCAATAATTTTGGGAACCGTAGAATCAACTTCAATATCTTGTTGTTGCAAATTTGACTCGAAATTGCGCTGAGCTCTATTTTTACAATGAATGTCACAGCATATTAGAGCAATTGGTGAGAATATCAGCAATTGAATGCCTGTAACGAAAGTCAATTAATTAATTGATTAATTAACGGCGCAATATATTGACTTATGGATGTGTATGTGCATGTGTATGTGCATACGTATGTATGTATGTATATGTATGTACGTGCAAAATTTTAAGGCCAAATGTGAGTGAATTAATTTTAAGAAAATCATAATTGAAAAATTTTATTAAAACCACTTACCTAGAATACAAAGCATGTATAGCAAAAGTTCGAGAGCAAAATATCTCACCAGCTGATGCACAAAGAAAATAAATTCACTTAAGAGTCCAAAACTAAAAAGGACTAACCAGGGCGCTATAAATAACAGCCGTTGCTGAAAGGCAAAAATAATGGGCGTATTTTGTAATATTTTTTTTTTAAATTTGTTTTTGGCTTCTTAACTTTAAATGGATTGATTGTGCGATGTGATTCGTTGCTCATATATGTAAGTGTTTATGTAATTCCTATTTTCGAATTGTGTGTTTGGTTTTATTGTTTCGTGATTTTTGCAAAACCTTTGCTGATGTGAATAAAGAAGGCACTTGGGATAACGCTAAACATACTTTGTAAGCGCCTTTGACTGAACTAACGAGCAGAGTTGACCCAGAGAGTGCCGCCAAGCAACCGTTGGATACAACCCTATTTGGATTTTGACAAAGAAAAAATTCCTCAAATTTGATATTTATGACAAAAATAGGTATAATTCGAAACGATCTGGTTCCTTCGATAACGAAAATGTCGAACAAATAATGTCATTATGATATTTCTTATAGTATTACCGTTTGAATAAGTAAAAATATGGGGTTGGTATTTTTGCAAAATTTTTATATATCTAATAGCGAAATAATTAACCCACTTTTTTTCTGCAAAAAATGCGAAAAATCGACATTTTTTTAATTTTAATCTAAATTGCGTATAACTTTTGACTTAATTATGATTTTGATACCAAATTTTCTTTTAAATGTTACAAATTTTGTTCCTTATTCATAATGAGTTTCTCTACTAGCAGAACAGTATTCCAAGTTGGGTAAAAAAGCGAAAATTTTAATTTTTTTCTCCAATATTTCCCAAACTACAAGCGAAAACCCATAAATGTAGCAGACATTTTTTTAAACTCTTAGATAGAAAAAAAATCCACTTGCAAGAACCCTTTTTTATCAGATCAAAAACATCAGCTTGACATCGGTTTTAATTTTTCATTAACCCTAGGTTGCCCACTTTGGAGCTTTGGGGTCTCCGTCCCCTTTAAATATATGTAGTCCAAATTCCTGACCTTAGCTCTGTGACACCTCCTCAAATGCTGTATCATATCATATCATAACAATCGGACAGCCGGTTTAGAAACTGCAGAATTATTTTAATTTTTTTAAAAAATCCACACTGTGTATCGGGTACTTTAGGCCCTGCTAGGCAAAAGAAGGCACCGCCGCACACTGTCGCGAAGGTGGCCAAAAACGAAAAAAAAAGTTTTAAATTAAAACGAACAAATTACTTTGTTGCATGTGCAACATTCTAATTAAGTAAAATAAAAAGGAATTTTTTAAAAAAGGTTTATTTTTAAAGAGTTTTGACAATTCAAATGCAACGGTTTTAAGCCAGTATTCAACTATTTGAATACTGCAAAACTTTAACAGGTTAATTAAAATATTTTTTAGATATTGCACTACAACTTCCAATAAAACATAAGGGGAATATTGTTACAATATATTTTTTCTATATTTTGTAACTCATATGCTATGTGCCGTTGCTTATAATGTAAATGGAAAGAAAAACATCTGTGGGTGAAGTTAAGTGGTCTATAGAAAAAAAATATATAAAAATATATTTTTCATACTTTCACATTATATTACTACAAGTAACTAGATTGCAAATTTTTTGTATTCTTGTCCACCTTTTTCCCCCTTACGATTTATTTTTACAATATTTTTCAAGTTATAATTTGTATATTTTCAGTATATTATTTACTTCCAGGACATTTGGCAAGGACACTAGTCCTTTAAATTTAAATGGCCAAATTGTAGGTATCTATTATCTATATTGCGTCTAGTTAAACATTTAACGCACTATAAGTGAAGACAATTTTTTTGTTTCACATTTTTGAAAAAGGACACTTTTGAGGTATGCGTGTCCTTTCTCTGAATTGACCGAAATTTTTACGAAGCATTAAATATGTTAAAATTAGTGTCTATACACAATTTCATTGAGTTAAAATTATTTTTCTCTCTGTTATGGTAATTTTTTATTTCAGGATATATGGGAAGGACACGAATCCTTGGAAATTAAATGGCCAAATATTATGTGTGATTATATTTTACCAATTAAAGTGCGTGTTCTAAATGTCATTTCTTTACGATAACCCTTTCTATTTTTGGTCGCTCGTTATATGAACTAACGACACTGTGCGCCGGATCAAGTTAAAAAAATTAAGATCGCATTCATATTTTAGACAGCGAACATATATCAATTAAAAAAAAATTTCGACAAGTCTAATACCCACTTGACCTAAAATTCGACATAAATGAATGCTCACTAAAGCGCAGAAATTTCGAAACAAAATTATTCGATATTTGTTCGCAAATATAAATATTCGAAATTCATAAATTCGTTTGGTTGAAGTCTACTGATGAGTTCCAAAATCGGGAACGAAATGCATATATGTAGACAATTGTTTAACCAAATACAGAAAAAACTGCCTAATAGAATCAAGAAGATTTTCTATATGAAACGTTTTTAGGCTAAGGTGTATCCCAGCAGAAAAAAGCAAAAAATTTTCCGTAGAGATTCCTTATTATTTTAATGTGGTAAATTAACTCATACCAAATTTGAAGACTCTTGCTATTATAGCTTTCAAATATAAGACTTTTATAATTACTTTGTAAGGGGGGCCCTTTCCCCTAGTTATATTCTCTCAAAAGAATCCATACCAAATTTGAAGACTCTTGCTATTATAGCTTTCAAGATATAAGATTATCGGGTATCCCGTACTATTAATTTATTTGTAGCGGTGGGTGCCCCTTATATCAAATAAATATACTTCGGAATTTCATGTATAATTAAATAATTAAATAAAAAAATTAAAAATTTTAAAAACCCCCTAATATATGTATCTAGAAAAGATGTGATATCTTCTAAACGGCTGGACCGTTTTTCTTAAAACATAGCTAAGAACCTTCTCGATCAAGCCACCTTTCAAACAAAAAAAAAACTAAATCAAAATCGGTCCAGCCGTTTGGTCTGTACGTGGATTCGTACAGACACCGATACACAGATACACAGACACACACTACAAACTTATAACAACCCTTTCTTTGGTCGGGGGTTAAAAAGTAAAATTACTTTTTTTTTACTTTTTCTGCTGCCTTTATGTGATGTCGAAAATAGTTTGATATTGGCTCACTTTTGATATTGCTAGCCAAACTTCGAAATAGAATGTTTTTTTGAACAAAACTGTGCGACAGGTGAACTTTTTTCGATTCATTGTTGAGTGTCATTCTCAATAGTTTTACACGATAAATGTTCGAGATATTTTCGAAATCGATATCATTAACGAAAGTGAATGAGGTGAAGTTTAATGTTATAGTGTATATGTGTACGAATTGCATAAACTTTTATAAACTCTTGCTAATTGTTTTTTGCAAAATTTAAAAAAATCTCTAGTATGACAAAAATTAAAAATAAAAACAAAAATCTGTTAGTTGCAACAAAATAATAATAAAGTCAAATGTATGAAAAAAAAATCATATTGTTTATAACCAGCAAAGCAAAAAAAATTAAAACAAATTGCTGAAATTATTAAATAAATAAAAATGAATTATACAACAAATTCAAAAGCTCAATATGCCCTAATAGCAAAATATTATGAGTAAATTGAAAAAAAAACAAATTAAAGTGCCAAAAAGCAGTCAGTGCAAAATTAGAGCATATAATAATTAAAAAAAAGTAGTTCTTAAATATCTAAGTTTAGATGAAATTAATAAGACATGATTAGCATTTACGTTGTTTTTATTCATGGGATTTTTTTATTATTAAACAAAGAAACAAGAGAAACAAAAACACAATGACAAAAATCGCAAAAAATATTCATCTATTCTTGCCACGACTTTTGATACGAAAGGTCAAATTTTCTTGAAGGGTCATATTTTGAAAAATCTGACTTTGACCCATTTAGAGTTCCTCAATCGAGTCAAAATGTATGACCGACCCCACTAATTTTGGAGGGCCGATCCACCTATGCCAGTGGCACACCCCCTGGAATCACCCCTGGGGGGTTCCCCATACAAACATTTGTGATTTTTTGAAATATCTTCAAAATTTGACCCTTCAAGAAAATTTTACCCTTCGGATCAAAAGTCGGGACATTAAAATACATTTTAAAGGTATGGTTCCTTCGGCAAAGTTTCTTATTTTGATCCCTAGAATACGATTTTCCTTGTAATTTGTGCGATTTTTAAATCGACCCGCCCTAATATACATACATACATATGTATTTATACTTTTGTGCATTATGACTAGATTTACACATAGCAATTTTAGTTGCACAACTTTTTACAATTACAATACAACACGAAATTTTTTTTTACAGCAACTACATGTTTTCTTGAGCTACATTTTTGATATATCGTGCCATATTCGCCAAAACAGTTTAAGCGACATAATTTTCTAACTTAATTTTTTACCAAAATCGATAATAAATAATAGATTTGGCGGTTGGTTATCGCTAGATATGTTTGTGGTCTAAGTCGTATGCATTTTTGCATAAATAAATTTATATTTATCGAGACTTGTACAACCATAACCAAAATATTGCATGATATAAATATATTTTTGATTTATTAAAATTTTGTAATATACTGAAAAGCTCGAAACAATAAATATACGACTTAGACCAATTTCATAATTATGGCTATACACTAGTGTTTTTCACGTGAATTCCCGGAACGGGAAATGTTTTTAAATGTTTTAAGTACACTTGGTGGCATGAGTTAGTTTGGAATTAAGTAGTAAAAAAAAAATTATTTAAATTTTTCTCCAAACTAAAACATGCTATATGGGCATTTCCATGAAAATTACAACAACGACTGAAAAATTAAAAAACCTTGAAATTTTTTTTTAAATATGTCAAAGAGGAAAAAATTACTCAAATTTTACTATGCAGAGATATTAATAGCTTATAAAAGTTTTTCAAGAGCAAAAATAGCAGCTTAAACTGACCATATATTTGATTAACGTTAAGAAATTTTGCAATCACCTATTTTTTCTTAACTAGCGACTCGATTCAGGTATTTGTAACATTACAATTATACTTTAAAATTAATGTTACAACAACAATGAACAAGATCCATGAGGAAAGAGAAAATTTAGAGTTCGATAAGCGGTATTTTTTTGATTTGCTTTGGATGCTATTCTAATGTCACGTACGCGGTGCAAAAACCGCATTTGTCTATATCATTTGAATTTGACCGGTCGCAACTGTTTCAAAATAAAAGTTCAAAGCAGGATAATTGTCGCAAATAAATATTGTTCAAAATTTTTTCTCAATTTAGTGTAATAAAAATTTTATAAGCATTTAAAGCTTGTCACGTACGCTATTGTAAGTATTAAAATTGCAATTAAATGTATCAGCGTTAACTTGATAGTTATCAGGCATGTTCTGAAAATCACTTTTTGCACACATAACTTTTTGAATTTTTGTGATTTTAAATCGGTCACCTAAATGCCTGCCGATTTGAAATCACCTGGTTATTTTTTCAATCACTTTATTTTGAAATTCTCAATAGATTAATTAAATGAATAACTTAATATCTTCTTTATTGATTTTTATAGTAAAATGAGCAATTTTCTACGAAAGAATTTATGAAATTATGAAAAAATTTAAAACTCTTAATTTTGCAAAAATATTGTTATTTGCTTTGTGATTTACATTTGTGATATTGCATTTACAAAACAAAACGTCAGCTGTTTTCTTCTATTTTTAAATGTAAAACAGAAAATTTAAAAATTTTGTGATATTCAGAACACTATCAAATCACAATTGTGATTTTAAAATCACAAGTGATTTGAAAACTTGTGATTTCCAGAACATGCCTGTATAAGATGGCGGCGAAAACTCAGCGCCCAAGTAAACAGTATGTAGTAAGAAATGAAGTTGACTCTTTCTTGTTTTATTGCTATTTTCACTGAATACATATTTTTGTTTTGTTTTTAAGTTTTTGTATGCATAAATTTCTGTGGCAATATATAATAATGGCTTAAGTTGACATAAGTGCTTTTTCATTTTATTATATATTCTTATTCTCCTCTTCAAGATCTATCATTTAAACTATACCCATTTATATTTTAACTTAAGTCTTCTTGGAAAATAATACATAAGCCATAACATCTTAACTCAACTTAATTTTTATAAGGTAGCTACATCAATATTAAAATATTTGAGCATCAAAACTTGTATGCACTTGAGTTCAATAACTCAATAATAACGACTCGTCTAGAAAATTTGTATGAAAGTCACTCAAGAAAATGAGTGCTTTCCGTGTAAATTTTATGCTCAAGTCGACTCCTGGGTTGTAGAAACAGGGAGTTATATTTAACTAACTCCCTGTTTCTACAACGCAGACGGTTGACTTGAATATAAAATTTGTATGGAAAGCACTCATATTTTTGAGTGATTTTCATACCAGCACATAAGCTGTTAAAAAATTATCTTATTTCAGGTTTTCCGCATTTTTCAATTTAACCTAAAGCACTTATCTCGACTTACTATCAATAAAAACTATTTTGCCTTTCAATATAATAAGTTCACTTTAGTTTTTATTTTTCTGCCAAATGGATTTTTTCATATCTTAACTAAAAAACAACGAATAATAACTAATAAAATCGTTTCTTTTTTTTATAAAATTAACAGTTTTGTTATAAATAAATGTGCATTTTTTTTCGGTATCTAAAAATTTTATATAAAAACCAAACACAATTTATTTTAGGCAAAACCCATAATATCTCAAAACACGAAATTTCGACTCAAGCCATTATTATTTATTTCCACAGATTAAAAAAAAAAATTCTTTACTTAAGAATATTATAAGAGAAAAATCCGTCACGTACGCTATGTCACGTACGCTATTAAAGTTCATTCATTATAAAATCAGCCAAAAGTCTTTTTTATTTCAAAATTACTGATAATAAAGGAAAAATAGTTGGCTTCGTGTAAGAAATTTAAAACAAGAAAAAAAACTTCACAATTCGCAGATTTTCGTATACTTTTACATGCACTTTGATATCAGTTCCGTTTTATGTCACGTACGCTATGCCCTTATTTCCCTTGATATTTTGGACAACAGGGTTCCAAGAGTAATAATTTTTTTTTCACATATAGTACGCCCTGAATGGAACATAACAACAAAATATTTTTGAGTTACCTCTATTTTTTCAGAATCTATTCCATTTTGTAGGCGTGCAAATGTCACGTACGCTGATATGGAAATGCCCATATGTACTTAGATGACCATTGTAGGTGAGAAAGGACCACTAGATAGATGCTAAGTCTACTTAGAGGACAATCTTAAGTATTTTAAGTCACTTTTAACTATGATATACAAAAAAATTTTAAATACCGTAATTGAAATTTACATATTTGCTGGTAGTTTAGCATGTCTATATACGTATTTCATTGGCGCTTGTGGTTGAAGTCTACTGATGATTTGGTTCAAGCGTCAATGAAATATGTATATAGACATGCTAAACCAACGGTTCTCAAATGGGGGTCCGTATGAAAATTCCAAGGGGTCCGCGAAGAGCTAAACAAATATTGTTATGATTCCTCAAAAGTTAATATTAATAAGATTTAGTAATATGGCTTTTGTATAATAAATGTAAAACATATATTTCGCATTGCGGTAGGCCGTGCTACTATTAAAATTTCTGAAGTTGTCCCCGAAGAAAGAGCTTGTGAGAACCTCTGTGCTAAACTGCCAGCAAATAAATTTCAATTATTGTATGTATACTTCTGACAATATGTCATATAATAAATTTCTTTACAAATTTATAAAGTTCAAATAAACTAAAACAAAATCTATTGCAATTATTATATGAAAAAATCTCAAGTTTCTATCCCATAACCTTTCCCAAGATATCATCAATAAACTTTGAAGGCGTTTATTTCAAAACTGGCTTTTTTGACTTCGCATGTTTTAGAATGCAGACCGTGGATATTTCTACAAGTAGATTTAAAATTTTTTGTATTCTTGTCCACCTTCCCCCTTTACCAATATTCTTTAAATTAGAATTTGTATAATTTAAGTATGTTATTTAGTTCCAGGACATTTGGGAAATTTAAATGGTCAAATTTTAGGTGTGATATAAATATATTATATATTGTGACTAGTTAAACATTCAACTCACTATAAGTGAAGATAGTTTGTTTTGCTCCTTTTTACTTTTTTGAAATAGGACATTTTTGAGGTATGCGTATCCTTTCTCTGAATTGACCTTAATTTTTACGAAGCATTAAATATGTTAAAACTAGTGTCTTTACTCAATTTCATTGAGTTACAATTATTTTGCTCTCTGTTATGGTAATTTTTTATTTCATTATATATGGGAAGGACGCGAATCCTTGGAAATTAAATGGCCAAATTTTATGTGTGATTATATTATTTACCAATTAAAGCATGTGTTCAAAATTTAATTTTTTACGACTCCTATTTTTCGCCGCTAGTTATATGAACTCGCGACACTGTGCGTGAGTTCATAGACATGACTTAAAACTCGGTTCGTACTCACCCTAATGCTAAATAATTTTGAGCGTAACTCATGACTAGAATATGACGTGGTAGTAAAAAACTATTAAACACAGAAATATAGCATTTACAGAGCCATCAATACCGATATACAAAATGTTATGATCGGACTAAAAATGACGACACAGTGAACAAAAACTAAAAGGACGGTATTTGTAGGCGTGGCAAAAAAATTAAAAATATATTTTTGGAATTGTTTTTACGTTATCTTTAATACTAATGGAAGGCGAACCAATCTATTAGAGTACCACCAACCGGTTCCATGAAAAATGCCAAAAAAAAAATCGCCCAAAATTTCAGAAAAAAAAATTAAAAATTTCCCAAAATTTGTATGGAAAGTTATTGGGCGGTTTTTTATTTTTATTTTTGGGCGATTTTTCATGGAGCCCAAGCAACCATGTATGTATGTTTCCCTTTATATTCCTCTTACTTCCCATTTCTATAAACTCAAAACCTGAGCACCTAAATTTGCTGTGTATAAAGCCAGTCTACACATGTATGTATGCCCCGGTCCAGAGTTGCAATTTTTGTTGCAGCAATTCTTGAATATCTGGGAGAGTGTTGAAATATAAATATATACATTTTGTTTTCTTCTCTCGTTCTTTTTAACTAAAAAATAAAAAGTTTCTGCAACGAAATTTAAAGTCTGGACCAAAATTTTTGTTGCAGCAAATTTTTATTTTCTAAAAAGAAATAACCAAAGAGGAATACAAAATGTACATACTCATGTATATACATACATATCGCTCATTTGCTCAAAGAACGTCATAACTCAAAAAATGCGGTTTTTAAGTTAATGACGCAGGATTAATCTTCATAATTCTTCTTCAATATTGTGTAAAAATTTAATACAAATATCTTGTTTACTCAGCTCTTGAGAGAAAAACTAAATTTTCTTTCTGCACTAAGTTGTGTGCAAATTGAAAACTTTAAACTGGTTTTCTGGCAAAGTAGTATTTTTTTTTTATTTATGCCATTCTTTGAGTAAATGACTGATATATATTTATATGATTTATATTTCAACACATATTCAAGAATTGCTGCAATAAAAAATTGCAAATCTGTACGTGTACTACATACATAGTATATACTCGTACTATATGTTTGTATATATAAATACGTAAACAGTCCGTAAAAATTAATTGAATTGAAATAAACATAAAATGATATTCTCGGTGAAATACAACTGAATAATGCAAATAAAAAATCACTTACCTTAATAATTCCCAACATCATTAGGCCAGTAAGTATGATCATAACCACCGAACTGACGATGACAACAACTGGTACATCCAATGATGGCGGCGGATTTAATTCGTATTCATTGAAATCTGAAAAGACAAAAAAAAAAATATTATTATTTTCTTTAGATCCTATAAGGATCATACACGTAAAGAAAAGATATGGTTGTAGTATGGTTGAGAAAACAATAGTATGTTCTGTGAAACAAATGTGTGGTCGTTGCAAACTACTTATTATTGTTGTTTCAAACATTAATTACGTTGCGATAAACAAAGTAATGTTTGAATTTAATAATTACATTATTATATTCATAGAAAGTGCGATATGGTTAGAGTTTAACAATACAGTTTTGTTAAACATTTTTTACTACAATACAATTTGTATTATTGTGTAAAAATAATATGATGTAAATAGCAATATAATGTTATCCAAAACCATACTATGTTAAGTTTTTAAAAAAATCTATTTCAGAAACATCTGTCAGTTCAGTGTTTCGTTTGTAAGCTATTGGTAGTGCGAGCGTGGTGTTAAATAAACAAAAAAAAAAGTATAAACAAAAGGGCAGATAAATAAAAATATATAAAATATGTAGATATTTATATCTCTTTATATATACGTGTCTGTATTTCGTGTATACACACATGTAACTATACATTTCTAAATATAAATTTTATTCCAACAATATTAATTTATTTTCTATTTAACGCACAGCTGTTTTAAACAAAAGATTTACCAATAAATATATGATTAAAAAACAAAATATTATTATTACATAAAATAGTACTATGGTCATATTTAACAATATTATTATAATATTAGAACATGGTATGGTAAGTCTCAATTATATTTTAGTCACATCTAACGATAGTGTTGTCTTATTTACAATAATAAGATTAGGTACAACAAAGTTAATTGTTTTTGTAGATAATATTATTATTAACCTAGAAAATAATATTATTTAAACTTTGCTTTTCCATTGACAATGATATGATTTGACTGCAACCATATAATTCAATCATAGTATGTTGCTGTTTGATTATGGTTACCTCAACCATGTTTTTTCTTTGCGTGTAGGGCCATAAAAAAGCAAACAATATAATACATAAATATTATTAGAAAACTTATAGTATGTGTCCACTTGTAGACCCTTTGCTGCAAGAGAGTCTTAACACAAGAAAATAATTTTCAGTTTTCAGTTTACTTAATGGTAAAATAAAATGTGATTTCCCTCTCAAGAGGAGAATACCTATGAAATGCTTACACAATATAAATTACGATATGACGAGAAATTCTGCAATTTTTAGTCCGACACTGTACTGGATTTATGTAAACATATTTAATATTAATTTTAAGTCCGTTAATGGTAATATAAAATACTGATATGTCCATGTGGTATAGTATATCTGTGTGGCATATATCTGTGGTTTTGATTAATAACAACGTATGTTATATATTTCATTTTAGAAAGTTCTAAGAAATTTTTTTAAAATATGCACGCAAGTACATAATTTTTTTCTAAAACAACACAACTTCTACCTTTTTTAAATAAGCTTGAAAAAGAACTTTTTTGGGCTCTACTGTAAAAATATGATTTTTGAACATATGTATGTATGTATGTACGTTGTTATTAATGAACATCAAATGTGAACACATTTGATACTTCGAATTGTATTTCCGAATAAAATTTTTAAATATGAAAATACACATACATACATACATACACACATACATACATAAACACATATTTTCTTTGTCAATCTCTTAAGCTGGATTCACCCATTGTTTCGGAACAAAATTTTTGTCCGGACAAAATTTTTTTTATATGTAGTTTGACGTTTCTCTTTTTGAGAGAGAGAGAAGAAGAGAACAAATTTTGTTCGGAACATTTTCTACTTGAATTGGTTTAATTTTAATTTTTGTCCGGACAAAATCGAACTGAGCTGCCAACTTTTTTAATTTTTCAGCCAAAGTTGAACTGAGCTGCCACATCATGTTATATGAATAATAAAAGCACAGAGTGTACTTGTATTTATTACAATAGAAGTAAAGAAAAATTAAGAAAAACATATCCAAATGTATGGAGTTGAACGAAACCATTGCAGTAAACAATTAAAAAGATGTGTATGACACAGCAAATTGTAATCATTTGCCGCTGTGCTGCCACTTGCAAAATTAATACGCATCGCTTACACACGTATTTGATATGGTAGCTTTGATTTTCCAGACAAAATGTTCGAAATGGATGAATCGTCTTGCTAAAAACTCTCAGTAAAAAAAATTTTCTCCAAACAAAACTTTTGTTCCGAAACAATGGGTGAATTCACCTTTAATAACATCCATAAGCTAGAATAAGGCCCAATAATTGACTTCTTAATTATATGTCATTTAGCTAATTGTCAACTAAGTTTAACTTGCACTTAAATGTAGTTTCATTCTATCAGTCGTTAAATAAAATTCTTATCAAATTACGAGTACGTTAAAAGTACGGCAGCACTGCAAAATTTTCCAATATTATGGAAGGCTTTTCAAACAACAGCTGCTTATTATAAATTTAAAAAAGTTAGGTCAAAAACAAAAAAAAACTAAAATTGCATAAAAAGTTTTGCTCGCAATAATTGGTCCCTCTTGTGCTTGTTGTCAGAAAAAAACACTCGCCCAACAGTGATGGACTGAGCCTTAAAACATGTTGCTATTTATTTAATACATATGTATTGTAACGTATGTGAGGTAGAAATCTACAGAAAATAGATTTTTACGTCAACTTCTCTCTTATACACATACACACACAAATAAAGCAAAGAGAAATACAATAACAGCTGACGCACAGCCTCACGTTTTTACTAACTAACATCCAGAATTAAACGGTACGACCATTTCAATTTAGTTATTCGGCGTTGCGCACGTTTTGATCGTGCGCACAACAAGAAATACCAGGTCTGTACTCAGCATACGAGGGCGGTTCGGAAACTTCTTAGCCTAGCACAAAAAGCGCGGTATAAACAGAAAAAAATTAAGTGTTTTGGAAACTTCCATCTCTGCTATGAACACATGTTAAATTTTGTTTCGATCTGGTAACTCCTTCATATAGAAACAGGTGTTCACAAAAGACGCATCCGCGATTTTTTAACAATGGAAAAATTAGAAATGCGTGGTGTCATTAAATATTTACATAACAAAGGTTTATCGGGACAAGAAATTCATAATGATATGGTGAATGTGTTAGGTGAAAGTCCATCGAGTCCATTTAATTTTGCATGAAGAACTACAGATGAAAAAGCTTTCTGCAAGATGGGTGCCGCATTTGTTAACAGTCGACCAAAAACGCATAAGAATGAACATTTCTCAAGCTTGTTTGGATCGTTTTAAGCGAAATAAAATGGATTTTAAGCGTCGTTTCATAACTGTTGATGAGACATAGATCCACCACTATACTCCAGAGACAAAAGAACAATCCAAACAATGGACTGAAGCTGGAGGAAGTGCCCCAAAGAAAGCAAAAACAATTCAATCGGCTGATAAGGTTATGGCAACGGTTTTTTGGGACTTCAAAGGTATTTTATTGATTGACTATCTGCAAAAGGGTAAAACAATAAATTCAGAGTACTATTGCAACCTTTTGGATCAATGAAATGTACAAATTCGAGAAAAACGTCCTGGTTTACAACACAAAAAAATAATTTTTCATCAAGACAACGCACCAGCGCACAAGAGTGTTTTAACAATGGCTAAAATCAACGAATTAAAGTACGAGTTGCTTGACCACCCAACTTATTCTCCTGATTTGGCTCCCAGTGACTTTTACCTGTTCCCAAATCTAAAAAAATTCCTTGCTGGCAAACGTTTTACCTCAAATGAAGATGCAATTACAGTTGTAAACCACTATTTTGAAGACCTTGAGGAAAACTATTTTAATCAAGGGATAGAATTGCTAGAAAAGCGTTGGACTAAGTGTATTGAAGTTTCAGGAGATTATATTTAAAAATGAAAATATTTTTGAAAAACTAACTATTCTCTTTCATTGATAGGCTCAGAAGTTTCCGAACCGCCCTCGTAACGTACATGTTCAAAATGAAAGCAGTTGACTCCACGTTGTAACTATCGTAAATTCACGGTACGAATTGGTTTACAATTTTTTATTGTGTCGATGTTAATGAATAAATAAATTAATAAAATAATAAATAAATGAAATTTATCAACGTCTTTTTGTAAATTTGGTAAACTTACTTACATATGTATAGGTGAGGAATGTTCGCATTCTCAAAACTATTCGCTTAGTCCCAATTTACACTATGCAAGTCTTATTTCTAACAGCGATGCCAATTTAGCGCGTTTTAACTATTCCAAACGCACTTTTTTTCGTCTTAGCGCGTTAAATACAAAAAAGCGCTACATTAGCGCGTTTTGTTTAAAGTCAAATATATCATTTTAGTTCAATATCTTTTTATTTTTGTATAAATTTAACAATTTTTTAATATCCAAAATTTAATTTTTTCTTTAAATTCGTTAATGATTCAGATGTTGCAAATAAAATTCCCTTGACTGTAAATGGCAAATATTTTCACACCTAAAAATATGTACTCGTTACTCGTGACCCAAAAAATTTATGTAACTTATTAAGTATCTCTTCTTTTTGTACTTCAAAAACAATTTGAATCTCAACACTATTCGACAATTTATATAAGTTGTTACAAAGTTTGACAAATAAAATTAAAATAAAAACGATGAATTTCTAATATTTGGAAGACGAGTCTGATTCTGTATTAAATGGTTTTAGTTATTTAGGATATAATTTCGAAGAAGCAATATTGCAAAATCTGAAAAAGAGTTACTAAGAAAATTAATTGTATTTACTAATACATAGTACATCGACCTTTATTAAAATTTAATTTAGCGCGTAGGAAAATAGCGCTATAAATTGTTGATAACGCTGTATCTTAGCGCGTTCTAGCGCGTTTTGAGAAGGTGTATAGCGCGTTTGTGTTATAAATAGTTGGCATCGCTGATTCCTAAGCTGATTAGTTATTTAGGAGAGACAGAGAGAGAGATAGACGAGGGGAAAAGAAATGTTTCAGTTCCCCTCGTCTCTCTCTCCCACAAACTAATCAGCTTAGCAATAAGACTTGCTTAGTGTAAATGAGGACTTACATTTTGCCATTTCGTTAAAATTAATGCGAATATTTAAAAAAAAAATTTGCACAAAAAATATTTATTTATAACCAGGGACCGTAACTGTTATGCATAATATAATACATAATATTAAAGAGTACCAAGACTTTTGCAGTGCAAAAACATGGACTTGATAAAGATTTTTTTGTATACGATTTTTTTTTGTCTTGGATATACGAATTTTAATAAAATAATAAATAAAAGAAATTTATTCAGATATTTTTTTGTAATATTGATGAAGTTGCTTATTTCAGCTGTATTTACTACACATGTGAGTATGTGTGTAAATTAAAAAAATATATGTACATAACTAATAAAATAATGTGTTTTTACCCTGCAGGAAATGCGAATAGTAGTGGTTTACTAGTGTAGTGGTTTACTAGTGACATTGTCAGTAGTACTACTGACCTGGTGTAGCCCAGGCAATGTAATGATCTATTGACATTTAACTATGATATTGGATTGTCATTGAAAATACAGCACTAGACTGTAGCACTACTGACTAAGTAGTTCTTTTGGGACCACATGGAGACATTGGCAACAAAGATTCACTAGTAAATTTTAGGGGCTCTAGTCTACAATATCGATATTTCCTCACTCAACGTCAATATTAAAACTGTAGTGATTTAATAGTGAAATTGTCAATAGTACTACTGACTAGGTGCACCCCAGCCGATGTAATCTCCTATTGACATACGCTCGTAACATATGGTTGTTATTGAAAATCTACCAGTAGACATTAGCACTATTCTTTTATGACCATATGGAGACATTTGAACTAAAGATTCACTAGTACATTTTAGTGATCCTCATCTACAATTTTATAAGGGTTTGGGGCAGCAAACTTAAATACATTGCATAGCATAATAAAAAAAACTGCATATTGACGTGTTCATTGACAATGTCACAAGAAATACACTAGATATTTTAACTAGTGCAATTGTCGCTAGAGAAAAGAGTATTGACATAGCGACATATGGTTTTAGGCTGACTACAGGGTATATATGTATGTATACATGCATGTATGTGTGTATGTACTTATTTATGTACATTAGAGTGGCCGTTAATTTATATTATATATTCTCTCCTCCCCCCCCCCTTCCCAGCAAATCGGTTCAGTTTTATTTAAAAAAATACAAAAATATGTTTAAGCAGGGCCGTAATCGGCCCCTCAAAGTTGTTTGCATATGACTATCTTAAAAAAAAACATTTTTCAAGAATATGATATATGGCAATATCTTCCAGTCAACAACATTAGTCTCAAAGAAAGTTTTTTGCTAAAATTAATATTTTAGAAAATAAGCAACAAAATACCAAAAAATATATACAGTAAGCAAAGAAAAAACTTATACAGCAAACGCTCCGCTGTTCTAATCAAAGTATCTCTGTTGCTTTGTAAGATTTAAACCTCAACAAACCAAAAGCAATTTCAAGGGAAATTAATCAGCTTTCTATAAAAATCTTTTATTTTATTAAGAAATTTATTTTAATGCTAAAAAAATAACCTAATATAAAACAACATTATGTATCCTCAAGAGCAAAAAACCCCTGTACACTAACTTTTCCTTAAGGAAGGAGCTATGAAATCAGTAATACTGATAATAAACTGTGGCCACGTCTAGCATCTAATAGATTATTCTCATAGAATGAATTGGGTTTTTGGTAATATTGGGAGGTATATGCTCCCATATGTCCTAGATAATACTTTTGAGCTAATTTTTGCCCCTAATCTACAGCTCGCGCAAGTTTTTCTCCACATATGCCCACAGAACTTTATTAGTATTAAGGCCAAGGGACTAGGGAGGATGTGCCTGCAATTTTTTTCCAGTGAATGGAAGCCATTCTCTTATTATTGAGATACTTTGATTTGCAGAGCGGAGCATTTTGCCGTACAAGTTTTTTTTTTGCTAATTGTACATATAGCAAAATTATATTTATATGAAACTTATTCATATTAAGCTTGTACAATAATAGCTTATATATATTAAATAATTTCGTACATATACATATCGAACCTTATTTTCGATTTTATCGTAAGCGACATGTTATCGAAAATTTACTTTTTTATTGAAATTAAAATTTTATGGGCCTATCCATAGTTTAGAATTATCAAAATGCCAAAATTGTTGATAACTTTTAAGATACGGGGTGTAAAGTTTTATCGTAAGCGACAATTTACGTACAAAAACATATTTGAATGTTTAAAAAAAACCTTCTCCTGAAAAATTAAATTTTTGTCGCATACGATATAATTGAAAATAAGGCTCGATATGTAGTCAAAAGAAAACTAAAAAAATACAAACAAAAAATTACATTGAAGAAATGGGCTTGAGGGCCAACTTATCGCTATGAAATTTTTTTTTACATGAAGCTGAACCGTTAAAAAATATTCATACAACTAACGACCACTCTAATGTACATACATATCGCACACTAAATCATAAACAGTCACAACTCAAAATGATTTTGTTATTTTATAAACCAGTTAATTGAACAAATCTCTAATGACCGTAACAATTTCTGTTGCAATACAGTCTTCTTGAAGAACAGAAAATAGATTTATGCTTGTACTTGCGTCATTTGTACAGTATCAACAGTTGTTTGCCACTACTCAGCATCTGAAATTTGTTGAGTTGTGACTGTTTATGATTTAGTGTGCGATATGTACCTTATTTGCATTTTTTGGGGAAATAGGTAGAACCCAATTTATAAATTGCCTACCTATACTTCTTTTCTTTTTGCTCACCTTTATACATTTCTGTCAAATGATTAATTTGTTGTATTTTATATCCCACCAATATGGTCATTACGGTCAGAAAAATTATCATTGAAGTTGCGGTTAGAATTCCATGTTTCGATAAACCATCCAACTTCATTTTTATCACAATTTCACACTTAATTTACGAACTACAAAAAAAATCCGATCGTTGTCACTGCTGATCAATGTTTTCGACTATACTACGAGTATTTTAATTTTTGATTGTTTTATCAACAAAACTTTATTCATTTCGTTCACCTTTTGACTTGTCCCACAATTGTTTTTGTATAACAATAAACCTGCAGTTTTTTTACATTAAAAGCTTTATAACACTTTCGTTATTAAGCTGCCACGACACTTTAACATGTATATTTACAGTTTAATATAACAGTATACATACATTGTACATTAGAGTGGCCGTTAATTTTATGGAGACTTTTTTTTTTATTTCTTCTACTCTCACCCGCCAAATCAGTTCAGTTTTATGTAGAAAAAAATACAAAAATATTTCGTACCGATAAGTTGCGTTTTAGGGGGTGCGTCCGCCCGTACACCAAAGGTGAAAAGGAACTCTATTGTTTTCGCTACGCTGTCCGTCTGTCACAGGGTATTTTCTCGAGAACCGTGAGAGGTACCTACGGACCTGAAATTTGAACACAGTGTGTAGAGCTTTGGCCGCTACAACAACAAATACATGAGAGTTAAAAATTAAAGGGTGTTCCAAAACAAGCTACGAAAAATGTTAAAATCCCATGGAATATATGTACATATGTACATACATACATTTGTATGTACATATATACACTTGAAATTTGTAAGGTTAGTGTATTTTTATACAGACTACAAGAATTAACACTCAAATTTCAAAAAATCTAAATTAAAGGGTCTTCTATCAGTCAATGCAATTTTGACTATGTAATTTGGACAACTTGCTGTATCTTGGAAACCGTAACCCTGGAGTTAATGTCGACGTCGTCGACGGCGTCAAATGTCAAAAAAAAAGTTGAATCGTATGAAATTGTATGAGAGCAGTTAATCTCAACGCGTTGTCAATCTGTTTCAACTTTTTCGGCGTTGAAACGCCGTCAACGACGTCGACATTAACTCCACTATAAGAGCTAAACTCTTGAAATTTTAAAAACGGTAAAACAAAAAAAATCCCAAAATCGCCAAAACGAAAAAAATCGCCAAATTAAAAAAATTTCTAAAACAAAAATAACGCCAAAATGAAAAAGTCGCCAAAATTAAAAAAATCGTCAAAACGAAAAAAATCGCCAAAATTGAAAAAACGCCAAAAACTGAAAAAAATCGTCAAAACAAGAAAAAAAAAAAAAAAAATCATTTCAGCTGAAAAAACATCAAAAATGCAAAAAAAAAAGCCATATTATAAAAATACTCAAAGCCCAACGTACGGAACCCTTCGTGCACGAGTCAAAGTCGCACTTTACTGAATTTATTCATGCAATTTTTTGCATATGACTATCTTTTTAAAAAATCATTTTACAAGAATATGACCAAAGAATATAAATCATATAGAATGCGCATCTCATACAAGCTAAAATTTTCTATGCGGGTATTTCCAGTAGAACCCGTCAGCATACGTGCTCTCATTTCTTTCTGCAGTGTATGCTGCGCTCGCATTGCTGAGAGCGAAAGCATGTGTGTATTTATGTTTGATTTTTATTATTTTGCTTTTTTACAGTCTCGTAGACAGCGTATGCATTGATCAGCGTTGCCGTTTTAGTTACTTGTAACCAAAATTGGTTACTTTTTTTCCAATGTGTACTTGTGTACTTTTTTCATTTTGGTTACTTCTTTTAACACAAAATTAACAATTTTTATATGGTATTTAAATTAGAAGAGAATATTATTTTTATAATATTCAAATTTGTTTCACATAATTAATTTTCGCTTACGATAAAATTTTACAGCCCGTACTCGTATCTTAAAAGTTATAAAATATTTGGCATTTTGATAATTCTTAACTATAGATAGGCCCATAAAATTTTAATTTAAATAAAAAGGTCTATTTTCAATTAAATCTCACTTACGATAAATATCGAAAATAAAGCTCAATACAAATATGAAACTGAATTACAAATTTAAATGTAATAGCTTAAAAACATTGCATCCTAAACAAAAAATGTGTGTATTTCTCACTATCAAACATAAATTTGTTTAATTTTCTTCCCGTTTTTTACATTCACTACGAATCAATAGCGGGAACAAACGTTCCCATGAAGTTCCCGATAGCAAATTTCCCCTCATGGGGAATGAAAATTTCATGGGTTCAAAAATTTCACATTTTATTCACGATAGGGGTGAATGTTTACAACGTCAAGCACTGGTGCCAGAAAATTTTACAAAAAATCTGGAAAAATTGGCTAAAAAATCTGCAAAATTATTTTAAAAAATCGGAAAAAAAATCTGCAACAATAAAAACACCTATATTTAAAACTGTTTTTCATTTTGTTTTCGAATTATTAACCGTCTTCAATTAAGGAGGAGGTTACATGTTTGTCATGTATGCATTTTTTATTTAATTTGCGAATTAAGATAAATTATCTTGCTGTATAAAAACATATACCGATATTACAATTCTTTAAAATAATGGCACATATTCGTGACTGTTTATGATTTAGAGTGCGATATGTTTATATGTATGTATATTCATACATCTTTGCACAGATTAGCTAGTTTCTTTTTACCATTGTTATGTTGGTGGTATGGTTACTGCAAAATTAAACGTCAAACACTACTTATTTGTTAGTGTTTCTTATGTGTATGTTTCTGACAGTGACACCATGGTTATTTCTGTTACGGAGTAAAGAAAAACATGAAATATTGATGTTATACAAGCATTTCAGAAAATCTGCAAATTTCATTTTATAATTTTTTCAATGAAAAATCAGCAAAATGCAGAGAAATCTGCAAAACTGGCAACAGTGACAACAAGCTGTAGCAGAACTCGAAGCTCTGTCGCTGTATTGTACAGTGTGGCCGTTTGATCGACTACAGTGGCAAATTGCCACTTTTTCGATTGCCTTCCCTCTTTTTGTCCCCCTTTTTCTAAAGTAAATTATATAATAAAACATTAAAAATAAGAACTTTAATGTAGTTGTGTCGATTTTTTTAATGTTGCCCCTTTTTTTTTTTGATAAATCCTCCCCTATTTGGTGCAACTTTTTGAAAAATGTCATCGGTCACCCTGGAAGCAAATGCTCTCTCTTTGCGTGTTTGCTTGCGCTTTATACTTTCCCCCCGCATCTGTACCGAACCCAAAAAATGTTTAATTTTTTAGCTCTGATGCGCATTCTATACAGCGTGACCGTTTGACCGACAAAAGTGGCAAATTGCCACTTTTTCGATATATCGATTCGACTTTTCCACTTTTTCGACTTCCTTTCCACTTTTTTTCCTCCTTTTTTTAGGGTGAGTTGTATAAAAATACATTAAAAATAAAAAGTTTAGTGTAGTTTTCTCGTTTTTTTTTAATTGTGCCCCTTTTTTTTATAAATCCCCTATTTGGTGCCACCTTTTGAAAAATGTCATCGGTCACCCTGATTCTATATAATTTATATTCTTTGATATGACATATGGCAATATTTTAGCTCTTCAAGTTAATAACATTAGTCTCAAAGAAAATTGTTTGCTAAAATTAATATTTTAGAAAATAATGAGGAAAATAACCAACAAAATACCAAAAACTTTATGTAACAAAATTATATTTATATGGAAATTTTTTATTTTAAGCATGTACAATAGAGTGGTTCGAAAAAAAAATTGTGCCAGTCACCCCCTAGGATTAAAGATAACGTAAAAACAATTCCAAAAATATTTTTTTATTTCTTTGCCACGCCTACAAATGCCGCCCTTTTAGTATTTTGTTCACTGTGTCGCCATTTTTAGTCCGATCATAAAATTTTGTGTACCGGTGTGTATGGCGCTGGAAGGGCTACATTTGTCTTTAATAGTTTTTTAATACCACGTCACATTCTAGACATGACTTTTAAAAACTCGTTCAAAAATATTTAGCATACGAACCGAGTTTTTAAGAGTTTCAAAATATATTTTTCAACAAAACAGTATCAACTCAAAATACAACAAAATTTAAATAAAACAATTGGATTATTTTTAACTTGAATAAAGGCTCAAATCAAAATAATACCTTTTTTATGAAAATACAAGATACATTTCAGTGTCCACTTTTGTACTAACTCAAAATAATACCTTTTTGATTATATAAAGGTAGTCACTACACTATCACAAAAATGGTCTCAAATGTAGTTTTCGAGGTGAAAGTGTAATCGGAATACGTTGAAATTTTTACAGTAGATATATGTATATTGATGTTGTTAGTTGACTTGTTGCAAAAAGTGAAATTTCAAAAATTTGGAGTAAATACCCTCTTGTTAATAAGGAGCGATACGGGCTTGAGGGCCAACTTTGAGGGCCGGACGCACCCCCTAAAACACAACTTATCGGTATGAAATTTTTTCGTATTTTTTTACATAAAACTGAACCGATTTGGGGGGTGGGAGTAGAAGAAATAAACAAAAATAACGGCAACCCTAATGTACATACATACATATGTATGCAACTTAAAATAATCAAAATAAATTTAAGATGTCAAAAACATTAAGAAATCTTGCTTTAACTTCTACAGAACTTCTGTCTGCTTGATATCTTCTATGAACAAGTAGAACTCTAAAAAGACTCAGCAAGGTGATTTTTCAAAAAACTATCTTCCAAATGGTAGATGGGATATATGTACATTGAAGTGTGTTTGCAATTAAAAATTGTTACTGAACTATCTCAAGAAGACGTTCTGCCTTATTCATAAAAAATATTTCTGTTAAATAATTCATAAAAAATATTTTGATTTTATAAAAGGCTTATTAATCAAATTTTCATAGAAAATTTGTTTCATAAACCTTTTATAAAATCAAAATATTTTTTATGAATTAAGCCCGTTGACTTTAAGTTAGTTCAATTTGCTTACATACTTTTGAATATTATTGTTTTTTATGAAAATCATGTTGATGTGACTGTTTGGTGCGGTTCATGCATATGTCATACTATGTATACACTACAATAGTTAAACATATTAAGGCGGCGGTTTCTTAGTCGGCGTTAAAGGATTGACTTATTTCTCGGAACAGCAAGAAAAATAATCAAAACAACAAAATTCTCAATTCCCAGCAGTAAAGTATACTTTTGGAGCATAAAAAGCTACTTTTTGAAAATAAATTAAGAAAAGTGGTGTATGCGGTACAAAACGTATTTTTACTTTTATAATAAATTAATATTAACTCCTAACTTCATTCGTGGTAGTTCGCAAAAATTTTCAATTTTCTTCAAAACAATGTCGGAAGCTGTGGTGCAAATACAAAAAAAATCCATCGGGTATATTTTGAGAACACTTCATGTAAACCTTCTTTGTCATTTTTCTCCTCTCGAACTTTGTGGGGTATGCGCTAAACCTATTTTGAGGCGACAGTATGTAAAACAAATTTCAATTGTTTAATACAATTCAAAATGCCAAGTGCTTCTAATCATATGAACAAATAAAATTTCATTTTATTTTCTCTTTCTTTTTGGAAAAGGACTTTAAACCATTGTCGCAATTAACTTTAATATTGTTTTTGTTATTTTTTTAATCTTAAAAAAGTGCTATTTTCAACGATTTTTCGTATATATGACGATTTTTTCCATTTTCTATCTGGCAGCCCTGGCTGTAGCTACAATTTGTAATAGACTATTCTTTTATACAGCGTGACCGTTTAACCGACTAAAGTGGCAAATTGCCACTTTTTCGACTGCCTTGCCACTTTTTTCCCTTTTTTAGAGTGAATTATATAATAATACATTAAAAATAAAAAATTTAGTGTAGTTTTCACGTCTTTTTTTAATTTTGCCCCTTTTTTATAAATCCCCTAATGGGTGCAACTTTTTGAAAAATGTCATCGGTCACCCTGCTTTTATACTGTAACGGCGCCGTCAACAGTCCGAAACGTCACTCAGCTGTTGGCGCCGTTTTTTGACAACTCGACAGCGTTGTCAACTCGGTGCTTTTCGCACCGTTTTTAGTGCTTTTTGAAATTTTCAACGCGAACAATTTTGAAGTTAGTGCTCAGTGCTTTTTTAAATTCATTTTCGGTGCTTTTTGTTTCGAGCGGTGGCACTAAACCAAAAATTCAAAGAGAAATTTCGTTATCTTTTTGTTTTTCGAGGAAGTCTGTCATTGAAAAAACATAAGCTCTGAAGTTAAATAGAGCATTTAAAAAAATTCTAATAAGATTGTACAAGACTTGGTTGAAGAAATAAGCGCCATATTACTCCCAAACTTTAGCATTTTAATTACATATAATGAATGTAAGCATTGTTTTGCCACACAACAAGGAAGACATATTACAAGTATTGAGTCCACTATCGAGTTTTGGGCAGAAGTAAAATCTAATAGCGATTCAGTTAAAATGAACTCGTTTGAGGCATTATTAAAAATTGCATTAGCATCAAACTTCTGTCACTTCCATATTTAAACGAAGAAGTTGAACGCGCTTTTGCCTCCATGACTGTAGTTTAGTCTAAACTACGTAACACTTGGTTAACACTTTGCTTTATATAAAAATCGGCCTGAAACGAGACAATTTTGATGTGAATAGAGCTGCCGTTTTTGGTTAATTATAGCCAAAATTGGTAAAAATTGTTCCCAATTTTTTTTTAATTTCGATTACATTTTTGCTATGAATATTTTTGTATATAACTTGATAAACTTTCAAATCACTTTTTTATTTATTGCGTTTGCTGCATAATACTTTTGACACCTTTTTTATTTCGTTCAAAATTTATCGCATTTGTCACATAGTTCAGCTGCAGCCGAAAGAATGTTTTTACAGCATAATTTAATAACAACCAAATTTGGTAAGCCTTGATTAAAAACCAAACTATTAAGCCCATCGAGTTCAAAATATAATCAGCTCTTAACCTCATAAATACTTGTCGATTACTGCCAACTTTACTAAACTCTAGTGATTCCTTTGTTTCTTAACGAAAAAAAATTAAACTTTTTTTATAATAACTTATTTTTATAATAACTGATTTTAGAATACACTGATTCCTATAAAAATAAAATGTGAATCGGATGCCTCTAGTTTAACGTTTTAGGAACGGAATGCAAGGTGAACCGATTCGTTTATTTTTTTATATACGCACATAAACCATAAAGAGTCACAACTCAAAATTATAAAAGTGCCTTTTCTTTTCTATAAACCAGTTAATTGAAGAAATCTATAACGACCTCAACAATTTCTTTTGCAATACAGTCTTCTTGAAGAATATAAAATATCGTTATGCTTGTTTTTGTGTTACATACTTGCGTCATTTGTACAGTATCAACAGTTGTTTGCAACTACTCAGCATATGAAATGTTTTGAGTTGTGACTCATTATGATTTAGTGTGCGATATGTATTTATGAATAACATCTTTTTAATAAAAGGAAAAAATTTTAACGGCCTGGCCCACTATGTCACGAGAAATCGTTCGATCGACAACTTGTATTGCAAACAACAACAAATTTTCTAAAGTCATTGTTGTTTGCAATACAAGTTGTCGATCGAACGATTTCTAGTGACATCGTGGGCCAGGCCGTAAATTTAGTGCATTTTTACTTATATTACGCGCTTTTTTCCTGATTTCAGTGCTTTTTAAAATTTAAAAGTTGACAACGCTGCAACTCGGTGTGCATGTGTGTGTTTCGGTTTTTTTTTTTTTTTTTGACAAAAGAGAAAGAAAGCAAAACAACAAGGAAAATAACAAAAGAAATTAAAACATATTATTTTAATTTTACTATACAAAAATGCAAATTAATTAAATTTAAAGAAATTAACTAAGGAAAAGACAAAGTAAATAAACAGCAAAATGAATATTGAAAGAGATGAAGTGGAAATTGAAATGTATGAAAAATTGGAAAAATATTTTGGCTTCAAGGAATTCAAGACGGAGTTGCAAAAAAAAGCTATCAAATGTGCAGTGAAAAGTTGGTGCCATTTTCAAAAACAGACATACATACATACATTTGTATGTACTTATATATAAATTTATTATATCTCATTGCAGAAAAACGTGAT
Organism: Tachina lurida; assembly: GCA_944452675.1. Taxonomy (NCBI): domain Eukaryota; kingdom Metazoa; phylum Arthropoda; class Insecta; order Diptera; family Tachinidae; genus Tachina; species Tachina lurida. The sequence continues at coordinate 32,182,321 of OX101754.1, read as the reverse complement.
ATATATGTGAGCATGCCAACTGGCTCCGGCAAGTCCCTTTGCTTCCAGTTACCCGGTCTTATGACAGATGGCCAAATAACCATTGTCTTTTCGCCACTGCTTGCATTGATAAAAGATCAAATCGATCACTTGGCCAAATGGAAAATCCACGCAGATTCCCTAAACTCGAAAATGTCTCAAAAGGAAAGAGATCGCGTGGTAAATGATTTAAAGGCAATTAGACCTAGCATACGTTTTTTATATATAACACCTGAACAAGCAGCAACCCAGGGATTTCAGGAGCTATTAGCACAATTAGTGAAATATGACAAAATCGGCTATATAGCGGTAGACGAAGCTCACTGTGTGTCCCAGTGGGGTCATGATTTTCGTCCCGATTATTTAAAATTGGGAGAATTGAGAAAAAGATATGCCAACATTGTTTGGATTGCTTTAACTGCCACAGCATCTAAGTATGTGCGAGACGATATATATAAACAATTAAATTTGAATTTGCCTGTGGCCAAATTTTCAACACCCAGCTTTCGTAAAAATCTCTTTTATGATGTAGTCTTTAAAAATTCAATTGAAGATGATTTCCAACATCTGGCCTCCTTTGCCTTGCACTGTCTGGGAGACGAAGAAGAATTTCGTGATACTCCAGCAGAGAAAAGAGGATGCGGCATTATATACTGTCGTACACGCGAAAATGTAGAGAGAGTTGCTATGGGTGTTTCACGCCAAGGCGTCGGTGCTATTGCCTATCACGCTGGTCTGAAAGGTTGGGAGCGCGTAGAAGTGCAGGAAAAATGGATGATGGGTGAATATCCCATTATTGTGGCTACCAACAGCTTTGGTATGGGTGTAGACAAACCTTCGGTGAGATTTGTTATTCATTGGGATTGTCCACAAAATGTGGCTGCTTATTATCAAGAGTCTGGTCGCGCTGGTCGTGACGGTCTTAAGGCATACTGTCGTCTTTATTATGGTCGGGAAGATACCAGAGCTATACGTTTCTTACTTCAGAACGATATTAATCGTGCACGCAGTTCGTCGTGTTCGGGAAAACAGGAAATGGCTCAGAGAGCCATGAAAAATTTCGATGAGATTGTTAACTTTTGCGAGATGCTGCAGTGTCGTCATAAGTTATTTTCTAATTATTTTGGTGATCCAACGCCTGAATGTGTAGACAAATGTGATGTGTGTAAAAATCCCAAAAAGATGGAGAAAGCTTTACAAACATTTCACAGTTTGTGTATGGATGCTGCATTTAAGACTGGAATTTCTTTGGAAGATTGTTCCGATTTATATGAAGGTAAAATGTGATGTTTTTTTTTATCAGTTTTCATTTGTCTGAATGCTACATATTTGATTTATTTGCACACAGGTGGTCGTGTTGGCAGCAAAAGAGCTGCTCAAGAATATAGTCGCGATGCGGACAGTTCAGGTGGTGAATCTGATGAATTTTCTCATGATAAACTGGCGAAAAAAGCAAAACGCGACAGCGATGACTTTATTCGCAAACAATTCCAATTGCGAAAAAGTTTAAGTGCCGCCAAAGAATTGGAACAAGAGACAGGAACTCATATGACACGAGTACATCAAGCTCAAGCGACCGAAACAAAAGTGGCGGGTCTGAAAATATCATTGCGTGAGAATTACTTAACGGCATTTATTGAAGCCCTTAAAGCCAACGTGCAAAATAGTGATGACGACAGACCTAGAAGTGCCTTAATACAAAGAGACTATGAAGCTGTTGCGGCTGATATTGAGTACGAATGTTTTTCCAAACAGAAAGTGGTTAATATGTATCGACATGATGTAGCCAAAGAAGTTAATAAAATTCCATTTTTATCTATATACCCACGTATTTGTATAACTAAAAATCTTTTATATAATTTAAGCTTTCAACTATAAAGCAATTAACCGGGCAGCAGCGTTTAATGCCGATATTGCTGGACTACGTTCCCAAGCCGGAAGTTAAGAAGAGTGTCTGGAATGGTGGAAGTGTGGAATATTTTGAGAGAAAGCTGAAAGAATTGGAAGACCAAAATCCGCAATATAATGCAAATAGTAGTCAAAATAAAAATGATATTCCAAAAGCATTAAGAAAAGCGAAAAGCTATAAACAAGATTTAGCTAAACAAACAAGTATTGCCAGTTTTTTCAATTCCTCAAAACGAACTGATGGAACAACTACGACTGCCAGTTCGGAAGACAAAGAACCGGAAGAAAATGATGATTTTGCTAGTAAGCTGGAAAAGATCGATTCTCCCGAATATGAAGCAGATGAAGCTGAGAATAAATATGATGATGAGGAATATAAGATGGCTATAGAGCGGGAGGTGAATGAAGACAACTTGGAAATTCTAATATCAAAGGAACAAGAGCTAAAATTACAAATAGAAAAATTAGAGCAAGAGGAAATGGAAGAATGTGAAAAAGAAAGAGAAGTAGACAAAGCAGTGCGCAAAAATGAAGAAAAGGCATTTAGAAATCCCTCAACATCGTCATCTTTATCATCCTCTTCGTATGGCAATATTTTCAAGCCCAAGAGAACCTCACGTTTTCTCGAAAATCCCAAGGATAGATACCGTAGTCATTTAATTTACTCGCCACCGAGAGCAACAACTGAAAACCATGAAACAGATTCGGAAAATGAAGAATTGGAAGACGAGGTAGAAAAGGAGCCTGACGATATACTTTCGTTGCTGGAAAAAATTGCCAATGAAAAGAAGAAACATGAGGAAAGGAAGGAAAAACTAAAGGAACAAAAATCGCTAAACAGCCATAATTTAAATAAAGAGAAGACCAACTCTGTATCAGTACCACACACATCAAACAGAGATAAAGCTTCAGCTCATGCTTTTCCCACTTCTACATCCTCAGCTTCCAAGGATTCTAAAACATTACAGCAAAAGAATATTGATTTAAAATCATCATCATCATCATCTTCCAAACATAATCATAATCATGCAGCCAGCTCTTCCTCTACCTCTATGTTAAAAGCTAAACAAAAATTGCAAATGGAACGCGAGGCGGCTCAAAGACATAAGAATGATGTTAGTAAAACCGTGGTAGATAGTTTGAACCCCTACTATAAACGAAAAATTGCCACCAAAGAGTTGTTTAAAGTATTGGCCAAACGTATAACTAATCGCATATTAGAAGGAAAATTGAGTAAGTTTCATAGCATTATTTATTTTAAATATACATGTATGTATTTTTACATATTCATTTATCATTACAGCTTCATCGGATTGCAAAACTTATATAAAAGCTAAGTTTCTTACATTCGAAATTATATCAGAGGATTCACACATCGAAAAATATTTTCCCACGTCTTAAAGAATTGATTTTTTTTTCAACGTTTTATTTTGTAATTTTTTTTTCTTTCTTTCTTAAAGCAAAAATATCTGTTTTCCTATTACTTAGTGGTTAAAATGATATTTTTACATTATCATTATAAATATTCTTAATTGAAAACTTGAACAATATAAAATCAGTATAATAATATCAATACTTTACGCAAAAACTTAGCCGTTTATATGTATTTGTATAACTTGCATCTATCTACAGACATACATACATACATATGTATGTATGTGTATTTAAAAATTTTATTTTTAATAAAATTTAGTAATCGAGTGTTACTTTGCAACTTTTATTGTATTAATAGCTGCGGAAGCAATATACTCCAATTTTAAAAATATTAAAAAAGAAACACTAGATGGTAGTCAAAAGAAAATCATCTGATAAATAAGTAAAATTTGCAACCATTCGCATCTCTCTGTTTTGCTTTGGTATTAAATAAAGTATGTTTCCATCAAATTTTAACAAAATCGTTTGCATTTTCAAGACAGGCATACTAAGACTATTAAAGAGAAGAAAGAAATCTATTCCTTTCGAAAGTGGACGTCTTTGCGCAAATTGACTCTTCAGAAAAGAAACGATTTCGTCGGAAGGAAACCACATCTATTTTTCAAAATGGAATTAATTAACAATGACATTCCCAGTGAATATTAAGTCAAAAAGTCTGCTTAAGACGAAGAAGTCGATCCGAAAAATACCGAAAATTTTATTATTGGTTGGCAAGAAATCGGATATTTTTTTTATCTGAAGAAATCGTAAAATTGTATGATATATGTACATAGATACATATGTAAGTATGTAGCTGAAAGAATAAGTTTCCTGGGAAAATTCTAAACAGATTGATTTTCTAAAAAATTTCTCAAAAAGATCTCACAAAACATCCGAAAATGTTAACTTTCCGTGACTCGTTTTGCGATTTGTTGTATTGATTTCCGAAAAAAGCCTGACATAACATTAGACTTTTTGCAGAAATGTCGTATAAAATTCTGAAAAAAAAAATTAAATTTTTCTCGCCTTACACTGGGTCCAAATATCCTTTTTTCCTAGATCAATTCATAACTGTACAACTACTACAACTAATAGTGGGGCTCACTAAATTTTATATATCTCCAGGACTATATTTGTATTTGCATTTATTTATTTTCAATTCAATAATAATAAAACCTATAAGGCCGAAAAATTTATTACACAAGGGTTAAAAAACTACATGCTATTAAAATTAATAGGAAGGACTATAATAATGAAGCAGACTAAATTTAATGTGAATTGATTGCTCTCAAAACAAACTGAATGTTCCATCAAAATCTTGGGAGTATAGAACAGTGGAGACGGGTACACCCCGTCTTAATTTAGCCAAGAGAAAGACAGAACGAGAAAGTATTTATTTCTCCGTCTGTATTTCATCCAGCTGAATGAGGAATTATCAAAGTTAACTTTGCGTGTCTAAAAGGGTATAATACATTAAAGACTGACCAATACGCAGCTGAGCTTTTTTTTAATTAAAGTTCATCGGAAAATTCAAAAATTGTTTACGAAAAAGAAATTAAAAAAAATGTCAACATGAAAAATACTTTCACGAATTTAAGAATATGAAAAACTAATAAATAATTTTGAAAGTGCTAAATGTTGCAAATTTTGTTAGTAGTAGCTGTCAGTGAATATTTTTTAAACTTTATGTGAATAATTTTTATTTTGGCTTACAAAGCGATACGAACTTTAGCCTGTTCAAATCATAAATGTAGAAACAAATGAAGTTCGAGCAATAATAATTAAAATTAACTAAAATTAATAGCCATGGGCCTGTGGCAAAAATTAAATAAAATATACTTAATAGTAACAAACCAAAAAAGTTTGTCTTAAGTAAAACAAAAATAAGCAAATTAACTAACATGAGCATAATTAGTAAAGAACAAACGACAATGACAAGACTGTTGTAAATTTAGAAATGGTAAAATTGAGCTTTCATTACAAAAAGCTTTCAGCAAATTGAAATACGATGAATTAAAACAATTCACATATTCCATTTGCATAAAAGTTACGTATATAAAGCAGAAATATACATTAAATCCCAGTTAACACACGTCAATTTTTGTTGATCAACTCGTAATTAAGCTGTAAGAAAGACTGATATACAAACATCTCTTTTTTCCTACCAGCTGAATTGGAAGTTGACGTGTGTGAACCAGGACAAACTGACATCACACACAATGGAAAAAACACAAAAGAACGCTGATGATGAAGGTTTAGTGGCCTTCGAAAACAGCTAGTTGTTCCGTTCAACTATGTGTTATTCAGAATATTTACAACTAACTTTTGTGTTATTTGTTCATTAATAATTATCACATGTAATTTGGCTTACAAAGCGATACGAACTTTAGTCTGTTCAAATCAGCATATAGGTACATACAGTATACAAAGTTCATATTCGTACACCCTCAACTTTAAAAAAAGAAAAACTTGCAATTAAATAAATAACTATATTTTTATTTTTCTTGAATTTCTAAAAAGAAGCTCTATTTAACAAATCAAATATCAAAATGACATTTCGACCAATAATTTTATAACAAAACAGCGAAATTTACTACATATCCTCAAAAAACAAAATTTACGTTCGTACACTACAATAATCCTAAAAATTTATTTTAAAAACTAGTTTTAGTATAATAAATGGCTTAATTTTTCTTTTGTAATTACATCAATTTCTAATCTGATTTTTTTTTAATTTAAGGTGTACGAATATGAATTTTGTTTTTAAAAAATAGTAAGTTCTGCTTTTCTTTAAAATAATGTTTAATAAAATATATTTTTATTTAACTGTTTTATTAAATACAACCTCTTTAAACAAAATATTGCAAGAAATAAGTAATTTAAGATATTACAAGGCAGTGGGTTTTTTGATTCGAGGGTGTACGAGTACGAACTTTGCATAGTGTAAGTATTGTGTTGTCTTTGCTTATTCGGCCTAAGTGGTGCTTTTCTTAACTAATAATAGTGCAATTAGTATTTATTATTAGCGACATCTCTCAAGGTGTGTGGTTCGGAGCATCACTAGATTTAAAATGTTTCTTTTTATTTGCTTTATTGTGCAGCCTGTAATCTTATTTACTTTTTGCCCAACTATTCTAAACAAAACGTTTTTGACATTTGCTTTTTTGGCCTTTCCACGACAACTACGAGTTTATAATCGAGACAGTAGCAGTCGTTTGCAGCTTGTCGCGCGGTACGGTTTGTTCATTTAATTCTTGTGCGTACGGTATATTGCGGTAGGACCAACAAAATCAAATGAATTGTTAGTAATAGTTTCTCAAATGAAAAGTTAATCAAAATAGAGATGCTTTTACAATCCTTACAAAATACAAAATAATTTTTTTTTGTCATTATTATCAAAAGTAATTTCAAAGTCAAAAGAAAGAAGCGTGATTTAACAAGTGCTAAATTAAACAAAACGACAAAAAGTAAAAAAATTAAGGCCGACAAAAAAAGATAATGAAGAATAAATGATAAAAAAAATATAATCTTGTAGTAAAGTTAACCAAATAATAATAATAATATTAATAACTGTGATTCATTTTGAAGCAAGCGGCTTTAGTTCAAAGAGTGCCAGCCGGAGTTAGAGAATTTTTTAATAAAGAAGTGTTGAAAATATTAGAAATATTACCCGGTTTTCAATTGTGTCTGCAAAACAACCACTTGAAATCTTTTTGAACAAAAAACCTCGCTAAATATAAAACAAAAGAGTGCCTTTTTCACCCAGTTTTGAAATCATATAAAAAAAACCTATAACCGCACAACTAAAGCTAAATAAACATCACCCCCTTGTTTACGTGCTTTTACCATTTTAAATAAATTGAAACCATCCAACCATCCAGTTAGTCAGCCAGCCAACCAAACAACCATTTAACTACCAGCAAACCCTAAACTAAAGAATAAAAATATAAAAAAAAAATCAAACACTATTAAACCAGCCACCCTGTGCTTTGATTTCTTCCTCTTCTCAGCACATTTTAGTTGTAGTGTTTTTGTTGGGATTTCTTGGTTTTATTTTCAATTCATTCTTGTTTTTGCTTTATAAAACATACATACATACATACATACGTGGTTGTTCTTGTTGCTGTTTTTTTTTATTTTATTTGCAACACTTGCTACATTCAACCACATTTTGCCGGCAAACATAAACGGACAACAAACAACTGCTACAACAACATTAAATAACAATAGCAGTAGTAAAAGAGAACTTGACTCAAGCACAACAAACAAACAGAAATTAACCAACAACAAAAAATACTACATAATAAAAGCAATACACAGCAATAAAAACCAACGGCTATACAAATTACAATAACAATATAAATCTCTAAAATAAAAACGAATAAAAAAAACAAAATAAAGTGCAAATTAAAAAAAGAAGAAAACCCAACAGCAAGTTTTTAATAAATCTCCAAAAAGAAGTTGCTGTTTTGAATAAAAATTATAAAATAGCTATTCTACTTTATAAATTTTTTTTAAATAAAAATAAATAAACCTCTTTTAACAATAAAAAAAATGCTTGCAACCAGAACATTTAGCTTGAATACCATTAGCAAGATGAGTAGTTCCTTTACAAAACGCTCCGTTAACAGATTTTATTCCTCCTCCTCAACTCAACAACATAAACAATACCGCCGCCTTTGCTCTGGGAATATTTACCGTCCTTTGTTTATTTTCTTATTGTTAATCGGTTTATTGAACCCGATTCTCAACATACATGCTTTGGATGCTGTAACTGCTCCACCACCCCCTTTGGCAGCAGCATTAGCTGCACCGGGTGGTTCATCGATTCTGGAACAATTTAGTCCGAATTGTAGTGCTGTCGCACACATCTTTCAAAGTCGTGGCATAGATGCGGCTGAAATACCACAGAAACCAAGCAATGGTAAGTGATTAAAGCATATAAGTAAATATAAAAAGAAGATTTGTATCCTCACAAAAAATTTCACAATTATAATGCAAGAGTCACTTGTTCTAGTTGAGTCACCTTATAGATGCGCCCTGACTGTGCATGATGAGCAGCCTTAGCAGAATTGATAGTTTATAATATTTTTAGTAATTTTCTAACTATAAAATACATGTAGTAGCAATAGTGGAACCAAATATAGCTTTGAAGCTCCGTTTTAGAATATGAATGAATAGAATTAAATTAAATATAATTTGAGGAGTTTTTCATAGAAAATTTTTATTCCGAACTCGCCGTAAATAGCATACAAAAAAATTAAAGGCGAATTGTTAACTTCCTTTTTTTTAAGTCGGTTAAACTTATAAGAATATTTCTTTCAAGGAATGCGTGTAAGAAATTTATAAAAAAAATTTTACGTGCCCGTAAAAGCGTAACCACTAATTACTAAAGAAAAACTGTTTGATTCAGACACGTATTAACTTAAACAGTTTCATACATAACCAATAGACAATTTTATAGAATCCAACATGATTGGAAACTGTTTAGATCAATAAATATATGTCTGAATCAAACAGTTTAGCATTAGTAATTAGTGGTTACGCTTTTTTGGTACATGTGTGCCAGATGTAAACTCGGCATGTGTTTCAGTAATGGACCGATATGTATATTTTCAACTAAAATAATAAAAAATAAGTTGCAACATTTTGCCACTTGTTTGTTAATACATAGATACGAGTACATATGTATGTAGTGCATTAATCAGGAATTGGTTTTATGAGTTACAAGTAAGTGCCCTGAAGACTATCAAACAAACCCATCAATCAGTACATATGTATGTATGTAATGTATGTGTGTGTCGTCTGCTACACTCTTAAAAGACAAACAAATAAACACGTCAATCACCATTTGTAACTCAAACTGATGTTTTTTGTAGATCAGACTTGGAGACGATCAAATAATTAATCAGCCGTAAAATAAAAAACAAAAGCTGTTTGATTTTCATCAACCTATGACGACAATGCGTACGTGTAGTCAAAAAGAAACATTCTCCACTTTTAATTGCAAATTGGATACAGACCATAAACTCAATGGTAGATCGTTTTCAGCTCGCGAACAACACAATAATTTCCAAGTTATTGTCAAGTGGATACCTAGAGTTAGCTACTTGCCTTTGCCATCTTTATTTTTAATCAGAAACAAAATGAAACTATAAGATGTGCGTATAAACGTAGTAATAAGGGTTACTGCTCGTCGTCAGCGTCAGGCCTGAAACTCGGTATGCGGCTTCCTCTTCGGATGGTTAGATCAACTAAGATTTATGAATATTCAAACGTCAAGGAGCCGAATAATGATAAAAAACGGTCAAAATTGAAAGATGCTGATGTTTAGTTTCAGTAAGAAGGTATTGTTTTTTAACAATTTGAATGACAAGCAAGGGATTAAAAAGACGGTACATGCTACGATGCAAGAACATTTGCACAAGACTGTGAATTGGGCTAATAAGTTTACAAAACAAGCATACATATCTCGTCGATTTTGCATCTATTTCATTTTCCACAATCTTTTTACAATTCCGAATATTTAATTAAAAGTGGTTTCATTTCAGTCAAATTCTTGATTTTTCGTTTTCTGAAGAACCTAATTACGGGTTTGAACGAATAAAATTCAGACGTATTTAATTTTTAAGACAAGCCTGACCATCTTCGGAAAGAATTATTGTAGGTACATTTTCAATAATTGTTATGAACATAGAAAATAAATATAATTTATGTTAAACACTCGTTAAAAAATCTTGAATATGTTTTGACACTCCCACGGGTAAAACCGGCAACGCAATATCAAGGAAGAATAACAATTCCAACTGCCTTGTAATGAAAATTTCCCAAGCGAAAGAATCGCAAACAAAAATGCCAAGACTACAAAAAGTTCATGAAAGAAATCGTTCCCAGTAGAACACAAAGAAACGACGGATGAAATGGATATCCTTGGACAAAAAACGAGTTTCAAATCAAAGGACTTGGTCAGTATGTACAACAGTGGTTTGGAATTCATATTGTGACAAGGTTTTCAATTTAAATTAATGCTAATGGAAAAATCAAATGCCACCAACACGTTCATCAAAACCCATTTTAGATCAGTCAATGAGAAATTATTTTTTATATTTCGTTCCAATAGTTTAACTTCATAAAATTACCTGGAATGATGAAATTGCTGTTATGGCCGGCACTTAAAAAATATCAGAATTAACACTTAGCCACTTTCACTTTTTATATTTCTTAACGGACTCACTTAAATTACTATTTCTTTATTACGAATAAATTGCTATTCTTTGATATGTACCTACTTTAATTAAAACACTTGTAATAAAAACTATCTTATAGGAGAAACTTTAGCTTCGCAGTCGCTGCCGCCGATAAGACTTTATTATCGATAACGATGTTATCGGCTTTTTGTTCTGCCTTGCAGCAGTAATGCCAAACCTAAAATCTTTTCAGAGGTAGATTTGATGTGGAAAAAAAAGATGTTGCACGGTTTGTTTATTAGGTCGATGCAACTCAACTAAAATATGGCAACACAAGAAACCACACTATGTTTAACCCTTTCGGTCCTTTAGAAACAATGCGTCCCAGAGAAAGTTTTAAAAGTCATATATACTGTCTGAAGCAAATAAATTGTATTTTAAAATGAGATATTTTGCGAGATATTTGAGTTACGCTACAGTTACACGACCAAGATTTGCATTCAAGTTTTTCACACATACTGGTTGTCAAAAGTAATTTAAATTGAAAGCTGTGACGTAGGCTGCACGCAATTTTCAAGCAAATTTATTTTCAATATGCCGTTGATAAGAAAACAGCTTAAACACACATTTTCATGGCTTCTATTTAGGTCTATAAACCGCAACACATCATTACATTTTTTACATATTTTTGTTCCTAATAATATTTATTTAAAGTTAATTAAAGTTTTTAGGAGGAACATAACATTATGTGTAATAAAAGAACATAAAAATACTATGCCGGCAGAATATTTGAAAACAAAAACGAAAAGTGTGCTCATTGTTTTTTGCCTATAAATTTGAATACACAATTGAAAGAAAATTTGAAGTCAAAGTCACATCAAATTCTAAAAGTGTGATTGTATTAGTGAAAAAGTGTGAATGTATTGAAATTTGAAAGGCAAAACTTGATCGTGTAACCCTCAAGTTAGTTAATGAGAAGTTCTAGTGTAATGGCGAGTATACACGATACTACAAATCGTCCGATAAATCGTACAAGTATGAAATTAGTAACGTGTATCATGCTGTCGTACTTATGAAGTATACTTTGTAGTATGAAAATCAAAAATTTTTGATTTTTGTGGGCGGAGCTTCGCTAAGTATGATAATAACTATTGTGTAATATGCTGTTGTACAGCGAAATTAGTTTTATGAGGAGCTGATTTAGAAAACGCAGTGTTTCTGCGGCTTAATTTTAAAATTAGCTTTATGTAGCGGATATTTTAATTAAAAAAATAACATAAAACATTATTATAAGCATTCCCTACAACATGCTCCTTTTGTTTTTGCATTATTTTTTTTTATTCTTTTCAACTGCAGTTCACTTATTATTAATAAATCCATCACATTATTAAATAATCCGCGCGTGTATTGCCTTAAAAATTTTCTTTCAAATGAATTAGTATGATTTGTAGTAACGTGTATCTGAAAATCCGTACTACAACTCATACTACTCTAAGTACGGAATTAAGTATCGTGTATACCCGGCATAAGTAACTATATGTATATATTTGAAATAAAAATAGTAATTTAAGCCGTTTTTTTAATATATATTTTTTAAACATGTTTTTTCAATAAGCTTTATCGTTCGAGTGTGCAAAAAAAAACTTAGTTGGTAAGTACAGTTTTTTTTGCGTTTTTGTTAGTTTGGAATATACAGTCAAACCCCGATCATTCGTACCCCGATAAGTTGTAATTCTCGATTATTCGTCATAAACTGTCGGTCCCTTGAAAAAATCACGTTAATTCGTGAAATTTTCATACATTTTGGTCCCCTCGCGAATTCGTAATTTTTTTTTCAAATAAAATCTTTATTTTTATTTATTTATAACAATAACCAACCGAGCCCATATAGTTGGTGGACTACAAAAATAGCATAAGAATAATTAAACATGTAGGCAACAAATAAACTAGACAAATTTCATGAAAAAAATAATAATATGTAGTTATGAAATTATTAGATGAGACTGCTACTTATAAATTGGAAGATATATTGCGCATGATCTTTCATTACGACGATTTCTAATGGGGAATAGAAGCTGTGGATTTCTATCACTTTGCAAAAACCTAAAATGTATACGGACATAGTCTGGACAGTCTGTGAGCATAACATTATAAAAGAAGAAGTAGTGATCTAATCTGTATGAAGTTTTTAAAACTACAGCCCAAAAAATCATTAACATACATTGAAACATGATCGTTAATTCTTAGTTGGTATATAATGCGTATTATTCTGTTAAAGAGTAGGGCACACCTATTTAAATTTGCAGCGCTACAGCCAGAATATACCTCAATACAATACAATAGATTAGACATCAATAACGAGTGAGCTATACTCTTTCTAATATGTAATGGCAGGTATAAATTCATTGCATATAGTCTTCTTAAGGTGAAGTTTATTTTAGAAAATATTCCACTTACATGGTGTCCGAATCTAAGAGTGTTGCCTAGTAAAAAAACAAGACATTTTATAGGTTGGCCATCGATCATGATAGCCAACATAATCGTAGCACTTGCCGATTTAAAAATCATCGCTTTCGTCTTAGAAGAATTTATACTAAGTTTGCTGTTACTCATCCAACGTGAAAAAGTGAATATTAAAGTGTTAATATCATATTCGAAAACATCTACAAGCTGCGTGTGACCCTTAAATAATAGTTGTATATCGTCGGCAAAAACGAAGGCTTCACATTCAATGCCGTTCACTAAAGCAAAGAAATCGTTCATATATATAATAAATAGTAAGGGGCCAATAACCGGGCCCTGAGGTACACCACTAGTGACTGGTAGACATCTCGAATTAAAGTTACTGCATTGAACATATTGTGAGCGACCTGATAAATAAGGATATAATAATCTACCAGAGGATATAGAGAAATCGAAATATGTGCAAAGTTTGTTGATTAAAATAGCAGGACCAACCTTATCAAAACCCTTTGATAGGTCTAAGGAAAGCAAAACAGCTACGTCGTCCTTATCAATAATTCTTCTAATAGAATCTGAGAGACATTTAGCTCTTATAAATCGTAATTGTTTGGTAACTTCCAGTTATAATTTGTAATGAAAACAACAGAAAATATGGAAATAATTTTTTGTTTACCGCTATTTTTTTGCGTGGGTTTTTTTCTTTTGCTTGTGTGTGGGATTTTTGCTTTTGCTTGTGTGTGTGTTTATTTTCTTAAGACCAGTTTGTTACATGAATAATAAAGAAAAATGTCAAAGCGCACGCATAAAACTCTGTGGGTGTACCGAAAATCCGGTTGGGACAAAAGCCCCAATATTCCTATTGGGATGATATATCCCAGGATAATTCAAAGACTACGGGTAAACTAACAACGCTAAAAACCTGACCGAAAGGGCTAAGTTTTCAGAAACGGCACTATGAAATAAGGTCTCAGGAAATAACTCCCGAATTTATTTATTTTTATTTATTTATTTCATCCATAAAGTAATACAAAAGCCTTTAAGGCCAAAAACGCGTATTACATAGTAATATTATTATATAATGTCTGAGTAAACTAAACTCAGTAAATTAATAATAGTTAAAGAACTAGTATTAATTATAACAATAATTAATTATAACAAAAATGTGTAATAATAAAATTAATAATAAAATAAAATTTCTAATAATAATTAGAAATGAAATAAGCCAAAATAAAATAAAAACCAAAAAAAAATGTAATAAGTCCCATGAGAAAGTTTATGAAAAAACACCCAAATAAATTATTTAAAGCCCAAATGGAAACCAAACTCAAGATGAAATAAAGCCCAAAAAAATTAAATAAATTTCAATAGGAAATAAATCCCAAAATAAATAAAGTAAGGAACAATTACTATTTCCTTAAGCTCAAATTAGACGTGCTATAGCCATAAGCAAACCAAAATGCAATTGGTTTGGCGAGTCACCTATAATCCAATACAGTGTTGCCCCTAAGGCTGGTTCGAAAAGCTGTATGGCTAATTTAAGCTTTAATTAGACAAATTAGTACTAGTACTAGAGGTATGTGCTATAAAAATGTCAATTTGACCAATTTAAATGGGAAATGGTAGTGTGGAACTAAATAGAACATGTAATTCCAAAAAAAAACTCAAGAGTTTGTACGGCAAAAATTAACTGAGTTTGACATTTCATTAGATTCGGATGTTGTGACTTATACTGCCAATTGAGCAGCAGTGAGTATTAAATTAGGATTGGAAAACTCAACAGAACTGTTTGGCTTATGAAAAAAGTATTCATAATCCAGAGAGAAAGCTGTTAATAGAATTACACAATCACCCGTATTGCGTATGTCGAGTCGAATATTCGTCTACGAGAATTTTGTATTTGATTAAAAAAAGCTTGTACAAATTTATTTATTTATTTATTCTATGACAAAATACTCGTAGACGAATATTCGACTCGACATACGCAATACGGGTGATTAACTCTCCAGGTATAAAACTCCGAAACCGAAACCAGTCGGTTTAAGTAAATTTTAAACCGAAATCGCGGTTATTCATTTCATCGCGGTTATTGGTTTTAAGCACAGTCTAATTTGATCATTCTAGAAATGAGACATACAATTTAGCTGAACATTTTGGGCTACTAAAGTGTACCAACGGCACTAAAGTGAGCCAGCCGGTTTCTTCTGAAACTGCCAGCATGTAAGAAATAAAGTGATCCAAAACTTTCTTGTAAATACGCATTTATAGGATTTTTTTTAAATTTTAGCTAAAATTTTTAGGCTTAGAACATGGGTTCTGCTGAAAATATACTGGATCAATATAGGTATGTAGGTGAAAAGGCCTGAATCTAAGGTTGATATTCACCCGTATTGCGTATATCGAGTCAAATATTCATCTACGAGAATTTTGTCATAGAATAAAGAAAACTTATACAAGTTTTGTTTAATCAAATACAAAATTGTCGTAAACGAATATTCGACTCGACATACGCAATACGGGTGATTAATATGACTTGAAAACACCATTTCCTTCTCAACTTTCTAAAGACTTGCTATTACTATTTCCAATTTAAATGAAAGTTGGGGACTCTATTCACGTCATCTTTCTACTACCAATTAACAAAGAAGCAACTTAAATTATCGTCATACAACTTATGACAAAATCAAATGAATTGCACGTTTCCCAAATACCATTTTATATCAATCAATGAGACTAAAACTATTTTTTTATATTTCGTTCAAAGATATTTTGTACAGCTTATGTACAGACAATATTGGGTATATAATTGTTTTTTGGAAATTTATAACAATGCTATGGCATTTCGGAACGATTTAAGTTCATATGGATATTTTATTATTTTAACTTTACAAAATTACCTTGAATAATGATATAGCTGTTATGACCGACACTTAAAATATATCTGAATTAACACTTTCAGCCACTTTCACTTTTTATACTTTAACGGACTCACTTAAATTCATTATTATAAATAAACTATTGTTTATTTTAATTAAAACACTTGCAAATATAAACTTTCTTATAGGAGGAAAAGATGTATTCTGCGGAAAAGAACTGTTTTGTGTGTATCCACAACTTAAGCTTTGCTGATGCCGCCGATAGTAGTTTTTATTATCGTTGTTATCGACGTCATGCTCTGTCTTGCATTTAAGAACAATGCTGTCAGACTGTTTTTTCAATCGCGAATCAAAATGGCCAAATAAATAATCTTTTATACATACATATATAAATACGTCGAGGTACCATGAAATAACTCCCAATGACTTTTCCATACAACAAATTCCCACTACATTGGGAATTCATTCATTTTTCTTGTTGCAACTCAAAGTATATTTATATAAAGTATATGCAACGTGCGATTTGTTTGTGTAAAAATAATGGATGAATGTCAAAAACAGATGATTACAACCAGACCTGGGCAACTTGCATTACTTTTCATACGCACTGATTGAAAAACAAAATTTTAGTGAAAATTTAAATTTGATGCTTGTAATTAGGTTTTCGTTTATTTTATTGTAAAGCTATATCTTAAAAAATTGTGATTTTATAAACGGAATATCCTACCGCTTGGAACAATTTAATCAAGATTTGTCTTTCTCTTGAAAAATTATCAGTCCAATTATGAATATTCCCGGGGAGTTTTTTCTCTTCCCTGGCATTTCTTCCCGGGGAATAATCCTCCTATTCTGAATAGCAGGGGAATAAGCAAATGCGGGAGAGAGGAAAATCTGAAGCAGCTTTTTAATGTTTACATTTTACTCTGCAATAAAGCAAGAGTTCAGCAATAGAAATTTAATAAAAATGTTGGTTTTTCATTGCCAATAAGATAGTACGTTAATATAAATATCTTTTTTGCTTAAATAAAATATAAATAGACAGCGTAACCATATACAAAACTGCCCAGGTGCAGATGCGAATGGATTAAATTTCCAATTACTGTATATACAAAGAAAATTGTAAATTTCATAGTTTTTCTTATCGGTCTTGATATTATAGGAAAACAAATCTTCCTTGTACCTGTTATGTGAACTTAAAGGACGCGTGAAATTTTTAGTGTTTTAGTATTTTTTCTATAGGTAGAAGTAGTTCATGTTTTTGAAGTTGATGTGTGCAGGGCTTGGATAAAAATGCCTAAAACAAGAGAGATATATAACATTCCAGTGCTTATTTAAACTTTTTGTTCTAAACAAATGCATATACCATACATATAACAATTATTAATTTGATTTTAAAATTTTTGCATTAATTCCCTTCAAAATGTTTGGGGAGAAAACTCTCAAAAAATTTTCCATCTTCCTCATATTTAGAATACCTACATTTTTCCCGGGGAGTTTTTTCTCCATCTCTCTTATGTTTAGAATACCTACTTTTTTCCCGGGGATATTTTAATTCATAATAGGAGGAATGGAAAAGGGGAAAAACCCCCGGGGAATTACGATTCATAATTGGGCTGTATAAAAATGGTAGTGATATGATTTTTGCCTTAAGTGGCGATATGTACATAGAAAAAAGTTTACATATTTATGTATGTACGTATGTTTTTATTTATGTACACATTTACGTTCCATTTTTCGCCATGTGATTTGGTGCTAGCGCAATATTAGTGTATTACTTTGAAGATATTTTAGTTTAATGCCAAAAAATTGCACTATAATTATCAAAGTTAGTTCTAATGTAATAAATTTGCATTTATATTGATTTGGTTTAGTGTGGGAAGATAGTCAATGGATTTGCTTATTTAATGCAAGTCCCAGATCTGCATACAACAAAAAGGAAATGTATGGATAGACAAAACCAAAGTAAATTTATTAATTGATAAACATTTATTACGTGAAATAAGTATAATAAAAGCTACATATTTATTTTAATAATTAAATATAATTATTTTTAAATGTTTTGTAACACCTTTTTTGAGTAAAAATTTATTTCAACTTTTTCACTACACACAATTGTGTATAACAAATCAAAGCAAAACAAAATGGCGCACGAAAATTGTAAACAACTTTTGACATTCATGCATAGACACTACACGAGAAAAAAATTAATCACCTGAGTACTTGCATATACTTTATATAAATTTACTTTGTTGCAACTTATTTCATATGAAATAACTCCCAAATGAAATAACTTCCAACAAAATATCTGTTGGGACCTATTTCATATTCTTCCGCCATTGGAAATTATTTCATTTCTCGATTGGGAGTTATTTAATTTTTGATTGGGAGTTATTTCATTTTTTGTTTGGGAGCTTTTTAATGTTTTTGGGTGTTATTTAATTTATCTTATCATTGCTTTTTTTCACTAGTATTGTTATAAGTTCGGCTGAAGGCCGACTGTGCAAGAAACCTTTAGTAAGCCGCATCGTGTCGAGAAATACCATGGTGGAGAAAATTTTAAAGTCCGGCCGAAGGCCCTGTCAACTTAATATTTTTTTGGCTTTCGGCAGGGCTCAAAGATTTTCTCCCCTATGGTATGTCCCTACTATAGGTTTCGGGAATAGACGGCCTTCGGCCGAACTTAGGGATTTTCTCCACGTATGTTCCGACACGCCACAGCTTACTAAAGGTTTTTTGCATAGCCGTCCTTCGGTCGGATTTAACGATTTTCTCCACCATAGCATCTCCCAACACGGCACCACCTATAAAGGTTTCTTGCGCTACTATCTTCGGGTAGTCTGAAAGAAATATTTAGTAAGCAGAGCTATTATGCGAAACGACAAAGAGGAGAAAGTCTCTGAGGCGGGCCGAAGGCTTAGTATCCAAGATACCTTTAGTATGCTGCGCCTTCTCCGGAAATACCATGGTGGAGAAAGTTGTTGAATTCGGCCGAAGGCCGCATATGCGAGAAACCTTTAGTAAGCGGTGCCGTATCGGGAAATACCATGGTGGAGAAAATCCCTAAGTCCGGCCAAAGGCCGGCTATGCAACTAAACTTTAGTATACGGCACCGTGTCGGAGGATACCACGGTGGAGAAAATCCCTAAGTCCGGCCAAAGGCTGGCTATGTAAGAAGCCTATAGCAGAGGACCCCGTGTCGGGGATATATTTAATTTTTTTGGGATGTTATTTCGTTTTTAATGAAATAAGTTCCAATTATTGGGAATTATTTCCGAAAATAAGGCTTGATATTAATATAAGAATAATCATCAGCATCAAATTAATTAATTTCTTGTAGACGATTAATTTTTGAATGTGTTCCTTCTACAAACTACTTTTCCAGCATTACAAAAATTTTTGAATTCAATTTTGCAAAAAAGAATCGTTAGGTCACCAAATCAATAATGTATGCGTCAAAGAAATTAAAAAATGGCCACGTTTGATGAGAAATCGCCGTACCTGACAACCCTGAATAGAACACGACGTCGATAACAACGATAATTGAAACTGTTATCGGCAGCGTTGTCAACTTTTAAATTTTAAAAAGCACTGAAATCAGGAAAAAAGCGCGTAATATAAGTAAAAATGCACTAAATTTAAAATTTTTTCCTTCTATTAAAAAGATGTTATTCATAAATACTAGGGAAGTAACGAATGTTCGCATTCGCTTTCGCATTCGCAAATAATTCGCTTACTTTTGCTATTTGCATTCGCTTTTGCATTCGCTAAAATGTATGCGAATATTTAAAGCGAATATTAACACAAAAATATTTTCTACTTAAGACTAAGGTAAGCACATCATTACTTCGTACAAAAAAATTTGAAATGCAAAAATATTAACTAATCATTCTTTGTTGTAAGTAAATTTTTTGCGAAACAAGTGCCACTCATATTATTTCGCATGAAAACTTAAAATGTTGAAGATATATTTCATATGTTTTTCCCAAGATGAACAGAGCACTACTTCTGCAAAATTTTTTCATGAACAATTCATTCATTTTTCTTAATATGTATTTTGGTAGCATTTTACAGGAAATGTTGAACTTAGTACAAGGTCTTAAGGCCAAAGTACGAATGTATTGATTGCATAACATTTTGTAAATTTATTTTTAATTATTATCTATACTTATTTTAATATGATTTCATATATCTTTCAGTTTAACAATTTTGAATAAATATTTTCTGAATTCAAGACTCAAGTGGATCTATGTATAAAACACAACTTCATGTTCTTAGACAAATTTATTTTCATGTGATTTTTTTAACGTATTGTAATATTTGCATTCGCTATCGCATTCGCTTTCGCAAAAATTAAAATGTATTATTTGTTTTCGCATTCGCATTCGCTAAACTGGTATTCGTTACATCCCTAATAAATACATATCGCACACTAAATCATAAAGAGTTACAACTCAAAACATTTCATATGCTGAGTAGTTGCAAACAACTGTTGATACTGTACAAATGACGCAAGTATGTAACACAAAAACAAGCATAACGGTATTTTATATTCTTCAAAAAGACTGTATTGCAAAAGAAATTGTTGAGGTCGTTATAGATTTCTTCAATTAACTGGTTTATAGAAAAGAAAAGGCACTTTTATAATTTTGAGTTGTGACTCTTTATGATTTAGTTTGCGATATGTGCGTATATAAAAAAATAAAGGAATCGGTTCACCTTGCATTTCGTTCCTAAAACGTTAAACTAGAGGCATCCGATTCACATTTTATTTCTATAGGAATCAGTGTATTCTATTATTATAAAAATAAGTTATTATAAAAAAAGTTTAATTTTTTTTCGTTAAGAAACAAAGGAATCAAGTTTGCAGTAATCGACAAGTATTTATGAGGTTAAGAGCTGATTATATTTTGATCTCGATGGGCTTAATAGTTTGGTTTTTAATCAAGGCTTACCAAATGTGGTTGTTATTAAATTATGCTTTAAAAACATTCTTTCGGCTGCAGCTGAACTATGTGACAAATGCGATAAATTTTGAACGAAATAAAAAGGTGTCAAAAGTATTATGCAGCAAACGCAATAAATAAAAAAGTGATTTGAAAGTTTATCAAGTTATATACAAAAATATTCATAGCAAAAATGTAATCGAAATTAAAAAAAAATTGGGAACAATTTTTACCAATTTTGGCTATAATTAACCAAAAACGGCAGCTCTATTCACATCAAAATTGTCTCGTTTCAGGCCGATTTTTATACAAAGCAAAGTGTTAACCAAGTGTTACGTAGTTTAGACTAAACTACAGTCATGGAGCCAAAAGCGCGTTCAATTTCTTCGTTTAAATATGGAAGTGACAGAAGTTTGATGCTAATGCAGTTTTTAATAATGCCTCAACCGAGTTCATTTTAACTGAATCGCTATTAGATTTTACTTCTGCCCAAAACTCGATAGTGGACTCAATACTTGAAATATGTCTTCCTTGTTGTGTGGCAAAACAATGCTTACATTCATTATATGTAATTAAAATGCTAAAGTTTGCGAGTAATATGGCGCTTATTTCTTCAACCAAGTCTTGTACAATCTTATTAGAATTTTTTTAAATGCTCTATTTAACTTCAGAGCTTATGTTTTTTCAATGACAGACTTCCTCGAAAAACAAAAAGATAACGAAATTTCTCTTTGAATTTTTGGTTTAGTGCCACCGCTCGAAACAAAAAGCACCGAAAATGAATTTAAAAAAGCACTGAGCACTAACTTCAAAATTGTTCGCGTTTAAAATTTAAAAAAGCACTAAAAACGGTGCGAAAAGCACCGAGTTGACAACGCTGGTTATCGGCGGCAGTAGCTAAGCTGAAGTTGTAGATACACACAAAAAAATTCGTCCTATAGAAAATTTATTTTAACAAGTGTTTTAATTAAAGTATGAATGTAATTTGTGGTATAAAAATAAGTTTTTTTTGTAATAAAGAAGTAGTAATTTATGTGAATTCATTGAGAAATATAAAAAGTGTTAATTGTGATATTTTTTAAGTGCCGGCCACAACAATACATACATATGTACATATTTCAACACTCCAGGTAATTTTGTAAATTTAATTAACTTAAAAATTATGTACGCTGCACAATATACATATCGTCATGTGAGAACTTAAGTGTCCAATATCCAATAGTTTATAATGGCGTATTGGACACTTAAGTTCTCACATGACGATATGTATGTATATATTGGAATGTAATGTAAAAAATAATTTTATAGTACATACATATGTACATATTTCAGTCTCATTGAGTGATCTAAACTGGTATTTGGGGAATGTGCAATTCATTGGGTTTTTTCATGAGCGGTAAAGCGATAACTTTAGCTTTAGTCCATGGTCGGTTTTAAATTGTCAGTATAAAGCTAGGACGTGAATAGAGTCCTTGAATTTTATTTAAATTAAAAACTGTAATAGCCAACCTTTGGAAAGTTCAAAAGGAAATTATATTTTTAAAGTAATCCTTATATCATTCTGAACTTTAGTTGGGCTACCGCGTCTGAAAACGCAAAAACCATAATACATACTACCTACATATAATCATCAAGATTTTATTTAAATATAAAGTCGTCCCCTCCAATGACACGCTAATGATGAAATTTATACTTTTTGCGACTTTATGGAACCTGTCTATTTTCAGTAGAAGCTACATACATATGTATGTTCTGAACATCAAATCTCAGCTAAAACTATAAAAAAATTCTATTATATCTAATTGCTTGTAAATCCTTGATTCCACTATCGGCACAGAATACTAGGCATTTGGTTGTAAATCTTTTGTAATTTTTAGAAGCAATATCAAGTTTCCGCAGAATTTGTTCACTACTTTCGGTTTTAAAAGCAGACAATTTCCGCTTGAAATCATCAAAATGACAATTTTTATTTAATTTGGTTTTTGAAATTTGAATTTTTAACAAAATATGACAAAAAATAAACATGTAATTATAAAACATTATGCATTTTCAGCAAAATATGCAAAAATATGCACTAACAAATCGTTGCCATTTTCACGCAAATTCAATGTTTCGTAAAGATATTTCGATCTTGCCATTATCAGAGTTAAGGGGAAAAAACATGTATTTGCATGAAACCCCTGTCCCTGCTTATGACTTTATTTCAGTGAACCGACGAAAATTGGTACATTGTGCCACTACCGGAACACTTTAGGTCTAACAGGCTCCCAGTTTCACATGAAACCGGCTCACTTGGGTCCTAATTGGTGACATTGGAACACAGCTATATTTTTTTATCTAATTTTTACGAAAAATTGTGAAAGAATTTCAAGAATTTTGATTAGATTCATGTCGATTAATTTTATGCAGTCAATGAAAATCTTAAACTTTATCTCTATATTGAAACTTTGAGTGATTTTAATAACTACTATTTGTATTATTGTAGGGAAACTGTAATGAATTATTTTTAGTTGGTTCTCATTTATTTCTCTTTAGCATAGATATACATACATACATACTTAGTTATTTTAAATAAATAACACAAGTGGAATATAAACTAATGAAATGAAAAAAAAAAATTGTGAAAAGTTTTTGGTGTAACAAATAAAATTGCCATACAATTCATTTAAATAAAATATTTTTCTATATTATGAATTGAATAGGCTAAAGTTCGTAACGCTTTTTAAGCCAAATTACATGTGATAATTATTAATGAACAAATAACATCAAAGTTAGTTGTAAATATTCTGACAACAACACATAGTTGAACGGAACAGCCAGCCGTTTTCGAAGGCCACTAAACCTTCCTCATCAGCGTTCTTCTGTGTTTTGGTCCACCGTGTGTGGTGTCAGTTGATGTAGATGTCTGCCTTATATACATAACTTTATTGCAAATGGAATATGTGAATTGGTTTGATTCATTGCATTTTTCAATTTGCTCATATATATGTTAGGTAATGAAGGCTGAAAATTTACCATCTTCCATATATATTACAACAGTCTTACCATTGTCGTTTGTTCCTTACTAACTATGCACATGTTTGTTAATTTGCTTATTTTTGTTCTACTTAAGACAAACTTTTTTTTTGGTTTTGTTTTATAGCCGACTTCCAGGTCTTGGTAAAAAGAAATAAAAATTAATATATTCCTTATTACATTTATTATCTTAATTACATGATTTTTATTTATTTTCTTACAACTCGCACACTGTCTTGCAAATTAATATTTATCTAAAAAAGAAATCCCTCTCTTATTTAATATGTTTAATATAATAAATTGTTTGTATATCTGCAATATAAACGACGTAAGTTTATCTTTGATATGAAAATAATTAAACCTTAAGCAATTTACAAATACAAAAACATGCACCATTCATCAAATAGACATTATCGCTAAATCGACAACCACTTAAATATTTGTTAACATTGTGGTGTTAATTTAATTAACAGTAATTGTTATTTAAGTGGTAAAAGCAAGTAAAATAAATATAATAAAACAAAAGCAAGCAGTTTATTATTAAAAAAGTTAGTAAATTAAATTCATTTAATAAAGTTCATCATATTATTATTTATTTGTTATTTATTTCTACCTGCAAGCGATAATCAAATATGTATGAACTTTAAAACAGATGTTACTTAAATTAACAATTAACAAAGAATTACAAAGAAATCAAGCGCCACATGGTATCTACATATGATGCATGCGAACACAAAGTTACGGCTGCAACGAATTTAAAATTACTTAAAAGATTTTACTGCAAAGTTTGGTGTATTAATGTTGACGACATTTGTTGGTCAGGTGGCTGTAATCAAGTTGCTAATGCCAATTGTAAATGGCAAATTTATTTGATTGGGCAGCACGTCCAGGAAATATTTTTTTTTTTAAATTAACGTTAGTGGAAACTTTGCGTAACAGGCAAAAAGGCCGCACCCAATCGAAGTTGTCATCCATCAAAAGTTTCATATTTAGGGTTGGTCAGGCGGCATTCTTTATACTTACTTCTAAAGTGATTTTAATGATTTGATAGTGGACTTACAGTTGCGTTGCCTCGTGCTGCACAGAGGCTATTGTGAATGTACAGTTTTCAGTTGTTTTTAAGCCTATGAAATCTTGAGTTTATCACCCCAATTTCAAATATTCTCAAAGCATTTATTTTCCACGGAAACATTTTTCTTGGCAATAGAACACTATTTATCTTAGTGAAACAATTTTTAGTATTTTTATAATAAAATAATAATTCTGCCAAAAAAAACCGACTTCATCAATGAAAATATCTGATAGAACATTTTCGAATAAAATGTATGGGACTGGAAGTAAACTCTTGAAATTTTTATTTCTGTCGATTAAGAAAAAGTAAATGAAATGTAAAATTTAGTTTTAACGGGCGTATCTCCGCCCATTTTTTAAACACAAGATTGTGTGTTTTTCAGAGCTCAGGGTGTGGGTTAAGTTTAGTAAAAATTGGTAAAGTAGAACCACTTAAAATAAAATATTGACGGCCTGGCTCACGATGTCGACAAGAAATTTTCTTTCGCTTATTTATATTGAAAACAAAAACAAATTTTCTTATTTTGTTTTCAATATAAATAAACGAAAGAAAATTTCTTGTCGACATCGTGAGCCAGGCAATAAATCTAAATGGGCGTACCTCCGCCCATTTTTTAAATACAAGATTGTGTGTATTTCAGAGATCCATTTGTGTCGTAAGTTTCTTAAAAATCGGTTTAAATTTTTTCATCATCAAAATTGTGTAATTAAAAGAACCAAAGGTGTTTGCTAGGTTTCGCAGCAATCACATAAATAGAATATCATACAATGAATTTATTTCTTTTTACAATGGGACCAATTGGAAGCTATTCCCTCTCAGACAAAAAAAAAAAGAAATTTTAAAATCGGTCTTAAAAGTACCGAACTGTGAAGTAGCAATGTCAAAAAAAAAAAAAAAAATAGCCGGTTAAAAAAAGAAACTAATTGTTAAAATAGGTAACTATTTACCATTTTTCCTAGATGAAAATATTATCATAGAATACAAAAAAAGGAAATTTTTATTAAAATCGCTTTCAATTCGGTGAACAGGCATAGAAAAAGAGAACTTCTTGCAATGACAACCCTATGTAAAAATCATTAGAACAGATCGAAATCTGCACTACTTCCTGATCGCAAACTCTACATTTTCATGACTTTGGAGTGTCTTTTTTTTTACTGGGACCTTGCAGGCCTACTAAAAAAATTTTAAACCATTTAATTGGTTTAGATGCAATTTGCGCTATTCGGCGCAGTTTCTCAAGTAAAAATAAATTCAGTAAAGTGCGACTTTGACTCGCGCACGAAGGGTTCCGTACGTTGGGCTTTGAGAATTTTTTTTAATACAGTATTTTTTTACGTTTTTTCAGCTGAAATAATTTTTTTTTTATTATTTTTCGCTTTTTTCTCGTTATGGCAATTTTTTTTATTCTGGCGATTTTTTTTTTCATTTTGGCGATTTTTTTAATTTTGGCGATTTTTTTAATTTTGGCGATTTTTTTAATTTTGGCGATTTTTTCATTTTAGCGATTTTTTTTTCATTTTGGAGATTTTTTCATTTTGGCGATTTTTCCGGTTTTTCGCGATTTATTTTCGATTTAGATTTTTTTTTAATTTGGTTCTTTTTTTTTGTTTTGGCGATTTGTTTTTTGATTTTGGCGATTTTTTTTCGGTTTGGCCATTTTATAATTTTGAGATTTTTTTGTTTTACCGGTTTTGAAAATTTCAAGAAGTTTGCTCTTACGGTTTCCAAGATACAGCAAGTTATCAAAATTACATAGTCGAAATTACATTAACTGATGGTACACCCTTTAATTAAAATTTTTTAAATTTTAGTGTTAATTGTTGTAGTCTGTATAAAAATACACTAACTTTACAAATTTCAAGTGCATATACATACAATTGTATGTATATTACATGGGATTTTAACATTTTTCGTTGCTCGTTTTGGCACACCCTTTAATTTCCAACTCTCATGTATTTGTTGTAGCGGCCAAGGGTCTACACAGAGTGTCCAAATTTCAGGTCCGTAGCTCTTACGGTTCTCGAGAAAATACCCTGTGACGGACAGACGGACAGCGTAGCGAAAACAATAGGGTTTCTTTTCACCTTTGGTGTACGAAACCCTAAAAAAGTAAATAAATACTGAAAAT
Organism: Tachina lurida; assembly: GCA_944452675.1. Taxonomy (NCBI): domain Eukaryota; kingdom Metazoa; phylum Arthropoda; class Insecta; order Diptera; family Tachinidae; genus Tachina; species Tachina lurida. Next base: position 32,155,301 of record OX101754.1, on the reverse strand, counting down.
CTATTTTGTAAGAACTTTTAGGGCTAGTTTTTTACTAGTTAGTTAAACCTAGTTTAACATACGTTTGACTTAACCAAGAAACAAAGTTAAACGGGTTTTAACCGCCCATGCTGTTTTTCAGTGATGGATTAATTTAGCTAGAAATGCCATACCTTGTTTTCAATATAGATATGGCATTCTTGAAAATATTTTATATAAATAGGGCAACACTTAAAAAGCGATATGACAATTCTTAAAATTTATATTAAAAAAACTTCAATAAGTGTTTTCTGAAATTTTTAAGAATTAAAAAAAATAATATGACTTAAAAATAGTGACGCTCCAAAAATAACCTACAAAAGAACATCAAATTTTAAATCCAATGAAGTATTTGAAGGAATTCCAATTCATTACACACATAAAAATAATTGTGGCGTGTTTTTATCTTCCTTATTTTACCAACAATTATCCTATCCAAGTTATTATAGGTTTCATAATCACTAAAATCTTCGTCGCCATAAGAAACATCCATTTTATTTATGTATGGTTGTATTTATTTATTAAACTTGTCAGTAAAACTGTTTTTTCAATTGCGTAGTATTTATTTTATACATGTGTTCATATGTATGTATATTTATCATTTGACAGTTCTAACTTGAGTTTAACTGAGTAATGTTGCTCGGTTAAACCTAGATTATTAACCAGATAACCTCTATCTGAAAAACAAAATTTTAAGTTTAAACTACAGTTAACTTACAAGTAGAGTTTATCTTTATGTGAAAAACTAGCTCTTAGAGTTATTAAAATAAAACGCCTCTTCTAAAATTTTCCTTAAGGCCGTTTCACACTATAATACAAGTATTAATACTTTTGTAGAAAATGCAACTCTGACATGTTGAGTTGTTATTGTCTTTTGAAAATTTTGAAACAGAAATTAGATTAGGGATGCATTTTCGTCAAAAGTATTAATACTTGTATTATAGTGTGAAACGGCCTTTAACAATATCTTTCAATCGAATCAATCGATTTAAATAAAATTATTTGTTAATTATTTAATAATTCAGCCTCTGTCAGCGGACTTTTTCATAATTTTTGTTAATGAGGCCGTACCTTTAATCTAAGTACATGCATATATGTACATAAATTAATAAATAGCTGAATTACCTGAATTGATAGGAGAAGGTTGACGTTGAGCTAAAAATGCTGGCAAACGCAGCAATTAAATAATAAAGAGGAAGAAGCAATACGTTTTAAAATCAAAAATAAATAAGGAAGCCAGAAAAAATGCACATTATTAAAAAAAAAAAAAAGAAATACACATACACACACCCATATAAAGAGAGAGTGAGGTTAAACAAATGGAAGTGTTAACTGATAGATGGATGTAAATAGACAGACCTCAAACCAGACGTTCAGGCAGTGCGACTATGCAGGCAAGCCAATGAAACAATGCACTAAAGAAATAACCATCAGTCATCAAATTTAAATGCCGTATTTAGCAAAAACAAAAAGAAAAAAATAATAAGATAAATGTTTAAAAAAATTGTGTTTATTTTAAATGCTTCTGTGTTTTGTAACTGGAAATCAACGTTGCCACCAGCAAAAATGCCAATTTGGAAACAAATTCGTATATAAATTTATTTCCAAATGGCCACAGAAACACAAAATGGTTTAAAATAAGAGGAGTTACGTAAAATAAATCGCTTAAATCCAAAAATCACCAGAGGTAAAAAAGTCGCAAAAAAAAAAAACTAAAAAAATCTTCAAAACAAAAAACGCAGAAACTAAAAAAACGGCAATACTAAAAAATCGCCAAAATCCGAAAAAAATCCCAAAAAAAGCATTAAAGTGCCATACGGAACCCTTCGAACATGAGTGTATGTTCGGGACAAAAAATCTTTTCTTTCGTTTCGAATTACAGAGTAGACCCCCAGGTTTCATAATCCGCCAGTTCCACCGATGTAATACACGATGTTTGTTAATGTAAACTTTTAGTACATTGCTTCCAGACAATCCACATTAGACTTTGTCCTACACTAAGAGTGGAGTACTTTCTGTCTTTTAATAAGACATTTTCGCAGACAACATTTGAAGTAGGCAAGTGCATTAGATCCATTTGGAATAAATCTCTTCCCAAATGGAATTGACTTATGAATTTTATATTCATGGCGAAGTAGGGAGGATTGTAGAGTCTCGAGGGCTTTTTGGCCAAAACTTGACTCAGGAAGATCCAAACTGCTACTGGACATAAATAGGAAGGCGATGCGAATCATGATAGGCCAGTTGACAGGTCACTGCTCGGTCAGAGCAAGAACCAGCATTTGGAAAATTGGCACTCCAGATTTGTGTAGGATGTGCGTGGATGAAGAGGAACCAGAAACCATTGAACATATATCTGTCACTGCCCTAAGCTGCAACGTCATAGGCTTAGATGGCTGAGCAGACGTTTCCATGAAAGCATTACTGATATCGGGAAGTGTAAACTAGAGGACATCAGGGGCTTCATCATGGGAATTCGGTGGCTTAACGCTGGATAATAGGGTCACTTCTGGCTATAAATGGGAGGGTAAATATAACATTTAATGGGCAATAGAAGGGAATCACAAATGGTATAGCACCACCCTTCCTAACCTAACCTAACCTATGAATCTCATAAAATTTTAAATCCCATTACATACAACTTTCCACTATAGTAGAAAGAAACTATAGTTTCTAAGGTTACATGCAAACGAGTCCATGGACCTTATTTACTTTTCGAAATGGAAATAATTTCCATCATAAATGAGAAATAACGTTCATGGACATTATTTAAAAACAGAAGCCACTATTCGATATAACGAGAAGAGGAAATTCTTAAAAAAGGCCGAAGGCCAGCAAAGCAGACAGATAATATTCGACGTAGCGAGAGGAGAATACCCAATGCCTGCGAGGTAGAAAATCTTTACTCAACGAAGCCACTATTCGACATACCGGCAAAAGTTAAATAACAAAAATTAAAAATGTTAAAAACCCCCGAATATATCTAGAAAAGATGTGATATATTCTAAACGGCTGGACCGTTTTTCTTAAAACGATCAAGTCACCGTTCAAACACAAAAAACTAAATCAAAATCGGTCCAGCCGTTTACTCTGTACGTGGACTCGAACAGACACACATATACACCAATACACAGACACACACTTTTTTTTGGTCGGGGGTTAAAAATATATTTCAGGAGTTGTTAATTCTCAATTAAACAATTTTTTTAAGCTTTAGGTCGGTTTGTATTTTTATTTTTAACTTCGGTTAACTTCTTCAGTATAAAGAACTAAGAAATATCCTGAAGAAGTTAACTAAAGGTTAACGAAATATCAAACTAACGGTGCTTTTCACAATGCACGGTTAAGAGTTAACGTGAACTTTAACTACAAGTTCTTCATACAAAACTTGTAGTTAAAGTCCCTGTTAGCTTTTAATTATATATTGTGAAAAGGACCGTAAACAATAAAACTATAAACAGACCTAAAGCTTGCAAAAAGAGTTTAATTGAACCGAAAAATTAGATAAAAAATTTGATAAGGGAGTTGTTAATTTTTTATACCATCTTTTGAAATCGCGCTGTGTGGTAGATAAGAAAATTATTGCACCCATTTGAAGGCCGGCTCTGCAGGTAGTCGCACTATAGATGAGAAAATGCGGCTGAAGGCAGTCTAAACAAGGAATCGAAAAACCTAAGAAATGTGTCTGCTCTTGATAAACCATCAAATATATTAAATATCTGGTACTTTTAAAAGCTTTCATTTGGTACTCAATTGCTATAGCGAATCAAAAATTTATCAGTAAAATGCCAAAATGTCTGTAATACATTGAAGGTCTGGAATTTTGGAAAAATATGTTCCCTAAGATTTTTGTTCTGAATCGCTTTTCCTCAGAGTTCAATTTTCTATCACTCAAAATATTTTCTTTTATTTTGATGCTTCTATTTAAATTTTTAATACTTTATCTATTGATATTGGTTCAAAATTGTATTTTAACTTATTATGTGCTCCTTAAAAGTCAATAATTTGGAATTCATTGCAAATTCATTGAACGATAATTTCAAATATCCTTCGATTTCCATGTAAATTTTAGTTGTTACATTTAGTAACAAGTTGCCATGTCTTAGTACAAGCCACCAGACTACGATTAAAAGGTAGAATGTATATAAAAATAGCTCCTATATCGATGATCATGGAAAGTGGCAACCAGTATAAGATACTCTGCAATACTCTCCACAGTGTATCTAAATATTTAGGTTTATACATTAGAATTATATTTAAAATTTATTTTACTTGTATGTCGACATATACATATTTTCGCCAAGATTATTGCAAATGCTACTGAAAAAATTTAATTAAAACGTCAAGCTAAGACATTTTATTTCGTTTTGCAACTTCAGTACAATTGTGAATGCGCTTAGAAATATCTTCTTCCAACATTTATATACATACATATGTACATACTTACATACATACATATGTACATAAAGACTCACTTTTGTTTAACTTAAATAATCGGCTGTGCATTTTATTTGTGGTAGACAAAATAGTCTAGCCAGATGGAATTGTAATGACTGGAAATTACTTGAGTTTTAATTATAATAATTTGAGTTTATGTGCCTTTTGGTTTCAAATTGTGGTTAGAAGAATAATTATTATATTATATATTAGTACGTATGTATGACATAATTGGAAACTTTCTTGGAATTAAGACATTAGATTTATTATTTCAAATGAATTAAAAATATTTCTTATTAAATGACTAGAGACCATAGTAGTAGAGAAGGGCATTTGCCAAAGTGATGGCGTTTGGTCGTGTATGAGATTTTGTGCATAGAAGTGCTCCAGAGTTCTTCTATAATTTATAAGAATTTTATTTGATTCTTTTAATATTTTCCACTGGAAATGTATTTACAGTGAAACCTCTCATAACGCGCACCGCTAATAACCGGACAATTTTTGTAAATCCAACACGTTCATTAGTTCCATACAAAATACATTCTCATAACACTCTAATAACCGGACGCGAACAGTAAATTTTTAAAAAATATTGTTATAAATACCTCTCTCCGCGGTCCGGAGAAGCTGTGAAACACCGCTACATTTCTTATACAAATTGTCCGTTCGAAGCATTTTTCTAGAGTCGACTTTGTTGCATTCTAGCAAAGAAATACATTGAAAGTCATTTTGAAGCCCAGCAGCTGATTGTACCAATCTACTCGTAAGTTGAAGCAGTCTACTCTTAATATAATTCTTCAACTACAAAATTACCAAAAAATGTGTACCCCTCTCATAAGCGGACGTCGAGTGCCCGGTTATAAGAGGTTTTACTGCAGTTCATGCGTATTAGGGCGGTCCCAAAACTTAACCCATCTAAAAAACAACACAATAAATTTAGGAAAAATTTTCTTTATTTCTCAACATAGTCTCCTTTTAGTTCGATACACTTTTCTCTTTTAATAAAATATATGTAAAGGGTATTTTTTACAGAAGTTTAAAACTTTAAGCTGGCAAACATTTTTTAACTGGCGGCCATTTTGTTAGCTGTCAAGTGACTTACGAATAGACTGACGTTTGAAAAACTCTTCCTAATGGTGCAAATTTATTTTGAAAATTATTGTTCTGTTCGAAATACGTCCCGCGCACTACGTCCATTTTACGGACAACATGTTCGTCCATTAGCGCAATTAATTCGATTAACTTTGGAACGTTTTTGCACCACAGAGATGTCGTACAGTACGTATAGAAGAAAGAAGTCATTACTGCTGTAGAGCGTAGCGTAGATGCCGACCCGAATCAGTCTATCCGCCATCGTGCACAGGAATTGTATATCTGTCCATCCACTTTATGGAAGATTTTGCGGAAAGATCTTGGTTTGCGTGCTTACAAAATCCAACTCGTGCAACAATTGAAGCCACATGACCACCTAGCAAGGCGTAGATTCGGTGAATGTTCCCTAAACAAGATTGCCGTTGATCAAGATTTTCATAAGCGAATTTTGTTTAAATGGATACGTCAATAAACAAAACTGCCATATTTGCAGTGATGATAATCCTCAAGTGTATGTTCATACAGACTCTTTGGCGTGCTTTATGAGCTGGTGGAATCATTGGTCCGTACTTCTTTAAAAACGATGCTGGTCAGCACGTTACAGTCAATGGTGACCACTATAGAGACATGATTACTGACTTCTTCGTTAATCAATTGACCAACCATGATGTGCAGGAGCTGTGGTTTTAACAAGACGAAGTAACATATAACAGCTCGTGCCACAATCGATTTATTGAAGGAAACGTTTGATAACCGCATAGTTTCGCGTTTCGAATCCATGAATTGGCCTGCAAGATCGTGAGATTTAACGCCGCTAGACTATTTTCTGTGGTGATATGTGAAGTCGCTAGTCTACGCCGATAAGCCCGAAGCGATTGTCCACTTGGAGGACAATATTCGTCGCGTTATTGCCAATATACGGCCACAAATGTTTAAAAAAAGTCATAGAAAATTGGACCTGCAGATTAGATACGTCCTAGCCATCCATGGCTGTCATATGCCAGAAGTCAAATTTAAATTATAATGCCAAAAGATTATCTTTCGAATAAAGTAAATTTCATGTGAATTTAAAAAATTATCTTTGTTTTATTTAATTTCAAAATGCTATATCTCTATAAAAAAAACCCTTTACAACGAATATATTCGCATTTTTACCGACAGAAAGGTTACGACATCAAATTTGTTGTACGAATGCCGGAAGTATTTTAACGAGATGGCGAGGTACTCCAAGCTACAGCCTTGCTGAGTGTCGGAGTACGAAATTATGGGCGGCATGAGCATTAAGGACCAGCTGAATTAAGCTGGTGCTCGAATACAAATTAGGCAGACCGAATACCATAAATGCTGCAAAGGTTAAATACAGCGCAGACAAATTGGTCAAGCGAGGTTACTTGGCCACGATATGATCTTACGTGCTGTACCATAATGGAGGGGATTCCTAGGGATCAGCTCCGCCTGTTGGAGGGCGTATTAAGAGGGCATTGTTACATAAATACTATATAAGGAGTTCCGTAGAGTTCCTCCGCATCATCGTGATGATGAGGAGGAAGTGGAGGAGGAAACAGTTAAACAGTTCTCTGTCACTTTCGTTCTCTAGCTGAGAAATTGGTGCTCTTCATGGGAATTCCGATGCTTCAAATTCATGCCAGATCATGGTATTGCGACATCAGAAGTATAAACTCGTTTATACGTAATTTCGGTTGATTTGATACTGAGCATATGGAATCATGTAGGAGATACTTCCTGTTGAACTCTCTCCCTCTATCTCTCTCTCTCTCAGGTAGCACAAACTTAGCAAAAGTCAGCTGGTTCTTGATGGCAACTGACAATCTGCTAAACCTAACTTAAAGGAAAGATAGCTGCTTAAAATTCAGGTTTATTGTAAACTGCAACGTGCGGTTGATAAAATAATTTTTTACAGTATTTTAACATTTTTACGAAATGCCTTCGGTTGAAAAAAGTTAGCTACCCTAACTTTTGAACGAGCAACTACAAAATCATTATTGTGAATAGCTATTAACGGATACTTAGTTCTCTTTTTTGCAGTTATAAAACAGTAGGAGAGAAGTATTCACTCGAAATATAAGTAGTAAATAAATAGAAATATATAAATAAATATTATTAAAAATAAACAAAATAATTGATTTTATGCACAGAGCGCCTATTATGAGGAACAAAAAGCAAATAGCAAGGCTTGTAAGGTTGATATTTCGTGCACCTCTTCATAAACGCTCAAGAACACTTCTTTCGAAATCCGAAATATTTTTGGGAATCTGGAAAATTTCAAGCTTTAAGTATTTGATTTTTTGTTTGTAAAACATCCAATTATAGAGGATTGGAAGCATCCTTATACGTCGTCTGATTCTTCCTAATTCATACCGGACCTCATATTGGAAATGAAATTTTCTACTAATTTTTGAACAAATTTCGCACATCCACTGCATCTTAGTTTTGTCATTTGTCAGCTGTTATTTTTCCCCCTTGAAATGCCTATTCACAATTTCGAATACCTATTTACTCAATCGCAAATTTATCAACTGGTTTGCGTAATAGCAACTTCAACCTTAGTTGAAAATTTTTTGCACTTTTCAACCATAATAAACCTAATTGTTTTGCGTACGCAGAATATTGTTAACTTACATTTTATGTTTTTAGTCTTGAAGGCACGTAGTACATAAATTTAAACGTTTTGTTTTGCATAAGAAAAAAGAAATTAAAATCTCGTAGATATTTTAATCCTTTGATAGAATATTAATAAACATAAACATATTGATGCCATAATTAAACTAGCAGCCAGAACTTGTCCCATCAATTTCTAATTGAATTGAATGCAATAAAAATGCATTTTATAAATGTATACGACAGGAAAAGGTACAGACAAAAATTCACTCGCTCATCATAATTCGCTGAAAACCTGCTTAGTAGACGCATAAAAATATAAATTAAATGATAACAAAATCTGAGCACCTGCTATAGTTCTCATGCTTTTATCAAAGATCTCACGCGCGTGTCGTAAAAATACCTTTGCCTTGGTTAATTATATCCCATTGGTCAAGTGTAAGATGATAGCCATCCCCAAGCTAAAAAAAAACTCCTAAATTCGATATTTTATCATTGGTAAGTTAAATACTATTTAATTAACTCATTAAGTTGGCAAATTTCATAATTTTAGCTTATTGCTCAATTAACTTAAAATTCCACATTTTATGGTTTCTCTCTCCTTCTTTTCACTGAGTGTTCTCCTGTTCATTTATTTATTTTCATTACCTTCATTATGGATTCATTCTTCTTCTTTCTTTTTTTCGGCATGCTAATCTGCATGCACACACACACACATACACGCATATAAATTTTGCAAAACAAAAAAGGCATACGGAATTCAGGATAAGCTGTGACTGTGGGCAGAGTCGTTACACCCATACAAACAAACTGCAGTGCAACTAAACAAGATTCCCTTGATCATGTTCATTATACATAAATTTCCTCAATATGTGTACAACTGTACAACAATAATTTTTTGCCGATGTGTCTGTGCTAAAGAACAAAATAAATTTGAAAGAAAAAAAAAACAGATCAACACAAAGACATTATCACCAACATTATCACGATCGAAGACGTTACCAGCCATGAATCATTTGCTTGCCACTGGCAACTTAGTGCAACAAAGATAGCACGAGATGAAAGAATGAGATGATAAAAAATATTTTTGAATTAAAAAAAACTTGTAGTATAGACAACAAAAATTAAATTTATACTTCAAAACCCACAGTATATAATTTAGTTTACGGTTTTAGTTTTCCCATGTACAGTGGGATGCATTTAAATATTTGGATTAGAAGATCATACGAATTAGTTCGTTCGAAACAGAGTTTAAGTTATTGCCTACTATTTCATGGAAAGGTTCAAATATGTTCATTATTATTATTATTTTTTTTTTCTCACAAAAACCCATTTTAATTCTAAATCTGGGGTCCCAGAGCATAGGTAGCATATTTTCAGACATGTTGTAAGATCTGTCAACTCTAAACACTTGATCCGAGATTCGTTATAAACACGAATGCTTATAATGGGAAGAAATTTCGAAACAAAATTGTTCGATGTTTGTTCGCGAACTACTCTCGATTGTTTCTCGAATGTGTGACGATAGCCTACTGAATTTATGCTAGTCTGTTAGCCTGGAGGTACCGTGTTCGAATCCGATTGACTGCACCGTAAGTTAAAGAATTAAAAATAAATAAATTGAAGGAAAAGATATATAATCTTGGAAAATTACTTTTTCTGCTGTCTTTTTTCGATATCGAAATTAGTTGGATATTGGCTATTTTTGATATTGCTAGCGAACCTTCGAAATCGAATGTTTTAATGTTTATTGCACACCCAAAATTTTGAGACGGATGTACACCATAATAATGAGACATATTATCACGTATAATGCTGTTTTTTGCTCGGACAGGATCAGGCTGTCTACGACTAAAGATCAGTTAGAGAAATTACAGAGGCTAGCATGCCTCTGTATAAGAGTGACTATGAGGACGTGTCCCACGGCGGCTATGAAAGTCTTCATTGTACTCACACTTGTGACGATTGTAATACAGACTGCTGCCAGGCAAAAATTAATTAGCATCGCGGTAAGAAGCTCAGTCAGGGACTGTGTGATTACCCAATGGAAGCGATCATCCTTGGCAGGAGAATTTCCCGCCCTTGCGCAACCCTATGAAGTGATGAATAAAGTGTATGACTTTGACAAGAGGTTTGAAACGGTTCTGGCCATCAGGAGGAAATCGGGGGAAATGGCACCCCGATATTCCTTTGGAACTGGCGCTATAAGATGGTGCACTGATGGCTCCATAACGCCGGAAGGCTTTGGTGTAGAAGTCGCAGGACTGAGGATTAACTACTAAGAGTCTTTGGGAGATGCATACAATAGAATCTTGACAGCGGCAACCGATTGAGAGAAATATCCATCTTCTCGGATAGTCAGGCTGACATCAAAGCACTTAGCTCATATGAGTTTACCTCTAAGCTTACTTGGGAATGCCGCATGAAACTCAATAAGCTAAGCAGCATGAATAACATCAAAATCTGCTGAGTTCCTGGACGCGTGGTAGTGGTAGGAAACGAAAACTCAGACAAACTGGCCAATAGGCATCTAGCATAACCATAATTGGACCAGAACCTTTTTGTGGAGTTTGATTGGATAATATCCGGTAACACCTCTGGTTCAATTTCCCTGGATTAAGCCATGCAAAGCTAATGATTGGAACGTGTAACAAAAATCATTTCAAAGCTCTCATGTCCTTAAGTAAATACAATCTAAGAATGCTCACAGGTTTCCTTACAGGCCATTACAGACAGAAAAAACACCTCGGCATTTTGAGTGACAGCCTGTGCAGATTCTGTGATTATTAGGATGAAACTCCAGAGCATAGAATAGAAGAATTGTGAAGCTTTAGTTTACAGAAAAAATAGCCAATTGGGCAAATACCTATTGGAAAATTGGGGACTGCCTACACTAGATCCTGTGTATGGCAGACAAGCCAATAGGCTTTGCGGGTTCTTAACATTAAGAATGAATTTATATGTACTGGCAATCTTGAGAATCCTCAGAATTTAGATGAAGTGCTCTAGCATCTGACAAGGGACACAATAGATCTTCTTTGGTCGCTGTGTCCCATGTTTCCCGTATAATCTCAAATTCAGGCTCTTACGACTAAGGCTAGACATAGCAACTCGGGTTGTACTAATAAAAGTATGACCAAGACGGTTCTAAGGGCCCTGATAGGTGCAGCTACACATTTTGCTCCTCCTACCTGGGCTTACTTAAGGAGTCTATTATAGGGGTTATTTATTATTAGTTTTCAAAAGTAAAGTTTTTTTTAAGAGAAGTAACATTTAGGCAATGAATGCCTACTACTATTACCAAGGTTTTACCTTCTTTAGGAAAGGGATAGTGATAGAGAAGAGAGGTGGTGAACGAAGAGATAGAGGAAAGCTTCATTCTTTCAGAAACTCTGCTTTTTGCACGTTTTTAATAATGTAGTATTGCAGTGCTTTTGGTGTCAATGAGGCTTCCACCTTCCGTACGAAATATTTACAATGTAATTTAAATGAACGCCTGTACCTCGGCCATAACTTCACGAATGTTGTTTTTCAAATGATCCAAGGTTAGGGGACTGTCCGCGTAGACACGGTCTTTGACGTAGTCCAACAAAAAAGTCTAACGGCGTCAAATCGCATGATCTTCGTGGCCAATTAACGTTCTCCAGACGAATGAAATTACGCGTTCTGGGAACTTCCCGTGCAATAAAGCCAATATTGGATGTGTTGTGTGTCGTCTTGTTGAAACCACTTATCGTCCAGTTCATAACCTTTAATTGCAGGCAAAAAAAAGTCGGTTATCATACAACCATAGCGCTATAAATTGACAGCAACGGTTCTTTGGATTATCCGACACACTTTAACTCATAAAAGCGATATTTTCGGCAGTGCGCAGATTGCGGTGATGCTCAGTCCTTATCACATCTGTAGCGCTCTCAGTTTCTTCAAATTTCTCTATAATATTGCCAATTCCTTGTACAGTAGGTCGATTATGATGACCATAATCATCCGGTAATGCTCGAAAAGCGGCTGCCACTTTTGAACCATCACTTTTGTAGTAAGTTTTAATTATTTTTACAAGTTCTTCGGTGGTTAAACGATCCATAGTGGGAAAATCCTAACTTTACGCTAAATAAATGACACTGCAGATAACAGTTATTTAACAGCTGACAGCCTTGCCAGACCGAAGGTTTTGAAAGCGCTAAATAGATTACCCTGCAGATAAAATTAGGCACGTGGGCAGCTGGGAGAATGTTTACCAGTTTTCAGTACCTAAGATGTACTTGTGCTGAATGCGAGTTCTAAGCCAGTTCGAAGGACCATTAAAAACTGGCAATCTCGTTAATTGCAACTGCAATGTCTGTGTCAATAATTGTTGACTGCAAATAAATTATGCAGTGAAGATATTTCTGGTGAATAATTAGCTGATAATAAGTTGGCTCTCACATTTAAACATACACATTTGCTAAAATGAAGGAAAACAACGCAAACGGAATTTAATTTGCTCAAAATAAAATTTTCAGGATTAAAAATAATTGTTTTGGCGCACTTAATAGCCCATGGCATACTTGAGCGCTTGAATAGTTTTGTTTAAAAAAAAATAAAAATGCCGGAATATTTTACAGGTGTGGTCCATTAGATAAAAGATTAAAAAAGAACAGTTAATGAAAATGTAAATGAATAAAAGATGTAAAAAAGAGAAGGATTATATTTGTAAAAACTACAAATTATAATTAGTTAAGGTAGATTAGGGAAATAATATTAATTAAGACTTTGCTTGGATACTTTGGAAAAAAATTAAATTAACAACAAATTATGATGGCGTGAAAACCGAAAAGTGTTTTTCATTTGCTTTGCACAACGATCGGACGTGATCCTAATTTTTGTTTCAATGAGTCAATATGCATGTTCAGCATATGAGTAGATACTATTTTTTATTTTTTCGTGTTACAAAAAACGTGATATTTAATTATATATAATAGAAATGTTAGTGCAAGAAGCCGCATTAAAGTGTTACGATTTTGAACTCTTTACAACATAATTGCGTACTTTTCCTGCAAATGTTTTTTTTTTCCTAAAAGATACCTTTTCTAAATACATATAGGTATTTCCACAGGAATGCCACCGAGTGAATATGCTTGTTTTTTCAAAGAAAATTAAACTTTTTTTTACTTCTTTATATATTTGTGAGGGCCGTCAGCAGCTCTACGTTAGGTAAAATTTTAAGAAAAATCGAGTCACGTTGTTCAGAAATACAAGATTAATTGCTTGCTGTCGCACGCGACGAAAAAGTGGAATTTCTCGGGGAAATGCCCATATATATAGTTTTTGCAAAACTACATTTAAAAAAAAACTTTTTATGGCTACTTTCTTTAAAAAAAGTACAAATTTTTGAAAAAGGTACTTTTCAAAATTTTCAAAGTGAGTACTTTCCTAAAAAAAAATTTTGTATTTTCTTAAAATTTATTTTACTTGAGCTGTCTTCTCATCTGATTTCAATAGCCAAAAGTGAAATAGCATATCTGAAGCCGGCCATACAGGTGTGATTTGTGCATGTAGGTTTGTTGTAACTACTCTTCAATACGAAACATAATATTTTATATAGTGTACCTAAGTTGGCTTTTCAAATTGTATACTAAGATATTTCAATTGTATGTCAAAAGAAGAATAAAAACTTTTGTTGAGTTCAGTTGAATTTGAATATTTATAAAATAACATTTTTTGGAAATTAAATACTTCATTTGGCGACGAGTTAAGCAAAGAATCTATGCATTATGAATCCTCAAGATTTGCAAAGGTTTCTACATCAATTACAAGAATCAAATCAGCAGTTTGTAAATGGTCTGATGGATGAAAATCAGCGAAGAATGTCCAGTATTTTACAATCATCAGTACCTCAAACTTCGGTTATATCTTCGTTTAGGATGTTTTGCAAATCAACAGATAGCTGGTCTACGTATCTTTTACAATTGGAGCAACATTTTATAGCGAATGGCGTAAGATCTGATGAAATGAAAAGGGCATGTTTGCTAAGCTGTATTGGTAATGAGTCTCTTGAACTTCTACAAAAAATATTTGATGCTAAGGTCGAACTACAAAGTTATCATGTTATAATTGCGAAATTGAATGAAACTTTTATTAAAAAGCAACATATTCTTGCTGCAAGATACAAGTTTTATAGAACAACAATGAAAACGAACCAGTTTTATTCGGTTGGTTGTTAGAGGGGCAGCGAGAGAATGCATGTTTCAGTGCGAGAAAACTGATTGCTCTCACTCGTATGTGGATAATAAAATTCGTGATATGTTGGTGATTCATACACCACATGATAAAGTTCGATCTGCAGCTTTACAGAAAGCTAACCCTTCATTGGAAGAAGTTCTTCAAATAGCTTGTATATATGAGTCAACCATGAACACCTGCTTAGAACTAAAAGGTCAAGAATCAGATGAAGTTTTTGCAGTACACAATTTAAGAAAAATTCAGAACAAAAATGTTGATGAAGCCAAATTAAGGTCCTGTCCTTATTGTGAGAAAAGCCATAATCGAAAAGATTGTTTTCATTATAAAAATAAAACTATTTGCAATGTGTGTTCGAGGCCTGGACACATATCAAGTGTGTGTATGTCTAAAGATGATTCCTATAATACCAAATTATCCAGGAAAAGTAATAAGGTAAATTCAGTATCACTTAGTGATGAATCATTTGAATCTATTGAACTGGCAGACATTTTTACATCGGATGAAGAAATTTTTAATACAAACATGCCTGGTAACCAAAAGATTTTTCTGAATATTTTTATTAATGGGGTAAAATGTGTTTTCCAAGTTGATACGGGAGCGACCTGCTCATTAATAGGTCTGTCAACTTATCACCGATTAGGCAAACCGAAATGCGTACCTACGAAAAAAATGTTAAGAACTTATGGTGGCAATCTTGTTTCTCTCAAAGGAATATCTCAAGTTTGTGTCAGGTGGAATAATTCTTCTCAGCAATTACCTCTCTATGTTGTCGACAGCGAAGCAGCAACAAATATTTTAGGTCTAGATTAGTTTGACAAACTCAATTTTGAAATCAAGTTTTCTTCATTAAATCCAGTGTTCCAGTGCAACTCATCTGATAATTGTTTAATAAATAACAGTCTCTTCGAATCACTTAAAAGTATTGTTAGTTCTCACAACGTATTATTTTCTTCCGATCTCGGTCAGTGCAAAACTTTTAAAGCAGAAATTAAACTCAAGACTAATGCTCAACCGAAATTCTTCAAGCCCTACAATATTCCATTTGGTCAGCAGGATGCTGTTAGGGTTGAGTTGGACCGTTTAATGTCTATAGGTGTTATCAAACCTATTAAGTCCAGTGAATGGGCTGCACCAATCGTAGTGATTAAAAAACCAAATGGTAGTTTAAGAATCTGTGCCGATTTTAAGGTAACCTTAAATTCACAAATTGAGGTGGACAGATATCCTATTCCTAGAATTGAAGAATTATTTCATAAGCTGCAAGGAGGCCAACTATTTAGTAAAATTGATCTAAGTGAAGCTTATCTACAAATAGTGCTATCAGAATCTTCAAAAAAATTTATGGTGGTAAATACGCCTTTTGGATTGTTTCAATACCAACGAATGCCATTTGGTGTCTCAAGCGCTCCAGGTATTTTTCAAAGATTCATGGACGAATTAATTTCGGGCATACCTGGTTGTGCCGTATATTTAGATGACATAATAGTCACAGGTCCTAATAATGAAGAGCACATTAAAAATGTTAAGCAAATTTTTGAACGATTAGAATATCATGGCCTAAGGTGCAAAAAGGATAAGTGCTATTTTGCACAAACTAAAATTGAATATGTTGGACATATAATAAATAAAACATAAAAATATACTCGTACTTCTTATTAAATTTGTTACTAGCTAAAACTTCAACATGAGTTAAAAGTGTGCTTCAAATAATAAATGCAATTACAGTGGAATTCCGTATATAGCTTGAATACAGATTTTCCCAATATGTAATACATAAGTTCCTGGCCAACTTATTTATATATATAGTCAAGGAATTCAAATTAAGTGAGAACTAATGTGGTTGAATAGAAGAACAAGTTAAGGCCAGCCATCATATATGTAATATGTATAAGAATACAAACAGATAAATAAAATACAAAAATAATTGTAGTATACTCCTTTACACATTAAACATTATTAACAAACATATTCAATTATTTGTAGGTTTAAGTTATTGCTGTAATGTTGGTATTTTCTTTTGTGGCACAGAGAGTTGAATTTTTAATGTTTTTTTTTGTCTTTTTGTTTCATCCAAAAAAGTAGAGAACGATTCTATATGGTTACTTTGGCAGTTGCAGCAGCAATACGGTTGTAATGCCACTTACATATATTCATTAGCTATAGATCCTCATCACATGCCAATATAATATACTCTCCTCTTTTTCTCGCTGCACAATTGTACATACTCGTACTTACTCCCTTTTAGTTGTGAATATGCACCACGAAATTCCTAAACATTGGCCAAGGAAAAAATGTTGTCATACAACTTTTCCACATTGCCACCACGATCAATGACTGTTGTATTTTAAAACTGAATGGCTGTGTTGTTGTAGATTTTTGGTCTTGTAAATTTTTATTTTTGGGTACAAAAATTGAAGTTGGTGAGTTGGCTGTTTGAATGTTTGGTCGGTCGGTCGTTCGGTTGGTTGGTCGGTCGATAGGTAGTTTGAAGTTATTTGGTTGGGTTGGGAATTGGGATTTTGCTGTTAATGCCTTCCGTAAGCATTTCAAAAATCATTTACAGCCATTATAACTTCAACGAATTTGTGTTTGTGTGTATCCTTTTGCGAACATCTCAAGTATGCAGGTTAAAGTGGTACGAAGTCAATATTATGCATGCGCCAACGCGCATAGTTCTGTTTGTTAATGTTTATTTCTGTTGTTGCTTAAATATAATTTCAAAATGAGTTGGCAACATGCATTTTTTTTATTTTATTTAATTTTTTTCTTTGATTTGTAAAAGAAATCAGTATCATGTCTTCTTATTTAGTAATAAAAAAAATTTAAATTTTTTCATACTGAAAAACTCTCACGTACATTTAGTATCCAACACTGATATCAGCACTTGACGAGAAGTAAAGAAAAAATTGCCAGATTGAGGGTTTTTATATAGTGTTTGAATTTATGTGAACGTTTTTCGAATAATGAATGGTTTAGTTACTTGGATACAATAAAGTCAAAACCTGTCTGTTTATGGTTTCCATAACCATAATATTATGTATTAAATAAATTGGCGGCTATCACAGGCAGTAACTCTATCACAATTTGCCATTTACGCTAGAACAAAGATTCCAATCTTTTCACAAATATTTTGAACTTGATGGTTCAGTTCTGAAATGTTTATGGCTTAGTGATGATGCTACTTTTCGGCTCAACGAGCATTTCAGGGAACAAAGTACCGGTAAATCCACTAAAATTAATTATTGGTGTGCCTCATGGACCGATAGGATCATTTTTCAGACATACGAGAACGTCCAGCATCAGTGAAGGAATATTTCAAATCATTAATGATTTCTGTTATACTCAAACATGCATAATTAAGATTTATTTTATTTTATTTTATTTTCCGGCGGCTGCATCTGATGATGTTTTTGCTCAACCATCGCCGTTTAATTTTTTTTACGACACCTTGTTTTTTACCCGACTGGGCGACGCAAAGACTGGTATTGTATTTATCAGCCTATGTATGTGTGTTCCTTTGCGGATTCTTTGATTCTTACATCAAAATTGTCTTAATACTGTCACT
The DNA here is from genome assembly GCA_944452675.1 of Tachina lurida. Taxonomy (NCBI): domain Eukaryota; kingdom Metazoa; phylum Arthropoda; class Insecta; order Diptera; family Tachinidae; genus Tachina; species Tachina lurida. The sequence goes on along the minus strand of OX101754.1, from coordinate 32,137,348 downwards.
AAGGATATGATGGTAGTCAAAACTCAATATGGCGGTTAACAGACGTCATTTTGTATATAGGAAAGAAATAAGTGAACTAGTGAATCAAAATGGGTATCATTCCACATGTATTTTAAAATCATCTTTAGCTTTCTCTTATGATTTTTCAATTCGAATTACCATTTGGGAGGTTTAACCAAGGTTGGAAACCGAAAAAAAATAACGGTATCGGTATTGATACCGGTACAATTATTTTTTAAATTTCGGTATCGGTAGAGGTATCGGTATTTTTTTTATTTCGGTATCGGTATTACCGGTACATACCGTTATCGAGTTTATAATACCGGTATACCGATATTACTGATAAATTTATTATTTCAGGCATTGTACATAACAAAAAATCTTTTTTTTATTAAATTACTTCAAAAATTGAGTATTTTTACATTAACATACATACATATGTACTCGTATAAAAGCGTATAAACTTATTTGTTTCTATATATGTTTTTATACTATTATTAGAAAATAATTTATTAAAAAAGTGAAACAAGGAGACTGCAGTTCAAACTTTGCATATAAAAAGTATACATTTTGGTTAAGTAAACAAAATAGTAAAAATAAAAGTTTTGTCTATACTGTTATATTACACTGTGTGACAAATTTTGATGAAATCGAAATATCTGGGACGTGTTACTATTTTTCTGCTAGGTATTGTCGAGTATAACAATACAAATTGTATTTGAAATATTCCACCGGCTTTTCGTACCCGTAGACACTTATCAACCTCTAACTAAGTTAAATATGAACCGATTTTAAATTTATAAACGGATACAGAAAGAAGAGACTAAGACCTTTTGAAGCATATATATCTTGTTTCAGTAAATTTGAAATATATGTCTTTATTTTTTCACCAAATATAATTTTTTCGGTTTTTTCGACACTTTTCTACTTTGGACACGTTCTTAGGCAATATTTTTGTACTGGACCTATATTGTTTATAACTTTGTTTATAAAACGTAATTGAATAAGAGTAAATCGCAGGACTGTTTTAAATATTTTTTTAGGAGACTTTTTGTTAAAGAACTACCTATATGATGTATTTCGCGTTCTATTTATACGTTTTCGGTGTATTTAAGCTTCCAGGATGATGAAAGTACGATTTAATAGATGTACATATATCAACACAGTAGCTCGTTTCTGTATTTCTCGCATAGCAAAATTTCTCACATGAAGTGTGAAACACAAAATTCCATCGCCTCTCGATTTGTGAGAAAAAAGTGTTTCTGTATTTGAATGTGAAAACAGACAACACTGAATCTGTTTTCATTGGAATATTTCCAGTAATCAAGTGTCAAATGAAAACAAAATGTAACAAAAATATTATTTAATAACAAAAAAATTAAATAATTTACAAGAAAATGAAAATAATATAATGAAAATGAATATAAAGTGAATGTAAAATGCTTGAAATGAGTTTTTTCTATCAATTGTCTCTACATAAGAATATAATACAAAATAAATTCTAAATAAACATTATCATATCGAATCGTTAATAATTATTTTAGTTCAACAATTCTTTGCGTATCTTTTCGACTAAATTATTTTTCATATTTTTACACAGAAATTCAAAAATTCATATGTTTTTGTTTACATTTGGTTGTTCTCGCACCAATTCAAAATACGAGTTGTTTTGACAGTTCTTGCGAGAAAGTTTTCACAAAATATTACAGAAACACTTTTTTTCACATCCTTTCAATAATTGCTGGAAATTTATTCAAATGACGGATAGTTCTCGCAAAGTAAATATACAGAACCACTTATGTGAGAAAATCCATTTTTTGTTTCAATTTACAATGTTTTTGTTACGATTCCCTCGTTTTATGCGGGAAATTTTACGATGCGAGAAATATAGAAACGAGCTACAAAATTGGTACAAAAAAGTACTTTTCTTCACCTCAAGAGAGGAATCTTTAACTTCAAATATAAAAGTTTAGAAGTTTTTTCTCTACCAACCTTATATATTACGCTGAAGTGTATAAACAAGACCAACACCAAAGAAAGAAAGTTAATTGAAATATATTTTTGCCCATATTATGGTTTACAGCTCAACTAAGTTGGATTGAAACTGCAGCAACTTAACTTTTAAACAACTGTTTTTTTGGTATTCTGAATAACAACTAATTTTAGTTGACTTCGAAACAATGCACAAAAAACAAAGGTTCTTATCTATGCTATATTTTTTGAAACCATAGTATCCATTACAAAACATTTTAAATATTTTTAGTTTTGGTCTTGGTATTTTTTCTTGAGATTCTATGTTTTATGAACATGGCAATAATATTGGTTGACAAATGGGATTGGTTGGCGTCTGGAATAGTACAGCAAAACGAACACAATGGTCGAAATAAAAACCAAAATATAACTGATAAAAAGCACTTGTCTCATGGTGAAAAAAGTTGTAATACATAATAAAAATTTGGCAACTATCATTTATTTTTTGGCCAGAATCGGTATACCGGTACGTACCGGTATAGACGTAAACGGTAGTCTGGATACCGGTATTTTCTAACCGAAATGGATTTCGGTATCGGTAACGATACCGGTATCTAATTTTAGCGGTATTTGAATCGGTATCGGTATTTTTACGATACCGTTTGCCAACGTTGGGTTTAACAGTTAAAATTTGATCGTCTCGGTCGGGTTTTTAAAGCTATGCTATTTATGGCGCGATACAGGAGTATGGACGTGATTTTCGTAACAAAAATAATCGACACTATTACAGTTATAAAATTAATTTTGTTTTGATTTCTTTGTACTTAAAATCAGTGTACGAAAATAAACGAAACAAATTGTTTGATTTTATTTTGTTTCGTTCTTTGAAGTGATTGAAACAAAAACAAAACAAAAACAATGGGAACGATTGCTGAATTTCTTTTTGTATTGTTTTGCGCATTAATACAAACCAGCCGATCGGCTGTAAACCGGCTAACAGCCGCCCTCGGCCACAAACAATACATTAATTTAATCGTGAGCCGCTAGAAAAGAAAATAATGTGATATAAATGGAAACGCTTTGAAATATTTGCGGCGAATTTGACATCACCATATAATGTAATTTTATTGCATTGCTATTTAGCACATTAAGTTTGTTTTATATAGCTAAGCAGCATAGCTATAACCGGTTGTCCTAAGACGCCTCTCTTATTTTTTTGATTTTTTTTTACTACTGCTTGTTTTATTATTAATTTCTTATATAAATTAAGCAAAGCAAGAGTTAACTTTACTTTGTACGTTTTTGTATGAATAATTTTTGACGCATTCGTCAAACAGTGGTGTGTACAGAAAAACAATACAAAATAGTTGATATGGAGCAAAATGAATGCCGAAAGAAATAATCCATATATATAAAATCGTAGTTTGAGTTTGTTCGTAACGCATGATCGTTGTAATTATAGAAGCTGTGGAGCTGAAATTTTCCCCAAAGTTTCGGGTCAATACCCGGTAGGTTTTTGTTTTGTTTTTGATCCAAAAAGTGACCACTGTGTTGAGTAATTTGTAGTTAAAAAAAATCATTGAGAGTAAAACGTTTGACGGGCTCAGCTACTAATAAATAAAATTCGTGAAACTAGTTTTTGATTCAGAAAGAAGGTATTCAAAATATAAACCAATTCTGAGGCGACGATATGTAACATGGTAAATGTTTTGATTGACGTGTTGTTATTTCTTGTAAAACAGATGACTATTGTTAATGCATAGTGTTACCAGACAATGTTGAGAAAAAAATAGCTTCTGATCAGAATAGTAAAAGGAGTAATTTTTTTAAATTATATTAACATTATTTTAAAGAGTTTTTTTTTAAACAAAACACAACAACACTACATTGTGAATGCTAGATTGTCAGTGATATAAAATTCAAGTGGATTCGGTGCAATGAAATCGTTCGAAAAATTTTTAAATAAAACGATGAATTGGCAATATGGCCGCTGCGTTTTCATGTTTACATACATTGTACGTATTTCTTAAAAAAAATTTATGCTCCCTTAAATTTTGTTTTAAAGAATTTGTTAAAAATATGGATTATATGTGCATAAGTGACAATATTTAAATTACTGGATTCTTTCTCGTCATTGTTATATTTCAAACTAGTCTGTCAGCTGCTGAAAACAGTGCGTTCCACTTATTCACATTTCATGTTCTGTTATAGTCATATGTAAAACAGCATTTTCACATGAATGGCGCCAAAGCGGTTATTATTATTTTTTTTTTGTAGAAAAGAAAACACCATTAGTGTCAGCAATTTTTAAGAGTTTAAAAAGCCCTTTTAAAAGTTATGTAACTCTATGGTCACTCCAGTCATCACCACCAGCCTTACTTTTCCTTTTTTTTAATCCCTTTTCGCTGTAATAGTTTGCCAACATCCGGCAACCCTTGATGCCCATTTGTCAAGGTTCCTTTGGAAAAGGGTACAAATGCAGATTTTGAATTTTTGTCGTTTCTGTGTATTCTTAATCTTTAGTATGCATCGCATCGCATCTCATGTGCACATACATACATATGGGCATTTCCATGAAAATGACAACCACGACTGAAAAATTAAAAAACCTTGAAAATTTTTTTTAAAATACGTCAAAGAGGAAAAAATCACTCAAATTTTACTATGCAGACGTATTAATTGCTTATAAAAATTTTTCAAGAGCAAAAATAGCAGTTTAAACTGACCATCTCTTTGATTAATGTTAAGAAATTGCAATCACCTATTTTTTCTTAACTAGCGACTCGATTCAGGTATTTGTAACATTACAATTATACTTTAAAATTAATGTTACAACAACAATGAACAAGATCCATGAGGAAAGAGAAAATTTAGAGTTCGATAAGGGGTATTTTTTTTTTGGTTTGCTTTGGATACTATTCTAATGTCACGTACGCGGTGCAAAAACCGTATTTGTCTATATCATTTGAATTTGACCGGTCGCAACTGTTTCAAAATAAAAGTTCAAAGCAGGATAATTGTCGCAAATAAATATTGTTCGAAATTTTTTCTCAATTTAGTGTAATAAAAATTTTATAAGCATTTAAAGTTTGTCACGTACGCTATTGTAAGTATTAAAATTGCAATTAAATGTATCAGCGTTAACTTGATAATTATCAGTCATGTTCTGAAAATCACTTTTTGTGAAAGTGAATTGAAAATACAAGAAAGGTGTTCTGCACACATAACTTTTTGAATTTTTGTGATTTTAAATCGGTCCGATTTAAAATGCCTGCCGATTTGAAATCACCTGGTTATTTTTTCAATCACTTTATTTTGAAATTCTCAAAAGATTAATTAAATGAATAACTTAATATCTTCTTTATTGATTTTTATAGTAAAATGAGCAATTTTCTACGAAAGAATTTATGAAATTATGAAAAAATTTAAAACTCTTAATTTTGCAAAAATGTTGTTATTTGCTTTGTGATTTACATTTGTGATATTGCATTTACAAAACAAAACGTCAGCTGTTTTCTTCTATTTTTAAAGGGTAAAATCACACAGAAAATTTAAAACTTTTGTGATATTCAGAACACCATCAAATCACAATTGTGATTTTAAAATCACAAGTGATTTGAAAACTTGTGATTTCCAGAACACGCCTGTATAAGATGGCGTGTGGCAATATATAATAATGGCTTAAGTTGACATAAGTGCTTTTTCATTTTATTACATATTCTTATTCTCTTCTTCAAGATCTATCATTTAAACTATACCCATTTATATTTTAACTTAAGTCTTCTTCTTGGAAGATAATACATAAGCCATAACATCTTAACTCAGCTTAATTTTTGTAATATTAAAATATTTGAGCATCAAAACTTGTATACACTTGAGTTCAACAACTCAATAATAACGACTCGTCTAGAAAATTTGTATGAAAGTCACTCAAGAAAATGAGTGCTTTCCATGTAAATTTTATACTCAAGTCGACCGTATGGGTTGTAGAAATAGGGAGTTATATTTAACTAACTCCCTGTTTCTACAACGCAGACGGTTGACTTGAGTATAAAATTTTTATGGAAAGCACTCATCTTTTTGAGTGATTTTCATGCAAATTTTCTAGACTAGTCAGTCGCCTGCCTGACTTGTGGAACCAGCACATAAGCTTTTAAAAAATTATCTTATTTCAGGTTTTCCGCATTTTTCAATTTAACCTAAAGCACTTATCTCGACTTACTATCAATAAAAACTATTTTGCCTTTCAATATAATAAGTTCACTTTAGTTTTTATTTTTCTGCCAATGGATTTTTTCATAACATCTTAACTAAAAAACAACGAATAATAACTAATAAAATCGTTTCTTTTTTTTTATAAAATTAACAGTTTTGTTATAAATAAATGTGCATTTTTTTCGGTTCTAAAAATTTTATATAAAAACCAAAAACAATTTATTTTAGGCAAAACCCATAATATCTCAAAACACGAAATTTCGACTCAAGCCATTATTATTTATTGCCACAGATTAAAAAAAAAATTTTTTACTTAAGAATATTATAAGAGAAAAATCCGTCACGTACGCTATGTCACGTACGCTATTAAACTTCATTCATTATAAAATCAGCCAAAAGTCTTTTTTATTTCAAAATTACTGATAATAAAGGAAAAATAGTTGGCTTCGTGTAAGAAATTTAAAACAAGAAAAAAACTTCACAATTCGCAGATTTTCGTATACTTTTGCATGCACCTTGATATCAGTTCCGTTTTATGTCACGTACGCTATGCCCTTATTTCCCTCGATATTTTGGACAACAGGGTTCGCATATAGTACGCCCTGAATGGAACATCACAACAAAATATTTTTGAGTTACCTCTATTTTTTCAGAATCTATTCCACTTTGTAGGCGTACAAATGTCACGTACGCTGATATGGAAATGCCCATATGTACATAAACACAAACGTACTTCATGCAATATTTTCCTTTTCAGCAGAGATTATGTTGAATGTTCATTTACAATTTACCTGTTCTAAGATTTTTTCACATTTCACTTTTTCAGCTTCCACTTCTTATTCATGTTTCTCTTCCTTGCCAGTGCACACATTTCATTTCGTATATCATTACTTTATGCTTGACTAAGTATTTATTCATTGCCACTATACAACAACACACTGGAAACATTTTTTAAATGTATCGCTATGCGCCTCGAATTGCATTTTAACTACCTGTGCAGGCAGAGTGATCTTTACAACACCGAGTAGCGTGGATTGTAGAGATCGACCGAAGGCGTTTTTTTTTGGCCGAAGCCGAAGCCGAACTTCGGCTAAAATCCTAAACTTCGGCCAAAACCGAAGCCGAAGCCGAATGTTTTAAATTTTAAAAATGATACTTGTTTTATATGAATTAAGAAAAAAGTTTGCTTTTTTGAGATCACTGAAATAGCTGTAATATCTATTGGATACATAACAAGAAAAATAAAACTATTTTGCAATTTCTAGATTGCTTTTTCATATGATCACTCACAAGAACGTCCAAGTAAAAGAAAATAGAAAGCAACAGGGTTGTATTTCAAAGCAACCCTTTCAAAACGTTAAACACAATAGAAACTGTCGGCGAGCAACGACCAAAAATAATGTTATTTTTCAAGCTTGGAATGAAAAATATTCGGCTTCGGCTAATCGGCCGATTTTTGCCATAGGCCGAATGTTGGCCGATTACCAATTTTTGGCCGAAGGCCGAAGCCGAAGACGATTAATCGGTCGAACTCTAGTGGATTGTTGCTGGTGTTCTTTACCTGCGTGTTTCAGTTTATTTTGTTGGCTTTTGCATGTCGCTTAGTGCGGCCTTTGCTCCCAAACGCTTTTGTCCAAATTGTCGTTTGTACTCCTTCGTTCTCTTTGCTCATTTCTTGGGATTTTGTTGGCTTTGAGTAATCGGTTGGTTGCCTGTTTGGTAGTAATTGTGATTTTTTTTAGTTTTTTTTTTTGTTGCCTCGCACATTTTTGATTACGACCACGTTTAAGCCTCTTTACACACATTTGATGTTCACATTAGTTGTTATTTCTTGCAGTTTAGTTGTCGCTGTTTCAATGACTGTGTTCAGCAGCGATGCCAAAACGCGATATTCCCCATCTCAAAACGCGCTAGAACGCGCTAAGTTGCAGCATTGTAAACTATTTATAGCCAAAATGCGCTATTTTCCTACGCGCTAAATTAAATTTTAATAAAACAATACAGAATTCCAAATAATAGAAATCCTTAGTTTTTCTTTTAGTTTTACTTGTCAAGCTTTGTAAAATACGTTTTTAATTCTAACCACATTTGAGGGATTTTATTTGCGACAAGCTGCATCTTTAAGCAATTCAAAAATTTTTATCAGAGTTTTGGATACTTAAAAATTTTACAATATGTATATACAAAATAAGTAAAAAAATATTGAACTGAAATTATGTTGTTGACTATAAAACGCGCTAATTTAGTTTAAGCGCGTTTGGTATAGTTAAAACGCGCTAATTCTAGCGCGAAACGCGCTAAATTGGAACCGCTGGTGTTCAGCAGTATACACGTCCGTCCTCAGTTTACTGCCTCTCGGCGTTTGAGCAAGGATTTATGTTTGTTGTTGATATTAATCATGGTGTCATTGAAATCATTTATATTATATGACTGTGTATAAAAGAATGTTTAATGCCTCAATGGTAGTCTTTATATATCTTTCGAGGTTCTTGTCTTTTGTTGTTGTTTTTTTCTTGTTGTTGTTTCAGATGATTCCTTCCAGTTGCGTCTTTTTTCTTCTTCTGTTAGATATGCAGATAACGTGGTCCTATCTATGTATATAGTTTATTTTATTTTTTTGATATTTATTATTTTAATATAGCAACAAAGAATTTAAGTAAACCAGCCAAAAACCAAACGGGTTAATCAGATTGACTCATAAATATTCCAAGTGATCAATTTTATGGTACATATGTTGGCGTTGTTGTGCTCACATCTCAGATGAAAATAAATTATTAAATACGTTCCTATGCAAACAAAATTTAATGTTGATTTTAAAACCCAGAAAATAAATAAATATTTTGAAGATGTGCTCGTATGCAAAGTAGATTTGCTAGTTTATTTTTGCATATTGTATGTAGAAGCTCTAAACCACTGACATTGATCTTCATTCAAATGCTATAAATAAAGCGAATTATATTTATCTATAGTTTTGAGTTGTCTCTCTCTTTATATATAATTTATACACTTTATTTTTGGGCTTCATAAACTTTGCAATTTCATTGAATTGCATTCATGTAAGATTTAGTAAAATAGAAAATAAATTGAATTTGTTTTTGACTCCTTCAAAGCAATATGACCAATTGAGAAATTTCGAGAAATAATGTATAAAATGCTTTCCTTAAGCTTAAATTAGACGTGACATAGCCATAATGCCATAGCCATAACCAAAACAAAATTCAATTGGTTTTTATGGTGAGAGTTATGGCGTTATGGCGAGTCTCTCTCACTCTCACCATAGAAAATGGCATTATGACTATGTCACGTCTAATTTAAGCTTTAAGCCTGCTGACATGTTTTTTACATCTGACATGAAACTTGTTGGTACACAAGCATGCCTAGGTGCATTGGCGTAGCTATAAATCTTTTTTAGGGGGGGGGGCATTATGACAAATAATTTTTATGAGTAAGAAAAAATTAATTACATGCAATTTTTAATAAAACTTTGGGTGGCAACAGCAATTTTGGGGGGGGGGGGGCAATGTCCTTTCTACGCCTATGCTTAGGTGAGAAAGCAAGTAGAAAAATCTGAAAGCCCAAATATTTTAAAAGGGAGGCCGGTACAACGTCTTTAAATCTCCGAATTGGAAACTAAAATTAAAGCGTTTTAATCAAGCGAATTTACTGAAACTTAGCATAAGATAGGGTATAATGTTTCGTTTTTAAAATACGCGTTACTACGCCCATAAAATTTTAACATTCTTCTTCATATATTTCGGCTTAGCAGATTTTAATCTGTTATTTCTCATTAGGCTATACCTACAAAACTTTACATAAATATATCAACACAGTAAACTCTTGGTTTAAAAAGTGGACGGGGTTACGCCCACAAAAATATAACATACTTTGCGCATGAGTCTGTTATAGCTCATTAGCCTATTCCTACAAAACTTTACATAAATATATCAAGACCCCGAGACACAGTAAAATATTGGGTTAAAAAAAGTGGATGGAATTATGCTCACAAAAATATAACATACTTTGCGCTAGATACATGAAATTTTTCCACACAAGAAGGCCTGTGTGAGCTACGAACTAGAAAAATACGAAAACACGTAGGAGAGGCCATGCCCCTGCCGAAAATGTTTAGTTATATATAACTAAAATTAAAGGATCTCAACACAAGCGATTCTATTGAAACTTTGCATGCAGATTGCACTAATGCATAAGCTGACCAAACATCCCGCTTTAGTTGCGATTATACCGCTTTTCATAGGTCGATCCCGCCTAGAATTTTGATACCGCTCTATCCCGCTTTTAGAATTTTGAAAAATTCACTCTCTTGCAAGATTTTATTAAAATGAAACTGGTAAAAATGCATTCCAAATACTTTTTTTTCATTTTTTAACATAAATAGTCATGAAGAGTTTCAAAACTCGCACTGCATTAATTGATTCAATTACATTTTTAATTAATTTCTGGTTTTATTTTCAATTAAAGTATATTAAAATTAATTAAAGTATATTTTTCTGTGAATGACAAAACTATTCACACACACCCTTACCATTTTTAGCGAAAGCAGTGTACTACCCTGGTAGTCGTCCAATTTCTTTCGGAGACTCTTTCTGTTTCTTTCGTTCTAACCGCAATACTAAAGTCTAAAGTTTTTTGTTATAATATCGCTGCAATATATAATAGAGGTTGAAAAGTTCCGCGTACTTTCTATTTCAAGTCGATACTATTGAGCGAAAAAATTTGAGAAATTTATCAAACCGAATTTCCGCAAGCTTTTCTTTACACAAAACTCAAACACAACTCTCTTGGGCAGAAAATCAAAGTTGGGATTTTAAGGGACGCGATTATCTGAAATTAGACCTACAGAAAAAATCATCAACATTAACATCAAACAACGATTATTGTCCAATTGTTCCATATTATGTACGAAACTCGTAAAGCCAAAGTTTTCCTGCGTTGAAATACTGGTCTGCATTGAAACCGCCTTATTATTCTTTTTTTTATGACTTTATAAAACTGCAATATTTTAAGGGTTGTCATTAACTATTTCAAAGTATGACTCTTTCCCTTGACGTCATTTTCCCACAATCATATACATACTTATGCGTACACAAATTAACTTTTCTTTTGATATTACCGATATATTTCGGCAAACAAATGAAAACATCAATTAATTACAAGTGGAATATAATATTTAACTAACATTCAAAATACCAAAAAAAAAAAAGTAAAAACAAAGTGAATTTTCCCACAAATATTTACCGCACTTAGTAGGGAAACGAAAATAACAAAATAAACATTTTAATTATTCATAAAAAATCTCATTAAAAAAAATTCAAGTGTGAGGAGAACATGGTCATGTGTGCTTGAGGTAAAGGTAGTAAGTTTATGTACCGGAATATGACATAAAAATAAACAGCACTACCTCATAAAGTACAAATACAAAGTAACAAACTTTTTATGTAAAGGGTCTTCCAATAATAGATTGCACTTTGATCTATAAAAAAGCGAATATATTAAAGCGAAAACATCGGATGATTATTTGATTGTAAAGAGGAGTGTATGCCATTAATAATGGAAAACAATAACAGCCCAATTCCCATATTTGCTGTTCTATGTCCTCGATAACTTCATGAATTCCATCTTTGAAGTCTTAAGTTGGCTGTGGGCCATTTGCAAAGACCATGTATTTTACACATCCCCAAAGTCTAAAGATATTAAACCACAAGATCTCGGTGGCTAATTGTGAAGCTATCACAACAACAAATCACACGGTCATGAACATTTTCATGCAAAAGAGCGATGGTATAGCTAACGTCGTCCACATCATTATCTTCCAATTCCGACTACACGAAATCGTTTGAGAATGCCCAATTCAAAAGATCGACGAGAAATGGACAAATCTGGGCAATAACAGCAATAAATTCTTAGTGGTTCTTGAGAGACGTGGACAAGCTCGATGCTTTGCATCACTAACTTGTCCCAACAGCTCAAGATTTTCACAATTGTTAGCCGAGAGTGCTCACGACGACTTTGTTATGAACTGTGGCCGAATAATATAATAACTGCAATGCTCAGTTGAAAGGCATATCATTCCATTTTTATTACTGCCGTATTTTTTTATGACATCTGTCACGTTTTTCCAGACACGAAAATTATTAAAATGGCAGGCTATTCAAAATGAAACGTCTTATTATAATACTCTGTATATGGCGTATTATATTCATACGGTTTGTTTCATCACGTGAAAAAAATATTGCTGAAAACCTCGTTCATCTGCTTAAAGATAGGAAAACTATGGAACTATTATAAATTGTGAGATGAAATTAGAATCCTTAATAGCTCTCTCCTGGATCCACCACTGATATGTGCGGAATTCCAAAGTCTTTTGAAACAATAGTTGTTAGCTCAGTACGAAGTTAGTGATAGACCTTCTTATATTACTTTTTTTGTCAGTACAAAGTTCCACCTTAACCTGTTTTCTTTTCCATGCATTTGATTCATCATATAACCAATAAAATGGCTACTAAACACAGCTTCAAAAATTTAGTGGGCCTCATTGACATCAGAGGCGTTGCAACACTGCCTCAAAATCAAATAAAGAAAACGTGCAAAAAGGAGAGTTGTAAAATAATGAAGATTTCCTCTTTCTTCCTTCACCAACTGCCTTCTCTTCTCACTATACCTTTCCGAAAGAATGTAACACCTAGTAATAGTAGTAGGCATTCATTGTCTGTGTGTTACTTCTCATTAAAAAAAACCTTCCGATATTCGTCCGATTGCACAGTATTCCAGGAATACAAGAGACTTTCTTGCACATGTTAGCAGCTGTTTTGTCTTACTTCTATTCGGTGAGAACATAGAGTCCTGGATATTTTACCAATTGTAATTATTTATTTATTTGAATAAACAGCGCATTATATCTTCTGGTATTGTAAAGTCTCGTGGGCTACGTGACCAAAAACTTTACTCACGGAGATCCAAACTGCTACTGAATATGAATAGGAAGGCGATGCGAATCGTTATACTGGGAAACTGGCATTTCAGATTACTGTAGGATGTGCGGTGATGAAGAGGAAATCATTGAACATATTATCTGCCGAAGCTGCAACGTTATAGGCTTAGATGGCAAAGCAGAAGTTTCCATGAGAGCATTAGTGATTTTGGGAAGTGTAAACTGGATGATATCAGGGGCTTTGTCATGGGAATTCAGTGGTTTAAAGGCTGATAATATTGGCACTTATGGGTAGAAATGGCCGTATATATTACTTTTAATGGTCAATAGAAGGGAATCACAATGGATACAACTGGGATCTCCGATGGATGTGCGTTTTATCACCACCCTTCCTAACCTAACCTAATCATATCCTTCTGGGGATCTACCCCGTAATTCGAAACATGCAGCAAAGACAAGTTCGAAAGTGTTTCCCTAGGTTTCGAATTACAGAGCAGATCAATCTATCCATGCAAGATTCATAAGTAAAATCATCTTACTATATACATATATTTATTTTGCAACAACTAATTTCGTCCTTTTAAATTTGAGTACTACAATAAACGTCTCCCTAGCGAGGAGCTTCCACAACTCGAATCTAAAACTGAGGAATTGAGCTCTCTCTTTCTCCAATCTAAGTTGAAACCACCCTTCCTAACCTAACCTAATCATATCCTTCTGGGGACTTACCCCACCATTCCAAACATGCAGTAAAGACAAGTTCGAAACTGTTTTCCTAGGTTTCAAATTACAGAGCAGATCAATCTATCCATATAAGATTCATGAGCAAAACAGTGCCTACTAAATACCTCATAAAATAGAACAAAATTAATAAGAAATCTCTATGTTTTTTTTTCAATAAGGAAATCTTATTAATTTCATAGAGAAAACCTTTTTGAAAAGATCAAGAAGAAATCTTGTAGTTTTTATGAGGTTATCTTATTGATTTTTTCAATAACGTTTTCGTCTTGTTTTTATGAGGCGACCTCATAAAAAAAATATATGTCTTTATTCTTTGTGCTTTGCTTATATGTATTTTCATTTAAATTCTATACCATATACTTATGTATGTATGTATGTAGTATATGTAGATGTTATTTATTTATACATATGTACATATTATATTGTATTCTTAATTAACTAACTCGCCAAACATACATACATATTATTACTTGAGAGGAGACAACTATTGAACCAGCAAACTTCACTGATAGACAAGCACTCTAGCCAATATGCTAACAAGCAGTCTGAATAACCATTGAAATAATTGTGCAAACATTCTTATACAAAAATTAAAAAGATCATAAAAAAATTTTTTCTCTGTGTCTATTTATAGATATGAAATAACAAGACACATCAAAAAAGCAAGAATATTTCCTTATTAAAAAAAATCAATAAGATGATTTACACATAATCATATAGGAACCTAATAAAATCAAGAAAAAAACCTTATTGAAAAAATCAATAAGACAACCTAATAAAATAAATAAGAAATCCCTATAGTTTACAATATATAAAAAAAACCTAATAGAATCAAGAAGTTTTTCTCTATGGATTATTTTTTTGGTGTCAAAAATAACGGAAATTGAGTAAAAAAAGTTGTGAATAATAACATTTCTTCTTGATTTTATGTGGTTTTCTTCTTGATAAAATTAATAACATTTACCTCATAAAAACAATAAGGAATCCCTATGAAAAAATCTTCGCTTCTTTCTGCTGGGATACCCCTTAGCCTAAAAACGTTTCATAGAGAAAATCTTCTTGATTCTATGAGGCAGTTTTTTCTCTGTGTAGTTCGAAATTTTGGTATTAAATGCTTCAGAAAAGATACAGCATGTATAGCTTGCCAGGAAGATGATGAAACTCTCGAATACTACTGGTGTCACTGTCCAGCTTTCAGTCAAATTAGAAGACATATTTTCCATCTGGAAAATGTACCAGATATGGAATATCTTTCAGGCTGGAAAAACCCCAGAAAGTATATTGAGAAGACTAGGTTCCTAACCTGATTAAGTTTGATAGGGTTTTATCGCTTCATAAGAGCGCACATAATGCCATAAAAGCATAAGTGCAATCGAAAAAGGATTGGATCAATATTGATTGCCCCTCTTTGAACATAACCTTTCCTAACCTATAATCTAATATAATCCAAATATAATCAATCCTATTCGAAGGACCATAAACAAACCTACAATTACAACTTCTACTTTTCACTTCTATTTATTATGCAGAATAACTAAGAGTTCGCACCTTGAAAAATATATGTGCTTTTGTTCTAAAACACACTGCGTCAACATTCATTGCACAAAGCCTGAAAAATTTCTAAAGTGGAAAAACAATTTTTTTCTTAAAAATTTCTCTTATATTCAGGTTCTAGATTGTTGTTCAGAGTCGCATCAGCGGCGTGTGGACGGTAACAAAAACTAATTAAGTAGTTATTTACTTGCTAAACGCTACCAAACATACCTTTATGTAATGAAACCAGTCCCAACTAAATAAATTCCTTAAAAAATGCAAAGAACAAAACAAATCTCATCATTATAATTATCATTATTTTCGTCATCATCATCGTGTCGTCGTTTTCATGGACATTGGCCACAACGCCAGCCAGCAGAAGCAAGCAGCAGTGATATTAAACCTCATGCAATATTATGAAATTATACTCCAAATTAACTAAACAAAACTTCCAATGCACATTGGCGCTTACAGGCATTTACATAATGATTCCCCTACCAACCATAAGTTTACTTAAAGGAAACACATTCTCTAAAGAAAAAGGGCAAAATGGAAAAGCCCCATCCATAACGAACAATTCAACCGGCCGAACTAAAAAATAATAAAAAAAAATTTACAATTTCGCAGAGAAAAAAAAGTATGTATTCGAACAACAACAACCAAAGGCGAACTTACTCCGTGAGAACGTAACACAAAAATTTAACCAAATGAAATAAAAAAAAATTAAAAAAATGGAATGCAATGCAATGCTTACAAAAAGATTGAGGCCAGGTTTCTTTTTAATCACTACAACTGCACACACGCACACGAACATATTTTGACAAAGAAGACCAAGGGAAAGAAAATATACATACTTTCGTATCCTGAAGACCAGCGTTATAAAACAAAATATGTGTATTGTAACACCCGCTAAGGGCATGCAGTAGGTTGGCTAACTGGCCAAGTTTCATTTATTGCATGACCAAGAAACGCGCGAATACATATTCTTATAATCACATACATCCATATACTATACGTACATACTTACATATGCATGTATGTATAAAAGGAAAGACGCACGTTCAGCCACTAACACACGTACTCGTATGTATCTATACCGACATCAATGGAATGTGGCCTCGTCCAGTAAAAAGTAAAACGGAAAAGAAATGAAATCACCAGGCAACAGCATCCTCTACAGCTACAGCAGCAGCGGCAGCTTCAACCTCAGCATGCTAAAACATGAAATCTGTGCTCGTTGCTTTACATTCTCTTTAACTTCTGCCTTCATTTCATATCATCGTGATATGCCCTTATATTAAATTCTTCATCAAGTTTGTAGCATAATTGAATTGCTAATGGACGAGGTGTATTGTTTGTTGTTTTATGAGATCTTATGTGGAACATCCTTGAACATAATTATTAGACAATATTTAATTATCAAATGATAGACAATGAAGAGCTCCTGGTATATATCGATAGTAATGTCGCGTTGGAATCTCTGTCGGAAATTCTAATGAGTCAGTTATTTCTAGTGAAATATGAAGAGTGACCTCTTGGTAAGTAGGCAGTGCACTAGCCTAGTAGCCGGAGAGTCACAGGTTCGATTCCTGCCGAAGAATCTGGCTGTTTTGTGCAGGTTAATTCATCTGATTTTGGAACAATTTTCCGTCATTCTACTTCAAATTTGGTTTATAAATATTCATCTGCTTTTTTGTTTCTCCCATGTTCACTATGACCAGGAATTTAGTACATTGAAACCTTGTTTCTTTTACAGTGAGTTTATAGAAATTTACGTCTGTAGGAACTCAATCGGCTCTAGTTGGGGAATAAGTCGGTGGGATACTAGAGGTAGTCATAAAACCTATACTATTTTACCGAATTTCAGTCTGATGGAACTCACTAAAATCAGCGAGCAATCATTCCTTATAGAAGGGATTCTCCACAAAATGCACTTATGATAACAGGTGCTCTTAGATCCACGCCAACAAAGGTGCTCTTAGATCCACGCCGACAAAGGTGCTCTTCGCTGTGCTATGCTGGCTTCCGGTTGACTTAACGGCTAGAAAGCTAGCTCTACGTACTGCCGTTAGACTAAATGCAACAGGCGCATGGAACTATAGATCATGGCGTCATGATAGCATTCTAAATACAGTAAACAACCTGATCTCATTGACTACTGCACTCTCAAACCCTACTTCAATAGGAATTTTCGTGTTTCATTGGCAGAAAGGTTCTCCCCACTGGATGGATCCGTACAGGTCTTCGCGGGCGGCTTATGATAAGTGGGTTGACGTTGGAGGGGGCATAGTATATATTCCAGAATTCGGAATCTTCAGACTCCGAAATGTAGCATATTACAGTCAGAGCAACTTATTGGCTAAGGTTTTCTCGGATATCAAACAGAGATATCCATGTTATAATTGATAGCCAATCTGCAATTAAGTCCCTCACAGGTGTGTACTCCACATCTTTCCTTATCCAAGAATGTCGAAAAGCCCTAGATAAGCTTGCGTAGGACTTATCTAAAAGATTGAATTGGGTGCGTAGACACGGGACTAATTCAGGCAACATAGTGACAAAGAAGAGAACCCTACTGAGAGTAATCGACATGGCCAGTCTCATCCTGCTGGAGACGCATCGATGTTGGCTTTTTTAATCCAGCTCAAGACAGATGGTGCAATGAGCCCACCTGCGTGATAGCTAGAACTCTTTGGGCTCACATAAACCCCCACAAAACTAAAAACCTCATGAACTTCACTAGGAAAGACTTGGGGAGTCTCTTGGCAACACTGACTGGCCACTGCACTTTCGCAACCCATGCCAAACGTACTGCTCCAGTTGTAATGATGAGTAAGAGGAGGAAAGTATCTTGCATCACCTCTGCTTTTATCCCGCTCTGGAGGATATCCATCTACGATTACTTGGAAGATTATCCTTCAGTAGCTTATCCGAGTTATCGGAAATAGGACTAAAAAATCCGAGTCTTAATATTAGCAGCAGCGGCTGGTATGTCCGTTATGACGTGTTTACACACACGACCCTTTTCCCTACCCACTCTCTTCTCTCCTCTATGTCTATCCCTTTCATCTTTATACTCCTTTTCTCTACTTCTATGTACTGTCCAACTTACAGGTAGCACACAGAGATTATCGAATTGTACCCAAGTGAGCTGGACCCTTAACATTTATCTTTCACCAGCAACCTGCTAACCTAATCTTACCTTACAGAAATTTCCAAGAAAGAAAAGACTTCAAAGCTGCCTGGCTATCGTCTCTAAGACCTATATTTGATTGATGAGAACACGTGTCGTGATGGTCTGAATTTCCTCCTGAAATATCGTTGGTCCTTGATCCCTTGGGTACAGATACCTCCACAATGGGTAACCCATTTATAGTTTTGCAACCGTCCGTAAACCAGCGTATATTTCTGAAGTTGAAGGGAGGATCATTAACCTCCCATGCAGTTCTGGAAGGAAATCAGGAAATTTCATCAAAAATTCATTAATCGAAAGAAGTAATTAACGATCTTTAAATTAATTTTTTTTATCTACCATTTAGCTTCTAATGTGGTCGATGTTGACTGACCAAGTCCTTTTCAACTCTTTGAATATTCTTAATAAACTGCTTGCTAAATTGAAGCAAAGGTAGAAAGCTCAGTGGATACTCACGGTCTATGGCATTAAATTGTTGTATTTGTTAAATTTTTAGTGTCTTTCTCTTCACATACATATTTATTATGTTCATTTTTGTTTTTATTATAAGGAATGCGCCGTTTTCATTGCTTCAGACACATGCGATGATTAATGACAAGGTATTGTTGTCGAGCGGCTTGGAAAATGTGAATACTTAAAATGTGATCTACATGTTTAATATTTATAAGAAGTACGATTATAATGGCGAGAAAAGTACGAGATTATAAACTACAGAACGTACATCAATATCTCTTTCTTCTATGTTTCTACTGTGGCAATTCAACGATAAAGTTGAATATGATTTAAGAGTTGGCATTTTTAGTTTGCTTGGGTACAAAATAAAGTAAAAGAAAAACATCAAAGGATTTGGAGATGGTGGACAGGAAAGTATGTCAAAGGGTTTATGTATTGAGAGGTATTGTGGTTTGAAATTTAAGTGAAATATGACAGCCGGCGCGGCATGGTTTCTTTTTTACTTTTTGTGAAAAGGAAGTAGGTTTAAGCGAGTTTTTGAAAGTAGAGTGCCTTTTTAAAGCGAAAACTAAAAAAATATGGTTATATTAAATATTTTTGTCATACAGTAATTTTAAAATTAAAAACCCAATTAAAAAAAATTGGAACTAGATAAATTTCTTACCTTTTCAAATAAATATTATGCAGGTGTTTCTCTCTGCTTGAGGCGTTTCTAAAATATTAGTCTGAAATATATTAATTGCTTCTTTAAGTTAGGTTAGGTTGGGTTAAAAAGTCACTGAAAAAGAAGAAGTCAACATATTTTTGTCTAATAACACGACACAAATGGAAACTTGGAAAAACACACGGACTGCACAGTATAGGTTCGATAGTAATACCAAAGTGTAATAAAGCCCCATACTCAGTGCAAATATTTTGGTGAGCAATATTTTTATGGGCCTCAGAAGATTTTAAAAATCAGTGCGCCCTCAAAAAAAAATTAGTTGGCCATTGATACCATTTTTTGAAGGAGCACTGATTTTCGAAACCTTCGGAGGCTCATAAAAAATTTATCACCAAAATCTTTTGCACTGTGTGTAATAGTAACACATTTTTAGCTCAATCGAAAATGATTAAATCGCACTTTCCATCCCTGTGATGCAATTAGTTGGAGGCCATTTCCATGGGCAAATAAAATACTATTGAATATACTCATGTGTAGCCGAATAAATACTCATAGTGTTTTTATACTTATGTTATTATTGTACTTGATACAGTGTGTAAATTTAATTCATAGTCGCTTGTGCTACGTTATGTAAGGAATGTGTATGAGCATGGTCGTTGTTTGTTTATGGTTATACGTATTCAGTTTCAACTTGATGAGTATGTTTGCGTATAAGTATGGTTTTTATATTTAACTGTACGCATTTATAGCCGTTTCATGGCCAATAATCAAAGAGTTTTTTAAACGATACTTTTGTCATTCTCTGATTTATTAAATACAAAAAATTTATTGACTGCCAAATGGTAATATGCTTGTACAATCAGATGTTTCATTTTGACTAACCCGCCATTTTAACAGTTGTGATGAGTCAAGCTGTCACTACTTGCCAGACGACAAGCAAAAACTACGCCATTAATAAAAATGAAATAATCAGGGTTGGACTGTAAATCGCGCGTTTTAAAATCTTGCGATTTCCAAAAACGGAAAACAGTGTTCTACTTATTGGTCCATTTAGTTCCATTCTAAGTTAAGTTAGTATAAAATATCTTGATTCATCTAACTTAGGGGGGGTATAAATATTAAGGAATCAGATGCTCTTGATGTTCTTGGCATGAAAATACAGTCTGATGTTCGATGGGCTGAACACATTTTTCCAATTGCAAAAGAAGCATTCAAGTGCCTCGGCTTTTTGAAACGGTGCAAACGATATTTCTCCCATCTGATCTCCTTACTATTTATACCACTTTGGGGCTGCTCGACAGCGTACATTAGAGGGCAAAGAAGCTCATCGGTGACAGTAGGGTATCCAACTCTGTTGATTCATTGGAGCATCGACGCAATGTGGGCTGCATTTCATTGTTCTATCGTTACTACAACGGAATGTGTTGTAATGAAATTGGGGAACTTGTTCCTAAAACCCGCACATTTATACGTACAACACGTGCCTCATTTAGAGCACATCCCTTTGTGGTCGATTGGCCAATGAATCACACTACGCATAACAGAGATAATTCCTTTTTTAGCCGCACTGTTCGTATGTGGAACGAACTACCTGCGGAGGTCTTTCCTGTCACTACCAACGTGAGAAAGTTTAAATCAAATGTCCACAGACACTACTCCCTCTATCATCCTTCGCTATAACCTATTTTCCTTGTTCTAGCACAATTCATTGGATGAGTAGGGTTTATCTTCTTAATGATGGTCCTATATATAAAAACCTATTAAAAACATTAAAACTAATTAAACAGCTGCAAAAAGTCAAATTTTTAACGAGGGGTTTAAAGAACACTCCTGAATATAAGTTCAACAGCTCTACAAAACCATTTTTCGGTCATTTTCAGCATTTTTTTTCGGCCAACAATTTAAGGACAAAATAATAATTTTTCAGGAGAGCCAATAAACGTATTTTGAAGCAAGATTGCTTTTTTCGTTAAATTTTTTTTAGCTTATTGAAAATAATGATAACTAGCATTAGCTTTTCTTTTTGTATCTCTGCTACATTTATCAACTATTTTCGACAATTTCGTTTGCATGATTTTATTAGTTACTTACAAAGTTTTGCACTGACTGACCGATTTGCAATTGTATTTTGACGGCGATAAGATGCATAATTTTGAATGGTTTTATATTTGAACAACGCAAGAGAGTTATGTTAATGGTAATCTGTGAAAAAACTGGTTTTTTAAAAATTGTCTTTTACAACGTTATTCGCGGCTGTGCTTCAATTGTTAAACTGTTGAAAAAATTTTGAGCTGTTCGGACAAGTTAGTGATGCGAAGAATTGAGCTCGTAAACGTCGCTCAAGAGCAACTGAGAATATTGCTGTTGTAGCCCATAATGTTGAGGAAAATCTAGGTTTGACCATTTCCTGTCGTTCTTTGGAATTAGGCATTCACTATTGGCCACCGAGATATTCAGCCTTTTTCAAGTAATCAACATCGACGTCAATACCAAAAAATTAGGACTTATCTATTCGCTCTCGAGATGAATTTTGTGCTATTGACATTTTATTTTTGCTCCCTAAGGTCTAGAAAATAGCACCGAGTCTGTCTATAGCGGCGTTGTGAAATAAGGCTCAAGCAAATAACGCCAAAATAAGAAAATTAAGTTCTTCCCAATAAAATTCAGGAATTTTTAATTAGGCTTTATTTTATTTTGAGTTTTGTTTCATTGGGATTTATTTTATTTATATTGGGTGTTCTTTTCATAAATTTTCTCCTGGACCTTGTTCATTTTTTTGGGTTTTATTTTATTGTGGCTTATTTCATTTCTTATTTGTCAGTTGTTTGCAACAATGGGTAGAAAAACCAAATTTTTAGTTATTGCATTGATGGAACGTCGATGTTGGCAACTGTAATTCGGGTGATTAGACTCTTTTTTTTCTTTGAGGGAATGATTTGTGCTCACCAGGTGGTTCTCTCTCTACGTCGTCAAACACTGCTGGAACATAATATGTATCGCTACAAATTAAAAGTTCGTTAATTAGGATTTTTTAAAGCAGCTGGCGACAAAGCCCAAACTATGTATGTAATTTTATGTAATTTCTTTTAACTTTGAAAAGTTTTAGCCGTAATATTGTCATCAATATAAATTTTTAAATTATTTTTCTTGCTTGGTAAAGACATACACTTAGTCGCAAAACTCTACATACGACTTAATATTTAAAAAAAAATTTACTTTTTACAGGAAAATCATTAATTTTGTCAACTATTTTTTATTTTAAAGTAAAAGTAATTTAAAATAAATAAAAATACCACATTTGATTTCACTAAACAATATTAAACAAGCAAAAAAAAATTAAATTCAATATTTTATCCGATTGCAAAAGTGTACATACGATGTATTCTTGAGTATATTGTGTAAAATTTTTTTAAAATTTTAAAAGTTTGTGTGTCCGTTTTTTGATCAAAAGCTTCTCTAAGCCTTTTAGGTATCGAAGAAACCAGATCTTTTGTTGTTTTTGCCGATAAATTTTCCCATTTTTCCTTTAAAATTGTAATTATTTGAGATAAGAGACTATGGCCGCTATTTTGACGCCTCTACTACATGGAAGCCCATAAATAATCGATCAGATTTAAATCTGGGGACTGTGGAAGATGTGGAAGCTTCGGTTTTACTTTATAAAGAAGCCTTTCCTTAACCAGCCTTAAGTTATTCTTGGGGTCATTATCATGCGTAAATATATATTTATCTTTAAGGCGCAATTTGTTCACATTCTGTAAAAAAATATAGTTTTAAATATCTAAATTACCACGACGATCCATAATTCCATCAAAAAATTTTAATTCTCCAACCCCATCAGCACTTATGCACTCCCACACCATTACGGAATCCCCACCATGTTTGACAGCACTGCATACATTTTATTATCCAAGTCAATATTACATTTTATCCATGTTCTTGGTCGTCCGTCGCTTCCAAATAGGTTGAACTTACGTTCGTCCATAAAAATAACTCCTTTCAAAAACTTAGATGTATTAAGATGGACGTGTTTGTACTCCAGAGCATAAGTATATCGTTTAGTTTTGTTTATGGGACTTATGTATGGCCTTTTTCTGGCTATACAAGTCTATAATCCAACTTTAATTAAGCAACGGCGAATTGTGTTAGCATCGACAAGAATTTCATAATTATTTTGAAGGTCCTCTTTCAGTTTTGTGCTACTTCCGTTTGTATTTTTCGCAATTTCTCTCACAATTTTGCGCCTTAGTCTTTCATCAAGCCTTGCTATTCGTCCAAATCGTGGAAAACTTTGATTCTTTTGTAGTTTTAATGATAGTTATGATTGTAAATTTTTCAAAAATTTAAGGTTTGTCCGGTTTTTCTCATTTAATTCCCTTCATTTGAAAGATTGATGACAAATTTTCGAACGTTGGTTGATATTTCCTTATTTTTTCCAACTACTGCTAATAATCAAATCAAAATTTAAGCAAAATCTAACACATAGTAATAAATGGTTTAATAACGAACTCAGAAATTTAAAAAGAGAAAAAGTGTTTAGATATCAAACTGCAGTTTTAGAGAATACGAATGAATCATGGAATAAATATAAAACGATAAGAAATAAGTATAAGTTAAAAATTGAAAATGAAAAAAATAAATATATTAATAATAGTATTAATAATGCAACTAATCAAAAAGAAATGTGGAATAAAATTAAAGAGCTAGTCTTAAGAAAACCCAAAAATGTGATAAAAAATGTGATATTTAATCAAGTAGAGCTTGAGGACAATTTTCAAATAGCTGAGAATTTTAATAAATATTTTGTAGAGAGTATTAAGGAAATCAGATGCTCTATTGAAGATGTGCAATACGAAAATAAAATACCTATGATAAATCTTAAATTCAAATTCAATGCAATATCTATACAAGAACTAAAAAATATTGTTAAAAGTATAAAGAAAAAACCTGATTATACAAAATTATCAAGTAAAATAATATTGGACAATTGGGACATATTCGGAGATATTATATTAAAAATTATAAATAGATCATTGGAGACGGGTGTGTTTCCTAAAAATTGGAAAGAATCAATGGTTTTTCCTATTGAAAAAATACAAAATACAATAAAATGTGAAGAATTCCGACCAGTTAACACTTTGAAAATATGTGATAAAATAATTGAAAAGATAGTAAAAGATCAATTTGAAAAATATTTGGAAGAACATAAACTATTGTCGAAATTTCAATCCGGTTTCAGAAAAAAATACTCATGTGAAACAGCGGTAAATTATGTTATAAATAGATGGAAATGTAAACAAAAGAAAAACAAAATATTGGCAATTTTTTTGGACTTCAAAAGAGCATTTGAAACTGTAGATAGAGATATTCTAATACAAAAACTATATAGATATGGTATTCAAGGTACAGAAATTAAATGGTTTCAATCATATTTAACAAATCGTAGACAATTAACTAATGTAAATAATGAAATATCAAAAGTAACAGAAAATGATTTTGGTGTACCACAAGGATCAATCTTAGGAGCTCTTCTTTTTGTTATATATATAAACGATCTTGAAAACATATTAGAAAAATGTGAAATTGTAATGTACGCAGACGACACTTTGATTTTTACTGAAGCAACAACTGAAGAGCTATGCTATGAAAATTTAAGAAATGAAATAGATAATATTAACAAATGGCTAAGAATGAATAGACTAAAACTAAATGAAAATAAAACCAAAATAATGGAGATCAATATGAACACGAATATAACATTCAAAATTAATAATGTAATAATAGAAAAAGTAAATAATATAAAATATTTGGGTTTTCTAATAGATAAAGAATTAAACTTTAAAGATCATATCGAATTTATATGTAAAAAAATTGGGAAAAAATCGGGTTTTTTAAGCGATTGAGAAACAAAGTAACAACACTAAATGCAATAAACATATATAACACCATGATAAAACCACATTTTTAATATGGATCAACCATATTGTATACTTGCTGCTCTGATCAACAAATGACAAGACTACAAAAACTACAAAATAAGACCATGAGATCAATTTTAAAATGCAATCGATTTACCTCAGTAAGATATATGCTAGAAACACTGAAATGGATGAATATACAACAAAGGTTACAACTAAATACAATATATTTTATACAGAAGATGAAAATGGGAAGAGCACCTGATTACTTGATTGAGCAAATAAGATATGTTGGGGACGTACAACCGTATAACCTAAGGAATTCCATAGATTTTAGAACACAACGACCAGACACCAACGCAATGCAAAAATCTCTGTTTTTTAAAGGACTGAACCTATACAATTTGATACCAAATAATATAAAGAATGAAACAAACATAAACATTTTTAGAAGAAAAATAGTAAATCTTATAAAAAATTCTAATGTTTAATTATTAATTTTTAATTATTAATTTTTAATTTATTAATTTTGATTTATAAATTTTTAAATGCTGTTAGATAAATATGAATTGTAATTTGAAAAGTATTTTAAATACTACTAATAAATACATACATACATACATACATACATACATACATATTGTTAAAACAAGACTAAATGAACATAAAATTATAAAAAAAGGAGAAAGGTGTCTTAGGACACCTGGTTATAGCAATTGCTACTTAGCTATATAATACTATGTTCACACTTATGTTTTTAAACGTGTTTAACACCTTATTCGTGTTTAAAAGCTTAAACACGATGATTTTGAGATTGTTGTTTTGTTAAACATTTCAAATGAAGTGTTTTGTTAAACATCTCAAATGAAGTCTTTAAGATTTAAACACGTAAATAGAGTATGTTCAGTCCGTTTTTTGATAACTCTGGCACCTTTGTTTTGTTATTAAATGGCGACAGCTGATACATTATTTGGTAAGAAAGTAATTACTTAAAAAATAGTGAATTATTTACAAAAACATTTGTTGTTTGAAAAGCATAATTATTCGTAATTTTTTACAAATACAATAATTGACAATAATACTGACAAAACGACAACCTTAAACATCTCAAATATAATGTGAACGGTTGTGTTTAGTTCTTAGAAAACTCGTCTTAAACACAATTGTGAAAATGTCGTCGTTTGGTTTCTGGTCTGCTACAGACATAATGTATTTTGAATATACTGTGCCGCAAACCAGAAACCAGCTGACGATGTATTAAACATGTTTAAAAATATTTCAAAACGTTTCCATTTATAACCCATTATTATCTTTTCTAGCGGAGCACGATTAAATGAATATATTGTTTGTGGTCGGCGGCGGCGGTTAATCGTCTTACAGTCGATCGGCAATGTTCTCTGGCTTGTGCTTATTTGCAAAAAATAATACAAAAACAAACTGAGCGATGTTTTTCATTGTTTTTGTTTTTGTTCAACTCATTTCAAAGAACCAAACAAAACAAATTCAAACAATTTGCTTCGTTTATTTTCGTACGCTGCTTTTAAGTACAAAGAAATCAAAACAAAAATAAATTTATAACTGTAATAGTGTCGGTTAATTTTGTTACGAAAATTATTTTCTAACCCCTGTATCTCGCCATAAATAGCAATAGCTATAATAAAACGTGCTACTATATCTGTAGTTAATACAATTCAAACGCGTATGTACACTTTTGCGACGTTGGCTAAACGTAATTTTTCAGCAATTTTTACTTTACCAAAAAGTAACAGTGATTTTTTATGTTTTTTATCTCGAAGTTATAAAGCGGGTCCAATATAATACTCAAGATACAATATTTTAAAAAATTAAACATTAAATAAAAATTACGAATAAAAGATATGAAATGCCTAAAATCGTATGTAGAGTTTTGCGACTAAGTGTACACAACTGCAATATTCTCATCAATTCAAATTAAGATACATATGGTTTTTATTAACTGATTATTAATTGTGCTTTCAATACATGACGATCATTTTAATTGTTTTTATGAGATTTTTTTTTTATTCTTGAACAAATTATAATTATTAATATGTATAACATTTGAAACCCGTTAGGGCAGCCTTAATTGGTGGCAAAAATAAATTAAAAACAGAATAACTTTATTACCAATTAAGTTGATATCGTAACCCATTTTATTTATCAATCATATGTCGTAAAATATATTTAAATTTAATTCCATTAACCATTAATTCAATTTCATAACAGTGTTGGCTATTTCTCAAGTCTGGTGCCCATAAAAAAAATATTAAAAAAATTTATATTATAAACTCCTCACGTGGAAGCTTCTTTTTTTTTTTTTTTAAATAATAAAAACTAATTGGTACCTTGAATTTGATAATGAAAATTAATGAATTAATATCGTGTGATAATACCGTTCGTGGCTTTTTACTAGAGATCGACCGAAGGCGTTTTTTTTTGGCCGAAGCCGAAGCCGAACTTCGGCTAAAATCCTAAACTTCGGCCAAAACCGAAGCCGAAGCCGAATGTTTTAAATTTTAAAAATGATACTTGTTTTATATGAATTAAGAAAAAAGTTTAATTTTATGAGATCACTGAAATAGCTGTAATATCTATTGGATACATAACAAGAAAAATAAAACTATTTTGCAATTTCTAGATTGCTTTTTCATATGATCACTCACAAGAACGTCCAAGTAAAAGAAAATAGAAAGCAACTGGGTTGTATTTCAAAGCAACCCTTTCAAAACGTTACACACAATAGAAACTGTCGGCGAGCAACGACCAAAAATAATGTTATTTTTCAAGCTTGGAATGAAAAATATTCGGCTTCGGCTAATCGGCCGATTTTTGCCATAGGCCGAATGTTGGCCGATTACCAATTTTTGGCCGAAGGCCGAAGCCGAAGCCGATTAATCGGTCGAACTCTACTTTTTAGCTCTTCTTCTTCCTCTTCTTTATATCGTTTAAGAGGCTGGAGAGTTAGAGAAAATTAACTAAAGCCATGGATTATTGTATAAATTATAAAAAAATTAAATATCTTTAACTCCAATATTAATTAATATTTTTAGTATTCACAATTTATTCAAACTTCGTTGTCTTGATTTTCCAAAACAAAAAATGCCATTTAGGAAATAATTAATTTTAGTGGCAACTGTGTCGCACAAGAGAAAATGAAGTGGCGACAACAGAAATTAAAATCAATTTAGAGAGAAAAACACTGAGTGACATATATGACAGCAAACTGTTAAACAAACCAAGATTTGCGTCATGATGTATGAATATTCGAAAGTATACATTAGAGTTCGACCGATTAATCGGCTTCGGCCTTCGGCCAACATTCGGCCTACGGCAAAAATCGGCCGATTAGCCGAAGCCGAATATTTTTCATTCCAAGCTTGAAAAATAACATTATTTTTGGTCGTTGCTCGCCGACAGTTTCTATTGTGTTTAACGTTTTGAAAGGGTTGCTTTGAAATACAACCCTGTTGCTTTCTATTTTCTTTTACTTGGACGTTCTTGTGAGTGATCATATGAAAAAGCAATCTAGAAATTGCAAAATAGTTTTATTTTTCTTGTTATGTATCCAATAGATATTACAGCTATTTCAGTGATCTAAAAAAAGCAAACTTTTTTCTTAATTCATATAAAACAAGTATATATAATTTTTAAAATTTAAAACATTCGGCTTCGGCTTCGGTTTTGGCCGAAGTTTAGGATTTTAGCCGAAGTTCGGCTTCGGCCAAAAAAACGCCTTCGGTCGATCTCTAGTATACATACATACATACTAGTGATGTAACGAATGTAAATTTTTGATATTCGCTAATACGAATATTTGAAACGATATTCGCGAATACAAATACGAATATTGTATGTGAAATTTATAGACATTAAATTGGGATTCTATTTACGCCTGCAATATTAAATATTAAAAAATTTTTATGAAAAAGGACTTCATACTCCTGTTGGCGTGCTTTAAAGTTAATAAAAATTACCCAACATTTTAATGATCTTCATTAAATAATATTTGAAAATGATACAAAGCACAAATTTCTATAAAAAATTTAACGGATTTGTACAAACTAATATTTTTAGCCATTTATTTAAATTTCGTTTAGGATTTATGCATTTATTTATTAATTTGTTTAGAAAAATATTCGTATTAGAGGTTGGTCATACTTTTGACTTCGATAGGTACGCTCTAGGGGCAGTTCGAGCCCTGCGAGTAAATGTTATACACATTTCCCCTTTATATGGGAGCCCCCTTAAGGAGCCGAAATAGGGCATAGGTGTGCTCGGAGGAAATGTTGGAGATGAAAAATTACTGTGGGTCGGTCCTACATTTTACCCCCCTGGGAGGCACCATTAAAGCGAAACAAGCGGCTTTCTTAAAAAAAAAATATTAAAAAAATTGTTTTTTGAATGGGGACCACCTTAATGGTTGAAGATAAAAAAATCTTTGTATCAAAAAAATATTGGAGGTTAGTCGTACATTTGACTTCGATAGGTACGCCCTAAGGGAAGTTAGAGCCCTGCGTGTAATTTTTATAAAAATTTCCCCTTTGTAAGGAAGCCCCCTTAAGGAGAGGAGCTAGGCGGTTGGTGTGTTTAAAAAAGATGTTGGGCAGAGAAAATTAATCGGTGATGGTCATACATTTGATCCTTGTAGCGGTGACCCCGGTATGACTTTTTTTAATTTTTTTTTGCTTTTGCCCTCAACTTTGAGCACGAAGAGGCGACCTTTACCCCATTTGACCGCCAACATTTTTTGGCTAATATTTTTTTCCGAACCTCATAAAATGAGGAGTTCTTGCAAGTCGAAATTGAAAAAATCGTCCACTATGCCATACCTATCGTACATATCGTAAATAAGGGCAAGCATAGAGATGATGAAAGGCTGCAAGAATTTCTCTAAAGTTGTGACTGTGAAGTGATTTACGAAAAATTCGTTACAGTTCTTTTGATTGAAAGTGGTCAACTAACACGTGTTAAGTTAGAGATATTTTTAACTTGGCAATACCATTTTGACAGCTGTTACTTGCTTTGTGTTTATTTTGGTTTTCCATTTCATCATGTATAAATTGATATTTAACTGACAATTTTTTTAGGAAAAATTTTGTTTATGTCCATTTTTTGTTCAGAATATCGGTAGGGCCACAATTGGGGCAAACGACGAATTTCGCCCAACACTACGAATTTCTTCGTAAAAATTCGCTGTGTAAATTTGTCTTATGAAACACAATCACCCTTATCGAGAATAAAAGGCGACCATTTTGTTCACGTGAAATATTTCCCATGGACAAAAAATGGTGAACTGGCATAACAACAACGCGAACATTTTCGATCACAATTTTAGGGAAAGGGAACACATTTCACGTGAACTTTTATTCCCGATAAGGGTGAATAACGATGCCAAAATAACAGCTGTTATAATTGATAAAGTTATTTACTGTTTGTGCAAAGAAAGATAAGAAATAGAAATAAATCTATTGCTGAGTTCTCGGGGTAAGACGAATTTCGGGCAACGAATGATCGCTCCCTAAAATAAGGCGTTCGTCCGAATTGTGTTCCTAGCATAATCGTCCATCACAGCAATTAATCCAGCAGGACATCTGGGACTTCTGCGAAAATGCAACCCTGATCTAAAGGAGTTTATGAAAATTTTGGAAGGACAATAACAACTCTTTAGATCAGGGTTACATTTTCTCAAAAGTTGAACGATTTGTAGGATAGCGAGTGACAGCCTTAAGCAGTTCATCACAAATTGTGGTGTATTCCAATTAAATTGTATGTATGTATGTGCATGTGCATATGTACATATGTATATATAATAACCCCGCTCATTTACTTCAGAAGTTATATCGGATTTCTTACTTTCATTCTCACATTGAAAACAGATAAAAAAAAACTTTTTTTTGTTCTGTGACATAAGTCATAGATAAAAGTTTCTTTGATCAGATCCGATTTCATACCTGATAAGCATTTTACAACGAATATGTCTTACGAAAACAAACCTCACACATCTTAAAATTTAAAAAGGTTAAAGGTTAGCAACATCACAGAACACACACGCACTATTGCTTCTGCTAGTATTTTTTTCTTCTTCTAAATAATCTATGCAGCTAATGATTTCATCATAATTTCGCAATAATTATACAATAAAATCTACAAACACTATTAAGCGTAAATATTTCTCCTTCCCACTCTTTAGATAATAAAAAATTGTTATCTTACTATTGTTTTCAGTTGTAGGTAGAGACTGAGTGAAGTTTGAAATAGTGTTTTTCTGGAGTTGGAAAAATTTAAATTGACATTGATTCGTTCTTGTTTTTTGCGTAAATTTGCCACTTCATCACGAAAAGTATAAGAGCAAATTCCAAAAATAAAATTCATTTGCTTAATAAATGATATTCATTTTTGATTTTTATCAAAAATAAATAAATTTTTTCGAGTATAGAATATTTTTCGAATAATAACACTATGCAACAAATAAAGACTTTTGAAAAAATACACGCTATAGACAGTGTAGGTTCGATAGTACTACTAAAGGGTAGTAAAACCCTACCCCAGTGGTGCTATTCAGTAACATTTAACGATCCGGCAATCGTAATTTTTGTCTATACATTTTGTCGCTTGCAATAACGATTGTGTGATTCTGTAACTTCTTTTTAACTCTGCTTTGTACTAGCTGATATTTTCTGTTGATTTTAGTCGATAAAATTAACAGCACATAAATTATTGTCGCTTAAATAACGACACAGTTCGTTGGCACTAACCTACAGCGAATATCGTTAAAATTATTACTGAATACCAAATTCGATAAATTTTTGTTATAATTATTTTAACGATGCGATTATCGTTAAAAAAAGTTAGTGAATCGCACTACAGGATTAATAATCAACTTGTTTTATCTAAAAATAATATAACATCTGCACAGTGTGATATTTGAACAATATAGCTGGACAAAAGTCACATTTACCATTTTTAAACAACTTAAAACAAGCAGGAAGTTCCTGTTTTTAACTTCCAGCTATAAGAAATTACTGATCTTACCCGAACTAACTTGTGCTGGTCTCTCTGCAGAAGGGCCATTGGGTCCAGATGGGGACTTAGACCTTTTGCGACACACTGGCTCTATAGGAGTGTAATCAGACCAGTTCTAACATACTCATCGGCAGTATGGTGGAGGTTAACAGGTAGAAAGTGTAACACTAAAATTTTGGAGAATATGCAACGAATGTGCTGCCTAGGTATAAGTGGCGCTATGAGAACTACTTCACCAGGTCACTGGAGTATATGCTTTATGTCCAACCTATAGATATTCGTATGAGGTACGAAGCAGCTCTTGCTACAAAACGTCTACAAGTGATGGGGGAATGGTTCGGACAAGACAACATATCACACCATCAGAACATATGGACGTAACTGAAATTTGGAAATGTAAGTGACTTTGGAAATGTCCGACCGGGTACGTGAGACTAGGTTTATAACAGAATGTGCGACATTGATTCCAGAAAGACACTCCTGGGTCAATCGAACCCTAGAACAAACATTGGTGAGAGTTTACTCGGATGGCCTAGGTTTCTTCATAGAGGAACCGGAGACCGAAATTTATTTCCGCTTGCCTGACTATAATACAGTCTTCCAGGCGGAGGTTCGTGCGATAACGGAGATCTTAAAATGGATCAGTATGAATATTAGACCCACAGAGGTCAATATATTTACCGACAGCACGTCGGCAATTAAAGCAATCGCAACCGAAAGTTCAAACTCTAAGACCGTTTAAGATTGCAAAAATATAATAAACGAATACGCGGTTCAAGGCAACATTCGCCAGTATGGGTGCCGGCCCACTACTGCGTAACTGGAAGTGAACGTGTAAATGAACTGTCGAAAAAGGCCACAACGTTTCGGACAGTAATTCTGAATAATGGGAAGCCTTTCAAGGCAACGAAGATTGAGTTACAAAATTGGGCGAAAATGACCCACAGGACATGATGAAATTTTGATAGTGTGGGTAATCTAACCCAGGTTCTATGGGGCAAACCGGACGAAGACAGAACAAGGTGACTGTTGAAACTAAACAAGCCCGAGCTAGGAAAGTTGACCGGCATTTTAACGGGGCACTCTAATATACGAGGGCATTTGTAACGGATTGGAGCCACGAATGACAATGAATGCAGGTTATGCATGGAGGACATGGAGGCAATGGAGCACTTCCTTTGTCATTGTCGAGCTTTCTTCGCTTAGCCGAGATCCCGTTATTTTGGGGATGACACCTTACCGGACATTACACACTTTATAGGTATTGACTGGAAAAGCTTGAGGGACTACGTGAACGATACTGAGTTCCTATAAAGGTGCGGTTCGTTTGTTAATTTATATGGGAGCGCACAACAGGCCTATACTGGGGGGTTATTATGTAATCCGAATCGAACGGAAATGTGTTCGAATTGTAATGTTAATAACATACAAATTCAAACAGTTTCCGTTCCGAATCGAATTACATAATAACCCCCCTGGCTTATGTGTATGTCCCTGAAAATGAGCGTAATGGCTACTCTTTTCAACCTAACCTAACCTAACCTAACCGAATGTTCGAAAATCGAATTTTCGTCATATTTTTTTAAGTGTTACTTGGGACTGCCACTGCCATAAAAAAGTGGTCTGAACCGCGTCCAATAAATTTCCATCCTGAGCTCTGAAAGTCACGGTCTTGAATTTAGAAATAGTGGGCGAGCCTTAAGTTCTGATAGTGGGCGGAGCCACTGATATTGTCAATAGTAGGTGTGGTAAATTTTTTTCGACGACTGCTGACAAACAAAGAGCCCAGTGTCCGGGAAAAAGGGGAATGATAACAACCGTATTATGATAAACAAAAGATTTTATATGTGATGCCTCTTTTGTTATTAACGTTTTTTTTTTAAATAGTTTTTCAGTTTATAAGAACCAGCTATGTCGACATAAGTAATTTTACTTGCATACACTTACGGACATTAAAAAAGCTTTTTCTACATTCTATTTCATATTTCTCCATCTCCAAAGAGGAACACCCGTTACAAAGACAACAGAAAATTGATTCACATACAAATTGTAAAAAAAAAATTATTGGGATTGTCACACTGAAGTATTGTGCCATGTCTCAATGTCTGTCTAACATATTTATATTATTTTCAAACAAATAACCTAAAAATTCTGAGAATGAATCATGCTGTGTATAAGACGCGGCGCTCTGTATGTCATTGTTAGTTAAGAATACAATATTGAAATTTAAATAAATTTTTAA
Organism: Tachina lurida; assembly: GCA_944452675.1. Taxonomy (NCBI): domain Eukaryota; kingdom Metazoa; phylum Arthropoda; class Insecta; order Diptera; family Tachinidae; genus Tachina; species Tachina lurida. Next base: position 32,102,428 of record OX101754.1, on the reverse strand, counting down.
GCCAGATTAAATGTAATAGATGCGTATAGGGAACGAACTGCCGCAACAGGGATTGAACTTATTAAATAAACACAATGACTTAATTGCAACAAGAAAAACATCTTGCCCAAAATTATGAAAATAATAATACGCATAACAAAAAGAAAAAAAAAATATGTATTCCCATTGTTAAAGAAATTCTACTGCGAGATTCTAAAATAGAGGAAAGCAAAAGTACTACCGCCGCTGCTGCTGCCGCTGTTGCTGAAAAAGATCATCATCATTTTCTTTACACGCTTTGCTGAAGTGAGCGTGTGTGAGGTCTAAGAAAAAAACTAAAAGATTTCGAACAATTACAATCAGAAATGAAAACATGTAGAGAATGTTTAACCATTTTAAGTGGCTTGTATCTTCTTGTTGTAAAGGGTGTCCCAACAAGAACGCAACATTTAAATTTTAAATAAAACACAGATATTAAAAAAAAAAAATCGTGAAACTTTATTATATCGTAAAGTAGACAGAATGAGGTTATGTGTGAAACAACATATCGGGAAGATGGTCGCCGCGGCTTTGCTGGCACACACGCGATCTTTTAGTGAAATTTTCAATGATCGTTTTGCATAAATGCTGCGGTATTTCATTAATGCAGCGTTCAATTTCCTCTTTTAAGGCTTGAGTCGTCGTCAGCTTATTTGCGTAAACCATCGACTTCAAAAAAACCCCAAAGAAAAAAGTCTAATGGTGTTAAATCGCACGATCTAGGCGGCCAATTCTGGTCTTCAAAACGCGAAATAACACATGTTGTCTCTCCAATACCCAATTAACAAACTCCCTTCGCTGTCCATGGTCAGCTGGCTTAAGTTCCTGCGTCAATTGAACTTTGTATGCATGAAGATGCAAATCTTTCGTCAAAATTCGCTGCATAGTGGATTTGGAGACACCAATTTGCTGAGCTCGGTGTCCAATTGAGGTGGATGGAGTTTGAGCGACATCATCACGTACAGCTGCGACATTTTCGGTCGAACGACCTGGTCGATGGCGCGTTGTTGTCTTTACATCACTAACAGACCCAGTTTCGGCAAATTTATCCATTAATCTCTTTACAGCTGACTCTTTTGGAGCATTATTGTGACCCCGAATTGATCGCAATTTGTAGCCGCAAAACTTTCACCATTTTGGTAAAACAATTTCACAATGAGAATGCGTTGTTCATTCGTGTAGCGCTCCATTTTTACTAACCTCGTACCTTCTACTAGCAAACAATAACAATTGTTCAAATGTCAAACAATGACACTTCGAATGGCGCCAAGCTTAAATGTTGCGTTCTTGTTGGGACACCCTTTATTTGTTCTTCGTTTATTTGTTCGAATAGTTTTCATTCGTCTTCATGGCTTTTGTTGATTTGTATTTAAGTATAACTGCATGCATGATCAAGCATAGTTTTGACCATATTTGTTAATAGCTGCCGTTGTACCTGTGGCAGTAGTTTTAATTTTTCTTTTCTTTTCCTATGTAAGAAGGTACACTTGAAAAAATAAACGGCTATCGAGAACGAACTTTGCATACTCACTCCTGATCGTGAGAGAATTTTTTCTTCCAAGAAAATGGTTGCTCCACTCAATGTGCTGCTGTGATCAGTTGTTAAAATTTAACGTAAAATTGCCAGACAAATGGAAAGCTGAAATTGAAAGCAATCTAATGAACAATTTAAATAGTATGACTGTTTTAGTAAAAAAAGTGTGAGTGTATTGCAAATTAAAACGAATTGAAAGGCGAAACTTGATCGTGCGGCCCCAGCATTGACATGACATTTCGTAGAAAGGGATTATTATCGCGCAGTAAAATGAGCCAATGGCAAGGAGCTTCTGTTCAAGTTCGCAAAACTGTTGAATTGAATGCACTATAAATTAAATTTAAACACAATGGTGTGATATTGCACAATATAGGTGACCAGTTTACCGTGTAAGAACGTGAAATTAAGTGCTCACCAAAATGATTTCTTTGTTTCATGTGCTGTATGGCTCGTAGCGCCTTAAATTTAAGGAAGCACATTGTCCCTAAACATGATGCGATAACGGTCCCATTGACGGTAACATTCTAATTTTTGAAGAAATACGAAACAATGATTCTCATAAACCACACCATACTATGTATTCACTATGTGCTGGATGTGGTCCAACCGGTCGAGTATCATCCACTAATGTGAACTGGGACTCGAATTTCTGAATGGTATTGGCAATAGTGATTTTAGTAGGTCGATTATACGCTTCGTTAGTTCCTCGAATCGCACGAAAAACATTTCTCACAGAACGCTGATTTTCTTAATACATACAGCTTAACAATCTGTAGATGCTGTTGTGGTGTGAGTATTTCCATGATGACGATACGATAATGAACAAGAATGACAAAGCAGTTTGATATGAATCAGGTGTGAACTGTAAAAAAACACTACGATGAATCACCCTTTATAGAAATTTTTAGAATTTAAGAGTGTACTTTCAAAGTTAGTAAAACCGAAGTGCAGTTTCTTTTGCTCCAATATCATCTTTCCATATTACTATCGCTATTATTTTTAACATAGCTGCATGTACTTACACATAGCCCAGAAAGTCTGCGTTCACCTTAATAATATTTCTTTTACCAATTTTCATATAGCGGTATTTAATGTTGTAAGTACATAAATATTGCAACCATAAAGTCTTCGTTCGGTTGCAATTCAAGGAATAAGGGATACAGTTTAAAAAAAACCTTAATCTAATATTTTGTTGGATATCCACGCTGCTTTAATACTTCACTTAGTCTATTTTACATGGAATTGATTAACTTCTGTGCTTCCTCAGGTGTGATTTTCGCCCACTCTGTCTGCATAACATTTCGAAGAGCTTCTTTGCTTGTGCTGACGAATCTGTTTTTCTCTAAAAATGCCAAAGGCGTGTTTAGTGGAATTCCAATCAGGTGATTGGAGTGAGTGTTTTAAGCTGCTTAGGATCATTGCACAATAGCCAAAGTCTAAAGATCGCCGCTCTATGCTTTGGGTCGTTGTCCTGTTGGAACCAAAATGTATATGACAAATCAAGTTTTTCCGCACTCTCCTGTAAATTTCTTTTTAAAATGTTTAAATATGATAATTTATCCATTGAAGATTCAATCAACTCCATCTGACCTACACATGCAGCCGTCATATAACCCCACACAACAACTAAACTGTAGCAACTAGATTTTGCTTCTCAAGAGCAGATCCTTACTATTTGAAGGCCTTTTATGCCAAAAATACAAATTTTACTATTATCCAAAAATTTCATGTGTCTCCAAAACTACAGGCGTGAGCACAGTAGATACGCTTTTGTCTGTTCACATTAGAAATGTGTGGTTTTTTACGGCCAACCCTAAAATGACATCCTGCTTTCCGTAAAATTTTTCTGCCTGTTTCTGCACAAACTTTTTTATTAACGGACTGACGGACGTGTTCAATAATATTTTTGGAAGTACTGCGGGTATTAATTACTCTTTGTCATAATAACTATTTTGCGTTCTTCTTGTACAGGTGATATATTTGGGCGTGCGGATCGCGGCGTAGAAGCTAATATACCTATATTTTTGGCATTATAAATGACGCATTAGACGGACGAATATGTTCTCCTAATAGTTTTACCAATTTTTGGGAAACTATTGCCTTCTTCCTGCATTTTTATAATTATTTTTCTTTCCAAAACACTGACTTCTTTACCTTTGGCTTCCATATTCGAAAATCTATATTTACTTGTAAATAAAATGTACCTCTAACCTCAGTAAACGATCACTTAAATTATAAGAAATAAAAATAAAGCAAAAATGGATCCAGAAATTCTTAAAAAGTAACCACCCTATTATCATAAACAAAGTGAACGCAGACTTTATGGTGTCCAGATTTACGTATTTTAAACTGAAGTCTCGTTATAGGAAAACTGAAGAGAGATGTTTTATTTTTTGGTTTTTATTAGCTAAAGCTTAAAAGTATAAAATACATTTAAAACAAAAATTTGTGTTAGGTACATTTTTGTATGTTTTTTTCAATCCGTAAAAAAACATTTAACGTGAACGCAGACTTTATGGTCTATGTGTATGTATATTGTAGCTTCTTTACAAGGCGAATTCAGTATCAGCTGAACTCTTCCCTACAACAATTTCACAATAGAAAAAACAACACGTAGTTCGCTATGATACAAAACCAATTTGTCAGAAGATTTCTAAGCAAATTTTGACATTTTGGTTCAAATTGCTCACTTTGGCATCAACAGCTGATAATCAGCCGGGTGGAAAAGGTCACCTGATACTGAATTCGCCTTGCTTCTTTATTTTAAAGTAAATTAATTTTTTTTTTTGTATTACACTTAATGAAGAATTTATGTATTTACGTGACAACTAATGTCGCGTAAGTGGCGAACATTATTAGCTTCGCATATTCGCGCTTAGTTGTTTTAGTGATACGGGCATAAATTCGCCAAAAAAAATTTTGTTTATCGAAAATGTGCCGTAACAAACAAACTTAATTGTTTTGAACACAATCGATTATTTGCGATCGTGAATAATAGATATTCTCCAAAAAAAAAACGAGGTCCAAAAAATTTATCTTATGTTAAGATTTGTTGGCGGTTACGGTTCGATATGTGGATACTATCTCCGTAATTGCTAGAATTTTTCTCTCAGTGTTAGTCACCTTGCAGTGTTGCATACAATGTATGTACATATGTATGTGTATAATTATGTCTAGGCAATGTAATCTTTACGTGCACGCAATATTGATATTGACTAAAAACAACAACAAAAACAATAAAAAAAGACGAAGAAAAAACCCAGAAATATAAAAGAAGGAGGCAACTTAAATGCAACGCTTAGTTATCGTAAATGTTTTAAACATTTTAACACCTTCATCTAAAGCCTCAATAAAAAAATCTAACATTACTTCCTCCCTCTACCAACACAGCGCACACACACACACACACACAAACAGCATCCAACAATAATTTTTCATTTTTCTTTGCACACTCAACACAAACCAGGCCGTCAGCTAACTACTTCTACTTTTCCATTTTTCTTTCGATTCAATTCTTTTCGTCAAGATCAAACCGGCCAAATGAATTTCAGTTTTTTCCCTCTCATTTTAATGAAATTTGTCTAGAACGTTAAAATTGGTTTTAAAGTTGTTTTAATGTGGTTAAAATGTACTAGAAGGGCTTTTAACAGACAGTGAGAACAGACAGTGGAAGAAGATGATGAAGCAAACAAAAATGCGTTTAATTATTAAGTGTAAGTATTTCCGAGAAGGTGGAATAAGGCTAGTATTTTATATTCTGGCTCAGCACTAATTTCGAATTGTGTTTTTTTTTTCAAATAAAAAAAACCTAAAACAAAGGCAATATATAATTCTCACGCTTTATGAATGCGTTTCTTTTTTGTGTTTATTTTTTTCTTCTGTTCTTTATTTCTTTTTTGACCTTTTCATAACGTTCGACCTGTTGTTTAAAGTTAAAGTGAACTGGTTTTAATATACATATTTTTTTTTTAATTTTTTATAGTAGAGTTGTTCTGCTGTTTTTATGTTGTTGTGTTCAACTTACCAGAACAAATTTGAAAATTATGTTTGAAAAAAATTATATTAAAAAGGCTTTAATTTTTTCTAAAGCCCAACTCCTTCATACTGTCTACGAATACTTTTGCATTTAAACAGAGTTTTCTTTTTGAATGCGGAGTTTTTGTATATACACAAATAAATATGTATGTATTTTTGTATGTATGTATGTAGATATGTATGTATGTATGTATATACAAAAGACTGACTTGAGTTCATTAGACGTCATTATTACAATTTATGTAGCACTACTGCAGCGACTACCACTTTTGCATTACACACACACACACACACACACACATAAAAATGTTAATTAGGTCATGAGTACTATTTTTTTATTATAAATTTTAACTTTAATGCCCATTCAGGGAGACCAGCTTAATCAAATTAGTGTTGACAATTTTAAGGTGTTCATAATTTTCTTCGTATTGGCGGATTTAATCGGGAGTAGGTTAGGTTGGAAAGAGTTGCCATTACGCTCATGTTCGGGGAGATACACATAAACCAGTGTAGGATCTCAGTATCGTTCACATAGTCGCTCCAACTTTTCCAGTCACTACCTTTGAGTTGAGTAATTTCCGGTGAGATGTCATCACCAAAATAACGAGATCTAGGCTGGGCGAAACCTGGACAATGCTTCATTGTCTCGATGTCCTTCATGCATGCCCTGCATTCAGTGTCATCCGGGCTTGTTTAGTTTCAACAGCCCCTTTGTTTTGTCTTCGCACGGGTCGCCCCATAGAACCTTGGTTAGGTAACTTATAGTACCACTATTCCATCGCGTCCTGTGCGCCATCCTCGCCCAATTTTGTAACTCAATCTTCTCTACATTGAAAGGTTTTGAATTAATTAGAGTTACTGTCTGTAGGCGACCACTGGCCATGTCTTCATATGAGAACAATTAGTAGATCTTCCGGACCGTGGTTCGATAAAAGATTTTATGTCAACACATCTGGAAATCTTTCCGGTGTGCTTGTTGCTTCCACAAACGCATCAAAACCGGACAAGGTTGTGGCTGGAAGAGTTTTTATTCCCCGTTTTGGGCAATAGATTAGTTTCAAGCTAGACAATAAGTGGAGTGCAATACCGGCTGAAATATCAGCAATAAAAAGAGCTATAAATTGGCTAAGGTACTAAAGAATATACAATGAGCATATTGGTATATATATTTACCGATAGCAAGGCCGCGATAAAATCTATATCAGGTGTATGCACAAGATTTATTTTGGTTTAGCCTCATGTCTCTTAATGAGATGACGTGATATTCTAACCTTGAGTTAATTTGAGTACCGAGGTTTACCCAGAAACGTATCAGACGACCTTCACATTTGCACAGATAGATAGATGGTCAAACAAGGTTACCTGCCTCTAAATCAAAATTAACTTGGCCACGATACTTTCCCAGGTGGTCCACCACATTGGAAGGAATCCCAAGAGCTCTGCTTTATATACGAGTACTAGTGGCAGTACTAACAGGACATTGCCACTTAGGTATACATGCCTGAAGATTAAATCTTCCGTAAAAGAGCGTTTTTCACAGCCTTTCCATTTCTGTAGGACCTTATAATTTTATCGGAATGTGATACTAGAAGAATAAATTTATTTGTGCCAAAGCCGATGAAATGGGAAATGTTCTCATATGGTTCTAACCCGACCAGGCAGCACAAGGGGACCTATCAGGACTCAAGTGCGCCGGTTTCTTGTGTAAATTGCAGCCTGCAAAATCTAAACTGTCAAACTTTTCTGTGTCGAATAATAATAGATTCAATGAGCGAAAGATGTTTTGCATCGCTGAGTTTTTTGACATAAGGATTTTCTTCATTAAACTCTAAAGGCAAGATAAGCAGGAAATCTTTATCTTTATCGAATTCTCTATTCGATGCACTCAGAGAAGAAAATCAATACTTCCGCTGAGAGGCAGACAAAGCACGAAATTTACATTCAGGGAAGAGTAATAGAACTATAAATTTAAATCAGCTACATCCAAGACATATGCATAATGTGCAAACTTTTACAAAAGAGCTTTTGTGCCTTCACACCGACGAGAGTACAACATCCACAACAACAATACAACAGACAGCAATGCTTGCTCATACCAAGGCAAATTCAGTATCAGGTGACCTCTTCCGCCCAGCTGATTATCAGCTGTTGATGCCAAAGTGAACAATTTGAACTAAAATGTCAAAATTTGCTTAGAAATCTTCTGACAGATTGGTTTTATATTATAGCAAACTACGTGTTGTTTTTTGTGTTGTAAAATTGTTGTAGGGAAGAGTTCACCAGATACTGAATTCGCCTTGGCTCATACTTTGCAAAGAACCAAGAACAAATATATATTAGATCCTTTTGTTCCTATAAAGGCCCACTCAGAATATTATACTTTGTATTAATACATGTTAAAAATTCAAATAATACGTGCAAGTGCGATATTGTGAATGCAAAATGTCATAACAAATGGTAAATAATACCATAAAAATTTGACATCCCATAATACTTGACCATTTTTTTTTAATTTTCTAAACGATAATACTTTTCATCTGATCAGAGTTGCATTATTACAAAATCCAAACTAAGAAGTCGTCTGTTTCGACGCCGATGCCGTGCCGTCGTTTATGGTCGTATATGTCTTTGTCTTAAACCGCATATAAATATTGAATATGCTTATCGTATTGAATAATTTTTCGTGTGGAGCATGTCTGAAAGTTAGCGAAACTATCGTATTTTCTTTTTCTTTATCTTATTTAAATCAAATACTTTAACCGCCGTCTATTTTTAAAGGCCGGCACCGACCACACCGTACATGAAACTGCTATACCGCCGGAAGTCAAAGATTAATGTTAAGGCATGTTATTCCTCAACAGCTGTTTGCTTTATACTTCTGTTTTTAATGTAATATGAGGTGTGATAGTGTGAACATAAAATGTCAATTTACGTTAGATTTTTTGATAGTCGAAAAAAATATCCTTAGATTTTTTTTTCGTAAAATGTGATGAAAGTCTTTATACATGTATAATAGTCTGAGTGCCCCTTAAGGAGCATAGATCCTCTCATTATTATTTCGTGAGGTTTCGGTAATCAGTTGGTTTAAGGTGAGTAGCGATTCCTGGAACTGTGGTTGCCAGCATGACTTCCAGGCGAGCTGGCTTAGATGCCTTGTATCACATTTTTATAGCAAGCCGCTTGCTACAAGATCCGACGCCCGCTTCCAGCTGCGTATGACATAAGGAACAGTCACCGGCAGTACGTGGCTGTTAGTTATTTGAAAGCACCAATCACTCGTCTTAACGTTCCAAGCATCGTAGGAACTCAGGATTTGTTAGTAGTCTGGTGCCAATCGGAAACCCTCTGAGACTCCACTCGGAACCGCTGATTGTTCGCGACTGCTGTAACAGCTACCAGCATATCTGATTAGCTTTCCACTATCCGCAACTTGTGGACGGCTACCATTCAGCTGTGCTTCCTTTCTTGAAAAAATATGATATAATAAATTTACTGGCGTGTAAATCATATCAAATAATGGCTTTTTCAGCATGAAACGATGTTTTGCCAATGGCATGGCGCTTCTCTTCACTCGGTGGTCGTAAATGTATTAATGATGAAATAGGAAACTAAACTGATTAGAAATTGGATTTCAAAACATCACCATGACATTAATACAAGTTTTATCACTCTTTTGTCTTAACTAAATAAAAATTCAAAACTAATTCACATTTGAGAATTTTGTAAAAGTAGCGTTCCATATATTTTTTGTATAACTTCCATATTTTGTCCGAGCACGTGTCACCAACTCAATTAATATAATTTAAGCTTAATAAACTTTGATGAATTTTTATTCAAGGAATGCTTTCTTAGTTAGGCTCTTTGATCATTGATACATTTTAATAAAATCTGCTTGAATATACAAAAAAAAAAATTGTGTTGTCAACGACTTTGATTACATATTCCGTTTAAAAAATCACGAGCTAATATTGTTTTTTTTTTTATTTGTAGGATTTTTTGTTAATCAAATATGTTCTGGCTTCCACATCGTTTTCACATGTTTTTTTGTGAGTTCGGATGTTAAAACACATGCTACGCCTGTTTAACCCATTAAGGCCCTGCATTGCGTTTTCGCAACGCTCACTTCCATCACCTCTCAGCACTACCCATATTAATTTATATTAAAACTAAGCATAAGAAAATTAATTTTACATTATAAACTAATTGACGTGTTTCAGGAATTTCGTTATATTTTAGCCTTTTGCAAAAAAAATATTTATATAAAAAATTTGTTTTTCTTACTTTTTGGGTGTTTTTACAAAAAGTAAAATAAAAATTGCAATAAACAATATTTGAAGGAGTGACTTTTAAAGAAGGTAGTTGATAGATATATTTTGTGATATTTGTTAATATAATAAACTTAATTATGCATCTACTATGTTTTTTATGGTTGACAATATGTGTGATGCGAAAACGCAACGCTAGGCCTTAACGATATAGAAATTTATTATTTAGTGTGGTTTTTTAACCATTTTTATTTTCTCAGAATATATATTAACAAGAATATTTTATTTATGGTATATTGATAATGTTTCACATCGGCATTAGCATAGCTAGAAAGTTTTACCTGAGTGGACTAAAGCCAAAATTAGTCTCTTGAGTATGCTTTCATTATCTACATTTAGAGAAAAAAATTACACAATACCTGCTCAAACTGATCAGATTTGCTATCAAAAGTGCATCAATAAAAAGGTTGTGTTAAAATAGTGTACAATTTTGTCAATACGACAACGACGTATGTATTGACAACGAATGAGTGCAAGTTGACAACCAGCGATATCAATAGCAAAAAGTTGACAATGTACCGTTGTCAGTTCATACACGTCCGTTTACAAGTTGACAACTTGCGTTGTTAGAAAAACTGACAAAGTAGGATGTTATATTGCCAAAAGGCGTTGTTGATTTTGCAACTGTCAGTCTAATCTAATGTGTATCAGAAATAATACGGTGCATATATGGTATAGAACATTTTCTGACAGTGTAATATAATATAACAAAAGTATTGCGTATGTTTTGGAAAACTTTTTTCTCATATCGCCGTATATAACCATGAACTCCGATTAGATTTCCTGTCTATATATTTTAGTTAGTACAGTTGAACAATATTTTAAGACAACAATCAGATATAACAAATTAAATTAAATTTTAATTATTTATAAATATGTTCTTTGAAAAGTTCTTAAATTTGAGAGCAACGCCACGTATCATAATAAGACAATGGGAGGAGTAGGAGTTTTTGACAACGCAATGAATAATTATTGCATTCAAGTTAGAGGTAAGAAATGGTACTGGGCACTTCTTACGAATATTCTAGATGCAGCTATTGTAAATGCTTAGATACTTCATTGGTTTTGGAGGAAAGAAAAAACAGCTCATGTTTTGCCAGTGGAACTAAGAATGTTTGTGATTGAAAGATGTTGCAAACAGAAAATATTGAAAGGATAAGCGTCAAAAACATCAACGTTTCATCACCACTATCAATTGTTCGAAAAGAGCTTGTTGATCATAAAACTGTTCGAAAAGATACGAGATTGCACTGTCAAAAATGCAACAGTCAAACAGTTTATAAATGTGCAACATGCAATGGATCAGTGCATTCCAAGTGCTCTGATACTTCTCATAATTCAAGATATTTTACGTTATTGTTTTTAATAAGTTTATGTTAACTACTTTTATTTTAAGAAGTTTAATAAAATATTTTAATTTTGAAAAAAAAGTTTATTCTTTATATCGTTAAGGCCCAACGTTGCGTTTTCGCAACGTGAATTAACTCGGTTCCCACCGATTAAATTTTTTTGAAATTTTGCTATTATCATATTGAGACTAAAATTAACATCTTCTGAAAGTTTTATTTATGTAGCTCAACGGGAACGATGCTTGGGCCTTAATGGGTTAAGTTCAAGGTTGGAAACCGAAAAAAATAACGGTATCGGTATTGATACCGGTACAATTATTTTTTAAATTTCGGTATCGGTAGCGGTATCGGTATTTTTTTTATTTCGGTATCGGTATTACCGGTACATATCGTTATCGAGTTTATAATACCGGTATACCGATATTACTGATAAATTTATTATTTCAGGCAGTGGACATTACAAAAAATCTTTTTTTATTAAATTACTTCAAATTACTTTACATTAACATACATACATATGTACTCGTTTAAAAGCATATAAGCTTATTTGTTTCTATATACATATGTATGTTTTTATACTATTATTAGAAAATAATTTATTAAAAAAGTGAAACAAGGAGACTGCAGTTCAAACTTTACATATAAAAAGTATACATTTTGATTAATTAAACAAAATAGTAAAAATAAAAGTTTTGTCTATACTTTTATATTACACTGTGTGACAAATTTTGATGAAATCGAAATACCTGGGACGTGTTACTATATTTCTGCTAGGTATTGTGTGAGTATAACAATACAAATTGTATTTGAAATTTTCCAGACACCTCCAAAATCTTGACACTTATCAACCTCCAACTAAGTTAAATATCAACCGATTTTAAATTTATAAACGGATACAGAAAGAAGAGACTAAGACTTTTTAAACCATATATATATATCTTGTTTCAGTAAATTTCAAATATGTCTTTATTTTTTCACCAAATATGATTTTTTCGGTTTTTTTCGACACTTTTCTACTTTGGACACGTTCTTAGGCAATATTTTTGTACTGGACCTATATTGTTTATAACTTTGTTTATAAAACATAATTGAATAAGAGTAATTCACAGGACTGTTTTAAATATTTTGTTAGAAGACTTTTTGTTAAAATAATCTACTTGTATGATGTATTTCGCATTCTATTTATACGCTTTCGGTGTATTTAAGCTTCCAGGATGATGAAAATACAATTTAATAGATTTATATAAACACAGAGTACAAAATTGGTACAACAGTGGTCGCCAACATTTTTTTCTTCATTTTAAGAGTACTTTTCTTCACCTCAAGAGAGGAATCTTTAACTTCAAATATAAAAGTTTAGAAGTTTTTTCTCTACCAACCTTATATATTACGGTGAAGTGTGTAAACAAGACCAAGAAAGAAAGAAAGTTAATTGAAATATATCTTTGCAATTTTTGCACATATTACGGTTTACAGCTCAACTAAGTTGGATTGAAACTGAAACAACTTAACTTTAAACAACTGTTTTTTGGTATATTCTGAATAACGACTAATTTCAGTTGACTTCGAAACAATGCACGAAAAACAAAGATTCTTACCTATGCTATATGTTTTGAAACCATAGTATCCATTACAAAACATTTTAAATATTTTTAGTTTTGACCTTGCTATTTTTTCTTGAGATTCTATGTTTTATGAACATGGCAATAATATTGGTTGACAAATGGGATTGGTTGGCGTCTGGAATAGTAAAGCAAATCGAACACAATGGTCGAAATAAAAACCAAAATACAACTGATAAAAAGCAGTTTTCTCATGGTGAAAAAAGTTGTAATACATAATAAAAATTTGGCAAATACAACTCAACTATCATTTATTTTTTGGCCGGAATCGGTATACCGGTACGTACCGGTATAGACGTAAACGGTAGTCTGGATACCGGTATTTTCTAACCGAAATGGATTTCGGTATCGGTAACGATACCGGTATCTAATTTTAGCGGTATTTGAATCGGTATCGGTATTTTTACGATACCGTTTGCCAACCTTGGTTAAGTTGAAATTTGGAAAATAAAAATTTATAGTGTGTGTTCTAGCATCCGAATTTAGAAGAAAACAATTTGGATATGGACGATTTCAAACTTTTAGATTTTTTCGTTTTCACTTTTGAGCAAAAAACTCGTATTCTTTTCACAAGCTTGTTAACAAGTGAAAAGAATACGAGTTTTTTGCTCAAAATTGAAAACGAAAAATTCTAAAAGTTTGAAATCGTAAATTTTCAAATTCGGGATCTTCTAAATTCGGATGCTAGAACACACACTATTAATTTTTATTTTCTAAATATCAACTTAAACAGGCGTAGTATGTGTTTTAATATCCGAACTCGCAAGAAAACATGTGAAAACGATGTGAAAGCCAGAACATACACGAATATTTTTTTGGTTAAGCAACGTCTATATGCATTTCGTACTTGCTTAAGAAGTTCTTTAAGCAGGAACAAAATTTGTATAGACGTTGCTTAAGCAAAAATAACAAGCAAATAATCGTAATACATTAAATACTAAATGTCTAATTACGAGTATACACTTCTTATATAATTTTCTTTAACATTTTCTAAAAATATTTAAACGTTTTTTTTTTAATTTTGTTTTCTTTTCAGGTAAGTTTGTTTTATTATCATCTTTACAAATAACGTAAGTATATACATACCGTAATCCCAAACTGCCATTTAATATCAACTGTGTTTATATATCAAAATAAAAAAGATATGGCCACTCTTAATCACATGCGCCCACAGTTGCTTTCATGTAGTAGTAATGGGTGTTTTTTATTGAGGTATAGAACTTTAAGTTGGCATCACTTTTTTAACTGGCGGCCATTTTGTCAGCTGTCAAGTGATTAATATTTAGTTTGGTTTGCCATTTCATCATGAACAGGTTGACAAAAGAACAACGCTTGCAAATCGTGCAAATTTATTTCGAAAATAATGGTTCAGTTCGCGAAGTTTACCGCAAGCTCCGTCCATTTTATGGTCGACATAATCGTCCATCAGAGCAATTAATTCGGTTAACCATGGATCGTTTTCGCACTACGTTTACTCTATGTGATAATACGCATCCGCAGAGACGTCGAACAGTGCGCACCGAAGAAACAATTGCCGCTGTAGAGCAAAGTGTTGAAGAGGACCCGAATGAATCGATTCGCCACCGTGCACAGCAATTGGAGCTTTGTCCATCAACTTTATGGAAGATTTTGAAGATTTTGAATGTGGATGAGTTGTGGTTCCAACAAGACGGCGCTACATGCCACACAGCGCACGTGACAATCGATTTATTGAAGGAAGCATTCGATGAGCGCAAAATTTCGCGGAATGGACCTGTCAATTGGCCACCAAGATCGTGTGATTTGACACCATTGGATTATTTTCTTTGGGGATATGTGAAGTCGCTCGTCTACGCCAACAAACCAGAAACGTTAGGGGACTTGGAAGCCAACATTCGTGGCGTTATTGCCAACATACGGCCCCATATGCTCGAAAAAGTGGTTGAAAATTGGACCTGTAGAATTGGCTTTATTCGAGCCAGCCGCGGCGGCCACATGCCCGAAATCATATTTAAACATTAATGGCATAAAATTATCCTTCCAATAAAGCCAAATTGATGGACATTAAAACGATTTTCTTGTGTTTTATTTCAATTCGAAGTTCTATACCTCTAAAAAAACACCCTTTATATTTACTCCAGTGCCACCTACTTTACTTACTGGCGTATTGTGTTGATTTTATTGAGATGAACTTGCAGATAAAATATTTACTGTGTTAAAATCCAATTAATTTACAGCTTAAAACATTCTTAAGTGTACGCACAAAAGCATAATTTAAAAGTATGTTCATACATATTATATGCTACAACGTACAATTAACTGTTCGTCCCTTCAAGTACTTCTTACTTCGAAAATAGGAGAAGTAAGAATAAAATATCTACAATGAAGTTTAAAAATGTAATCTTAATTAGTCTTTATTTTGCTTTTATTTATTTTTCCTGCGCTTTATTTTGATTTTTCATAGTTGGAGGTTTTGATACGCCCTTATGCGGTTTATCAAGGAGAGACTTTGTGGCCGAATGCATGTCTACATACATACATACATACATACATATGTATGTATGTATACGTGTGTATGAAATCTTTCGAGTATGATAATAACAATAATAAAGATTAAAATCTTTTAATTAAATCTTTACTCAATATATTTACTACGAAAATGTTTTGAAATATTTCGTAAGGAAAAAAAAAAGCTTGTAGAAACAATATTGCAGAGAAAGATTGTAATAAAAATTAAAAATGTAATTACCTGATAATATTTAAATATTTTGTAATTGAAGTTAATTACTATAATGTAATAGAATTTAATATTTTTGTTTTTGTTGTTCAAGCCATTTGGGGCTTAGCTTACTTATGGTCCTTTGAGCCAGACGTTGAGTGCAGGCGTTTATATGTTAATTGTCGGCATTCGAATTGTTCTAACAACATCTACACGTGTTATTCCCAGTTTCTCTCCTTTCAAGACTTCTTTAAATCATCAGAGCTACTGACTATTATTATAGCTGGAGTCGTGCCCGGTCTCCGACAGTCATTAAATAACAACACCACACATTTTTCTGATGTGCATTAGTGTCCCTTTGTATCACTTGTTGTAGGAAAGTTCAAATGATGAAGGCATAGATACTATTCACTGAACTACACCGGCCTGTGGGTACTATATAATTAAATACTTTATAAATTTGTATATTTAAGTTTTCTATGAAATTTACTCTGTTTTTGTTTGTGTAAAATATGTTGAAGTTTTGATGAAGGTATTTCGATCTAACAGAATCATCGCCGAAGTAAAATAACCAATGAAATGGCTACTAAACACAGCTTGCAAAAATTCAATACGCCTCATTGACATCAGAGGCGCTGCAAAACTGCGTTATTAAAAAAGATATAGAAAAAGCAGAGTTGGTAAAAAGAATGAAGCTTTCCTATATCTCTCAACAGCTGTTTTCTCTATCACTATCCCTTTCCTTAAGAAGGTAACGCCTACTACAGACATTCATTGCCTGAGTGGTACTTCTCTTTAAAAATTAAATAAATAAAAAACCTATCACAACTGCAAATTTATTATCATTCGTTTAGACCAGAGGTTCTCACAAGCTCTTTCTTCGGGGACCCCTTCAGAAATTTTAATAGTATCACTGCCTACCGCAATGCGAAATATACGTTTTACATTTATTATACAAAAGCCATATTACTAAATCTTATTAATATTAACTTTTGAGGAATCATAACAATGTTTGTTTAGCTCTTCGCGGACTCCTTGGAATTTTCATACGGACCCCCATTTGACAACCGTTGGTTTAGACTAAAGTCACCATAAAATAATGCTTGCAAATGGTGCAAATTTATTTCGCAATTCGTAGTTCAATTCGAGAGTGTCGGTCCACTGCTTATTTTTGTCTCAATAAGCAAAATTGGTGCAATTGGAGTTAAGAAATTCCACAAGAGGTTCTTCGGAAACCTCTAAATCCACAAGCAAACACTCTTTGGTATCATACTTTATTACTTCTCAAAATACCAACCCTAAGAATGAATGTATTAGGGAAACGATGGCTCTGTTTACTATATTTAACTATTTACCAAGAAACATTCTTTCGAAAGAGGTATCAGTTAATACTGCAATACGTCTTTAATCCATCAAAACATGGAAAAATAAAAATTAAAGTCATGCGAAGATTCCAAGAAATATCTACTTGGGACACCCAATTAATTATTCAATATCTGATCCTATCTTCGATCTTGTCTTTAGCGAACAGCAAGTTTATTATCGCTCAATATCTGATAGAGATATACAAATTTTTATTGCCTACAAAATGACCATTAGGTCCTTGCAAAATGTCGACTTCACTTTAACACTGTCCAAAAATGCTGGATATCTGTGGAAGAAATAGCGAGACATTAGTCGCTTACACAGCTTTCTGGACAGGGAACATCAATGGCAACAACAGGGCCAACTTTTTTAAAGCTAAGATAATCTGGAACGTTGCAATTCCTTTCAAGGGTCGGAAGGAGATACTCTTACACAATCTTTAACAAAGTGAGAATAAGAACCTAACTAAGGTGATGGAAAATATTCTTTTGAATAGATTGGAAACCGATCGGGTAGCGTATTTTACGACATGAGCCGTAATATACGCGAATTCCTTCCCTTACCCGAATCATAATACAGTATTTCAAACTGAAATCACGGCTATAAAGGAAGGCATTAAATATTAACAACAGACAACCAATCCATATCTGTAAGGAAAGTAGTATCGAAGCCTTAAGAAATCATAAAGTTTAATCTCGAAGCATCATTCAATGCAAAAATGAGATAAACTCATACAGATTCTGTACAGACATTGAGATATTATGGATTCCATGACATCGGGGTACCTCTGGAAACGAAGAGGCGCATAAGCTTGCAAAGATGGAATCATTACTGAATAACATCACCATACAAAACATCAATCGTTTGCAAAAATTCAAAAATTAACTAAAACCATGGAATGTTGGAACAACTTATCAGAGATTGGGGAAACCCAAAAAATGAAAAGACAAGAGAGATTTTAATTTAAAAAAGGCCAACACTTCGGAATTTGGTTAGCATAATAACACGGCATATAGAGTAAAAAAACCCACCTGAACGCGCATGGTTGTTGAAGGCGATACATGTAGAGCTTGCCAGGAAGAGGATGAAGCTTCCGAATAATACTAGTGCCACTGTCCAGCATTCACTCCAATTAGAAGACAAATCTTCTACCTGGATTGAGACTGGTAAAGCTGAGAAATTATATTGAGGAAACTAGGTGTCTATCGTGAATAAGTTTGATAGGTTTTATGGTTCTTTATTGGGTACTTTTACCCGAAAAATCTTTTCTTGAGAGTGCATATGTTAGGTTAGGTTACGTTAGCAGGCTGCTTGTAAGGACGGGTGAAATTTAGACTCAGGCTAACTTGGGTCCAATAAAATGACCCCTTTGTGCTACCTTTGTGGTGAAGAGAATATAGTGAGGGCTATAAGCAGGGATGGTGATAGAGAAGACAGGTTGTGAGGAAGAGATATAGGAAAGCTTAATTTTTTTACAACTATGATTTTTTTACGCTTATTTGCAGTGTTGCAGCGCCTCTGGTGTTATATGAGGCGTATTAAAATTTTGAAGTTGTGTTTAGTAGGCATTTTATTGGTTATTTTACTTCGCCGATGATTCTGCTATACAATACCGAAGAAGGAGGGCGCTCTGATGTTACATTAGGATTAGCATCCGCTGAAGCCGGTGTAGTTTTACTGATCAGTGCCTTATGCCTGCATCACTGGAACTTTTCCCACAACAACTTATACAAAGGACACTAAAGCACATCAGAAAAATGCGTGGTATTGTTACTCGGATTTTAATGACTGTCGGGGAGCTGGCTCGAACCCAGGACCTTCGGTTTTGTAGTCAACGTGCTATCTACTTCAGCCAACGCCACCCTTGAGTACATATGTTTCAAAAGCATAAGTTTAATCCGAAATGAATTGGATCAATATTTTCAACCTAATCTAAGCTAACTGTTAATAAACGATGGGAGAAAGGCCTCACCTATAATAAATCTGGCCCGTAAGATATCCAAAGACAAAGTGATTTGTGATAAGCCATTCTATATTCCTAAATGCCAGCTACGAAACCTCACAACGCGTTAATTTTATAATCAAAATTTTATTCTAAATATTTCGAAAAGTGTTGAAGGCATAAGAATATTTTTTTTCAGTTTGCAAAGTTAAATGTATACTATTGAATAAAATTATCGGTCCTGTTCTGTAAACCGAATCCGAGTAAATTTCGCGTTTTCAAAAAATTAATAATGGTCCTGCAGACGTGTTTAAAATCATACACGATAATTTTCTTTCAGATGTGATAGATTCCCAACTACATAATAAAAAAATTTTAAAAAATCTAAAAAAAACATTTTTACTGTCAGAGTTAGTTTTATAAAATCGTGCGGTTTCAAGTCGATCGGTTTACAGAACAGGACAGTATAACAAATATTAAAAATGTTAAGAATCCCCACGTAAAGACCAAACGGCTAGACCGATTTTCTTCAAATATATGCTAGAAGATATAAGATGAAGTCAAACTAAAAGAACCAAATTAAAATCGCTCTAGCCGTTTGGGAACTACGGTGTCAAACATACACAGATTCCACAGAGTATATCTAGAAAATATGTGGTATCTTAAAAGCGCCTGAACTACTTTCGATCAAGTCACCTTTCAAACAGAAAAAAACTAAGTCAAAATCGGTCCAGCCGTTTGGTCTGTGCGTGGACTCGTACATACACACAGTTACACAGACACACACTACAGACTTATAACCCCCTTTTTTGGCCGGGGTTAAAAGTGTATCCTAACATATAATTTTATAAAAACTTAAACTTAAAACTTTTGTATTAGGAAAAAAAAACTGTCTTAGAAAAATTTTTAAATTTGTAGAAAATCTCCTCTTTTGCCTTCATTTATGTGTAGGATGTCAAGAGTTTCTTACAAGTTACTTAAAATAAGTTTATTTATAATAAAAGAGCAAAAAATTTTACAAAAAGGAACGTGCAATATTTTTTCCATATCCAAAAATCAGATTTTTGCATAAAAAATAATTCGACCACTGCTGCATTTAGGGTGCACCAGCAAAAATCTATAAAATATTTTTCACAGTCGTTCTTAAACAATCAAAGTTTTTATCAAATACTTGATAATTTTTTTTTAAATGTTACAACAAATTAAGAATACTTTTTTCACAAAATATATAAAATTTTCTCATATTTTTCAAAAATCCAAATTGCAAAATTATTCCTTGCTGCAATTTTTGAAATATCAAAATAATTATTTTTTCATATGAATTAATAAAGAAGTTATGTACTAACGATTAAACAAAGTCATGGTGAAAAATTAAAAAAAATTTCAATTGTCCCGTTAAAAAATTATTAAGATCGGCCGTTATTTGCTAAAGTTATTTGCTCCGATAGAATTTCGACACCCGCAGTTTCCAACAGGGTGCTTCCAAATTCCATACTTCTTTTCAAAACAGTTGGCTTCATCGAAATCGGTTGACTAGTTAAAAACTTGCGGACTTTGTAACACTTTTTTTATTTCACACCACTGTGCAACGGTAACTGGCCATTCTTAGCAGACGCTCAAAGGCTTAGACTACCTTATAATAACTTTTGCTGAAGTTGTCAAGATGGAGCAGATTATGCAACCACCGAATATCTCCTCTGTGAATATACCACATCAGCAGACTCAAGACAATTACACAAAGAAGATGTAGAATGTAGAAAAAAGCCGTGGTACCACAAAGGGACCTAATAATAAACCCAAATACGTATGCTACACTGTCAGTTCGACCTAACCTAATCTAACCTACATGCACAAATCACACCTGTATGGCCGGCTTCAGATAAGCTATTCACTGTTATTGAAATCAGATGAGAAGACAGCTCAAGTAAAATAAATTTTAAGAAAATACAAAATTTTTTTTTAGGAAAGTACTCACTTTGAAAATTTTGAAAAGTACATTTTTCAAAAATATGTACTTTTTAAAGAAAGTAGCCATAAAAAGTTTTTTTATACCCTTTACCAAAAAAATGGTAAAAGGGTATATATAGGTTTGTCATTCCGTTTGTAATTTCTATAATATCAATAAGCGACCCATAAAATATATATATTCTGGATCCTTATGCATAGGGAAGACGAATAAGCGATGTCCGTCTGTCTGTACGTGAAATCGGTTTTCCGAAGCTCCCAGAAGAGCTAGAGACTTCGTTCTTGGACTGGTGTGTCAGAAATTTTCCAAAATAGATTGAAATTCAGCAAAATCGAGCAGACGATTGCAGAGCTGGAAAACTTAAACTTTATTTTGCCGTATGAAAGTAACTACCGAAAATAAATTTTTATTTTTTTTAATAAATAAACTTATTTTACACTTCAATACGACTAAAATTGGAATTTTAAATTTAAAAAATATAAAAAAAATAAAAAGACGTTTCCAGGGTTGGAAAACTTTAACTTTTTGTGTTATGTAAAATTAACTATCTCTAAAACTATATTAGTATTTTCTCGAGAACCGTAAGAGCTACAGACCTGAAATTTGGACACAGTGTGTAGACCTTTGGCCGCTACAACAACAAATACATTAGAATTGGAAATTAAAGGGTGTTCCAAAACGAGCATCGAAAAATTTTAAAATCCCAAATAATATACATACAATTGTATGTACGTATGTATATACACTTGAAATTTATAAGGTTAGTGTATTTTTATACAGATTACAAAAATTAACACTAAAACTTAAAAAAATTTAAATTAAAGGGTGTTCCATCAGTTAATGCAATTTTGACTATGCAATTTTGACAACTTGCTGTATCTTGAAACCGTAAGAGCAAAACTCTTGAAATTTTCAAAAACGGTAAAACTAAAAAATCAAAAAATTATAAAATCGCCAAACCGAAAAAAATCGTCAAAAACAAAAAAAAAATCGCCAAAATGAAAAAAAGCACCAAATTACAAAAAAAATGTCTAAGACTAAAATAAACCGCGAATAACCGGAAAAATTGCTTAAATGAAAAAAATCGCTAAAATGAAAAAAAATCAAAATAAAAAAAATCGCCAAAATGAAAAAAAATCGCCAAAATGAAAAAAATCGCCAAAAAGAAAACAACCCCAAAAACAGAAAAAAATCGCCAAAATGAAAAAAAAACCCAAAAACAGGGAAAAATCGACAAAATTAAAAAAAACCTAAAACAGGAAAAAATCGCCAAAATGAAAAAAATCGCCAAAATGAAAAAAAATCTCCAAAATGAAAAAAGCCCGAAAAACAGAAAAAAAAATCGCCAAAATGAAAAAAAAACGCCAAAATGAAAAAACCCCCAAAAGGAAAAAATCGCAAAAATGAAAAAAAATCGCCAAAATGAAAAAAATCTTCAAAATGAAAATAAACCCTCAAAAAACAGAAAAAAATCGCCAAAATGAAAAAAAATCGCCAAACGAAAAAAGCCCCAAAAAACAAAAAAAAATCGCCAAAATGAAAAAAACCCCAAAAACAGGAAAAAAAACGCCAAAATGAAAAACAATCGCCAAAATGAAAAAAATCTCCAAAATAAAAAAAGCCCCAAAAACAGAAAAAAATCGCCAAAATGAAAAAACTCCCAAAATAGGAAATAAATCGCAAAAAGGGAAAAAGAATCGCCAAAATGAGAAAAAAGCGACAAAACTGAAATAATCGTTTAAACTCAAAAAAACTTCAAAAAAGGCACATTAAAAAATGCTGAGAACCGAATGTATGGAACCCTTCGTGCGCGAGTCAAAGTCGCACTTTACTGAATTTTTTAATATTAAAGGAATTAAATGAAACTAAGTTTTTTCTTATTATACCCTTTACCAAAAAAATGGTAAAAGGGTATATATAGGTTTGTCATTCCGTTTGTAATTTCTATAATATCGATGTTGACAAGAGTGAATGTAAAATATATTTTAACCACAGAGTGTAGAGTAAAATATTCAACTATTGCTAATATCGAAAATAAAATAATTGAATCAAATTCTTTAATCGAAAAATACTGAAAGGTCACTTACTACTAATTGCTTTAGAGAAAAAAAATATCAGAAAACAATACTATATATATATATATGTGCGTACGTTGGTAAAGGGTATATAAGATTCGGCACAGCCGAATATAGCACTCTTACTTGTTTAAAATGTAGTTTTGCAAAAACTATATATGGGCATTTCCCCGAGAAATTCCACTTTTTCGTCGCGTGCGACAGCAAGCAATTAATCTTGTATTTCTGAACAACGTGACTCGATTTTTCTTAAAATTTTACCTAACGTAGAGCTGCTGACGGCCTACACAAATATATAAAGAAGTAAAAAAAGTTTAATTTTCTTTGAAAAAAACAAGCATATTTACTCGGTGGCATTCCTGTGGAAATACCTACATGTATTTAGAAAAGGTATCTTTTAGGAAAAAAAAACATTTGCAGGAAAAGTACGCAATTATGTTGTAAAGAGTTCAAAATCGTAACACTTTAATGCGGCTTCTTGCACTAACATTTCTATTATACATACATATATAATTAAATATCACATTTTTTGTAACACGAAAGAATAAAAAAATACTATCTACTCATATGCTGAACATGCATCTTGACTCATTGAAAGAAAAATTACAATCACGTCCGATCGTTGTGCAAAGCAAATGAAAAACACTTTTCGGTTTTCACGCCATCATAATTTGTTGTTAATTTAATTTTTTTTCCAAAGTATCCAAGCAAAGTCTTAATTAATATTATTTCCCTAATCTACCTTAACTAATTATAATTTGTAGTTTTTACAAATATAATCCTTCTCTTTTTTACATCTTTTATTCATTTACATTTTCATTAACAGTTCTTTTTTAATCTTTTATCTAATGGACCACACCTGTAAAATATTCCGGCATTTTTATTTTTTTTTAAACAAAACTATTCAAGCGCTCAAGTATGCCATGGGCTATTAAGTGCGCCAAAACAATTATTTTTAATCCTGAAAATTTTATTTTGAGCAAAAAAAAAATTCCAAAGTGTCTGTTTGGTGTACAATAAAACTAAAGATTAAAAACATTTTTCTCTTTAAATATTTTTCAGTTGGTTTAATGAGCAATAATAACAATTATAATGGCTTGAAGGACATTTACCTGTTTACCAAAAAAGGAAAAAAAGGGAAATAAATGTGTGTGTTTGAATTTTACCGCCAGAAGGTAGAGGAATTATTGTGGAAATAATACACAATTTAAATATAAAGGGTGGCACAAAATTCATGCGAGCTATAAATTAAAAGGAAAATACATTTTGTATAAAAACTATAATTTTTATTATATTTTTATTGCCCTTTTTGGTTTATTTTCTTATGTTTGTTAACAAACGAAATATCGACAAGAAATTAAAATCGGTTATAATTTTTAGGGTTCCGTACACCAAAGGTGAAAACGAACCCTATTGTTTTCGCTACGCTGTCCGTCTGTCACAGGCTATTTTCTCGAGAACCGTAAAGGTAGAATTAGTAAAATCGTATCGTGAAGTTGCGTGTCAGCTGACAAAAGCCGTACCATATGCAATGCATGTTACTAGTTATAAAATATATGTAGTGGTAGCACTGCTGACGTAGAAATCTACAGAAAACAGATTTTTCTGTAGCGAATGTCAAAAAAGCCGCATTCAAGGCCAGACAAAAAAAAAAATGTGCTGTGCAAACTGTTACATTTTCTATAATTTGTACACAAAGCTGAACGATACGGCAAGCTGTAAAGTTGAACGATACGATTTTACTAATTCTACCTTAAGAGCTACGGACATGAAATTTGGACAGAGTGTGTATGTATGTATATATATTTGAAATTTGTAAAGTTAGTGTATTTTTATACAGACTACAACAATTAACACTAAAATTTAAAATATCTTAATTAAAGGGTGTTCTATCAGTTAATGTAATTTTGACTATGTAATTTGGACAACTTGCTGTATCTTGGAAACCGAAAGAGGCAAACTCTTGAAATTTTCAAAAACGGTAAAACTCAAAAATTCCAAAATTATAAAATCGCAAAAAAAGTCGCCAAAACGAAAAAAGCGTCAAATTAAAAAAAATGTCTAAAAATAAATCGCGAATTACCGGAAAAATCGCCAAAATGAAATCGCCAAAATTAAAAAAATCGCCAAAAATTAAAAAAAAACGTCAAAACGAGAAAAAAGCAACAAATCTAAAAAATCGTTTAAACTGAAAAAACGCCATATTAAAAAAATGCTGAAAACCGAACGTACAGAACCCTTCGTGCTCGAGTCAAAGTCGCACTTTACTGAATTTATTTTCAATCGACATCGACTTAACAAACATAAAAAACTACATATATTTTTTTTTATTGAAACAAAAATATATTTTTATCGACCTTGTTCGGAAAGTGAAGTGAAGTACAACCGTAAAATGGTGTATAGATAGCTTTCTTGTTTTAGATAGTTTTCACTTTTTTCAAAAGCTAGTCCACGGCCCACAGTGAGACAACACCGGCATTAAATACAAGGAGTCATTGTAGAGCTTTGAAATTTTGCACAGGTTATTTTTGAGACAATTCCAGTTAAAAAAAAAAAAAAAATTCAACCTTCAAATTTGATATTTACTGTAATGTTGCATGCAAAAATTACAATAACACTCCCACTATTACGCCATTGAAATGAAATAAAAAAGAACAATTTTTTTTCATTCTGTCAATAATTTTTTAATAATAATAAACAGCAAAAAAATAATTAATAATTAAAAAAAATAAAAGTAAAGTAAACATGCTAACATACGTATAGCGACAGAATGTGCGCGTTGCATATTTTTTGTAGTATTTTGTATGTTTAAATTACTTTTGCAAACTTTTGCTATATGTCCTTTACTTCAAATGAAAGCTGAGACTTCAATCTTTCATTTGATATAAGTCTGCACCTAGGGGGAGGGGCTGCTCTATATTTCCTAGTCCATTGAAAATGCAAAATGTTAAAATTTTACACCACAATTCTGTTAAGAAATTTTTTATTTGTGTTTTTTTTTTAATTTCTTCTTTCATCTACTCATTCTACAACAACTAAATTAATTAACAAAATACTTTAAAGTTATATTTATTATGTATTTTTTTATGAATAAGCTTTTGAATATTACATATTGAACTAACATATTTCAAGCGCATTGGCATACCTCAACTTTGACTTGCTCCAGACCAAAAAGTATTGAAGTTATGAGGCTGAAATTTCAGGGAATTGTAACTCATATATCTGTTAATATACTGTGAAAATTTCATCCAAATTGGACGACACGCCAAAAACCATTTTTTGCCGCGGTTACTATAGGGCTGTCTCACTGTGCGGCCCAATAAACAGGTATAGTGTAAGGATATGCTGTCCTTTTTATAGCTTTGCTATATTTATTGGGCGATACAGGAGTTAAGACGTGATTTTCGTAACAAAAATAATCGACACTATTACAGATATAAATTTATTAAAAGCATAGTGCGAAAATAAACGAAACAAATTGTTTGATTTTATTTTGTTTCGTTCTTTGAACTGATTGAAACAAAAACAACACAAAACCACTGATAACGATTGCTCAATTTGTTTTCGCACATGAGCACAAACCAGAGAACACAGCCGATCGGTTGTAAGCCGGCTAACAGCCGTCGCCGACCACAAACAATACATTAATTCTGTGCCGAAAAGGAAAAAGTGCTTAAGTCGAGATAAGCTAATTTTGAGATTGAAATTAATGGTAGATCCGTAATCTCCATGTTTGAAAGTATCCCTGGTCAAAATATGAATTAATTTGTGCGATTTTTCAAGAAGTTATAGCAAAATGAATTGCGGCTTATCTTTTTAAGACTTCTAATCTCATTTGGAACAATAGCTTAATTTAGCTTATACTTTGGTATATTTCAACTTAAATGTATTATTTACAGTGTGTAGAACGATGTTTGCATAAAAAATAAAGATTAACAGAGAATTTTCCAATTTACATGTTAAAGAAATAAATTTCTGAAAATCGACTTGAACGCTTAACAGTCAAATATGACTTAAGCACTTTTTCCTTATTGCCACAGAATTAAATCGTACGCCGCTAGAAATGAAAATAATGGGAAATAAATGGAAAAAGCCAAGCTTTTTTTTTGTAAGAAAAGTAACACTCAGGCAATGGATGCCTACTACTATTACCAGCTGTTATCTTCTTTTTAGGAAAGAGATTGTGATAGAAAAGGCAGGTGGCGAAGGAAGAGATAGAGGAAAGCTTCATTATTTTACAACTCTGCTTTTCGCACGTTTTTACTAATGCAGGATTGCAGCGCCTCTGGTGTCAGTGAGGCGTATTAAATTTTCAAAGCTGTGTTTAGTAGTAGCCATTTTATTGTTTATTTTACTTCGCCGATGATTCTTACATTAGAATTATCGTCTGCCGAAGTCGGTATAGGTCAGTGACCAGTTAATATGCCTTCATCACCTGAACTTTTCCTACAACAAGTGATACAAAGGCTAGCAGGCCATTGCAATGTTGAGGGAAATGAGATTGTCGATGAATTGGCAAGATTGGGATCACAATTCGGTGAAGCAGTGATAGAAACCACCGCTTAGCCACTATTTCATCACTGTGTCAAATGTGCTCTTCTCGTCTCATCTGTTTGAGTTGTCATCAACATGTCCTTCACGTTTTAAAAATTTCGTGCAATCCATCTTGCAGCACAACCCAGAGAATACAGCCGATCAGTTGTAAGCCGGCTAAACGGCCGTCGCCGACCACAAACAGTACATTAATTAATTCGTACGCCGCTAGAAAAGAAAATAATGGGAAATAAATGGAAACGTTTTGAAATACATGCAGAGAATTTGACATCATCATATAATATAATTTTATTGCATTGTTATCTAAGACATTAAGTTTGTTTTATATAACTAAGCAGCAAAGATATACCCGGGTGTCCTAAGACACCTTTCTTCTTTTTTTTAAGAGAAGTAACACTCAGGCAATGGATGCCTACTACTATTACTAGCTGTTATCTTCTTTTTAGGAAAGAGATTGTGATAGAGAAGGCATGTGGTCAAGGAAGAGATAGAGGAAAGCTTCATTATTTTACAACTCGGCTTTTCGCACGTTTTTACTAATGCAGGATTGCAGAGCCTCTGGTGTCAGTGAGGCGTATTAAATTTTCAAAGCTGTGTTTAGTAGTAGCCATTTTATTGTTTATTTTACTTCGCCGATGATTCTTACATTAGAATTATCGTCTGCCGAAGTCGGTATAGGTCAGTGACCAGTTAATATGCCTTCATCACCTGAACTTTTCCTACAACAAGTGATACAAAGGCTAGCAGGCCATTGCAATGTTGAGGGAAATGAGATTGTCGATGAATTGGCAAGATTGGGATCACAATTCGGTGAAGCAGTGATAGAAACCACCGCTTAGCCACTATTTCATCACTGTGTCAAATGTCCTCTTCTCGTCTCATCTGTTTGAGTTGTCATCAACATGTCCTTCACGTTTTAAAATTTTCGTGCATCCGTCTTGCAAGATGTCTGATAGATATGGCCAACTGGGTAATCTCATATAATAATATGTCAAAGCTAACTTGAAGCTGAAGCAGTTTTGTGAAAAATATTTCCTACAGCATTTTTTCAAGCAAGAGTAGTTACGTCTTTCTGCATCTAACAATGTCGTAAAACATTTGCGTGATAAAACGAACCATGTTAGGAAGGGTGGTGTCATACCGCACCTCCACTCGGGACCCATTTGGGTCCATTGTGATCAAAAACGAACCATAATCAATCAAAAACTCGTTTTCTTTTTTAGTTTGCAGTTAAGGTGACGATATGTATTTCGCCCTTCAACGTCGATGGAGAAGGAAAACTTTGAGGGTTTATAATTTATACAACAATTTGAATTTAGTTTCCTCTTCTTCAATTCCCCAGTAGAAATGTCCTTGTTAGTAAAAGAAATTTTCTAAAATTTCTTTATTTTCCATTAAACTTTTAAAGCTTCAACTTGAGGAATATGTATAACTAACTGGCTTCTAAAATACATATTTAAAATAATAAATTATCTAAACATCTTAAGTAAAATCATACCAAAAAAAAAAAAGCGGAAGTGATTTTAATCTATGAAAAGAAAAAAACCAACAAAAAGAAAAACAAATAAAAATTGCTTTTAATTTTTAAAGAAACATTATGAATGACTAACAAAATCAAAGCACTCACTCGTACAATTCTGGGTGTATGATTACCGTAAAGATATGAATTTATTTATTTTTTTTGTGTGGAAATTTAATCTCTAGAAGATGAAAGAAATTGAAAAATTGCAATTGCACCTTCCATACATACATTCAATTCAGGACTGTTTAGACTTCTGTCTGTTAATGAATGTCTTAGTATTTACCCAAGCATTTTTTAATACAAAGGATAATGACATTTCTCTACTTGTTTTGCTGCTTTTCCATTTTGTAAAGGAAAAAAAAAGATGGAAATTAGAAAAAATTTAAAGCAGACTTGTTCAAAAATAGGAAAAATCTAAAAACTCATCTCTTTCTTTATTGTTTTTCCATTTTATCTGTACTGGCAAACAACAAGCACACACAAGCCTGCCGACGACTTGGTTAAAATGCATTAGAAGTTGATTTGTTGGCTGATAAAAGCAGTAGATAACAACAAAGCAAAAAATAAATATCATTTAAATTTGAAGTTTGTTTAAAGGACTCCAGATCTATACAGGTTTTCCCGGTTTGTTTTTTAATATTTATTGTGTAACAATCTTAAATCGCTATCAAGCCAACCATGAATCATTTCTAAGTAAAAGAAAAATTTAACAAACTATAAAAAACATCTGTCTCTTCTTTGTGTTTAGTATTAGAAAAAGCAAAAAAAAAAAAATAGAGTTATCCTTTTAGTTAAACAAGTTATCACTACAATTTTTGTTTGTCTGTTTGTATATTTAGCTAAATTAATGTCTGTCTGTCTGTCTACCTGCTTAAAATTGTTTTAAGTGTTGCGGTAATTTAAAACGGCCTCTTATGTATGTGTATAAGTGTTAACATTTTATGGGAATTTTTGTGAAACGGTACCTTTTTTTTATTAACTTCCTTGTTACAAATTCACAAATGGCTAGGGTTCTTCATAAATTTCGTTTCATTGTATTTTTTCTTTGTTAATTTCCCACTAAAAAATGTCGACTAAGACCTGTCAAAGCATTTCCTTTAGTTAAATAACGAGAGATAACTCCTTTTTCAGTGGAACCAAAGCCGTCTTTGATGTAATGGCTCCCTTTTGATTACTGCTTTTTGAACGCCCGCTCCTTGACATATTTGTAAGCAACATCTGCTTATCTTTAGCTTTCCATTACATCAAAAACAAATTGTTTCCCTACTAAGCTTCTAGCTAGCTGATACTGGCAGAGGAAACTAAATAAATTTAGTAAAGTGCCGATTTCGACTCGCACATGGAGGGTTCCGAACGCTGTTTGTTTCTTTTTGGCGATTTTTTTCGCTTTTTTGGTGATTTATTAAGTGTTGATACTATTTTTATTTTTGGCGTTTTTTCCCATTTTCGGTGATTCATTTTCGTTTTAGCGATTTTTTAGTTTTGGTGCTTTTTCGTTTGGCGATTTTTCCCCCTTTTTGGCGATGGTTTCCCATTTTCGGTGATTCATTTTCGTTTTAGCGATTTTTCAGTTTTGGTGCTTAATCGTTTGGCGATTTTTTTAGGATTTTGGTGGTTTTTTCGGTTGCTTTTTAGCTTTGGCAATTTTTCGTTTTTTGATAATATTTATAGATCAGTGATTAATTTTATTATGCGATTTTTTCGGTGGACCCCCACTCTGTTTTTCGAAACGAAAGAAAATGATTTCGAGTTTGTGTAACATTGCAATTCGAAATCATTTGCTTTCGTTTCGAATTACAGAGTAGACCCGCTGGCGTTTTATTATTTTTGTGATTTTTTTTTTACATTACAAATTTTTAGTTTTAGCTTTTTTTAGGCTTTGGCGCTTTTTTCGTTTTGGCGTTTCTGTTCGGTTTTTGGTGATTTTTGTTAGCTTTTTGGCGACTTTTTTTCTTTGCATGATTTTTGTGCATTTCAGCTATTTATTTTGTTTTTGTTTATAATTTTCATTTAAGCCCTTTTTTAATTTTGGCGATTTTTTGTTGCGGCATTTTTTAACTTGGGGCCTTTTTTTAGTCTTGGCGTTTTTGAAAATTTCAAGAGTTAGCCTCAAGATACAGAAAGATGTCAAAATTGCATTAACTTTGTTTTATTTTTAAGTTCAGTTTTAATTGGTGTAATTTGCATAAAAATACTCTTAAAGGCCATTTTCACAACTTGCCTTTAGTTAAAAGTAGGATTTTGTCTGCTAATAAGTCTGTGGCAATAAGAAAAAAGTGCTTAAGTCATATATGACTGTTTTTCAGGAGAGCAGTTTTAAGCGTTCAAGTCGATTTTCAGAAATTTATTTCTTTTACATGTAAATTGGAGAATTCTCTGTTAATCTTAATTTTTTTTATACAAACATCGTTCTACACACTGTAAATAATACATTTAAGTTGAAATATATCAAAGTATAAGCTAAATTAAGCTATGGTTCCAAATGAGATTAGAAGTCTTAAAAAAATAAGCCGTAATTCATTTTGCTATAACTTCTTGAAAAATTGCACAAATTAATTCAGATTTTGACCAGGAATACTTTCAAATATGGAGATTACGGATCTACCATTAACTCAAAATTAGCTTATCTCGATTTAAGCACTTGTTCCTTTTCGCCACAGAATTTATCTTTGCATTATTAAAACTTAAATTTTTTATTGTTATTGTAATCAATAACAATAATAATATTTTTTTGTGGATATAATTCAAAGTCCTGCCTTTAGCTAAAGGTAAGTTGTGAAAATGGCCATTATTACAACTTAAAGTTAGTTAAAAGTATGATTTTATCGGACGAGTAGAAAGCTTTTCATCATTACAAATTGGATTCAACTTACCAGGTAGGATAAACTTGCCTGTAACTTATCGCTCACCTTAGATTAAAGTAAAAGTTTGCTAATGATAAACTGTATATACGTCCGATAAAATCCTACTTTTAACTAACATTAAGTTGTAACTTAACTAATTTTGAAAATTTCAAGTGTCTACGAGGGCGGTTCGGAAACTTCTTAGCCTAGCACAAAAAGCGCGGTTAAACAGAAAAAAATTAAGTGTTTTGGAAACTTCCATCTCTGCTATGAACACATGTTAAATTTTGTTTCGATCTGGCAACTCCTTTATATAGAAACAGGTGTTCACAAAAGACGCATCCGCGATTTTTTAACAATGGAAAAATTAGAAATGCGTGGTGTCATTAAATATTTACATAAAAAAGGTTTATCGGGACAAGAAATTCATAATGATATGGTGAATGTGTTAGGTGAAAGTGCTCCTTCATATGCAACAGTAAAAAATTGGGTTGCTGAATTTAAACGTGGTCGTACAAGCATTGAAGATGAACCACGTAGTGGACGTCCAAAAACAGCAACAACAACAGAAATTGTAGCCAAAGTGCATGATATGGTATTAAATGATCGACGAATAAAAGTGCGTGAAATAGCTAATATCATGGGCATCTCAAATGATCGAGTCCATTTAATTTTGCATGAAGAACTACAGATGAAAAAGCTTTCTGCAAGATGGGTTCCGCATTTGTTAACAGAGAAATGAACATTTCTCAAGATTGTTTGGATCGTTTTAAGCGAAATAAAATGGATCTTAAGCGTCGTTTCATAACTTTTGATGAGACATGGATCCACCACTATACTCGAGAAACAAAAGAACAACCCAAACAATGGACTGAAGCTGGAGGAAGTGCCCCAAAGAAGGCAAAAACAATTCCATCGGCTGGTAAGGTTATGGCAACGGTTTTTTGGGACTTCAAAGGTATTTTATTGATTGACTATCTGCAAAAGGATAAAACAATAAATTCAGAGTACTATTGCAACCTTTTGGATCAATTAAATGTACAAATTCGAGAAAAACGTCCTGGCTTACAACACAAAAAAAAAAATTTTTCGTCAAGACAACGCAAAAAAAAAAAAAAAAAAAAAAAAAAAAAAAAAGACAACGCACCAACGCTCAAAAGTGTTTTAACAATGGCTAAAATCAACGAATTAAAGTACGAGTTGCTTGACCACCCACCTTATTCTCCTGATTTGGCTCCCAGTGACTTTTACCTGTTCCCAAATCTAAAAAAATTCCTTGCTGGCAAGCGTTTTACCTCAAAGGAGGATGCAATTACAGTTGTAAACCACTATTTTGAAGACCTTGAGGAAAACTATTTTAATCAAGGGATAGAATTGCTAGAAAAGCGTTGGACTAAGTGTATTGAAGTTTCAGGAGATTATATTGAAAAATAAAAATATTTTTGAAAAACTAACTATTCTCTTTCATTGATAGGCTAAGAAGTTTCCGAACCGCCCTCGTATATATAATTACTTATATATTAGGATTTAAACATGTTGCGTTGCTCACTTTAAAAATCTCTTTAGTTTGTAACTCTCAAAGTTTTACATATTCTGTGAAACTTTTAGGCCCGTAGCTGTTACGGTTCTTGAGAAAACAGCCTATGATAGCTGAAAGACAGACAGACGGACGGACATAGTAGCGAAAACAATAGGGCTTCTTTTCACCTTTAGTATATGGAATCCTAAAAACACGTGTTTAAATAAATGACACTTCAGATGAGAGATATTAATCAGCTGACAGCCTTGCTAGACTGTTGGTTTTGACACCACAAAGCAGATAACCCTGTACTATATGAAAATTCGTTCGATGTGCTTTTCTGCCACAGTCAATAAAATAAAATGGTCCTTTGGCAACATGTTTGTAGCCACAAAGCAGCTATTTTTAATTTTACCACCTTTCCTGAGCAAGCTTATATAGTTTATAATAAACTAAAAGCTCAGAAATGTTGCAATAATCAATAAAGTCACTCTTCATTGAGTTGTCCAATGTCGCTGTTCTCTTGCAATGCAGCTGTCTTCATAGTTAGCGTGTAGCAACTGAAGTCAGTATTGCCCTTAAACATTGCTTTCGTGCTAGAATTCTTTATAAGAACAAACTATCTGATAGTTTAACACCACTTCAGGAGTACATCAAGGCTGCCTCATTTCGTCCTTACTATTCCACATAGTACGATGCAATTTTTTAACACTGGCTATTGATGATAGCAAAAAAAAGAGGAATCTAGTGGAATTTCCTACACCATCCGGAAGATCTCGCGTATGCTGGCGATATTTCTCTGTTCTCTTAAAGAAACAGTGACAAAATCAGTGAAATCGTTACAGAGTCACAAGCAGTTATTTTAAAGATAAACCCTAAGAAGACGAAAGCAGTGAAGAAAAATTCGCTTAACCTAAATATTAATTTTAAAGCCGGTGATGATTTGATTGAAAATTTCAACTCGCAATTATCTTGGAAGTAAAATTTTAGCAGATGGCGGTGCTGCCAGCGACATTCTAGGTGCACTTTCGCTGCTCTCTGACATCTGGAGATCATCTTCTGTATCTATTCGTGTCCTCAGGGGAATCTGTTAGGAGATTGCGGGTGTGGCAATCTCGGGGACTTGTCTCTTTCCCCTCGTCGTACCTTTGCCTTCTTACCCATAGAAATTATGTGTTACTACCCAATCTCTGGCAACAGAGCAACAGAAGTGCACATATTTATAAAAGGTGTAGCTTGCTACAGAAGTGTTACCTGGTGGAACTGCCCAGAGTTCGGTGTGGACATTCGAGATCTAACGAGTGGATTAAACTGGTGCCACGGGTGCGGCTGGCTCGACAGCAGAGCTGCTGTAGGAATTGGGTGGGTGTAATTAGACGCTCACCTTCAACCGCTGTTTAAACCACACCGTGCTATAAAATCGTAAAGGCAGGTGCTCACATTAAACTGAAACTCATCTTTATCTACTCGTATAAAAATGCGTTTATTCATTTATTAACGTGAACTCACTTCTGTTGTACGCCTGCGGGACGTAGTTAATGAGGAAGTTTCACACGTTTTGAAACAAGTGTGTGAAAAAATCCTGAAAACCTGCTGGCCGAACACAATTTCAAATGAAGAACTATGTAATAGAAGTAAAGTTTAAATTAGACGTGACATAGCCATAACACTATATGCTAGAGTAGTTGACACGTTGACTACAAAACCGAAGGTCCTGGGTTCAATCCCTGTATCCAGCAGTCATTAAATAACAACACCACGCATTTTTCTGGTGTGCATTACTGTCCCTTTGTATCAGTTGTTTTAGGAAAGTTCAAGTGCTGAAGGCATATTCACTGGTCACTGAGCTATACCGACTTCAGCAGATACTAATCGTAATGTAAAATCAGAGCGCCCTCCTTCGTTGTGTAGCAGAATCATCGACGAAGTAAAATAATCAATAAAATGGCTACAAAATACAGGTTTAAAAAATTAATACGCCTCATTTAACATCAGAGAGGCGAGCAACACTGCATTATTACAAACGTGCAAAAAGCAGAGTTGTAAAATAATGAAGCTTTCCTCTATCTCTCCCTTCACCACCTGTCTTCTCTATCACTATCCCTTTCCTAAAGAAGGTAACACCTAGTAATAGTAGTAGGCATTAATTGCCTGAGTGTTACTTCTCTTTATAAAAAATAATGATTTCTATGGTGAGAGTGAGAGAGACTCGCCATAACACCATAACTCTCATCATAGAAACCAATTGAAGTTTGGTTTGGTAATGGCTATAGCGTTAGGACTATGTCATGTCTAATTTAAGCTTAAACAAATACCGATACTCTACGGAAACCACCAACTGAAATCTGTAGACAGAGCTTCCAGTGGAATCCACAAGGTACCAGAGCACGAGGAAGACAAAAACACACATGGAAGCAAACATTAGAAAAAAATATACAAACACTACTCGTAGAATATTCTTTCAACGAAATGAAATGGCCCTATGCTTTACCGGAAGCCAGATTACATAAGAAACGAGTTATCAATTGCTGCATATGCTTTATGAGGAACCAAAGTTATTGGATTTTTTACAATCATTATTATACTCACTCACTCACACACAGCAATGGTTGTTGCGTAGCTTTGAGTTTATGTTCGTGAAAGAAGAATATGATGCCTCTCCGTTTTTCTTATCTTCTCCTATCTCTACTACAGTATTTACCGCTTATATGCACTTCGTAATTTGCTCGACATTTAGTGCTTATAAGCGGGATATGCATTTACCAAAACTCGGTTATATGCATTTGCAATGCATGTAGAAAAACTAGTTTAGTTGCATCGGTGGTGCTTATATAAAAAATATATTATATATGTATGTATTTAGTAGTACTTGCACCAGAATTTCAGAAATGTAATTGTAAAAACAGAATATGCATGCGCATTGCTAGTTTGTTTTGTGTTTTTAAACATTTTTATTGAGATCAATCAATTTGAAACAAAAATAACTTAAAATAAGAGTTCACAGTATAGGTTTTGTAAATTCAATTTCATTGAAATAAATGCGTATGAATATATACATATACATGTTATAATTTTGTTGAGATCAGTGATTTGACTTTAAAATTATATTTCACCTTAAATACAGTCGGCTTTTAATTAATAATTTAAAAAATATATAATTTAAAGTTAAAAGTTGAAGATTTGAATGCAATTCATTTAATTTTTTGTAAATGCTCTTAGCTGAAAATAATTTTTTTTTTTCGAAAAAGTTCGTTATTTTTGTTTGTACATTACTGCAGCATTTTGAAAAAATAAATTGTTAAATTTTTTTCCAATTCCTCGGCACATCCGTTTTTTGAAAGAAGAAAACCCCGTAGATTGCTAAGAGAATTCAAAGCGCTACTTACAGACGGAACGGGTCTATATTCGTCACTGTCGTCCACGTCATCATCAGAGTCGTCTTCACTTGATTGCAGTTCAGAGATAATTTCATCGTCATTTGGTTGTGCATAGCAAGGCAAATCGTTATCAAAATCGACGAAATTTTCAAAATTTTATGCATTTTCGGGATTGTTTTGAATTATGATATCTCATCTTCTTGATCTTCTACATCTGGCGGATGTAGTGATTGTGGGGCAAATTTACACTGTAAAGGGTTTATACAAACATTATTTGTATACTAAAACTAATCCATAATAATATTAACTAGATATACCAAACGGACGACACAATCGTCCGTATTCTAAACAGAAACAAAATCTCTTTATTAAACCTAATTCAATTTATTGAACTCTCTTCCTATAAGTTTTATGGCTTTCATACAATAACAAAAATACTACACAAATATACACGCACACACACACACACACAGTGTAAGCTAACAAATGCGTGTGTACTATGTTTGCATGTAGTAGTAGCAACTTTAAACGCTTATAGCTCCTAAAATACTAAACCGATTTCAATAAAATATAGATTCTGCACATCTGTGCAAAAATTCCTTTAAAATAATATAAATCTTTCCAAAATCGGTGCAGTAGTTCCGGCGTAAAAGGGATTACAAGAAACGTGTTCGCCTATTAATTATATAGATTACCTTTGTCGGGCGTGACCATCCAAAATGCTCGCTTGGCTATGTGTAATGCCGTTAAAATGCTAATAGATTTTTTGAAATCTTCAATATTTTTCCCAGCTTCTGAAAAGCAAATTTGCTTGCGTATTATATTTTGCCGATAGTACGCTTTAAACGCATGAATAATGCCCTGATCTAACGGCTGCAAAATGCAAGTGGCATTTGCGGGTAAATAGCGAACGTCGACGTTCTTTAACTGTACTTGCTTGTGAGCTGACGCATTATCTACGAATAGGATGACCTTTCGGTTTTGTTGTATCATTTCTTCATCAAAAGCCAGCATTATTTCCCTCCAAATGTCTTGCGTCATCCATGATTTGTGTTGCGAAAAGTACTTCATTGGTATTTCTCTATTTTTAAAGCACCGAGCATTTTTCGGCTTCCCTATGGCAAACATTTTTTTGTAGTCTCCTGTTGCATTGCACAAAAGAAGAATAGTGATGCGATCTTTTGGTGACTTTGAACCAGAGATTTTAAAATTTTTCCTATTGAGTGTGGAAGAAGACAATGCTTTATAAATTAATCCCGTTTCATCGGCGTTGAATATGTCTTTGGAGCTGTAGTCGGCAATTAAACTAGGAAGGATTTCTTGAAAATTCGCAGCACCAACATGATCAGCTGAGGAGGATTTTCCATGAATTTTTCTTATACTTATGCCTTCTCTTCGTTGCCATCGGTATAACCAGCCAAGGCTTGGCTTAAATTCTTCCTTTAGTGCAATGGCAAATTGCTTAGCCTTTTCCATGATCATGTTACTTGTCACTACAGCACCAGACAGACGCATTTGGTCAAACCATTTTGCGACTGCTTAGTCTACCTTCTTGGACTTTCCGACACGACCTCTTTTTCGAGACAAGGTACTGCATATTTTGCTGCTTTGGAGAATTGAAGTTTTATTTCTAAGAATTTGGTTTATGGTGTCCGTAGAACAACCATACTTTTTGGAAATTTCCTGTTTTGTGCAATGTTTAATTTCATTAAGAATTGACACTTTTTGCTTAATTGATAAGCTTACTCTTTTGTTAGTACTCATTTTTAGGGTTCCGTACACCGTACACAGGAACCCTATTGTTTTCGCTACGCTGTCCGTTTGTCCGTCTGTCCGTCCGTCCGTCTGTCCGTCACAGGGTATTTTCTCGAGAACCGTAAGAGCTACGGACCTGAAATTTGGACAGAGTGTGTAGACCCTTGGCCGCTACAACAAAAAATACATGAGAGTTGGAAATTAAAGGGTGTGCCAAAACGAGCAACGAAAAATGTTAAAATCCCATGTAATATACATACAATTGTATGTATATGCACTTGAAATTTGTAAAGTTAGTGTATTTTTATACAGACTACAACAATTAACACTAAAATTTAAAAAATTTTAATTAGAGGGTGTACCATCAGTTAATGTAATTTTGACTATGTAATTTTGATAACTTGCTGTATCTTGGAAACCGTAAGAGCAAACTTCTTGAAATTTTCAAAATCTCAAAATTATAAAATCGCCAAACCGAAAAAAAATCGCCAAAATCAAAAAAAAATCGCCAAAACGAAAAAAAAGCACCAAATTAAAAAAAAATTTCTAAATCGAAAATAAATCGCGGAAAACCGGAAAAATCGCCAAAATGAAAAAATCGTCAAAATGAAAAAAAAATCGCCAAAATGAAAAATCGCCAAAATTAAAAAAATCGCCAAAATTAAAAAAATTGCCAAAATGAAAAAAAAATCGCCAAAATGAAAAAAATCGCAAAAAAAATAATCAAAATGAAAAAAATCGCCAAAATTAAAAAAAAATCGCCAAAATTTAAAAAATCGCCAAAACGAGAAAAAAGCGAAAAACAATAAAAAAAATTATTTCAGCTGAAAAAACGTAACAAACACTGTATTAAAAAAAATGCTCAAAGCTCAACGTACGGAACCCTTCGTGCGCGAGTCAAAGTCGCACTTTACTGAATTTTTTTGGATGTTTATATTTGTTTCGTTTTTCACAAATTGAAGTCACAACATAAATTCACAATTCCAATTACGGCAGCTGATTCAAACAGAGATGGAACATCTGATATGCAATAGTACAAATGAATCAATAGGGGTGAAATAGTTTGCTGTTTAATTGCGATGAAATAATTTTTCTACATTTGCTTTATTTATGATGAAAAATTTAAACAGTGCATATATGAGAATTTTTTACATGCAATTTCTCAAAATCCTATATAATTTGGTGCATAAAAGCGAGAAATGCATATAAGCGAAATGCATATATTAAAAAATATTGCGTGTATTTTATATACAAAAGAAATATTGTTCAAGTTCGGCTGCATATAAACGA
This sequence comes from Tachina lurida, assembly GCA_944452675.1. Classification (NCBI taxonomy): domain Eukaryota; kingdom Metazoa; phylum Arthropoda; class Insecta; order Diptera; family Tachinidae; genus Tachina; species Tachina lurida. The sequence goes on along the minus strand of OX101754.1, from coordinate 32,062,639 downwards.
TAAATGCTTATAACCGGCGTGCATATAAGCGGTAAATACTGTATACATTTAAAAGTTACTCAATAAAAGTTATTGTGCCTGCACCCATTCTTACGGAAATTATGAGAACTGATGATTTCGCCAACGAAATTTTAACACTAAAGGTGGTGTTGGCCGAACAAAATTTTTGTCGCCCTGCGAGGTTGGTGTGCTGTTTATACTCGTACTCAAATTCTCAAAGTTTCTTATAGTGCATCTTCTCTCGCTTGCCTGGATACAAATTTGGGCGCGTGTTTTTGTTTTTTAACTGAATTGGTATATGAAAAAAATATATGCTTCGGTAGGTCAGTGGGTAGTGTTCTAGGCTGCCATACGGAGATCGTTGGATCGACTCTTGATTCAAATATTCTTTATATTTGAATCAAGAGTCGATGCAAAAATTTTTTTTAAATTATATACATAAAAAATACATGAGTTTAAAGCATCTAGAATGTGCAGAAAGAAGACCTACCAAGTGGGACATCACGAACGAAAAATCATGGGATACCGAAGCAGGTTGGTACGACAGAGTTGGGATCTCTCTCCCTTACCAATTAATAATATTTACTTATACGTATGGTGCTTGCTGTTGCAAATCTCAGAGAATTGGGTTGAATTCCCCGAGACAGACACCTTTTCAAACTCCTTTGGATTAAGATTCTCACCACCATAATGTCAAAATTTTATGCTGACAAAAAACGATTCTCTGTTTACAAAAAAAAAACTACTTACCAACACATAAAAAGATGCGACCAAAACAAATACGAACAAAAGAACAACAACAAAGTCCCAAGAGCAAACATACACACAAAAACGTTTAGGAGTTTTTTCATAGTTGAGGTAAATACAACAACAATTTATAAAAAACAACAAAAACAGCGGCGGCGCCTCTGAACTGTTAACCTGCAGCCGCAAAAAACAACAATGAAAATAAAAGTACATAAAGATTTGGTTTCTGTGTTTAACAGCGAAATGGTATGGGAAACAAACATCTAAAGTTGGATTTAATAAAATTAAATAAATAAAAAAAAGTAAAAGGTTAAGGCGGCAAAATGAAATACAAGACAAAAATTAACAAAACCAACTATTTTATAAAAAGAATGTACACAAAATATAATTCTTGCTGCATTTGTACACCAAGTACACACTCACTCATTGTTGTTTTTGTTTTACTACCTGGAAAAAAAAAGATTGAAAATCGTAATGAATGCATTGTCATTCAATATTAATCATATTTTTGCTCAACAACTCCGGTGCGAATTATGAGAAGTGGCGTTTTGGTTTTTGTGGCCAAATCAACGCTAATGACATGACTTTCATTGTGATTACATGCCTGTATTTTTATTTAATTTCTCCTTCCTCTTTTAGACTTTTGTTACTTTGTAAAAGTCATAAATTGTGTTTAACATTGTTTAAAGTTATTTTGCAACAAAAAAAAAAAAAATTGCGAACCAACTATTTTTAGTGTTATTGTCACAAAATAAATCACAGTAGAAGTAGAACACCATCTTTACAGAAATTTTTAAACGTTTTTAGCGAATACCATTTTGTTTTCTTCTTTTTTTTTGTTCATGTTTTTGCTTCGACATTCATTCATGTTTGTATTTATGTTTTACTTCTTGTTAGTTTTACCGTTTTGCGGGTTATTTTAATATTATTTTGTGGTGAATTTCAGTTAATTGCCATGCTACACTCACAGAAATTTTGTGGCGTGAAATGACAAAGTATGTTTGTATGCATGTAAGTATGTATATAAATTAGGGATGTAACGAATACCAGTTTAGCGAATACGAATGCGAAAGCGAATAATACATTTTAATTTTTGCGAAAGCGAATGCGAATGCGAAAGCGAATGCAAATATTACAATTTGTTAAAATATCACATGCAAATAAATTTATATTAGAGTAAGTATATATAATAATTAAAAATAAGTTCGTACTTTAACCCTAAATCCTGGTACTCTGTTCAAAATTTTTCCTAAAAAAATCTTGCAGAAGTAGTACTCTGTTCATCTTGGAAAAAACATATGAAATATATCTTCAACATTTTAACTTTTCATGAGAAATAATATGAGTGGCACTTGTTTCGCATGGAATTGACAACAAACAAGGACTAGTTAATATTGTTTGGATTTGAAATTTGTTGTACGAAGTAATGAATTTCGTTCAAAAGTTTGAACAAATCAAATCAAACACTGTCTTTTCTTTTTCACAACTGAAAAATATTTCCAAACACCGCTGGATTTGGGTTTAATTTTGATACTTATGAGAACTTATTGATAGAAAAGTTTTCCGATAAAATATTAATGCTTTACATGTATCTTTTTCATGCTGGCTTAAAATAATTTTCGTCTTTAAATTTGAAATCGTAAACTATTTTCGTAAAAGAAATACAAAATTGTTTTTATAGCTATTGCTATTTATGGCGAGATACAGGGGTTAGAAAATAATTTTCGTAACAAAATTAATCGACACTATTATAGTTATAAATTTATTTTTGTTTTGATTTCTTTGTACTTAAAAGCAGCGTACGAAAATAAACGAAGAAAATTGTTTGAATTTGTTTTCTTTGGTTCTTTGAAATGAGGGAAAAAAAAACAAAACAACAACAATGAGAAACATCGCTCAGTTTGTTTTTGTATTATTTTTTTGCAAATAAGCACAAGCCAGAGAACATTGTCGATCGACTGTAAGACGAATAACAGCCGCCGCCGGCAACAAACAATATATTCATTTAATCGTGCTCCGCTAGAAAAGATAATAATGGGTTATAAATGGAAACGTTTTGAAATATTTTCGGCTAATTTGACATCATCATATAATATAATTTTATTGCATTGTATTTAACACATTAAGTTTGTTTTATACTATGTTCACACTTATGTTTTTAAACATGTTAAATACATCGTCAGCTGGTTTCTGGCTTGCGGCACAGTATATTCAAAATACATTATGTCTGCAGCAAACCAGAAACCAAACGACGACATTTTCACAATTATGTTTAAGACGAGTTTTCTAAGAACCGAAGTTTTTTAAGAACTAAACACAACCGTTCATATTATATTTGAGATGATTAAGGTTGACGTTTTGTCAATAAAAAATTGTAATTACGAATAATTATGCTTTTCAAACAACAAATGTTTTTGTAAATAATTGAGTATTTTTTAAGTAATTACTTGCTTACCAAATAATTTATCAGGTGCCGCCATTTAATAACAAAACAAAGGTGCCAGAGTTATCAAAAACGGACTGAACATACTCTATTTAAGTGTTTAAATCTTAAATACTTCATTTCAGATGTTTAACAAAACACTTCATTTGAGATGTTTAACAAAACAAGTCAATGTATGGTAAAAAATCTCAAAATCATCGTGTTTAAGCTCTTAAACACGAATGAGGCGTTAAAAACGTTTAAAAACATAAGTGTGAACATAGTATTATATAGCTTAGTAGCAATTGCTATAACCGGGTGTCCTAAGACACCTCTCTCCTTTTTGTCTTTAGTATTCGCTTGAAATATTTGCATACATTTTAGCGAATGCAAAAGCGAATGCAAATAGCAAAAGTAAGCGAATTATTTGCGAATGCGAAAGCGAATGCAAACATTCGTTACATCCCTAATATAAATACATAAATATGTATGTCTATAAATACCCTTTTTAATTTTATGCTTTTAGTGCCCAAAATTGAAAATATTCTTTGTAAAATGATTTTACCACGGCAAAATCATCGTACGCGTACGTGATATAAACATAAATGTAAACGCCTTTAATCATAATAATGAGGCGAATGCAAAAAAAAAAAAATAATAATTTTAGTGGCCTTATTGACTTTTTCTCCATGGCATTTTTCGTTAAACCTGCAATAAAGGTGCAATGAAAACGAAAACCCAGTAAAAAAAATTTTTTTTTTTCTTTAAGTCATTGAAAAAAATGCGTTTAGCAGTTATATGCAGCTGAAGCAAAAATCTCAAAAAAAAAATATATATATAAAAAGTATGTACACGTATGTATGTATGTATGTATGTCTTTATATATCTTGATTGTTGTTAATTTAAAAACCCTTGATCTAATTTCTCAGTTTATTACATTAAGAAGTTACATATAATAATTAATGCCCATTTTGTGACAAGTTTCAGAACCTTCAGAAGTTCTACAGGTTTCAACTTATCCCGAATTCTTTTATGCTACAAACATGATTTGTTTCAAAAATAACTACTTCTGTGAGGTTAGTTGGTGATGTGCTCAGATCTCCCGACATCAATGAAATGATTTCTGAATGTTCTATGGTTAGTTGGTTGGTTGGTTATTTTACGTGGCTGCCCGCAGCACACACACATTCAAATAGAATCTTGACGATTGCTTTTTGGCCGGCCACTTCACTCCTTACTGACAATCCATACGGGGCCGTATCCAAGTACTCGGATGCGGAGATTGGTACTAGATCCAACACGTCACATTGAAATATCCAATCAGGTCACTTACAACGTTCTCTAATAATTCTGAAAGCTCGCTTAGTACACGGCTGCCCAAAAACTTGTGTGTCGAAATATATAAAGCTGGACATTCGCAAAGAAAGTGGGAAAACTATCTCTTCCTTCGGCATAACTCATTATAGAATAGGCCTATCCTACCAGCATGTCTGCCGATCGTCCAGTGCCCCGTCAAGATTACGATGAGGCTCGAGATATCCCTACAGTTTCTACTTTTTTTTTAGGACCACGGAACTAGTGGCCAGAAACGTAGCTGAAGGCGAAGGTTACCCTACCTTCTACGTAAACAGCCAGGCAGCGCTAAAAGCTTTGAAGGGACACGATGTCAAATCGAAACTTGTTCCCAGCAAAAAAATTCTGATTTGGAAGCATGAACAGTGAGGGAAGCAATGTATTGCTTACTTGTTAAAAGCTTCGAAAAAATAATGCTTCTGAAAAGCATTAACGTAAGGCGAGTTCTCACAAAAACTATACATTATTACTTATGTGAAGCAATTTAGTAAGGCAAACAAATTCATGGCTTTTTGGAAGCTAAATGTATTGCTTCTAGCTGTCTCCTTACAAAAACGCTTCTAGAAAAAAGTAATTTTTGCTGGGTTAGTGACTGTAGGAGAGCCCTCAACTTGCTTATGGGAAAAAATAGTGTCAGACTATGTTCACCACAGCAGCATTGAGGAAATTAAAATTTCCGATGAGGTGGCAAGTACAGGGTCGGCATTAGATGAGGCAATGTTTGACAGATTGGTGAAATTACTGATAGGTCATTACTAAAGGGACCTCAGTAATTGGATCGAGAGCAGGACCAACCATTAATGGCGATGTAGGGACGATTGTAGAGTCTCGAGGGCTATGTGGCCAAAACTTGACTCAGGAAGATGAAAACTGCTACTGAATATGAATAGGAAGGCAATGCGAATCATGTTAGGCCCGTTGACAGGTCACTGCTCGGTCAGAGCAAGAACCAGCATTTGGGAAACTGTCACTCCAGATTTGTGTAGGATGTGCGGGGAGGAAGAAGAACCAGAAACCATTGAACATATATCTGTCACTGCCCTAAGCTGCAACGTCATAGGCTTAGATGGCTGAGCAGACGTTTCCATGAAAGCATTAATGATATCAGTAAGTGTAAACTGGAGGATATCATGGGCTTCATCATGGAAACTCAGTGGCAGTAACAGTTAATTGGGGCACTTCTGGGTGCAAATGAGGGTTAAAAAATTATTTTTAACTTAACGGGTGTCAACAGAAGGGAATTACAATGGACCCAGCTGGGTCTCCGAGTGGAGGTGTGTTACAGCACTACTCATCCTAACCTTTACTAACCTAACCTTCTAAATTTTAATTGTAGTGAGCGCCTATCATTGTAGTAAGGCCATCTCTATTCAGCCTTATTGAGATAATAGGCCTTATCGTGATACTTGAGACTGGAGTTTCTAATATTACCAATTGGCATGGCTGCCGATTCGGCATTGGAGGCGTTTATCTCGACCTCCCATTCCTTACATGCGATGTTGATCTAGATGCCACATTTTTACACTGCGCAACTAAAATAGAGGAAGTGGTATATAATCTTAGGAACAGATCTGCTGGCTGGCTGTCGACGAAGATACCCATTTTTCCCTGTGCCTTCCCGTCGATCAGCATCCTGTCCGATTCCAAAATTTGTCTGAAGTACGCTGCTTTTTGAGAAGACTTCAGAGCCAACACCGCAGACCATTCTTGGTCCATCAGTATATATTCTAACGTCCTAATTCCATTTCCACTTGATAGAATTAGGACTTTTAACAATCTATCAAAGTCCAGCTGAGGCACGAACTAATCAGAAGATGTCCTTAGCAAAGGGAGTAATTCATTCAGGATTCTGACATGACCATAAGGCCTTGATCTCTATCATCCTGATGCCGTTTATATTACCACAGTACTTGAGGATACCGCCAATACATGAAGGTCGATCGGGAAAAGGTTTAGTACGAGTAAAACATTCATCTTGTGATCTCAATACAAGCGGATCTCTGTATTGTGTGAAGTTGATCTACCACGTATTTCTAACTTGTGGCCGTCAATCTTGAACGCGCTATTGCTGTATATGTACATGCATTTAAACATAAGAACCCATTTATAACCAAACATTATACGTCAGGAATAGTTTAACATTACATCGAATATTTAGTTTCCATGATAGTTTTTGGTCCATAGATATTTTGCGCTGCACGATTGGGATAGTTCGTGATTTTTCAAGCTCTATACGTTGCTCTTGTAGTAAATATTACCACTTCGGTTTTATTTGGGCTTACTCCTGAACCACCATCTGCAGCATAAAAAGTATTATGCAGAGTTAACCTCTACATGCCTATTTTGACCTTTCGCTGTTGCTTAATTTCTCGGTGACGTTTCTTGCTCCCAGCATAGTTATTATTCCGTTGCTGAGGTATTCCCTTAAATCAGCATCCCGGAGAACATTTTGGATGGCTTTCACCGAAAACTTATTGAAGGCACCTTGTATATTTTTACTTTTCAGGAATCGATTATTAACAACATCCAGATAATTAATTAAGAAGCCATTTCACTCATGCAAAATTGTATATCATTTTTAGTTTTCGCAAATTCTTAGGATATGTCTGGAATTTTTAGGAAAATGAAATCAATGTCATTAAGTATTAGATTTTTATTTATAAAACTAACTTGATTTAGAAGAAATTTAGGAAATGAAAAAAAGAACGTACGAAAAATCAGATTTACTCAACATCATGAATATGACTTCGGATTCACTGAATATGTACTTAAAAAGAGAACTTCTTGCAATGACAACATTATGTAGAAGTAATCCCAATTTTCACTCCTTCCGGATCACAAGTTCAGGATCTTACCGCAATAATATCCCAAAAAGTCACATTTCCGATTGGGACTAAACCATCAATCATATGGTTGTTAGAACTGGAAATTTTAGATATTATTGTTTCCATTTAGTTGGGTTTGCTAATTCACCGTGAATTACCACATAAATGCGAATATCACTGAGCATCTAACGTTATGAAATGGATCTATAAGCTTAAAGACTTTTTACAAATTTCAATTTAACTCAGTGAGTACATAAGATTAAGATCAGTGTACCTCTAAAAACATCACCTTCGTTCACTTTGAGAATTTTTGTAAAAACTTACACAGCACTATTGCTCGCAATACAACATTATTCTGCTAGCCATTCCCTATTTGGTATCACCTTCACCACAATTCTCCATATTTGTTTTTGTATTTCTCTTAAAAGTGCTGGAGATTTCGGCAGTACCGGTACGCATTTTTGTGTGTTGTAGCCACGTTAATGAAACACATTAAAATTGCGGTTTTGCCATTTTTATTGGCTTCATTTTATAAATATTTTTCTTCTTTTGTATTTTTTTTAGCCAGTCGTACTAGTACAAACTTCAGCGCCTTAAAAAAAATTAAGCTACAACTTAAAAACAAACTGACCATTTGATCTTGTATTAAATTTTGGTCAAGATGTGGCAATTCTTGCTGTTGTCGTTTCTGTTGTTGCAACAGTCTTGAACTCATGGTTAATCGAAAAAAAAAGTATTATTAAGTTTAAGTATGTTGGGTGCAATTCCATACTAAAGGCGTGCGCAGTTACAACTAAAGGTATAAGTTCCCTTATTTTTATGTTATACATTCAGAAATGCGTATTAGTGAGTAGCTTACGGCCTTATGTATAAGCAAAAATTGGCATGAAGTTAGCATAAGTGAAGTAATTGAATTATGTGTTAACGAGTTCCTCCATACAATTTGACATTAAAAATGGTCGCATTAACTAATTTTATCCCACCTCTAAGTCCTAGCATGATTTTTAATGTGAAGTTTCATCGCAAAGCTCTTTAAGAACATGTTCAATTTTTCCACTTATACTAACTTCATGCCAATTTTTGCTTATACATAGGGCCGTTAATGTTTAAGTTACAAGTTAGTATTGTCACTTTCTGTAGTAAATTAGATGTCAGTCAACAGATTAAAATAGAATTAGAGTAACAAACTACGCACACTATGTTTAGCCCACATTTTACCAAGAATACTGATTCATAAATGGGAAACAATGAGCCTAGAGTTTTTCTAATTGCGCACTTTTTTAGTTCCCGGGAAATCGGGATTGGTTTTTAAATATCCCGGGATGCCGGAAATTCACTTTAACGAGATCGAACTTACAAAACTAAAAAATCAACATATTGTTAACAAAAACGAATAAAAAGTGAATAAAATATTAAAAGGTACATTCATTTACGTACGAGGCGGATCAATAAGTCCGTGACTTTTTGAAGGAAACACAGTTTTTTTGCAAAACAAAAACTTATTTTTCAACATGATCTCCTTTTAAGTCATACACTTAATTTTTTTATCCCTTCTAAAAAATAGGATTTTTCAAGGTCCTTAAAACAGTCATTTGTTTGGTCGTTCGAGCTTAATCTCTTTCCACCGAGCCATATCTTTAGATTTGGAATTAGAAAGTAGTCACTAGGGGCTAAATCCGGAGAATATGGCGGATGGGGTACCAATTCATAGAGTTTTGCCATTGAGACTGCACACGTGTGCACGCGTGCATTATCTTGATGAAAAATAACTTTTTTCTTGGCCATATGGGGTCGTTTTATTTTTAAATCCTCATTAAATCGTTCTAATAAGTTGGCATAACATTCGCCCTTTATTGTTTTTCCCTTTTGAAGGTAATCGATGTGGATTATCCTGCGTGCATCCCGAAAAACTCTTGCCATCACCTTATTGGCCGACAAACCCACCTTGACCTTCTTCGGAGCAGGATTAGATTGCTGCTTGGTCTCCGGAGTGCAGTAATGGATCCATGTTTCATCCACAGTTACAAAACGTAAAAAAACTCATTCGGATTGTGGTTAAACAACTCCAAATAATCCTTTGAAGTTGTCACACGTTTACGTTTATGGTCAATTGAGAGCAAACGCGGCACCCATCTTGCAGACAACTTCCTTAAACCCAACTGATCATTTCGAATCGAAACCACACTTCCATATGAAATGAACAATCTCATGCACTTTTACTTTTCGTGGATTTTTTTTACATTTTCGGGTGTACTTACCTCAATTGGCCGTCCAGAACGATCAGCGTAATTTTAACTTGTGCGACCACAACGAAAGTCAGTAAACCACTTTTTTACCATTGTAATCGATGGTGCAGCGTCCCCATAGTATTTATCGAGCTTTTCATTGATTTGATTGACATTTTGGCCGTAACGGCCGCTATTTCGCGTTTAATGTTTGCTCTGAGTTGTTCCAACATTGTCGGCTTGTTGGCATATACCAATGATTTGACGTAGCCCAAAAGAAAAAAGTCTAGCGGCGTTAAATCGCACGAACGAGGTGGCCAATTGACTGGTCCATTTCTTGAGATAACACGCTCACCAAACTTACTTTTCAATAAATCGATTGTAACGTGTGCTGTGTGGCTTGAGGCACCGGAGTGTTGAAACCACATGTCGTCCAAGTCCATGTTTTCCAATTCGGGCTGAAAATAATCGGTAATCATGGCGCGATAACGATCGACATCCACAGTAACGTGACGATCGTTATTGTCGACAAAAACATATGGCCCAATGTCGCCGCCGCCATGCAAACCGCATCAAACAGTTATTTTTTGTGCATGAACTGGTGATTCATGAAGTACTTGTGGATTTTCACCATACCAATAACGTATATTTTGCTTATTGACGAACCCATTGAGCCAAAAAATGAGCTTCGTCACTGAAGATGATTTTGCGATGAAATTCATCATCTTGGCGCATCTTTTCCAGAGCTTAATCGGAGAATGTACGCTGTCCATTTCTTGACAACGCCGCGGAATGGACTGATTTGGATCGTTTGCTACGGACGCCCGAACGGCAGCGATATTTTCGTCTAACTTGTTATTGCTTGTCTACTAGGGCGAGAATAACGACTGAAAATTGCAGTTAACGGTCTTAAATCTGCGGTGACCGACTCCGAATTTCGGTAGTACATTTTTATTATTTGCATATGTTGTTAGTTCGTCTACTTTGCCATGATGAAAATGTTGAGTTTACTGAAAAAAGGAAAGTAACAGTTAGATGATCAGTGAAATAGTGCGTTCATAAATTAAATTTAAAGTTGTCAAGTACCTATCCTGCAAAAAATGCGAATAGTGAAATTGTAGTGATTTACAAGTGAAAATGTCAATAGTACTACTGATCAGGTGTACCCCAGCCAATGTAATCGCCTATTGACATATAAAAATTTAAAAGATCGGCAGAGTTGCAAACTCTGCTATTCAGTGCATAGCATAATAAAAAAAAGGAAAACAAACTATTGACGCGTTCGTTGACAATGGTCAACAGAATGTCTCTAACGTATCTTCAATCGCGCATACAAGGAAAGTTGTCGACATTTTAATTAGTACAATTGTCGCTATAGGAAAGTGTGTGGACATAGAGACATATGGTTCTAGCCTGACTAGAGGGTATTTAATAACCCTATACAAACAAAAACAGCTGTTGTACAGTTTGTCAAATATGTAAGTGTTATAAAAAGCAGAGAAAAACACAACAACAAACACACGTATTTCTATAGGAGATTTATTTTATTTTGAACAACTTTGTTAGACAACATGCTGTTTAAAACCAAAATTGATCAAACTTGCAGTGTGAATGCAAAATCAGCTGTTACTGGTTTTAACGTTAAAACCAATTTTTAACTGCAGGTATGAAAACACTAGTAGATGGTATAAATATAGTTAATTAAAAAAGTCTGGCTTACCAAAGCTAGAAATTTGTAAAACGTCTACAATATCAAACCGTGAATTCCGCTATAACTTTTTTTTTGTTTTAAGCATAACTCCCCCCATAGTGTTTCTGTTCTGGCAATACTTTATTGTCTACTCTTGCAAATGTTTATTTCATACTTTTGGCGTTTGTTGATCTGTTGGTTTAAGTTTTTAAGTTTTTTTTTCGTTCTAAATTAACTGTTTTTGTGGTAAATATTTTCATGTTTATTTCGTGTGTATTTTTGTTGTTGTTTGTTTGTTAAGTAATCTTTATTTTTCTGTTATTAAATCTAAATTATAAAAATGCGTGCTGTGGTTAAGATTTCTTAGCATTTTGTTAGTTTTTTTTATGATTTAATAACTTACTATATTAAGGCAAATTATAGCAAATAAACAACAATTTTGAAAACTTCTAAAAACATAATAATGCTGTAGATGTGTTATTGAATATTATCAAAAATCCGCAGATTCGAATTTCTTAAATATGATGGAAATGCTGGCTTTAAAATCTGTATGGTCGAAAAATTTTCATTGATTAATATTAGGAAACTTTGGATACGAGTTTCAGCTAAGACACTACAAAGTCATACGCACATAAATTTGCAAAAAATTAACTCTCTCATAAGAAATACAGTTCAACCTCGATTATCCGGTCCTCTGTCAACCGGCTTCCTGAGAATGACATAAGTAGGGTTTGAAGTACTCTTTGAGTATTGGCCGTAAAACAATTATGAAGGCGTGCAGCTAAAAATAAAAAAAACACACAAAATGCAAACACACGCATTAATTTTAAATCGAATACGTATAACTATAAAAATCCAACAACTATGTTTCTACATATATGTATGTGTTTTAAATACACAGCTAGCGACAACAACTAAACGAATATAAAAATACTCTGAATCGAATACACATGCATGTTTGAAAACAGCCAAGCACACACCCACACATTTTCCATTCCATTATATATATACACAAATTATTGTGTACGGTAGCGGATCATGATGCATACCCCGAGTATCAGCTTTTTTGCTGATTAAACATCCATAGTCTGTGTATGAACATAGATACTCAGACTGAAAGTATGAGAGAGAGCCAGTGCGTTTGATACGCATGCGCCTTTTTATTTTTAGTTGTAGTGTATTTTACTTTTTTGCATAAACAAAGTAGATATACTCTTGTATGTTGGAATCGGCTATATAATTCAATCGAACAGAATTTTGCTTTCGATGCAGTATTTTAATATGGAAAATTATTAAAAATGTATATGTTAAAATACTTTTTTTTTTATTTTTTCGTTACCTAAGCACAAATTGTAAACTATTTTTGTCGATTTTATACAGATCCAAGATCGTGAGGACTAAACAATTCGAAAGGTTTCAGGTACATATGTATGTGCAGGAGCAAGTGAGTGATATTCACAATTTTGATGATTCTTACGTCAATCGATTTGTCTTAATCCCGGAAGTGTCATTAAGGATATGTCAGTTGTCAAAATTCATTATGGCGGCCAACAGGCGCCATTTTGTAAATACGAAATAAGTAAAAAGTCGGCGAACTATATCAAAATGGGTATCATTCGACAGGTATTTTAAAATAATTTTTAGGTTTCTCTTATGATTTTTCATTTCGAATGACCGTTTAGGATATTTAACCGTTCAAAGTTAATCGCAGTCGAGTTTTTTGATTTTTTTTGTACAAATACTTGTTCTTCGTTGCGGCAACCAAAATTAATTTTTGTATGAGCGGCAGCACCTGCTCCTGTTTTAAACAAACAGAAATTTTCTATATGAAACGTTTTTAGGCTAAGGGGCATCCCAGCGAAGATTTTTTCATAGAGATTCCTTATTGTTTTTATGTGGTAAATCTTATTAATTTTATCAAGAAGAAAACCACATAAAATCAAGAAGAAATCTTATTATTCACAACTTTTTTTACTCAATTTCCGTTATTTTTGGCACCAAAAAAACAATCCATAGAGAAAAACTTCTTGATTCTATTAGGTTTTCTTATAAATTGTAAACTATAGGGATTTCTTATTGATTTTATTAGGTTGCCTTCTTAATTTTTTCAAAAAAGGTTTTCTTCTTGATTTTATTAGGCTATCTTATTGATTTTTTTAATAAGGTTTTCTTGATTTTAGTAGGTTCCTATATGAGTATGTGTAAAGCATCTTATTGATTTTTTTAATAAGGAAATCTTCTTGATTTCATGAGGTGTCTTGTTATTTCATATCTATAAATAGACATAGAGACAACTTTTTTCATGATCTTTTTCATTTTTATATAAGAATGTTTGCACAATAATTGCAATGGTTATTCAGGCTGCTTGTTAGCATATTGGGTAGAATGCTTGTCTATCAGGTAGAAGTTTGCTGGTTCAATACTTGGTGAATAAGTTAGTTAAGAATATAACCTAATGTGTAAATAAATAACATCTACAACATACTACATACATACATACATACATATGTATATGGTATAGAATTTAAATGAAAATATCAATAAGATAACCTCATAAAAACTACAAGATTTCTTCTTGATTTTTTCAAAAAGATTTTCTCTATGAAATTAATAAGATTTCCTTATTGAAAAAAAAACCATAAAGATTTCTTATTAATTTTGTTCTATTTTATGAGGTATTTATTAGGCACTGTTTTCTCTGTGTATACTACAGGGTTAGGCGATTGAAATGTTACCAACTTCAGGTTGGCAATACTGACAAAACGATAATGCCAGCTATGTCAAGTTCTTACCAATTACAGCTGTTTATATAAATGCTGGCTACCCAGAGAACACCGAGAGAAATGTATTCGCGTAGGTGTATTCATTTGTATAAGAAACATATTGATGTTCGGTACTCTGGTGCCAGTTTGGACAGCCGTGGTTTATATTGTTTATGAGCTGCCACAAGCATCATCCTATGGCATTTTGTGGCATAGCAATAGCGTGTACTAGTGGCAACGTTTGTCATTTCTAGTATTTTTCTTTGTCTGGCATTGCTTTCCATATAAAAAACATATGTGAACGCCGTTGCACATATTTTGAAAATGAGACCACAAAACGACAACACAAGAAATGCCAAATGTGTACTCAGCATAAATTTTATAGAATAAAAACTATTCATACTGGAATTCAAACCTAATAGTGTCATGTTGTCAGGTTACAGTTACATTAGGGATATAACTTTTTAACGATTTTTTAAAATATCAAAATTGGCATAGCACGGTCAGATAGAGCATAAAAAACTATAAGGTAACGTATATATATATATATATTTTCGCTAAGGTGAAAAAAGTTCACACACCAACCGCGATGGAGTTTTGAAAATGTTTAATTTTCTTTTTGGTTAAGAAATATTAATATGTTTATTTAAAACAAAAAATAAAAATAAAAAAAAACACCGTATAAAATTATGAATATTCAATATTGCATTAAGAAAGCTTCGAATTAAAATAATATGTTTGTTAGTTCAAGTCCGTGTTTTAAGTGTTCCAAAATGTCTTTCTTTAGTTTTGAAAAACCAATTGGTACGTGAATTTTCCTATCGATATTTTTTATATTTTAATACTATGGATAGTACTATCGATAGTATCCCAGCACTAGTACGAAGGCCATAGTCAAGGCAAATGGTGCCCACATACAGCTAAAGTGAATGGGTTCTGAAATTTTTATTATTTCCACACATCACACTGAAAAAAATTCGTCTGCTATAAAACACGTTTAATTAAAAAAAAAAGATAACAAATTTATAAATTGATAATGCTATTGAGTCAATTACACTTTTGTTTAAAAATTTTATTTAACTAAAAGTTTAATTGACTCAATAAAATTTAATTGACTCAATAAACAATTATATCACACGAAATAACTATGGGCGAATAGTTAACATTAGAACCTCTAACACTGCAGTTCTTATATCCGAACTATCTATTCCTGGATCATTTTTTTTTGTAACAGTAAAATATTGAAAATTTTACCGCCCATTTTAGGTATTTATTTTATTTTAGTCCCTATTAATTATATTTATTTATTTTTACTTATAAAACTATTCTCTCAACGCCATAGTTTTAATTTGTTTTATGTGTTCATTAACGTGGGCGGGCCCCATTAAGGGCCATTATATTAATTAAAAGTGGAATAAATAATAGATAAAATACATAATAAATATGTAAATATGTAAGATTTCTTATTTCACCCCGTATTCAAATCGTTTTTAATGATCCATAGTTAAACAAAAAAAAAAGGTGTTATTAACATATAATTTTCATATTTTAAAACCACAAAAAGTTATGACACCTAAAGGCATTGTATTGTATATCGTTAAAATATTCAAGAATGTAAGATATTTTTAAAAATGCTCATAAATATTTGAATTTTCCAACATACATACATACATATGTATGTACTCGTGTGTGTGTACATTATAATAATCTAAAAGATGAGAAAAAAAGGAACAAATGACAGTTTGTTAGGCTTTTTTAGGGGTTACTTTTCTAATTTTGATAAACTATTTCATTAATATTTTTGTTGTATTTGAAATGGGTCAAATGAATAGATAAAATCTTGTGTTCTATGTGTAATTGATACATTGCCATATATTACTGTCAATTTTCATGTGTACGATTTTTATTGTTTTATAATGGAGTCGACATAATCGTGATTGCTGGGTAAGATTGAAATGTAATTTTTGTTATAAATAAATAATAACAAATAAACTTTTTTCTCAACTTAATATGAAATGTTATTTTCAAATAAGATTATGGAACTCCTCGAGGTTACAGAAACTCAAATAGCGATTGTTCATTATTTGAATTCAAAACTATTATAACCGTTATTATAATTTCGCCATAGTTAACGCAAAAGTTACCGGCTAACTAACTAATTGCAGTATTTAAAAAAAAATTTGTAAAAAAAATCAGGAGGCTTATTCTGAATTGCGATGCGAAAATCAATGCGATGCGCAAATGATATGCGATGCGAAAGAAAATTGGTATTCTGTTAGACTTTCGTAATCGCATTCGCAATTTATTTCAAATCGTGGCAACGCTGCTGAAATAAACGTCAGTGTCAACAAACGTCAAATTAAAAATAAATAAATTGTTCTTGTTTGGCTGTGAAAATTGTTGATAAGATTTATTTAGGAAATTCTATAAAAAAAATAATAAATGGATTCTGTGGCACTGTGGTTCGACGACGGCACTTCGTCCAACTGTTCCATCACAGCCATGCCTTCACCATTATTTTCAAGATTGTAAGCAGTTGTTGCCCCGAAGGAAAGTGCGCCCGGTAATCCATTTACGGAATCCGTCATGTAACATGACGGATCATGTTTAACAATTTCACCACCTCTAAGGGAGACAGTGGATTATATCTTGATGGGCCACCGCCAGTGTCGATTTTATTTCGTCTAAGCGTCTGTTTGGTGTGTACTTTAAAATCGGCGCAACCATATTAAAATTTAAGTTGAAGTGAAATATTTTTGAACTGGTTTATATATTTCATACTTTTTTCCATCCTGCAGCTTCTCTAATAGGTGGTCCATTGATATTTAGTTCTTCGGTTAGCGTTTGCTACAAAGTATTTGCCGACTGACCTGCATTTGATGTCTTCAAATGGCATCTTGCCAATTGGCTGTGCTTATTCATATTTCATGGTCTTATTGCTTGCTTCCTTGAATTAAATAATAAATATATGATGAATAAATAAATAAAATATTATCTTTCACTTACATGTTTGTACTTTGCGAATGCTATTTTGTTGTCGAATAAATTTTGCGAATTTGACATTTGTTTTCGCAATGTAGAATACCGACTTGCCACCTTTTCGCATTTGAAATGCGGTTAAAAACCAACTTTGCGAATATCGCAATACAGAATAGCAATTGTTCGCATTTGTATATTTTCGCATCGCATTGATTTTCGCATCGCAATTCAGAATAATCCTCCAGACCTCACATATCCGAAATTATATTCAAGCAGCAAGTCTATCTCCCTGTTTGTGTAAGACGTTTGAGTTAAAAATCTGGGCGTTTCTGTAATAGATTAGAGAAAAGTTGTACAAGTTTCCTTTAATCTATTACAAAAACGCTAAGATTTCAAACTCAAACGTCTTACACAAACAGTGGGTATGTCTCTAATATTTTTGTTTGAAATTATGTGATCTCATTATGTTATATATTGTTGTAAAATGCTGTAGGCACATACTCGTGCATAGATATGTATGTACAATGTACATATCGTTACATTAATATAGAAAAGCCCTAACCATTTATTTATTTTGAAATCGATTTTTTTTTATATTTCGCTAGAAGAAGATCTAATGTATCGAAAAATGCAAAAATCTTCATTTCTAAAAAATAATGAGTTAAGGCCTTTCTATATTAAGGTAACGATATACATACTATATACATTTTGATCGTCATAATATCATTAATATTTTTTTTTATTTCTTTTCAGGTATGTATGCTACATTTTGTATGAAGTTTTAGCTATGTATACATGTAAGTATTTTAAGAAAAAATAACATATGTACATGGGTATGTATCAGAGATTGACAATGAGTACTCAAGAAAAAAAATATAAATACATAAGTAAATAATCGTAATTTTAGTAACTGCTTGTAATCATGATTGTAGCGCAACCAATTCGTACGCTCATATATTTTCTCTCAAACAACTATAGGACCATATCCACTTGCAACATACAAGATCATATCTACTTTGTTTATGCAAAAAATTAAAATAAGCTACAACTAAAAATAAAAAATCACATGCTTATCAAACGCATTGGCTCTCTATCATACGTACAGTCTGACTATGTTTATACTCAGGCTGTATATATTTATTTGAACAACAAAAAATACGCATAATACTCGGGATAGTGTTTGCAGCAGCCAAAATACTGCTAACGAACAGTGGTTTAGAAATCACCTTCACTAGGAGCAACATTATTAAAAAATCACGGGATCGCTCATCACTACTCGGGATATTTATTCATTATTCGCTACCGTATACTTACATTTGTATGTATAAAATTTGATGAAAAATGTGTGGCTGTGTGTGTGGCTTTATATTTGTGTGTAAATAAAATAGCCTTGTATATACGCATGTGTAGCCGATTAATAGTCATAGTATTTTTATACTCATGCGTGTGATTGTAGCTCACACATCCTATAAATTTTTGTTAAAATTGCATGTGCGACGTAATTTAAAAAATGTGCATAAACATAGTTGTTGGATGTTTATAGGTATACGTATTCGGTTTAAAATTAAAGCGTTTGTTTGTATATGAGCGTGTTTTTTATTTTTAGCACAACCATAGTTGTTTGAGGGCCGCCAATACTCAAAAAGTACTAAAAACCATACTTTTGTCATTCTCTGATATCGTCCCTACCACGTCAAAATTCGTTTTTTTTCTTGGTATCTTAATTTATACGATATGCTTCGTTCCAAAATGCTGAAATTCTCATGGACGATAGATAATTCAATAAGAAATGTTTTAAGCCTGGCACTTTTAGGAATACGCTGTCCTTAAATTCACAGTTGACCGGTCTTCCCGCTCTTCAGAAAATTGAAAATTTGCATATTGGATAGTTTGATATGGTAGGGACGATATGTATAACAAAAATAAGTCCTAGTTTACACCATGCAAGTCTTATTGCTGATTAATTTGTGTGGGGAGAGAGAGAGAGAGAGAGAGAGGGAGACGAGGGGAACAGAAACGTTTCTTTGCCTCTCGTCTCTGCCAAATGGAAGTTTTTGACACATTTTAACCATTTTTCATAGCTTAATTCAAAACTATGAAGAAATGGTTCATGAGTCGTAAATTTTTCAATCACTCAAGTGTGCTAATGCAAAGACGTTTTATGAAGCAACAATGAACAAATCTGGAAAACCCGCCAGATACAATTTTTTTTTTAAATTTTGGTGGCTTAAGATGTTGCTTAAAAAAGTTAATTTTTTAGATCATATATTTTTAATGAAAAAAATTATTTGAACAGCCATAATGATGCTGAAATTGCAGAAGTTATTGAGTAAGTTTGTTTATTATACTGACATTAGTTGTTTCCATTCTGCTAGAAATACAACTTTTGTAATAATTTATTTAAAATTAAAGACATTAAATTTTTTAATTAGAAAATAATTAACTTTTTTTGCCGTAACATCTAAGCCACATAAATTTTAGAAAACAGCAAAAGAGTAGTTCTTAAAAGGTTGTGTAGTATAATTTTATGAAAGAGGTATGTTTAATATTTTAGAGCTATGCTCTTTGTGCCACAGTAGCTAGGACGTGATTTTCGTAACAAAAAGTAAACGACACTATTACAGTTATAAATTGATTTTTCTTTTGATTTCTTTGTACTTAAAACCAGAGTACGAAAATAAACGAAACAAAATATTTGATTTTGTTTGAAGTGAGTGAAAAAAAAAATCAAAACAAAAACAATGAGAACGATTACTCAATTCGTTTTTGTATTTTTTTTTTTGGCCATGGGCACAAAAAATACATTAATTTAACCGTACGCACTTAGAAAAGAAAAGAATTATCTTATAATAGAATTTTATTGCATTGTTATTTAACACCTGCAATTTGTTTTATATAGCTAAGCAGCATAGCTCTAACCGGATGTCCTAAGACACATTTTTTTAAAGTAGATTATCTAACGATACTTTTTTGTGCCACATGGTGTTATTGCAATAAGTCCTTCATATATAAAAATACCACTCGTTTTCTTTCGGAGATATGGGCTGAAATAAAGAGCATTCTCGGTGTTAAAATCAGGTACTATATTTTATTAGTTAATGAAAATGTGTGAGTTTGGATGTTCATATTAAAATAAAAAGAGGGCGAAACAGATACAACTTGGTATTCTTTCAGCTTTCGATAAACGATAAATTACGTTTATTCATATGCTATTGGAAAAAAAACGTAGCGTGCGTCACAAAGGGTTCACGGCTGTTGATAAAAAAACTGCAAACAAATTTGGCTGCAAATAAGTTATTTTAGAATTCTCACATATACATACATATATACGAGGGTGGATTAATAAGTCCGTCGAACTTCCCTCGTATTTATATGAAATGCAACACTGTTCAAATCAAGTACCACCTGTTAATAAACCACTGTCAAATTTTGAGCAACAGCTGTTCAAAACATACAACCTCGTGCATTTTTCTAAAAATGGACAAAAGTGAATTTCGAGTGCCTA
Organism: Tachina lurida; assembly: GCA_944452675.1. Classification (NCBI taxonomy): domain Eukaryota; kingdom Metazoa; phylum Arthropoda; class Insecta; order Diptera; family Tachinidae; genus Tachina; species Tachina lurida. Next base: position 32,042,131 of record OX101754.1, on the reverse strand, counting down.
TTAAACATTATTTTATTGCGAAAAAAAACCGTCAAGCAAACCGAGGAAAAGCTCGATAAATACTATGAGGACTCTGCACCATCGATTTCAATGGTAAAAAAGTGGTTTACTGACTTTCGTTGTGGTTGCACAAGTTCAAATGGCGCTGAACTTTGTGGACGGCCAATTGAGGTCAGTACACCCGAAAATGTCGAAAAAATCCACGATATGGTGTTGGCCGATCGAAGAGTAAAAGTGCGTGAGATTGTTGATGCCATAGGCATTTCATATGACAGTGTGGTTTCGATTTTAAATTATCAGCTGGACTTAAGAAAGTTGTCTGCAAGATGGGTGTCGCGTTTGCTCTCAATTGACCATAAACGTAAACGTGTGACAACTTCAAAGGATTGTTTAGAGTTGTTTAACCGCAGTCTGAATGAGTTTTAGCGGCGTTTTGTAACTGTGGATGAAACATGGATCCGTTACTGTACTGCGGAGACCAAGCAGCAGTCTAAACCTGCTCCGAAGAAGCCCAAGCTGAGTTTGAGGGCCAATAAGGTGATGGCAACAGTTTTTTGGGATGCACGCGGGATAATCCACATCGATTACCTTCAAAGAGGAAAAACAATAAACGGCGAATGTTATGCCAACTTATTAGACCGATTTAATGAGGATTTAAAAAGAAAACGACCCCATATGGCCAAGAAAAAAGTTATTTTTCATCAAAATAATGTACGAGTGCACACGTGTGCAGTCTCAATGGCAAAACTCTATGAATTGGGCTACGAATTGGTACCTCATCCGCCATATTCACCGGATCCAGCCCCTAGTGACTGCTTCCTATTTCCAAACCTAAAGAAATGGCTCGGTGGAAAGAGATTTAGCTCCAACGACCAAACAAACCACTATTTTAAGGACCTCGAAAAATCCTATTTTTTGGAAGGGATACAAAAACTGGAGAAACGTTGGACTAAGTGTATTGAGTTATGTTTAAAAATAAATTTTTGTTTGCAAAAAAACTGTGTTTCATTCAAAAAGTCACGGACTTATTGATCCGCCCTCGTATGTATCTCTTTTGAGAGACAAAAAAATGTTTATATTTTAATCCGAAAAAGCGAACGAATGTAGCGTTCATCAAGCAAGATTTATCATATTTGATTTACCCGATTAACCAAAAACCATGTAGTTTAAAAAAATTACATTAAGCGGAATAATATTTCGGTCTATGAACGTTAATATTAGAGCCAAAAAAAGTATAGCTTTAGCCAAATTGAATAAAACGCTATTGGAAACTTTAACTGGTGGTTTTACTCCCCAACTCGAAATAAAAAAAGAAAATTAAAATTCTTTCGAACTTACATATGTATGTATATGTTATTAAAATACGAGAACGGGGGTATTTTCTTTCTTTTCAAATTACAGAATACACACCCTGATCTGGAAAATGTTCAAAGACCTCCGTGTTAGGATTATGAAAAATTGTATTTTGTGTTAAAGACAATAAAAATAATATGGAAAGCTTTCTTTAATGAAAAAGTGCAGACTAAAGGTTAATTTTTTTTTTAATTTTTTCCGCTTGGCTGCAGAGTAAAAAGACTTCCTCCAAATGCAATAAATTTTACTTTAAGACATTTCTAAACGCCACATGTACCATAAATTTAGAATTAAACACTAGAATTTATTAGTCAGCTTGTTATACGAGTAATTATATATTTTTATCTTTCCATTATTCTAAGAAAGAGAAGAAATTAAAAAAAAAAATAAAACGAGGGTCAAAGAAAATAATCAACAAATACATAATTCTTTCAAAAATGATTTAAAGATAAATAAAAACCTAAAAGATTTATGATATTAAAATTGTATCTCTGCCTTAAGGGAAATTTCATGTCTTTATATGTTAATTTTCTTTTCTGCCTTTATTAAATTATTGTCCATTTCTAAGACGTTAACATGATTTGTACGACTATTAATGTTTTTATAGGTAATTAATTCATTAAATAAGTGTAAACAAGGAGAGAACAATTTGTTTTAGTTTCAAACTCCACGGTAGCAGCAACACAAACTGCTGCAGCAATTACACTATTATAAATACATAGATAGAGTTTTTATGAAGTTTGTTATATTATTTATTTTCAATAAAATTTATATCTTGTTAAATTTATATTTTATTTTCTTTAAATTCATGACCTTATGAAGTGATTTCTTTTTCTCTCCTGAATAATTTCTATATGTATCTAAATAGTTGTAGATACATATACATACATATGTACATATGTATGTATGTACATACATTTTTATAAATATTTACTTTTTATATTGTTTGCCTTTTTCCCTGTCCATCCATCGAACAGAGTACACAAGTTTTTGTGTAAATATTATTCTTGATGATTGCATTTTCTTCATGAAGAATGTACATTGTACATACATATGTATGTACATATTTACTTGAAAGAGTTAAAGACTATTTTCTTATCCGCATATTGTTTATAATTGTAGAACATTTACTACACTTTGTTGTACGAGGGCGGTTCGGAAACTTCTTAGCCTAGCACAAAAAGCGCGGTATAAACAGAAAAAAGTTAATTGTTTTGGAAACTTCCATCTCTGCTATGAACACATGTTAAATTTTCTTTCGATCTGGCAACTCCTTCATATAGAAACAGGTGTTCACAAAAGACGCATCCGCGATTTTTTAACAATGGAAAAATTAGAAATGCGTGGTGTCATTAAATATTTACATAAAAAAGGTTTATCGGGACAAGAAATTCATAATGATATGGTGAATGTGTTAGGTGAAAGTGCTCCTTCATATGCAACAGTAAAAAATTGGGTTGCTGAATTTAAACGTGGTCGTACAAGCATTGAAGATGAACCACGTAGTGGACGTCCAAAAACAGCAACAACAACAGAAATTGTAGCCAAAGTGCATGATATGGTATTAAATGATCGACGAATAAAAGTGCGTGAAATAGCTAATATCATGGGCATCTCAAATGATCGAGTCCATTTAATTTTGCATGAAGAACTACAGATGAAAAAGCTTTCTGCAAGATGGGTGCCGCATTTGTTAACAGTCGATCAAAACGCATAAGAATGAACATTTCTCAAGCTTGTTTGGATCGTTTTAAGCGAAATAAAATGGATCTTAAGCGTCGTTTCATAACTGTAGATGAGACATGGATCCACCACTATACTCCAGAGACAAAAGAACAATCCAAACAATGGACTGAAGCTGGAGGAAGTGCCCCAAAGAAGGCAAAAACAATTCAATCGGCTGGTAAGGTTATGGCAACGGTTTTTTGGGACTTCAAAGGTATTTTATTGATTGACTATCTGCAAAAGGGTAAAAAAATAAATTTTGAGTACTATTGCAACCTTTTGGATCAATTAAATGTACAAATTCGAGAAAAACGTCCTGGCTTACAACACAAAAAATAATTTTTCATCAAGACAACGCACCAGCGCACAAAAGTGTTTTAACAATGGCTAAAATCAACGAATTAAAGTACGAGTTGCTTGACCACCCACCTTATTCTCCTGATTTGGCTCCCAGTGACTTTTACCTGTTCCCAAATCTAAAAAAATTCCTTGCTGGAAAGCGTTTTACCTCAAATGAAGATGCAATTACAGTTGTAAACCACTATTTTTAAGACCATGAGGAAAACTATTTTAATCAAGGGATAGAATTGCTAGAAATAGCGTTGGACTAAGTGTATTGAAGTTTCAGGAGATTATATTGAAAAATAAAAATATTTTTGAAAAACTAAATATTCTCTTTCATTGATAGGCTAAGAAGTTTCCGAACCGCCCTCGTAATCTTGTTAAGAAATTCTTCACTTATCATGATTGTAAAATAATGCCTACGTTGCTTACTTTTAATCAAACTTGATTTGCTTATAATACCATACTACACACAGAAAAGTTTCAAATTTAAATTACCGATCGAAAACAAGGTTAATTTAACATGATTTCGCTTCATATACATGTCATGTTAACTCAACATGATTTACAGTCACCTTCAAAGAACATTTTTTCTTTTGAAATAACTTTATATCATGTTGTGTAAAATCAAAATAAACAATCATGTTGAATCAAAGTTATTTCAAGTTGAAATAAGGTGAATTTAATGCTAAAATAACACAAAAAAGCATGTTGAATCAACGTTATTCCAAGTTGAAACAACATGATTTTAATTCAATGTAGCTACTTTGATAATTATTTAACTTACTTTATGATTAATTATTTAATTAATTATTTAACTCGCATGCTGTGCTTCTGCAACCTTAAATATTCTTTAGATACACACTAAATAAATGCCATCATGATTTAAATTAATTGATGATTTAACATAAAATGTATCTGAAAATAAAATTGTACTTTTTTTTGGGGGAAAAATACAAACTGCAATGCCAATTTGGTTTGCCTGCAGAATCACCCAGAGTTTCCTGCCGGAATCGAACATGCGACCCTCCGACTACTAGACTAGTTCACTGCCTACTAACCAATAGCAGGAAGTTTTCGCTGGCAATGCGAAGTTTGTCGGCTTTTCATACCACAAACAACAACAAAACAAGAACAAGTCAAACCCCACTTGACGTGAGATTCGATATAAACGAATGTTCACTAAAGCGAAGAAATTTTGAAACAAATATGTACGATATTTGTTCGCGAATCTAAAAAAAAATCGAGTGTTCGCTGAAGCGAACTTCTCTCTATTATTTCTCGTATGTGTAACGAAAGCGAAGCCTGCATCGTAAGATAAAGAGTTAATAAATAAATTAATTTGAATTAATTAAAAAATAAATATTAATAATCTTAAATAAGTATTTATTCTGCTGCTTTTTTGCGATATCGAAATTAGTTCGAAATCAAATGTTTTTTTAAACAAAACTGATCGACAGATAAAGTTTTTTCAATTCATTTTTGAATCCCATTCTCGATAGTTTTACAAGATAAATGTTTGAAATATATTCGAAATCGATATCTTTAACGAGAGTCTTGGTCAAGTGGGACAACAGAGCACAAAAGTGCATTGCAGCTATTCAGAAGGAAGCAAATAAACACCAACACTCTTAAACAAAATATTATTTCTAATAAATTTAATATGGTTTCCAATCAAAATTGTTGCATGTTGATTTAACATTGATATTTCTTTCTGTGTATACTGATGGAAAAAATAGAATTTCTTGATTCTTAAGTTTAATTTGTTTCGAATAAACTTGAAAAAAAAATTGAGCTACAAACTGCACAACTTTGGGCTATATGTAGAAACATATACAATTTTTGTCGAGAATTGAACCCTCCATTCACAGTCTTGTAATCGAGCACACTGCCAACTGGCCTGCAAATTAAACCCCTCAAACTAACAATATCAATTTAATTTGATAGGGGAGAGCACATGCCGTAATGATATATTAGGAGAGTACCATTGCCGGTTAAAGGTAATGCTATCTTTGCAATTAAGTGGGCAGATAGCGGCTAAAGTGTTCATAAATTTCTCAAATACTAGTGCCAATACTAATGCCTAAGAAACTATTTCTTCCTAGGGGAATAGCTCTGGCCAGAATGTCGTAACTTCTAAACCTGGGTGGGACACATTCACAAAAATTAACTTTTGACACAAACCTGTGATCAAATCCATGCAATTTAAATTGATTTGATGATCGGTTTGTGTCAAAAATGAACCAAATCGAACCAAGTCTATTCCCTTATTAACGTTCCTTTGCAATAAAGCTGTAAATATCCTGTTTGACACATCTCGCCATTATGCTGGAAATACCACCCTCCTCCTCCTCCACCTAATTGAATGCCGCAAAAGTTCATAGTTGTGTCTGTAGGAATACCGTGTACCGTTAACTGAAATCAATTTATAAGACATATGGACTATTGCTTATCCTGATCACATTGCAAGTATACTCTGCAATAAATCAATATTTACACAAAGTGATACAATTACCAGTTCTTTTGCCAAGACATCAATAAAGTTTAATCATTTCAAATTTATACAATAAGAAGACAAAGACACAGCATAAACGAATGAAGTGAATGAATGAAACCAATAAATAAGTAATTGAACACAAATCTATGAATTGAGTATGAAAAATGTTATTGTTGACTGCTCTTTATGAGAATATCTTTTATAATTTATGTTGTAAACAATTTGATATCGTTTTGATTATATTGAACGTATTCTGCCAAGTCATATCCTGCGGTGATGAAAGCACACCAGACGACTAACTGACATACATATGTATGTACGTTTAAATCTAAAATTGTTTTATTAGCCCTTATTATGACTTGTCTGACCTTTAGCATTAAGAGTTAACCAATAAACTTCATAATAGTTCAAATAAATACAATTGAGGGAGGGACTTAAAAGCAAAGTGGAAAAAGTATGAAAAATAATCTATGTAAAATAATTTATTTTCTTCGATTTCTGAAAATCAATCAAATATTAAAAAATGTTCCTCCCAATGTTTGCCTAATCTGACCGCAACTTTAGTATTTAATAATGGTTAATATGGATTGAACTGCTCGCTATTTGCGGTGACGTTAAAGATGATAATAATCATGTTTTACTTTTTATTATTTTCCTTTATATCAAGACTTAAAAAAAGTATTTAGAAATTCTTTAGAAAACTTGTTTCTTATATAATAAGTTTAAAGAAAACAATACAATAAAAAAAATAACAACCTTTTATGTCAATATAAATAACCTGCATCAATTATCTAACACATGTGGACGCGCTTCCATTGATAAAATCAAGAAAAGCAGGTGTGCTCTGTATGACAATGAATGAATGAAATTTTATGTTCAGGATTTTGATTAACAAAAAGCAAAAATAATAAATGTTACAAATGACAATGGGAGGGAAGATGAGCACAAAAGGTTCTTTTTATTGTTATTCCTCGCAGAAGAAAGAGCCCGAATGCTATAAAGATTTAAATTATAAAACTTTCTAGTAAAAGTAACTTTTTTTTAGGTTCCTTCAAATCAAACATGATGGTTTTATTCTAATATTATATATGTATGTACATACAAATATGAGAGGACCATTTTTTTAAATTATTCGACCTGGCAACTAAGTTTAATTGAAATTGAAACAATTTAAAAATAACTTAACTAATTTTTGGTACTATGAATCATAATTAATTCAAGTTGAAGTTGTAGTGATTTTGCCGGCATAAAAAATATAGCAACGATTGGGTCATTGATTAAGAATCTGCACAGAGAAAAAACTGCCTCATAGAATCAAGAAGATTTTCTCTATGAAACGTTTTTAGGCTAAGGAGTATTCCAGCAGAAAGAAGCGAAGATTTTTTCATAGAGATTCCTTATTGTTTTTATGTGGTAAATCTTACTAGTTTTATCAAGAAGAAAACCACATAAAATCAAGCAGAAATCTTATTATTCACAATTTTTTTTTCTCAATTTCCTTTATTTTTGGCACCAAAAAAAACAATCCATAGAGAAAAACTTCGTGATTCTATTAGGTTTTCTTATAAATTGTAAACTATAGGGATTTCTTATTGATTTTATTAGGTTGCCTTATTGATTTTTTCAATAAGGTTTTCTTCTTGATTTTATTAGGCTATCTTATTGATTTTTTCAATAAGGTTTTCTTCTTGATTTTAGTAGGTTCCTATATGATTATGTGTAAAGCATCTTATTCTTCTTGATTTTATGAGGTGTCTTGTTATATGATATCTATAAATAGACATAGAGAAACTTTTTTTATGGTCTTTTTCATTTTTGTATAAGAATGTTTGCACAATAATTTCAGTGGTTATTCAGGCTGCTTGTTAGCATATTGGTTAGAGTGCTTGTCTATCAGGTAGAAGTTTGCTGGTTAAATACTTGGAGAGTAAGTTAGTTAAGAATATAACATAATGTGTATGTATGTATGTATAAATAAATAACATCTACATTATACTACATACATACATACATATGTATATGGTATAGAATTTAAATGAAAATACATAAGCACAGAGAATAAAGACACATTTTTATTTTTTATTAGGTCGCCTAATAAAAACAAGAAGAAACCCTCTTTGAAAAAATCAATAAGATAACCTAATAAAAACTAGAAGATTTCTTCTTGATTTTTTCAAAAAGGTTTTCCCTATGAAATTAATAAAATTTCGTTATTGAAAAAGAACCATAGAGATTTCTTATTAATTTTGTTCTATTTTATGAGGATTTATTAGGCACTGTTTTCTCTGTGTGATGCACTTGTTGCGAAAAATGAAAATATTTAATTTAGTTATTTGTACAATAAATACTGAGACGGCTTGTGTAATGATTTAACTTTTACGCCTGAGTCGTTTTATTTAGTACTAGCTTAACCCGGTGTGCTTCGCTACCACTCCCCTTCTTGCAAAAAAATAAATATATATATATGTATATGTGGCATTGGTGGTGCAATATGAAAATTGAATTTTGCCACGCCCCTCCGCCAGCAGACCGAAAATAAAAAATCAGGCTTCACAGTGTCACCCGCCTGAATATTCTAAAGATTCCCTGAAAAGTTCATCAAAAACTGCCCAGCCGTTTTGGAGTCCATACATTACATACATACATACACACATCCTGTTTTTATATATATATATATATATATATATATAGATAGATATTAAGGATAACAGATAACATACCATAAAAAATTTTGTGGTTATAATTAATTACAGCTAAACGGCAGAACCGATTGAAATGATTTATTAGGATCAAACTTCAAACGTCGCCTCCCTCTTAACGTCCTCAAAGATTTTATTTCCTAATCTCACAAAATTGTTTCATAACTCACGCTCACGTTCTCTCCCGTGTAACAACTTTTGACCGATATTAATAATGCACCCACCTTGGACACTATTTCCTTATTTAAAATCACACAAAAAACATTTGAATCAAAATTGTCGAAAAATTTTTAAAAAGAATTGTTTTCTTTGTTATTATTTTTATATTGAAAAAATACTCTTTACCTTTTAAATTGGTATAAGATTCGTTAAAAAGTGTTTGTTTGTTTTAAACTGGATTTCAGAAAAATTTGATTTTCCTTCTCTTCCCCGTAAAGTAAATATTTCATTTCAGTTACCTTGAAATATGTTTCTGTTTTAAATTGAAAATCTTTGCACCTGAAATATTTCAAGTTCGGAAGATAATGGATTGACCTAGAGAACTGTGCTGGTGTTATAGCTGTCATCTGTCATCTATAATTTCTTCAAAGTCTTTGTAGTTCTAAGGTAAACAGTTAAGGTAAGGGAGCCACTTTTTTTAAAACTAAATAACACAAAAAAGCTGTGCCAAGTCGTCCTGACGTGGCAGTAGTTTAGAAAAAAAAAAACAAAAAAAAACATGTGTTTAAAGTTTTAAGGCCCCATCAAAAATAACCGATCTCAGTGAATTTGTAAATCTGGAAAAAATTGGTCACCTACATCCAATTCAATACTTTCATTTGAAAGTTCTCGGTTAGCTAAAACAGCATGCTTTCATATGTGAACAACATTTCAAAAGCACCAAAATAGTATTTTTAGCAAGCATGTGGACTAAATCACCAAGTGGAATTAACCGATTTGACGGATATTACTTAATCGATTCGCTCTCAATTACCAAAGTATGTTTTGCTGGAAGGTTTTTTCGTTTCATAGTTATTTTGCTCACTTCGCGAATGTGCTAAAATCGTGAAGCAGAGTTTGATATGAAATCACACAAAATATCAGTACATTTAAAGGGTGTTTTTTAGAGGTATATAATTTTAAATTGATATAAAACACAAATAAATTGTATAATTTTTATATATGACTACCTTTTACCCGCGGCTCCGCTCGGGCTGATTTGATATTTTGGAAACTATACTTCATGAATGTTTTCTTATTTAAAAAAACGAAAAAAGGTGATACAAAAATAAAAACCGTATGTAAACATGTTTAAACAATCACACCCGGAATGAAAATGGCCCTACCTAGACCAAAAATGTGTTCTTCGAAAAAAAAAAAAAAATCCGAACTAAATATAAATAAACCGGTTCCGAACCGGAAAGAATTTTCAAAATTGGTTTAGCGGTTTGAAAATCCGTACCAAATATTAAAAAACTGGTTCCGAACCTGATAAAAAATTAACCTATTTGACGCTGGTAATGTAGCTTTCTATTGGTGAAATGGTAATGTAGCTTCCTATTAGGGTGCCCATGTGGCTGAGTGGTAGCGATGCTAGCCTCTCAGTCCAGAGGTCTTGGGTTCGCCACCCGCCATAGACCCTGGGTGTTTTCTGCAGACAAGCTAATCGCTTCGCGGGTTGTGTTTGTTAAAAAAAAAAAAAAACTTTTATAATCGGTTTAGTGGTTTGGCCGTGAAAGACTCACTTTCACATTTATAATATTAGTAAGGATTCCCGGCACATGTCCACTTCGGCTGCTTCGGAAGGAGTTCAAGTTTAGATCTTGTTTAACAGTAATGGAGACTTCATGATATGGCTTATCAGACCTAGACCAGACACTTCATATAAACTCGACAAAAATATTCCAGCGGTGTCATGAATTTGAAGTTTATTTGATTTGTATATATGTATGTATTTTATTTAACGTAAATAATCGAACACAGTTCGAATTGGTTTGTTTACTTTACGTGCGGATTTGCTACGCATTCGCTTTAGAATTGCTACCTACTTTGTACTTGCTACCGCCGTTGCAATTCAACGACATTGAAGTTTGTTTTGTAAAACGTGTTGGGCTGCAACGGGGGTAAGTATTTTTACTTGAAACCATTAAATTGACTAATTGTAATAACTTTATTAGAAATAAAACGCTAACGCTAACGCCACGCCACCGCCACCGCCACCGCCGCCAGACAGGCATTGAAAATCATAAGTTTATAGTGTTATTATTCAAAGTTCAACACAAGGTTTTACGACAATTTCTTTTATTTCGCGTTGCAAACTTGTACTGAAGACAAATTGCAACAGCCAGCTGCTTTAATCAGCAAGATGACAGACAACAGAGAAATCACTAGAAGAAGCCCTAGATTCACCAGCCAGAATGAAGAGATGAAAGAAGACGATCAGTGCCCCGTGAATGATGCCAATAGTTCAACAGAAACCTGCCATGGTAATACGTCAACAACAGAATTTTCCCCGAAGACATCATCAACAGGTATGCCAATAATTATGCCATTACAATCAAATGCAATCAGCACCAAATCTATTACCACCGACCTGGGAAACACGAATCTTGTCTACACCACCGCATCGTCTGTTTGTACGCCAGCTTCACAGCAAATTATAGAAAACATGCAGATGAAAATAGAGGAACTTGAAAGAAAACTGGAAAGTTCATTGGGATCGAAATGCCAACGGAATTTTGTTGACAATAATCAAGCATCTACTACAAAAGAAGCGTCAGTATTTCAACATGCATCGACAAGCCGACAACGACCGTTTGCAAGAGAATTTGAACTTCGTTCATTTACAAATGGTAATGCTGTAGCCAACGAACAACAACCATGCGACTTAAGCGCATGTGGCAACTTTAATTCAAATGCGGCAAATGAATGTAACAATCAAGAAAGGGTAAGTGGCAACTTTCAGCAAAGCAGCATGCACAGTGGCAATTGCATGACAAACTCCGTAAGATTTAATGACAGCAGAACACAATCGGCTGTACCGAACGATATGAATTTTTATCAAAATCATTATTTGCCTAGAAAAGTGCAAGATTTACCACAGTTTGGCGGCGAGCCAGAATTGTGGCCGATGTTTTCTGTTTCGTATTATCAATCGTCGAGAGAATACAGATATACAAATTTTGAGAATTGCCAACGATTACAGAAAAGCTTTAAAGGTGCAGCCTTTGAGTCAGTGAAATCTTTATTGATACATCCAGATAATGTATCCGTCGTTATGGAACAATTAGAGTTTCGTTTTGGTAGACCCGAACAGTTGATAGCCAGTCAGCTGAGAATAGTAAGAGAAGTAGCGCCAATTTCTGAATCAGCCGTAGGGAAATTTATATCCTTTGCGACTGTGGTCAGGAATTTATCTGCATTTTTGCAGTCTGCTGGGGCGCAACAACATTTAGCCAATCCAACTTTAATTGACGATCTAGTGTCAAAATTGCCGATGAGTAAGAAAATTGAATGGGCAAAGTATGCCGCCACCATTAAACCGTACCCTACTGTTATTAATTTTAGTAATTGGATGAACGAAACAGCTAATATATTGTACCTCATTTCTGACAGTAGAATCGATCAGCCGGATACAAAACGTAAAACAGTTTTGCATATGAGTACTGCTTTAGAAACGAAGAGCGATAAATGTTTTTTGTGCGGCAAGGAACACAAAATATATAAATGTGAATTATTTTTGAGCAAAAGTGTGGATGATAGGTGGTCTGAGGTAAAACGCCTCAAATTATGTTTTTCGTGTTTATGTAAGGGTCACTCCAGCCGTGAGTGTAAAGCCAAACGCCAATGTTCATTTTTTGATTGTAAGAAAACCCACAATAAGCTCCTACATGACTCTCAAAAGCGAAGTTTGAAGCCAGGGCAATCACCTACTGATAATCAGACTGTTCTTAATTGTATGAATAAAAGCAAATTAACAAGGGTGTTATTTAAAATTGTACCCATTACTCTTTACGGCCCAAGTGCCACAGTTACAACATACGCTATTGTAGATGATGCATCTGCGGTTACATTAATGAATAGATCGTTGATGATGAAGCTGGGATTGAACGGTCAGTCAAGCCAAATTGAACTGGGTTGGGTTCGTCACGGATCAGTTAAGGAAAGAACAACTCTTATTGACGTAATGGTTAGTGGACCGAAAGAGGGTGAAAGGTATATGCTTAAAGATGTACACACTGTTAATGACTTAAGTCTGCCAGTACAGAGCCTAGAGTTGTGTGGTATTAATGACACAATTGGTATTGGTGAATACACCAATGCCGTACCTGAGGTCCTCATAGGTCTAAATAATGCTCACTTGGGCGCAGCAATTGAAACTGTGGAACTTTTTGAAAAGGGTCCATATGCCACTAACACAAAGTTAGGTTGGATTGTTTACGGTCCAGCAAAAAATGGGAACGATAGTGCATCTGCCGCATGCCTACATGTGCATACTGTCGAGGAGCAGTCTTTGGACGAAATGGTTAGTGAATATTTTTCAACGGAAAGTTTTGGTGTTAGACCGGCTCCAGTGGTGGAAAGTGATAATGATGTACGAGCAAGGAGTATATTGAAGACGAGAACTGAAATTGTTGATGGACGTTTTTATTCGGGATTGCTTTGGAAGGACGAAATTTCACAGCTGCCGAGCAGTTTTAATATGGCTTTAAAAAGATTAGTGAACATCGAAAGAAAAATGGGTCGTGACGCTGAGTTTGCCTCCAGGTATAAAAATGCAATTGAAAATTATATCCAAAAGGAATACGCAAAAAAACTATCACCGCATGAATTGAGTGATATTAAGCCGAGAACATGGTATTTGCCCCACTTTGCTGTCTTAAATCCGAATAAGCCACAAAAGTTACGTTTAGTTTTTGATGCAGCCGCCACCGTTGGAAATGTGTCATTAAACTCGTTTCTCCTGAAGGGCCCTCAGGAGTATCAACCATTGCCATCAGTATTGTTTAACTTTAGAATAGGTTGTGTTGCAGTATGCGCCGACATACGTGAAATGTTTCACCAAGTTTACATCCGAGCTGAAGATAGATGTGCACAAAGATTTTTGTGGCGCAACGGATGCCAAGACCAACCGCCAGATGTTTACGAGATGCAGGTGATGACATTTGGAGCTGCCTGCTCCCCCTGTATAGCACAATATGTGAAAGTGGAAAACGCAAAAAGGCATACTCAACATGATCCTCGAGCAATAAGAGCCATTTTGGAAAACCATTATGTCGACGACTATGTCGATAGTTTCAAATCGGTTGAAGAAGCTATATACATCTCACGCCAGGTACAGCAAATCCACAGCAACGCAGGGTTTGACTTGTGTGGGTTTGTATCCAATTCTCAGGATGTTGTCATCGCATTGAATGGCTGTCATAGAGACACAGGGCGTGAATATGAAGGAGCTCTATCAACTGAAAGAGTTTTAGGCATGTACTGGTATCCAAAAAATGATAGTTTTCGTTTTAGACTGAAATTTCATAAAGTTGACGAGAAAGTCGTAAATGGGAAAAGGATTCCAACCAAAAGAGAACTCCTAAGCATCATTATGTCCGTATTTGACCCACTCGGGCTCCTTGGTCACCTGACAATTACTGCTAAGTTAATTATGAGGGAAGTTTGGAAATGTAATGTCCGATGGGATGAAAGTTTGCCTCATCATATAAACATGGCCTGGCTAAAATGGAAGAAAGATTTGGACTTCGTGACGGAAATTGAAATACCACGTAATTATTTTAATAACGACAACCATAATGACCTCGGGCTTCATATATTCGTTGATGCAAGCGAAAGAGCATTTGCCGCAGTAGCTTATTGGAGATTTATCTGTGGTGATGGTAAGATAGATGTTTCGTTTATATGTTCTAAGAGTAGATGTGCCCCAATGAGACAATTATCTGTACCCAGAATGGAGCTACAAGCCGCAGTCTTAGGTGTACGACTATTGCAAACGATACAAAAGGAGCATAGACTTAAAATTAGTCATTGCGTTTTTTGGAGCGATTCTTCAACAGTTCTTAAGTGGATTCAGTCACCCAACCGCCGCTACAAACAGTTTGTGGCACATCGAATTAATGAAATTTTAAATGTTACGAAAATAAACACTTGGAGATGGCTGCCAACTCAACAAAATGTAGCTGATGAAGCTACAAGATTACGTCATAATATTGACATCAAGTCTGATTGTAGGTGGTTTAACGGACCGCAGTTCTTAAAGGAAGACCCCAAGTTCTGGCCGAAATATTCCGGAGGTGGCCAACGTGATCTTGATAATGAATCAGAACTTCTCGGAGAATTTACATTATTGACAACGGAAGTTGAGTTATACGACGTTAAACGTTTTTCTTCGTACTTAAAGCTAATAAGGGTAATGGCCTGGGTGTTAAGATTTATTGACATAAAATGTAAGCGAAGGCATTACGGAGGTAGAGCTCTTTCAGCAGATGATCTAAAACGTGCTGAGAATATCGTTATTCGTTTTACGCAGTCTCAATCATTCTTTGAAGATATTCATCGAATTGTAAATGGTAAAACTGTACCAAAAAAATCACCATTATTTGGCTTAATGCCATACAAAGACACAAATGACATATTGAGGGTGAATAGTCGTCTGAATGCAGCCTCATGGTTACCATATGACACAAGGCATGCTATTATTTTGCCAACTTATCATGGGGTTACGTTTTTGATTGTCCGTAAATTTCATCAGAAGATGGCACATCAGAATCACGAGGCTACAATTGCTGAAATAAGACAACGATTTTGGATTCCTAAAATATGCCAAGTTTTAAAAAAAGTCGTTAGCAAATGTATGTTGTGTAGAATAAATAAAGCTAGGCCAGCGCCGCCCGTAATGGGGCAACTACCTGTCGATCGTTTAACACCTTACGTTAGACCATTTTCAAATACTGGTCTTGATTATTTTGGTCCTATCTACATCACAAATGGTCGTAAACAAGAGAAAAGGTGGATTGCATTATTCACTTGTCTTAATATACGTGCTGTGCACTTAGAAGTTGCATTTGACTTGTCGACGGACGCCTGCATCTTGGCAATTAGGAATTTTGTAAACAGACGAGGAATACCTGTAAGGATAAGAAGCGACAATGGTAAGAATTTTGTTGGCCTGGAAGGTAACTTCAAACAATTTTCTGAAGTTTTTGAATGTGAGCGCATAAGCGATGAACTGTCATCAAAAAATATACAGTGGATATTTAACTGTCCTTTAAATCCATCTGAAGGCGGAGTTTGGGAACGCCTAGTACAGAGTGTAAAACGAGTTTTGAGGCAAACTATGCACAACGTTGCACCACGTGAACATACACTACAAAGTTTTTTAATAGAGGCCGAAAACATCGTGAACTCTCGACCTCTTACTTATATTCCGGTTTCTTCTGCTGACGAAAATCCAATTACCCCAAATCATTTTTTGTTGGGCACCGCCAATACAGCTCAGACGCCATCTGTGGATTCCATTGACGCTCAGCCAAAGGTTTTACGTAAACAGTGGAGAATATCTCGACAGTTATGAGATCACTTCTGGAAGAGGTGGATAGCAGAATATTTACCTACGTTAACACGTCGTGAAAAATGGTGTGAACCCTCTCGGGCCTTGGAAGTCGGTGATTTGGTGCTGATTTGCGACATCAACGTTTCCAGAGGGAAATGGTTGAAAGGCATTGTTGAACGAGTTTTTCCTGGCAAGGACGGTGTAGTAAGAAGAGCTGAAATACGAACTCCTAGTGGAACATTAATCCGACCAGCAACTAAGCTGGCGGTTCTCGATATAGTTGGTGAATCCGTGTGATTCACGGGGGAGGGGATGTCATGAATTTGAAGTTTATTTGATTTGTATATATGTATGTATTTTATTTAACGTAAATAATCGAACACAGTTCGAATTGGTTTGTTTACTTTACGTGCGGATTTGCTACGCATTCGCTTTAGAATTGCTACCTACTTTGTACTTGCTACCGCCGTTGCAATTCAACGACATTGAAGTTTGTTTTGTAAAACGTGTTGGGCTGCAACCGCGGTAAGTATTTTTACTTGAAACCATTAAATTGACTAATTGTAATAACTTTATTAGAAATAAAACGCTAACGCTAACGCCACGCCACCGCCACCGCCGCCAGACAGGCATTGAAAATCATAAGTTTATAGTGTTATTATTCAAAGTTCAACACAAGGTTTTACGACAAACGGTATTAAATCGCACAATATTCCAGGCCAAATTATTCAGTTATCAAACGTTTCCTTCAATAAATAATGCTGTTTGGCATGGTGCAACGTTTTATGGAAACCCAAGCTATTGTTCTTTAAGGACATTAATTTGTAGCACAAAAAAGTCAATGTCACAATTGAAGCTTCTAATTGTGAAGCACGATGCCGACTGGACTCATTTATAATTTTCTAGCTACTGTGCACTACAGTGGATAACAGCGTCTTTGCTACTGTACGACGTTTCTAAAGGATATTTGTTGTCCTGTAGATGACGACGGAAAAATTTACAACGAAAACAAAATTTATCCAATCAACACTTAATAAAAAAAAACAAAAATCAATTAAAATTTTAATTGCGTCAATTATATTTTTCAATTAATTAAATTTTTAAACAAAAGTTTAATTAACTAACTATTAATTGAAAAAATTTTCTGTGTATGAAGAGTGAGTTTCTCGAAAAATAGATCACGTTTTTCGTAAAAAATTCCCCAATTTACAGGCGCTGTTCAGTTGTGTTAGTTTATTTCTGATGAAATGGAAAATCAAACTAAACATAAAACAAGTTGCAGCTGGCAAAATGGCGCATACATAAACCATTATACAGCATATCGCAAACTAAATCATAAGGAGTCACAACTCAAAAAATTTCAGATGCTGAGTAGTTGCAAAGAACTGTTGAGACTGTACAAATGACGCAAGTATGTGACATAAAAACAAGCACAACGGTATTTTATATTCCTCAAGAAGACGGTATTGCAAAAGAAATTGTTGAGGTCGTTATAGGTTTCTTCAATTAACTGGTTTATAAAAAAGCAAAGCACTTTTATAATTTTGAGTTGTGACTCTTTATGATTTAGTGTGCGATATGTTCACAATTATAGCAAGACCGACCAATTCCTATAGGCATGTAAGCTCTTTACGGATCACTTTTCTTACCAACTTGGCTTGGTTGCTGCAACAGTTTGCCTCGTGTATTATACTTAGTTTACATAAATCCATGTTTTTATTTCTCGTTACGAATGTAAAGGTTTAAGCGTCTAATTTACAAAAATTCAACATAAAATGCAGCTCCAGTATTTTTTTTAATCTGCAATAAATGTTGTAAATTAATGAGCAAATAAATTGCTGACATTTCATAATAAATAACTTTGAATGAAATTCAAGGCCTTGAGAGGCTTTGAAAAATTTACAAAAAATATTTTAATTTAAACCCTTACGAAACAACTACTGCAAATAACGACTCAACACGCAAAAAAACCTAAAGGAACTATTTTACTCCTGTTTAAAGTGTGAAATCAATTTCACAATTCACTTTTTTACTTGTTTCTGCGCTTCATTCGATTGCTGTTGCCAAGATGGAAAATTCCAGCAAAAAAGTCTAAAAAAAAAATCGCGACTGGTGAACAAGAAATTAACAGACATCTGTATGTGAATTCCACCTGCAACATGTAATGATTTCATATTTTTTTTCCAGCCATCATAATGTTGTTGTAGCCACAACAACACTTGCTACAATGAAAAATGGTTACAAGGTTTCCCTAGATGTACTCTTAAGTAGAAAAACTGGAATTAAAAGGATACAACAAAAAAAAAAACCCAACATACATACAAACCAGCTAAAGAAATCTTACAAAACAGAGGGGAAAAACAAAGAAACATTCATGGAAAAGACTCCTAAAAATTCTTGAAAATTTTTTGTGTGAATGAAGAAAAAAAAACAAAAAATATATGAAACGTTTTTTGCTACAAAAGTATGCAGTACGAAGAGTTTCCCTTTCCCTCTGCTAGATATAACCCCTCTTGCAATTGCAACAGCAGCAACAAAAAACAGCCTAAGAGCCTTTAACAATTTACCGATTTTATGCAAAGGCATGTTGTTGTATGCTGACGGGTGACATAAACACACATCGAAACTTGCATACATACATACATATGTACATATCATACATACATACGTATACAAATGTGTTCATTAGGGTGGCTCCTTGGTGAGCGAAAAAAATCTTGGTCTGTTATTGCAAATGTTTCGAACTAATTAATGCAGTTAATATGGTTTAAAAAAAATCTATTATTGAAAATCGTAAATTGTAACTCTTATATTAGCTTTTGTAACGATAACAAATCCTCGATTAATACAAAACCTTTTCTTTTTAATTCTAAAACTCTAGGATTTTCTATCGCAAAAGTAAAAAAAATCCTAACAGATTTTCACATAAGTTTCCCCTAATGTTCATAATGGCAAACATCCCTCAAGTCAGCCTAGAACCATATGTCTCTGTGTCAACACCCTTTTCTCTAGCGGCAATTGCACTAGTTGAAATGTCAACAACTTTCATTTTATGCGCGAGTAGAGATACGTTAGAGACAACAGTTCTAGTGTATTTCCGGTGGCATTGTCAATGAACGCGTCAATAGTTTGATTTTCTTTTTTATTATGCTATGCAATAATGTTAAAAACTTACGTACATATGTATATATGTATGTATTTAATTTTGTTGCCCCAACCCTTATAAAATTGTAGACGAGGGTCACTAAAATGTACTAGTGAATCTTTACTTCAAATGTCTCCATGTGGTCGTAGGAGAATAGTGCTAAAGTCTATTGGTAGATTTTCAATGACAACCCTATGTGATAGCCAATAGGCGATTACATTGGCTGGGGTACACCTAGTCAGTAGTACTTACTATTGTAGTAAATCGCTACAAGTTTACTATTTACATTGAGCGAGGAATAATCGATATTGTAGACTAGAACCCCTAAAATTTACTACTGAATTTTTGGTGCCAATGTCTCCACGTGGTCCCAAAAGAACTACTTAGTCTGTAGTGCTACAGTCTAGTGGTCGATTTTCAATGACAAGCTAATGTTAAATGTCAATAAGTGATTACCAGGGACGTAATGTTCCATGTAGTGTATAAATTTTCGTAGTTATTACGGACGTTAGTTTCAATAAAAAATTCGGTTTTTCTATTTGTGACGGACTCTACCCCGAGTAGACGTTGAAGATACATTGTCAATATATAAAAGTTTATTTAGATGTGGCATGCAACGATTTTATTTGAAAATCCATATTGACCTAGATTGTTATTTATTGCAATAAATATTATACATATATAAATATAGTTCCAAAGTTTTAATTCTGATATCGTGATCTCTTTTGAACTTGAAGTTAAATTTTTACGAGATTATCAAAAAAAAAAAAATAATTCGTATTATTTGCTTTAGTCAAAATATGTATGGCAATTTTGTTTCAATACGGCAGATATTCTTTGTTAATTTTTTATTGTTTGCTTTTTTGCTTATTTTATATGCAAATGTTGTTGAATTTTTTAATTAAAAATATATTTTCATTTAAAATAAACCAATTTGTTTTATTTTAAGAGCATATTTTTTGAGTTTTTTGTGCATATTTTCAAGTTTTTAGTGCATATTGGATGCGCATAAAACACTTTTTTTAGAGCATATTTCTGGTTTCCCTGGTGATTACATTGGCTGGGGTACACCTGGTCAGTAGTACTACTGACAATGTCACTGCAATTTCACTTTTCGCATTTCCTTCAGGGATTGATGCATACAAATAATCTTATAATTGCATACATGTATGTATGTAAACATGTTTACAATTGTTCTCTACACTGCGGACTATTTACATAAAGTAAGTCTAACTGATGTTAATTGAGATAGAATTCTTGGGAACCTGGAGGTGAATTATTTTTGAACCTTGAGAAGTATGGGTGGAATTTAGTACCGGCCTCGCCGATAGATAGCGCTTGTAGAAGGGAGGGGGAGGGGTGATGCGTTGAGGAACAAACTTGGAACCGAAGAATAAGCTGCGGCACGGGGTTACCAGCGTTGAAGTATTTCGAAGTTTAGGAAGTGTAGATGCAGAATGTAGGGCATTAGAAAATTTATTCAAAGTACTGTAAGGCCTTGTTTGTCCGTGATTCGATTAACCGGTAACGTCGATTATACGGGAAAGAAAAATTGTAATTGTTTCCTTTTTGTCCATCGATTTAATTTTTCTTTGCACGCAACTGTTTTCATCTATATATTATTTTTTTCCTTATAATACATATGATTAAACACAACCATAAAATGCATTAATCTTTATTTTATTATATCTGGTATATAAAAAATATGTAAGTAAATACAAAAATATGATTAAAAAATATGAAAATAACTAAAACCCCTGTTGTGCTATTAACCGGGAAAATCGATTATCCAGAACAGGTACTGCCTTTACCGACCATTACGGATAATCGAGGCCTAAATGTATTCGAAAATATTTTCTTATAATAATTAATATGTAACTAAGTTTTATTCGTTAATAAAAATATGTAAATAAAATTTAATGGGACTATTCGGTAAAAATTTTGTTCGAATAACAAACAATTTTTATACAATTATTGGTATAAACATTTTATTCCATTTTGCGAATAAAAATTTTGACTAAAATTTTCGAATAGAAATTCTTACTGATTAGTCGAGTTGGAAATATAAATCGCCTCTTGAAATAAAAACTTTAATCGACTATTAAAATGAAAATCATTAGCTGCGAAAGAACTTACATAAGTATTTTCCACAAATTAATCTTATTTGATCATTTGAATAAAAAGTCTTCTATATATGTATATGTATAAAACAGGATGTGTGTATGTATGTAACGCATGGACTCCAAAACGGCTCGGCCGTGATGAAATTTTCAGGGAATCTTCAGAATATTCTGAATATGTGACACTGTGAAGTCTGATTTTTTATTTTCGGTCTGCGGGCGGAGGGGCGTGGCAAAATCCAATTTTCATATTGCACCACCAATGCCATATATATATATATATATATATATATTTTGTTTTTGCTTTTTGAGGGGCGGGGAGGGGTAGCGAAGCACACCGGGTTAAGCTTGTATAATATAAGGTACAGTGAAACTTCATTATAAAACTTAACATAACGTATGTTTTGTGAGTCCCTTGAGAAAACCTTTTTATTACAAAGTTTTTCATAGCTTTAACGAGCAAATTATGAGCAAAAAAACCCTCTTTATAGCGAAATATTCCTTCAAATGCTTCAATATAAGGAAATCAGAATAAATCCTAAATGATAAAGTCCCGTTATAAAAACAGCGAAGTCTAAATGTATTTAAAAGCGCATTTGTAAAGCCTCTATACAACGAAATATAAGCAAATATGTATAAGTTCTTATAAGCATTCTCATGTTAAATAGAATTTGAATAAAGAAAAGTATAGTTATAACCAGGGAAACCAGAAATATGCTCTAAAAAAAGTGTTTTATGCGCATTCAATATGCACTAAAAACTTGAAAATATGCACAAAAAAACTCAAAAAATATGCTTTTAAAATAAAATAAATTGGTTTATTTTAAATGAAAATATATTTTTAATTAAGAAATTCAACAACATTTGCATATAAAATAAGCAAAAAAGCAAACAATAGAAAATTAACAAATAATAACTGCCGTATTGAAACAAAATTGCCATACATATTTTGACTAAAGCAAATAATACAAATTATTTTTTTTTGATAATCTCGTAAAAACATAACTTCAAGTTCAAAAGAGATCACGATATCAGAATTAAAACTTTGGAACTATATTTTCGATAAATAAGACAAGATTTGTATGTATAATATTTATTGCAATAAACAACAATCTAGGTCAATATAGATTTTCAAATAAAATCGTTGTATGCCACATCTAAATAAACTTTTATATATTGACAATGTTCCTTCAACGTCTACTCGGGGTAGAGTCCGTCACAAATAGAAAAACCGATTTTTTTATTGAAACTAAGGTCCGTAATAACTACGAAAATTTATACACTACATGGAACATTAAAAATGAGACTTAGATGGCGAAAATTTGTGCAACACTTAAGCTTGTGAGCAAATTAAAATAAAAATTTTTATTTATTTTATTTTATTTATTTAATTTGAAAATATGCCCTAAAAGTGTAAATTATGCTCTAAAAATTAGAAAATATGCTAAAAAATATGCGTGTTAGAGTGATAAATGCAAAAACATGCTTTAAAGGGTAAAATATGCAAAAATATGCTTTAAAAGGCAAAATATGCGAAAATATGCACTAACAAATCGATGCCAAAATTAATAAAAAGTTCTGAAACGGATAAATATCTTGTCCCCGCATGAATACGTCGCACAAGAAAAAACATGCAATTGCATATTTGCGGTTTCCCTGGTTATAACGAATTTTTTTTCGTATTTCTTCAAATTTCGTTGTATCAAGGCTTTACTGATTATATTTATAGCTAATCAATGGCTATAACGAAGTATTTTCGGATCCCCTTGTAATTCGTTATATCGAAATTTCACTGTGTAATAATTTTTACTTGAATAACTAATTTTACATCTTTGTTTTAAAATTGCAGATTTTTTTTTTATTTGTTGTTGAAATAAAAAGGCTTCTTCAGATATTAAAACAAGACAAAAAAATTTTTAAAATACTCGTATAACCTGCAATTCTTTTTCGTTTGCAAAAGAATATTACTCGTTTATATATCTTCTTGATTTTAACGGCCTTTCCCACAATGTCACCCGAAATCGTTCGATCGACAACTTGTATTGCAAACAACAATAACATTAGAAAATTTCTTGTTGTTTTCAATATAAGTATTCGATGGAACGATTTTTGGTGACATCGTGGGACAGGCCGCAAAACTTTTTTTGGGTTTATGCTTTTGACAATAATTTATTAAGAGTTAAATTTTAGGCGAATATTAATTTTTTTTTTGGATTACGAACGATTAGGTAAAACTCGCATAAAAATTAAAAAAATATATTAAAATTTTTTTTCTTATATGGCATTTACATCAGCACAAAATCTAGCATATTTTGATTTAAATCTTTGTGAAAGTCTATACCGTTTACACCATTTCTTTTTGAAATCTATCAAGATTTTTTTTATCCAAAACAAAAGCCATCAACTAATTTGTTTCCAAAACTACAACCAAATAACTGCAATGCAGCCAATTCACACACTTCTTAAGCAGACCTTAGCTAATTCACTCACCTTTTGTTATACAGGGTAGTAAAGAATAAATAAAAACATTAGATTTTTATTAGATTTCCTACAAATCTACTGAAAAATTAGATCTCGTTTTGTATGGGAAATCTGAAAAAATCAGCTTGATTTAGCTCGAAATCTCGAAAGTACTAGATTTCGAGACAGTGTAAATGCAATATTAGCCTTAAGCGATTGATAGCTTTATTTTTAGTAAGTAAGAAGCTCTGTAGAAGTTTGTGGGTAGAGAAAAAATTGCATATGGAAAAATACATGATGTCGAACGTGTCCTTCGTAAACGCGTTACCTATAGTTCTAAATTAGCCCGATAGATGCAGAAAACCAAAGCATTCGCATGTGACTAAAATCAGAACGAAAAATCAGCGAAACCTGAAGCAATATATTAATGTGACTAATTTAAAATGTTGTGCACTGACGTCCCCTTAAAATAGTTTTGTTTTTACCAAATTTTTTTTATAATTTTTTAAATTCAATTTATATCACAGTCGCACGGGACATCTTTTGCCATCATTATCAGGGGTGTTCTGTAAATCGCGCGTTTTAAAATCGCTTCGTTTCCAGGAAAGATCTCAATTAATTATTGCAGCTTTTTAATTGGTTTTAATGTTTTATATGTTTAAGAATGCAACTAGACCGTCCGATCAGCAGAGCACTGTTGGAAATCGCACGATTTCAAAATGCAGATTTATAAAACACCTATTTCTGATGCTCTTTTTACGAATAAATATGAAATGGTCCTGCCGAATTGTTCTCTTCAATCATTTAATTTTTTCCCTTTAGCTAAGAAAATTTTTTTCGTCCAGCTAACAAATATGCAAATAATCCATTACGCTGAAGAATGATAATTTATGTCCAATGTTCGTGGTGTGTAAGAAGAATTCGTCTTATTGTAATAGCTCGCAGTGTAACTTAGCATGTTTGTTTTCTAGCAAGCAGTAACACGGTTTGTATTTTTTTTCTCTCTAACTTAAAAACTCAGCCTTTACATATGCAAAAGCTCTAAAAGTACTTATGGTTGAGGAATGTGAAAAAGCAGCTGTATTGCATTCATTGTACTGTGTTTACTGCCATTGCTGCTACTTGATGTTGTTAAAGGATATTCGCACGAGTATTGTTTGAGTGTGCATGTGTAAGACATTATATATCATTTTAAGTATATGGCAACTGGCATTAAGAGTTTAAAAAACAAAAAGAATTTTCCATCAAGTATGAACACATAGGCATTCGGTTGAATTTACCCAATGAACATTGAGAAATTTATTTGACCGCTATTTGCAAATTATTTAGTTGTGTTATGGGCTAATGCTTCATAAATGAGGTGGCGTTGGCTGAAGTGGGTAGCACGTTGACTACAAAGTCAAAGG
The DNA here is from genome assembly GCA_944452675.1 of Tachina lurida. Lineage (NCBI taxonomy): Eukaryota > Metazoa > Arthropoda > Insecta > Diptera > Tachinidae > Tachina > Tachina lurida. The sequence continues at coordinate 32,016,847 of OX101754.1, read as the reverse complement.
TCCAGGGTTCGAGCACGGTCACCAACAAAGTCATTAAATAACAATATCGCGTATTTCTCTGATATGCATTAATGCCTCTTTGTATCAGTTTTTGTAGGAAAGTTGAAGTGATGAAGGCATAGTCACTGTTCACTGAACTACAACGGCTTCAGCGGATACTAATACTAATGTAACATCAGAGCGCCCTCCTTCGTCAGTATTATGTAGCAGAATCACCGGCGAAGTAAAATAATAAATAAAATGGCTACCAAACACAGCTTTGAAAATTTAACACGCCTCATTGACACCGGAGGCGCTGCAACACTGCGATAAAACATAAAAACATGCAAAAAAGCAGAGTTGTAACATAATGAAGCTTTCCTCCATCTCCCCTTCACCACCTGTCTTCTCTATCACTATGGCTTTTCTGAAGAAGGTAACACCTGGAAAAAAATCATTAACTTTGAATTGATATGTTGCCCCTCTATTATCAATAAGGCTTAATTTTTGATTATATAGTCAGATATTCAAGCTAGATAGAATAAGTCATATCTCCTTATATGACATGGTATACTGGGTGTAATGCATAAAAACTGAGCTTTAACTCAAGTTAAGTCTGCTGAGTACGATCTCAAGCAATGGGCACAAGTATACCACCTAGTGCTATAGTAAATATTTTTATGCATAAACAATTTTTTTTGCTAAAAATTTTTGAGTCGAAGCAAATACTCAGGTTCTATGCATTAGACCCATTGTCTTTTTTGTATTACTGTCACTAGACTAGTTATAAAGATAAAAAAATGGGACCTTAGATAATAATTTCTAGATTATTATTAGGAAATATAATCTAGCTTGTGCTAAACTAATAAAAAAAATTATGCGAGTGTATTTTCTACTAGTGAATAGCCGCCTTGAACAGACTAGCACTTTAAAATTACAATTTAGAAGGCTAGATTGAAAAATCCAGTGTCATCAAAACTAGGATACCATTTGTGTTCCGAGCATCGACAAGACCAGCAACCAAATTTTAACAATCTAGGTGTCTTTTCTGATTGGGTTTCATTGAAATCTTAACACCGTGTCTTCTTACAGTGTCGGTATGGCTAACGGAGACGATCACGATGGTCTTAAACGGCGTCTCACAGACCTTAAATAAGCTGCAATGGGCAAGCTAGGATTTCCTTCAAATGCATTATATCAAAATATCAAAAAATATATTCAAGCTAGATAGATCTACATATGTGGTTGTAGCACTTGCGGTACCAGTTGTGTTACCATTTATCAGCGATATTTTCGCGGACTACTTCCAAAAAGTTGAACAGACTTGATAAAATCTGAGTAGATGCTGGGTCGTAAAGAACATATCGTCGGGTGGTTACTGGTTTGCCGCAGTAATAATATATTTTTAATATACTGTTATAGTTAGTGATGATTCAGTGACTACCACCATCCTTCACGCTGACCGAAGTAGTAAAAGAGAATGTATATAAAAAACATACTTCTTAAAATTCTTGTTCGGACGACGTTACTAGCTCTTATACTAGGTTATATTAAGATGAAAAGAGGGTAAACAGTTGACCCAATCCATTGCGGATCACACTTATACTCTTGTAGCATGTTGTGCTAAGAAAAGTAATTTGTGGAGGGGGGGAGTTCACAAATAAAACTTTCTGGGGCTAAGAACCTAGTTTCCTCAATGTATTTTCTTTAACATTTTCAATCTGAATCCTTAGGATATTCCATATCTGGTATATTTGCCTGATGGACGTTTTTTGTTCATATTTGACTGAATGCTGAACAAGTAGTGCTCGAGGGTTTCATCATCTTCCTGGCAAGCTCCATGTGTTGTATCATCAATACCACCCATGAGAGCCAGGTAGATTATTAATATTGTATGTCCTGTTATTATACCAACCAAATTCCGAAGTCTTGAAAACTTAGAATCTCTTTTGTCTTTTCCTTATTTGGGTTTAAACTGGCTTGTTGTTCTATAGCCCAATGTTTCAATTCATTTTTAAATTCATGAAAAGGTTTAGCGTTTTCTAGCTTATACGCCTCTTCGTTTCAGGATACACCGAGTCACTAATATCGTGGAAGCCATTTTCCCTCAGGGGGATCTCTTGGGAGATTACAGATGTGGCAATCCCGGGGATCCCAGCGGGCGAAGATTGCCTTTTTCACTCAGCGTACCTTTTGAATTTTTACCCATAGCACTTATGTGTTACTCCTATCTCTAGCAACCGAGGAACGGATGTGCACATATTTATAAAAAGAAGTAGGTGTGCTATGTTGCCTTGCAGGTGTAGCATCACCTGGAACTGCTTTCAGTTCAAAAGACGATACAGGTGAAGCCTTTCGGTGTGGAACTTCGAGGTCTAACCAGTGATTTAAACTGGTACTGGTGGTCCGACAGCCGAATTGCTCTAAGTGTTGGATGGGTGTAATGCATCGGCATGATAGATTTCGTCTAACCCCACTGGGTTAAATATATGGTGTTGATCTGCGTGTAGTAGGAACTGGATGGTATCCGGCTCTGTCATTGGTCTGGCTCCAACATGAGTGGTTGAGCTGTGCCTGTAATTGCAGAATAATTCTCTTGGAGTTGTCGTGTGAGCAATCACACTTGCAGAGCGTGATCACGGATAATCTTGGGTGTGGTTGCTACCAAAAACTCTGGGAGAATAGTCTTGGTTTCCCAGTTTTAAATCAATGCTAATGACTGGTGTGACGCGGTCAGATATTGTCATACAACAGAAGCAGTTTTGTCTACGGTCTTAGCAGCAAGAGTTTAGATAGTTCAAAGTAGCAAGGTACTTGTTCATAGTACAGGGATAACTATATTCAAAGATTGCAACATATGTGTTATTGGTAAGTCACATGGTGTTTTCTAAGGGTACATGGGGCCAATGGTTGGACGCTCACCCAGTGTTTAGACCACCGTGAGATTAGACCGTAATGGCAGGTGCTCATGTAAATCTAAAACACATCTGTCTTGGACTCCATATTACCTCCGTTTCCATTTCTGCAATCCAGTGTGAGTTTCTCCAATATTTGCGTTGAAGGACGCTTCTAGATTAAACTTTATGATTGCATAACGCTTAACTTGTCTACTATTCGTAAAGGTAGGGATTGGGGGTATGTTATCTATTACCTTTAACCATTTGATAACTTTCGTAATAGCCATGATCTCAGTATGAAAGACCGTATTATGTTCCTGCAAGGTACATTACGACTAATGAATCCGTTAACCGATCAGTTTCCAATTTTTTATCCGTCTGTGTATAGGACAGTTGCAATCTCCAATTAGATGTTTTGGTGATGCAATTACTTTGCACATATTTAATTAGGATTTTATTACACATGACAGTGGAAACGTTACCCCTGGATAAGATATGTATTATACTTTGGTACTTGGTGGTATGTTCTCCTGTTAGCCATTCACCCATTACCATCAGTCTTATGGAGAGGCCAAAGCTGCTTCATATTTAACCCGTATATCAATTAGCACGACAGATAGAAGTTTTACCATCGCCTTAGTTGAGGTGGTTCTTATTTCGCAACTGATGCTATTACATCTCTGTCTCTGGTTTTGCACTAACCTTCTTTTCTAAAGATATCCACCACATCAACGACGCGTACGTTGTGATTGGTCTTACTGCACTCATATAAAGCCAGTGTGTCATCTTGGGATTTAATCCTCATTTAGACCCAATTGCTCCTCTGCACCTCTATATAGTCATTCTTATACTTTCTTTCTTATACTATAAGAAAACTGAAAGAATATCTCTAATCTCATTGCAGCTCTGACCGTTGAATCTATGACCTCACGGCAGATATGTTAGTAGCAAATCTTCCCTAATAATTAATTCTGCCGTAGGTGCGATCCATAAGGCAAACATCTAATATCTTAATGATATGAATTATTGGGTCAGTGGATCTGTTATTAGATCCGCACTTTGAGATGCTTCCGTCCCAATACAAAGCGGTATTTTACTCTATATTGATTATATGTGGAAGGATCCCAGGGGCTTTACTCTTTAATTCGAAACGAAAGAAAATGCTTTCAAATTTGTATCTTAATAACATGTAAATTCGAAAGCATTTTTTCTTTCGTTTCGATCTACAGAGTAGACCCCACTCAAATGTCATCAAAGAGAAAAATTAGGCCACCGTTAAATCGGTCTGGAAGTGGCGACAGTAGGCCTCTGCTATCTTATTATATAATACAAAAACACGTTTATTTGTTGTGGGTAAACTCTTCAATGCCCCAACAGATTTTCGACTTCCACCCCGCAAAATATTCGTAAAAGACCTGTGCGTGCTTATATATATATTCTACCCCGGTAAATGCTACGCCCCTTTCAGAAATAGTGATTCGTCCGACAGATGGCGCCATATTTAGTTTTTTTTTGTGATTTTGCACCGTAACTCAAGAACTACTGCACCGATTTAGACCAAACTTTATATGCATGCTCTATGGGGCGTGAGGAGCGTTTCTGTGTAGTTTGAAGTTCGTCCGACAGATGGCGCCATATTTAGTTTTTTTTTGTGATTTTGCACCGTAACCCAAGAACTACTGCACCGATTTAGACCAAACTTTATATACATGCTCTATGGGGCGTGAGGAGCGTTTCTGTGTAGGTTGAAGTTCGTCCGGCAGATGGCGCAATATTTAGTTTATTCGTGGGCAAAATCCAATTGTCATATTGTACCACCAATGCCATATACAACACTAATGTTTGCTTAGGGCCAGCAACGCGGACCGGGGTCAGCTAGTTATTTATATAAAGCTATCTCTTCTCTCTCTTTTACCTAAAGAAACCGGTACTCTACTTCAGCATTCAGAAGTCGGTATTATCTTATCTATATCGAAACTTATATATCAAGTTATGCCAACAATTTGCATTCCAAATGTCATTTGTGATGTGGTTTGTAAAAAACCCTTGAAAATAATGATTTATTGGTTGGTGCATGTGTATTTGTTTGTTCCTTGATATGGGCCTGATGTATGTTGGCAAGTATTTGTCTTTTGAGCTTTGCAGCAACTTGAGTTAACATATGCATTTATGTCATTGACAAAAAGATGTGCACGTACATACACATACATACATATGTATAAGCAAGAACAAAAACAATAAAACGCGATTTTTTTAACACGCATTTCCCAACTTACCATTTTCGCCTGGGCACCAAGAACTAAAAGGAAAACAAAAATAATAAATAAACCAAAGGGAAAATGAAAATAAAAATCTTGAAGTGAAAGGAAACAAAGTGAGTGGGTTGACTGGTTGGTTGGTTGGTTGACAGTACGGCGTACCTCTGTTTGAGTGCATAAATGCTTTAGATGAATGACGTGAACATGCAAAAGAATGCCAACCGGAGACAGGTGGTATGAGTTGTGGAATCGAGTATCTAAAAATCCAGGGTGAGCGTAGATGATATTAATTTTGAAGCAGCTGTTTACGATCTAAACAACAATAGTGGCAATTGCAACAACATAATACCCATTAAGTTGGACAATTTATATAAAAAAAATAAACAAAAATGTCTGTAAAAAACGCATCATTTTGTATAATAGAGGAGGCATGATTTTGTGATTTGCTTTCCTCACCCTTTCATATACCTTAAGGTTGATAATCATTTTGTGCATTATAAAATATTTTATAATAATTAATTTTTCCTTATGAAAAATTATATCTGTGTACAATTGAGTATAAGCAAAGTTCTGCAAGAATACCAAAGATGATACTTTTGAGTTCAAACATGTTTATGTTTTGCATTTTCCTTTTAATTGTTGGCTTAAGGTTGTCATTTGCAAAATATACAAACATATTTTGCTCTCCAACTGTTTGTTCTATGTTTTAGGAAACGAGGATGGAATGCAAATGATTTAAAAAAAATATTAAGACCCAATGCGAATTTACACATATATAAAGGATGGTTTTTTATAGATGTATAAAACTTTAAGTTGGCAACACTTTTTTTAATTTGCGGACATTTTGTCAGCTGTCAAGTGATTTATGTTTAGTTTAGTTTAGCATTTCAATATGAATAGCCTGAACAACGCTTCCAAATTGTGTAAATTTATTTTGAAAATCATGGTTCTGTTCGAAATACGTACCGCGCACTAGGTCTATTTTACGGTCCACATAATCGTCCATCAGAGCAATTAATTCGATTAACTTTGGAACGTTTTCGCACCACATTTACGCATCCACAGATACTGTCATACAGTGCGTAAAGAAGAAGTAATTTCTGCTGTAGAGCGTAGCGCATATGAAGACCCGAATCAGTCTATCCGCTATCGCACACAGGAATTGCATATGTGTCCATCCACTTTTTGGAAGATTTTGCGGAAGGATCTCGGTTTGCGTGCTTACAAAATCCAACTCGTGTAACAATTGAAGCCACACGATCACCTAGCAAGGCGTAGATTCGGTGAATGTGCCTCACTTTTGTTTAAACGGATACGTCAATAAACTGCCACATTTTGAGTGATGATAATCCTCAAGTGTATGTTGAGACACCGTTAAATCCAGAAAAACTGACTCGTTGGGGTGCTTTATGAGCTGGTGGAATCATTGGTCCGTATACACAGAGAAAAAACTGCCTCATAGAATCAAGAAGATTTTCTCTATGAAACGTTTTTAGGCTAAGGGGTATCCCAGCAGAAAGAAGCGACGATTTTTCCATAGAGATTCCTTGTTTTTATGTAGTAAATCTTATTAATTTTATCAAGAAGAAAACCACATAAAATCAAGAAGAAATCTTATTATTCACAACTTTTTTTTTACTCAATTTCCGTTATTTTTGGCACCAAAAAAACAATCCATAGAGAAAAACTTCTTGATTATATTAGGTTTTCTTATAAATTGTAACTATAGGGATTTCTTATTGATTTTATTAGGTTACCTTATTGATTTTTGTAAAAAGGTTTTCTTCTTGATTTTATAAGGTTACCTTATTGATTTTTTCAATAAGGTTTTCTTTTTGATTTTATTAGGTTCCTATATGATTATGTGGAAAGCAACTTATTGATTTTTTTTAATAACGAAATCTTCTTGATTTTATGAGTTGTCTTGTTATTTCATATCTATAAATAGACATAGAGAAATTTTTTTTATGATCTTTTTCATTTTTGTATAATGTTTGCACAATAATTATTCAGGCTGCTTGTTAGCATATTAGTTAGAGTGCTTGTCTATCAGTCAGAAGTTTGCTGGTTCAATACTTGGTGAGTAAGTTAGTTAAGAATATAACATAATGTGCATGTATGTATGTATAAATAAATAACATCTACAATATACTACATACATACATACATATTTATATGGTATGGTATAGAATTTAAATGAAAATACATTTAAGCAAATCACAAAGAGGTCACCTCATAAAAACAAGAAGAAACCCTTATTGAAAAAATCAATAAGATAACCTAATAAAAACTAGAAGATTTCTTCTTGATTTTTTCAAAAAGGTTTTCCCTGTGAAATTAAGAAGATTTCGTAATTGAAAAAAAACCATAGATATTTCTTATTAATTTTGTTCTATTTTATGAGGTATTTAGTAGGCACTGTTTTATCTGTGTACCTCTATAAAAAGCAATCATGTTTTATTTTTTTAATGAAATATTTAAAAAACTATATTCATAGAGCGAAAAAAACACAAATTACTTTAAAAATTTTTACACAAATTAAAGCTTTTAAACTAATTTTATCACCAAACTATTGGATAGACATTTTTTCTACGAGTGTGTTGTTGATTGCTTTGACAAGCATTTTGTCAATTACAGCGAGGCTATCGCAACGCGAAACCCAAAATTATCGCTGTTGATGATTTTCTATGAGTTTTATCTTCCGACTTCGGTCAAGATATTTTGCAAGTTTTCGGCTGTTGTAACAAACCCTTGCCTGAACTTTTAAGGAACTTGCAGATGTCACTCGCATAATATGCTGGCTCACATATTTACATATGTACATCAAACATCTATTACAGAATGACGAATGAATGTGAATGAGTTTAGTTAAACATAATAAACATGCTTCTACTTACTGATGGTGAAAAGTTAGAAAATAACAACGCAATAACAAACAAACAAAAAACATTTTCTTCCACAAGGATGTTTCAGTCGTTGATGATGATGAGGATGACGATGACGATGTTGATGTTGGCGATTCATCTGCTGCAGTTGCTGATGATGAGGCTGTGACATGTGTTGTATACACTGGTACACTTGAGTCTGTTGAACTTGAAATCAAAGTGAATAATGCCGCTTGCGACAGGAGTTACAACTTTTCACATTTCATACAATTTATTTATTTATTTACATTACATTAGTGCATGTGTATGAGTGAGTGTGTGTGTGTGTGTGTTTATTTTCCTTACATTTTCTTTAAACCTTTTTTTTTTGTCTCTTTTTTCATCTCTGTTAAATAATTGACATGTTTGACGCTTAAAGTGAAATGCATTTTAAATTCTTAGGTTTTTCTTTCATTTCTTTTGCCTCCTCTTCGGAATTTAAACGAGAAAATGTAACTAAAGCTAAGGAAATGTGTATTAAATAATTTAATATTTGCTGCTGTTGCCTTTTAAATAATACTGACATGTTTTGAAATGTTAGAAGGATGTTGTGCTGCTGTTGGTGCAAAATTTGTAAAATTGTTTGAAATTGACGACGCATATTCTATTGGCTACGTTGTTAGAAAAGGAGTGTTATATATTTTCTTGTTAATTGAAATCTACTAACTTCAATTAATAAAACTCAATATGCCATTAAATTTACCATTTCGACTTGTATAGATGTAGATATTTAAGTCAATTAGTTGAATTGTTAAGTTAGTTCGTAGATTACTAAAAATATGTTAATGCTTTGAAACAATAGTGATGCTCAAATGAACGAGTAATAGATTTAATGAAGAAAATGTTTGATATTAATCCTGCTTGGTTGACATGTAGCCTCCTTAGACCTTCTCCGAAATATACGAGATGACCATATTTCGAAAATCATGTGAAAATAAAAATTGCAAAGATCTTTCCTATTAAGCCAAGCTCGTGCCAATTACCACCAAAAACAAATGAATGTTTTTCATTTGAATCTAATGTTCTGTACCTCTAAAAACACACTACAATTCGGTTATTGCGTAGATCTTTCTGGGAGCATGGAGTAACACTCAGGCAATTTATGTCTACTACTATTACTTTAGATAGATAAGACAGGTGATAGAGAAGACAGGTGGTGAAGGAAGAGATAGAGGAAAGCTTCATTCTTTTACAACTCTACCTTTTGCTCGTTTTTAATAATGCCGTGTAGCAGAGCCTCTGATGTTAAATGAGGCGTAGTAATTTTTAGAAGCTGTGTTTTGTAGCCATTTTATTGATTATTTTACTTCGCCGATTATTCTGCTACACAACGAAGGAGGGCGCTCTGATGTTACATTAGAATTATTATCTGCTGAAGTCGGTATAGTTCAGTGACCAGTGACTATTCCTTCATCACTTAAACTTTCCTACAACAACTGATAAAAAGGGACACTAATGCACATCAGAAAAATTCGTGGTGTTGTTATTTAATGACTATTGGACACAGGGATGAACCTTTGGTTTTGTAGTCAACGTGCTAACTACTTCAGCCAACGTCACCCTCAAATGTATCCTAAATGTGATCGGAAGCCAAAGGTCTTCACTTTTCGGAGGCTGCTGCGCAAGTGGAAAGAATTACTTGTTAAATTTTATGATGGCAGTCATGCAGGTCACCTACCTCACTCTCACTTGTTTCATGGCACCCGTCATTGATTCTGTATTAGAGATAATGTCCAAGAGGTCTAATGATCCCAGTCATTCCTTCAAATTCTTCTCAAGAATGTCTCCATCCAGAGTTGTTGAGTCAACTCTTCTTAGTCGAAGTGTCTCCTATATTTTATCGCATGAGGTAAGCTTGGAAGCTGGAATTCGTGCTATAGCAGTCTCCTGCGGTGATATGAACCAGAAGTGTAATGCAGGAATCTTCATTCAAATCAGCATTCGCTGCTCATTCTTTTAATTTGGCTGCGCAATTGGAAAGGACTAGTTAAAGTTTGCGAGCGAAGTCATGCAGGTCACCTACCTCGCTCGGACTTGTTTCATGGCACCGCACCAGTCATTGCTTCTGTATTAGATATGATTGCCAAGAGGTCTAATCACCCCAGTGATTCCTTCAAATTCCTCTCGATAATATCTCCTTCCAGAGAAGGTATTGCATAAACACTTCTGAGCCGAAGCGTCTCCCGTATTTTGTCGCATGAGGTAAGCCTCAGTCCTTCCTTTAAATTCCTCTCAATAATGTCTCCCGTATTTTATCTCATGAGGTAAGCTTGGAAGCTGGAATTCGTGCTATAGCTGTCTCCTGCGGTGATGTCAACCAGAAGTGTAAGCAAGAATCTTCAATAGAATCCGCGTTCGCTGCTCATTCTTTTCATTTGGCTGCGCAATTGTAAAGGACTAGTTAAAGTTTGCAATGGAAGACATTCAGGTCACCTACTACGCTCGGACTTTTTTCATGGCACCAATCATTGCTTCTGTATTAAATATAATGTCTAATTACCCCAGACATTCCTTCAAATTCCCCTCAATAATGTCTCCTTCCATGGAAGGTAATGTATCAACTTTTCTGAGCCGAAGCGTCTACTGTATTTTATCTCATGAGGTAAGCTTGGAAGCTGGAATTCGTTCTATAACAGTCTCCTGCGGTGATGTCAACCAGAAGTGTAAGCAGGAATATTCAATAGAATCCGCATTCGCTGCTCATTCTTTTAATTTGGCTGCACAATTGTAAAGGACTTGTTAAAGTTTGCGATGAAAGGTTACCTACCTCGCTCGGATTTGTTTTATGGCACCAGTCATTGCTTCTGTATTAGAGATAATGTCCAAGAGGTCTAATCCCTCCAGTCATTCCTTCGAATTCCTGCCAATAATGTTTCCTTTCAAAGAAGGTATTGTACCAACTCTTCTGGGCTAAAGCGTCTCCTGAATTTTGCCTCATGAGGTAACCTTGGAAGCTGGAATTCGTTCTATAGCAGTCTCCTTCAGTGATATCAACCAGAAGTGTAAGCAGGAATCTTCATTCAAATCAGCATTCGCCAGTCATTGCTTCAGTATTAGAGATGATGTCCAAGAGGTCTAATCACTCCAGACATTACTGCAAATTCCTCTCAATAAAGTTGCCAGTCTACGGACTTAAACCTTCCAAGACCTGTTCCAGTAGGGACTGTCTAAGTTGATAGCGGCCATATTACTGAATATACATATATCTGTGGATCGGTTCATTTATTCTGTCGTAGAATGGGCAAGTCCACAATCAAAATTTTCCGATTTCTTACGCGATGTAGATCTCATGCCACATTGGACATGCTGCTCGATCGCACGCACAGTGATTTCAATTAGCAAAGGATATAGGGTTTAATGAAAAACCCTGTTGGCCTCATAAATTGTATAAATATCATCCGGTTTAAAGTTTAAATGCATTGTCAGTCTAACAGAGCCGTGTTAGCTTGTTGCCATAACAGCATTTGCTTTAAGTCTAAGGTTGTAGATTTCAACACAAATGGGTGAACTTATGTACAATTTTTATGGAGCACGAAGAGATTCCCTAGAACAATAATAAAGTAACATTCATTAGTATTTAACCCCTTTCAATGCGGTAAACAATAATTGAAGACATCTGACAACTGCCATAAACAAATATGTACAACAAAAATATATCTAATAAATATGTGTCATAATGTTTAATTATAGTTAAATAAATATGTAAGTGCACTACTAACGTTTTATCTTTAAGTCAATAAATAGTGATTTACTGAAGCAAATAACAAGAAAAAATTGCGCTCATACAAACAAAACTGATAATAATGTGTCACACAAAGATTATTAAGTGGCACTATGTTGGATTTGATATTTAAAATTGCCTAATTTTTCATTTGTTCGCGTTTGTTTGTGCAGATGACATTTGTAATCTTCCCTTAATGTGTGTTTTGTATAAAAAGTGGAATTCAAATTTCACTATATATTATTTTTTATCGTGAAAGAAAAATCTTTATTAAAGTGAGAAAATATAAATATTATTCACTAAACAAGCACAATTTTTTGTGCCCTTAATATTTTGTTTATACTTAAATATACAATATGACATAAAAATGAGAACACAATACGACCTTATAAAGAAGTACATACGAGGGCGGTTCGGAAACTTCTTAGCCTAGCACAAAAAGCGCGGTATAAACAGAAAAAAGTTAAGTGTTTTGGAAACTTCCATCTCTGCTATGAACACATGTTAAATTTTGTTTCGATCTGGCAACTCCTTCATATAGAAACAGGTGTTCACAAAAGACGCATCCGCGATTTTTTAACAATGGAAAAATTAGAAATGCGTGGTGTCATTAAATATTTACATAAAAAAGGTTTATCGGGACAAGAAATTCATAATGATATGGTGAATGTGTTAGGTGAAAGCGCTCCTTCATATGCACCAGTAAAAAATTGGGTTGCTGAATTTAAACGTGGTCGTACAAGCATTGAAGATGAACCACGTAGTGGACGTCCAAAAACAGCAACAACAACAGAAATTGTAGCCAAACTGCATGATATGGTATTAAATGATCGACGAATAAAAGTGCGTGAAATAGCTAATATCATGGGCATCTCAAATGATCGAGTCCATTTAATTTTGCATGAAGAACTACAGATGAAAAAGCTTTCTGCAAGATGGGTGCCGCATTTGTTAACAGTCGATGAAAACGCATAAGAATGAACATTTCTCAAGCTTGTTTGGATCGTGTTAAGCGAAATAAAATGGATTTTAAGCGTCGTTTCATAACTGTTGATGAGACATGGATCCACCACTATACTCGAGAGACAAAAGAACAACCCAAACAATGGACTGAAGCTGGAGGAAGTGCCCCAAAGAAGGCAAAAACAATTCAATCGGCTGGTAAGGTTATGGCAGCGGTTTTTTTTGGGACTTCAAGGTATTTTATTGATTGACTATCTGCAAAAGGGTAAAACAATAAATTCAGAGTACTATTGCAAGCTTTTGGATCAATTAAATGTACAAATTCGAGAAAAACGTCCTGGCTTACAACACAAAAAAATAATTTTTCGTCAAGACAACGCACCAGCGCACAAAAGTGTTTTAACAATGGCTAAAATCAACGAATTAAAGTACGAGTTGCTTGACCACCCACCTTATTCTCCTGATTTGGCTCCCAGTGACTTTTACCTGTTCCCAAATCTAAAAAAATTCCTTGCTGGCAAGCGTTTTATCTCAAATGAAGATGCAATTACAGTTGTAAACCACTATTTTGAAGACCTCGAGGAAAACTATTTTAATCAAGGGATAGAATTGCTAGAAAAGCGTTGGACTAAGTGTATTGAAGTTTCAGGAGATTATATTGAAAAATAAAAATATTTTTGAAAAACTAAATATTCTCTTTCATTGATAGGCTAAGAAGTTTCCGAACCGCCCTCGTATATATAATGTGGATCTCAAAAACAAATAAATGTAAGGGAGTAACATTTGCATCGCTTCCTAGCTACACATTAAAAACCAGTTCATATATTTGACTCGTCATGCATTCAACTTTCGATGATTGCTTTTTGTTTGATTAGGTCTTATGGTAGAATTAGTCGATTCGTATCGTAAGGTGACGGATCAGCGGACAAAATCTGTAACATAAATAAAACAGGTTGCTGTTTATTTAATATGTATCGTAACGTATGTGAGGTAAAAATCTAATAGGCAGAGATAAATACAGTAACAGCTGACACATCAGCTGGCAGTCTAACGCTTTTACTAACCAACATCCAAATTTAAACAATACTACAACTTCACAACTAACACAATACGAATCGACTAATTCTACCATTAGAATGGCGACCGAAATGTAGAAATTATTGAGGCAGGCTTGTAAAGCAAAGTTTTGTTGTTAGAGCTTACATACCTGCTTCCGTGTGACCTGATATTTGTACGCGATATACAACTTTGGAGAATTTATTACGAAGTACTAAAATACATCGGCGCATTGAGTTTAAATAAAATAATATATCCCGACGTTTCGGGATATATTCGATTATCGGTATTTACCATAAAATTGACAATTTCATAATCTCAAACTTATAAACCAATCTACTATTTAACAAAATATGTACACACTTGCAAGAAAGTTGTTATGTCAGGCCCCTTTCAGATTAGGCAGCTTTACTTGCGCAAGTCTTGTGTTTGTGGGTGTGAGAGGAAAGGTCGGTTTGAAGGGGAAAGAATTGCCGAGATTTGAGTACAGACTTGCTTTTACTTGGCAATTCTGTACTTTTACTTGGCAATTATGTACATATATTCAAGTATATCTTTAACTAAATTATTTTTTCTTCAACTTCCATTGTATACACCAAATTTTAAATCACTTTCACAATTACAATGAATACAGAAATGAAACAAAACGTCAACAAATTAAGAAAATTGCTCAACAAAGTTGCTGAATGTGAACATAAAAGCAAGTTAAAAAAAAAAATAAAAATTAAAATTAAAATTATACTTGCGCAATTAAAGTTGCCTAATCTGAAAGGGGCCTCAGTAAAATATTCTATGTCAACAATTTTTGTTAACATAATAAAACAAACAAAATGTTTCGTTGCTTTCTCTTGGAATTGTGTTGGATTATATTTTCATTGTTCAAATAATAATCAATTTGGTATTGTAATTGAAATATTTTGTTATTTGATTGCCATCCATTGTTTTCTTAGAGCTCCCTAATTATAGTTCTGATATTTTTTTATTTGTATTTTTTGATAATAAACGCCCCTTCCTGTAGTCTTAGGGGAGTTATTTTTTTTTTTAAATCACAAAGCACAGGTTTTGTTACACAATTTCGTGGGCAAGTATTACAAGAGCTGAGAAAATATTTAACGGATGTTGAACAAAAAAAAAAAAAACAAACAAGGATTTTATTGGAATATATTTAGTAATGTAGGCGGCATATGAAAAAGGAGAAAATAATACAAATTCATAATTATATGTAAATTAATATTATAAGATTTAAATTTAATGTCATCTTTTATTTAATTATGACGCAGTACATATTTTTATTCTTTAAACCAAGACACTAAACGTGTGCCAAATAAATATTCGTTATGGGTGTTACATAGGCTTGCCCTACCCAAACAGTGAAAAATCTTGAAATTCATAGAAAATTCTTGATTTGCAAAAAAAAGCTAGACAATAATTTAAAATATTTTTAAAATAAAAATAACTCAATGGCTTTTAACAAAGATTATATTTAATTAAAAAAACAGTTGCAAAGCCATATATATTTTTAATGGATGTGTGGAAATTAGTGTTTTTCATACGGGATTTCCCGGGAAAAATTACCCGGGATCCCGCGTATTTTCCGGGAAAGAAATCCCGGGAAATTTGTGCGGGAATTCCCGGGATTTTTTGATTTTGTTATGTCAACTTAATTTGTATTTACACATTCCTTGATGAGTGTTGTTATTCACTTTATGTATGCGATGGTGCAATAATAGGGTGATGGCAATATCACAATAGCTAAAGCTTTACAACAACTAAGGCCGAGTTTACATCTGGCACTAGAGTTTCTACGCGGGAAAAAAATCCCGGGAATTCCCGGGAATTATTTTTTTGTAAATCTCGGGAAATTTTCAACGGGAATTTTCGGGAATTGAATATATATGTTTTTGGAATTGGCTTTTTTTACATTGCTGTTCGTTGTTTCATTACTCAAAAATACAACTCTGTAACGTTGTATAATATGTATAAGCATGTAAACAGATGTAATAGAGGTTTCCGATGTGAATCCAACAACTTCCAGCGTTACGAAATATTTTTAACTTATGAAGTCTTTATAGAAAAAAGTATCTAGATTGGCAGATGTAGATGGAATTTCCATCCATGCTTAACTCAAAGCATATGATTTTTTTGATAAGTTTTTTAAATATTGTTCTTCATTAAATTAATGAATAAAGTTGTTTTGTTTTTTATTTGAATGTTCACAGAAAAAAGTATTCACCAATTAATGTTTTCAATTAAGAATGTAATTGATTTAATTTAATTGAATCAATTATTAATTAATTTGAGTGGAAAAACTTAATTAATACTATCAAATTGTTTATAGGTGAAAATTTAGTTAATTTTTTAATTGATATTACAAATATTTTAATTGATATTACAAAATTATTCATATTACTTTTTTTTGTGATGTATACTTTTTCATAAAATTATATTTTTTATTGACGTCATTTAATTAAATTCATATGTTTTTGAAATTCCCGGGAATAAAACATTTTACTTCTCGGTTCCCGGGAATTGAAAAAGTCCGGGAAATTAGAAACCCTATCTGGCACGCATGCGTTCTGAGATTTAGATGCCTTTATTTGGAAAAAGCAGAACGCGACGTTCAAAATTTAATCCTACAACAATTCATAAAAGTAAAAAACAGAAATGAGCAAGGAAATAAAAAAAAATACAAATAATTACAGATTCTATTTGGTAAATAGTCCTATTTCCAAACAAATATGCCCTTATGCAAAAACGATTGTTAAAGTTAAAGCATGCGTTAAAACTGATTTTGCCATACAAATTTCGTTTGTTAAACCAACTTTAAGTTTAACAATGACTTTTTCGTAAGGGGGATATTTTGTAATATTTTTTTTTAATAATACTCGTATAATTTCTTTTTTATAATATTGGTATCTATTATATAAAGAACGGAAACGGTATTATTTTTTTACTAATGTGTGTATAAAACGTTATTATTTAATCGATCTCATGAATTAAAATTCGTTTTTGTTGAAATAAATTAAATTTAAAAATATTTTGTATTGTTTTGTACTGGGCGGGAATTCCCGGGATTTCCCGGGAAACCGAAAATCTTTCCCGCTTTCCCGGGAAATGAAAAAGTCCGGGAAAAGAAAAACTCTAGTGGAAATACAATAATATCAGCTGGTCGCTTATAATGTCAAGTTACCAGTGTTGTCAAATTGTGATGTTGTGTAAAGGTGGAAAATACTTCTCGACACTTATTACTATTGCAGCTATTGCAAAATTATTTATAGTTATACAATAAGCATACCAAATTGACCTTAGATATATTTAAATTAAGTTTTAGCTTGACAAATAGCTTTTAAGCTTGAATCTTGACAAGCCTTGAAAAAGTTTAACAATCCAGCCAAATCAAGCCCGTCTGGCAAGCCTAGTGTTGCAGCATCATTTATGATAATGGTGGTAGGTGGTGCTTTGAGGAATCTCTAAAATATACAATTTATTGGTTAAAAATTTGAATTTTGCTATTATTATTATTTCTAATCGAGACAGAATACAGGCAGCCGTTAATTTTTAAAGAAATTTTAAACGATAAGACTTTCCATCTGATTACTGTTTAACTCTTACAAAATCGAGTTATAAAGAAATTGACAAGTCGTCTGTTTCGACGCCGATGCCACTCTGTTGCTTGTGGTATTTCTCTTCGCCTTAAGCCGGCTCTAAATTTGGGTTAGCCGAACGTTGCTGTTGCCGTTCTGTACCGTACCGTCCTGTTAGCACATTTGTGCACCTATAGAACATTTAAAAACGTGCGTACCCTTTACTTTATTTTGTTCTTTTACTCGTAATATGAAAAAGAAACAGCTGTTCACAAAACAGTGATGGGAATTAAAAGAGTTCAAATAGTGACTGTAGCGAAGAAAAAGTACCTAAAATATTTAAATGCTCCATCACTGGTTTACATCCCCCAGAGTGATCTATAGCAGATCACGGGTGTTGGCAATCCCGGGGACCTATTTCCATTGACGTACCTTTGGCACATTAGCCATGGAACTTATGTGTTACTACCCAATCTCTGGAAACAGAGCAACGGATCTGGACATATTTATTTAAAGGAAACAGGTCTGTTATGTCAACCAGGTGCAGCGTCACCTGGAACTGCCCCTGAGTTCAAAAGACTATAGAGGTGAAGACTTTCGGGGTGGAACTCAGAAGTCTGACCAGAGGCTACTTCTGGTTCCACTGGTGCCGGTTGCCCGACAGCAAGGCTGCTCTAGAAGTTTGGGTGTATGTAGCGGTCGTCGGGACCCTTTGCTAAAAGGTCGAGTTCATCCTACCAAACGGTGTTAAAGTTATGATCTTGATTGTTGGCGGCACAGGCATGCGTCCAATTCTGATGAGTGATTGACATGTGCCGGCAATGGTGAGGTATTCTATTAGAGAGTGAGTGTAAGCAACTACTTGCATCGTGAGAACTTGGAGGATCGTACGTGGTGGCTGTGGTTGCTACCAAAAACGAGAGAATAGTCTTGTCTATATAATAGTGATTGGCTTGACGCGGTCAGCCAGATAATATTCTAGGTGCTGTTTGCCATACGGCAAAGAGTTTAGATAGCTCTAAGTATCTCAGCAAGGTACTTGAACATAGTACAGGGATAATTATATTCACGTGGACTGACACATGGTGCATTCGATGGTTTGACGTCTTACATACACCCGGTGTTTAGACCACCCGTGAGATAAGGCCGTAATGGCAGGTACTCATGATAATGTGAAACACATCACTCGTTTAACAACGTTAGGAAATTCTATTTTTTACAGATTGAGATTACAGCAAATTTCGGTAAGCATATGCATTGTTTTCAATCAACAAAAACTATCAGCTGTTTCGTTGAGTGACGGAGACGTTCTACTAATTGTGTCTTAACTAATGTAACTAATGTATACGAGTTCATAACCTTAGGATGCTTTCTTTGGTGTTTTGTTAAATTGGTAATCGATAATATACAAGGATATAAAAATTCATTGAAAGAGCTACAGCCACTGATCGGAGCAGGTGGTTAATAGTCGCTAAAAACACTGAGCATTTCTGCAGTTAAGAAAGCAGTGGACGTGGAGGAGTTCGACTAAAGTTCATTTGAGTTTTAGAATGCATTGAAAATTGCGTAATTTTATTTTTCGAGATTTGCACTCAAATTTATATAAAGAAATCACTAAAATTGTGAAAGCTTTTAAATATGAACATACATACATGCATATGTATGTACATATCGTACACTAAATCATAAAGAGTCATAACTCAAAATTATAAAAGTGCTTTTACTTTTTTATAAACCAGTTAATTGAAGAAATCTATAACGACCTCAACCATTTCTGTTGCAATAAAGTCTTATTGAAGAATATAAAATATCAAGAGTTGTTTGCATCTACTCAGCATCTGAAATTTTTTGAGTTGTGACTCTTTATGATTTAGTGTGCGAAATGTATATGTATATATGTATATCCATTTGACATTTTGTTGAAAGATAAAATTAAAAACGAAACGAAATACACATTAATATCTCATTAAATTCAAACTGCAATTATATCGAATAATTTATAATAAAAAGCAAAACAAAAGTCAGGCGCTGCCGAAACTTGTAATACTCTTCACCATATTAATAACTTACATATATTAATTTCTCGGTTTCAAAAGTAAAGCTTTGATTTCGATGAAACTTTTATTTTAGATATAATGCTTGATGGACCTTTCCATTGCATACGAAATACAATTTCATTTAAGTGACCGCTTTTAGATTGGTTACAGCAATCGATCCTTTTGAGTTAGTTTTCTTGAACTTTTTCGGACATTTCGAGCGCTAACTCGGCTATAACTTGACGAATGTTGGTTTTCCAAAAAAAAGTCCAAAAAGTGAAATTACGCGTTCTGAAAACTTCGCATGCAATAAAATCAAAATCGGTCAGATTGTGTGGCTCGTGCCACCGTCTTTTTAAAACCACATATTGTCCAGTTCATAATCTTCAGTTGTAGACAAAAAAAAAGTCGGTTATCGGCACCAAACAGTCACTTTATCAGCAGCAATGGCTTTTGCACAATCACTTGTGGGTTTTCCAAGCCCGATATGCCGTATATGCGACAAGTTTTCTTTTGCTGACATAACTATCGAGTGAGAAATGAGCTTCATCCCTGAAGAAAATTTTATTTAAAAAATCAGCATTCAAAGTCTGTTGCTCTAGCAAGCAATCGCGTGAGTTGGACTTTAATTGTATGGATGCGCAAACACAAGTGCAAAATACGCCATAATAGGCTGATAACGCCGTTGAATCGAGAAATTCGGATAATCCGCCACTCTTTCGCTGACAGAAGTGATATTTTCTGCATTGCTCATATTGCGATGATACAAAGGCCTGACCACATCTGGGGGTCTACTCTGTAACGCTTCCAGTCTCTTCAATTTTCTTTATAATGCTGCCAATTCCTTGCACAGTAGGTCGATTATGAGACTTAATAACTTTTGTACTAAATTTTAACCCCCATATGTAAAAAAGATAACGTGTGCTTCATGTGCAAGTTAAAACCGGTTTTTGTATGGAAATTTTGTTTTAACACACGTTATCTTTTTTTCATATGGGTGTAACTATTTTACGCGTTCTTCAGTTGTTAAACGATCAATATTGTGAAAGGGCTGGTCAGACTAGAGATGGGCGCGTGTCGTGTTTTTTTCATGACACGAAATTCTGATTTCGTGCGTGTTCGAGTTGTGTCCTGTTGAGTAAAATTTACACGATAAAACACGAAATGATTTTAGGTTTAAAATATTTATGCATGAATTTCCAGTAAAGAAAAATTTAAAATTTTGTATCGTCAAACACGCAAAACCAGCAAATTTTTTGATAGTGCAGTGTAGTTCAAAGTTATGAAATTAACCAAAAATATGTATCTATTTGAACATAAAAAGTGCTTTTTTGCTACTCAATTTGGTCTCGTACAGTTTCTTGTTGGGAAAATTTTCGCGTGCGTCTCTAGTTCAGACTAATGCATCTTGTATTAATACATGTCAAAAATTCAAATAATACGTGCAAGTTCGGTATTGAGAATGAAAAATGTCATGACGAATGGTAAATAATACGTTAAAAATTTTACATCCCATAAGACTTGGCAATTTTGTTAAATTTTTCTAAGCGATAAGACTTTTCATCTGATCAGAGTTGCATTATTACAAAATCAGGTAATAAAGAAACTGACACGTCATCTGTTTCGACGCCGATGCCGTGCGGTCGTTTATGTTATATTTCTTCGTCTTAAACCGGCTATAAATAATTTTCTTTATCCTATTTAAATCATATAATTTAACCGCCGTCTATTTTCAAGGGCCGGTACGACCACAGCTTGGATGAAACTGCTCTGCTGTAGGCAGTAAATAGCTGTGTGCTTTCTTTTTGTGTTTTTAATAGTGTGATAATGTGAACAAAAAAATTTTACTTTAAGTTAGATTTTTTACAATCGAAACAAATGTCTTTAGATTTCTTTCTCGTAAAATGTGATGAAAGTCTGTAAATAAATGACAGTTCTTGTGACAGATATATAACAGCTGGCAGCCTTGCTGACCATCGATTTTTTACTGTATAATACAGTATATGTTTTTGAAATAAAGGCTATGCTACTTATGCCACGACACATTATCTGGGCCGTGATTTTCGTAACAAAAATAATCGACACCATTCTATTTATAAATTTATTTTTATTTTGATTTCTTTGTACTTAAAACCAGTTACGAAAATAGACGAAACAAAATGTTTGATTTTGTTTTGTTTCGTTCTTTGAAGTGAGTGAAACAAAAAAAAAATGAGAACGATTGCTTAATTTGGTTTTGTATTGTTTTTGCACATGAGCACAAGCAATAAATTAATTTAATCGTACGCAGCTAGAAAAGAAAACAATGTGAACTAAATGGAACTATTTTGAAATTTTTGCGGCGAATTTGACATTATTTTATGTTTATAATTTGATTACATTATTATTTAACACATGAAATTTCTTTTATATAGCTAAGCAGCATAGCTCTAACTGGGTAAGACACCTTATTTTTTACTTAATATTTCAGTTCATCAACTCGCGCCTACTCCTTAAGATTTTCGTTTTAAAAATTTTATCATATCCTTACAGTTTTAACACAATATTCTCATATTTGTTTCCACGGATATTCTCTAACTTGCATATTCACTAAGTTTTATGATTTTGACTTGCTCTGGTTTTCATCGAATATAATGTAGAGTTGCATTTTGAGGCATTTTAAAATTGAGTGTTGCCAACACTATATTTTCTTTAATATGCTGCACAGTGATGCATTTACAAACAGTCATAGGTCGACCAGAAACTGATACATCCACGTTTACGACATTTTTGTAATAAATTAAAGAACAGCTCAAATTTTTTCTTTAATCTAGAGCCAAATGTCGTAGACGAAGTCGAAATACGCCAAGCACGATAAGGCCCACTATTAGGAAAATTTGTTCAAAAGATATTTATATGTAACAGATTTGAGTCCTATGAAAAATCATTTTCATCAAAACCACCAAAATTAACTCGTCTGCACTGGCGTATTATTTAGAATTTCTCGGATCGGCCAATAACATGCTGAACATTACAAACAGATTGACTTACTCACATCCACCTTTTTTTTTACACTTGAACGTGAATCGTCTAAATTAATTAAAATGTTTAACGTTATACTCACATTAATCAAAGTCAGTCAATATTTCATTTAAATTTTTTTTTCTGCTACATCCTCTACTATTAATATTTATTTTATAGTAGAATTAAATTAACTAATGACTTTTTTCTTTGTAATAGGTATGTATTTAAAAAAATTATTAAGGCTTTTTTGTTAACATTTTATTGGTTTATATAATGTAAAGCTTGCGGTTTTTATGTCTTTAAATTGTATGGCTTTTAATAGTTTTAATCTAAATAACAAATGTGTTTTAAATTGGCTTTTTAAGTCATTTATTTTACATACATACGTAAGATATATTTTGGTCTTCTTGCAAGTTTTGTTTTGTGTTTGTCTTACCACTTAATTTCGTTCACAATTTTTTCGATTTATGGTTTTATATACATACATATCGTTACCTTAATATAGAAAGGCCTTAACTCATTATTTTTTTGGAAATCTACATTTTTGCATTTTTCGATACATTAGGTATTCTTCTATCGCAATATACAAAAAACTCGATTTAAAAAAAAAAATTAGTTAGGGCCTTTCTATATTAAGGTAGCGATATGTACATATACATACATATGTATTTATGAATATACATTTTTTTTATTTCCTTAGGGTATTTTAAAATAAGTCTTTGTCATTGATTAAAGAGTCATCTCTTTTATATTGGTTTACTGTTGCCTTCTTCTTTATTCATTCTGGGTCTTTGTTCAGGCTTGAGTCATGTCATGATTGAGACCAAAAAATTTCATTGAATCTTTTTCTTGCTTTTTTAAACATTGGTCGGATTTTTTGTTTTTATAATTTTTTTTCTTTTCTTTTCTTTTCAATGTATTATATTACATTCCACAGAAATAAATATGTATTCACATATATCTATTAAATTTGATTAATAATATCAATAAAATTTATATTTCTTTTTTAGTAACAAAAACAAACTACGACAAAGCTAATTTGGCTTGCCTGCAAAAGCAGAATCAGTCCTGGGTTCTAGTCGTCGCTTTCGATAACGAGTTGATTCGATCACATATTTTCATTCGGTATCGTACCATATTATTACATTGTTCTATAGCGAATGCGATAATCTCTAACTAAAAAAACGTGACCGAATCACCTCGTTATCGAAAGTGACAATTAGACCCCTGAATGTTAAAATTTTAAGTTTATACAGTGAGAGAAGTTGACAACTGGCTTAATATCGATTGATAAAAATGTACTCACTGCTTCTAATAAGGGAAGATATCAAACTTCCAAGAATGTCTTTTTTACTTCTACACAGAGAAAACAGTGCGTAATATATACCTCATAAAATAGAATAAAATTAATAAGATATCTCTATAGTTTTTTTCAATAAGGAAATCTTATTAACTTAATAAGGAAAACCATTTTGAAAAAATCAAGAAGAAATCTTGTAGTTTTTATTAGGTTATATAATTGATTTTTTCAATAAGGGTTTCTTCTTGTTTTTACTAAGCGACCTAATAAAAAATAAAAATAAATTGTGTCTTTATTCTCTGTACTTATGTATTTTCATTTAAATTCTATACCATATACATATGTATGTATGTATGTAGTATATAGTAGATGTTATTTATTTATACATACATACAAACACATTATGTTATATTCGTAACTAACTTATTCACCAAGTATTGAACCAGCAAACTACTGACTGATAGACAAGCACTCTAACCAATATGCTAACAAGTAGCCTGAATAACCATTGAAATTATTGTGCAAACATTCTTATACAAAAATGAAAAATATCATGAAAAAAATTGACTCTGTGTCTATTTATAGATATGAAATAACAACCTCATAAAATCAAGAAGATTTCCTTATTAAAAAAATCAATAAGATGCTTAACACATAATCATATAGGAACCTAATAAAATCAAGAATAAAACCTTATTGAAAAAATCAATAAGGTAACCTAATAAAAGCAAGAAGAAAACGTTTTAAAAAAAATCAATAAGGTAACCTAATAAAATCAATAAGAAATCCTTGCAGTTTACAATTTATAAGAAAACCTAATAGAATCAAGAAGTTTTTCTCTATGGATTGTTTTTTTGGTGGCAAAAGTAACGGAAATTGAGTAAAAAAAAGTTGTGAATAATAAGATTTCTTCTTGATTTTATGTGGTTCTCTTCTTGATAAAATTAATAAGATTTACATATGAAAAAATCTTCGCTTCTTTCTGCTGGGATACCCCTTAGCCTAAAAACGTTTCATAGAAAAAATCTTCTTGATTCTATTAGGCAGTTTTTTCTCTTTGTAGAACATATTCTTCACATTTTGATAGCTCATCGTTCTCAATTAGAGTTTTTCTTTTCCCGGACTTTTTAATTTCCCAGAAAAGCGGGAAAGATTTTACGGTTTCCCGGGAATTCCCGCCCAGTACAAAACAATACAAAATATTTTTAAATTTAATTTATTTCAACAAAAACAAATTATAATTAATGAGATCGATTAAATAATAACGTTTTATACACACATTAGTAAAAAAATAATACCGTTTCCGTTCTTTATATAATAGTAATACATACACCCAGAGAAAAAACAGTTTAAAATCAATAATGCCCGTAATTTCAACACACAGGTAATTTACCTAAGGTTTTTACCCACGAGTTTGCCTTATAAAATTCAACTTACACGATAGATATCTAGGCACGGGATTTCTTTCCCGAAAATTTGCGGGATCCCGGGAAATTTTTCCCGGGAAATCCCGTATGAAAAACACTATTCTCAATGCATTTTGTTATTATTATTTTAATAATTATTATTTGGTTAGCCCGTGCACACGGTTGCCAGAGTTGACGATTTATCGTCATTTATACGATTTTGGGTGCAAAATATAGCATTTTGACGACTAGACGATTTCCCCTTCAATTTGACGATTTTTAAATAATTATAAATTGACACCTTTTTTTAGAACTTTAAAACAATTTTGAACTTGACCTAGAACTTGGCAGCTTTTGCTAGAATTTATAATAAAAGTAAGGAGTAATTTTTGTATTATTAATTTTGGAATAATTTAATTTCCAACTTGTTAGGCCCTGTCCAGACTTGCAATTTTTGTTGCTGCAATTCTTGAGTTTATAGGTGAGAGAGATGACAAGATTGGGGAGAGGTGGTAAACAGTTTCATGTGCTCTGCAATTCTCTTTTCTTTTGAAATTCTCACATGTTAATTTAAATGTATTTTTTTTTTTTTTTTTTTGAATGCATGATTTTTTATTTATTGTATCTTCATATATGAACTAACAATAAGTATTCAAATCTTAAATCTAAAAATATAATTAGGCCCGACCAGTGTCGGACATAAGCTTAGTAATAGTTATATATAATACATAAGTAGTGATAGTCAAAAGGAAAAAAATAAAGTATTTTCAAGAAGTCCCATCTGGAGTGCTATGAATAAGAGCCCATGTGTCCCTCTTTTTTAGGCGGATGTGTCCAGTAAAGTTCAAAATATTACGGGCAAGCGGATTAGGATGTGACTCGAGTTTTGTTAAATATTTGCCAGCGTATTTTGCAATTTCTTCAGTCACTAGTGGCATATTTAAATCACGATGTATATTTGAATTTTTTATATACCATGGAGCCAATGTTATTAAGCGTAAAATTTTGTTTTGCCTTCGTTGGATTCTCTCGACATTAGAAGCTGAAGCAGTGCCCCATAACTGTATTCCGTAGCACCATATTGGTTTCAAAATCGTCTTGTATATTAAAAGTTTACAATCTAGACTGAGTGAAGAATTTCTACCAATCAGCCAATGTAGCTGAGTTAATTTCAGTTTCATTTGTGTTAGCTTTGAGTCAATATGGGGCTTCCATGTAAGCCGTCGATCAAGGTGTATACCAAGGTATTTTACGTGTGAATGTTGAAGAACAACTTGATTGTTGATTCGAATAGGGGAACAAGTATCTCTTCGCAGGGTAAATGTTACCTGGACACACTTTTGCTCGTTTACTTTGATTCTCCATAAATTTAACCATAGTTCCAGTTGTGTAATATGTTCTTGTAGATATCGGGAAGCCTCGTGAGGGTTTTCGTGCATACTAAGGCAGGCTGTATCATCGGCAAACGTAGATGTATGAATATTGCTGCTCAAAGGCATATCACAAGTGTAAATCAAATACAAAACTGGCCCCAGTATGCTCCCCTGTGGCACACCGGATGATATAGATTCGGGCACACTCATGAAGTCTCCTTCCACAACCGTAAACTTCCGGGTAGTAATATAACTTTCTAATAGCTTCAGAAAATTTATTGGTAAATATGATTTCAATTTTAAAATAAGACCTTCATGCCACACTTTATCAAATGCCTGAGAAACGTCGATAAACAGCGCAGAACAATACTTCTTTTCTTCAAATGTTCTTCTTATAAATTGAACCAATCTATGAGTTTGTTCGATGGTGCTATGCTGACTTCTAAAACCAAATTGATGGTCCGGTATGCACCCATTACTAACTAGAATTGGGGACAATTTTGTCATGAGCAGTTTTTCGAAAAGTTTTGACATTGTTGATAGCAGACTTATTGGCCTGTATGACTCAGCCTTGGTAAGGTCTTTGCCCGGCTTTGGAATCATTTTAACTTTGGCAAGCTTCCAGCTATTTGGAAAATACTCCAGTCGTAAAATGGCGTTAAAAATAAATAATAGGATTCTAATTGCAATACGAGGCAACTTTATTAGCATCTGGTTACTAATTCCATCAATACCCGGAGCTTTCTTCGGGTTAAGTTCAGCAATTACTTTTTGTACATCACACGTTCTAAATTTTATGGGTCGAGGGGGTAGCGCCACTACATTCGGCAAATCAATAACACCAGTACACGAGTTAGGGGTAAATACTGATTTTAAATGCTCAGCAAATAGTTTACCTTTTTCAGTATCGCTTCTTGCCCAACCCCCTGTAGATGTACGCAGAGGTGGTTTAAACGCAACAGGTGTTTTAAGCTTTCTAGCAGCGCGCCACAAGGAGTAATTAGATGCTGGTGTGGCATCAAGACCTTCCAGATAGTTTTTAAAAGATGCAGTTTTTTCAAATGCAAGCAAGTCTTGGAGTCGTTTAGTGCACTCTTTAAATCTGATTTTATGTTGTGGTGATCTGTGCTGTTGCCATTCCCTTCTAGCTCTTCTTTTTTCACTTACAAGACGTTCAATATCCGTAGAATAAATTCTATTAAATCCAGTCTGCGGGTAGGAGGTAGTCGCATGTTCAGCAGCCTGTTTTATATTTTTGATAAGATTGCCAATGTTAAATTCAATATCTTCGGATGTTCTTAGTATAATGTTTTCCGTACAATGAGTACTGAGATATTTTCTGAACCCCAGCCAATTAACACGGTTGATCGTCTTCATATACGGGTGAGGTAAGTCACTACTTAGTGGGCTACAAATTGTAACGATCGTGGGAGAGTGATCGGAGGAAAGATCTTGAGACGCTTCAACATGAACTAATTCCCTAGAAATATTTTTCATGACTCCAAAATCTATAACATCCGGAATTTTTTGTATGTCCGTAGGCCAGTAAGTGGGCTCCCCACTCGAAATGACGTCCAAGCCCATTTTTGAAATTGTGTTGAACAATGCCCGACCTCTAGGTGTAATAAGACGCGAACCCCAGAACGTATGTTTTGCATTGTAGTCGCCAGCTGCTACGAAGCAAGGGCCAAGGGATTTGTAGAAATTCTCGTATTGGTCCTCAGTAATTGCGAACCTAGGAGGGGAGTAAATTGATGATATGACAAAATTAGTGCAAAAATTTTCGATACAAATATTCGTTGCTTGTAAATGTTCTTCGCAAATGTTGTCAATAATATAATGCTTGAGTCTTGACTTTATTAAAATTGCTGATCCACCGCATGCTCTTCCTCTCGGGTCCTTTGAATCATATAAGGTGTAGCCATAAATTTTAAAAAGGCTTCTCGAAGTCAAATGAGTCTCAGACACCAACATTATATCAATATTTTTTTCCGTGAGGAAGTGCTCAAGTTCATTTTTATGTTGGCGAATGCCGTTTGCGTTCCAGAAACATATTGTTAACGTGTTCATGGCTTATTAAGTATTGCTTGAAGCAGAGTATTCTGCATTCGCAGCATTTCTTGCATCATGCTAGTCATACTTGTTGTAAAATTGTTTATAGTTTGCACCAGATTTTCAATAGTAGCTTCAAGGCGATTAAAATTAAAGCCTGAGTTTGTATTTATTGAAGTATTTGGCCGTGAAACATTTTGTGTGGGAATAGAGCTTGTTTTTGCAGCATCGGCATACGATACACGTGAATTAACTGGTTGGCTCACTTGGGCAAGAGTGGCGGAGTAAGTGTTTGCTGTTTGTGCTGGAGGTACTTTAGGTTTTTGCCCCATTGTCTTTTTAACGAAAGAATATACACGACAACCTCTGTAGTTAGCAGTGTGATTTTCTCCACAATTACTGCATTTTTTGTTACTTTGATCTTTCGGTTTATTGCAACTAGCAGTACCGTGCAATTCACCGCAAATAACACAAACTGTAGGTAATTTGCAGTAAGTTTTTGTGTGGCCATATTCTTGACAATTATGGCACTGTACGGGTCCAGAACGCTTGTGTGGTTCTTCAACTGTTATTTTTCGGTATAAAAGATATTTTAAATTATAAATTGGGTGCGTCTCATTTTTTCTCAATTTTATATCATTCGGCTCAAGTTCAACGCGAAATAGAGGCTGGGGGATCTTCTCCCTATTTATTATATTTGAAACATTTTTTACCTTGAATCCCTGGAGGACGAGTGCGTCTTTTATTTCTTCGGGAACAAAAAATGTATTTAACGTTTTACTTTATTTTCTTTCTGGAGTTGTATAAAAAAAAAAACACAAAAATAACAAAAATTAAATAGGATTGTTATATTTTCAGGAAAATTTGCAAAGCTGGAATTTTCTAATGTAGACGCTATGCAATTTCAAAGTAGATTTTTAAAAATTCCAGCAATAAAAATTGCAAGTCTAGACGAGGACTTAATATACATAACTTATCAACTGAAACAACAGAAATACAAAATTAATTTCCGCAAATTCAAATACTATATAAGAACTTATGAATAATTTTTTAAAAACAGATTTGCTTCATGAAATTTACTTATTCCTAGTTTACACTATGCAACACTTATTGCTAAGCTGATTAGTTTGTTAGGAAAGAGAGACCAGAGGAAAAGAAACATTTCTGGTCCCTCGACTCTATCTCCCTCCAACTAATCAGTTTAGCAATAAGACTTGCATAGTGTAAACTAGGACTTAGGAATATTTGCCTGGAACGTATTTGCTGATGCTAAAGTTAATCAAGTTGAAAAATGTGAAATCATTAAAAATTTTATAAATAGAACAGTGGGTTAAGATTTTACTTCGAAGATAGATTCAGAGCCTTAATTAAGCCTAATTTATCCCTACAATATTATTAGCTTTCGACAATATTCGAAAAGAGTTGTCTAATTTTTTTAAGCAATGTAAAATACAGGAAATTGAATCTGAATTCAGATAATTAAAGTTATTAAAATTGGAAAAAAGAATTTTGGAGTTCTGAGAAAAAAAAATTCAGAAATGAAAATAAGGACTCTAGTCTTTTGTTTCTCACGTTAACTAATTTAATCTTTATGGATAAGAATTTAGAGTATTTTATAAAAAACTATGAATTTATTGTGGTATATTTTCGCTAAGTAAAATACATATTTAATTTGAAAAATAATGTTTTATTTTTAACGAATTTTAAGGTTTTCTGATAATCATTTTGACAATATTTCGCTGGAAATTTGACGAATTCGCCGCTATTTCATCTAGCAACTATGCTGGTGCAAAAAAACAATTTTCCTTAGTATTAGTGAGAACAAAGACAGAACACACTGAACAAAAAAAAAAAAGGTTTATAGCATAAAAGGCATTTTATATTACAAAAAGCGTTTATTTTGTTATAAAGCATTTTTTTAAGGTCGTCACTGACTTGTCTCACTCATGATATACTCCCTAAATTTCCCTATTTCGCTTTTTATCGGTTGCAAACAAGAATTGAAAAAAATTTCAATTGTAAAATGAAAATTAGTAAATATAAAAATAATAAACAAAAGTGCAAAATGTAATCAAATATGTATGGAAAAAACTAAAATTACCAACCCCAACAAATTTTAAAAGCTTCCATCAGTTACCATCTTTGGAAAAGAACTCATCTCCTGACAGAGAATTTCGTAGGTTTTCGCAGTTGCTAACGGTTTCGGGGAACAGTGGGAAAGTGTTGCGACTGCGCCGGGTGCCCTTGGATCACCAAGTAACTAAATATGGATGAGGTAAATAGTAAGTTACAAAACTATACCCAAAATGAAATGCCCAAACCGAACTAAGCATACACCTAAATCACTTGCCGTCGTTAAGCAGCTCTGGGTCGGAGAACATCTCTCGCGTCATGGTAATTATTTTTTAAGTGCGGTCAGGCTTGTGTGTGTTGTGTGGCCTTCGAGAGTTTTTCGTCTCGCTCGCACTGGTTTGACTGATCTGCCACGGATAACCGTATAATCTTGCGGTTTTTTGTGGAATTTCTTTAAAAACCACGTCGTGTACAGTCAGTCACAAAACATTTTTTAAAATACTGTTAATAACATCTTGAGCATATAATCTTAGTTACTCCACCCATATTTGTGCAACACCATATTATGCAAATTTACTTTGTATAATATGTTAAAATAAATAAATAAATAAAAATAAATCATTTGACAGCTGAAAAAGTGTTGTCAACTTAAAGTTTTATGCCTCTACAAAAAACATACTTTATTTTAAGCTAAATTTTTATTTTTATGTACATATTTCAAAACTTTCGAATTGTTTGCCAGAAATTTCAAATTACATCTCAGAACGCAAAAATTTTGGAAATCTACGTTCACACACTTTTTTACGCTCACTCACTGTGAATGCAACTCACGTGGTCGAACCAATAATTTATTCACGTAAGCGATGCGTAATAATTAACCTTAAAAAATCATTAAAATGTCAGAGAATAAGAAAGTATAAAAAAGTTTTTTTCTCCACTAAAATTCATCATCAAGACTCGTGTCGAGTGCATTAAACTTCAAATTTATTCCTTAAGGCATAGAATTTAATTTCTACTTAATGTCTATTTAAAAAAATTGAACTCTGGCCTTATGTTTAGTTAGAGTTTTTTTAAAAATAATTTTCTTATAAAAAAAATTATATGAAAGTTTTGCTAATGTTTATTTAATTAATGACTTCGCTGTCTAGTCAACAAAGTTATAATTTAATTTAAACTTCAAACTCAATTTTATCTTACTAAACTTCACATTCAAATGTCAATTTTTTATTCATAATATTTGTTTGGTTCGCTTTAAAAAAAAACTATAGCAAAAGTCACTCCATTTGATCGTTAATAATTTTGTTTACAACAATTTGATTGTCTGGACGAAATAAAAAGTATAAGCTCGATGCGCATTTGAATTTGAATTTATTTTCTTTAAATGTTGCATACATATCCGCTCATTTACTAAAATAACGTCCTAGCTCAAGAAATGGGATTTTTAAATAAATTATGCAGAATTGATCCTCACATTTTTTTTTTATATTATGTGCAAATTCTAAAACAAACATCTTGTGTATTTAACTCTTGTGGGAAAAAAATTTACATTTTCGTGATACATATTAAATTTAATAGTGAATTTTAATCAGGAATAATTTCTTAATCGGGCTTAAGTTTAGTATTTTCCATTCTTATTGAATGAAATTATTCCTGATTAAAATTATGTATATATTTTGTCTAATGAATTGAAAACTTTAAACTCATTTCCGCAAAACTTTATTTTTTTTAGTTATGATGTTTTTGCAGTAAATGAACGATGTTTATGCAAATTTAATGGTACACTTTGCCAAATGCTTGCAGTAATTGTATGCAAATTATTTTTGTGTGACTTATGTAAGTGGACAAACAATTGATATTGTTGTCACTAATGAGCTGGTTGTTTGTTGTATATATGATGAAAATACAAATCTTATTTATTATTGGAATGACAATTGTATTCAAAAGTGTTAAAGGTTTAATTGTAAAATCTGTCAAATTGATGCAAATTGGACAAACAGACGAAATTTTTCACTTAAAGTTGCACAACGTGCCCTGTTTCTATAACTTGTGGGAAGTTTTCGTATCGAGAAAAATTAAACAATTGTACTACTCCCTTACTTATCCTAAGTCCTTATTTTCACTATGCAAGTCTTATTGCTAAACTGATTAGTTATTTAGGAGAGAGAGAGAGACGAGGGGGAAAGAAATGTTTCTGTTCCCATCGTCTCTCTCTCCCACAAACTAATCAGCTTAGTAAAAGGACTTGCATAGTGTAAATTAGGACTAAGTTTCACAGCATGATAAAACTTTTTTTCGGCTGGAAAAGTTTTTACATTTAATACATAAACGAGGCACAAGTGTATTTATAAAACCTTGGCATTGGATGCTTGTTATACCCTTTACCAACAAAAATGGTAAAAGGGTATATATAGGTTTGTCATTCCGTTTGTAATTTCTATAATATCAATAAGCGACCCATAAAATATATATATTCTGGATCCTTATGCATAGGGAAGACGAATAAGCGATGTCCGTCTGTCCGTCTGTCCGTCTGTCCGTCTGTCTGTACGTGAAATCGGTTTTCCGAAGCTCCCAGAAGAGCTAGAGACTTCGTTCTTGGACTGGTGTGTCACAAATTTTCCAAAATAGATTGGTATTGAAATTCAGAACAATCGAGCAGACGATTGCAGAGCTGGAAAACTTAAACTTCATTTTGCCATATAAAAGTAACTCCCGAAAACAAATTTTTATTTTTTTTAATAAATGTACATATTTTACACTTCAGTACGACTAAAATTGGAATTTTAAATTAAAAAAAATACAAAAAAATTGAAAAGACGTTTCCAGGGTTGGAAAACTTTAACTTTTTGTGTTATGTAAAATTAACTATGTCTAAAACTATATTAGTATTTTCTCGAGAACCGTAAGAGCTACAGACCTGAAATTTGGACACAGTATGTAGACCTTTGGCCGCTACAACAACAAATACATGATAATTGGAAATTAAAGGGTGTTCCAAAACGAGCAACGAAAAATTTTAAAATCCCATGTAGTATATATACAATTGTATGTATATACACTTGAAATTTGTAAGGTTAGTGTATTTTTATACAGACTACAAAAATTAACACAAAAATTTAAAAAAATTTAAATTAAAGGGTGTTCCATCAGTTAATGCAATTTTGACTATGTAATTTTGACAATTTGCTGTATCTTGGAAACCGTAAGAGCAAAACTCTTGAAATTTTCAAAAACGGTAAAACTGAAAAAATAAAAAATTATAAAATCGCCAAACCGAAAAAAATCGCCAAAAACAAGAAAAAATCGCCAAAACGAAAAAAAGCACCAAATAAATAAAATAAATCGCAAAAAAAAACGGAAAAATTGCTAAAATGAAAACAAAAATCGCCAAAATGAAAGAAAATCGCCAAAATGAAAATCGCCATAATGAAAAAAATCACCAAAACGAAAAAAAACCCTAAAAAACAGAAAAAAATCGCCAAAATGAAAAAAAATCGCCAAAATGAAAAAAATCGCCAAAAAAAAGAAAAAAATCGCCAAAACGAAGAAAAGCACCAAATTAAAAAAAAAATATAAAACTAAAATAAATCGCAAAAAAACGGAAAAATGCTAAAATGAAAAAAAAAATCGCCAAAACGAAAAAAAACCTAAAAAACAGAAAAAAATCGCCAAAATGAAAAAAAATCGCCGAAATGAAAAAAATCACCAAAACGAAAAAAAAACCCTAAAAAACAGAAAAAAATCGTCAAAATGAAAAAAAATCGCCAAAACGAAAAAAACCCTAAAAAACAGAAAAAAATCGCCAAAATGAAAAAAATCGCCAAAAAAAGAAAAAACCTAAATAACAGAAAAAAAATCGCCAAAAAGAAAAAAAACACCAAATTAAAAAAAATTTCTAAGACTAAAATGAATCGCAAAAAAACGGAAAAATTGATAAAATGAAAACAAAAATCGCCAAAATTAAAGAAAATCGCCAAAATGAAAAAAAATCGCCAAAATGATAAAAATCACCAAAACGAAAAAAAAACTTAAAAACAGAAAAAAATCGCCAAAATGATAAAAAAAAATTGCCAAAATGAAAAAAATCACCAAAACGAAAAAAAACCCAAAAAACAGAAAAAAATCGCCAAAATGAAAAAAAGCACTAAATTAAAAGAAAATTTCTAAGACTAAAATGAATCGCAAAAAAACGAAAAAATCGCCAAAACGAAAAAAAAACCTAAAAACAGACAAAAATCGCCAAAATGAAAAAAAATCGCCAAAATGAAAAAAAAATCGCCAAAATGAAAAAATCACCAAAACGAAAAAAAACATAAAAAAAGGAAAAAAATTGCCAAAATGAAAAAAAATCGCCAAAATGAAAAAAATTACCAAAACGAAAAAAAAACAAAATAATCGCCAAAAAAAAATCGCGAAAAAACCCCAAAAACAGAAAAAATCGTCAAAATGAGAAAAATCTCCAAAATGAAGAAAAGCCCAACAACAGAAAAAAATCGCCAAAACGAGAAAAAAGCGACAAAACTGAAAAAATCGTTTTAACTGAAAAAAACTTCAAAAAAGCAAAAAACCTTCCTTTCGTGCGCGATTCAAAGTCGCACTTAACTGATTTTTTTAATATTAAAGGAATTAAATGAAACTAAGTTTTTGCTTATTTCGTTCTTGCTTTTTTCACTTAACATATTTTATGTATTTTTTAAAGAACTAGATTGGTATCAATAATCAGAAAAATCCAAAATTATGCCTCCAGGGTTGGAAAACTTACACTTTTTGTGTTATGTAAAATTAAATAGGTCTAAAAATTTTTTTCTTTTTCTTTATAAATTGAATATATTTTATGCTTCTGAAGGAAAAGTTTGGTGTATGAAATTTGAAAAATGAAAATTATAGCTCCAAAGATGGAAACTTTAAAAAAATGATAAATTTTTTCACAAAACAAATATGTATGTACGTGTCTGTATACTATATATATGTACGTACGTTGGTAAAGGGTATATAAGATTCGGCACAGCCGAATATAGCACTCTTACTTGTTTTTAAATAACTTTATTTATAGGCTGTTATTAACGTTGTTATAATGTAATTTGTTCTCATGATAAATTTTGTCCGTTCAGAACTAACGCAAATTAATGATGTTCGTATTATAAACTTTTATTATTTCGTGCTTTCAAATAATTTTTTCTAAACTTCTCCGCTACCAACGTTCAATGGGAAATATAAAATTTTCTTAAGTGTACCTGTTTCTCTTAAAAAAAAAAACAAAATCTTTTCAACTTGTAACTCACTGTGGAAATTATCACACAACGGCAAGACTGTTGTAAATAAGTGATGTTAAAATTTGAGCTTTCATTACATTAAAAGCTTTCAACAAATTGGAGCACTATGAATCAAAATAAGTCACATATTCTATTTGCATTGAAAAATATACATATACATATATGAAGACACCACACCACACAAGAACGCTGATAATAAAGGTATGATGGCCTTCAAAAACATCATGTTGTTCCGTTCTGCTAGTGTTTACTCAGTACAAAACGGCTTCAAGTTAGCATATGAAGATGAGCAATGAAATTTATACACAGAAATTTTTATTCTTCAATTAACGATTTTAATAAAAAATAAACTCACGGAAAGATATAATAGAGTTAAATAAACTCTGATTTGAAAATTGAACTGAAACTGCCGTATTAAAAAAATGTGCGCTTGAAGTGTACATGAAAGTAAAATTTCCATACAAATCTTGACTAAAGCACACTTGAAATACAAATTAAATTATTTTAAGGATACGCCCGTAATTTTAATTTGAATTTTAATTAAGCTTTTGTTTAAAAAATTTAATGAAATAAAAAGTTTAGTTGACAGTTAAATTTGTAACTGATTTTTTTCAATTAAAGATGCTGATGGGAAAAATATTTTTTTCTTTGTACAAGTGATGTCACATTGGCACTTATAATTACTTGCTACTTGCTATTTCCCAATACGAGGTAATTTATTGCACATTTTGAGAACTTATCGTACATACATAATATTTGGTAGGATCAAAGTTTGATACCAATCTCAAGGACAGGTCTGCCTTCAGCAACATATCCTTTATTTTAAAAATTTAACTTGTAATATAATTGTGATCAGAATGTAAACATGTTGATGCATATTTTTATTCTGAAAACTATGCAATTAAACTCTGTGCAATTGCGTTGCTACCTCAGCAAAAACATGTCTGTCTCTCATGTATTCTTAATATCAAAACTTAATTTCCAGTACAGCTATTATCAAAATGCTTCCAAAAATCTCTAACTATTTCTAGAATTAAACAGCAAAGCTCTCTATCAAATTTCATTTTATTTAGTGCAAGGACATGCCTACCCCTCATATATACTTTATTTTAGAAATTAAATTTCAGTTGAAAAAACTTGTGACTATTTCTGGAACTA
Source organism: Tachina lurida (assembly GCA_944452675.1). Lineage (NCBI taxonomy): Eukaryota > Metazoa > Arthropoda > Insecta > Diptera > Tachinidae > Tachina > Tachina lurida. Next base: position 31,979,791 of record OX101754.1, on the reverse strand, counting down.
TACTGTTAAGCTTCTTGGAGAATTTTATGTGATATGGAGCAAGGACATGGCTACTTGCCATATATCCTTTTTTTCATATACATACATATACATTTCTGCTACAACTATGATCAAAATGCATCCTTTACGGTAACTATTTCTGGGACTGTACTGTTAAGCTTCTTGGAGAATTTTATGTGATTTGGTGCAAGGACATGGCTACTTGCCATATATCCTTTATTTTCATATGCATATACATATATTTCTGCTACAATTATGATGAAAATGCAGCAAAAACTTGAAGCTACTGCTGAAATTAGATCTTCAAGGTCCCTTAAAACTAAATTTGTTTAATAGCGACCTAATTTAAAAGCTTGTAGCTGCTTGTAGAATTGTATATTTCAAACTCATGTGTAAATTTTGTTTCCTACCTTAATAGTAAATATTTAATTTAAGCTGAAAAAAAAACTTTGAAATATGTACGTATGTACATACGTACATCTGAAATTATGCTGATGAGCTCTCTGTTAAATTTAATTTCAATAGTTTCAAAGACATGGGGGTCTGTCACATATGTCACATACAGTTTATTTTTAAACTTGAATTATTATCAAAAAGCAGCAGGAGCTTGGAAATATTGCTAAAATTGTGTAATTCGTTGATGAGAGGGACACACCCATCTCCTATGTATCCTTAATTTTAGAAACTTCATTTAAGCGCAATTGTCGCTAAATTGTAGAAAAAGCTTGTAAGTTATGTTAGCACTATACGTTTAAAATGTATGGAAACATTTTTTATTATATGAAAGGACATGCCTACCACACAGTTTTTCTTGATATGTACTTAAAATTACATTTCAGTTGCAAAAACTTGTAAATATTTCTGGAAACATGCTATAAATATTATATATATTATTATAATTGTTAAATATTATTTTAATTGGTGCAAGGACATGCCTAACTCTCACATATCCTTTATTTTAGAAATTGAATTTTAGACGAAAACAACATGCAATTATTTCTAGAACTATTCTGTGAAGCTCTTTAGAGAATTTTATTTCAATCGGTGCAAGGACATGCCTAACTCTCACATATCCTTTATTTTAGAAATTGAATTTCAGGCGAAAATAACCTGTAACTATTTCTAGAATTATACTGTTAAGCTCTTTAGAGAATTTTATATCAATTGGCTTAAGGACATGGCTGCCTGCCATATATCCTTTATTTTAGAAATCGAATTTCAGGCGAAAAGTACCTGTAACTATTTCCATAACTATACTGTTGAGCTCCTTAGATCATTTTATTTCATTCGGTTTAAGGGCATCGCCAGCTTCCATATATCCTTTATATTATAAATTGAATTTCAGCGAAAATAACTTGTAACTAGTTCTAGAACCTTAGTGTCAAGCTCTTTGCAGAATTTTATTTCAATAGGTGCAAGGATATGGCTACCTGCCATGTATACTTTAATATTTTTAATTCGAATTTTAGCTTGAAATTATGAATAAAATTGTAAACGCAAGTTATCTGGGAAATTTACTTTAACCGCTGCAAGGACATTCGCTCTGAATTTCAGCTGCAATTACTATTTGCAATAAATGAAATTAATCTCTATGGGTAATATTCACTTGAATTGGTGCAAGGATATGCTTATTGATTTAAAAAACTTAATTTAATTTTTATTATGTACTTCTATGACAAAAAATCGGACAAGAAAATGCAATGAAAAACATCTCTCAATATTAAATTGTTTATATTCTTACGAGTATGTTTCACATAATCTGCCTTATCGTGATTGGCGTATTTCAAATACGACTACGACTGTTTGGTAATAGATTAAAGAAAAACTGTTGAAGTCTTCTTTAATCTATTACCAAACAGTCGTAGTCGTATTTGAAATACGCCAACCACGATAAGGCAGAATATTTAATTGACCACAATGCGTGCGGAGTTGTATCTGCGATTTTTGCCGTCTTAGCAGAATTAATTTGCTTGGCCTAGCGTACCAATAAGTTGGTATTAATTAGCTTATATTTTGTTAAATGTTTGAATTAAATTACTTCAAGTTCACAGCAAATGAAAACGCATATTGTACGCAAGTAAATCTTTCAATTGTAAGTGTCATCAGTATGATTTATTTTCCTTCATAAAATCAAGTGAAAATAGAATTTAAATTGATATTGATGACAACATCTTGCTTCATATTTCATCTGTAAGTATGAATGCAAAACAAATATATAAATTTATTTGCGCTCTTTTAAATTATACATAAATTCATTAAAATTTAGTAGACATAAGATGCAATTTTACGACGCAGTTTTGTGGGGTAAGGTTTTTTTATAAAATTTAATTATTTATTAATGAATTTTCGAAGGCTGTTAGAGAAATTCAAATGGTTTTATGTATAGATGTATGTATATCAGAATTATTTTAGAAAAAGAATATGAACAAATACAGACTACACTGAAAGAAAAAAAGACGTTGCAAAATCAATAAGGTTAGTTGCCACGCTGGTTGGTACACATTCGTTTCGGCAACGGTGTAACTATACAATTTTAACACAAATGTTGTTGGTACACTTGTGACAATGAAAGTGATCAGTTATAGCACGCATAATTTTTTCTCTGGGTGTAAGTACTTCAAATGCATAAAAAAATTTGTATACAGCATGCCGTAATTTGCGCGTATAACGAGCGCTTTTAATAAATTTTTTAAAATGTCAATGCGTTGCAATGTTTGTAGTATCGATAAATAACATCTTTTGGAATTATTGTTGCATGACGAATTAATTAAAGGATTATTACAGTGTGCATAGAAAATAAAGCAATTTGTTACAACATAATAAAAATATTTAATGCATTTTAAAAGATGCAATTTTATAAATAACTATACGAATATGTATGTGCATGTTCAATTCACAAGCTCGCATTAACTTGCTATGCGTTGTCTAATTGTTTATCTAATATTGTTTTTTTTTTGTAATATCCATACAAAATTGTGTTCTAATTGTTCCCAGTTCTGGGAATATTCTAGATGTTAGATTAATTTGCACAAATCCTCGAAATGAGTGTGATGACTTTGACTAGAAAATAAATTAATCTTAATAATAAATATATATTTAATTAATTCCAATTTAATTTACAACTAATTTTAATCAAAATCAATGCCAATTTCACATCAAATTAGTGTTCCCATATCTGGTTAAATTTCTTGCTGTCAAGTGAAATGAATGCCAATTTTAGGTAGATCGTAATGTTTTTTTTTGTGTACGCTTTGTGTTGTTGGTTTGTTATAATTCTCATTCAGTCAATATTGCATCTGCATTAGTATCACTCCCTTCAAAATTTAACTTGCTTTACTGACTGAAGTTAAGTATCCCTAAAGAAAATGAAACTGACACAACTCTAATCACGTGATCGTTCCCCAAGTGATAGGGACCAGTCCGAGTTCTAACACTTCCTATGAAGCGGACCAGTCACTTTTACATGGGGATGGCCTAGTAGGATGGGATTAATGAACACTTTGTATGCACCTTGTGACTTGTCACTGAACTATTCCATAGGGACCTAGTCGGTGTAGAATAATATAAAATTTTATATAAATGTCATTCCGACATTTAACTGTAACATGCAATGACATTTTATTTTTAATCAGAAATTTTTTTGAGATTCGAACCGACAATCTCCTGCATGACAGGCTTGCACACTACCCACTCGACCACAGGGCCACTCATATTTCGAAAGCATAAATACAAGTTAAGCTTAGGTTAATATCTAGGTATACTTACGAGTCACATTGGAGGCAACAATTAACATTCACCCTTATTCTAATTGCCGTCAGCGATCTCACTTTAAAACAATACCAAAAAGTTGGGGCTTGTTTACTTGCTATCGAGAACAATTTTGTGCTACTGGCAATCTATTACCGTTCCCTAAGGTCTAGAAAATAGCATAAACCTGCCAGCAGGAGTCAGTTGTTTTCCCCAATGGATACACAAGCCTTGATTTTTTGGTGTTGTGTTAAAGTGACGTCGATGTCGACAATTATAATATGGGTGATTATATTTACACTATTTGATAGATCCTGCATTCAACCACATCGAACATGTTCAGTGCCGTTTACTACAATACTAGACCTAGTCCCAATTAAATTGACTCACCATACACTACTCCGTACTTTTGATAACACTCACATTTTCTCAAGTCATAGGACGAGTACGTTTGGATCAATTGTCACTAAATATTCTGCAGTGATATTTGTCGAAGTACAATACTTCCATAGCAATATAGAATTCATATTGCGTTTGTCTAGAGAAACAAATTTCCCTTTTGTGACGATTTATAACAATCTTTTGTGTGAATTTAGACATATTTGCCGCTTTTGGTAAATTAGACGTGCTTAACCAACAAGTAACAAACGGTTAAAAAATTGGCGCATAAGAATTACTAAAAACCTAAAGATAATAAACTTCAAAGCTTCAGAAAAAACTACAATATGTTTCCTTGTAACTCATCGAATAACTCGATTAATTAATATTTTAATTGAATATTGTTCAAAACTCGAAGATAATTGAAAAGAACAAATTTAAGTAAGTTTATATAATACATGTGCATTAAAAATTTACCGCAAATGAAAACAAATAAAGAGGAGAGGTGTTTTAAGACAACTGGTTAGAGCTATGCTGCTTAGCTATATACAACAAATTTCATGTCTTAAATAACCATGCAATAAAATGATTTGTATTTTAAAAACTATTCATTTAATATTCATAAAATTTATTTATTTTATTATTATATATACTGCAAAATAAATTCGACCCAAATATTTGCATTTCCACACGAATGTCAACTTTTTGTAGCGCGCGACACCATATATTTGTGTCGCCAGTCAGCAGCTCTACGTTAGGTAAAATTTTAAGAAATATCGAGTCGCGTTGTTCAGAAATACAAGGTTAATTGCTTGCTGTCGCACGCGACAAAAAAGTGGAATTTCTCGGAAAAATACCCATATGTAAACGCAGACTAAGCATTCCCCTTTTTTTTAAGTCCTTATTAGTAAGTCATCCGGCATCGCCTTACGAACAGAGAAACATAAAGAAAACCACAACCAATAAATGTAAACAAAGAAACTGAAATAAATTTATAACTGCATAAAAATCCCGTCCTTGCTCCTGTGTTTGGCATAAAGAGCATAGCTCTAAAACTGATGATATTTTTTTATGTAATAGCCGTATCCGATATCTGTGTTCAATTATGGCTTATCCTATGCACTCACTTCGTATAACCTACCGGCAAAAACGACCAGGATAGCTTTGCGATCTAGTACGTGTCTCTCGGCGTTTAGAACCATTAAACTGTTTGTTTCAGTAATATAACCTTTAGAGTGTTCTTGTGTGTCTAATTTTCATGATGACTCAAGCCATCAAAAGTTTTGTGTGATACGCCTGCTTTTAAAAAAGCACTCAATTTCAAGTGGCAGAGTAAGTGAATTTGTTAAATTTAAAAAAAAAAAAACATTATTATCTTAAGAACCACTTGATTTAATTAATGTTTTTAATGCAATAAATCTAGTTTGATTGAGATAAAATATTTTTGCCCTCCGGCACCACATGTGCAAAATTTTTTTTCGGAATTATGCTTGTGTTTGTTTTTGCTTCAGCTAATTTATTATACGTATGTATCTTAAATATAAAATGTATTAACAACTACAAAGAAGTATTAACGAAGATAGTTTCGCAAGCATTAATTAAAGTCCAGCTGTAGTTTGACAAAAATTTATTTTCCATGGTTTCTATGCTGGTGACGCCCACAGATGGTGGGATCATGGCTTTTTTTAAGTATGAAGGTATGCACACATGAATGTATGTATTTATATCAAACGATTCAGAATTATTTTCTAAGACCGGCATTAATTTTTGTTCTTAATATAAGACTAATGAAAACTTTTTGTTTGGGGAATTCAACAGCAGACAAGGCACAGTGATTTTCATGATTAACAGTTTAGATAAAAATTCTTCGATATCCATAATTTTTAAAGCCCTTTGAATGGGTTTTAAATTAATTTCGATGCTTTTCTTTTGTTTTCTTTAATAAACAACTATGTACGCACAATCTGGCATGTCACAAAATGTCCTTAAATTTGATTCTGTATTTATTATTCCGGATAAACTCTTGTGTTTTACATTCGTTCGTTTTGATTAACTATAAAAATCTGTTTATGTTTTCATATGAATGATCAAAAGCAAAAATTCTCCTCTGTTTATCAACCGACTTTTTTAAAATTTAATTAATTTTTTGATTGATAGGACAAAATTTTTAATAAAACTTTTTTCTATATAATTACGTAATTATTTTCCCAGCTTTTAATAACCTATTACTTTTCTCTCTTTTCAGGTAAGTTAAAATTATTTAAATGCATGTGTATTCCATTTGGCTAGTAAGTATCAAAAGTATTATAAGTTTTAAGAATTAAAAAAAGTTAGAAATGATTCCAAAGAAATTTTAAAAATATGTATATATGCCTTTATTATAAGTTAAATAATACATCTGGTTAGCAGAATTAAAGTTTTGTCGGTATATATCTTTAATGGTGTCGACATAGTGTCATCTGCCAGCGGTTACTGGCGTAGTTCCAGTGTAGGTTCGCTTATCTTGCACAGGTTGCCAGTTTAATAGTAAAAAACCAGACCCTTTGGGTACTAGTTGGTCGCGTTATGTTACCTAAGTTTCTCCATTTGGTTCCGTGCTGAACCAATCTCACGACAGGACACACGATGTTAAACGATTTACCCCCGAATGACTATTTTTAGTTCCCAAACTTGGAGAAGTGGCTCAGCGGATTTGACTGCAACGACGAATCATCTCACAAACAAATGCCTATATTGCTGACCTCGACAAATCATATTTCTCAGAAGGGATAAAATAAATAGAAAGACGTTGGACTGAGTATATAGAACTCAAAGGAGACTTAAATGTAATAAAATAAGTTTTTATATGAAATCCTGTTTTTCTTGAAAAGCCACTGGGCTAATGACGCACCCACGTATCATCGTATTTTCGCATTTCTAACCCCGAAATTCATTTCCAATTGCTTAACCATAACATAAGATGCCAACTAGTTCATAGTGTGAAAAGAGTGCTGCTTGAAGTAGCTTTCTGCGCGGCAGACCACCATAGTGGGGCGTCATATGTGACCCGGTCTATGAAAAGGTGGCTTATGACTGAAAAAATGATGGTTCACTTTTTTTTTGGTTCGGATAGTTTTTGAGACGCTCTTTAACATGGTGAAAAGCAGAAAGTCCTAACTTGCTTAGAAGTGTACTAAAAATGTAGAGAAAGAAGAGCACAAATGAAAGAAAAACCGGATTTTATTGAAAATCGAGAATGAAGATAATACATGGAAAAGGGGAAATTGGAAATAAATGACATTTTAACAACACAGTTTTTTTCCCTCAAAACTTCACTAGTTTATAACGGAAAAGACCAACAGAAAAAGAACGAAGGAGAACAACTACAGAGAAACTGAAGAAATGCATTGCTTATCTTTAACAGTTGATTTCTCGAAATTTTGTTTTTGAGTCATAAGCCAACTTTTCATCGACCGGGTCACATATATTTGTATAGGCTTGCTCACTGAATTGCGGAACTCTTTAGAAAGTCTTTTTGCTCGTTTGTAAGGCCATGACTGCCTTATTTACCCTAGCTTGGACATTTCGGTGTCATGTGTGTCGACGGACAGCTTAGGTTCAACTCCTTCCAATCTGGGGAGTGCAAAAGACACAAGATCCATTTTCAGCAGATTAACTTTTAGGCCACTCTGTATTCCACTTACTGTAACACTGTGTTGCTGGTCCATTTTCAGTTAAATAAATTTTGTCTGAATTTATAAATTCCTTCTTATTTTTTCTATTGTGGAATACAACGAAAAACATTCAAATTCTTTGTGGAATACAACAATGAATTTTCATGTTCTTTGCCGCCACAATTGCCATCACAGTGAGCAGAGCCTCAAAGCACACTTGAGCAACTGCCGGAAAAGGATCTTAAGAAGTTACCAGATCTTACACAGTTGTTTAATTAATAATTTCAAGTTAATAATGATTAAATTGAAATACATATTCGAAATTCCTTAATTAAATGAATTATAAAACCATATAAAGCGTTCGTATGTATGTGTGTCAACCAAAAATAAACAAATTATCTACATTCAACTTGTTTCTGTGATTTTAAAAGTTAATATCGTAAATTAAAATAGTCACAAATGTTCAGCCAAAACAAAAAAAACTAAATACACACATACCAAAAAAAAGTATTTCGAAAGTTTGCAAAGTCCAGTGCTATAAAAATAACAACAACAATTACGAGTGGAGAAAAAAATTATAAAATAAAAAAAAGGAAGAAATAACATGACAGCTCATAAGACAAATCGTACAATTGTATACTTAATTTTGTGTTATAAATGCTTTGTCGGCATTTATCTTGTTACTCTTTTAACTATCCAGCACGAAATATCTTTTTTTTTTTTGTTTGAATCGCATTTATGTGATTTTTTTCGTCTCATTTTCATTACTTGAGAGGACAATTACGATGGAGTGCATGAATAACAAAAATCAAAAATAAATAAAAAAACATAAATAAATAAAATTAAAGAAAAACAGAGCAGGCCATATCAAAGCGTTACAATAATCAAATGACAAATGCTGAACAAATCGAGCAGTTTTCTTAATTTATGATGGCTTCCAAATCAAATCTGCCAACTGTCAGCTGGCAGTTCAATGGACAGTGCACAAGTGCGCCAAAATTGTGCGCCTGTGTGTGTGTGTAAAAATAAATATAATTAGAGATTGTGTGTTTATAAATCTAATAATAATGTTAATAAACCATAAATGCCCATTTCATATTTAAACACTTCTTTACAAACTGCAACATTCGATATTTAAAGTTGAAAGGTTGAAAAAGTAGGGTTTTTAACACCAAGAGCCCACTGTGCGACGAATAGTGGCTCGTAACACTTCCACTTCACAATTACTGTCAAGTACAAGTAACTTCGTACACTGTGCCTGTACTTGACAGTATTTGTCAAGTAGAAATGTTAAGAGGCACTATATGTCGCACAGTGGGCTCTTGGTATCAAAAAACCAATTTTTTCAACGTCCCAACTTTAAATATCGAAGCTAAAGGAAAAATTTTAAGAAGCACTACAAAATTTAAGAATTATATATATCTGATGTTAATTAAATTTAATCTTTATTGTTCAAAAGTTATTTTATTAATCAAAATGGTTTTAATACAATTTTAAAAAAATAGTAATTATAATAATTATAATATCAAGGAAAACATATATGAAGTAAATTTTTAAACCCTAAATTTAAATAAAATATGTATTTCAAGAATTCTTATCCATATTTTGTATGAGTTTTATGGGCGGCGGGCATGGCCGATTTGCATATACCAAATTTGAAGAAAAATTTTATGATAAAAAAAATCGATTTTGATAACTTGGACGGTGGTGTGAGTGCCCGATTTTGAAGAAATTTTCTTTCTTTCTTAAGTTAGTCAACTTACTGCTCGGTTCTAACTTTAAATGATCTAGGATATCTCCTTGTAGTTTTTGCACAAAAATGTATGAAGTCATACCACTGTGCCTTTTCCACATGATATTGATAAATATTTGATTCTCTTCCAAGACGAAAGAAAAATATATAAATTCTATCTCGATTGCTTAGAAGCATTAAATATTATTAATTTTTGTGGTATTGTGTGGAATAAAATCTGCTAGGGACTTCAACAGTATTAAACCCTTTCTTTGAAGAATCTTCAAAATTGTTGGGCCTTTTAAAGCTTCAAAAATGAACGACATATAGAAATTAATAGTAACCAATTCATTTCAAACGTCTTTTGGTGATATACGCAAACTAAATACCAAAAATAGTTGAAGACCTTAGAGCTTGAGGGATATAAAAATGTACTCGATTTAGATTTTAGAACATCTACGATTAAAATTGTACCAACCCACGAAATTGGTTAAAGTAACTAATTTCAAGCAGTTAAAATAATGTAATTTAAAAATTCACAATGTGCATGTAAATGATAATACATAAAAATTTTCAAATAACCAGGGCAGTATACTTTTAGAAGCTATATATATTATTCATCTAAAACCACTGGTACTATTTTCACCCAATCCATCCCCACTACACGCAGGCATTCAAGTTAGTTTTTACATAATTTTTTAGCTTAACACTGTAAATGAATTTAATTTTTGTAAGCAACTTTTTTCCTACCTCAGCTATAACGAAACTTAAAATTTCCAACAGTTTAAAGTAAATATAAGGAAGGGAGAGATTTTAACCAACATCAAAGTGCATTAACAGCTTAAGCAAGTGGCAACGATAGTAACAAATAAACTTAATTAGATTAACCAAGAAACATTTTTTGTGCAACAAATCGTTGATAATCGCAACAAAAATTTACATTGACATTAAATTAACTGTTAAACTTGGTTAGATTGACCAAACGAATTGTTTTTTCATCTTAGTCACAAAAATAGCTTTTATTTACTGTAAAATTAACAACTAAAATTGGTTAAATGCACCTATCCTATTATTTTAACCAATAAAGTAATTGTAAAGAAATTGCAAGTTGGAGTTTGAGAATCAGCTATAAAAATTTAATTTCAAAATCATGATAATTTATTTTAATTCCTTTAAATAAATAAATGCTCTTTTTCGACTATTTTAAATTAGTAATTTCAACCAGAGAAATAAAATAGTTTGTTCATATGAATGGGAACAAGAAATTGCACTAAAAGTAAAATAACTGTTTGGCCACTTTGATAGATACGAGATAGTGTTGTTGTAAGTATATGTAAAGTTTCGTGAACTATAAAGTTATATTTAAAGGAGGGTAGTCCGGCCTAATGCCTCCTTATTCACTTTTGAGATTCTGTTTATATTTTCAAAACTCTCGCGTCCTTTTGCCCCATAATTGTGCCCTTAATTACGAAAGTGGTCTAAATCATATATTTTTATGGTCGAGCTATTTAGTAGATCACATTTGAACAAATTAAAAAGTATTTTTATATTATGCAGCATTTTAATTTAGAGTTGTACTAGTCTCGTTTTATATAAATTTATATTCAATAAATTTTTTTTTAATATTAATTTTTTTCAAAGATTTATTTGATATTTCGAAGCAAAAATGCACATGACTTACACCACTTTCATAACTAAGGGAACAATTATAATGCACATCTAGACATTTTCTTAAAAAATCCAATCTTTTGTGTTAAAGTATTATTCGACATATAACATAATCAATTAAATTAATTAAACCATATCAAATGATTAATGAACGTTATAAAATTTATTGTAGAATACGAGCACTAAAAATTTATGAACTTCAGACTGTCAATAATTATGACACACGTACGATAATAATTTGTTAACGATGATGATGATAATTTCTTACGAGTATCTCTCTTTTTTTCACAAAATGTCATTTAAATTATAATAGCCAATAGATTTAAATGATAAATAACAGAAAAGAATTGAAATATAAAAAAGCTTTCACGTACATACGAGGGCGGATAAATAAGTCCGTGACTAGTCTATTAACAGGTGGTACTGGATGGGAACAGTTTTGCATTTCGTATAACTACGAGGAAAGTTCGAAAAGTCACGGACTGATTGATTCGCTCTCGTACACATGTATGTACACTAAATTCTGATTGAAATTTTAAACACTTTAATTAGCAATTTGCATTAAAGCATTTAGATTTTACCATTTAATATTGAAATTTTTCATGCATGGGTAATGTTGCAAGATGCAACATATGTACGTAATTGGGGTATTCACACCAGTTTCTTAAGTGTCATAATGTCTTAACATTTTAACATAGTTTAAAAAAATTGTTGTTGTGGCTCAAACAAAAAGGTCATAAACAGCGTTACCATTTGTCAAGTTTTCCCTTTTTTGAAAGTTTTTTGAGATGCCAAAAAGATTTTTGAAAATATAAAGTTTTTTCAAGTTTTTTTTATAAATATGTCCATAATTGAATTTTTGCAGTATATTGAATGAAAATATTAAGTAATGTTTGTATGCAATAAAACGATCTTATATTTTCTCACTTCCTTATAACTGCAACAGTGTCTAAAGGCTCAGTTAGCCTAACCATTTTCCTTACTTTTCACATAACAATATCGATCTGCTGTTTTCTTTTAAAATTTTGGTACTCTTGTAGAAAAAAAGTTTTTGTTTTGGAAAAAAAGTTTTTTTTTCATATTTAGGAAGTTTTTTAAAAAATATATATGGTAACGCTGGTCATAAAGTCATAAGACTTTATTGTTTATTGTTTGTCGTAACTACATGTAGAAATGCGTGAGAGTTTGCCAAAGGAATTGAGAGAGAGAGAGAGAGAGATAGATAGAGAGATAGTAAGCAATGTACAAAAGGTGCTAAAACCAAAATACAAATAAGTACAATATTTATAATTGTAAATTATGAGGGGTTGCTCACAGCAGTCATATTTTTTCGTGTTATTAGTTTAAAATGTGTTAATTTATGAGTACCATTTGAATACCCCAAATATGTATATAAATACACATATATTCTCCTGAAAAATGATTATTTTATCACTTAAGTAGAGCACATAGACACTATCGAACATGAGTGACAGTTTTCCTCAAATTTTGGCTTGATCGATAGTGTGTACACAAAATATTGACAGTCAACCACAAAAATGTTTGCGGTTAAGTGACAGTCAGCGGCATTATTGGTTCTTGATCGATAGTGTGTGCCAGCAAGTATCAGTGAAGAGTAGAGATGGGCGCGTGTTGAATTTTTCCAACACGACACGATGACAAGATGACCAACAAGCACGAAACACGCTCGCGAAAATTTCTCTCAGCACGAAACTGTACAATACGCACGAAATCAATTTGAATAGCAAAAAAAAAACATTTTGTTATATTCAAATAGACACATATTTTTTTTTAATTTCAGAACTTTAAGCTTAAAAGACCCCTACACCACGAGTATCAACAGATTTGCTGGTTTTGCGTGTTTGACGATACAAAATATAAAATTTTTCTCTACTGGAAACGCATGCTTAAATACTTTACAAGGGCGGTTCGGAAACTTCTTAGCCTATCAATGAAAGAGAATAGTTAGTTTTTCAAAAATATTTTTATTTTTCAATATACATAATCTCCTGAAACTTCAATACACTTAGTCCAACGCTTTTCTAGCAATTCTATCCCTTGATTAAAATAGCTCCTCAAGGTCTTCAAAATAGTGGTTTACAACTGTAATTGCATCTTCATTTGAGGTAAAAGGCTTGCCAGCAAGGAATTTTTTTAGATTTGGGAACAGGTAAAAGTCACTGGGAGCCAAATCAGGAGAATAAGGTGGCTGGTCAAGCAACTCGTACTTTAATTCGTTGATTTTAGCCATTGTTAAAACACTCTTGTGCGCTGGTGCGTTGTCTTGATGAAAAATTATTTTTTTGTGTTGTAAGCCAGGACGTTTTTCTCGAATTTGTACATTTAATTGATCTAAAAGGTTGCAATAGTACTCTGAATTTATTGTTTTACCCTTTCGCAGATATTGAATCAATAAAATACCTTTGAAGTCCCAAAAAACCGTTGCCATAACCTTACCAGCCGATTGAATTGTTTTTGCCTTCTTTGGGGCACTTCCTCCAGCTTCAGTCCATTGTTTGGATTGTTCTTTTGTCTCTGGAGTATAGTGGTGGATCCACGTCTCATCAACAGTTATGAAACGACGCCTAAGATCCATTTTATTTCGCTTAAAAGGATCCAAACAAGCTTGAGAAATGTTCATTCTTATGCGTTTTGATCGACTGTTAACAAATGCGGCACCCATTTTGCAGAAAGCTTTTTCATCTGTAGTTCTTCATGCAAAATTAAATGGACTCGATCATTTGAGATGCCCATGATATTAGCTATTTCGCGCACTTTTATTCGTCGATCATTTAATACCATATCATGCACTTTGGCTACAATTTCTGTTGTTGTTGCTGTTTTTGGACGTCCACTACGTGGTTCATCTTCAACGTTGTACGACCACGTTTAAATTCAGCAACCCAATTTTTTACTGTTGCATATGAAGGAGCACTTTCACCTAACACATTCACCATATCATTATGAATTTCTTGTCCCGATAAACCTTTTTTATGTAAATATTTAATGACACCATTTTTCCATTGTTAAAAAATCGCGGATGCGTTTTTTGTGAACACCTGTTTCTATATGAAGGAGTTGCCAGATCGAAACAAAATTTAACATGTGTTCATAGCAGAGATGGAAGTTTCCAAAACACTTAACTTTTTTCTGTTTATACCGCGCTTTTTGTTCTAGGCTAAGAAGTTTCCGAACCGCCCTCGTACACCTAAAATCATTTCGTGTATTATCGTGTCAATTTTGCTCAACACGATACGTCCAGAATACGAATGAAATCAGGGGTCTAAGCGTCTTTTTCGATAACGAGCTGATTTGATCAAATTTTTCAGTTTGAGATTATGACATTCGCTATCGAATAATGTAGTAATATGGTTCGATATCGAATGTCATAATCTCAAACTGAAAATACGTAATCGAATCAGCTGGTTATCGAAAGTGCCGATTAAACCCCAGATTTTCTGTCACGAACACTTCGTGTTGAGTCGTGTCACGATAAGAAAAACACGAAACGTGCCCATCTCTAGTCAAGCGCTACTTTTTTTTTAGCATAAACTGCACATTTTGGACGCGTAGAATAATTTTTTTAAGGAATTCATATATTTATATCAAATTCTAGGTGATGTGATATGGAATACTTTCCATGTTTGTGTCAAATTTTTTTCTTGAATGTCAAACATAATCCATAATTAAGTCATTCAAAATTATAACTATATATAAAATGGGTAAAGACTTTATGTCAAATAAATATACTTCAGTATTTCATAAATATATATGTATATATAAACAATACAATAGGATTATGAAAATTAATGTTCGAAAGTGAATAATAAATTTGAATACATGCAATACATTAAAAAAATCATATAAGAATAAATTTGTATAAGAACATGAAGGTGGTTGTATACATTTTATACATAAATGTACTACATACAACATTTTACTTAAATCAGTTGCTCAATTCACAAGTCATGTCGTATAGCTTATTAAAGTTGTATTTGAAAAGGCAACTTTAAACAAAAATTGTCAAAACAAAAATATTTTATAAATAACTAGCTGAGCGCAGCAAACGTTGTCTTACGCCTCCACTTGACTGTATACACAAAATTTCATTCAAGTCGATCCAGCCCTTTAGTTGCCATCTGTTAGGCTGATTTAAGAATCTAAACCATCCAGGGTGCCGTTTAGGAGGAGTTCACTGACATACAGACGTACAGTAGAATTATATATATAAAGATTTGTTTTTGTGAACCGGAAATTTTATTGGCATTTTCCTTGCAAATACAACTTTGAGCAATACAACAACGCTGGTGAATTGAGCAATTATTTATTAATATATTATTACAAATATAAATTCTTAAAACAGAAAGATATATGAAATAATCTATATAAAAATTAATCTCTTTTGCCTTTGTCACGGCATCACTCGTGAACGACTGGACCAATTCCCCTATTCTTTTGTTTTGTTTAGTTATTATTGTCTGGAGAAGAGTGATATGAAAGATCAAATCAAGAAAGTTGCGCGGAACAGGGTAGAACAGGAAAAACTTGTGCGGTTGGTATATTTTCTGTTTTTGATAAGATTGGAATATATATACAGTTTAAAGTATACTAAGTTTCTTTCTGGAAGCGAACGAAGTCTCGGAAAAATAAATGTAAATAAAAATTAATAAGTTCACAAAGTTTTAGTTAATCAACCCACTCGCGCTTCGGTCCTTAGTGGAAAATATTTTCGCAGAAATCAAACACTGCATTTTCTTTTTTAAAAATTTAAGCTATGTACAGACGACGCACAGTGGGGCCTTTTGACTTTTTTCGTTGCAAAAATCATAACTTTTGAACTGATAAAGATATTTAAAAATTTTAAAAAGCATTTGAAAGGAAACTCCTTCAGCTTTAATATACATAGTCATAGTTTAGGCGCGGCACTGTGTACAGTGTCTGCTTTCGACTGTTTTTATTACAAACATCATAACCTTTAAGGTAAGATTTATAAGATTTATAAGATTGTAACACCTTTCTTCAAATTTCAAGAAAACCTGTGATTTTTTGTGGCCCAATTTAGCTTAATTATTTAAAGTACTGTGTAGTAAATATGCTAAGAAAATATGGGCGTGACCATTTTTGCCCATTTTTAGATATTCTCTATTTTATTTGTAAAAAGTACCTAAATATAGGGTGTCTGAAAAACGGCAACTGCCGAAAAAGTAAGGTATCTGGTTAACATTTTCTTACTTTTTTTAATAAACAATAAATATACCTTTAAAACAATACCAAAAAAGTAGTGATCACATGGCAATATTTCTGACACTTCAATTCTAAAATGTTTTTTTTTTCTCAAAATCACATTTTTTTGGACTTTCTAAAAAACTGTCGACTTTAAGCAGCTCCACCAGCTATAATTCTTATCCAATTAAGAAAAACGTTTTTGAATTCTGATCAGTAAAATGGTCTTTATACGATGTGTTCATTCATTTTACAAAATTTTGTCATCAAATTTTGTCATCAAATTTTGTATTTTTGCCACGGTTTTTGGGAAAAGGCGCTACAGTGCGACGGTGTTCAGATCTTACAATATTGTCAGCAAAATTTGCTAAGAATTTCTTACAACCCTGTGAACCGGAAATTTTTGTCTGACACCGTTGTCAGAGAAGGAATTGTCAGTCCATTGCAAGAGTGGCAGCTGACAACAAATTGTCAGACATCTTACAGTCGTGTGAACACATTGTAAAATTATTGCCAAATATTTGTCACACATTTTAATATTGTCAGCTGAGCGAAGTTTATGCATCTGACAATGGCGTCATTGTAAGGGAATTCGTTCTATGGACAACACTGCACATGCTTGTTTTTAAAGAAAAAGGAAAGTTGAAAAAATATAATAATAACATATATACAGCCAAAATCATTGCAATTGCTTCTGTTTTTTATTTATATTTAACAATTTCTAACAAATGGTTAATACTATGTTCACACTTATGTTTTTAAACGTGTTTAACGCCTCATTCGTGTTTAAGAGCTTAAACACCACAATTTTCAGATGTTTTACCATACATTGACTTGTTTTGTTAAACATCTCAAATGAAGTGTTTAAGATTTAAACACTTCCTTAAACACGCAAATGGAGTATGTTCAGTGCGTTTTTTGATAACTCTGGCATCTTTGTGTTGTTATTAAACGGCGTCATGCAAAAAATCATTTGGTAAACAAGTAATTAGTGAAGAAATACTAAATTATTTAAAAAAACATTTGTTGTTTGAAAAGAATGAACCAATAAAAAAGCATAATTGTTCGTAATTTTTTACAAATACAATAATTTACTCACAAAACGTCAACCCTAAACATCTCAAATGTAATGTGAACGGTTGTGTTTAGTTTTTTAAAACACTTGCCTTAAACACTTTTAAGACCATAAGTGTGAACATGGTATAACGCAACTTAACTCTAGCAACTCATAACAATAGATCTGACAATTTTTGCAATGACAACCTTGTGAACTGAAATTTTTTTGACTAAAGATTTTGTGAGATAAAATTTATTGTCATACAACCGTCCTTTATTTATAGAATTTAAAGCTTTATTAACAATGTTTACTTTTTTTATTTTACGCCTTAAATTGGTAGTTTAATAGAGATGTTTTCTTACTTCATCTCAGTTGTATTTTTTTAAGACTAACCTCGTATATTTTACTACTGACTTTTGACCCAATTACAAAATCTCAAAATGCAATCAGATGGTTCCAAATGGAAAATTAAATATGAATGCAATGACCTAAAATTTGTTGAAAGCCTGAAATGAACTAAATTCAAGTTATTAAAAAAAAAAATTAGTTATTGCTGTCATTCAACACTATTATAACTAATAATTGATTTTATCATTTATGTTCATATATACATACATATTTAATTAACAGAAATTTATTATAAAATAAATTACATATATTTTTTTAAACTAGCAATATTATGCATTTTCATTCATTTAATTAACAGAAAAAAAAAAATTAAAATATTTTTTAATTAATTCAAGAGCAATTGGATGGGCTAGAATTTATGCAGTCAGTGAGTGAGTGGTCTTGTTTTCTCGCAATGTGTTAAAATTAAAAATTGTTTCTAATATTTATTTCAACAAATTCTTTTTTTTTTTTCTATATTGAAACAAAAATGCGACAAAGACATTAAACTATTGGATGTCGCCGCACTTAAACAAAATAGCAAATATAAATCAAAAGCAAATAAATTTGCCAGCCAAAAGCACATACGCAGCAATAAACACTAGAAAAATTTATAAAACTATTTTTCCTCTTTGAATTGAAATGGCATTTAATAAGCCAACATTATGCGTATAAAGGCAAATAAAACAAGTTGCATGTAATGCGAAGTATAAAAAATAGGCACTTAAATTAATGAATTGAAATAAAATTTAAACCAATTACCAACATTGCTCGTAGTGGCAGTTTAGTGCGGTGGCAAATGCTGAAGGTAAAAATTTAACATCTGTAAATTTGCATAAGATGACGGCATGTCTCTTTTTTTTCCTACAAAACAAGACAATTTATTATTATTTATTTTTTTAAATTTTCAAAAATCTAAACAGACAAATTTAACATAAGCTAAAAATATGTTTGCAATAAATTATATTCAGAAGATGTTTAGAAGAGATTTGTTGTGCGGGAAAATAAGAGAAGAAATCTTAAAACTGAAGTACGATAGGCACAGTTGCCAGATTTTTCAATTTACCATTGTGACAGGAGGTTTAACGATTTAACAAGCAATTTAATTAAACTAAAGAAACATATACCTACGAGCTTGTTACAGATTCGTGATGATTTTTTGTTTATACCCTTCACCATTTTTGGTAAAGGTTTGTCATTCCATTTGTAATTTCCACAATATAAAGACTTCGGTGTTCGACTGGTGTGTCAGAAATGGTCCTAAATAGATTGGTATTGAAAATCAGCAAAATCGAGCAGACGGTTTTTAAATCAACTTATCTTATATTTTGGTACGAATTGCACTGGTATTAAAAATTAAAAAAAAAAATCGAAAAGACATTTCCAGGGTTGGAAAACTTAAATTTTTTTGTTATATAAAAGTAACTTACTAAAACTAATTTTTCCTTTTACTCTATAAATTAAACATATATTATATGCTTAAAAGAAACATATTATTGTAAGTAATCAGAAAAATCTAAAAGGATGATTCCAGGATTGGGAAGCTTACCACCTTTTGTGATATATAAAAGTAACTATGTCTATTTATTTATTTTTTATTTATAAATTAAATATATTGTGTGTTTTGGAAAGAAAAGTTTGGTATAGAAAATTAGAAAAAAATAAACCACAGCTCCAGAGCTGGAAGGTTTAAACTTTTTTTTTTCGATATAAAGTAACTAAATAAAACTAGTTTTTTCTTATTTCCTTTTTACTTTGTTCACTTCATATATTTGATATATTTCTTAAAGAACAAAATTGATGTAAGAAATCGGGAAAATATAAAAGGACAATTCCAGGGTTGGAAAATTTATTTATTTTTTTGTATATAAAAGTAGCTAGGTCGAATTAATTTTTTTATTTTTGTTTACAAATTATTTATACATTATGTTTTAGAAAGAAATAATTTGGCACAAAAATTATAAAAATATAAAACATAGCTCCAGACCTGGCAAACTTAATTTTTTTCTGGTATATAAAACTAATTAAATAAAACTAATTATTTCTTTGGTAAATAAATATATTGCATATTTAAGAAAGAAATAAATTAGTACTAATAATTAGAAAAATATAAATTATGATTCCAGGGTTGAAAATTAAAAACAACATTGTTAGTAAAAATATAACCATAAACTATTTTTTTCCACTTACAAATATTTCATGTTCTAGGAAGATCTTTACTCTAGATTTTTTTTTATATATGCTAAATTTTTATTTAAGTATAAATGAAGGTTTGAGCCATGTTGCTTGTTATGCTCTCAGCACAGTTGTGTTTTAAATTGATGGTCTTTCGTTGACAGCTTGTAACGAGTTCTTATTAATTTTTAGTAAATAGAGATAAAAATAAAATTTATCGCTATATAACAGTCCTAACTATAAAGTTAATTAAACCTGAAACCGTTCCTTTGTGCTAAACAAATTTGAACAAATTCTGAAGGAATAATTCTTTTTGATATTGTATGACGTGACGTCAATGTTGACAACTGGAATAAGGGTTAATGCAAAATATTTCTTAAATACGGAGTGTAGAATAAAATATTCAACTATTGCTAATAAAAAAATAATATTTTTTTAATCGAAAAATACCGAGAGGTCTTACTTACTAAAAATTGCACTTGAGAAAAAAATTATAATTTATTTCACAAAACAAATATGTATGCATGTATTTTTATACTTCATATATGTACGTACGTCGGTGAAGGGTATATAAGATTCGGCACAGCCGAATATAGCACTCTTACTTTTTTTTTTTAAGGGAAGTAACACTCAGGCAATGAATGCCTAATACTATTACTAGGTGTTACCCTCTTTAGGGTAAGGGATAGTGATAGAGAAGTCAGGTGGTGAAGGAAGAGATAGAGAAAAGCTTCATTCATTTACAACTCTGCTTTTTTGCACGTTTTTTAATAATGCAATCTTGCAGCGCTTATGATGTTAAATGAGGTGTATTAAATTTTTTTGAAGCTGTGTTTAGTGTGTTATGCTACGCAACGATGGAGGGCGCTCTGCTGTTATATTAGGACTAGTATCTGCTGAAGTCGGTATAGTTCAGCAACCAGTGACTATGCCTTCATCACTTGAACTTTCCTACAAGAACTTGATACAAAAAAGGGACACTAATGCACATCAGAAAAGTGCGTGGTGTTGTTATCTAATGACAGTTGGATACCGGGGTCGAATCCTGGACCTGCGGTTTTGTAGTCAACGTGATTACTAATTCAGCCAACGCCACCCTCAACACCTCGTGATAATTTTGACGAACGTTGATAACATATATATCACTGAAATCAATAGCCGACAAGGCGTCCATTTAACATACTGGTGTTTTTATTATGACGTGGCTAAATTTTACTGCAGTTCATTCAGCAAACAGTATTGGCTTACAACTTTAAGGACACTATAGTGCTATACAGTAGCTTCTCAAAACTTTTTTGAGTGACGCCATACCTAAAAAAAAAGTGTTAAGCATTGCGTTTTATTGCGCTTAGCGTTAAGGCTCAGGTTTTATACCTAAACAAGAGCGCCAAAATTGTGTAATGGTGGACACTAATGTTAACTTATCTTGTTACAAAAAAAAACCCCAAAAAAAATTAAATAATGTTACAAAACTTTTACTTTTTAGCAGCCAACTTCACTACTTAAAGCTCTCAAAATCTGATTTTCCAATTTCAAAGTTTTGCGGTCGCGTTGTTTCGATTTACTTCATACAAATTGCATGGGCATGAGAAGTTTTAAAACCCGCTTTTGTTTAGGTATGATCAGTGACAAATTGAAATAAATTTTTAATATACAGTTATCGCCGTTTGTCGAATACTCAGTGTAAAAAACATTCCTCTGCTGAAACGCATCAATAATTACATATTTTGGCCACATGAATTAAGACATACATCAGAAAGAAAAAAAAATCAACAACATCGACAACATCTTATAGCCAGACATTGTGGCATAATTGGCTCATGTTAGATCAAGTAGAAATCCGCTCAGAATTCTAAAAATATGTTCTGCAATAAAAACATATTCTAATACGTTTCGTAATCATACCATTCCTATTCAGTTTTCTTTATATAGAACTAAAACTATTTTTTATGCTTAAAGTAAAAAAAAAATTAAATAAATACTAGTGACCAAAAGCAAGAAAGGAAATAAACAAAAAGAAATAAAAATTGTAAGTGGCGGCTCATCATCGTCATCAGCAGATTTTAATCTGATAAAAACACTGGATAAAAAAACACTTTTCGAGCAGACATCAACAATATTGAATTAAATATGCTGGGCACGTTTAGTTAGATGGAAAAATGTTGTTAGTTGGTTGGTGGTGACCAACTGGTTGTACGAATGGAAGGAAGTTTTGTATTCAAAATTAGAGCTGGACAGTGTTTACGAGATTGGTATGAATTATACATGCTGACTCGTGAGCACGGGTGATACGAAGTAAAATTTTCATTCGATCACGTGGGTGTGCATGAGCGTGGTAAAAAAAATTGTGATGTGATGATTTTTTTTTAATTTAAATTTAAAAACAACTATCAGCTGTTAAATGGGTGCTCAAATAAAGCAGTTTTTTTTACTAACACAACACAGCCCGCGAATCGATTAGCTTCTCTGCGCAAAACACCCAGGGTCTATGGCGGGAATCGAACAAATGACCTCTGAATTGAGAGGCTAGCATCGGTACCACTCAGCCACAGGGGCACCCCAAGTTAACACAAAATAAAATTAATGCTAGGAACACAATTGGGACGAACGACGAATTTCTTCCGCGTCGACAAATTCGTCGATAAGAGTTCGCTGCGTAAATTCGTCGTTGTTGTGCTTCACACGACGAATTCCTCTGTTATATTTGATAAAGTTGGTTGTTGTGTGTACAAAGACAGAGAGTGAGAGAGAGAAAATTGTTTTTTCGTCGTTCGTCGGCGTACAAATTAGAAATAAATCTATCTCAGAATTCGTCACGCACGACGAATTTCATTGTATGGCGGTGTTGTGTTCATTTTCATATGCACACATGTGTTTTATTTTTTATGACGAAAGTTCGCACCGAAAAATTCGTCGTTCGCCCCAGTTGTGTTCCTAGCATAAAATATTTGATTGAACTAAATGGTTGTTAGCATTTTGTGGAAGACGATAGAACTAAAACGCTACCAGCCGATACATAGACGACTACGTAAGAAATAACGTCCATAGAACAGGCCGTATATGTATATCAAGCCTGTTTCAAAACGTTGTGTTGGCAATGTGTTCAAAAATTGTTTTTGTTTATCTCTATATTTATGTTTTTAGTAGGCTTTGTAAGCCAAATTACATGTGATAATTATCAATGAACAAATAACACCAAAGTTAATTGTAAATATTCTGACAAACACTTAGTAGAACGGAACAACTAGCTGTTTTCGAAGGCTACTACACCTTCATCAGCAGCGTTCTTTGTGTTTGGTCCACTGTGTGTGATGTCAGTTGATGTATATTTCTGCTTTATATACTCAGTTTTTATTGCAAATGGAATTTGTGAATTGTTTTGATTCATCGTGTTACAATTTGCTGAAAGCTTTTTTGTAATGAAAGCTCAATTATATTATTTCTAAATTTACAACAGTTGCCATTGTCGTTTGTTCTGCTTTGTTTATCTTTTTTCATATAAAATTATAAATTCAACTTGAAGAAACGGCAACCCCATTCTTGTGCTTACAAAGAAAGGCCAGGCTTACATCTGTGTGCCATGTGCCCAAAAAAGCGTAACCACTAATTACGAATGAAAAACTGTTTGATTCAGACATGTATTATATTTTTTTTACATTTTTAGTGAGTCATTTAGCGGGTCAATTAAAACACGTTTTATGTATTTCTATCTTTTTAGTATATAGTTTTAAGTTGGCTTTTTCAAAATTGGAATCAAGGCCATATACGTAAATAAGTCGATATTTCGTGGGAATCTGTCGATGGTGAGTTAAATGTGTAACTCGTTATAGCGCATTTAAACACTAGTGTTAAATGTGGTTAGCGCGGGGGCTAATAATCCAGAATCCATTTATACTTTTACGACAATTCCAATAAGTCCAATCAGGACTATCGTAATCCTGATAACTAATTTCACTAAAAATTAAAATTATTTTCTACTACGAAACTATTTCATGACAATACTCAAATGGAATATCGTGAGACTTTTAAAATTCAAGGTATGCTGCCAGTTTAATCGATTTAATCCCAGAATAGGTTAAGTGAGAGAACGTGATAAATAGCACTAATTTATGGACGTCACCTCGCTCACTGTTTGAAGCCCAAAGTTATGTTGTTGCAAGAGCTCAAACTGTTTGTCAAGTTTCTTGGGAATCAGATAAGTATAAATACATACATTATAATACATACTATACTTAGTGGGCGTGACATCGTGTTACTTTCGGACCTCAATGTGAGTGCCAATTTTATTAAGAATCTGCTAAGAAGAAGCACATTAAATATAAAATTAAGTTTTAATTTGCGTGTTTCCGCCTACTTTTTAAGATTATGTCGTTCAAAGAGCCCAAACTTTTTTTCAAATTTCTTGGGAATTGGATAAGTAGAAGTGCATGTGTATATTATAACACTTAACGGCCACCCTTTTAAGAACAAGATAGGTGTTACTTTTAGAGCTCAAGATGAGTGCAAAATTTTCATAGAAATTGGTTAACTAGAAGCACATAAAATATAATGGGCCTTACCGTGGTTGGCGTATTTCGTCGTAGTCGTATTCGAAATGTCCCAACCAAGATAAGAGGGAATATTAAATTTTAATGGACATGGCTTCACCCATTTTTACAACTCGAGATTGTATCACTCAGAGAGCTTGAAGTGGGTGCCAAGTTTGTTAAGAATCGGTTAAGTAGAAGTACGTGAAAGATAATATTAAATTTAAATGGGAGTGGCTCTGCCCATTTCTTTAACCAATATTGTGTCGTTTAGAGAGCTCAAGTTGTGTGCTAAGTTTCTTTGCAATCGGATAAGTAAAAGTACATGACATTACATACATGACATTAATGGGCATGGTGCCGCCCAATATTTTTAGCAATGGGACGGATCAACTTCTCAAAATATTTTTTTTTAAACTCCGTTGGAGCTATGAAGTGACATACTTAAAAAAAATTAGACGAATTGATAACTTACTTTCTTTTTTAAATCGGTATTTCTTATATATATATATATCATCATCAGATCAGGTATGTATTTTTTTTAATAGATTGTGCGATTGTGTACATAGTGAGTCATGGCCTTAAGGCGTGAGCTTGTCTTATCTTGACTAATTTGTTTACTGCTCTTATGTGCGTGAATGTGCGTGAAACATCAAAATCTACATGATTGTGAGTAGAATATCGTCTCACTATACCAACTCTAGTCTAAACATAATATTTTATTGTATGTTTTGTGTACAATTTCTGTCTTTGTTAAGTACTTCAAGTGATTTTGATGTTTTTGGCCTAAATCTCAAAGTGTCAGTAGTAATTGAAATTGAAATTAGTTGATTTTTTTTTTTTTTGATTTTGCCTTGTTAAGAATTGTGTGAGCCAATTTCAAACTAAATATTTATGTATAGCCAGCCCTCTTGTGCATACGACAAGTATTTTGCGCTTATTATTTTATTTTATTTATCTCATTTTGATTTAGGATAAAGATTATTTAATATTTAATAAGCGTTTCTGCTTTGTAGAAACAACGAAGAAAGAATTTCATTGTCCATTTAAAAATTTATTTAATTGAATTTTTATGCCAATTGAGAAATAAATATATTAAATCAACTAAAATAGCTTCAATCAGCTATGCCGTAAAATAGTTCTAACAAAAAGTTATTTTCGAATTCATTTTTAATTACTGTAATTAAACTTTCGAAATGAATAATTTTTTGTTCTTTCGCATAATGTTTTATGTCTATTATTACTAATCAACGTATACCACCCTGGATATTTTTTTATATATAGGGTGTCTTTAATAAGGTATTCAACCATAAAGTTGTAATAGCTTTTTAAAAAGAAATATTGAGAAATTGTTGGCCTTAATAAATTGTGTACAAATGCAAAATATTCAGCAAAAAAAAATTATAATAATAATACTTGTGCTTAACTAATGAAAAACAAATGTCCTTATTTATTTCAACATTTTTAGGAATATTTCGAATTACCTGCACACAAACGTCAGCACATAATGATGTTAATTCACAAAATTCTTTTTTACTTTTAACAAAGTGTATTTTCAATTCGTGCAATTATGCTGAAACAAAAATTTAACAAATTGTATATTTTCACATTTACCACCTTAACATCCTGTTAATGTGTCAAAATGGAAATTAATGTTGCGTGATGTATAATCCTGTTAAAATACACTTTGTGCAGAAACCGTAAAAATTAGCTGGAAAAAAGTGAACACAAAGAAACTATTTCACCATGTGTATTAGGGAGATCTTTTAATCTGAAAATTTTGGCATTGGATAATGCCTAAATTCTCAGAATGCCGTTAGCAGAAAGCAAAAGAAAAATAAATTCATTAAAGTTACGATTTTTTTAACTTTAATTTTTTGTGATTTTTGGTTTGTTGTAGCGGCCAAAGTTTTACATATTCTGTGAAAATTTCAAATCCGCAGCTCTTACGGTTCGCTAGAAAACAGTCTGAGACGGACATCGTAGCGAAAACAATAGGGCTTCTTTTCACCTTTGGTATACGGAACCCTGATAAGTAAAAATATTGGGCCTAATGCATAAAAGCTGAGCTTTAACTCAACTTAAGTCTGCTGAGTACGATCTCAAGCAATGAGCACAAGTATACCTCCTAGAGCTACAGTAAATATTTTTATGCATACGAAATGTACCTTTTGCTCAAAATTTTTTAGTCGAAGCAAATGCTCAGGTTTTATGCATTAGACCCATTTTTATGAATTAGGCCCTAAGTGAATAACGTTATAATTTACTGAGAGTAAAATTAAAGAAAGAGTTAGAAGTTTTAACTATATGTATGTAGTATGTATGTAGTATGGTTGCAGTGAATAATAATATTAATAATTAACTCCTCATACACTTAATTTTTATTTTGCATGTACAAACACAGTTGGATGTCAGTATTGGCTCCAACATTACGAGGGTGACTTCAAAATTATCGAACTGTCGTATGAAACATGACATTTGCAATTTGAGGGGAAAAAGACATTTTACAATGCCAAGTAATAGTTAAAAAATGAGTGTATGTATAATAATAAGTTCTACATTCCGAAAATATACATATTCCCTCACCAGGGGTTTATTATGTAATTCGATTCGAAAAGAATACTGTTCGAATTGGTATGTTATTAACATTATAATTCGAAAACATTTCGGTTCGATTCGATATAATAATAACCCCACATATTGGCTCGTTGAATTATGTTTCAAAGTAAATTAGAAAATTAGCATTTTAAACCAGAGCTGTTAAATTTCGATTACGATTAGTAATCAAGTAGATTACATTTTAAAAAGAATCGTAATGATTATATAATTGCCTTTAAAAGAATTGCTGATAAATAATTGATTACGATTACTAATATTCGAAAAGTAATCTGAATTACTTAAAATTACTAAAAATAATCAAAAAGAATCAAAAGTAGTCAAAAAATAATCCGATTACTTTTAAGGATTACTTTTGATTCTTTTTGATTATTTATTAAGGATCAAAAGTAATCTTTGAAAGTAGTCGGATTACTTTTTGATTACTTTTGATTCTTTTTGATTATTTTTAGTAATTTTAAGTAATTCAGATTACTTTTCCATTATTAGTAATCGTAATCACGATTACTAAGTACGAAACTGAATATAATCGTAATTTAATCATTACTTCACCTTTAAAAAAAAGTAATCAAATTAGTAATCATTACGATTAGTAATCATTACTTAACAGCTATGTTTTAAACTTTAAAGTAAATTACTGCTTACACTCTAAAGTACTAGTATTTTCAATAATTTTGCTAAACTCCTTCAATTGCATGTGTGCAAGACCGACAGTAGTCATTATTTTCTGCGCATGTTCTCATGACATCCCGAAATGATCAGGTAATTCTGTTACCAACCTCGTAGTATTTGTGGTAGCGAAGTTGCAGAAGACTTTAATAACGTATGTGCGACAACATAATTTGTAGGTTTGTAGCAATTATTAATCATTATAATGAATGTGCTTTTCTATTTACTTTTATTTTTATTTCGCTTAAGACTTGTTTAAACGTTAAGTGTCTGGTATTCAGAAGGGTGTTTGGCATTGTGGTGCATTATTTGAGTTGTGAACAAATTGCTTCAGAAGCTTAACAATTTGTTGGCATGTTTTGTAAAAAAGTAGAGGGTTTTTATTACAAAATTTTTTTTTTTGCTTTTCAATTTAATATTTTTTCAATTCCTTTTTAGAAAAAAATATAATATATATAACTCATCTCACACATCCCACTGCGGATTTAGAGCGAAGTGGCACATAAAATTCAGTTTTCCCCCATTCCGTCTCATCTAATTTGTTTGTCTACTTCCGCAAATCGCTTTAACTAATTAATTATAAAAATTTTGAAAAAAAAAACGATTGAAAAAAGTACTGAACGTCTTGAACCTGATTAAATTATTCCTGGAATGAAAATTCATTACAGTCAAATAAAAGCTTAGATAGGTTAGGTTTAGAAGGTTAGTGCCCTTGTCGTTAATCCTCAATAATTCAGCAAAAATTCAAGGTTCCAGAATTTCATCTGCTGATCATTGTCATCAGGACCCTAAGAATCCTTTTTTATATCCAATAATAGTTCGGCTGTAACTCCTAATATACTCTATGTAAGTTACAAACATAGACAGCATGTTAGTTGTTAATATTAAGTACAGTTGCAATTCTCAGTGAGTTGATAACTGCACAGACATAAAGCAACAAGTTTTGTAATAAATTGACAAGCATTTACCGATATCAATTCTAACTTTATTGCATGTTAAAGTAGCTCGTAGTAATAAAAATTTTAGGTTGCCGATTGTAAGTAAGATCTCCCGAATACATCTTCCGAGCATCAACTTCTTCTATGGAAATTTAAAAATTAGATGTAAAATCGTGTGGCTTTAATCTTGCCAGATGTGTTTGCCTTTGATGTTTTCTGAAGTCGAAAATATATGACTAGGAGACGTATTTGAGATATTAGTATTTTTTTCGATTCCGATGAAGCTATTTTTTATAAGCATAAATGTTATTAGTGTTATTGTTAATTTTATAATGTAACAAAATAGGAATATGATGTCGGGGAAATCTTCAACCTCTAGCAAGTCAGTAGGATTTTGCTCTTTCCTGTACAGCGGCCGGCTGTGTTTTCATCACTACGGCCACTAGTAACCAGAGAAACAAGCCGATCGGCTTACAGCCGGCTCATTAGCCGCTGCCGACTTTCAATGTCGGCTAACTGTTTTTTGTAGTTGCAAATTTGTACTACATCTTACAAGTTATATGGAAGACATCAGGTGTTTGAATTTTTTTTTTACAGAAATGTGCTTAAAAACTTATAAAAAGTGGGTGTAAATGTGATGTGGCTTTTTCCGTTGACGTACCTTTGGTACATTACCCGTAGAACTTATGTGTTACTACGCGATCTCTGGCAACAGAAAACAGATCTGTTTATGTCAACCAGGTACAGCATCATCTGGAACTTCCCTGAATTCAAAAAACGATAGAGGTCAAGCCTTTATGATGGAACTTCGAGGTATCACCAGATGCTTGTCTCTGGTACCACGGGTGCCGGTTGCCCGACAGCAAGTCTGCTATAGGAGTTTGGGTGTATGTAGCGGTCGTCAAGATCCTTTGTTTAAATGTGGAGTTCGTCCTACCCCACGGGGCTAAAGGGATGATTTTGAGCAGTATGCAGTACACAGAGAAAAAAACTGCCTCATAGAATCAAGAAGATTTTCTCTATGAAACGTTTTTAGGCTAAGGGGTATCGCAGCAGAAAGAAGCGAAGATTTTTTCATAGAGATTCCTTATTGTTTTTATGTGGTAAATCTTATTAATTTTATCAAGAAGAAAACCACATAAAATCCAGAAGAAATTTTATTATTCACAACTTTTTTTTTACTCAATTTCCGTTATTTTTGACATAAAAAAAAAAAACAATCCATAGAGAAAAACTTCTTGATTCTATTAGGTTTTCTTATAAATTGTAAATTATAGGGATTTCTTATTGATTTTATTAGGTTGCTTTATTGATTTTTTTTATATGGTTTTCTTCTTGATTTTATAAGGTCCTATATGATTATGTGTAAAGCATCTTATTGATTTTTTTAATAAGGAAATCTTCTTGATTTTATGAGGTGTCTTGTTATTGCATATCTATAACTAGACATACAGACAATTTTTTCATGATCTTTTTCGTTTTTGTATAAGAATGTTTGCACAATTATTTCAATGGTTATTCAGACTGCTTGTTAGCATATTGGTTAGAGTGCTTGTCTATCAGTCAGAAGTTTGCTGGTTCAACTAATAATATGTATGTATGGTGAGTTAGTTAATTAAGAATACAATACAATATGTATGTATAAATAAATAACATCTACATATACTACATACATACATAAGTATATGGTATAGAATTTAAATGAAAATACATATAAGCAAATCATAAACAATAAAGACATACATTTTTTTATGAGGTCGCCTCAATCAATAAGATAACCTCATAAAAAATACAAGATTTGTTCTTGATTTTTTCAAAAAGATTTTCTCTATGAAATTAATAAGATTTCCTTATTGAAAAAAAACCATAGATATTTCTTATTAATTTTGTTCTATTTTATGAGGTATTTAGTAGGCACTGTTTTCTCTGTGTAGGCACTGGATATTTGGCGGCACAGGTATGCGCCTAAACTCTGATGATTGGTCGAGCTGTGCGGGCAATGGTTTAGGTATTCTCTTGGAGACTTTGATGTGAGTGTAAGCAACTACACTGGCGTCGTGACAACTTGGAGAATCGTACGTGGTGGATGTTGGTTGCCACCAAAATCGCTGGGATAATAGAATTGGCTTTCTAGTGTTAAAGCAATGCTAGTGGTTGGTGTGACGCTGTCAGACAGCCACTATTCTAGGTGCTGTTGCCATACAACAGATAGTACTGTTTTGACAAAGTCATAACGGCATAAAGAGTTTAGATAGCTCTGAGTACCTCAGCAAGGTTCTCGACGTAGTACAGGGATAACAACTGTGATCGAAGATTACAACATATGTGCCTTGAGGGATGCGCACTAGGTTCATTTTAAAAGGGTGCATGGGGGCGATGGTAAGCGTCTTTCCTACATTCGGTGCTTAGACCACTGTGAGATAGGGCCATAAAGGTACTCACGTTAATCTGAAACACATCTGTCAGCAAGAGTACCCCATAGCCTCGAACTTAGCCTGAAGGAGCTGCTCAAATTTTTCGAATTGATTCTGTAAAATGCTCATCATTTTGATATCAAATTTTCATAATTTAGAGTGTATTAAGAGTGTAGCGCTCCATGGTTAAAATTTCCCAAGTTTTCCCTAAAAGAAAGTCATAGGATGACAGCTTAATGTTTCACATTTCATTATTTGACAGCCTATTTGCTTCCTTAGTTCAAATTTGCCCATCCTTTATTATATATTTTTTTGTGAATGCTTCGTGTCAAGTAATAATTTTATATCTATAACATTCAATGTTCTTTTAACTACATATGCAAAAATTAACTTAATTATATGTTTTTCTTCTCTTTTAATTTCAGGTAAGCGAACTTATGTCTTATTGAAGCAACTCCTAATTAATAAAGTAGTAAGTAGATAGGTATTTTAAACCTAATGTACAATAAACTAAAGTTGTTATCATGGTTATTAAACGAATGAATTTCCATGAAAACATTGAGTGAACATATTCGGGGTATTCACAAAGTGTGCTCTCATGTCATGCTGTCATGAATATTCTAATATTTTAAAATATTTCAAATGTTTTGTCGTTGGGTTTCAAAAATGAAACGTGATAAAATTATAACAATTTTAGATCTCTAGTCGTTATTTTTCAATTCTTTTCCATTGCTACAAATACCTACGAAGGAGTTCGCTGCGATATGTATTTTGTAAAATAACACTTAATGGCACGTTTCCCTAGAAACTTGTCAGCAATCGCTTGCAACTTGACATATTTAAAGAACTCACTTTCGTTCAAATTGTAAGTGTTCCTTATGTGATTTTACAACGACTTCTTGAATTTCGTTAGCAAAATTTATATAAATTTTCTTGCTTCATTATAATTGCAATATTTATTTTAGTTCTTCAGACGCATTTTTTTTCTAATACTCATTATGTTAATTTTTAGTTTAGCCATATTTAAGCAAAATAATTTCCCTGCCAGTGCATTGCAATATTGCACACAATAAACACTTCGATAATTAGAAAAAAAGAAAAACTCATTTTCAAATCAATATGTATGCATGTGATAGTTTTAATGTAGAATATTTTAGTTTTACTAGGAAATATAAAAAGCCACAGAGCGGCACGGAATGTTGCAAAATAGAAAAAAACAGCACTTAAACATTAAAATATGCCAAATGCTGTTTGAATTTTTGCATAAAATATACAGAACAAGAAGAATAAAAAAATAAAAAAAATAACGATTGCATTTTTCTGTTTTTTTTTTTTTATTGCTGATCCTGTAGTCTAAAACTATGGTTAAACATACATAAAATGCTAACTTGCTACATGCAACATGTAGGCACATAAAGCCCAACAACCTCTGTGAATAGAAATAAAACGTGCACATTTAGTAGGAAGTGACCCAGCAGTTCTGATAAGAAAAAATAAATAATTCCCTAAAATGGTATCACAGCCTTGCAACAAGCCTATGTTGCAACCATTGAAAATAATGTATATCTACATTACTTCTGAAATCGCAGGTTCTATATGTCATTTGACTTCTTTCAGAGATAATTTTTTGTGCGGGAAGTTGTTCAATAATGAGGGTGGTGTTGGCTTGAGTAAATTAGCACGTTGGCTACAGAACCGAAGGTAATGTATTCGAGCCTATGGGCTCGACAAAGTCATAAAATAAAAACACCACGGACACTTACTAAACCTAATGTAACATCAGTACGCCTTCCTTCATCGATATTGTGTAGCAGAATCATCGACGAAGTAATGTAACAAATAAAATGGCTACTAAAGACAGCTTGAAAAATTTAACGCACCTCATTGACATCAGAGGCGCTGAAACACTGCGATAGAACATAAAAACGTCTAAAAAAGCAGAATTGAAAAATAATGAAGCTTTCTTCTATCTCTCCTTCATCTTCTGTCTTCTCTATTACTATGCCTTTTCTAAAGAAGGTAACACCTAGTGATCGTAGTAGACATTCATTACCTGAGTGTTATTAAAAAATTACATACTCGCATGTAACCTTATTACTGTTGATATTACCCGAAGAAAGATGCAATGAATTCTAGCGACTTGTGTAGCAACATCGGTATTGATGTAAAGAAATGCTCACAAATAATTTTGCAGACGTTCTAGCAAGGCTGGAAGCTAATCTGCTTAATTGATACACCAATAGACTGGCCGAAGTCTCGTTGAATGATGCACTTTGCTAGTGCAAAAACTCTCCAGATCCTTGCAGACGAATCTACTGGCTCGATCTCACAGCTGAATTTGCGAGCAACTGATTACACAAAGCCTGCCATCATAAAAGGAATCCACATGTATCAACTTCGCATTGTGCGACCAAATGATTACACGAACTCTGCCACCCTGAAAGGAATCCACAGGTATCAACTTCTCATATTAATTTTAACAGGACACATCCACACACTTTAGTAGCCTGACTTCTGTAGCAGCTCTAGAGATAACTTAACTGCCGTTAAGTAGGGTCTTTCATATTCTTCTCTCCCCGGTAACGCGTCATAACCTACTAGGTTAGCTTAGGTTACTTAAAGTTAGCAGTCGAAATCCCGGACTTAGACCCTACCGGTTCATTGTGGTACCAGGGAAACTCTGCTTATGCGGAGTTCCCACCATCGTACCAACCAGAGCTCAATATAAAGCTACGTTGCATTGCAGTTCAATACCATGTCAGAAACTTCCCGGAACTCGAGAATGCCCATTGTGGCCATTCACTTTTTCGCTAGTCCAGGGTAGAGACAAGAAATGTTCTATACTTTCCTCTTCTTGGTAGCTACGGCAAAAGTCATTGTGTTCGAATCTTAACCTTTGTGCATGTCCGGTTCGCACGGAGAGTCCACAACTGCCTAATGATCACGCAATCATTTCTTGGTCCACATCTTATATTTGTTTCATTTTTTTTTAACACAACACAACACAACCCGCGAAGCGATTAGCTTGTCTGCGGAAAACACCCAGGGTCTATGGCGGGAATCGAACCCACGACCTCTGGACTGAGAGGCTAGCATCTCTACCACTCAGCCACAGGGGCACACTTGCGCCTGAGTTTAAATTTGCAAAAGAGTAGGGGTAAATTTACACCTTCCAATTCCGGTGGAACCTGTAAAGTTGTCCCAGTTGTAGCAACCTCAACAGGTCTGGAGTTCCCCTGAAATACTCTGTGCCTCGGAATGCAGATGATCCTAATATTAAACTTCTCTGCCATCTCGTTTAAAAATCAAATCGGCAATCAAGGGCTAATTTTGATATTAGAAGCACGGATTCACGGGTCATAATTGCTGATCGACTATGTGTATGTGTTAATTAAAGTCATTAAACTGACATTTTACTTTCAACCAATCCGCGTCTTCTTTATAGTAAGTATCTCTGCCAAATATACACTCTTAAAATCGAAGTGAGTTGGTTTTCTATGCAAAGTCCACAAACGCGTGCAAAGTAGAGTAGTGGAAAATACCTAAAATATATGGATAAAACATGCATGCATGTCTGTAGTCGACATAACATTGCAATGTCTTAGAGCTTGATCAAATTCTCCACTTGTAACTTATGAGTCTTGCAACTTATAAGACTTTTTGAAGAATGATTATTGTAATCGTTAAAACCGGAAAGAATTAATAATATTGGACTACGTGGACCATTATAGCTGGAAAGCATTAGTTGCAACTTGTTGTTCCTACCGGATATAGAGTGCTGCTGCACCCCAGCCATAAAGCTTCTCGGTTGCGATTTTAATACAAAAAAAGTGTTAAGGAAAATTAATTCTGATTAGTTCATCACTCAACACTTTGAAAGAATTCAAAGTATTATTACAAACTGGCCGACTTCAAATAGAAGGTACATCAGCTTCCAGCCTAGTAGGAACCTCTTGAGCTCACAGATCTTCTGTCATACAAAGCTAATATCTCGGTTTAGTCCTTCTTCACCGCTAAGACCAGCTCAGCTAATTCTTTCTCAGTTCTATAACAAGTAGAAACGTCTCACGTGTTTTGTTGGCATTTGCCAAAACCATGTGATTTTTATTAGATATCAAAGCAGTTTTTTATTTTATTATAGAGAATTATCACGCAGGCAGTGAATGCCTACTACTACTACTACTACTACTAGGTGTTACTTTCTTTATGAACGGGATAGTGATAGAGAAGACAGGTGGTGAAGGAAGAGATAGATTAAAGTTTTATTCTTTTTACATCTCTGCTTTTTGCAGAGATGTTTTTTAATAATGCATAGTTCCAGCGCTGCGCCTCTCGTGTCACTGAGGCGTATTTTCAAAGCTGCGTTTAGTAGCCATTTTATTGGATATTTTACTTGGCCTATGATTCTGCTACACAATACCGACGAAGAAATTCGCACTGATGATACAGAAGGATTAGCACCTACTGAAGTCGGTATAGTTCAGCGACCAGTGACTACGCCTTCAACACTGGAAATTTTCCAACAACACTGATAGAAAGGGACACTAATGCACGTCACAAAAATGCGTGGTGTGTGTGTTTAATGACTGTTGGAGACCGGGCTCGAACATGCACTTTCGGTTTTGTAGTGAACGTGCTACTTCCTCAGCCAACGCCACCCTCAAAGTTATATTAACTGCATCTCTCCTTATTATTTTTTCCATCAATATGCTTAATAGCAGTCATTATGGACCATCGCTTCGTCTGACGCTCTTCTCATACCGAAACGTTCGGTGACGTTATTCTCTATCAAAGCACGTTAAATACAGGTACACGCATTAGACGCAACTCCGGGGTTTGCTTAAAGTTTCACAAAGTAATTGTCAAAAAATTTTATACATCAAGCAAGGCAAAGAAGTAATTGTCAAAAATATTATATTATATTATATATAAACGTGTAAACAAAAATCAGCTGATGAGTAACCTCTCTTACGGTATAAGAGTACCTGCTTCATATGCCTTAATCAACTTAGCAGACAAACCAAAGTTAAAGCCGGACTAGCCACGAAACCAAAAATAAAGAAACTACTGTCGAAGGGAAGCATCTCACTCTTGAAACTGCTGGGAAACACATAAATGAAACAAAAAACATGAACGAACACATTGTTCCAAGTTTTAGTTGGGCTGAAAGTTAGTTTGTATATAGGATTATGTGAATGTTTCTTGGTTAAAGTATACTATATGCGAATAGTTTTTGTTTATTTTTTTAAGTTAAGTTGTTTTTCTATTTATTGGCTTAAACGTTGCAAACATTTAACAAAAACCATTTTACAACACATAATGAACTATAAAAAAATTTACCAGAGATTTGAACAAGGAAACAAATGCTTTTTGCATTTGAGAAAATAGTTCAGCTTTATGGCTAGGAGACCTGGAATTTAACGAAATATATAAAAAATTATAGGTCTTCGTCAATAAATGCCTTAGGCGAATCCTCCAATTGACCATAAAATCAAAATACGAAAATATAGATGGTTGGGTCATACCCCACGTAAACCAGCCAATGACATCAATAGAAAATACCTTGATTATAATCGACGAGGAGCAAGAAGAAATGGACGTCGTAAAAATACATAGATTCGAAAAAGTTCAGGCAGAACTACAAACTCTATAACTATAAGGCAGAAATCTACATCAACTGACACCACACAGAGTGGACCAAACACAGAAAAACGCTGATGATGAAGGTTTAGTGCCCTTCGAAAACTGCTAGCTGTTCCGTTGAACTATGTGTTGTTGTCAGAATATTTACAAATAACTTTGATGTTATTTGTTCATTAATAATTATCACATGTAATTTGGCTTAAAAAGCGATACGAACATTAGCCTGTTCAATTCATAAGAATATAGAAACAAATACCGTTCGAAAAATAATAATTAAATTAAGTAGAACTACAAACTGTTGGATTAATCTGGAATGAAGCCAAAAGAGCATCATCAGATAGAAATCGATGTATGTAGATCAGTTATTGAGGACCTATGTTCCTTAATAGAATTTTAAGCTTAGGGCCCCCGAACCCTTACTAAGCACTTTAGTGGAAACTAAATAGGGTACGCCAGTTAGGGGGTTCCAGTATCCATTTTATAAAAAAAATATTTAAAACGGACCGGCACACTTTGGGTTGAAATTGCTTAAAACGGCTCTTAATTCAGGCATTAGATATAGCACATATATTTTCGTTTCGTAGTATTAAATGGGTCATTAGTAGTTAAAAATATCATTTTTGAAAAAAAAAATTTCTTTAACTCCAGGGATATCCATTTGTCTGTCAGTATGAATATTTAAATTGCTTTGCAAACTCCATTTTTAAAGATAAATGAATGAAATTTGACGCATATGATTTTTTTAGGTTAGTAACTCAACATACAAAAATTCAACGGAATCGGTAAATGATTTCGCATAGCCTCCATACAAAATTTTCCCGGAAATAGGTCATACTAATCTTTATTTATTAAAAAAAGCTTTTATTTATATTATATATAGTTATAATAAATTTACATTTTATTTTTAATATTACTGATCTTCATATTTGCTGTCACTAAAATAAATATCATCAAAATTTTCTTCAGAATTTTTAGATAATATTAGAAGGTCCCATACCCGCTACTTTTGTTTTTGTAATGTTTGCTGATATTATTAATAATAGGATCGGAGCTTATTAAAAATCTATTGAAAATATCTTCATTGTAACAGTACATGAGTAACAATATCCGAACCATGTATGAATTTTGGCATGAATACATTCGCTAAAAATATTTATGTAATTAATAAAGTACGCCAGCAGTTAGTTCTAGTCTAGAAAGTTTAAAAAATGCAACCTACTCAAATAATGCGGAGTATACATATGTACATATAGAACTTGTTGTTTGTTTAAGTGTAGCTGATGATGATACATATTCTCTGTAGGAATAAATACAACAAGCTTCAACACTTTTATAAATTTACATTAAATAAATATGTATAGTACATACATTTGTACAAACACAAATGTCGGTATGTACATACATAAATATATGCATAAGCACGAGTGCATTGCCATATGTGCATTAGTATATATCAGTGACCTGCAACGGGTGATTGGTAAAATAATCATACGCAATCAATATCCTAAAAACATGCTATTTTTTTGAAAAAATCAAACTTGTTCAAACACGTATATTTATTGCTAAGTTTTAATCGCTCAAGTGAGTGGAGTATTGTTGGGTGTGAATTATAATCATGCGTAGCATCATACCAATCAGTTCGGACGATTGGTATTTGGTTCGACAATGAGTGTTTTGAACAAGAATATAATGCGAAAGAAAAAAATTTTCATTTTAAATCAGCATCAAGTAATTGATGCAGAGTAAAAGCGAAAATGAAAAAAATCATTGTGTATGAATGTGTTAATTATTAAGACCCAAAGCAAACTGCTGCCATAATAACAAACCAATTTTTAAGTATGTATGTGTTTGTGTAGTTAAGTTGGGTGTTTTATATCAGGGATGGTAAAATTAAAGAAACTGTCTAATAGAGCTACTCGCTACGAACTTTTTGAAAAATATTAGAGACAAAAATGTTATATAAATTTCTGAGATTAATTGTTAAAAAATGCATTTTAAAATAAAATTTGAGGAGGATTTTCAATACAAAAACTAATTTTTGTTAATTAACTTAAGAGAATTTATGTTTGAAATATTGAGCCCTATTTTCGACTTAATCGTAAGCGACAAAAACTAAAGTTTTTGGGAGAATGTTTTTTTAATATTGAAAAATATGTTTTTGTACGTAAATTATCGTTAACGATAATATGTATTTTAAAAGTTTTGAACAGGCAATTTACTACCCAAAATTTATGTTAAAAATTTTAACAGCTTTGTTTATAAAATATATGTACTTACGTATTAATAAAGGTCTTTCGACAACTATCGTAAAGAAAGTTGTTAAATCAGCTCTAAATAAGCATCAAATATTTTTTGAAAACAAGAAGGTTAAACTTCAAGAGGTATATAACAGGTTAAATGAGTTCCCCTTATGTAAGTTCTTTTGAAGATTTACCGCCATATTCATAAAAAAATATTTTAGGTTTATTACAGGTTTATTTAACAAATTTCCCATAGAATTACGTCAAATAAGCGCTTAATAAACCTAAAATATTTTTTATGAATATGCCAGTTAGTTGTTAATACTTAAAAAAATTTTGCACCTTTTTTATAATTGGAAGAAATACAAACCTCCAATTTTCCATCCCTGTTTGACACGTTTATATGTGTGTGTTTTAAAATAAATTGAACGAACTTTACTACTTTGATTTTATTCAACGTCATCGCTTGTTCACGTAGAAGTTTGAATAAAACCAGTTCGAATACTCCACTTACAATTATTCAAACGATGCGTTCGTTTGTACGATGCTGATTAAATTCAACATGTGAGTTTTGTTGCATGATTAAATGTGAATAAAACATTTCTGGTATGGTGAGTGAATTGATTTAAACATGTTCGATCGCTACACTCACAATCACTCCAATGAACAGATATTACTACGACGCTGA
Source organism: Tachina lurida (assembly GCA_944452675.1). NCBI lineage: Eukaryota > Metazoa > Arthropoda > Insecta > Diptera > Tachinidae > Tachina > Tachina lurida. Next base: position 31,940,037 of record OX101754.1, on the reverse strand, counting down.
TTTTATTGAACGTTGCATGTTTTGTACGTGATTAAATGTGAGTAAAAATTTTAATGTATGAGTAAATCATCAAAAAGCATGAAATTTGCAGGTCTCTGGTATATATGTATGTATATGGGCCTCTAGTACTTTTGTTTGAGGAATCATGCCTTCACAATATATTAAACGGCCCAATATTTAGTGTAGACATCAGATGTTAAAAGTGTTGTCTGTATTATGCTTTTCATTTAAAATGTTTGTGTATTGCTTTTTTTTGTTTTACATTTTTATTTTACTAAACAGTTGAGTAATTTTAATTACTCCTGGCATACCATTACATAAACAAATTTAAAAGTTTAAATTATAGGAAAATGTAAAGAACCTTTCACACAAGTTCTAACATCATCATTATCTTGTACACGATGATCATCATTAGGATTAAGTCATGTTATAGCTGTTCCAGCAGCAGCAGCAAGACAAACAGACCTACCTTAAATGTTGCCAGAATTTTTTATTTTTATTAAATAAAAATTTAAATGTAACCAGAAAGAAAACCAGTAACAATAGAAGCAGCCATTTTCATGTAGTGGTATCCTGAACCTGAACAACAGGAATGATTTATTATTATTTAATTTATTTCCTTTGCGGTCAAAGTATCATCAACTTTGATCAGAGAGGTTACATTCGACCAATTTTCGCCACAAAACGGCTCTGGGCTCATAAATAGAACAGCAGAGACCCTTCCGGCCAGTTCATGCGCTTCCTCGTTCCCCAATTGACAGCTGTGACCAGGTATCCAGTAAATAAAGTCACTTATAATCTCAGAAAGTATAGCTTCCCATTGGTCCCATGGTAAAACACGCCCACAATTGTTTTAATTTAATTTTATAATATTCTACTTATTTGATTGCTGCGAAACCTATAAATTACCTTTGAGTCTTGTAATTACACCACTTGAAAGTTGAAAAAATGGGCGGTGTTACGCCCATTAAAATTTATTATAATATTTCACGCGGTTCTACTTAACCGATTTTTACGAAACTTACCACACAACTTGAGCTCTAAAATAGACACACATAATCCTCCATTTAAAAAAATGGGTGGAGTCACGCCCATTAAAATCTAATATTTTATTTTAAGTGATTCTGCTTTACCGATATTTACAAGACTTAACACGCAACTTTTTTTTTTTTTTTTTTTTTTAAAGAGAAGTAACACTCAGGCAATTAATGCCTACTGCTATTACTAGGTGTTACCTTCTTTAGGAAAGGGATAGTGAGAGAGAAGACAGGTGGTGAAGGAAGAGATAGAGGAAAGCTTCATTCTTTTACAACTCTGCTTTTCGCACGTTTTTAATAATGCAGAGTTGCAGCGCCTCTCTGATGTTAAATGAGGCGTATTAAGAAGCTGTGTCTTGTAGCCATTTTATTGATTATTTTACTTCGCCGATGATTTTGCTACACAACGAAGGAGGGCGTTCTGATGTTACATTAGGATTAGTATCTACTGAAGTCGGTATAGTTCAGTGACCAGTGACTATGCCTTCATCACTTGAACTTTCCTACAACAACTGATACAAAGGTACACTAATGCACATCAGAAAAATGCGTGGTGTTGTTATTTTAATTACTGTCGGATACAGGGATTGAACCCAGGACCTTCGATTTTGTAGTCAACGTGCTAACTACTTCAGCCAACGCCACCCTCGAAAAACACACAAACTTGCATTTAAAAATGGGCGGGGGCACCCCCATTAAAACTAATTTTATATTTCACGTACTTCTTATCTTCTATCAGATTTTTGAATTGAAGTCGGGTTTTTTTGGCAGAAAGAATTATTATAAATTTAGTATAATTATGATTAATATTTATCGTTATTCAAAATTTGGAATTCTTTTTTTTTCTTTTAATTTATTGAAAAAGTATTGTAATATTTATTTTTAAATTTTATGTGAAGCAAAGAAAACCATTGTGTTAAATTGTCTGTGTATGCATCTCTATTTGTTTCTTTGTGGCACTATACAGACCAAAGGCGTGGGTCGATTTTGATGATATTTACGTCAATCGATGCAATTAATCAAAATTAAAAATGGAGGATAGCACTATATTAAGTGGGATGTCATTGGATACGTATGTATGTATGTGTCTTTAAAATAATCTTTACCCAGCCAACCTGAGATTCGAAAATAAACGAATGTTCGCTGTAGCCAACAATTCTCGAAACATTCTCATTAAAACAAGTTTAGCAACAAGAAACATTTTGTTTCTCTCAATTTTTTATTTTTTTTTTGCATGTACAATAAAAGAGGAATAACGTTTTTTGTTATTTAGAAGCAATGAAATCGAACTATCAATGACGTTGTTTATGATTGCATAATGATATTGCTAAAGGTTAGCTATTGATTCCTGAGCAAAACATCGAAATCGAAAGATTTGCTGCCACAAACTGAGCGACGAGCGAGCTCTAGCAGGACTTTCTCTTTCCGTTTACGATAGTCGTTATAAAGTGTTTTGTCCGAGAAATGTTTACGCAACATTCGAATGCGATATTATTTACGAATGTTTCGGTTAGCTGGGTAGGTTTCTTAAAGTTTTTTATTTGGAATGATCAGTTAGGATCAAAAGTTGTAGTAAATCGTCAGAAAAGTATAGATAATAGGGTCTGGGGTCTGATCGTCGCTTTCGATAACGAGCTGATTCGATCACTTATTTCAAGTTTGAAATTGTGGCATTCTATATCGAACCATATTATTACATTGTTAGATATCGAATGCCATAATCTTAAACTGAAAAAACGTGATCGAATCAGCTCGTTGTCGAAAGCGACGATTAGACCCCCTGTTCAGCAAATCATGACATGTTAAATCACGGTGACTTAAAAAAATTAATAAAAGATAAATCAATGCTTTTGTATATTGATCGATTTATAGTGTTGAAAATGGAAATAAAATACTTTATTATAAACTTAAAATACAACAAAAACCCACTAATAGTTTGTTTTCGAAATTACGTGATTTCAAATTACAGTGATTTTCAGAACCGGCTCGAATGGCTAAATTCCTATCCAAAATATTCAGCGTAAAATTTTTAAAAATTACTACTTAAGTGCAGACCACTTTCCGAGTATTACAGGGTGATTATGGTCGTCATAATCGATCTAATGTACAATGAATTTTGAAGTGTTACAGATCCGGTCGGGCTTGTGCATCGTCGCAATGTCTGTACTGCTGAAAATATTGCTTCTCTTACCCAGCAAAAATATTCGTCTGCTTGGAAGCAGGTTGGTAATGCCAGCCATTAACTACACAAGTTCACTGCACAAGTCTCGCACTGTACAGTGCGTTTGTGTAGTGTATGGTGTTGGTTGTGCTATTTACGCAGTGAACTGAGTAAATATCAAAACGATTTTGATATTTCCTCAAGTTTGAAAACTGTAGTATATGTTGCAAACGTTCAGTTGTCTCGTGATTTTTTAAGAGTTCAAAACAAGAAATGAGCGCAGAAAAAATATTCTGAACATAGTTCCTACAATTATACAAAGAATCTCCAGCCTTATGGCGCATTAAAATAAAAAAAACTGCACAGTTTACTTGTATAGTGTGTGTCACAAGCTTAGCTTACGCAGTGCCAGACTTGAGCACTGAACTTGTGTAGTGTATGACTGGCATAAGGAAGAGTTATGCTCTCTTCCTTCGGTATCACATAATTTTTGCTCGTGTTGTCCCTCCCACTTGGTTGCTCTCCAGGTATGAGCTATTGAATGCATAGAGAATGTGCAGAAAGAAGCACATACCCCATGCCTTTTTTATATGTATTTATGTATATAATTAAAAAATTTGTTTTGTTCTACTCTTAGATTAACTTCCCATACTTTATCTTGTTTTTATATCTATTATATATTGAAAACAATTGAAAACTATTTTTTCACCACAACGTACATTTATAAAATACTTTTTGTTCGCGCATTGAACCAGGAATCAAACCCAAGATATCCGCATGTTAGGCTAGGACACAACCCACTGACCTACCGAAGTACAGATTTATTTTCGTACACAATTCAATTAAAAAATAAAAACTCGAAGTAAATATTTCACTCGCATCCAAATTTGTATCCACGTGAGCGAATGCGCTATAAACAACTTTGAGTATTTGAGTATTTCGTAGTGTTTGTGCAAAATTTCGTCATTCGCTTACGTTCATGCATCCTCGAAAGGTAGAGGTGATGCAATATGTGCTTCCGAAGCGCTTCTTTTTGTCTTAGGGGTTACTTGTACCAAATGTATTTTTGCTGGTTAGCGAAAGATTGGCTGATAATCCGAAGAATCGTTACCGGCAATTCCGAGCGCTATGGCCGTATGACAACAGGTTTTTTTGGCCTGCAATTGGAGATTTCGAACTTCATGTTTTTTCAACAAGACGAAGCAACTAGACGATTTTGAATTTATTGCATAGAACGCGAATTTTACGTTTTGGCGACGTCAATTGGCCATCAGGATCATACGATTTCACTCCGGTTAGACTGTTTGTGGGGCAAAGACCTTCAACCTTATGCAAAAAATTAACGTGTGCTTGAAATGTACGTTAAAACAAAATTTCCATACAAAAACCGGTTTTAACGTACAATTTAAGCGCACGTTAATTTTTTTTGCATATGGGGGCTTGTCTACAACAGTTCCCTAACGTTGGAACATTTGAAAACGTATATTCGTGAAGTTATCGCTGAGACAACACCCGAAATGCGCGGAAAAGTGGTCGCTGCAACCAACCTATAGGCGGTCATTTAAATGACAGTAATGGCGTTTGGAACCGAAAACTGGATGACCCTATAAGTTTGGCTCAGATGTAAAAGTACTTTATGAACGATTGGGAATAGTTCACTACACAGCAGCGTGTTTTGTAAATTGTTCAGTATCAATAATTTGCCTTGAATCAAATGAAACGAAACTCCCTAATGGAATGTATTGTACTAGAAGTAGGAAAATAAGTTGTCTGGAGGCAGATGTATGGAGGAGTGCTTGTTGATATTCCATTTAAATCTTTCGACATTAATAGGTAGTTATTCTGCATTCTAAAAAAACGAATTGTCTCTGTAATGCGTCGTACGATTCTAATAAAGGAACTTGTTTTCGGGGACAAGTTCCAATCAACGAAATTCACCCCACATTGTGCCGATGGTCCAATGAATCAATAGAGTTGCTTACGCATCAATGAGTTTCTTCGCTCTCTGTACATGAGACTTGTTTTCCATTTTTGGTCGGTGTGGGTGTATGGGCCGTAAAATGTTTTGAACTATCTCTTGCACCGTTTCAAAAAGCCGAAGCAATTGAATGCTTCTTTTGAGATTTAAAAAATTTGCTCAGTCCAAATTACTGTATTTGTATGCCAATAATAGCAAGAGCTTCTACATCCCTAATAATAACACCATCTATAATCACAATACCAAAAAATTGGGGTCAGTCTGTCTACCCATTGTCGGAAACAACTGACTGCTATTGACAGGCACATGCTATTTTCTAGACCTAAAGGAACAGAAATAGACTGTTAATTGCTCTCGAGAGTGAGTAGGCAAGCCCCAATTTTTTGGTATTGTATTGAAGTTACGTCCATGTTGACAATTTGCGTAAGGCTCAACGTTTATGTGCAATCAGACAATATTTTGTCTTGCGAGCATTGAAATGAACCTTATTCGAACGGTCCATTCTTCGCGACACCGCAGTTAACAGCAACCTCAAGCACCTCTTCTTCTCAGCGTGAAATCAGGAGAAATCCTACAAGAGACATCCCCACATCAGCACCAACTGTCGGAGATTTAAAAATAGCGGTTGCTATGTTCAAGTGCAATAAAACTGCTGGCCCTGACATGTTAACCCCTGAGTTCTTTAAGGCCTGCCCTGACCTCTTCACATGTATGTACATATGTATGTATATGGTCACAATAAGGCGCAATAATCACTCTGCCGAAAATGGGTGATCTAACAGACTACCGGTACTGGAGGGGGGTATGCACTTGCTGAACATCATCCAAAATATTATCACAATAATCATCTTGGAACGCATCTCACCAACCGTTAAAAAATCTTTATGGAATCGATCATGTGTACACCAAATCAACACATAATAGATACTTGTGAAGTCTACTGAGTACAACTCCCCACTCTTCTTAGTTTTTGTAGACTTTGAAAGAGCATTGGACACCATCAAAAGAGAGACAATATGGCAAATGCTGCCTTCATTCACAGAAGTGTAGATAGGATTGGAAGTTTGGCATAGAAGGTCATTTATAAAAATAAGAAATATAGCAGGAGAAAGAACGGCGGAGCCTTGTGATACTCCTCAAATACTCTTGAACTCATTTGATGAAAATCCATCTATAATAACTCATATAGTGCGATCCCTGAATAAATTGATATATACCATGACCGACACCAAACCATTCGAAAAAATACTCCTAAATACTCCGAAAAAATATTTATTAATCCATTCTTCATCGTGTCACATCTTTTAACTTATTTTTTGTTTGATAGCTTTTTGTCTGCTCTTAAGAAATGTTAAACTGATAATAATGGACATCGCGGAACCCTACATTATAAATCTTAAGGAATCTGGATTTCGGGATCGGCATGCCTACTGGCAACTCTAAATTACTTCGTGTTGAATTTCATTCGCTTTACGTGCTTATGCATGCCCCTATTCTATGCTGCATGCTGTGTTAACTAGTTTTTTTTAGAAGCATTTAGAAAACTTTTAGCTTAATTATGGCAACATTTATTGCATGTGCATATCATCATCAATTTCAGCTGATGCAACAACAATTTCAAACATGGAAAGAAAATTTTTTTATTGTTTCATTTAAAGTTCTTTTTCGCCGTCATTGTTGGTTTTTTTTTTTTGTTGCCCATTTATTCAGATATTTGTTTGCTGATGCGTTGTGATTTCCTGTAGTGTTTCATTATTCATATCTTTTTTAATTTCTTTTTTCGATTTGATTATATTGCTATTGTATAAGATATTAAAGTGACACCGTAAGGTTATTGATATGATGAACATTTCCACAGCCAGTTTTTTTCTTTCTGCCACTTGTGAGTGAATGGCAAGCAAGCCCAGTAAAAAAAGACACTCCAAAAAAGTCATGAAAATGTAGAGTTTGGGATCTCGAAGTAGTGCAAATTTCGATCCGTTCTAATGATTTTTATATAGGGTTGTCATTGCAAGAAGTTCTCTTTTTCGATGCCTGGTCATCGAATTGGAAGCGATTTTAAGAAAAATTTCCTTTTTTGTGTTCTATGATAATATTTTCATCTAGGAAAAATGGTAAATAGTTACCTATTTTAACAATTAGTTTCTTTTTATAGGAATTTAAACGCAAAACAGTATTTTCATGTAAATTTAAGCAAATAACTTTTAAATTTTAGACTAAAATTAGTTCATAAATTTCTTTAAAAAATCGACTCTTTTTTTATTGTGGTTAGTATTTTCTAAGACTATGGAGAAATTACAAGGATTTGCATGAGTAAAATAAACTTCTACTTGGTTTTCCGCTAAATATCGGCAAATTAAAAATATCGATTTTTTGGAAGCAATGAAAATGTAGTTCCTTTGGAATGACTTCCAATTTTTTTTACTGGGAGGTGTTAAAAGTTTTACACCTGCAGCGGGCAACATTAGCTGGCGTTTGTTTTTTAAGTGCGGACCTCATGTGGGGCTTAGTACGTAAAACTTTTGTTTAGATGATTTTAATTTGAAATTCTGAATAGTTTTAATTCAGCATTTTTCATATATATTGAAACTTTTAGTTTATAATTCGTGATGGAATAAATATATAGGTTGAAGAAAGAAATCCCGTTTTGCAATCCAGTCTCTGCTAATCTGAAAAGTTCTAGCTGTATGCGCGATGTGCGGAATTTTAGCGAAACTCTGACCAGTTAATCGGTGTTCCAATCTGGCAGTAGAACTCCAACCTCTCGTAGTATCGTTCCCGAGCACAATCCCGTAAAGGCACCCCGAAAATCTATATTTCAGAATGCTGTGGCATGCGTAGAGATTTGTCCGCAGTTTTACTGTCGGTACATATCTTATTTAGAATAGTTTTGAAGATAACGGGCATGAAAACTCTCACAGGCCTTTATTTAAATAATTCGACTTTTTCAGTCATTATCTTTAGCCGGTTAGCGAAATAACCGAATAACGGATAAGTGTTTTGTGAATTGTGTTGAGGTCAAGAAGACGATAGAATGAGTGGAGTGGAAATTCGAAGCTTAGTACTTGTAGTACGGGCACCTCTGGGAGGTTTAACCGATGGCGATGCTAGTATGGCGACACCGCTTTTAGTGAATGAAAGCCGATTGTGAACTTTGTTCTTACCCTACAGCAGGTAAATATTGAACAGTGTCTGCTTATGGGTTTTGCTCCAAGCTGCGCTTTAAGAGAACTGAATCTACTTCTGGCGATTTGTAAGGTCTTCATCGGGAGAACATGTAGCAAGGGTTGGTCACAGTAGCTGTGTGTAATCTCGCAGCAAAAGAAATAGTAACTATGCTTAGTAAAAAAATCACGAGTTGAAGCGTCTTGGACGTCTAGTATTCGAAACTAGCATTAAAAGTATTTCAGATCCTGTCAATCATATTTCATTCAATAGTGGCGATTGATATATGTTGTGGGCGATGCTCTGCACAGTGTTCTATTGTAGGATTTCTCTTGTTTGGTTAAATTCCCGTGCTAGAGAAATATTCCGTGGGCGTCTTAAGTCGTAAGAGTTCAGTTGGCCCGAAGCAACTCCGCATAATTCTTGCTCATGGTCAGGGACAATTTTGTTCAAAGATCGCAACATATATGCATAAGGGCTGTGGTGAACGCTTAAGTTCACGATTCGTTTTCTCAATGTATAATTAAGAGTTAAAGTGAACTTTAAGTGCAAGTTCGTCATACAAAACTTGCTTGCTTGCTTTTAATTGTACATTGTAAAAAGTGTTAAAACGGATACGTGATAAGACCGTGATTTTCGAAACATGTATATTTGCACATACTGTAAACGATTTTCTGTCGCATTCGTTTGTTTTTAATCTGATCAAATTGCGAAAAAAAAAATACAAATCATAATGTACCTTTTAGACAAAAGCATCCTTAATTTTTGTGAAACGTAATTATTTCTGTGCTTAAAAGCGATAACAGCATTAGTTAACTCAAGACAAAATCAAATTTTAACGTGTTGCCAAATAGAAATAATAATTAGTTCTCAAGAATCGATTATTTTAGTCTCTTCCACTAAAAATGGTTAATTTCAAACCCGATTACGATTTTTAAAATTTTGTTTTGATTACAGGTATGTAAAGGGTGTTTTTTTATAGAGTGATACAAGTTTGAATCATAATTAAGGAATTATTATTAACAATTTGCACGCGTTGCTCTGGTGTAAGTTGATCCATATTGAAATGTCAAAGCAAACTAAAAAAACAACTATCAGCTGTTAAATGGGTGGTCAAATAAAGCAGTGATGCCAACTCAAAGTTGTATCACTCTATAAAAAACACCCTTTATTTATATAAGCAAACCAGTATTGATATAATTTGTGCTTTCTTGCGAATTTTTTATTTTATATTGAGGTTTACAGCCTGTCCCACGATGTCACCAGAAATCGTTCGATCGAATACTTATATTGAAAACAACAACAAACTTTCTATTGGTATTGTTGTTTGCAATACAAGTTGTCGACCGAAAGATTTCTGGTGACATCGTGGGACAGGCCATTAATATTTTTATCGCACTTTTCCCCGAAATTAACATTTAACTTGTTTAGTAAAATATTAGTTGTTTCATTCAAATACATTAAAATTGATTATTGAGGGGATTGTTGAGCTGAATCCTTTGCGCATTTCACTGCTGTTAATGCAGATCATCAGGGAACCTGACGATTGTCAGATCTTACAGGACTATCAGATCTTGCAATGTGCTGAGGTAGATTATCAGGTCACATGGTTGTATCAAATTTGTCAATAAATGTAACAATTTGTTGACAGACGGTTGTACGATAATAAATTTATCTGACAAAATTGTCGGTAAAAGAATGTCAGTTTACACGTTTGTCATATGCAAACATTTTCAGATCTATTGTTATGCGTTGCCAGACTCAAATCATTTGTTAAAATTGTTAAATATCATTATTTTGTGGTTGTGTTAAATGTATAAAGTGAAAATAGAAATTATTATGGACCATAAAGAATGCAATTATTTGTATGCTGAATATATTTTATTATAATTTTGCATATTCCTTTTGTGTAAAATCAAGCGTGAACAGTGTTGTACAAAGAAAAAATTCTCTTAAAATGACGCCATTGTCAAATGTATAAATTTCGCACATCTGATAATATTAAAATGTTTGGCAATACATTTTGTAATGTCTTCACACGATTGCAAGATGTCTGACAATTTCTTATCAGCTAGTAGTCTCGCAATGGACTGACAATGCTTTCTCTGGCAACAATGTCAGACAAAAATTGCACATTTTACTGACAATATTGTAAGATCTGACAATCGTCTTTACATAGCTTATAAGTCTTAAGAAAAGTCCAATAAAATATGTAATAAGTGCCAAATGATATTAAAAGCTATATTGATTTAAAATCTTGAGCACATTCATCAATACAGTAATTTACCAAAAAAATTATTTTAATTTACCCATTTTAATTTTTTTCATACGTTAAGAGTGGTTTTTTCTCGAAACTATGTTTTTCGACTTACACTGTTATAGCGTGTGACCGCAGAATTATTTATACGGTGAACTTAAAAAATGTTTGCATATTAATTTTTTTTATATTATATGAACAATTTTTTGCCGAGGAATTTTATTTTTTTCCAAATAAATAAAAAGGTGTCTTATATCGTTAGCTGAAATGCAAAGTCATGTAACTACACTTCTTAAATTTTAGTGAAGAGAGAAAAAACTAAAAAGAACGAAACAAAACAAATCAAATAATTTGTTTCGTTTATTTTCGTACTCAGCTTTATAACTGATTTATAAATGTAATAGTGTCGATTATTTTTGTTACGAAAATCTCGTCCCAGCTCCTGTGTCGTGACGTAAATTTTCTTTATTTTCATTATTAATTCTGCTGATAAAGGTTTGAAAATGTGTAGGGATATGTGCTGCGATGTAATACCCAATAATTAGTTACGCGGTTTGCACTCCAGTTGACGTTATTGAATTCCTGAAATATGATCGATACCATTATAAAACCATTGCTGTTGCACATTTTGATTGTACGTTACAAGTGTTTGTTATATCTTTCAATGTTTGTAAAATAGACTAACCAACGAAATAAATATCTAAAAATAATTTTACAAATTGTGAGCGTTTAACAGTGATGCATTTGTATTCGAAGCAAATTCATCGGCAATCGCACCATCACTTATTGCAACAAATTCGATGCACTATTCCTAAAAAAACGTTTTTTCAGTTCTTTTTTTAAATTACTTTTCCAAACAATCTTTAAACTTTCAGCTCATAAATTATATAAAAGGAAAGATGAAAAATTACGACTTCGCTAAAAAAAAAAATACTGCATCATAAAAAGTGTTCCAAATTTATTGGTGTGACTAACTTTATGAGTCTTGTTAATGAATGTTCAAATTTATAAAACTCTTTTTTTTTCAAGTTTTACTTAACTTTTACGAGTTTGTGTACAACTAATAATTTACATGTTATAAAAAGATTAAATAAAAAATAATTTTTATTGCTGCATAATATTTTTTTTATAGATTCTTAAACGTTTTTGTTAAACTCTTTATGTTGCTCATGCAAAACGTTTAAACAACATGTTTAAGTTATAAATATCAACTTGTAAAGATACACATACATTCACTCAAATAAAAACCATATATACATACATATTTATGAATGTAAAGGGTCTTCCCATGAGGTTTCCGTACTTTGACAGATGATAGCTGAAGCTGTCGTTGGATGTAAATAGCGTGCAATAACACGGGCAAAATGATAAAATTATTTTTATCAAAATTGGTATTCTGTTCGGTTAACGTTCCGCGCACTTCTCAGATTTTACTGCCTTGTTCGCTATTGTAGACTTGTATCGAAACTGATTTGATTAAAAGTTTGAGTCTAAAACAGTGTGGGGCAGACACAATACACTTTCATATGTCTCATATGTGCTTCCTATACACGCGTGCATAGGATTTCAAAAATCTGCCCGACACTGGTCTAAAACGAACTACTGAAAGAGTTCGATACAAGTCTACGCTATAGGTCTCTGATTACCAATTTCTTTTGGCCATAATTGGATGATATGGACACCAATGTCATGTGGTTTCTGCACGAGTGATTAGGGGGTCCGGTCACCTCGCGTAGAGATGATGTGTATTTAACATTTTGGATGCGCTCAGCCAGCGAAGCTGCGACGGAAATCTGCATGATGTTATATTCCAACTAGAATGGCACACACACACTTTGTTCTATTTAAGTTAATTTTTAATTATTATTGTTCGAACTTCATTTGTTTCTATATTTATAATTTGATCAGGCTAAAGTTCGTATTGCTTTGTAAGCCAAATTACATGTGATAATTATTAATGAACAAATAACCCCAAAGTTAATTGTAAATATTCTGACAAACACGTAGCAGAACGGAACAACTAGCTGTTTTCGAAGGCCACTATACATACCTTCATCAGCAGCCTTCTTTGTGTTTGGTGTCAGTTGATGTAGATTTCTACTTTACATACTCAGCCATTATTGCAAATGGAATATGTAAATTGTTTTGATTCATCGTATTCAATTTGCTGTAAGCTTTTTTTTGTAATGAAAGCTCAATTTTACCATCTCTAAATTTACAACAGTCTTGCCATTGTTTTATTCTATTTAAATTTAGAGTTAGTAAACCCTTAATGAAATACCCTTTACGTGTAAATATCTGACAGTTGAACAAAAAATAAATAAATAGTTCCCCCCTCAATTGTGCGGTTGGGTCGTGTTGTTGAGTTTCATTAGTTCTTTTATTTTTTAAATGTGTCACATGCTCATTTAATATGGAACAACTTCTGTGTCAATAATGTATGTACGTATGTATCTAACGTCTGCTGTACAGCGAACACAGCTTCACTTCAATCCATTCTACTGTTACATTTTTTTTACACTACACTACATTGTTTATTACTAGTATTATTATTTGTTATGTTCATTGCTTATTAAATCCCTAAAAGTACCAATAAAATGTCAACCATACAAATTGTTTTGATATTAATGACTCTTCTTAGCAGAGGGAACAGAAAATAAAAATCTATTTGTCGCAGTAAATTAACTTTAATGGGCCGAAAGTATTTTTATATTGAATTGTATTTCAAAGTATAAGGGAGTCTTATATTAGACCCTTCATTAAGTTTAATGTGTTTTTTTTTTTGGGTAAAGTTACGATATCTGATGATCGGATATTGGCACAAGTGAAATGATATTACGTATCATCTCACCCGTTCGTAATCAATTTCTATGCATTAAGAATTTAATTGTTGAACTGAGAACTGTCATATTAAACAAATCTAAAGTCTATCATACATTTAACGTTATCAAAAGTATTTAATGAAATATTTTCCCATGAAATATATAGAAGAGCGATGAAATTCAGATACTTTGAGTTGAATATACATATTTATCAGTTTATAATTTTCATATTTTGTGTTGTTTTCTTTTCTGAAAATAAGGACACAAGACCTGTTGATCACATCAGGAATAATTCCTTAATCGGGCTTAGGTTTATTTTTTTGCATTCTTATAGAATGAAGTATTTTCTACTAATTAATGTGATTTTCTGAAGAATAGAAGAACAATAGAGTTAGACTTTAGCTGGGGGAAATGTTGACATTTTTCTGTACCGATATGCACTTCCTCAGCATGCGTGTTTATCAGAGAACGACAAAAGTATAGTTTTAAGTACTCTATGAGTATTGGGCGTCAAACAACTGCGAATGCGTGCAGCTAAAAATAAAAAACACGCTCATATACAAACGCACCCATTAATTTTGAACCGAATACGTATAACTATAAACATCCAACAGCTATGTTTAAAAATACTCTTGACTATTAATCGGTTACACATGCGTATATACAGGGCTATTTTATTTACTCACACACACGTAAAACATGTTTTCAAGCAGCCACACACAAACCCATAAATTTTCCATTAAATTTTATAAAAGTCAGGCAAACACATAAAGGTTGTGTTTTATAGAGTGACCCAAGTTTAAATCATAATAAAACAAGGAAATATATTTTTAATATCAATGAAATGGGCTTTATTGGAAAGAAAATTTTATGAAATTAATGTTTAAATATGATTTTTACCATGTGGCCGCCACGGCTGGCGCGTAGAAAGCGCAATCTGGAACACCAATTTTCAACAACTTTTCGCCGGCCTTTGCGGCCGTATTTCGCCGATATCTCTCGAATGTTGATTTCCAGGTGTTCAATTGTTTGTGGCTTATCGACGTAGACAAGTGACTTAACATAACCCCAAAGAAAATAATCCTATTGGGTTAAATCAGACGATCTTGGTGGCAAATTAAATGGGCCATTACGTGAAATTATTTTTTCATCAAAAGTTTTTTTAAGTAAATCAATTGTAGCGCCCGCTGTGTGGCATGTAGCTCTGTCCTGTTGGAATCACATATCAGCAAGATTAAAGCCACGTAATTGATGTAGGAAACAATTTCGAATCATGTTCCTACGCCCATCACCATTGACAGTAACATCGTTTTTGAAGACATATGGGACAATGACTCCGCCAGCCCATAAAGCGCACCAACTCATTTGCTGTGGTGTTTCGACAAAAGCTTTAGATTTTCCTCACTCCAAATGCGATAATTCTGCTTATTTACATATCCATTCAACCAGAAATGGGTTTAATCGGAAAATAAAATGTTTAAATTTTTTCAAAATTTCAACAATTTGTAAATCGCTCTGGTGTAAGTCGATTCATAATGAAATTTCAAAGCAAACTAAACAAAAAGCAACTATCAGCTGTTGAATGGGTGCTCAAATAAAGCAGTGATGCCAACTCAAAGTTGTGACACTCTAAAAAAACACCCTTTATAATATAAAGTATTTATCTAGAGTGTATAATATGAAAGAGAGTAAAATGCATGCTTATACGAATGAATTGTTTTCTTCCGTACGTGTGCGTAAGTAAGAGAACAACGAAGTGCCTACGGGCGACATTTTGCTTGTCTCTGATTTTATATACACAAATGTATGTATACTGTGGCGAATGATGAATAAATATCACGAGTAGCATGTTTTGTCCGATTAAATATCCATATCCTGAGTATAAATATACTCAAACTGTAAGCATGAGAGAGAGAGATAGAGAGAGGGTCAATGCGTTTGATACGCATGCAACTTTTTATTTTTAGCGTATTTTAGTTTTTCGCATAAACGAAGTAGAGATGCGTTTGTATGTGGCTTGAGAGAAAATATGTAAGCGTACGAATTGTTTGCGCTTTTGTTTGATTATAAGCAGTTGCTAAAATTAAGACTATTTATTTTTGCATATTTTTTGAGTACTTATTGTCATTCTCTTATGTTTATCTGCTCGGCCAGATATTGTTGTTAACATCAGCTATTTAAGAGGAGTAGAGTAGAGTAGAGGAATGTAATATGAGGAACTAGTTTATAGTACATACATATGTATGTATATAAAATTACATAATGACTTACCAGCGATAAATGCATTTGTAAATATAACTATTCAATTGAAAATACAGAATTTAAGCCCAATTGAAAAATTATTCCTGATTAAAATTCATTGTAGTTTAATTAAATCTAAACATAAAGTCAATAAATTTAATTTTGATTTAAAAAAAAAAACATGGGAATTGAGATGACCATGCAGGTCATCTCTCAAAATTTCCCCCAAGCTTTTAAGTCATTAAAAAAAATAATCTGATTCGAAAATAGATTTGGCAGACAAAAAGTACGGCGTAATAAAATACAAATACTTTTTCGAAAAATTTCGATATCTAAATCTCTCGAACGAATCAGCCGATTTGAGTCAAATTGGCAGCAATCGACGTGTCTCTTTGAGCTAAATAGCTGATTAACGGCCCTGCTCTGTAAACCGAATCCGAGTAAATTTCTCGTAAATTAATAATGGACGTGCTTAAAATCATACACGATAATTTTCTTTCAGATATAATGTTTGAGAATCTATAATAGAAAAATTAAAAAAGTCTGAAAGAATATTGCTATTATCGGAATTAGCTTTCTAAAATCGTGCGATTTCAAATCAATCGATTTACAGAACAGGGCCGTAAATTTTAGACTTGATCGGCTTGGTTTTAAAATCTGGGCTCAAATCGTCACATCCGTGATCGTATCGACAATCGTACGAAAACAACTTAAGTGATACGACAATCGTACAAGCTGAATGTGATTTCATTACGTTCACGTATATCATAATCCAAAAATGGCGTTTCTACGTGCACGCACGTTCATGGATGCGAAAATTTTAATTTTATGTAATTATTTTCGAAATCTAAGTAGCGGAATTGGTGCACTATCTTACGACATCTAAGTGATCAACATCTATCGAATGGGACAAATTTGTTTTATTTCCAATTTGACTATGCCGAAAGAAAATATTTCTCGTTGACGAAGAATTTCGGAAAAAAAAATCTTTTTTTTCCTAAGAGCTTCAAAAGTCTTTTGTAAAATCGATTTAAAATATACACTAATAAGATTTCTTAAGAAGTACGAGTAATTAAGAACTAATTAAAAAAAGTCACCGAAGTAATACATACAAATACTCCTCCTTCTCAAACAGTAAAAGAAAGAAAAACAAAAAAGTCGTCAAATTGATTTTTATTTTATTTTTATTCTTTTCAACAAACTTAAGCAAATTAACACGTTCACACTGTTAATGAACTTAATAAATAAAATGGCCTTGACCATCCAATTGTCGTAACGTTTTGCAAGAGGACTAACGCAATTTTTTTCCTTGCTCTTCTCAACACAAGTGCTTCGAAAACAAAAGGCCTTCATCGTTAATAATTAAGTGCAACAGAAAGAAACAAATGTAATTTAATTAACAAAGTGTGGCATGCTGGAAGTCTGCAGTGGCTGTTATTCATCAGTAAGTGAATTTTTTGGGGGAAAAAATTTAGCTGTTAAATAAAGAAAACAAAAAGAACAATTTAAATAATTCTACACCAAGTTGCTGAGCTACTTGTCATGAATCTAAAAATGTTTTAAATAAAAATTGAGTTATAATTTTCCAAATAATTGGAAAAGAGTTTTGTCCACGGTAATTATGAGTGTTGTGGCCTGTTCAGCGATGTCGAAAAAATATGTTTGTTCGACAACAGCAAAATATGAAAAAAAGTAAAATTTGTATAATCTGTCAGGTTCGCAAAATGTCTCAAGTGATCCTAGGTTGCCAGGATTTCTTCATCGAAACAGCTTCTGCAGTGGTCTTTGCAAGAGACGATCGTCTGGATCCGGGGAATAATTTCAAACAACAGCAAGTAATAGGGAAAACAATAAAATTCTAATTGGAAAAGGGAGAAATTTTATTCATGATTGCCCTGATTAAATTACACTGCCCGAAGCTCCCCTAGATGGCTGAGCAGACTTTTCCATGGGAGCATTAGTGATATCGGGAAGTGTAAACTGGAGGATATCAAGGGCCTTATCATGGGAATTCAGTGGCTTAATGACTGATAGCTCCGTATTTTCTACAAGTAGATATCTATTGGTGCCTAGATATCTATCGTGTAAGTTGAATGTAATAAGGCAAACTCGTGGGTAAAAATCTTAGGTAAATTACCTGTGTGTATAATTTACGGGCAATAGTAGGGGCACTTCTGGGTAAAATTGAGGGGGCTGGGGGGTAAATATTACTATTAACGGTTAATAGAAGGGCATCACAATGGGCCCAACTGGATCTCCGAGTGGAGGTGTGTTATAACACCACCCTTCCTAACCTAACCTATGTTATGAAGTTTTAGTAAGTCTGCAAGTTTGGTCTATCTCAATTTAATTTCCACGTTAACCCTGTCTTTTGTACTCGTATGTTTCGCCACTTGGCGTAATCAGGATTGGGATATAGGAAGCGTTTTACAGCTTCTAATGACGTCTTCGCACAATAATGTGTCGTTGTTAAAAAATTTTGCTATATGCTGCAATCTACATAAATAAGCAGGACAATATGTGCGAATTTGAGTAAAAGAATTTTCACAGCCCATAGGACGTTGTGACTTAGTGGTCTACAGCCCAAGAATTTCAGAAGTTCTAGACTGGCAACTTAACATACGTTGTAAGTTTTGAGGGTGGAACGTTTCTTTGCAAAATTATTTTCATGGCTAAAAGACCGCTTGCGAGTCATGCATCTTGAATTTTAATATTTAAGGCGCTTGCAAAAATAGCAGGGACCGAGCTAACGCATTCGTGATCGAGAAAACTTTCGTATCGAATGGATGCATAACTGCATTCGATAGCTAACGTATTGAAATTTTTATAAAGCTAGATTCAAATCGGTTGTTGAATCTACTAGATAGTTTGTATTACAATAATTCTTTCTGCCAAAAAAACCGACTTCAATCCAAAGATCTGATTGAAGAAGATAAGAAGAAGTACGTGAAATATAAAATTAAATTTTAATGGGGGTGCCTCCGTCCATTTTTTAAATAAAAGATTTTGTCTATTTTAAAGCTCAAT
This sequence comes from Tachina lurida, assembly GCA_944452675.1. Taxonomy (NCBI): domain Eukaryota; kingdom Metazoa; phylum Arthropoda; class Insecta; order Diptera; family Tachinidae; genus Tachina; species Tachina lurida. The sequence goes on along the minus strand of OX101754.1, from coordinate 31,921,349 downwards.
TTGTGTGGTAAGTTTTGTAAAAATCGGTTAAGTAGAACCGCGTGAAATATTAAAATATATTTTAATGGGCGTAACTCCGCCCATTTTTTTAAATTTCAAATTGTGTAATTACAATAACCAAAGTTGTTTTATAGGTTTCGCAGCAATCAAATAAGTAGAATATCATAAAATTATATTTCAAAAAATGTGGGCGTGTCCCCACCCACTTTTTTATAATGGACCAATAAATATCCTCTCAGACTACAAACGGTCTAAAATGTACCGAGTTATGAAGTTTCACACCTAAAAAAAAAGTTGAGACGAATTGTTAACGTCCTCCTTTTTTTTGTTTAAGCTAATAAAACAACCGAAGTCGATTCGACAATCGTAATATGATTTAGTGGTAATTTTATACATATGTTTTTTTTTTTTTTGTACAGAACAAACATTGTAAAAGAGTATCATAATTATCCCCTCTAACTTTTTTTTTGACAGTGCATTTTTCTACATACCATTTTTTTAACATTGGTCGTATAATACAATTTAGTTTTATTTTACTGTTTTAAACTTTAAGAGCGGATTTTTTAACATCAATATCGCATATTGAGGCCCAATAATGGATTTCGTTCGCAATTAAGTGTCATTTATCTTTAAATGCCATCAGTATACATACACACATTCAAATGAAACTTAAATGTCCAATCTTGTGTATGTATATAAATTTTATTTAAGTTTTACGAGTGTGTGTGTTTATTGTAAACAAGTACATGAACATCATGTTGTCGTATTAAAAATAATTTAATTTAATTTTTATAAATATACTAGTTGAGCCCGGCAAACGTTGTCTTACCTTAATTATTTTTTTCTAACTACAAATTACTCCAGACAATGGTCACTTCTTGGGTCAAAAATAAAACGAAAATGGCATTGACCCGAACCTGTGTTGAAAATTTCAGCTCCATAGGTCTTATAGTTCCAGAGATCATGCGTTAGGAACAAACACAGACTACGATTTTATATATGTAACAGCGCATAGAGAGGTCCCTTTGTCTAAGGGTAAAAAAATTAATTTTCACTTTTTTTTTTATGTGGACAACATCTGAGCATCGAATGAGACCGATCCCATGCCCCAAAAGTGTTCCCTCCCAGAGATATGCGTGTAAAAAAAATTTCGTACTAACAGAGTGATATTTACGATTTAAAAGAATTATAAATGAGTATTTTTTATAATTCACAATTAATAATAAATCAGAAAATAAACCTGGATTCGAAAAAACGCGAGCAAAATTGATATCAAACTCATGGAAACAGTGCGCTAGGTAGAAAACAGTTAAAACCAAATACACAAAACAAGAGGTAGAGACGACCTACGCGCGTTTTCAAGGTTGACCAACACGTTCCTGACGTCATGAGATGTGTCGCTTTCAAATGAGACCAATACCAACACGCTCAGTGATGGTACACCAAAGATACACGTATTTAAATCTTTAAAATGGCTCTCCTGAACAAAACCGGTTTTTACCCTTAGGTCCCTTTCTATTTTGCGCGTCACATATATAGATAACATATCGTTACCTTATTATAGAAAGGCCCTAACTTATTATTTTTTTTTGGTATCGATATTTTTGCATTTTTCGATACTTTAAATGTTCTTCTATCGAAATATACCAAATACTCGGTTTCAAAAAATAATGAGTTAGGGCCTTTCTATATTAAGGTAACGATATACACTATATGTAGTTTCATATCATGGAAAAATAAATAGAAAATTTCGTTCAGACGCTCTTTTCAAAATTGATAAACTCACTTTTATTTATTTATATCAAACAGCTGTTGTTTGGAAAGCTGTCCATAATATTTGGAAATTTTTTAGTGCTGCCGTGCTGTCAACGTAATATAATAAGAACTTCAACTAACCACTGATAAAATGCAACAACATTTAAGTTCAACTCAAATTCAAGTGGCAATTAACTAAATAACATTTAATTTAGAAGTCTTTTATTGGTCCTAAGATTAATTTCGGTCCTAAAAACCCACTCTAAATATATTCATAAACTTAATGTAGTGGAATTTAAACAGCTGGTACTCGATTAGTACTTGCGCGATAACGAATGCGGTAATTAAATAGTAAATAGAAAATCTTCGAAGAAATTTACTCAATCAAGCATGCGGCAATTCGAAACAAAAGCAAATGCTTTCGAAATGCAATGTTAATAACATACAAATTCCAAAGCGTTTTCTTTAGTTTCGAAGTACAGAGTAGACCCCCTGGTCTCTTGCCGGACTTTATCTTGGAGCGGGAGCAGAAAATTCTGATCTAATCTCTCGTAATAAAGAAGCTTGTCTCTACTGGATATAATATGCACGAGACTTAAATATTTTATGCTGATTGACCTATTGTGCCAGTTAGTCTGAGAATTATTCCAAATTCTTTGTCTTCTGTTTCTGCCAAGGTCTTAGTGCATATTTAGCTGCTCAGCTTTCGGTGGCACGTATTTATTTTGTAGCAAGTTTAGAAAAAAGAAATCATACATGTTCCGGATAAGAAGGTATGAACCCTATCAATTTCTTTGCAAGCATTCCTTCGTTGCTGGTACATAATCTTTTTTCTTTTTTTTTAATTTTCTGCTTAATACTATCATCTGCTTCGTCTCACTGTGGCACTCTGTCTGGGTTGGCATCTTATTTACAACAAAATTTATTGAATTTAATTACCACCCATTGTTTATATGTACTTAGGGAACACTAAGCAAATTGATCATGGTATAGTTGTTGTTGTTGTTGTTGTTCTTGCAATAACGAATATGCCTTTGTGGTAGTTGCTGTTATTGGATTTCCACACTATACTTATCTCTTGTATCTCTTAATTAATATACGAGTAAATGCCACTTAGGCAATTGTACAACAACAAATTCTGCATTTAAAAGGTAGATACAAATGGAAATGCATATTAAGTTGTTGCTATTTCCATTTGTTTTGGTGCTGCCTTGAGGCAACTACAAAACATCACCCAGACAGAAAAAGATTAAATCAATAGTGTGGTTTGCTTTAAAATTTTTGTAGGAAATTGAAATAAAATCGGAAAAAAAATTTAAAGAAATATAAAACTCAAATAAAATGTATTGCTGATTTGTTAAATGCTTTTCAAATTGTAAATTTATTGATAATGATGTTATTTTTTTTGTCTTTGTGTCAATGCATTTCCCTACAAAATTTGCTGGGTGTTAATAGATTTTAAGTATCATTTAGATGGCTTTAATGTGAAATCAGTCGATTGATTGCTGTTCAGCAGGAACTCAAATGTCCTCACATTCGTTAACTTTAACCGAAATCAACCGGAAAATGCTCGACTATTTAATAAATACATAAATGGGTAGCACACCCACTACTGCAGAAAAATAAATTTTTATCACGTAATTTTAGCACTGATTCTGGAATTTTCCATATTAGGAACGACCAGTGTCGGACATAAATTTAGAGATAGTTATAAATAATACATAAGTAGTGATAATCAAAAGGAAGAAAGAAACAAAAAAGTATTTTCAAGCAGTCCCATCTGGAGTGCTGAGTATAAGAGTCCTTGTATATCCCTCTTTTTTAGGCGGATGTGTCCAGTAAAGTTCAAAATATTACGAACAAGCGGATTAGGATGTGACTCGAGTTTTGTTAAATATTTGCCTGCATATTTTGCAATTTCTTCAGTCACTAGTGGCATATTTATATCACGATGTATATTTGAATTTTTTATATACCATGTTATATACCGATGTTATTAATCGCAAAATTTTATTTTGCCTTCGTTGGATTCTCGCGACATTGGAAGCTGAAGCAGTGTCCCATAGTTGAATTCCGTAGGAACATATAGGTTTCAAAAGCGACTTGTGTATCAAAAGCAAAAATAGCTTACTTAAAAATAGTTGTGTATTTTATCGGTAGTTTTCGGTTTCCAGGATTATAATTATCCTCATATATAATATAGTTCTCCTTGTATGCATACATATCGCTGCAAGAAATCGAACTGACACAAGACTAGTCACGCGACCGTAAAAGTTTGAATTATGAAGCCGATCAGTCACTTTTACATGGGGATGGCCTAGGATGGGGTTAGTTGATACTTTGTATGCACCTTGTGACTTGTCACTGAACTATCCCATAGAGACCTATTTGGTGTAGAATAATATACATAAATTATATATAAATGTCATTTCGACATTAAACTGTAACAATTAATGCTTATAAATTTTTTTTATTGTTACAAATGCAATGGTATTTTATTTTTAATCTGAAAATTTTTTGATATTCGAACCGACAACCTCGTGCATGACAGACCTGCACGCACCCACTCGACCATAGGCCACTCATATTTCAAAAGTATAAATACCAGTTAAGCTTAGGTTAATATCTAAGTATAGTTACGGGACTGATTCCAGAGTCACATTGGGGAGGGAAGAATAATTAACATTATATTTACAGTATTTGACATATCCTCCATTAACCACATCGAACATGTTCAGTACCGTTTACTACAGTACTATGCCGAGTCGCAATTAAATCGTCTCATAATCAAGAGGATATATCAGGAAAATGGCGAATATGTAACCATTTACAAGATATATATTTTTTCCATCATATACTACTCCGTATTTTTGGTAATACTCGCATTTTCTCAAGTCATAGGATGAGTACGATTGGATCAATTGTCACCAAATTTTCTGCAAGGATTCCATACATAATATCATCGATAGGCCTTTCAAACGAATAAAATGTTTCAATTATATCGCACACACACTTTGCTATATATAAATATAAAGCAGGTACCCAGCTAACCAAAACATTCATAAATAACACGCATTCGAATGTTGGTTGCGTAATCATTTCTCGGACAAATCAATATCATAATGCAATCATAAACAACGTCATTGATAGTTCGATTTCATTGCTTCTAAATAACAAAAAACGTTATTCCTCTTTTGTTGTACATGCAAAAAAATAAAAAATTGAGAGACAATTTGTTTCTTATTGCTAAAATTGTTTTAACGAGAATGTTTCGAGAATTGTTGGCTACAGCGAACATTCGTTTATTTTCGAATCTCAGGTTAGCTGGGAAACAGCTCTTAAATTTTTTCTTGTTTCTTTGCAAAGTAAGACCAAGCATTGTTGTATACTGTTGTTGTTGTGGATGTTGTACTCTCGTCGGTGTGAAAGCACAAAAGTTCTTTTATAAAAGTTTGCACATTTTGCATATGGCTTGGACGTAGCTGATTTAAATATAAGAAGCGCTTAATGAAATACCCTATGTACATGTCGCTCATTTACTTCAATAGTGTCACAACTCAAAAAAAAAAAACCAATTCTGCAGAAAACACGTTTTAAGTTTTCAATTTGCATACAACTCAACGAAGACATGAAAAAATATTCTTCTTTCAGGAAGTGATAGTAAAAGCTATTTATATGAAATATTTACACAAGATAAAATACGAAATGCCACATTATTCTGCATTATTAACTGAAAAAACTCAGTTATGACACTATTGAAGTAAATGAGCGATATGGGCCCTTAATTATGAAGGGGTCAAAGTCATATGTATTTTTGTTTCGAAATTTTACATAAATCTTAAAAAAACTTCAATAAATATTTACAGCCTTATTTATAAAACTTGTTGAGGCTTTATAAAAGGTTTTTAAAACAAATTTTCTTAGACTTAGACCACTTTCATAATTAAAGACAGATAATATGTCTTAGTGATGCACGAATATTCGTATTCGTATTCGAATTGTCGAATATTCGGCCATTTTTAGATATTCGTATCCGAAATAATCCTAAACGAAATTTAAATAAATGGCTAAAAATATTAGTTTGTATAAATCCATCAAATTTTTTATAGAAATTTGTCCTTTTTATCATTTTCAAATACTATTTAATGACGATCATTCAAATATTGGGTAGTTCTTATTAACTTTAAAGTACGCCGACAGGAGTATCAAGTCCGTTTTCATTAAATTTTTTAGTATTTCATATTGCAGGCGTAAATAGAACCCTAATTTTTAATGTATAAATTTCACATACAATATTCGTATTCGTATTCGCGAATATCAAAAATTTACATTCGTTACATCACTAATATAAATATTGAACGAAATTTCTGATGTCGCAATAGTGTGTACTAGTGGCAACATTTGTCATTTCCGATATAGTGTGGCACTGCGTTACAAACAAAAAACATAATGTGAACGGCATTGTATACCTTTCGAAAATGACACCACAAAATGGCCACAAAAGAAATCCTAAATGTGTAAATATGCAATGCTGCGATTTTAAAAGTATAATTTTGAGATATTATTGTGCAGAATGGACAAATTTATTTTTTATTGTATTTGCTACTGAAACGAGGTGCTATTTCAAATTTACTAACAGCAACACAATCGTAATGTGGTGTAAAAACAGCAATAAAGAAAATATTGCAAAATTAATAAGAAAACAATTATTTCAAACGGAAACATGAAACGGATGTGAACTTAACATCAAATAGGTCGTTTTCACACCAGCAGCTATAATTTCGAACAAGCAACACGTATGATATTACATTCAATATCCATAATATTTAGAACTAAAATTGTAATGCATTAAACACATTCACCACAGCAGGCTACACGAACACACGACTTCAAATGTCGCTAGCAACATTTGTCGCCTTGTTAATTATTTTGGAAATGGCAGCAGCATCATTAGTACTTGATATTCAAGTATAAATATGTATATATATGTATCAGTGGTGCGACCTACAAATATTTCACATTTATAATAATAAGAAAAGTTATGGCCATGAAACAATTTTATGTATTATATTGGCAGCACTATACATTTTTGTTCATTGTCGCCAAAAAATAATTATTTCCGCAAAAAAAAAACCGACTTCCATGCAAAGATGTCATAGTTAGAAGAATATAAGAAGTACGTTAAATATAAAATTAAATTTTAATGGGCGCGCCCATTCTTTAAATACAAGATTGTGTGTTTTTCAGAGCTCAGGGTGCGTGTTAAGTCTTGTAAAAATCGGTAAATTAGAACCACTTAAAATAAAATATTAAATTTTAATGGGCGTTACTCCACCCATTATTATTAATATACCCATTATTATATAATAACTAGCTGAGCCCGGTCCGCGTTGCTGGCCCTAAGCAAACATTAGTGTTGTATATGGCATTTTTGCCCACGAATAAACTAAATATTGCGCCATCTGCAGGACGAACTTCAAACTACACAGAAACGCTCCTCACGCCCCATAGAGCATTTATATAAAGTTTGGTCGAAATCGGTGCAGTAGTTCTTGAGTTACGGTGTAAAAACACAAAAAAAACTAAATATTGGGCCATCTGTCGGACGAACTTCAAACTTCACAGAAACACTCCTCACGCCCCATAGAGCATGTATATAAAGTTTGGTCGAAATCGGTGCAGTAGTTCTTGAGTTACGGTGCAAAAACACAAAAAAAACTAAATATTGGGCCATCTGTCGGGCGAACTTCGAACTACACAGAAACACTCTTTAAGCCCCATAGAGCATGTATATAAAGTTTGGTCTAAATCGGTGCAGTAGTTCTTGAGTTACGGTGCAAAATCACAAAAAAAAACTAAATATGGCGCCATCTGTCGGACGAACTTCAAACTACACAGAAACACTACTGACGCCCTATAGAGCATGTATATGAAGTTTGGTCAAAATCGGTTCAGTTGTTCTTGAGTTACGGTGCAAAAACACAAAAAAAAACTAAATATGGCGCCATCTGTCGGACGAATCACTATTTCTGAAAGGGGCGTAGCATTTACCGGGGTAGAATATATATAAAAACACGCACCGGTCTTTTACAAATATTTTGTGGGGTGGAAGGCGAAAATCTGTTGGGGCATTGATTTTTATATATATTAAGATTATTGAATGAAATTACTGAACTTAAGCCTGATTAAAAATTATTTCTGGTTAAAAATAAGTAGAATATCATAGAAATAAATTTAAAAAATTTCAGGTGTGTAAACGCCCACTTTTTTACAATAGGACCAATGGGAAGCTATACTCTCTCACAAAAAAAAAAAAGAATTTTTACAATCGGTCTAAAATGTACCGAGTTATGAAGTAACACCCTCCTCCCCCCCCCCCAAAAATAAAAATAGAGACGAATTGTTAACCTCCTCTTTTTTTGAAGTCGTTAAAAAAATAGAAATTAGTTTCATTGGACTACAGATGCAAAATCAGCAGGGACAACAAACTGCCGCCGTGTTGCGTGGCTGTCGTCAAAATAATCATTCTCATATAATGATGTGTACTAAATTTTTGGCATATTGAAGTCGGTAGCGTGCTGTGGTGAATGTGTTTAATGCTTAACTGTGTATACCGGGTACATAGTAATCGTTTTACAAAATTCTAAATGTAATTAAATTTTATGTATACATTGGAATTTTTTATTTTTGCACAATTTAGTACATGATTCATACGTTCATTTTTTCATAACTGAAGCATTTCACCAAATTCGAAATTTCAGCTAAATTTGAAATGGTGCACTTGAGCTTGATTTACACCTGGCACAAATCCAAGAGAAATAAATATTTTATTCTAGAGCTTATTTTTATGCATATTTTTTCTTCATACAGCAAAAATTTCATTTAAATTTTCACACTTAAAATTTAATGGTTGACATGTTAGAATTTCCTCCCCATGTTTTAAAACTCATTTTATTGCTTCTCTTTAAAGCCTGGCAAAAATATATGTACTCGTATATGTATGTGCAGGGCTTTCTCCAATCTTTAGTTTATTGTTTTAGCTAATTTAAATTTTTATTATTGTATGTTTTGCCCACCAATAAACAAATAAAAGAAGGCAGAACTGCTAACAATATTATTGCAGTTACATGCACATTTTTCTTTTAGAATGGAAGGAATATTTCTGCTTGCATTTAGCGAGCGTTGCACATACATTTAGCCCCAATTGATTTTTCTTGTTTACAGTAAAATAAAGTTAAGAAGAAAAAAAATATGCAACAAGCAACAACATTTAACACATAGCAATCAACAGAGCAACCAAGTGCAAGAAACCAAACAGACATCAAGAAAATTTTATAGAGCCTGGCTGGTGTGGTCACAAAAAATATCTTTTGTCTCTTGGAAATTTCTTAATGCCTGGCAGAAATTCAAAAGTACAAAAACTCAACTATGCCACAATGTAGTGATATTTTTTCGACTTTTTTAAGAATGTTTGTTGTACTTGTTTAGGTTTGACGTTACATGACTGCAACGGCGCATACAAGCTGCCACATTAACCTTATAGTTGGTTGGCAGATCATGCAACAAGTTTATTTACATTGCTAAATGTTTATGAATAAATAAAAAAATAGAAATAAAAGAAATTAAAAAAAAACCAAATCAAATAAAAAAAGTCTACATATACATACATATATTTTTTATCCCATTTTTGGCATAGTCATTCAGGCCTACGCTTTCCTTTAATGTTCTACCAAGTGAATGATAGCTGTACACTAGGGGTGTTCGCGCTAAAAGCCAACACAATTTGTGTTAATATTATTACGCCAGTGTTCGCATAAACACAATACTTAGGTTAGGTTAGGTTAGGTTAGGAAGGGTGGTGCCTACCGCACCTCCACTCGGAGACCCAACTGGGTCCATTGTGATTCCCTTCTATTGCCCATTACTGGTAATATTTACCCCTCCCATTTTTAGCCAGAAGAAACCCCATTAAGCCACCGAATCCCCATGATGAAGCCCCTTATGTCCTCTAGTTTACACTTCCCGACATCAGTGATGCTTTCATGGAAACGTCTGCTCAGCCATCTAAGCCTATGACGTTGCAGCTTCGGGCAGTGACAGATAATATGTTCAATGGTTTCTGGTTCCTCTTCATCCCCGCACATCCTACAAAAATCCGGAGTACCAATTTCCCACATGCTGGTTCTTGCTCTAACCGAGCAGTGACCTGTCAACGCGCCTATCATAGTTCGCATCGCCTTCCTATCCATGTCCAGTAGTAGTTTAGATCTTCCTGAGTCTAGTTTTGGCCAAAAACCCCTCGAGACCCTACAATCCTCCCTACTACGCCATGAACTGTTGGTCCTGCTTTCCACCCAAAAAAAACACAATACTTAGTACTAACACATTTCTAATGTATTTTGTTTCGGTTGCGTTCAATGGCTAATTCTCATGACAGAAGCTCCCTCTCCAAAATGCCACATGTGTTATTCAAGACACAAACCGATTCGTTAGCAAGTTGGATTTCAGAAAAGTGGGTTTCTGGCCTTAGATTGGTGATATCACAGCCCTATTTGCTTCAGCAAATATTCATACAAATTAACCTACTTGCTTCAGACGTTACGTCGTGTTTTTCTTATTGATGAAAATCAAAAATATTTTATTTATTTGACAGCTGATTACTGATTGTCTCCAACTAAGGTTTCTTTCTGATTCTTGTTAATGAGGGAGAAGTAAGCGGACGCACAAAAGCTTATTTTGCGTTTTCATGTGTTAACATTAAGATAGTCGTCCTTATAATTACAGTTAAATCTTATTTTACTTAGGGCCGTTATTATGACTTGACGATAAAGTTGCGGATAGAAAATCCTAACTTTAGCAAAAGTGACCTTTAAAATTTGTCCATTATTACAACTGTCCGATAAAATAAATAATAAATAATTAATAAAAATATTTCATTCATAAGAATTGAAATTACTGAACTCAAGCCTGATTAAGAAATTATTTCTGATTAAAAATTCACTATAGTTCAATTAAATCTAATAATGTCTCATGTAATTCATCATGGGCACGTGACAAAAATATGTTCACTTGGCGATCACTGTTCACTTGGCCAGAACTGCTTCAGAATGCTGGAAAGCTAAGTCAACTGTAGAAAGCAAAAAAACAAAGTAACATAAAGCCACTACAATAATACTTATATGTATGTACCGATGGTGCATCGAATAAGTAAAAATAATTAATGTGATGATCGTAAAAGATAAGTAAGAATAGTTAAACATACATAGGTAGAGTGATATAACTTCGTGCTAACCTAAATAGAAAATGGAAAAACAGAAAATGAATAGTGATACTTACAAATGTGTTTGCCAAAGGCAAATCAATAATTGTATACACAATCAATTCTCATATTCCATTTCATAGAAATTTAAGTTTAATAGCTGATGTTAATAATAACCTCTACCCCAGTAGATAGACATGGGTGCTGATGAAGTGCGTGGCTGCACAGAAAAATATCGGTATTTCCCCCAGCTAATAGTGTCTAGTTTAATTGTTCTTCTATTCTTTAGATACTCACATTAATTAATAAAAATATTTCATTCATAAGAATTGAAATTACTGAACTCAAGCCTGATTAAGAAATTATTTCTGATTAAAAATTCACTATAGTTCAATTAAATCTAATAATGTCTCATTAAATAATAAACTTTTTGTTTAGGGGCAACATTTCTGATTGTTTAAAATGCTTAGTGGCAACTTAGTTTTCTTTATCTGCCAAATTACAAACAAAATGAAACCATTTTTGTAAATTTTTTTATTTTTTCTTGTATTATTATATGTTTGTATTATATTGTTAGTGTTTTGTGGCAACGTATGAAAACGTGGCAACTTCAAATGACAAAACCTCACGATAAAAGTTGAAGGTAGGGTGAACTTGCCTTTAACTTATCGCTCACTTTTGGTTAAAGTGAAGCTGTAATAATGAAAAGGTCTTTTTCCATCCAATAAAATCCTAACTTTAACTAACGACAAGTTATAATAATGGCCCTTAAATTTATTTGAAGGATTTTCGTTGGTAAATTTATAACTTTTTTATCCAAATTGTTATCCAAATTTGTTGCAATTTTTCATACTTATATTTTTTTACAACACTGCCCAACTAGTCAACCACAATAGAAACAGAATTAGTTTGCATGTTCTGTTCTGTTATAAATCTGTTCGACAATTGTGTTGTCTTATCTATAGATATGGACGGAAAAAATTTGCAGTTGTGATTCTTTAAAACAATTATTATTTATTACCCCTTATTGTGAGTTCCGTCTTTGACGTCACATCAAGTCTACAGTACATATTCACCCATATTCAAATTGTCGACATCGACATCACTTTAACACAACACCAAAAAATTGGGACTTGTTTACTCGCTCTCGAGAACAATTTTGTGCTACTGGCAATCTATTTCCGTCCCCTAAGGTCTAGAAAATAGCATAAACCTGCCGACAGGGGTCAGTTGTTTTCGCCAACGGATACACAAGCCTTAATTTTTTGGTGTTGTGTTAAAGTGACGTCGATGTCGACAATTAGAATAAGGATGATTGTCACTTGTCTACTCTTTATCGGCAACAATTTCCTCTTATTGACAATCTCTTACTATTCTCTAAGGCTTTGTAAATTAATGCAGCATATTAAAAGTAGTCAGTTGCTGTCGACAAAGAGTAGACAAGTGAAAACAGTCTTGTGAAAGCAAAACGCGACGAGAAAATAAAAAAATGCGAACTCGTCCATTTCCAAATAATTTTTCTTCTAAATTCGGATGCTAGAGCAAACAGGTGTAGCCATATGCTTTGACATCCCAGCTTACAAGCAAATTAGTGAAAACGATTTGGTAGCCGGAACAAAGTCTATTATTTCAATAAAAACAAATAAAAATATATAATTTAAACTAAAAAAAATCTTTTAGTACTTAAAAAAGTACAATTTTTGACAGTTGTTGGTACAATTTGAAAATTCTCAATGCCGTCTCTCCTAGACATCTTCTGAAAATCACATTTTTCGAATAACATGTGATATTTTTTCATTCTTTTTTTAACTTTTCTATTGCATAGAACATCAAATATAATTTCTCAAAGGAATTTATCATATAGTTATAATTTTAAAAACGTCTGCAGTACCATTATTATTTTTAAAAACAAGTGATTTGAAAAATATGATTTTCAGAACATGCCTGAGTGAGAGAGAAATAATGAGATTGAGCGAGAGAGGGCCAGAAATAGATTAAAAGAGATACTGATAGAGATAGAGAGTAAGAGAGTTGTTTAAGGACATTTAAGGAACACTCCCCAGTTATTGCAATTTCACTACACAATTATTTTCAAACGATTGTATATGTCACTTTTCACTTTTCAACAACAAAACTCATATTCTTTCCACATGAAAACCGCATTGTGAAAGTAAAACGCAACGAGATAGTAAAAACGTGTGAACTCGTCTATTTCCAAATTAGTTTTCTTCTAAATTCGGCTGCTAGAGCATATCCTATTATCTTGTATATTCTAAATTTCAACTTAAACAGGTGAACAAAAACGATTATCATAATTATAATTCTGATCCCTAAATCAAATTGAAAACCAGTACACATCTTCTTTATCTTAATAAATGTATACCGTTTAACTAGCAAACTAAATTTTTTTTGTTATACACATTATATTACATATCGTTACCTTAATATAGAAAGGCCCGCACTCATTATTTTTTTTTTTAAATCGAGGGTCTTGAGTTTTACGTACAATAGACGTTCTTCTATCGAAATATACAAAAATTCGATAAAAAAAATAGTGAGACCTTTCTTTATTAAAGCAACGATACATACAAATGAGATCTACGGGTAGGTTCTGTATTCTGTAAATCGTTCACTATTGCAGCATTGTTCTTATAAATATACCAAGCGGGAACTAAGGATGCCTTAGAGAAGGTTCTATACGCCTTCTTTTTGATGTAGAAGGCCTGCTCGCTCCATTCTTTTTTACACACGTTGTCATTGCGAAGCAGGCCCCCTGTTCTTGCTTCTTTCGCCAGAGATTCCGGAAGGCCTTCAAATTAATGGATTTTGCTTTTGCGTTGGTAAAAAAACAAAAAAAAAATATGTTACTCCTTCACTCAGGGAAAAGCTGCAACTTAAAAATAAGAACGCATAACATTAATTCAATAATTTTCAATATAATAGAAAATTCATATTGAGATACTCAAAACTAAATAAAATTAATAAATTAATACTGTAAATTAATATTTTTCCATATTGAAATAAGAAATTTCAACACGACTAGACTTTCGTTAATGTTTCTTATTAATTCAATATGGTTTTTATTGATTTTAAGCTGTTTTTTCTCTGGGTGTTCTCTTCTCCCTTCTCATAGAAGGGAGTGTGGAATGTGTATCGTATATTTTATGCGAAAAAGTCCTTTAATAAGGCCTGCACCAAGAAGGTCTTCTGAGTTTTACCGCTGGAATATATTTCCAACAACAATTCTATGGTAATTCCGCACGTTTTAATTTCACGTGGAACACAGAACATACATACACGTTAATATACCTTTTGATTTTAATCAAAATAAATAAAAATAATTACAACTAAAAAAATCTTTTAATATAATTTTGGTAAAAAAGTACAATTTCTGAAAGTTGTTGGTATAATTTCTAAATTCTAAATCCTTACCCTAAAAACATCATGTGTTAATTTTTTTTAGTGAAACTCAATCTTTTTAAAGAGGTATTTTAACTTGCGAGAAATTAAATATGTTTCCTAGACTTGTATATAAGTAGATCTGAATATGTGGCTACTTTAGTTCAAAACTAATTGTTTTGAAATCCTTCAATTTCCATCGCATACCTGAAAAATTCCATTTCAAAGTATTCTTAATAATGCTTAATGAGAACTGTTAATAGAAAATATATAGATACACTCTTCCAGAAAGATTTCTTGCAGCTGGGATATGTGTGGCAGATGGTCAAGCCGACCAGCACTGGATAGTTTATAAGAAGAAAAAAAAATTAACTTATTCATATGTTTTTTTCATAGAAATTATATGCTGTCTCAAAAATTAAAAACGAATGAATATCGCACTCTTCTCTTCTTATGAATTTCTCAAATGTGTTTGTGTTGACATTCTAATAAGTGGTAACAAATTAATTCCACTATAATCAACTTTTTCATGTCTTATCAATGAAACTTGGTGAAAGCAGAGTTTGCACCTTTTATTGAACACTCTTAACATTTTGATAATTGTGAGTAGGCAAATTTTCTTTTGCATTTCCCAAACAATATTTAGTAATTGTTATTAAAGGTTAAGGCTAAACGATTTGACTTTAATATGCTGAACTCCAACCCACCTTTTTGCTAATAATTTTACCGATGACTTAATAAGAACTAATGATTTTATATTGTATTTCAGCTTTATTGGTCTGACTTGTATTATCTCTTTGCTCTTTTTTATTAAGTTGTCATCGTCGATGTAAATAATCACCCTGATCGTGAATAAAAGTTCACGTGAAAAGTTTTCCCTATCCCTACAATTGTGATCGTCAATTTGTTTGCTAATTTTGTTCACCATTTTTTTTTGTTCACTGTAAATATTTCACGTGAACCAAATGTTCGCCTTTTATTGCCGATAAGGGTGAATCACTGATCGTTGACGTCTGGAATATTTGAGTTGGTCTGCACAGCATGGCTGATTGTCGTCCTTATCCAGTTGTTGATTTCTGCGTCTACAACTCTCTCGATCACAACACTTTTTTCGATTTTTAGGGTGCCCCTGTGGCTGAGTGTTAGCGATGATACCCTCTCAGTCCAGAGGTCGTGGGTTCGATTCCCGCCATAGACCCTGGGTGTTTTCTACAGACAAGCTAATCGCTTCGCGGGTTGTGTTTGTTTTTAAAAATATAGATTTAACTCCGCCCATTCAATTTTATACCTGTATGTGTGTTTTATTTTCCAAAAAGATACTCACAACATTTTAGAAATAAACTTGCACTTGCAGGTGTAAACAATCAAGCAAGTTGCATATGTTTTTATTATTTCCTTCGATGTATTGGTTGTTAATACATACAAACAACTTGTTGTAACAAGTTACCTGCATGTGTAAATGCAGCGTAAACTAAACAAATTTGAACCTTCTTTTATGGCACCCTGCATTAGAAAATTATAAGTTGCTAAAATTGTGAAACCTAAAATTTATTATGGATTTATTGAGGAGCTACACGATCAAGTTACTCACATTTTTTTTACTAACACACTCACACTTTTCAAATTGAGCACTGGATTGCTTTCAATTTCACCTTTCCATTTGTCTGGGACTTTTAACAGCTGTTCACAACAGTAAATTGAATTGTTTCTTCAGCGGAGGCATGTATGAAATAAAATTGACTATCAATTTATGTCAGGGTTATCAATTTACAGGTATTTTGGCACACAGTATGTGTGATTAACTTGAAAGCGATTTATTCAACGTGTGTTGCATCGTTAGAGATTTTTTATTTGAAAGGCTTGAAATGTTGTTTAATTAACAGCAAAAGTGAAAAAATTTAGACTAAAGAAATCGATACAAGGTGTTAAAAATGTTTAATTTTTTTTAGTAAAAAAAAAAGAAGCTGGACTACATTGTACTTGGCCGAGGTATTTTGAGAACAAATTCTTCTTCTAGATTTCGGCCAATTCGACCAACTATTGATATGGGTAAATCCTAAAAAAAACAGAAACCCCTGTGCTGCGTGCGCCATATTCTATTTCAGAGAAACGCAAAACATCCCAATATAAAAATTGCAAAGAGCAAACTTGAAAATCATAAATGACAACGTACAGGGGGTCCACTGTGTAATTCGAAACGAAAGAAAATGGTTTCGAATTTGTATGCTTATAAGATGTAAATTCGAAAGCATTTCCTTTCATTTCGAATTACAGAGTAGACCCCCAGTACTGTGCAGAACAAAAACAACATCCCGCACATCTATTCTAATATTCTAAAATGTTTCTGGTATTTTTTTATTGTAGCGAAAACTGACACTATTTTTTTATTTACTGTGCATTGGTGTATTTATGGAGTTTAACTTATTTTAAAAGTAACAATAGTGTTACGCAAAAAACAACTAAATTCTCTTTGACTTTCAAATGAAAGCGCGAATAAGAAGCTCCAAAAAATAACTTTACTTTTGCAATAATAAAATTCTTTTGGTATAATTTAAAATGCAAAGAACGAATTTTAAAATTAGTTTTATTGAAGCAATTCAACGAATTAACCCACATAAAATGGTCAATTTAAAAATCAAATTTAAGACGATTATAATAAAGGGGAGAAACAAATATCAACTGGCAAAAAATACAATATCAATAGGTCTATTATTAGCAGATTGATAAAGAAATTTAAAGCTACAAACGATGTAACCGTACATCATTTGGGCGGTGCACCACGAAAGACTACGGAACGAGAAGACAGAAACAATTTAAAAAGTTATTATCAAAAAACCGTTGCTACCAAAAGACATACGGCCCTATGTATAAGCAAAAATTGGCATAAGTGGCGAAATTGAATTAGGTGTTAACGAGTTGCTCCATGCAATTTGACATAAAAAATGGTCGCATTACATAATTTTAACCCACCTCGTTAGTCCTAGCATTATTTAAAAAAACATCTAAATTGGACAGTACAAAAATGGAAAGCAGTGCTTTTTAGCGATGAGTCCAAATTTAATTTAATCAACACAGATGGTATGTGCACAGTTCGGCGGTATCCTGGTAAACGCCTCGAAAAGCGAAATTGCAATGTCAATTTCAAACATGGAGGTAGTTCTGTAATGGTGAGGACTAAAGTCCTGCACAATACCATTATTTATAAGAACTTTCAAGACATGGGCGATTTTTCAGATGCTTTACTACAGCGAAATATTCTAAAACAAACGATATTCTAAAACAAAACGATAAACAGTGTTGGCAAGACATTTGAATTGATGGAATATAGGACCGTTTCGAGTATAGAGATATACTAGAAACCCAAATAATACCACATGCCGAATGGAATATGCCACTTCGCTGGGTGTTTCAACACTACAATGATCCGAAACACACATCGAAGTTGGTAAATGACTTCATAAGATATAATGGGATCCAAGTACTTGATTGGCCGGCACAATCTCCCGACTTTAAACCCATTGAAAACATGTTTGGGATACTAAAGAGAAGCGTCGCCGGGAAATGGTTCAAGTATAGAACTGAACTATTCGAGACGTTAAAATCTGAGTGGGAACAGATTGAACAATTTACAATTAACAACGTAGTTGATATGCAGATGTTATTAGAAACAAGGGCTCTTATACAAAGTATTGATATTTTGCTTTAATTATGCACACTTAACTTTGTAAAACAAAAATATAAATGCATTGTTTGTAACTAATAATTTGCTGTATCTAATTTTTTACATATGCATATAATCAATAATAAATAAAATAATAGAATAATATTAAATAAAATATGATATAGGAATCTTTTCTCCAATCTAATGAAATAAATACAATTCTTAGTTATCATCCATTTTGTTGCTTTTGTTCTGCACGGTACTGTATGTTATATATTTCTCATTTCGAGTTTATGACATCAAATTGTTATATTTTAAACGCTTTTTAAAAAGATCTGAAATTTTTTTTTAAAAATATGGATGCATGTATATTTGTAAAACAACAGCACAACTTCTACCCAGTGTTGTCAGATTTATTTTCGGCCTCCTCGCCAAATGAATTGTCGAATATCGCCAAATATCGCCAATATAATAAAACATTAAATTTTAGCTGCAAAAATATTTTTATTATGTAATTATGTACATTACAAATATCGTTAAATTTTAAATTCAGTAGGTAAAGTCTATTGTAAAACATAAAAAAATATTATTTAAAGCGGCCCACCCACTTGCAATATAATTGTGCAATTTTTCGTATTGTACAATAATATAGCCAAAGTATATGTCATATTCGAAGGTGGCACAATATATTGGCAAATACCAAAAGACTTTTGATTTTTATTGTACAATCAAGAGAATTGTGTAATGTGGTGACAACATTGTTCAATGTTGTTTACTTTTTGACTGTCAGGAAAATTGGGCAATATTTTCTTTTTAGAACAACATATGCAATAATATTGCAAAGTATTTAAATTGACATATAAAAAATACTGACGTATAAAAAGACTGAAAAATAACTTATTCCAAAAATCAGTCTTAATAGGATAAATTGAAGTTGAACACCAAGATCAAAATTATTATTTAAATCTTGTGATAAAACGGAATTAACGTTTAATTAAATGTGTGTTAAAGTACACATATCATATCCTTAAAGTAGTAAGTGCCAGCAGCATCGTCGTAATCATAAAATTTAGGCTATAACTCTTGCAGCCTTTTTCCTGCTTCATTATCAAAATTTTGGTTTCAATTTATAAAAGGAAGTTTTCCCCACTGTGTTTCATAAACACCAAATGAGATTTTTTGGTCCATAATTTTTTTTTAAACTTCTTGAGTTTCAGAAAATTTTTGTTTGAGATAAAGAGTTACAACATTTGGAATTTTTTTCACGAAATATTTTATGTTGGAGAAGAAATTGCTTATATAAAAAATTTCATAGTTTTAACATTATTATATTTTATTGAAATCGTAAAAATATAGCCAAAAATATCGCCAAGGAGTTCAAATATCGCCAAGTAAATCGCCAATCGCCATTTCAAAATTTTCATCGCCGAAAACAAATTTTTGTCGCCATGTTTGGCGAGATATCGCCATATCTGACAACACTGCTTCTACTTGCTTGAAAAAGAACTTTTTGTGGCTCTACCACAGATATATTTTTACCAAATTACGAAATGACAGTGCATCCCAAGTGAACCTGAATACCAAAATTTCATGTAATTCCACATATAAAACGAATTACAAATAAAAATTTGTATGGACCGTTTTTTCATCTATATATTAGCAGTGCAATTATGAATAAAATTCCACGAGAAATTTCTCTCTTTTCCAATTAAAATTCTTTTGTTTTCCCTATTACTTGCTGTTGTTTGAAATTGTTCCCCGGGAAAAATTTCTCGAATTTTATTCGTTATTGCCCTCTATATTCTTCTTTCTATGAATGGAGCAGTACGGCTAATTCTTTTCAAATAACGAAGTTTAGTATATTTTTCACCCTAAGATAGTATTTTTTGTATTATTATTATTTCTAAAATATAATTCTGTTTCCATTACCTATTTCCATAGTATGTAGTATATGCGTTATTTATTTAATGTATCTCTTGTGTGTGAATCGCAGTGGAAAAGAAAAATGTGTTATCATTAAAAAAATAACAACAGATGAGATTTCAAGCTAAAACTTAATGTTAGAGCAAATATAAAAAATGTTTTTAGAGTTTACTGGGTGAAAATCATAAACATATTTTCAACACACCGCCAACACCCACCACCCCTAATAAATATGTATAATAAGCTTTAACAAAGAAATTTTGACAAAAAACAACCATGATAAAAAAAAACAATATTTATTAAAGTTATTTATATAGGCTTATGAGAATATTTCGATATTACTTGGGTTTAGACAAGAGTAACGGAAAAAAGTAATTTATAAATTTTTTTTGTAGAAGAAATAAAGTGAAATGAGCTTAAACGACCGACCAGCTATTTTTTTCACTTACATATTCACCAACCCACCCATCAAAGTGAATGTAGTATGTATTTTCAAAAAAAGGTATGTCAGTCAATCGCTTGTGTTAAGGTCAAATAAATTTCACTCAAACATACCACCATTATTATTAACACGAGCACTACCACCAACATCACTACCACCACCGTCAAGGATGCCACTACCGTCTGCCCTGCCAGAGCCACATGCATTATGCTTCATGTCTGTAAAAGGGAAATGAAAGGAAACAGGATACTAAACAACAGCAGAAAGACATTTAGAATGATTTACTCTACTCACATAAGCCTGCTCAATGCAATACAAAAATAAAATTTAAACTAAAACTAAACAAAAAAGAATCCATTCAGAAAACTCCAACTGTGCTGAATGAATGAATTCTCTCCAGCTGAACATTGGCGCGTTATATAAAACTGTTCATTTCCCTTAAACATTCGGCAACGAAACATTTAAAAAACTTTGTGTGTGTTGCTTTTTTTTTATTGTACAGCAATAATAACACAATTGTGTTCGTTCATATACGAGGGCGGTTCGGAAACTTCTTAGCCTAGCACAAAAAGCGCGGTGTTTTGGAAACTTCCATCTCTGCTATGAACACATGTTAAATTTTTTTTTCGATCTGGCAACTCCTTCATATAGAAACAGGTGTTCACAAAAGACGCATCCGCGATTTTTTAACAATGGAAAAATTAGAAATGCGTGCTGTCATTAAATATTTACATAAAAAAGGTTTATCGGGACAAGAAATTCATAATGATATGGTGAATGTGTTAGGTGAAAGTGCTCCTTCATATGCAACAGTAAAAAATTGGGTTGCTGGATTTAAACGTGGTCGTACAAGCATTGAAGATGAACCACGTAGTGGACGTCCAAAAACAGCAACAACAACAGAAATTGTAGCCAAAGTGCATGATATGGTATTAAATGATCGACGAATAAAAGTGCGTGAAATAGCTAATATCATGGGCATCTCAAATGATCGAGTCCATTTAATTTTGCATGAAGAACTACAGATGAAAAAGCTTTCTGCAAGATGGGTGCCGCATTTGTTAACAGTCGACCAAAAACGCATAAGAATGAACATTTCTCAAGCTTGTTTGGATCGTTTTAAGCGAAATAAAATGGATCTTAAGCGTCGTTTCATAACTGTTGATGAGACATGGATCCACCACTATACTCCAGAGACAAAAGAACAATCCAAACAATGGACTGAAGCTGGAGGAAGTGCCCCAAAGAAGACAAAAACAATTCAATCGGCTGGTAAGGTTATGGCAACGGTTTTTTTGGGACTTCAAAGGTATTTTATTAATGGACTATATGCAAAAGGGTAAAACAATAAATTCAGAGTACTATTGCAACCTTTTGGATCAATTAAATGTACAAATTCGAGAAAAACGTCCTGGCTTACAACACAAAAAAATAATTTTTCGTCAAGACAACGCACCAGCGCACAAAAGTGTTTTAACAATGGCTAAAATCAACGAATTAAAGTACGAGTTGCTTGACCACCCACCTTATTCTCCTGATTTGGCTCCCAGTGACTTTTACCTGTTCCCAAATCTAAAAAAATTCCTTGCTGGCAAGCGTTTTACCTCAAATGAAGATGCAATTACAGTTGTAAACCACTATTTTGAAGACCTTGAGGAAAACTATTTTAATCAAGGGATATAATTGCTAGAAAAGCGTTGGACTAAGTGTATTGAAGTTTCAGGAGATTATATTGAAAAATAAAAATATTTTTGAAAAACTAACTATTCTCTTTCATTGATAGGCTAAGAAGTTTCCGAACCGCTCTCGTACTGAAAAAAGGGGTGCCAAACTTAAACAGGATTCTAGAAAATAAAATAAAATTCATGCTACTCGTGTAGTATTCGATACTAGATATTTGTGTTCATTCTGCCTCTGGAAAGTTATGAAAAAAAAAAATCTAAAAAAAAAGTTAAAGGAAGCAATGTGAAGTAAATGTTATTTTGTTATAATGTTAAAAATCCTCTTTGGAAAGTAGTTTTCCGACGGTAAATTTAGTTGGGCTGAAGTATTTGCAACAGATGTTTTAGGTATACCGTTTTTTTAACTTCCCGTTATCAGCTGATGTCTAGCCGGCTTCCGCTGTAATTCCTCCTGTGCTGACCATATTAACTCATTGCGCGTTATCATTGAACAATACGTTGAGTTCAATTCCAAACTATCTATGCTATTTATAGATTTTGAAAAAGGGTTCGTTCCAATTAATCGAGAAGGTATTTGGTTAGCCCTGCGAAGAAGAAACATATCTGAGAAAATAATTTCTTTGATTAAAGAAAGCTATAACCATATCAGATGCTTTGCCCTTCATAAGGGAAATCTTTCTGATCCGTTTGTGGAGAAAAGAAGAGTGCGCCAGTGTTGCATATCGTCTCCTCTTTTATTTCTTGTTGTTATGGAAGATGTTCTCAACGGTATTGAAAATAATAGACAGGGAATAACATGGCAAATCAACCATCGTTATATTAACTATCTGGCTTACTCAGACGATATATGTTTGCTCTCACACAAACTTAGTGATCTTAAGCAAGGTTAGGTTAGGTTAGCAAGCTGCTGGTAAAGAAGGGTGAAATTCAGAGATCAGCTCACTTGGGTCCAATACAGTGATCACTTTGTGGTATCTGTGTGGTGAAGAGAAGATAGTGAGAGAGGGTGATAGGGAAGGGATAGTGATAGAGAAGACAGGTGGTGCTTTTTTTGCACGCTTATTGCAGCAGTGGTAAATGAGGCGTATTATATTTTGAAGCTGTACTTAGAAGCCATTTTATTGGTTATTTTACTTCGCCGATGATTCTGCTACACAATACCGACAAAAAAGGGCGCTCTGATATTACATTAGGACTAGCATCCGCTGAAGCCGGAGTAGTTTTAGTTACCAGTACCTTATGCCTCCTGCATCACTAGAACTTTTCCCACAACAACTGATACAAAGGGACACTAATGTACATCAAAGAAATGCTTGGTGTTGTTATTTTAATGACTGTCGGTGACAGGGTTTGAACTCAGGACCTTCGGTTTTGTAGTCAACGTGCTAACTACTTCAGCCAACGCCATCCTCTGATCTTAAGCAAACAACTATAAAACTTCAGGAACAGCTGCAATACACTGGTATAAAAATAAATGCATCCAAAACAAAAACACTCGGTATCGGTACAACAACAGTACCAATGACCATCAACAACCAGGCACTCGAGACAAGTGACCAATTATGCTATCTAGGATGCCACATCTGCAAATGGAGGAACCGAACTCGATATAGTCGCTAGAATAAGCAAGGCCAGCTCATTGTTTGATATACTAGTCCGAATCTGGTAAAGTAATAAAATCAGCTAATCGACAAAACTGAACATTTTCGGAGCAAATGATAAGTCGGTGCTCCTATATGGGTGTACAATCGGGATGGTTGCAAACGACATCACAAGGCGACTTAAAAATTTTATCAGCAGTTGCATCTTTTGGCCTAGAACGATATCAAATGCCGACATGCTAGCAAACACAAATGAAATGCAAGTATCAACCGAGGTATATAAACGAATGTGGCAATGGATAGGTAACACCCTCCGTCGAAACGAGAACAGTGTATCTAAACAAACTCTTAAGGCTGGATCAAACGATCGGCACAATGTACCGATTTTCGTCGGCTCGCTGAATTAAAGTCATAAGTAATAAAGTAAATTTACTTTACTTCTTAACTAATTGAAATATGATTACATAACTACACCACACTGCACTGATAATAAAGCCATATATACTTATTCAAGAATGAATTAAGTAATAATGCCATTTGGCTTATTGCTTATGCCTTTATTGCAGTGAGCCGACGAAAATCGGTACATTGTGCCGATGGTGTGATCGTGTGATGATGGAACCCATTTCAGAAAGATAGTATATGGATACGTTCAACGGAATCCGAAATGATCCAACTGGGTATATCTTAGAAAGATAGGTTAGGTCTATTGCTCAGAACCGGGTCAGCTGGAGAACAGCTGTTATCGGTGCTTTATGCTGCAGCGGTAGAGGAATATATGTGCATATAGAAAGTTACTGATTTACCCCAATTTTTTGATAATATTCCGAAGTCTTTTTGAGATCTTGGGAGTCGTTTCTAACTACTTTCGCGATGATTTCCGTGATGTATGTGTGTGTGTGCGTAAACAGCACATATCTTAACAAACATATTTCCGCCTTTGAAGAATATTGATCTCACTTAAGTATCGTAAGATTGTGAATCGTATCGGTTCGGTAGATTTCGAAAATAAATAAATAAAATAAAACTTTTTCAAACAAGTGTTTTTAAACAAATTTTAATCAGCTCTGAAGATACGTCGAGAGCTGCCGATTTAACTATAGTCGGGTGATTCGTTAGAGATATTTCTCGTTGACGAAAATTTTCGAAAAAATCGTTTTTTTTTTCTTCTAATAACTTCAAAAGTCTTCGTCAAAGTGATTTTAGATATTCATTAATTTTATTTCCCCCAAATTTCACCAAAATATGTAGTTTAGCGATAATGTAGTTTACACCCATATTTTGTTCTTTTTAAAATTGAAGAAATTCTTAGAGGAAATTAAATTATACTAAAACCTGTATTTTCATAAAAATGTGGGTGCATTTGTTAATACAGGAATCTTTACTTTACCGCACAAATACCATAATTTTTAATATATATTTATTTATTTATTTATTGTAACATACTATACAAAGTAAATTTTGCATAGTATGGTGTTGCACGAATATGGACGGAGTAACTAGACCATATGCCCAAAATGTTATTAACAGTATTTTCAAAAAAAGTTCCGTGACTGACTGTACGACCTATGCCTTCACATAGGAAGTAGCAACGTGCTTGTTAAAGAAATTCTACAAAAAACCGCAAGATTATACGGTTATCCGTGGCGGCAGATCAGTCAACCAGTGCAAGCGAGACGAAAAACTCGAAGGCCTAACAACAAACAAAACCCTGACCGCACTTAAGAAATAATTACGATGACGCGAAATGATGTTCTTCGACCCAGAGCTGCTTAACGACTGGTTTTAATGTATATTTCAATAAGTTGAAAAGTGGTTTTCTCGAAACTATCGGCCATGTTCTGTAAACCGAATCCGAGTAAGTTGCTCGTTTTCCAAAAATAAATAATGTTCCCATTTATGTGTTTTGAATCATACGTACTAAATTAATTTCAAATATGATATTTTAAGCTCTAAAAAATATAAAACTACAAAAAAATCTGAAAAAATTCGCTATTAATGGATTTAAATTTTCTAAATCGAACGTTTTTAAATCGACTCGATTTACAGAACAGGCAGGTATGTTTTTCGACTTACGCTATTATGGTTTGTGACCACAGAAATATTCAAAGTTTTGTGTATACACTCAAAATTCTAATGAAAATTTATGTTTTTGCCATTTATGTAGTTTAAGGGTGAATAAGTTTCGTCTTAGCCAAATAAGTTTCGAAAGATTTTGTGTATTGTTTCAACAATCATAAGTTTCTCTATTAAAGTATCTACCGTACGGTCACACGTGGCATATGTTTGATGAAATAAGCGCAACTATAATTTTTGTACTATTTCATTTAAATAAAGTTGAGTTTAATATCTTTACCTGCTGATTCTACAATTATCTCGTCTAAACAATTTGTCGCTCAAAAGCCTGGGTATTTGTTTTTCAAGAAATGTTACACGAACGTGTTATGGAAACAGATTTAAGGAATACTTGCTTTAAAAGGTTACGGACTTTTTTTTAATTAAATATTTGCCACGTCTGAGCTTATCTGTGTAGCAGTGATGCATTTTGAGTTTTTTGATTTAGGGCCAAATTAACGATTTAAAAGGGCCAAAATAACTTTGATAGGGCCAAAAAGATCTTTAATGTACTTGACTATAATCTGTTAATTTAAATAAAAACAAAAGTATGTATGTATTAATAATATCATACATGTGATTTATATTGTTTAGGGCAAAAACAGAAATTAGCGATAAGTTTTTAAAGTATTTTTTATTAAATTAAAGTAAATGCATATTATATATCGACCCATAAAAGCCAAAAAAGCTTAACCGACACATTTTTTGGACTTCGTTTTTTTTTACGAAACTCGATTATCTACCACCGCAAATAATCGATTATGGTCAAAAAATTAAGTTCAAAAATTATGTAGCTTAAGCTTTTTTTTTTGGCGGTTATGGCACGATTTATATGTATGTTGCTTAAAAAAATTTATTTTAGTTAAAAAACATTCTATATGTAATTCTAAGTTTATTATTCATAATCTCTAAATTCTTAGTCTTAAGTCTTTTAATTATATTAAATATGACACAGTATTTTTTACATGACGACGATTTCTTCTATTATGGCCTGTTTCACGATATCGAAAGAAAACTCTCGACTAAAAATGTATATTGAAAACAAAAGCGAATTTTCATATTTTATTGTTGATTTCAATATAAATTTTCAGTTGAAAGAAAATATTCTTTAAACACATGCTGAGGAATGGGGAATAGAAAGAGTTCCTTGAATAATTCTGTATAAATTTGTATGCAAAGGATTACCTAAGCGATTTTGAATGGTAGAAATCCTTTTGCAAAATTTACTTCTACTTAAATCTTTGAGAAAAACTCAATTAGAAAGTGTACTCAAAGGATTAAAGGGATTAGTTGAATTTTGAGCTGAAAGGGCCAAAATAGCCCAGAGAGTACCACAGGGCCATCAAACATCCAAAAGTGCCACAAATGGCCCAACAGAGACCTGCGCCGACTGGCTGACAGCCGGCTGAGCCGAGCCGCCGAGGGCTTTGCGTCAGCCGCCGCCGCCGATTTTTTCTCGGCTCAAATTCGGCTAAGATTAGCCGCCGATTGATGATTTTTTTTATGGTTTTTGGTTTTTTCACTAATATATTCACACTTTTAATATGAATTTACTTTGACACAATTGTAAAAATGGTGAAGCCGATTCAGCCGATTTTCAGCCGCCGCCGAAGAATTTCCCATGAGAAGCCGCCGCCGACAAAATTGCTCGGCGCAGGTCACTGTGGCCCAATTGTGCCACATTTTGCATCACTGCTGTGTAGTGATAAACTTTTAACTACCCTCCCTTTTCTAAGTCTTATTGTCAAAATGTTTATTTATATTCATCCAACAAATATAAGTGTTGTTTGAGGACTTTTTTCTTCCTTTCATTATGTTGCTCCTTCAAATAAAAGCACCAACAAACAAAGCATTTATTTATTTCACAAGATGTTGCTGTTTGCTATTGTTGTTGTTATTATTATTATTATCGTTATTATATTTTTTTCTTTAAAATATCTCTTTAAGAGTGAGAGAAAATAATATTAAACTTACAAGCTATTTCAACAGGATTGCAGAAAATAAAGCTGGTATCTGTTTTATAAAGTCAACGTACTTACACGTGTACGTGAAACCTTGTGAACTTAATATAAGAGAAGTATAAAAAAACAATTTCGTTCTCTTTCTAAAATGTCTTCATGTTTTAAAATTTTGTTTGAAAAGGGTCGTTGTTCCCTGCAACCAAAAAATATTCGTTTATTCTGCAAACAAAATTTGTTTGAATAAAAAAAGTTTAACTTTCAATGTCTAGGTTGTTGGTTAAATTGCAACTGCAAAGCAAAAGAAAAGACATTGCGAAGCTTAGCTGTCGGAAATAAAGCATTTTAAAAGGAAAATTTAAAATTTAATTTGATTTGAAGACAATTTATAACAAAAAAATACCATTAAAATGTATTACTTTTCCTGTTAAAGGAAGCAAATCAATTATAATTGTAGATTTTCATTTTATTTTTGCATAAATTTTACAATTTTAACCATTTCCGAGCGGTAAATAGAAAAACCAAATTTTGTTTCTTTTGTTTTCTGTTTGGCAAGAAACATGAAAAGTCCATTAAGTTAGAAAGTATTTCACAAATCAAGAAATTATTTAATTAAATTATTGTAAATGAAATAAAAAGAAAGTTGGGATTTGTGTTGTGGAAATATTTAAAAAAAATGCCGTATTTTAAAAAAGAGAATGGCTAGGAAATATAAATCTGTGTTAGGTTATGACTAAGATATAACAATTGTGAAGGAACAAAATCTTGAGGAGCAAAATTTTTTATATATAAGCCAAATGAATTTCAAAAGGATGATATCAACGTCTATTGCTCACTCTCCTCTAAAAAATCAAATAGAATAGAAGAAAATTTTTAGAAAAATTTTATAGAGAATAATATGATACAAAGAGTGAAGGCTACGCCCAGAGTTAAGTGAATAATAACCTGCTGCTTCTAATAAATAAGTTATATATTTGATATTTCATAATGGCTACTGAGGCACCATTTCTTACTCGCCATTTTCCTGGAGGGGAAAGAACTGGTTACAGGACACGTAATGTCACTGGTTCTCAGCGACTAGCAACTTTGTATGAGAGGGAACGGTGACTTTTACATGTCGTTTTGATTGAAGAGTGTCAAAAGACATAATTAAGATACTCAATGGTAAGTTCTGGTCCTAAAGTTAAGGTACATATCCTGTGCTGGTTTCTTTGGTACCAGTCTCACTTATGGTTTCATTAAAACCGGTGTTAGAGCTATCCCTATTTATCATCCGAAAAACTTAAAAAAAATATATGGATCTACCGATGTGACGATGAGTGTGGGAATTGTGTTAGCACTTTTGCTCTAGCTCTTTTCATCGGTCACTCAGGAACTTCAAAGTACCTTAACCCTGGGACTTCTTTGTATTCGTGAGAGCTTGGGAGACTATTTAATGCAAGAAATTTGGCTCAATGTTGGCCTTAATTCATCCACAAGAGAATGTCGCTGAAAGTCCACCGGTATGCGAGTGAAAGGCAATAAATAAAACAATATGATATAAAATTAATAAAAGTTCGTATTAAGATTCATAAGTCAACATATGTCATTGCAAGATATTCTGTTTGCTAAGAAACTTTTTGGGGAAACTAATGCCCCTATCACTGGTTTCAACTCAATTCAGTTGGGTCCTATAAAAGTCGACAAAACTTATACACCACCAAACTGTGTTTTCATATTATGAACCACAACTGTTTTTTAGTTGAAATTGCCGTCGCGTTACCAACTTAAAATATCAAGTTTGACAGAAGGCGAAAATTTAAGAAAACAATATTACCTACCTAACTTAACTAGAAGGATCTTTAGAAACAATATTAGCGAAACAATAATCATATATTTCAAGTTCTTAACAAACCGCAAACACTTCATGCCTCAACGAAAGTAATTGAAAGATCTTTATCCATCAAAACACTGGAACAAATGTTATAATTTTAATAATTCTTAAAAAAAAACACCCTTGTGTTTCATCTCATGGAATAAAATACGAGTTGAAGTTAACATCCTTGTATTTACTTTTATACGAATAAAGACAGTATCTTTAATTTTTACACAAGCGTGCAATACATTGTGAGAGCACTTAAGTTTAATATACCCTAGACATTTGAGAATGTGATAAAGTTTGGAAAAATGTTAAAAGTCCCCTATCACGAATACTATGTATGTATACATATGTATATCGCACACTAAATCATAAACTGTCAGAAATTAAAAAAAAAAAATCCCAAATGTGCAGGAGTAGCAAAAAAAAAAATACTGTTGATATTGCACAAATTACGGATGTAACATAAAAAACATGCAAAACGGAATTTTAGTATCATTCCAAAAAGACTTCTGCAAAAGAAACTTGTGATCGTTGCGAGATTGCTCTGGGAACGGGTGGTTTTTTTTTAGCTGCATGAGAACCTGAAATGATAATACAAGACAGAAATATTGTTGGAATGCATTTTTTTTATTATAATTTGGTAGATAATTTCAATTACATTTTTGACAATTTTTTTAATAAACCTGACTGTATGTCGTCAATGGTGTCTTGAATATTGGCTTCAAATGCTTCAAGAGTTGCCGGCTTGTCGGCATAAACCAATGACTTAAAATAAAAGTAATCCAGATGCGTTAATTCGCACGAACGACGATGGTCTAGTGAAAATTACCACTTCTGGAAATAAATTTATTTTGCATTAAATCGATTGTTAAGCGCTCTGTGTGGCAAGTTGCGCCGTCTTGTTGGAACCAAGGGGTCTACTTTGTATTTCGAAACAAAAGAAAATGCTTTCGAAATTGTATGTTATTAACGGCCTGCCCCACGATGTCACCAGAAATCGTTCGATCGAATACTTATATTGAAAACAACAACAAATTTTCTAATGTTATTGTTATTTGCAATACAATTTGTCGATCGAACGATTTATGTTGATATCGTGGGACAGGCCGTACACAGAAAAAACAGTGCCTACTAAATACCTCATAAAATAGAACAAAATTAATAAGAAATCTCTAGTTTCTTTTTCAATAAGGAAATCTTATTAATTTCATAGAGAAAACGTTTTTGAAAAAATCAAGAAGAAATCTTTTAGTTTTTATGAGGTTATCTTATTGATTTTTTTAATAAAAAATTTAAAAAAAAATTGCGTCTTTATTCTCTGTTCTTATGTATTTTCATTTAAATTCTATACCATATACATATGTATGTAGTATATTGTAGATGTTATTTATTTATACATACATGCATACACATTATGTTATTTTCTTAACTAACTTACTCACCAAGTATTGAACCAGCAAACTCCTACCTAATGGACAAGCACTCTACCCAATATGCTAACAAGCAGCCTGAATAACCATTGAAATTATTGTGCACACATTCTTATACAAAAATGAAAAAGATCATGAAAAAAATTGTCTCTATGTCTATTTATAGAAACTAAATAACAAGACACCTCATAAAATCAAGAATATTTCCTTATTAAAAAAATCAATAATATGCTTTACACATAATATTATAGGAACCTACTAAAATCAAGAAGAAAATCTTATTGAAAAAACCAATAAGGCATCCTAATAACATCAAGAAGAAACCCTTTTTAAAAAAATCCAAAAAGGCAACCTAATAAAATCAATAAGAAATCCCTATAGTTTACAATTTATAAGAAAACCTAATAGAATCAAGAAGTTTTTCTCTATGGATTGTTTTTTGGTGCCAAAAATAACGGAAATTGAGTAAAAAAAAGTTGTGAATCATAAGATTTCTTCTTGATTTTATGTGGTTTTCTTCTTGATAAAATTAATAAGACTTACCACATAAAAACAATAAGGAATCTCTATGAAAAAATCTTCGCTTCTTTCTGCTGGGATACCCCTTAGCCTAAAAATGGTTCATAGAGGAAATCTTCTTGATTCTATGAGGCAGTTTTTTCTCTGTGTAACATTGCATTTCGGAAGCATTTGCTTTCTTTTCGAATTACAGAGT
The DNA here is from genome assembly GCA_944452675.1 of Tachina lurida. Taxonomy (NCBI): domain Eukaryota; kingdom Metazoa; phylum Arthropoda; class Insecta; order Diptera; family Tachinidae; genus Tachina; species Tachina lurida. The sequence continues at coordinate 31,889,548 of OX101754.1, read as the reverse complement.
ATATCCCCAAATGTCGTTGATATTTAGCTCGATAGTGCTAATCATTCTCTGTAACGGTAGCTTCTTTCTCATTTTGAAAAAGCAGCAATATTATCTTCGGTGCGCACATTTATTTATCTTGTTGGTGGTTTTGCATCGAGAAGAGTAAAATTTGTGCGAAAATTATCAATAACGCACTGCTTACTCACTAGGACGATTATGTTGCCCGTAAAATGGAAGAAGTGCTCTATGAACTTTGCAAACAGATTTATTTTTTTTTTTCAAAGAAAATTTTTACAATTCGGAACCATTGTTCAGGCGATAAGCGATTATGATGACCAACCTTATAATCGATATCGATAGTTCTCATGCAGCTAAAAAAATACCCTTTATGTATGTATTTATTATTATTACTATTTATATTATTTTCAAGTTGTAATAAAATTTAGACTGTCTTTGTTTCAAAATATAGAAAAAATAAAATGCAACAAATATAATTTCTATGCAACATTGCTGGCTGACGTCCCTGGTATAGGGAAAGTGGGCAACAGTAAGATGTGTTTCTTTGATTTATGAAAAAAGTCGAAGTGAAAGTTGATATCCACAATCTTACTGCCTGTTCAACGTTATCGCAAGAAAATCTGACCGATCGAAAGCTAGTCACTCGATGTCAAATTGGATTCAACGATTTCGATAGTGCTCTTTCGCATGCACTTACGCGCCGCAAGTCAACGATTAATGTAGGCATGTTAATTCTGAACAGCTGTTTGCTTTCTACTTGTGTTTTTAATTTTATACGAGGTGTGATGGTGTTAACACAAAATGTCGTTTGACGTTAGATTTTTTGACAGTCGAAATTAATCTCGTTAGATGTCTTTCTATACTTAAATAATAGTCTGAGCAGCCCTAATTCTTTGCATTAATTCTTATGGATCGTATCGCATTTTTTTTTTTGCCTGGTTAGTAAAGTTTGTCGCGATGCGTAGTTTAAAAATTCTGCCTTGTTAATAAATTAAAGAAAAACTGTTGAAGTATTTCACAATGTTCAATTCAAAAATTTTTAATATCTAATAAATTTTTTTATTCGAAATTGTTAAGTACATTGACATTTACTGCTTTTTAACCCTACGTTTACAGCTGATATATTTTTATCATAACAAAAGTCAAGCTTAATATTGAAAAATAATTTTTTTATGATAGCTCTTCTATACGCAATTTGACACTTGTCATGATGAAAATATATCAGGTGTAGACGTAGGGTTGAGGCCATGACTGACTGTCCTACACAATCGCACGATCTACGAAAAAATACAACCCTGATTTGATTTAGTTAGTGAATCACAGCCTAAACAAAAAATAAAAAGACTTATTTTCTTTCGCCCATTTGTGTTGAAAGTAAAACGCATTTTTGTTTTCATCAAACGAATGAAAACTTTTGTTTGTTGAAAATTTCAAAACTTGTTTATCATCTAATTTTATAACTCAATTAAAAGTTATATAATTTAAAAATTTAATTAAATTTCTCATTAACATTAAAAGTTATACTGATGGCTAGACATTAATATTATATAATAACCCTACGTCCACAGCTGATATATTTTTATCATAACAAAAGTCAAGCTTAATATTGAAAAATAATTTTTTTTTATGATAGCTCTTTTTTCTATACGCAATTTGACACTTGTCATGATGAAAATATATCAGGTGTAGACGTAGGGTTGAGGCCATGACTGACTGTCCTACACAATCGCACGATATACGAAAAAGTACAACCCTGATTTGATTTTCATAGACTCCATCATACCAAGGTTGTATTTTTTCGTTGATCGTATGACCGTGTTAGTGAATCACAGCCTAAACAAAAAAGAAAAAGACTTATTTTCTTTCGCCCATTTGTGTTGAAAGTAAAACGCATTTTTGTTTTCATCAAACGAATGAAAACTTTTGTTTGTTGAAAATTTCAAAACTTGTTTATCATCTAATTTTATAACTCAATTAAAAGTTATATAATTTAAAAATTTAATTAAATTTCCCATTAACATTAAAAGTTATACTGATTGCTAGACATTAATATTTGTATGTACATTGTTGTTTTGCTATACTCTCGCCGGAAATAAATTAACCAATACTCATAAAAGTTTTCTTATAATTAAGTGCTTCTTTATAACAAATTCATAAAGAAATTGCAGAACGATTACCAGTTTCCTTTGACGAAAATCTTAAACTACATAAAGCATTTCATTGATTCAAAAAAAAAAAAAAAACGACTCAAATTGTTGTCCTCATCCAGGTTTAACTAGTGAAGATATAAACCCCACAAGACTTAAGAAAACTCAGGTTTCGGTGGATGTGCAGTCTTTAAAAGAATCCCAAGTAAAAATTCTTCAAATATTTCTACCTTTATGGAGTTGATAAAATGGTCTGGTGATATTATTACATAGAACGCTTGTCATCATACTAAGTCTTATATACAAACAACTTTTACACATATTTATTCATATTTATTCTATTCTTGTAACAGTCAGGCTTAAAGCGTTTCTTTAAAGCAAACAAATACGGCTACCAATCTAAACAGACCGCCAGTAGGCGAAACAGTCATGCATGTCGTCTACAAAAATTAAATAAAAATGCAAGAATATAATTACCAATACTCCTATTTTGTAAGAGCATTGAATGTTTGAGTTATATGTATGGGAGTGTGTTGCTCAGATTCCGCATCTATTGAACGATTCTGGTTGGTGCATATTGATATCGAGTGCAAGTTTTTATATTTCTTAATGGTGCGAATGTGTTAAATGCTTAAATAAACAATTTACTTATTTTTCGTCTAGCATTTATTTGTTGTTCTTAAAGTTGACGTCCTCATCGTTCGTCCTCCTCATCATAATCAGCAGAGTTTTCGTATTGAAGCAGCTTCATAATTGAAATTAAGTTTTACATCTACAATCATGATGCATTTGTGTTTATTCATTTAGAGTAATACTAAAACTTAACAGATGTGAATGGATACGGAAACGATATAGGTCGACTTCAATGTAGAACTTTTCTAAGAGGTCAGAGATATGATGCAGAATATTTTTCCCTTAACACTTCCCAGCAAAAAACTTTGACTACTAGAATACAAAAAAGTGTATGTACTCCTCAGTCGTAAGTACTTACAATTTGACTGAATAACCCATTATTTTTGTTTGAGAAGTTCAAAAATTATGCGGTACCCCATACTTTTTGCCTACAAACATACAAAAGTTAATAGATTACTGATTGCCTAAAAGTACTCAAAATTTAAAAAAATATATATATGGCATTGGTGGTGCAATATGAAAATTGGATTTTGCCACGCCCCTCCGCCCGCATACCTAAAATCTAAAATCAGACTTCACAGTGTCACCTGGCTGAATATTCTGAAGATTCCCTGAAAATTTCATAAAAATCGGCCCAGCCGTTTTGGAGTCCATACCTTACATACATACACAAATCCTGTTTTATATATATAGAGATTAACTCGTTTTATGGCAGACTTTTTTTTTTGAGTTGCGACGTTGTCTGAGTAAATGAGAGATGTGTATTCTATCCTTGGCACTTTGAAGTCGGTAGCTTGCTGTGGTGAATGTGTTTAATGCTTTAGAGCTGAGACAGCAAATTTTACTTTAAAAAATTATGCGAACACTCCAGGGGAGCAAAGATAGGAAGAAGAAAATATGTTCCCACAATTGACTCCTCTCTAGGCAAAAATAGAACAATTAAAGCTACGGGAAGAAATTTTACAAGAGATCCATATTTTTATGTTCTAAGAAAATGTTAGGATGGAAAAATTAAGGAAGGTAAGGCTGAATTTCACCCGTCTCTGACCGATTTCAGAATAGTTATGTTTCTTTCTGTACATTTTTAACCCTTAATTTTTGTTATAAATGAGGAGCTATTTACCTCCTCCTTACTGACCTAAACTTTATTTGTACTTTTGTTTCAAATGTCACAATCTTATCCCTAATAAATTTATCTGCATACACTGACACAAGGTGTATGCGTAAATTGCGAATTTAAAAATGTCTTCTTTAAAAACAATTTCAGACGACGATTTTCTAAAAGATTTACTCTTCTCTGTGCATACACTAAACTCCTTCCTGACCCACTTCTCTTCTCTTTTATTCTCTCTTATCCTAAAGAAACTTCATCTATATCCTACCCTTTATTCCCTATCCAACCTCCTTCTTCTACTAATTTCAACTTACAGGCAGCACAAAGGGATCATCGTATTGGACCCAAGAGAGCTGGACCCCTATATTTTTCATTTCTTCACCAGCAGCCTGCTAACCTAACCTAACCTAATGTTCTCTGGAAACAGCCTACAGAAATATCTGGTCGAAATATATACATATATTCACAGCTATGGCTGTGTGGTATGGTGGGAGGCGTTGAGGAAGGAAAGTCACAGGAGACTACTAGCTAAGGCTCAAAGATGTGCCTCGATGGGCATCACAGGTTCTCAGAGGAGCACACCTCAGGCTGCATTGGACGTCATTCTTCATCTACTTCCTATAGAGGACTTTGTGGTGAGAACGGCGACTAGAAGTCTCCTCAGACTAGTAGAAACAGGTTTAGTGAGGGCAGGAACAACAGGTCACACATCAGTCTTAAATGAGATCGGTTTTGGTGATCAGGAATCCGTGATACCTGGGTTCACGGACTATAAGGTCGCTGAAATCGATTTTAGTAGAACACCCTTAATGGTAATTCCGGATAGGGACTATTGGGTCAAATTCGATAGGCTATATGATTGTAGTGCAGTCTTTACAGACGGTTCAAAAATGGAGAAAGGCACAGGGGCTGGTGTCTATATCTTGGGAACGAACATTCGCAGTTCTTTCAGACTGCCGAATGAATGTAGTGTTTTCCAGGCTGAGATCTTGGCGATCCTCAGGGCCACGGAGCTGGTGGCCAGGAATGTAGCTGAAGGTGAGAAGGTAACCTTCTATGTCGACAGCCAGGCAGCGCTAAAAGCTTTGAAGGGACACAATGTCAAATCGAAACTTGTTAGTGAATGTAGGAAAACCCTCAACTTGTTTATGGTTAAATATAGTGTCAGACTATGTTAGGTTTCTGGCGACAGCAGTGTTGAGAGAAATGGAACTGCCGATGAGCTGGCAAAAATAGGGTCGGCATTAGATGAGGGAATGACGGACAGATCGGTGAAATTACCGATAGGTCTCAGTAATTGGGTAGAAAGCAGGACCAACAGTTCATGGCGAAGTAGGGAGGATTGTAGAGTCTCAAGGGGTTTTTGGCCAAATCTTGACTCAGAAAGATCCAAACTACAACTGGACATGGATAGGAAGGCGATGCGAATCATGATAGGCGCGTTGACAGGTCACTGCTCGGTCAGAGCAAGAACCAGCATTTGGGAAATTGGCACTCCAGATTTTTGTAGGATGTGCGGGGATGAAGAAACCATTGAACATATTGTCTGTCACTGCCCGAAGTTGCAACGTGATAGGCTTAGATGGCTGAGCAGACGTTTCCATGAAAGCATTACTGATATCGGGAAGTGTAAACTAGACGACATCAGGGACTTCTTCATGGGGATTCGGTGGCTTAATGATGGATAATAGGGTCTCTTCTGGCTATAAATAGTAGGGGTAAATATTAATAGTAATAGGCAATAGAATCACAATGGACCCAATTGGGTCTCCGAGTGGAGGTGCGGTATAGCACCACCCTTCCTAACCTAACCTAACCTAGCAGGTTTACACTCTTAAGTCGACAATATTTCCCTTAAATTCAGGTAGGAAAGCTCTTTAATATTATAAACTTTTCATTACAATGTAGAACCTGAAAAATCAATTTGACTGGACTGTCTTTTGATTATTGGTCTACTAGTTTCAACCTTTTCATTTCTATCTTAAATGGAGCAATTATTAGACTCATTACTTTTTGTACTGTTAATGCCTAGAAAAAGATGAAGACGCAAGTATTCTATTAATCAGGTGATATTAAGCGAGAGTGTTCAATATCTGGACTATTTGTCATGACAATCCTTCTGTAGAGCTAGTTTTAATTGCTAAGATCTGGCATAAAAATACCTAAAACGTTGTAGTGTTTGTCAATAGCTCACATCTTTTGCTTTTCTATTTGCATTGACTTAAATCTAAATGCATCTAAATCCTACTTAAAATACGTCCAAAATTATAAAGAAATAAAAAAATTCTAATTTTCATTTCGAGTGTAGGGTATTACAGAACTCCTGACAATGTCTAGCTGTAGAAAAGTGCATTAAATTAATCAGTAATACCATTCGCTGCACATCATAATCATCAAAATCTTTATACACCATTGCACTTCCATCTATTCTCTACACATTTCCTATTCAACATACACAGCTTTTGGTTTAATATTTTTTTTTTCTTTCCTTTGTATGTTTGGTTTTCATTAGAAATCTCTGATATTCGTGTTAAGTGCTTCTGGTTTCGGTTCATGCCATTTCTTGGAAAACTCATTACATCACATTACAGAAATTCTAATATTTATTAGTTCATTTTTAAAATTAAAATTTCTAAAAAAAGACGTTTGCTGAAAATATTCACGTACGCTTTGTATTGAAATTGATATTTATTTTAGATGCAAGCGTTTTTGTGTAATTTAGCAATTATGACAAAATTTTTAAGCTTAAATACTTGTTTGTTTTGCAACTATTTTATTATTATAACATGTTTTTTTTTTTAGAACAAAAATATGCAAATTAACAAACATGCGCATAGTTAGTAAGGAACAAACGACAATGCTAAGACTGTTGTAATATATATGGAAGATGGTAAATTTCAAGCCTTCATTACCAAACATATGTATATATGAGCAAATTGAAAAATGCAATGATTCAAACCAATTCACATATTCCATTTGCAATAAAGTTATGTATATAAGGCAGACATCTACATCAACTGACACCACACACAGTGGACCAAAACACAGAAGAACTCTGATGAGGAAGGTTTAGTGGCCTTCGAAAACGGCTGGCTGTTCCGTTCAACTATGTGTTGTTGTCAGAATATTTACAACTAACTTGATGTTATTTGTTCATTAATAATTATCACATGTAATTTGGCTTAAACAGCGTTACGAATTCAATTCATAAGAATTTAAGAAACAAATACAGTTCGAAAAATAATAATTAACTAATAATGTTTTTTTTTACTTTGCAGAAATGGGCTTGCGTTACTGTGAATCACCTTCAGTGGGTACCTGTTGCACGCACAGCATGGAAACGAAAATGGCCATGCAATCTCGCCTTCAACTGGAGAAACATTCCAAAGAACAAATTCTGAAAATGTCAAGTATGCTGAGTAGTAAAGCACAACGATTTAATGGTGAGTAAAAAAAAATTCACATAATATTGAGTTTGTTATTTTTAGTTAAAATAAGGTGACCATACATCCTCTTTTTTAGAGGACAATCATCTATTTTAACTCGTTGTTGTCTATAACATTTCGCCGGTTGGTTTCTGGTTTGCGGCACAGTGTATACAAATCACATTATGTCTGCAGGAAACCAGAAACCAAGCGACGATTTGTGTCCTCTTTTTGTCATCTCTTTTATTATCAGTCATCTTTTGTCATCTTTAATATTAAAATAATGATTTATACATATTTGTTTTTATCGATAAAACAATGTAGCCTCACTTTCTTTTTTTGCATTCTATAACTATCATATATAAATTTTTTTTTGTTTATTTTGGTTTCACAAGGAGGTTGACAGTTGATATAAACAGCTGCCTTGATTGCTTACCTGTTTTGAGTGTAGCATGGTAAGCTTACATGTAATTTCCAGAATACAAGCAAACGACTTGTCTAGAAAAAATATATGAAAAACACTAAAATTTTTAAGTGATTCCTTTACAAATTTTCTAGACAAGTCGCTTGCTTGCATTGTGGAAACTACACATTAATGTGTACAGGGCTGTGATATTGTTTAGATTTTTTTTCTTCAGTTTTTATGTTCTGCTACAGCGTCAACTGCGACAGGAGTTTTTAAAAGTCTTAATTTTTTTATTGAATGTATATGAATGTAATTTTTTATAAAGTTTACATACATTACATTAAATTTAAATATTTTTTTCTTTCTATTTTTGTTAATGCAATCGTTTTTTTTTTCTCCGGAATCTGGTCACCTTAGTTAAAAAAAGGTCATGTTGTCATGAAATTTGAACATTTTTTTATTGAACTCCCAAAAAAAAAGCAAACTTAATTATATTTAAATGATTGAAAACAATATGACCTTTATGACTACCTTTTGAGTACCCCAAATGTGATTACACAAGTTAAAAATTTAAAATTTTTGTAAAAAAAAGTAATAGGTATGAAAGTTCTAAAGTACTGAAATGGATTTGTCAGAAAATTTAAATGATTGTAGAAGAGCAGCAATAGAAAAAAATTACAAGAAACTATAATTTTTTCAGGGTAAAGACAAATTAATTAATTATCAAAAGTACTAATTTTTTTTCAAAACCCCACAAAATTTTCAACTTTGTCAGTGCAGTAGAAAATAATTAAAAAAATTATGTTTTTAAATGATTTTTGTGATGAAATTTTGTCTATTTTTATAAGGTATGAAATTCACGAAGTCGGCAAACAAATTTCTATCGCTTACTTATACTGAAAACAGAAATAAAATAAAAAAATAATATACCAAATAAGAAAATTTGTTTTTGTTTTCAATATAAGTAAGCGATAGAAACTTTCTTGTCGAAATCGTGGGCCAGGCTAGAGTTGGCAAACTATTGATAGTACTATCTACAGTATCGATACGAGGTTTTCTACCCATTACACTATCGATAGTTTTTTCTCGTTAGCGATAATATCGTTGAAAATATGTATTACTAAATTGGCAATAAACTCGATAAAATTTAGCATATTGGTTTTCTTTTATCAAAAACTCATATAAGTAAAGGGTGTTTTTTATTGAGGTATAGAACTTTAAGTTGGCATCACTTTTTTAACTGGCGGCCATTTTGTCAGCTGTCAAGTGATTAATATTTAGTTTGGTTTGCCATTTCATCATGAACAGGTTGACAAAAGAACAACGCTTGCAAATCGTGCAAATTTATTTCGAAAATAATGGTTCAGTTCGCGAAGTTTACCGCAAGCTCCGTCCATTTTATGGTCGACATAATCGTCCATCAGAGCAATTAATTCGGTTAACCATGGATCGTTTTCGCACTACGTTTACTCTATGTGATAATACGCATCCGCAGAGACGTCGAACAGTGCGCACCGAAGAAACAATTGCCGCTGTAGAGCAAAGTGTTGAAGAGGACCCGAATGAATCGATTCGCCACCGTGCACAGCAATTGGAGCTTTGTCCATCAACTTTATGGAAGATTTTGAAGATTTTGAATGTGGATGAGTTGTGGTTGCAACAAGACGGCGCTACATGCCACACAGCGCACGTCACAATCGATTTATTGAAGGAAACATTCGATCAGCGCATAATTTCGCGGAATGGACCTGTCAATTGGCCACCAAGATCGTGTGATTTGACACCATTGGATTATTTTCTTTGGGGATATGTGAAGTCGCTCGTCTACGCCAACAAACCAGAAACGTTAGGGGACTTGGAAGCCAACATTCGTGGCGTTATTGCCAACATACGGCCCCATATGCTCGAAAAAGTGGTTGAAAATTGGACCTGTAGAATTGGCTTTATTCGAGCCAGCCGCGGCGGCCACATGCCCGAAATCATATTTAAACATTAATGGCATAAAATTATCCTTCCAATAAAGCCAAATTGATGGACATTAAAACGATTTTCTTGTGTTTTATTTCAATTCGAAGTTCTATACCTCTAAAAAAAAACACCCGTTACATGTCCGTCATTTACTCAAATAATGTAACTCAAAAAACAAATAAATAATAATAATAATACAGAATACATATTTCGCCATGTCATATATCATCTTGTGTAAAAAAATCATGCAAATGGCGTGTAAGCTCACCTCTGGATAGCATAAAACTTTTTAATATCTGCACTCTAAATTGACGTTATGACGTTGTTTGAGTAAATGAGCAATATGTATCGAAAAATTAAATTTAACATTCCTAAAGTGCCCTGGAGATGATCAAATAAAACCATGATTCACATAGTTGTGTGCGTGCAGTCGTGTTATTTCGGCTACACGAGCGCGTTGTCGTCAGTGATTGATGAGAATAAAAAAATTTGATATTTTATTTTACAGCTGGTTATTTGATTGTATCCAACTCTGCAGAGTTTTTTGTAAAACAGTGGTCGCCAAACTTTTTGAAAAATTGAGGTTCCCAAGAATAAAGTTTGGGGACCACTGTTTTAAAATTTTTTTATTCTTTGTTGATATAAGTCTATTAAATTGTACTTTCATCATCCTGGAAGCTTAAATACTCCGAAAGCGTATAAATAGAACGTGAAAGACATCATACTAGTAGTTTTTTTTTAACAAAAAGTCTTCCAATAAAATGGTTAATAACTCAGTAAATTTCTACGAAATTTTTTAAAACAAAACTGCGAATTATTCTTAATCAATTATGTTTTATAAATAAAGTTATAAACAGTATGGTTCCAGTACAAAAATACTGCCTAACAACGAGTCCAAAACCGAAAAAATATATTTGGTGAAAAAATGCAGACATATATCTGAAATTTATTGAAACAAGATACAAATGATGCAAAAGTTTTTAGTGTTTCCTTCTTTCTATATCTGCTTATAAATTTAAAATCGGTTGATATTTAACTTAGATAGAGGTTGATAAGTGCCTACGGGTACGAAAAACCGATTTTTTACCCGTAACTCAAGATTTAGGAGGTGTTTGGAAAATTTCAAATACACAGTTTTGTTGTACTCGACAATACTTATCAGAAAAATAGTAACATGTCCCAGGTATTTCGATTTCATAAACATTTGTTACACAGTGTTATCATTCAACTCTGCACACATTTTCTAATGTATTTATAAAACTTTACACTAAGATTTCATTAAGATTTTTTGTTAACAAAACTACACTTGCCGCTAATAACAAAAAGTCACCATCTGACACACTTGCAGCTGCACACAACGAACATGAAATTAAAATGCTGATTGACGGTTTTATTTGAACGTCTCTGAAAAAGCGTCAATTAAACGACACTAACACACATTCTCTGATCGACGCTTTTATTTGATCGTCTCCAGAGCCCAAAAGAATTCAATACTATCGATAGCTTTCCAACAAACTATCGAAAATGTTGAATGACGTGACTATCGATAGTTTACCAGCGCTAGGCCTGGCCGTTAATCTGAAAATTTAAAATGCATTTTTTTTTTAAGAGAAGTAACACTCAGGCAATTAACGCCTACTACTATTACAAGGTTTTAAATTCTTTAGGAAAGGGATAGTGATAGAGAAGACAAGTGGTGAAGGAAGAGATAGAGAAAAGCTTCGTTCTTTTACAACTCTGCTTTTTGCACGTTTTTAATAAAACGCCTCTAAATGAGGCGTACTTTTTTTGAAGCTGTGCTTAGTAGCTATTTTATTTGTTATTTTAATTCGCCGATGACTCTGATGCTACATTAGGATTAGTATTTGCTGAAGTCGGTATAGTTCAGCGGCCAGTGACAATGGCCTTCTACACTTGAAATTTTCCTACAATAACTGATAGAAAGGGACACTAATGCACGTCAGAAAAATTCGTGGTTTTTTTATTTAATGACTGTTGGATACAGCGATTGAACCCAGGACCTTCGGTTTTGTAGCCAACGTGCTAACTACTCAGCCAATGCCACCCTCCTTAAACGATATTTTAGTTTATTTTGCCCCAACGTGCGTCCTCAAAAAACATGCTCCATGATGAACTTGTTACGAAACCTATGTACTGCAGTGGTTTTATTTGGATATATGTATGGAATTTATTAATCTCAAAATATATTCTCATTACTACTTTGAAAGCAATGAAAATACCATTCACCTTCCTGGGTAGAGTTAATTTTCGCAATTACTTTAAACTGCTCCTAAATTAGTTTCTTATATTTTAAATAATTTTAACACTCATTCGTAGCATTTTGTGATAAATATGGCAAAAATACCATTGGGAACTAGTAGCAGTGATTGTCATTTCCGATATTTTTCGTTGTGTGGCATTACCACAGAGACTGTTTACGCATCTGATGTAAACAGCTGTGAGAATAAGTTGGCTGCATTGCAAACACAAAAAGAAAAGATCAGCGTGTTGACATTTTGACATTGAGAAAATATTGTAAGAATTTTAAATGTGTGCGGGTACAAAAATTTAAAAGTATGGAAAACGAACAAAAAAAGTGGAAAAGCACTCACAAAAGAGTGTGAGAAAAATGCAAGCGCCCTGGACACATGACATGACGACACAGCAAATTCAGCTTGTGGAGGTACGTGACGCTATATGGAAACATAAGTATGTATATGTAGCATTTATAGGGATAAAAATGCAAAAACAGGGCAGAAATTTCGGTGGAGTTAGGTCTTCATGCACACACAATTTTTAAACCAACTTGAATAGAATACTTTCGTGGCACGCATATTAAGCCCTGGTATTTTCCGCCACTTTCTTTGCCGTTTCTTAGAATTTCTTAATTTTTTTCTTATTATTGATAAATACACGATGGCACTAACCATGATACAATTATACAGGTAGCCGCGAATCTACAACAAATGTACAACAAATAAAACAACAGTGATTTTTATTGCTGTTTTGTGATTGACAAGAGAGACAACCAAGAGAAAACAATATACTACATGTTGCGTTTTCTCTTGGATTTGCAAAGCATGTTTGTATTAGTACAGTTTTAATAGGCACTCTGCGCGTGTGTTGGTAAAACATAAACACCATTTGGCAGATCACATCACGAAACAAGCAAAACAGCTGGTGCTTCGCGGTTACCTGTATTATTGTATCATGGCAGTAACCAATTGAATAATTTTGCGATTGTCCATTTGTATAAATATTAATTAACAAACAATATGAAAAACAAATGACACTAAATGTCATTATGTCAAAACTAGTTCTTGATGTAGACGATGATACCTTGTTGCCGTTATTTAGGGATGGTACTCTCTCCTGTCACAATGACACAACAAAATTGTGTGTCAACGAAAAATTTGATGGAAACGGTAGTGCAGACATATGAAAATGACACCATAAAATGACAACACATGAAATGCCAGATGTAAACTCGGCATAAGAATTTAAAAAATACTTTAATTTTTTAATCATAACTTAACAATTCTAAAAAAAAGTATGCATCATAAATCACTTCCTAAACACTTGAAGGGTATACAATTAGAGAATAAATTTGACTTCTAACATAATTATTGCCCATAAAACCCACATTATTATCAATAAATAAACAGAAAATTGAAACTAAACAGAAATAACAATAAAGCCGAAATAATGTTTAACACCCACTTGAGATTTTATTTCTCCCAATAATGTTCATTCATTCATTCATTCATTCATTGCAGCAAGTAGCAGCCAGACCAACCTTTAATAAATTTAATGCTAAAGTTGAGCTTAAAGGCATTTTATGTTAGTTAGATCCATGTCATTTGGCACCATAGTTTCTGACATTAAAATTAACAAGTAGTATTTATGTAAACCAAAAAAGAAAAGAAAAAAGCTATTTATCAAACATTGTATGTATGTATGTACTAAAGTTCGACCGATTAATCGGCTTCGGCCTTCGACCAAAAATTGGTAATCGGCCAACATTCGGCCTACGGCAAAAATCGGCCGATTAGCCGAAGCCGAATATTTTTCATTCCAAGCTTGAAAAATAACATTATTTTTGGTCGTTGCTCGCCGACAGTTTGTATTGTGTTTAACGTTTTGAAAGGGTTGCTTTGAAATACAACCCTGTTGCTTTCTATTTTCTTTTACTTGGACGTTCTTGTGAGTGATCAAATGAAAAAGCAATCTAGAAATTGCAAAATAGTTTTATTTTACTTGTTATGTATCCAATAGATATTACAGTTATTTCAGTGATCTCAAAAAAGCAAACTTTTTTCTTAATTCATATAAAACAAGTATCATTTTTAAAATTTAAAACATTCGGCTTCGGCTTCGGTTTCGGCCAAAAAAAAAACGCCTTCGGTCGATCTCTAGTATGTACTCGTATGTATGTACGATTAGAGCTACCGACATGAGATCAGTTCAGTTAGATTTCCTCAGTGTAAATGCTTGAAACGCTCCAAAGATTATTAGTGTGAAATCATAGATGATGTTCTCGAGTCGCTGTAGACAATGTGATGATTTGAAGTGATGGCGCATGCGGGCTTCTGTTTAACATTTAATTATGTATGTACATATTTTTATTCTTTTAGGCTGTTTGTAGAGTTTTAGTATCAGTGAGAGACAACTGACACCGTTTCGATGCAGTATATAAAATTTCTAAAAAAAAAAAAATAAATCAAAGTGGTTGTTTGTGTTTGTTGGATTGGTTGTCTCAAGAGGCCATTTTTTGTATTTTACAATAAATATAGTGGCGGAAATAACAGATTTATGCTTCTTTTTTTTTGGTAGAGGACAAACAGGAAGGGCGACTGTTATTGTTTCGTTATTACATTTATTACAAATTGTAAAATTAATTGGAGATGTCTGGTGGCTGGCTGGCTGCATGCTGTGCCATAAATCCATGATGATTCATAGATTCTTATAATTAATTTTTTTTTATTTAAACCAATTAAGTTTCATCCAGATAGTTTTGGTGCTAACTTCTTAGTTCAAGAATCTACCAAACTGCAAAGTTTATTAAAAAATTGTGCTTAACGGATATTTAACAGAACATACATTGACATATACATTTTGATCAAAAAGTAACAGATGAATAGGCACGTATGTATTGATTTCGTTACTTTTAAAAATCACCCAGCTGTAAACGCATTCATAATGCTCTCCTGCCTATTAAATATAGGTATATGTATATATTTTTTAAGAGAAGTAACACTTAGGAAATTAATATGCCTGAATGTGTGTTACCTTATTTAGGATCGGAGTAATCAAGAGAGAACAGATGGTATATTATTAAATTAGTAAACTTAATTCGTTAACTTAATTTTTACATCGTCGTGGCAGCGCCTCCAGTGTTAAGTAGTGACATTTCTTTAAGATGCATATGCAGCTATTTTACATATCGTCCCTACCACGTCAATCTATCCAATATGCAAAATTCGTTTTTTAAATTCGTTACCTTGGTACCCTAATTTCTAGGATATGCTAGATTTCAAAATGCTGAAAATCTCATAGACGATAGATAACTCAATATGAAATATTTTAAGCCTCACATTTTTAGGAGTACGCCGACTTCAAATTCACAATTGACTACTCTTTGTGCTCTTTTAAAAAGTACAAATTTGCATATTGGATAGTTTGGTATGGTGGGGACGATATTAGCTATGCCCAGGATTCATTGCTACAAAAATCGGCGTAGGAGGTCTCTTTGATATGCATTAGCATAAACACTAATGCATACCAGAAAAATCTATGATGTTGACATGCATAACTGATGGTTCTGCCCAGAAATTGAACTCGGTCTATTGAAGTTCGTCGTTGGCTTTATAGTCAAACAATAGAATAATGAGCGTTATTGTGATTGGCGTATTTTGGCATATAGATTAAAAAAAATGTTGCGTTGCTGTAGTCGAAGTCGAAATACGCCAACCACGAAAAGGGAGGAATATAATCAGATTAGTGTTTTATTTTTGGGAACTGCCACAATTTAAGTTTAACATTTATTAACGCACTAATAATCCCAAATTATTATTTTACTTAATTAGTAAAATAATTTTTTTATTAAAAATACATTGAAATTGATTATTTAGGGGTTTAGCTGGATCCTATGCGCATTTCACTGTTGCTAATGCAGATCATCAGGGAACCTTTACCCAAAAATCTTAGAACAACTAGAGTTATTATGTTATAAACTTTCATTTAAACAGATGAGAAGTTCAGCAAATAACCAAGTTGAAACAAGAACTCAATAATCAACATGTTTTTATTTTCTTACTTTACTACATTGGCTGACTTTTTTTCAGCTCTAGTAATCAGATTAAAATAAAACAAAATTCCATAATACGGCAGCCTTTATTATGAAGACACTTTTTTTAGAAAGAGAAGTAACACTCAGGCAATGAATACCTGCTACTATTCCTAGGTGATACCTTCTTTAGGAAAGGGATAGTGATAGAGAAGACAGGTGGTGAAGGAAGAGATAGGGAACGCTTCATTCTTTTAAAACTCTGCTTTTTTCACGTCTTTTAATAATGCAGTTTTGCAGCGCCTCTGATGTTAAATGAGGCATATTAAGTTTTTTGATGTGGTGCTTAGTAGCCCATTTATTGGTTCGCCGATGATTCTGCTACACAACGAAAGAAGGCGCTCTGATGTTAAATTTGGATTAGCATCTGCTGAATTCGTGACCAGTTACTATGCCTTCATCACTTGAACTTCGCTACAACAACTGATACAAAGGGACACTAATGCACATCAGAAAACTGCGTAGTGTTGTTATTTAATGACTGTTGGATACCGGTGTCCAAGTCAGGGCCTTCGGTTTTGTAGTCATCGTGCTAACTACTTCAGCCAACGTCACTTTAAATTGTGCAATACTTTCCGGAAGACATAGATTACCATTTCTTTCAAGAGGCGCCACTGTGCGTTCTTCACCTCCCTCAGGGTGATTTCTTCGGAGATTACGGGTGTGACGGGACCATAGACGGGTTAAAATAGCTTCTGTTGGGGCATACCTTTGGCTTGTGTTACTACTTGCTTGCTACGCTGCCTTGCAGGTGCAGCACCACCTAGAACTTCCCTGAGTTCAAAAGTAGATAGAGGTGAAACTTTCGGGTGGAAGTTTGAGGCATAATCAGTGGATTGACAATGGTGCTATGGGTACCGGTGCCCCAGCAATGGATCTACTCAAGGAGTTTAAGGGGTGGTGATGTGTCCGCATAATCCATTAGCGAAAGCTAACGGTGGATTGCGACTAACCCTAAGGTGTTAAATAGATGATGCTCACCACAGTAAGTATCAATATCTGTAGAGTTAGTGTAGCTAATTGCTGAGGAACTCTCTTGGAGAAGTCGCTGTATGCGAAAATTTTGCATAGTGGCTTTGGTGGCTACAAAAAACGCTGGGAAAATAGTCTTGGTTCCATATTATTAAATCGCTGATAATGTTTGGTGTGACGCATACAACCATATACTATTCTAGGTGCTGTTCCGGTACACAACTACAGCTGTTTTGACTACGGTCTTAGCAGCAAGAGTTTGGATATCTCAAAGTACCTCAGCAAGTCAGCCATAACTATGCACATATATTGCAACCCATGTGTGCTTTGCAAGTCACCTATAGCTTTTTAAGGAGTGGACGCTCAACTTTACCCGCTTTTAAGAATACATAAATCTGAAACATATCTGTTGAGTGGATCTAGAGTTAAGGAATGAAATTTTTACTGCTTCCAAAGTATTACTAAGTACACATTTTCTAATTCTAAGTAATTGTAAAAATGTACGTAACTTTTGTACGAGGGCGGGTCAGTAAGGTCGTGACTTTTTGAATGAAACATAGCTTGTCAGGTAGAAACTCAATACTAGTTTCCTTTATCCAACGGCTATCCAATTTATATATCTTTTTTTCTAGTTTATTTATTAGTTTAGTTATTGACATGGAAGATTATTCCAAAATCTAGCGGCATGTACATAAAATTGCCATTTGTAGACTAGGTATTGATGTCGATTTCGTGACGATTGGAAAAAACGTATTTTTCATAAATTTTTCGTTGAAGTTGAGGGAACAATTCGTAGTCCAATTTATGAATTTTTGGATGGAAACTATACATGTTTGCAACTTTGCATTGTTCTGATGGAAAAGAAGTTTTTACTTGCCCAAATATGGTAATTTTTTTTTCTAAATACTCATCAATTTGACCTAATAATGCACTTTTGAAGGTGCTAAATGTGGATGACTTTGTAGGCTTACAAATCGACTTCGGTCTTCTTTGGCACCAACTTATCGCGAGAATCTCACTATTTTTACTGCTGTTTGTCCTGGTGTGTTGTGATGGACGTTTCAGCCACGGATACGAAATTACAAAAAAAAACTCGTCCATATTGCGGTTGAAAAATGCCGAAACACTTCTGGAAAGTTATGGGCAAAGTCGACATTCGTCTTGCGGAAAGCTTCATCATATCCAAGTTATCATTAAAATTTTAAACCTCTGAGCCATGTAAGATGTCTATGGCTTCTCAACTGGGAATCTATAATGTTAGGCATTTTTCGTGGTTGTACGGCCACATCGCAATTCAGCAAACCTCTTTTTAACTTATTGATTTTATCTCATTTTTCGTAAATCGAGTTTCATCATATTTCAACGTTTTGAGGTTCTATTTCGCGATAGATACCCTGTCGGAAATTTGGCTAACTTTAAACTAACTTAAAGCTAACTATTTCACAACTAGTACTGACTGACACTTGGATTACTTTGCAGTGTAATCAACTGACTATTTTAACATTGCGATGTCCTAGGCGGTAGTCAATTGTCTCACTCTGCACTACTTTCAGCTAACTTAAAATTAAATTAAAATTTTTTTTTCTGCCATCTAAAATAACAACAGCAAAATGTTAATGTAAAACTGAAATGAGTTTTAAAGCAATGATAAGCAAACACATACATATGAAATGTAAAAGAGAGCAAATTGCATGCTTGTACGAATGTACGTGTAAAAAAGAGCATAACAAAGTTCCCACGGGCGGCCTTTTGATGATCAATGTTTTAAAGCAGTGGTCTTCACAAAGAGAAACACACCTAAAATAAGAGTATTACACTGAAAAAAGTAATAGTCTCATTTAACTAAAATTTAAAAAAAGTTTTTTTCTTACATTCGAGAAGTGATTATTTTTTATTTTTTTTTGTTGTTAAAAAATAAGAACAAGATATATATATATATATATATGTGTATATATATATATTAGAAAATTATATACGGTTTTCGATTAAATTATTGAATATTTTCAGTTAAAAAAATTATATATGTGTATTATTCCTCATGAAAACTTAATGCAATTCAGGATGCTTTCTATCATAATGTCGCTTAAGATGAGAGGCAAACATATTCTTTATTACCTGATTACTTAAAAGGCACTCTGCTTTCTTCGATGTGTTCAAAGAAAACAAAAAAAAGATTTTCCCACTCAACATCCCACATTTTTATTAAATATTTTGTTTTAAAATGCTGTAAAAAAGTACATATATAATTATACGAAACATAAACATTCATAAATTTATATAGCTTGTTATCAACTTTTCAGTGTATCAAAAAATATTTTAGTTCTCTTTAAAAGATTTAAAACACAAAAACATCCGACACACTCCTACTCTGTTGAAAGCTTACAAGCTACTGAATGAAATGTTTGTTTCACACGCATGATTGTGGTTGAAATTATGATTGCCATTAAACACAATAAAAACAAAGTGTATGGATTTTTTTATGAAAGATTTTATAACGTCGTTAATTTATTACAATTACTCAAGTTTTTGACAGGAAAATAAGCAAAAATAGCTTTTCATGAATTATAAAAGCAATATCACCAAATACAGTACAAGACTTAAAATAAAATATAATGTAATAAAGATTAGCAATGGAGGTAATTTTGGTACATTTTGAGAAGCCGTTTTTTTAGATTTTTTTTAGTTTGAGCAATCTTGTTTGTAATATTCACGAAGAGAATAAATAAAAACCCGAACATTTTCGTTAGCTGGGTAATATGAATGAAGACCACTGTTTTAAAGTATCTGAGAATAAATTTGTTGGCTCTCATAAAATTCGATTCGTACTCAACTTAAGAATTAATTTTGGGTTTGTTCTGGATGACTTTGCAGCTAGCTTTTAGTCAGTCTAAGAAAAGTTAACTAGAAGTTAACTATTTTTGTAGTCAACCACATATTCTCCGACAGGGTAGATTAATGTATGTGTGTATGTGTATGTGTGTTTATATGTATGTAATAACCCTACAAATAACGCGACTAGTCCATACATTGCGATGTCCTAAGGATGGACCACATCGTCCAACTTTGCATTACATCGGACCACTCCTAAAACTACCCCATATGGAATAGTTATAGACTACTCGCGTACAATTTGTAAGTGCCTAAGAAGAACGATCATAATCGTTTAAACGCGAACGCATATCGTACAGCATTGAAAGCTTGTGCGAAAACGACATGATCCATATCTGCGTTACATGGGACCATGATGTAACTAGTCTGTTTCATCTAGATTGGACCACGTAGTCCAATATTATTTGCAGGGAAACATCTCATAACTTAAGAACGGGCCAATAGGTCGGAAGCAAATATGTCGCATTCGAAAGATGTTGAGTTCACTTATATGTCGTAAGATAGTTAATTGATTCCGTTCAGTAAATTGCGAAAATGAAATTTTAACAAAAATTTTTGTCTTAAACAAATTTTTAACTACTAAGCCGATTTTTGGACTCAGTCTACTCAGTTCTTTGCAAGTAATTTCAAAAGTCTTCATCAAGTTGATTTTACATTTCACTGATTTTTATAGACTTAAAATGTGTACCGGATGCTTCAAATTTGACCAAAAGCGGGAAGTTTCAGGGATGGCCTGCAAGGTCAACCTATTCCCATATCTTTACCATTGATATTGATAGTGAAAAGTGCTCATAGTGCTTATCAAGCTTAGCTTTGGTTTGATCATGGATTGTTCTGAAAAAAATTATGCTTAAGAGCATACGAAATTCACTTTTATCCATTTCTGCTCAAATCACGCGGTAGTCTGCCATCCGTGGCTGAGAAATAAACAAACAAAAAAAAAAATAAACAAAATTGCGCAGCCTATTCAAATTTTGATAGATTTCAGCTCAAAGTTGCCTATTGACAGGAGCAGTGTTGTTTTCTCAGATAAGAGGGGTAAATTAAAAAATTCACGAAGTTATTGACCCGCCATCTTAAAAAAATCTTTGCTAAATAATAAAATTCATATACAGAGTTATTTTAGGTTTTCAACTTCTCAGATACCTTCTGAAATAAAATTCCAACATCTATTGAAGAAGAGTTATATTGAGTACACATTTGGCATTTCTTATTTTCAAAATGTGTGCAATATCGTCTCATTAGGTTTTTTGATTGTAAGGCATTGCCACATAACGAAAAATTTCGCAAATGACAAGCGTTGTCACTGGTATTCACAAAATGCCACAATGTGTACTCAGCATAACTCTCGTTCAATAGATATTGGAATATTGTTTCATTTAATATTTTTAATCTTATTGTAAAAATTATTTAAAAAATTTTTTTTATATTTCTTTGCAGAACACTTTCGTAAAATGCTGCACGAATCTAAAGCGGAATTTCACAATATGTTTACTCGCACCTACGGTGTGATCTATCAACAGAATTCCTACGTTTTTTCTGATCTATTTAATGAATTGGAAAACTACTATACCCGCGGCCGTATCGATTTGCTTGATGTAATGGATACATTTTTCAATACATTGTATCAAAAAATGTTTCAGGTGTTAAATGCTCAATACACGTTTGATGAAAAGTAAGTAGACTTTTTTTCATAAAATAACAAATAAAACTATACACAAAATCATGTAATTTAATATCAAAACCAACCGGCCAAATCGCATTTTTTTTATGACATTTTTCGTTTTTTATTTCTTCTTTAAAATTCTTCAATTCTCGGTGTTTGCTCAGCTTTAACATTTTCATTTAAAAAAGCCAAACTAAAAGTTGTTAACAACCGGCACTTTTGCGGTTAAAACATTTATGAACTTAAAAAAAAAGCTCAACCAAGTGCAGTTGGGCCAAGTTTTTTTATCGTTGGTCAAGTACTTACATTTGTAATCAGTGATTATATTTCCACAAAATGAAAAATATAAAAGACTTCTTTTTATTTTCAAAATAAAAATTTGTAGTGTAGTTGCGTTTGAGCAGCAGCAGTCTTTTTGTTGTTTCTTGATTTGATATTATTTTTTTTATTTTTAAGAAAAATAATACTCACTTAACACAATATGCACATGGAAAAAGTTCATGTTACCAATGCGTTAACATTTCAAATTTACAATTACCAACAATAGCGAAAATAAGCTAAAATAGAGGCAAGAAATTGTCATTTGAGCCGCAATAAGCAGAGAACAATTGTTTTTGAAATTTTAATCCTTATTTGAAAAGTGAGCCCGTTTAAGTGACGCCACGCGCTTGCAAATGTTTCATTTGAGAAATGTATGATATAAATTTTAAATTTAAATTGTTTAAATAATTCTGTTTAAGCTTTCAGTTGCGTTTTTTTATTCTTGATAATTTAATCTATGTCTTTAGAAACTTCAAGCAAATTACATTTACAATGGAAGATATTTTCTTAATAAATATTTAAGAAAATTTAAGGAAAGACGGAAAGAAAGAAATAAAATTTTTACTTATATGTGACGCGCAAAATAGAAATGGACCTAAGGGTAAAAACCGGTTTTGTTCAGGAGAGCCATTTTAAAGATTTAAATACGTGTATCTTTGGTGTACCATCACTGAGCGTGTTGGTATTGGTCTCATTTGAAAGCGACACATCTCATGACGTCAGGAACGTGTTGGTCAACCTTGAAAATGCGCGTAGGTCGTCCCTAACTCTTGTTTTGTGTAGTTGGTTTTTACTGTTTTCTACCTAGCGCGCTGTTTCCATGAGTTTGATATCAATTTTGCTCGCGTTTTTTCGAATCCAGGTTTATTTTCTGAAATTATTAATTGTGAGTTATAATAAATACTAATTTATAATTCTTTTAAATCGTGAATATCACTCTGTTAGTACGCAAATTTTTTCACATAACCTTAGAATCGTCGACTTCAGTTTCATAAAACGCGTATATCTCTGGGAGGGAACACTTTTGGGGCATGGGATCGGTCTCATTCGATGCTCAGATGTTGTCCACATCAAAAAAAAATGCGAAAATTGATTTTTTTACCCTTAGGTCCCTTTCTCTATGCGCTGTCACATATTCAGATTTTGTAAGAAATTCCGATCCTCTACGTTTCAAATTTGTATGAAAAATAACGAAAATTCGTTTCAAAAAATATTTTTTCCACACAAATTTCAAAACGAAAAAATCGTTTAAATTTACAAAATCTACCCTTTAGTTTAATTACACTATGCAACAAATTAAAAAAGAATTCGTGGCATTGACTCAAAAATAGATTTTTAGTATGTACTGAGGCATACAGTTTCCTAAAATCAAAATCAAAAAATTTTTTATGGATAAGTTTTTTTTAAAAAATTTTTTTTTTTTAATTTTAATTTTCGTCAGTGGTAACTTCATTAATTTGACTATAGTTGTCGAACAAGACATCCAAACAGTACATGTAATACACCAAATTAAACGCAATTACATGATCTCACAGCATTTGTGAGTGGAAATAGTAACTTAGGAATAGTAGATAAAATTAAAAAACAAATGTTTTTAAAAAAAATTAGTTTCTGTTGATACAATTTTTTTTTTAAATTGAAGAAAAAAGCATTTGTTATTTTTTTTTAGTTTGTTACTACATACAAGCGCACTGATGAAACTAAAATATATTTGAAGAAAATCTATGGATAAATGTAGAAATTATAGTAATTTTTGTAGAAGTACCACAATTTTAAAAAAATTGTCTGTGTATTTATTTTTTTTTTCAATATAACGATTTTATTTTTGCTCTTATTTTTTGGTAAAAAAGTAATTATGGCTTCTATTTTGACGTTTGTTGCTTTCGGATTCGGTTTCTCTAATGAGGAAATATAATCTCCCATCATTCTTTCATCCCAATGACCTTGATACCGTCGTTTAATGGACTTCATTTCTTGGTGAAACCTTTCGCCATGTTCATCACTTACGTCGCCGAGATTGTCAGGGAAGAAATCTAAATGCGAGTGCAAAAAATGAAATATATAAAACAAAAAATTTGTTAGAGAAATAAATAATGTATAATTTTTTTTTAATTCTTACCAATTTTTTCATAATTTTTTATCAATTCTTCAACAATTGTTTTATAAATCGGACTTTTAAACGACGTCCATGCTGCAATTTCATCCGATGACAAACAGGATTCGAAATATTCATCCTTTATAAGTTTCCTTATTTGCGGTCCATCAAAAACGCCTTCTTTGATTTTTTGGGCAGAAAGGCTTTTAAATCTGTTTCTTAAATAAGAGAAGGAGTTACCATCTGTACTCAAAGCTTTGACAAAATTTTTGAAGAGTCCTAGCTTTATATGTAGAGGTGGTAAAATTATGTTTTTTGTCTGTACGAGAGGCATATATTTAATATTGTTTTCACCCAATACATTGTGCTCTCTTTTTGGCCATTCCTTCCTTTTATAATGATCTTCGCGTGCACGGCTATCCCAGAGACATAAAAAACAGCAATATTTGGTATATCCGCCTTGCATTCCACATAACATGGCAACAACTTTTAAATCGCAACAAATTTTCCAATGATGCTCTTCATACTTTATGTATTTCAATAATTTCGCCATTGTTTCGTAGGATTCTTTAGTGTTAACAGCATGTGCGATAGGAATCGATGGTTTCTCATTTCCGTTATGCAAAAGTACTCCCTTTAAACTCTCTTTGCTGCTGTCAATAAAAAGCCGCCATTCCTTTGAGATATATGGCTGATTAAGTTCCTTGAACAATTCTGGAATATCCTTGCAAAAGCATATGTTATCGATAGTCGTATAAAATTTTGCATAGGCCATATCGCGCACTCTGTAGCACGAAACATTAACATCTGGAGCCAAGTAGTTGTATTGTTTCATCCGAGATGCAAGTAATTCTGATTTATCTTTGGTCAGTTCCAAATCTCTCACCAAATCGTTAAGTTGAGCCTGAGTTAGATGATGTTGTGTTTGATTCGAACTTAAATAGCTGCGTGTAGAGTATTCCGATGAACTTGATGAAGTTTCTTTATTTGAGTTGATATTTAAACTTGGACATTTAAGTATTGGTAGTTTTTCCGAATGTACAACTGGAAAGGTGACATATTTTACTTCAGCGTACTTCCACCGATTACTCCTTCCTATTCCAATTTGTTTAGTTACACAAAAATAGCAATCCAAATCATTGGTTTTCCAAATTTCAAGTGGTGCCTAAAATTAAAATGCGTTATTTCACGCAACAGTACAATAAATTTATCTCAAAGAACTTACCGTAAACTTCCACTTCCGTAAAGATTATCGTGACATAATCTACATAAAATACTAGGTGTCCAAGGTTCGTTTAGATTTTCAACTCGTATACCAAAATATTGAAGATAATTTTCTTTTGCAATAATATATTTTCCACAAACATAACAAAAGTTGTCTGGGTCATTTGCACATTTAAATGTCCTCTGTCGCTTACTCATATTTTAAGAAATTAATTTGATAACACTATAACTGAATCAAATTTAGAAAAATTAAGAATTACTTATTAATTATTTTATACTTTCGTTATTGCGTCACTATGTTTTGTCGTTATTCACTTTTAAAAACCGCAGAAAAATTCACTTGTACTTTTCGCGTTCGTCGACACTTGTTGAATGACAAACATCGATCAATGAATACCTATAAACACTACGTACTTTTTAATATTTTACTGACAGGTACTTATGAATGGACGCATCCAAAACATCTGCACTCAACAATGCGGGTGAAATTTCTGTAAAAAATCATCCGTTACAGGTATTCAACGGAAAAACAGACATCATTAAAAAAGTGCAAGGCACTTTTTTCCCTTTAATTGAGTGAACGGAGTACCTGCCATAAAAAGAGCAAGCACTGGAATTCAGCGTCCACCCACATTTATAAGCGTTTATTAGTTTGCTAACGCAATCATAAAAATGAAATAACCTTTTGTTTATTACTTTTTTTTTAATTCTGAGAATCATAAAAAAGTCATCAACGTTTTTTCCAAAGAATTTTGTAAATATCTCGAGCCTATTAAAAAGGAGGAAAAATCACAAAAACATGTTTTCTTGAATTTGTGGCACTTCTACCAAAAGCGTCATAACTATATCATTTATCCATGTATTTTCTGGAAATAGATCTTGTTATCTTCGTTAGGAATCACGCTATTCGAAAATAAAATAAAATAATTTTTATCGATTTGATTTCGATTTTTTTTTATTTTATTCGTGCAAACAAAAAAATTAAAAAAAAATATTTTTTAAGGTTTTTTACCCATTGTTCTAAAACCGACACAGCTACGTAAACATAATATTTGTAAGATTAGTAGCTCTTGTAATTACCTTTTATTTAAGGTACATCATATATAGATTGGATGTTCCTTCTAGAAATATGTTTAAAATATTAAAATTAAAACGGACAAAAACTGAAATTAAAAAAAAAAAGATTTAAAAAAAAATTTATCCATAGAATTTTTTTAAACCTTTTTTTCGTAATTAAGACCCCGAAACACGTTATAAAAAAATATCTACATGCCTTTGACAAAATGGCTGTTGCATAGTGTTATTATTGTTTGCACTTTATTTGCTTCTATATTTATTTTTAAGCTCTGTAAGCCAAATTACTTATGATAATTATTAATGAACAAATAACACCAAAGTCAACTGTAAATATTCTGTTTTCGAAGGTTGCAATACCTTCATCACCAGCATTCTTTGTGTTTGGTCCACTGTGCGTGGTGTCTACTATTTTGTTTTTGTGTTGAATATATGTAAGTGTCGATAAACTGGCCTTTGATCTTTTTCTTTCAGAAGTTTGGAGTCTTTCGAGAATAACAAAAGATTTCAGCATTTCACAAAAATTTTAACGTATATTTTTCACACTGCAAGCTATATGGAAAAAATATATGAAAAGCACTAAATTTTTTGAGTGATTCCTATACAAAATTTTCTAGACAAGTCGCTTGCTTGCATTGTGTAAACTAAGCATTAAATTTTCTTTTAATATACCCTCAAAGGCTTTCAGTAAAATTTTAAAGAGTAACAATAAAACTTTAAAGCTTTTCATAAAATGCTTTTTGGAAAAAGTTTACTACAAGTTTTGACTTAAAATATTTTATTGCAATATAAAGACCTCGAAATACCCAAATTCAAAGCTTTTATATTTCTAATTATTGTTTAGAATTATTCTAAAGATAGCTGATATTTAATAATAACTGTAGTTTCCTATTAAACTCCTAAATATTTCGAACAAAAGCTTGAAGCTTTTCGAGAAAAATTAAATGATATATATGTATTTAAAAAAAAAGCTCAAACTTTTGAACTTAAAGTATTACAATGTTACATTAAAGCAGCTACGTACAAGCCATTTGCATAATGTGCAACTTTTACAAAAGAGCTTTTGTGCTTTCATGCCGACGAAAGCACAAGAGAGCACAGCCAATCAGATCTCGGCGATAACAATATTTGCTCTTACTTTGCAAAGAAACAAGAGCGAATTGAAGAGGTTTCAAAGCTCTTACCTCATATGCAAACGTCAGATTATATGTGTTTGGACGTAGCTGCATTAAAGCATAGTCTGCCAAAGTGGCACCTGAGTGCCGAACTTCAATCGGCTTCATAGAAATGAATACATACAAACAAATACATTTCTCGCGAAGGCCAGCACTTCATTAAAGCTTAAGAAAATAAATTCCCTCTTTTGTTAAAAATTTATATTGGCGGTATTCGGTGTTTGATGCAAATGCTCTTGCGTAACTATAACTGCAAAATATCAAAGCCTTTTTTAAATCCAACAACAAAATACACACACAATCCAATGATAAGCTACGATATTTTGCATTTACACTTACCCAAGAGCATTTCCCAGCAAAAAATTTTCGAAATTTTGTAATGGGTAGTACTCTTTTAATGGCTTACAAAGTAATGACTGATACTTATTTATGTAATTATTTTATGTGCATAATAATGACTGCCCTGTAATGAATAAAATAAGAACTTATTTATATCATTACGTGAAAGTACTTATTGTAGTGCTTTCCAGTTAATAAGGAAATATATCTAGAGAAAAATTTATTGATCGTGAAAATTATTTTAATTAGAAAAACTAGCAAATTTATTTAGAATAAGTTTAAGTAAAATTTAATCTATAAAATTTTGCATATTTGTAAGCAAAAAATAACCCATTAAATTTTGAGTACTTTTAGGCAATCAGTAATATATTAACTTTTGTATGTTTGTAGGCAAGAAGTATAGGGTACCGCATACTTTTTGAACTTCTCAAACAAAAATAATGGGTTATTCAGTCAAATTGTAAGTACTTACGACTGAGGAGTACATACACTTTTTTGCATTCTAGTAGGCAAAGTTTTTTGCTGGGTTGCATCAAATACAGAATAAAGTGGTGGTATTCGATGTTTGATGCAAATTTACGTGCGTTAGGGCAAATGCAAAATATCGTAGCTTTTCATTGGATTGTGTGTGTATTTTGTTGTTGGATTTGAAAGAAAAGCTACGATATTTTGCATTTGCACTAACGCACGAAAATTTTCATCAAACGTCGAATACCGCCAGTAATTTCTTGCTTCAAACTGAAATATTTTATGTTGAAAACTTAAAGAACCACAAACTTTCACCTTGTATCTTACAAGCTTAAAATTGATAATAAAGCTTCTTTTGAAAGCTTAAAAATTTTTCTTTATAGTTTATAGTTTATAATTTTAGAATTTTTTGTTTGTAGTGTGTGTCTGTCCGTGTTTACGTATAGCCCAAACGGCTGGACCGATTTTGATTTAGTTTTTTCTGTCTGAAAGGAGACTTGATCGAGAAGGTTCTTAAGTATGTTTGAAGAAAATCGGTCCAGACGTTTAGAAGATATCACATCTTTTTTAGATGTATCCGGGGATTTTAAAATTTTTAATTTTTGTTATTCCGAAATTTTAGTTTAACTCAAATGTAAAAAGTTGCTTTAAGTATGTATTTGTATTTTGCCTGTTTAAATTTTATCTTTAAATAATTCTTTTATTTAATGGGAAATTAATTCGATTTGGTTTCTAAGTAGGATCCTTGCCAATGTTCATTGACAATGTTCACCCCTTTCAAAACGCCGTCGACAAGTACTAAGAAATGCGCAACTAAGCAATCAATCGCATCGGTTTCAAAGTTGATGCCCATGGTTACAATGTTTCGTAACTCGGTTCTGAAATTTTACTTTAACTCAAATGTAATTTAAATTTAAGTATGTACATACGTATTTGTGTTTAGTCTGTTAAATATGTAACTTTAAATAATTCTTTTATTTAATGTGAAATTAATTCGATTTGGTTTCTAACTAGGACCGTTTCCAATCTGCATTTAAAGCTTATCCCCTGTCATGTCTAATTTTCGCACATGTGTTTGTCGTTTTTTCCTTTGTTTATTAACATTTGTTTCAAGCAGTATTTAATTTAACGAGTTAATGATGCAGACCTACAAGTGCTGCTGATTCTGTTTCAGTGTTTTGTGTTTTTTTTTTGTACAACTTTTAGCTGTTTTCAATTCAATTGTGTACGACGATAGTTTCTGCTCCAAAGAATTTAAGTTTAGGTTTATAACACATTAAAATAGTGAACAATAAAAAGAGCGACACAATAAATGACAAGTACATGCGACCCTCGATTTACGCGGTGCATAATTAGAACGACTGCAATATAAAATAGTCCACATGTCTGATATGAACTGAAGAAAAATTTATATGAATTGATGTTAGTTGCAGAAAGTAATTAAAATCGGGACTGTTCTGCAAATCACGACATCAAATCACGGTGATTTCAAAAAGTTGATAAAAGCTAAATCTCAGCTTTTGTAAATTTCACGATTTATAGCGATGGAAGTTGGAATAAAATATTCTATTATACATGACAAAAACTTAAAATACAATAAAAATCCACTAACAAGTGATTTATTAATAGTTTGTTTTTGAAATACCGTGATTTAAATCACCGTGGTTTTCAGAACAGGACCGTATATGGTCCTTCTCCCAAAAAATTTCTACTTTGAAAAGGCAACAACTTGTGTGCATTGACACTTTCTTTTTTCTAAAAACCTGAATGATTTCAGAAATAACGCGATTGTCAAATCACATATGATTTGTCGGGCGCCATATTTATTTATATACGTACTTACGTATGAGTGTTACATTCTTTAGGGCCGTGATTCACTGTCCCACACAATCGTGTGGGACAGTGAGAAAATATAAGAGGGTATACTCTACTTCTACATCTGATATATTTTTATCATGACAAAAGTCAAATTCCATATAGAAAAAAGGGCTAACATAAAAAAAATATTTTTCAATATAAAGTTTGACTTTTGTTATGATAAAAATATATCAGATGTAGACGTAGGGTTATGAAAAATTTCAAAAGACAATAATAATTCATCAGATTGGTGTTGTGTTCTTTCGTAAGTCGTGCGATTATGTAGGATAATGAGTCACTTTGACGAGAGAACAGATATCAAAGTAGTATTTAAGCTTATGCCCTAATTCTGTTCGACAATTGAAGCACAGCCGCGAATAACGTTGTAAAAGACATTTTTTAAAAAACCAGTTTTTTCACAGATTAACGTTAACATAACTCTCTTGCGTTGTTCAAACATCAAACCATCCAAAATTATGCATCTTATCGCCGTCAAAATACAATTACAATTCAATCAGTCGGTGGAAAACTTTGTAACAGGGACCGAAAATAACTGTTATTTTTGAATTTTTGATTAAAAAAAGCAACCTCAAGGAAATGTCGGAGAATGAAACCAGGTATACCATTTTGCAAGTATTGGACCAAATTGTCAGAAAATACGATGCTTTTTAAATATCTGACTTTTATTTTTTCAAGCAAAAATAAAAGTTATTTTTTGACTTTTATTTTTTCAAGCAAAAATAAAAGTTATTTTTTGACTTTAATTTTTTTGAGCAAAAATAACAGTTATTTTTGACTTTTATTTTTTCGAGCAGAAATAAAAGTTATTTTTTGACTTTTATTTTTTCTAGCAAAAATAACAGTTATTTTTGACTTTTATTTTTTCGAGCAGAAATAAAAGTTATTTTTTGACTTTTATTTTTTTGAGCAGAAATAAAAGTTATTTTTGTGTTTTCAACCCCTTTGACAAAGAAATTATTATTTAATATTCCAAATATTCTTTTCTAAATAAGTAAATTTAACGATTCACTATTGCAAAAGCGCCAAAATTTATAATAAATATAATGAATTTATCACAAAATAACTTTTATTTCTGCTCAAAAAAATAAAAGTCAAAAAATAACTTTTATTTCTACTCGAAAAAATAAAAGTCAAAAAATAACTTTTATTTCTGCTCGAAAAAATAAAAGTCAAAAATAACTGTTATTTTTGCTCAAAAAAATAAAAGTCAAAAAATAACTTTTATTTCTGCTCGAAAAAATAAAAGTCAAAAATAACTGTTATTTTTGCTCAAAAAAATAAAAGTCAAAAAATAACTTTTATTTCTGCTCGAAAAAATAAAAGTCAAAAAATAACTTTTATTTTCTGACTTTTACGATAAAAGTTATAACAGTTACGGTCCCTGCTTTGTAAGTAACTAATAAAATCATGCAAACGAAATTGTTGAAAATAATTGATAAATGTAGCAGAGATACAAAAAGAAAAGTTAATGCTAGTTATCATTATTTTCGATAAGCTAAAAAAAAATTAAACGAAAAAACTAATCTTGCTTTAAAATACGTCTTTGGGCTCTCCTGAAAAATTATAATTTTGTCACTTAAAACGTTATTCGCGGCTAACCTTCAATTGTATCGTCTTGTCTATGGACGAAAAAAAGAAGAAGTTTTGATTCTTTAAAACAATTATTATTTATGGTCTATGATATGATATTGTCTATGATTATGATTTTGTTCCAAAAATTATATCCAACACATATTTTTCCATGTATTTTTGTTCCAAAAATTATATCCAACACATATTTTTTCATGTATTTTTCAAACTATTGTATAATTTAATTTTTATATTTTAAAAACATGGCAATAATATTTGTATTTTTCATTATCAAAGACAACAACCATTTTGGAAGAAAATAATTTAGAGAATTTAAAGACAAGAACTCAGTAGCATTTTCAAACAAAAACGTCCTAAATCTTCTTACTGAATTGGGGTTTACAATTATGTTATTGCGTTGCTTTAAACAATGTATGTATGTAGTCAATATATTAGTTATTTTACTTCGCCGATTAATTAATTGCTACAAACAATTGTTAATAATCCTTAACGACGAAAGAGGGATCTTGTATATAAAGGTTGGGAGAATTTAAAGTTAGGAAGTTAATGTCAAATGATGACATTTATTTAGTATAACGTTGGACAATTTTAACCTTGAACAAAGAATTTTAATAGTGAAATTTTGTAATTTTAATTTGAAAGATCGGTTTTACGCGAACAAACCAGAAGCAACTGACGCTCTGAGAGATGAAATTCGGCGCTGCATTGACGAGAAAAGCGAAGCTTTTTGTTGCAGAATGTGGTCAAAAATTTTGTGAAAGGAGCGGACGTCGCGGACGTGCTAGAGGTGGACATTTGCCCGACATCATACTCCGTTATTAATTCCCATTTTTCTACTTTACATTGGTATCAATAAAAGCGAATTTGTCAATAGAAGTGTGTTTTTAAGCCTATCTAGTTGCTAACCTTAAATTTGCCCACCCTTTGCATTAGCATAATACACTAATTCATACCAATAAATCTATAATGGTTATATGACGGTCTGAAGAAGTATCGGACTTGGTCCTAGACACCGCCATTTGCTTTGAATTCCGATCTACCACTATAATAACTATTATATAGTGTGAGATTTTATAGTTCCACTCATTCGTTAAGTAAACTTTATTTTGACCTGCTCACACTTTTTGAGTAAGCAACAAACACATTTATCGAGGACTACCTGTAATTGTGTTTGTTTTATATAGTAAATGCGAGTGAATGATATGTGTTTTGGCATTAAATTTCAATAAAGTTTTTGATAGAAGAATTTTTTGCTCGCTGTTTCTTCTGTTTTCTTTATGATGCAAAATTTACATTTTTATTTTATGAAAGAATAGTTTTTTTTATTTATTTATTTTCTGTTTTAAGAAACTAAACATTAAAGTTGAATTTGATACATTAAAATTAGATGCAAAATAAACTTTTGCACATACATACCGTACACGTAGTTGTAAAAAGAATAGACTGACTTAACAATTCAATGGAAAACAAAACATATTCTAATTCTATATGCAAATGTTGTAGCTGTTAAATTTTATGAGTTTTTTTCTAAATTTCTTTATAATTTTATTTAAAGGAGTAGGATTTTGAATACACATGTGCATGTATGTATTTATGTATATGGAAACATATAATATTATATATTTTGAAGCCCATGATTAACATCCTCCTCTACTCAAGTTGAACGTCTGGATTGTGGAATCAGGCTGTAAGTATTCGAAAACGAGTGATTATTATGCACGAGGGCAGTCCCAAAACTAGCCGACCGATCAAAGTAAAGTCAACATATTTTTGAAAACTTTTTCTTATTTCTCAACATAATCTCTTTTTAGCTCGTTACGCTTTCTATCCCTATGGAATAGCTTGGATATAATTAATTAAAACGCTGATACTCACCGTTGATTCTTTTCCTTTTTAAAGATAATCAATAAAAATTATTTCACGCGCGTTCAAAAAAAAATGACGCAATGATCTTGCTTGCATATAGAACTATCTTTGCCTTCTTGGGCATGATTTTCCCATTCTAGTCCACTTCTTTAAATGTTCCCTTGTGTCAGGTGCGAACATCTTCACGACGCTGTTTTAGTTCTCTTTTTAACAATTTCTGGCGTGTATAATTACGGTGTTCTTTTTCTAAACTCGCACAGCCTCGTTTAATCTCTACCACCCAATCCGCCTTATCGTGGTTTGCGTATTTCGACTACGACGTTTTTGCAAGAGATTAAGCACCGCAAGATGTTGTCTTTAATCTAGAAGAAAAATGTTCTAGTCGAAGTCGAAACATGCTAATCACGATAAGGCCTTTGCATTGTCGTAAACGAAGAAGCTTAGTATAATCTAGCTCAGCTTTAATGTTGGTTAGAGTAATACCTTTAAAATGAAAGTATTGAACTTTTCCATATTTATAAATTCACTGATGTCATTTATTTGTAATGGCTTTAAACCGAAAACACATGTTTAATAAGATTGTCACTTGCCATCACTTTTTTTAAACTATTGCTGCCATCTATACGTCAGGTCGGGTAGTTTTGGGACCGCCCTTGTAATTCGATTCGAAATTGCAATTAGAAAATATTTCTGTTTTCAAGGAAAATATACTTTAATTCGTAAAAAAAAATATGTCAGTAAAATAAATATTTTATTGCAAACAAATTATAATATAATTAAGTAAAACTATTTTAAAATACATATGTACATATATGTGACACGGAAAGTTAAAAGGGACCTTTGCTTAGAAAATAAGTTTTGGAGAAAAACGACTTTGAAGTTAATAAGTTGATTTTCAGGAGTTTCGGTGGTCATTGATTATGAGTCTAAAGTCGGGTTTTTAAAGTTCAAAATGTCGAAATTTTTATTAAGAATTTGAACGGATTTGTTTAAAGCTAATTATTCTGGTGTTTAAATTTTTCTGATTAGCAATTTAGTGTTTTTATTTCTATCGTGATCGGATTTATAACACATGAAAGTGAACAACTAGTAAACATTTAAAGAAAGAAAGTTCTTTCCTATTTTTCTTTTTTTCAATAGTGTATTTGGAAACTAATTTATGGCCCCTATTATGATTTACAACTGCGAGTAAGTTGATAGTTGGGTTGTAGTTTCAAACGGGCCTATGTATAAGCAAAAATTGGCATGAAGTTAGCATAAGTGGCAAAATTGAACATGATCTTAAAGAGTTTTGCGACGAAACTTTGTACTATAAATTATGGTAGGACTTAGAGGTAAGTTAAAATTAGGTAATGCGACCATTTTTAATGTCAAATTGAATGGAGGAACTCGTTAACACTTAATTAAATTTCGTCACTTATGCTAACTTCATGAAAATTTTTGCTTATACATAGGGCCAAAAATTTTTACTATGGATTAAAACTTTTCTCACCATGAAACAAATCATTTTTATCAGTTGAATTTTAGTTTTTATTTCATTATTAAAGACGCCAACAAATCCCATTTATCAATCAATATTGT
Source organism: Tachina lurida (assembly GCA_944452675.1). NCBI lineage: Eukaryota > Metazoa > Arthropoda > Insecta > Diptera > Tachinidae > Tachina > Tachina lurida. The sequence continues at coordinate 31,854,371 of OX101754.1, read as the reverse complement.
TGAAATGTTCATAAAATATGAAATCTCAAGAAAAAATAGTAAAATAGTAAAAAATATTTAAAATGTTGTGTGATGGCTACTATGGTTTCAAAAAACTAAGCATAGATAAGAACCTTTTCTTTCGATAATTGTTTCAAAGTCAACTAAAATTAGTTGTAATTCAGAATACCAAAAGAACAGTTAAGTTGTTCCAGTTTCAATTCAACTGAGTTGAGTTGTAAACCGTAATAAGAGCATATGATAAAACTAATGCAGTTAGAAAGATGCACTTTTTTTTGCATTAGAAAGAGCGTTGTGTACTATAAGAATCACCAAAATAGATAAATTTATTTTATCGACTCATATGTGCCTTTTAAATTTCCCTGTCATATAAATATTCCCTGAGTTTTTGGCCTACAGGCGTGCAGATTGAAACTATTTAGTGAATATAATGAGGCACTCAACGAACTAATGAATACATACGGCCCTATGTATAAGCAAAAATTGGCATGAAGTTAGCATAAGTGACGAAATTGAATTAGGTGTTAACGAGCTCCTCCATACAATTTTATATTAAAAATAGTTGCATTACCTAATTTTAACCCACCTTTAAGTCCTAGCATGATTTTTAATGTGAACTTTCATCGGAAAACTCTTTAAGATCATGTTTAATTTTGCCACTTATGCTTACTTCATGCCAAGTTTTGCTTATACATAGCGCGGATATAGTGTAAGACAATATCTGGTGGCAGGCCACTGCAATGCTAAGGGAAATGGCACTAACAAATAGTCAATCAATCGGGTTTTAGCATCTCGCTAGGCTAATGGAAAAAACTTGACTTGGAGAGATTCGAACCAATATTAAAAATCAACATCAGTTTATCATCAAAAATTTTTGTGAAACCGGAGCCACTTCCCGACTCAACAACACTGAGACACTGAGTTAGAATAAGTCGCTAAATTGAACTAGATGTTAACGAGTTCCTTCACACAACTTGACATTACAAATCAGCGCATAATGTAGTTTAAACCCACTATGAAATTCTACTGTGTAAAATTGTGTTTGGAAGAATCGTTAATATATACCATGTTCAATTTTCTCCCTTATGCTTAACTTCATGCCAGTTTTTCGGTATATCTACATAAGGCTGTAAGGGTTTCATCAAGTGGATCAATCGCGCCACTTTAAAAAAGATTCACAATGGACTTTGGGTAGAAATGTCTAGATTATGTACTTCCTAACTTAACTTTCCCTGAGCTTCAGTTAGAATTTAGAAATTTACAAAATTAATAAATTATATAAGCAAGTATAAAATAATAAAATGATGTAACATTTTATTTTATTACACTATAAGTGGTTGCGTGAAACTTCAGTTTCCGATGGGAGGTCTGGTAAAGCAAATTAGTTTGAAAACGTTGTGAGAAATTCTCCAAAGGTTCATACTATGTTTAATTATTTTATATGCAGGTCTTTTCTTTACCGCTTCTAACAATTTCATAAATAAAAGCCATAGTATAAAACAGGTACTAACTTAAAATACTAGAGCAATCCACAATGAATTGTATTATTTTAACTAAAAATTAAACCAAATTAAAAAAAAAAGTTTGTCAAAGGAGCGGGTAAATCAATACTCGTTTATACAATTGAATTGAACCAATTTAAGTTGAATAAATAAATGTTCATTTAAAAGCAATAAATAAATAAAATGGATTAAATATGCAAAGAACAGAAAACTGCTAAAACATATCACTTGACAACGAATGCTGATAAGAAAATATACGTACATTTATACATTTGTATACATACCTAATATGCACTTATGTTTTATTTTCAATCGAATTCGAAAAAAAATCAATAAAATTTTAAACAAGTGTCAAATTTTAAAAAGGTTTGGAAGAAGTTCCCAAAAGGACTAAAACCCTTGTAGAGAAAACCACAAGAAAACATAAGATTTTCATTCTTTTTTCGACATAAATTTTCGAATGAAAATTTCGTTTCGTTTTCTAAAACCCTATTTTAAGTTAAGTTGCACCTAGAGTTCCATAGAACTGGTTGACTTGGTTTCTGATAGACGCAGTTACATTGTTCGAGGAGGAAAAGGCCGGAAGATACGAAGAACCTTTATACATCTACTAGTTATGTTCAACAGTGGCCGACCATACTGAAGTGTTGATAAACGAATTTATTTATTTAAGGCTACTCTGATATTTTTGATAGACACTAACCTATCGGACTGCCCAGGGCAAGTGATCTTTCTTCAATGAGAGATGGTGTAACACCATCACTCGTATGTACACCTGAGAAGACAAAAGCATCGTTTTAAGTACTCTTTGAATATTGGCCGTCAAAGAAGTATGAATGAAAATAAAAACCATAGTTATACCCAAACATGTTCATCAAGCTTAAACTGCATATTTATATTTATAAATGACCAACTACTATGTTCATACATATTCCTTAAATTACGCAGCACAAACGACTATAAGTAAAATTTATACACTGTATCAGTTGCAATTATACAAATACTCTGAGTATTTATTCGGCTACAGATGAGTATATACCAAGTAGTTTGTGTGCGCACACTTCCAGCATCAGAGCTATCAGAAAATTTAATTGTTAAAATGCTAAAGTAGCTACGGTATTCAAATGATTGCATCTCAGGGATAAGAAAGTACGATTTTATAATTCTTGACTATACTAAAAACTGTTCTATATGCAAATTACAAAATATCAGTTCACTAACGATTTGTGCTTGAAAATTTTATGAAAAAATTTTCACGAGTAAAGTCAGTTGTTTAGAGGTCATATTTATTCTTAATTTCAGCTGCAATTTGCTTGCTAAGGTTCAGAAGTGCGCCTCGCTTGACATCACAGGTACTTAGAGGAGCACACGAACATTCGTTGTTCTTTCAGACTACCAAATGAATGAGTGTTTTCCAAGTTGAGATCTCGGCGATGCTCAGGGTCACTGAGCTGGTGGCCACAAATATGGCTGAAGGCGAGGAGGTAACCTCAAACATCGACATTCAGGTAGCTTTGAAATGTCAAATCGAAATTAGTTAGTGACTGTGGGAGAGCTTATGGACAATTATAGTGTCAGACTATGTTGAGTTCCTGGCCACAGTAGTGTTGAGGGAAATGAAACTGCCGATGAGCTAGCAATGTTAGATAACCATTGCCTACTACAGATAACTCAGTAACTTGTTGGTGGGCAGAACCAATCGTTCATGGGGAAGCAGGAAGGAATGTAGGATTGTAGACAAGCATTTGGGAAATTTTCTGGGTAAAACTGGGCTCCCAACCGTACCTAGCTCCTAATTATATGATTATTGTTTTCAAACAGCAAAAACACTTTCGATTCCATTTCATACACACAAATGCATACGATGGCGTATGAAGAATAAATAATCTAAGGTGCAAGCATGTATATATTTATTTTGTCCGAATAAATATCCATATTCTGAGTATAAGCATACTCCGAGTATAACTATAACAGACACAATACGCATCTACCTTTATATCTATAGCTGTAGAGTACTGAAGTATTTCGCATATAGATACTTTTCTCTGGTGAAATCAGCTAAAGTCATAGTTGGTAGGTAGCAAATAAAATTTTAAATGTCCTAAACTGCTTCATTGGCTTCAAACATGGTTACTACTAAAAAAATATCAGCAAAATTGTACTGCATATTAAATTAAAGTTTGCTTGTGTGATGCAGAGGAGTGATTCATTTACGAACACACCCTTTCTAAAGTTAAGAGTAAATACTAGAGTTTCTACGCGGGAAAAAAATCCCGGGAATTCCCGGGTATTATTTTTTTACAAATCCCGGGAAATTTTCAACGGGAATTTTCGGGAATTTAATATTTACATTTTTGGAATTTGCTTTTTTTACATTGCTGTTCGTTGTTTTATTACTTAAAAATACAATTTTGTAACGATGCATAATATAAGACTCCAACAACTTCAAGCGTTACGAAATATTTTCAACCTAAAAACTCTTTATATGCAATAGTATCTTGTATATTGGCAAATGCCGGTGGAATTTCCATCCATGCTATAACTCAAAGCATATCTGCCGTATTCATAAAAAATATTTCAGGGGACAAATCACGACATTTGATACGACTCGTAATTTAAAAATATTTCAATAGAATATTTTTAAATTACGACTCATTTCGAATGCCGTGATTTGCCCCTAGGTTTCTTACAGGCTTATTTGACAAATTTCCCATAGAAATATGTCAAATAAGACTTTCATAAACCTAAAATAATTATTATGAATACGGCGGTATGAATTTATTTGTTTTTGTTTTGTTTTTGAAATATTATTGTTCTTCGTTCAAACAAATGAAGTTGTTTTGTTTTTAATTTAAACTTTTGTATTTTTTATAAAATTATATTTTTTATTGAACCCATTTAATTAAATTCATATGTATTTGAAATTCCCGGGAATTCCCGGGAATAGAACATATTTTTTCTCGATTCCCGGGAACTGGAAAAGTCCGGGAAATTAGAAACCCTAGTAAATACTTAAGTATATTTTTTTAGTAATAATCTCTGATGTATACTTGATTCCATTATAATGTTGCAGTATTCCAACCGAACGGCGATTAGTTAATCCGTATTCTAATTAAGCAGCCACACTCCAACCTTTGCGTCCAGAAAAATCAACCAATGAGATTTGTTGTCCTGTTATCCACAGGCTGATTTATATAAAATCTGAAATAAAGTTGCAAGAATCAACATCGAGAAACTAAGTTTTTTTTTGTTTTCATAATCATTCTGTGTTTCACAGAAGCAAAGGCTTCACCACGCCAGTAGTAGTTTTGTTCGCTTGCTCCACTTTTTACTATACATATGTACAGTACTGTGCAGAACAAAAGCAACAAAAACCCTATTTGACTTAAAATTTAAATATTTTTGATATTTTATTATTTCAAGCAGCCCTTTTAACAAACTTTTGTAAGCATTCATACTAGAAAACCAATTGGCATTTTCATTTTTCAATATTGATATTTCCTGAAAAATAAAATAACTTACATTCTCAAACCCATGTATAGAAATTGTGCAGAACAATAGCAACAAAATGGAAAATGTCATAATTATCAATAAACTCTTTGATATAGCGCTATAATTCCGAAGTCCAATAGGCTTAACAGTACTTATTAGTCCTTATATTAAATATTAAAATGTCTTTCTCAATGTTATTGTTGCTGCTTGATTTAGCAAGAATGGGAAAGAGTAGGTATTGCTGAACTTTCTAATCTTTAAAAATTTAAGAGTCTAAAAACATTAGATAAGCGGCTGTTAATTATTTAAAAGTGTAATAAAAATATATTTCTAATTTGCTGATGGATAGGTCGGCAGAATAATTACGTATTGTGCAGTTTTGTGTACCACAACGAAAAATTTCCGCAGCTTATCATAGCAAAATGCATTTCAAATAATCCAAAAGATCGTTTGCTGTTTCTAGTGAGGATATAATATCTCGAAATTTGAGTGTGCATTATTGTACAACTCGAAACCGTGCCAGGGAAGGCAATTGAAAAAGTTACATACTAAGAAAATACTATAGTTGACCAAGAAGTAGATAATTAAAAAAAATTCAGTAAATCTTATATTTAGTTCATACAATTTTATTGTTTTTTTTTTGCTTAAAACGGAGTTCACTAAAATACAGCGTAATTGAATCCTAATAAAATAGGAAACCGATGTTCTTATTGAAGAATTCAAGTTCCATATATCGAATTGGTATATCATCTCTTCAATGCGACGCATGCCTAGCAAACAGTTTTCGCGACGAAATTTTAAAATGATTTTTAAGCATAACAGCGGTTAGGTGATGGTGATGTCTTATTTTCCGACGTATAAAGTTAGACCATTCCCAAAAATTAAAAAAAAAAAAATAACCTTGAAATAAAAACTTGGCATTTCGATTGGAATATGACACTTTTATGGGTGTTTCAATGCGGTAGTATTCTATAACATACTTGGAGGTTGGGCAAAAAAGTCAGGAAAATTAATTTAATTTCAATCCTTGTTTTACAGACAAACGCATCTTTCTTGAACGCCATCGCAAACCTCTTTGCAAGATTCCGCAGGAGTGTTTTCGGAAAATGGATCCTACATTGCAACGAACGCTTCAAAATGTATTCTTTAATGCATAATAAATAATATTTGTAAATTTATCCATCGTTGATATGCACGTATTATGAAAAAACTAAAGATTATACAAAAAGGATTAATATGTTGCTTTTGTTATGCACAGCTTCATATCAAAGTCTGGGGGTCTACTCTGTATTTCGAAACGAAAGCAAATGCTTTCGAAATGCAATGTTAATAGCATACAAATTCGAAAGCATTTTCTTTCGTTTCGAAATACAGAGTAGACCCCCTGGACTATTTTAGATAACTTCTGAAAACCCAGTTTTTTTTAAGAAAGATTTTATTCAATACGATGGATAGGGCATATAAATACAAATAAATTATGGTCAGAGTTTTTGTTGCATTTGATGTATATTCTGAAATAATCGTCTTCATTTACTTTTGCAGAGTTTGTTGCTTTTGTTTTTCACAATACTGTATGTATGTATATGAATATATCAGTAGGTATTGCGTTACTAATAAATTTAAACGTTGCATGTATCTCTATTTATTTGTAGAGTGAAAAAAATTATTTACAATTTTAGATATTATTCTTATGGCTCGATTATGGATGGCAACCGAACTTTGGTTACGTTGCTAGTTGCCGAAATGGTATTATGGATGGCAACTGGCAACTAACAGCTGGTAATTTCAGTTGACATATTGGCAACCACAAATTTGTAACTCCTGGGGTCTACTCTGTATTTCGAAACGAAAGCAAATGCTTTCGAAATGCAATGTTAATAGCATACAGATTCGAAAGCATTTTCTTTCGTTTCGAAATACAGAGTAGACCCCCTGATTAGTTTTAAAAGCAAAAAAATTGGAAAAATTAAACAGTAATTGCAATATTATTTTTATTTTTGTATTTCTTCTATGTATATTTCTAAAAAGAGATTGTTAAAACTTATTTCAAGCAATAACATATAAGTACATACACACAGTAGAGGCGGCAATTCTTAAGAGCCGTCTAATAGATTCAACCTTTTACTTCCTTCTCTTCATCAAAAATTATTTCCTGTTTCACAATAACGAAACGAAACTTTCGACTGAAAATTTATATTGAAAACAACAATAAAATATGAAAATTTATTTTTGTTTTCAATATCAACTTTCGATCGAAAGTTTCGTTTCGTTATTGTGAGACAGGCCATTAATTCCACTTAATTAATAATTTTTATGATGAGTAATTTTTAAAGCATTTTTCCTTAACAGTTTTCTTTTTAGCACTTGTATTTCTTATATTTTTAATTGTTCTTTACATTATTTGCAGTTGCCAATCTGTCATCATAATTTTTTTTTCGATAACTTAGGCAACTGAAGAAAGTTGTCATACATAATACCAAGTTTAATTTCAGTTACCTTGCTAGTTAACTAGGCATTTGAAGTTCGGTTGCAATTAGAGATGCTAAACGGGAAATCCCGAGCCCGGAAATCCCGGGATTTTCGGGACTATGCAAATCCCGGAGCCCGGGATTTTTTAATTTTAAAGCCCGGGATTTTCGGGATTATCTGAATCCCGAAATTTAGCATAAATAATGTTTTTGACGGTCATTTTCTGTATTAAAAATTATTAGAAACTCCTTGTTAAAATAAAAAATTTGCTTTGAATAAATATTTTCGTAAATAATATTAAATGGTATATATCTTTGGGAATAAATAATAATGGATTAAATTGCTTTTTCATTTTATTACATAATCTTATTCTCTTCTTCAAGATCTATCACTCAGCTAATTTTAAAATGTCTTTATATTATAACTATACGCATTTATATTTCAACTTAAGTCTTCATGGAAAATAATACATACGGCCATGTCACGAAGTTCAATTCCGTTCGGAAACGGAATTGAATCCACCTCCAGATCTTGACCGCTAGCCGGACTATACCCCACAATAACACCGCCTCCAACAGTCTGGGCACACCTGACAAATTTCCATATTTTAGTTTTCTCTGTTAGACACAATCTTTTATAAAAAAAAGGGGTGGATTGAATTCCGTTTCCGAACGGAGTTGAACTCGGTGACATGGCCGATAAGCCATAACATCTTAACTCAACTTAATCTTTTTTAAGGTAACTTTATTAATATAAAAATGTTTGAGCATTAAAACTTGTATACATTTAAGTTCAATAACTAACAACCCATTCAAAATATTCCTCATAAGAAAAAAACTTATATTTAACTTTAATTTAATTTAAAAACTTATTTAAAAAAATATATATTGGGTAGTATGAATAAAAAAAGTATTTGCTTTTTACTTAAAAATTTGTTTAAAAAAACAAAAAATACACACATATTTGGGGTTTTAAAAAAAATTTTTAAGCAAAAAGCAAATACTTTTTTTATTCATATTACCATTCATATTATTTTAAACATATTCTCAGGTTTTTCGCAATTTTCAATTTAACCTAAAGCGACTTACTATTAAAAAAAAATTTTTTTTGCTAAGTTCACTTTAGTTTTTATTTTTCTGCCAATGGATTTTTTCATGACATCTTAATTAAAAAACAACGTATATTAATAAGCTATTAAAACGTTTTCTTTTTTTTATAAAATTAACAGTTTTGTTCTAAGTAAATGTGCATCTTTTTCGGTGGCTAAAAATATTATATAATAAAACTTAAAAAAAAAAATTAAACCGACTTCAAAAATAAGCACTAAAAAGCTACAAATAATATAGATCTAGTTAAATAAAAGATTTTTATATATGTTACCTACAGTGCCGTTTGAAGCTGGTGCCAGCAACATTGGTAACTAAGCACATACATATGTACATAAAAACTACTTGCAGTTTTTTACCGGTCATGTTCCTATGTGTTTAGTACCAGTATTACTGGCACCAACTTCAAACGGCACTGCAGGTAACATATATAAAAATCTTTTATTTAACTAGATCTATAATATTATTTGTAGCTTTTTAGTGCTTATTTTTGAAGTCGGTTTAATTTTTTTTAAAAAGTTTTATTTGTAGCTTTTTAGTGCTTATTTAGAAATATGGTCCAGTTTTGTAAAAATCGATTAAGTAAAAACACGTGATATATAGTAATAAATTTAATGGGGCGTGGCTACGCCTACTTTTTTAAATCAAGATTGTGTATTTTTAAGAGTTCAAGGTGTGTGCCAAGTTTCGTACAGATCGATAAAGTAAAAGCACGTGAAATTAAGTATTAAATTTATGGGGCGTGGCTACGCCCCTTTTTTTAAAACAAGAATTTGTATTTTTCAGAGTTCAAGGTGTGTGCCAAGTTTCGTCAATATTGGTTAAATACAAGCACATGAAATATTATACTAAAATTTAATAGGCGTGCCCCGCCCACTTTTTTTAACGCAATTTTGTGCCTTTATTAAAGCTTAGGGTGTATGCCAAGTTTCGTAAAAATCGGTGAAATAGAACCCTGTGAAATATAATATAAAATTTTAATGGGCGTAACCCCGCCCATTTTTTTAAAAGAAGATTGTGTCTATTTTAGAGCTCAAGGTGCGTGCTAAGTTTCGTAAAAATCGGTTAAGTAGAACCACGTGTAATGTTAAAATACATTTTAATGGGCGTAGCCCCGCCCATTTTTTCAACTTGAAAATTTTGTAATTACAAGAACCAAAGATGTTTGCTAGGTTTCGCAGCAATCAAATGAGTACAAGATCATTAAATCAAATTTAAAAAATTGTGGGCGTGACCCCGCCCACTTTTTTCAAATGGGACCAATGGAAAGCTATACCCTCTCAGACAACAAAAAAATTTTTACAATCGGTCTAAAATGCACCGAGTTATGGACCTACACACTTAAAAAAAAAAAAATAGAGACGAATTGTTAACCTCCTTCTTTTTTTGTCGGTTAAAAACTAAACACAATTTAGACAAAACCCTTAATATCTCGAAACAAAAAGTTTCGACTTAAGCCATTATTATTTATTGCCACAGATATATGGCGTTTTCTTTTCTAGGAAAAATGTTTACATACATTGCACTTTTCAATTAAAATTTGCAATTATGTAAATGTCTGAATTATATAAGTACCTTTAAAATATGCAAGAAAAAATTAATTGTTAAATTAAAATATTATAATTACTATAAAGACGCACATTTGTGCACAATTTTTTCGGGATTTTGTAAGTCGCGAAAATCCCGGGGTCCCGGTTCGGGATTTCGAGACTCCATCACTAAATCCCGAAGCCCGGGATTTCAAAAAACCTGTCCCGATTAGCATCTCTAGTTGCAATCCATAATCGAGCCATTAATTTTTTTTAGCAATATTCTATATAAGTACTTACTCGTATGTATGTATGTATGTATATGCATATTTCATTTTTATTTTTATGTAAATTGTTCCACATATACTTACGTGATAGAACAAATTTTCTTTTTAGATATTTACGTTGTGTTAGCGAACATATGAAGGAACTTAAGCCCTTTGGTGATGTACCCGACAAATTATCCGTCCAAATTAAAAGATCTTTTGTGGCTACGCGTACTTACGGACAGGCTCTAGCCACAGCTGGAGACGTCTCTAAAAGATTAGTTAACGTAAGTCATACATTAGTTATAACGTAATTTGTTTTGGCTTTAAGTGCTAATTACTTTGAATATGTCTTTCAACAGGTACGCTTAAATGCCGATTGCACTTCGGCTCTAACGAAAATGCAGCACTGTGGCTCTTGCAAAGGCTACACGGAGAAACCTTGTACGAATTATTGCATCAATGTTATTAAAGGCTGCTTACACTATTACAGCGAATTAGATACAGAATGGGAAAATTACTCGTCGGCTATGGAAAAGGTAGCTGAACGTCTTTTGGGTTCTTTCAATATTGTTATGGTAGTGGAACCCATCAATATTAAAATTTCGGAAGCCATTATGAATTTTCAAGTAAGTGATTGCATCTTTAATGCGAATAAAAATAGTTTTAAGTGATTATATTTTAACCCTTTGACGACCGGCGAATATATGTCAATGAGTAATTTAAGGCAATGTTATGACACCGTTAAAAATTGTGTATTCTTGCAGAAGTTGTGTAATCAAGGCACATTCACCAGGTAGTGACTGAAATGCAGATAAGCTATTTTTTTCAAATTAAAGTTCATCTGAAACTTCAAAAATTGTTTACGGAAGAGAAATTAAAAAAAAATTTTAAAAAATTTCAATATGAAAAACATTTTATTAAAAAAATTCTGTGAAAACAAATTTAAAAGTATGAAAAAAACGATTAAAAAATTGTGAAAAGTGCTAAACGTTGCAAATTTTATTAGTGGAAGCTGTTAGATTCTATAATTTCACATTTTGGCCATGTTGCTTTTTTCATTGTTTTTATAATCCTGATATTACCTGTAGTGCGATTCACTAACTTTTTTTTTAACGATAATCGCATCGTTAAAATAATTATAACAAAAATTTATTGAATTTGCTATTCAGTTACATTTTTAAAGATATTTGCTGTAGGTTAATGTCAGCTGTGTCGTTATTTAAGCGACAATAATTTTATCGACAAAAATCAACACAAAATATCAGCTGAGTACTATCGTTAAAAAGAAGTTACAGAATCACATATTCAAAATAAAATTACAGGGTTATCCATTGTCCATTTAGTGGTTTCAAAATCACCGGTCTGTCATCTAAAGTGTTATTTATTTAGTGAAAGATTTCTTTGAACGCGTAGAAAGAGTTAAAACTTACTACAAAAGTGCTGATAAAAACATGGCCACTTTTCGAGCATTACAGGTTGATTATGGTCGTCATAATCGAACTACTGTGCAAGGAATTGGCAAGATTATAAAGAAATTTGAAGAGAGCGAAAGCTCTCTAACTTTACTGAACACTGGTATCAAAATTTTTCCCTGGAAAAAGTGGGGTGAAATTGAAATTGGTGAACACTTCAAAACTTATCGTTACGGCATCCGGTCCATGGAGTGGCCTAGAGCAACAGCTGATTTTTCAAAAACAAATTTTCTTAAGCGATGAAGCTCATTTCTCACTCGGTTGTTACGTCAACAAGAAAAATTATCGCATATGGGGTTCAGAGAACCCAGAAGTGCTTGTGGAAAAGCCATTGCATCTGGAAAAAGTAGCTTTTTGATGCGCATTATGGTAAGGAGGTGTCATGGCGTCGTGGTTTTTCGAGAATGACGCTTTAAGAATCGTTGCCGTCAATTCAGACCGCTATGGCTGTATGATAACCGATTTTTTTTTGGCCTGCAAGTGAAGATTATCAACTGGGTGATATGTGGTTTCAACAAGACGGTGCTTCGAGCCACACAAAACGACCGATTTTGGCTTTATTGCAGGGAACGTTTCCAGCACTCGTAATTTTATGTTTTGCGACCAAATGCGACTTGACGCCGTTAGAACTTTTTCGTGGGGCTTAGCCAGAAAAAATGTTTAAAAGTATAATTCCCTAACGTTGAAGCATTTGAAAGCCAACATTATTCATCAAGTTATTGTCGATTTACCGACCGAAATGTGCGAAAAATTTTTCGGAAACTACCCCAAAATGATTGACTGCAATTGCAATCAATTTAAAGGCGGTCATATAAGTTAAATTGTATTTTGTACGTAATGGCAATGTGCAAGCATTATAATGAAATAAAAGTTTTATCGAAATCATAGATTTATGTGTGTTTTATTTAAGTTTACTTTTGAAACCAAAAAACGTATAACCCGTTAGTTGCAAGTATTTTTTTTAATTTTAACTTTGTTTATTGTTTTAATATTTTAAGTGCATATTCAAAAGCAAAACAATAAATATAATTAATAGGTCCGTTTGTTTACTTTTCCAGTAAAATTCAGTAGTTGAGTAAATTTTGGGTAATTTGAAAATTTTACTCTCAAGAATGTCTCTTGCACAAAACAGTAAACGAACGGAAAATTGGCCAAAATTTGCAGATTAATCAACAGCTGATCATAGTTTTGTATAATAGGTGTTGTTTTGACTACACATCAAATACATGTTTTTGGTAATTGATGCATGCATTTTTATAATTATAAATTTGAAGCGATATATATTTCTAAAATATATGTTCTCTGAAAGCTTTATCTTGTACTTGGTTTTTAGTTTTTATTCTGGGTAAATGGCATACGAAAATACATCAATATTTGATTTCTGATAGTCGTTACCCTGAATAGTATGCAGAAATAAGTATTCACATATACATACATATACCTTACATCTCTAAAAAATTAAAGTAAATAACACAATTAAATTAAATTTAAAAACTGATAAATTTATCGATTATTATTCTTTAATTTGTTTCACCTTGAACATAACAATCTTCAGTTTTTTTTTGTTAAGCTCAACTTTTCTTCTTTTAAATGTTTTTATTAAAAAATGTATACTTTGTATTGGCTTACTACTGGATTTTACTGACAAAAATTTGTCCAGTAAAAATTTTGCAGACTCTCAGTCAACAACTGTCAATTTACTCTCTCAATTGGCATTCTCTTTTGCAAATTTATGTGTAAACGAACGCATTTCAGTAAAATCCGGTACAAATTTGCACAAAATTGCACAAACTTTTGGGGTAAACAAACGCACCTAATGTGTCGTCTATGTTTTCTTACAAAGCTGGCTGAAGAATATGGTGATTTCTTGAAAATGGCCCTTGTTCCATGCAAAACGATTAGCCCATTGAAGTCGTCATAGAGGAGAAAAAGTGATGAAAATCAATATTAGTTGCATTATTTTGGGCAATAGACATCGATCTCCAATATTATAGCAGAACCAGAAATAAAATTGCAGCACTCGATATCGAACGGAATTTGAAAATATTTTTATAAAATTGAAATGAATATACTTTCAAATTTCGTACGATATCGAATGCCGTAATTTGACTCCAGCTTCTTTTTTCACACATGGAATGACTCCAAATAAAATCCTTTGATTATAGTATTTCCATGGTGTATATCAGTTACTTTATCAAAGTAAATGATTGACTGGGCAAGTATTTAAAGAGAATATCGGCAGACCGCGAGTAACACCACTACAATGGCGCATGGGAGATCTGGACCATATGGTTAAAAAGTTTGGAATGAACTGATTTGCACTACGTATTCATAATTCTTACGTAATATATTGAATGTATAACCCAAAAATGTGGAATTTTGGCAAAACGTTTGGCGTTTATTGAGAAACATTGCTACAATATAAATATAGATTTATTCAAAAGTATTCCCATCTTTGTGCTAACATATGGATTTCGCACCAGAGCTGCATATTGTTTGAGGCCAAGAACGAATCATGCTAATTGCGGATATCCTGTTCTGAATTAAATCGTATTCCAGTGAAACAAATGGTAGTCGCCTAAAAATCAGGTGGGCGAAGCTTCCGAAGGGCGTTGTCATGATGGAATTTCACGGCTTCATGGCTGGTCGCATGCGTTCCTGCTCCTCGCAAACAGTTTAAATTTGCTGCTTGCGTAACTCCCAAAGATTTTTGGCTGGCTGGGACTATCTTTTTCTTCTGCGACAAAATCACCACTACTGAAATTCATAAACAACTCATATTTTGCACGTTAAAATTTATGGAACATATTCAGGATGAGTTTCGGTGTGCAGTACTATTTTTATAATTGCAGAAGTAAAGCAAAACTTTGACAAATGTGTGCTTTGTTTGCACAAAACGTTAAATTTTCTTTATATTATTTCGTTCATTACTAAGTGAGAATAATTGACAGTGTAATGCAGAGTACACATTATGACACTTTCCGACATCGCAAATATGAAAACACAAGAATGCCAGATGTGTACTCAGCATAACCTCCAAAATGATCAATATTTTGTAAATCCCGCATAAAAAATTCATTTGGGCCAGCAGCATTAAAATCAACGACAATTTCGGCTAGGCTAGTTTTGTCCATAAAACTATGTACATACATACATATGTACATATTTAGTAACTTCAACACAAGGGGGTGGGGTCTACTCTGTAATTCGAAACGAGAGAAAATACTTTCGAATTTAGAAATTTGAAAGCATTTTCTTTCATTTCGAAATGCACAGTATACCCCTGAACTCGTGGGTTTCCAGAAAAACCCCGATCGAAATTTTAAAACAATTCAATAGTGTTTAAATAAAAATATTTTTAAATTTTGCTTGATATCGATTGCCGTAATTCGCCCCAGGGTCTAACTTTTTGGGAAAACTCCAATCTCTACAAAACGGAAAAGCGGCAAAATTGGAAACGCTGCTCATGTAATGTCGTCCAATGAATAAAACTTGAAGCTTGATTTTAACAATTTCCAAAAGAACACCCAAATCATAATCGTATAAATGTTCGTTTGCTGTTGGTGTTTGTTTCACTTCATCACATGACTGTTGCGGGATTTATCACGCAACACTATAATAACATTAAATTTGTCAAATTAGTTATATTTTATGTAAAATACTTTTAAGAAATAAAAAACCAATATAGCATTAACATTTGTTTGGATTAAAACTTACAACTAGATTTTTTATTTAAGTTTAACATTTATTATTATTTATTATTTTTATTACTGCCTAAACTTACTATTAATGATCAAACAGAATTGGAGCATAAACACATTTTCCATACAAAATGACACAAAAAACTAGCCTCAGAAAGCAGTCGATAGATATAATCTATTTTATTTTGAGAACGTTTTTTCTTATGCTCTCACATATCAATAAATATTCTCTCAAACATGTTACCATACTTTCAATAAATTTCATACATTTTGTGAACAAAACTACAAAGAAAAATAAGCACAAAAGAAAATAAAACAAAAATTAGAGAGCATTTGAAGTTACTGCCTTATATTTTATTATGGGCTTTGTTAGTTTGACAGCGATTTTTCCCGAAGTTGCGGACTTATTCTGTTTGAACATTTAGATTACAAAAACTAAAATAAATTTACAACACATTCATTGAAAAAGGTATGGTCATCAAAGGGTTAAACGCTTAAATTTTTTTTGCTTTCAACGCCTACTTAAATCAATTATAAAATTAATTGTATATTTTAATTTGAAATTTATTTGCTGGTGGTTCAGCGATGTCTATATGCATTTCATTGTTGCTGTAACAAATCGTCAGTAGACTTCAACCACACATTTTGAACAGTCACAAACCTCTTATCTTATGTACAGACTTTCAAAAACTTTTTGAGAATTCACAAATAATAATATTTTTGAGAATCACAAAAGAAAAATAAGCATAGTAGGCTTAGAAACTCATACAAAAACCCAGCAAATAATTTATATTCGATATGAATCTATTCTATTTTTCTACACCTTCATACAATTAGAAATCCTTTGGATAACAATAAAAGTAATTATAAGGCAAAATGAAAAATAAAAAAAAGAGAGGTTTGTGACTGTTCAAAATATGTGGTTGAAGTCTACTGACGATTTGTTACAGCAACAATGAAATGCATATAGACATCGCTGAACCACCAGCAAATAAATTTCAAATTAAAATAAACTTATGACAATATGTCGAATAATAAATTTCTTAAATATTAATTGTATATTGTTTAAAAAATGCTGTATGTGCCTTTGAAGCTTTTTTTTTGGAGATTTCAACTTATTAAAAAAATAATTTTTAACAGTATGATAAAAGACTAAATCTTCCCACTCGCTTACCATTTTTTTATATACAACTTTTGTGTGTATGCAGATTTTACCAAAAACTGTTAAATTTTTATTATATTTTTATTCAGATTTTATTAAATTTATGTTAATGTCTTATATGTTTTGTAAAGCTTATAGACAAAAGTGTAAGCGTATTATCGAAAACTTGATTATTAGAAAATAATAAACATGCTGCTTTAATGGTTATCATTGGATTCATTGAAAGATATAATTCATTGAAAGATATAATTTGTCAATTATGTTATTAATAAGTTTCCTTTAAATTAACCTGCATTTCGCAAATATTGAATTGTTAAAATTTCAATAGAATGAGCACAATCAAAAAGAAAGTCTAATGACAATACCTTCATGATGGTTATGCATGGGTTAAAATATCGCCCAAGACTTGCATTTAATGAATTTTTTAATTTTAATGAATTTGGAATTGAAAAAATAAAGACTTTTTTAAATTCGGCACACTACAAAAGAAACCGTAAATAAAAAATATTCAGAAAGTCCACAGTGGTGCCGATTGAATGAATTAGCCCGTGGAACGATAATAGAAAAGTAAGGTTAGGATTGAGAACATCTTATTACTATCGCATGTTAATGAAATATAAAAGCTTTGCCTGCCACCCGAGTCATTGTAATGGGAGAATGTATAGCGGTAGAGCTTACATCCAGTTTTCCAAGAATATGATATATCTTTCCAAGGAATAATGTGGAAACGTTATATATTTAAATGCTAACTGCTTCACCTTAATGGAATGGGCTAAACGAATCACGGATAAATCCACAAATTTGTGAGCGAGCATGTAGCGGATTCTATGTCTTCATGCCATAGATTCCGTGAACTTTACGGATCAAAAAAAAGTTTCTCAGGTTGAGATCAAAGTTATTAGGGAGATCATTAAATGGTTAAAGAAACTCGATAACAGACTACTAGTCCATATCTCCACGGACAGTACAGCATCTACCGAAGCCTTAATGGATGAGAAAGATCAATCTAGAAGTGACCTTTAATGTAAGAATAAGATAAATTCATACGTAAAGTGTATAAATTTGGAGATAATCAAGACACCAAAGTATCATTAGAAACGATCAAACAATGGTCCGCAGAAGAGCAATTGAGATTGGCAAAACTCTACTGCGGAAAAAGTAACCAAAACCTATCGTAGAAGGGGATCCAAAATCAAAAGACACGAAAGGATTTTCTAAACATAATAAGGGTTGAGTTCCAAAACGTCAACTGCTTTGTATTCGAACCAGAGTATAGGCAAACTGACAATGCACACTTTTTCAAAACATCGTCGACAAATACTCATAGGTTTCACAGTTGATGGTCACGGCTGCAATGCCTCGCAACTTTTTATCTATACACGATATACATACCTCATCCGAAAAGTATACAAACTTTGTATACGTGTTGGAAGTCGTACACTCAATAGACTAGCTGATATAATAACCGGCCACATTAAACAGGCTTGAAGATACAACATGTAGAGTTTGTAAAAAACGACGAAACATTGAAACATTGTCCAGCCTTAAGTCATATAAAACATCCAATATTTTATTCCACATAGAATATCTTAAATATTCAGCTTTGAAAAACTTAAGAAAAACGTCAGCCCATTATTGGTTTGACCAACCGACCTTTTTTTAAAAAAATTAGTTAGGTATGGGGTATATATATTTTGAGTGTCCCCTTTCTGAACCCAAAACTGGTTTTGCGAAATTAATTATGGTTTCCGAGATATTTATCATTAATTTTGCTCCATATCAACTATTTTATGGTTTAATAAATATTGTTTTGTCGTTTTTCTCCATTCTGACTTTTTGGCGTAAGCTCCAAACCAATAATAGGCTGACGATATATAGATGAAATCAAGTTCTTAACCTAACCAAGTGACATATATATGTATGTATATAAGCTTTTTCCTTAAGTAGAGCTCAACATGGTAAAATGGACATAAGTGTATTTGTGTAAACTGATTGATTGATCAATATTAGTGTAATCTTATAATGCGATTAGGTCAACCTATCCTAAGGTTTAGAAAGTTACAAAATGAAGCATTCAGTTAAGTTTGGTCGAAGGATTAATATATTCCTCTGTATTATCTGAGAAAAAAAAATAAAAGCATATGAAGAGAAAGAACAATCACAAAGTGCAAAGATAATACAGGTAATAGAGAAGGCATTGTGCGCAGAGTGGAAGAAAACAGTCTATAGGAGTCGTACAAGGAAACTATGTGCATAAATCCCTATAAAACATAGTAAGCGCTAAGTAGCATCCTTATGAAGAAGTTTATACAACTCAGATATATAATTAATAGCTCCGATAGTTAACCGGAGTACCAACCAACTATAAGACAAACGCGTAGGTTCCCTACTGCAAGACAGAAGATCTAAAGAAGTTGAGTTACTGTCTTCTCTTAGTTTTCATATAAAAAACTGGAACAGCAATTAACGAGGCACAAAATCTGCAGTCGCGTATCTGCGTTGTTGAAAAACTGCAAAGCTGTTTTTTTTCGGAGCTATTCGCTTCACTTCTACTACGCTGTATTCAGCATGTGTGGAATGGTGATTGGGACGGTGGAGATACTCTCCATGTCAGGTCATACGCATCTCTTCATTGTTCGAGACTACAAAAGTTCAATTAAGTTATTGTATATTCCAAAATCGAAAAATCACTCACCTATTTCGTCGGTGTGAACTTCAATGTTTTCCTGGGATTCCTTTCGTCTCCCGGTATTCTCGGCTGAGTTGGAGGATAAACTGTACTGCTTTCCATACTGAAACTTTCGTATCGCCATCATTGTAATCAGCCAAAAAAAAAAAAAAAGGATCAAATCTGTTTGCCACTATTATTTAAATTTGTTACATAAAATAGAGTGCATTATTGGGTGCTAAATCTAAATATCTTTACGTCATGAATCCAGGGCTCCCAGAAAAACCAATTAAAATTATAATAACAAAATATTTTGTCTGTTGCTTGCAAAATGAACAACACTTACGTTCTGGTCAGTCATTTAAATAATATTTTCATTTATTTTACGTTCAGCTCCACTGTAAAAAATAAAAAACTTCGTGAAATTTGTATTAACACTGCCGCAGTAATAATGTATTTTTAATATACTGTGCATAAACCCAGTAACCACCCGACGATATGTTTACTGATTTTCAGGGAATCGCAAATAACGATTATTTTCCAAATTTAAACTGAAAACATTACACTAAAAGAAAGTGCTACGTGCATAAGCGCTATATGAGCCTATAGGAGCTAGCTAGCTAGCTATAACAGCATATAGCAGCTAGCTAGCGAGCTATAGCAGCATATAGCAGCTAGCTAGCGAGCTATAGCAGCATATAGCAGCTAGCTAGCGAGCTATAGCAGCATATAGCAGCTAGCTAGCGAGCTATAGCAGCATATAGCAGCTAGCTAGCGAGCTATAGCAGCATATAGCAGCTAGCTAGCGAGCTCTAGCAGCCTATAGCAGCATATAGCAGCTAGCTATAGGCTAGCTAACGAGCTATAGCGGCCTGTAGCAGCTAGCTAGCGAGCTATAGCAGCCTATAGCAGCTAGCTAGCGAGCTATAGCAGCCTATAGCAGCATATAGCAGCTAGCTAGCGAGCTATAGCAGCATATAGCAGCTAGCTAGCGAGCTATAGCAGCATATAGCAGCTAGCTAGCGAGCTATAGCAGCATATAGCAGCTAGCTAGCGAGCTATAGCAGCATATAGCAGCTAGCTAGCGAGCTATAGCAGCATATAGCAGCTAGCTAGCGAGCTATAGCAGCATATAGCAGCTAGCTAGCGAGCTATAGCAGCATATAGCAGCTAGCTAGCGAGCTATAGCAGCATATAGCAGCTAGCTAGCGAGCTATAGCAGCATATAGCAGCTAGCTAGCGAGCTATAGCAGCATATAGCAGCTAGCTAGCGAGCTATAGCAGCATATAGCAGCTAGCTAGCGAGCTATAGCAGCATATAGCAGCTAGCTAGCGAGCTATAGCAGCATATAGCAGCTAGCTAGCGAGCTATAGCAGCATATAGCAGCTAGCTAGCGAGCTATAGCAGCATATAGCAGCTAGCTAGCGAGCTATAGCAGCATATAGCAGCTAGCTAGCGAGCTATAGCAGCATATAGCAGCTAGCTAGCGAGCTATAGCAGCATATAGCAGCTAGCTAGCGAGCTATAGCAGCATATAGCAGCTAGCTAGCGAGCTATAGCAGCATATAGCAGCTAGCTAGCGAGCTATAGCAGCATATAGCAGCTAGCTAGCGAGCTATAGCAGCATATAGCAGCTAGCTAGCGAGCTATAGCAGCATATAGCAGCTAGCTAGCGAGCTATAGCAGCATATAGCAGCTAGCTAGCGAGCTATAGCAGCATATAGCAGCTAGCTAGCGAGCTATAGCAGCATATAGCAGCTAGCTAGCGAGCTATAGCAGCATATAGCAGCTAGCTAGCGAGCTATAGCAGCATATAGCAGCTAGCTAGCGAGCTATAGCAGCATATAGCAGCTAGCTAGCGAGCTATAGCAGCATATAGCAGCTAGCTAGCGAGCTATAGCAGCATATAGCAGCTAGCTAGCGAGCTATAGCAGCATATAGCAGCTAGCTAGCGAGCTATAGCAGCATATAGCAGCTAGCTAGCGAGCTATAGCAGCATATAGCAGCTAGCTAGCGAGCTATAGCAGCATATAGCAGCTAGCTAGCGAGCTATAGCAGCATATAGCAGCTAGCTAGCGAGCTATAGCAGCATATAGCAGCTAGCTAGCGAGCTATAGCAGCATATAGCAGCTAGCTTGCTATAGCAGCTATCTAGCGAGCTATAGCAGCTATCTAGCGAGCTATAGCAGCTATCTAGCGAGCTATAGCAGCTAGCTAGCGAGCTATAGCAGCCTATAGCAGCATAATATATAGCAGCATATAGCAGTTAGCTAGCGAGCTATAGCAGCCTATAGCAGCTAGCTAGCGAGCTACAGCAGCCTATAGCAGCTAGCTAGCGAGCTATAGCAGCCTATAGCAGCTAGCTAGCGAGCTATAGCAGCCTATAGCAGCTAGCTAGCGAGCTATAGCAGCCTATAGCAGCTAGCTAGCGAGCTATAGCAGCCTATAGCAGCTAGCTAGCGAGCTATAGCAGCCTATAGCAGCTAGCTAGCGAGCTATAGCAGCCTATAGCAGCTAGCTAGCGAGCTATAGCAGCCTATAGCAGCTAGCTAGCGAGCTATAGCAGCCTATAGCAGCTAGCTAGCGAGCTATAGCAGCCTATAGCAGCTAGCTAGCGAGCTATAGCAGCATATAGCAGCTAGCTAGCGAGCTATAGCAGCATATAGCAGCTAGCTAGCGAGCTATAGCAGCCTATAGCAGCTAGCTAGCGATTTATAGCAGCATATAGCAGCTAGCTAGCGAGCTATAGCAGCATATAGCAGCTAGCTAGCGAGCTATAGCAGCATATAGCAGCTAGCTAGCGAGCTATAGCAGCATATAGCAGCTAGCTAGCGAGCTATAGCAGCCTATAGCAGCTAGCTAGCGAGCTATAGCAGCCTATAGCAGCTAGCTAGCGAGCTATAGCAGCCTATAGCAGCTAGCTAGCGAGCTATAGCAGCCTATAGCAGCTAGCTAGCGAGCTATAGCAGCCTATAGCAGCTAGCTAGCGAGCTATAGCAGCCTATAGCAGCTATCTAGCAAGCTATAGCAGCTAACTAGCAAGCTATAGCAGCTATCTAGCTAGCTATAGCAGCTAGCTAGCGAGCTATTGCAGCCTATAGCAGCTAGCTAGCGAGCTATTGCAGCCTATAGCAGCTAGCTAGCGAGCTATTGCAGCCTATAGCAGCTAGCTAGCGAGCTATAGCAGCTATCTAGCAAGCTATAGCAGCTAGCTAGCGAGCTATAGCAGCTAGCTAGCGAGCTATTGCAGCCTATAGCAGCTAGCTAGCGAGCTATAGCAGCTATCTAGCAAGCTATAGCACCTATCTAGCGAGCTATAGCAGCCTATAGCAGCTATCTAGCGAGCTATAGCAGCCTATAGCAGCTATCTAGCAAGCTATAGCAGCTAACTAGCAAGCTATAGCAGCTATCTAGCTAGCTATAGCAGCTAGCTAGCGAGCTATTGCAGCCTATAGCAGCTAGCTAGCGAGCTATTGCAGCCTATAGCAGCTAGCTAGCGAGCTATTGCAGCCTATAGCAGCTAGCTAGCGAGCTATAGCAGCTATCTAGCAAGCTATAGCAGCTAGCTAGCGAGCTATTGCAGCCTATAGCAGCTAGCTAGCGAGCTATTGCAGCCTATAGCAGCTAGCTAGCGAGCTATAGCAGCTATCTAGCAAGCTATAGCACCTATCTAGCGAGCTATAGCAGCCTATAGCAGCTATCTAGCAAGCTATAGCAGCTATCTAGCGAGCTATAGCAGCCAATAGCAGCTAGCTAGCGAGCTATTGCAGCCTATAGCAGCTAGCTAGCGAGCTATAGCAGCCTATAGCAGCTAGCTAGCGAGCTATAGCAGCCTATAGCAGCTAGCTAGCGAGCTATAGCAGCCTATAGCAGCTAGCTAGCGAGCTATAGCAGCTAGCTAGCGAGCTATAGCAGCCTATAGCAGCCTATAGCAGCTAGCTAGCGAGCTATAGCAGCTAGCTAGCGAGCTATAGCAGCCTATAGCAGCTAGCTAGCGAGCTATAGCAGCCTATAGCAGCTAGCTAGCGAGCTATAGCAGCCTATAGCAGCTAGCTAGCGAGCTATAGCAGCCTATAGCAGCTAGCTAGCGAGCTATAGCAGCCTATAGCAGCTAGCTAGCGAGCTATAGCAGCCTATAGCAGCTAGCTAGCGAGCTATAGCAGCCTATAGCAGCTAGCTAGCGAGCTATAGCAGCCTATAGCAGCTAGCTAGCGAGCTATAGCAGCCTATAGCAGCTAGCTAGCGAGCTATAGCAGCCTATAGCAGCTAGCTAGCGAGCTATAGCAGCCTATAGCAGCTAGCTAGCGAGCTATAGCAGCCTATAGCAGCTAGCTAGCGAGCTATAGCAGCCTATAGCAGCTAGCTAGCGAGCTATAGCAGCCTATAGCAACTAGCTAGCGAGCTATAGCAGCCTATAGCAGCTAGCTAGCGAGCTATAGCAGCCTATAGCAACTAGCTAGCGAGCTATAGCAGCCTATAGCTGCTAGCTAGCGAGCTACAGCAGCCTATAGCATCTAGCTAGCGAGCTATAGCAGCCTATAGCAGCTAGCTAGCGAGCTACAGCAGCCTATAGCAGCTAGCTAGCGAGCTACAGCAGCCTATAGCAGCTAGCTAGCGAGCTACAGCAGCCTATAGCAGCTAGCTAGCGAGCTACAGCAGCCTATAGCAGCTAGCTAGCGAGCTACAGCAGCCTATAGCAGCTAGCTAGCGAGCTATAGCAGCATATAGCAGCTAGCTAGCGAGCTATAGCAGCATATAGCAGCTAGCTAGCGAGCTATAGCAGCTAGTTAGCGAGCTATAGCACCCTATAGCAGCTAGCTAGCGAGCTATAGCAGCATATAGCAGCTAGCTAGCGAGCTATAGCAGCTAGCTAGCGAGCTATAGCAGCATATAGCAGCTAGCTAGCGAGCTATAGCAGCATATAGCAGCTAGCTAGCGAGCTATAGCAGCCTATAGCAGCTAGCTAGCGAGCTATAGCAGCCTATAGCAGCTAGCTAGCGAGCTATAGCAGCCTATAGCAGCTAGCTAGCGAGCTATAGCAGCCTATAGCAGCTAGCTAGCGAGCTATAGCAGCCTATAGCAGCTAGCTAGCGAGCTATAGCAGCCTATAGCAGCTAGCTAGCGAGCTATAGCAGCCTATAGCAGCTAGCTAGCGAGCTATAGCAGCCTATAGCAGCTAGCTAGCGAGCTATAGCAGCCTATAGCAGCTAGCTAGCGAGCTATAGCAGCCTATAGCAGCTAGCTAGCGAGCTATAGCAGCCTATAGCAGCTAGCTAGCGAGCTATAGCAGCCTATAGCAGCTAGCTAGCGAGCTATAGCAGCCTATAGCAGCTAGCTAGCGAGCTATAGCAGCCTATAGCAGCTAGCTAGCGAGCTATAGCAGCATATAGCAGCTAGCTAGCGAGCTATAGCAGCCTATAGCAGCTAGCTAGCGAGCTATAGCAGCATATAGCAGCTAGCTAGCGAGCTATAGCAGCATATAGCAGCTAGCTAGCGAGCTATAGCAGCATATAGCAGCTAGCTAGCGAGCTATAGCAGCATATAGCAGCTAGCTAGCGAGCTATAGCAGCATATAGCAGCTAGCTAGCGAGCTATAGCAGCATATAGCAGCTAGCTAGCGAGCTATAGCAGCATATAGCAGCTAGCTAGCGAGCTATAGCAGCATATAGCGGCTATCTAGCAAGCTATAGCACCTATCTAGCGAGCTATAGCAGCCTATAGCAGCTATCTAGCAAGCTATAGCAGCTATCTAGCTAGCTATAGCAGCCTATAGCAGCTAGCTAGCGAGCTATTGCAGCCTATAGCAGCTAGCTAGCGAGCTATAGCAGCCTATAGCAGCTACCTAGCGAGCTATAGCAGCCTGCAGCAGCTATCTAGCAAGCTATAGCACCTATCTAGCGAGCTATAGCAGCCTATAGCAGCTATCTAGCAAGCTATAGCAGCTATCTAGCGAGCTATAGCAGCCTATAGCAGCTAGCTAGCGAGCTATAGCAGCATATAGCAGCTAGCTAGCGAGCTATAGCAGCATATAGCAGCTAGCTAGCGAGCTATAGCAGCATATAGCAGCTAGCTAGCGAGCTATAGCAGCATATAGCAGCTAGCTAGCGAGCTATAGCAGCATATAGCAGCTAGCTAGCGAGCTATAGCAGCATATAGCAGCTAGCTAGCGAGCTATAGCAGCATATAGCAGCTATCTAGCAAGCTATAGCACCTATCTAGCGAGCTATAGCAGCCTATAGCAGCTATCTAGCAAGCTATAGCAGCATATAGCAGCTAGCTAGCGAGCTATAGCAGACTATAGCAGCTAGCTAGCGAGCTATAGCAGCATATAGCAGCTAGCTAGCGAGCTATAGCAGCATATAGCAGCTAGCTAGCGAGCTATAGCAGCATATAGCAGCTAGCTAGCGAGCTATAGCAGCATATAGCAGCTATCTAGCAAGCTATAGCAGCTATCTAGCGAGCTATAGCAGCCTATAGCAGCCTATAGCAGCTAGCTAGCGAGCTATAGCAGCATATAGCAGCTAGCTAGCGAGCTATAGCAGCATATAGCAGCTAGCTAGCGAGCTATAGCAGCATATAGCAGCTAGCTAGCGAGCTATAGCAGCATATAGCAGCTAGCTAGCGAGCTATAGCAGCATATAGCAGCTAGCTAGCGAGCTATAGCAGCATATAGCAGCTAGCTAGCGAGCTATAGCAGCATATAGCACCTATCTAGCGAGCTATAGCAGCCTATAGCAGCTATCTAGCAAGCTATAGCAGCTATCTAGCGAGCTATAGCAGCCTATAGCAGCCTATAGCAGCTAGCTAGCGAGCTATAGCAGCATATAGCAGCTAGCTAGCGAGCTATAGCAGCATATAGCAGCTAGCTAGCGAGCTATAGCAGCATATAGCAGCTAGCTAGCGAGCTATAGCAGCATATAGCAGCTAGCTAGCGAGCTATAGCAGCATATAGCAGCTATCTAGCAAGCTATAGCACCTATCTAGCGAGCTATAGCAGCCTATAGCAGCTAGCTAGCGAGCTATAGCAGCATATAGCAGCTAGCTAGCGAGCTATAGCAGCCTATAGCAGCTAGCTAGCGAGCTATAGCAGCATATAGCAGCTAGCTAGCGAGCTATAGCAGCATATAGCAGCTAGCTAGCGAGCTATAGCAGCATATAGCGGCTAGCTAGCGAGCTATAGCAGCATATAGCAGCTATCTAGCAAGCTATAGCACCTATCTAGCGAGCTATAGCAGCCTATAGCAGCTATCTAGCGAGCTATAGCAGCCTATAGCAGCTAGCTAGCGAGCTATAGCAGCCTATAGCAGCTAGCTAGCGAGCTATAGCAGCCTATAGCAGCTAGCTAGCGAGCTATAGCAGCCTATAGCAGCTAGCTAGCGAGCTATAGCAGCCTATAGCAGCTAGCTAGCGAGCTATAGCAGCCTATAGCAGCTAGCTAGCGAGCTATAGCAGCCTATAGCAGCTAGCTAGCGAGCTATAGCAACCTATAGCAGCTAGCTAGCGAGCTATAGCAGCCTATAGCAGCTAGCTAGCGAGCTATAGCAACCTATAGCAGCTAGCTAGCGAGCTATAGCAGCCTATAGCAGCTAGCTAGCGAGCTATAGCAGCCTATAGCAGCTAGCTAGCGAGCTATAGCAGCCTATAGCAGCTAGCTAGCGAGCTATAGCAGCCTATAGCAGCTAGCTAGCGAGCTATAGCAGCCTATAGCAGCTAGCTAGCGAGCTATAGCAGCCTATAGCAGCTAGCTAGCGAGCTATAGCAGCCTATAGCAGCTAGCTAGCGAGCTATAGCAGCCTATAGCAGCTAGCTAGCGAGCTATAGCAGCCTATAGCAGCTAGCTAGCGAGCTATAGCAGCCTATAGCAGCTAGCTAGCGAGCTATAGCAGCCTATAGCAGCTAGCTAGCGAGCTATAGCAGCCTATAGCAGCTAGCTAGCGAGCTATAGCAGCCTATAGCAGCTAGCTAGCGAGCTATAGCAGCCTATAGCAGCTAGCTAGCGAGCTATAGCAGCCTATAGCAGCTAGCTAGCGAGCTATAGCAGCCTATAGCAGCTAGCTAGCGAGCTATAGCAGCCTATAGCAGCTAGCTAGCGAGCTATAGCAGCCTATAGCAGCTAGCTAGCGAGCTATAGCAGCCTATAGCAGCTAGCTAGCGAGCTATAGCAGCCTATAGCAGCTAGCTAGCGAGCTATAGCAGCTATCTAGCAAGCTATAGCACCTATCTAGCGAGCTATAGCAGCCTATAGCAGCTATCTAGCGAGCTATAGCAGCCTATAGCAGCTATCTAGCAAGCTATAGCAGCCTATAGCAGCTATCTAGCAAGCTATAGCAGCATATAGCAGCTATCTAGCAAGCTATAGCAGCTAACTAGCAAGCTATAGCAGCTATCTAGCTAGCTATAGCAGCTAGCTAGCGAGCTATTGCAGCCTATAGCAGCTAGCTAGCGAGCTATAGCAGCATATAGCAGCTAGCTAGCGAGCTATAGCAGCATATAGCAGCTAGCTAGCGAGCTATAGCAGCATATAGCAGCTAGCTAGCGAGCTATAGCAGCATATAGCAGCTAGCTAGCGAGCTATAGCAGCATATAGCAGCTAGCTTGCTATAGCAGCTATCTAGCGAGCTATAGCAGCTATCTAGCGAGCTATAGCAGCTATCTAGCGAGCTATAGCAGCTAGCTAGCGAGCTATAGCAGCCTATAGCAGCATAATATATAGCAGCATATAGCAGTTAGCTAGCGAGCTATAGCAGCCTATAGCAGCTAGCTAGCGAGCTACAGCAGCCTATAGCAGCTAGCTAGCGAGCTATAGCAGCCTATAGCAGCTAGCTAGCGAGCTATAGCAGCCTATAGCAGCTAGCTAGCGAGCTATAGCAGCCTATAGCAGCTAGCTAGCGAGCTATAGCAGCCTATAGCAGCTAGCTAGCGAGCTATAGCAGCCTATAGCAGCTAGCTAGCGAGCTATAGCAGCCTATAGCAGCTAGCTAGCGAGCTATAGCAGCCTATAGCAGCTAGCTAGCGAGCTATAGCAGCCTATAGCAGCTAGCTAGCGAGCTATAGCAGCCTATAGCAGCTAGCTAGCGAGCTATAGCAGCATATAGCAGCTAGCTAGCGAGCTATAGCAGCATATAGCAGCTAGCTAGCGAGCTATAGCAGCCTATAGCAGCTAGCTAGCGATTTATAGCAGCATATAGCAGCTAGCTAGCGAGCTATAGCAGCATATAGCAGCTAGCTAGCGAGCTATAGCAGCATATAGCAGCTAGCTAGCGAGCTATAGCAGCATATAGCAGCTAGCTAGCGAGCTATAGCAGCCTATAGCAGCTAGCTAGCGAGCTATAGCAGCCTATAGCAGCTAGCTAGCGAGCTATAGCAGCCTATAGCAGCTAGCTAGCGAGCTATAGCAGCCTATAGCAGCTAGCTAGCGAGCTATAGCAGCCTATAGCAGCTAGCTAGCGAGCTATAGCAGCCTATAGCAGCTATCTAGCAAGCTATAGCAGCTAACTAGCAAGCTATAGCAGCTATCTAGCTAGCTATAGCAGCTAGCTAGCGAGCTATTGCAGCCTATAGCAGCTAGCTAGCGAGCTATTGCAGCCTATAGCAGCTAGCTAGCGAGCTATTGCAGCCTATAGCAGCTAGCTAGCGAGCTATTGCAGCCTATAGCAGCTAGCTAGCGAGCTATAGCAGCTATCTAGCAAGCTATAGCAGCTAGCTAGCGAGCTATAGCAGCTAGCTAGCGAGCTATTGCAGCCTATAGCAGCTAGCTAGCGAGCTATAGCAGCTATCTAGCAAGCTATAGCACCTATCTAGCGAGCTATAGCAGCCTATAGCAGCTATCTAGCGAGCTATAGCAGCCTATAGCAGCTATCTAGCAAGCTATAGCAGCTAACTAGCAAGCTATAGCAGCTATCTAGCTAGCTATAGCAGCTAGCTAGCGAGCTATTGCAGCCTATAGCAGCTAGCTAGCGAGCTATAGCAGCTATCTAGCAAGCTATAGCAGCTAGCTAGCGAGCTATTGCAGCCTATAGCAGCTAGCTAGCGAGCTATTGCAGCCTATAGCAGCTAGCTAGCGAGCTATAGCAGCTATCTAGCAAGCTATAGCACCTATCTAGCGAGCTATAGCAGCCTATAGCAGCTATCTAGCAAGCTATAGCAGCTATCTAGCGAGCTATAGCAGCCAATAGCAGCTAGCTAGCGAGCTATTGCAGCCTATAGCAGCTAGCTAGCGAGCTATAGCAGCCTATAGCAGCTAGCTAGCGAGCTATAGCAGCCTATAGCAGCTAGCTAGCGAGCTATAGCAGCCTATAGCAGCTAGCTAGCGAGCTATAGCAGCTAGCTAGCGAGCTATAGCAGCCTATAGCAGCCTATAGCAGCTAGCTAGCGAGCTATAGCAGCTAGCTAGCGAGCTATAGCAGCCTATAGCAGCTAGCTAGCGAGCTATAGCAGCCTATAGCAGCTAGCTAGCGAGCTATAGCAGCCTATAGCAGCTAGCTAGCGAGCTATAGCAGCCTATAGCAGCTAGCTAGCGAGCTATAGCAGCCTATAGCAGCTAGCTAGCGAGCTATAGCAGCCTATAGCAGCTAGCTAGCGAGCTATAGCAGCCTATAGCAGCTAGCTAGCGAGCTATAGCAGCCTATAGCAGCTAGCTAGCGAGCTATAGCAGCCTATAGCAGCTAGCTAGCGAGCTATAGCAGCCTATAGCAGCTAGCTAGCGAGCTATAGCAGCCTATAGCAGCTAGCTAGCGAGCTATAGCAGCCTATAGCAGCTAGCTAGCGAGCTATAGCAGCCTATAGCAGCTAGCTAGCGAGCTATAGCAGCCTATAGCAGCTAGCTAGCGAGCTATAGCAGCCTATAGCAACTAGCTAGCGAGCTATAGCAGCCTATAGCAGCTAGCTAGCGAGCTATAGCAGCCTATAGCAACTAGCTAGCGAGCTATAGCAGCCTATAGCTGCTAGCTAGCGAGCTACAGCAGCCTATAGCATCTAGCTAGCGAGCTATAGCAGCCTATAGCAGCTAGCTAGCGAGCTACAGCAGCCTATAGCAGCTAGCTAGCGAGCTACAGCAGCCTATAGCAGCTAGCTAGCGAGCTACAGCAGCCTATAGCAGCTAGCTAGCGAGCTACAGCAGCCTATAGCAGCTAGCTAGCGAGCTACAGCAGCCTATAGCAGCTAGCTAGCGAGCTACAGCAGCCTATAGCAGCTAGCTAGCGAGCTATAGCAGCATATAGCAGCTAGCTAGCGAGCTATAGCAGCATATAGCAGCTAGCTAGCGAGCTATAGCAGCTAGTTAGCGAGCTATAGCACCCTATAGCAGCTAGCTAGCGAGCTATAGCAGCATATAGCAGCTAGCTAGCGAGCTATAGCAGCTAGCTAGCGAGCTATAGCAGCATATAGCAGCTAGCTAGCGAGCTATAGCAGCATATAGCAGCTAGCTAGCGAGCTATAGCAGCCTATAGCAGCTAGCTAGCGAGCTATAGCAGCATATAGCAGCTAGCTAGCGAGCTATAGCAGCCTATAGCAGCTAGCTAGCGAGCTATAGCAGCATATAGCAGCTAGCTAGCGAGCTATAGCAGCATATAGCAGCTAGCTAGCGAGCTATAGCAGCATATAGCAGCTAGCTAGCGAGCTATAGCAGCATATAGCAGCTAGCTAGCGAGCTATAGCAGCCTATAGCAGCTAGCTAGCGAGCTATAGCAGCCTATAGCAGCTAGCTAGCGAGCTATAGCAGCATATAGCAGCTAGCTAGCGAGCTATAGCAGCCTATAGCAGCTAGCTAGCGAGCTATAGCAGCATATAGCAGCTAGCTAGCGAGCTATAGCAGCATATAGCAGCTAGCTAGCGAGCTATAGCAGCATATAGCAGCTAGCTAGCGAGCTATAGCAGCATATAGCAGCTAGCTAGCGAGCTATAGCAGCATATAGCAGCTAGCTAGCGAGCTATAGCAGCATATAGCAGCTAGCTAGCGAGCTATAGCAGCATATAGCAGCTAGCTAGCGAGCTATAGCAGCATATAGCGGCTATCTAGCAAGCTATAGCACCTATCTAGCGAGCTATAGCAGCCTATAGCAGCTATCTAGCAAGCTATAGCAGCTATCTAGCTAGCTATAGCAGCCTATAGCAGCTAGCTAGCGAGCTATTGCAGCCTATAGCAGCTAGCTAGCGAGCTATAGCAGCCTATAGCAGCTACCTAGCGAGCTATAGCAGCCTGCAGCAGCTATCTAGCAAGCTATAGCACCTATCTAGCGAGCTATAGCAGCCTATAGCAGCTATCTAGCAAGCTATAGCAGCTATCTAGCGAGCTATAGCAGCCTATAGCAGCCTATAGCAGCTAGCTAGCGAGCTATAGCAGCATATAGCAGCTAGCTAGCGAGCTATAGCAGCATATAGCAGCTAGCTAGCGAGCTATAGCAGCATATAGCAGCTAGCTAGCGAGCTATAGCAGCATATAGCAGCTAGCTAGCGAGCTATAGCAGCATATAGCAGCTAGCTAGCGAGCTATAGCAGCATATAGCAGCTATCTAGCAAGCTATAGCACCTATCTAGCGAGCTATAGCAGCCTATAGCAGCTATCTAGCAAGCTATAGCAGCATATAGCAGCTAGCTAGCGAGCTATAGCAGCCTATAGCAGCTAGCTAGCGAGCTATAGCAGCATATAGCAGCTAGCTAGCGAGCTATAGCAGCATATAGCAGCTAGCTAGCGAGCTATAGCAGCATATAGCAGCTAGCTAGCGAGCTATAGCAGCATATAGCAGCTATCTAGCAAGCTATAGCAGCTATCTAGCGAGCTATAGCAGCCTATAGCAGCCTATAGCAGCTAGCTAGCGAGCTATAGCAGCATATAGCAGCTAGCTAGCGAGCTATAGCAGCATATAGCAGCTAGCTAGCGAGCTATAGCAGCATATAGCAGCTAGCTAGCGAGCTATAGCAGCATATAGCAGCTAGCTAGCGAGCTATAGCAGCATATAGCAGCTAGCTAGCGAGCTATAGCAGCATATAGCAGCTAGCTAGCGAGCTATAGCAGCATATAGCACCTATCTAGCGAGCTATAGCAGCCTATAGCAGCTATCTAGCAAGCTATAGCAGCTATCTAGCGAGCTATAGCAGCCTATAGCAGCCTATAGCAGCTAGCTAGCGAGCTATAGCAGCATATAGCAGCTAGCTAGCGAGCTATAGCAGCATATAGCAGCTAGCTAGCGAGCTATAGCAGCATATAGCAGCTAGCTAGCGAGCTATAGCAGCATATAGCAGCTAGCTAGCGAGCTATAGCAGCATATAGCAGCTATCTAGCAAGCTATAGCACCTATCTAGCGAGCTATAGCAGCCTATAGCAGCTAGCTAGCGAGCTATAGCAGCATATAGCAGCTAGCTAGCGAGCTATAGCAGCCTATAGCAGCTAGCTAGCGAGCTATAGCAGCATATAGCAGCTAGCTAGCGAGCTATAGCAGCATATAGCAGCTAGCTAGCGAGCTATAGCAGCATATAGCGGCTAGCTAGCGAGCTATAGCAGCATATAGCAGCTATCTAGCAAGCTATAGCACCTATCTAGCGAGCTATAGCAGCCTATAGCAGCTATCTAGCGAGCTATAGCAGCCTATAGCAGCTAGCTAGCGAGCTATAGCAGCCTATAGCAGCTAGCTAGCGAGCTATAGCAGCCTATAGCAGCTAGCTAGCGAGCTATAGCAGCCTATAGCAGCTAGCTAGCGAGCTATAGCAGCCTATAGCAGCTAGCTAGCGAGCTATAGCAGCCTATAGCAGCTAGCTAGCGAGCTATAGCAGCCTATAGCAGCTAGCTAGCGAGCTATAGCAACCTATAGCAGCTAGCTAGCGAGCTATAGCAGCCTATAGCAGCTAGCTAGCGAGCTATAGCAACCTATAGCAGCTAGCTAGCGAGCTATAGCAGCCTATAGCAGCTAGCTAGCGAGCTATAGCAGCCTATAGCAGCTAGCTAGCGAGCTATAGCAGCCTATAGCAGCTAGCTAGCGAGCTATAGCAGCCTATAGCAGCTAGCTAGCGAGCTATAGCAGCCTATAGCAGCTAGCTAGCGAGCTATAGCAGCCTATAGCAGCTAGCTAGCGAGCTATAGCAGCCTATAGCAGCTAGCTAGCGAGCTATAGCAGCCTATAGCAGCTAGCTAGCGAGCTATAGCAGCCTATAGCAGCTAGCTAGCGAGCTATAGCAGCCTATAGCAGCTAGCTAGCGAGCTATAGCAGCCTATAGCAGCTAGCTAGCGAGCTATAGCAGCCTATAGCAGCTAGCTAGCGAGCTATAGCAGCCTATAGCAGCTAGCTAGCGAGCTATAGCAGCCTATAGCAGCTAGCTAGCGAGCTATAGCAGCCTATAGCAGCTAGCTAGCGAGCTATAGCAGCCTATAGCAGCTAGCTAGCGAGCTATAGCAGCCTATAGCAGCTAGCTAGCGAGCTATAGCAGCCTATAGCAGCTAGCTAGCGAGCTATAGCAGCCTATAGCAGCTAGCTAGCGAGCTATAGCAGCCTATAGCAGCTAGCTAGCGAGCTATAGCAGCCTATAGCAGCTAGCTAGCGAGCTATAGCAGCCTATAGCAGCTAGATAGCGAGCTATAGCAGCCTATAGCAGCTAGCTAGCGAGCTATAGCAGCCTATAGCAGCTAGCTAGCGAGCTATAACAGCATATAGCAGCTAGCTAGCGAGCTATAACAGCATATAGCAGCTAGCTAGCGAGCTATAGCAGCATATAGCAGCTAGCTAGCGAGCTATAGCAGCATATAGCAGCTAGCTAGCGAGCTATAGCAGCATATAGCAGCTAGCTAGCGAGCTATAGCAGCATATAGCAGCTAGCTAGCGAGCTATAGCAGCATACAGCAGCTAGCTAGCGAGCTATAGCAGCATATAGCAGCTAGCTAGCGAGCTATAGCAGCATATAGCAGCTAGCTAGCGAGCTATAGCAGCATATAGCAGCTAGCTAGCGAGCTATAGCAGCATATAGCAGCTAGCTAGCGAGCTATAGCAGCATATAGCAGCATATAGCAGCTAGCTAGCGAGCTATAGCAGCATATAGCAGCTAGCTAGCGAGCTATAGCAGCATATAGCAGCTAGCTAGCGAGCTATAGCAGCATATAGCAGCTAGCTAGCGAGCTATAGCAGAATATAGCAGCTAGCTAGCGAGCTATAGCAGCATATAGCAGCTAGCTAGCGAGCTATAGCAGCATATAGCAGCTATCTAGCAAGCTATAGCACCTATCTAGCGAGCTATAGCAGCCTATAGCAGCTATCTAGCAAGCTATAGCAGCTATCTAGCTAGCTATAGCAGCCTATAGCAGCTAGCTAGCGAGCTATTGCAGGCTATAGCAGCTAGCTAGCGAGCTATTGCAGCCTATAGCAGCTAGCTAGCGAGCTATTGCAGCCTATAGCAGCTAGCTAGCGAGCTATTGCAGCCTATAGCAGCTAGCTAGCGAGCTATATCAGCTATCTAGCAAGCTATAGCACCTATCTAGCGAGCTATAGCAGCCTATAGCAGCTATCTAGCAAGCTATAGCAGCTATCTAGCGAGCTATAGCAGCCAATAGCAGCTAGCTAGCGAGCTATTGCAGCCTATAGCAGCTAGCTAGCGAGCTATAGCAGCCTATAGCAGCTAGCTAGCGAGCTATAGCAGCCTATAGCAGCTAGCTAGCGAGCTATAGCAGCCTATAGCAGCCTATAGCAGCTAGCTAGCGAGCTATAGCAGCCTATAGCAGCTAGCTAGCGAGCTATAGCAGCCTATAGCAGCTAGCTAGCGAGCTATAGCAGCCTATAGCAGCTAGCTAGCGAGCTATAGCAGCCTATAGCAGCCTATAGCAGCTAGCTAGCGAGCTATAGCAGCCTATAGCAGCTAGCTAGCGAGCTATAGCAGCCTATAGCAGCCTATAGCAGCTAGCTAGCGAGCTATAGCAGCCTATAGCAGCCTATAGCAGCTAGCTAGCGAGCTATAGCAGCCTATAGCAGCTAGCTAGCGAGCTATAGCAGCATATAGCAGCTAGCTAGCGAGCTATAGCAGCCTGTAGCAGCTAGCTAGCGAGCTATAGCAGCCTATAGCAGCTAGCTAGCGACCTATAGCAGCATATAGCAGCTAGCTAGCGAGCTATAGCAGCATATAGCAGCTAGCTAGCGAGCTATAGCAGCATATAGCAGCTAGCTAGCGAGCTATAGCAGCATATAGCAGCTAGCTAGCGAGCTATAGCAGCATATAGCAGCTAGCTAGCGAGCTATAGCAGCATATAGCAGCTAGCTAGCGAGCTATAGCAGCCTATAGCAGCTAGCTAGCGAGCTATAGCAGCCTATAGCTGCTAGCTAGTGAGCTATAGCAGCCTATAGCAGCATATAGCTGCTAGCTAGCGAGCTATAGCAGCCTATAGCAGCTAGCTAGCGAGCTATAGCAGCGTATAGCAGCTAGCTAGCGAGCTATAGCAGCCTATAGCAGCTAGCTAGCGAGCTATAGCAGCCTATAGCAGCTAGCTAGCGAGCTATAGCAGCCTATAGCAGCTAGCTAGCGAGCTATAGCAGCCTATAGCAGCTAGCTAGCGAGCTATAGCAACATATAGCAGCTAGCTAGCGAGCTATAGCAACATATAGCAGCTAGCTAACGAGCTATAGCAGCATATAGCAGCTAGCTAGCGAGCTATAGCAGCCTATAGCAGCTAGCTAGCGATCTATAGCAGCCTATAACAGCTAGCTAGCGATCTATAGCAGCATATAGCAGCTAGCTAGCGAGCTATAGCAGCATATAGCAGCTAGCTAGCGATCTATAGCAGCCTATAGCAGCTAGCTAGCGATCTATAGCAGCATATAGCAGCTAGCTAGCAAGCTATAGCACCTATCTAGCGAGCTATAGCAGCTATCTAGCAAGCTATAGCAGCTATCTAGCTAGCTATAGCAGCCTATAGCAGCTAGCTAGCGAGCTATTGCAGCCTATAGCAGCTAGCTAGCGAGCTATAGCAGCCTATAGCAGCTACCTAGCGAGCTATAGCAGCCTATAGCAGCTATCTAGCAAGCTATAGCACCTATCTAGCGAGCTATAGCAGTCTATAGCAGCTATCTAGCTATAGCAGCCTATAGCAGCTAGCTAGCGAGCTATTGCAGCCTATAGCAGCTAGCTAGCGAGCTATAGCAGCCTATAGCAGCTACCTAGCGAGCTATAGCAGCCTATAGCAGCTATCTAGCAAGCTATAGCACCTATCTAGCGAGCTATAGCAGTCTATAGCAGCTATCTAGCAAGCTATAGCAGCTATCTAGCGAGCTATAGCAGCCTATAGCAGCTAGCTAGCGAGCTATTGCAGCCTATAGCAGCTAGCTAGCGAGCTATAGCAGCCTATAGCAGCTAGCTAGCGAGCTATAGCAGCCTATAGCAGCTAGCTAGCGAGCTATAGCAGCCTATAGCGAGCTATAGCAGCCTATAGCAGCTAGCTAGCGAGCTATAGCAGCCTATAGCAGCTAGCTAGCGAGCTATAGCAGCCTATAGCAGCTAGCTAGCGAGCTATAGCAGCCTATAGCAGCTAGCTAGCGAGCTATAGCAGCCTATAGCAGCTAGCTAGCGAGCTATAGCAGCCTATAGCAGCTAGCTAGCGAGCTATAGCAGCCTATAGCAGCTAGCTAGCGAGCTATAGCAGCCTATAGCAGCTAGCTAGCGAGCTATAGCAGCCTATAGCAGCTAGCTAGCGAGCTATAGCAGCCTATAGCAGCTAGCTAGCGAGCTATAGCAGCCTATAGCAGCTAGCTAGCGAGCTATAGCAGCCTATAGCAGCTAGCTAGCGAGCTATAGCAGCCTATAGCAGCTAGCTAGCGAGCTATAGCAGCCTATAGCAGCTAGCTAGCGAGCTATAGCAGCCTATAGCAGCTAGCTAGCGAGCTATAGCAGCCTATAGCAGCTAGCTAGCGAGCTATAGCAGCCTATAGCAGCTAGCTAGCGAGCTATAGCAGCCCATAGCAGCTAGCTAGCGAGCTATAGCAGCCTATAGCAGCTAGCTAGCGAGCTATAGCAACATATAGCAGCTAGCTAGCGAGCTATAGCAGCATATAGCAGCTAGCTAGCGAGCTATAGCAGCATATAGCAGCTAGCTAGCGAGCTATAGCAGCTAGCTAGCGAGCTATAGCAGCCTATAGCAGCTAGCTAGCGAGCTATAGCAGCCTATAGCAGCTAGCTAGCGAGCTATAGCAGCCTATAGCTGCTAGCTAGTGAGCTATAGCAGCCTATAGCAGCATATAGCTGCTAGCTAGCGAGCTATAGCAGCCTATAGCAGCTAGCTAGCGAGCTATAGCAGCTTATAGCAGCTAGCTAGCGAGCTATAGCAGCCTATAGCAGCTAGCTAGCGAGCTATAGCAGCCTATAGCAGCTAGCTAGCGAGCTATAGCAACATATAGCAGCTAGCTAGCGAGCTATAGCAACATATAGCAGCTAGCTAGCGAGCTATAGCAACATATAGCAACTAGCTAGCGAGCTATAGCAACATATAGCAGCTAGCTAGCGAGCTATAGCAGCATATAGCAGCTAGCTAGCGAGCTATAGCAGCCTATAGCAGCTAGCTAGCGATCTATAGCAGCATATAGCAGCTAGCTAGCGAGCTATAGCAGCATATAGCAGCTAGCTAGCGAGCTATAGCAGCATATAGCAGCTAGCTAGCGAGCTATAGCAGCATATAGCAGCTAGCTAGCGAGCTATAGCAGCATATAGCAGCTAGCTAGCGAGCTATAGCAGCATATAGCAGCTAGCTAGCGAGCTATAGCAGCATATAGCAGCTAGCTAGCGAGCTATAGCAGCATATAGCAGCTAGCTAGCGAGCTATAGCAGCATATAGCAGCTAGCTAGCGAGCTATAGCAGCATATAGCAGCTAGCTAGCGAGCTATAGCAGCATATAGCAGCTAGCTAGCGAGCTATAGCAGCATATAGCAGCTAGCTAGCGAGCTATAGCAGCATATAGCAGCTAGCTAGCGAGCTATAGCAGCATATAGCAGCTAGCTAGCGAGCTATAGCAGCATATAGCAGCTAGCTAGCGAGCTATAGCAGCATTTAGCAGCTAGCTAGCGAGCTATAGCAGCATATAGCAGCTAGCTAGCGAGCTATAGCAGCATATAGCAGCTAGCTAGCGAGCTATAGCAGCATATAGCAGCTAGCTAGCGAGCTATAGCAGCATATAGCAGCTAGCTAGCGAGCTATAGCAGCATATAGCAGCTAGCTAGCGAGCTATAGCAGCATATAGCAGCTAGCTAGCGAGCTATAGCAGCATATAGCAGCTAGCTAGCGAGCTATAGCAGCATATAGCAGCTAGCTAGCGAGCTATAGCAGCATATAGCAGCTAGCTAGCGAGCTATAGCAGCA
Organism: Tachina lurida; assembly: GCA_944452675.1. Taxonomy (NCBI): domain Eukaryota; kingdom Metazoa; phylum Arthropoda; class Insecta; order Diptera; family Tachinidae; genus Tachina; species Tachina lurida. Next base: position 31,815,685 of record OX101754.1, on the reverse strand, counting down.
TATAGCAGCTAGCTAGCGAGCTATCTAGCAAGCTATAGCAGCTAGCTAGCGAGCTATAGCAGCCTATAGCAGCTAGCTAGCGAGCTATAGCAGCCTATAGCAGCTAGCTAGCGAGCTATAGCAGCCTATAGCAGCTAGCTAGCGAGCTATAGCAGCCTATAGCAGCTAGCTAGCGAGCTATAGCAGCCTATAGCAGCTAGCTAGCGAGCTATAGCAGCCTATAGCAGCTAGCTAGCGAGCTATAGCAGCCTATAGCAGCTAGCTAGCGAGCTATAGCAGCCTATAGCAGCTAGCTAGCGAGCTATAGCAGCCTATAGCAGCTAGCTAGCGAGCTATAGCAGCCTATAGCAGCTAGCTAGCGAGCTATAGCAGCCTATAGCAGCTAGCTAGCGAGCTATAGCAGCCTATAGCAGCTAGCTAGCGAGCTATAGCAGCCTATAGCAGCTAGCTAGCGAGCTATAGCAGCCTATAGCAGCTAGCTAGCGAGCTATAGCAGCCTATAGCAGCTAGCTAGCGAGCTATAGCAGCCTATAGCAGCTAGCTAGCGAGCTATAGCAGCCTATAGCAGCTAGCTAGCGAGCTATAGCAGCCTATACCAGCTAGCTAGCGAGCTATAGCAGCCTATAGCAGCTAGCTAGCGAGCTATAGCAGCCTATAGCAGCTAGCTAGCGAGCTATAGCAGCCTATAGCAGCTAGCTAGCGAGCTATAGCAGCCTATAGCAGCTAGCTAGCGAGCTATAGCAGCCTATAGCAGCTAGCTAGCGAGCTATAGCAGCCTATAGCAGCTAGCTAGCGAGCTATAGCAGCCTATAGCAGCTAGCTAGCGAGCTATAGCAGCCTATAGCAGCTTGCTAGCGAGCTATAGCAGCTTGTAGCAGCTAGCTAGCGAGCTATAGCAGCATATAGCAGCTAGCTAGCGAGCTATAACAGCATATAGCAGCTAGCTAGCGAGCTATAGCAGCATATAGCAGCTAGCTAGCGAGCTATAGCAGCATATAGCAGCTAGCTAGCGAGCTATAGCAGCATACAGCAGCTAGCTAGCGAGCTATAGCAGCATACAGCAGCTAGCTAGCGAGCTATAGCAGAATATAGCAGCTAGCTAGCGAGCTATAGCAGCATATAGCAGCTAGCTAGCGAGCTATAGCAGCATATAGCAGCTATCTAGCAAGCTATAGCACCTATCTAGCGAGCTATAGCAGCCTATAGCAGCTATCTAGCAAGCTATAGCAGCTATCTAGCTAGCTATAGCAGCCTATAGCAGCTAGCTAGCGAGCTATTGCAGCCTATAGCAGCTAGCTAGCGAGCTATAGCAGCCTATAGCAGCTACCTAGCGAGCTATAGCAGCCTGTAGCAGCTATCTAGCAAGCTATAGCACCTATCTAGCGAGCTATAGCAGCCTATAGCAGCTATCTAGCAAGCTATAGCAGCTATCTAGCGAGCTATAGCAGCCTATAGCAGCTATCTAGCAAGCTATAGCAGCTATCTAGCAAGCTATAGCAGCTATCTAGCTAGCTATAGCAGCTAGCTAGCGAGCTATTGCAGCCTATAGCAGCTAGCTAGCGAGCTATTGCAGCCTATAGCAGCTAGCTAGCGAGCTATTGCAGCCTATAGCAGCTAGCTAGCGAGCTATATCAGCTATCTAGCAAGCTATAGCACCTATCTAGCGAGCTATAGCAGCCTATAGCAGCTATCTAGCAAGCTATAGCAGCTATCTAGCTAGCTTGCTAGCGAGCTATAGCAACATATAGCAGCTAGCTAGCGAGCTATAGCAGCATATAGCAGCTAGCTAGCGAGCTATAGCAGCCTATAGCAGCTAGCTAGCGATCTATAGCAGCCTATAGCAGCTAGCTAGCGATCTATAGCAGCATATAGCAGCTAGCTAGCGAGCTATAGCAGCATATAGCAGCTAGCTAGCGAGCTATAGCAGCATATAGCAGCTAGCTAGCGAGCTATAGCAGCATATAGCAGCTAGCTAGCGAGCTTATAGCAGCATATAGCAGCTAGCTAGCGAGCTATAGCAGCATATAGCAGCTAGCTAGCGAGCTATAGCAGCATATAGCAGCTAGCTAGCGAGCTATAGCAGCATATAGCAGCTAGCTAGCGAGCTATAGCAGCATATAGCAGCTAGCTAGCGAGCTATAGCAGCATATAGCAGCTAGCTAGCGAGCTATAGCAGCATATAGCAGCTAGCTAGCGAGCTATAGCAGCATATAGCAGCTAGTTAGCGAGCTATAGCAGCATATAGCAGCATATAGCAGCTAGCTAGCGAGCTATAGCAGCATATAGCAGCTAGCTAGCGAGCTATAGCAGCATATAGCAGCTAGCTAGCGAGCTATAGCAGCATATAGCAGCTAGCTAGCGAGCTATAGCAGCATATAGCAGCTAGCTAGCGAGCTATAGCAGCATATAGCAGCTAGCTAGCGAGCTATAGCAGCATATAGCAGCTAGCTAGCGAGCTATAGCAGCATATAGCAGCTAGCTAGCGAGCTATAGCAGCCTATAGCAGCTAGCTAGCGAGCTATAGCAGCATATAGCAGCTAGCTAGCGAGCTATAGCAGCATATAGCAGCTAGCTAGCGAGCTATAGCAGCTAGCTAGCGAACTATAGCAGCATATAGCAGCTAGCTAGCGAGCTATAACAGCATATAGCAGCTAGCTAGCGAGATATAGCAGCATATAGCAGCTATCTAGCAAGCTATAGCTCCTATCTAGCGAGCTATAGCAGCCTATAGCAGCTATCTAGCAAGCTATAGCAGCTATCTAGCGAGCTATAGCAGCCTATAGCAGCTATCTAGCAAGCTATAGCAGCCTATAGCAGCTATCTAGCAAGCTATAGCAGCTATCTAGCGAGCTATAGCAGCCTATAGCAGCTAGCTAGCGAGCTATAGCAGCCTATAGCAGCTAGCTAGCGAGCTATAGCAACATATAGCAGCTAGCTAGCGAGCTATAGCAGCCTATAGCAGCTAGCTAGCGAGCTATAGCAGCATATAGCAGCTAGCTAGCGAGCTATAGCAGCATATAGCAGCTAGCTAGCGAGCTATAGCAGCATATAGCAGCTAGCTAGCGAGCTATAGCAGCATATAGCAGCTAGCTAGCGAGCTATAGCAGCTAGCTAGCAAGCTATAGCACCTATCTAGCGAGCTATAGCAGCCTATAGCAGCTATCTAGCAAGCTATAGCAGCTATCTAGCAAGCTATAGCAGCTAGCTAGCGAGCTATAGCAGCCTATAGCAGCTAGCTAGCGAGCTATAGCAGCCTATAGCAGCTAGCTAGCGAGCTATAGCAGCCTATAGCAGCTAGCTAGCGAGCTATAGCAGCCTATAGCAGCTAGCTAGCGAGCTATAGCAGCCTATAGCAGCTAGCTAGCGAGCTATAGCAGCCTATAGCAGCTAGCTAGCGAGCTATAGCAGCCTATAGCAGCTAGCTAGCGAGCTATAGCAGCCTATAGCAGCTAGCTAGCGAGCTATAGCAGCCTATAGCAGCTAGCTAGCGAGCTATAGCAGCCTATAGCAGCTAGCTAGCGAGCTATAGCAGCTTGTAGCAGCTAGCTAGCGAGCTATAGCAGCATATAGCAGCTAGCTAGCGAGCTATAACAGCATATAGCAGCTAGCTAGCGAGCTATAGCAGCATATAGCAGCTAGCTAGCGAGCTATAGCAGCATACAGCAGCTAGCTAGCGAGCTATAGCAGCATATAGCAGCTAGCTAGCGAGCTATAGCAGCATATAGCAGCTAGCTAGCGAGCTATAGCAGCATACAGCAGCTAGCTAGCGAGCTATAGCAGAATATAGCAGCTAGCTAGCGAGCTATAGCAGCATATAGCAGCTAGCTAGCGAGCTATAGCAGCATATAGCAGCTAGCTAGCGAGCTATAGCAGCATATAGCAGCTATCTAGCAAGCTATAGCACCTATCTAGCGAGCTATAGCAGCCTATAGCAGCTATCTAGCAAGCTATAGCAGCTATCTAGCTAGCTATAGCAGCCTATAGCAGCTAGCTAGCGAGCTATTGCAGCCTATAGCAGCTAGCTAGCGAGCTAAAGCAGCCTATAGCAGCTACCTAGCGAGCTATAGCAGCCTGTAGCAGCTATCTAGCAAGCTATAGCACCTATCTAGCGAGCTATAGCAGCCTATAGCAGCTATCTAGCAAGCTATAGCAGCTATCTAGCGAGCTATAGCAGCCTATAGCAGCTATCTAGCAAGCTATAGCAGCTATCTAGCAAGCTATAGCAGGTATCTAGCTAGCTATAGCAGCTAGCTAGCGAGCTTTTGCTGCCTATAGCAGCTAGCTAGCGAGCTATTGCAGCCTATAGCAGCTAGCTAGCGAGCTATTGCAGCCTATAGCAGCTAGCTAGCGAGCTATATCAGCTATCTAGCAAGCTATAGCACCTATCTAGCGAGCTATAGCAGCCTATAGCAGCTATCTAGCAAGCTATAGCAGCTATCTAGCTAGCTTGCTAGCGAGCTATAGCAACATATAGCAGCTAGCTAGCGAGCTATAGCAGCATATAGCAGCTAGCTAGCGAGCTATAGCAGCATATAGCAGCTAGCTAGCGAGCTATAGCAGCTAGCTAGCGAGCTATAGCAGCTAGCTAGCGAGCTATAGCAGCATATAGCAGCATATAGCTGCTAGCTAGCGAGCTATAGCAGCCTATAGCAGCTAGCTAGCGAGCTATAGCAGCCTATAGCAGCTAGCTAGCGAGCTATAGCAGCCTATAGCAGCTAGCTAGCGAGCTATAGCAGCCTATAGCAGCTAGCTAGCGAGCTATAGCAGCCTATAGCAGCTAGCTAGCGAGCTATAGCAGCCTATAGCTGCTAGCTAGTGAGCTATAGCAGCCTATAGCAGCATATAGCTGCTAGCTAGCGAGCTATAGCAGCATATAGCAGCTAGCTAGCGAGCTATAGCAGCATATAGCAGCTAGCTAGCGAGCTATAGCAGCATATAGCAGCTAGCTAGCGAGCTATAGCAGCATATAGCAGCTAGCTAGCGAGCTATAACAGCATATAGCAGCTAGCTAGCGAGCTATAGCAGCATATAGCAGCTAGCTAGCGAGCTATAGCAGCTAGCTAGCGAGCTATAGCAGCCTATAGCAGCTAGCTAGCGAGCTATAGCAGCCTATAGCTGCTAGCTAGTGAGCTATAGCAGCCTATAGCAGCATATAGCTGCTAGCTAGCGAGCTATAGCAGCCTATAGCAGCTAGCTAGCGAGCTATAGCAGCCTATAGCAGCTAGCTAGCGAGCTATAGCAGCCTATAGCAGCTAGCTAGCGAGCTATAGCAGCCTATAGCAGCTAGCTAGCGAGCTATAGCAGCCTATAGCAGCTAGCTAGCGAGCTATAGCAGCCTATAGCAGCTAGCTAGCGAGCTATAGCAACATATAGCAGCTAGCTAGCGAGCTATAGCAGCATATAGCAGCTAGCTAGCGAGCTATAGCAGCTAGCTAGCGAACTATAGCAGCATATAGCAGCTAGCTAGCGAGCTATAACAGCATATAGCAGCTAGCTAGCGAGATATAGCAGCATATAGCAGCTATCTAGCAAGCTATAGCACCTATCTAGCGAGCTATAGCAGCCTATAGCAGCTATCTAGCAAGCTATAGCAGCTATCTAGCGAGCTATAGCAGCCTATAGCAGCTATCTAGCAAGCTATAGCAGCCTATAGCAGCTATCTAGCAAGCTATAGCAGCATATAGCAGCTAGCTAGCGAGCTATAGCAGCATATAGCAGCTAGCTAGCGAGCTATAGCAGCATATAGCAGCTAGCTAGCGAGCTATAGCAGCATATAGCAGCTAGCTAGCGAGCTATAGCAGCATATAGCAGCTAGCTAGCGAGCTATAGCAGCATATAGCAGCTAGCTAGCGAGCTATAGCAGCATATAGCAGCTAGCTAGCGAGCTATAGCAGCATATAGCAGCTAGCTAGCGAGCTATAGCAGCATATAGCAGCTAGCTAGCGAGCTATAGCAGCATATAGCAGCTAGCTAGCGAGCTATAACAGCATATAGCAGCTAGCTAGCGAGCTATAGCAGCATATAGCAGCTAGCTAGCGAGCTATAGCAGCTAGCTAGCGAGCTATAGCAGCATATAGCAGCTAGCTAGCGAGCTATAGCAGCATATAGCAGCTAGCTAGCGAGCTATAGCAGCATATAGCAGCTAGCTAGCGAGCTATAGCAGCATATAGCAGCTAGCTAGCAAGCTATAGCAGCATATAGCAGCTAGCTAGCGAGCTATAGCAGCATATAGCAGCTAGCTAGCGAGCTATAGCAGCATATAGCAGCTAGCTAGCGAGCTATAGCAGCATATAGCAGCTAGCTAGCGAGCTATAGCAGCATATAGCAGCTAGCTAGCGAGCTATAGCAGCATATAGCAGCTAGCTAGCGAGCTATAGCAGCATATAGCAGCTAGCTAGCGAGCTATAGCAGCATATAGCAGCTAGCTAGCGAGCTATAGCAGCATATAGCAGCTAGCTAGCGAGCTATAGCAGCATATAGCAGCTAGCTAGCGAGCTATAGCAGCTAGCTAGCGAGCTCTAGCAGCATATAGCAGCTATCTAGCAAGCTATAGCAGCTAGCTAGCGAGCTATAGCAGCATATAGCAGCTAGCTAGCGAGCTATAGCAGCATATAGCAGCTAGCTAGCGAGCTATAGCAGCATATAGCAGCTAGCTAGCGAGCTATAGCAGCATATAGCAGCTAGCTAGCGAGCTATAGCAGCATATAGCAGCTAGCTAGCGAGCTATAGCAGCATATAGCAGCTAGCTAGCGAGCTATAGCAGCATATAGCAGCTAGCTAGCGAGCTATAGCAGCATATAGCAGCTAGCTAGCGAGCTATAGCAGCATATAGCAGCTAGCTAGCGAGCTATAGCAGCATATAGCAGCTAGCTAGCGAGCTATAGCAGCCTATAGCAGCTAGCTAGCGATCTATAGCAGCATATAGCAGCTAGCTAGCGAGCTATAGCAGCATATAGCAGCTAGCTAGCGAGCTATAGCAGCATATAGCAGCTAGCTAGCGAGCTATAGCAGCCTATAGCAGCTAGCTAGCGATCTATAGCAGCATATAGCAGCTAGCTAGCGATCTATAGCAGCATATAGCAGCTAGCTAGCGAGCTATAGCAGCATATAGCAGCTAGCTAGCGAGCTATAACAGCATATAGCAGCTAGCTAGCGAGCTATAGCAGCATATAGCAGCTAGCTAGCGAGCTATAGCAGCATATAGCAGCTAGCTAGCGAGCTATAGCAGCATATAGCAGCTAGCTAGCGAGCTATAGCAGCATATAGCAGCTAGCTAGCGAGCTATAGCAGCATATAGCAGCTAGCTAGCGAGCTATAGCAGCATATAGCAGCTAGCTAGCGAGCTATAGCAGCATATAGCAGCTAGCTAGCGAGCTATAGCAGCATATAGCAGCTAGCTAGCGAGCTATAGCAGCATATGGAAGCTAGCTAGCGAGCTATAGCAGCATATAGCAGCTAGCTAGCAAGCTATAGCACCTATCTAGCGAGCTATAGCAGCCTATAGCAGCTATCTAGCAAGCTATAGCAGCTATCTAGTAAGCTATAGCAGCTATCTAGCTAGCTATAGCAGCCTATAGCAGCTAGCTAGCGAGCTATAGCAGCCTATAGCAGCTAGCTAGCGAGCTATAGCAGCCTATAGCAGCTAGCTAGCGAGCTATAGCAGCCTATAGCAGCTAGCTAGCGAGCTATAGCAGCCTATAGCAGCTAGCTAGCGAGCTATAGCAGCCTATAGCAGCTAGCTAGCGAGCTATAGCAGCCTATAGCAGCTAGCTAGCGAGCTATAGCAGCCTATAGCAGCTAGCTAGCGAGCTATAGCAGCATATAGCAGCTAGCTAGCAAGCTATAGCACCTATCTAGCGAGCTATAGCAGCCTATAGCAGCTAGCTAGCGAGCTATAGCAGCCTATAGCAGCTAGCTAGCGAGCTATAGCAGCCTATAGCAGCTAGCTAGCGAGCTATAGCAGCCTATAGCAGCTAGCTAGCGAGCTATAGCAGCCTATAGCAGCTAGCTAGCGAGCTATAGCAGCCTATAGCAGCTAGCTAGCGAGCTATAGCAGCCTATAGCAGCTAGCTAGCGAGCTATAGCAGCCTATAGCAGCTAGCTAGCGAGCTATAGCAGCCTATAGCAGCTAGCTAGCGAGCTATAGCAGCCTATAGCAGCTAGCTAGCGAGCTATAGCAGCCTATAGCAGCTAGCTAGCGAGCTATAGCAGCCTATAGCAGCTAGCTAGCGAGCTATAGCAGTCTATAGCAGCTAGCTAGCGAGCTATAGCAGCCTATAGCAGCTAGCTAGCGAGCTGTAGCAGCTAGCTAGCGAGCTATAGCAGCCTATAGCAGCCTATAGCTGCTAGCTAGTGAGCTATAGCAGCCTATAGCAGCATATAGCTGCTAGCTAGCGAGCTATAGCAGCCTATAGCAGCTAGCTAGCGAGCTATAGCAGCCTATAGCAGCTAGCTAGCGAGCTATAGCAGCCTATAGCAGCTAGCTAGCGAGCTATAGCAGCCTATAGCAGCTAGCTAGCGAGCTATAGCAGCCTATAGCAGCCTATAGCTGCTAGCTAGTGAGCTATAGCAGCCTATAGCAGCATATAGCTGCTAGCTAGCGAGCTATAGCAGCCTATAGCAGCTAGCTAGCGAGCTATAGCAGCCTATAGCAGCTAGCTAGCGAGCTATAGCAGCCTATAGCAGCTAGCTAGCGAGCTATAGCAGCCTATAGCAGCTAGCTAGCGAGCTGTAGCAGCTAGCTAGCGAGCTATAGCAGCCTATAGCAGCCTATAGCTGCTAGCTAGTGAGCTATAGCAGCCTATAGCAGCATATAGCTGCTAGCTAGCGAGCTATAGCAGCCTATAGCAGCTAGCTAGCGAGCTATAGCAGCCTATAGCAGCTAGCTAGCGAGCTATAGCAGCCTATAGCAGCTAGCTAGCGAGCTATAGCAGCCTATAGCAGCTAGCTAGCGAGCTATAGCAGCCTATAGCAGCTAGCTAGCGAGCTATAGCAGCCTATAGCAGCTAGCTAGCGAGCTATAGCAGCCTATAGCAGCTAGCTAGCGAGCTATAGCAGCTAGCTAGCGAGCTATAGCAGCCTATAGCAGCTAGCTAGCGAGCTATAGCAGCCTATAGCACCTAGCTAGCGAACTATAGCAGCCTATAGCAGCTAGCTAGCGAGCTATAGCAGCCTATAGCAGCTAGCTAGCGAGCTATAGCAGCCTATAGCAGCTAGATAGCGAGCTATAGCAGCCTATAGCAGCTAGCTAGCGAGCTATAGCAGCTAGCTAGCGAGCTATAGCAGCCTATAGCAGCTAGCTAGCGAGCTATAGCAGCCTATAGCAGCTAGCTAGCGAGCTATAGCAGCCTATAGCAGCTAGCTAGCGAGCTATAGCAGCCTATAGCAGCTAGCTAGCGAGCTATAGCAGCCTATAGCAGCTAGCTAGCGAGCTATAGCAGCATATAGCAGCTAGCTAGCGAGCTATAGCAGCATATAGCAGCTAGCTAGCAAGCTATAGCAGCATATAGCAGCTAGCTAGCGAGCTATAGCAGCATATAGCAGCTAGCTAGCGAGCTATAGCAGCATATAGCAGCTAGCTAGCGAGCTATAGCAGCATATAGCAGCTAGCTAGCGAGCTATAGCAGCATATAGCAGCTAGCTAGCGAGCTATAGCAGCATATAGCAGCTAGCTAGCGAGCTATAGCAGCATATAGCAGCTAGCTAGCGAGCTATAGCAGCATATAGCAGCTAGCTAGCGAGCTATAGCAGCATATAGCAGCTAGCTAGCGAGCTATAGCAGCATATAGCAGCTAGCTAGCGAGCTATAGCAGCATATAGCAGCTAGCTAGCGAGCTATAGCAGCATATAGCAGCTAGCTAGCGAGCTATAGCAGCCTATAGCAGCTAGCTAGCGATCTATAGCAGCATATAGCAGCTAGCTAGCGATCTATAGCAGCATATAGCAGCTAGCTAGCGAGCTATAGCAGCATATAGCAGCTAGCTAGCGAGCTATAACAGCATATAGCAGCTAGCTAGCGAGCTATAGCAGCATATAGCAGCTAGCTAGCGAGCTATAGCAGCATATAGCAGCTAGCTAGCGAGCTATAGCAGCATATAGCAGCTAGCTAGCGAGCTATAGCAGCATATAGCAGCTAGCTAGCGAGCTATAGCAGCATATAGCAGCTAGCTAGCGAGCTATAGCAGCATATAGCAGCTAGCTAGCGAGCTATAGCAGCATATAGCAGCTAGCTAGCGAGCTATAGCAGCATATAGCAGCTAGCTAGCGAGCTATAGCAGCATATAGCAGCTAGCTAGCGAGCTATAGCAGCATATAGCAGCTAGCTAGCGAGCTATAGCAGCATATAGCAGCTAGCTAGCGAGCTATAGCAGCATATAGCAGCTAGCTAGCAAGCTATAGCACCTATCTAGCGAGCTATAGCAGCCTATAGCAGCTATCTAGCAAGCTATAGCAGCTATCTAGCAAGCTATAGCAGCTATCTAGCTAGCTATAGCAGCCTATAGCAGCTAGCTAGCGAGCTATAGCAGCCTATAGCAGCTAGCTAGCGAGCTATAGCAGCATATAGCAGCTAGCTAGCAAGCTATAGCACCTATCTAGCGAGCTATAGCAGCCTATAGCAGCTAGCTAGCGAGCTATAGCAGCCTATAGCAGCTAGCTAGCGAGCTATAGCAGCCTATAGCAGCTAGCTAGCGAGCTATAGCAGCCTATACTAGCTAGCTAGCGAGCTATAGCAGCCTATAGCAGCTAGCTAGCGAGCTATAGCAGCCTATAGCAGCTAGCTAGCGAGCTATAGCAGCCTATAGCAGCTAGCTAGCGAGCTATAGCAGCATATAGCAGCTAGCTAGCAAGCTATAGCACCTATCTAGCGAGCTATAGCAGCCTATAGCAGCTAGCTAGCGAGCTATAGCAGCCTATAGCAGCTAGCTAGCGAGCTATAGCAGCCTATAGCAGCTAGCTAGCGAGCTATAGCAGCCTATAGCAGCTAGCTAGCGAGCTATAGCAGCCTATAGCAGCTAGCTAGCGAGCTATAGCAGCCTATAGCAGCTAGCTAGCGAGCTATAGCAGCCTATAGCAGCTAGCTAGCGAGCTATAGCAGCCTATAGCAGCTAGCTAGCGAGCTATAGCAGCCTATAGCAGCTAGCTAGCGAGCTATAGCAGTCTATAGCAGCTAGCTAGCGAGCTATAGCAGCCTATAGCAGCTAGCTAGCGAGCTGTAGCAGCTAGCTAGCGAGCTATAGCAGCCTATAGCAGCTAGCTAGCGAGCTATAGCAGCCTATAGCAGCTAGCTAGCGAGCTATAGCAGCCTATAGCAGCTAGCTAGCGAGCTATAGCAGCCTATAGCAGCTAGCTAGCGAGCTATAGCAGCCTATAGCAGCTAGCTAGCGAGCTATAGCAGCCTATAGCAGCTAGCTAGCGAGCTATAGCAGCCTATAGCAGCTAGCTATCGAGCTATAGCAGCATATAGCAGCTAGCTAGCGAGCTATAGCAGCATATAGCAGCTAGCTAGCGAGCTATAGCAATATAGCAGCTAGCTAGCGAGCTATAGCAGCATATAGCAGCTAGCTAGCGAGCTATAGCAGCATATAGCAGCTAGCTAGCGAGCTATAGCAGCATATAGCAGCTAGCTAGCGAGCTATAGCAGCATATAGCAGCTAGCTAGCGAGCTATAGCAGCATATAGCAGCTAGCTAGCGAGCTATAGCAGCATATAGCAGCTAGCTAGCGAGCTATAGCAGCATATAGCAGCTAGCTAGCGAGCTATAGCAGCATATAGCAGCTAGCTAGCGAGCTATAGCAGCCTATAGCAGCTAGCTAGCGAGCTATAGCAGCATATAGCAGCTAGCTAGCGAGCTATAGCAGCATATAGCAGCTAGCTGGCGAGCTATAGCAGCATATAGCAGCTAGCTAGCGAGCTATAGCAGCATATAGCAGCTAGCTAGCGAGCTATAGCAGCATATAGCAGCTAGCTAGCGAGCTATAGCAGCATATAGCAGCTAGCTAGCGAGCTATAGCAGCATATAGCAGCTAGCTAGCGAACTATAGCAGCATATAGCAGCTATCTAGCAAGCTATAGCAGCTATCTAGCGAGCTATAGCAGCTAGCTAGCGAGCTATAGCAGCATATAGCAGCTAGCTAGCGAGCTATAGCAGCATATAGCAGCTAGCTAGCGAGCTATAGCAGCATATAGCAGCTAGCTAGCGAGCTATAGCAGCATATAGCAGCTAGCTAGCGAGCTATAGCAGCATATAGCAGCTAGCTAGCGAGCTATAGCAGCATATAGCAGCTAGCTAGCGAGCTATAGCAGCATATAGCAGCTAGCTAGCGAGCTATAGCAGCATATAGCAGCTAGCTAGCGAGCTATAGCAGCATATAGCAGCTAGCTAGCAAGCTATAGCAGCATATAGCAGCTAGCTAGCGAGCTATAGCAGCATATAGCAGCTAGCTAGCGAGCTATAGCAGCATATAGCAGCTAGCTAGCGAGCTATAGCAGCATATAGCAGCTAGCTAGCGAGCTATAGCAGCATATAGCAGCTAGCTAGCGAGCTATAGCAGCATATAGCAGCTAGCTAGCGAGCTCTAGCAGCATATAGCAGCTATCTAGCAAGCTATAGCAGCTAGCTAGCGAGCTATAGCAGCATATAGCAGCTAGCTAGCGAGCTATAGCAGCATATAGCAGCTGGCTAGCGAGCTATAGCAGCATATAGCAGCTAGCTAGCGAGCTATAGCAGCATATAGCAGCTAGCTAGCGAGCTATAGCAGCATATAGCAGCTAGCTAGCGAGCTATAGCAGCATATAGCAGCTAGCTAGCGAGATATAGCAGCATATAGCAGCTAGCTAGCGAGCTATAGCAGCATATAGCAGCTAGCTAGCGAGCTATAGCAGCATATAGCAGCTAGCTAGCGAGCTATAGCAGCATATAGCAGCTAGCTAGCGAGCTATAGCAGCATATAGCAGCTAGCTAGCGAGCTATAGCAGCATATAGCAGCTAGCTAGCGAGCTATAGCAGCCTATAGCAGCTAGCTAGCGATCTATAGCAGCATATAGCAGCTAGCTAGCGAGCTATAGCAGCATATAGCAGCTAGCTAGCGAGCTATAGCAGCATATAGCAGCTAGCTAGCGAGCTATAGCAGCCTATAGCAGCTAGCTAGCGATCTATAGCAGCATATAGCAGCTAGCTAGCGAGCTATAACAGCATATAGCAGCTAGCTAGCGAGCTATAGCAGCATATAGCAGCTAGCTAGCGAGCTATAGCAGCATATAGCAGCTAGCTAGCGAGCTATAGCAGCATATAGCAGCTAGCTAGCGAGCTATAGCAGCATATAGCAGCTAGCTAGCGAGCTATAGCAGCATATAGCAGCTAGCTAGCGAGCTATAGCAGCATATAGCAGCTAGCTAGCGAGCTATAGCAGCATATAGCAGCTAGCTAGCGAGCTATAGCAGCATATAGCAGCTAGCTAGCGAGCTATAGCAGCATATAGCAGCTAGCTAGCGAGCTATAGCAGCATATAGCAGCTAGCTAGCGAGCTATAGCAGCATATAGCAGCTAGCTAGCAAGCTATAGCACCTATCTAGCGAGCTATAGCAGCCTATAGCAGCTATCTAGCAAGCTATAGCAGCTATCTAGCAAGCTATAGCAGCTATCTAGCTAGCTATAGCAGCCTATAGCAGCTAGCTAGCGAGCTATAGCAGCCTATAGCAGCTAGCTAGCGAGCTATAGCAGCCTATAGCAGCTAGCTAGCGAGCTATAGCAGCCTATACTAGCTAGCTAGCGAGCTATAGCAGCCTATAGCAGCTAGCTAGCGAGCTATAGCAGCCTATAGCAGCTAGCTAGCGAGCTATAGCAGCCTATAGCAGCTAGCTAGCGAGCTATAGCAGCATATAGCAGCTAGCTAGCAAGCTATAGCACCTATCTAGCGAGCTATAGCAGCCTATAGCAGCTAGCTAGCGAGCTATAGCAGCCTATAGCAGCTAGCTAGCGAGCTATAGCAGCCTATAGCAGCTAGCTAGCGAGCTATAGCAGCCTATAGCAGCTAGCTAGCGAGCTATAGCAGCCTATAGCAGCTAGCTAGCGAGCTATAGCAGCCTATAGCAGCTAGCTAGCGAGCTATAGCAGCCTATAGCAGCTAGCTAGCGAGCTATAGCAGCCTATAGCAGCTAGCTAGCGAGCTATAGCAGCCTATAGCAGCTAGCTAGCGAGCTATAGCAGTCTATAGCAGCTAGCTAGCGAGCTATAGCAGCCTATAGCAGCTAGCTAGCGAGCTGTAGCAGCTAGCTAGCGAGCTATAGCAGCCTATAGCAGCTAGCTAGCGAGCTATAGCAGCCTATAGCAGCTAGCTAGCGAGCTATAGCAGCCTATAGCAGCTAGCTAGCGAGCTATAGCAGCCTATAGCAGCTAGCTAGCGAGCTATAGCAGCCTATAGCAGCTAGCTAGCGAGCTATAGCAGCCTATAGCAGCTAGCTAGCGAGCTATAGCAGCCTATAGCAGCTAGCTATCGAGCTATAGCAGCATATAGCAGCTAGCTAGCGAGCTATAGCAGCATATAGCAGCTAGCTAGCGAGCTATAGCAATATAGCAGCTAGCTAGCGAGCTATAGCAGCATATAGCAGCTAGCTAGCGAGCTATAGCAGCATATAGCAGCTAGCTAGCGAGCTATAGCAGCATATAGCAGCTAGCTAGCGAGCTATAGCAGCATATAGCAGCTAGCTAGCGAGCTATAGCAGCATATAGCAGCTAGCTAGCGAGCTATAGCAGCATATAGCAGCTAGCTAGCGAGCTATAGCAGCATATAGCAGCTAGCTAGCGAGCTATAGCAGCATATAGCAGCTAGCTAGCGAGCTATAGCAGCATATAGCAGCTAGCTAGCGAGCTATAGCAGCATATAGCAGCTAGCTAGCGAGCTATAGCAGCATATAGCAGCTAGCTAGCGAGCTATAGCAGCATATAGCAGCTAGCTAGCGAGCTATAGCAGCATATAGCAGCTAGCTAGCGAGCTATAGCAGCATATAGCAGCTAGCTAGCGAGCTATAGCAGCATATAGCAGCTAGCTAGCGAGCTATAGCAGCATATAGCAGCTAGCTAGCGAGCTATAGCAGCATATAGCAGCTAGCTAGCGAACTATAGCAGCATATAGCAGCTATCTAGCAAGCTATAGCAGCTATCTAGCGAGCTATAGCAGCTAGCTAGCGAGCTATAGCAGCATATAGCAGCTAGCTAGCGAGCTATAGCAGCATATAGCAGCTAGCTAGCGAGCTATAGCAGCATATAGCAGCTAGCTAGCGAGCTATAGCAGCATATAGCAGCTAGCTAGCGAGCTATAGCAGCATATAGCAGCTAGCTAGCGAGCTATAGCAGCATATAGCAGCTAGCTAGCGAGCTATAGCAGCATATAGCAGCTAGCTAGCGAGCTATAGCAGCATATAGCAGCTAGCTAGCGAGCTATAGCAGCATATAGCAGCTAGCTAGCAAGCTATAGCAGCATATAGCAGCTAGCTAGCGAGCTATAGCAGCATATAGCAGCTAGCTAGCGAGCTATAGCAGCATATAGCAGCTAGCTAGCGAGCTATAGCAGCATATAGCAGCTAGCTAGCGAGCTATAGCAGCATATAGCAGCTAGCTAGCGAGCTATAGCAGCATATAGCAGCTAGCTAGCGAGCTATAGCAGCATATAGCAGCTAGCTAGCGAGCTCTAGCAGCATATAGCAGCTATCTAGCAAGCTATAGCAGCTAGCTAGCGAGCTATAGCAGCATATAGCAGCTAGCTAGCGAGCTATAGCAGCATATAGCAGCTGGCTAGCGAGCTATAGCAGCATATAGCAGCTAGCTAGCGAGCTATAGCAGCATATAGCAGCTAGCTAGCGAGCTATAGCAGCATATAGCAGCTAGCTAGCGAGCTATAGCAGCATATAGCAGCTAGCTAGCGAGCTATAGCAGCATATAGCAGCTAGCTAGCGAGCTATAGCAGCATATAGCAGCTAGCTAGCGAGCTATAGCAGCATATAGCAGCTAGCTAGCGAGCTATAGCAGCATATAGCAGCTAGCTAGCGAGCTATAGCAGCATATAGCAGCTAGCTAGCGAGCTATAGCAGCCTATAGCAGCTAGCTAGCGATCTATAGCAGCATATAGCAGCTAGCTAGCGAGCTATAGCAGCATATAGCAGCTAGCTAGCGAGCTATAGCAGCATATAGCAGCTAGCTAGCGAGCTATAGCAGCCTATAGCAGCTAGCTAGCGATCTATAGCAGCATATAGCAGCTAGCTAGCGATCTATAGCAGCATATAGCAGCTAGCTAGCGAGCTATAGCAGCATATAGCAGCTAGCTAGCGAGCTATAACAGCATATAGCAGCTAGCTAGCGAGCTATAGCAGCATATAGCAGCTAGCTAGCGAGCTATAGCAGCATATAGCAGCTAGCTAGCGAGCTATAGCAGCATATAGCAGCTAGCTAGCGAGCTATAGCAGCATATAGCAGCTAGCTAGCGAGCTATAGCAGCATATAGCAGCTAGCTAGCGAGCTATAGCAGCATATAGCAGCTAGCTAGCGAGCTATAGCAGCATATAGCAGCTAGCTAGCGAGCTATAGCAGCCTATAGCAGCTAGCTAGCGAGCTATAGCAGCCTATAGCAGCTAGCTAGCGAGCTATAGCAGCCTATACTAGCTAGCTAGCGAGCTATAGCAGCCTATAGCAGCTATCTAGCAAGCTATAGCAGCTATCTAGCAAGCTATAGCAGCTATCTAGCTAGCTATAGCAGCTAGCAGCTAGCAGCCAGAGCATAGCAGGCCTATAGCAGCTAGCTAGCGAGCTATAGCAGCCTATAGCAGCTAGCTAGCGAGCTATAGCAGCCTATAGCAGCTAGCTAGCGAGCTATAGCAGCCTATACTAGCTAGCTAGCGAGCTATAGCAGCCTATAGCAGCTAGCTAGCGAGCTATAGCAGCCTATAGCAGCTAGCTAGCGAGCTATAGCAGCCTATAGCAGCTAGCTAGCGAGCTATAGCAGCATATAGCAGCTAGCTAGCAAGCTATAGCACCTATCTAGCGAGCTATAGCAGCCTATAGCAGCTAGCTAGCGAGCTATAGCAGCCTATAGCAGCTAGCTAGCGAGCTATAGCAGCCTATAGCAGCTAGCTAGCGAGCTATAGCAGCCTATAGCAGCTAGCTAGCGAGCTATAGCAGCCTATAGCAGCTAGCTAGCGAGCTATAGCAGCCTATAGCAGCTAGCTAGCGAGCTATAGCAGCCTATAGCAGCTAGCTAGCGAGCTATAGCAGCCTATAGCAGCTAGCTAGCGAGCTATAGCAGTCTATAGCAGCTAGCTAGCGAGCTATAGCAGCCTATAGCAGCTAGCTAGCGAGCTGTAGCAGCTAGCTAGCGAGCTATAGCAGCCTATAGCAGCTAGCTAGCGAGCTATAGCAGCCTATAGCAGCTAGCTAGCGAGCTATAGCAGCCTATAGCAGCTAGCTAGCGAGCTATAGCAGCCTATAGCAGCTAGCTAGCGAGCTATAGCAGCCTATAGCAGCTAGCTAGCGAGCTATAGCAGCCTATAGCAGCTAGCTATCGAGCTATAGCAGCATATAGCAGCTAGCTAGCGAGCTATAGCAGCATATAGCAGCTAGCTAGCGAGCTATAGCAGCATATAGCAGCTAGCTAGCGAGCTATAGCAGCATATAGCAGCTAGCTAGCGAGCTATAGCAGCATATAGCAGCTAGCTAGCGAGCTATAGCAGCATATAGCAGCTAGCTAGCGAGCTATAGCAGCATATAGCAGCTAGCTAGCGAGCTATAGCAGCATATAGCAGCTAGCTAGCGAGCTATAGCAGCATATAGCAGCTAGCTAGCGAGCTATAGCAGCATATAGCAGCTAGCTAGCGAGCTATAGCAGCATATAGCAGCTAGCTAGCGAGCTATAGCAGCATATAGCAGCTAGCTAGCGAGCTATAGCAGCATATAGCAGCTAGCTAGCGAGCTATAGCAGCATATAGCAGCTAGCTAGCGAGCTATAGCAGCATATAGCAGCTAGCTAGCGAGCTATAGCAGCATATAGCAGCTAGCTAGCGAGCTATAGCAGCATATAGCAGCTAGCTAGCGAGCTATAGCAGCATATAGCAGCTAGCTAGCGAGCTATAGCAGCATATAGCAGCTAGCTAGCGAGCTATAGCAGCATATAGCAGCTAGCTAGCGAGCTATAGCAGCATATAGCAGCTAGCTAGCGAGCTATAGCAGCATATAGCAGCTAGCTAGCGAGCTATAGCAGCATATAGCAGCTAGCTAGCGAACTATAGCAGCATATAGCAGCTATCTAGCAGCTATAGCAGCTATCTAGCGAGCTATAGCAGCTAGCTAGCGAGCTATAGCAGCATATAGCAGCTAGCTAGCGAGCTATAGCAGCATATAGCAGCTAGCTAGCGAGCTATAGCAGCATATAGCAGCTAGCTAGCGAGCTATAGCAGCATATAGCAGCTAGCTAGCGAGCTATAGCAGCTAGCTAGCGAGCTATAGCAGCATATAGCAGCTAGCTAGCGAGCTATAGCAGCTAGCTAGCGAGCTATAGCAGCATATAGCAGCTAGCTAGCGAGCTATAGCAGCATATAGCAGCTAGCTAGCGAGCTATAGCAGCATATAGCAGCTAGCTAGCGAGCTATAGCAGCATATAGCAGCTAGCTAGCGAGCTATAGCAGCATATAGCAGCTAGCTAGCGAGCTATAGCAGCATATAGCAGCTAGCTAGCGAGCTATAGCAGCATATAGCAGCTAGCTAGCGAGCTATAGCAGCATATAGCAGCTAGCTAGCGAGCTATAGCAGCATATAGCAGCTAGCTAGCGAGCTATAGCAGCATATAGCAGCTAGCTAGCGAGCTATAGCAGCATATAGCAGCTAGCTAGCGAGCTATAGCAGCATATAGCAGCTAGCTAGCGAGCTATAGCAGCATATAGCAGCTATCTAGCAAGCTATAGCAGCTATCTAGCAAGCTATAGCAGCTAGCTAGCGAGCTATAGCAGCATATAGCAGCTAGCTAGCGAGCTATAGCAGCATATAGCAGCTAGCTAGCGAGCTATAGCAGCATATAGCAGCTAGCTAGCGAGCTATAGCAGCATATAGCAGCTAGCTAGCGAGCTATAGCAGCATATAGCAGCTAGCTAGCGAGCTATAGCAGCATATAGCAGCTAGCTAGCGAGCTATAGCAGCATATAGCAGCTAGCTAGCGAGCTATAGCAGCATATAGCAGCTAGCTAGCGAGCTATAGCAGCATATAGCAGCTAGCTAGCGAGCTATAGCAGCATATAGCAGCTAGCTAGCGAGCTATAGCAGCATATAGCAGCTAGCTAGCGAGCTATAGCAGCATATAGCAGCTAGCTAGCGAGCTATAGCAGCATATAGCAGCTAGCTAGCGAGCTATAGCAGCATATAGCAGCTAGCTAGCGAGCTATAGCAGCCTATAGCAGCTAGCTAGCGATCTATAGCAGCATATAGCAGCTAGCTAGCGAGCTATAGCAGCATATAGCAGCTAGCTAGCGAGCTATAGCAGCATATAGCAGCTAGCTAGCGAGCTATAGCAGCATATAGCAGCTAGCTAGCGAGCTATAGCAGCCTATAGCAGCTAGCTAGCGAGCTATAGCAGCATATAGCAGCTAGCTAGCGAGCTATAGCAGCATATAGCAGCTAGCTAGCGAGCTATAGCAGCATATAGCAGCTAGCTAGCGAGCTATAGCAGCATATAGCAGCTAGCTAGCGAGCTATAGCAGCATATAGCAGCTAGCTAGCGAGCTATAGCAGCATATAGCAGCTAGCTAGCGAGCTATAGCAGCATATAGCAGCTAGCTAGCGAGCTATAGCAGCATATAGCAGCTAGCTAGCGAGCTATAGCAGCATATAGCAGCTAGGCTAGAGGCTATAGCAGCATTATAGCAGCTAGCTAGCGAGCTATAGCAGCATATAGCAGCTAGCTAGCGAGCTATAGCAGCATATAGCAGCTAGCTAGCGAGCTATAGCAGCATATAGCAGCTAGCTAGCGAGCTATAGCAGCATATAGCAGCTAGCTAGCAAGCTATAGCACCTATCTAGCGAGCTATAGCAGCCTATAGCAGCTATCTAGCAAGCTATAGCAGCTATCTAGCAAGCTATAGCAGCTATCTAGCTAGCTATAGCAGCCTATAGCAGCTAGCTAGCGAGCTATAGCAGCCTATAGCAGCTAGCTAGCGAGCTATAGCAGCCTATAGCAGCTAGCTAGCGAGCTATAGCAGCCTATACTAGCTAGCTAGCGAGCTATAGCAGCCTATAGCAGCTAGCTAGCGAGCTATAGCAGCCTATAGCAGCTAGCTAGCGAGCTATAGCAGCATATAGCAGCTAGCTAGGCAAGGCTATAGCAGCCTATCTAGCGAGCTATAGCAGCCTATAGCAGCTAGCTAGCGAGCTATAGCAGCCTATAGCAGCTAGCTAGCGAGCTATAGCAGCCTATAGCAGCTAGCTAGCGAGCTATAGCAGCCTATAGCAGCTAGCTAGCGAGCTATAGCAGCCTATAGCAGCTAGCTAGCGAGCTATAGCAGCCTATAGCAGCTAGCTAGCGAGCTATAGCAGCCTATAGCAGCTAGCTAGCGAGCTATAGCAGCCTATAGCAGCTAGCTAGCGAGCTATAGCAGTCTATAGCAGCTAGCTAGCGAGCTATAGCAGCCTATAGCAGCTAGCTAGCGAGCTGTAGCAGCTAGCTAGCGAGCTATAGCAGCCTATAGCAGCTAGCTAGCGAGCTATAGCAGCCTATAGCAGCTAGCTAGCGAGCTATAGCAGCCTATAGCAGCTAGCTAGCGAGCTATAGCAGCCTATAGCAGCTAGCTAGCGAGCTATAGCAGCCTATAGCAGCTAGCTAGCGAGCTATAGCAGCCTATAGCAGCTAGCTAGCGAGCTATAGCAGCCTATAGCAGCTAGCTAGCGAGCTATAGCAGCCT